>OY982549.1:2500-2502500 GCA_963859965.1 Ceramica pisi | reverse complement strand
GCAAATTTTTTGCTCGGTTTGGTTGGTGGTAGGACTTGTTCTAAGTCCGCCTGGCAAGCTACCACCATCATGTCTAAGTCTGTCGCCATAACAACAATGTTAACAGCATTGTTGTGTTCCGGCAGTTAGAGGTATGATAGCCAGTTCCTCTTTTTAAGAGGATTCCGGGTGAAACTCGCTTCCATCTTCGGCGTAATCATCACTTTCCATCAGGTGAGATTTGGGCCAAGAGTTTCCCCGTTTACACGAACAAAACAACATTGAACATAATACACCAGTACCTATTGCAGTGCCACACCCTCAAAGTGCATTCGTGAAATCATGACAAATGTTTGATTTACGCATCGTTGACGAGACTGCGCCTGCGACTCACGCTAAACGATTAGACAAACATGACAAATACATGCTTGCATAGGACTTAAATATTTATGGACTGAATCTTCTGAATTTAATGTTCTGTTGGATTTGATCGCATGATGTTTTTGCTTATAATTTTATTATTCTGCTTAAAGTAAGATGGGCAGTCTCGAGTAGAACAGGTTCTGCCCGTGACTTTACTTCTGCCCGAACCCATCGAGAAATGAGGGTGGGCAGTAAAGGGTGAGTTGGTATATGGAATGTGGATGAGGAAAGTAAAACAGCTACTTGCAAACCTTTCAACCCGTCTGCCCTAGAAGAAGGGTGATGCTTTCAAATTTTTCCAGCCTTGGAATTAACTATGTTAATGGAGAGAAAGTACAATGCAACTATCATATGACTAAATTAAGATTTGTTTGTTTAAAGCTTCTATGAGTAAGAGGGTAAGTCTTTATTTACGTTCACTAATTTAGGTAAAAGATAGCAAAGGTGTGTTATTAGTGGAGATAGACACACCTACTTTTGCAATGATTCTTCTTTAGAGAAACCCAATTAGTAACTGATCTGAAATTGGATACCACGACTAAAGTGAGTATATTCACGCGGAGCATATAGTTGTTCTTATGTTTTTATACAACGTTTTCGTACGCAATATGATCGCTTAGCGCCACCACCAATCAATTTATAATTTTCATCAGTATGGTCATTTTAGCAGAAAACTTCCAAGGTAGATATCGAGGAGCCCTCCTCCACTGCCATTTCAACTGCCATTTAAATAAAACGCCACCAAAACACAAATAACAAAAAAACCGACGCACTTTTCTTTCCTGGCTTACACAAAAACAAATTACATAATTTAAAGCCAGTACTAAAGCTAAATATTGTTCCAAAACTCGGTTCATCATTATAATGGCCCATTTACACTGCCCACGATGTCACAGCGGCGTATTTTTAGCAATCAATATTTGGGACGTGGGAGATGAGCGAGACAATCGGTAAATAGGACGATGACCGGATAGTGACGTCATTTTAATCGTCAGTGGGTTGGGTGCACTTGCACATTCGCCAATATTGTGACTAGGTCATGTATGTTGATGGCAGAGACGTCATATCTAATGAAAGATGGTAAACGAGAGAGCCGAAAATTTGGGAATAAAACATTGTTATGTGTTCGTAACAATGGATTATGTTACTATCTTGAGTCCTTTCTTTTGATATGTAAGCTTAGTAAGGCTAAGGAGACAATGCTCCTTATATCCGTCGGAGGTAGGTTTAAGCCAGAATTTTGATGGCTTGTATGTTGAAAATTATTTTCAATACAAGCTTTGGGAAAAAAAGGTCCTAAACTTGAAAAGGTGTGGACATTGGACATTCAGCAGGTCGGGTTGTACTGGTTGTGGCCAGGTCGACATGTATGTTGATGAAAGATGATGTAATATCTACTGGAAGATGGTAAAGGCAGAAGGTTTTGTAGACGAAAACTTAGAAATACGACATTGACACTCTTGGCACAGGTATTGGTGGTCGCCGATTGTTCTTTTTTTTTTTTAACAAAGGATGACGTTGCTGTCCTGTATCTTGCCATCAAAACCTAGTAAGGCCAAGGAGACAATGCTTCTTATATTCTTCAGAGGTAGATTTAAACCAGAACCGTGATGGCTAGAAATATTTACGTATGATGACTATGTGAATGATTTTATACATACGATTTTGCGGAAAAATGGTCTCCATACTTGGAAAGATATGTGGAAGAAGGTAGAATTTAGTCGACAAAAACTTAGAAATATGACATGGACGAAAAACACGCTTGGCAGAAGACTAGAGCTCGCTGATTGTTTTGTTCGTATGACAATGGATGACGTTTTAGTCTTGTGTCCTATCTTAGGCATCTCAGCCTAATTAGTGTGACATTCTTTTCTAATGGTTTTTTTTTTGTATTCTTCTTCTTGTGTAGATTGACTCATTATATTTTGACCGACCAGTACTGAGCAACCTGTACACAGTATTCGTTAATTGCAGTCATATGTCGCCGAGACCTCGATGGATATAGTGTTGCGATACATCTCTTGTATATGGATTGTGGCCCACATCAACCCGTTTTTCACATATTTATACATATTATTCTGTAACATCTGTAACAGTGGAAGTGCAGTATTTTTGTCGTTTAATTTTTCTTCTGTCAGAAGCCTGCGAATGTAAGGTGTGGAATGAAAAGCAAGAATGCCATGAAACGTAACAGTCTTTAGACTTGAATGTACGACTCTATTAATAGCAAACTCAACCACCAAAATACACATGTGTAAACCAGTAATTATCTACTTGATACTAAAAATATTCCAGCGTGATAATTTCTAATATTTGCAATGTTCTATTTATAGATCGCAAATACGTTTATCTTTATCAGTGGCAACGTACTTTATGTTATTAATAGAATTACAAGTGTTTCTCACGACACAGGTGCGAGTGCAGTAGCCGTGACAATATGGTCTCATTAATGCAGTTATTATGTACCCGCCAGCCGTGACTTTACGGGTCAAAGTTACTTTATAGCATGCACATAACGAGTAACCTTTCAAGAACTTTTTCCGCCTCTTTCATTCGATATTGAAAAGAATGAGAAAGAAAATTTCAGGCGGTGACGGGTCAAGTGTAATAGCTCTTACATAAGTTTATGAGACTTATTTCTCTTATAGACAGACGACCTGGACGCGTGTTGCAAGGACTGTTTCGAAGAGGTACGGGAAAAGAGCTTCTGGAAGGACATGGGGAATGTCTTTGTTTGGCAGTGCGACATTAACGGTTAAAAAGCCGATAGAGGACTATGGCATCGGGTCGCTAGTCTATACTAATATTATAAAGATGTAAAATTTGTTTGTTTAATCTCAGGAACTACTGGTCCGATATGAAAAATTCATTCGGTCAGCTAGTGTCTTATACATTCGGTACTAGCTGACCCGCGCAACTTCGTCTGCGCCACATTTTCCATTACTGCTCCGCTCCTATTTGTCTTAGCGTGATGATATATAGCCTATAGCATTCCTCGATAAATGGGCTATCTAACACTGAAATAATTTTTCAAATCGGACCAGTAGTTCCTGAGATTACCCCTACATAGAAACTTACAAACAAATTTGACCTCTTTATAATATTATTAGTATAGAATTATAGATTACTAGTGACCCGGCCGGGCAACGCACGGCTGCAAATTTTATAGACAAACCTTTCTCGTATATCGTTCTTTTATTAGTGAATTGTATCAAAATCAGTTGTGTGATTTAGAAATGAGTAAAATACAGAGGCAGACTGCGACTTCATCAAATGACTCCTCTCGCTCTGGGTTGCGCAGAAGGGAGTGTCAGACTCTTACTGACTAAAACCCATTCGTGTTCCTTCTTGTGCCCTTTGCGTTCTAAGGCTGAGGTGACTCCCTGCCGGAGTCGCGGGATTATTCGCAAGAGACACCGTGGCTCCGGAACACAAAGGGCAATGAAGGAACATGGATGGGTTTTAGTCAGTAGAAGTCTGACACTCCCTCCCGCTACACCCAGAGCGGGAGGAGTCATTGGATGATTTCCCATCCCTAAAAAAAAAAGGCTGAGGTGACTCTTTCGAACAAATTTCGAAAGCTTTTGTGTTTTTTTTTTCATTTTGTATTCAAACTCTACTGTCATTATTGTATGTTCTAGAACCTAACGCTTTGTGACAGGACCTTCATTACCAACCTGAACGAATTCGAAATATCTCTTTCACTCTTTGTACCTACTATTTCATAAAAAGAAAGAGATGGCACTATATGGCTCGTTTAAACATAATACCTTATGCATTGTAACACTGCAGCAGTGCCCTTACGGTTAAACAGTGATAGTGCAGGGGTGGTCACCTGCCGTGACGGGGTGCGTCGCATGCGCAGGTGCCGTGACACCTGTGTTTGCGATTTATAAACGAACTTTTCGAGTATTTGAATGTTTTAAAATTTCATAGACACTGTTGTGAGCTCAGTCACACTTTTCGCTAATGCTCCGCTCCTATTGATCATGGCGTACCGCGTAATGTTTTACAGCCCATAGCCATCTTCGATAAATGGGCCAGTCGTCAATCAACCAGTAGTTTCTGAGATTAGCGTATTTAACCAAACAACCTAACTCTTCAGCTTCATATAATAATATGTACAAAAGAAAGAGAGAAAAAGTATATACGAGTAAGTATATGTAGATATGTCATGTTAGTAACAATACAAGTTTTAATATTAGAATAGTTCATATCGGGATTGCTACCATGTACCTTTTTTAAAACAATAAAATAATAAGTTTAAAGCAATACAAGTTTTTCTGCTTCTGCCTGGCAAACAATAAAATGTTTCTATTTATAATTTTAATACAAACAATACAGTTGTAATGTCACATTATGTCTTATAGATAGAACTTAACATTTATTTTTATATTGAACTTGACATAATAGAGAAGAAGCTGTATCTTGGAAAAAGGTTGACGACCTATTCGCGTCTAGGTTGTCAATCAATCACTATATGTTTTTTTAAGGTTTATGAAAACTTATGCCGCTTGTGTGTCCAATTGTCCCTGGCGACGACGTATTCATTGTTTCATATCTATAATAATATGTATGTAAAAGACATTCGTGTTAGTTAAGTAACACTATTTATAACTCAAGAACGGCTGAAGCGATTTGGCTGAAAATTGGTGGGGCTGGGGAGATAGCTTAGAACCAGGAGACGAACATAAGAGAGTTTTTTTTTTTCCACGGGAACTGGAACTATGCTGGGAGAACGGGGGCGAAGCTGCGGGGGACAGCTAGTAAAAAATAAAAGGAGTCATGTTTTTTATTAACTTGTAGAAAGTAGTAGTTGAACCGGCAAACATTGTTTTGCTGAAAAATCAGCTTACGACCTATTCTCAGACCTACCGTATAACAAAAAAAACATGAAAATCGGTCGAGCCGTTTCGAAGGAGATCGATAACAACCGCCGTGACACGAGATTTTTATATACACACTAGATGACCCGCGCAACTTCGTCTGCGTCCCGTTTTCCGCTCCTAAATAATATTACAACAAAAAATTGAGATGTAAGCTACCCTATCTTTCAAGTTGGATTAAACTGCACACGGTGTGCAAATTTGATTAAAATCGGTTTAGTAGTTTAGGAGTCCATCGCAGACAAACAACGTGACACGTGATTTAAATATATATTAAGAAGATTAGATTTATAGAACAAATAAACTAGTTACGTGTATTACTGTGTCGTGCTGTGCACCGAAAAGGAAAATATGTCTTTGGTTCCTTTTATGGTCTTTGTAAAAATAATATTTGTCGTGTTTCTCCAATTTTTGTCGATTTTCACAATACATAGTCAGTTTTATTAACCGATTTCCCAAAAAGGAGGAGGTTCTCAATTCATTGTTTTATATGTTTGTTACTTCACAACTCCGTGATTTATGAACCGTTTTGATTTTTTTTTTTACCTGAAAGGATATACTTGTCGATTGGTCCCATTAAAGTTTGAACAAAATTAGTTAGGAAGTTTGGCTTTTAAATCGAAATAGCTGGAATTCGTTTACTTGGATGATGGTTTTCTGTCTTCCAAGTTGACGAAATTGCGTATTTTATTGCAGTGGTGTTGTTAAGTGTGGGGTACCACTAAAAAGTGAAAAATAAAAAACTTTTTACAAAAAAATACAACCGACTTCCAAATAAAAAACGAAACGAATTCGGTTGTATTTTTTGTAATCTAAAGAGTCAAATGCGGTTTGTGAGTTTTTCTACAGAAACTATTTCAAACAACCACTTTGTATTAATCTGTTCAAATTGATAGAATCTGGGTATTGAAAAATCAGCTCTACACGTTTTAAATAGTTCAAGGGCTGCTGGAGATGATGCAAAAATTACAAAATATACGTCGCAGGTTCAAATACCTCTTTAAAAAACTTGTACAAATCGCGTACAAAGGCACGCGTAAAACACATAAGGTAATATTAATAGCCACATGATCGATGGCAGGCGCGCGATAACGGAGACTGATGGCAATTAAAATATTCCATAGACGAGACTACGTAAAACGAGCTGTTAATTTAAATAAAAAACTTTTTACAATAAAATAATTTATTATATAAAAATTTATATTAATAATTATTTCGGAAGTCGGTGCTTTTGTTATTTTCTTCGTATTTTGACACCGGAATTAAAGTTATTTTTTACTTTGTAGTGTTTTTTTTATTTGGAAGTCGGTTGTATTTTTTTGTAAAAAGTTTTTTATTTTTCACTTTTTAGTGGTATCCCACATCTAACAACACCAGTGCAAAATCGCAGAAAAGCAAAATACGCAATTTCGATTACTTGGATAACATAAAACCATCATCCAAGTAAACGAATTCCAGCTATTTCGATTTAAAATCCAAAATTAGTAACCGATTTATATAAAATTTAAATGGGACCAATCTGCAAGTATATCCTTTCAGATAAAACAACAATTTTTCAAATCGGTTCATAATTGACGGAGTAACAAACATAAAAAAAACAACCGAATTTGAGAATCTAATCCTTTTTGGGAAGTCGGTTAAAAAAAAACGTTGCCCCACACTAGGGATTATTCCTGTATCGTGGGTGCGTTTACAAACATACAAAGTCACATACACAAACAGCCAGACCCGGAAAAATTATCTGTAGGCCATACAAATATTTGTTCCGTGCGGGAATCGAACCGACGCGACGCAGCAGCCGATCGCTCAACCACTGCGCCAACCGTGCCGTCAAATAGATTTGTAAATAAGAAAGAAAGAAAAGAAAGATGTTTATTTGGGATTCGCACAAAACAGACAGAAGTAAAATACTTTGAAACTAACGATAAGACGTACCTAATAATTAGTTAATAATAATAACATTTAATTTATCCTGTGCGAGGCTAAAAAGGTAATATGCATGAAAATAATATGTATTGCCTATACAGTTTATCCAAAAATATAATAACAGTGAAAGTAGGATCCAGATTGGTCGAAAAACAAACGAGATAATATAGGTACATAATTATTTTGAAGAAATATAATCTGTCCTTTACGCGAAAACGCTGTTTTCTATGAGCAGCTGCATTTTCGTCATGGACTTTGACGTTTAAGTCCATATCGAACTTCTCGTTCTAATTGTAATCTTCGAAGTTTTATAACTTCATCGCTGATGAACATAATTAAAAAATAATTTCATGATTTTTTACTAGAGCTTTTAAGCATTTTATTTTGCAAATAAAAAACTCACGTTCATATTACCTATTATATAAAATTACTAGCTGACTCGACAAATTTTGTTTTGCGTAATAAAATAAAAAAAAATCTATAGCAAACACATTGACACGAGATTTTTAAATAATAGATTATAGAAGTTTAGATTAGGTTATCTTTCCTGAAGTTTAATTCTCGCACACGCAAGTGTTTCTTGAAATCCCGGATCTCAAGCAACTCTTGGTCATAATCGTTGAATTAAAATAAACAATGTTTTAACAGTGGAAGTTGTAAATCATGCTGAAAGAAACCAAAGTCATGAGATATCCGGCGAGAAGAACGAATATGTTGGATTTGCGTATAAAAAAAATGGCCGTTTCCTAATTTAAGTTTTTGTAATAATTGTAATGATGTCATTTTTAAGTGAATGGTAAATGAAGGACGTTATAATGACCCCTTTTATTGGTACGTACATAATGAAACTATAATAATATCATGTACGATTCGTGAGCACACTCTCCATTGGTCGGTTTGACAACGACATCTCTGACGCTTCACGTTATTGGTTCGTCAGTCAATGCTCATCGAATATTGGGCTAGCAAGTTTCATTCGCCCACCGTACATTGGTGAGATCACCTTGCTCCGTTCATCTGTGCTCGTGCCGGCTACTGTACCTATTTAGAAGTTTGGACTACCTACTGTCACTTACAACACAGTCCGCTCCAAATTAAGGTCCCAAAATAGTGCCCTTAGAGTTTCTTACACGTTCTTCTTCGTAAAGATTTCGTTTTGGAGCTTCTTGACTTTTCTTGAGATTTTTGACTGTCCAACCTTGACCATTCACAAGGGTCTGTAAATGTTATATGTGAAAATAAATGATTTATACTTAATTATGATTAGAAGACTGCTAACATTAAGTGAGTAGGTACGTACTTGAGTATCCTAAAATTATTTTTAGCAAAGGCTTGCTATCCTAGGCACTACAATTTTTTTTAACTGTGATGGGTTCGCTCTTGGCTCTGGCTCTAGTCTTGGTCAGAGATGACAGAGACAAAGTCTACGGTGGAGCGAGCTTACCCAGAAGGAGCCTGTTCACTCTAACTTTGGAGGAGAGAATAGGGTTTTAAGCGTTCGGAAACACAGACGCAGATTGATTGATTTAAATCGTTTTTCCACATTGCGTTTAAATCCGACCTATTTATGAAAACTGCGTCGTAATTTGGTTTGAGTCCATCTGTCAATGCAACATCAATTGATCTCTTAGTAGCTCTGTAACGAGATCTTTAAAATAGTATAGGATTTGTATGGGCTGCGAGCCAGCTACCGAACATTATATTCAAGTGTGAACCCAGTTCATTGTTACCGATCCGTTTGAATTCCCACAACACACAAGAGCATCCTTGGTGAGATGAGTCAGTGTGTTTTGACGGTCTGCATGCAAAACATTAATATTTTATCGTAACTCTCTTAACGTCTGCACTGCCCGTGAGATTCCTGCATTGTTTGTTGATATATTTTCACCATGTTTTCACAATTACTAAGCAATAAAATTACTGTTTGTTTTTACGTTTCTAATGTTATTTCAACTGCGTTTATATTACTGTTATTCTGTACTATCATTTAACTTTTATAGATGCCACATTAAAAAAATAATTCATGTCATTTTGATGGGAAATCATCAAACGTTTCCTCCAGTTCTGGGCGGAGCAAAAGGGAGTGTCAGACGCTTTCTGACTAAAATCCATCAGTGTTCTTACTAGTGCCTTTTGTGTTCCAGGGAAGCTCACGAAAAAATCCGCAAAAAATTCTAGAACACTTGGCCCTGTAATCATGTTTTCTTGATCTTTCTTTATAATTATTATTATTAAAGCCTTTTTATTTAGCCTTTCTTTATAATACTATACGGTAAACACTAAAAAATGTTTAATTTTTTTAAATATTTAATTTTTTTGACTGTCTTCCCTAGCTTTTTTTTATTTGAGATGGGTTTGCTCTTGACTTTCGTCTTGGTCAGAGATGACTGAGACAAAGTCTACGATGGAGCGAGCTTACCCAGAAGGAGCACGTTTGCTACTACTGTTTACTGTTTAGCTGCAGTAAAGCGGGCCATTCACGTGACGTTTAGTCGTGACCATGGCATTAATAAACTCGTAACATTTGTCATGTCGTACTGCGACTGACAAGTTGACAACTGAACGTTCATCGTACCTGAACGAGGTCGGTGCGACAAATGGAGGCGGGTTCATGCGTCCTGTTAATTATTAAAATGAATATTATTTTGGGTTTCTGAGTCAATTGAGTAGGTGTGGAATGTTAGAGGTTAGTGGCCGACATTGAATTCAGTAACACAAGTCTTCGTCATCGATCTCGATGTTGGGTATTGCATGACAGTTAAATATCAACAAGTATGATGACAGGCTTCTGGTATTAATGATTGGGTGGTAATCAAATGTCAGGGAGAAATTAGTAGCTTTAATTTTGTCCTCTGGTAGCTGACAACTGTCGTCGGATATAATTGACGCTTACTGGATGTTTGAAGATGCCAGTGGTGACGTTGTAGCTGACGATGATTAACATATAGATAGACGCGACGAAATAATAAAGAAAGCCAAAATAAATTGGCTTTTTAGCCATCGATTTGGTTATTGGGCTATCTTTCAACATCGGGAAATATAATTATGACCCCTTGATCACGTGTACATTTACAAAATAATATTGTTAAACTAAAATTATTCATTATCTACAAAACAATAGATGACTTTGCATACAATTTCCCAGCATATAATAAATAACAATATCATTATTATTATAAAATATGATGTGATCAGCATTGAAAGAATGTGTATTTTACTTAATAATAGATGTGCATAATAATAAGATTTTGACGTTAGAATACAAACAATGCAAAAATATAATTAGGTAGGTGCAGTCCATATTTTGAAACACTAATAAATAAAATTAAATATTTTGCCACAGATTTATATGAGAATACACATCAAGTATGCATTTCAATATTTTAATTAATATTCAAATTAGGTAAATTATTTTTTGAGTAATTAATTAAGTAGGTATATTTATCCCTCAATTTCTTCTTTCCCGAATTACACTAAGGTTTCCCATTCAAAGTACACAACGTTTAAAATCCATTATTAGAAAAGCAATAAATAATTACAAAATCAAGTCGATTATTATAGCCGAAGATTACCGAGTAATCCCGAAGTGCTGGATAATCCATGCGCTACCGAGAAGTCAAAACAAATAAAGTACTTTCAGCAAAGCTTGAGTCATGCGCAAGCGCATACGATGCGTAAGCATTGTTCGTGAATACGTCACAGTAACCGTTGCTTTCTAAACAGAATTCAATTACTATATTTAGCTGCAAGCCTTTTTAAGGGATTAGGAAAGACTAAACGGACTTCGGTCTTGGTCTGATGTTATTCACATCAGAACAAGACCGAAGTCCGTTTAGTCTCTGTACCTTTAATGCAAGTAAGAAAATTGGCTTAGCCATCGTCATCTATACTATAATATTATAAAGCAGAAGAGTTTGTTTGTTTGTTTGGTTGGTTGAACGCGCTAATCTCAGGAATTACTGGTCCGATTTGAAAAATTATTTCAGTGTTAGATCGCCCATTTATCGAGGAAGGCTAAAGGGTATATATCATCACGCTAAGACAAATAGGAGCGGAGTATTAATGGAAAACGTGACGCAGACGAAGTTGCGCGGGTAGGCTAGTCATTTATACAGGGTTATTTGTAAAACACCGACAACATCTCAGAACTATGTTACTAACATCATAATCAACAACTTTTGTTCTACGACTTTTAAAAATTCAACTTATTTTAGTTCATCAGGTTTTCATTAAAAAATAGGAAAGAAAGCTCTTTCTTTTTATTTTGCTTTGCATAGACTTCGTAACATTTAGAGCGTTGAATTTAAATATTTTTATTTTTCTATTAAAACTAGATGAACTAAAATATGATGAATTTTTGTCATAGAACAAAAGTTGTTGATTATTATTTTTTTTTTTTTATTTCAGACCACGTTATGTCCATATTTTGTTAGTAAAAATAATTATCTTAAGACTACGTTAGTAGCAATACAGTTAGTCCACAAAAATATGAATTATAATTATAAATAAACAAAATTAAAATATAATATAAAATGTCAAATTGATTGATATGAATTAAATTTAATTGAGTTAATTGTAATACGGTCAAATTAATAGTCCTGAGAGGTTGTCGGTGTTTTACAAATAACCCTGTATTATAACTAGAGACGCGATTCATTTTTCCCATTCCCGTAGGAATTTTTGGAATTTTACACTCCCCAAGGGACCTACATGCCAAATTGTCAGCTTTCTACGACCAGCAGATTCGGCTGTGCGTCGCCTGTCAGTCACTCATCAGTAAAGGATAATGGTTCAGATAGCTTTGAAGAACAGACCCAGAACCTAGCTGTACAATGTTATTACCTACCAAAAGAATAAGCTTTTGTGTACCTATTTGGCGTTATATTACCATTAGCGAAAAAGCTCTTTAAATAAAGATAAATATATATACTAGCTGTACCCCGCCCCTTCGCTCCCGTCAGCTGGCTACCCTACCTAACCATTTTTTTTCGCTCCCGTCAGCTGGCTACCCTACCTAACCATTTTTTTTTGCTTTTAAACCTTCCCTGTATTCTGGCGTACTAAACAAAAAAAAAGAATTACCGAAATCGGCCCAGGCATTCTCGAGTTTTAGCGAGACTAACGAACAGCAATTCATTTTTATTATAAAGATGATTAAAGTCAACAATATTTATGCTCTAACGTCAGAAGACCATAATACCAAAGGGGTTACCCTCTACTGAACACAATGCTATGACTAATAAAAATACATAGTAGACAACACAATACACATGGTATTCTTCGAATTTACATACAGTTCAAGGAATAGCACACGGAGTGGAATCATTTGACTAAAAATACTATATGACTGTGACATTGTTGAGTACGACGGAATAATCCAATAATAGGTGTGACTACTATGGCATAAGAAGACATATTATGCCACATCGACCCAATTGGGATCAGGTTAGAATAACACTTATGTTGAAGAAAGAAAAAAAAAGGTGGACATAGAGAAGATGGAAAAACCGCGGCCAAGTCGGACTCGCGCACCGAGGGTTCCGTACAAACCTGTAGGTAAATATAAGCACAAGTTGCGGTTTACGATTTATGATGTATAAAAAAAAAACTACTTACTAGATCTCGTTCAAACCAATTATCGGTGGAACTTTACATGGTAATGTACATCAATATTTTTTTAGTTTTATAATCCTCTTATTTTAGAAGTTAAGGGGGGGGGACACATTTTACCACTTTGGTTTGGAAGTCTCTAGCGCAAACTGTTCAGTTTAGAAAAAAAATATTTAAGATACCTCAATATCATTTTAGAAAGACCTATCCAAAGATACCCCCCACACGTACGGATTTGATGAAAAAAAATTTTTTTGAGTTTCAGTTCTAAGTATGGGGGACCCCCAAAAATTATTGTTTTTTTTTTACATTTTTGTGTGAAAATCTTAATGCAGTTCACAGAATACATCTACTTACCAAGTTTCAACAGCATAGTTCTTATAGTTTCGGAAAAAAAGTGGCTGTGACATACCGTCGGACAGACAGACAAACAGACACAGACATGACGAATCTTTAAGGGATCAGTTTTTTGCCATTTGGCTACGGAACCGTAAAAAGAGACAGAATAAAGCAATATCCACAGTCACCCGTGCCAGTTCCATCATTAGAGTATACGAACTGGGACATGATGGACTTCTCACTTAAGTATACGCAAAATGTTTTTAAATCGAGAGCGAAAAGGTTACGGAACCTACTAATAGGCAAGCGTGCATCTGTGACCGCATTATCATTTACTACCAGTGGTCAAACGTATGCTTAGCCTTAATAAGAAAAAATAAAGGCTGCAGGTGATAAGATGACGCCAGTAAAGAGATTAGAAACGAATTTAGCAGAAAAGTTAAATGGTCAATTGATTAACTGTGATAAGGAAGATACCCAAATACAACTCGACTACATCAAGCCATCGATGAAGAAAATGATATTATAAATTGTAGGAAAGTCGGTGTAGAAAGCTTAACAGATAATGGTATGGCAGTGAATAATTTTGATTTAAATTATAATGAAAGGATAATTCCTGATTTTCATTCATATTATCTGAAATTTGACTAAGTTTTCAATACAAAACTGTCCATTGAACATTCCATACATTCCTATTATCATGAGTTATCTATCCAACTGCGACTTAAGACTGAGTAATCGTTCTGAATAACAGATAATGCGAAAGGAAGTCTACTTGCATAGTCAGCTGCGGTATACAACAATAGCCTGCTTGTAATTATTTTATCTTCCCCCCTAAATAATGTTACTTTCATGTCGCCTTTTAGATGGCAGTGCACAATAATGGGCTTGTGTCCGGAAGAAATCTAATTAGTCCGTCAGTTAGATTATCAATAAATATTTGACCCGTGTTTTTTCTTTTATTACGGGAAACAAAATTGACGAAGTTACGACGCTTTTAAAATTCTCAATACGTCACACCTTCGCATTATTTTAATCTAGCCTATTGTGTAGTGGGTTGTGTTCAAGAAAAGGCCAGTTGCTATCATCCACAAATTGCAAAACTATTTAGTCCGTCAGTTAGAGTATTGAAAAATAATTGACACGTATTTTTGTTTTTGTACATCAATGAATATTGACAAAGATAAAACGCATCAAAACTCAGGAGTGAGGGTTCGTGACGTAACAACCCGCCCCGCTAAAAATTATACCACGGCGTGACGTATTGAGAATTTTAAAAGCATCGTAACTTCGTCAATTTTGATTCCCTTATCAAAAGAAAAAATTTTGGTCAAATATTTAATCTGACGGACTAATTAGATTTTTTCAGGACATAAGCCTAATGTTGAAACGTTTGTTCTTGTGGTAGTACTGACAGTATTAAAATAGTCATCACATTATGCTGACCATCCTAGTCATCTCTTATGAGTCATCATCGTCGTTCTATCCTTGTCTCATGTTGCTTAGGGTCAACAAAATACGTTTCCTTCTTCCATTCTGTCCTGTCAACAGTCACGCTGTCTTTTACTATTCATTAAAACATATTTTCTTTGGCTTTCCTTTTTATTTTATTAATTAAATCTACTATATTTCTATCATCTTTCATTTCATCTATTTTCAATTTATCGACCACTTAGTTTGGATTAACGTTAAACACTCTTTAAATTAAAGCAACAAGATGTACAAAATCAAAAACAAACCGTGATTTTGGCAGGCGGCTTGCGCGCACGCAGCGACATGTACGCGCGGTCCATAGCCGCGACAGCACCATTCGTCCCACACAACATCACTACAATACTTTAATTACAAGACACGTACGCACTGCACTAATTAGAACGTTAATTCAAACGCTGCGCATGAGCATACACCGGCGCGTCAACGGGGACTGCGCGTGCGCCGGGTCTCACCCCGCCCCGCACTCCCCCGCTACTATTTTCGGAGCCCTGTGGCCTGTGGTTTCCCCTTCGACACAGGACATTTTGATCAGTAGTACAACTTGACGCGGAAGTTGTTACTTCAATGAAAGTGGGCATTCAAAGGTGATTTAAACCAGAATATTGCGGTGTACAGCCTTATTAAATTTTATTTCTTGTAGGTTTCTCTGTAAACATTAAAAATGAGCGTAGTAGAATGACAGTGACCGATTAGAATACTAAACTAAAGTCTGTATCTTACAATAACTCGCAAACAACAAACAAAACGGTTAACGCCTGTTTTGTGTCTGATCTTTAAAGTAACTATGTTAACTGACATGTTATTGTATTAAGATAACAAATTCTACATGTTTTCCTGCAATTGACCTTATAAAGGTGCATATTTTCATTATTTCTTCGAACGGCAGATGGCGAGTAAATCAATTAACTTTAGCCTAAATTATTACAACAATATTAATATTCTATTAAATTCCAGCATCTTTTAAAAGTAAGCTCTTTTCTGCCATGATTGAGATATATATCTCTCTCCTAGGCGAACTTCCTTATGTCAAAAAGTCCAAAATGTATTGCATTGACTTGAGCTACTGAAATAGCACGTGATATATTTACACATTTTAGGTTCCGACAAGCGCTATCGGTAATAAAATGTTACTCAGTCTGGCACCACAGGTGATCATTTAATCCTAGGTCAAAACCTACGACCTCAAAACGCCCTTTCAAAGTTACCTGCCTCGTCCAAAAGTCGAACCCACTGACTAACCTACTGTTCATACAGACGACAACGTCTCACTGTATCGGCAAATTGTTTTACTTACTACAGTTATGGCATGTGCTCATCCCCTCCACATTTAATCGTCGCGATCGCGACATTTTTTTGTTTGGGTAACATTATTATAATGGGTATAAGCGTATAGGTTACATCATCGGGTCGAAAAAGTGTTTTTATGTTGATGTATGATCTTCTTGATCTTAGAGTAAAACTTGTGAAATGTGCGTAAATGCATTCTACTGCCTACTCTGTACGGGAAAATAACGGTAAAAGTTCGAAATAAAATTACACTTTACACAGGCAATCAAGAGTGGAAAAGGTATCTGACAACTATGTAAACAACTTTTGGATTTCACACTTTCAACTAAGGATGTGAATAGTCAGTTTTTAGTAACCCATGTGAAAAACTGTCAAAATTAGATTTAATTGATCGCTAAAAAATTTAAAACGAAAAAATTGTTACGGCACCTTATGAATTGTCAATATAAGTTGACCTACTGTTTACATTGCACTCTACGAAATATCCGGACTATTCAGTTCCCCTCTTTTATATTATTGTAGGCGTGGGGATAAAGTTCTGCGTATGCGCATACAATACTACGAACTGAATGAGTGTAGAAAAGTGGAGGAAAACTTATGGTTATGATGTTTGCAAAAATATGAGTCGTTGAGAAAACATATGCCGAATGAATATTACATGTTAGAAAGTTCATTTTCTGAATTAAAAAGTCCACTGCATCAAAAAAGATTTTACAATAGGCTTGTGTCCTGAAAAAATCATTTCTTTTTATTATTATTTTTGATGCATTTGCTCTTGACTCTACTCTTGGTCAGAGATGACAGACAAAGTCTACGATGGAGCGAGCTTACCCAGAAGGTTTATCGGTCCATTCAGATTCAATCAAATCCATTGAGTAAACAATAGGCTTGTGTCCTGAAAAAATCTAATTAGTCCGTCAGTTAGATTATCAAAAAAATATTTGACCCGTGTTTTTTCTTTTGTTACGGGAACCAAAATTGACGAAGTAACGACGCTTTTAAAATTCTCAATACGTCACACCTTCGCATAATTTTTAGTGAGTCGTGACGTCACGAATCCAACTCCCGAGTGTTGATGCGTTTTATCTTTGTCAATATTCATTGATTTACAAGAACAAAAATACCTGTCCATTATTTTTCAATACTCTAACTGACGGACTAAATAGTTTTGCAATTTGTGGATGATGGAAACTAGCCTATTATGGCTACAAAAGAAGCCCCTGCCTTTTCTAGCCAAATAAACGTTTTAGGTACTCTCAATGTACCTTTGAGGACTATTAGAAAACTGTGAAAGTAAAAGACAATATGTTGCGAAAACCACCACTGATTTGTCATAAAGACTAGGAAATTATGTACGTGGCACTAATGACTACTGAGGGTTTCGTGTGAGTTTTTTAACGGTCTCGACCGCGTTAGCGTAAATGCCAATTTGTATTGAAACTGAATAAGCGCCGCCTGGTGAACAGATAACCTCTTTTTTCTATACCCTTTGACATAAGCAAACGTTTACTTTAACGCGATCGAGTACGTTAGAAAACTCACACTAAGCCCTCTGGACTCTGATCAATGATCACAGTCTATTTACATCCATAACTTTGCCTTTCTCGATTGCTGAACGTCGAATAGGACAGAGACTGAAAAGTGACACGATGACGAAAATCTACCGCAATCTATTTGAACCTTCTGTATGAACTCTTTGTGCACAACCTAGGTCCACATTATTGCACCTTCACCTCTATGTCTTTTCAATATAAACTCTCCAAACACGTCTGCGTCGCAGCTGACTGGCGTCAGTTTTAAATTCAAGCTCGTCCAATTACGCCATATGTCGAGCCCGCCTTCCCATAAACGTGCGCAGGCGCGTTCTACGTCCGCGAGACGTACGTGCCATAGACTGTATGGTGTTCTGTGGACTTTCACGGTAATGGTGAGGTGTCGGAGTGAACAATTTTATTGTTGGGTTCGAAAGTTGCGCAGAATGGAGGAGGTGTGTTTTGAAATAGGTTTGAAATCGAAGTGGTTTTCCAAAAAAAGAGGCTCTTGTATTTGGTTGAGTTTAGTGCATCATCTAATCTTAGAAATGGGGTATCGTTGTTTGTTTATTTTTAAGAGGTTTCATCTAGCTACTCTATCGCTGAGTGTCATAACTTTAAAAATACGGGAAAAATAACTGATCCTGAAGGATAAACATTCACAATTCCTTTTTTATACAATCAATTTCTCTGTGGAATGCGCTTCCTCAGGAAATTAGGATGGCAAACAACCGATTAACATTCAAAGTTAAGGTTCGAGAGCACATTCGTGGGAAGTTGGCAGTAGTATCGTCACAGCGCTAATTTTGGTTTACATAAACTGTTCAAGTATATTCGTGTACTAGTTTATTAATTTGGCTATATATTGTAGTATTTTATTGTATGTATAGTTTATATGTATTTATTTATCTTTGTATTATTTTTACTATTAATCGCGTTTTTGGTTTCTCTTTATCCATTTTGCACCTACCACTATTATTCTCTGCATCACCCAAAGGTTGACTGGTAGAAAATGCCTAAGGCATTAAGTCCGCCTCTGTACATGTGTGCGTAAAGTATTAAATAAATAAACCGCAGTGACACTAGGATAAAAGCTAGCAAACAATAAAGAACCAAGATCCGGGTCTTATTGACAGTAAAAAGAGTTCAATCCATAATGCACTTCATCCATTGAGCAACAATTTCAAAATCAATAAACTTTAAAACATGCCAAATCAAAATTTAATTAGAACTCGCATCTACACAAATTAAAAACAACACATTAAACAATACTGTCCATTGACCGACCGACCGTATCTCATAAACAAGTGTGAAAGAAATGGAATGCCACAGCTGTCTAAACTCTTGCGCAAGTGATGCCGAACCAATGAAACGGGTCACTGGGTTGTTCATTGACGAACGATCGATTACTGGTCAACGTTTGAAATTGGAATGCTCAACAAATGATCAGGTCAATAGTGGGAATTGGTCTTATTTCCATCTCCGATAATTAATTCCTGCTGGTCATTGTTTCTTTATTCTTAGAACAAATAGTACTTGAATACTGTAATGTCAAGTTTATCTTTAGAAAGCCCATGGGTTTTTTTCTATTGGGTATGCCCAATGGTTAACGTTGCCTCGTCCTAGCCGGACGAGGCAACGTTAACCATTACATGCATACCTAAATATGATGATGATATTATGAAATAAACATTATGCATTTTTTTGTATTCCCGGAGCGTCATTATTTTATATTTTATCTCTTTCTATAATCATGACGCTCCGGGAATACAAAAAAATGCGTCCAACGATTATATATAATCGTTGGACACATTTCATTGCTGCAACATTCTTCTGGAAAAGACCTAATTCTGTACTAATTCTGTCTCCTAATTCGGACTAGGAGGCAAGTGCTACTTAAAAATACATGATCTCCGACTTCTTCAAAATTATCCTCAATTTTTTTTAAACTTTTCTTTGAAAAGATTCTAATTCTCTAAGGACTGATTTTTCAATAGTCCATTAACTTTTACCTGAGGAATAAAAATGGCCGTCTGACAGCTTTTGTATGGAAAATATATCAATATGACGTATTTATAATTCCAATAAACGTTATCTGACCACTGAAAAATCAGCCCTAAGTAGAACATTTATAACCTTCGACTTCTTTCAAGTTGACCTCATACAATTGATACAGCTCTATATCTATTTTCGCATTATCATCTCCCTTTCCTGTGTGGTCCAGGGATAAGATAACGGAAGTCTAATAAGTCTTTCCTTGAGTTACGTAAGATGCACGGAATAGATTTTATTATGTCATCTACATTAGATGCGCTGATAATGTGTTGCAGTGTTTATTATGCATTCTACTCTGGCGGATTCCTATCATCTTTGTCATGTATACCGTATATTTCATTGATTGTTCTATGATACTATAACATTTTCATATATTGTTATTTGAAATAAGATTGACTATCACTTGAGTCGAATATAATTCAATATTGCTTTGAATAACTATTGCAGTATCATCGATATTATTCTGTCTCTATGTGTTGTTTTTTTTACTATTGATAGGCATACGTTTGACCACTATCTACCTGATGTTAAGCGATGATGCGGTCTAAGAGGGAGCACGCTTGCCTAGAAGTAACCTATTCACTCTTGACTTAAATTCTCCCAGATTGTAGCTATCAGGAAACACAGACTCAGGCAGGGAATTCCACTCCTTTGCTGTACGCACAATGAATGTATTCCATGTGTTGTATTACTTCGTCTCGGCGCTACAGCATCCACATTTGGCACCATTTTTAACTTTGGTCTTCAATAAAGCATATTCCATCTATCATTGACTTAGGTCAAGGTCACTCCTATTTATTCCCATTTCTTCCTGGACGGCATAGGATATTATGCCCTTTTCCTGGAATGATACGTTGTTTCCTATGCTACAGACAGGATGCAATAAAACTTTAATGTCCAAAGGAAGCAGAAAGCCGATCTTTATCAGACACGTACGAAGTGTTTCCCTTGGTTACAGTTCTTCTGTGAACGCTGTACATATTTGTGGAGCCAACAATTTCCTCAGTTGCGACAGCGGGCCAATTAGGGCACGTTAATAAACTTTAATCGCTCACAATTAATGAATGTTATCTAAATCGTTGGTGGAACTAGCGGTTCGCACTCGATAGTCGCTTGTGTGTTGAAATATCTGAGGACCTAAGTTCCGTGGTTGCTCATTTCCAGCGTATTCTACAGCTAGCCGAGATGTCATGTAATACGAACAAAAGTATGAATAACTGATGCATAAAATACATCATTTAGGTGTTAATTTGGACTTCTTGTTTGTACAAATGTCAGCAATTGTACGGTTCTTGTTGAACCATACTAAATTAAGGAACAGCTTGACAGGTCGATGCTCTTCTGATATGACCGTATAATTATTTCCGTTTATTCATTTTACAAATATGCTATTTAAATTTTGAAATATTACATAAAAAGCTTCACATAAAAAAAATATATGTAACCCTCCAGAATCGAAAAGAGGGCTCCAAAAAGGGGAACTTCCTTACAATACGAGACGTGTCCAGACGTAATAGGTACAAAATTATGACGCACGACGTCGTATTTCGATAATTGTATGCGAGACGCACAGTATCGATTTTAGTGACACTTGGGGGAGGCTTATGTCCACCTGTGGGCGACTTTCGGCTGATATGATGATGATAAATCCGATCATTCTCACAATCTTCTCACACAACTTTCAAAATCAGATCGAGAACTGCTGGTAACGTAGTTGGTGTAAAAACCGGACAGCACCCGTGTTAACATTCATACAATCCCGGACGGCTCCCGTCTTTGAAGTCCAAACAACCGTATCGATAGCCGTCATTACGTTTTTATTCAACTGTAGTAACATTGATAGAAACGTTGTATTGCTTTATTTCTGAGAAAAAAATAATTGCTGATCGATTGGATTACCGAGAAAATTGCCTCATGAAGGAATGTTGAGATGAAAATGTTTGGAGAATCTCGTAATGTTAGCTAAGCTATTTTATTTATGCAAGATATTGCAAGAATTCAGCTGAATCTGGTTTGACTGGAAGCCGACCGCGAAATAGTTGGAAAAAGGCTAGGCAGATGATGAAGATTAGAATACTTAGTTCATATCGGGATTGCTACCATGTACCTTTTTATTTGCGAGTTTCCGATATTTCGGCACTGTTGCAAGCGCCATGATCACGGAGTCACGGAGTATGCGTTTAGTTACTCCGTGATCCGTGATGTTAGTGAACATGAAAGTTTAAAACAATAGATGATGAAGATATTGTAAGAATGTATTTTCATTTCTTCAACTAGATTTTCTCGTGTCCATGGCCTGTCTCAGTCTTACCTGCTTTTGGGGATACTGCTTGCAGTTTTTGGAGATATAATTAAGGCCGTAACCTGACCAAATAACCTTGAGCATTTTTTCCCTCAATAACAGCACAAGAGATACAATAGCGAATACGCTCAGAATGTTGAATAAAATCGTTACAAAATCTAAGTTTGGTCGTTTGAAAAAAAATAATTCCACCAAAATGTTCATAACTAAATTGCCTATCTATTAGTGTAAGTACAAAATCAAAATAATCGTTATTTTTGGAGAAGATGCATGTTTTCAGCAATTTTTTCTCATTTCTGTAGTTTTGTTGTGAGGAGATTAATTAAACATTATACTTAGTAATAAAAAATAAAATCTTCCATTTTTAAGCCCAGATTATGTAGAAGTTGAATGTATTTTTTATAAGTTGATATATCTTTTGGATAACGAGTATATAGGTCCAAAAACTGCACAAAAACCGCCAGCGCTGCGTTTCGCACGGGGACGCGCCTTAACGCTTATGACAGTCAGCCAGGGTTGCTTTCTAACAGTGTCAGCATCAGTTCGTAATCCGATAATTTCTTTCAGATATTACCACCTTTAAAGAAGCCAACCTATTGTGTTTTTTTAGCAGCTTGCCTTTGTTGCCTAACGCGGATTATGCCTTTTCCGGGATTTGAATTAGCACGGTATTCAGCAAAAACAGTGAAAGAATTTTGAAGAACGTAATAAGATCAGTACTTTCAGAGATTCTCTGTTATAACTAAACCGTCTATTTTGTCTTCTTTAGAATCATCATCTGCCTGCCTAGCCTTTTCCCAACTATATTGGGATCGGCTTCCAGTCAAACCGGATTTTGCTGAGTACTAGTATTTTAGTCCAGACCTCCACAACCCATTGACTAGGTAACACGGTAGTTTTTGGCAAGACTGGAGTTAGATTTACTGACAGATTTACTTTTAAATATGTAAAGACTTCCAAAGACTGACAAATGACAGCCCGGATTAACGTGCTTTCCGAGGCACGGAGGAAACTCGCTATGTTAAGATGGTCACCCATCCACAGACCAACCTTAGCAAGCGTTGCTTAACCTGGAAGATCGACCCGTGCGGCTGGTATTATTTAGCCACGAGCTCCTCTTGTCTTCTTTATAATATTGGCTTAAATTAATAAGAAGTGCCTCAAAAATTAAATAGGCTAGATCCATCATCCACAAATTGCAAAACTATTTATTCCGTCAGTTTAGTATTAAAGTAGTATTAAAAAATAATGGACACGTATTTTTTGTTTTTGTAAATCAATGAATATTGACAAAGATAAACAAATCAAAACTCGGGAGTGGGGGCTCGTGACGTCACGACTCACTAAAAATTATGCGAAGGTGTGACGTATTGAGAATTTTAAAAGCGTCGTAACTTCGTCAATTTTGGTTCCCGTAACAAAAGAAAAAACATGGGTCAAATATTTTTCGATAATATAATCTAACTGACAGACTAATTAGATTTTTTCAAGACACAAGCCTATTGGAGTAGGTACTAAAGAATGGTCATGTAACAGAAGCTGGTAAACTTCCACTTATAAACATGCCTTCTTCTATCGAAACAATGAATTTAATTGATATCATAATTCTCACGGTTTGCAAATTGATTGGTAATCACACTGTCTTGTTTAGAGATGTTGCTGTCTATCGTTTTAACATGATAATTGAAAAAGCATGATCACCATCTAATAAATTATTGTATTATTCAGGCAAACTCATTTGCCAAATAGTGATAAATGTGCCAAAAGTTCTGATATACCTCTTTATTGGGCACATATTACTATAGCTAGTCCAGGCAATGAGATACAGATACATTATCACTCAGGGTTATTATTAAGCCTGCCGAAAACAAAGACACCAACCTGCAGAAAGAAAAAGTAATCATGAAACATAACACCCAGTTAGACGCCATAGAGCTTGACGGGTATCGATAGGATTGGTCCACTCTAAAGCCGGAAGGAAGAGAAGGCAGAAAGGAAATCCTTTGCCCTGCAGTGGGACAAAATCAACTGATTATAAATAATAACGTAACACGTGTAATTTGTAACAACACCCATATTGACGTGTAAAAACTTTTTACAAAAAAATACAACCGACTTCCAAATAATAAAGTGGGTGTTTTTGTTAGTTTTTATCGTGTTTTGAAACCGACTTCCGAAATTAAAGTTATTTTTTACTTTGTGGTGTTTTTGTACTTTTTGTAAAAAGGTTTTTTATTTTTCACTTTTTAGTGGCCCCAAATCGCAGAAAAGCAAAAATACGAATGAATGAACAAAAAACCATAATCCAAGTAAACGAATTCCAGCTATTTCGATTTAAAATCCAAACTTCGTAACCGATTTTGATAAAAAATGGGACCAATCTGCAAGTATATCCTTTCAGATAAAACAAGATTTTTTGAGTAACAAACATAAAAAAATACAACCGAATTGCGAACCTCCTCCTTTTTGGGAAGTCGGTTAAAGCGTTACATGTAACCTATTTGCAAAAAAACATATGATTTATAGCGTGTCAAAGCACGCAAATAAAACAATAGGTACATCCAACAATACATCTTTCAAATCTTAACCAAAAACACAAAAAAACTAACAAAAGCACGTCAACAGGAAGCAATCACAATCACAATCACAGCACTAAAAAAATTCAATCAAATCATTGAGACGGTTCATTAAAAAAAAACTCATTCAGTCTCGGAGACCGGATGCCGACAATTGGGCAGTCTGTGACTAAATCCATAAACGACTGTATTGATTGAGACAATTGGTAATGACCGTGAGCTAAACGGTGGACAACTGGTATCGGATTCCGGATAATTTGTGGTAACAACCAAGGGACAAGAGACAGGAGTTTTACTCCTCAACGTTCAAGGGATTTGATAGAATTCAAAATTCAAAATTCAAAAATTCAAAATTCAAAAGTCATTTATTCAAATTAGGCTGAGGGCCAGCACTTTTTGAACGTCATGTTTTACAAAAGACAGTCCCCCAAAACGCCCGCCACTTCCTAGTGTTTTAGCTGTGGAGAAGAAGTGGCCAACAAACTCCCCAGCAACACAACTGTCTGTTACGTTTTAGGAACTAGAATTTTACAATAATTAATATGCAAAGTAATCCAAAAATTCAAAATTCCTTCTAAAATTTACATGACACAAATATAAATATAAACATTATTTATCACTTGTTATAATATATGTATCACTTGTTATAACATTATTTATCACCTACATAGTCAGACAAATAAATAAAAAAAAAAGAAAATAAAAGAACAAATAAAATAAAATAAAATAAAAAATTATATGAACACATATAACCTGTCATAAAACTACTATACTATCTACTTGTACACAAGGAACATGATAATGTGTCTTGCGTTCAACACAGCGACCAACTATTCTTATCGTCGATATTGCGACAGTGCAGAATTTTATGAGATTGCTATATTTGGTATGTTATTTCCGAACTCACAAAAAGACTTCATATAGAATGAATGTAGACGGATGTTCCGCCACCGCACCGACTGTGTTCTCTTCCACATATAACCCGTTTGCCTTCAAAGCAAGAGTGAACAGGCACCTTCTGGGCACACTCGCTCCATCATGGACCTGTTCCATTGTTTTCCAACAGGCGTTATCGAGGCCAAGAGCAAGCGTATTCCTTAATAAAAATAAAGTTTATTGAGTGATTGAATCTGAAGTGATGAAATCTGCAGGAGAACCTAGGTTACCGGCATCACCCAAAGAAACGCCAAACTTAAGTGGCAGTGGGCAAAACACACTGCTCGAAGACATATGGTTGATGGGCTTGAAAAGTTCTGGAGACGCGACCGCGTCATAGAGTTGGAAGGCTTCCCAAAGGGTGGACCTAGGTTATGGGAATTTACTGGATGCGAGACGAATAGGACTGGTCGATGTATCGATACTTGGGGGAAGTTCTCTCAGCGGAAGTGACGATGATAATTATGTAAATGGATAGAATAGCACATTATATAGAATAGAATAGAATAGAATAGAATAGAATACTCTTTATTATGTACACCATATAAGTTACGGAAAAAATAACTACTATACTGCTTATTTCAAAGAAAACAGCATTTTTATAATAGTTGGGTGACAGACTTGGACACAGTTTGTATTAAAATAAGGAAACGCTTTTTAGCTTTAATTTAGAAAAGGCGTATAAAAGCATGGCCATCAAACGTAAAAGTTTGGCAAAAGTTTAGAATTAAGGCTGAGTACCATAGAAGAAGTTATAGTTAAAGTTTGCGTCAAATTTAACACTAACAGTAGCGCTGACTTTAACGGTTATAGTGAAATGTGTTGCACCAGCGAATTCATTAGCTTTGTTAAAGTTAAAGGGAAGAGTCAAGTCAAGAGATTATAGTCAACGCGTTTGATAGTTGACGGATAATTTAACACAAACAATAACACTAACCAGCGGAAAGTGAGCGGTTACAGTTACGGTTAAAGTTATGACGTCATTTAACTATTTTTCAAATGGTGCAACTAATTTTTGGCCTAATCGATACTATAGCTGAAGTTTCGATGTTTGTTATTGTTAAAGTAAGATGGTGCAACCCAGCCTAAGCCTGAGTTGTACCATAGAAGAAGTTATAGTTAAAGTTTGCGTCAAATTTAACACTACAGTAGCGCTGACTTTAACGGTTATAGTGAAATGTGTTGCACCAGCGAATTCATTAGCTTTGTTAAAGTTAAAGGGAAGAGTCAAGTCAAGAGATTATATTCTACGCGTTTGATAGTTGACGGATAATTTAACACAAACAATAACACTAACCAGCGGAAAGTGAGCGGTTACAGTTACGGTTAAAGTTATGACGTCATTTAACTATTTGTCAAATGGTGCAACTAATTTTTGACCTAATCGATACTTTAACTGAAGTTTTGATGTTTGTTATTGTTAAAGTAAGATGGTGCAACCCAGCCTAAGTGTTCATCTCGGTATTGTAATTTCATTAAATAAATAAAAAAGTTTAAACAGCCACTCGTTTCTTTTTATTATTATTTTTGATGCATTTGCTCTTGACTCTACTCTTGGTCAGAGATGACAGACAAAGTCTAAGATGGAGCGAGCTTACCCAGAAGGTGCCTGTTTATCGGTAATCTCGGCAAAATCCATTGAGTAAACAATAGGCTTGTGTCCTGAAAAAATCTAATTAGTCCGTCAGTTAGATTATCAAAAAATATTTGACCCGTATTTTTTCTTTTGTTACGGGAACCAAAATTGACGAAGTTACGACGCTTTTAAAATTCTCAATACGTCACGCCCTGGCATAATTTTTAGCGGGTCGTGACGTCACGAGCCCCCAATCTCGAGTTTTGATGCGTTTTATCTTTGTCAATATTCATTGAATTACAAAACAAAAAATACGTGTCCATTATTTTTCAATACTCTAACTGATGGACTAAATAGTTTTGCAATTTGTGGATGATGGAAACTAGCCTATTCTTTGAGCGGAAACACATCTTAAAGCAATACCACCATGTATGGTGTTTCTTTTCTTTATAGTTTATGTTTTCCGACAATTGCTGTCTTTAACAGGCAATCGAAACAATACAATGTATTAATAGCTAAACCCTGACTAAGGTTGTTGACACATACCTGTTACTACGTCTAAACCTGAATGACAACTGTAAAGAGCTTGCAATGAACGAAATTCTTATTTGGGACTAGCTTCTCACAGGCGAAAATAATATATATCCCAACGTGCTTAGAGTACGCTTTACAAAATATAGGCTACTACCTTCTCCCAGCGGCTTCACCCGCGTGATTCTTTAGGAACATATATACCCCCGGGATATATTTAGCCTATGTGTTATTTCCAGACTATAATCTACTTCTGTGTTAAATTTCATGAAGATCCTTTTAGGCGTTCTGACGTGAAAGAGCAGGTTACAAACATCCATCCTCGCAAACATTCGCATTTATAATATTAGTAGGATTTGTCTTCTTGCCTGCGGACGGCGAGCCTTGGGTGGCTCGCTGTCCGATCAGAACCAGGCCCTGGTCGACGGTGCGTTGTGTTCCACACGCGTCTCAAAGAGATGTCAGCATAGTAGACGGGGCCTGCTAGGGGCTGTGCCTGCTAGGGTTGCGGAGTTTGTTCGAAAGAGTCACGGCGGCCCTGGAACGCAAAAGACACTAAGAGGATCGATGGGTTTCAGTCAGTTAGAGTCTGACACTCCCTTCTGCTTCGCCCAAAGCGGAAGAAGTCATTTGATGATTTCCCATCCATAAAAAAGCTGTATTTTTCTTATCGTGTGGGTAGTAAGGTCAAATTTATGACCCCACACACCCCAGTGTCAGAGTTTCAAAACCGCCTCAAGGGCGTCAAAGTTTTTTGTCAAAGAGTTAAAAAAATAAAGCAAACATCCAACAAAATCATCCATCATTTATAGAGGAGATAGATTGAGGTGTATGTAATCATCTTGTTTTTGTTTTGTTTGTAATTGTAATTTATAATGTTTCTATTGAAATTTGTTAAATTTAATTTTTGTGTTGTATAAAGTTTTAATTATATTTTATCCAATATTTTTTTAATGAAATAAGGTACCTATACATATAGACTAGTTCTGAAATCAAAATGTTTTTTTTTTTAATTTGAAACAGTCATCCACACAATCTTTCATATTTACAAAATAAGTAGGAAGAATTATTTTAGTTTTCACAGCGTCAAAGGATAAAGCTTAAAAGCTACAAATATGGCAACCGATAAACTTGCCAGTAACGCTGTAACGACCACCATTCATTTACCATAACACCCACGCCGTTCGTATCAGCGTGAAGCCTAATATGCAGCATCTGAGCTTTCCCACGGGTAGGTTAACGACCCGGGATTAAAGGGGATCGCATCAATGACAGCAATTGTTTTGACGCTACACTTATTAACACTCGTGGGTGTAGATGGACGCACTGTATATTGAATGCATTCTAGACTGTAGCTACTGCTGCAAACTTTTTGTGAGGAATGATTTAAGCATGGATATGGATCGCTTAGAAGAAGACCAAAAAATTTTGGATGGACGGTGTGCCTAAGACCACCGAGATAACGGCATAACATATAATTGAGCTAAGGGCAAGAGTTATGACTTCTGTCAACTCGCTTGTCTTATTTTTAACCGACTTCCCAAAAAGGAGGAGGTTCTCAATTCGGTTGTATTTTTTTTATGTTTGTTACCTCATAACTCCGACAATTATGAACCGGTTTGAAAAATTCTTGTTTTATGTGAAAGGATATACTTACAGATTGGTCCCATTTAAATTTTATCAAAATCGATTATGAACTTTGGATTTTAAATCGAAATAGTTGGAATTCGTCTACTTGGATGATGGTTTTATGTCATCCAAGTAATCGAAATCAAGTAATATCTTGGTTTCAGACGTACAAAACGAGTACACGAGACCACAGTTTTGCTACACAGCTTGTAAAAATTCTCCAAGCACATAATCCATACACAGAAATAAACGCTAATCGCTAGTAAAAAAAACATAGCCATAAACAAGTTCACCAGAGGGGTGTATCGAGCGGGGTGCGCCAGACATATTTAGAAAATTATCGTCTAGACTAGGTAGTAATCGTTCATGTCTGAGCGAAGCCTAATAAATGGCACGGCGTCAGGGCGTTCCCACGGACGGTTGACGACCTCGGAATCGAGAGGCGCTTCAATGAAACGGTACAGAACGAGATCTCAATTGTTTTGATACACAGAAACACTTTTACATTGGAATCATTAAGGCAAAGCTTGGTGCAGACTTCAGGCGTTCGGTTGTACATTGACGGAAATTCAATGACCACTAGTAGACACTACACTGGTATGCCCAACTGTCGCAAAAGCCAACTTTAGAATTGTTGCAGACGTTAAATAAATAATGGCTGCGTCTTTTATCTACTTCATAGAAAACCTAGAATACGATACAAATTAGCAGTTCATTGGTCATCATAAAAGCAACATTAACTGCACTTGCAATGCTTACACAAGAAGAGATGTAGACAAAGCAGTGATTTCAAACCACTTTCAAATGGACCAAAATGCGGCCTGTAAGGCCAAGAATAAAACGCAGAAGTCCATTGATCGTAACAAAAGCAGCATTAAATACACTTGCCTTGTTTACAAGCAATGTACTTTAACGACTTGCATTAATCAAAGTGTAAACGAAGCACCAAAGGATGTTTTGACAAGATATGATTAAAGCTAGTGGGATTCTGCGTTTGAACGAGACACCGGATGATGGCAATTTGTGTACGTCTATCAAAATTTTACTAATGGATGAGCGACGTCAAGATCTTCAATGACCTGCACTTAAGATAGCGAACAAGACTAAAGGTCGGTATTCTGGTACGAAAATCAGACATGAATATAAAATTAAATCTAGATTTTTTTTTTATATACAAAACGGGGAAACTCTTGGCCCAAATCTCACCTGATGGAAAGTGATGATTAGGCCGAAGATGGAAGCGAGCATGTGACTGTAAATCTTTCATGTTTCAATTTTGAGTTTACAAAACTAGCCATTACGGTTTAATTTGACTTGGAAGTCTTGCCAAACATGTAGAGGAAAAATTTAATATGAAAAAAAAAACAAAGCATAAGCCCCCATATTCGATGGGAATATCCATTGAATATTTTCACAGCTAACAAGGACTTGTGCAAACATGGCAAGACAAGTTAAAAGACACCTTTGTCCTGCTAAAATGTGTATTGTTAGTTTGTATTGTTAGAAACAAGTGTTTTAACACATACAACACCAAACATAGGCGGACTAGTTTAAGACGCTTTTGCACAAACTAATTGAGTGCAAAATTGTTTTCACGACTTCGTCATCATTCTCTGTCCTAATTTATTCGTGGTCGCACAAATCATGTTTTCTCCCATTCCCGTATGATTTTCGGGAAATCCTTTCTTAGTACTACCCAACACTCCCCAAGGAACCTACATGCTAAATCTCAGCTTTCTACGACGAGTTGTTTCGGCTGTGCGTTGTTCGTCATCACTGAGTCACTCATCGGTAGCAGCAGTTTGTATATTGATGACTTGTTTAGTGGTCCTCTCAGTAGTAAACCCTCTCTATTCAAATCATCTTTGACAGTCTATTAATCCTTGGTTCCTTCCTTACTTTTATCCTCATGAACTTCTTCTTAATTGACTTTAAAATATCGCTCACCCCTTCATGTGCTTTTTAGGGTTCCGTAGCCAAATGGCAAAAACGGAACCCTTATAGATTCGTCATGTCTGTCTGTCTCTCTGTCCGTCCGTATGTCACAGCCACTTTTCTCCGAAACCTTAAGAGCTATGCTGTTGAAATTTGGTAAGTAGATGTATTTCGTGAACCGCATAAAGATTTTCACACAAAAATAGGAAAAAAGCAATAAATTTTGGAACTGAAAATAAAAAATTAAAAATTCATCGCACCCATACGTGTGGGGTATCTATGGATAGGTCTTCAAAAATGATATTGAGGTTTCTAAGATCATTTTTTTCTAAACTGAATAGTAAGCGCGACAGACACTTCCAAAGTGGTAAAATGTGTCCCCCCCCCCCCCCCCTTAACTTCTAAAATAAGAGAATGATAAAACTAAAAAAAATATATGATGTACATTATCATGTAAACTACCAGCGAAAATTAGTTTGAACGAGATCTAGTACGTAAGTAGTTTTTTTTTAATACGTCATAAATCGTAAATCGCAACTTCTGCTTACGGAACCCTCAGTGCGCGAGTACGACTCGCACTTGGCCAGTTATTTTTCCTGCAACCATCATCGTCTACATTTATGTTAAAAACTTTCTTTCACGAGTTGTAAGAGAAATTTAATTTTGTTCAGTGTTATTGTCTGTATGAGAAAATCGTTCGGTTGCCGAGAGCATTGCGTTATTCATGTGAAATATTCATGAAATTCAAGTCGTAACTTTGTCGGCACATAAGTTAAACTTCGCAATAATGATTTTGATGTTTACGCGATTATTATGCATTCAAATTGGGATAATTTTACGGTCTGTTTCACACGGACATTATTCAGCAGTGATTTGTGTTGGGTCTTTATTGTTTTGTTTTCAACCAGCATCATTATTTGATGACGAACTTGGACTATTTTGATACGGGGAGTTCTTTTGGTAACCATCAAGTGCCTAGTCTTTTCCTGAGTTTATAGGGGTTGGCTTCCATCCAATTGAACTGAATGCAACTGAACACCAGAAGTGGTATATTCTATAGCAACATGGACTACTAAAACTAGAACTAGTCATATTCGGATGCAATGTTTCGTTTCAATCAATATAAACCAGTGCTAATCACAACCAGCTACAAGATCGATACTGTATCTTTATTTGGCAAATTCTCTAAATCGAAACTAGCCAAGCGGTTTTTGCGATTGCAGCCCCATTACTTTTGAAGTCGTGACTCGAACTTGCTTTAAAGATATCCCTAAACGTACAAACAGACCACCGCCAAGCCAACTTAAAGGGAAAGTTTCTGAATGGCTTCAACTATTAGACTATCAGAAGACCTACTGACATGTATTGCGTAACAAATCATACTATACAATACTTCTAAACAAACTCTCACATACACACACACACAAAGACACGATCTCATTCGCATACACCTCACACACGCTTATACGCTCACATACATACATTAACACTCACATAACACACACACATCTGTTAAACTTAAATAAAATAAAGAGATTAGAAATTAAAATATAAATTTAAATCAATAAATTTAAGTCAAAATATTGTAAGTCTACTGCAGCGACATTCAAACCATTGCATTCGTATTTTATCCTGTGAAACCTTCTGCGGCTGAACACTGTTTCCCAAAATACAAGCTCAAGCTTAGTTTGGGAAACAGTAGCAGTACCTTTTGTGCAATACACTAATACGAAGCATTTATGTTAAATTTTAAGATGAATGTATTAACTGGTGACAATAAAGAATTATTTATTTTATTTTATTTATTTAACTTTGTTGTATCGCACACCGACAAAGCAAAGTTCAATAAACACGAAACTTTTGGGTCCGCAACCAGTACCGGATTCCATCGCCATATATGAGAGAGGTTGGAGGGATTGCAAATGTCAACTTAAATTAACATAACATGGACTCAATAGGTGGTTGCGAAGGTATAAGTTTCCAGTATAAGAGGACCCTTTTTATTACAATTGATAGGCTCGCGTTTCGACGTACAATACTGGTATTCAGCTGAATCAGATTTGACTGGAAGCTGACCTCAATATAGTTGAGAAAAGTCTAACAGATGATGATGATGCTGTTGATGATGAGGATAGGCTCCCGTTTTACGGAAATCACCTGGTGGAAAGCGATGATTTTGTCGAAGTTGGAGCACGCTTGCCTAGAAGTAACCTCTCTCGGCATAAAGACCTCAGGTTATAGCAATTCGGAAACACTGACTCCGGCAGGGACGTCCACTGCTTAACTGTGTGTTGAAAAGAATTCGCATAACGTTTTGTGCGTACCTATAGGTGGTGGTTACACGCCAGTTAATGAGAGGTCAGCTCAAACTGGAAAAAATAGCTTCATGTTTTCGTTGATTTTACTTCGCAGACCATGATTATCTTCAAGATGTTTTCCTGTGTTATGGAAGGTGTGTATTAAATAAAGCTATTGTAAAGAAACTGTTCAACCTGACTACAACAAAGACACACCACATCTTCTACATTGGTAAATTTTATCATAGACTGCACTCATTATTTTTACAGCTGAGAACTGTAGTATCAGCCTATTTGTATGATTCTTAGTTTCCCTCTTTAAAAGTCTATTAGAACTTCTGGCATTGGCCTAAATTATACTCGGGAACATATTCGAAATCTTTATATGGCCACATGCTACAATTGCCTGTTTACTTTTGGTGCCTTCTCCTCATAAAGTTACACCTCTCAGAAGTTACGACGATATTCAGACACGTAACACACCCCCGACCGAGCACACGTCACTACAGTATCTCATTTCGTATTTATCGTGTTCTACGTCAAAGATATCATCGTCAAACCGCATGGCTATCCGAGCGTGAGAGCATCGTAACTTATTATGTCACTGTATCTGTGGATGGATGGAGAGGGAGAGGAAGGCCAAAGAAAAGATGGATGGATTGTGTGAGGAGCGATATGAAAAAAAAGGGAGTTAGTGATAGTTTGACGGCTGATAGGGCTGAGTGGAAGAACAAAACGTGTTGCGCCTACCTCAAGTAACATGGGATAAGGGCAGGAAGACGATGATCATGTCATTAACTTGCCAGCAAAGCCTCCATTCAAGGTTTGTGTCGCCTTTCAATTTAAGGAACACTACGTACTATTTGGCCACATGAAGTTAATTAGACTATGGAACCCACTAAACGTACGGCTTTACCGACGTTTGCCACCGGTACATGGTGGACAATGTCCACCATATACTGGTGTCCACTGGACGCACCCTCACGCACTATCGTTTTGGGAATAGCATAACAGAGTAATACTATTACCCTGACCACATTTGTTGTGCGTACAGCTAAGGAGTGGAATTTCCTGTCAGAGTCTGTGTACAGATAATAGCTACAACCTGGGAGTCTTTAAGCCAAGAATGAATAGGTTACTTCTAGGTAAGCGTGCTACATCGTCAACCAAATCGCAGTGAGATAGTGGTACTTTAGATTACAGGAAAACCTAGAAGAAGTCTACGTTTTCAAACTAAACACTACAGTTTTTTTTTATTATTTGTGATGGGTTTGCTCTTGACTCTAGTCTAGGTCAAAGATGACGGAGACAAAGTCTACGATGGAGCGAGCTGTTCACTCTAACTTTGAACTAACTATTCGTTGATAACGCTGTTTTTTCCTCCTATTTGTTTTTTTAGACGATTAATATTGCTACTTTTCAATCTAAACCTCATAAACCAATCAATCAACTTGATGTGGTTGGTTGCCGACTGCCATTCTTTACAAATTGCAGCCGTAACAAAGGATTACGATCATCGCCCATTATAACATAAAGCATAATGTTTTCAGTGCTTGTAATTTATCAAACAACGTTTTTCAGATGATTGCGTCATACGGTTGCGTTTCAGCCGTCTCGCTTGGATTAATTGACTGCACTTAAAACCGTACAAACTAACATTTTGCTCAGTTGGACTTAACAAGTTGGTAGACTTTGCACTAAGGTGTCATTTAAAAGCGACCAAGTAGGATTGAAATCAATATAGGCACATCAGAAGTGCGATTCTATAAACGCCTCTCCATGTAAACAGAATTAACATGAAGTGAGCTGCCAATCCAAACAAGCAATATAGATTGACACTCACATCACGCTCACTCTAACTAATTTTACACGGTGGGAGGTTGTCTGAATAGCTTGGCAGTAGGTCTTCCTAAAAATGTCTGCGGTATACTTAATAATCTGTAGGTCAAAAAAGTCACTGTGTGGAGTCCTAAGACAGCCAGAAGGCACCGCGGTAGATCCTGGAGACATTTTTTTTTTTTTAAACGTGGGCAACGTTACTCTAGGATTTTCTCCTATATCGTGGGTGCGTTCACAAACATACAAACTCACATACACAAACAGCCACACTCGGAACAACTATCTGTAGGCCATGCATACATATATTTTTGTTCCGTGCTCAACCACTCACTCACGCCGGTCGCTCAACCACAGCGCCAACCGTGTCGTCTTCTTCTCTCTATCGTCGTCTTCTCGTTATCTTTCTTGGTTATAACCTTGGATTGATAGAATTGGAAATCATGGTTGAAGGCCTTGCCTTTGCGCCGACCTCCCTAGCGGCGTCAACGTCATTTGTTACGCTGACGACACGCTGGTGCTGGCACAAGGGGGGTCGTACGCGGAGGCGGCCGACGTAATGACACGCGGGGTTGCGATAGTCGTGGAGAGGATCCGGCAACTGGGTCTCGAGGTGGCGCTGCACAAGTCCGAAGCCATGTGTTTTCATGGCCGAGGCATTGCGCCACCGTCAGGATCCTTGCTGACGGTAGGAGGGGTTTCCATCGGCGTCGAATCGACGCTGAAATACCTGGGGCTCGTCCTAGACAGCCGATGGAACTTCGTGGAGCATTTCCGACGTTTGGTCCCCAAACTGGAGCGGGCCGGGGCTGCTTTCAGGCGGCTCCTGCCCAACCTGGGGGGACCAAACGCCTCCTGCCGTAGGCTATACGCGGGGGTCGTGCGGTCCATGGCCCTTTACGGGGCCCCGGTGTGGGCGCGTTCATTGAGGCAGCGTGCTGCGAACCACTTGAACGCGCCCCAAAAGGTGGTGGCCCTCAGGATGACCAGAGGGTACCGCACGATCTCGCGCGAAGCGGCGGGTCTCCTTGCCGGATTGCCGCCATGGGATCTGGAGGCGGTGGTCCTCGCGCGCCTGCATGATTGGCGCGCGGAGGTACTAAGCCGGGGGGATACTCCGCTGACGCGGCAAATTGTCGCGCAGCGGACGGACTTCCGGCGCGATCTCATGGCGTCATGGAGACGACGACTATCGCAACCCAGCGCAGGGCACGCCACAATAGCGGCGATAAGTCCCCTCTTTGAGGAGTGGCTTGAGAGGCGCCACGGCGTCCTCACCTTCCGCCTGACGCAGGTCCTCACCGGACATGGATGTTTCGGGAGGTTCCTGCACCGAATTCGGCGGGAGGAAACGCCCGGGTGTCACCACTGCGAGGATCGACCGGAGGACACGGTAGAGCACACTGTGCAGGTGTGCCCCGCTTGGGCGGCGCACCGCCGTGGCCTCGAAACGGCGATTGGCGGCGACCTCTCGCGTCCGGCCCTGGTCCAAGCCATGGTCCGGAGCGAGACGGAATGGGACTCCGTTGCCTCCTTCTGCGAAGCAGTCATGCTAGCGAAGGAGGTGGCGGAGCGGGAGAGGAGACCCTCTCGTCCCGGCCGCCGTGGTGGACGCCGCGGGCGTCGGGGGCCACCTGGTGACCTCCGGCCACCGTAGGCGCGGGCCTGTGGACGGCGAGCTATGGGTGGCTCGCCGTCCGTCCATCTAGACAGGCCGTGTCGACGGCGCGTTAGTGTTCCACGCGCGCCTCAAAGAGAGTCAGCAACACAGAGGGGCCCGAAAGGACCAAGGAGTGAGATAATCCACGTAAAAGCAACAAGTACGTAGGGCTCTTTTTTGTTATGTTTGTTTTCACCCGCACGTCCGCGTGCTATCGGAATAATAATAAATAATAAATAAAATAAATAATATCCTTGGACATTTCACACAACGCCGTATAGTCCCAAGCTAAGCAACTTAATGCTTGTGTTATGGTAACGAGATGGCTGATAAATTACTTATATACATTTTTTTTTTGTAAATACATACATATTATAGATAGAAAACACCTAGACTCGGAACAAATACATGTAGGCCGTACAAATATTCGTTCCGTGCGGGAATCGAACCCGCGACATGCTGCGCAGCAGTCAATCGCTCAACCACTGCGCCAACCGTGTCGTCGAATGCGGGCGGCGTTCTTCTCTGTAGTATTCAGTGTTGTTTTTACTGTGACGCGGGTCGCAGAAATAGTCTTAGACTATGACCGAAACTGTATATGTGTGTATTTTGTTTTAGTGTCACAGTGCTAGTGATAAATAAAGTACATATTTATTTTTGTGTCATGTAAATTTTAGAAGGAATTTTAAATTTTGGATCACTTTGCATATTATTATTAATTGTTGTAAAATTCTAGTTCCTAAAACGTAACAGACAGTTGTGTTGCTGGGGAGTTTGTTGGCCACTTCTTCTCCACAGCTAAAACACTAGGAAGTGGTGACGTGCGGGCGTTTTGGGGGACTGTCTTTTGTAAAACTTGACGTTCAAAAAGTGCTGGCCCTCAGCCTAATTTGAATAAATGACTTTTGAATTTTGAACTGCAGCGGCAAACGAAATCTTTGTCCTGCGAGTGGCCAGGAGCGTGCTATTATCCGCATGCGGACCAAATCCGCGCGCGGGATAAAACACGCTTGACAAGAAAAGGGTCCTTAGTTTGTATTAAAATAAAAACATAATTATGCTCCTAACTTCACCAACTTCCTTCAAATCAAAATAGTATTTAATACAGGATGGAGACAAGACCGTCTCCAGTAGGTACATCGCTCGAAAATTGTCGAGAAGGTAACTTTCAAAATAATCCCGTAACTAAAAAATGAGATCGTATGTTAGATAAAAGCCATTTATATATGTATTACAGAGGCCGTTTCCGGCTAATAATGACTTTAATTAAAACTTTATTGACGCTACAATGACCTAACACCCAACGGTCAGGCGTCAACTGTCTCTCAAGCGTCAAGTTACTGTGAAATCAAATCTTGCTGTTAAACTAGTGCTGGTTACTAACCGACCCATGTAACATACTGATACATATACACCATATTTGGAATGGTTTACTGGTAAAGGCACCGCTTTATTATATTTTGACTGGTAGAGAATGTCTTGTTGCATTAAGTCCGCCCATGTCCCACTATTGTGCATAAAGTCTAAATAAATAAATAATTTCCAGTGGAATAAACTTTGAGGTGCGTGATCCTTTTTTTAACCGACTTCCCAAAACGGAGGAGGTTCTCAATTCGGTTGTATTTTTTTATGTTTGTACCTCATAATTCCGTCATTTATGAACCGATTTCAAAAATTCTTGTTCATCTGAAAGGATTCTCTTGTCGATTGGTCCCATTTAAATTTTATCACAATCGGTTAGGAAGTTCGGATTTTTAATAGAATTAGCTGGAATTTGTTTACTTGGATGACGGTTTTTTGTCATCCAAGTAAACGAAGTGGCGTATTTTGCTTTCCTGCGATTTTGCAGTGGTGTTGTTAGGTGTGGAATACCACTAAAAAGTGAAAAATAAAAAATTTAACTTTTCACAAAACAAATACAACAGACTTCCAAAAACAAAAAAAAAAACAGCAAAGTAAAAATTACTTTAATTTCGGAATTTACACCGACTTCCAAAATCAAAGTTATTTTTTACTTTGTAGTGTTTTTTTTTAATATCATAGTAGACAGTCGCTATTGATACAACTGCCCAGCACAACTTTTAAAGCAGTTTCTTGTTGCTGTCCATGTGAATTAATCCTCTCCCTCTCCTCTTTCCTCTGCCTTACTCTTCTTGACGGCGTGATGACATTCTAATGTTCCGGTAAGCTAAGAGTTTAATCATGATTCTAGATACCGCTTTACACTCTACTACAGTTTAACAAACTACGACTGCCCATAATATTACCGTGCTAGTATGGTGATGGTGCTATGATGACGTGCCAATAAGTATTAACTTATAGTGCGTACAGATAAAAAAAAAAAAATTGGTACACAATAATCATTCACAAAATCACAATATAATAGTTTCTTAAATAAGGAGGTAAAGTTATCGCAAAAGTTGCTGATACTGGTTCCCAAACTAAGCTATCGCTAATACAACCTGGGAGTCTTTAAGTCTATTTATTTATTTATTATTTGGGACAAACAAACAGTAACACATTATATCTGCGCAAATAATATAAACAAAGATATTACAAATGTGAAACTCACACCGTTATCCACAGCATATACAATTCATAAGACTATACTAATGAACAATCTATGCGAGTAAGACACAACACTGACAAGACTGATCAAATAACTATATATCGGAATCCTTAAGTTTCTTTAACAAAGCAGAACGAAATCTATTTGCTGACACTGAAAATAAGTCTAATTCTGTAGTTTCTGAACAAAAGTCATTATAGTGTTTGCACAAGCGACGTAGAGGCGCCCGCAGACCAGCATTGGTGCGGCAATGGGACACAGCAAAAAGAGGACGTGCGCGTACCTCTCGTCGAATAACAGTTCTTGGGACACAGTAGCATATTTTATTAGTAATCTCAGAGCAGTTATACCTGTTATAGCATACGTCGAAAAGAAACATAATTTCTAGATATAAACGTCTAGACTTCAGGCTCATTAGATTGTATTTATTAACAAGATTTTTATAGGATGGAAAATTGTGGTAGCACCTATAGTGCATTGACTATAAGTCAAGACTGAATAGGTTACTTCCAGGCAAGCGTGCTCCATCTTAGACCGTATCATCGCTTACCATCAGGTGAGATAGTGGTCAAACGCGTGCCTAACAAAAGTAAAAAAAAAACTTAATAACTGCGAATTCAACATTCGTCAGTAGATCTAACACTAGAAAATATTCCAGTCCCACACTTTATCTATGAATTTCCCATAACAATTCCTAGCTACATTTACAACACACAATCGAGTCTACAGTAACGGTTCCCACGACTTTATCAGGCAATTATCGTTTAATACATCCAACAGTCATTTGATACCATTCGCGCCATATGGCAGATTTACTACATGTATGTTTGTATGGATGTAGGATGAACTAGATTTAAAATGGTGGCGTAATATTAGTTATTAGCGTTGTGTTTGTCTGTTGAACAAGGGATTTGTTGAAGTAACGTTATTTTCTATGATATTCAGGTTTGTCTAGTTGGCTGGGAAAGAAAATGCATCGATGGCTAGAGCTTGTGTTAGACAATTTTAGGGAAAAAGCAAGAAAAATAACCAATTTGGCTTCAAAGTTATCAGGTCAAAATCGTTGAAGAAAGCTCTCAATTACCAATCACCTTGTATGAGACTTGTTTTTTAGGGATGGGAAATTATCCAATGACTTCTCCCGCTCTGCGGGAGCGGGAGGGAGTGTCAGACTTCTACTGACTAAAACCCATCCATGTTCCTTCATGTGTCCATTGTGTTCCGGAGCCGCGGTATCTCTTTCGAATAGTCCCGTAACTCCGGCAGACCTTGTATGAGACCTGGAGTGATAACAGGTGGACCACAGTTGCAATTTAAAACCAAGAAAGAAGGGCAGCATTTAGCAGTAAGACTTCAAAATTTTAGTCGATAGTCACATGAAGACAGCATTATGACCAACACCCAATCAATCACATTTTCCGCTAATAAGAATAACAAGACTAGTGACAAATGACAATCGAATTGATTCACATTTACCTACACACTTACGAGTACACATAAGCTAAGTGTTCACATAATACAAAACACAAACGCACACATACACACAAGTATAGACGCTATAATTTTCCCCGAGCGAGAGTGCGTACGCGCAGACATAAACACCGATTAGATCATATGTTTAGACTAGATCCGTCAAATTCTCATAAGATACATGGTCATCTATGTACTGAGGAATATGTATGAACTATTGAAACATGTTATTGTGATTATGTGATTCAATTCTTATTCTTCGGCATTAAATGGTAATAAATAATACTTCCCGGAAACAAAGAAAACCAGAAACGTATAGAGAAAGAGGATGTGGCTACCGGCCTGCAATTATAGTATCTGCGGTAAAATTTTCCATATAGGATAAAAGCTAACAACTTTGTGGCAACTGCCGCAAATATCAAGACAGGAATAAAGTAGAACGCCACTAGTGCTTGAAACCACAACAGAAACAATAATTCAACATGAGCATTCCATGCAAAAATAAAAAACAAACGAAGTAACCTATTAGGAAAACCACACAACACAGTAATGGTACAGGAATCCACTAAAAACGACGATACGCCGCGGGATGTGGTTGAGGAAAGGTACAATAAATAACAATGATGAAATATAGTGTTCATCAGCGTTGTGCGGAATTTACTAAGTAATCTTGGACTATTTCAAACAAAAAGCAGCTTTCGAAACGGAATTGGAGAGGAAATTCTTCATGTTACAATGTTATCTGAGATGGAATGCAATATGGTAGTAGTAATTCATGTCGAAACTTGCAAAGTAGACTTCAGGGAAATGGAAGTTTTCAATCGTCATTTAGCTATTATCTTAGGAACACGTAGTTATGGCAATTTGACTTCTAATCGATGTGAAACCACCACATATAAATATCAGTTGAAAGTAACTCACGAACGAAAAATCAGGCTAGCTAATTGCACTATTGATCATTTAAGACGTTGCACATGCACTAGAAGATATATAGTTTTAATGTAGAGTTATTGAAACAAATAACAACTATAATACAATATTAAAAGTAAACATAGCATTCGCAATAAGTGCAAGTTTCCCCAGGACATTGCCAATATAGAACATCGCAAGCGTATCCTATCATGCAAGTCTTAATTAATCAACACAATTATAGCTAAACACATATTAGAACTACCGGCGATAAACGATTAGTAACGTATGACTAACTGTTTCCATATTTATTTTAGTAACACAAACTAAAACATCAAATTGACTCACGCCAGCATCCGTGTGCTAAAATCGAATTATTGTTTTGTGAAGAAACACTTTCTGCAACTTTGTTGGAACTCACAAACAATCATATTTGTTATGCAACACTTGAAGCACTGGAATTCAAATGCACTTTGCACTTTCATCGAAATAGGAATCAAAGAGAACTGTCATTGTTTTCATTTCAACTGAGTACACAAACATTTTGCAATATATAAATAATGAAACTATTGGCAACTGGACATAGATACTCGATACAAAAATTTTAGTATCCACTTACAACACTACAAAACACAGTTGCCACTTTCGCCAAAACACATCAAAATAGGTTCATTTATTCGAGGATTTTATTACAAAATACGGACACACGAACGTTTTAATGGCTCGAATCGAAATGAAGTAAGTATTAAGGACAGTGTTGTTTACTATGAGTCAGGGTGACACCAATGGCAGCATCACTCCGAACTACGAATCGTTGTTTGTATTGAGCGTAGGCACCTAAGCCAGATTACTATTGCTAGCTTACGATTGGTTACTTATTGATACCTACGGCATTGATGATGTTATTACTGTGTGTGCTGTGTGATAGCTGTTTTCCCTTTTTGAGTCAGGAATTCTGCGTGAGGTTTGTTGATATTTAGCATTTAATTGCTTGCAATATCATAATGGTTTCCGACCACGTGTGTCGGAATTATCTTAGCGGAAGCTCTTGATTGCTGCATTTATTAAAGATGGCGATTAATGTCTTCTATAAAGATATTGAAGTGTATGTGTTTATAACTTTAATTAACTCTTCAACATTCAGCTCCTATTTTCTCTGTTCTTTTCGAAGGACCACATTCTTTAATACTCTAATCTCTAACATCAAAAAATCTTGCACCATCACTTATCCTAAGAAACTGTTTGCAGAACAGGTGTACTCCATATACGTCAACAGTATCTGTCCTCTCTTCCTCACTTAAGCCTTTGGTGATATCGTCATCTCTTTCCATCACATGCACCGTTGCTGCAGGGGCTTTGCCCTCGGCACGTGCGATACAGTTCCGTGCCCAGCGGTGTTAGAAACGATCTGCTAATATCGTTCGTATTTTAAAATATCGATATTCTTTTGATGACATTTGCGCATTGTAGCGCAGTTTGCTTTAGAATGGGAAATTGTTATGTGATGTTCTATGGCGTATATTTATCTTTCTTTTGATGGAACTTTAGTCGCTTTAGCAGACTTAACTGATTTATTAAGATCAATATCTGTATTCAGTAACGCCATGAAATTTATTCATTCAAGGTGTAAACTAAGTAATTGTTATGTCAGGTGTTCGTTTGGTAACATCTTTAATAAAAAAAATAGAAAAAATGCTGTCTATTGAGTAAACTTTATCGTTTAATATTTTTCTAGTCAGACACAGCCCTGTGACGGGCGGACAAACAGACTGTGTAGGCTTAGTAAATAGGATGACGTTTCACCCTATGGGTAGACAATCTTAAAAATATACGATATTTAAAATTATGCCCACCATAATCATCAGGAAAAACAATATTCTTATGTTGCCGACCTATACAGATATTACAAAGGACAATGCATTTCTTATCCTCGACCATTTCTTAGAACACCTACATTTTTTCCACGCCATTTTACCAAGACAGAAAGTAGGTACAAATTAGCCGTTCTATAAATAGCCACAAGGCTATGTCTGGAGGAAAACCGACGCGGAAATGAGCATCGAGCAGCCATGTCTATGGGCGGCTGAATGACAATGCGACGCCATTGTTGGCGCGTTCAGGCAAGGTACAGAGACACAACTGTGTTTACATTTGTATGGAGGGTGTGTTAGGTAATCTGTGGGAGGAGGAACACGGAAGATGCTATGGGAAGAATGGACGGACGTTCAAAAGAGGAGGGAAAGACCACAAAGAAGTGTATCGTGAGATATCTGCTTTTCAGAGTGTGAAGTTGTTGAAGGATCAGGCGTGTAAGGGACTGTCGTATTACTTTTATGTTCTTAAATTCTCAGTCTAATTTCAGTGTACTTGTTATTTGTTCGTGTGCTAGAACTAATTTTATTTGACTAAACTTTATACATATCTGTGATAAGTTTTCTATGAATTTTCTCATTACTTAATGAGAGAATGCTTTACTGAGTGCTCCCAAGGTTTTCATCGTCAACACAATTTGCTATAAACTTATCTGAAAGCCTTTTTGCATCAAAAACTGCACTTTCCGAACATAATTTCAGTTGTTTATGTAACAATTAAGTGCATCTTGTATGCATTGTCTAGCAATGACAAGTTTTTATACAAAAGACAATAAGAAACTTGCCTTCATTCTTAATTAGCAATGGTGTCATCACGCGAGATTTAAACACAAACCATAGTTATTCTCGCGACTTTGCTCCGGTAGTCTATCCCACAAGAGTTGAGCGTTTATCTGATATAAAAACTGTTGGACACTCAACCTTTGACCTTTGTCCTAGGGTTCGATTCCCAGGTAAGGCAAAGACTTTCTATAAGAAATTCGCAGTAGCAGCCCAGAGTTCGGAAGTGCCGACGTGACACCCCCGAGCCTCATAAAGCCGTTGATCATGCGCCTGATCTTTCCAGGTTCTGTGATAGTTTAGGGACAGAGTGTTTGCGCACACCCTTGTGCACTAATATACATCCTGTATACTTAGCTAATCTCCGTTGAGATTTTTCACCGTGATTGAAATTCAATCGGGAGGTTATTTTTGGTAGACCTTTCCATCAACAAAAGCAGATACATAATTAGAAGTGTTTTCAGAGATTTCCCTTTACAAATTTAGACATGTTTGTCTACTTTTTCCCTTTACAAATTTAGACAAACAAACCATTTAACCTGTTTAACATTAACATGAATTTAAATTGAAATGTTAATTAACTTGCTTCTAGACGGTTCCTGACGGGGATTAGATAATTGTGTCAATTGCCACTCGCGTATTATGAAAGGGTTACTTAATGTCGTCTGTCAGATGTATGAATCCACTTATATTCTGAGTTATAGTGATGGGCTCTTTGAATGCAATCTGTTGGTGCATCTTTGAACGGCTCAGTATCATTGACCTATTTTGTTTGGTGAGCCGATTGATGATTTGATAAATAAATGGATTTTCCAAGTCTCAATTAGTTCAAGGGAGATATTACTCATGTAATAGTTTAAATAAATTGGGTAAAGACAGGAAGATGATGATGAATGTTGTCATTCGTTCCACAGACTTCTTTATAGACTCAAAAATATGTTGGTTGTTTAAGTAGACATTATTCCCCGTCGCAAATCTTTGTCCCAATTTCAACGAGTGGACTGAACTTATGACCTCGATGCGGACCCACCTTTCCTGCCCCATTTCGGTCAAAATACAGTAAAAAGACACGACAATCCTATTAATATTAATTCAGTAAATATGTCAATCGGTCAGAAGTCCCGTATGACCTTAGTCACTCGAAGAAAGCGACTGACCCAAGTTGTATGGGACACTGGCCCTGATTCAAAACTAGGGTACAACAATATTTTCGAGAAATATCGACACAAATTAAAATAGGTTAACTGCAGTTATTAGTTTTTTACGCGTTTGATCTCGGGAACTTATTGGGCTGTCAAACAACATCTGGGTCGATAGAATGTTTTGATCTGTCGAGTTGAGTCGAAATGTGTTAAAATTTTATTGAAATATAAGCAAATCAATTTGTATATTTCAGATATCATCGAGGAGTATGATGGGGGAAAAGTTTTGAAACGAAGTAAACAGTCGAATAGAAGATGCAAATCATGCAAATACATATGAACACGGGTTTCGTAGCAAGGCCACCTCCTACTATCCTACTTAATCGAATAAACGTTAGTTACAATGTTAGCCTGTCGGGATGTTTGTAAATCCATCACATCTCAACAGCTGAACGTGTTTGAATGAAACTTGGCACAGGGCTAGACCATGACCTCGATGATGTGAACATCAATATTTGATTTTCACATAGGCGAAGCAATTGCCAAAAACTTTTACAAAATAAACTAAGGGCCTAGTTCAACGCTCGGTTATTTGAAATCTTTTGGAAAAAATGAAGTTTCTTGTTAGCGTCACGAGCCAGCGCTTTTTTTGCTTTAGTTAAAACTAGCTGACCCGGCGAACTTCGTTCCGCCTAACAGTCGATTCTTTATGTTTTAGTTTTTTTTTTTCTAATATGAACGTAGCCTAAGTTACCTACTCCTTATTACATCAGCTAACTTCCAATAAGTCCCATCAAAATCGGTCCAGCCATTACAGAGATTAGCCGGAACAAACAGAAAGACAGAAAAATTTGTAAAAACAAACACATGTAGTATGCATTACATGTAGTAAAAAACGGTTATTTCAATATTACAAACAGACACTCCAATTTTATTTATATGCGTATAGATATTATATAGATTGACGTTAAAATATCGCAATAAGGCCACGTTCCATCTGCAACCAGTTCACAAGTAAGTGCGGGCTACCGAAAAATAATGCAATTCGCCAGTTCGAACCCCGCAATGTAATTAAACTTGGATGTGAATTTCTTGCAGATGGAAACACGGGGTAAAATCACAATTCTCCGACAGTTAATAAAAATATCCCAGTTACCAACATCAAAAGCGGAGGAACCTTGCTCCAATAAACACAAATCACACCTACATTACAAAGGACAAGTCAGTTCAAACACAAAGGGATAGCTATATTTACAACGGAATCCAAACGTTTCTGTTTGTGATATTTTTCTGGGCTGCCTTTATTAAATCTTCTGACATGATTATGAGTTTAGACGTGTTTGTGTTTATTCAGTAGTCGATGTATTAGATTTGAAATTCAAAATTCAAAAGTCATTTATTCAAATTATTTTTTTTAAAAGACGGTCCTCTAAAACGCCCACCCGTGATTTCCTTGTGTTTGAGCTGTGGAGAAGTGGTCAACAAACTCCCCAGCAAGCCATCTGTCTGTACGTTTTAAGAACTTGAACCTATACAATAGTACGCAAATTAATTAATACAAAAAAAAAAATCACTTATTAGCTAGCACACTTGCCAAAGATTACCGTGTTACCCAGTTGGGTTGTGGAGGTCTGGTAGGCAGCCGCTCCACGTAAAATACTGGTATTCAGCTGAATCCGGTTTGACTGGAAGCCGACCCCAATATAGTTGCATGGGAAAAGGCTAGGCAGATGATGATTAGCTAGCACACTATGATACTATAAAGCAAAATGCACACTCAAGAATATATATAATTCCAGTTGAGAATAATAGTACCTGTGTTTACCGAACTTTAAGAACTTAAGCATTTTTACAAAAAAAGTGACAAAAATAGCATATCTTTAATATAATTACCTTTTTTTATTACCAAAATATTGTATTGGTATGTTTCGTTCCACGCTTTGTATATTTTCCTTTTATAAGTTTTGTTTTCATTCGATCTTTAAAAAGCAATTTTATGATAGACTTGCTACTGTCAGCGGCATCGCCTTCGTGATCCCTAGGGAACATACTCCCGGCATATATATATAGCCATGTGTTATTCCAGACTATAATATATCTCTGTGCCAAATTTCACGAAGATCCTTTCAGGCGTTCTGACGTGAAAGAGTAACAAGCATCCATCCATGGATCCTAACAAACTTTCTAATTTATAACAATAAGTAGGATTAGTTGGAATTAAGAGGAGCTCGTGGCTAAATAATAACAGCCACACAGGTCGATCTTCAAGGTTAAGCAAACATTGCCGAGGTTGCTCTGTGGATGGGTGACCATCTTAACATACCAAGTTTCCTCAGTGCCTCGGAAAGCACGTTAAGCTGTTGGTCCCGGCTGTCATTTGGAGATCTTTGGCAGTCGTTACGGATAGTCAGAAGCCAGAAAATCTGACACCGGTCTTGCCAAGGAGAGCCGTGTCACCCAGTTAATGGGTTGTGGAGGTCTGGTAGGCAGACGATCCAGAGAATAATTGCATAAAAGGTCAAGAAGTCGCGACGCTGCGTGAACTTTTTAAAATAGCTTAATGATAATTTCGAATAATTTTCAAAATCTGCGGGATCTACTCGGACTCCCTCACTAAAATATGCACCTTATTTATGAAGACCATAAACTTCTACAATGTATCGCTATCTCGAACAGAGCATTCAGCGTCGTATCTCAGTGTGAGCTGACCCTAACTCATTGAATGATATGATAAGGCACTCATTCACAAGTCCTTCATTCATTACGATAAACGACGGACAGTTTGCATAAAAACCGGTTAATTATCAACAGTTAGTTTATGCTAATCGAAAGCGCGAGATATGTTACCTACCTATGTACAGTACCTACTAAATATAGTTACATGATGTATATTGTTTTCAGGTAAGATGCGTTGCAGATTTATCAGCATTTTGTAAGAAAATGCGATATCATTCCAGGTTTTAAAAGTTGCAAGTCATGCTTTATATTCCGCTAAAGAAACGTAGTTTGCAATCTTTTTCAATCGCTTTTAGATTTATTTGTGATGCTACTTCGGACCGAAATCTGAAATCTATACTATAATATTATAAAGCAGAAGAGTTTGTTTGTTTGATTGTTTGTTTGGTTGAACGCGCTAATCTCAGGAACTACTGGTCCGATTTGAAAAATTCTTTCAGTGTTAGATAGCCCATTTATCGAGGAAGGCTATAGGCTATATATCATCACGCTAAGACCAATAGTTTAGAGCGGAGCAGTAAAGAAAAATGTTACGCAGACGACGTTGCACGGGTCAGCTAGTAATATTATAAAGCAGAAGAGTTTGTTTGTTTGGTTGAACTCGCTAATCTCAGGGACTACTGGTCCGATTTGAAAAATTCTTTCAGTGTTAGATAGCCCATTTATCGAGGAAGGCTATAGTCTACATATTATCACGCTAAGACTAATAGGAGCCGAGCATTAATGGAAAATGTGACTCAGACGAAGTTGCGCAGGTCAGCTAGTGTATTATATAGAGCGAAAAGATAAATATATAGCTGGCAAGTTTGTGGGGCCACCTCTTCTTCTCAGCTTAATCACTAGGAAGTGGTGACGGGCGTTCAGGGGGAGCTGTCTGTATGTAAACGTTGTAGTTCAAAAAGCGGCACACAGCCATATGAACAAATTACTTTAGATTTTTGGTGTTCTCTAAAGAATTGTCTTGCATTTAGAGACCTTACAACAGAACTGCAGATTTACTGAAAAAGCGTCCTACCTGTAAATATGAAAGATATTACCAATTTACAATGGTAAATCACCAAGTAGATTTTTACCAACCGAGCGGCAACCATCAACCATTGGATAGCACTGCTGTGCAAATTATTGTAATTAATGGACTTCGGAATCCTCCGCGCGATTTATTCATTAAATGGATATACTCAGCAGCGATCGTACATTATTTCCATACTAATCTGGTGAAAGAAATTCATTGTAATGCATTAATTAATACAAAGTAATTAATTCACGTCTCGTCAATGGAATGTTGTCTTCAGAGCCGCGTGATCAATTTATCTCGAAGTCACATTAACTAATGAATCGGAGAATTGAAATCAATGAAAGGAATGATTGTAATTTTCTTTAGTGAAAAGAATCTTGTCATAATTTCATGCAATCTACAGACTTAAGAGAAAACAGTCACGATTTTCCGCGAATTACGTTTTTAACTTAGGTATAGCGGCGAAGTCCAAAGAGAGGATGATGTTTTTAAGTCTTTCTGCTCAAATCACTGCAACTTCTCATGTGGCAAACCAACCTTGAGCTCGACTTCTACCGAAAAGGCTTGCAAGAAGTTTGCAAGCAAGAGTGGTCTTTAACGTGCAATGAGGCAAATAAGATTGGATTGCAGAAAATGGTCCTGTTTAGAAGGTTTAAAATCGCCCAAAGCGCATTGGAAAGGGCTAACCTTGTAGTTTTCTTGCGTAGCCGAATTATAAATGAAGATATCCGCAGGCGGACATAGAACGAAGAATTGCCACTCTGAAGGGTATATCGTAGACGAGACCGAAAGGAATAGCGACCGCATACCGAATACGCAGCGCTGGAAGACCGCAAGACGCATAGGATCGGTCGATGTAGCGATGTTTGAGGGAGGTCATGTTCAGCTATGAACGTCTATCACCTGAAATGATAATGATAATGGATTGCAACTCCCATAGCCAGAATCTTAAGTGGCAATGAAGCACGGCGTCCCATGCCTGGCATACGTCTAGATCGAGTTCCTAACGTCGAGATCCGAAGACGTACGAAGGTTTCCGACATCGGAAAACGAATTGCGGAACTAAAATGGAGCTGGGCAGGAGACCTGGCAAGCCGCGGTGATGATAAGTGGAGTGAGGCAGAGACTGAGTAGCGTCCGAGGACTGGAAGTGTTGGTTGGTCAGCGGCGAGATGGACGGACGACATTGCCGCCATCGCAGGTAGAACCTGAATGAAGTTGGCTCAGGAACGTGGCGATGTGCCACCGGTACATGGTGGACATCCCACCTATACGCACAAAACGTTTTGGGAACACATTCATTGTGCGTACAGCTAAGGAGTGGAATTCCCTGCCTGAGTCTGTGTTTCCTGATAGCTACAACCTGGGAGTTTTTAAGTCAAGAGTGAATAGGTTACTTCTAGGCAAGTGTGCTCCACCTTAGACCGCATCATCGCTTAACATCAGGTGAGATAGCGGTCAAACGTATGCCTATCAATAGGTATTAAAGAAAGAAAAAAAAAAAAAAAGAGAAGCCTGCTCAGCAGTCGGGGTGTGGATGATGATGAAGCTCGGCTAGATTAAACAACAAGACAGACAGAGTTTTTTTTTACGGACAAGCCACATTCCCAACCACTGCAACTCCTGAAAGGTAGAATCAAAAGTGGCGACCACCAGAACAAGTCCCGGAGAAACGATTCAACTGTCTTTGATCCCGCAACGAAATTAATCAGAAGAGTACTTCGGAAAAGTTAGAAAAAATAAATATAATTTCCACTTCCCTCCCTATCAAGCAGGAGACAGATTAGAGCTAGGCCTATAGGCACCATGGGATATATACAACTGCGCTAAGCCCAGTTACCAAGCACCCCGGATTATACATTAACACTGAAACTAATGGGTCCTAAATTGTGAGCTACTTTTGATTCCAGTTATAGGTATGGCAACAGAAAGAGCTAGCAACTTGGAATATTGAGTTTGATACATGCAATATGCATTTGAAACGCAATTCATTTTCACCTGAACTTTGGACACCGAAAACATCTGAATGCCACACAGAAAGGCCACAACAACAAAACAGCAATAAAACAGGAGCGATATATTATTTTAAACGTTTGTTTGTCGGCTTACAAACGACGGAATTAAATGGGCGAGGTCGAGCGCCACACTAGTTTATTGCATACTTCGGCTTGGAACTGAATCTCTTTTATTATGTTGTAGGTCGTCCATTTCAGGTTTAAAGGTTGGTAAGGTGTTGTGGAATTTGTTCGAAAGAATGACCGCGGCCCTGGAATGCAATAGGCATCAAGAGGATGGGTTTTAGTCAGTAAGAGTCTGACACTTCTTTCTGCTCTGCCCAGAGCGGGACGATTCATTTGTTGGTTTCCCATCCTCATTGGTAAGGTAAAAATGAAAAACAAATCTATATACATACCTATATTTAAAAATGAATTCCTATAATTATGAAAGTTGCAGTTGACGGGAGCAAAGCCGCGGGGGACAGCTAGTGTTTAAATAAAATATAAACTATTTAATTGGCCTCCATTGAATATTGTTACTAGTATTATAAATGCGAAGTTTTTGTTGGATGGATGGATGTTTGTTGCTCAATCAAGCCAGAATTTATTAGTTTTTACCCCGGCAGTATGATCTCTTGAGATACCCGACATTCGCGCGGGCGGATCCGTTAGCAGAAGTTACTACTGTTTGGGATGGTGTGTTTGGCTCTTCAATTAAACTAGTAGACCAGTTTCATAAAAAAGGTTATTTAAAGTGAATGCTCCAACCAGCCCACGAAATTCAAAATTTCTTGCGTTTTTTGCAATTTGCAGGCCAGTGCTAGGTTGTATGTTGATTAAAATATTATTCGCAGCTGTAAGACGTATGTAGTTACAGAATTATAATCATAAAAATCACCAATGCAACCCTCCAAGTTCATAAAGGCCTAGGAACAAAAAAAAAACAGTAAAAGTAATTCCTAGAGCTTTATGAACTTGGAGCGTTGTATTGGTGATTTTGATGATTATAATTCTGTAACTACATACGTCTGATATTTTATTAACGCGATCAAAGCTTCAGGCAAAAGCTAGTAGACAGCTTTTTGTTAAAAACAAAAAAAGACTGGTGCTTCAGCATTTTCAGTTCAACAAAAAAAAAACGATTTTGTCCATCCATTCCAATCCATTAACTATAATAATAATAAAATAAAAAAATAAAAATGTTTATTTCTTCACTTAGGGATACAACTATGTTAGGTTTGGAGTCGAACACACAATACCGTACCCCATTTCACCGTACAAGCACGTAAATCACATAAATCTATGCATTACCTTATACCCAACTGTTATAAAATACGAGCTCAAGTTTGGTCTGATTACACCAACGCTACAAACAGGAAAGATGCCCAAGCGACTGCTAATGAGTTGCATAATCGCGTTGTATGAGGTAAATAAAGGTAGGTCGTTGAGTTTCAGGAATTCAGTTGAGATAGTGTTGTTTATGCTGTTTCAGGACAGGACTTGTCTGTTTCTTGGTGTTAGGGGGATTTTTATTATTATCAAGGAGGATAATATAGGTAGGTATGTGGCTTCGTGTATAGCAAATCCAAAACAAATATCCTTGATAAAAATCAGAATTGTTATTTGTAATTAATAATAATGATTATTTTTAACCGACTTCCCAAAAAGGAGGAGGTTCTTAATTCGGTTGTATTTTCTTTTTTATGTTTGTTTCTTTATAACTCCGTCGTTTATGAATCGATTTGAAAAAATATTTATTTTTAATTTTATTCAAATCCATCCAAAGGTTGTCTTGAAAAGATCGCTCTTAGCGATAAGGCCGCCCATTGTGTCACCCTATGTAATGTTTTCTTCGTCTATTTTTTATGTAACGTATATGGTGTAGATAATAAAGAGTATTCTATTCTATTCTAATTGAAAATACTTCTCGATTGGTCCCATTTAAATATTATCAAAATCAGTTAGGAAGTTTGGATTTTAAATCGAAATAGCTGGAATTCGTTTACTTGGAGGATGGTTTTTTGTCATCAAAGTAAACGAAATTGCGTAAGTATTTTGCTGTTCTGCAATTTTGCAGTGGTGATTCTAGAATGATATAAAAAAAAATACAAAAAAAAAATACAACCGACTTCCAAATAAAAAAAAACACTACAAAGTAAAAATAACTGTAATTTCTGAAGTCGGTGTCAAAATACGAAAAAACAGACAATTTATTTTTATTTGGAACTAGAGGTTGTATTTTTTTTTATTCCAAAAGCTCGTAAAAAATCATGCAGATCATCATGTACAGTATGTCAGTACAGACAATCGGGTACTGATGTCATCATCTCCCTGTTAATTTCAGGGCGGCTCCAAGGTCTTGTGGTCCAACGATTAGTGTCAAGGATGTAACGAGTGACAAATAACATTGTCATTTGCATTTAACTCATCTAGCTTATGTTACTTCAACTATGTTGCTATTTAGGGCTACCTACATCAGGTTGCATTTGCAGATATGAAGTTTTATTGGAAGTTGCGGAATTTGTTTGTAAGAGTCACCGCGGCCCTGGAGTGCAAAGGGCACTATGAGGAACATCGATGGGTTTTAGTCAGTAAGAGTCTGACATTCCCTTCTGCTCCGCCGAGAGCGGGAGGAGTCATTAGTTGATTTCTCATCCTTGTTGTTAAGGTAAAAATGCCTCCATTGAATAATGTTACTACTACTAATATATAAATGCGAAGGTTTGGATGGAAGGATGTTTGTTGCTCGAATGTTGCTCCAAATAAAACTTTTATTTAAGGATGGGAACTCACTTCCCATCCTAAAAAAAAGTTTTATTTGAAGGATATTTTACGGTATATTTACATTCTTAGGGTTCCGTACCGGAAGGGTAACCAACGGAACCCAATTACTAAGCCTCCGCTGTCCGTCCGTCTGTCAGCGGGCTGTATCTCAAGAACTAATAGGTAGACTTGACATTTTCACAGATTGTGTATTTCTATATCCACTATGACAACAAATAATATAAATTAAGGTTTATGGTACGAAACCCTCCATGAAATAACTGACTCGCATTTTTTTTTTTTTTGTTAATGTGCTCGGGTTTAACAGGTTGACGATAGGTCACGCACCCTTGCCTAGAAGTAACCTATTCACTCTTGACTTAAAGACAGGCTACGTCTGGGTAAGCTCGCTCCATTGTAGACTTTGTCTCCGTCATCTCTGACCAAGATATCATATCAAATCATACCGAATTAAAAAAAAAAATTGAATGTAGCTATCAGGAAACAGACTCCGGTACTCGGTATGGAATCCCACAAATAATGAGGATATCACAGGGGTAACAAAAGATGAGGAATTCCAAAATTTTTGAACAGCAGTGCGATTCTGTAAACACGTCGAAGTGAAGGCGCGGGTGAAGTGATCTCGAGGTGAGCTGTCAAACCATACAAACAAGATGAAATGACAGCTCACATGTCGTTCACTCCACCTAAGTGAACACGGTGAAATGTCAACAGAATAGACCGGCTTATCTCTATTGATTTTATGACAACGTTAAATCATCATCTGCCTAGCCTTTTCTCAACTATATTGGGGTCGGCTTCCAGTCAAACCGGATTCAGCTGAATACCAGTGTTTTACGTGGAGCGGCTGCCTATCAGACCTCCACAACCCATTAACTGGGTAACATGGTATTCCTTGGCAAGACTGGGACTTGGCAAGGTGGACTGGACTGGTGAAGATTTTCTGGCTTCTGACAATCTGTAACGACTGCCAAAGATCTCCAAATGACAGCCGGGACCAACGTTAAATAGGAGAGGAAAAGGTTTTTAACAGCTACCACAAAATATTAACTTGGCATAAGGTATATCATTATAATATTGTTCGCACAAATAATACAAGGAAACATGCGCGTACGCGTTAAGCAGGGCCAATTAAAAACTAACGGTTATTTTTATCAAGAGTTGGACAGAAATAATATAACAATTTAGGTATATTTTAACCAGAAAAGATAAGTATGCTATTGGCAAGAAGTAACCTTTTGATAAACTTAAAATCCTTTATCATTTGGTGTTATCTAATTCGCGCTGTCCAATATCAGGCTATATAGCATATCAATATGAATTATAAGTCGGTTGTAATTTTTTTGCAAAAAGTTTTTATTTTAAGTTTTTACGTTTTGGTGGTACCCCACACATGACGTGACGGAGTTATGAGGTAACAAACAAAATAATCACAACAGTATTGAGAACCTCCTCCTTTTTGAGAAGTCGCCTAAAAATATAATTTGATTTTAGGTTGGTGGTTACGAGTGGCCCGCCTAGAAGTTTGGGACATCGCTTAGTGGTTGACAGTCTTTACGCGAGGAATAAAACATGATTGCAGCATTTGTGCGGCTACAGAGCCACGGTCACTGTGTCACACAAATTCCGCAACCACGTTTTGATCTTCGAGCTCTTTTTCACTCAACCTTATGAACTAAATAATAATATAAATATAAAGTGAATAAACGAAATATAAATATCAATAATAATAATAATGAATATTTGACCCAAATAATATGTGTAATTAAATTGTTTGTATTGTGTATGTTAAATAAAATTGTAATTAGAATAAGTTAGTCTATAAGTACTTTTCTTATTTTATATTATTGTCTTTTGCTGTGCCCAACAGGGTCCATAATTGTGTCACAAAAATTTTCACCTACCACCTAAGCATGTACATTGTGGAATGCAATAAAGATTTGAGTATTGAGTATTGAGTATTGAACTTGGAGAAGAGTTTTTTCGAAAGTGAGAAATTTTCGAAAGAGTTACGGCGGCCAAAATTCAAAATTCAAAAGTCATTTATTCAAATTAGGCTGAGGGCCAGCACTTTTTGAACGTCAAGTTTTACAAAAGACAGTCCCCCAAAACGCCCGCACGTCACCACTTCCTAGTGTTTTAGCTGTGGAGAAGAAGTGGCCAACAAACTCCCCAGCAACACAACTGTCTGTTACGTTTTAGGAACTAGAATTTTACAATAATTAATAATAATATGCAAAGTGATCCAAAATTCAAAATTCCTTCTTAAATTTACATGACACATTACAAATTTACATGGCCCTGGAACGCAAAGGGTATTTGAAGGTACACGGGTGAGTTTATTCGCTAAGAGATGACGCTCCTCCAGAGCGAGAGAAGACATGTTATATTTTTTTTTGTGACACATGCTCAGGATTGTTACTCTCTAAGCCCGAAGTCCGTAGTTTCGGGCTTAGTTGCGGGCGTATTCTGCTTCGTACATCGGGCTTAGAGAGTAGCCCCCCTGATTCAAATTTCTGATTCAGAATTCGTGGGTACCAGGCTACCAGGCACCAGTAGGTACCAGGCTAGCATAACCCTATAAGAAATAAACAAAACCCGCTTCAAATTCTACAACTAACTCGCTCACACCATCAGTTAAGATCTTCAGCTGTCAGTGGAGAATACTCAGCTTCAAAATCGATGAAAATTCGAGTACCAGGCTAGCATAACCCTATAAGACTCATACAAACCCCACTTCTTATTCTACAACCAACTCGCTTCACTATCAGCTTTCGATCATCGCCTGTCAGTAAAAAGAGATGACTAGATTATCATAAATTATGTAGATGTTATCTATTCTCGGCCACGACTATGTTACATGAATTACGATCGTCGGGAATTGAATCTTGGAATGCTTAGCCAATTAATGTTCTTGGATTTTAATTGATTAATTGAAAAAAGTGGAGGGTAATGAATATATACGTTTTTAAAATGGATAGAGGAGCTCGTGGCTAAATAATAACAGCCAAACGGGTCGATATTTATGGTTAAAGAAGGCTTGCCAAGGTTGGTCTGTGGATGGGTGACAATCTTCACATACCGAGTTTCCTCCGTGCCTCGGAAAGCACGTTTAGCCGTTGGTCCCGGCTGTCATTTATAGATCTTTGGCAGTCGTTACGGATTGTCAGATGCCAGTAAAAATAATTCCAATCTTGTCAAGAAGTTCCGTGTTACCCAGTTAATGGGTTGTGGAGGTCTGGTAGGCAGCCGCTCCACGTGCGCTTAAAGCACTGGTAATCAGCTGAATTCGGTTTGACTGGAAGCCGACCCCAATATACTTGGGAAAAGGCTAGGCAGATGATGTAAAATGGATACCGAAATAGTTTAAAGGATCACTAAACTAAAGTGGCAGTGGGCAGGGCACATTGCTCTCAGAACAGATGGTCGATGGGGCCGAAAATTTCTGGAGTGGTGACAGCGTACCGGAAGACGCAACGTTGGAAGGTCTCCCACAAGGTGGACTTACTTCAGACCTGGTTCGCGGGTAGCCGATGGATGCGAGATGCACAGGACTGGTGGTTGTGGGGAAACTTGGACAGCAGTGGAAGTCTTTTGGCTGATATGATGACCATGATTTATTTGTATTTTTAACCGACTTCCCAAAAAGGAGGAGGTTCTCAATTCGGATGTTTGTTTTTTTTTTTTATGTTTGTTCGGGCATAACTCCGTCGCTTGCCAACCGATTTGAAAAATGATTTTTTTGTTGGAAAGGGAATACTTCCCAAATGGTCCCATGATAAGGAAACCAGGATCTGATGATGGCATCCCAGAGAAGTCGAGGGGAACTTTCGAAAATCGTATGGGCAACTAGTGCGTTTGTTAGGTGGGGTACCACTAAAAAGTGAAAAATAAAAAACTTTTTACAAAAAAAATACAACCGACTTCCAAAAAAAAAAAAAACTATTTTCGGAAGTCGGTGTCAAAGTCGGTTGTATTTTTTTTGTAAAAAGTTTTTATTTGAAGTGGGTATGCTCTTTACTCTTGTCTTGGTCAGAGATGACAGAGACAAAGTCTACGATAGAGCGAGCTTAGGAGCTTACCCAGAAGGAGCCTGTTTACTCTAACTTTAAAGAGATTTGGGTTGCAAGCGTTCGGAAACACAGACGCAGGCAGAGAGTTCCACTATTTTGCTGTGCGCATTATAAAAGACGTTTGGAAACGCTTATTGCGAATTGGTGGAATAGCAACAAGGTAGGATGATCAAAATGGATGAGTGGTTTAAGACGAGTGTGACAATAACAGGTGAGATAATCCGAGCAGGCAGTGTTATGATTCGCATTCGATAAGAGTTAAGGTCGAAGCGCCAGGGTAGCCCGCGAAATTCAAATATTTTTATGTTTTTGCAATTTTCCGGTGAGTGTGAAGCGGTATGTTGAACAAAATAAGGTTCGCGATTGTAAAGAGCATTTAAGTTAAGGATTATAACCATTTAAATCATTAAGATATCTTTCTAAGTTCATAGAACTCGATTGAATGTTATTTCGTGAAAAAGTCATTCAATCGATTTGTATGAACTTAGAGGGTTATATTGATAATTAAAATGGGTATAATTCTTTAGATAAATATGCGTTACGGCCGCGAATTGTATTTTATTTAACATACAGCTTCACACTGACTGGCAAATTGCAAAAAATATAAAAATATTTGAATTTCGCGGGCTACCCTGGCGCTTCCACCTTAACTAGATGAGAATGACATGCTCTTTTGGTTGTTATTGTTATTCCATCTTAACATAAACATGTGCTAGTTTTGTTTTGTTAGTTACAGCCATAATAATGACGATATAAGTAGCAAAACATATAATGTAAACTCAGGTCGGGTTTCTGTTTGAGTTTTTGGAGTTAACATCTTGTCAAACCCTATTTTTGCCAAATTTGGGAAAGTTTTTAGGGTAAAATAATAGAGGGATACTCAACTGCAAGCTATGCAGTTTTTCAAGAATGTATTCTGTTGAATAACTGGGAACACGCTAAGCACAACTGTGGTAGGAAGAGTTAATTGATTTGTAAGAAAATTAACTGCATCTTACAGTAACTTGCGAAATTACATAAACAACAGGAAACAACTCGCTCTCTGAAAGTCAAGTCATTTAGTTATGATCGCGTGCGCCGGCGCAATTGTAACGAACACAAAACCACTCACCATCAGATTATCCACGGAATTGTATCCGCATATCACGTACCCCATCACTCGATTCGCCATTTTATTTATTCACCGAACACTAATCACTGGAACATCACTAATCGAAAACTTTAAGCACGTGTCAAAGTCACTTTTGAACTTAGAATATTGTTTCTACTATCTCTTATTCACTTAAACGTAAAGCGGAAAAGAGAAAGCACTACAAATAATCAGCAATCAATTATGTCAATTGTTGCACACAAACACAATCAATTTTGATCCTTATTGCGGTCACTATAAGGTTTAAGTAGACAGAGCACTGTGAAGGTAACTGTTACGAAATATACAGTGTTAATTTGCACGTATTTTGTCATGTGGAGTAACAATTGGTAGTTTTTCATTAAATCGTGAGCGTGTGACATGACGTGCGGCCCGCGAGTGACTGATTGTTTCAACGCTGATCGCGGGCCGCGGGTGCTGCGACCTACGGGAGCCATGCGGGAACGCAGCCGCCGCACGAACTTGTAAATAAATCTAGTCGAACAATCGTGGCGTGCGCAGCTTTAGATCATCTGGCCACAATCTGGCTTGTTAACTAACTCATAAAAAATGAGTTTTTCATAACAGTGGGTCGTGTGCCAAAAAGTTTAGAATGAATACTGAGATTCAGTCAAATTGATTTCTATAAAAGTTTTTTCATCCGACATCAACTTAGATACACTTTAGTAACAAAAATTTTAACTTTTTCAATTTAATAAGTTTCGTGTCGTGAGTGGTCTATCAAATAATTTATAAAATATTAGCTTATATGCTTTGGATCTTCGGTTTGGCTCCCTTGACAATTGGTGAGATGAATCAAATCGAGAGAAATGGAAAGAACGAGGGAAAGCCATTGCCCAGGAGTTATATATTTCAGGAAAACCAACCAAAAAGAATGGCTATAAAAGATCACTTATAGATTTTATATTTGACTGTGTAATTATGTGACAACACGCCCTGAAGTACAAATCACAACATAAAAACATTTGACTTCAAAAACTGGCAGTAAATTCCCAGCGACCAACGACATTCGCAACGCTATACTCAGAGTGAAACATCAAAGCCAATGTTCAATTAAAGCAGCAATTAAAGTCATTGGCAATTTGCCTGCAGTTTACTCGACAAATGAGTTCTACTGAAGTGCCATTAAATAAACATATGTAGTAGGTACTGTCAGTAGGAGACAGGGGCTACGATAAATTAAAGAGGAACGGAGGTTTAAAATAATTATATTGGCGAGAACCGACCGAAATCACATCGATACCAGGAATGTCATAAAAACAATTAAATTCTTTATCCTTCAAATTTAAAAACTATGCTATACTTTTTATCTGACCGCTCCAAAGTTTTACAAATGACCAATGCCAATTCTCATAAAGCCTTGAACATACAAGTATCTTAAGCCCAGGACACAACCGTCACAGTAGGTACATAGTTTGTGGTCGCGATCCTCAGTTGTGAGGGAACAACGAAGAAGATGAAAAATTTACTGTATCTAGAATCATTCGTCACAACGTAAAAGGTTACTGTATTCATCGACACAACGTTTTGTTCTGACCCAAAAGGTCAATGTGAACTGATGTTGTAAAATAATATCAATAAGTTTCGTATCTTCTCATATTATACCGTATGTCTACGACATATATGCAATCCTTGAAACCACATACTAGTTATGGTATTTGATAACGCTATACAAAAAAGTAACGAAATCGGTCCAGTAGTTTTGTCAAAAAGTCGAGTTTTAATTTAAAGCAAATTTGAACACTCTGTAGAATTGCAACAGTAGGTTAATAGTACAATGAACTTGAATCCTTGAACATTGAAAAGCGACGTTGCCACGCTGTGCAATCATTCACCTACGCAGTTGTACTCATTTTACCTATTTACCTAAAATGCGAACTCGGTACACCTAAATGACAGGCGGGACTTTAATGTGTTTGTATTGCATTTTAATTGAAAACAGAACAAAGCTGTTGTGGCATAGTTGAAGGTCGTGGTTGAGACCAGGCAAGCACTTTTCATTGTGTAATTTATTTATCATCACTGCTCTCAAAACGGTGAATGAAAGAAAACTTCAAGTTTAAAGATGTCCTAGAAAAAAAAAATCGAAGACATGTGATTTCTACCAACCCGTATGCCCGCGTAGTGGATTGCAACCCACTCCATCTCACAGAGAAGAGGATTTTGTCCCTAACCAGAGGGAACATTGTAGGACCGACTATTAAAAATCTTAATATTGTTTGTTTTTCGTTACATTCGTACGTGAAATTTCTCCTTGTGAAATGTTCTTGACCTGTCACGGCCGAAATTTTATTTTGTTATTTTTACTCAAATTCATTTTCACTGAGACACTCCAACAATACCTGCAAGTGTACACTGCGAGTCACGGCGGCGCGGTTCGTTTGTCGGCTTAGTACAAGAAGACGCGGCACGCGTGTGTCGGCTTTTTCAAAGGCCTTCGGCTTTTGGCGAGGGGCGCGGGGAGCGGGTTGCGCGCGCGCTCGACGCGTAGGGTTGGACACAGTTATCGACAATATTATCAGCTTTCTCTCATTGTCTTTTGAAGAGAATAATGATCGGTTAGCAAAAAAGATGTTCTATTTTTAATGGACATGGTTAGTTTAGAATTATTATAGCACCACTATGTACCTACCTACCTATTCTGATTAAAAACTATAATTGAGTGGATTTAGAGATAAAAAATAATGTAATAATGTTTACATTTTAGGAAGAAACATCCTATTAAAAAAACGTACTCACCCGTTTTCTACATTACTCACTATCTAGGTAGTACCTACGGTAGTTTCGTAAGTCGAAACGTACAAAAATTAAAATTTATTTTAAAAGTCCAATAAATTTAACTATCACTTCACTGTTAAATACGGTTATTAAAAATAGTACTAGTATTGTAATGCCTTGATTGCGTATTAAGTCTTTATTAGATAAGTAATTGTAGAAAAGTATCGATAAAAGACAATTATTACATTGTTTACCCTATTTACCTATGACTTTTATTTTTTGCCAGTACGGATGTAAGTTTTGTCAGTTCACCGCGAGTCTTCCGGGATAGCGTGTGTGCATTTCGCAAAGATTTGATAGGTACTTAAGTACACGCATTGTTTTACGTGATTTTTGTTATTCACTTGAATGTATTAGTAATTATTTTCTTACAGTGAAATAGACACTGAGTAGGTACTGGACTTTTGTGTGTGTAAATTGTGTTTTTAATTTTATTTGTACATACCTAGGTACTTATTTTTTACGGTGAAATAAACACTCGAATCCTGGTCGAAATTTGTTGGGCAAGGTTCGGGACAACATTGTTCGGCGATGTCACTTTGTGCATTCAAAAACCTGGTGGACATTTTGAACATGAGAAAATTTAAGTTTTAATCCATCTTGTGCTATGACAGAATTTATTTAGATTAGTTCAGTAATCAACTTATCGCGAAGTAAAAAAGAACGGGTGAAAAATAACCATAGTGAATTTCATCGCAATTGCCAAAGATAAATCAAAACGCCGCCGCGCGAGCATTGTTGCCGCACTTCTCGAGGTCAGTCGAGGTCAAGGTACGTTTTCTAAATAGGGTGATTTACTTTTACTAAATTTATTTTCATATTTATTTTGTTTGAAAACTTAAATTTTTTCATTTACGTTTTTTTAAATTTATAACAATTTATTTATACTTCTGTGGACAAGTGTTACTTGTGGTTTCAATTATTGCATATATGTCGTAGACATACTGTATGTTTCACCGGAAAGTGACAGACTGTAAGATTGTAATAAATCTTGATTAGATTATAATTTCTCGATATATTATGAAAAAATCGTTTTTTATATATTTCATCCCATCCAAATTCAATAATTTTTAATATATTTAGAAAAAAATAGTTTACAATTTCACGCGATCTTTTACAATCTTACGGTGTTTGCCATATTCTGGTAATATTTGCATATCAACTACTACGGTATTTTTGAACACAATTTCTATTTCCTCAGTTTATAGCAGTCGATGCAGTCCACTGTTGGACATAGCCAATCTTATATCTTAATTCAGGCATTAACTGATGCTTTATAAAAAGGTGACATTAATAATCGAAAAATCATTGCCCTCCTTCTGGTGCAGTCGGGTAAAAATAACATAAAAATTATGACACAAAATATACGCGAACCATCGTAAAATATATTCCACTATAACTACATCCTAAAAGATCTCGCAAACTTCTATAAAAATAAACATCCTCCTTTCAAAATTTAAAACAACGAGAGCATTGATTTAAGCACCAGATAAGTCCTGACATCTCGACCCCTGATACAGCCGAAAAGAGGTCAGAAGCCTAACCTTGCCGAATGCGGAAGTCGACTTAATTGAACGAGATAAATTCGATTAACTATGCTTATTTTTTTGGGCGGTTAGGCTTATTAATTTGGATGCAGACGGAATGGTATATATAGATTAATTTTTGGTAGTGATGAGAGAGCCATTTCTACTTATTATCGCATTCGCATCTTATTCAAAATTAAGACTTTTTTGACAGTTTGCGATTGACATGCGAATGCTAATACTGTATAAAAATTAGTAGAATTGACCCTGAGATGGCTGGGTTATTTACACACTCAAAATGAAAAAGTTACGTTAAAAATTAAAACAGACAAATGAGAAAAGCTTTGAAGTTTAAAAATTAACGTAAAATTACTAGTAGGTGTACGTGTAAAAATATATTTTATTTTTATTTGAGACTAGCTGACCCGTGCAACGTCGTCTGCGTAACATTTTTCATTACTGCTCCGCCCCTATTGGTCTTAGCGTGATGATATATGGCCTATAGCCTTCCTCGATAAATGGGCTATCTAACGCAGAAAGAACTTTTCAAATCGGACCAGTACTTCCTGAGATTAGCGATACCGATGGAAGAAGGGGGCCGGTGGAATGAGGTCGTGGAGTTCTTGGGCACACTCACCGAAGTACAATCTGTAGGCAACCTTGCGGCGATATAAAACGATCTTCACAATTATCTTCCAAGTTATTATCTATTATAGTTTATTGTCTTCCGCGGGAATATAAACATATTCGAACCTTCTTTCACGTTTAGTCATAGCGCCGCCATGCCATTTATTTATAAACTGAGGTAAAGGAAAGTTCAGTCGTTTCCTATTGTGTTCCAAGTTTCTTTCGCAAAGAATTGATAGGTGTTTCTTTCGATACACTCTACTTTTTGCTTCCTTTGTATAGAAACCTGGTTTAAGATCTTATTGTTACAACTAGAATTATATGCTTTGGTATCACATCACTACATATTATAAAAATAAAAAACTTTTCACAAAAAAATACAACCGACTTCAAAAAAAAAACACTACAAATTAAAAAATAACTTTAATTTCGGAAGTCGGTGTTTTTGTTACTTTCTTCGTATTTTACGCAGACGACGTTGCACGGATCAGCTAGTTAGGGTATATTTGATACTAGCTGACCCGCGCAACTTCGTCTGCGTCACATTTTCCATGATTGCTCCGCTCCTATTTGTCTTAGCTTAATGATATAGCCTATAACCTTCCTCAATAAATGGGCTATCTAACACTGAATAATTTTTCAAATCGGACCGGTAGTTCCTGAGATTAGCGCGTTCAACCAAACAAACAAACAATCAAACAAACACACTCTTCTGCTTTATAATATTAGTATAGATTTATTTGTAAGTATCATCATCTGACTAGCCTTTTCCCAACTATATTGGGGTCGGCTTCCAGTCAAACCGGATTCAGCTAAATACCAGTATTTTACGTGGAGCGGCTGCCTGCCAGACCTCCACAACCCATTAACTGAAAAACAGCGGTACTCCTTGGCAAGACTGGTGTCAGATTTTCTGGCTTCTGTAGTGCGATTCACTAAGGCAGAACATCTTTACAACCAAGAAATCATCGTTGAAACATCTGTTAAATGTATGCCACATCAGATGTTTCAACGATGATTTCTTGGTTGTAAAGATGTTCTTCCTTAGTGAATCGCACTACAGACTGCCAAATATCTCCAAATGACAGCCGGGACCAACAGCTTAACGTGCTTTCCGAGGCAAGGAGGAAACTCGGTATGTTAAGATGGTCATCCATCCACAGACCAACCACGGCAAGCGTTGCTTAACCTTGGAGATCGACCTGTGCGGCTGTTTTTATTTAGCCACGAGCTCTTGATATTTATTAGTATATTGTTAAATATTTAATTTGTTTATTTTATTATGTCTACTTAATTAATATTATTTATGAGGTTTGTACACTGACCCTAAATCTAGCTTCTTTCGTTCAATCCATCCTAAGGGTGTCTGTAAGAGATTGCCCTGTGCGATAAGATCGCCTATTATACACTTGTTTTATAAACATTTTTCCTGTACTTGTTATGAGGTGTACAATAAAGTATATAATAAATAATAAATAAATCCCGCGCTAATGGCTACATCGGAGAGGGATCTGGCGCAAGACCAACGCCTTAACGTTCTTTCCGAAACACGGAAGTATCACACCACCCAATTTCAAACTCCGGGCTCTTACAGACAAATTCCTATTGGAAAAAACCAATGACCCTTTTTGCTCGTCCAGGGCATCGACCCAAGGACTCCACGGTCGGACGTCGCGACCAAGACCTAGACCACGAGAGCAGTTAAAGGGGGTGGTACCTATCATATAATTTAGAATAAAATAAACAAGTTTTGAAATTTAAGCGAATCCAACGACAGTTGGAGGAGCAGCACTCAAAATTCCTTTCATCGAGTTAGGTACGGACAAACGGACATACAGGTCAACCCAATTACCACCCTTTGGGCTTCGCAGCGGTAGGGTAAAAAGATCTACTGACCTCGAATTAATTTAGATAAAGAACAATAAGGGAACAACTTCAAACTTCCGGATCTCTGTGCTATTTATGAAAATACTAGCTGTCCCCGCGGCTTCGCTCCCGTAAACTGGCTACTTTCTTAATTATTTCTCATACACCAACAAACACAAAAAAAAGAATAAGAGAAATCGGTCCAATCGTTCACGCGTGATGCCGCCGTGACCAAGGGAAATAGGGATTCATTTTTATAAATATACATTTTTACCAATTAGAGAATTCTAATTTCAATTTCAAAACTAAGTAAAGAATAATAATATGTTAATCAGTGTTTCGGCTTATCTTATCGATGAAAAGTTATAAATAATGCAATATTTTAGGTTTACTAGAGTAGAAACACGGAACCTCAACTTAATTGCATCATTGCGTTAATAATATCTTCACCTATATCAGCTCGATTTCCTGGATGTTCTCATCAAAATTCATTCACATTTTGCGACAATCCATAAATATGAATGGTAAGCAATAAAATCTGTGTGTCACTGGGTCCATGGAAATACCGTGTTTTCAGGAAAAAGCTAGATTTTTTTGCCATAACATAGATTAGAATACTTAATAACGGAATTGGTACCATGTACCTACTTTTATATTTTCGAGTTTCCGATATTTCGGCACTGTTGCAAGCGCCATGATCACGGAGTAGGTAACAGAAGATAATGCGGGCGAAACTCGAAAATAAAAAGGTACATGGTAGCAATCTCGTAATTAACTATCCTAATGTTAGTTGACCATGAAAGTTTAAAACAATGTAACCTAGAATATTGGAAAGCAATTACGATTTTCGTTTCAATATGAACTTTTTTATATCAGAATTTTTTCAAAAGGTCGTCTTTGCCGACCATTTGAAACTAACATCTAGTTTGGGTAATAGAAGATTAAAAGATAATTCATGTTTTTTGTTGGTACGAACATGGCTTCAACAACGCAGCTGTTAACCAATCAGCATATCGTTACGTTTATGTATCAGCCAATCAGTGTTCATGCCCATTGTCGTCGTTTAGCAATTGCAATTAACCTTAGATTAGCTCTTTATACTGCAAAAAAAAACTATCATGATCACGAAAATCTGTCTTAGTCTACACTAATATTATAAAGAGGAAAGATTTTTTTTGTTTGAAATGAATAGGCTCCGAAACTACTGGACCAATTTGAAACATTCTTTCAGTGTTAGATAGCCCACTTGTCGAGGCTGGCTATAGGCTATAATTATATCATCACGCTACGACTAAAAGGAGCGGAGCATTAATGGAAAATGTGGCGCAGACGAAGTTGCGCGGGTCAGATAGTTTTTAATATTCCAGATCCTTTGCAAAAATCCTAGAATATTCGCAAAAAAAAAACATTTCCCTCAATAATCCTGCGACGTATGTTTTATCTGGACGTATCTATTTCAGCGGTCGCCTAGAATCAGGTCAGGCCGTGTCCTCGATTGCGTCTCCGACTGATTCAATCTATCAATCAGTGAGCTAGTTTTATCGATTGACAGCTTTATTGAGACTCGGACTGTATGGGCATTCGGGTCTGTGAGCTGTCAGGCTAAAAATAGTTTTAGTGTTATTTTAAACCAAATCTTTCGTTTGTTACTTTTTAATGTTTGAGCCACAGAACTGGAGAAGGCGCTATTATTATTATTCTTTACTAGCTATGTCCCGCGGCTTCGCTCCCGTCAACTGCATTTTTTTTTGCTTATAACCTTCCTTGTATTCTGGCGAACTAAAGAAAAAACAATTACCGAAATCGGCCCAGCCGTTCTGGAGTTTTAGCGAGACTAACGAACAGCAATTCATTTTTATATATAAGATTATCGGACAACAATGATCCAGCGTGTTAGTAAACAATATTTATTATAACTTATTACTAGTGTTACTATGCTACGTCTATTTTCTATCTTCTCCACTTCTTCCCAGCTAACTAGGAAGTGATCACTGGCTGGCGTTTTGGGGAGTGTCTTAACTTCGATGATCAAAAACTGCTGAAACCTCAGCCTAATTTGAATAGACGATGTTTTTTGTTTTGTTTTTAATCTAGTTATTTTACTTTTAAAGCAATTTTAGATAATTTATAAAAACTAAGACACCAGCTTTTTGATGGTCAAACGATCTCGTACTGTTCAACATACAGCTTCACACTGACCGGCAAATTGCAAAAAACATAAAAATATTTGAATTTCGCGGGCTACCCTGGAGCTGCAAATTTCGACATACACACAACACAAATACGGTACTAAAATACTTAAACTTGTAGAATAATAGCTGAACTCCTACTCACGGCTATAAAGCAAACTAATTAAATCGAAATGAGCTAGATTTAACAGCCTTTGCGATGCAGCGGTGTTTGTCAGAGAAAAGACTGGAAACCTGTAATTATTTTATGTTTTATTGACAACGAAACCACAGTTGACCTCCATCTTGCCTGTTAGAACGATAGATGAGGAGTAGATATCTCCTCATAAAAAGTTTTTTTTTTTATATAAAAAACTTTACAAAATATTTCCTTGTATGTGGATTACAAGAAAACATACAAGTACAATATGGTTTTGAAATAAAATAAAAAAATATATGAACCGTTCGTAATTTTATGCGCGCGAGTCCGACTCGCACTTGGCCAGTATTTTGATAATAATTGGATTGTACCCAGTTTTTTACTTGAGCACATCGAGTACAACAACAACAACAACAACAACAAAACAACATGAAAACAACAACAACACAACGACAACAACGCGTTGTTGTGTTCAACATTATAATTATTAACAAAATTTAAGTATAATAAAAATAATTCAAACCATTTTTACAAAAATTCTTATTTACTATTCCTGTTCAATACATATACTATACAAATAAACACAGACCAAATAAATATATAGGTACATGTTTTTACAATTATACAGCCAATATAACATTTGTAATAATTTTTGATACTATTTCATACCTTGACATACTGCTAAGCACCCTTCCTCTCTCCTATTATTTGCTGTGCCCGACAGGGTCCATATTTGTTCTTTAACCATTTTAAACCATCTATGTAATACATACGGAAAGCAATAAATGATTGAGTGTTGAGTTCTAGAAAAAGTTCGGCAGTCTGACAAAGTCATGTGAGACAGACAAACTCAATAACTCACCAACAAATTATAATAATTACTAGCTGACCCGTTCAACATCGCGTCGTCTGCGTAACATTTTTCATTACTGTTCCGCTCCTATTGGTCTTAGCGTGATGATATGATTAGCCTATAGCCTTCCTCGATAAATGGGCTATCTAACACTGAAATATTTTTTTCAAATCGGACTAGTAGTTCCTGAGATTACCGCGTTCAACCAAACAAACAAACTCCTCTGCTTTATAATATTAGTATAGATATGTCAAGATGTTACCGCAATAGAATCTTTCCTGTTTGCTCTGACAGAATAGTGATGGGATGTCGAAATATCGATAAGTCCTCAAGCTAAGATTATGCTAACTGTTCAATTGATAAAACATGAAACTGGTTGCGGGTTTGCTAATAAGCGTAGGACGGAGCTTAAGGAGACCTGATAAGATCCTACTACTGAGATTAATGTACAGTTTACTGAGAATTATGATTTCCGGAGATTAACTTCGAATTATTGAGGACTGTTTGTGCCTATATCTAAACGAAGAAGTAAAAACCCACTTCCCAGCTACACCAGCTGCGAAGTATGTTGCGAGACATCTTCTTCCCAGGTTAAACATAAGGAAGTGGTGACGGGCGGGCGTTTAAGGGAACATCTTTATGTAAGGGTTGTCGTTCAAAAGTGCTGGTACAGATTTGTTTGTATGTGGGAGGCATCTCTAGAAGTACGGAAATTCTATCAGAAAGCTACACTATCTTTGAGGCTTTTCATTTTGGAAAATTAACAGTTCCTAGTGAATAGCTCCTTGGAGTAGAACCGCCGAAAAAACTTTTAGTATCTTCGTTCATCATATTGGCTTGCTCGAGTTAAGCCTCGTATCCACTAGGCAACATTTGGCGCGCAACACGTGAATCTCAACATGTACGGCAACGCTGCACAACAGCGCGCGACGTTGCCAGCTGGCGCGCAACATGACGCGCGGCTGAGTGCATCGTTAGTTGAGCATCAAAACAAATGTTCCGCGTCAACATTCAACAAGTTGCGAAACATGTTGAGCAACATGTCACGCGTCAAATGTTGCCTAGTGGATACGAGGCTTTAATGTAAACCTAATTTCCCCTTTGTATTAATGGATACCCAATTGACTCCCCATTCCCAAGGGAGCAAGCAGATCATGACAATTGACAAAAGATGCAGTGTAACAACATGCGGGTCTGACTCAGCTATCTCACGGTACATCTAAGTATTGGTTGATGTTGTTAGGGCGATTGGCTAAAGTGTATTTGTTTAGTGGTGTTAGATTTGCCTCAGATATAATTATTTGAAATAAACAAATGATAGTCAGTAAAGTTTCAATGATCATTATAATTTAGGCACCAATTACATGGCTCGCGTGTAACGTGTGAAATATTAAATGAAAGGGCTTACTGTAAGGATTTTAACTATTTTTTTTTCATAATTTTAAAATAAATGTTTTTAAGAAGTTAGACGAAAAATGACCATTCCGCCCCTCCCTCCCCCCTCATCTTCGAAAGTACAGTGCCTATAATTTTGAAAAGAAAAATGCAAGTAATAGTTCTATACATAAATATTACAGGAAAACCAATAAGAAGTTTGTGGTGTTAAAATACCATGTTAAAAAAAATTGCATCGGAACCTTTTTTAAAAAAAATTGCACTATGCACGCGATTTTTATGAATTTTGTTACAAGCTACTTTAACGAAAGCGAAGCCTATGCAATACCTAGTATAAAATATTATACGAATTATATTTAAAGGGCGACATTTTGAAACTAATTACAGTACCAAAATCACGCTATTACGCACGATAATGATACAGTTCGAGCACATAAAAAATTATTAAGTATCCATTGATATCCTTCGTTTACTCGCAAAATATTTCATCGCGATCTTTCATAACCATCTAAATTCCATTCTACCACTTCAGCCAAACATAACTTAGCTACAAACAGCACCATTTATCACTAAAAACAACTAACTCGTTTTACTTAATAACCTCAGATAGCAGAATCAATTACATTGACAACTATAATAAACAGTATATAGCTGTAATTGGACGTGCTTTCTCATTACAAATGGTTCGTATACTTCACTGATATAAGGTCGTTGAGCGTCTTTTTATGAACGTTTTGTCACAGATGTCTAGTAATTGTCATTACAGACAGTTTTAATAAGACATTTATGTTATGTTGTGTCGTTTATTGAGATTTTAATAGGCTAGATTCCATCATCCACAAATTGCAAAACTATTTAGTCCGTCAGTTAGAGTATTGAAAAATAATGGACACGTATTTTTTGTTTTTGTAAATCAATGAATATTGACAAAGATAAAACGCATCATAACTCGGGAGTGGGGGCTCGTGACGTCACGACTCACTAAAAATTATGCGAAGGTGTGACGTATTGAGAATTTTAAAAGCGTCGTAACTTCGTCAATTTTGGTTCCCGTAATAAAAGAAAAAACACGGGTCAAATATTTTTTGATAATCTAACTGACGGACTAATTAGATTTTTTCAGGACACAAGCCTATTACCAGGGTTGTTGGTTGTTCGAAAGAGTCACCGCGGCCCTGGAACGCAAAGGGCATTAGGAGGAACACGGATGGGTTTTAGTCAGTAAGAGTCTGGCACTCCCTACTGCTTCACCCAGGCGGGAGGAGTTAGTTAATGATTTCCCATTATAAAAAAAGAGATTTTAATTAACTAGGTATTGTTTCTGCTGTATTATTATTATATAATTATATTAGTATTATTTAGCCACGAGCTCCTCAAGCTCGTGGCTAAATTATAACAGTCGTACGGGTTAATCTTCTATGTTAAGCAAAGATTGCCAAGGTTGGTCTGTGGATGGGTGACCATCTTAACATACCGAGTTTCCTCCGTGCCTCGGAAAGCACGTTAAGCCGTTGGTCCTAGCTGTCATTTGTAGATCTTTTGGCAGACGTTACGTATTGTTAGAAGCCAGTAAATCTCACTTCAGTCTTGTCAACAAGTACCGTGTTGTCAATGGATTATGGAGGTCTGGTAGGCAGCCAATCCACGTAAAGTACTGGTATTCAGCGGAATCCGGTGTGACTGGAAGCCGAGCCCAATAAAGTTGGGAAAAGGCTAGGCAGATGATAATGTATTGTTTCTACTGATAGCCATAACAAATATTGCCCTATTGGTAAAAATGTTCTACCAATAGGTGAACAACCCTTTCTCAATCGATTTATAACTGGGGCTGTTAAATGGTTAAGCACTTCTTCCCGAATGTGACCCCGATAGTGAAAAATTATGAGGCGAGCTACGCTAATACCATTCATCGGGTCACGATCGATATGTCAAGTACTAAGTGAATAAGAAGATAATTGTGGCAAGCAGTACCTACCATATTTGATAAAATAAATAAAACATCAATTGAATTGAATCAAAAATAATGAGGCTAGAGCAAAACACTTGTCAAGTAAAAGTGAACAGGCTACTTCTGGGTAAGCCTGCTCCATCGTAGACTTTGTCTCTGTCATGTCTGACCAAGACTAGAAAGCGAACCCATAACAAATAAATAAAATATTTATTATTTTCGAGACATTTCCTACTTTAGTTTTTCTATACCTATTTAGATGGATGTTTAAATCAGCAATGGGCCGTCAGTTAGATTATCAAAAAATATTTGACCCATGTTTTTTCTTTTATTACGGGAATCAAAATTGACGAAGTTACGTCGCTTTTAAAATTCTCAATTCGTCACACCTTCGCATAATTTTTAGTGAGTCGTGACGTCACGAGCCCCCACTCCCGAGTTTTGATGCGTTTTATCTTTGTCAATATTCATTGATTTACAAAAACAGAAAATACGTGTCCATTATTTTTCAATACTGTAACTGACAGACCAAATATAATTGCTATTTGTGGATGATGGAATCTAGCCTATCATGATGAGGCTCGAACAAAAAAATTATCGATAACTTTCCAAGTTTAGTCTTTCCCATACCTATTTAGATGAATGTTTGAACAACAAATAATGTTATGATTGAAAATCTTATCGATATATTTACAACTTTAAAATTTCCCATGCTTATTTAGATGTTTAAACAACACAATCGCGATTATGTGTGCAGTTATTTTCACGCTATTGTAGTGCGGGGCCCGGCACATTCGCTGTGCAAACTGGTTCACATCATACATCAACATTTTACTGCTTGCCGTGCTAAATGATGATTCAAATCTTTGATGGGTGCTTCCGCTTTGGTTGTTTATTTACAAGCTTTTTTTTAGAAGAGAATGACTGTCTCGATGGCTGGACTATGTTCAGTTAGTCCAAAATCAAAACAAATAAAATTAAACCAAAAAACTCTTTAAAAAAAAAAATTTAACCGAATTCCTAACAAAACACTACAAAGTATAAAATAACTTTAACTTCGGAAGTCGGTGTTTTTGGTTTTGTTCCTTTGTTTATCACTTTTAAGTGGTGAAACTTGGAAAAAATCATCGTCTACGCAGAAATAGAAATAAGCAAAATAAAAACTACTCAGCCAAACCGAATCAAAGGTGACCGGCAAATATGCTGCATCGAAAATATTATTCGCGGCTGTAAGACATAATAATATGTCGTTACAGAATTATAATCATCAAAATCATCAATACAACGCTCTAAGTTCATAAAGCTCTAGGAATGCCTTTTTCTATTTTTTTTTTGTTCCTACAGCTTTATGAACTTAGAGCGTTGTATTGATGATTTTAATATTTTAATCAACATACAACCTAGCACTGGCCTGCAAATTGCAAAAAAACGTAAGAAAATTTGAATTGATTGATGAGACCTATTGTAAGCGACAATTTAATGTTAAAACAACTAAATCAACCAACCCATTCTAAGTGTTACTCTTATTATTTATAGACCTGTGAGATTATTTATTCACGCCGCAGACTGTAAACAATGCAACTGGAACAAATGATTACATGCGTCCTTACATGATTCACAGCTACTAAAAATAGACGGCCCTTGGTCGCGAGCTGAACAAATATCTGATAAACACGAGATATGCTACTGAAATAGAACATTTTACTATAAGTGTAGGGTGGCATGTTTGTTGCGGTTTTTTTTAAGGGTATACTCTGGACTCTAGGTCAGAGATGACAGAGACAAAGTCTACGATGGAGCGAGCTTACCCAGACGGAGCCTGTTCAATCTAACTTTGAAGAGATTAGGGTTGTAAGCGTTCGGAAACACAGACGCAGGCAGAGAGTTCTACTCCTTTGCTGTGCGCGTTATAAAAGACGTTTGGAAACGCTTATTGCGAATTGGTGGTATAGCAACAAGGTAGGGATGGTCAGTTGGGACAAGCCCGCCACACATTCCCAACCACTGCAACTCCTGAAAGCCAGAATCAACAGTGGCGACCACCAGAAAAACGCCGAGTTAATGAAACCCGACGAGTCCCGGAGAAACGATTCAACTGTCTTGGATCCCGCAACGAAATTAATCAGAAGAGTACAGCGGAGGAGTAGGAAAAATAAATATAATTTCCACTTCCCTCCACATCAAGCAGGAGACAGATTAGAGCTAGGCCAATAGGCACCAAGGGACACATACAACTGGGTTAAGCCCAGTTGCCAAGCACCACGGATTATATATTAACATTTAAACTAATGGGTCCTAAATTGTGAGCTACTTTTGATTCCAGTAATAGGTATGGCAAAATCGCCTGAACGCACGGAAAAGAGATTGCCCATGAACAGTACTCTTGATAAATTACTTGTGTCTCAAAACCTTGAACGGCATGAAATATCTAAAATTAAAATATATTTTTGAAAAAGATTATGATTGATATTTAAAATGGGATAGTTTTTTGAAAAATATTAGTACTTTTATGTTTCCGACGTTATAGTACGCCATTTTTTACTACCGACTGTCAATACTAGGGATGTCCATTTTTTTCTATTGCGGGTAATGTGCGTACCTACCTACATAAAATAAAATGATATCGATTTTGTATTGATTGTTCAATCTTTTATTGTAAAGTAATAACTGAGTTCTAAATCACAAGTTGTTGCTGGCATTATCAATATCAGTGGTTGTAAACGGCGACATCGGCGCTATGTTGTATTTGTGAAATACCACTGACTGGTTTACGGAAATCGATCAAAAATCGATATTTCATCAGTATGGGTACAAACTTATTTGACGTTTATTGCGCGTCTGTCATATTTTTGCAATACAATACTGTTATTTCTGCTGGTTTTGGAACGTTGTGTTTCGAGTCGAGCCTTTTAGTTCCTCCGTTACTGCTGCCAACCCATTGAAAATAAACATATTTTAACGTCACTGCACCGTGTGTATTGTTTATTACTAAAAGCCGGACTTTTTGAGTTGTGATCATGGCGAGTGCGACTGTGATGCAAAGTCTCAACTTCTCTTTGAGATTAACGCCACTTAGGCGCAGACACATGTTGTCGGAGATTCCGAATAACATCATGGACATTTTAACGAGTCTGGATCTCACCAACACCGGTAAGAATGCATATTGTATTTTTAACGTAGTAGGATTTTTTTTAGTTAGGAACTGCGCTTTATGTTTACGTACCATATAACAAATCTTAGAGGACACAAGTACAATCCATGTCTGTGTGTTAGTTCCTCACCTCAACGTTGGATTACCGGATTGTAACATAACCTATATAGGTAGAAACCTTCTACTGATGTGTTGGTAATAACTAACTTATTTACTAGGATTGTTTTTTTTCAATCACTTAAGTGTATTCGAGGATATGAATGAATTGTGTGTAGTATCATTTAAGATTGCAGTTGCACAGAATTTTAGTATTGGGAACTAATAATTGTTTAGTAAGAGGAAGAATAAAATCGAGGCATGTGTCTAGTAGAACATATTATAGTAAATAAAGATGAAAATGTAAGAGATACATTAGGCGCTATGGTAGGATACTATTGTTCTTGCTTTGTGGGAAAAAGAACTGTAGGTTGCTGTGTGCATGTAATGTGCATAGTGTGGTATTTGAGCTGGGCACGTTATGACAATGTTAGTGTTCCAGCACTATTTTTGGATAACATATTTTTAGAAGAATAAAATACAAGTTTAAGAAATAATAATTCTTTTATTTGTTGTATTTGGTGTTGTGTGTTTTACCTTCCCTCTCTACTTACAAAGACCATTTCATGATACCTACCACATCTATGATTTGAGTAGGATCTAGACAATAACACTGAGCGATTGACTAGTTTAGTAATGATTTCTTCCATGCTTTGCAATTTCATGAAACGCGGGCATGAGATTTAAAAATGCGCAAAATCTAAATCAGTAAGACTTGGTGAGGTAAAATGTTACAGATTTTATACAAATTATACTTCAAAGATACCAAGCTCACCCGTAAACCCATTCAGACCCTTTTAAATAGCCTTTTTCAACTAATTTTTGGTCGAACATAACCTCAAAATAGTAATTTCATTTTCGTAAATATCTCAAAAATGCCAATGTAGTTTGTGTTAAATCTTTTGAGGTAGTATTTAGACATGCCATCAAGTATTTTAAAGATGATTTTATGAAGACACAACAATGTTGAATTGAGTACATTTGTCCATAGTGCCGTGGGCATTCTCCTTTGTTCTGGTTTCTACAAGGTCCGTATAGTAAACTACTCCAGATGTAACCTGAATACTATCTAACATAATATTACGTTCGAATTGGTGGAATTTAACAAGGTAGGGATGGTCAATTGCAGTGCGTCTGGATGTCCGATGGTAGTAGGGGCCGGTGGGATGAGTTCGTGGAGTTTGATTGAAAGAGTTACCGCGGTCCTGGAACGAGAAGGGCATTAGGAGGAACACGGATAAGTTTTAGTCGGTACGAATCTGACACTCCCTCCTGCTTCGCCCAGAGCGAGAGGAGTCATTTGAGGATTTCCCATATATAAAAAAGGGTTACATGTTTGGCAGAAAATGTAGGACTTCTGTTTAGTGTCACTGATAATAGAGTTTTGTGCAAAAAAAGCAGTTGAAAAAACATGTAAGTACCTAAGCCACAGATGAGAATTGGTTGCACTTGAAACCATGTGGCGGAAAAAAAGGGTCGGCAAAGGGATGATTTGCAAAGCCAATGTTTTACTTCAAATAACACTTTATAAAATCTCTTCCTTTTTTCGGTCGTCGGTTAAAAATGTGTGGTTATCTTCTAGCACATGTGTTAGAGTTTCCCAAGTGCCCATACATCAGCTCTTTGGAGGATTTAATGCTACCGATGCTGCAATTAACGTAGCTACTGAGCCCAAATAATCTAGGGATAATTCTAGCGGGACAGCGGGATATTAGTAAAATCTCAATTCTTTAACAGTATTTCGCTGACAAAAACAAAAAAAAAAGTCTTGCAAGAATAAAATATTCTGCAATTGCGTTCAGAAATCTTGGACACCCTACCAAAGAGACACAATTTGTGTTGATAAAAGATCCGCATTTCTTATCTCTGTATAAATAGTAACGTTTGAGTGTGCCGACAATCTCTCGAAATTATACCAAGGACGTGTGCTACTCATGATACTCATTGCCGTTGACACCTTATCCTATTTGATTATCTAGAATTTGTAGATCAGATTGATAATCTCGAGAAAAAATAAGATTTTTTTCTCAGTAATCATGAGCTTTCGTTTATTTCTTTTGCGCATTTACCCCAGGGAAAATACTGATTGAAACTCTATATTTATGTAGGTACCTTTTGAGATACTATTTGATTATTTTCTTTTCCTTATTTTTTAGCAAAAATTGTGCAACTTGCCAAAGAGAAACTACATCATAGATTCAAGATTCAAAGCATTTATTTCAATAAACCATTTACAGGCACTTTTGCTTTCACAAAAAGATGAAGCTTGAGATGACCTGTTCCAAAAATAGCCACAAGAATTCTCGGTGCAATACATGCTGACGATAGGAAATATGCATGAAAAAAAAAATATTATTTGTACATTTTATCTAAAAATATACAAAAGTATACACACACACTACAAAAGAATACTTACAGTGAAAATAGAATCAAAATTACTCGAAAAACAAATGAGATACAGTATAATTATTTTAAACAAATATATCTGTCCCTCTTGCGATAACGGTGTTCTCTATGGCAGCTGTATAGGCGTTGTGGATTTTGACGTCAAAGTCTATATCGGACTTCTCTCTCTCGGAACCTTTATAAATTCATCGCTGATAAAAGTATATAAAATAATTTGATGATTGTTTAATGAACTAATAAGTAGAACTAATAAGTATTTCATTTTGCTAACAAAAAACCCCATGCATATTCCCTATTGGGCCCACCACAACCACCACCCGCACTTAATGTTACACCACAGACCGTGTCGCCCAACGTGACTCGATGAAAAGTGTGGAAACTAAACTAATATAATAAGCAATAATAAAAACGTGACAACACTTCGTGCCACTCTAGTTGAGGCTAATGTGATACACAAATAGCTCTTCAACTAATGCTATACTAATAAGATCGCTATTTGTCACCAAGACTCGAGGTAGCTTGGACATAAGTGCCGGATTGTTAAATCATACACAAGCATTACATCGTCATCATCAACATCCGACGCGACGTAGCCCGAAGGATCGCCAAACTGAAGTGGCAGTGGGCAGACACTTTTTAGGGTTCTGTAGCCAAATGGCAAAAACGGAACCCTTATAGATTCGTCATGTCTGTCTGTCTGTCTTCCGTCCGTATGTCACAGCCACTTTTCTCCGAAACTTTAAGAGCTATGCTGTTGAAACTTGGCAAGTAGATGTATTCTGTGAAACGCATTAAGATTTTCACACAAAAATAGAAAAAAAACAATAAAATTACATACTTAGAACCGAAACCCAAAAATTTTTTTTTCGTCGAACCCATACGTGTCCATCTATGGATAGGTCTTCAAAAATGATATTGAGGCTTCTGATGAACATGATTTTTTTCTAAACTGAACAGTTTGCGAGAGAGATACTTCCAAAGTGGTAAAATGTGTCCCCCCCCCCCGTAACTTCTAAAATAAGAGAATGATAAATCTAAAAAAATATAAGATGTATATTACCATGTAAACTACCAGCGAAAATTGGTTTGAACATGATCTAGTAAGTAGTTTTTTTTTAATACGTCATAAATCGTAAATCGCAACTTTTGCTTATAATATATACCTACAGTTTTGTACGGAACCCTCGGTGCGCGAGTCCGACTCGCACTTGGCCGATTTTTATTACAAGTAATTTTAACGGTTGTCTGGCGGTTTGAGTGTTTTGTACGGCCTACCCAAATGTCCTTTCTCTGGTATTGTTCGTCAGAACGTTGAGCTCCTAAGTAGATCAGAGTTTAGCTACACGACTACTGACAAATGCTTGCACTGACTGGACAGGTTCACTCAAATCTGCATGGTTCTTTCTTCTGAAGACCATTTCAGACACTAATCCACATGGTGCTTAAATGAAAAATTGTAAGTGTGAGGACTATGTAGGCCAGTATTTTTTAAGATTAATCTCATGGCTGGGAGGCCCAGGCGTCGGGAGTCAACTGTCGCGTCCGGCCCTGGTTCAATCCATGGTCCGCAGCGAGGAAGCATAGGAAGCTGTCACCTCCTTCTGCGAATAAGTAATTCTAGCGCGGAGACGGACCGCGTGAGAGAGAGAAACCTTACGCCCCAGCCGCCACAATAGAAGACGCCCAGGCGTCGGGTGTCAACTGTCGGGCCCGGCCCTGGTTCAATCCATGGTCCGCAGCGAGGAAGCAGTCACCTCCTTCTGCGAAGTAGTAAATGCTAGCGAAGGAGGCGATGGACCGTGTGAGAGAGAGGAAAACCTCACGCCCCACCCGTCACAATAGAACACGCCCGGGCGTCGAGAGTCGCTGAGCGATTCCCATCCACAGTAGGCGCGGGCCTGCTGACCGTGAGCGTTGGGTGGATCACCGTCCGATGAGAACCAAGACCGGTTCGAGGGCGCATTGTGTCCCAGGCGCTCCTCAAAGACATGTTAGCATAGGAGACGGGCCCGTTGGGGCAAGTATCTGCCTGGGTTGCGGAACTATTTCGAAAAGGTTAGGAGAAACACGGATGTGTTTTAGCCAGTAAGTGTCTGACACTACCTTCCGCTCCGCACAGTGTGGATAGGGTAATTTGATGACTTTCAATCCTTAAAAAAGGGTATACCATACCATACAGACACAGGTCTTGATAGGTTTGCCGTTTTGTAAGCAATATTGATATACCCAGGTATTGATGAGCTCGACCAACGGCTCCAGTGCGAAGATGGAGGCATCGGATCCCTGATATTTTTATGCAACAACAGAGCAATCATTGGCAGACCAGTTTTTAACTGAACAATGCCCACAAAGGTAGTGGTAGTCGTACCAACAATATTGTGAGCTGTAAATATTCTGATAATGCTGTTAGCCTTTCATAGTAATCTCGAAGGCATTCGACAGGTAAAGACAGATTTATCTATAGTCTTCACCACAATTTTTAGGTAAGTAGCACAAAGAGCATAGACTGCATCTGAGTTGTACATTAAACGATTGAACTTGTCAATTAAATACCTTTTTTTAAATTTCTTTTTCCGCTGCTTAGCTCCGCTGAAATGGACAGGCAGCGGCAGCCTAAGGATGGGCAATCATCAAATGAATCCTGACGCTCTGGGCGGAGCAGAAGGGAGTGTCACACTCTTACTGACTACACTCCCGGAGTTCCTCCTAGTGCCTCTTGCGTTCCAGGGCCGCGGTGTCCGTTTGAACAAATTCCGGAACCCTGTCATAAATTCCTACAAACCTATGACAAGCTGGAACCAACACAAATTGCACTGATAACGTCAATAACACGCGTTCTTTCACGCCGTAACAAAGTTGCAACGCGCAACGTTGCATGGACTCCGCGAGACTGGGGTTGGCAGTTGGCAACCGTCTTATATGGCCATTGCAAAAGATATAGTGTGTACTGGGAAAGTACAGAATTGGCCACTGGCCAAACTAAATTATTATTGTTTGTTTTTCAACGCCTAGACAGTAGGGTTTAGAACAAAAAAAGAAAGGTCTATGCTCAGTAGTGGGCGAAGAGATGATAATGATGATCAAAGGCTAGTGAGCATACCGTGAAGGCTCTTTTTTTTATTTGTTATAGGTTTGTCTTGGTCAGAGATGACAGAGAAAAAGTTGTTCGAAGGATGCAAGAAAAGACGACCCAGAAAAATGGAGCAGGTTTTGCCCAACAGTGGGACTCTAGGCTAACAAAAAAAATGTATAAATGATAGCAACTTAATCTGAAATCTTAAGAGGCTATCAGTCATTGCATAATTTTGGAACTTAGGCGTTGCACCTCTCCTTCCATAGTATCTATCATAAATTCTTTCACCCAAAAATAACAAGGTACTAAATACGCAACAGAAATAACATTATTTACGTCACAGATAGCACTATCGTTAAGCCCAGGTGCCACTAAAAATAACCAGTTAATCCCTTCATTCAGCCATATTTTTAACACCACCAATTGATATGTGACGTCACACAACGCGTTCGTGCTCATTGAAAATTGATTATCTTATCTTAATCCCTCAGGCCCTCCAGTCAAACACCAACCCACGGGAGTGACGTAGAAACTGGGGATTTTTGGCGGTGCCTCAATTTTGTGGAGGAAGATTTTTAGCCAAAGGAGTGGAGAATTCGGTTAGGCTAAAGGAACCAGGGATTTTCCAAAAGCACGAGTCAAATTCGCGAGTACCACCTGGATAAGGGACGCACGGAACTTGGATAGAAGTACGGCAGAAGACATAGGTAAGCCTATTTGCAAAAGTAGGTGGATCCGGAATATGATAATGACGATATAAGGCAGGGTTTTTTTTTAAGTCCAATAGCTGAGCAAAGGTCTCCATGGGCGGAGAATAGAAGTTGGCACAAATGGCCAAAGGTGCAGGATAGTAGTGCGCTACCACAGACAGACAATACCGTGTAAGTCGCTAAGTGCTAACTATTGAGCCCACCGAATTTAAATGTCTTCTTTTTCTTCTTTACGTGCCGATTCAGACAAATTATTGTTTTTTTTTTCGACCAGTATTTAGCAACCTATACTATGACTTGCCTCTCTTTTAATTCTGGAAGGTGCCAGTGGTTGTGTACCATTGCCTTCACAAAGAATAAAAGGGTGGTTAATGATTTTTTTTAAGGATGGGATTTCATCAAATGACTCCTCCCTGGGTGAAGCAGAATGGAGTGTCAGACTTTTACTGACTAAAACCCATCCGTGTTCCCCCTAGTGCCCTTTGCGTTCCTGGAGGCGGTTACCCTTTCAAACAAATTCCGCAACCCTGGCAGGCACTGGCCCTAGTGGGCCCCGTCTCCTATGCTGACAGCTCTTTGAGGCTCGCGTGGAACACATCGCGCCGTCGTCCCGGGCTGGTTGTTAATGATGGATAAGAGGTCTAGAATCTTCTCTTTCATGAACGAAAAATCAATAACTAGAGCAGGTTACGCAATATACTTATTAAAAATAACATAGGCTGTCTTTTTAAAGTGTTCACAATCTCACAAATTTTATCTCTAAGCCCATAAGCTCCTACTTATATCACTCTAATCCCTCCATTCACAAATACGTTTTATTTTGATACTCATTGAAGTTTGACATGTGACGTCATAATGACGTGTCTCAAGTTGGACTGGAATATCATGTGAGCTGTCAAGCTGTATCTTTCAGTGTCTTGTGCAATGGGTTTGATACCATTTTTTACCGACTTCCCAAAAAGGAGGAGGTTCTCAATTCGGTTGTATATTTTTTTTTGTATTTGTTACCTCTTCTTAACTCCGGAAATTATGAACCGATTTGAAAAATTCTTGTTTTATCTGAAAGGATATACTTGCAGATTGGTCCCATAAATTTTTTATCAAAATCGGTTACGACCTTTGGATTTTAAATCGAATTAAGTAGCTGGAATTCGTCTACTTGGATAATGGTTTTATGTCATCCAGGTAATCGAAATTGCGTATTTTGCTTTTCTGTGATTTTGCAGTGGTGTTGTTAGGTGTAGGTAACCACTAAAAAGTGAAAAATAAAAAACTTTTTTTACTTTGTAGTGTTTTTTATTTGGAAGTCAGTTGTATTTTTTTGTAAAAAGCTTTTTGTAAATAATACGATATCATAAAGGGAACACTAACTAAACTGTTTGGCAAGTTGCGTCATCATTATCATCAGCATTTCAACCGACAGACATCCACAGTGGACAGAGGCCTCCTACAATTTTTTTGCCTCAACGGCTAATCCTTCATTAAGTCACCGGTCCACCTTGTGGGCGACCTTCCTAAATTTCGTCTGCCGTTACGCGCTCGCCACCCAGAACCTTTCTGCCCTGCCAATTAAGTTTAGCGTACTTCGCGCTAAGTCGGTAACTTTGGTTCTTCAGCGGATATTTTAAAAGTATGTAGTTATGGCAGAATTAAAGAGCTTACATCGCAGGAACAGGGTCCAGACCCATGATCTGCAGTAGACCGTTCATCATTCCCCTGCCTTTATCTTAATTTATTTGAGGGCGGCGCAGAGCATCTATTTCTTTCGTTCGCCTCCATGAGCTGTCTGGGGGGTTATTACTGTCCCTATTTATCTTTTATACATTTTATTCATCGTTTTCAGGGTTCTGTTCTTGAAAGGTAGCCATGGAACTTTGTTACTAAGCCTTCTCTGTCCATCTAACTTTCTTGTGAAGGGCCGTTGATTGTATTACGTAGGCATCAATGGGGGTTGGGGAGGGGACTTTATTATTCTTATTTTTGATGACATGGGGGACGGGGTGGTTTAAATGGTGATTACGTCAGCCATATTTACTTACTTTTTTGTTTATAAGTCTTAGTAGATTTTGATTTGGCATATTTATGGCTAGTTTTTGGTCATCGCCGCAAGGTTGCCTGCTTGTCGTTTTTCTACAGATTGTACTTCGGTGAGTGTGCCCATGAACTTCACGACCTCATCCCACCGAGGGGGCCGGTGGGATGAGGTCGTGGATCTGCCATCGGACATCCAGACGCACTGCATCTCTAACTTGTTGCTATGTCACCAGTGCACAGCAAAGAAGTGGTACTCTCTGCCTGCGTCGGTGTTTCCGAACGCTTACAGCCTTAATCTCTTCAAAGTTAGAGTGAACAGGCTCCTTCTGGGCAATTTCGCTCTATCGTAGACTATTTTTGTCATCTGTGACCAAGACTAGAGTCAAGAGCAACCCCATCACAAATAGAAATATACATGTATATATATCTACACACATAAGAACCAGTGTAAATGTACGATATTACGCGATTTTCTCTCAAAGAACTGCTAAGCAAATAAACTTTGTAATGTTTATCACCGAGTTCACTGGAACATACGTCACGACTCTTTATTGTAAGCGAACGAGAAATTATATTCTTTTGTTTATTTATTGTGACGTCACTTGGGCGGTGTGCAGTTAGGAATTTATATCCTAGTTTTTCAGTTGGAAATTATTTTATTGTAGTGATAATACATTAATAGACAAGTGCAACCAGTAAGTGCCAGGAACACCAAGCACCAGTAAGTTTTTTTTTTTTGGGACAAACCCGCCACATGTTCCCGACCATTGTAACTCCTGAAAGCCAGAATCAACAGTGGCGACCACCAGAAATACGCCGAGCTAATGAAACCCGACGAGTCCCGGAGAAACGATTCAACTGTCTTGGTTCCCGCAACGAAATAATAATATCCTTGGATAATAATATCCTTGGACATTTCACACAACGCCATATAGTCCCAAGCTAAGCAACCTAATGCTTGTGTTATGGTAACGATATGGCTGATAAACTACTTATATACATTTTTTTTTGTAAATACATACATATTATAGATAGAAAAACACCCAGACTCGGAACAAATACTTGTAGGTCTTGCAAATATTTGTTCCGTGCGGGGATCGAACCCGCGACATGCTGCGCAGCAGTCAATCGCTCAACCACTGCGCCAACCCTGTCGTCAAAACAAATGAATCAAGACAAATGAATCAGAAGAGTACAGCGGAGGAGTAGGAAAAAGTAAATAATAGAAGATAGTATACGAATTTATTCGCCAGAGAACTAAAGTCACCGAAATAGGCTTGTATCCTGAAAAAAACTAATTAGTCCGTCAGTTAGATTATCGCAAAATATTTGACCTGTGCTTTTTCTTTTGTTACGGGAACCAAAATTGACGAAGTTACGACGTTTTTAAAATTCTCAATACGTCACACCTTCGCATAATTTTTAGTGAGTCGTGACGTCATGAACCCCCCACTCCCGAGTTTTGATGCGTTTTATTTTTGTCAATATTCATTGATTTACAAAAAAATACGTGTCTATTATTTTTCAATACTCTAACTTACGGACTAAATAGTTTTGCAATTTGTGGATGATGGAAACTAGCCTATTGCGCGTCAGAATCAGCATGCTGAAGTGGAAGTGGACCGGCACAGTAATTCACGATCAACCTTAAAAACTACAAGCCTAAACGGACAATGCACTGCACTCCAACTGCCAAGTACACTAACATCGGCCAATTACGTCTAAATTAGCCGTGCGGGCTCGCTGACCGAGCTACACCGGCGCCGGCGCACACATTTGTTACGTGTGGACGACCAATCCGCAATGAAGTGATCCGACAGAGAACCAAAAGTTGTCGACATGCATCACAGAACAAGGAGCTCGTAGCTAAATAATAACAGCCGCACAGGTCGGTCTTTATTAAGGATAAGCAACGCTTGCCGAGGTTGGTCTGTGGATGGGTGACCATCTCAACATACCGAGTTTCTTCCGTGTCTCGGAAAGCACGTTAAGCTGTTGGTCCCGGCTCACAGTGTGGTAAGATCCCGGTTTTTGTGTCATCGTGTTTTTATTGAATTAATCGATAGAGTCTACAATTCTGAGGATTACAGTAAAACTCCGGGTTCGCTAAGACTTGTACTTTTTTTTTAAATGTCAAAGTTTCCGAATATCCGACTTGTGAAAAACGAAAAAAAAATCATTATAATTTAACGGAAGTACTTATTCCAAAATTTATTTATTCTATCGAAAACAAGTATAATAGTCGACCCTCCCACCAATTCCTGTTGCTTTAGTATGAATGGGTCGAGAGATATGTTTTTTTTTCTCATTTTTCGTTTTCATTTTTTTATTCATCTAAACCGCCGTAGTAGGTGGTCATTCCTACATCAAAAAATTGCTGATACTTTCTATTATGTGTAGTATAAATTCCAAAACCAAACTCTTTGGTTTCCAGGAGTTATTGGAAATTCAAAAGTTTCCTTAGGGTTGTCACTTTCAAGTATCCGAAAAAAAAACAACAAGAATATATTATTTTTGAAAAAAAAAGTGTTTTAAAAACTTTTTAGTAACTTATATGGAGTTGGCTATTCGAAAGGAAAATGTATATGAGTTTGTAAAATATTATGTGGGTTAACCAAACTAAAATTCATCTTCATTGTTAGTTACAATTAATTCAACATGCGAATAATCATCGATGGCTAGATTTTCTTCATTAACAGGTCTCAACAAAGACAATGCGGCCGGTGGCGATGGGATTTTTTTACTAAAATTGATTCAAATGATGAGAAATGATGAGAGTTGCTGGTGATCGAGCCAAATGACGTGCACTAGCAGAGACCTATGTCCAGCAGTGGACTGTTAAGCTGCTTTCAGACTACGCTATAATATAATAGCATATAGCAAATAGCTCACAGCAGTTATGGACACGTTCACACCGTTCATCTGCCTAGCCCTTTTCCCAACTATATTGGGGTCGGCTTCCAGTCAAACAGGTTTCAGCTGAATACCAGTATTTTAAGTCCACACAGTACTGTACTATAATTATATTATTGATAATGTATGGTGCGCGGTATTGTTGTGCTACTGTACTGTACTATAATATATTATTGACAAATGGTGCGCGGTATTGTTGTGCTACTCTATGCTATATATTATGGCGTAGTCTGAAAGCCGCTTTATAGGCTGATGATGATACGAGCCTATCAATAACTAGCAGACCCACGCAACTTCGTTTGCGTCACATTTTCCATTAATGCTCGGCTCCTTTAAATCTTAGCGTGATGATATGTAGCCTATATCCTTCCTCGATAAATGGGCTATCTAATACTGAAAGAATTTTTCAAATCGGACCAGTAGTTCCTGAGATTACCCCCTACATACAAACTTACAAATATACAAACTTACAAACAAATGTTACCTCTTTATAATATTAGTATAGATAATCACTACATATTATAAAACAAAGTCATCCGTCGCGTCTGTCTGTCTGTTCGCGATAAACTCAAAAACTACTGCACCGATTTCCATGCTGTTTTCACCAATGGATATAGTGGTTCTCGAGGAAGGTTTTAGCGGAAGCCACGTGCATCATCTAGTCTTATCTTAATATATATAAATCTCGTGTCACAATGTTTGTCCTCAATGGACTCCTAAACCACTTAACCGATTATAATAAAATTCGCACACCATGTGCAGTTCGATCCAACTTGAGAGATAGGATAGTTTAAATCTCAATTTTTTGTTGCAATATTATTTAGGAGCGGAAAATGTGACGCAGACGAAGTTGCGCAGGTCATCTAGTAAAGTATATAACAAATTTCTGTATGGTCTAGAACCCCGCATACCATGACTAACGTAGATTGGTCACATACAAACGCTATATCTATCACTCAAAATACCACAATTATCAACTAAACGTATCGAACCTTCTGTTCTACTTGTACCGCGGTAGTAAACGTATGTGTGGTGGGTGCGTGTATAATTGTACTCGACGGAGTACAGCGTAGCGCCATAGTTAGATAGATGGGTATGTATGCGAGCGAACATCAACGTGCGTTAACGGTGAGGGCGCACACTTGGCGATGTGCGATTTTGATTTTATTATAAGACCGCACATTACAAGGTCTAGGAGTTCGTGGCTACATATCAACAGCCGCACGGGTCGATCTTCTAGGTTAAGCACCGCTTGCCAGGGTTGGTCTGTGGATGGGTGACCATCTTTACATATCGAGTTTCCTCCATGCCTCAGAAAGCACGTTAAGCCGTTGGTCCCGGCTGTTGTTTGTAGATCATTGGCAGTCGTTACGGATTGTCAAGAGCCAGTAAGTCTGACTCCAGTCATGCCAGGAAATACCGTGTTACCCAGTTGGGTAACACGGTATTTCCTGGCATGACTGGAGTCAGATTACACAACCCATTAACAAATGGGTTGTGGAGGTCTGGTAGGCAGCAATGTAGTTGGGAAAAGGCTAGGCAGATTATGACATTACATGGACTAGGAAAGGTTGTCGAGCTTGATATATTTTGTAATCATCTGCTTCAAATATCTAGTTAATATTGACACTGACAGAATCCGATGGAAACCATTTTTCCGTTCCAACCTGGCATCCATTACCTTATTCTTCACACACGAAGAACTAACCAGAAAGATTCTTCATCTTGCCGTGAGTGCAGTAAGGTCTGACGACCCCACACACCCTTTTTTTTTGTTTTTTTTTTTTTAGGGATGGGAAATCATCCAATTACTCCTGCCGCTCTGGGTGTAGCGGGAGGGAGTGTCAGACTTCTACTGACTAAAACCCATCCATGTTCCTTCATTGGCCTTTGTGTTCCGGAGCCACGGTGTCTCTTGCGAATAATCCCGCGACTCCGGCAGGCGTCGGCCCTTTCGGGCCCGTCTGTGTGCTGACTCTCTTTGAGGTGCGCGTGGAAAACTAACGCGCCGTCGACACGGTCTGTCGTCACTAGACGGACGGACGGCGAGCCACCCATAGGACCCCACACACCCTAGTGTCAGAGTGTCTAAACCGCCTCAAGGGCCTCTGACATGGTTTAACGACCGCCATTTGGCGGCCGGGACCACCGGCTTATACGTGCCTTCCGAAGCACGGTATCATCTTTTTAACAGACAGTCAGAGAGCTAGATCTGCTTCATTGAAAGCCTATATTACGTCCAATATGCTTCCAGACAGTGAAAATCTTACAGGAAATTAAACAAAACTGAAAAGCTACCAAACCTGAGTCTTACTTGGGTCATGAATAAGGGAATATGCATGAAAAAAGTACCTATTTATGACCTGAACAGTTAATCTAAAAGTATTCGCTCTCCTTTCGCAGGTATGCTGGAAGAGATTTCACTAGAAATAAGCATCACCTTTGTACCTATTTTTCTGTCTCCTTTTTTTTTGTTATCTACTTGTGTGTGTGTGTGTGTACATAAATTGTTAAATAAAATAAATAATAATACTAACAGTGAAATTAGAATCTAAATTGCTCGAAAAACGAACGAGATACAATTATTTTAAACAAATATATCTGTCCCTCTCGCGAAAACACTGTTTTCTATGGCAGATGTATAGACGTCACGTAATGTGACGTCAAATTCCATATCGGACTTCTCGTTCTAAAAGTAATCTTTGAAGCGTTATAACTTCATCGCTGATGCGTTTTCGCGAGAGGGATCTCGCGAAAACGCTGTTTTCTATGGCAGCTGTATAGTCGACGTGTAATTTGACGTCACAGTTCATATCGGACTTCTCTTTCTAACTGTAGTCTTCGAAGCTTTATAACTTCATAAATAATAAAGGTATTTAAAAAATAATTTCATGATTGTTAACTAGACCTAATAAGTATTTTATTTTGAAAATAAAAAATCGCATGCTTATTCCCTATTTAATTGGACACCTCAGGACTAAGTTCATTCAGCCCAAGACAAAAATTGTTGCCTGAATTTTACCGCCCAATTTTAGACGCTAACCGATAATTCACGGTAGTTAGTACATCAACTACGAACACGCGACGAATACCTCGCAGACGTAACTGCGCGCCCACACTTACAACGATAAGCCAAGAATGTTGGCCGCTCATGAATGGGCGCCCATTCATAGAAGCGAGCGACGACATTGGTAAAGAATGCTTTGATTCGAACTACGCGGAATTGGCCGTTTGATAATATCGATTTTATTGGTATTGGAATTTTAGGGGAATTGAGAATTGATTTAATACCAACTAGTGGTTGGATATTTTTTGTAACATTCAGATACTGTATTGATGTCTGAATTATATTTTGGTACTAGCTGACCCGTGCAACGTCGTCTGCGCAACATTTTTCATTATTGCTCCGCTCCTATTGGTCTAAGCGTGATGATATAATTATTCCTATAGCCTTCCTCGATAAATGGGCTATCTAACACTGAAAGAATTTTTCAAATCGGACCCGTAGTTCCTGAGATTAGCGCGTTCAACCAAACAAACAAACAAACTCTTCTGCTTTATAATATTAGTATAGATTTGTATTAAAAAAAATATTCTGATAGATTTGGAAGGGGTAGGCCTTAGCCTTATCACTACACTAGCTGACCCGTGCAACGTCGTCTGCGTAACATTTTACATTACTGCTCCGCTCCTATTGCTCTTAGCGTGATGATATATATATATAGCCTTCCTCGATAAATGGGCTATCTAACACTGAAAGAATTTTTCAAATCGGACCAGTAGTTCTCGAGATTAGCGCGTTCAACCAAACAAACAAACAAACAAACTCTTCTGCTTTATAATATTAGTATAGATATTATAAAACAAAGTCCTCCGATGCGTCTGTCTGTCTGTTCGCGATAAACTCAAAAACTACTGCACCAATTTTCATGCTGTTTTCACCAATGGATAGAGTGGTTCTCGAGGAAGGTTTTAGTATACAATTTGTCAAGCGGACGAAGCAGCGGTCATCAGCTAGTTTATTTTCTGGCTTCTGACTATCCGTAACGACTGCCAAAGATCTCCAAATGACAGCCGACAGCTTAACGTGCTGTCCGAGGCACTGAAGAAACTCGTTATGTTAAGATGGTCACCCATCCACAGACCAACCTAGGCAAGCGTTGCTTAACCGTGAACATCGACCTGTGCGGCTGTTATTATTTAGCCACGAGTTCTTCGATCCTTTTTAATAATTAAATAATGTTAATGCGTAAAATATCATAAGTTTAAAGTTTCTATGTGAACGCGAGACGATGGCGCCAGAAATAATATGAATGGCGCCATCGTGACAGGACGTCGTAAACTCATCGAATTGTTATTCAAACATGTTATCAAATCAGGATATACATTTTTGATTTTTTATTATAACTCAGTTGAATTTTAATAACTTCTTTTAAGGTGGAAGCGCCAGGGTAGCCCGTGAAATTCAAATATTTTCATGTTTTTTGTAATTTTCCGGTCAGTGTGAAGCTGTATGTTAAACAAAATACGATTCGCGGCCGTAATGCATATTTATCTAAAGAATTATACCCATTTTAACTATCACACTGACCGGCAAATTGCAAAAAACATAAAAATATTTGAATTTCGCGGGCTACCCTGGAGCTTCTACCTTAAACAACAAAGGAGGAGGTTGAACGAACAGATGTACTACGCTTTTCCCCGCAACTTCTAACGCACATGTCCCGTTTTATTTCCCGTTCCCGTAGGAATTTCGGGAAAAATTTTCTTAGCGCACACCTGCATTTCCCAAGGAAGCTATATGCCGAATTTCAGCTTCCTACGACCAGTAGTTTCGGCTATGCGTTGTCTGTCAGTCTCACACTCACTCAGTAACGGCAGAATTTTATTTATTAGGATTGATATCTAAGCTTTATTAATTAGGTCGTAGCTAAGCTTTATAATAAGTACGTAATTAAAATAAAAATCTTATTTTAAGACTTTCAGAGTCATTCATCTTTGTAGGATGTAATTTAAGATAAATTGAAACGTATTTCGATCCGCCTTTTTTTAAAAGGCGATATACGAGGAAAGTTTGTGTATTTAATTTGTAAGCGTAAAAAATATCAAAAGGATGTGCATGTTCAAGGAAAACCCCAACAGAATACAAAAATCCTGGAAGCCTATTTAGTTCATAGGAATCATCCAAACCGTGGCATTGATTTGGCGCCAAACTTCTGACGTAAACCCGGGTGCAAGGATGCAATGAATCACTATATTGCATTATCACTACTCTGCCTCAAAATAAACTCCTTGAGACGTAAAGCAATTTGAACGACGCGCGACGTCATTTGACTTTTATGACTTTCATGATAAGGTTTATATTGCAATGATTAAGGTACAGTAGAATCCGTTAATTATGACTCGTATATTTACCAACCGCCTATTATGACGTAATTAGTCAACGAAGTTTGGTTTTCATATAAAATTCTTTATAACAAAGTCGGATAAAATGACTTCGCTTAAAATGCGTTTCAAATAAGAATAGAATAGAATAGAATAGAATACTCTTTATTATGTACACCATATAAGTTACAGAAAAAATAACAACGACGACAGACGACGACGATAGGATCGACTTAGCGCCATATTGTGACGTCATAGTTGTCAATTCAAACCAATTCGGTAGGGTGAGCAAAGCAAGATAATTTTTTTAAATTATTATTTGTAAACATTGACTGAAAAAAGTGTTTTGGTATGGTTTAAAATAACTAATAATGACAACCTGTTCGCACCCGCCGCAAATAGCCGTATTTTGAACTGTTTCAACCGTTAATACCCTATGGCACACCCACTAAAACAGAAATTAAAATATTATACCAACATTACAAAAGAATAAAAAATCACAACAAAAAAGTTTCTACGTAACGGTGACGTCGCGTAGGGTATTAACGAATGAAACAGTTCATGGCACGCGGGCGTGCCCACGGGTGCTGAGCGGTTAAAAAAATTCAATATTATATTTAGCTGACACTTGAACGTTACGCATTGTTTTTAGTGATATCCTACGTAAAAAAATGTCATCTCAACGTCGTAAAGCATTTACGATTGAGGAGAAAGGTGCAATAATATGCAGATTAGAAAATGAAGAATCAAACATCTTGCAAAGGAATTTGGCGTGGGTCATTCGACGATCTCAATGATTTTCAAAAACATGAACCAGATTTAAGCAATCGTTCAATTCAAATGATTTGAATTCGAAGAGGTTTCGAAATTGCGACAAGAAAATGTTGATAAAGCGTTAATACAGTGGTTTAAAATCTTACCTAAAAAAAAGAAGGTTGTTAGGGTTCCGTACCCAAAGGGTAAAAACGGGACCCTATTACTAAGACTTAGCTGTCTGTCAGTCAGTCTGTCTGCCACCAGGCTGTATCTCAAGAACCGCGATAGCTAGACAGTTGAAATTTTCACAGAATATTTATTTCTGTTGCCGCTATAACAACAAATACTAAAAAACAGAATAAAATAGATATTTAAGGGGGCTCCCATACAACAAACTTGATTTTTTTGCCGTTTTTATAGATAATGCTATGGAACCCTTCGTGCGCCTTCCTTTTTCTTCCCTTCCTTTTTTACAAATATTCGTTTTATTACGTCCGCTTAGTATGTCGTGTTTGCCAATTCCCTTCGATGTCTTTATTTCCGGATTCCACTGTACTTGTATACTACAACTCCTGTATAATGTTTTTTTCTGTTAGATTAAATTATTAAATAACTTAATTGCAGTCAAAGTTTGGCATTGGCATTTGGCAAAAAAAAATATGTATAACAGTCTCCTCAAAAGGAGGAGGATTAGTATAGATATTAAACAGTATAGGTCCCAAAGGTGAACCTTGAGGAACACCGGAAGACAGGCATTGCATGGTTAATAAGAAAAACCTATCCTTAAATATAACTCTAGGCCTCTAGCCACTCTAACAACAATCCGAAGATGCCGTAGGCACCCAACTTAGTCGTACAGATTTGGTGGGATACCCTGTCAAAAGTTTGGCTGAAGTCTGTATATATGACGTCAGCTTGGTGACCTGAATCAATAGCCTTAATGAGAAGTTAAATATAAAGCACTAGTTTCGTACTAGTCGAACGGGCTTTAATAAATACATGCTGATTGTCGCTTAAATACAGTGTGGTCTTGCAGACCACATTTTGAGAACTATGGTTATAAACTCCGTTTTTCACTGACCTGCGTGTCTCTCAGGTCTGGCTCGCTGGCAGCAGCAGGCAGGAGCTCCCCCTGCATGTCCCCCGCGGCGGTGACGTCACCCGCGCTAGCGCTGATGGCGCGCCGCCGTTCCTCCTTCTGTCGGTCGCGGTCTTTGCCCGTCAGCATGTGCCGCGTTTTCGACAGGAGATTTAGGGGCTTCATTGATTTTCGTACCTATGATCATTGGTTTTTAAATCAAAATAGCCAAGAAAGACCTTAAATAAATTGGGATAAGAGAAAGAGGTTGATGTTGAATACAAAGAGGCCATAGATTGGGTTCCGAGAGATACACAGGAACCGGTGACGTGGTTTGTATGGGCCGTGACGAGTTAGAAGCATATTAAAAGAATTGGGATCAATTTGCAATGAAATTGATTTTGAAAATAAAACATTAACATTACAAGCACTTTCAAATTGGCAGCAGTCAGCCAGAAAGTTTAAATTAGTAAACAAACTAGCACACCTGATGATAAATGTATAAAAAGCTACATCTGCAATTTAACACCGAAGGCATCGCAGATGCGTTGCACATCCCAGGGACAAGGCTGCAATGTCTTACATGCACTGTATTGGTTCTTAAAATAATTATTTCGACTGAACAGTCGTAACAACGCTACTACACGGCAGAACTATGCAGGAAAAAGGTTACCTTTAGTGCTGTACTGTACTGTATGTGTAGTACTTACGGTCTACAAATAGGTAGACATTTAAATTTACGGCTGAGAGATAGACGGACGGACTGACAACCTGAGCCTTAGAAACAGGCTTCCGTTGGTTAACCTTTTGGTACGGATCTCTAAAAACCTGCCGGGATTTACATGGAGCGACTACCTAACCATTTGACCTCCAAAAATAATGTTTTCTGTATTTTAATAAAAAAACTCACCTTGCATTTAACACTGGCAGGGTGCACAAAATTATCATCATCCTTATCTCTCACAGGGGGTGGGTCTCTCAGCCCTAGCACCAGCATATCATCCAAGGAGGCCTGCATATGTCTCCTTCTCGAAGGCCTGGCTTCCTCATGAGACCTTGAAGAGTACATGGACACAGAATCCATACTAGCTTTACTGGTACCCCCAGAAATCACTGTCTCATTTTCCACAGACTCATTGGACTGCCAATCAGGGGGATGCCTGGGTCTTTCTTCGTATATTTCTACTGAGTTAAAAGTTTCAGCTACTCGATCGATTTCTAAATCCATGTCTAACTGTGGTGGGATAAACTCGTAGTGGTGACCCTCAGTTTCTGTATAGACTTGATCATAGACTGCTCCATTTACATAACCTCTAGAACTTGAAGGGATGTTCCCATAGAGATTATTATAGTTATAGTTGTCGTCTTCGTTCCTAGGGCTGACGTGTCGGACTGTTTGCAGATCATTCGCGTTTAGGATGACGTCATCTAGGTTTAAAGGTCTTCCTTGACCTCCAAAACCATCTACAACAGGGGTTGTGTTGGATAAAAAGGATCCATCAGCGTCGAAACTGCTGCATCCAACTAAGCCCATTGGTCGTCGAGGCATGTCTTGACGGAATCTATTCGGCGCTGGCTGCTGACCGGCGAAATCTACCACTAGAATTCTGTCTGCTATGTTTCGGCAGTCGTTGTGGAAACCGATGCCAGAATCACTGTTGCTAGATGTAGTTGTTACTTCACTGTGGTTGCTTGGCTGAGGTGAATTCGCGACGAAGTCCTGAGCTTCTATCCGTTCTTCGTGTCTGCAAGGTCGCCTGTCCCGTGGTACCCGGAAAACGGGTCGGTTGTTTCTCGAAAAGTTACCTAAAGCGGGGCTATCTCCTTTGATTGTAAGCTTGGAGATTTGCTGCAGAGTAGGGCTTGAGCAATCCTCAGCTGGTAAAGAATACATTCCTCTGATGACCCCAATGACGTATTCCGCCGATGGAGGAAACTCCAAACATCTTTCAGCCACTGGGTCCCTAGTGCACGCGATTTGGAACTCCCTAGCTCTGTTAATATGAGCTTCGTGCTCAGCCATTCTTGGGTCTACAGCAAAAACATGGCAGCTATGTGAGGCTTCAGCTTCCGAAGTTTCAGCTGACGTCACAAGACCGAAGTACCTTCTATCAGCGTCGGAACCACAGCCTGCATAGACTATTCTGTCTCGTTGGTATTGTGCTAAGACCTGGCCGTTTGGGCGACGAAGAAGTAGCGAATTTGGGAGTACAGAGAGTAACACAGGAGCAGCTGGGCGTCTTTCTTGCCTCAACCTTCTGACAGCTGTTCTGACATCGCCTGGGGCAGCGTTTGATGCAGCTTGTGGTGTTTCTATGGTGCCTAAGTACCCGACCACGGCGCGACATTCGAGCCTGGCTGCATGGTTGGGCGTCAGCTGGGCTCTGCTGAGGTTTTGGAGAATCTCATTAACGCCCGATGTGCTTGGCGCCGCATGGCAACCTGGAAATGTAAAGGTGAAAAATTAATAAGGTGATGGGAAATATTTTTTTGGATATTCAAGAATGTTCATTGATAAGATTTCTTTCAATTTAGATAGTGCTGATGCACTTCATCAACATATTTTATTGAGATATTTGTCTAGTGCTGAAGGTTTCATTGAAGCATTGGCTGATTTTATTAGAGATATTTAACTTATTATGTTAGAAAATAATAAGCAATTTAGTTCTCTTTCAGAGAACAGGATAGGGTTATGTCGCAGGTACTACTGGCCATAGAATATTCCAACAGGAATGCTATTGGTTGATTATGGTTATGTTATGCTATGTTAATGCAAATGGCGTAAAATTATAAAACAATTAAACAAAATACATTAGTTTGTAGTGCTGTGTGCATCGCATGCATTGTGGATATGTTTTAGGAGAAATGTTGATTTATAAAAGCAATAAGATGTTGGTAACATTTTGTTAAAGCAATGTGTGCAAAGAATGATTATATTTATGTACAGTAACAATCAACAGCATAATCTTTTCGCTAAACTACTAAATAATATCCTGGTAGAAGAATCACAAATATTTATTTCATGGCTCTTTGAACTCAATAAATCAATCTTTTGATTTATAGTATGAAACCAGTGTCAGTCAAAGACAATAGTTAAACTTCTATTTAATATTGATTCCAAATAATGAGTCTCAGAGTTTAGGATCTCATTGAGTCAAATGACTGTGTGCCAATTATTTGCTAGTATGAGTTTAAAAGTAACTTGGTGTATCTGCCAAACAATTTAGTAAAAAAATAATTGTGAACATGCTATATGAGTAGATTTCAACATATTTTAGTGCACAGTGCAGGCTAGAACACAAAACATTGACAGTGCTATTTTGTAATGCACTCACATAATGGTAAACTGTAGTCAATCCATCTGCAAAAAGAGTAAACAAAGCTTATAACATCCCTGAAAAGGCTTACATTTGTAATAAGACAAACTTATTGGATAAAATTAGCCCTACAGTGACTCAAAATATACTTTTTTAGTTCTTGAGAAATATGTTTCTCATGAATTAGTGGCTAGGTTTTTTGACTTAAATTGGTAAGCTATGTTACACATTGGTCATAAAATGTTACTAAATTAGACTAATGGACTACTTTTTACAATAGGTAAATAACACATAAGGAATTCGGACACTGTCACCTGTTAAGAAGCATAAATAACCACCATTAGCCCCAGAATAGATTTATAAACCGTTGTAATAAATGTTAAAGTGATTGTTTGATATACCTGGATGGTGCAGCATAGCTTGCGGCCTACGTCTCGGCGGCGGGTGTCGCCTTCTCGTTCTCGCTCGCTCATCAGGCTCCGTATCTTCTGTGTCTGTCGGCGGCGACTCCCGGGGAGACACGGACAGGGCTATAGCCCCCGGCGCAGCTGCCACCATGCGAGCTACGGAGGCATGCGGAGCCCGAGCAACACTAGCCCCGTCCACAGCTAACAGAGCATCCCCCGCACGAAGACCAGCGCGTTCCGCCGGCCCGCCAGCCGCCACCGCGGACACCACGCACGGCCGCTGCCCTGCTATCGTGAACCCGAAGCCCCCAGCGCCCCGAGCAACAACAACACGCCGCTCAGCTGTCCGCGCCAGCGCCGCACGACGACGTCTTCGCCGTTGTTGCTGAGGCACCATCACAATAACTTCACAAAACTATTATTCTTCACTAAAACAATACCATATTTGGTTTTCTGTTGATAAATACACGACTAGTATTGTAGAAAAAGAATCATTCCGTGCGTTATACGCACATTTTTATTTTAGAAAACTAGAAAAACGAGATGTAGGAAAGTTTCGAGGTCTTTGTAACTGACATTTAGAAAGTTTGAATGCGTTCCAAAGTTTTCGTCAAAGTTCTCAAAACTTTTAAAAGTTTTCTGAAATCAATTGAAAAAATTTTTCTGTAAACAAAATTCTGTAATTTGAATTTTGATTAATACGAATCCGCTTATAATCAATACAAATAATTAGAATAACTGCTTTTACTTTGTGCTTTTATGTTGTGCGTCCAACTGGCTGGTAACACTGAATGACTTGAAATAAAATTACAGATTGGAAACACTTTGATAAAATTGTCAAAATTGCAACTTGCTGTCAAGCATAGACTACTATATATCACAGAGTACATTCTATATATATACCAAAGAGTAGTATTATATATAAAGGATATATACCACTGACGTTGTCAAGTGTGCTGTCAAGTCAAATTAAATAACCCACGTTGGTTTGTTATTTTGTGATAAAAATATAATTATTTATAATTCTAGTAATCGAATAGTGTTTATAATAAATATAAAAAATGGCTGTAAGTATTTACATTAACCATAACACCCTATATATTCGTTAATCCTCATAAAAAACACATAACCAAAATAGAATTATAAAACCGCATTTATTTCCAAAATTTCTCAAATTATTTATAGAAAAAAGGCAAAGTCAAGATCAGTAAGGTGAAGAGGAATAACCAAACGACGAATAAGATGAGGAAGAAGGGTCAGTTGAAGCTGCAAAGGCATAGAAGGCATGTTCAAAAGCAGCATCTACCAACTCAACAACAGCAGGTTGAATACAGCAGCGAAAGCGAAGCGGCGTCAGGAGATGAGTTCGGAGACATGTTGGATGATGAGGAGCAACAGTACTTAATGAGCCGACTGGCCAAACAGCCGTCATTGCTGGCCAATGTGCCAGAAAATGAGAAGCAGAATAAAAAGTGAGTTTCAAAAGTAAATAGCTAGTTTATTGTGCACATAAGGTACATGTTCACCAGGTTGCTACTTACAATTCATCACAAATTAGTTGTGTGTTTGATTCACTCACTGAAAAAATAGTGGTTTGTGTTGTTGTTCCAGTGTTCATTATATGAGTGTGTGAATTATCTCACACTAGCTGACCCGCGTAACTTCGTTTGCGTCACATTTTCCATGAATGCTCCGCTCCTATTTGTATTAGCGTGATGATGGATAGCCTATAACCTTCCTCGATAAATGGGCTATCTAACACTGAAAGAATTTTTCAAATCGGACCAGTAGTTCCTGAGATTACCCCTACATACAAACTTACAAACAAATGATACCTCTTTATAATATTAGTATAGATATAGATACATTCTCTATAAACCCTGGTAATAATCATCTTGCTGCCCACACACACACACTAGCCACTACTTGGAGCTAGTGTGATACCTTTTCTGTTCTTCTGTTCTGTTACTTGTCAATTTCTAAAATAGATAGTTCCAGCAATAAATATGCCATTTTTAATTACCAGGTCGAAAAAACGCAAGAGAGAAAAGAAAGAAAAAATGCCAAGACCTACGGCTGGTAGTGACAGCGGGGCCGAGAGTGATGGACTGTCCGACAGTGACATTGAGGAGAAATATGAGAAGGATCAAGAAGAACGTCCAGTGAAGAAGATGAGGGCACTCCTGCCAATCAAGACTAAGGAAGGGCTGATGGAGAGGTCTGAGGAGTGTGAAGGTTTGCATATTTAGATATATAAGCTTTGGATGTTATTGTGTGATATTGTGCAACAGTACTATGAGAGGGAAATGAATTAATATGATATTGTTTAATGCTGATTTTGCTTATGGAGAATTCAAGATTATAATAATGTACAAATATTTATGTGAGACAAAATGTCTTGAAGTAACCATATCTTCTCATCTTCTGTCTTCCTTTTTATGCTACAGCATTTCAACTCCAAGAAACCCAAAAGAAATATAATTTTGCTTTCAAAACTTTTTAGCTGGCTGGGTTTTTAGTAGTACTTCAAATCATTCACAATTTGGAATTGGACACAAAATTATAAATAAAAAATATGTGCTAATCACTGCAACAATTACATTTTGTAATGCATATTGCATAGTCCCAATTAAAATGTGACCCAAAACTCAACCTATTATAATTTTTCCATAGATTCAGAATCAGAAGACGATGAACCCCCTCAACCTAAGAAAAGCAAACAGACAGACAAACAATCAGACTCAGAGGATTCAGCATCAGACTCTGGCATGGATGGCACGGAGGAGGGTGACGCTCCTCCGATGGATGGTGAAGAGAAGGTGGTGACAGCTGTGGAGTTGTTGGCGGCGAGGAGGGACAAGCTGCAGCATGATAAGCTGAGGATAGGAGCTCTCTGCTCTTCTTTGCTTGAGAGTCCAGAGAAGAAGGTGAGTTGGTGCTGTTCATTTATTCTTTACTAGCTGATCCGGCGAACTTCGTTCCACCTAACAGTTGATTCTTTAATTTTTTTTAAATAAACCTAGCCTAAGTTACTCCTTATTACATCAGCTACCTGCCAATAAAAGTCCCGTCAAAATCAGTCCTGCCGTTTCAGAGATTAGCCGGAAAAAACAGACAGACAGACAAAAGTTTTAAAAAATGTTTTGTTTAGTGTATGTACGGTATAAATATTCATATACATGTAGTAAAAAACGGTTATTTCAATATTACAAACAGACACTCCAATTTTATTTATATGTTGAAGATGTATAGATTAATATTTTTGAATATAAATGAATACCTAAAATATCAATTTGTGATGCTTTATTTGTAGTAAATTCATATCTGCTGAATCAATCAAATAAACAAGCCTATTTTGAGTGATCTCTCTCCAGAAACAGACATTTACCAAATGAAAGGGCATGCCTATCAACAGCCTCCTGCGGGTCTAAAAAGGTCACTTTAGTAGAATCAGAAAGCACATCTCGCTACCTGTCACTGTCAAATTTTCCCAATCAACTTCGAACCTAATGCTTAAGCGATAAAGATGAAAATGAAATTTAACAGATTGTTGCAAGATTAATATTATGATTCTAATATCATTCTACTAAAGTAGCCTTTTTAAACCTGCTGGACATGTTTAATTTATAAAAACGTTGCGGTTTACGATTTATTCATTTATTTAATTAAAGACTATGGAAGACTTACATCTAAATGCAATGGTGATATGTAACAGTATGATAATCTGACAGCCAATTACAGGTCTTCACGTCTACAGCTTGTCTGGTATAAATGTGCTGTGGAACCAATTATGCACACTGCCAAATAATGCCAAAAAAAACCGGCCAAGTGCGAGTCGGACTCGCGCACCGAGGGTTCCGTACAAACCTGTAGGTATATATTATAAGCAAAAGTTGCGATTAACGATTTATGACGTTTTAAAAAAAACTACTTACTAGATCATGTTCAAACCAATTTTCGCTGGTAGTTTACATGGTAATATACATCATATATTTTTTGTAGATTTATCATTCTCTTATTTTAGAAGTTACGGGGGGGGGGGGGGGACACAAATTTTACCACTTTTTTAAATGTCTCTCTCGCAAACTGTACAGTTTAGAAAAAAATCATGTTAGAAACCTCAATATCATTTTTGAAGACCTATCCATAGATACCCCACACGTATGGGTTCGACGAAAAAAAATTTTTTGAGTTCCAGTTTTTGGACTTTATGTCTGAAATAAATGATTTTTATTTTATTTATTTTTTATTTTTTTTAAGTATGGGACCCCCAAAATTTACTGTTTTTTTTTTTTATTTTTGTGTGAAAATCTTAATGCGGTTCACAGAATACATCTACTTACCAAGTTTCAACAGCATAGCTCTTATAGTTTCGGAGAAAAGTGGCTGTGACATACGGACGGACGGACAGACAGACATGACGAATCTATAAGGGTTCCGTTTTTGCCATTTGGCTACGGAACCCTAAAAATAAACAAAAAGTAAAACATTTCAAAATATGAGCAGATCATCACCTAAGTATATGTAATAAGTAGTTGCGACAGGTTATTACTCTATCTATTTCCAAAACCAATTAATGAAACACAAAATGTTAAAATTCATTAAAAAAAAGTGTAAAGAATTTAAGTTCCAAAGAAATTCGCCGAAAGTAACCCTTTAGCCGAATTCACACTTGTGTTAAAAAGATCAAAGTCGAACTGTTTGCACACCTTATTAAAATACCTACTTACATGCACAACGTACGAGTTTTGTCTGTACTTCGTAGTTGCAAATGGCACCCGTAACGTTTTTTACAGAGACTGAGATAGTTACTGGACTGATACGGAACCCTTTGATGATAGCATAATTTTTTTATAAATCTCTTTCTAATCTTTCAATTTATGACGTATTAAAAAAAAACCACTTACTAAATCTCGTTTAAACCAAATGGTAATGTACATCATATATTTTTTTAGTTTTATCATTCTCTTATTTTAGAAGTCACAGGGGGGCGGGGGGAACACATTTTACCACTTTGGAAGTGTCTCTCGCACAAACTATTCAGTTTAGAAAAAAAATATATTAGAAACCTCAATGTAATTTTTGAAGACCTATCCCACAAGTATGGGTATGATGAAAACAAATTTGAGTTTCATTTCTGAGTATGGGGAACCCCCAATTTTTTTTTTCTCTTTGTGTGTGAAAATCTTAATGCGGTTCACAGACTACATCTACTTACTAAATTTCAACAGCATAGTTCTTATAGTTTCGGAGAAAAGTGGCTGTGACATACGGACGGACAGACAGACAGACAGACATGATGAATCCATAAGGGTTCCGTTTTGTGCCATTTGGCTACGGAACCCTAAAAATTGGTTCAGAACAGTCAGAGAATTTTGCTATAAATCCCAACTTGTTTGCAGCAGTTGTTCTACTTACCTCTTGAACTGCGCTAAACAACCCGTTTTTTTAGATACATAATATTCGAATAGAGTGCGCTATGTGCTTGTTGCAAGGAATGCCATAAAAGAGTAAAAAACTCTTAGAACTTACCACATCATTAATTCTTTTCAGCTAAAGAACCTGTTCCCCATCCTATACCTGATGGAGGACCGTTTGAAGGACGGGTCGTTGAACCTTCACTCCATCCGCAAACTGGCCACCGTGTCTGCCTTCGAGGTGTTCAAGGATATATTGCCGGAGTACATGATACGGCACCAGGACTACTCGAATATTAAATGTAGGTAGACCTTCACTATATTTTGACCTTCTTAGCAACTACGGGTATGTTAAAGACTTAATTTACACTGTCGCTGAACAGAAGCGTCATTTTTGCGTAATGCACATACTACTTCTTTCGCGCATCTGAGCAGAAGAAATATGTTAAGTTTTTAGATTGATGCTTCCTTACGCGGCAATGTAAATTGAGCCTAAGGTGTACCAATCTGATTACAAAAATATTTCACTGGGAGAAAGCTATACTATTGTGAGTGCCGTCAACTACTTTTTTATCCTATAAAAAACTTGGATTTTTAAGACAGTGGGTGTTCTGTGGGTGGGTTAGAAAGGAGGAAAGAGAAGCGAAATTGCAGGAAGAGGCTACCAGGGAATAAGGGTAGAAAGAAGTCCTTTCATCTCTGTATATCGTAGTTATTGAAATTGCAAAGACAACACATAGTGTACTATGCGAGCCAACTAAGAATAGGATCGCGCTTGCTGCCAACTTCACACGAAAGCTGTCAAATTAGTACAGCCAGCAAAAAGAAACTATGAGAAAAGCAAACGTTATTTTTTTTTATTCATTGATTTAATTATGATTTATATTCATTTTTATAAAATGTTATTTCTTGAATTCCATAAATAGATAATTTTGGATACATTATTAATATACGAAACGGTATACATTAAAAAAATTAACCAATCAAAGAATTATTTTATTAACATTATTTTTTTTTTCAAATCCCACTCTATTCATGAATCTACTACTTATTAATTTGACGTAAAATTGATTAAATTACCGAAAAATTACCAAAAAATTATTAAACTGAGTATATTTTTCTCTATAATTTTTTTGCACACCTTACGCTTTGGTAATGAAGTTCGCGAGTATTGCGGAACAAAATGGCGTCTTGACAGTCCTATTCATAATTGGCTCGCATAGTACCTACCTATGTTTGAAAATAAAAAAAAAGGTTGATTGATTTCTATATATAGAAGAGCTCGTGGCCTAATAACAGTAGCCGCACGGGTCGACCTTCAAGGTTAAGCAGCGCTTGCCGGGCCATCCACAGACCAACCTTTGGTCCATCATAACATATCGAGTTTCCTCCGTGCCTCGAAAAGCACGTTAAGCCGTTGGTCCCGGCTGTCATTTGTAGATTTTTGGCAGTCGTTACGGATTGTCAGAAGCCAGTCAATCTGACTCCAGTCTTGCCAAGTAATACCGTGTTATCCAGTTGGTTGTGGAGGTCTGGTAGGCAGCCGCTCCACGTAAAATACTGGTGTTCAGCTGAATCTGGTTTGAATGGAAGACGACCCCAATGTAATTGGGAAAAGGCTAGGCAGATGATGATGCACTCAATTCAATTATTCCAATAATCGTTGTATCTGCTTTTTTTTCTTTTTTTGTGTAACACATTCAGACACAATGTAAATTGTTATTGAATAAATGAACTGAACTGAACTGAACTCAAAATATTGAATGGTGGTGGTTTTACATTTTTATAATATAGAAAACTTACTTTGCACAAAATTAATTTCATCACCAATTCGAAAATAATTCAGAACAATCAAATGATACCTGATGGTGATTTTTTGTATAAATCCGCAGTAAAGAAAGACACACTGTCCTTGTACAAGTACGAGAAGGAGTTGTTAGAGTTCTACAAGAGATACCTGCAGAGGTTAGAGAAAGCGGCCGGAGTGCTGCGGCGGAAGAAGGGAGACACAAGGTACTTATTAATTAATTAATTAATCTTTATTTCAGACATAAGTCCATATGTTACTTTGAGATCTTTCCGGATTTTTAACTAATTTTATTTTTCGTCATGAAGGATTCTAACGTACTACAACAATCAACAACAACATCAACAGCAGCACACAAAAACTCACAATTTACGTAGGTTTTTTTTATCAGAATTTTCATACTATACATAGTCCACCGCAAAATCATGGTAACATATACTACGAAAAGCGTTCTTACTCAACGTAACGGCACGATCACTGTCAAATTGTTACCATAGACGTACCTAATTGGAAGATCCAAAATAGTGCGCACTAAAACATAATAGATCAGAAAGCAAAGCGTTCAGGAGCGTTTCAATTAGTTTTGTTTAAATTACGCAAAACAATGTAGCAGTCTGCACTTCAATTATCTTTCCAAACCAAAAGAAATAACTAGCTATAATACCCACAAACTGGTCACCAACTTACTTAACAAACTGCTTTCTCCACAGAAAACTAGACGAGCACACAATGTCCCTCGCGCTGGTGTCTCTCCGCTGCATGTGCGGCCTGCTGGTCGCGCGACCACAGTTCAACTACGCCACCAACATCGCGCAGTCAGTGGTACCACACCTCGACAGTAAGGACGAGAGGGCGCGGGACACCGTCACTGAGTGCTGCAACAGTGTGTTTGCAGAGGATAATAGAGGAGATATCACTCTTACTGTAAGTATATTAGTGAGCACACTTCAACATCGCGCAGTCAGTGGTACCACACCTCGACAGTAAGGACGAGAGGGCGCGGGACACCGTCACTGAGTGCTGCAACAGTGTGTTTGCAGAGGATAATAGAGGAGATATCACTCTTACTGTAAGTATATTAGTGAGCACACTTCAACATCGCGCAGTCAGTGGTACCACACCTCGACAGTAAGGACGAGAGGGCGCGGGACACCGTCACTGAGTGCTGCAACAGTGTGTTTGCAGAGGATAATAGAGGAGATATCACTCTTACTGTAAGTATATTAGTGAGCACACTTCAACATCGCGCAGTCAGTGGTACCACACCTCGACAGTAAGGACGAGAGGGCGCGGGACACCGTCACTGAGTGCTGCAACAGTGTGTTTGCAGAGGATAATAGAGGAGATATCACTCTTACTGTAAGTATATTAGTGAGCACACTTCAACATCGCGCAGTCAGTGGTACCACACCTCGACAGTAAGGACGAGAGGGCGCGGGACACCGTCACTGAGTGCTGCAACAGTGTGTTTGCAGAGGATAATAGAGGAGATATCACTCTTACTGTAAGTATATTAGTGAGCACACTTCAACATCGCGCAGTCAGTGGTACCACACCTCGACAGTAAGGACGAGAGGGCGCGGGACACCGTCACTGAGTGCTGCAACAGTGTGTTTGCAGAGGATAATAGAGGAGATATCACTCTTACTGTAAGTATATTAGTGAGCACACTTCAACATCGCGCAGTCAGTGGTACCACACCTCGACAGTAAGGACGAGAGGGCGCGGGACACCGTCACTGAGTGCTGCAACAGTGTGTTTGCAGAGGATAATAGAGGAGATATCACTCTTACTGTAAGTATATTAGTGAGCACACTTCAACATCGCGCAGTCAGTGGTACCACACCTCGACAGTAAGGACGAGAGGGCGCGGGACACCGTCACTGAGTGCTGCAACAGTGTGTTTGCAGAGGATAATAGAGGAGATATCACTCTTACTGTAAGTATATTAGTGAGCACACTTCAACATCGCGCAGTCAGTGGTACCACACCTCGACAGTAAGGACGAGAGGGCGCGGGACACCGTCACTGAGTGCTGCAACAGTGTGTTTGCAGAGGATAATAGAGGAGATATCACTCTTACTGTAAGTATATTAGTGAGCACACTTCAACATCGCGCAGTCAGTGGTACCACACCTCGACAGTAAGGACGAGAGGGCGCGGGACACCGTCACTGAGTGCTGCAACAGTGTGTTTGCAGAGGATAATAGAGGAGATATCACTCTTACTGTAAGTATATTAGTGAGCACACTTCAACATCGCGCAGTCAGTGGTACCACACCTCGACAGTAAGGACGAGAGGGCGCGGGACACCGTCACTGAGTGCTGCAACAGTGTGTTTGCAGAGGATAATAGAGGAGATATCACTCTTACTGTAAGTATATTAGTGAGCACACTTCAACATCGCGCAGTCAGTGGTACCACACCTCGACAGTAAGGACGAGAGGGCGCGGGACACCGTCACTGAGTGCTGCAACAGTGTGTTTGCAGAGGATAATAGAGGAGATATCACTCTTACTGTAAGTATATTAGTGAGCACACTTCAACATCGCGCAGTCAGTGGTACCACACCTCGACAGTAAGGACGAGAGGGCGCGGGACACCGTCACTGAGTGCTGCAACAGTGTGTTTGCAGAGGATAATAGAGGAGATATCACTCTTACTGTAAGTATATTAGTGAGCACACTTCAACATCGCGCAGTCAGTGGTACCACACCTCGACAGTAAGGACGAGAGGGCGCGGGACACCGTCACTGAGTGCTGCAACAGTGTGTTTGCAGAGGATAATAGAGGAGATATCACTCTTACTGTAAATTTTAATTGTAATTTATGTCTCGTATTCAGTAATAGCACAGTCGGTGGAGCAAAATCTTGATCTGGGCCTCAAGACTCACCCAAAAAATAACTAAGTGCGAGCCAGACTCGCGTGCAATGGGTTCCGTACGGATAATATTATATTTGTATAATTTTTTTTTATTCTTCAATAACTAAGAAATTGAATAATTTACGTGTTTGTGTTCTATGTGTACTAAAAGAGACTGACCAAAAGTGGTCCATGAACCTATAGTGATCCCTGCCGGAGTCGCGGGATTATTCGCAAGAGACACCGCGGCTCCGGAACACAAAGGGCAATGAAGGAACATGGATGGGTTTTAGTCAGTAGAAGTCTGACACTCCCTCCCGCCTACACCCAGAGCGGGAGGAGTCATTGGATGATTTCCCATCGCTAAAAAAAAAAAACCTTTAGTGATACTGGTGTAGTATTTTGGTGGGGATAGTAGATAGTAGTAGTTTTGATGTCCCCTTGAACATGGATATAGTTGATGCATCCCCACAGAAATACCACTAGAGTATCGTTCATAGACCACTTCCTATACAAATTAAAACTGTCTCCTATCAACTAAACCGGTCCAGAACATTCGGAATAAAATCGGCTTTAACAGACGGACAGACCGACAACCAAGTGATCCTATAAGAGTTCCATACAGAAGTTTGGATCTTCATCATGATCTGCCTAGCCTTTTCCCAACTATGTTGGGGTCGTCTTCCAGTCAAACCGGATTTAGCTGAGTACCAGTATTTTACCTCCTAGGTAAACACGGTACTTCATGGAAAGACTGGAGTCAGATTAACTGGCTTCTGACTATCCGTAATGACGGCCAAAGATCTACAAATGACAGCCAGAACCAACGGCTTATCGTGCTTTCCGAGGCACGCAGAACTCGATATGTTAACATGGTCACCCATCACATACCAACCTTGGCAAGCGTTGCTTAACCTTGATGATCGACCCGTGCGGCAGCTCCTAAATCGAGCTAAATCGGTCCAATACTTTCGGAGAAAATCGGCTGTGACAAACGAACAGACCGACAACCGAGTGAACCTATTAGTTCCGTGCAGAGGTTCGGAACAGAAAATTTAGATACTGTTTTTTCCTATCGTTGATTACAACGTTACCTTTTACAAATAATTCTAAACCCTTTCCCTCCGCAGGTGGTCCGCCTAATAAACCAGTTAGTGAAGCGTCGCAACGAGCGCCTCGACCCGGCCGCGCTGGACTGTCTGCTGACGCTCAAGATACGTGACATCGACATGGACGCCGAGGCTGAGATCAAGAACAAGAAGAAACAAGAAGAGAAACACAAGAAGAGGATCGTTAATCTTTCTAAGAAGGAGAAGAAGGTAAGGCGGCAATGTTGAAGAATATTGATTGAGACTGGGTTAGATTCAGCAGATATTGAAGGTCAAAAGTAACGAAACAGTAACTCAACCTGCCTTTAATTACTTTACTTTTTACGAAAAAATGCAAACGAATTCCAAAAACAAAACACTACAAAGTATAAAATAACTAATTTCGGAAGTCTGTGTCAAACTCAAACTCAAACATTTTATTTCAATTAAACCATTTACAGGCACTTTTGAATTGTCAAGGTCGGTCGGTCCAAAAAGATGAAGCTATTTGCACGTTCCAAAGCGTAGATCTCTATGGAGAAGAACGTGCAAGAAACTCCACGGACACTCTTTTAAAAATAATAAATTGTTACAAAGTTTTCTTGACATCGTGTTGAAATTATACATACATGTGAGAACGATGTGACGAGCATGATAAAAACATCCGAACTAAAAAAGGAACAATTCAAAGAAATAATTAAAATAAATTAAAATAAACCATGGCAGCTGAGAAATGACCAGTCCCAACCGACGGCGCCATGACATGCGCCAGGCCCATTCGTCTCAACCATTTTGAATGGAGCCACATAATTTAACGCATACGCCACCATCAGCTAGGCTTTTGAGTGAGCATGACACTCCCAACCGCCAGGGTACTTGAGTCTATACAATGCAAACACACACATATTATTTAAAAATGTTGGTACTATTGATTTATTAAATAAAGAACAATAAATCAGTGTGTGAGTTAAATTAAATATAAAAGTCATTAAAGACATCTATAGATATATTAAATATATTAATACAAACATTATCAATAAGTTTGACTTTGTTTACTACACCTTAGACTGTCCTATGGAGCAGGACCAGCATGTTTCCAAGCATTCTTATCTTGAATATAATCATCTAATTTGTAATATGCTTGTTTACATAGTGTGCTTTTAACATAATTTTTAAATTTTCTTTCATTTAATTCTAATATGTCACAAGGTATTTTGTTGTAACATTTCAAAACTGAAAAAAAAACTTTTTACAAAAAAATACAACCGACTTCCAAAAAAAAAAAACACTTTAAAGTAAAATTTACTTTAATTTCGGAACTCGGTGTTTTTGTTAATTTGTTGACAAAATTAAAGTTATTGTTTACTTTAGTTTTTTTTTTTGGAAGTCGGTTGTATTTTTTTGTAAAAAGTTTTTTATTTTTCACTTTTTAGTGGTACCCCACACCTAACAACACCACTGCAAAATCGCAGAAAAGTACCACTGCAAAATTGTAGTGCTTTAAAATACTTCATGAAAAAATTAACAAACGCACTAGTTGCCCATACGATTTTCGAAAGTTCCCCTCAACTTATCTGAAAGAAAAAGAAAAGAAAGAAAGGTCCCATGATAAGGAAATCAGATCCTGGTTTCCTTATCATGGGACCATTTGGGAAGTATTCTCTTTCCAACAAAAAAATCATTTTTAAAATCGTTTGGCAAGCGACGGAGTTATGCCCGAACAATCATAAAAAAAAAAATACAAACATCCGAATTGAGAACCTCCTCCTTTTTGGGAAGTCGGGTATAAAATAACCAAAACCACCGCTTTTGTAAAAAAAGTTATTTTAGTGGTACCTGCGTACCCATTCACAGCGTACCGGCGTGATATCATGTCTGTGAATTGTGGTAAACAATAAACAGACATGCAATTTCAGCAATCCCAATTCATTTAGTATTATTTATTGAAGAGTTTCGTTGCCTACCTCCGAAGTTCTTCATAAGATCTTCACCAAAATCAAAGAAACCGGTGAACATACATTAAAACAAACATAGAACCTCCTCCTTTTTGAAGAAGTCGGTTAAAAATATAAAGGAAGGAGACAAAGTCCCCAGCAAAACGTCGCTTTAAATATTATGAAAAATGTCTTCGTTACATTTTTATTACCCAAATGATATTTTATCCACTCCGGATAGCTTGCTTTATACTTATTCGACACTAGCTGCCCCGTGCCCGCTTTGTTGGGTGGTATTTTTCAGTTTAATATATAACCTATAACACTCACAAATAAAGTGGCTTTCTATTAGTAAAAGAATTTTTAAATCAGTTCAGTTGATTCAGAGATTATCCCCCACAAACTCATAAACTTAACCTCTTTATAATATGTATTTGTATAGATATTTATTTATTTATTTTTTGTTTAAATTATTAGTACAGTTCTAGTGGTACAAAGGTTGACGTAATACCATAAGACATTCTCTACCAACCAACCTTTTAGCTCTTAGACAGTATTGTGACAACTAGTGACAAGTTTATAAAAAAAAAGAATCCACTAATATAATAACACTAGAGGCCGCCCGCGACTTCGTCCGCGTATAAATTCTCGTTATTCCCGTGTAAATCCCGATCCCTCGGGAATTCCGGGATAAAAAAAAGCCTATGTGTTATTTCTGGGTCTTCAGCTACCTACATACCAAATTTCATCGTAATCCGACCAGTAGTTTTTTCGTGAAAGGGTAACAAACATACATACACATACACATACATCCATCCTCACAAACTTTCGCATTTATAATATTAGTAGGATATGTTTGTATGTTCCTGGGGGCCTACTCTCTCCGTCAACGAAAATACGGATCCGTCCCAAGGTAGTCCGAAAGTAACGAGAAAACCCTAATCCTTATTGATTTCGGGTCCATGAGTTTCGAACGGAATCATAGACAATATTAGTGAATGAATGACGGATGACGACAGAGTTGGGCTATTTTACCGGTCAATTACTGGTTTACATACTTCGTGGTTTTCAAGCTTAATAAACAAAAAATTGTATTGTTATATACTTATACTTTTTATTATGTCTTTAAATATAGAATTGAACCATTTTTGCCATTATTCTCTGGATTGTGGCTTTATTTATTTAAATTTTTTGTACAATAGTGTTACAATGGGCTTTATCCTGGTAATACCTTTGCCTTTTTCTATATTTGACAGTTATTCCCAAAGAAAATGTAATTGTCAATAAACAAGAAAAAAATTAATTCGTTGCTGCATTAAATAAATATTTATTAAAATGTCACCAGCCGGTTCAGCCGTAACGCACGCTCAAATTGAGGCCCTCCTCAATTTTATGAGCGAGCACAATCAATTGGCTCGTGGTCTATTGAGGGGTCCTGACGGGAGAATCCGTTCAAAACGGTTGTTGTTTTGAATATTAGTACGGCAGATGCTTCCCATCCTAACAACGAAAACCGTCCCTTGTTTTATCGGAACATAAAAGATTAGAAAAAAATTATTGACCAACTTGTCATTCATTATCTGATCAACAAATCATCAAATATTTCAGCGAAACAAAAAGCTCAAAGAGGTAGAACGGGAACTGTTAGAGACGCAGGCGCAAGAGAGCGAGATGGCGCGACGCAAACAACTGACCGAAGTCACCAAGACCGTGTTCCACATCTACTTTAGACTGCTCAAGACTGCGCCCAGGTCTAAGTTATTGGCTGCTGCATTAAATGGACTTGCCAAGTAAGTGATAGTCGTAACAATAAAAAATAAAATTAAAAAAAGGTTTTATTAGTACAGCAGAATAGACATTCACAATATTATAGCTTCTAAATAAGTAGGCACAATTATCTCAAAAGGTACTGGTTCCCAAACTAAGCTGTCGCTTGTATTTTGGGACATAGTGTTCAGACGTGGATGTTGTTAAAATTTTGTTTGTCTAGGTACCTACGCTTTTATTTTCCGTAGGGTGAGCCAGGGATGTAATTAAAGTACACCCACATTTTGCCAGTTATCTTGAAGTTTCGTCTAGTCTGTGCGAAGGGCCTGCTCAGAATTGTTGTCATCTTCACAACATCATAACACTCACAGCATCTCTTCACTTGCATTTGTATGTCAGTCGCAATCTGTCAAAAATGTATATATATATTGAGGCATTTTTGACAGATTGCGACTGACATGCGAATACGAGTGAAACAAGTTTAGTTTATGTGAACAGGTTCTGAGTTCTGTGAATCGTTGACTGTACCAGGGTATCGTTGCGGTATCTCTAGGTAGTTTAGTTCAGAGTTGACTAGACATTCCCGTGGGGAAATGTGAGATTTATCAATAATGTTTTGCGGAGCTAATTAACAAATTTTTAAGCAACGTTCTTAGAAATCTAATTCACGGTCAACAGCTATCTTACAGCTCAGCAGCTACCGCAACGATACCCTGGTATTGAAGACAGAACCTGTTCACATCGACTAAATTGATGACAGTTCATCAGCTAGTTCATAACTTCACAACCTCATTTGATACTTGGCCTCGAGTATCTTCTTGACTGACATTTTAAAACATCATCAATTCATCATCATGTCACCCAATTGCCGTCCACTGCAAAAAAAAAAAAATTTAATAGAACTTACGAAAAGAAGAACAACTAAGCACTACTTCAGCTCTTGTACACATTATGGATGATATCAGATCCGGCATGGAAATGGGGAAGTTAACGGCACTCGCTCTACTTGATTTTAGCAATGCTTTTAACACTGTTGACTTCGACATTTTGCTTGGAGTTCTACGCTCTTTTAACATATCTCCTTCGGTAATTGACTGGTTTCATGATTACCTGTTTGGCCGCCGGCAGCGTATTTGCATTGAAGAATCTTTTTCTTCGTGGTGTAACACCTCTGCCGGTGTGCCACAGGGTGGCGTGTTATCTCCTCTACTTTTCGCACTTTTTATTAATAGTATCACTAAAAAACTGTCTTCTTTCTACCACTTGTATGCTGATGATCTCCAAATTTACACACAAGCCCCTCTCGGAGAGCTATCTGATGCGATTGAGAATATTAATATAGACCTTGCTCGAATAGCTGAATGGAGCACTGAGTTTGGGCTGAAGATCAATCCAGCTAAGACGCAGGTTATTGTTGTTGGTAGTTCTCGGACCGTCTCTAAGATTGATTGGTCGACACTTCCCCAGGTTTCCTTCAATAACACTACTATTCCTATAACTCACACTGTGAAGAACTTGGGGATTTTTATCGACAGCACTCTTTCCTGGACTAAACAACTGCAGGAGGTCAGTCGTAAACTGTTCGCCTCAGCGGGCTCTCTGAGACGCCTTCGTAATTTTCTTCCCATCAACACCAAAATTGCCTTAGCACAATCTCTTCTTCTTCCAATCTTGGACTATGCTGACGCCAGCTATCTTGATCTCTCCCAAGACCAATTGGACAAGCTTGAGCGACTTCAAAATCTTTGTATCAGGTTCATATTTGGCTTACGCAAGTATGACCACGTTTCTGAATTTCGTACTAAGCTCAAATGGCTTCCAATTCGCCTTCGCCGGAATGCCCACATCCTTTCTCTTTAATCCTTCTACTCCTTTTTATCTCAAAGAACGCTTTCAGTTTCTCTGTGACACACATTCTAGGTCCTTGAGATCATCGGAAACTTTTAAATTAGGTATCCGCATGCATTCCACATCATTCTTTGATAAATCATTTACTATTCAAGCAGCTCGTTTGTGGAATGCTTTACCTATAGATGTGAGACGTGCTCAAACGCTACCAACGTTTAAAAAAATGGTGAAGGAGCATTATCTCTCACTATAATTTTTATCCAAACTGTATATTTGATATTTATTAGTATATATATATATGTATGAATATGCTTTATTATTATTATTCATCATCATCATCATCAGCCTATAACAGTCCACTGCTGGACATAGGCCTCTCCAAGTGCACGCCATTTGGCTCGATCACTGGCAACTCTCATCCAGCTGCTACCAGCCACCCTGCGAAGATCGTCGCTCCACCTAGCCTGAGGGCGTCCTACCTTACGTTTGCCGATTCGCGGTCTCCACTCAAGAACTCGTCTACCCCAACGGTCATCGATTCTACGGCTAATATGGCCGGCCCATTTCCACTTCAGCTTGCTTATTCTATGAGCTATGTCCTCAACTTTGGTTCTCTGTCGGATCACTTCGTTGCGGATTCGATCTCTCAAAGAGACCCCAAGCATAGCCCGTTCCATAGCTCGCTGAGCGACCTTGAATTTATGGACCAGCCGTACCGTGAGTGTCCACGTTTCGGCTCCGTAAGTCATAACAGGCAGGACGCACTGATTGAAGACCTTAGTCTTTAGGCTCTGTGGAATACGTGACGAGAAGACTCGGCGAAGCTTCCCAAACGCTGCCCAACCCAGCTGAATTCTTCTGTTAGCCTCTCTCTCAAAGTTGTTCTTACCAAACTGCAGAGTCTGCCCGAGGTACACGTATTCTCGAACAACCTTAAGAGCACCGCCATGGACAACAATCGGTCCCGGGGTAACGTGTTCGTTGAACATAACCTGGGTTTTGTCCAAGTTCATCCGGAGACCAATGCATGCAGAAGAATCAACTAGGTCGTTCAGCATCTGCTGCAAGTCCTGCAGCGATTCAGCTAGGATGACTATGTCATCTGCAAATCTCAAGTGTGAGATGTACTCGCCGTTGATGTTAATGCCGCGTCCTTCCCAGACCAGCGTCTTAAACACATCCTCTAATGCGTTTGAGAACAGTTTCGGTGAAATTACGTCCCCTTGTCTCACCCCTCGACGCAGTGGGATATGTTTAGTTTGCTGGTCCTGAATTTGGACGGCCATTGTCGCGTTTTCATAAAGACATCTTAGCACTTGGATATATCGCCAGTTGACTTGGCATCGCTGCAGAGATTCCAAAACAGACCAGGTCTCGACAGAGTCAAAAGCTTTCTCATAGTCCACAAAGGCAAGACATAAGGGCCGATTATATTCTTCGGACTTCTGTATAATTTGTCGCACTGTGTGGATGTGGTCTATGGTGCTGTACCCCCCTCGAAACCCGGCCTGTTCCGGTGGCTGAAACTCGTCGAGTCTTCGCGCTAGACGATTCGTAACGACTCTTGAAAACAACTTATATACGTGGCTAAGGAGTGAAATGGGTCTGTAATTTTTTAAAAGGGTCTTATCGCCCTTTTTAAAGAAAAGAACGACCAAACTCCTTCGCCATGCTTTTGGAGTTTTCCCAGAGAACAAGACAGAGTTGAAGAGCTCCCGAAGCTCTTTTAGTATAGGACTGCCTCCCGCTTTCAGGAGCTCGGTTGTAATCCCATCCTCACCAGGGGCTTTTCCATTTTTAAGTTGTCTTAGAGCCGCCTCGATTTCGTCTTGGCTGACTTCTGGCAGGTCTTCCGTGAAATGGCGGGTTAATTTGGCTCTGGAATCCTCATTTTCGGGTTCAAGCCGGGATGCATGCGATGCGTACAATTGGCCGTAGAAGTTTTCGACTTCCGAAAGAATCTCCGGCTTCGAAACGACGATATCCCCACTTGATTTGGTCAACTTCGTCAGGTGGCTCCTCCCAAGAGACTGGACGAACACTTTCGACCCCCGATTTTGCTCAATCGCTTTCTCTATAGAGCGTGTATTAGAGCGTCGGAGGTCGCGTCTTACCAATTTTCTTATATTTTTGTTGAGTGCCCGTTGTTCTGACGAAGTGATAGGTGGGTTTTTACGTCGTTCCGTCATAAGCTCCAGAGTCTCTTCCGAAAGTCTGGACCTCCTGCCCGTACGCCGCATTTTGCAAAATCGCGTACCTTCTTCCCTGAGGATTTCCATAATTTTGTCGAGCGCCTGGTCAACGTCGTTTGTGGTTTCCACAGCAGCGAATCGGTTCTCCAGGTCTAACTGGAACGCTTCAGATCCTGACACAGTTTGGAGCATATTTGGAAGGAGCCACTTGACACAGGACTTCATCAAACGAGTTCGCTCGAGCTTGAAGTTGATATTCAGAGAGCCTCGAACAAGTCTGTGGTCACTGCCGGTATTGAACCTGTTGATCACTGAGACATCCCTGAATATATGCTTTTTATTCGTTATGATGAAGTCTATCTCATTTTTCGTCACAGTGTCGGGACTTCGCCACGTCCACTTCCTTTGGGGCTGTTTCTTAAAGAAAGAATTCATCAAGAAAAGCCCCTCCTTCTCAAGGAAGTTGACAAGCATTTGGCCCCTATGATTTCTGCTGCCAAACCCGTAGGATCCTACTACCGATTCGCTGCAATTCTGAACTCCCACTTTAGCGTTGAAATCCCCCATGAGAACGCTGTAGTGGGCCTTAGTGGTTGAATGCAAGGCCTTAGAGATGTCCTCAAACATTTCCACCACTTCATCATCCGGGTGTGCCGAAGTCGGTGCGTAAACCTGAACAACCTTGAGGCTATACCTCTCAGTTAGCTTTATTACGAGGTACGCTACCCTATTCGAGACACTGGAGACTTCCTGAACGTTGTCACAGAGGGATTTATTTATTAGGAACCCGACTCCGCCTTGGGATAGCTGGTCTCCCCCTCGAAAATACATAAGATGACCCGATTCCAGGGTTATTGTGTCCTCCCCCTCTCTTCGGACTTCGCTCAACCCAAGAATGTGCCACCTTACTTTTCCGAGTTCTTCTTCTAGCTGCACTAGGTGTTCGTCGAGCCGTAACGTGAGAAAAAATCGTTTTGTAAATAATAAATTCCATCCAAATTCAATAGTTTCTAATCTATCCGTTTCTTATTTCGAAAAAAAAGTTTACAATATCACGCGGTATTTTACAATCTTACGGCGTTTACCACTTTCCGGTGACATCCACAAATATCACGGTCGTCACTGCACTGTACCGTTTGAATCAATCAATCTTATTTCAATCTCACCACTATACAACCACTTAATAAACATAGAAACAGTAGCAGTATTTAACAACACGATTCACTTTTATGAATTGGCGGTAGATCGTCGTGCGTCTCAAGCATTCAATCGCTGTTCACTCCCTGCCGCAGTTGCTTGACTCGATATTAAAGACGATGCAGCTCTTCCTCTACTGTCACGCACTATGATCTCGCATCCGTATCTGCCTTGTCTGGGTTTAGCTCCAGCCAATCCTTTCGGCTTACCCACGTATCGTATAGTACTTCAATAAGCACTCGCAAGTTTTCAATCTATACTTCTTAATATTATAAAGCTGAAGAGTTTGTTTGTTTGCTTGACCGCGTTAATATCAGAAACTCCTGGTCCGATTTGAGAAAGTCTTTCAGTGTTAGATAGCCCATTTATCGAGGAAGGCTATAGGCTATTATCATCACGCTAAGGCCAATAGGAGCGGAGCACTAATGAAAAATGTGACGCAGATGAGTCAGCTAGTCAATTTTATAATATCTCCCCAGGTTCACGCACGTAATAAACCTGGAATACTACTCGGACCTAGTGGCGATCCTAGCGCGCCTGATCGCGGACGAGCTGGTCGGATCCCGCGAGCGCCTGCTGTGCGCGCGCACCGTGCTGGCCGTGCTGGCGGGCGCGGGCGACGCGCTCAGCGTGGACCCCGCCAAGTTCCACGCCTACCTGTACATGTGCATGCTGGGGGCTCATGCTGGTGAGTACTGCTGTGTGTGCGCACTGTGCTGGCCGTGCTGGCGGGCGCGGGCGACGCGCTCAGCGTGGACCCCGCCAAGTTCCACGCCTACCTGTACATGTGCATGCTGGGGGCTCATGCTGGTGAGTACTGCTGTGTGTGCGCACTGTGCTGGCCGTGCTGGCGGGCGCGGGCGACGCGCTCAGCGTGGACCCCGCCAAGTTCCACGCCTACCTGTACATGTGCATGCTGGGGGCTCATGCTGGTGAGTACTGCTGTGTGTGCGCACTGTGCTGGCCGTGCTGGCGGGCGCGGGCGACGCGCTCAGCGTGGACCCCGCCAAGTTCCACGCCTACCTGTACATGTGCATGCTGGGGGCTCATGCTGGTGAGTACTGCTGTGTGTGCGCACTGTGCTGGCCGTGCTGGCGGGCGCGGGCGACGCGCTCAGCGTGGACCCCGCCAAGTTCCACGCCTACCTGTACATGTGCATGCTGGGGGCTCATGCTGGTGAGTACTGCTGTGTGTGCGCACTGTGCTGGCCGTGCTGGCGGGCGCGGGCGACGCGCTCAGCGTGGACCCCGCCAAGTTCCACGCCTACCTGTACATGTGCATGCTGGGGGCTCATGCTGGTGAGCACAAATACACCTAGAACTGCCTAGAACACACTCGGTATATTAGCACATCTGATCTACATTTCATTAATTCTCTCGACCCTTCCTGAAATGGCAACTTCTGACCTAACTTCGAAGAGTCCTATTTCTGCCTGCAGAGTTCACAAGAATCTAATATGAATGGTATGACGGGGACTAAGTTTGCTGCCTTCGCTCGCTCGCACTAGCTTCTGTCAACCCATTCGAACCTAACCTATCCGTCTCAGGTTGCATTAATTTCTCTCAAACAACTTACCCCAGGCTCGGTATGGCTGTCCATACAAGAATAAGAAAAAAAAACATGTATAAGTAACATTCTGTGTATCGTATTCCAGGCAAGACGCACGCGGACTCTAAGATTATCTTGGAGTCGGTGACGCAGATCTGCGCGCGCGCACGCCGCGTGTCGCCCGCGGTGCTGCAGGCCTTCGCCAAGCGCGTGGCCACCATGGCGTCACAGCTCAGCCACAACGGAGCCCTAGCTAGCTTGGCGCTGTTGCATCAGTTGGCTCAGGTATGTAAAGACTATTTTTAAGCCAAAAGTTTAGTTTGAGAACTTGGTTTCAGCTGCATTTTTCCACCAAAAAGGTAAAAATGACAGTGCGACTTCCTTATCTGTGTTTTTTTAAACTATACAGCTGTTAAACCACACTGTATGTGCAGATGAAAGTTTTGAAAAATCTACCCCTGCAGCCCTGTAATGTTTTGAGCACGGCTAAGAATAATTTATTTCGCGGAGTTGTGCTGAACATTGTTTGCAGTTGGCGCGGCAATATCCTGGTGTTGATCGAAAATTGAATACGTCTAGCCGTTTATTCCCAGCCTTCATATTGAACATTTGCCGGGTTATATGTGTCTTCATCTTGTTTCGATTGACTCAACTTTTCAAATTTTGACCGACCAGTTTGTGGCAACTTAACCGCCCTGTCGTTAGCCAAGATGGAGGTGGTTAGCCTAACCACCTAAAGTCAAGAGCAAACCCATCTCTAATAAAAAAGAAACCTAAATTTCACTCCGTAGAGCTCAGCATCTGCAACTACGGCGGACCTCCATTCTACTCTTATTTAAATACTATTTCGTAAATTTCATTGTACAGCAAAGCAAAGCCGTGTCAACCCTCCTGGAGGCAGACAGCGAAGCAAGCGGCTCGGGTCGCTTCGACCCCACGCTGCCGTCCCCGGAGCACTGCAACGCTCACGCCGCCGGCCTGCACGAGCTGTGCTCGCTAGTGAGACACTACCACCCCGCCGTGAGAAGTGCCGCCGCTGCCGTCATGAGGGGCAGCCTGCCGCCCGAACTGAATAAGATGTAAGTGTCACTGGATCTAATCAGGGGAAGAAAGCAGAAGCTACTGCAAACTGAACAATGAGTTTTTTGCTTTAGATAACCACAGAGTTCAGAAGATCAATAACGAGGCTGTCCATAGTGAATGAGAATTTTATGGTAGTTCTGGGTTTCTTAAAAAGGGACAGCATTGTGTGACTTCAAAATGACACCGTTTTCTAGAAAATGCGCTGTCCTTCGCCAAGAGCCACATTGATAACGGTGGAAAGAACGCCAAGCAGCATCTGGACGTTAAAATCTGTTTTTGCCTGGAAACTAACTGCAAAATAGTATGGAAAGACTAGGCAGATAACCTCCTCTTCAACCCGTGTCTACCCAAGCGTAGATTGCATGTCAATTTCATTATTTTTTGCTTTGTCTTTAAGTCAAGAGTGATATGAAGTATAGGTTACTTCTAGGCAACACCTTAGACCGCATCATCGCTTAACATCAGGTGAGATAGCGGTCAAACGTATGCCTATCAATAGTAAAAAAAAAATGTACTTTCGATAGAAAGTGACATGCAAAGGACATGCCCAGCATTGGGATAGATAGATATAATTATCTATCCCAATGCTGAGCAAAGGCCTCCCTCTACTTTTCCACACAACTCTGCCCTTTTTGGAACGAGCCATTCCTTTCACTAAAAGTCGCGCTCGCCCCGCCATCTTAGCCATGGTGCACCCGAACCTTAATCTTGAATAACTTATTTTATATCAGGTTTCATATTGATAACTTATTTTCCCTTCACCAGGACACCATCCCAAATATTCAACGCCTACGACGGCTCAGAGATGGCGTTCAAGCCCTCTATCCCTCCGCCCAAGAAGAGCGAACAGAACAAGAAGCTAGCGCACAACCACTTGTGGGTGCAGCCAGACCTCAAGCTGCTGTGTGACGCTGTGGAGAGTGCGGTGGACATGACCATCAGCGACGGATGACGGAATAAAACTATTGTTTAGTAAAGATGACGTTTTATTTCATAACAAGCAATTAACCAGTATCTTATTGCGCTCTGTATTCCTTATGAGAATAGAATAGAAAACATTATGCGACACAGACACAACAGAACAGCAACTTAAAAGAGAAATGTAATAAGACAGTAAAATTGCGCTGCGTGCCCAGAGCGGGTTACCATCTCTGCGTGTGTGGGGCGGGCGACAATCAACGCTTGTATACAGATGACATCGTGTAGATATTTAAAGATATATTTAGTCTGTTAATTAAAGAGGTAACCTCTGCTTAATTACAGCTGCTGTAAGGGTTTTGCTGGAATATGATAAATCAGTGAGTGAGAAAAGACTATCATAAAAAAGCCATGCTTTTTATCACAGAACTAGCTGACCCACGCAACTTCGTCTGCGTCACATTTTACATGAATGCTCCGCTCCTATGTTTCTTAGCGTGTTGATATAGATGTTGATATAGATATAGCCTTCCTCGATAAATGGGCTATCTTACACTGAAAGATTTTTTCAAATCGGACCAGTAGCACAGTACCGAAATTCTTCAGCTTTATAATATTATAGTATAGATAAAAGATTTTTTCCCAAATATTCATCACCTACGACGGCTCAGAGATGGCGTTAAAGCCTTCAATCCCTCCGCCCAAGAAGAGCGAACAGAGCAAGAACTGGTAGAAAATGTCTATGGCATGAAGTCCGCCTCTGTACTTTTTATGTGCTGAAAGTGTTAAATAAATAAACCACTTGTGGGCGCAGCTAGATCTCAAGCTTCTGTGTTACGCTGTGGAGAGCGCGGTGGACATGACAATCAGTGACGGATGACGGAATAAAACGATGCTTTAGTCAAATGTCGCGGTTTCATTACATATAACTAGTGGTTTACTAGTATAACATAAATATCTTCTTCTTATCCTGTTCTTAAAACACAGAATAAGTCTTTGCTCAAGTGCAGCTGGTCTAAGGATTTCAGCTGGGCTATGAAAATTTGTGTTTTGTTTTTTTTTTGTATGCGTTGGGTAATTTAAGGTGGCTCTAGTCGATATTTTTTCCATAGAAACTTCGGGAGGGTATTACTCCGCTGTTTGACAGAGTACATCAAAAGTTAAACATAATATCGTTTTGTCATATTATTAGTTTTGTCTGTATGGAAACAGAATGGTAAAATAAAACGCCATTAAAAAGTTATGAGCCACCAAAGTTTCGTTTTTCTTGCCAATTTTAACGCATCTTTGGGCGTAAATAAGTAATAAACACAATGTAAAATCTTTAAAACTAAGTCGGTACCGACAAAGCTCAATTATCGAAGAATTCAATAACTTTTATTTTTAATCGATTTATGCAGTAGGTTTTTCATAAAACTCGATTTACGAAAGGCCTTCTCATATTTTTTTACGCGCGCGTTTTACTATGAATTATCGTGCCTCTCACTGAATAATGTTCCCCTCGGTGCGGTGCGGGGGGACAATGCTCACGCACACGTGCGTATTCAAGTTACGACTGTGTCTGCTGCGGTGTGCTGTGGCCTGTGGCCTATGTCGTTCATACGTTACATACGTAGGTAGACTATACTTGCGCTCTAATTTATATTGACTCATTGGCTTGATTTTTGGATTTCAACATATTTTATATCTGTTTGACTTCGCACTGAAGTTTGGACTCCGTATTTGCGTTTGAAATTGTTATTGTTGCTTTGAGTGGACGCTGCATAAGTACGTGACATTGTTTTGAATCATTGAAAAAGTTTTAAAAACCACATATTATAAACAATGGGTAGAAATGTCATAATTTGGCGTCGTGACCGAGTCTTCAACACCGCGTCGCTGCCCGCGCCCGCTGCAGTGTAAAATCATCGCGGCGGGATGCTATCGCGCAATGAATTTTCAACTCCCGATGTTGAAACCAATGATACCATTGTACACTTGTTTTTATAAACGTTTTTCCTGTACTTGTTATGAGGTGTACAATAAAGTATATAATAAATAAATAAATATAATTATAAGTTGAAACGGTGTCTTTTTTTGACGCGTTGTGATTAACTCTGCTGAGTGCTGGGTTCTCAACGCTCGGCTGAACGGAATATTTTTACGTCCGTGCGTACGGTGGCTAAGCGTTCTTACAATCGAGCGACATGACGCCGCCGTGCCACCGCCGCCGCACGCGTCTACGACAGGGACAACTGCACGCGTCGTTGGTGGTCGTTGAAGCGCCGTCGACAGCCAACGACAAAGGTTGCCCTTGCCGGCCGCCAGCGGCAACGTGTCGCTCGTTTAGTTGAGTACCTAGGTAGCAGGTAGCGAAATCCAAAGTTCAAGCCAGGGTCAATGTAATGTTTGTTACTGGGTTCATTCTATTTGCTTTCAAAATAGTTTCTTGCAATTGACAAACCTAATTTTGTGTTCGTAGGTACTTTTGCGGCGGACAAGACTTTTTTATGGATGGGAAACCAAATAACTGCTCCCGCATTGGGTGAAGCAGAAGGGAGTGTCAGACTCTTCTTGACTAAAACCCATCCGTGTTCCTCCTAATGCCCTCTGCGTACCGTACTTACCAGGGCCGCGGTAACTCTTCCGAACAAATTCTGCAACATCATAGTTTACATAGCTCTCTGCCTAATAGGTACCTACTGTTATATTAACGTAGGTAGGTACTTACCTACAAGCAAAGATGCCATAAAACCAAACCGTTGGCGTCGTAGACACTAAAATTTTAACGTTAGGTAGGTAGGTATTTAGGAGCTAAGTAAACAATCTATAAGTGTCACTTGTCTGATAATTTAAAGCAATCTAATAATGAATGCAAATCTAAACACGTCTGTGTCAACCAAGAGGGGTAACTAAAATAGAAAACCGACCAAGTGCAAGTCGGACTCACGCACCGAGGGTTCCGTACAAATATTGTAATATAAGCAAAAGTTGTGGATTACGATTTATGACGTACCTATTTAAAAAAACTCCTTACTAGATCTCGTTCGAACCAATTTTCGCTGGTAGTTTACATGGTAATTACATCATATATTTTTTTAGTGTTATCATTCTCTTATTTTAGAAGTTACAGGGGACACACATATTTTACCACTTTGGAAGTGTCTCTCGCACAAACTATTCAGTTTAGAAAAAAATTATATTAGAAACCTCGATATCATTTTAGAACCCCTATCCATACTATACCGGCCTACAAGTTTAGGTAGGTAGTAAGTTCACAGAATAAATCTACTTACCAAGTTTAGAGTTTTCGACAGCATAGTTCTTATAGTTTCGGAATAAAGTGGCTGTGACATACGGACGGACAGACAGACAGACAGACATGACGAATCTGTAAGGGTTCCGTTTTTTGCCATTTGGCTACGGAACCCTAAAAATTAAGAAGACAGGTAGGTAAGTAAGTAATTTTGATAACAATTTATAGGATGGTACTTAGGTAGAACTAATTTCATTATTAGGTACTAGCGACCCGCCCTTGCTTCGCACGGGTGCAATGCTGATACTAAATACACTACAGAAAAACCGTGAGAAAAACTGTTACCAACCTACCTCGCGTATGAGCCGCGCGGGTACCTTACATAGATCTAACTAAACTCCCCTCCCGCACGCGCACCGGGCCGTGCAGCAGAAATCGTAATATTTTCATTTCGCCATAACTTCAAAACCAAACGTCCGATTTTAATCATTCAAAGACCAAATATGATCTACATAAACACTGTACTTAGTGATGAAATATATTAAATTATTTTTATTAATTATATTTAATTTGATAAGGATTAATGGCATGAGTAAAATAAACGCGTTTAAATGTAGTCCAAAAAAAATCTAGATTTTTAAATAAAAAAATGGTTGTTGCGCCTCACTCGACATAGATAGGTATAGTGTGTCGCGGACTTTTTTGTAGATATTTATAAGATCTACAATTAATTAGAACAATTTATGGTTGTTTTTGTTTTTTGTTTTTGTCTTTTATAGTTTAGGCAGCGTACGCAAAATAAGTAACTTTTCTGGTTGATTTTTACACCTTGTGTCCGAAAAACCCAAATATCTTACGGAACCCTATTTTTTTGCAAAATAAAATATAGCCTATGTTACCCGTGGATAATGTAGCTTTCGAATGGTGAAAGAATTTTTAAAATCGGCCAAGTAGTTTTTGAGCCGATTCATTACAATCAAACAAACAAACAAAGTTTTCCTCTTTATAATATTAGTGTAGATGTATCTAGTACTACGGACATAAACTGCGATGACTATTCAAGTAAGCATCTGTCGGTGGCGGCGTGGCGGCTGCATTACCACCAAGGAAAAACTAAACATAATAACAATAGAATAAGCAATCCATATTAGGTACCTATAGGGCCGTAGAGGTATAAAACGATAACACAGCGCCTACTATTTTTAGTAAGAGTTTTTAGGTAGGTAGTTGCTGATTTCTCGGCGAGCGTCGAGCGACTATGCGCAGCGGCGCGCGGTGGCGGTATGTGTGCATCGCGTAACTTCGATTTAGTTCGGAACGGTTCGGAACGATGTTTGTGTGCGTGCGAACTAGACGTGCATGAAGGCTAGCGTCTAACTGCTCATCACTGGTACTATCTCTGTCGGGCATGATGCGAGGTGAGACAGCGTGCTTTTTGGCCATACCTACCACTGAGTTCGAGCCCGCGACTAGTGCCACCTTAAAGAAAGACCATTCATCACAAAAAAAACTTTCGTAAAGAGTTATCATTTATTTACTAACTTAAATTAAGAATAAACATACAGAAAATACATAAATTGCCTTTGGATTTTTTAAATATTGTAAATGAGAAACCTAAATCTAAATGGCGGATCATGAGGATGACAGTCTCCATGATTTTTAATTAAACTAACTTACGAACTACATATTATGTGTAAGCTCTATTGACTAAGGTTTGTCATATGTTCGTTAGGTCGACCGATAAAAGGTAGATCCAGTTAACAATTATTTATCGATTGAATAAAACTTAAAAAACTGCTGTGAAATGCGTTTTTTGCTCCTCACTCCCCGCAGGTAAATGAATTTTCTCCTGCACAGCGATTCGCGGAGTATTCCAAACCACCATTAGGTACGTTTGGACTTACTTAGATATGGTTTTATTTGGATTATATTTTCAGTGGATTAGATTGGCTTTCAATCAACGTTACTTATTTACATTGTCCTTTTCCTGCTTACACGAAATAAAATAAGACGTGTCAACACGATGGTACAACTAATACTACAGCTAGACATCAGTGCGCGAGCTTTTCGTTCCACTGCCTAATGTTATCGACGACCAGTTTGACCCTCCTGGCTCGCGCTGTCTCCAGCAAGCGTTTAGACTCCGCGCGTTGAGTCTCGATGTACTCTTGTAAGGCTGTCAGCTTTGTGCTCCAACTGGAATACAAGAAAATGGTAGGAATAACATATCAGGCATGCAACACCTAGTCGCGGGATTATTCGCAAGAGATACCGTGGCTCTGGAACACAAAGGGCAATGAAGGAACATGGATGGGTTTTAGTCAGTAAGTCTGATATTCCCGACTGCTCCGCCCAGAGCGTGAGAAGTCATTTGATAATTTCCCATCCCTAAAAAAAAAGGTGTTGCATGCCTTTTTTTTTTTAGGGTGGGAAATCTTTTAAATGCGTTAGGGGTAAAAGACAGAAAGAAAACAATTTGGCACACACAAAACAATGTAGTTACAAGAGATACGTGAGTGGGGCGTGTCGGGAAAGTCCGTTTCATATAATAAAAAGTTTAATAAATGTTCACAAAAGTTCATGAAAGTTCTAAAAAAATTATCAAAATTAAAAGTAGAATATAAGTAGTAAAACTATACGCGATGAGCGCGAGTGTCTGTTCCCACCGATGTTAGGTTGGAAAAAGCCCAGGGACTCGTCGTTACCGTGGGAAGCGCTACTCATGGAATTTGATGCCTCGCGCTTGTTTGCAAGTATGCTGAGCCAGCATCTTGGCATCGTAACACAAGTAAAAGTGTTATTTTTTTAGAATTTAGTTTCCAAAACAATAACATTGTGTGTCCCACAGCTGCGCCTAATAGGTGTTGCGAAATTTGTTCGAAAGGCAGGTAGGCAGCCGCTCCACGTAAAATTATTGCTGTTCAGCCGAATCAGGTTTGACTGGAAGCCGACCCCAATATAGTTGGGAAAAGGCTAGGCAGATTCTTCTTCATCGTGTGGGCGGTAAGGTTAACGACCCCACACTCCCTACTGTCAGAGTTTTTAAACCACCTCAAGGGCCTCTGACATGGTTTATTTGACGACCGTGATCACCGCCTTGCACGTGCATTCCGAAGCACGGAATCATCTTTCTAATAGACAATCCTAGCCAAACTGGAAAATAAATTTACAAAGTATGCTTTCCTATTGGAATCGAACCCACGACCACCGGGTCACAAACCACTCGAGCACGGAGGCAGTAAGGCAAAGTAGGGGTAGATGATGTATTTTTATAAGGATATAGTTGCTTTTCTCATGTAAGAGTTAAATTTTGTTTTCTTCGTATGTTAGTAGTTTAATTGTTATTTATGATTTTATCTTTTCTTTTCAATATTTGTACGCCTTCACGGCAAAACATAGCACACTTATGATACCTCATCTAAGATCTTTTAAATGTAAAAACCTATGTTTCTCAAATAAACACTGATTCTGAGAATCAGAATGTACAAAGTCACCTGTCGTGCTGATTCTCCCAGAACTGAAGCTCAGCGTCCACCCGCTGGTACTGTTCCAGCTGCTGCTTCAAGTCCTGCATGCGCGCGTTCAGTTCCCTCAGCTCTGTGGCGGAGGCGGCTACATCCGTGGCTTCCTTGCTAGTCTCGTTGTCCAGCATGTCTTGCTCGCGTTGGACTGTGGTTTTCATTTCACGGATTTTTGCGCGGGTTTCATCCTGTTAAGTAAAAGAACGCAATAAAGATGGCTGTTGAAAGCAGGACATACAAGTACAACAGTAAAAGTTGTTTATAATGACACATCAGTACAGCACAATACCTGGAAAAGGTCATTGTACAATGCGTTTCAAAAAAGAATAGGAACGTCAATGACCTGTCAAATGTCTCTTGAAAAGTACGGTTTGCATAGAAAACTTAGTTGCATGTCAATAACGGTTTATTTTACTTTGTTTAAATAAGTCTTAAATCAAATTTGAATAAAAACGTTCTATAGTTGTAAATTAGCTAAATATAATATGCAATTATTTAAAGTAATTATTAGTTCATTTAAACCATACCATGACACTCATTTCACTCAATATTTATCCTACTAATATTATAAATGCGTTAAGCGAAAGTTTGTGAGTATGTATGGATGTTTGTTACTCTTTCACGCAAATACTACTGAACCGATTACGATGAAATACCAAGAAAGACCCAGAATAACACATAGGCTACTTTTTATCCCGGAGTTCGCGAGGGATCGGGATTTACACGGGAATAACGAGAATTTATTTATTTATGGTTCACCCACAGCACATATATGGACATAAATACATTTAGTCTTACGGTAATATTCTAATATATATGCCAATTACGGGCAAACACAACATTGACAACATTGACAATTTATACGCGGACGAAGTCGCGGGCGGCCTCTAGTAAATAATAATTAAAAATATATAATCTTGCTTTGCTCACCCTACCTAATTGGTTTGAACTGTCGTCACAACACACACACAACATGGCGCTAAGTTGATCCTATTCTTATTTGAGTCACATTGTACACATACAATGGCCTTTGTCAGGTATTGCGTTTATTCTGTTACACATTGTATTTACATTTCTTCTCTCACTGAACTGTAATTTGTTATCTAACAAAATATTATAAATGCGAAAGCTTGGATGTTTGTTACTCAATCACGCCTGAACGGATCTTGATGAAATTTGGAACAGAGGAGTCTGGAATAGCACATAGGCTATTTTTTATCCCGGGAATATGTTCCCTGGGGATCACGCGGCCAAATCCACTGGCAGAAGCTATTTTGCGAAATAAATGTGTTTGAACCGAAACACTGACCAGAAGGGCAGCCCGTTTCCTCGCCAGAGTGGTCTTCTCTCTGGTCTGCTCAGATCGCTTCTGCGCCAGCAGCGCCGCCAGCGCCCGCAGCGCGTCCAGTCCTCGAGACACGCTGGCGGCGCACTCAGCGCTCATCAGGTCCCTGACACACAGGTACATACACATGAGACACGCAACAACACCAACCAACACTTAAACCATTCTTATGTTAGCGAGCCAATGGAATGATTGTACAATCATCACTTTCACTACATATTATAAAACAAAGTCCTATACCGCGTCTGTCTGTCTGTTCGCGATAAACTCGAAAACTACTGCACCTTTTTCATGCTGTTTTCACCAATAGATAGAGTGGTTCTTGATGAAGGTTCTAGTATTTAATCTGTCAAGCAGGCGAAGCCGCGGTTATAAAGTTCAGTTCTAAATAAGTAGAAAACTAATAAAGGAGCTGCGGGTCTAAAAAGGGCCACTGTCTGCTCGAGACACTGGAGCTTGGTGCCCAATAAAACGACGATGTCTTCACAATACTATGTATAATTACTTAAAATGCCAATGAGACAACGTAGTTGCGTTCTATTACGAATTTAGACAATGCCAAGCTCATATAAGAAGAAATCTAATGCGGACTGATGTTCGTCCGTTACAAAAAGTCGATGAATTGATTATCTCAAAATGTCAGGTAGAAATTTTTCCTTGACAATTTATTTTGTGCGCAATCTACCGACATTTTTGAGCGCCTGATAAAAACGGTTAGCAGCAACTAGACACTGCTCAAAACGTCAGGCGCAAACATCTTCCCGGTGGTTAAAAGTCTCCGGCTTTTAACTCTCACTCGATCAAGTGCTCCGTCGCTGGCAGCGGGCAGAGTCGCTTAAAGGGCCTCCGGTACGTTCCTTGTGTCGTTTGAATGTCTGCCACTCGACATACTCCATCTGGCCCAGGAAAGAGCTTGCTGATGCGGCCCATACGCCAGCACAAGGGTGGTAAGTTGTCTTCTTGAAGCAGCACTAGGTCGCCAACGTTCAGTGGAGTGTCGTTGGTGCGCCATTTTGATCTTTGCTGCAGCTCAGCCAAGTACTCCCTCTGCCATCTCCTCCAAAAGTGCTGTCGTATCTGTTCCAGTCGTTGATAGCGCTTCAGGTGAGTGAATTTGCAGTTTTCTAGGCTCGGTGAAGGCAGCGCGGTTAGCGGCCGTCCAAGCAGGAAGTGCCCTGGGGTGAGGAAAAGGAGATCATTCGGAGACGAGGACATGGGGTAAAGAGGGCGACTATTTAATATGGCTTCCACTTGTGCGAACAACGTGGATATCTCTTCGAAATTTAGATGCGTGTTGCCCATTACACGTCTTATATGATGTTTGGCGGATTTTACCCCGGCCTCCCAGATACCACCAAAGTGAGGAGCGTAAGCAGGTGAAAACAAAAATTTAATTTCTTCCTCTTTAGAGAAATCTGTTATTGCTTGCCGATTACATTTCAAAAAATTGCCAATTTCCTTGGCAGCGGCCACAAAATTGCGACCGTTGTCACTAAAAATTTCAGTAGGCTTACCCCGACGGGATATAAACCTACGCAGGGTAAGGATGAAAGCGTCCTTCGAAAGATCGCTTACCGCTTCCAAGTGTACGCATTTGTACCTTAAGCATACAAAAATGCATAAATAGCATTTCGTGACCCTTGATCCGCGCCCTTTCCTATTTGACACATAAAAGGGTCCGGCATAGTCTACACCAACACTACGAAACGGGAAGTCCACCGTAACACGCTGAGAGGGCAAGTTCCCCATTAAGGGTGTTAAAGTCTTGCCCTGTACCCTTCTACATGTGATGCAGTTGCGCACAGTTCTTCGAGCGAGGTTTCGGCCATTGATAGGCCACACGTATTGCCTGACACTCGCGAGGAGAAGCTGTGGCCCAGCGTGTAATTTGTGTAGGTGTTCCCGCTCAAAGATTAATTTTGTGAGATGGTGTGAGGAATATAGTAGGATAGGGTGTTTACTAGCAAATGAACTAGCTGAAGCATCCAGCCGGCCTCCTACTCGTATCAACCCATTTGCGTCCAAGAAAGGTGTGAGCCCTATGATGGGTGATTTCGTACTAATAGATTTTTCTTTGGATAACAAATCGTACTCAACAGGAAAAGATTCATGTTGAGCCTTACGACATAAAAGATCAAAAGAATTTTGTAATTCTTCTAAGCTAAGAGCGCCGAAACGCCTAGATTTAGGATTGCGTAAATTATAGAGGTATCTTAGTACATACGCATAATCTTGTTTTATTTTATGTAATTTACTATATTTATGAAATGGAATGATTGAAGAAGTACCCAACTTGGGAACAATGTTAGTTTTTGTTTCGGGAATTTCAGACTCGCGTTGGAGTTCATTTGATAAGGTAGGCCAAGAAGATTCGGCTTGAAGTAAAAATTCGGGCCCTGACCACCACAGACTACGATCCTTAAGCTCTTCGGGATAAACGCCGCGCGAGACGAGATCCGCAGGATTGTCTGAGGTAGGTACATACCGCCAACAAGAAACATCTGACAGTTCCAGTATTTCTGCTATTCTATTAACTACGAAGGTCTTTAACCTTCTAGAGCTAGTATGCATCCAAGCAAGGACAACGCTGGAATCACACCAATACAGTTTACGTGTTACTGGGAACCTCAGGGAATCGACAGCTGCCTTGCAGAGTTTCACAGCTAGTAAGGCGGCACACAGCTCCAAACGAGGTATAGTACAGGCCTTGATTGGTGCCACCTTTGACTTAGAACATAAAAGGTTAACATGCACGATACCTGCTTCATCAATAGACCTTACATAGACACAAGCGCCATAAGCCCTTTGGGAAGCGTCGCTGAACGTATGTAGCTCCGTAACAACAGGTGAATCACATAGAACCTGCCTCGGAAGTGTAAATGTAGCTAGACAAGATAGATTTTTAGAAAACTTACGCCAATCTCTTTCTACTTCCTTTGAAAGAGGTTCGTCCCAGCCAACCTTATCAAGCCAAAGTTGCTGCATTATTAATTTAGGAATAATAATACAGGGGCTGACAAAACCGAGTGGGTCAAAGATCTTAAACGATGTTGATAAAATATATCGCTTCGTGATTTTATCATTTATAGGAGGAATTTCGAAGGAATAATGTAAACTGTCAGTCTTGGGATTCCAGCCTAAACCGAGAGCATTTGAGGATTCACTAATGATAAGCGAGTCTGTAGAGTTTTCGGAGCAGGCTTCGAGTACGCTAGACGAATTAGATTTATATTTTCGTAGATTAAAACATGCTGCCTTAAGGGCTCCTGATACAGAACCTTGAATATGTATTAATTCCTTCTCAGAATTACATCCGGTAATTAAGTCGTCTACATAAAGATCGTGTTGTATAATCGTTCTAATGAGTGGATCTTCACACTCCTCACCCGACTGCCAAAGACACCTTGTGCTTAAATAACTTGCGCTTGTGAACCCATAAGTCACCGTATTTAAACGTAGCGTTTTAAGAGGCTGACGCTCGTCTTCTCTCCATAAGATAAGCTGAAGATTTCGATCTGACTCGTCCACTAATATTTGACGAAATAGTTTTTCTACGTCTGCTGCTAGAAGATATTTGTAGAATCGAGCTCGAGTTAAAATGGAGAAAAGAGAGTCTTGAATTTGAGGCCCAACCATTTGTATGTCGTTGACAGAGAGGCCTGAGGAAGTACGAGCCGATGCATCGAAGACGACGCGAATTTTTGTCGATTCGCTGTTTTCCTTAAAAACAGGATGATGTGGTAAGAAATAGCATAAATTACAATTTAAACTGTTTATTGCAATTTCAGAGAGATGACCTAATTCTGCATATTCTCTGATAAATTCAATATATTGCGACTTAACTTTAGGCTGTCTTCTAAATCGCCGTTCTAAATTGTGAAACCTTTTCTTGGCCATGTTGTAGGAGTCACCGAGACAATCCGGTGAGTTGATAAGAGGTAACTTGACAGAGAATCTGCCGTTTTCCAAGCGGCAGGTGTGCTGCAAAAAATGAGTTTCACATGCCTGTTCGCTTTCACTTAGATAAGATTTAGATGGAATCTCTTCCAGTTCCCAAAACCTATTTAATTTTAATTCTATGTTTTCATCATAAGAGTAATGGGTAAGTACATGATTGCATTTAATGTTCTTAGGTTGTTTGTGTTGCAGGGGACCTCCAATCAACCAGCCTAGCCTTGAGCTGTGTAATTTGGGAAGATTGGGGCCTAATGACTTCTGCTCACAACATATAATGTCCCAAAATAAATCTGAGCCTATGAGAATATCTATGAAAGAAGGCTGATAGAATTTAGGATCTGCTAAGATAATATTTTTAGGGATATTAAACGATTGAATATCAATAACCTTGTCGGGAATTAAAGATGTTAGTTCCTTCATAACATAAAGGTTAGAAACAACGTTGAATGGTGTATTTAAGGATCTTAATTGGGCAATGCAATATTCAGTTATTGTACCTGCATCATTGTTGCCAAAACCCACCACCTTTGTAGCATTGATAGGGCAGTCCTCTAATGATAACCTTTGTTTCAGGCTTAGACTTATGAAAGAGGATTGGCTGCCACAATCAAGCAGGGCGCGTACTGTTTCACGTTTATTAGTCTTAGGATTTACTATATCAATCAAGGCAGTACATAGAAGAGCATACTTGTTACCTTGATTGTTGCAGTTAGCCAACGTCTCAGGAACAGAACTATCGATGCTTGTACTAAATGAGCTGTTAGATGTACCAGTAGGAAGGTGCAACATAGAATTGTGTCTCTTGTTGCATTCAAGACAACGACCTGAACGGCATCTAAATGTAGGGTGACCTGACCTTAAACAATTAAGACACAATTTCAATTTAGTCGCCTCAGCTATACGCTCGCTTACGCTCTTCGCCTTGAACGAAGGACAATCAAATATTTTATGATCAGCGTTACAGCATGGACAGAGGTGCGATGAGGAGGATTGTGATTGTGGCTGGTTACTACTACTAATGTATGCATGTGCTTTAGTATGACGTGTATGGTCCAGTTGTTTCTTTGAATGGCCTTCTGGACGCTGTTTATCATGATTGGATCTAACGGCGTTGTCTGACTTGCTGCGGTGCAAGGACTCAAGCACGGCTGCCCGATCGTTCAAAAATTTATAAAATTCTTTGAGTGTAGAAGTGTCTGTTGACAACGCGTTACAGTGTTCCTCCCACTTTACGAAGGTGTTATTGTCTAATTTGGAAGCTACTATGTGAATGATAAGGGGATCCCAATTCTCAGTGACTTGTCCTAAGTTGGAGAGGGCGCGTAAATTCTTAGCCACGTGGTCAACCAAGAAGCGCAACGATCTTTCAGACTCCTTGTTTACGGGATTAATGTTGGTTAATGCAGTGAGATGATGACTTATCAATAAACGCTTCTTGTCGTAACGTTCGAGCAATAGGTTCCAAGCTTCCCGATAATTATCAGCCGATACTTCTAGATTTGAAACGGTTCGTGCTGCTTCTCCTTCTAAATATGAAATTAAATAATGAAACTTGTTCACTGAACTAATTCTACTATTTTCATGTATTAAGGATCGAAACGTGTCGCGAAATTCCATCCATCGAAAGTATGACCCGTCGAATTTAGATACCTGTATCATAGGTAGCTTGAAACCTATTTCATTGTGATCGATAGCGCAATGAGTTATATTGTGAGGAGTGCTTGAGTCGTGGATGCCTTCATCCCTAGTGTGCATTTGTAATAACTCTTGAGCCATTACGATATTGCTAATGAATTCTTTCTCAATACGTTCTCGTTCTTCAAGTTCATCTTCCAACCCACTAGAATTAAGAATTTCAATTTGACTTTGTAAGTCATCGAACCTTGAAGATAAAGTTTCGAATTTACTAAGTTTAAGTGTAAGTTCCGCCCTATGTGTTGTATTAAAAGTGTCTAAACGCGATATTTTTTCTAAATAATTTTTAAACTTCGTTACTTGGCCCTTGACGGAACTACGTCTAACATTTAATTCCGCCAAGTTCTTGGCTTCGTCACCTAAACCCATTGTAACTGTTTATTTCAAACAGAATTCTTGTGAGAAAGAAATTAAAGAAAGTATTTAAGATTGAAATAAGCTCAAGGAAAAGTAACGTTAAAATAAACCAAATAAAATGAAAGAATACGCTCACGCCCCTGGTTGGTGGTCTCTGCCGCACGGGAGGCCGAAGTCGCAGGCACCGGTTTGCGGGCTCTGCACGGGCGCTGCGCGCTGCGGCGACGTGGCTCAGCGATGCACGGGAAACTTGGGCAAATCTGAAATGTTCGGCGGAATAATCACTAAACGGAACTAAAATAAGGTACAGCTGCAGCCTGTGGAATTAATTTCTTAAAAGAAATTCTTCAAAAAAACAACAAAAAAAAGGTTGATTGTACTAATGACCTTATGTCGGTATGTAGGTACTTTGAGATGTGAAATGTAAAAAAACCTGAAAATTCACCAAAAACGGAAAAAGAAATGAAATATGCAACGTAGAATATCCTTGCGAGTTGTCACTGATACTAAATAATAGCAAACTCGTGGAAAATAAAAGAAAGAAATACTTAGAAAGTATGACGCAATTCCGTAACCTTGACAAGGTGAAACTATTTTTTTTTTGTTAAACTATGAATTTGCACAAGTAGAAAACCATACAGAAATTGGATTAGGACGTAGGCTACTTGGGTTAAACGGAAGTTTAGGAATTAAGGAAGGGCACTTAGCTGCAGAAATGCTGGTGCGCTGCGGTGTGACGCCGTAAATAGCATCAATGTCCGGCGGTCTAAGTACTGCTTGTATTCTTCCAATGTACGTGCTTCTCCCAGGGGGTGGATGTGGCGCGGTGCTGACCGGCTGATTGCTGCGGCGCGATGCTGCCCTACTCCAGCTAGGCCCTGGTTTGGAGGCAGGCGTGAACGTTCTTCTCCCAAGGGCTGGATGTGGCGCGGTGCTGGCCGACTGGTAGTTGCGGCGCAGTGCTGGCCTACTCCAGCTAGACCTTGGCACTCCGAATTTTCCCTCGGATTGTGTCCTGTCACGGTCGCCAAATATGTCTGCTCGAGACACTGGAGCTTGGTGCCCAATAAAACGACGATGTCTTCACAATACTATGTATAATTACTTAAAATGCCAATGAGACAACGTAGTTGCGTTCTATTACGAATTTAGACAATGCCAAGCTCATATAAGAAGAAATCTAATGCGGACTGATGTTCGTCCGTTACAAAAAGTCGATGAATTGATTATCTCAAAATGTCAGGTAGAAATTTTTCCTTGACAATTTATTTTGTGCGCAATCTACCGACATTTTTGAGCGCCTGATAAAAACGGTTAGCAGCAACTAGACACTGCTCAAAACGTCAGGCGCAAACAGCCACTTTAGAAGAATCATAATATTAACCACACAACAATCTGTGAAATTTCATTTTCATCTTTATGGCTAACACATAAGGTTCAAGGTTGATTGGGAAAAGACAGTGATGGGTAGAGTGATGCGCTTTCTGATTCTGCTAAAGTGGTCTTTTTAGACCTGTTATTTTCTATTTCTATATCCGCCACTTTATATAATTTTGAATTCAAATCCCAAGCTATACCATTAACCAAATACCATTTGGTCCAGCTAAAAAGTATGGAGAAGAAGTTGTTATCTATACATATAATAAAACCTTGTCTGTACATTAAATATTTTCGCATAAAAAATACATAGAAATGTCAGAAAAAAGACAGAACACAAAAATGCAACTTTTGAAATTTTTGTCTGTATGTCTGTTAGTTTGTGGGAGCACCACGCATAAACCACGGATTGGATTCAAAATATAGGTACTTAAAAATATTTAACGACTAGCTGACCCGCGCAACTTCGTTTGCGTCAGATTTTCCATTACTGCTCCGCTCCTATTTGTCTTAGCGTGATGATATATAGCCTATAACCTTCCTCAATAAATGGGCTATCTAACACTGAAAGATTTTTTCAAATCGGAACAGTAGTTCCTGAGATTACCCCCTACATACAAACTTACAAAAATACTTACTAACAAACTTACAAACAAATTTTACCTCTTTATAATATTAGTATAGATATCCGGAGCAACATTTTCCGTTGTGCAATGTTGTTAGTTAAAATCGGAAAAAATGTGTTTCCTTTTTACTGTGCTGGACAAAATTAAATAAATAAATAGATACAGTGTCCTGCATTAGGTACCCTCTTCCTTATTTTCTTAATTCTGAGAGAGATCAGGATACGTAACTGAACGTATATTTTGTATATACAACACATCACATAATTTTCCGACATCCACGCGAACGAAGTCGCGGGCACAGCAGCAGTTCATAATAATCTAAATCCCAATCAGTCAACCTCCGTCGGATTACCTTTTAAATATCTTACTTACCAAAGAAATATCTGGCACTTAAAATCTAGAAAGTTCTAAAACTTACTTCTCATCAATAGCAAGTGAAGCAAGATCAGGGAACTGCGCGGACAAGTGGATGAGCCCCTGCTTGTACTCCACGCAGCTGTCCAGGGTCTTCTTCTGCCACAGCGCCAGCTCTGTCTCCTTGCTCAGCACCATCTGACATGTTTTTGATGAATAATACTGATTTAAGTGTATCTAGTCAAATAAATACAAATTAATCTTGGTTGGGTGACTTTTATGGCCGTGTATAAATGATTAATTCATTCAGCTAGCTGCGATTCCCGAGACCGTTATGCTCTAGGGGAGGCATATCAGTCCAGCGTGGATGTCCTTTTGGTTGAATTGAGTGGAACTCTCTGCCTGCGTCTGTGTTTCCGAACGCGTATAATCCGAATCTCTTCAAAGTTAGAGTGAACAGGCTACTTCTGGGTAAGCTCGCTCCATCGTAGACTTTGTCTCTGTTATCTCTGACCAAGACTAGAGTCAAGAGAAAACCCATATAATGTAAAAGAAAAAGAATATAACTTTGTAGCTAGGCAACCCCGAGCTGTAGGGGTAGGGTTTAATGTTGATCAAACTGATAGCGGCGACCAATCCGACGATCGCGTGGACGTGGATAAAGTTCCCCGCACCGTCCGACCAACCCCTGTTGCTGGCACCACTGTTGCCGCGCGGGCCACACTCGCCACACCCTCGCCACACACTCGCCACACACTCGCCACACACTCGCCACAGGGGACGCCACGGGTTTCTGATCGCACACGCAAGGTGCCGTCCATCCTAGATTTTTAAACGTAACTATTTCCTATGTACCCCTGCTATATTCTACTCTTGTGCTTTAATCTTGTATTTTAAGTAATTAAAGTAAGTTAAGTGAAGAAAAACCCATGTACTTTCTCTGAAGAGGCCAGAACCCCAAGCCCGTCGGCTACAACTTCTAAAACGTTCTAAACAGCATAGTATGCCAAAGCGTTAGTTTACCTTGCCGATCTGCTCCGCGAGCGATCGCTTGGAGTCTTGCACACGTAACGCGTAGTCCACTTCATCCAACAGCTTGGTGCGCTGTTCCACACTGAGGGGCTGCTTCTCTAACTCTTGTTTGAGTTGCAGACTCTCCGTCCTATGATAACAAAGTAAAAAAGTAAAATGATGACAAGGTAACACAGGCCGAAGAAATAGCTCATTTTAGTTTTTTTAGCAGAAAGGTGCTGGAGTGGCAACGAAGTACCGAAAGGCGTACTTTGGGCAACGGTTCCCTGCTGCTTTAACACAAAGTAGAGAGATGTCTTTAATGATGGGTAATTTATTCTGGCAGACAACCTTGTATTCAATTCCTGATATTCTAAAATTCCAATCTCATGCGTCGTCTTAACATAAATCTATCATCACGGCAAACTCGGTAACGGCGTTCCGATTTTGACGCATATTTGCGTGATGTTTATTTTACATTAGGTCAACGTCTTATTCGAACAAAAATTTATCTTAATTTTTGACTAGTTTACTACATACAACAGTCACATAAAATAAGCAGTACAAAACCGATAGATCTCTCAGCAGGTCAAATGTTTTAACAGTCTACGATAATTTAGGCACGATCGGTTTTCATTTCTCACCTGATGATGAGCGATGGTGGTCTGTTGTTTTTGGGGGGATAACCGACCTTAAAACTAAAGGACACTTTCTTGTGTTCAGCAGCGAAAATCTTTCAGCTAAAGTGAGACTTACGTAGCTCTATCAATCTCCACATCCAGCTGTCGGATGGTGTCGGCCAGGTCGGCCCTGAGCGTGGCCTGCACGTCATACTGCGCGCGGTCGGCCCGGCGCCTTCAGTCCGCTGAGCAGAGCTAAAGTGAGACTTACGTAGCTCTATCAATCTCCACATCCAGCTGTCGGATGGTGTCGGCCAGGTCGGCCCTGAGCGTGGCCTGCACGTCATACTGCGCGCGGTCGGCCCGGCGCCTTCAGTCCGCTGAGCAGAGCTAAAGTGAGACTTACGTAGCTCTATCAATCTCCACATCCAGCTGTCGGATGGTGTCGGCCAGGTCGGCCCTGAGCGTGGCCTGCACGTCATACTGCGCGCGGTCGGCCCGGCGCCTTCAGTCCGCTGAGCAGAGCTAAAGTGAGACTTACGTAGCTCTATCAATCTCCACATCCAGCTGTCGGATGGTGTCGGCCAGGTCGGCCCTGAGCGTGGCCTGCACGTCATACTGCGCGCGGTCGGCCCGGCGCCTTCAGTCCGCTGAGCAGAGCTAAAGTGAGACTTACGTAGCTCTATCAATCTCCACATCCAGCTGTCGGATGGTGTCGGCCAGGTCGGCCCTGAGCGTGGCCTGCACGTCATACTGCGCGCGGTCGGCCCGGCGCGCGCTGCGCTGCGCCTTCAGTCCGGACAGCAGCGCCTCCCGGCGCTCAGCACGCCGTGACTCGTCAGCGCGCGCGGCTGCTTCCACCTCATCTTCGAGGCACAACTCGTACTCTGTGGAGGGAAGGTTTCATTCACTTTTTGCTATATGAAAGGTACAAGGGCGGTCTACATATCTGAGGAATTATCCACCAACCACCCAACTAAATTCAAAGTCAAAGAGTCTCATCTCTTCAAAGTTAGACTGAACAAGCTCCCTCTGGGTAAACTCGCTCCAGCGTAGACTTTGTCTCTGTCACCTCTGACCTAATCTAGAGTCAAGAGCAAAAAAGTGCAGAAACTAAAGGTTCACACAGAAGCGTCAATGTGAAGAATAATAATCTATACTAATACTAATATTATAAAGAGGTAACATTTGTTTGTAAGTTTGTATGTAGGGGGTAATCTCAGGAACTGCTGGTCCGATTTGAAAAAATCTTTCAGTATTAGATAGCCCATTTATCGAGGAAGGCTATATATCATCACGCTAAGACTAAAAGGAGGCGAGCATTAATGGGAAATGTGACGCAGACGAAGTTGCGTGGGTCAGCTAGTTTACCTATAAGTTTCGAAATTGCAACGCTAGATGGCAGTCTACTTGTGCTCTCCCCAAAACGGAGCGAGAAGGAACTATAGATAGCAGCACAGAAGCGTCAACGTCAAGTATTCTTAACGCCAAAGTTTCGAATATGCGACACTAGATGACACATAACGCTGTGCAAGTTCCTTTTAGTATTTACGGATCCTTAAAATGTACGTTATCATATAGCAGGGATGGCGAACCTTTATTGGTAGCCGTGCCACTGCTAATATATAAAAAAAAATAATTTGGCCAAGATGTACCACCGAAGTATCTTGATTTAGTGATTTTACGGACAAAAATCTTTACTATCAAATCGTAATACGAATTCTTAAACCAAAGTTTTGTTAATTTAATTTATTTTATCTTTATTTCAGACGTAAGTCCATATTTTACAAAACACATCGAGAGAAAAAAAAAAGCAAAAAGTTTTTTTTTTTTTTTACTATTGATAGGCATACGTTTGAAGACCACTATCTCACCTGATGGTAAGCGATGATGCGGTCTAAGATGGAGCACGCTTGCCTAGAAGTAACCCATTCACTCTTGACTTAAACACTTCCAGCACGCGTAGCATGACCACCGTAGAAACGAGTTTTGTCGACCGGAGAATCGACAAAATGACAAATTGAAGAAAGATTTCTATCTTCCTAAGCATGGCGATGTTTGACATGTAGAAAAGAAATGTTTCTTTTCTTCGATCGACATAAGTCTACAACGTCGAGCATGCCGACAATATTTTCTCTACTTTTGACATTTGGGGGTAGAAATAACTCTCTATATGACATGTCAAATAGTCTACATCTTCTAGGACCTAGACAAGGAATATTTATTTCAACAGTGGTCATGTCGATGGTCTCCTCAGCCTGAGGGTCGAAAAATTCACTTGGGAGGCGCATGGGCTGGCCGTAAACTAATTTGGCGGCTGAAGCCTGAGCGTCCTCTTTGTAAGCGCTACGAATACCTAACATGACTAGTGGAAGAGATTCCACCCAACTGTCGTTTGCGTGGCAGGTGATCGCAGCCTTTCGTTGACGGTGGAATCTTTCCACCAGTCCATTACAGGCAGGATGGTACGCGGTTGTTCTGCGATGCTGGAACCCAGCAATTGCAGACAGGCTTCTGAAGAGTGCTGATTCGAACTGCCTACCTCTATCGGTTACGATATCCGATGGGCAGCCGCAACGAGCAACCCAGCCACTTAGTAAAGCCTTTGCCACTGTTTCTGCAGTGATGTCTGCTATTGAAATATTTTGATCCTAATTTTGATCATTTTTTTTTTTTTTTTAATATTTATAGGCGTACGTTTGACCGCTATCTCACCTGATGTTAAGCGATGATGCGGTCTAAGGTGGAGCACGCTTGCCTAGAAGTAACCTATTCACTCTTGACTTAAAGACTCCCAGGTTGTAGCTATCAGGAAACACAGACTCAGGCAGGGAATTCCACTCCTTAGCTGTACGCACAATGAATGTATTCCCAAAACGTTTTGTGCGTATAGGTGGGATGTCCACCATGTACCGGTGGTACATCGCCGTACGTCTTGTGGTCATCAATATAATCAATATATAATTTATGTATTTTATAATTATTAAAACACTAGCTGACCCGTGCAACGTCGTCTGCGTAACATTTTTCATTACTGCTCCGCTCCTATTGGTCTTAGCGTGATGATATCCTATAGCCTTCCTCGATAAATGGGCTATCTAATACTGGAAGAATTTTTCAAATCGGACCAGTAGTTCCGGAGATTAGCGCGTTCAACCAAACAAACAAACAAACAATCAAACAAACAAACAAACTCTTCTGCTTTATAATATTAGTATAGATTAAGTAGGTCACTACAAATCATTTTATTTTGGCCAAATAGAACTTAGAAAGTATGTCGGGGTAGACAATGTCTACCAACATCTCAATTTGTCGGGTTGTACGTTGTAAATAAACTTTTTTTGTAATGACTAAAGTAAAAACACTTTGGACGATATTAGAGGGAAGAAAGTTAACAGTAAAGAACGCATTGCTCTGTGTATGGCAAAGTTTTCATCAGACAATGCCACCAATCACCTTTTATTTAGAATGTTATTATGTTCTCTTCTCATCGCATGGTAGGATATTATGTTCACTTACATTAATTACACACAATTATTGGAATAATCAGTACTTTATTTAACTAACCATAAAATCTACTTACTTTTTCCTTGCCGCCATGATCATAAACACAAATTCTAATTTAAATCGGTACGATAATAAATTCAACAAAAAGTCAAAATTATGTTATTTGTAAACAAACAAAATTCAAGCATTTACTTCAATTAAACCATTTACAGGCACTTTTGAATTGTCAAGGTCGGTCGGTCCAAAAAGTTGAAGCTATTTGCACGTTCCAAAGCGTAGATCTCTATGGAGAAGAACGTGCAAGAAACTCCACGGACACTCTTTTAAAAATAATATTTTTTAACAAAGATTTATTTACATCGGGTTGAAATTATACATACATGTGAGAACGATGTAAAAGACGAGCAGGATAAAAGCGTCCGGAATAAAAGAGGAACAATTCAAATAAATAATTAAAATTAACCATGGCAGCTAAGAAATGACCAGTCCCGACTGACGGCGCCCGTTCACGAACATGACGCATGCGCCAGCACCATTCGGCTCAACCATTTTGAAGGGAGCCAAATGATCCAACGCATACGCCACCATCAGCTAGACTGTTGAGTGAGCATGACACTCCCAACCGCCAGGGTACATTCAAGTCAAAAACATACCTAAAACTCACACATGTGCTGTTAATGGCTGAAATTATACAATGCAAATAAGTTGATTCTAACAATGCAAATTTTTCTTACAATCTTCAGTCTTCAGCCGGTCCAACAAATGTTTCCAAAATATTTACAGATTAGTGTGTGCTCCCTAGTGGCTGTGGAGCAGTACCAGCATTCAGCCAAGCATTTTTATCTTCAATATAATCCCCCAACTTATAATATGCTTGCCTGCATAGTGTGCGTTTAATACAAGACTTGAATTTCGTCTCATTTAGTTCTAATATATGGGGAGGTATCTTATTATAACATTTTAAACAGTACCCCATGAAAGATGAGGCTACTTTAGCCAGTCTGAAGCCTGGTTGAACTAACTGGTCCCTATTTCTAGTAGGTACCATAATTATTATGTCTCTCGCTTCTTTTACTAAAAAGATGTAAATTCTTTCTGACATACATGATGTTTTCGTAAATGTATTGACAAGGTACCGTCATGATGTTAATAATCTTAAACAGTTCCCTAAGAGAATCGCGCCGGCGGAGATTATATATCGCTTTGATGGCTCTTTTCTGCAGAATAAAAATAGACTCGATGTCTGCAGCCCATCCCCATAGTAAAAAATTCAAAAAATTCAAAATTCAAAATTCAAAAGTCATTTATTCAAATTAGGCTGAGGGCCAGCACTTTTTGAACGTCATGTTTTACAAAAGACAGTCCCCCAAAACGCCCGCCACTTCCTAGTGTTTTAGCTGTGGAGAAGAAGTGGCCAACAAACTCCCCAGCAACACAACTGTCTGTTACGTTTTAGGAACTAGAATTTTACACTAATTAATATGCAAAGTAATCCAAAAATTCAAAATTCCTTCTAAAATTTACATGACACAAAAATAAATATATACATTATTTATCACTTGTTAGCTACTAGCACTATGACACTAAAACAAAATACACACTTAAGCAAGTGTTGACGTATGTGGGTTTAAATAAGTATAAAAAAATGACCTACATAGTCAGACAAATAAATAAAAAAAAAGAAAATAAAAGACCAAATAAAATAAAATAAAAAATTATATGAACACATATAACCTGTCATAAAACTACTATACTATCTACTTATACACAAGGAACATGATAATTTGTCTTGCGTTCAACACAGCGACCAACTATTCTTATCGTCTAAATAATCATTAATAGAATAGTATGCCTTGGAACAGAGGTTAGATTTTACTTTTTCTTTAAATGAGTTAAAAGGCAGATCGAGATAAGAAATTGGAAGTATTGTATAAACGGATAACGAGCCCCACAAATGAATCATGGACCTTACGAAGTCGGTGTGAAGGAGCATGTAGCTTGTGCTTGTTTCTGGTGTTAAAGTTGTGGATGTCGCTCGTTTTACTGTATAAATGTATGTTTTGCCTAATATATAAAATGTTTGCAAAAATAAATTGAGATGCTACCGTGAGAATTCCAATCTCTTTGAAAATTTCTCTTAATGAAGCTTTTGACCCTAGCTGATATATTGCTCGCACAGCACGTTTTTGTAAGACAAATATATTTTGTATATCAGCAGCTTTTCCCCACAATAAAATACCGTAGGACATAACACTATGGAAATAACTAAAATAGACTAACCTAGCTGTATCAACGTCAGTAAATTGTCTAACTTTCCTAACGGCGTATGCGGCAGAGCTGAGCCTTCCCGACAGGCTTGATATATGTGGGCCCCATTGTAGTTTGGAATCAACAGTTATGCCCAAAAATACTGCCGCGTCCACAGTTTCAAGCACCTCGTCACTTAAGATTACATTAGGACCTAAATTTCTAACATTTGGCAAGGCAAACTTTATACATTTAGTTTTTTTAGCATTTAGAACTAAATTATTCGACGTAAACCAATCCGTAACCATTGAAAGAAATACCGTAAGACATGATACTGTGAAAGTAACTAAAATATACCAGTCTCGCGGTATCGACATCCGTTAGTTGGCGGATTTTTCTAACAGCATATGCTGCTGAACTTAGCCGTCCGGAAAGAGATATATGAGGGGATGTGAAACATCCTACTAATATTATAAATGCGAAAGTTTGTGAGGATGGATGTATGTGTATGTGTATGTATGTTTGTTACTCTTTCACGCAAATACTACTGAACCGATTACGATGAAATTTGGTATGTAGGTAGCTGAAGGCCCAGAATAACACAACACATAGGCTACTTTTAATCCCGGAGTTCCCGAGGGATTGGGATTTACACGGGAATAACGAGAATTTATACGCGGACGAAGTCGCGGGCGGCCTCTAGTAAACCGTATAGATTAAAAATATGTTCGAGTAACACGTTTTGTTGTTGCTTTGAGTTACGTGCAAAGAGTGTGAAAAATAGAGTATTTGACACATTCTTTTGGCTAACTAAACGTAAATTCATCGTAGTATTCGCAGAATGACCTCATCACTAGCTACTTCTCCGTTGCTATGGAAAGACTAGATATATGTCTTTATCTTCATAGAAACGCGAGTCTACGGGTCGCGCCATGCTCGGGCAGAAGACATGTCGAGTGGGATAGAAAGAGCTTTGTCTTTTCTTGGTAGAATAGAGATAGAATCGCCATGCTACGCGTGCAGGTTGTAGCTATCAGGAAACGTAGACTCGGGCGGGAATTCTACTCCTTAGCTGTATGCACAATATGTTTGTTTTTATGCAAATAAAAGATACCATAATTTCGGTGTTTGCAAATATTATCTAGCTTATTTAGTATACATCCAGGTAATCTCTTAGTGGCATGCCAGAATTAGTTGTCTGCGTGCCGCCACTGTCACACGTGCCATAGGTTCGCTATAACATATAAGGATCCCTAAAATTTTCGTTTTTATAACACAACTTACTTTTGATGGTCTGTTTCAACTCTGCAATCTTTTCCTCGTCATTGCCCAGCAATATCTTCAAGTTCTGCAAGTACTCCTCGTTCAGGTCCTCAAACTGATGACCGGGGTCTTGGAATCTGTATTAAAAGAAAAAGTATGGGTATTGTAGGTAAGCATTATGAGAGGATTTTCCGAAAGGGAAAAAGATTTTCCGAGCAAATAGAAAAAAACCGAAATTAATGCAAATAAATGTTTTTGGATTTTAGGGGTGAAAAGATGGATGGATTGAGTCAGGAGCAATTTGAAAGAAAAGGGCGTTAGTGATAGTGTGACGGCTGATAGGACATAATGAAGAAAAAAACGTGTTGCGTTGCGCCGACCCTCAGTAACATGGGATACTGACCTATAAAAAGTTTGCGAAGAAAACTTAGTTGCATATTGATAACGGTTTATTTTACTTTGTTTGGAATAAGTCTTAAATCGAAATTAAATAAAAACGTTTAATAGTGGTAAATTAGCTAAATATAATATAAAATTATTTTAAGACATTATTAATTATTTTAAACCATACCAAAACACTTTTTTCAGTCAATGTTTATCTATACATATAATAAATCGTAAATAATAATTTTAAAAAATAATCTTGCTTTGCTCACCCTACCAAATTGGTTTGAATTGACAGCTATGACGTCACAATATGGCGGTAAATCGATTCTGTTCTTATTAGAACGCATTGTATGTATTTGTGTATATTTTGGCATACCTGATCCAGCACTTGTACATGTAGTCTCTTCGCAGACAGGATAGCTCGTCTTTGCCGACGTACAACCACTCGTTTAACACTGGCATTTCCTAAAACAAATACAAAGCATATTTATAAATTACATTTGAGGCGTCATTGATTGGGCCTGTGGACGGCGAGCTATGGGTGGCTCGCCGTCCGTCCGTCTAGTGACGACAGGCCGTGTCGACGGCGCGTTAGTGTTCCACGCGCGCCTCAAAGAGAGTCAGCACACAGAGGGACCCGAAAGGGCCGACGCCTGCCGGAGTCGCGGGATTATTCGCAAGAGACACCGTGGCTCCGGAACACAAAGGGCAATGAAGGAACATGGATGGGTTTTAGTCAGTAGAAGTCTGACACTCCCTCCCGCTACACACAGAGCGGGAGGAGTCATTGGATGATTTCACATCCCTAAAAAAAAAAAAAAAGGCGTCATTGATTACACTATTTTACAGTAAAGCCGGAAAAAAATTGACAGTTGCTGACTACACATGGTACCTATGCTTAGTTCATATATACAGGTGAATTTTTAAAGTGTGCCTTTATGGCCAAATTCGAAACTACGACGAATATCAAAAACACTGAAATGAGTCTCGAGCTCGATTTTGATGAAAACTAAAACTGCATCATTGGATTTTGGAAAGTAATTGTATTTTAATTTCCGCGCATTATTTGAGAAAGTACTATACAAGCCTTGGCCACAACAAGGCATTGATAGACTTACGTATGTGTGTCACGTCTACGCCTTGGCCCACATTTACACGTTCGTCCATCCTGCAATGCCTCTTTTGCTGGCCGCTAAATGTACCATTATTCCAAATTCAAAACTATTTTTTTTTAAACTTATCCCTTTTTCAGTTTCTGACTTTTTATATAGGTACATTTCGTGGGTTTGCGGTTAAAAGGTTATCAGGCAGTTAAAACTAACTTCTCGTTATGTTTATTAGAATCATTTATGTTTGTCGTATAATCCTGTCTTATTGTAACTTAAAACAGATAACTTTGTGTCTATTGTAATGACAGATAAAGCAATAAGGGCTGGTAATATTATAGCGCTGCTTGGAGAGGGGTGCAACCAATATTACGCCGATACCAAGAGACAGGTTCCGTTCAGAGAAGGTTCTGGGAGAAAACATTCCACACAACCACGAGACGACCGCTTTTTAGTGACTCAGGCGCTGAGGAACCGCAAATGCAGTTACATAGACCTCAAAAGGAACCTTGCAGAGGTACGTGGAGCACACTGCACAAGTTAGCTTATGGACTGTGAGGAGGAGGCTTTAAGCGGCTGTTAGACGCAGTCGACGACCAGCGCGGGCCCCAAGTTACTCCATGAGCACCGGATTACTCGACTGAGGTTCTCTAGAAATTGTCCATCTTGGACACCAGGTTTTTTTTTTCTCTGGGTGTGTTTGCAATCAGCCCTAAGGCTATGAGCAAATGAGTATTGTGATGCTGTCATGCGGAGTGGCTTCCCATTGGAAGCATCTACTCATCTGCTGCCCAGAGCTACTACCGGTCTTGTAGCTCTAGGATATGACGTTTTAGTCGTCTCACATAGTGGTCTACGGTTAGTTGGCGAGCAAGTTTGTTAGGGTGATGGATTAACCATTCTCTGTATTTAGCTGCCAAACTCTGAATTTCCTCTTTGATCGTCCTCATTTTAAGGTGCTCTTGAACTTCGTTGTTGGTTATGTAACATGGCATACTTCTGCAATAGGGAATATGCATAAAAACATACGAGTATTTATTACCTAAACAGTTTATCTAAAAATATACAAAAATATATTACTAACAGTGGAAATAGAATCAAAATTGCTCGAAAAACAAACGAGATATAATTATTTTAAACAAATATATCTATCCCTTTCGCGAAAACGCTGTTTTCTATGGCAGATGTATAGACGTCACGGACTGTGACGTCAAATTCCATGTCGGACTTCTCGTTCTAATAGTAATTTTTGAAGCGTTATAACTTCATCGCTGATGAAGTTTTCTAGAGTGTTTACTGGAGCTTATAAGTAATATAAACTTAAAAGACCAGGGGAATGCTATGCCAATGTTAGTTTAGAGTTTAGAAGAAATCACCCCTTATGGTGGCGGGTTCGTTATGTTTTGGGAGTAACTTCCAGCTATCATTCCGAGAGAATATTATTGAAAAAGGCTCACTACATGAGTAAAGGTGCATAACAGATTTTACCACCTCCAAAAACATCAGGGAGCTTAAACATGTGATATCGGCTGAGTGGGAATACATTCCACAGGACACCATCAAAAGTTTTGAAAAAGAACTTGGTGGAAGCATGCCCAGACAATAACATGCCATCATCGGTGCAAGGGAAGGTCATACTCGTAATTAATTTTTGATTTTTTTATTTAAATACCGTTAAAATACTCGGTAGTCTTAATTTCAGTGCACAAAAAATTACATAAAAATCTGCCAAAGCTTTTCGGAAGTGTTTGATTACAAACACCGTGACACGAGATTTTTATATATTAGTTAGATGGTGTAACTCACGATGTGGGTGACGAGGTCCAACAGGTAGGCTATGAGCGCCAGCGCGTGCGGGAAGTGTTCACCGTCTTCAGCCACGACTTGGTATATTAGATAGATGGTGTAACTCACGATGTGGGTGACGAGGTCCAACAGGTAGGCTATGAGCGCCAGCGCGTGCGGGAAGTGTTCACCGTCTTCAGCCACGACTTGGTATATTAGATAGATGGTGTAACTCACGATGTGGGTGACGAGGTCCAACAGGTAGGCTATGAGCGCCAGCGCGTGCGGGAAGTGTTCACCGTCTTCAGCCAGGACTTGGTATATTAGATAGATGGTGTAACTCACGATGTGGGTGACGAGGTCCAACAGGTAGGCTATGAGCGCCAGCGCGTGCGGGAAGTGTTCACCGTCTTCAGCCACGACTTGGTATATTAGATAGATGGTGTAACTCACGATGTGGGTGACGAGGTCCAACAGGTAGGCTATGAGCGCCAGCGCGTGCGGGAAGTGTTCACCGTCTTCAGCCACGACTTGGTATATTAGATAGATGGTGTAACTCACGATGTGGGTGACGAGGTCCAACAGGTAGGCTATGAGCGCCAGCGCGTGCGGGAAGTGTTCACCGTCTTCAGCCAGGACTTGGTATATTAGATAGATGGTGTAACTCACGATGTGGGTGACGAGGTCCAACAGGTAGGCTATGAGCGCCAGCGCGTGCGGGAAGTGTTCACCGTCTTCAGCCACGACTTGGTATATTAGATAGATGGTGTAACTCACGATGTGGGTGACGAGGTCCAACAGGTAGGCTATGAGCGCCAGCGCGTGCGGGAAGTGTTCACCGTCTTCAGCCAGGACTTGGTATATTAGATAGATGGTGTAACTCACGATGTGGGTGACGAGGTCCAACAGGTAGGCTATGAGCGCCAGCGCGTGCGGGAAGTGTTCACCGTCTTCAGCCAGGACTTGGTATATTAGATAGATGGTGTAACTCACGATGTGGGTGACGAGGTCCAACAGGTAGGCTATGAGCGCCAGCGCGTGCGGGAAGTGTTCACCGTCTTCAGCCAGGACTTGGTATATTAGATAGATGGTGTAACTCACGATGTGGGTGACGAGGTCCAACAGGTAGGCTATGAGCGCCAGCGCGTGCGGGAAGGCATGCAGAGTGTTCACTGTCTTCAGCCAGGACTTGGACACCGTGCCCGGGTACAGCAGGCGCTTCGACAGGTGGGGCAGCTGCCGAAAAACAATTTTACTTAATTAAAAGAAAAAAGGTAATGTACAACTCGTTGCTACTAGCACAGTTCACTATCGTAATCAGTATCGCTCTGCCTGAGTCTCAAGTCTGAGTGTTTCATGTAAGTACTATTTTCTGCCAGCGGCTTCGCCCGCGTGATCCCTAGGGAACATATTCCCGGGATGAAAAGTAGATCCGTTAAGCCGTTCTGGCGTGATTGAGTAACAAACAACCAAACTTTCACATTTATAATATTACTCGTTTGGTGTAAAGCGAAATTATAACCATCTTCCCCTCGACATTATAATTATTAAAGGATATTGCAAACTGTCGTAAGCCGTTTTACGAAGCTACTCGCTAGCCTCTAGGCGCAAAAGCAAGCCGCCTCGCCTGCCTGCCTGTGCGTTCGCGACCTTATACAAAAATAATCCTTATAGCATGTATCAGTATTCACGCGCGATGGCTTATTATTAGCGTATTTCATGTGTAACTTTGGTGTTTCTATACCGATTTCTATGATTCTTTTTTATGGAATAGTTAATAATGTTAACTTTTTTAATTAGGGATGACTGAGAGTGTTATAAACTTAAGAGTAGACAAATAAAATCAGAAAGCTTCGAACTGCTAAGCTATCGGGAGTTACATGTGTTATTGTGCGTCAATCATAAAAGATATGCTGTCGTGGGATATTTTTTATTTAATTTTAAGAAGAACATTTCCGTCATACTTGATTTCTGTGTAGCTTTAACCATTAAGGTTGCACACGCGACGGAAGCTTAAAAAATGGAGTAACTTCTCCCGTTTTACCAACATTTCCTTTCACTGCACTGCTCCTATTCATTGTAGCGTGATGAAAAGTATACTATAACCTGCTCAGGAGTATGAAAAATAATTGTACCAAGTTTCGTTAAAATCCGTCGAGTAGTTTTTGTTTCTATAACGGTTATACAGACAGACAAAAATTTACTGATTGCATTTTTGGCATCAGTATCGATCCCTAATCACCCTCTGATAGTTATTTTGGAAATATATTTCATGTACAGAATTGACCTCTCTACAGATTTATTATAAGTATAGATAGATAGATAGATTATAAGAGACAGTAACCTTAGAGACATAGTTATCAGTGTTCAGCCTGTCATCCATAGTGATAGCCGAGAGCAGCGCGGCGGTGATGTCCACGAAGCGCGCGATGGTGAGCGGGCGGATGAGCGCCATGCCGGGCCCCGCGCCGCCGCCGCCGCGCGCAGACAGCGCCTCGCCCACGCGCACCGACTCGCCGCGCTGCCACGCCACTGCCGAGAGAGGCCTGTCGACAAAATTCGATGTTGTTTTATTTTGTTTAAACTTTGCCCCACACTTAGATTTTTTCCTGTATCGTGAATGTATGCATGGTATGTACAAACATAATTATAAAGTCACATACACAAACAGCCAGACCAGAACTAGTAGGAGTTTTACGTAGGCCAAACAAACATTTGTTACGTGGAGCCCCATCGTCAACCGTGTCGTCACATTATATAGGATTGTATTCAGCATTTTGCCTATTGGAGGCCCTGGGCACAGAAAAATGGGGCCCCTATGCAAGGGACTATTTTACAAAAACAGATAAAAAAAGTATGTTTATTCAATGGTTTATTAAGTCATATTAAATGATGAGTAATAACACTAATATCATCTTGATCAGAAACTCTTTTAGCACTGATAAGTTGGTGATTAAAAATCTATTATGATTGATTTTCTATTCATCAGTCAAGGGTAGGTGATCTGGCAGAAACTAGGGGACCCTATCAATCATGGAGCTTTGGGCACTTACCCCGAGTATCCAATGGTAAAGAGGGGCCTGATTGTACCTATACGGCTATACTAATATTATAAAGCTGAAGAGTTTGTTTGTTTGCTTGAACACGTTAATCTCAAGAACTACTGGTCCGATTTGAAAAATTCTTTCAGTGTTAGATAGCCCATTTATCGAGGGAGGCGATAGGAAGGGATTATATCATCACGCTAAGACAAATAGGAGCAGAGCATTCATGGAAAATGTGACGCCGACGAAGTTGCGCGGGTCAGTTAGTTCTATTATATATTTGGCTAGCATCCACTATTACATTTCTGAGTGCGTATTTTGCGCACGGTAGTGGACAAGTATAGAAAACATTAATGCAACAACATGTAGTTGATGCCACAAGTTTGCCTGACCAACACTGATGAGTGACAAGAATAAAACTAGTCTCACCTCTGATCCTTGATAGTCACAAAAGCCAAAGCTCTGTCGAGAGAAGTTTCCCAGCTGCGACTGGCGCGATCTTCTGAAGGAGTTCTCTGAAAACATACCAAATTCAATCAATCTTTCTGGCCAGCATTCTGCAACTACATTTATTTTAGGGTTGGCTCACAGTCTGACCAGATGCAACTGACTAACACTGTTTTATATCAAAGTAACTTTTCCCCGTGGCTTTATACGCGCATATATCTCGTTTTTCCCAATGTGGCATAGCCTATAGCCTTCCTGAAGTTCCTCATTAATGTGGCTATCATATACAAACAGAATTAGTGCGTTGAAACATACAAACTTTTCGTAAGAACCCTTTCCTGAGAGTAACAAACACAACAAAAACAGAATTGGCAAAATCGGCCCAGCCATTCACGCGCAATGCGGTAACCAAGGGAAATAGGGATTAATTTTTATATATATAGATAAGATGACTGCCAATATGATCTCCACAACTCAGTAACTGGGTAACAAGGTCTCACACCCCTAAGCATGACTGGTGTCAGATTTTCTGACTCCTGGCCCATAAAAACCATAAAAGACCTATTAATGACAGCCATGAATAATGGCTCAATATGTTTTCTAAGGCACAAGGACCGAGGGCCTTAGAAAACATATTGAGCTAGCCGGGGGCTTTGGGGGCCGAGTCACCCGCGTCCGTAGGAGAATACCCTTCAGCGAATCCCTACACGTGGTCCCTGGGTGGTGCTAAACAGGTGACACTAACCGCCTCCGTGGTCTCGTGGTTATACCACCTGATTCAGACCCAGAGGTCCCGGGTTCGATTCCCAGCGGGGGCAAATTTTTTGCTCGGTTTGGTTGGTGGTAGGACTTGTTCTAAGTCCGCCTGGCAAGCTACCACCATCATGTCTAAGTCTGTCGCCATAACAACAATGTTAACAGCATTGTTGTGTTCCGGCAGTTAGAGGTATGATAGCCAGTTCCTCTGTGTAAGAGGATTCCGGGTGAAACTCGCTTCCATCTTCGGCCTAATCATCACTTTCCATCAGGTGAGATTTAGGCCAAGAGTTTCCTCGTTTTGCATAAAAAAAAAAAAAAAAAAAAAAAAGGAAGTCTTGGTATCAATGGTCAGCCATCCATGAATAGACCTCGACATGTGTTGATTTACCTCAAAGAACTACCTGTGCAGCTGTTTTTATTTTGCCAATAAAATATTGAACATACTATAAAAATATTAATGTTTCCTCCTCATGAGGCCATCACTTTAGGAAGAAATAATGTTTTAACATCTGGTTTAAATAAAAAAAGGTATGGCTAATATACCCTTTCCTCCTTAACCTGTTGCAAGTGGAACCATTGGTTCCACTTGACGTCACTGATATAATCGTAATTGTCATAAAAATAAAGTATTAAATCAATTGCGTCAATGGTTCCACCTCCAGATCTAACCGGTTAATTCATCATGCAGGCATAAAATAAAACAGTCTAAGATGTTTTCCCAATACTCTTCAATGTTAAAAAATAAACTTACAACAGGCGTTGTGGTAGGTCTAGCAGCATAATGGCTGGAGCGCAGCGGTGTCATGGAGGACTGGCCAAACCTCTCTCCTTGCTGGGAGCGGGATCTCTGTACAAGTATCATACATTAACAAATTAGCCTATAATAACTACATTAAAAATATGAGGTCCAAATCAAAATATGTATGGGTGTGGGCATAAACCAGTCTAATTCTTCATAATGAGGATTGCTATGGGATCTTGTTGCCTAACTTTGTTTCTAGGGTAAATACTGGAGAGATTTTATGTAGAAGAAGTATTTTAATGAAATCCATTCAGTTTGTTTGATTCCCTACAAGATTTAAACAATAAGAATTGAGTTTTTTACAAAAGAGGCACCGTTTATAATAAATTACAGCACAAACGTACTCCATTCAGAGGTATCTTGGTGGCAGAAGCTTCCCTGCTCAGCCTGCCACCTCCAAACGTTCCTCTGGCGGGCTCCGCACTGCTCGAGCGGTGTCCTGCTGCGCTAGGTCTCCGTGCCTCTGAAGACAAGCGGTCCGTGGAGCCGGGACGACGAGGCTTCGGTAGTAAAGATACTTTGCCTTCCAACCTGGAGTTAATGTACGATATAAGTTGTTATTGTCGTTGGAATCAAGTCTACGTTACTACTTTTAAAGAACCATCAGTAATTGATGAATAAAACTCATAATGAAACAATTTTTAAGTCCAATATAACTTGATGTTTACTTGTTAGAAAAGATTACCTTGATTTCCTCAGAACGCTGGATTGACCAGGAACATATCTGTTTGGATTCATTCTTGGAGAAGTGTAACACAAATAAGAAGCAGTAAGACAGAATTTTATTTTATTTTACTTTCAATTCACTACAACCAACATTTATTCAACAATCACCAAGTTTACGTTTGAGTTTGAAATTCAAAATGCTGTCAAATTTCAAAACAAAGTGCGACCACAGATAGAATATTGTGTGAAAAGATGCGATCACAAAAAATAATAATATGCCACACAACAAGGTTTTTTGTATATTATGTGTATCTTAGGATTTTTTAATTTCGTTGTTTACAATTTTTTCTGCTTCAGAAACCAACTGTGGGAATGTTGGGTCCAATAAACATAATTTCATGAAATTATTGAAAGTATTTGGTATTTTGGGAGTGCTTGTCACGTCTGGAACAAGAAGTCGAAACATAGAATTATTTAGTTTTAAAAGAAAAAGATTTGTGTCTACCAGTGTAATTACTTATACGACATTATCAATCAATAAATTTTACATACCCTTATTTTCTAATGCATGTCTCAGGACATCGTCCACGTTTCGATATTTGGCGTTTATGATATGAGTGGCTCGCGTACTATTATGGTGTACAACTGGAAAGTGTTGACCAAGTATCTGAAGGCATTGTGCTATATTGGATTTTATTTGGAACTTTATCTTCCTGATCTGAAAAATCAGATAGAGTTGGCGCGTCTAATAATACGAACTTCTGACAACACAAAACATACACTTCTGACGACATGAAATCAAATAGAAGGGCTATTTGATTTCATGTCGTCAGAAGTGTGTCTTATAGTGTTACTAGCTGATGCCCGCGGCTTCGCTCACTTGACAAATTATAATTGCTAAAACATTCCTCGAGAACCACACTATCCCTTGGTGAAATCAACATCAAAATCGGTGTTCAGTTTTCGAGTTTATCCCTTAACCTTGGACATTTCACACAACGCCATATAGTCCCAAGCTAAGCAACCTAATGCTTGTGTTATGGTAACGAGCTGGCTGATAAACTCCTGTACAAAAATGTATTACATTATTTTTTGTAAATACATACAATATTATTAGATAGAAAAACACCCAGACTCTGAACAAATACATGTAGGTCGTACAAATATTTGTTCCGCGCAGGAATCGAACCCGCGACATGCTGCGCAGCAGTCAACGCTCAACCACTGCGTCAACCGTGTTGTCACTAACAGACAGACAGACAGATGCGGCGGAAGACTTTATCATAAATCATAAATCATTTATTTGCTGGTCAAGGGTATATACAGTGGTGTTAACATTACATTCAATATTGCTCTCCTTGATCTACCTTACTGGCATGCAAATTTTACATTTTTTTTTTTTAAATTCGGAAGCAAAGTGTTTAATAGATTTAAATAGGTACAACACAAAATCAATACATAAACATAGCAACATTAGAATTAGTTATAAGTCATATTATCAGTACAATTTTACACTACAAACATAATCAAATATTTTAGACTATAAGTAAAATAGTTAAATTCATTTCATCAGGGCCATGTCAATACAGAAATTAAAAATGTCACTTAAACTATTAAAAATTATGTCAAATCTAATTCATTACATCAGGGCCATGTCAATACAAAAAAAGAAAAAAATATTAAAATGTTATTAAATCAAAGTTGTATTTTCTAGTCACATTATTTACCTTCGAGAAAATCGCTAATTTTATCATAGGTTTTGCTGACTAGAAAGTCATGTAAACGTTTTTTGAAAGGATTACCATTCAAGCTTCATCTGGTAGCCTATTATAAATTTTTGGTGCCATGCCGTATATACTCTTACGCAGTAGTGCCGTATTTGCTTGCTGTAATCGTAATATATTTTGTGTGTTCCTCCTCCTACTACGAGTGACTGTACCTGTTCAGGGTTTGATTTTATAAAGGTCGCGGTTTTAAAAATGTACAGACAAGGTAACGTCAGGATTTTATATTGTCTAAAGTATGGTTCACAGCTATCTTGAATTTTAAGATTAAACATCGCTCGTATACACCTTTTCTGGGCTCTGAATACAAGTTCTTTATTTGTTTTTTGTTTTACAATATTTAGTGATAGTGGTAATGTCACCACACCAGCAAGTATGCGTACTTCGCAACTGCGTACGGCTCAACGATATTTTTCTACATGCCTCTTGATTTTAAGTACGCGTACTTATGGTGACCTACGTGCGAAAAAGGTCGTCGAGCCCAGAGCCATACGTAAGCGAACTTCTTCGTACGTCTATCACCTTCTTTGATAGGTATCAAACTATGTATAGGTTTTAAAATAAACTTACTTCTTGACAAGAGTTGTTAACTATAAAGATGAGAACATCTTCTTTATAAATTCCTTTTATTTTATGGTGCATGTTAAACGATTCCAAAATCTTTGTATCTGCTGTTATTAGTAGTTGATCGTAGTAAACACGAAGGAACGTGTTCGATAACTTAGAGTCGTATTTGGTCCAATTTCCTCTCCATAACATTAGCTTATCAATTGGGGTCTCCCATGAATCTGAAAAACAGCAAAAAATAATGGGTAATCAAAGTAAAACTTAAACATGTCACTGATAAAAGAGCCTAATTACTTGTATTACAGTTCATTTTGTAATAATTTAATTAGCTCCTGTCAGCCTCAGCACAAAGTCAGCAGAATTTTTAGCAAGTTCCCGCCAATTTGTTATTTTTTAATTCTTTTTGCGAGCGAGATAATATCCTGCATCCCAGTGGATTTTCACTTATTTGAACGCATCGATAAGCGTTCCAAATTTTCGTTTTGGGTGCTGTGGCATTTTGAACATGAACTATTCTCAATGTTGAGTTGTTGCACTGTTGTTGACGTTTTCGTGAATGACATTAATTTGGGAAGTCGGTGACACCTACAAAAATAAAGATTTTATAAAATTCAGTCTTTCTCAGGTTTCTCCTATAGTTTTATGGAACTAAAATTTCAGGATGTCGGCAGGAACCTACTATTTCGTTATCGTCGGGCACTCTGACAATCCAATATTTGAAATGGACTTCATTCCAGTTACTAAAGAGCCAAAGGTATTGATACCACTTTTACGTTGCATTTCTGCCATATCTTCCATGGTTTTTGTCTTAAGGTTTTAAGGAAGCCTTCAGCACGGCCAACTTTATCCATACTTCGCTGCACTTCAAAATATGATACACTCCTGTATGAACATTGTTACCTATTGCAGAAAGAAGACAACAGGCATTTGAATCAGTTCATAGCCCACGCAGCATTGGATCTAGTTGATGAGCACATGTGGAAGGTTACCAACACATACCTGAAGTCTGTTGATAAGTTCAACCAATGGTTTGTCTCAGCATTTGTTACAGCCAGCCAGGTGAGCATAATTTTATTAAGCCATCTAACTTTTTAAGAAATAATGCTACAGTTTGTAATTATTGTGAATGAATATTGGTAGTGTGGTAGGTAAAATATAAGACACCCATGAAAGAATCATAAACTGAATAGAAAGGGTCTTGGTTACAAAAAATATTTGAAGTTTGTTCTTCCTGTCCTATCCAATCAGCCACTTGCTCAAATCTAGTATCTTAACAAGACCACCAGGCCATCGTGGATTTTATGTATCACTAAATTTCATATTGAGACCTATGTCCAAGCAGTAGACATATACTAGCTTTTGTCCTGTGACTTAGAATGCATATAACCCGTTTTTTTCCCATTCCCGTAGGAATTTTGGGCAATCGTCTCGTCCCTGGGGAACCTACGTGCCAAATTTCCAAGTTTTGGCTGCACATTTTCTGTTAGTCACTCAGTAACAGAAGATTTTTATGTATTAGAATTAATTAATTCAACAAAACTTTGATGTCAATGTTTTAGATGAGATTCATAATGGTCCACGATGCCCGCAATGAGGACAGCATCAAGAATTTCTTCACAGATGTCTATGAAGCATACATCAAGCTTATGCTGAACCCTTTTTACAAAGAAGACACACTCATCACTTTGCCAGCTTTTGAGAAGAAGGTCCAGTTTCTAGGCAAAAAGTATTTAACATAAGTTTTAGATGTAGGCAATAGTATTATGTATTTATTGGAAATAGAATAAGCTAAAAAAGGTTATAGATACACAGGAAAGTTCTAACTTCAACCAACTAGCTACGATGGGTTCATGAACAGTGTGAACGCAACGGAATGGAGCCGTCATAAGTTCAGTAGTTCAACTTTACAAAATACTGGATTTATCATGGAATATATGAATCTAGGTTCTGTTCTCCAATCTAGGGCTGAAACAGTATTTTCTTTTTGACCAAAGCTGTGTGTACCTTGATATATTACCATACCATTCAATAGCTTTGATGTAAGGTATTTTTTCTGTCTGTCTTTAACAAAGACTCAGCTGAAGGTTATATTATCTTGTTAAATGTGTTTGGTGTATCATTATAAAATAAAAGATGTAAATATTTCTTATAATAAATTACTTTTATACCGAAACTTTTATCTCATTTTATTTAAATTTTGTTTGAAAATATCATCATAATACTGATACATTATTTAATTTCAAAATCACATTGACACTGGGATATTAAATTATGGCAAAAACACTTGATTCAGTATAATGAAGCAACTATATTGAATCCTACTCATAGCTTTGACCAATAATGCCGCCACACCAGCTCAGCTAATTTCGATGGCAATGGGAAAACACAGTGAAAAGATGGACCAGGGCCTAGGTACTTATATTTTTCCGACATTCATGGCCAAAGGCCCTCGCAAAAGCTAGAGTACCTAATAAAAGTGCAGGCCATAATAATTTTCAATTAAATTTTGAATGTTACCACTATAATATAATATCTGATGATTTAGACAAAATATTGAATTCCAATGAAAGTGGATCAAGTACACTACTCAATAAAATACACATTATCTCAAATAAGAATATAATTCAAGAAAACACTTAGGTGCAAGCTGCCTCATAATTAAATTATCTGACAGTGTTGCAAGTCAACAAAATACATACATTCCAGGGACTATAGTAGTACTTACCACTAGGCTGGCAGGCTGCAGCCAGTTTAAACTTACAAATTCATATTATATCATTTCATTTATCAAATTACCAATTAAAGAAGTGAATAGTATGTAACTTTAGTTAACTACCTTAATCTAGCAATGATTATGAATTTAGGCCCATTTTAACTAACCATTCTCAATAGTGCTCTTGACAGCAACATTTCACAAGGGAAATACACCATCTCAAGAATTGTCAATAACTTGAGAGTGGTTCCATAAAACAGACCTGCAATAAACATTTTGTGATTTGTGATTTGACCTGTTGAAGCAGAAATTACACTAGAATATTAAAAAAAGACTTGTGTGTTTTCTGTAAGTGAAAGCTGGCTGCATCCTTATCAACAGAATGCTTGGTGATATCACCAGGTCATATTCATTATAACTCATAGCCTTAATTTAAAGTTTTATCTTAATTTTCAGTACAAATCCGGGAGATCTAGATCTTCATCCGGATTGAGATTGACACTTCCAATTGAGAAATCATCTGTAAAGATATAAAATAGAAATATTAATTTTGCCGGAAATGCACTTGGTAGGAAACATAAAGGACATATTGATTTTACTGTTTGCTTTTAATCACAACTATTGATATTCATGCTGGAACAATGTTTGTGGTTCTCTAGTAATGGTTTTTAAATTAAAATAGAAAATCTGTTTTACTGCAAATGGGCCAGCTTTGGTTCACACCTTACAAAATCACAACAACAATAGTTGAATGGGATGGAGTCCAATATGCTGTACAATAATGTTTTCAAAATTTCAGCATCAGCTCTGAATAAGCAAGACTACCTCTTTATCATAAATTAAAGGAACCTTAACAAAAATTGACAGATACTATTTTTTAAGGGTGGAAAATCATCAAAGTGACTCCTTTCATTCTGGTCAGAGCAGAAAGTCATGTAATTCTTACTGACTGCGCTCCAGAGCCATGGTGAATGTTAACTTTAACTTTAAGAGAGGCTAACAACTGTGGATTACGAGGTTACTAAGGTTATTCTCTAACCTTTGAAGAATTCATCCTGGTAGGAGCAGTTCAAGTCCATGCTGTATCTCTTGGTGGCTGGTGGAGGAGTGTTAGGAGGTGAGAACTGCTTCAGGATCTCTGGTTCTGGCACTGGCAGGTAGTCAAAGAGGTCTCTGTGGTGATTGTCTGTGGTAAAAGAATTTTAGATGAAACATAAATTATTATAATTACCAAATTATACTTCGAATAAGAACATACATTTTAAGATACTGGTAGTGTAATTATTGTGCTTTGAAATTGTATCCTCAGTATTGTATTACATAAGTAAATAAATAACTGGTGTGAATTGCAGGTAGTTGATGGATGTGAGACACAAAGAACCAGTTTTGTGGTGACACTTGTGGGAGGCCTATGTCCAGCAGATACCATCTTTCAACTGATATGACGAAGAAAGTAAAACAAAAAATCCACTGATTTGAGTCCCTTACCATACTTGAACGAGGGTTTGTGGAACTCAACATCCTCCCCACTGAGCTCTTTTTCCTTGTTCTCGTCACTGTATATCATGGAGCCTACATTGACTGCTCTTGGAGTGAATACATTCCTCACAGGAGTATTTTTCAAAGCTTTGCCAGTGTTACAGAGAAAAGATTTTTTAGGCCCTTCCGACTTCTTCATGGGCTCGTTAGGCTTCACCGGGCCGGTAGAGACGGTCTTGCCCATGTTTTCTGAAAACAATATTCACTTTTATGACACATTTTTGCAATGAGGGTAAAGAACTTACTGTACTGGTCATGTTGCGTGAGGAAAGAAACATAGGCTTATCACGTTTTATCAGGACCAGCGCCAGTAACCAAGCATATCCTAAATATATCATGAGTAGGTGTTATGCTCCATAATAGTAAAAAAATAAAAGTTATTACCGATATTCGACAGCGGTTGGCGCGAAACATTTTTCACAGCCTGTCTCGTGAGGTGGTCCCCGAAAATATCGAACAGTGACTCGGCCATGTCGTCAAGAATGCAAAGTAAATTCCAAACCAAATTAATTACAAAACTCTAATTTCCTCGTAAACCAGTAAATTTTCAATATTTGGAATCGCACAAACAAATACAATCGTTGAACGCCAAACGGTTTTTTGAATAAGTTGTTTTGTTTTTTACCGACGCCTATCTGTCAAACGTGAAACTAAGCTTTTTGGCACAAGGATGTGAATGATGAGTTTAGTGAGCCAACGGAACAATTTGATTCAGTGCTTTCACAGCATAGGAACCAGTGATAGGAACGAAAATAGTTTTCAATTAAATTCAATTTTTAAGGTTATGGCGAAAATAGTTTTGTCAACACGTCAACACGTTGTCAAAATTTTATTTTGACAGCTGACAGAAGTGACAGAATGACAGATCACTGGTCATTTCAAAACAAACTCACGCGTACCTACCACGAAGTAAAACGGAAAGTTTGACGGACTGCCTCTCTGTGCTACCGTCACCACGTGACACTGGCAGAATAGTCGGAACCGGCTCAGTTGCCAAAAAAAAAAAAAAAAAAAAAAAAAAAAAAAAAAAAAAAAAAAAAAAAAAAAAACTCACGCGTATTTATTTAATTCAGTGAATTATATTTGTAGCGCATAAGTTAAGTTACAAACATTTAAAATGTCTGAAGACAAGTCAGCCAAGACGAATGGTGTGGGGTCTGACCCTATGCAACGTCTTGCTACGTTCAGACCTCCCCGCGACCTCACCTTGGGAGGAATAAAAACTAACAAAAAGGTATTCACTCCGAATTTGAACGTGTCCAGGAATAAAAATAAAGGGTAATTATGCCTATCATTAATTATTTGCGTATTTTTGGGTATGCAGATGGAAGGTATTCCATCTGTCCTCTTAGTACGTCTTACGATGAGGTTGTAGATCGGAGACGAAGTGTAAGTCATTCTTGAAATCTGAAATAAGTAGAAGTACCTATTAAAAGCTCCTAAATAGTAAAAGTGCCTGAGTAAAGTAACAAAAGTACATATGTTGTATCCTGGAACCATTAGGTTGCAAGCTACCTAATATAGGAACTTTTATTTAAATATTTATTTATTTAAACTGTATGTACAATAGTCGTACATGGGAGGACTTAATGCAACGAGGCATTTTCTACCAGTCAACCTTTGGGTAAAACAGTACACTGGTGTAGGTACCTACAATAAAATTTTAATAGAATTTTATCATGCAAGGTAAGATAAGGATAAGCTACCCTTTCAGTGTACAAAACTATCTAAAACTATAAGTATCTAGTTTGCACTCTCAGGTCTTAAGATCCATTCAAGTAAGACATAAAATTTAAAGGACAAATAGTAATGATGATATTCATAATAAATTAATATTATTACAATGAAGCTTAATGAGCTAGATGGAAAGGCTTCTGCTTCCTGACTGTGGAAACACAAGTTAGGAATGGATCCATATCATACAGTTTACATAACTTATTTTTCATTAAAGACATAATCAACATAATTAATTCTAGCCCATCAAAACCACAGCAGAACCAGAGAAAAGATGACAAAGACAAAAAAGAGAGAAGAAATGACAGAAATAAGAATTTCAGAAATGGACCCAACATTATCAAATCCAGTGGAGTGTTCTCAGAAGGTAATGTAATTAGATTACTATTTCTTAGGTTTAAAGAATCTTTATTTCTCATAAGAACATGTTACAGTTCACTTAAATGAGATTTACATTTTAACATAAATTTATCGTCTAATGACGAAGCATGCAGACTGTAGAATAAATAAAATTACAATAAAAACACTTGAGAACAATAGTAAACAAAGCGAAATTGTCGGTAGTTACGAATAAAATGGCCAATTTGATAGGTACCAAGGTACCCTCTTAAATACTGATTAATTTGTGAGGAACACAACCAACAATGAATCAAACTATAAACAACTGTGTGAATATGTTTGTGTGCTAACATAGTGCATGTACATGTACGTTTGCTTGTGTATGCCTACTATAGTCTCGGAGACTGCTGATTGTTTATGAATTTGTCTTTTATTTTATTTATTTTTTGTTTTTTTCTGGTGTTATGAGTTCTTAAGTTATAAATATTTAATTGTAACATACTCATATTGATTATGGTTAGTTATTTGCATATATGTATTTATTCCATGTGTGTAACTATTCTAGTTTTATTTGTTCTTAATTAATAGTTTTTAAGTGTAGTGCACTCTGTGTACTTATATTGATTTACATTGTAGTTATTGCTTAAACATACTTTTTGTATTTTTATCTATTCAGTTAGTGTTATATAATATAAACCTGCATAATTTTATTTAAGAATATGTTATGTACTCAAACGTTTATATTTATAGTAAGTTCATACGTTTATCGCTGTTTTATTATGATATTTTTTTCTAAACAATATCATCATAAAACAGCAATAAACACATGCATGTTACTTTTCCAGAAGTAACATGCATGTGTTTGTTCCACTACAGTGCAGCCTTTTAATACACAGAAGGCACAAATATTAATACTTAATCATTGTTGGAAATATGTATTAGTTATTTACTTTCCAGAAGTAGAAATTTACTGAACTAAAAAGAAAAAAGATTACTTTTAGTGATAAGACCACAAATTTTAACATACTATTATTTTTTTAGACCTTGTCGTAATTTGTTATGAGTACAATATAGAATAATTCATTGTTAAAATTATTACAAACCAGTTAACCAAAGGAAGAAATGAGATCATGGTAGATGCATCCTGGGAAATCAGTCCTGCTAGCAGAGCATTTTTTGAGTGGTGCCAAACAGGGGTTTTGGCGGACTATCTTTATGTAAAATTTGACATTCAAAAAGTGCTGACTCTAAGCCTAATTTTAATAAATATCTTTTCATTTTAAATCATCTTTGATGACAAGACAATGTTCTAAGTGATTAGCATATACAGAACATCTCTTTAGCATTTCATGACCTCCAGTAGTTCTTCACTTCAGTAACTACTGTAGGTACCAGTGTCCTTAAATTTGCAAACTGTACATTCTAGGGTTGGGCAGTGCCGAGCGACATTCATCTCGCGCGTCGTACGGCAGCAGAGAGTCGGACACTGTGCAGGCGATGCAGAAACCCACCATCAGAGTTAAAGATGTTATAAAGGTAATATATTAAACCTAGCTATCATCATCTGCCTAGCCTTTTCCCAACTATATTGCGGTCGGCTTCCAGTCAAACCGGATTAAGCTGAGAACCAGTATTTTACGTCGAGCGGCTGCCTACCAGACCTTCACAACCCATTAACTGGGTAACACGGTTCTCCTTGGCAAGACTAGTGTCAGATTTTCTGGCTTCTGAATATCCGTAACGACTGCCAAAGATCTCCAAATGACAGCCGGGACCAACAGCTTAACGTGCTTTCTGAGGCACGAACCCTAAACCTAGCTATACTTAGAGAAAATGAGATTTAGCGCCCGTTTACGGAGACGCGGAGCGTCGAGCGTCGCGTTCAGCGTGGCGGCCCTCACCAAAATCAAGCATAATATGGCGTTGTATGAGTGTTCACGGATAAGTGATTTTACAGGCGTTTGTTTGAAATGCGGGCGGAGCACGCGGCGTTCCACGCGGCGGGGCCCGCGGCTTTGGACGCGGCGGCAACCGGCTAGCCCGCCACCGCAGACAAGCGTTCACAACGGGACTAAATGTATAACTTTGCGCCCAAACGTCGGCCCCTTGTAGTCCAGGGGCTCCGTATCTTTGATACGATATTATAAAGCAGAAGAGTTTGTTTGTTTGGTTGAACGCGCTAATCTCAGGAACTACTGGTCCGATTTGAAAAATTCTTTCAGTATTAGATAGCCCATTTATAGAGTTTATCGCGAACAGACAGACACGCTGCCGTGGACTTTGTTTTCTATACTTATAAATAAATAAATAAATAACTCATTTATTGCAGATATCGAATCCATAGTTTGTTAGTAAAATGCAAACTTAAAAAACTAATGTTAGTATTAAATAAATATAACTAATTGATTGAGTGGCAGATCAGGGCGGACTCATCGATGATGGCTACAAACCACTATATGACTGCGTGCAGTCGTATCCAGCGAGCCAGCATCGGAGAGTCCCACCGGTCCGCCAGTGCGCGCAGGATGGTGTTGGGACTGTCGCGCGTGCGGCGCATGATAGAAGATGATTGATGATTATACTAATATATACTTAATATTTTAAAGAGGTAACATTTGTTTGTAAGTTTGTATGTAGGGGGTAATCTCAGGAACTATGGTCCGATTTGAAAAATTCTTTCAGTGTTAGATAGCCCATTTATCTAGCAAGGTTAGGTATAGGCTATATATCATCACGCTAAGACAAATAGGAGCGGAGCAGTAATGGAAAATGTGACGCAGACGAAGTTGCGCGGGTCAGCTAGTCTTTGATACGTCTGATACGGCAATAGCTACGCCTCTGATGTGTACCAACTACAAAATCTGTCTAGCTGATCTGGAGAAAACTGGCTGTGACAGTCTGTCAGACATACAGCCAGACACCCGAGTGAAACTATAAGGGTTCCGTTTCTTTTTATTTTTTTTATACAAAACGGGGAAACTCTTGGCCCAAATCTCACCTGATGGAAAGTGATGATTAGGCCGAAGATGGAAGCGAGTTTCACCCGGAATCCTTTTACAATGAGGAACTGGCTATCATACCTCTAACTGCCGGAACACAACAATGCTGTTCATGTTCAAAATCCCTAATTTAAGTTCAACATGCTCATATTTCATTTCCAGATCGACAGAGAGTTAGAAGAGCAGAAGATAAAATCAGTTTTCGGTGACAGCGGCAACATGGCGGACGAAGATAGCAATGAGGACTTCAAGCATGCAGTCGAGAGGGATGCACCCATCAAACTACCCATGGACGATGGTGGTAGGTACTGTGATGTTATAAACAGGAGGCCCTTCTATGACGTGCCAATGCGATCATTATTAGGCTGTCAATAAAAAACTCACAAAAAAAAAACAACCGACTTCCAAAAAAAAAACACTACAAAGTAAGAAATAACTTTAATTTTTGGAACTTGGAAGTCGGTGTCAAAATACGAAGAAAGTAACAAAACACCGACTTCCGAAATTAAAATGATTTCTTACTTTGTAGTGTTTTTTTTTTGGAAGTTGTGTAGTTTTTTAACCGACTTCCCAAAAGGAGGAGGTTCGCACTTTCAATATACGCAATTTCAATTACATACTTGGATGACATAAAACTATCATCCAAGTAGACGAATTCCAGCTATTTCGATTTAAAATCCAAAGTTCGTAACCGATTTTGATAAAATTTAAATGGGACCAATCTGCAAGTATATTGTTTCAGATAAAACAAGAATTTTTCAAATCGGTTCATAATTGTGGGAGTTTTGAGGTAAAAAACATAAAAAAAATGGAACCGAATTAAGAACCTCCTCCTTTTTGGGAAGTCGGTTAAAAAGGGAAAGTTATGCGTCTTGTATAACTCTATCTCCCTCTCACACTGTAATAATAATGATCGTTTTAATACGTCATAGTAGGTCTACATGGCTATTTTTCAATGACCAGCCATTTTTGGTCCAGGCGTCAGGTAAAACCCAAAGATATGATTTACGCAAAAGTCCACCAAATAAGGAAAAACAGATTTGATTGCATAACTCGGTATAACATATGGATCAGATGATTTTTTATGAAATAGTTTTGTTAAAATGTACTGATCAGCTGTACTGTTGTCTTTTTATTTATTTTGTCTTGGTATGGTCATGTGATGAGGAGGGAGGAAACGCATTTAACTAAAAGAGTAATGAACATAAATGTGGATGGAAGGCCAAAGAAAAGTTGGATGGATTGATTGAAAGAAAAGGGAGTTTGACGGCTGATAGGGCAGAGTGGAAGAAAAAAACGTGTTGCGCCGACCCCAAGTAACATGGGATAAGGGCAGGAAGATGATGATTTATTTATTACATGGAGGACTTACAGCAATTATAGACAAACAAAATAGAAAACCGTAGTCACCAGGAAGCCCCAAGACTCACGTAGAGACACTGTAAATTATGGTGTGAGCAAAATACAAAAAACTTTTTTCAGAGAGTATTTTTAAATAAATCCTGTCTTTGGTTGATGCTTGGAAAAAATGTGGTTCTTCATTGAAAAATAACCCTGTGTATGTTCTGATAGATGAGTACTCTTAAAATTTTAATAGAACAAAAGGTTTTCTAGTAGGTAGAATTTTCCAATCAGCATGGATGTGTGTACTGTAGAAAGATTTAGGGCGGATTTCATCAATTTGAAACTGAACGCGATCAACATATGAACCAATTCGGAGGCCGAGTCACCCGCGTCCGTAGGAGAATACCCTTGAGCGAATCCCTACACGTGGTCCCCGGGTGGTGCTAAACAGGTGACACTAACCGCCTCCGTGGTCTAGTGGTTAAACCACCTGATTCAGACCCAGAGGTCCCGGGTTCGATTCCCAGCGGGGGCAAATTTTTTGCTCGGTTTGGTTGGTGGTAGGACTTGTTCTAAGTCTGCCTGGCAAGCTACCACCATCATGTCTAAGTCTGTCGCCATAACAACAATGTTAACAGCATTGTTGTGTTCCGGCAGTTAGAGGTATGATAGCCAGTTCCACTGTGTAAGAGGATTCCGGGTGAAACTCGCTTCCATCTTCGGCCTAATCATCACTTTCCATCAGGTGAGATTTGGGCCAAGAGTTTCCCCGTTTCGCATAAAAAAAAAAAGTTTACGAGCTGTCAGTGTCATTCTCTATGGAATATTGACACTGACAACTCTTTAACGCAGCTTGATCGCAAACAGTTTCATTGGTGAAATCCGCCCCTAGTGTATTTAGCGTAGCTCCAGCATAAACGTAAAGACAATAAAGCTGCGCTAGCGTCGTGGAGTTAAATACGTCGCGATTACGTAGCGTTAGCGTTGCGTTTGTGTAGCGTGTACGTTGCGTAAGCAATATGTCTACGCAACGTACACGCTTAGCATTCTTATTTAGCACATTTTTTATTCAAGTTTTTTAATATTTTATAGGTTTGTTTCTCTTGGATGTGTGAATGTTTAGTTTTAATTTAGTATCTTAGAACTCTTCACTCAATATGTGACTTTTTTTTCTACACATATTAAAGTTATTTTTTTCAGGGTCCATTTCTCCTCTTGCATTCTAGTTTGTTTAACGTTGCCTGATGTTGTTTATAGGCTGGTCCAAGGTAAAGCCTGCCGTCAAGGTTAAGCAGGAGGTGGTCGTCAAGCGTGAGCCGGAGGATAACGACTGCGGTACTAATTTGATACCAATAATGCCCCGAGTTACCTGGTTTTGGACACTGTTTTATATTTTAATTTTGCTTTCCTGTTAAATAGTATGTTTACTACCTACCCCTTTCCGGATCATTTGTGACTAGAAATAACTCAATCGTCATTCAGAATAATCATTTGTTGTTATTTAGTTTATGAGCAATTGTTTCACAGTATTCAGCCCTTTTTGAGGATAAAATATTTTCATTGTGATAGTGAATTATTAAAATCTGGCTGAAATTTGTATTATGAAAAAAAAAAAAAATTGGATTTCGGCCACTTTGCCTAGAATGGCAAGCCTCAAGGAAAATGTAATATATTAACCATTTTTAATCGTTTTGAACTAATGTTCTGACTCTGCCGTACCTATAAGGGGGGTCGTTTTCCCGTGATCCGTGTTTCAACCCGCGCGCGGATCTGGTCCGCATGCGGGGGATAGCACGCTCCTGGCCACACGCAGGTCAAAGATTACGTTTGCCACTGTAGTATCGTGCGTGTCGCCAGTGGCTAAACACATGACGCGGGTCACGCACGCATGGTCATAGTCTGCAGACCATGCGAGCGACCCGCGTCACAGTAAAAACAACACTGAAGACAGAAGAACGCCCACCCACATCCGGATAGCACGCATGCGGGCTGTACGCCTTTAGCCAAACCGCATTCCGCGCGCGTGCTGCTCGTATGATAGGAAAACAATGTATGAAATGTTGGTTTGCGGGCTGCCCGCATGCGGTCCAGACCCGCGCGCCCCCCTTTGAAATCCAATCCTGCCTTTCTCCTTTCCTAAGACCCAAAAACGAACAAACTACTATTTATTTAGTACAGTACGATTATTTTATCTTTGCCCATGCGAAGTTAGCTTTTAGTGACGACCGCGCAGGTCCCATCGCGTAAAAAAGTGTTACGTTCGTAGAATATTTTTCTGATTTATACGTTTTGTATGATTAACAAGTAAGAAACACAACCAGTAACAATAACAGGGTCTTAAAGTAACACAAAACACATATACACCACAAAACACACAAAACACAAATGAAACAGTAAGAAAAACCAAAAGAAATATTTTAAAACAATCACTTTTCGTACCAATTTAACAGTCGTATAGCATTGAGTAAGCGCCAAGTGGGACACAAGTATGCATCGAACTTATACGAGGGACTGAGACTGCATACGCGACCTACCCGCGCAATCGATTGCGACGTACTTCGCATGGGCAAAGATAAAATAATCGTACTGTAAACTAACAGCGTAGCAGCATACACACATTTCAGTGTTCCCCTATTGTCCAGTTCCATACCGTGTAGCTCGGGACCTTACTTCCCTTACATTCGCAGCTCTGCATCGCCGTGTGAACTGTTTCCATCGGCTAAAGGAGCGGCTACATTGTCAGGTGTCAGCAGAGTCTGTGGTACTCGTGAGAGGGCACTTCCGATGCATTCTTTGTGTACTTGGAGTTGTTGGGGTGTAGTTATTGTATTTGTTTAACTGGGTGTAAGCACTTCAATTTAAGAAATATTGAGGTATTTTTACTAGAGGGCCAATTCCATTTTTAATGCAGCGATGGCTGTCGCATTTCAGTCGCAATCTGTCAAAAACATCATCCAATCAAGACCGGATCTTGTGGCGTTCTCAAGCCCCCCGAAAAGGCCCAGATATCTTTGTTAGTTTAAGAGTGTGTATTCCGTCCACTAGCGCCGCCAATCGTTTTTTATTAATTGTGGTAAATTTAAGACACGTAGATAAAAACCGCTCTGTAGTGCACTGAAGAAATGTATCTATTATTTTTTGACAGCTATTTTTAATACATAACTCATGACTAAATAGCCAAAACGGCAATTATTGCTAAAAGTGGCCACTTTTAGCGAAAATATCGACTTTGGCAATGATTTATGTTCTAAAGTACAAAACATAACTCTCAAAACATAATAAATACATTTCTTCAGTACAACTACAGAGCGGTTTTTTATCTACGTGTCTTAAATTTACCTTACCAGAAATAATAAAAAACCGATTGGCGGCGCTAGTGGACGGAATACACGCTCTTAACACCTAACGAAGTTATTGAGGATTTTTCAAAAAGGAATCTCAGGAGCCTTTTAATCCCGTCCGCCGCAACAGGAGAAGACGTCCCGGGCGTCGGGAGTCGCAGGGCTCATCCCGGCCACCGTAAGCGTGCCAGGCGTGGGCCTGTGGACGACTCCGGTTGGGTGGCTCACTGTCCGATCAGAACCAGGCCCGGGTCAACGGCGCGTTGTGTTCCACGCGCGCCTCAAAGAGATGACAGCATAGTAGACGGGACCCGCTAGGGTCAGCGCCTGCCAGGGTTGCGGAATTTGTTCGAAAGAGTCACCGCGGCCCTGGAACGCAAAGGGATTTAGGAGAAACACGGATGGATTTTAGTCAGTAAGAGTCTTACACTCCCTTCCGCTCCGCCCAGAGCGGGAGGAGACATTTGATGATTTCTCCATCTTTAAAGAAAAGGAGGCTTTTAATGCGTTTAGCATAAAATGCGCCTCTAGCGGGCTCAAGCTGGGGGGACGGCTTGACCCCGCGGAGTGCAGGTTTTTCATACGACAATCTTTGATCCGCCCCTGTCTCCAATTTCCCTACATTTTTGACAGATTGTCACTTGCATAAAACTAGTAGGTAGAATTGGCCCTCAGATTTTTGCCAAAGTCAAAATTATACATTTCAGCATTTTTTTTTAGTGCGGATCCTGTTAAACGCAAAGGGAAATATAGGACTCATATTTAAAACCAAAATTGTTTAAAACTTTGGTTGTAACTCTAATTTTGGCTTCATTTTGGTTTTAAATATCGTTAAATAAGTTTTATTGTAAGCTTTTACAGCATTTAAGCTAATAGGAATATTAAAAATGAATTTTGTGAAGGGTCATCATTATCATCCATGATTTCGGTAACGTATAAGTATCACTGGAAAATTGCAAACGTCGTTAAACTGTAAAATATCGCGTTTAATTGTAAAATATTTTTTCTTAGTAAGCCACTGACATATTGGAAACTATTGAATTGCGATGGGATTTTATATATACAAAACAATTTTTTCATATTATATCGAGAAATCATAATCTGCTAAATATTTATTACAATCGAACAGAGTCTGCAATTTTCCGGTGAAAAGCATCATAATCATTTGCTTGGGGCTTTATTTCTGAATCCCATAAAATTCGCATGCATCTTACTTAATATTATGATTGTTCCAGACAACTGCTTTTATTTAAATAGACTAGAGGTTCTTAAATTTTTTACAGATTGACTCCCTTTAAATGGATTTTTTTTTGCGATGCCCTTTTAAAAGATACTTATGGTAGCTCCATGTGTGAGTAGGTATGAAAAACCAATGAGACGGTTCGCTTTCCTGATTAAGTCTCAATGAAAAATTATGATAGTGCTAACGGTCGATAATTCCAATATATCAATAGGCTTGTGTCCTGACAATATCTAATTAGTCCGTCGGTTAGATTATCAAAAAATATTTGACCCTTGTTTTTTCTTTTGTTACGGGAACCAAAATTGACGAAGTTAGGACGCTTTTAAAATTCTCAATACGTCACACCTTCGCATAATTTTTAGTGAGTCATGACGTCACGAGCCCCCACTCCCGAGTTTTGATGCGTTTTACCTTTGTCAATATACATTGAATTACAAAAACAAAAAACACGTGTCCATTATTTGTCAATACTCTGACGGACTAAATAGTTTTGCAATTTGTGGATGATGGAATCTAGCGTATTGATTGCAAGCTTGGCTTCAGATCAGCGGGTCCAACAAAGCCACTTTAGCAGACTCGTAATATTAACCACACAATAATGCACAAATTTGATTTTCATCCATATTAACGCATTAGCTTCGAGATTGATTGGGAAAATTTGACAGTGACGGGTAGCGTTTTGTGCTTTCTGATTCTGCTACAGTGGCCTTTTTAGACCCACTGATGTGTCTTTAAATAAAAATAAATAAATAAAACTTTTATTTCGGGTGGCATAGACCCATAGAAAAATTAAATTAACCTAGTCAACACGCACGCTTGCTTTCTTTGCTATGACTCGCCACACCAACACAAGTCATAACCCAGTGAGTCTGTCAGTCTTTATGTATTTCCAGGGTCAAATAAAATTAGCTAGTGGAACCTCACAGTCCTGAGGGGCCTTGATGGCCATCGACAAAAACTAAAAATATATTGCCTAACTTCTAGCAGCCTCCGTGTTTGTGACCCCAAAATTTGCTGAGATATTTCATGAAACAATGACGATATTAGATTTCGATCGCCATCACATTTGTGACGTTTCGCCGGCGAATTTAATTCGCATAACGGTGGTGGCTTTTTCACATACGCATTATTTAATGTGTAACAGAATAGACGCAATACCTCTTAAGGGGGTCATTGTACTTATCATTTATCAACAACTTTTACTATGGACCAACATTGAAATCGCGACACAAAAATCGACTCCACAATAGAGAATAAATGCATGAAAAAGATATTTATTATCTGTACTTACAGTTTATCTAAAAATATACAAAAAATAATACTATCAGTGAAAATACACGAGATATAGTTATTGTAAGCGAATATATCTGTCCCTCTCGCGAAATCCCTGTTTTCTGTGGCAGCTGTATGGGCGCCATGGACTTTGACGTCAAAGTTCATATCTCTTTCTAATTGTAATCTTTGCAACTTTATAACTTCATCGCTGATGAAAAATGTATTTAAAAAATGATTTCATGATTGTTAACTAGAGAAAAAAATACTTATTTCACTTTGAAATAAAAAACACGCATACTCACTATTCATTTATGTGCCATAACTCGGCAAAATGTACTGAATAGCTTTCAGTACATAAATTAATTGGGTAGTCGCTTTTTTTTTTTGGGATTTATTATTCGCGATTTCGGGGTTGGTCCCATTGTTGAAGTTGTTCGTAATAATCAGTACATTGACCCCTTAAGATGGATTTGCGTTTATTCTAGTATACACGTTTGAATTTAACCTGAATACAAACTCTAGTTTCCTTGCAGTGGTAACTGAGGCAGCGGAACAGGTGCGACCTGACGTTAAAGAAGTGTTTGAGGATACCGACGTCGTCAATCTACTGAGGAGCGATCAGCCCACGCTCATATTGTTACAGGTAAGGCAAGGCTTTATGATTTTGTTGAATAATACACCTTAGCGATAGCGAAATAACGTGTGATATTGGATGAACATTGATGAAGGCATCTAAATGGCGGACGTCATTATGTATGCTGTTTTCTTATTTTATTCAATAATATACCTTAGGATAGTGGCATAAAGTACAATATGGGATGTCAGCCTGGACATCCTCAAATTAAATTCGGCTGTCTGCACTTTAAAGCCAGTAGTCATTGGCTCAGTTGCCACAGAAAAAAAATATGGTAATGAAATCGTCTCCTCTACGCTAGAACTAAGTTGATCATAGTAAAATTAAGTCTAAATTCCAAATCCCGTTTAGCAATGGGTTCAGCTTTTTTAATGTTCCGTACCCGAAAGATAACCAACAGAACTCTATTACCTACTAAGCCTACGCTGTCCGTACCTAAGTCCGTCCGTCTGTCTGTCTGACTGTCAGTGGGCTGTATCTCAAGAATCGTAATAGGTATCCAGTTGAGTCGACATTTTCAACAGATTGCGGCTATAACACAAATAATAAAAAAACTTTTTACAAAAAAATACAACCGACTTCCAAAAAAAAAACACTACAAAGTAAAAAATAACTTTAATTTCGGAAGTCGGTGTCAAAATACGAAGAAACTAACAAAAACACCGACTTCCGAAATTAAAGTTATTTTTTACTTTGTAGTGTTTTTTTTTTGGAAGTCGGTTGTATTTTTTTGTAAAAAGTTTTTTATTTTTCACTTTTTAGTGGTGCCCCACACCTAACAACACCACTCCAAAATCGCAGAAAAGCAAAATACGCAATTTCGATCATCAAAGAATCATCTGAATAGTCAAATTCCAGCTATTTCGATTTAAAATCCAAAGTTCGTAACCGATTTTGATATGATTTAAATGGGACCAATCTGCAAGTATATCCTTTCAGATAAAACAAAAATTTTTCAAATCGGTTCATAATTGTCGGAGATATGAGGTAACAAACAACCTCCTCCTTTTTGGGAAGTCGGTTAAAAATTAAATGGGGCTCCTATACAAGGAACGTGTTTTTTTTCGGTGTCTGGTACGGAACCGTTGGTTACAATTGCCGGTTTTATTCAAAGGGAAATTTTTGCCTTAATGTTTTATTGAAGTCAAAACTTCTTTGGCGGCGTTGAGCACTTTTCTTGGGATAGGTAAAAAATGTTAAACTCGCGTCAGGACACGTGACCTGATCGAAAATTCGTAAGACGTCAGGACACATGATCTGTAGTGCGATTCACTAAGGCAGAACATCTTTACAACCAAGAAATCATCGTTGAAACATCTGATGTGGCATCTATTTATCAGATGTTTCAAAGATGATTTCTTGGTTGTAAAGATGTTCTGCCCTAGTGAATCGCACTACTGTTCGAAAATTCGTAAGACGGATGATTAAAAAATGCATAAAGTTAATGTTCTAGTTTTCACTTCTGCAGGCAATCCCGGAGTGCAACCCGTTTTTTTTATGATCGCCTTAAATTACAGGGTTTTGTACCTCCTATCTATCTAGTCTATTGTGTCACACTGCTGGACAAAGGCTTCCCCCATACATACTCTATAGCACTTCCCGCAGACTGTCTACCATAAAAACTAAAATGTTATGACCACAGTTGCCAGATTCGCTACCAGGCCGCGGCGGCAAGGTGGAGGACGATGTCCCTCGACGTAAGATGAACGACGAACCTTCCACCTCCTCCGGCGAAGACAAGGAGGAAAAACCAGTAAGTATTGAGAGATAAAGAGTTTATTGGCGCCCAGCATGGAGAATACCATAAAAAAAATCAAACCCCTAAGACGATCCACTGACCAAAAATTCTCATAACCAGGGCGAATTTTTAAGTGTGCCTTTATGGCCAAATCGAAAACTATGAGGATTATCGAAAAACACTAATAGGTAGCTTTAGTCAGTAATTTTAAAACTTATTTGTTAAAAATGAGATTGACCCTTATTAGTTAATGTAATAATGGGTTTTTTTTTTTTCAAAATCAACCAGTTAGTTTCCCGGACAACGATTTTTCAAAAATCCAATGATGCAGTTTTGCTTTTCATCAAAATTGGGCTCGGAATCCTTTCAAAGTTTCCTTAAAGTTTCGGATTTGACCCTGAAGGCACACTTAAAAAATCACCCTGTATACGAGTATTTTTGTTTTATTTTCTTCAGAAGTCGGTGTTAAAAATCAAAGATACAATAACCAAAAACACCGACTTCCGAAATTAAGGTTATTTTATACTTTGTAGTGTTTGTTTGGAAGTCTTTTATATTTTTTGTAAAAAGGTTTTTATTTTTCACTTTTAAGAGCGTGTATTCCGTCCACTAGCGCCGCCAATAGTTTTTTATTATTTGTGGTAAATATAAGACACGTAGATAAAAATTCGCTCTGTAGTGTACTGAAGAAATGTATTTATTAATTTTTGAGAGTTATGTTTTGTACTTTAGAACATAAATAATTGCCAAAGTCGATATTTTTGCTAAAAGTGGCCACTTTTAGCAATAATTGCCGTTTTGGCTATTTAGCCATGAGTTATGTATTAAAAATAGCTGTCAAAAAATAATAGATACATTTCTTCAGTACACTACAGAGCGGTTTTTTATCTACGTGTCTTAAATTTACCACAATTAATAAAAAACGATTGGCGGCGCTAGTGGACGGAATACACACTCTTAAGTTGGACGACGTCTTTGTTCTACGCAGAAATGAGAAATAAGCAAAAAATGCTCATAAAATAAAAACTACTGATCCAAATAAATGAAACTTTTATGGGATCAAATGGCAAGTATAACGCATTGAACTAAAACAGAATCATACAAATCAGATCAGAAATCTTAGAGCAATCGGTGTACGTACATACATAAAAAAAACCCGCCGTATTGAGAACCTCCTCCTTTTTAAATCACTAAGGTACAATTTCACCATAAACTTTAACACACGAGGTTAAACAAAAAGAGGGCCCCCGGGTAATGAAAGATGACCTAGGTTCCAAACGAGAGTAGCCAATTAATTTAGGCGTTTAACTGTACTGTACAAAGTCTGTATAATATACCTAGATAAATATATGCAGTAACGTATTGCGTGACGTATGGTTGCGCGTAGATCAAAACAGTAATCTAGCAAAATAATTTCAAAAATTCTTAAATATAGCAAGAAAAATATGAAAAAATGCCTAAAACAGTATTTAAAAAAAAACAACATTTGTCAGGTGTGGGGTTCGAACCCACGCTCCCTCTCGGGAACCAGAGCTTAAATCTGGCGCCTTAGACCACTCGGCCAACCTGACTTATAATATGACGTCGAAATAGCAGTACCAAAGCTGATTCACACATACATGCAATATTGTGAAACAAATCGTTTGTGTGTGATGCATTGTAAAATTAATTATGATTGTATCGTTTGATAACGTTTGTAAACTGCCTGGAATATTGCCCAGTAACGCATTACAAAATAGTGGTCCAGTCTCGATATTTTTGATCCTGCTGTACTTGCGTGTACTCTACGCCCTTGTTTTTTAGTTGTTAAAATACTCGCTTAGGATAGTATGCCCAAGATAGGGTTTTAACCCTTATGATCTTGAGGTCAATTTCCGGGTCAAGGTACTGGGAATTATGGTAGTAAATTAGATTACAACGAAGGAGCAATCAAGTTTTCTGATCGTAATACAAACAACTAATGTAATTTGTGTTATATTTGTCACCGGAAAATCGCAAACTCTGTAAGATTATTATTATTAATGTCTATATAACATGACATTCCGCCTTTTAAATTTGTTAGTAGGTACGTGACCTACTTTTCACAAGTTATTTATAATACGTACCTACAATTCAGAGAACAAAGCCTCAACGCCAGTGCTCCACCTATGTAAATAAAGACTAAATAATAATTATAACAGAGTTGTTAATCATGCTGTTGCTTCTCTTAGCGATAAGGCCGCCCATTGTGTCACCCTATGTAATGTTTTCTTCGTCTATTTTTTCTGTAACTTAAATGTTGTACATATTATAGAGTATTCTATTCTATTCTTGTGCTATAAATAATTAAAATACATTTATTTGCTTTGCAGGTAGACAGCAGATGTCGTTTGTCAGACTTAGAAGAGGGCCGCATTGGGAAGTTGTTGGTGCATCGGTCTGGACGAGTCAGCTTGTCTCTCGGGGATACTATGTTTGAAGTAAGTGTAAAGCGAGAGACACACTGGTCCCTACGCAACGTGTGCAACGCATTATGATATTACATTTCATGTCATTTCATTAATCAATAACAATTTACGTTATGTGTGAATGTTACACAAAAAAGAGAAATAGTTTGGTAAACAAAAAGCAAATAATTCGATTATTGAAAAAGATAAATAAGAATCATCATTTAAATTAGGAATCACAATCATTATAATAAAAAAAGCAAATGTTTTTTTAAAAATTCTTATTTGCATTATATGCATTGTAGTTTTGCATATTCAAAACTTTAAGTTTAAGAATACTTGACATTGACGCTTCTATGCTGCCACCTGTAGTTCCTGCACGCTCCATGCAGAGTAGTGGTTCCCAACCTTCTTTTGATCTAGAACCATTTTGGTTTCTTAATTGTTAGCAGGGGACCACAAATCCTGAAGAAAATTTTAATTTTTAAATCTAAAAAAACTTACTAACGTAAACTTTTGCTTTATACTCAAAAGCAACGAGCACTAACATAGAAAATACAATATTTCTGATAGAAACTAAACATCAGTTCCCTTCAAACGTGATCACTTCACCCTTCGAAATGTTAACAGCAGTGCGATTCTGTAAACCTGTCGAAGTGAACACTTAGGCGAAGTGAACGACGAGTGAGCTGTCAAACCATACAAACAAGATGGCATGACAGCTCACTTGTCGTTCACTCCACCTAAGTGATCACGGTAAGATGTCAACAGAATCAACTGGCTGCATTGACTAGCAGTACATCTTGACTTTGGACGAAGTTCATCAGGTGGTCAAACGCGTGCCTATCAAAAGTAAAAAAAAATGAGAAAATTATAATAATTTAAATGTTGCAATAACACTCGAAATGTAAAATGTTAAGAGGCAAAAATCAGTTTCATAGGGTTTCCTTGGATTGGTTCCCAGGTGTGCATGGGCACGAAGGCAGCGTTCCACCAGGAGGTGATGTCGGTGGGCGCGGACGACGCGTCGCGCTCCGCCAGCCTGGTGGCGCTGGGCGCGCTGCAGCACAAGCTCAACCTCGTGCCCAACTGGGAGGCCATGTTCCACGACATGTCGGTTTAGTGTGGACGGAATAAAATATGGACTGTTGTTTTACTGTTTCATTTTACCCCACTGTACTGTGTTGCCTCCTAGAGACTAACCAGGCGTGGGTCTTGAGTTTTCAAGCGAGAATCGAGATATGCAACGTGTTACAGAATAAACGCAATATACGGTATACACACTCTTAGGAGGCTAAGAGTGTGTATACCGTCCACTAGCGCCGCCAATCGTTTTTTATTAATTGTGGTAAATTTAAGACACGTAGATAAAAAACCGCTCTGTAGTGCACTAAAGAAATGTATCTATTATTTTTTGACAGCTATTTTTAATACATAACTCATGGCTAAATAGCCAAAACGGCAATTATTGCTAAAAGTGGCCACTTTTAGCAAAAATATCGACTTTGGCAACTATTTATGTTCTAAAGTACAAAACATAACTCTCAAAACATAATAAATACATTTCTTCAGTGCACTACAGAGCGGTTTTTTATCTACGTGTCTTAAATTTACCACAATTAATAAAAAACGATTGGCGGCGCTAGTGGACGGAATACACACTAGACACGTAGATAAAAAACCGCTCTGTAGTGTACTGAAGAAATGTATCTATTATTTGCCACTTTTAGCAAAAATATCGACTTTGGCAATTATTTATGTTCTAAAGTACCTACAAAACATAACTCTCAAAACATAATAAATACATTTCTTCAGTACAATAAAGAGCGGTTTTTTATCTACGTGTCTTATATTTACCACAAATAATAAAAAACGATTGGCGGCGCTAGTGGACGGAATACACGCTCTTAAGGGGTCATTGAACTCATCAACACTATTTTCGCGATTGTGGTGTTGGTCCTGTAGTAAAAGTTTATAATGACCCTTTAAGGTGGAAGCTCCAGGGTAGCCCACGAGATTCAATTTTCTTTTGTTTTTTTTGCAATTTTCCGATCAGTGTGAAGCTGTATGTTGAACAAAATACGGTTCGCGATTGTAAAGAGCATTTACATATCTAAAGGATTATAACCACTTGAACCATCAATATAACCCTCTAAGTACATAGAACTAGATTGAATGTTATTTCGTGAAAAAGTCATTCAATCGAGTTGTATGAACTTAGAGGGTTATATTGATAATTAAAATGGGTATAATTTTTTTGATAAATATGCGTTACAGCCGCGAATTGTATTTTGTTCAACATACAGCTTCACACTGACCGGAAAATTGCAATAAACATAAAAATATTTGAATTTCGTGGGCTACCCTGGCGCTTCCACCTTAAGAGGTATTGCGTGTTTGTGTAATGGACTACTCACACTTATTCAGCTGAATTCAGTTTATGCCCATAATAGGAAACAACGATTTTGGATGGAGACGCGTGCGCATCCGTTCAGCTTTCCGCGTCTATTCAGCTTTCGCGGCAAACAAGACGTATAAAATGCGGACACGTGTTAGTAGCATGCGAGTGCTCGAGTTCGGCGCTGTTCTGCCTTCTCGTTCTTACGATGCTATCTATACGCGGCTGACTAACTGAAAAACCAGTTACAAATAATGCAACAACAACAGACTTCCAAACATAAAAAACACTATAAGTACAAAATAACTTTAATTTCGGAAGTCGGTGTCAAAATACAAAGAAACTAACAAAAACACCTTTTATCTGCAGAATCGCAGGAAAGCAAAATACGCTATAAAAAACACAACCGAATTGAGAACCTCCTTTTTGGGAAATCGGTTAATAAATAAAGCCCCAATTTTTACTTGTTTGTGGATTTCTCCATAAAGTAGAAGAAAAAAGTAGCGTCTTTTGTTTCTTACAGCACCAGGACAGGGGCACAGAAGTTTTTTCATAATTGGCTCGAAATCACTTTACCTTGGTACCAAGACAACTGATTCTTTATTTAAACAGACTTCTTCAAAAAGGAGGAGGTTCTATGTTCGTGTTTTTGTATGTTCACCAATATCTCTGCCAATTTTGGACCGTTTTTAAAAATTATTTTTGTATTCGAAAGCAGGACTCTCGAGGTGGTCCTCATTGTCATTGTCGCCAAGTCAGAATCTGATGATGTGATCCCATGAAAATCGAGGGAAACCCTGAAATTTTAAAGGCACATAGAATGTTTTTGAAAGACAACAGTTACTAGTGATTCCCAACTGTGCAGTATTACGCCATATCAAATAGGTAAATTGTTATTGATGTCCATAATTATTTACCAGACATCAATAACAATTTAGAAACTAGTGTAAATGAGACACAAACTCTTACATAATTATTTATTGTACCTAAATTATTTACAAAACAAACTATTCTGTTATCTAAGCTGTAGCCATTGCTGCCTTCTCTTCCTTTGGTTTTTTGTACTGAATCTGTGTGTCTCTACCCTCATACTTGTTGCCTTTCAAGTCTATGGCAAAGTTGTAGTCTATGGGGTTTGCCAGAGCGTGGTCTATGGCTGCTTCAAGGTTCTCGGGTGTTATGAATGTTGAACTCAGTTTCTGAAAAAGTTAAGATTTATTTAATGCTATTATGTAAATGTTTGAATAAGATGGTTAAAAGAACTTTGAGTAGTAATGCAAGGACTTCTGTAAAACATTTATTTTACACTTAGAAAATGATAATATTTTCAATGTTTACAAAGTTGTTGCAAATTTTTATTTTTTTATTTGTGATGGGTTTGCTCTTGACTCAATGATATTTGTGAAGAACACTTGAAAAAGCTTTGTATATGACAATATAATATACTGATTACCTTCTGTATTTTGATTTCCTCGGTAGCTTTCGCGATCCTCTCATTCAGCTTCTGATCCTGTCTCTGCATCTTCTTCAAAGCATGCTCCTCAAGCGCGGCCACCTGCAGCTTTCTCCTCTCCTCACGTTCAACAGCAATTTGCGCGTTCCACTTCTCGTTTAGCTCAACGCACCGAGCCCATTCCTCCGCCTCTAGGCGTTGAGACATCTCAGAACTTGCACTCTCTCTCGTTGATTTCTCTTTGATCATCTCCTCATGGTAGAACCTCTTTATAGACCGCATCTGAGTCTTATAGTTATTATGGAGGCGCAGAAGCTCTAATCGTTCCTCTTCCGATACGACGGGACGTTTAGGTATACGAAAGATTTTACTTTTTGCCACTGGCAGCCATCGAGGTTTTCTGTGTGCCTCCGCGCATTGTACTAGCATGGGCCAGGTACGCTTTAATAAAGAATTTTGGGATAGCATTGTTTTCACTTTATCGTATGAATTTTAATGTTTACAAATTAGATAAGTTTTTGGAAACACTAGACCACCTAACCTCAAACTTTTTCAGTTGACATATATGTCATGTGTCAATGTCATTGTCAAATGTCAGGTTTCTTCGCAAGCCAGATTTGTCGAAAGCAAAAGTCACGCGTTCATCAAAATCTAATATTTATTTCTGCATATTTTCACTTAGTAATCCAGTAATTGTATACTTGTGTTAGTACCTAGTTACTTTTGCCCGAATTAGTCAATCTTTTTATAATTTATTTTGTTTTACTTGCATCACAAGTTTCCGAACTAATCTTCTATCCAAAATGTCAAAATAGTCAAAAAGAAATGTCATTGTCAAATTGGAGTATCGATCAAAGCGGGCGGGAGCCGGCCTTCGCTGTTTATTTATTAAAAATCAATGATCACAACAACTTGAGCCGAGTATCAAGATGATAAAAATATCTGCTTTGAATGAAGAATCAGAGGAGGAGAGCGGATCCGAAGAAGAAGTGACAAGAGAGGCGTCCGAACAGATAGCGTTGCAACAGTACGCCAATGCACTAGAGCTTCAAAGAAAAGGCAATCTAAAAGATGCCACCCAGTTACTCAAGGACCTTCTCGATACAGAACTGCTATGTGATGTTCAAAAACCGGCGCAAGGGGAGAAGGTACCTGGTCCTTTATTTAATTTAAAGTATCTATCGTATAAAAATCTAGCAACAATGTTAACTGCATCGGAGGATTTAAATGCGGCTATTGAGGCGTATTGTGAGGCTGCAGAGCTAGATGACACAGATGTCACTCTTTGGAATCGCTTGGGACAGCTCTGTATGCGCGTCAAACGCTACGAAATGGCGCTCCATGCTTTTCAGCGCGGCGCAGACTGCAACCCTCGACACTGGCTCTGCCTCGACAAGATCATCACACTGCTCCTCGGTTTAGACTACAAAGAAGAATGTATTGCAACCATTCATGATGCACTTCAATTAGACCCAGGATACTTGCGTGGCCTAGCATACAGAAAACATATATTCACCGTCTATCCTTACATAAGAGATTTTATGGAATATCTTAATCCCATTTATAAATGGAATGAGAAAGAAGATGAACCATTTGATGAGGACAACGCTGAGCACCTAATAAAAGAGGCCAAAGAAATTAATGCAATATTTCTTGAGCAACAGAGAGCTGAGCAATTTCCATATGTTCTGCCTGAACTAAAGTTGGTGCAACCTATTAAAAATTTAAGTTGGAAATCAGTTGGAGAGTCATTAGTTCATATGCATCGCCACATGTCGGATAATTACTATAGTCATGCTTGTAAAATCGAAATTGTTTTTGAGCAAGAAGAAAATATGGAAGTGGTTGAAGAGCCTAGAGCTAATGAAGTTGAACCAGAAGAAAATAAGACTGAAGAAGCTGGAACAGAGACTGAAAAGAATTCTGAAAATGTATCAGAGAATGAAAACAATGACTTGTCAGACAAGGACAAAGCAGCCACCGACACAGAAAAGATGGAGAGTGATGTTGAAATGGTTGCAGAAACTGCTGAAGCACCTTCTGACGGCAAAGCAGCCAAGAAAGGTCCAGTTAGAAGGAGAGGCAGTGCTCTCAGCTTCCTACAAATGTGGGAATGGTGCACTAAACGCAGATCTGGACGAAAGAAGCCGGTTAGCAAGCAAGAACAAGATGACAACATCTATGAGACTCTGCGCAAAATGGTGCCTATGTCTTTAGTACCAGAAATGGTTGAGAAAAAAGAAAACCAAGCAAGAGAAGTATCCCCAGACACTTCAGACATTGATAAACTATTTGAAGAAAAAGAAAAGCCTGAAGAAATAAAACAGTATTTTGGATCAGATGATGAACAAACAGATGTTGAGAACTTCATTAACCAATTTACAACAAACAAAAGAGATATAATTGATATTTTGAACCAATACTTGAGTATTCTAGCTGTGAAATGGAGGGAGAAATGGCCTCAGGGCCTTCCAGAACTTTACATTGAAGCTAATACATGCTATTATATGCATGTTGATACTCCAACGTTTACAAGTGGCCATGATGATGAGTTACTTTATTACACTACCGTTAATATCTTGGTAGAAGAGTTTTCAGTAAATGAGAAATTTAACCAGTCACCAACCGATGATAAACCGAGACATGATCTAAGCGTAATAGAAAACATAGGCATGATATTGAGCTCAAAGCCGCAAATTTTCGATAGCACGGAATGCTTAGAACTGACACTTCGCTATCTCTGGGTAAAACTCCACATCCAATTGTTAAACAAATGCAATGAGTTCGCTCTCGACTGCTTGTACCAGCTACAGTACGAGTTTGAAGCCATGGGAGAACACCACGACACATACAATTTAAATGTTATCAACTTTACTTACAAATCAAGAGTAAATGAGAATGAAGTTTTAGCAGGTATAAAGTGTCTTGAGAGGAATAAAAGGCTTTCTACAGTGATAGAGTCATTTGAAAGAGGAAACTATGAAGCGGTGTTGTCAATACTAATTGATACTTTTGAACACTGCAAGACTATGGCTAGGAATGAAGAGGAGGTGTCCCTAGACTTTGCAATTCACTTATCTTTGATATTAGATACTTACTGGGCTTTAGATCAGCCGGATGAATGCTTCAAATGGTCTTTAATCTGCCTACATGAAGCTCTAAAGCATTACTTTAGGTTTAGAACAGGATCTCAGGTATATGAAAAGTGGACCCTTACAGTAGTTAAGATACTTTGTGGCATGGAACACATACTCACGACAGAAGGCTTGACATGTTTGGATACTGTGTCTCCAAAGGAACTAAGTCAGGGTCTGGAGGATCTCATCAGAGTCATTGGCCACCAAGTGGAGACAAATGCATCTGAAATGCCATTTGGCACTGTTACCCCATGGATCATAGTGCACTATATACTGCAGAGGGAGGAGGATCAAGGGAGGGTTAGAATAGAAAAGGAAAAAGTCGCGTGCGATGAAGTTCCCAATCCCTTAATGGTTTTATTTATTGCACATGAACAGCTTGGCAAGAAAGGCTGGTGTTGTAGTTCTGAAGCAAAATTACTTTATTTTACATTAGATACGGTAGTACCAAGGTTACGATCCCCTTCGTTGGCCAAATGTCTAGATCAAGTGGTTCAGTACATGGAGCAGTGTGTTTTCTGCTTGTTTGGACATCCTGGAAGAAAAAATAAGTTAAAATATCTTGTGGATCACAATGTTACACCATCTGCTTTAGACTGGAAACGAGCGCAACAATTGTATGAGATCTTTAGACCGCCGACGCTACCGGCGCTAGAAGGCAAGCTGCCGGGCATCACTGCTGATACCGAACAGCTATTCCATAAGATACTAGCGCTTCTGCCTCCGGAATGTGACCCTCAGAAATACCTTCCAGAGATCGACAAATTTATTAAAGGCGTGGAAGAGAAACTGCCTTACACTCCATCATTATTACCATACAAGATGAAGGATATTTATTTCTTGCTGGGAGATTACTATTATAAAAAAGAAGAAGTCAAGTTGGGAGTCAAATTTAACATGTTAGATGTTGCCGTGAACAATGACAGGGTAGAATCGTGGGCGAGAATATCTTTAGCAAAAGCTGTAAAATTAGATCTAGTGCTGAATTGCTGTAGGAATCTCATCAATCATGAAAGGGAATATTTGAACCCTGCAAAATCTGTACTCCGTTGTTTTAAAAGGTCCATGGAGTTGGATCCCACGCTGAATCACATGTGGACGGAGTATGGAATGTTCGCGTATACAGTGCAGTCGTTCTGCTCTCGAGTGCTGAAGCAGGCGAGCGAGTCGCTGAGTATGGAAGACTTCGAGTCTTTGGAGAAACAGAAGGAAGACATGTTAGATACGACTCAGAAATGTTTCATTACTGTGATCATCGATCCAAATAGCAGCACGGACGACGATTCGTGGCAGTTTTTCTATATGTTGGGAAAAGTGGGTGAGAAACGCAACAAGCCACCATCTTTTTACCTAGATTATTACATGAAGGCCATGAAGAGATTGAAAGACAATGATGCGACATATCCTCTGAAGATTAACTACAACACGCCAACACATTTTTGCATAGAAGTGCTAGAGGTTCACTATCGCATTCACGCATCTATTTTAAAATACATAGAGCAACACGAAAACAAGCCTATACCTGCGTCAGTTGGCAAGGTTTTCCTAACGTGTATTGAAGACTGGAAGAAAGGTCCGTTTACTAGAAAGCCTAAAAAAGATGGTCCAACAGAAATAGAAACGAACACAGAACCGAAACCTGCCGAGTCAGTTCACCCGGCCAACATCCTCAAGCGCTCCATCAGCGACGCCGGTGAAGAGGAGTCGCATGAAGCCAAGCGATTGAAGTTGGAGGCCGCAGCGGCTAAGGTCAGGAGGTCGGCATCCTACGACACGGAAAGAACCCCTAAAGAACCTGTTATACCTAGTACAGAAGCAACTGATGCGAAAACCGATGAGACCGCAGAAGATAAACAAGAAATAGTTGTCATAGACGAAAAGTCACCGCAACCAACATTGCCGTCGCCCCCACCGCCGCAAGAACCTGTCAAAGAAAAAACGCCAGAAATAGAAAAGCCTTCGGAAGAGAAAAAAGAGGACACGGATGCCGAGAAGAAAGAAGATAGTTCAAGTAGTACGTCTTCCTCGTCGTCGTCTGACTCCAGCTCCAGTGAGTCGTCGTCGGACAGCAGCAGCGACTCCAGCAGCGACAGCGAAGCCTCCAAGTCGTCCAACGACTCCAAACCTCTTACAGATGATGAAATTATGAAGATCGTATCAGCCTGCCTCGACGCGCTGGAAGATTGCGCCAGTCGCTTCCCTCCACACTATAAAGCCATATACAGACTTGCTCACTACCACTTCTACTACAAAAAGGGTAAAGATATCGAGAGATGCCGAGACCTAATGTTATCCAATTTCACTTCAAGATCGGGCCAAAAATTAGGAGGACTATTCAGTGAAAGAAAACCTTCAAACTTTTTCAACAACATATGGAAGATACCTTCAGCAGAAGTGGACAGACCGGGCGGCTTCACTTTCCACATGAACCGCTCCGTTCTTCTCACTCTTGAGATATTGAAAGAAATAGACGACCACAAAACTCTTTTGGACTTGAGTCTACACTTGCAGAGGACACCTGATGCTGACAAGAAGTACCTACGCGACTCTGACAGAGAAGAACTCGCCCAGCAAGCATTCTCGCTTTGCGTTCAATCTTTGAAAGGACAACTGACCAAGTTTAGCCAGCAAGCTGACTTGAAGATCAATGAGGTGGAGCGTCAAGCGCTGAACAGTTTGATGCTGGATATCTACAGAGCGTACCAGAGAGTTCAGAAACAGCCGAACTCGAAGCAATTCACGAACTTATTAATAGAAGGTTACAAGCTAGCCACGAGTGAAACGATCAATGAAAACACTAACCTAGTCGACATCAGCATGAAGTACTGCCAGAGGTTGATTCAAAAACTAAAGCATGAGGCAACGATGGCTAGCTTGGATAAGAGCCAGAACGCTCAAAAGAAGCAAGCTGCTAAAGCTGCCGTTGCGGAACCCGTAAAGGTTACGCCTTCCCCTGTTACGAGTCTTCCGAAGCCGGAACAGAAGGCACCGCAGCCGTCGACTTCGACGGCGACTTCAACACCAACTGCGACTTCCGGATTACCGAAGATGTCTGCGCATGACATGGCCGCAGCGTTCCAGACTTTCATGCCGATGTTAAACGATCCCATGCAACAGGCTGCGGCCGCACTATCCTTGTCCTACCTATCCAACATAAACGCTCTAGCGTACGGCCCGTCACTACAGACCGCATTGCAGAGTACTCTGCAGAATTCGTTCCAGGCTGAGTTCTATCGTCAGTTCTTAGGACAGAGCTTTTCTTCGTCGTTCATGCCGCCTGCAAAGAAGCAGAAGCGCGGTCCGAAGCCTGGCTCTGTAAGGGCTCAAGCGAACCCTCAGATGAAGGCGTCGAAATCATTCACTGCACCGAAAATGCCTCCAGTGAGCAAGGCTGCCTCTACAACTGTGGTAAGCGCGCTACAGAAGTCAAATTCGACTCCTTTAACCCCTAGTATGGGGACGGTGCTACAAAACTTGCCTGCCTCGATGTCTGCTAACCTGTCGTCATTCGGGGCGGTGCACTCATCGTCTCATTCAACGCATACGATGCCTGCGCAAGCGCACATGTCTACCGCGTCGACTGTGAGCGCTGCTATACACACGAAGCCTCCTATGCCGCACCAACAGGTCAGCCCTGGGAAAACACTGCAGGAGAAACTGGCAGAACGACAGAAGCACCTTCCAATATCGAAGAGTCACGAGATCAACGCGTCCATCAGTAAGCTGCCATCTTCGCTTACCATCACGAAGACCTCGGTACCTAAGCCAGGAATGAAAAAACCAGATGCTAAAAAACAGTTGCCATTCACTGAGAGACCCAAACCTATCACTACGGATGAAGTAATAGTACTAGATGATGATTAAATCGCCATTATTTATTGTAGACGATACTTTATAAATACTCGAAAACATATATCACGTTCAACATTAGGTTCATTAAATGAAATACAATCAGGTAAACGTATTTTTAATTTATTTCTTATAAAATATTAATTATTTTATTTTACTATTTACAAAATAATGTAATTATACCAAAAATAATTGTATTACATTATGTTACATTGCTCAGTAGGTATGCTTTGAGTAATATCAGTAATCGTTAGGAAATCATTTGGGCTTGCATTAGAGGGTTCTAATTTCTAGCAAAATCAGTATAAATGATATAATTTAATTACTATTTAACAGTCCTTAAAAAACTAATTGATTCCTCTTTGACAAGCAATCACTGAGTACTGGTAGTATATTTGAATTTAAAATTCCGAGATAATTGTAAAACTTTGGAACATTAAACTCAATGTTATATAAGACAAGGTTCAAATTCCTTTGCAAACTAAATTTTTTTTAGGGTTTTTTATGCAGTCACTTGAAAATCAACTTAAATAACGCGACACTATAGTCGATTACTGAGCGGTGGCGATGGATTGGAATTATCTCGAACTATAAATTCAAGTGTAGGCATACAACGCTAAACATGTTTTCCATCACTTTAATAATCCCAATTAACAAGATTTTCATACAAAAAGATTAAAAACATTCAGTATTGCCCTGGCTTTCCAATTTGACATTAATTCTCTTCATTCTTCGCCTTAAAATTATGATAGTACAGTACTTTCTATATTACATACTGTTAAAACTGCATCACTTGAAAATGAAATGCTGATCTGAGACAGTTTTGTCTTCTTCTATTCTTTTGCGAAAAAGAGATGGCGCTATTCGTCCTGTATAGCTTCATCACTGTTCTATACTAGGCCTATAATATCTCGACGACACAGTCTTTTATTTTTGAGGATGGGAAATCATCAAATGACTTCTATCGCTCTGGGCGGAGCGGAAGGGAGTGTCAGACTCTTACTGATTAATGCCCATCCGTGTTCCTCCGAATGCTCGCCGCGTTCCAGGGCTGCGGTGACTCTTTCGAACAAATTCCGCAACCCTGGCAGGCACTAGCTCGCGCAGTAGGTAACCGGGAATCGCCCTGCGACTCCCAACGTCCGACAGCTTTCTTAGTGACTTAAGGCGGGGTTGCAGTACTTTTTAAGATTTGTGAACGTCTGAAAATCTAATTAATTATGAGTTTAATAATAAATAAAAATCATTACATAAAAATTGAACATACCCTCAAGTAAATCGTAAAGATAGAAACGCGATTTAGGATGATTGGCTCGATACTTTTTTTATCAAACATGACACTAAATTACAATTTTAAACGTGTACTGCTAAGAGGTTTCATCACGAATATATATAAAAGTTATATCAATAGATAGAACTTTTTATTTTGAAGTAAATGTAGAAACCATATTGTATAATTTCTTTATCAGTTTTCGCCAAGAAGAAAAAACAATCAAAATTTAGGCATTATTTCGCTCGCCGGACAGTCGCTGTTGTTCGTCAAAACACACAGTCAACACCTCGCCTTAACGTGTCGTTTGACATGAAATGTTCTATCTACCCTCATTTTCAAGTGATGCAATATATTGTCTAGATCAGTGCAGCACCCTCATCAAGTAGAAGTACACGAGCATATCGCTGAGGTTCCATCCTAGGATGATCGTGATGATGAAGTACGTGACCACCACCATTGGTAGCGGAAGCAGGAATACACGTGCGTTGTGGAGCATCGGGAGATCTGAAACGAAGACACGAAATGATAACCGCTTTCTGGCAAGCCTTTTCTCAACATGTTGGAGTCTGTTCTAACTGATACAGTTGAATACCAGTATTGACAGCAGAGTAGGGACTAACGGAGTCCCTACTCTGCATTAGAACAACGCCCTCATACAACGTGTTCCTTCTGATATCCCATAATATAAGGTTATGTTCTATACTAGCTGACGCGCGCAACTTCGTCTGCGTTACATTTTTCATTTAATACTCCGCTCCTATTGATCGCAGCAAGATGTTATATAGCTTATAGACTTCCTCAATAAATGGGCTATACAACACTTATAGTGTGGCCATTAGTGCTGTGCACTCCCTGAGGTATGCGCGCGGCGAGACGGGGGGGAGAATCGGCTGCTGCGCTCTGTCAGTGCGCCGTCAACGCTCGTGGCGGAAAGTAGTGTTATCTGTATCGGACTGTCTATGTCAGACGCACATGAGATAAATATTCAAAGATGGGTCGTGCGTTATTTCGTGATATGAAGACTGTAATTTTTAAGGTGGCTGAATATTTTAAGAAAAGAAAAGCAGACAAAAATGTTCAATAAAACAAGTCTTGCTTTGAATTATAAGTTTAGTTCTTATTTATCACCTGCATATTTTTAATAAAATATGAGTATATTTGGGTTACATTTTAATCAACTAAGTAAGTAGGTATAATATATTACAGATAGATAGCCTCCGACCATCGTCCCGCCACAAGTATTGCCTTAGAAATGCAAACTGATATCGTAAGATCTGTCAGACATGTATCGATCTCATGTGAACTCATGCACTTTTTTCTCCGCCTCCCACCTCGCCGCGCATACCTCAGGGAGTGCACAGCACTAAAAGCCACACTATAAAATAACTTTTCAATTTGAACCAGTAAGTAGTTCCTGAGACTAGCGTCCAACAAACTAACTCATCAGCTTTATAATATATATGTATATGTAGATGTAAAAGTATTGGTTCAAATTTTCATGGTCACTAACATTAGAACAGTTCATAATTATCAGGATTGCTACCATGTACCTTTTTATACTCGCAAATAAAAAGGTACATGGTAGCAATCCCGATATGAACTATTCTGATGTAAAAGTAATTAATACAAAAAGTCCTAGAACAAAGTCTTCCAGAAATACATAGTTTCGAAGATAATACTAACACTAGGATCAATATTTGGTGTGTATCTGAGTTTCATTGGAAAGTATATAAATAATTTACATTTATATTTTAGCTACAAAAATGCGACTTTTTTAATATTTCACCTATTTACATAAATAATCGTGACTTTGTTGAATATTTTGTATGAGAAATGAAAACGAAATACTGATAAAAATAATTAATGTGCCAGGGATTCTTTGACATGGTCTCATTGATGCCTTCGATTTATGGGATATCAATACTTCAGAGTTCAGATTCGTTCCGAGAGATAGAGCACGGCAGCAGCATATCACTACATATTAGAAAACAAAGTCCTCCACCGCGTCTGTCTATCTGTATGTTCGCGATAAATTCAAAAACTTCTGCACCGATTTTCATGCTGTTTTCACCAATGGATAGTTTTCGAGGGAGGTTTTAGTATCCAATTTGTCAAGCGTGCAAATCCGAAGGCATCAGCTAGTTCCATAAGTATATTTCTTGCCGATACAAAGTTCACACTTACCCGAATCAACAACTTTTCCATAATCTGAAAGTCAATTGGCATTTTAGTTTGTGAACAGTCAGGGGCAAAAATATGTTAACACATGACGAAATTTTAGTGTAACAAATACTGCAGTGCGATTCTATTCTTTCAATATCTGACCGTGTAAGGTTCACTATACCGCGTGTATCTGAAATCGACGCACAAACGATTTCCATTGGTCCAGGGCATGATTCTGGACACCCCAGTGTTGGAATTTTTCGTCGGTTCTTTTCTCATTTTTTAATTTTTTTCAAGAGTACCACAAATGGGTATCAGCTCACCTGAGCTGATAACTATTTGTGGTCTTATTCAGATTGCTCTTTTTAGTGAAAGTAGTTCATTAATTATTTTTTTATTAAAAATCTCATTGGGTTAGGTCAGAATAAAGATTATGAGCAGTCTAAAGTAAAAAACCCTTGAAAAAAAAGGAAAAAATGAGAAAAAAGCCGAGGAAAAAAAGTCTAGGGTGTCCAGAATCATGCCCTAGACCCATGGAAATCGTTTGTGCGTCGATGTCAGATACACGCGGTATATCATCACGCTAAGACCAAAAGGAGCGGAGCAGTAACGAAAAATGTTACGCAGACGACGTTGCACGGGTCAGCTAGTAATAAATAAAAGGAACTTCGTTCCATCCGGGTGTCCCTTGACACCTCTCAAGTTTTTTTTTACTGTTCACTCTATTTTGCATTGTTAGTTTTATTTCTTGTGGCGACATTGATGGCGCTACAGTACCATAAACTTTATTGATATTGTATGAGAAACTTGCTCTAATATCGCTATGTGTGCATAGTTTAGCTCATGACAGATTGCATAGACATTAGGATACTGTCAAAGGCAAAAATGTAAACATTTTGCGAAATTAAAAGGATGCTTCTTACCAAGACTAGACTATATATTAATATATCAAAATTTTGCTCAATATCTTTGGAAATAAATAGCAAGTGTGTACATATTTCTGCCCCCGACTGTACTATAGAAGTGTTACTTACTGCTGTATCCCAAGAATGTGATGTACAGGTAGTAGATGATGGAGGCCAGCCAGAATGTGTTGGCGACGAGGCACGAGAAGAATCCGTCGTGGAATATTATGTCTGGAATAAGAAAAAACATTACTTATTGGAGTTGCCTAATGATTGAGCAAGGTTGAGTCAGATGGGTCCGCGAGACGATCAAGTGCACTGGACAAGTCTACGTGCTACGTGCGTAAGTGAATATTGATCGTTTACAGCGTTGACTAGTATCTACGGGCTGGACCATACTTGACAAAAATTTTGATTGACGGCACTTGAGCCACCTTGCGCTTGATGCGACTTGACGCGACTTGACAAGTTTTATTCATTTGCGGCCGGAACATCGAAGATGGCGGAATTTTAATTTTTGCGACGACCACTTTCCTGAGCTCAGGGAGGTGAACGACTGCGGTATGTGGACTTGACGGCACCTTCAAGTCGCGTCAAGTCCCTCGTCAAGTGAAATCGTCAAGCACGTAGACTTGTCCAGTGCACTTGATCGTCTCGCGGACCCATTAGTAAGACAGACCCTGGGTTAAAGGATGGAAAATCGTCAAATGATTCCTTTCGGTTTGGGCGAAGCGGAAGGAAGTATCCGACTGTGACTGAAGTGAGACGTGTTTCTTCAGGGTAAAAAATAGCGTCACATTCACTCGTGAGGCTGCTCCGTCGCGTAGCTTGATGCCCGCGACTTTAATATGGAGAAAAACATCCTCGGTTTCAGCTTAGCAATTATACAAGGTCCTCCTCGACCCGGGCAACAGACTGAGCACGAGTACTTACTATCAAAGAACACGATCTGGAAGAAGTGCAGCAAGGAGAGCGGCGGGAAGGCGTTGATATGTACGTTGAAGGCGTAGCCCCACTCGACGAGCGCCTGTCCTGGGCGCGCTGCAGTATGTCATACAGTACTCACTCTCAAAGAACACGATTTGGAAGAAGTGCAGCAAGGAGAGCGGCGGGAAGAAGGCGTTGATATGTACGTCGAAGGCGTAGCCCCACTCCACGTCCGGCCCGTCCTGGTCGCGCCGCAAGTACTTGTTGCTCACGTACCTGCCAATGACGATAATATTTATTTTAGTACAGCCATAATCAGCAAAAGGTTACGTGGACTCGCGAAGGACGGAAATAGAAGGGGGGAGGCCTGGTGGCCTCCGTTAAGGAGTTGGATAAAATCTTAACTAGGCGTGAAAAGGACGCCTAAATCGCTGAACTAAACATATTCACATTTATAATATTAGTTAAGATTTTCGAAACCTCATGTCGAAACCCCATGTCAGGAATTTAATTAAAAGAAGTACGGAGACAACATTTATTTAATTTTATCTGGCTAACCTTTCAGGTATAAAATCATCAAATCATGTTGTTATATTTTGTAGTCAAAGTTGAGAAACAGTTAAATTTCTGAGTGGGGACATCCTCACCATATTATCGTAGACACAAGTACTCCAGCTCCTATGAAGTCCACGAACACCACAAACAGGACGAATAGCGCCAGCTTCGCGGCCGACAGCCTCAGCGCCAGGCCCAGGCATATTGATGATACTGGAATATTCAAGAAGGATTTATTTAAACTTTAACTAAGTACAGTAGTGGCACATAATGCAACAAGGCATTCTCTACCATTCAATCTTTAGGTTAAAAAGACGACACTCTAGCAAAGTAGAGTAGGGACTCCATTTTCCGCACTTAAGACTCCCAGTCGGTCGGCTGTGCGTAAGTGTCATGGCTAAGTTAGCCAGCCTTGCTCCGCCCAGAAGTTTTCTGGGAGCTTCACAGGCTTCGCGGAGCGACCTCACCATTTTGAGGATTTGTCCACGTTGGATAGCCATAGCCTCGCATTCCAGGATGACGTGGGCGGCTGATTCTTCGGCTTGAAAGTCCCCTGCAGGGAGGGCGGGCGGGAGTCTGTTTCACCTATTTTAAAGAGATGTTTGTTTAGGGGGCAATGGTACGCGATTGTCACTAATTCACTATTATTATTCTGAGGTTATTTCTTCCTAGACTGAGTAGTTTTTTGTTGGTCTTGGATGTAGATTTGGCATTGCCATTTTAACTGCCTGCAGTCTGTAGCTTGTGACCATTTGTTCTTATGAAGTTCAGTTGATCTCTGACGAATCCATGTATGAAACTGTGAGAAAAGTAGAGGGAGGAGTGGGCACTGCAGCAGATAAGCTGAGTCTTGTGAGGACTTGATACTAAATGGAGTACTGCAGCCACCTTTGGGATGGCTCAGCTAAGTACCAGCTTGCCGCGCTTAACTCGGTGGAACGCAGAGCTAAGAGGCTCATCGGCGACGAAAAACTGGTGGATGCACAAGCTTCACAGCTTGGCTCATCGCCGCAAGGTAGCCTGCTTGTCAGTTTTCTACAGATTATACTTCGGTGAGTGTGCCCAAGAACTCCACGACCTCATCCCTCCGGCTCCCTTCTACCATCGGACATCCAGACACACTGCAACTTACCATCCCTACCTTGTTGCTATTCTACGAATTCGCACTAAGCATTTCCAAACGTCTTTTATAATGCGCATAGCAACTCTCGGCTTGCGTCTGTTTCCGAACGCTTACAACCGTAATCTCTTCAAATTTACAGTAAACAGGCTCCTTCTGGGTAAGCTCGCTCCATCGTAGACTTTGTCTCTGTCATCTCTGACCAAGACTAAAGTCAAAAAACCCATCTCAAATAAAAAAAAAATGGCGCAAGCCGCACGGGTCGAACTTTGAGCAACGCTTGTTGAGCTCGGCTCTGTGGATTCATCCTTGTGCTTGGTAGGCATGCTAACTGTTTGTTTTGGGCCAAAACAAACAGTTAGCATGCTAGGGCTGCCATCCGTCCGGGTTTCCCCGGATTTGCCCTAGTTTGGAGGGCGTTCGGGGAGCGTCCGGTCGGGGTTTTCCAAAAGGGTCCACAGTTTTGTGTCCTGGGAAGCTCGATTGATTGAAACGTTAGAGGTAGAAATAAATTAAAACGAATTTTAGTAAAAAAAGAATTTGTAATTGTAAGCCGCATATTAGCTAACTTCGTCGTTCATAAATCGTTTTAATTCATCATAATTTCTCACTTTTTTAGGCATTATTTGACAAAGAAACTTTTATCGAACTGGATATCGAGTAGTTAATAGAAATGGTTTTTTTTAAGTGTTAATTTTTTTTATTGCATCTGGGGAAAAATATCAATTTCAGTTTTTAAGGTTTTGTCCAGGGTTATGGCAGCCCTAGTTTTGGTTGACACCTAAGATTGTCAGACATGTGAAATGTGACAATGGTCTTGCAAAGGGGTACTTTTTTACCTAGTTACTGGATGCTAGTTAGGTAGAGGTGGTGAAGTGCAACAGAGAGAAATATACTTTCACGGTGACAAAATTCACCATTGTGCGCCTAGGCTTACTGGTGTAGACCTTAATACCAAAAATTTAATATTCAAACCTTTCTTTAAAAACTATTTAATTTTCAATTTATTATTTATCCTATTTAGTATAAGAGATTAATGTTACTGAAGAAGTTGATAAAACATAGATTTCTGATAAGATTAGGTTTGAAATAGTTATTTAACCAACTACTGTAGTAAGAAAATTATTTACAGATAAAATCTATGGCAAGTAATGTTGGTTTGTGGCAGTAAAAAAAGAGTATTGTTCACTGTTCTTCAAAGCAGTGTGTATTTTAGAAAAGTTTAAAAAAAAAAAAAAAAAAACTTATGTAGTCCTTTTATTGTAATTACATCTTAGATACCTGTTTTGTTGTTACTCGCATAAATAAAAATTGTTATTAACTTATGACACTAAGGGCCAGTTTCACCGGTTACGGATAAAGTGTCGGTTAGCCTATTAGGATCTTATCTGGAAGATGAACTAAAACTTTTGGTTACACAGGTGTCGTATAGCGATATTTTTTTTTTTTTTTTTACTTGGTATGGGTTTGCTCTTGACTCTAGTCTTGGTCAGAGATGACAGAGACAAAGTCTACGATGGAGCGAGCTTACCCAGAAGTAGCCTGTTCACTCTAACTTTGAAAAGATTAGGGTTGTAAGCATTCGGAAACACAAACGCAGGCAAAGAGTTCCACTCCTTTGCTGTGCGCATTATGAAAGACGCTTGGAAGCGCTTAGTGCGAGTTGGTGGAATAGCAACAAGGTAGGGATGGCAAGTTGCAGTGCGTCTGGATGTCCGATGGTAGAAGGGGGCTGGTGGGATGAGGTCGTGGAGTTCCTGGGCACACTCTCCGAAGTACAATCTGTAGAAGACCGACAAACAGGCAACCTTGCGGCGATGAGCCAAGCTGTGTAGCTTGGTATCCAACAGTTTTACGTCACCAATGAGCCTCTTAGCTCTGCGTTCCACCGAGTCAAGCGCGGCAAGCTGATACTTAGCTGAGCCATCCCAAAGGTGGCTGCAATACTCCATGCAGGATCGGACTTGTGCTTTATAAAGAGTCAAAAGCTGCTCAGGCTTGAAGTATCGCTTCACCTTATTTAGGATGCCCAGCTTTTTGGCCGCAGTTTGGGCTTTGCACTCAATGGTGGCGCCGAAGTTGAGACTGGATGACAGCTCCATGCCTAGGAGCTCGAGCCGATCAGTCACTGGAATAGATGCACCCCGAAAAATAGGAGTTTGGTTGAAACATCTCTATATATATCTCTTGGTTGATATCTGGCAGATTTAATAAGTATTATAGTATTATAAGGGCCAGTTTCACCGGTTATGGATAAAGTGTTGGTTAGCCTATTAGGAACTTATCTGGCAGATGAACTAAAACTTTTGGTTTCACAGGTGTCGGATAGCGATATCTGGCAGATTTATTAAGTATTTGAGTATTATAAAGTATTATAGTTTATAAGTGTCGGTTAGTTATCCATCACATAACTAACCGACACTTTATCCGTAACAGGTGAAACTGGCCCTAAGTGTCGGTTAGTTATCCATCAGATAACTAACCGACACTTTATCCGTAACCGGTGAAACTGGCCCTAAATGTTCTTCGGTAAAAAAAAATCTTAAACCATAAATATATTGTAGTTGTAGTTATTTGAGCTGTAAAGGAATATGTTTAAGTAATTAGTAATAGGTAATTAAATAGGATACTTTAATACTTACAGAATAACCATATACTAAGAAGAACTAAGAACGCTGGGTCATCTCTGGCAAACTGTGATTTGGTATCTGAAATTGTAAATATAAGTTTATGAAAAGAAGGAAGAATGTTGCTATCTATACTAATATTATAAAGCAGAAGAGTTTGTTTGTTTGTTTGGTTGAACACGCTAAGCTCAGGAACTACTGGACCGATTTGAAAAATTGTTTCAGTGTTTGTTTGATTCCTATGCGTCATGCTTGGCGTAAATAAACTATTTTTCTTTCTTTCTTTCTTTCTTAGATAGCCCATTTATCGAGGAAGGTTTATAGGCCTTATCATCAAACTAAGACAAATAGGAGCAGAGCAATAATGGAAAATGTGACGCAAACGAAGTTGCACAGGTCAGCTAGTTGCACAATATATTAACTATTTTCAAAGTTCCTGTAATTTCTGGTTTGTTTCAGGTATCACTCTCAGAGGAAGTTTATGAGCATTTTAGGTACCTACCTATGTTTAAAATTGAAAAGTGGAGCAATAAGAAGGCCATACTTAGTCATGTTTAAAAAAAACAGCAACCATTAAGTCGCCTACAAACCCCTAAGAGGACCCACAGACCACAAAATCCTTCTCACTGCCACTCTGGGAGTATAACTTTGCTATTTCAAAGATGTGAGAGGTTTTTGAACTGTTTTTTATCATATTTGCAGGCTTTATACAACAGAAACTTACTGTATTCTTATAGAACCAGAGTTCCCAACCATAAGACCGTAAAACAAGATTTTTTCATAGTACTTACGTTTTCTATAATTGAAATTCCTAAAGACTCTCTGTGGCGCCACAAATAAGTACACCATTTGCCATGCCGCGAATTCAAAGTCCATCTGATTGAATTGGAACAGTCTTCTGATGTACTTGTAGCGCTTTACAGCCGCGCTGGCTGTCGTGGGCTGATAGTTAGCTGGAGCTGGCAAAGGAGACGTACTCCTTGGAAAGTTTGGGTAGCTACTCGACCCAGGAGTGGGTGATGTCGGATACTTCATTTTGAACAGATTTTGCAACCAAAATTATCACAATCACGTCATTAAGACTTTAAGGAAAGTTGAATATCTATCCCTAATGGTATTTGATAAAAATTAAAACATGTTTATTTATTACAATCAAATAAAAACGTAAGATTAGTCACGGCGTAACGTCAATTTTTATTTAGCCGAAAGGTAAACGTCAGAACGTCACTAACGTCAACGTCATTGAAATTGAAATGTTTACTCCTTATAAAGCATTCTAAGTGAAAAGGACGGATATAGTTTGCATGTTGAAAATGTGCACTGACGTATAAATCATATGGACTTGAAACGTTTGACTATAGAAATAAACAGTTATACAAATATCTATCATATCGACGCAAACATGTCAAAAAGCATTTTGTCTCTTTTTAACTAGCCAAGAGCTGCATATGAAAAAAGAGACATCTATATTTTTGCCAAGGACTAAATTTGGCAACCCTTTTGTGTGACGTCAAAATCAAGCCTTTGCGTGGCCGGTCGCCATTTTAAATGCCCAAAGTACTCTGTGGTTTTATGGTAGTTGTGCTGTCAAACAGTTGTTTGCTTTTATTATTTTCGTTGTTTTAAAGATAAATACGTCGAAAGCTAGGTCTTTTTTTGTGTTCTGGCTTTGGAAAATAAGAGAAAAATCATGCCATCGTGTTGCATAATACAGTATGGTGCGAGGAAAAACAAAAATCAGCCTAATTTGACTCTGCACAGGTTAGTTACTAGTTTTCACTAATCCAGTTGAATATTGTAGAATTTTGTGTAATGTTTTGTTACCAGATGATCTTTTTAAAGATTATTGAAACCTGTGTCATATTTGTATGGCTTATTACGTTATTATTTTCTTAATTTCGTAGTATTGTTTACATACAATTTTTATTTGTCTTCGTTAGTGATGTGCGATGTTCGCATCGCATACGATAAGTATCGATATTATTATATTGATAAAGTGTGTAAAATACATTGCAATGCTATTATCCCACAGATTTCCTGGAAATGAAATTTTCAAAAATAAATGGATAGAAGAAAAATATAAACCATAGACATAAAATGTGGCATATCTGCTCCCTGCACTTTGATGAATCTAGTCAGAACCCTCGATGTGATGAGGTTACATGATGGCGCAGTGCCCACATTGAATATGCTGGTATGTTTTTAAACAAAAATTGTATAGCAATTAGTAGGATGGTATGGATTAGAAGGTTATGGATTAGTAGGATAAATTTATAATATTAGTAGGATGTAAATTATATGTATGTAAAAATAAATAAATGGTGTAGTAAATAATTATTGTTGACTTTTAATTAAAACCCAATTTCATCGGTATGTTAGAAAATATACTTAGGTGATGGAGACGTCCGTGCCGGCAGCCCATCGTGGATGCAGCGTCATTTCTTTTCTTAGATTTTGTTCCCTCCACCCCGTCTCGAATGACCTAACGCAAGGCTTTAGAATAACGCTTAGGTACATTTCATTTGAATTTTCAAAAACTTATTCGATGTACCTTGTTACTTATCCTAATAATAGCAATAGATACATATTTTGGGGGGTATGCGGTACAGAGAGACATGTCCCGCAAACCCCCATTGATATAATAATATTAAATATTGAGAACCTCCTCCTTTTTAGAAGTCGGTTAAAAAGATAGTGATTATCTAATTTTAGTTTAGTTATTGAACAAGAGAATCGGCAACAATGTCATCCAAACTAAACATGTACGCAAAGTATTAGCCTAAATCAAAAACCGGGAAGTAGGTCAAAGATAACTTTTCAGATTTGTTCACATAGATAGTTATTTTGTTGTACAGACGCCAGCACATCAAATTACTCGAAACTGTCAAATTATTCCAGTCAAAATTGAACTTAATCTTTTCTCTTATAAAGTTGGAAATCTAGTAGGTACAGAAATTTGTCAGACTGTTGTAGCACGATGTGCTGGCGACTGTACTAGTGAAGCTGAGAATGTGCTAAAAATACCCGTTGAAATTGTACCGTGACATTTTGAATACATTCTAACAATCTTTTATCGATGTTATTGTAAAGAAATATCGACATAGGCTGCCCTATTAGCCGCCATTTTATCATCCCAGCAAAGTGTAGGTAGCTACGTTTTTTTTATAGGTATGCCCAGTCCATATGGTTTATACGCATTGAGATAAAAACTTTAACATTGAGTTGAATATCGATATCAGATGCGCATGTTGCTCGCAGTTACAACCCTACGAAAGGCAGCCATTTTAAGTGCCCAAGTCGGTGGTAGGTAGACACGTTTTTTTTGTAGGTATGCCCAGTCCATATGATTTATACGTCAGTGAAAATGTGACTATTTTCTAGGATGACGTTAAAATTTTACGTTCGAAAACCATTTATGATTTATTTACAAAGGTGCGTACCAATTTATTTCAAACAAGTTTTATAAAATGGTTTCCTGCTATCAATAAATGTTTCATCATTCTCTACTTTTGACAAATTGTTTTGACTGCTTACGTGTTGTATAGTTGAGAACTTGTGCAAGGTATCTCAGCTTTTGAGCAGACGGTGGGCCAAATGGCCCATTGTAGTATTGGTGAAGGCAATGACAGGATAATATCTTATTTATGAAAATTTCCGAGTTATGATACATCTCAAAAGAATAAGGGAAGAAACACATTTATTTAGCTCCATACGCGTTTCGCTTTTGGTCACACTTATACAGCTCTGCTTCTATCAGCCGCGTACAGCGTCGTAAGAACGAGAAAAGCCGTCATATTTTGCTACCTCCACTGAAACGCTTCTATCTACTGCGTACGACGCTGAATGCGGCGGAACAGAGCTGTACGCGGCTGAACAGCTCTGTACGCGGCTATAGCACTCGCATGATAATAACATATTTGTCCTCATTTTACACTTGTTTTCCGCGAAAGCGGAATAGACGCGGAAAGCTGAACGGATGCGTACGCGTCTTCATACAAAATCGTTGTTTTCTATGAGCAAAAGCTGAATGGAGCTGAATAAATGTGTTGACTCCCTAAGTAACTGGAATTTAACATCATTCAATACAGTAGTGAAATTATTATGAACAGTCATAAAGTTCTCTTTAGATAAAACTTGTGAGTATTTTTCACCATCCGCCTAGCTTTTCCCCAACTATTTTAAGTAGAGCGGCTGCCTACCAGGCCTCCACAATCCATTAACTGCGTAACACTGTATACGTACTACTTTCTTGTCAAAATTGGTAGGTATCTGTTTTTCTGGCTTCTGATAATTCGTAACGGCTGCACCGACCACCAATACCGGCAACCACAATATCCAACAACGGCTTACTGTGCTTTCCGAGGCATGGAAGAATGTCGGTAAGTATCTAAAGATGAAAAATTAAAAACCATTGAGTATTTAAAAATATTAATTTATTTTATTTGACTTAAAACTAACAGTCGGTTAAAACAGTATCACAATATATTATAATTACAGTTTTAGTTCATAATTAATTAGAGAACGACTTTTTATATAAATAAGATCAAGTGCAATATATTTCAAGTGGTTTTTTAATAAGTTACTGTTCGAAATTAAATAATTACAAATATTTATCTTACTTATTCGACTTTAACATAGGTATTATTATGAGTTCATTTGGTAACATTATGGGAGATGGTAAGAAGTACCAGATTTTTTTTTTTCACTATTCAAAGTACAGACGCCAAGCTACAACGATCTGTCAAATTTCTTCAATAGATTTTTAACTTTATCACTGAAGCTGTAAGGTTCAAGGTTGATTGGGAAAATTTGACAGTTTCGGGTAGCTTGATGTACTGACGACTGTACTATTCTAAGTTAGAAGAACAAAAAAAGACTAACTAAGTAGGCAGGTACTTAGCTTTTCGTTGTTCATGTATCATCAGTGCTAACAAAACCAGTTCAAGCTGGCACCCACTTCTATTGATACCCCATACTACGCTCGGCCAGCATAATTTCAAAATGTTACCTGACATGTGGCCTATTGTATCTATAGGTCACTTCAAACGTAATGACGGCGCTCCAGATCTCTTTTTGCTGCGCAGTATTATATTCCACTTCTCAACCGCACTGCCACATTTTGCTACTGCGCTGCCTCTGCGTGTTCCAAGCCGTCATTCTATTAAAATTTACCTGTGCCTACCACATAGCGTAGTTAGTCCATGTACAGTCGCCAGCACATGAGGTTATCCTATCAACTGTCAAATTTTCCTAATCAAATTCGAGCCTTATAACATTCGCGTAAAGTTGAAAATCTACTGAAGAATTTTGACAGCTCGTTGTGGCTTGATGTGCAGGCTGGCGTCTGTACATACGTTACGTAAACGGGTTTTTACTTGAAACGTCTAGATATTATCCACTTTTATATATCGACACATCTTGAACGTTGTAGGTATATTTACTATCATCTACCTACTAGACCATAATTAAGTTAAACTTAAAAATACTTTGACTTTCGGTACTTAAACTCTAGCTTGATCATTAAACTGTATTCTGCAGCAGCCAGTTGGAGTAATGCGTGACCCTGGTATAAACGCCAGGGTAGCCTGGCTCCCCGCACTTGTTTCCGAACGAAACTACTCCGATCTGCGTCCAGCGACCGCCAACTTGCAGCATTAGCGGACCTCCGGAGTCTCCCTGGAACGTTAGATTTAGATATTAGTAAAAGTTAGAAACGTTTTTTTGTTTCCACGGATAGGAACATAAAGATATCAGCATAGTAGACAGGGCCCGTTAAGGCCAGAGTTGCGGAATTTGTTCGAAAGAGTCACCGCGGCTCTGGAACGCAATGAGCATAGGATAAACACGGATGGGTTTTAATCAGTAAGATTCTTACGCTCCCTCCTATTGTGCCAAGAGCTGGAAAGAGTCATTGAGATGATTTCCGATCCTTCAAAAAAGGGGTACAAGCTTTGCAATACTTACAAAGTTACAAAGTAAAAGGTTTTTAGTGTGCCGTACATCCGTATGAGCGAAATGGGTTGCTTATTAGTCTGAGGTACAAACAGCTATTCATTTAACTCTGTATAAGTGTGGGTTGATGTGGGTCACAAACTTTTAGATCTGGGCTGGGGGCCCCAGATTCGGCACAGGATACAATAATCAGCAAAGTCCTGGATATCCAGATGAAGCATACAAAAAAAATCTATGCGAATCGAAGCTGGTAAATGTAAGAAAAACTACAGGGCCCAACTAATATAGGTATTAGGCTTGTGTCCTGAATAAAATCTAGTTTTTTCAAAAAATATTCGACTCGTATTTTTTCTTTTGTTACGGGAACCAAAATTGACGAAGTTACGACGCTCTTTAATTCTCAATACGTCACGCCCTGGCATAATAAAATTGTTAGCGGGTCGTGACGTCACGAGCCCCCACTCCCGAGTTTTGATGCGTTTTATCTTTATCAATATTCATTGATTTACAAAAACAAAACATACGTGTCCCTTATTTTTCAATACTCTAACTGACGGACTAAATAGTTTTACAATTTTTGGATGATGGAAACTAGCCTATTACATTTAAAAACATAAATCTAGAAAAAAGGCACACACAATTTAATACTGTGACAGGGAACAGAATTTTAGTGTGCACGGAACAGAAATAGTGATAAGATGCTCTGCGACAAAGGGCTACCCACTCAGCACGATGCAAAGCTTTGGGCAGTTTGGGCTCAAATCACTGCGATGATTTTCTATAAAGGCTTTTGAATAAACCACAAACAAGATGAAATTAGACTGTATACTTACGCTAGAAGAAAATTGATGACTAAAGAAAGATCTTAAGAGCGTGTATTCCGTCCACTAGCGCCGCCAATCGTTTTTTTATTAATTGTGGTAAATTTAAGACACGTAGATAAAAAACCGCTCTGTAGTGCACTGAAGAAATGTATCTATTATTTTTTGACAGCTAATTTTAATACATAACTCAAGGCTAAATAGCCAAAACGGCAATTATTGCTAAAAGTGGCCACTTTTAGCAAAAATATCGACTTTGGCAACTATTTATGTTCTAAAGTACAAAACATAACTCTCAAAACATTATAAATACATTTATCCAGTGCAATACAGAGCGGTTTTTTATCAACGTGTCTTAAATTTACCACAAATAATAAAAAACGATTGGCGGCGCTAGTGGACGGAATACACGCTCTTAACCTGACCACTAGATTGGGATGACATTCTTACCTGACAAGCGTCCACCCCACCCCGCGCATAGCCCGCACACAGGAACGTGTCAGTGATGGGCTGGAAGTAGGCGCGGTCGCAGTCCTCGTTCCTCCACACCGGCAGCTTTGCTTCCAGCTGCTTGGAGCTCTCTCCGCCGCCGTAGCGTGTGGTGCCCCACCCCACCACCGTGGCCACGGAGCCGTCGAACGTCTGTCTTGTGAGCTCTCCGTGTGGGAGGCAGATTGGGATCACGTATTTGGATTTCTGGACGTTTTCTGAAACAGTTTGAGTTTCTATAAGGGTTCCGTTTTTTAAAGCACATAAGGGCCGCCATATAGGCCTGGGTTTGCATGGAGGTTACAAGCTTAACCATCAGGCGAACGTTAGCGTGTATGTTATAAAACTGTACGCATAACAAGCGGCTTTTGATTGCTTCTCGTAAATTCCTTGAAGACTTCTTTAGGTTATAGACTACCTTAGAAATCTGTGCCGTTTGGGGGGAGGGTTTGCTCGAGTGTCTGAGATCCACCAATGCTAGGGCATTAAATCTTTTCCGCTCGGGCAGGAGCAAATCATCATTGTACAATTAATGAAACACAAATCGAACTAAGGTCCGATTTTTCAAAAAAAGTAGGGTAACAATTAGTGTATAGGTACTGCGGTAATGAATGCCAAAAACTTAATGTAATGTAAACTACCTATTATATTTGGCGTTGTAACGAAACCATAGCGCGATCTATTTCGACGCCAACGCCATCTATCGAGCTAGGAGATAACTGACAGAATTTATTTCTGAAGTCTGATATCGGTCCTGTATGTACGACGGACAGACAGATACATTAGTTCGGAATCCTAAAAAGGTCTCAACATCCGCCTAGACATTTCCCAACTATATTGGGATCGGCTTCCAGTCAAGCTAGATTCAGCTGAACACCAATATTTAATCCCAAGGACTAAGCTATAAGCCGCAAAAGAGTAAAGATGTGTCTTCTTACCTGATAGCACTAATATAGCTATATCGTTATAGAAGCCAACTCTGGAGAACTGGTCGTGTGCCCGCACTGCCGTGACACGCAGCGTGACGGGGCGGGACGGCTCATCATCACGCGCCAAGTCCACGTCTCCCAGGCGGACGCTGAACTGACGGGCAGGGAACCTGAAGAGTTTAGAAAGAAGCAGTTAACCGAATGATCCGGAATTTTTCGAAAGCGTCACCGCGGCTCTGGAACGCAAAGGCCATCTAAAAGAACACCCGTGTTCCTTCAGATGCCTTTTGCGTAAGTAGTCAGTAAAAGTCTGTCAATTCCTCCGCCCAGAATGGCGAAGTAATTTGATGATACCCCATTAAAAAAAAACAGCCAATATTATTCCCATTGCTGAAGACACAGTAGGTCTCTTCTCTGTTGCGGAATTCGTTCGAAAGAGTCACCGTGGCCCTGGAACGCAAAGGCCTAGGAGGAACACGGATGAGTTTTTGTCAGCAAGAGTCTGACACTCCCTTCTGCTCCGCCCAGAGCGGAAGGACACATTTATACTGATTTACAATGCGTTTAGAATGTTGTTGGGTCTGCCGTGGAGGTGCAGCGCATCTGGGATGTTTGCGGAAGCACAGATGGTTTCCAGGCCATCATGCGTAAAAAGGCAGCTTCTCTGCTGGCCTGTATGCGGGGTAGCAACAACAGCATTCTGAACGCAATAGCTGTACGTTTCGATTGTCCCTTCCAATATCACTGGGTTATGACTTGCGTTGGTGTGGCGAGTCATAGCAAAGAAAGCAAGCGTGTACTGTGTTGACTAGGTTAAGTTAATTTTTCTATGGGTCTATGTCACCCGAAATAAAAGTTTTATTTATTTATTTATTTAAAAAAACGGTCTCTCTAGGAGGCACATACAATTACGAGGCACATACAATTACAGAAACCATTTTAAAGCAGTAAAATTGTGGGCTTGAAGCTGCTGCAGCTGTCCACGACCATAAGGTTTGTGCTTCAGACATATGAAATGAGCTTGTTAGTAGCAAGCTTGGTGGTTGTCAGCTGAAAGTTGTTAGCACTTTACGCAGCGGTCGGTGGGTCATGTTGGTTACAAGCTATAGTCACTAGTCAGCTAGTCTATTCTGTAAATAACCATTTCGATAACGAGCTTCACCTGAGTGACTAAGCTTGCAAAGTGAGCTTTATTTCACACAACATAAGCAGTGCTATTCTGTAACAACATTTTCGTGTCTCGACAGCGGAATCCGAGGTGAGTTTCAAATTCGTATAAATATAAGACCTTACGATGTGTGAAATAAAGTTCACTTTGTAAGCTAGTCACTCAGGTGAAGTCAATATCGAAATGGTTATTTACAGAATAGACTAGCTGGTCTTATATTTATACGAATTTGAAACTCACCTCGGATTCCGCTGTCGAGATACGAAAATGTTGTTACAGAATAGCACTACAGCTATCCTTTGGAAAAAGGATGGGCTATAAAAATGCATGTGGGCAGAATGCTCGGATGTAATTTGCGACGTCGTTCGCTATATTTCTATCCCACAATCTAGACTAGAGCCAGGCTGTACAAGTTTGATCTGAAGAATAAATATAGCTATCTGACATAGGTATCTATATTTTAACAGCTTTTGCTGTGGAATTGCAATTTTTATTTTGTAATAACTGAAAATACAGCACCAAAGACGACGTTTGTTTACATTATAACCTCCTATGGTATCTATTTGTTTATGGGACATGCCCACGATACTATTGTCAACAGCTACAACATCTGAGAGCCAGAATCAATAGTGGCGACCACTAGAAGAAGCTGAGTCGAGTCAATGAAGAGTCCCGATTCGATCAAGGAACGATTCAACTGTTAAGGATCCCGCAACGATATCTATCATTTGATAAATATATCAAACTGTACAGTTAGAAAAACCTTTTTTTTTTGTAATTTATAGTTTTTCCCTGAAATGTGATCACTTACTCATTACGCAACGCGTCCGTGTTTGGGTCACAGTCGTGTACCAAATTTCAACAGTATCGGTCCAGTTGATTCGGAGAAAATTTACTGTGACAGACAGGCAGACATACAGCCAGCCAAACAGATAGCCAGCTAGACAGACATACACTGAGTAATCCTATAAGGGTTCCGTTTCTTATGTTAAGAAACTTAAGAACAAGTTAAACTTACGGCCTCTGCTTAGAATCTCTGGTGCAATGAGCAGCGGTCAGGACATGCCTCTTGCCGACCAATGTACCACCACACCAGAACTCCCTGCGCTTGCTGCCGTGGAGGTAGATGGCTGCCATCCAAGGCCACGCGCCGGGCTTCGCCTCCGTGCCACCCACGATGCGACCACCTTCATCTTCACGCTGGCCACAATCTGGAATCAGGTGTTGATAATATGTCACTCAATGGACTCTAGAGCACAATTCCAGGGGCTGACCTGCTACAAAGAAAACGCATACGGAAAAATTCAGTAACGCTATTTCCCGACCTGGGAAACCCAAGACCTCATGCAAAGATCGTACTAGCAAAATGTGAGAATATTATAATTACACGTCTGTCTAAGCCTTCGGGAAATAGGCAGGAGAGACAAAACGTATTTATTTTTTAGGAGATACACGCCATGTAAATGTAGTTCGACAATACGGAATTTGCAATCTTGTATATCCAAATGGGAAATGTTACACTTACCTTTCAAGTTTCAAGAGCGCTTTGGCAACAACGCGATGGCTTTTGTTACAGTTACTATAAATTCTAAAATCATATTTCTTACCCTCGATATCAACAATATTGGAGAAGTTAGTGATAACAGGTGGTGTGACTGTGTAGTACGAAGTAGTTCTCGGCGTGGTCACCGTGGTGGTCGCCGGCCGCCTGGTCGTGGTCGCCGGCCGCTTGGTCGTGGTGGGTGGTCGCTTCGTGGTCGTCACTGGTTTCGGCTTCTTCGTTGTCAACACCAACACAGCTGAAGGCTTTTTCGTCGTCCCAGGTTTAGGCTTCTGAGTCGTCACTGGCACCAAATACGTAGGTTTACTCGTAGACGCAACAATCGGTCTCTCTGATTGCGGCACAACCGCGTCTTTGGGGCAACACACCCCCGGCACAAACAGATCCTTGAAACACAAAGACTCTCTCAGATTCACCAAGTTTAGTAGCAGCTGGGGGCAGTTGCTGAGGTCTTCACAAATGCCTTCCTCTCCTTCAGGTGTCGTACAATACTTTGCATCATCTTCATCAACTCTGTCTGCTGTCGCTATTTTAGTGATAGGAGCATCTGGTAACACTTTTGGTAACGCCTTCTTCACTATAGGTGCTATTTTATCTGTAACGTTTCTGCCCAAAACGTTTTTGCTTATAGTGTAAAGAGCTTGAGGTAGCTGCTGTAAGTTGGGGTCTGTCTCGTTCCTTTCATGCGAGTCATTGACCATGTCTACTAAGTAATGACCTACAGTGTTTATGGCACCTAGAGTTTCGGATATTCTGGTGAATGCTGAGTCTGATAGGAGTCGTGGGTCGTTGGGATTTCTCGGATCTGCTTGGATAAAGCCAACTGATGACCTACTGTCATAATACTGAGGTCCTTGAAAGTTTGGTGCTGGGTTGTATTGGTTCTGACTATACTGACGGTTTTGGGCGAATTGATTAGGCTGATACTGATTGTTAGGGGCTAATTGTGCTTGCTCAAACTGGTTGCCATGGGTAAATTGTGTTTGTTCATATTGATTGCTATGAGCAAATTGAGGTTGAGTAAATTGGGTTTGAGCAAATTGAGGTTGCGCAAACTGATTGTTTCCGTAGTAAGGACTTTGTACGGCGTCTGGGGATCTTTTCCTTGGCGAGGAGAACTGATGCCATGGCGGATTCCTTTGCTGTGCGTGTGGGTTCCAGTCACCCGGCTTCCGCATGTGGCTCACTGGAAAAGTGGAACGAGGTCTGGTTTAGAGTTTTGTTAGGAAGATGTAAAAGAGTGGTTGCGTAGGAGCATTGATGCGTACCTACCCATGTGGTGTTCTGCGAACTGGCATACTGCTGGTGGGGTTAGTATTAAGGTACCTGCAACAAGAAAAAAATATATTAGGTTATTATAAAAGGGTTATTGAACAGCTTCATTAGGTTACCGTTCTTTTGAAAACTAAATGGGTCAACGTTACAAATATAAAATTTCGATGATTAAATTAAAACAGCTTCCAGGTTTTAGTTTCGCGAAAATAAACATTATAAAGTACTGTATCCTTTTATTACGAAAGCAATATCATCGAACCTAAGTCTAACACACGAAATATTAGGAGAAATCGTGAGAGCGACAATGGCCCAAAATTTTCAAAATCGTCCTTCCATTTTGGATGGGTCCGTCAAACCAGTTTGTATTCGAAATCCATAGATGGATTAGGAGAAACTTTAATTTCCTTAAGAGTGGTGCTCAAACGTTCTGAATAAGAGTGAAACGATTGCTTTCTTAGAGCTAAGTTTTTGTTTTTATTTGCTGGATATTAGTTGGTGCCGTGATGAGTGTCTCGTGAAGGAATTTTTAACGAAACCGTCGCGAGATTGCGCTCGTGATTATTTGTTTTTGAAGGAAGTCACGCAATGATGACTATAAAAGATTGGCTGGCAGTCTTACGATTGTTATATTATTATGTGTTGCTACGATTTTGAATGGAATGATATCGTTGACGTGAAACTGTCTGTTGAGGTTTAATGGTGGCCATTATATTGATGGTGTAGGTATACTTTCTTGATTAAAATAATCAGTATTTTAACCAAGCATAAGGTTCAAATTATAAATTATAATTATTAATATTTTAAATACAGTATGCATTTTAAAAGTGTAGGATGGCTAAATCCGTAACTTTAGCCCGATTTTGATGGAAACTAAAACTGCATTATTGGTTTTTTGAAACATCTTAATAGGCTTGTGTCCTGAAAAAATCTAATTTGTCCGTCATTAGATTATCAAAAAATATTTGACCCGTGTTTTTTCTTTTGTTACTACGGGAACCAAAATTAACGAAGTTACGACGCTTTTAAAATTCTCAATACGTCACACCTTCGCATAATTTTTAGTGAGTCGTGACGTCACGAGCTTTGATGCGTTTTATCTTTGTCAATATCCATTGATTTACAAAAAAAAAATACGTGTCCATTATTTGTCAATACTCTAACTGACGAACTAAATAGTTTTGCAATTTGTGGATGATGGAATCTAGCCTATTCCTGGAGGGAGTGTCAGACTCTTACTGTCTAAAACCCATCCGTGTTCCTCCTAATGCCCTTTGCGTTCCAGGGTCGCGGAGACTCTTTCGAACAAATTCCGCAACCCTACAGAATAACACCTAAGAGTAGAAGAGGAGACAACCCTCATTTGCCTAGATGAATGACCTGATGGAAAGAGGATCGATTGAATCGGGAAGACGTAGGACACAACATGGTAGGACAATTTCGGAGCACATTCTAGTACCTAGTGGGAAACTAAACTATTGTCTGTTAATGATATTGTATTTATTTGTCCTTTCGAGCCACTTTCTCTAAAGACGTAAAGCTTGTGGGTACTACAAATATATCTGTCGCAGGCAAATGATTAAAACAAAGATTTTACCAAATCGCTAAGATCAGCAGGTCATCGTAAATTTACGGAAAATATTGACATAATAAAGTTCGGACGTTTTTTTTATTTGGCGAAATATTTCCTTTGTGCTTTTTAAATAGGTAAGTACTTGATTATTCAGGGCTGATTTTTCAAAAGAATATGTATAAGTATTGGAAGAATAAATACCTACGTCATATTGACATATTTTTCGTACAAAATCTGTCAGACGGCCATTTTTATTCCTCGGGTAAAAGTTATCCATTGAAAAATCAGCCCTTTAGATATTATGCGGTCTAAAAAGGTCACTTTAGCAGAATCATATTAGGATCATACCAATTAATTATTGATCATACCTACAACAACCTGTCATATTTTATTTTCATCTTTATCGCTAAAGCAGTAGGTTCAAGGTTGATTGGGAAAATTTGACAGTTTCGGCTAGCTTGATCTGACTGATTCCGCTAAAGTGGCCCTTTAAGCCCGCTTAGATATTAAAAAAATGACCAATAATTTAAAAAATAAATAAAACAACGCCTGCCATGTCAAAAAAATTAAAAGCAAGCATTCGCCAAAATATTTTAAAAGTTAACACAACTTTGTTACTGCAGTCAGGGGACAGTACGTACTTACTCTGGAACCATAGATTATATTTCTATGTCTGGAACATTTCTGAAAAGGTCCCTGAAAAGGTGACTGCAATAAAAAAGTTTTGTTAACGTTTTCTAATTCAATGGCTGTAGTGGTTTTAATATCTTCCATAAATAGATGTCCTTAGGGAGTTGATGCAATCCCCTTTTTTACCATATCCCTGCGACATATCAATTATTAATTACTGTATTGGTACCGAGCGGCTATAACTTATCCCGATATCTAAGGAACACCAACAGTCAAGTATAGCGACCTAGTTTCCCGCGAGAACTTACAATTTCTCTATTGAATGTCAAAATGTAAGGCAGCCTTACGGGTAAGTAACGATCGCAGTTGAAAACTTCAAAGCTTGCTGATTTGAATTAAATTCCCAGGTTTGGTAAAATTGGGTAAAATGGATTACCTCTCTACATACCTTAGGCGTTGGAGGTTTGGTAGGCCTCAACTGAAAGCCTATTATCTAAACTAATATCATAAAGCTGAAGACTTTGTTTGGTTGAACGCGCTTATCTCAAGAACGATACTGGTAACAGTTACTAACTGGGAGTAATTTAAAATGCAACTTCACCAGAATAATGACTTATTTAATTTTTTTCTATTATCCACCAGAAAGTGGCCAACTGCTCCAGAGTAGCGTTGAAGCGTTAAAAAGCATTCCAAATGTCCAGTTGACAATTTATCGAATGTTTAAAATCTCTCAAGTTATTTTATAATCTTACGAAGTTTGCCACTTTTCGGTGACATATATAAGTAAGCTAAATACAGGAAAACATATTTACATTGCATAATTACCCTTTTTTTTATTTTAGTGATGGGAAATCATCCAATGACTCCTCCCGCTCTGGGTGTAGCGGGAGGGAGTGTCAGACTTCTACTGACTAAAATCCATCCATGTTCCTTCATTGCCCTTTGTGTTCCGGAGCCACGGTGTCTCTTGCGAATAATCCCGCGACTCCGGCAGGCGTCGGCCCTTTCGGGCTGCATATTTACCCTGAAGGTACACTATATTAACTATAGTATGTAGGTAAGTGTACGACAATGATGTGAAAGAGCGGAGCCGTCTAAAATGCAGCATTATTTGCATAACTGGAGGCAAAACTCGTTCAAATGTGATGTTATTTTTCTATTTGTCAAAATAGTAGTATTCGATTGCAAACAAAAAATATTAAATGATGCAAACTTTGCATCATTGTACTGAATCGAATTGAAAAAGTATTTTAGTGTTGGATAGCCCATTTATCGAGGAAGTTTATGTGACGCAGATAAAGTTTCGCCGGTCAGCTAGTAGGTGTTTGAAGCAACCTATATTTTCTCATGTGCTGACAAGATCAACAATGTGTCTTCATTGTGATTGGCACCCTAATTATGACTATTTTCAGGGGGTTGCTTCTTCTAAATTCCTCTCTGTATTCATTTTCCTTTAAATTAATTTAATTTAATTTTCTAAATGCGTAGATGAGTTTGCTTGTTTGTTCCACTTCACGCCTACCAAAATTGCTGAACTGTATTTGATGAATTTTAGTACAGAGATAGATGGGTCCCTAAAGACTGTTATAATGAGCTAATTGTGATGTCAGAAATAGGGTGAGGCAATGATATTACGTCATTGGGGTGAAGTGTTTTTTTTTATATTTAGGTATATAAAAATCTCATTATGTAGGACTTTCTCTTCTTTGCCCTCAAGATTTATACAGCACCTAACTACCTACTAGTATGTACTATTTCTCTTAATAAACAACATCAAAAACAGTAGACACTCATTCAACTTAAATTCCAACACCATTAATCTAAAGGTTTAGCCAACATTATCATAATTTGGCGCGAAAATCCAGCGGAATTAGCATCCAAGATGGCGTCGACAGTGACATGCGAATACCTCGTAGGTATTATCTGTGGTATTATGGTCATTATGACAGTGACTCACTAGAAAGTTTATGCAAACTGAGACAGTTATGCAACGCGCCTTGACGAAGGCTTTTGTTTTCGTTTGGTGATGAAACGGAGGAATTTGAGGAGCTCGCAGCTAAATAATAGCCTCACGGTTTGATTTTAGAGGTAAAGCAATTGCCGAGGTCGGGCTGTAGATGGGGGATTATCAATCAATGTTAAAATTCTTCCGTTACTGATTGAGTGAGTGACTGACAGACAACGCAAAGCCGAAACTACTGGTCGTAGGAAGCTGAAATTCCACATTAAGGCCGTAACCTGACCAAATAACCTTGAGCATTTTTTCCCTCAATAACAGCGCAAGAGATACAATAGCGAATACGCTCAGAATGTTGAATAAAATCGTTATAAAATCTAATTTTGGTCGTTTGAAAAAAATATTTCTACCAAAATGCTCATAATTAAATTGCCTATCCATTAGTGTGAGTACAAAATCAAAATAATCGTTAGTTTTCGAGAAGATGCATGTTTTCAGTATTTTTTTCTCATTTCTGTGGTTTCGTTGTGAGGAGATTACTTAATTAAACACAATACTTAATAATAAAAAATAAAATCAACCATTTTGAAGCCAAGATTATGTAGAAATTTAATGTTATTTTTATAAGTTGATACTTCTTTTAGGTAACGAGTAGATAGCTCCAAAAAACTGCACAAAAAACGGCTAGCGCTGCGTTTTGCTCGGGAGAAAATTTCCCGAAATTCCCAAGGGAAAGGCAAAAATCGGAATACTTCCCTATACAAAGTCACGGGCAAAGTTTTTAATCTAGTTATGTATAAGGTACTAAAAATCTTCCGTGTCGTAGAAAGCACGTTCCGTTTATGATTTTGTAGATCTTTATGGTTAGGTATATGAGGAGAATAGGTGGAGTCTGAGGTGAATTAAGACGATGAACTAATTTTATTTCAAGAAAGAAGGTAGAATACTTCTATTTGAGGGGGAATTTTTCGTTTATGAAGGTCGGAGCTAAGATAATAATGGGAAACGGTTATATGCAACTTAAACACAAGCGAAGCCGCATAAATATCACCTCTGTTTCCCTAACATCAATTACTTAAACCCTATATCGTCTCCATTTTTGTGGGGGGCGCAGTAGTGCTTAGAACTACTAAGTAATTGTATACTGTACCAATTACTCATCCAATTTACTATAGTCACTTACTTTACTTTTTTATTTTATTTATTATATATAATATTTAATTATTATATATATAATTCTATATAATTCTATCTATTATTATTATATATAATTCTATCTTCTGATTGTAACGCATTGTCCCACATAAAAGTAAGATATATTTTATGTTTTTGTTATTTTGTAATTCTATGATAATTAATGTAATTGGTTTTGTACCGTTTTAATTAACTATAAATAAATAAATAAAAATATAACGCAAGCTAAGCCGTAAGCAATATAGCAAGTGTCATATAATATTCCATTACATTTAATTAAATCCTATATCGTCTCCTTAAAATACCCGCCGCGACCTCGTTACTAGGTAAACTTACACAAACAAAATCATGTCTCTGGTCCCTCCACACTCAAAGGCAGCAGGTCATTACAGGCCATTCATTGCCTCATTAAGAAGACTCGGTTAAACAAACAGGCTGACACTAGCTACCTACACGGCATTTGTGACGGGAAATGGGTTAAGTGCGATCTCTTGCATGTTCTTTACGTAAATAACACAGGAGGATAGCGATACTGTAATGTAAAAGGTTTTTGGAATAGGCTTGTGTCCTGAAAAAATCGAATTAATCCGTCAGTTAGATTATCAAAAAATATTTGACCCGTGTTTTTTCTTTTGTTACGGGAACCAAAATTGACGAAGTTACGACGCTTTTAAAATTCTATAAAATATAAATACATCACACTCCCGAGTTTTGATGCGTTTTATCTTTGTCAATATTCATTGATTTACAAAAACAAAAAATTCGTGTACATTATTTTTCAATACTTTAACTGACGGACTAAATAGTTTTGCAATTTGTGGATGATGGAATCTAGCCTAAGGAACGCACCTACGACTGGAAAATTCTGCAATAACTTAGTAATATCATCATCTGCCTATTCTTTTCTCAACTAGGTATATTGGGGTCGGGTCCAGTCAAACCGGATCCGGCTGCCTACCAGACCTCCACATCCCATTAAAAGGGTAATAAGTTACTTCTTGGTAAGACTGGTCAGACTTACTGGCTTCTGATGATCTGTAAACGACTGCCAAAGATCTATAAATGACAACCGAGACCATCGGCTTAACGTGCTTTCCGAGGCACGTAGGAAACTCGGTATGTTAAGATGGTCACCCATCCACAGACCAACCTTGGCAAGCGTTGCTTCACCTTGAAGATCGACTCGTGTGGCTGTTATTAATTAAGAATAACAGATTTTCAAAAACTGGCCAAGTGCGAGTCGGACTCGCGCACGAAGGGTTCCGTACCATTATCTATAAAAACGACAAAAAAATCAAGTTTGTTGTATGGGAGCCCCCTTAAATATTTATTTTATTCTGTTTTTTAGTATTTGTTGTTATAGCGGCAACAGAAATACATTATCTGTGAAAATTTCAATTGTCTAGCTATCGCGGTTCTTGAGATACAGCCTGGTGACAGACAGACCGACAGACAGCGAAGTCTTAGTAATATAGGGTCCCGTTTTAACCGGTACGGAACACTAAAAACCAAATTTTGTCATTGTAAATGCATACGGAAAATGGCATACAAAAAATATCGCGTGAAATTGTAAACTATTTTTTTCTAAATAAGACAAACGAATAAATTGGTATCTATTGAATTTGAATGGGATATAATAATATACAAAACAATTTTTTCATAATATAACAAGAAATTATAATCTAATCAAGATTTATTACAATCTTACGGAGCCTGCCACTTTCCGTTGACACATAGATACACTGAGATTTCTCGCCTTTACGTAAATGTATTTAAATTCATATCGAATACTTCAGATAAAGTCAACATCATCTACTTCACACTGTTCACATTATCCGAAATGTAATCAGAGGGTCAATTCTACTCATTTTTAAACAACTTTCGCATTCGCATACCTATAATGTATGTCAATCGCAAAATATCAAAAAAGCCTTTATTTTCATACATTTTTGACAGTTTGTGAAATTTTTTAGAATGGGCACTCTGATATACCTATATATACGTCACTTTGTACCAGTAACTACAGTATCAAACAGATACCTAAGCCAGTTCTAGGAACAGGACAAACAGGTCTATTTCAATCTGAGCTAAAATTCGCCCTAGATACCTGCAGTCAAGGTTTACCGCTAATAGACAACGTCCAAGGAAATTATACTGTAGGTTGTTTGATTACACTAGTGAAATGGAGGAATGTCTGTCTGCCCGTCTATCAGACAGTTTTCTATCTATTCCGGATCCACTACACCAATTCTGTTGAAATTTCACTGTCGAATTTGCCCAATCAGCATTGAACCTAATGCGTTAGCGGTAAAGATGAAAATGCAATTAGACAGATTGTTGTTTGGTTAATATTATGATTCTGCTGAGGTGGAGAGTGGGCCCAGGAACTCCACGACCTCATCCCACCAGCCCCCTTCTACCATCGGACATCCAGACGCACTGCAACTTGCCATCCCTACCTTGTTGCTATTCCACCAACTCGCACTAAGCGCTTCCAAGCGTCTTTCACAATGCGCACAGCAAAGGAGTGGAACTCTTTGCCTGCGTTTGTGTTTCCGAATGCTTACAATCCTAATCTTTTCAAAGTTGGAGTGAACAGGCTACTTCTGGGTAAGCTCGCTCCATCGTAGACTTTGTCTCTGTCATCTCTGATCAAGAGTCAAGAGCCCAAGCCCATACCAAGTAAAAAAAAAAAGTGACCTTTTTAGATCCGCAGGCGAAACCAAGGTAGGCTCCTTGTTATTCTGCATCAATAGGTAATTGTACCACGAACAGTTCCCGGAACGTGTTACTTTGTAGTTTGTCGTGCAGTGTGCTTGAGCTTCCAATTTAAATTCATAACTTTCGTGACTAGAATTTTCAATTGGTTGTCTTGTTGTTTGCTAGAAATCGAAACGATTTTCAGTAATTCTGAGATTAAAACGAAATCCAGCAAATATCTTTAATTTTAATGCTTCTAATCAGAGTGTCAATAGACTTGTGTCCTGAAAAAATCTAATTAGTCCGTCAGTTAGATTTTCAAAAAATATTTGACCCGTGTTTTGTTACGGGAACCAAAATTGACGAAGTTACGACGCTTTTAAAATTCTCAATACGTCACACCTTCGCATAATTATTAGTGAGTCGTGAAGTCACGAGTCCCCACTCCCGAGTTTTGATGCGTTTTATCTTTGTCAATATTCATCGATTTACAAAAACAAAAAATACTTGTCCTTTATTTTTCAATACTCTAACTGACGGACTAAATAGTTTTGCAATTTGTGGATGATGGAATCTAGCCTATTCTACATTTTTAGGGTTCCGTATATCAAAATAAAAACAGAACCCTTATAGGATCACGTTGTTCTCCGTTCGTCCGTTTATCCGTCAGTCCGTGCGTCTGTCTGTTAAGACCTACTGTAAACACTAATCTACATCTCACCTAAGTATAAACTTTTCCTGAAACTCCGACTCGGGTCTTGTTTTATTAGCCAGCAATAAAAGGATTCAATAAAGTTGCAAAGCCAACGAATCTGTAATCTTTTGGGATCTTTTGTATAATGCTCGGACCTCATTCATGTGCCCAATATTATGCTTTTGACCTACATTGAAGAGCCTCTTGACAGAGATCATTACAATTTTGATTATGTTTTACTTTTTCAGAACGAGACAATGTGTGGTCTTGTCTTCGTTAATGGTTTTAGCCGACTGCAAGAGAGAAAGAAACACATTAAACGCATTGTAGTAACAAATATGTTGGGGGCCGAGTCACCCGCGTCCGTAGGAGAATACCCTTCAGCGAATCCCTACACGTGGTCCCTGGGTGGTGCTAAACAGGTGACACTAACCGCCTCCGTGGTCTAGTGGTTATACCACCGGATTCAGACCCAGAGGTCCCGGGGTCGATTCCCAGCTGAGGCAAATGTTTTGCTCGGTTTGGTTGGTGGTAGGACTTGTTCTAAGTCCGCCTGGCAAGCTACCACCATCATGTCTAAGTTAATTGTCGCCATAACAACAATGTTAACAGCATTGTTGTGTTCCGGGCTTCTGGCAGTTAGAGGTATGATAGCCAGTTCCTCTGTGTAAGAGGATTCCGGGTGAAACTCGCTTCCATCTTCGGCCTAATCTTCACTTTCCATCAGGTGAGATTTGGGCCAAGAGTTTCCCCGTTTTGTACAAAAAAAAAATGCTAACAGAGGTAGCAAGGATAAAATATGTCGATTTAATGATTCTCAAAAATGTATTGCACTTGCACGTTCTTCTCCATAGGATCTACTCTTTGGAACGTGCAGCTGCCGCGCTGAAGATAGGATCGGTGAGTGTGTTTTGTTCCAGAACAACTTGCTACTCTTGTCGCTAGCGCGGCAGAATTAGCTTCATCTATTTGACTAACAGACCTTGACCATTCAAAAGTGCCTGAAACTGGTCTATTTGAAATAAAGGATTTTGTATTTTGCATTTTGGTCCTTTGTTGACCTAAACGCAGGTGGTTGCAATTTTGTTACCTAGATGAATTATTCTATCAAGAAATATTTTTTCTTTATTAAACAAACGTTGCCCCACACTAGGAACTTCTCCTGTATCGTGGTCGAAGGTTAGTAATCAACAGAATGAGTATGCAGATGATAGTTGCCAATCACCCATACGACTGACGCAAATTATGTAAACATGATTCATTGTCGTGTCCTTGTAGAGCGCACAAGACTGTCTTGATAGCGAAAGTTTCTTAACTCTGAGGTTACGCAAACATTAGCATACTTATTCCTCGGTCATGGGCTCTTGTGGAGAAAAGGAAAACAAACAAAACATATTCGTAGTCGTATGGGTGATTGGCAACTTAGTATCATCTGCATACTCATCCTGTAGGTTACTTAACTTTGACCACGCACGCTACAGGAGAAATTCCTAGGGTAGGGCAACGTTTATTTATGGCGCGTCCCCGAGCAAAACGCAGCGCTTGCCGTTTTTTGTGCAGTTTTTTGGAGCTATCTACTCTTTATCCAAAAGAAACATCAACTAATAAAAAATACATTAAATTTCTACATAATCTTGGCTTCAAAATGGTAGAGTTATTTTTTGATTACTAAGTATAACGTTTAAGTAATCTCCTCACAACGAAACCACAGAAATGAGAAAAAATTACTGAAAACATGCATCTTCTCGAAAACTAACGATTATTTTGATTTTGTACTTACACTAATGGATAGGCAATGTAATTATGAACATTTTGGTAGAAGTATTTTTTTCAAACGACCAAAATTCGATTTTACAACGATTTTAATCAACATTTTGAGCGTATTCGCTATTGTATCTCTTGCGCTGTTATTGAGGGAAATAATGCTCAAGGTTATTTGCTCAGGGTACGGCCTTAAATAAAGAAAAAATATTTCTTGATAGAATAATTCATCTAGGTAACAAAATAGCATTGTAGAAATAACGTTATTCTGCAGAGTACCAACGGCTGGAATAATCTACATTATTTATTTGAGATAGGTTTGCTCTTGATTCTAGTCTTGGTCAGGGATGACAGGGACAAAGTCGACGATGGAGCGAGCTTACCCAGAAGAAGCCTGTTCTCTGTACCTTGAAGAGATTAGGGTTGTAAACTTTCGGAAACATATTGACAGACGCGGCCGCAGGCAGTGAGTTCCACTCCATTGCTGTGCGCATTATAGTTAGTAGTGCCTAGTGCGAATTGGTGGAATAGCAACAAGCTAGAGATGGTAACTTGCAGTGCATATAGAAAAGCGTCAACTATGCAAGATAAACTAGAATAACAAATAATAACCTCTTTATTGCAGGCTACTTGGACCCAGAGACAAAACATGGCTAACGTAGCTTACCTCTTGGTGCAGTAAAGCTGCTTTCAGACTACGCTATAATATAATAGCATATAGTATAGAGCTCATAGCAAGGCAATATCGCGCACCATACGTTGTTTTGGACACGTTCATACTGTACTATCTATACTAATATTATAAAGCAGAAGAGTTTGTTTGGTTGAACGCGCTAATCTCAGGAACTTCTGGTCCGATTTGAAAAATTGTTTCAGTGTTAGATAGCCCATTTATCGAGGAAGGCTATAGGCTATATATCATCACGCTAAGACCAATAGGAGCGGAGCAGTATTTAAAAATGTTACGCAGACGACGTTGCACGGGTCAGCTAGTACTATACTATATATATTATTGACAATGTATGGAGCGCGATATTGTTGTGCTATGAGCTATATAGGTACTCTATGCTATATATTATATATATATGAAACCAGCTTTAGGCGCTACTTAGGCAAACAAAACAAAAACAATAACATATAACAGTGTCACCATTACATAACTCCACGTAACTACATCCAGTCATTCCACCCATCCTCGACTCCGGACCGATCGATGCGCATGCGCATGAGTGACGTAACGAGACGTATTTCCCGAGGTTGCGGCATCGGGGCCGGGCTTACGACACGTCCTTAGTATTGCTCCGGTATACCTACGTGCTTCGGGTCATCTGGCCTTCATCGGGTATCCTGATTAACCGGATCTTGTGGATGATTTCTTTCAGACATAAATGTAGGTGACTGATTACTTTCGTCCTCTATATTGGTCTTCGATTGTTCTTATCTGTGGTCGGCCCAGTATTCTTCTATACATCTCATGGACCGTCCGTCATAAAAGTCAAATGGTTGAATTCATTATTTTTTTTATACAAAACGGGGAAACTCTTGGCCCAAATTTCACCTGATGGAAAGTGATGATAAGGCCGAAGATGGAAGCGAGTTTCACCCGGAATCCTCTTACACAGAGGAACTGGCTATCATACCTCTAACTGCCGGAACACAACAATGCTGTTAACATTGTTGTTACGGCGACAGACTTAGACATGATGGTGGTAGCTTGCCAGGCGGATTTAGAATAAGTCCTACCACCAACCAAACCGAGCAATTTGCCCCCGCTGGGGAATCGAACCCGGGACCTCTGGGTCTGAATCAGGTGGTATAACCACGAGACCACGGAGGCGGTTAGTGTCACCTGTTTAGCACCACCCAGGGACCACGTGTAGGGATTCGCTGAAGGGTATTCTCCTACGGACGCGGATGACTCGGCCCCAAAATTATGACAGTGAAAAGGCAGTTTTCTTGCTGAGATTAGCGCGTTCAAACAAACAAACTCTTCAGCTTTATAATATTACTAGCTGACCCGTGCAACGTCGTCTGCGTAATATTTTTCATTACTGCTCCGTTCCTATAGCCTTCCTAGGTAAATGGGCTATCTAACACTGAAGAAATTTTTAAATCGGACCAGCAGTTCCTGAGATTAGCGCGTTCAACTAAAACAAACAAACAAAAAAACTCTTCTGCTTTATAATATTAACTATAGATAAGTATAGATTACATTTTAAATATATTGGACATAGGTTATCTATCCATCCGTAATTTAATATTAGGTACGTTATTTTAATTTTCGCTGTTATGGTCGTTCGTTGAACAAAGACATTAGACCCGCAGGTATTCTGGCATTCCGGGTCGAGGGCGCGCTGTGTTCCACGCGCACCTCAAAGAGATGTCAGAATAGTAGTGCAAAATAGTAGAAAGGGCCCGCTAGGGTCAGTGCCTGCCAGGGTTGCGGAATTTTTTGGAAAGAGTCACCGCGGCCCTGGAACGCAAAGGGTATTAGGAGGAACACGGGATGGGTTTTAGTCAGTAAGAGTCGGACACTCCCTTCTGCTTCACCCAGAGCGGGAGGAGTCATTTGATGATTTCCCATCCTTAAAAGAAAGGCATTCTGGCATGTGAGGCCATGTGATGACCAATACCTGCTCCAAACCACCAGATGCTCAGCTACGACAAACATGCATGCATTTCTGCAATATGCGTAGACATGTTGCAAGTTAACAACGCATAAAATTAATGGTTTCAGCAATAATGTGCACAATATGGTATTGTTGCATGTGAAGCGGTACTAACTAGCTCTAGTGAAGAAATAGACTTGTTAAATCATGTTTAGCCATGAGAAGAGAAACACAATAATTGTGGATGACTTTGGGTGTGTCGCCATGATTGAGAAATATTCAAACTCTATAAACACCGTCATAATTTATTATGACGGTGTTTATAACGTGACGTAACGGACGTGCCTTTTGGCACGGTGCTGTCCTTTAGGACAGCACCGTGCCAAAAGGCGTAACTAGTAGAAATAATATTGGGCAGAGAGTATTGAAACCAGGGCTGTAGCTAGAGTCGAATTTGAGGTAGGGCAGCATTGTTTACAGGTAGGGCGGAAGTAAAAAATATAATTTAATGATCTGCTCCGAAGCACGGGCTTCTAATATATCACTGACCTCTAGGTCAGTAGACTATTCACTATGGTATATTGGGAAAGGTTAGATACCTATCGCTACATTTTTTTTTATCTCAAACTATAAACAAACAATTGAACTATAATAATTTATCTTAGTTTTTGACATTTTTAAGGTAGGGCATTGTAATTTCAAGGTAGGGCATTGCCCCAGAATTACCCCCCCCCTAGCTACGGCCGTGATTGCAACCCATATCGGTGAAGCATGTACCCTCAATTAGTTGAGAGTGGAAACTGAATATTCCGAATGTTTTCCATATTTGTGTACCTTTTTGTAATTTTAGGGTTCCGTACCTACTGCCCGTTCGTCCTATCGTCCGTGCATCCGTCTATACGTCTGCCAAGCTGTATCTGAAGAACCGTATTGTGGGTGCCCGCAGGCTTATTTAAAGGGAGGTGCACCTTCAAAATTTGACGACACGGTTGGCGCCGTGGTTGATTGTTCGCTGCGCTGCGTGTCACGGGTTCGATTCCCGCACGGAACAAATATACTATGCCCTACAGATAGTTGTTCCAGGTCTGGCTGTTTTTGTATGTGAGTTTGTATGTTTGTGAATGCAACCATGATACAGGAGAAATTCCCAGTGTTTAAACGTTTAAAAAAACCCGCCTCGAATAGGATAGGTTTTCTATTGTCCAATCACATAGAGATGGAATTAAATTTGTTGACTTATGCAGAGAAGCTTGAGAACTACAGAAGTGAAAGAAAGAAAGAAAGAAAAATGTTTATTTGGGACTCGCACAAAACAGACAGAAGCAAAATAACAAAATACAGATAATAACATGAAATTGATCTGTGCGAGGCCAAAAAGGTCCCTATCTCAGCATATGCTGCGATATCTAAATAAATAAATAACACAGCGCTGGTATTACGATAGGGCCTGTGATGCCACGGACGCCCTCACGTAGCACATACTAAATATAAATATGTTAAATTAATAAAAATAAATAAAAAATGATTAAGAATTGTAAAATAAACACTAAAATACACATATTTAATAAAATAACATACAAGTGGAGTTCGAAGTACTTGTATAGGATTTGCTAGGTCTATTTTAAAACATTCCACTTGTCTATTTTTTTTTTAGTCTTCATGCTTTCGTATGTTTTACTGAAACATGCCTATGCGCCCATGCATATTACTATCATATCAAATAGGTAACGGTGTTGAAAAGGCATTTTTCCCAAAGGTAAACATCCAACAAAAACAACAGCTCATGTAAATAAATGATCGGTTATTTCCTTTTCATTCATTCACCATTTCCCTTGCATGCACAATAATGTGCTATCGGTAGGTATAACATTTCTCAGAATGATTATATCTTAAATCCAAACGATGTTTGCAGTTCATTATATTTTGTTAATGATCTACACATATGTTTAGCTGTAAACTATTGCATCAGTCTGGAGTTTCCACTCGCTATTGGTTTTTCTGTTTTGTAACAATTTTTTAGCTAGCCTTGTTCTGATTGTGATCGTTAACATTGTTTTTAAAGTTGGTATGTGTTCGATGTATTTTTTATTTTATTTATTAGGGAAAACAAACAATTACACACTTAGGGCCAGTTTCACCGGTTACCGACACTTATAATACTATAATACTTTATAATACTCAAATACTTAATAAATCTGCCAGATATCGCTATCCGACACCTGTGAAACCAAAAGTTTTAGTTCATCTGCCAGATAAGTTCCTAATAGGCTAACCGACACTTTATCCGTAACCGGTGAAACTGGCCCTAAAAATGGTTAACAAATAATTGGTACGAGACTGCATCAGTGTGCAACTAACTACGTTATCCACATCTTATATAATTAAAATTGGAAGAAACATGCACGAGTACAATAATCCTTAGCTTTAGCACTAATACTATTTAAATAAAAAGGACGAAAAAAGAAAAAAGAATAAAATCTACAGATACAGAAATACGTAGGTTAATCCTCAAAGTCATTGATGGCTTTAAGGGTATCAGGCGTATGTAGGCACGATTGTTATACAATACCACCTGCCAGAGTTGCGGAATTGGTTCGAAAGAGTCACCTCGGCCCAGGAACGCAAAGGGCATTAGGAGGAACACGGATGGGTTTGAGTCAGTAAGAGTCTGACACTCCCTTCTGCTCCGCCCAGAGCGGGAGGAGTCATTCGATGATTTCCCATGCTTAAAAAATAATTTCCACTTCCCTCCTTATCAAGCAGGAGATAGATTTGAGTTAGGCCAATAGGCACCAAGGGACATATACCTACAACTGGGTTAAGCCCAGGTGCCAAGCACCACGCATTATATATATTAACACTGAAATTAGTGGGTCCTAAATTGTGTGCTGCTATTGATTCTGGCTTTCAGGAGTTGCTGTGGTTGGGAATGTGTGGCGGGCTTGTCCCAAAAATGGTTAAATAATCCAATACCTGGACAAAGATTAACCATGTTTTCATGCCTAATTAAGAAGAACAGTAGTCTTAAAGATACATGGCTAGTAACTGGCAAATTAGTATCGTTATACGCCTCGATAATTCTTATTTATTCAATATATTAATAATCCTACTTATCCTCCTCCAAATCAAATGTAGGCACCAGATAAACATACAATAAAGTACATTGACCTTTCTCATATATCCCTTCGCAGATACACGAATAATAAGTTATGAACCGTTTTTAATTTCCAGAAAACATAAAGGATCACGATAGAAGTCAATTCAGGACAGTTATATTTTTTTTTGCACAAACCGTTTTGGTAACGCATTCACTGTGCGCACAGCAAAGGAGTGGAATTCTCTGCCGGATCATGTGTTTCCTGATAGCTACAACCTGGGAGTCTTTAAGTCAAGAGTGAACAGGTTACTTCTAGGCAAGCTTGCTTCATCTTCGACCGCATCATCGCTTACCATCAGGTGAGATAGTGGTCAAACGTATGCCTATCAAGCGTGAAAAAAAATTAAGGATCATTTTCGAGCAGGCGAAGTTTCTGGCTGAAAGATTTTTCCAGCAGAATAAACTCCCCCGTGGTTTATAGCCACAGCACTGGCATTTCGTAATCGTGGTTTTACAAACACCAAAACTGTATACACAGATAAACTACAACAAATATGGACAGCTCCATTTAAAGTTAACGAAAGTGTGAGCTTCAAATAAGCAGATGACTCAAGCATCGAAAGTCTCTCACGATCATAATCGCAAATACATTATTAAGGTGAATGCTCCAACCAGCCCGCGAAATTCAAAATTTCTTACGTTTTTTGCAATTTGCAGGCCATTGCTAGGTTGTATGTTGATTAAAATATTATTCGCGGCTGTAAGACAAATGCAGTTACAGAGTTATAATCATCAAAATCACACATCAGTTCATAAAGGCCTAGGAACAAAAAAAAAAACAGAAAAAGTAATTCCTAGAGCTTTATGAACTTTAAGCGTTGTATTGATGATTTTGATGATTATAATTCTGTAACTACATATGTCTTACAGCCGCGAATAATATTTTAATCAACATACAACCTAGCACTGGCCTGCAAATTGCAAAAAACGAAAGAAAATTTGAATTTCGCGGGCTGGTTGGAGCATTCACCTTAATCTTGAATTACTTAATCAACATACAGCCTAGCACTGGCCTGCAAATTGCAAAAAACGAAAGAAAATTAGAATTTCGCGGGCTGGTTGGAGCATTCACCTTAACACTAGCTGACTCGTGCAACTTCGTCAGTCACATTTTTAGAGGTTCCTTCCTCAAAAGGAAAAAACCATGAAAAAACGAAACCCGTATAGGGTCACTTTGTTGTCCGTCCCAGTCAGTTTATCAAGACCCTTTATCTCGGAAACGTGTGAAGGTATCGAGTTGAAATTACCATATGCTCAGGTCTAAAGACACTTGAAGCTGTGAAGAAAATCAAACTTCTAAGTTGATGTTAATAAAAAACATACAACCGAATTGAGAACCTCCTCCTTCTTGGGAAGTCGGTTAAAAAGGTACGGCCGTTTATGCCGCAATAAACATATATTTCGATACTCTCAAGGGAACCAAAATGTGTAGTGTATTTCCCGTTGACCTAGAACTATGAAATTTTACAAGTAGGTAGGTAATACCGTCTTATACAATTCGAGCCAGTAGTTCTTTTGAGAATAGCGCATTCAACCACACACACTAACAAACTCTTTAGCTATTTTATTTATACTGTCTAAATTCACAACACAACAAACCTAAACCTCTTTATCTAACAAGCACTATTAAAAACCTCTCGATGACAATAACACTCTTTTCATCAAGATCGGAGCTGTAGAATTATAATTTCATCAAGATAAACTAATTAACATTCACTGGGTAAGTTTAGTTACTAAAGAAAGTTAGTGCAGAAGTTTAATTGGCAAGTTTCCACTATCAACAAATTGCAAATCTATTTAGTCCGTCAGTTAGAGTATTTAAAAACTAGCTGACCCACGCAACTTCGTCTGCGTCACATTATGCATTAATGCTCCGCTTCTATTTGTCTTAGCGTGATGATATATAGCCTACCTATATCCTTCCTCGATAAATGGGCTATCTAACACTGAAAGATTTTTTCAAATCGGACCAGTAATTCCTGAGATTACCCCCTACATACAAACTTACAAACAAATGTTACCTCTTTATAATATTAGTATAGTATAGATAATGTATTGGACATGTATTTTTTGTTTTTGTAAATCAATGAATATTTACAAAGATAAAACGCATCAAAACTCGGGAGTGGGGGTTCGTGACGTCAGAACGCATTAAAAAATATACCACGGTGTGACGTATTGAGAATTTTAAAAGCGTCGTATTTCGTCAATTTTAGTTTACGTAACAAAAGAAAAAAAGAAGTGAAATGTTTTTTGGCAATCTGACGGACTAATTAGGTTTTTTCAGTGGACAAGCCTTTTCAGGCATAACTTGAAAATTTATTCATGGAATAAAAACTAATGTAAACAAACGTAGCTTTTTATCCTTGTACCAGCTGACCCGCGCAAGTTCGTCAGCTTCACATTTTTCTCATGCTCCGCTCCTATTGGTCGTAGCGTGATGTTATATAGCCATACTTCCTCGATAAATGGGCTAAATCCAGCAGTTCCAGATATTAGCGCGTTCAACCAAACAAACTCTTCAGCTGCATAATATTAGTACGTGTCGATTATTTGCAAGCACGCCAAGAAGAAGAGAGATCAACAAGGAAACGGAAATGTAATTTGTATTGGTCGACATTTATATATACTAGCCGACCCGTGCAACGTCGTTTGCGTAACATTTTTCATTACTGCTCCGCTCCTATTGGTCTTAGCGTGATGATATATAGCCTATAGCCTTCCTCGATAAATTGGCTATCTAACACTGAAATAATTTTTCAAATCGGACCAGTACCTAGTTCCTGAGATTAGCGCGTTCAACCAACCAAACAAACAAACAAACTCTTCTGCTTTATAATATTAGTATAGATTTCAATGCTTCCTATTTCACTAATTCCAATTTGAAAGCTTCAACATCGGAATAAAGATCGAGAATGCAAAGAAGATTGATGGAAAGTCGTCATAGTCTTCATCGACGACGCTGGGCCCATAACCTGCAGTGAACGTCTTTTGACTGGAGTAGACACACAGGACAAGTCGATGTGACGACATCGAACGGTTCTGTGTTTTTTGACAAATTCATCCCTCGCTACTCATCCACACTCACATCACAACACATCATCATCTACATCTCTGTGGAAACGAGCATCTCTAGAGGCAGCCTTCAATTTGTCACAGTAAGCCATGCAGAAAGAATGCAGAGAGAGAAACACTTATTAACAAAGAAATGGACCAAAAAACCGGTTTTAAAATATTCCTCTCTTAACCTTCTTATTTTGAATTGGCACTCCGCGTGGCATTTCGCGCTCAACAAAGGGTTACATAAGATGCGCGCGCGCTGACATCACTGACTTTCACTAGCGCTCGAATAAGGCGGTCAATGAGCCAAAAATGCGGGTTAGCGAAGACTGAACGCATTTATAGCGATACTAGCTTCTGCCCGTGACTTCGTACGCGCATACCTTTCCCGGTTTTTACCCGTTCCCGTAGGATTCGGGAAAAAACAGGATATGCGCGTTTTGACTTTTTTATTTCGCGAAATTGAAATCGACTCCATTCAACTCGTAACTCTATGGCGTGCATGTGACGTCACATCTAAACAAACCTATGAGAGCCTGTATCTTTTAGACTTGTGCTCTGATTGATCGTTTTATTTCAGTTCACAATTTGTCGTAAAACGAAATTATAAATGATCAAATTTTGATGCGTAAAAAAGTATTCCGAATGTTCAGTTGACAATTTATCGAGAGTTTAGACACTCTCAAGTTACTTTATAATCTTTAGAGGTTTGCCACTTTCCGGTGACATATTCATGCCCTTGCGCATACAAACGAGTGCGGGAGTAACAATCAAAATAATACATGTGTTTGTTTTAAAGTAACAAAAACAAATCATTTTCGTTTGTATTGCAAAGCTGTATATATATTTTTTAAAACTCTTTTGATAAAAATGACGGAATAAAATGGTTTCATCTCAACGATTTAGAGGTGATTTGGTGGTTTTTTTTTTTCTTATTATGTAATACAGATAGAAACATTAGGTAAAGTCAAACTTAATTACGTATCTATACTATGTTGATTACGATCTAATTCGATTTCGATGTAATTTCTCCGTAAATGCCGACGAAAAGCTGCTTCTGTCGCTTTTTAAAGCTTTTTTCGAGAGAGTAGCCGGGTAGTAAAAATCTAGCATGAAAATACATTCCGTTAGTTATCCTCTAGCTAGATAGATGGCGTTGGCGTCGAAATAGATCGCGCTATGGTTTCGTTACAATGCAAAGTATAAGACTGGTTGTGAGTTATGTAACCAGACATTTGATGAGATTCGATTATCATCGATTATATTTTTGAATGATCGGACCTTAGTTCGGTTTGTGTTTTATTTGTGTGCCCGAGCAAAAAGTGAATTTAATATTTTTTTCAGTTTTTCACACCACAAGCTCGAAAGTCAAATTGTTTGCCATGCAAACCTAGCCTAAAGTACGTCTAACCCGCGAGCGGCTTCCGTCCGCCTCCGCTGCAAGGTGTAGCGAGCATGCGCTCCAAATTCAAATCACATTATATTTATTTGCCCGGCGGGTTATAATGAAATTCAGTACAATATTATTAATTATTCACGGTGAGCTGGAGCCACAGCTTCAGACACGCGACCTACTCCTTTGGCGGATGCCGAAAAGTGAGTGAGCGTTTATGAAAATAAAATTGTTTATCAGTCCCACTGGCAGCAAGGGTTATCTCAGCGTTCTATCGCTCGACAACTTTATCTGAGCCAGTCCTGTGTCTAGAAGGTATATTAGAGATTCAGAAAGAATGAGAACTTAGTAGACATAGTTATAATCTATATAAATTCCGTAACATTGTAAAATATCGCGTGAAATTGTAAACTTTTTCTAAAGAAGTGAAATCCCATACAAATTCAATTGTTTCCAATATACGGATATATTGGAAACAATTGAATTTGTATGGGATTATATCCGTATATTGGAAACAATTGAATTTGTATGGGATTTATTATACTTACACAAAACGATTTTTTCATAATGTATCGAGAAATTATAATCTAATCAAGATTTATTACAATCTTACGGAGTCTGCCATTTTTCGGTGACATAGACACCATATAATATTTATATTATACACCATATAATATTTATTATATGCATAGACACGACACAGATATAGTTCATTGCACAGAAATAAAAATAGAGTGATTCCAGTCTTTTGCCCGCAAGTGTATAGGTATTTGTCACTTAATTAGTAGGGTGCGGAAGTCTTAGTGGGGAACAAGAAGCTCTTTGTCGCATCCCTCCAAAGGGTATTTAGAGTAGTGACTCCGTTTCCCGCACGTATACTTTCATTCGGTCTGTTGTCCGTAGGTTGGCATATTTAAAGTATGTTAGAAGAAAAAGCACGAAAAACGCTGGCGCATTTGGGCCCTGATTGTAGACTAGGATGTAGTGGACTTTTAAAATCCAGCCGACGACGTCAATGACTCAATACGCTACAAAATAAAGTCAAGTTATAAGTATATACTTATATTTCGTGTACCATTTACATATTCAATCAGCGGTTTAATAACAGGTGCTATATAGCAGACATTAACACGAATATTATAAACCGGAACGGAACCAGTTCTACGCATACTTTAGCACTGTGTACATATTATACGTATACAATTTTCATATATTCTCACGTTCTAGAGTTGATTCAGCATATAAATGTTGCTGAAAAGTGCTGAAGGGGTTTTCACACCACCTGCACGATAACGTGACTTTCAAATTCAAGCTAAACTAAGTCATTATTGCCCGGCGGGTTTTAATGAAATTCAGAGCAATATTGTGGGCAATAATATTGTATCAAATTTCATTATAACCCGCCCCAGAGGTCAATATTGTGAATTGAGTTAGGAACTCAACTTGGAGACGGACGGGAACCTCTCTTCTCTTTAATCATTTTCTCTGAGAAAAAAAAATTCAGTGAAATACTATCAATCGTGGTGTGTAACCTAACAATGACTCACATTTCGAAACATCTTCGAAGAAATATGCATCTCAACATGTCCTGTTCTCAAAAATACTGACACACTTATTATGTCACCAATTTGCAATAGGTCGGTAGTCACCAACAGTGTTGCAAACTGAACTAGACTCTGCAGCTGTCACATTATGATGCATTGTTACAAAACAGTTGGTAACCACTGGTAATATGTTCGTAGCATTACCAAAGAATCATTCAAGTGTTGTTAAGTAATGTTTTGTGATTGTTCCGATTTGCATAACTTTATTGCGGATGTTTTTGTGCAAGAGAATGGAACGTGTTTAGAGGGTTTTAGCTGCTGTAAGATTTTAAATCCGTATTAAAAATATGTATTGTTTTGAGCTATGTTACCTGTTATGGTAGACGTCAGATACCCGTGCAGTAACGGTCATTGACCCACATACTTTTATTGACTTTCTAAATATCATAAACAGAAATAATGACATAAAGCTGTCCAGAATCGACGTCTATCGTGATCCTTTACCTTTTTTTTTATTTGAGATGGGTTAGCTCTTGACTTTAGTCTAGGTGAGCTTACCCAGGAGCCTGTTCACTCTAAATTTGAAATGATTAGGGTTGAAAGTGTTCAGAAACACAGACGCAGGCAGAGAGTTTCTCCAGTAATGAAAAACGGTTCATAATTTATTGTTCGAGTATCTACGAAACGATTTTTTGTTATGGGACAAGCCCTCCACACATTCCCAACCACTACAACTCCTGAAACCCAGAATCAACAGTGGCTACCACCAGAAAAAGGCCGAGCTACTGAAGCCCGACGAGTCCCGGAGAAACGATTCAACTGTCTTGGATCCCGAAACAATAGAAACAACGAAATTAATTAGAAGAATACGCTTGCATAGAAGTAACTTATAATTCACTCTTGACTAAAAGACTCCAAGGTTGTAGCTATCAGTAAACACAGATCCCGGCAGAGAATTCCACTCCTTTGCTGTACGCACTATGAATGTGTTTCCAAAACGTTTTATGCGTGTGGGCAGGCTGTTTTATTGACTTTCTTAATATCAAAAACAGAAATGAAACTGTCCTGAATTGACTTTTAAACTTTGTTTTCTAGAAATAAAAACGGTTCTACGAAGAGACGTTAGGGAAAGATCAATGAACTTTATTGCACGTTTATCTGGCGCCCACCATAAAAAACTTTTGGTTTATGGGTAAATTAATTATTATTTCGTGTCCAGGCTATCACTTTCCATTCCAGGTTGCCTGGAAGAGATCGCGGAATGCGATAAGGCCGCCAATTGTATGTCTTTAGTTTAAGATTTTCTGTACGTTTTTTTAAATTCGGTGTACAATAAAGTATATATAAATAAAAAAATAAATACATATGGCCACCTAATACGTCTAGCAATGTCGACCGGCTTTAGTTGCCACCTTTTTCGATAGAAAGTCCTTCTATAAATCTATGATCCGCATTCTATATCAACAATAATGCGTTTGGGGACACTACGGAAATATAAAGCACGGCGTGGTTTGTAGAAAGTCGAAAGTGTTTGTTGTCGTTTCGTTAAACACACGATTTTCTTTTGATTTCAATGCCATTGTTTTAAGTGCGTGCTATGATGGTGGGGCAGCGCCAGATATGCGATTGTCAAGGCTTGGGAGCTCGCTGTTATGTAAGCTGTGAGACGCAGATGAGACGGTACTTCACGCCGGAACAGCGTCTTTAACTGTATCAAGCGCAAGTTCGATCGTATATGGAGTACTGCTCTCATCTTTGGGACGAAGCTCCAAAGTCTTGAGCATCGACGCTGAATTGCTGGCCTGTCGGTTTTCTATCGGTTGCAAAACGTTTCGGGAATACATTAACTGTGCGTACCTGCTAGAATCTGTGTTTCCTGATAGCTGCAACCTGAGAGTCATTAAGTCAAGAGTGAATAAGTTAGTTCTAGGCAAGCGAGCTCCATCTTAGACCGCATCATCGCTTAACATCAGGTGAGATAGTGGTCAAACGTATGGTTATCAATAGTAAAAAAAGAAGCTTTATTTGGTAATTTATGTGATTCCGGTCAAGGTAGGCAGCGTCGTAGCTAGAGTAGTGAGCGCCCCTGGCGATAAAAAGATTTGAATTTTGCGACTCCTAATTCTTAATTTTTTCTTCAATAGAACCGGCCCCACAGATTCTTTAAGTGATTTCGTCTGCATAAACATCATCTACCTAGCCTCAGATCCCAGTCAAGCCAGATTCAGCTGAATACAAGTATTTTACGTGGAGCGGCTGCCTACCAGACCTCCACAACCCATTAACTGCATAACACGGTATTTCTTGGCCAGACTGGAGTCAGATTTACTGGCTACTGGCAATCCGTAACGACTGCCAAAGATCTACAAAGGACAGCTGGGGCCAACAGCTTAACGTCTTTCCAAGGCACGGAGGAAACTCGATATTTTAAGATGGTCAGCCATCCACAGACCAACCTTGGCAAGCGTTGCTTAACCTTGAAGATCGACCCGTGCGGCTGTTGTTATTTTAGCCACGAGCTCCTCATTTTGTTTGCATAAACATGATGTTTAATTGTGTAACCATGACTGTCGCCCAGTGGCTTACAGGCTGTGGGTATGCATCTGCACAGTGCGCCCCCTGAAGGTTGCCTTGCCAAACCCTAGATGCTGAAAGTAGGGAAGGAGCTTTATTTTATGCGTTACTGAAAACTCTTGCTTTGAATAAACATACTGGCCGCAAATAAACTGTTTTTCTTTCTTTCTTACTTTACAAAATTTTGACAAAATGTGGTTTATTGGATGCTCAACGTGACTGCAATGCCCTTGTCCAGAACATGACCTACATATGGCGGTGACACTTGCTCTCCTTTGAGTGAATTCCAAAAACTTATGTACATATGCACTGGAAAAGTATTACCTACTCCAATAACTATACCCTATTTCTCCAGAATCCCATCATCAGATCCTGACTTGGTGATCATGGGACCACCTGGAAATACACCCTTTCAAACAAAATAAAATCCAAATCGGTCGAACCATCTTCGAGTAATCGGCGAACATACATAAAATATAAAAAAAAAAACGTTCCGACGATTTGAGAACCTCCTTCTTTTTGAAGTCAGTTACAGAGATTAAATTAAATTGATATCAATTTTTTTTGCTTAATTAATTACTAACTAAATATTGTTATAAGTGCATCTACACAAATAATATTAAACTATTAACCGACATGCCCATTGTCCAGCCAAAATTTAACAAACTATGTTAGTAGGTAGATAATAATTACTATCAAAATTAGGAAGATCATTAAGGCGTGACCGGAAGTACCTAATTAGGAAAGGACTTAAACCAACTCAGATAGAGAAAACTTTAACATTAACAACAAGATGTAGTGTCCACTACCCACTCCTCTAGCACCTCAGGCTATGTTACGTCACTGTTTGCCAGCGACCGTTTTCGGGGACCCATTCATTGAGTGTGCAAGTCACCTCCTGCCATTTAAAAGCCGTGTATATTGTTAGTGGTCACGCAGGGGCCAATAGTTCTTCTATAATAAACGCTAAACCACCTAAACAGCTTTTCATCGTATGTTTCCATATTCTGCAATAGTACTGCTCCAACACCGGGGATTGTCGTTGGCAATACGTTCACAGTGCATACAGGGATAATCGCCGGTTGGTGCCCCATTACATTTGAAATGTCTAACGGGGCCTCTACGAGTTGGTTTCGGCCCCTCGTACGCCTACCAAAAGAACGGGGTTATAAATTGTTTTTTTTTTTGTATCAATATTTAATTATTTTTGAAGGTTATCCTTTCCAATTTTACTCGTGTGCAATAAGGCCCTTAAACATTCTGTTGTGTTTAAAATATATAAAATGGGTTACATTTTTTTTTTGTCTACAACACTCCTAGGCTGGATTTGACCAAGGCCAGATAACTCTTATTCGTGGAATAAGTGACAGTATGTGAACGTTTGACCGTTTTTGTATGGAAGAAGTGTCAAAAACAACGTTGGTCAAATCCAGCCTTATTGTACTATGTTTGTATACTTTATCTGTTTGTTTTCTCGAAATAAGAAACATATTTGGCATTTTTTTAAATTATTTAATGGGCTAGCTCTTGACCACACACGATTGATGGAAAGCAATGGATGAGGTTTATGATCGAGCAAGCTTGCCCAGAAGATGCCTGTTTACTCTTGCTTTGAAGGCGGGTTATACATATTATGTGGACGGGAACACAGACGTTGGAAGAGAGTTCCACATGCATTTTAGCTGTGCGCATAATAAATGTGGAGAAGAAGCGCTGGGTACAACTAGTCGTGATATCGACCAAACTAGTACGGGGGGTACCAAGGAGTGCCCTCAATTACCAATCACCGTGTATGTATGAGTACCTACTCTGCTGCCGAACCCATTGTAAATACAGGCGCGTTATTATTTGTATGTAAGTACTGGCGCATCGTTTAGAAAACTACCGTCAGTTTAGTATGCAAAGACACGGCGCACATAATTTATAGCTCGCGTAGCGGGTGTCAAGGTTACCGCGACGATGCGGTGAAACTTGGAGTAATAAAAGGGCAGACTATACATCATCTGCCTAGCCTTTTCCCAACTACATTGAGGTCAGCTTCCAGTCAAACCGGATTCAACTGAATACCAGTGTTTTACGAGCAGCGACTGCCTACCAGACCTCTACAACCCATTAGCTGGGTAACACGGTACTTCTAGGCAAGACTGGAGTCAGATTTACCGGCTTCTGACAATCCGTAACGACTGCCAAAGATCTACAAATGACAGCCGGGATTAACGGCTTAACGTGCTTTCCGAGGCACGGAGGAAACTCGGTATGTTAAGATGGTCACTCATCCACAGACCAACCTTGGCAAGCGTTGCTTAACCGTAAAGATCGACCTGTGTGGCTGTTATTATTTAGCCACGAGCTTCTCCCAAAAAAGGGCAGACAGGTGATTCAAATGTCCTGCAATTACAAGGTTTAGGTTAGATAACTTCCTTTTCTAATTTTAAAAGCTACTTTTTTTTCTTTCTTTTTATTTGTGATGGGTTAAATTTGCTCTTGACTCTAGTCTTGGTCATAGATGACAGAGACAAAGTCTACGACTACAATCACGCCTGTATTTATCAAAAATGGTGGAAACAACTCGAAAGTTACTCAAAATCTTTATAACAATATAAAGCTGAACTGTTTGTTTCTTTGGTTGGTTGAACGTGTAATTTCAGGAACTACTGGCTCGAATTGAATAATTATTTTAGTGTTGGATAGCCCATTTATCGAGGTGGGCTATACGTACCTATAGGCTACATAAGCATTTTCTGGGTAAGCTCGCTCCATCGTAAACTTTGTCTCTGTCATCAGATTTTTTGTTATTTTTTTTTGTTATGGGTTCGCTCTTGGCTCTAGTCTTGGTGAGATATAACAGAGACAAAGTCTACAATGTAGCGAGCTTACACAGAAGGAGCCTGTTCACTCTAACTTTGAAGAGATAATAATTTGGCTAACTTTTTTTTTAGGACCAACTTAGACATGTCAAAAAAGAAAGACATTTAGCTTACTAGGCAAAATGTAGAGAACTTGTTATTTTATTTTACTGCAAATATTGCCAATGGTGACTTTTTGCCCGCGACTTCGTATGCAAATTTATCTCGTTATTCCCGTTCCCGTAGGAATTTCAGCCAATCATCTCTTAGTACGCTCCTCCTTATTATGAATTTAAATTTACTGTCGATAATGACATTCAATAATGATTTTTTTGTTAGATAGATATTTTAGATGGATATTTTGATATTTTGACAATTTAAATAATTAAATTCAATAACCAAACCATGCATGATTCTGATTCATGATTCTCAGATATGTATTTTTTTTAAATATTAGTTTGTTATCTTGAGGTACTTGCTCAAACTCAAACTCAAACTCAATCATTTATTCCAATTAGACCATTTACAGGCACTTTTGAATTGTCAAGGTCGGTCGGTCCAAAAAAAGATGAAGCTATTTGCACGTTCCAAAGCGTAGATCTCTATGGAGAAGAACGTGCAAGAAACTCCACGGACACTCTTTTAAATCAATTGATGCTCACCATGAATTTCGCCTCCTGGCATAACATAGCGCTCTTTCGTCTTTCGTCATTTATGATAAGATCAGTATATAATTATGTACCCTGTGTTAACAAATAAAACTGATTCTGATTCTGATTCCCCTACACTGCCCAAGGAACCTTCATGCCAAAATTTCAGCTTCCTATGACGTGTACTTTTGGCTGTGCTTATCTGTCCGCCATCATTTGACGACACGGTTAGATCAAGCACAAACACGGTGGGCGCAGTGGTTGAGCGATTGACTGCTGCGCAGCATGTCGCGGGTTCGATTCCCGCACGGAACAAATATTTGTACCAAAAAGTATTTGTTCCGAGTCTGGGTGTTTTTCTATATATAATATGTATGTATTAACAAAAAAAAAATGTATATAAGTAGAGTATTAGTATAGATACTAATATTATAAAGAGGTAACATTTGTTTGTAAGTTTGCATGTTGGGGGTAATCTCAGGAACTACTGGTCCGATTTGAAAAATTCTTTCAGTAAATTTTTCATAGCCCATGTATCGAGCAAGGATAATTATAGGCTACATATCATCACGCTAAGACGAGAAAGAGCCGAGCATTAATGGAAAATGTGACGCAGACGAAGTTGCGTGGGTCAGCTAGTTGATAATATTAGCAAGCGTAGTTTCATAGCCCATGTATCGAGGAAGGATAATTATAGGCTACATATCATCACGCTAAGACTAGAAGGAGCCGAGCATTAAAGGAAAATGTGACGCAGACGAAGTTGCGTGTGTCGGCTAGTTGATAATATTAGCAAGCGTAGTTTCATAGCCCATGTATCGAGGAAGGATAATTATAGGCTACATATCATCACGCTAAGACTAGAAGGAGCCGAGCATTAATGGAAAATGTGACGCAGACGAAGTTGCATGGGTCAGCTAGTTGATAATATTAGCAAGCGTTGAAGTCTTTTGTTAAGTGGTGCAGTGCTTAGCCTGCTTAGCCAACTTAGGCTGGTTCCACTAATAACAAATTAGTTTAAAAAAGTAAGTCCTATCGTTTGGTATGTCGCAAGCATAGTTTGAAAATATTTTAATTTCTTTATGATTTTTTTTCAAAAGTAATAGGTACAAATAAAATCCCTAAAAACTATTGTAACTGAAACGACTAGTATCAGTTTCATCCTAACAACATCCGTGTTTAAATCTAAAACACTATTCTGGTATGATTTTCCAAGATGGCGAATGCGGGGTAAGTCGGTTAGTCGGCGTACGACACAAACTCAGTTAGCGGCAGAGCGGCGCAGCTCAGCTAATGCATTTGTAAATTGTTATAATCGTATTGTAGCTAATAGCGGATGGATATTTTTTACAGTGGCGTAACGGGTGAAATGTTAATAGTGCTTAAAAATCAAAGGGTATCGTGGTGAGTGGTAGCGGAAATGTTTATATGAGAATCCGACTCGCACATGGCTGGTTTTTGCCAATACAGCACTAATTTATAGGTAAGTTGTGCTTATAGCCTTTTGTTTGTAAATGTTCAAATGATAGGCGAGGACGCTGGCACCCTAAACACAAGTTAAATCTTACATTGGGTGCCAGAGTTTATCGAAAACGTTTATTTTGTCATTAATCTTAAATTGTAAATTGTGTTGTTGGTTCAAACTTAAATAATAAATATCTTTTTTTTTTCAGCCTCGCATTGCATTGAATTATCTTTCTTTTTTATTCTTTTTCTGTTTATTAGCTAACATATTTTGTTTACCTTTTCGGATGACACTTTTTTCTTATTTGAGATGGGTTTGCTTTTGACTCTAGTCTAGATTCTAGATCAGAGATGACAGAGACCAAGACTTTTCTGTTTTATTATTAAAGGGGGACAAGGGCAAGTGAAAGATAATGAAAGCTTATCTACCTCTATAGACCCTCGATTTCCTATCTATCTAATATTTTTTTCGCATATTTTAGCCACGAATACTTTTATTACTCCAAAGCACTCACAAAATGCAAGTTTATAGAGGTGGACGTTTTCCTAATTCGATCACACACAGCTCCTAAATAAAACTTAAACGAGAGAGGATTTCCTTAGCAAAACTGGAGATAGAAAATAGGTCGAGAAACATGGTGGACATCCCACCTATACGCAGAAAATGTTTTGGGAATACTGTATTCTGTAGTCCGAATATATTCATTGTGCGGACAGCTAAGGAGTGGAATTCCCTGGCTCCTCCCATCCACTAGTTCGTAAAAAGCCTTTACAGGAATATTTTAATTGAATATAAATATAGGAAGCAAGAGCTGTGTTCTGAGAATGGAAATATTTAACGAAGTTATGCTTCGTACTGGTGAATGATACGTTTTAAATAGCATTGTATTTACTGTTTCACTGGAAAACCGTTTAATTTAATTAAAAATGAATAGCGAAATCTATATATATATATAAAAATGAATCCCTCTTTACCTTGCTCATCGCATCACGCGTGCACAGCTGGGCCGATTTCGCTATATTTTTTGTTGTGTTTGTTACTGTCAGGCGAAGGTTCTTAAGAAGAAAAAGAAGAAACTTCCAGCTGACGGGAGCGAAGCCGCGGGGGACAACTAGTACTTAATAATAATATAATAATGCTGAAGAGTTTGTTTGTCTGTTTGAACGCGCTAATCTCAGGAACCACTGGTTCTTTAGTCCTTTCTTTCTTTCTTTGCTTCGCAGAAGAGGTGATCGCTTCCCATGCCTCACCTACTAGGTACTTAGTGAATGAATTTAATCATGTTGTAAATCAAATTGTATTTACTGCTTTACCGGCTGAACGAGTGTTAAATTAAAAATGTATTACGATATAAAACTTATTTACAGACGATATAATTGAATAAAACGTTCTGTAAGTAATTAAAAGTTGTGTAACGCCAACGCCAACCATTTTGCCGATAGTGGTTAATAAAATTTAGATTCGAGTTTTATTAATTGACGAACTATTTTGTTTGTAAAAGCTCTTTGAAGTTTACCACTAGAGGCAGTTTGACGTCAATGCTGCCTTTTACGAGACCTAATATATTATGTAATAAATAACCCAGTACTTAGGTCCGGTCTGAAACTTTTAAATGCGCCATCATGAATGAGTCAAAATAAAATCCGTTTTCTGTTTTATTTGTAATACAATGATTGAAACTTGGTTCGATAATGTATAGGTAAACAACAGCATACCTAACTATTTAACAAAAAACACTAAAAGAAAACTGAGAAAATTGTGATTTAGAATGTAAAAAAGTATAAAAAAGTACGCCATACACCATCAAAAATGTCGTCGAAGAACAACACTGACATTCTTGACAGGTTGACTTCTTAAACGCGCGCAGATTGTTAAGCACTGGCACAAAAACAGGCACGTAGCAAATTAATCGATTAGAGCGTAAGTAATTGTTACGTGAATGTGATAATCGTTCATGCAACGCGATAGTAACGTAACATTATCACGTTTTTTGTGTGCTACATAAAATTGTAAGTAACGCGTTTGTAACACGTCATTTTCAATTCATAAATAGGTACCACATTTAGCGCTTGCGGTGATAAGCTGTCATAGGGGCGTAGAATAATTAATGTGTAGTATTTTTGCATAAATACCTACGGCTATGCATTTTCTAATGATTTTTATGTTAGTTTAAAATAGTAGTAGGTCACGGCTATTTTGAAAATTGACATAAAGCTTTCGACTTATATTCTACACTAGCTTCTGCCAGCGGCTTCGCCCGCGTGATCCCTAGGGAACACGTTCTCGGGATTAAAAGTAGCTTATGTGCTATTCCAGACTATAATCTATCTTTGTTCTAAATTTCATTAAGATCCGTTAAGCCGTTCTGGCGTGATTGAGTAACAAACAACCAAACTTTCACATTTTTTTTTTTTCATTTTTTCTGTTGATTGTAGCGTGATGAAAAGTATACTATAACCAGCTCAAGAGTATGAAAAATAATTATACCAAGTTTCGTTAAAATCCGTCGAGTAGTTTTTGTTTCTATAACGGTTATACAGACAGACAGACAGACAGACAGACCGACAGACAGACAGACAAAAATTGTACTGATTGCATTTTTGGCATCAGTATCGATCCCTAATCACCCCCTGATAGTTATTTTGGAAATATATTTTATGTACAGAATTGACCTCTCTACAGATTTATTATAAGTATAGATAGATAGATAGAAGATCAGTTTGAAGGCCCTCTAGGTACTCGTCTCAGTTGCCATCACAACGGAAAAAACCCTCGATTACATGTAAAAAAAAATAAGTTTCTTGAATGAGAACCCCCTTTAATTTTTAATTTTATTCTGCTTTTATTATTTGTTGTTGCAGCGGCAATGGAAATACACAATCTGTGAAAATTTAAACTGTCTACCTGTTACTGTTTATGAGTTAGAGCCCGCTGAAGGTTAGACACACGGACGGACGGATGGACTGCGTACGCGTAATAGGGTTCCGTTGGTTACCCTTTGAATAGGGAACCCTAAAAACAAGCAATAGAACCATCTGTGTTTTGGATCTGGATTTTTGCTGATGAACGGGAAGCGATATTGTTTGAATGAACGCAGTTCGGTGAAAGAATTAGGTAAGTGAAGTTAGTTTAATTGGGAAAGTAGCAGCCCTAGATAATTAATGAATATTGTTTGTTTAATTTTGTTATAAGTATGTGTATCTTTAATTTTTGCTTCCCATTTTAAAATTTCTTATGGTTTTATTCACGGGATCCTTGCTTATTAGGCAGGAGCACTTCTAAAAAACTTGTGAAATAAACTTGTCTATTTTGAGCAGACGTATAAAAACTCAGCTGTAGTGAGTCTGGTGCATTCTGTAACGAAACAAAAGCGTCTCCACTCTTTTCCTCCGTCCTCCATTTTATACTTTTTGCATTGAAACCTCCTCGGTTAATTGTGACAAAAGAAAAACGCGGCTTTCTATGTTTAGTTTCTAATTTCAAATGAAATATTTTTGTACTACGTCGTTACGGAGAGATTTTAAAAAGACTGAGTTGGTGTGTGTGGTTTTGTATTTTGTTTTTAGTGAAGATACTGTAACCAGGATTTTGTGGTTACTTGACTTAAATTTATTGAGGTCTAAGTATAGGTACTGCACGTTTTAGAAAGGTCAAAAAGCATAGATATTTTATATTTCTGTGGCTAATACCTACTACCTACTTTCTGACTACTTTTCCTGCTCCTAGGCAATTCAAAAGTGCTTGTCATCATCTGCCCAGCTTTTCCCAACTATATTGGGGTCGGCTTCCTGTCAAACCGGATTCAGCTGAATACCAGTATTTTACGTGGAGCGGCTGTCTACCAGACCTCCACAACCCATTAACTGGGTAACACGGTACTCCTTGGCAAGACTGGAGCCAGATTTTCTGGCTACTGACTATCCGTAACGACTGCCAAAGATGTCCAAATGACAGCCGGGACCAACAGCTTAACGTGCTTTCCGAGGCACGGAGGAAACTCGGTATGTTAAGATGGTCACCCATCCACAGACCTACCTCGGCAAGGGTTGCTTAACCTTGAAGATCAACCTGTGTGGCTGTTATTATGTAGCCACGAAATGGTTTAATTCATTATATAACGGCACGGCGCGGCGGTCGACTGCTGCGTCGCGTGTCGTGGGTTCGATTCCCGCACGGAACAAATATTTGTATGGCCTAAGTTGTTCCGGGTCTGGCTGTTTGTGTATGTGACTTTGTATGTTTGTAAACGCACCCAGGAGAAATTCCTAGTGTGGGACAACGTTTTTTTAAAAAAGAAAATACCTTTAGCTGATCGTAGTTTAATTGTTGATTGTTTTATAACGAGATAGTTTAATATTCTTACTCGAATAACAAAGTTCGTATCACCGATATCCTAATCTCAAAATAGTGATCGATGGCTTGTTTGTGGATATGATGAGACACTCTTACTTTACAAATAACAGCCGGTCAATTCTGTTGACATCTCACCGTGATCACTTAGGTGGAGTGAACGACAAGTGAGCTGTCATGCCATCTTGTTTGTATGGTTTGACAGCCCACTTGTCGTTCACTTCGCCTTAGTGTTCACTTCGACATGTTTACAGAAACGACCGGTAGCATCTTCCTGAAGGTGAAGTTGGCGAGTGATTCATTTGTCATCCTCTGAAGTAGCCGACGAAAAGAAAATTATAGAACTAGTTTCTACCAGCGACATTTTTTTTTTATATTTTTTTATATTAAATGGGTTTGCTCTTGACTTTCGTCTTGGTCAGAGATGGCAGAGACAAAGTCTACGATGGAGCCTGTTTACTCTAACTTTGAAGAGATAAGGGTTGTAAGCGTTCAGAAACACAGACGCAGGCAGAGAGTTCTACTCCTTTGCTGTGCGCATTATAAAAGACGTTTGGCAGTGTGGTAGTCGAAAATAATCGCTAGGGAACATACATAATTTTTTATTTATTTATTTGGGAAAATAAAATAATGTAGGGATAATAAATTAATAACTCCTATGTCCTATTCCGGGACGTGGTCTATCTACCCGTTTGCCAAAGTTCCATCTGAATCCGTTCGGCCGAGAGGCTGAAACGAGAAGAGTTAGGTCAGACAGACAGACAGAGTTACATTGGAGCGTTACCAATGACTCCTCCGGCTCTGGGTGAAGCAGAAGGGAGTGTCAGACTCTTACTGACTCAAACCCATCCGTGTTCCTCCTAATGCCCTTTGCGTTCCTGGGCCGCGGTGACTCCTCCGATCAAATTTCGCAACTTGGAGGATTACCTTCAGGATTTGGATTTTGTTACCATTTTGATCTGTAGGTTCTTTATTCGAATCCCAGTCACAAACTTATACCATAAGTATCGGATTTCTTAAATGAACGCAATTAATTAATTGTATTTTTTCTGTAATTACGAAATTTTTACAATTTGAATCTTATAAAACCTAATCTCTACAATTTCTTCTTTTTAAGTATTACGATGAAAAAAAAATTGTTTTGTGGTTTATACTCAAATCTATTACGTTATTTTTGTACGACATATATGGCAAAACATGCAGATCTAACCGCTATTTAAGACCTGGCACATGTTATGATGTATACTCATGTTTTACAATAAAAATATATTCTATTCTATTCTTAACTACTCGTGTTCCCGACTCTCCACGAGCTCACGAAAGAGAAAAGCTGGTTGATAAGTCGCTGATAAGGACGTCTGGTAACGTGCTCCGTCTTATCATAGACACAATTAGTGAGCACGAGTTTAAAAGCCTTTCTGATACGAGTGATAAGGCTTATCGAGCCCCACTTGAGAAGGTCCAATCGGGATGAAATGCTTTCTTCGAAGCACTGTGCTGCGGAAATTCTCTCTGCCTGCGTATGTGTTTCCGATCGCTTACAACCCTAATCTCTTCAAAGTTAGAGTGCACAGGCTCTTTCTGGGTAAGCTCGCTCCACCGTAGACTTTGTCTATTATCTTTGACCAAGACTAGAGTCAAGAGCAAACCCATCACTAACACAAAATAAAACAAATTCGTCAGCCTTTATCCAACTATATAATTATGTATATCCTACTATATAAAATTCATCCGTTACTGAGTGAGTGATGAGTGACTGCTATAGTCTATTCTGTAAATAACCATTTCGATATCGACTTCACCTGAGTGACTAAGCTTACAAAGTGAACTTTATTTCACACATCATAAGGTCTTATATTTATACGAATTTGAAACTCACCTCGGATTCCGCTGTCGAGACACGAAAATGTTGTTACAGAATAGCACTGCATCGTTGTCTATCAAGACAACGCACAGCCGAAACTACTGGAAGTAGAAGCTGCCATGGAATTTGGCATACAGGTTCCTTGGAGATTGTAGGTATGCGAGCACTAGGATGGAGGATTCCCGAGAAAGAATTTCCCGGAATTCCGACGGAAACGGGAAAACACGGGAAATGCGCGTACGAAGTCCCTAAGTATAGTCATGACTAGCTGACCCGCGAAACTTCGTCTGCGTCACATTTTCCACGAATGCTCCACTCCTATTTGTCTAAGCGTGATGATATATATCCTATAACCTACCTCGATAAATGGACTATCTAACACTGAAAGAGTTTTTCAAATCGGACCAGTAGTTCCTGAGATTAGCGCGTTCAACCAAACAAACACACGCACACACCAAGACAAATAGGAGCGGAGCATTAATGGAAAATGTGACGCAGACGAATTTGCTTGGGACAGCTAGTAAGTATAGTATAGTATTCGTACTTTTATAGTATTCGTTATTGCGTACTTACCTACTTAGATCTACCCTGATAACGGATAAATAATTTGTAACTATGACTGTATCTGGGTAATACCTACACCTTTAGTTATCTTTTTTTTTTTTTTTTTTAGGGATGGGAAATCATCCAATGACTCCTCCCGCTCTGGGTGTAGCGGGATGGGAGTGTCAGACTTCTACTGACTAAAACCCATCCATGTTCCTTCATTGCCCTTTGTGTTCCGGAGCCACGGTGTCTCTTGCGAATAATCCCGCGACTCCGGCAGGCGTCGCGTCGGCCCTTTCGGGCCCCTCTGTGTTGCTGACTCTCTTTGAGGCGCGCGTGGAACACCTTTAGTTATCTAAAGGTGTATTTACAGTCGTGTCGCTTATAAAATGTAAATTGTTTTGATCAGTAGCCAGAATTGTTGGTATTCAAAGTTTTGCTTCAATTAAGACATTTGTGGGCTGTTAACGGAATATCCAGTTTAGATAATACTTGTCTAGTTTCTGAACCGATTATTTTAATGGTAAGAGACTTACTCTTATTGCTTTTATTCTTATCGGTCATATTATTGTCCGGAAGAAAACTTGGGCACATTAATTATATTTTTAACGTTGTTTCGAAAAAAACTAATATGAAGTAGGTTGCTTATTTAATTAATTTTTTTTAATTCAAACATAAATTAATCATGGTTTTGTACATGAAAAAAGGCAATAATATAGTCATGAAAAAAAAACTCACCAAATAGTCCTAAAACAGTAAGACACCGCTTCCCGAATCGAGCGATATCCGCCATAATAACAGCTCAAATGTAACGATTACGTCACGCCACTTTCACTGCGCGACCACACAATAACATTCTACAACCACTTATGAAACTGGGGACGGTGCACTCAGCTCCAGAGTTCGATGCACTTCATTAAACAACCAAAAAAATGATCTCAAAAATGTTTATGGTTTTCGGACGAACTCCGTGTTCAGTTTGACTTTGACGTTTTTTTTGGCGGGAGATTTTGACATAACGCGTGAAGCGCGCGCTCTCTCGTAATGGACAGTGAATTGGCCGCGGTGGTGCGTTTTGCTTTTACTTTCTGCGTTCAGTGGGGAGTATCGGTGCAGGTCCGTCTCGCTGATCATTGTCCTCAGCAGATGTAGGAAAGTCGTAATAGTGCGACGGCACGATCGTCTTGACACTAATTGCGGGAACAAAAAATAAGGCTGAATGACGCGAGAGCATCGGTGCAGTTCCTGGTTCAAAACTTGACGGATTTTTCTTAGATAATATGTTGAATGATGGATTGAGAAGAAATATAAGACCATGACGGTTGTTGGCTGCCAGTCCATAAATAGTAGGTACCTACCAACTTATTTAAAGCAAATATGAGGAATTATTGATTTGACGAGTAGACCTAACGATTCATAAGTTTAGAAAATAGGTAGATGCTTGTTCCAGAAATCCTGAAATTAGGAAAAGAATCTAAACAGGTTTTCATTAAATAGGCTTTTTTTTTACACGTTTTAAGTATTATTTGTTAAACACGTCCAGTTAACGTTATTAATATTTATTTCAGTGGCAGTCATAAAACTCATACAATTTATTGCCCAATAAAGGTGTAAATATGTGCAATGAAGGCTGTTTTATTGCTTAACCTAGATTTTCTATTAATATTTTCTATTTTCGCAAGTTCTTAATATGACAATTCAAAGACCAAGAGCATAGACTAGCTGACATCAATTTAAGGTTTCCGAACGAACAATGAAAATGAACATTTTACGTAGCGGCTGCCTACCAGACCTCCAAAACCCATTAACTGGCTTCTGACAATCCGTAACGACTGCTAAAGATCTAAAAATGACATCATTAACATGTATTTTGGCAAGGAGGAATCTCGGCATCCCCATCCACAGACCGACCTCGGCAAGCGTTGCTTAACTTTGAAGATCGATGCGTGCGGCTTTTAGGTACCTACCTAACCTTTAGCCACGAGCTTCTTTATCCTTATATCGCTAGAGTTTTGAAAAAATACAGAATATAGTACTTTAAATAGATTACAGGAAAATCTGCAAGAACCCTGTGGTTTCATCATCTGCCTAGCCTTTTCCCAACTATATTGGGGTCGGCTTCCAGTCAAACCAGATTTAGCTGAGTACCAGTATTTTACGCGGAGCGGCTGCCTACCAGACCTCCACAACCCATTAACTGGGAAACACGGTACTTCATGGCAAGACTGGTGTCAGATTAACTGGCTTCTGACTATCCGTAACGACTGCCAAAGATGTACAAATGACAGCCGGGACCAACGGCTTAACGTGCTTTCCGAGGCACGGAGGAAACTCGGTATGTTAAGATGGTCACCCATCCACAGACCAACCTTGGCAAGCGTTGCTTAACCTTGAAGATCGACCCGTGTGGCTTGTATTATTTAGCCAAAAACAAAAAAATATAATTAAAGGGAACTGTTGGCGCGCGAGTGTGAATCGCACTCGGCACCCTCCAACAGAGAACTACGAATTATAATAGACCGTCTTGTTGGTTAGGTTAGGTTTTTTTAAATCCAGGGCGAAATAATATTTAATGAAAAAGAATCGCAAAACTCCTGGTCAAAAGTTCACTGCCAAAGGAAAAAGATATTCATAAACACGCAACATTAACTTAAAATGTAAAAACCCAAGTTACCCAATACGCGACCAATGTGATTCTCAAAACCGTATTTCAAAATCGGCAACTTGAGAAGGTCCGGTACACAAACGATGACCAAAAAGTTTACATCTAAGGATGTTTCGGAGCTCCGATTCTGTCTCCGATGAGTTGGAACTTCCAATTGATATTACACCTCCGGTTTCGACTTCGGCTCCGACACATTTTACCCGACTACGGCGAACTAAAAGGGAGTTATTGTTTTAACCGTGTATGTTTGTTCGTGTAAATTATGTAGGTATGTTTTGTTTTTCAATTGTGATGGGTTTGCTCTTGGCTTTAGTCTTGGTCGGAGTTGACAGAGACAAAGTCTACGATGGAGTGAGCTTACCCAGAAAGAGCCTGGGGGCCAATCGCGCTAATTTTAAAAGTTAAGGTCCGCTTGCAATTCGTTTCCAATTCAGTTTTGGTTATGATCTAGTTTCGATTCACCTGTAAGCGTTGTCAAAATATTACAAATATTTTCGTATTTTCGTTCAAAATCCAAACAACACAACGCGAACGATTGAGAAAAAGTCAAGAAAAAGCAGTGAGAAAAAGTAGCACTGTTTCAACTTTTTGTTTGACAGCGGTAACGTTACAGTTGTGATGCAGTTGCGTTCCAAGTTTCTGTCAAACGTTTAGCGCGATACGGAATGTTTAAAAAAGTTGTGAAATGGCTACAGTTCAGTTGCGTTCCAGCCGAATTTTATTAGCGCGATTGCCCTCCTGGTCACTCTAACTTTGAAGAGATTAGGGTTGTAAGCGTTCGGAAACACAGACGCAGGCAGAGAGTTCCCCTCCTTTGCTGTGCGTATTATAAAAGACGTTTGGAAACGCTTAGTGCGAATTGGTGGAATAGCAACAAGGTAAGGATCCATCCTTACCTTGTTGCTATTCCACCAATTATGATAAAAGTGATGAAGGAAAAGCTGAACATACCTTCCAAGGTATGTTCAGCTTTTCCCTCATCACTTTTAAACTAATTATCAAAATTGGAAATGAGGTTTCACTGGAAGCGTCTTGATCGTCCGCTAAAAATAAAATGTTCATAGTGATGATCAAAGGCTAACTGTTATTAATTATTTTTATAAAAAGGAAGCTGTTTACTTGCGAGTGCTTTACTGTTTTATTTTATCAGTCTTTAACACATCTTCACTTCTGCCACCAATTTCGACAATGACTCCGACAAACCAAATTTGAAAACTCCGACTGACTCCGACAAACCAAATTTGAAAACTCCGACTTTGCGATAAAACTACCTCGGTAGCAGCCCTGCTTACATGTAAGGTCTGCTGTGCACACAGTGGTCCACAAATAAAAGATGTTGTGCAGTTTTTTCCTTGTTAGCAAGAGAATTATTCAGGTTTAATTGGCGTGTTGAATTTTGGCATTTATTTATGGAGGGCTTATAGTGGATTAGGTTTTGTTTTGGAAATAAATATTCCCGCCTTAGTTTTCGAAAACTTTACTGCTTGTTTACCTTCAACTAATGCGGGCCGTACACGTTCCAATGATTTGATCAAACTGTCAAATTAGCATTAATTTCTGTGGGATTTGATAAAAAAATCAGTCGTCAAATGACATGAAGGATTACGAAATTTCGTTCGTAATTTCGGAAGTCGGTGTTTTTGTTAGTTTCTTCGTATTTTGACACCGACTTATTTTTTTTGTTGTGTTTTTTTGTTTTTGTGGTACCCCACACAAAACACAACTGCAAAATCGCAGAAAAGCAAAATACGCAGTTTCGATTACTTGTGACATAAAACCATATTCCAAGTAGACGAATTCCAGCTATTTCGATTTAAAATCCAAAGTTCGTAACCGATTTTGATACAATTTAAATGGGACTAATCTGCAAGTATATCCTTCCAGACAAAACAAGAATTTTTCAAATCGGTTCATAATTGTCGGAGTTATGAGTTAACAAACATAAAAAAAAATTTGAACCTCTTCCTTTTGGGAAGTCGATTAAAAATATATTCTACTAGCTGACCCGCGCAACTTTGTTTGCGTCACATTTTCCATTAATGCTCCGCTCCTATTTGCCTCAGCGTGATGATATATAGCCTATAGCCTTCCTCGATAAATGGGCTATCTAATACTGAAACAATTTTTCAATCGGACCAGTAGTTCCTGAGATTACTTAACGCGTCCAAACAAACAAACTCTTCAGCTTTAAAATATCAGTATAGATTTGATCAAACAGTTTGAACCAGCCTGTTTGATCAAATTAATTGAACATTTATATGGGCCGCTGAAGGTGGATCAATAAAAAAAACCAGTGCGGTGCGCGAGTCAGACACGCGCACCTAGGGTTCCGCATATATAAAACGTGAAAGTTTTTAAATTTCATCGACGAAGCCTAATATTTGTCAGAGAATTTTTACACTGCAATAAACACCATATTGCAGTTTTAGGTCAGCGCTACGAGCATCTCTTGCCCGATACTGGAACTAATGTACCTAATATGTTGATGATTTCTGAAAAAGTGTGCTATTTAGTGATATTGTTTTATTTTTCCTGTAATCTTTACACAAACTTCTGTCAAATAGAATAGGTTCAGATATTTCTCTGACCGCAGAGGCTTTCGAACAAATTCCGCAACTGTGGCAAATGTAGATATTACCCTAGAGACATTATATCGGGTAATTAAACAAGACCGAAGCTGCAGACAAACCTAATATTTAGATAATAACACAGCAAAGCGGGTTTGTCGTGAGGAATAGATCACAGAGGTAGCTGTAGGTACTTACCCGGAAATTCTCCGGAGCTTCTACACTAAGAGTTCTAGGTAAAAGGTACAGATACCAGCACAACAAGCTACAACAATTTGTCCAATTTCTTTAATAGATTTTGAACTTTATCACTCAAGAATTAGGTTCAAGGTTGATTGGAAAAATTTAACAGTTTTGGGTAGCTTGATGCTGGCGTTTGTACTAGCTTTGCTTAGAGGAGACATGAAGATTTTGTACGTGAACTGAAGTCCATTCTACGGAATCAAGGTCACTAATGTTTGTGGAAATATTGCTAATTCCTGAAAGTTCTTACAAGCAGGTTGTGCTGATTCTCGACCACATATTAGTAAATAATACTAGTATTCGCCCGCGACTTCGTCCGCGCATAGGTAGGAATTTCGGAAAATTCTCCTAAGTGCACTCCTACAGAGTTTAAGGAAGTGGTTACATTTTGGGGAGTGTGCGACGGAATAGGCTTGTGTCCTGAAAAAATCTAATTAGTCCGTTAGTTAGATTATCAAAAAATATTTTGACCCGTGTTTTTTCTTTTGTTACGGCAACAAAAATTGACGAAGTTACGACGCTTTTAAAATTCTCAATACGTCACACCTTCGCATAATTTTTAGTGAGTCGTGACGTCACGAGTCCCCACTCCCGAGTTTTGATGCGTTTTATCTTGTCAATATCTGATTTATAATCATTGATTTACAAAAACAAAAAAGACGTGTAAGTACGTTATTTTTCAATACTCTAACTGGCGGACTAAATAGTTTTGCAATTTGTGGATGATGGAATCTAGCCTATTTCATAATTTATTTCCGTCAAGCCCGTTCCACCATCGGACCACAAGATGTACGGCGATGCGCCACCGGTACATGGTGGACATCCCACCTATACGCACAAAACGTTTTGGGAATACATTCATTGTGCGTACAGCTAAAGAGTAGAATTCCCTGAAGTAGTCTGTGTTTCCTGATAGCTACAACCTGGATTTATTTAAGTCAAGAGTGAATAGGTTACTTCTAGGCAAGCGTGCTCCACCTTAGACCGCATCATCGTTTAACATCAGGTGAGATAGCGGTCAAACGTTTGCCTATCATTAGTAAAAAAAAAAACTACTTGGCTACATTTCAGCTTTCAATGACCAGTGGTTTTGGCTGTGAATTGATCAATCGATCAGTCAGTTTCTGCTTTTATTTTAAATAGGTATAGATGACTGTATTAACAGGTACTCAAATTGTGTTAAACAAACAAATCCTATTTGACGTGTTGGCCCAAATAGTTGGGCTGTGCCATCCAATTGGGAGCAAGGTTAGGCCACCTATATCCACGCCTGAAATTCCAATACCATTTCAATTTCCCCCAATCTTCTCGCCGCCATTTTCCCGGGTTATGTGTAAAAAAAACTTGATAATAAACAATAAATTCTCATCCCGGATACGCAGACAGGCTTCATCCTGCCTTTTGTGAATATCTCAACTGCGTTAAGGGATGGGAAAAGTGTGTACTAACATTGTGAAATATGTATATGGGGAAAAACCGGTGCTGATAAGTTTTGAGTGATTTCATAAACCTGTTCTTGAGTTTGTTTGACCTAGATTTTAGTACTTGTTGTATGTATACCTAGTACCTTGAAGTTGTGAGGTATTACATCCTGTAGGTATGTAGGCATATTTTGCTTAATCAGTGTCATTCATTTTTACCATCGGAACTGTATTTTCTATCACAAAACTAAGTACTTACTTAGTGACCCCGATTCGATCACAGCCAATCTGTTGGCATAAAAATTGTTTATACAAATACAAATACAAATACAAAATCCTTTATTTCAAATAGACCAGTTTACAGGCACTTTTGAATAGTCAAGGTATGTCAGTCAAATAGATGAAGCTAATTCTGCCGCGCTAGCGACAAGAGTAGCAAGTTATTCTGCAACAAAACAAACTCACCGACCCTATCTCCAGCGCGGCAGTTGCACGTTCCAAAGAGTAGATCCTATGGAGAAGAACGTGCAAGAAACTCCATGGACACTCTTTTAATTTATTTTTATTTAAACTTTTTAGTACTCTACTACTCTCCTAACTACTCTACTCTTTTAATTTAAATTTTTTAGTAATTGTTCATATCTTTATGCCCAAGTTTATATATAATAAATTATAATATATAATAATAATAATAAATTGGTGCCCCATTACATTTGAAATGTCTAACGGGGCCTCTGCGAGTTGGTTTCGGCCCCTCGTATGCCTACCAAAAGACCGGGTCTCCAGGGACCCGAGAAAGAAAAATAATAATAACCTCTCTTTTTTCAGTTTAAAAGTATAAAAATAATATTGGTTTTCTTTAATTTTTTATAAAGTATTCTCAGCAATAATAGGCATAGATAAGTATTTCAGATTCAGTGAAATCATCATTGGGTAACATTACCACCAACCAAATTGGTCAGTGGAATATTTTGTTACATAACGTAAATTATTTTTAGTTTATTAGTCACTGGTGATTGCTCTTCGTTATGTTTTGACTTATGACTAATTTTATGATTGCCGTAATATTTGCTATGTGAGAGCCTTACCACATTTGTAACCAATAACTAAAGGCCAGTGACAATACGTATACTACTACGTAATCGTCACCGAAAAATTGAAGCCAGAAGCGTATCTACCAAGCACAACCCTAACATGAAGTTATCTATATTCAAAAGACTTGAGGGCCATTGTGTTGGGCCCACCAGGTGCTATATTAGGTCTTAAATAATACCCTTCGTATTTGAAAATTCACTCCACGCGCTTTATTGAGAGCGCCTGCCATTTTATTGCGAGCAACGCCCACGCGTTGTGAGAATATCTTTTGTGCAGGCGCTCAAGTGTGGTTTTGTAAATGATTTCAAAGGAACTTTTGTGTTTTTTTTTTCTTATAAGAGATAGCAGGATCTTAGGTAAAATAAATTGGATTAGTTCGGCTGTATTTAAATGTGTGGTATTGTGGACGCTTTTTATATCCAATTCCACCACTTAACAATTCAACTATTTTTAGGTTATTATTTACCTACTGATCATCCTAAAGTTCAAAACAAAACGCGGGAAAACATTTTTCTTGGGATATTGCCAACACATAGCAACGTTACAAATGTTAAATTATCATATAACTTGTTCATGTCATAACTAGTACCTATACCTAACGTTTGGCGGAAATCGTGATGTCCGGCCCGGTATCAAACGCGAATCATGTAAGTTAATTATTTAGTTCGGATCGTGGGCGGCGAAGATAAAATTACGAACGGCTATCATAAAATTAGGATCTATGTATTTACCTGCACGATATTTCTCCTACAAACCATCAACATGCACTAGTCCCCGAAGGTTGGACAAAATTCGGGGTTGCGGAATTTGTTGGAAAGAGTCACCGCGGCCGTGGAACGGAAAGGGAAAGGAACACGGATGGGTTTTAGTCAGTAGGAGTCTGACGCTCCCTCCTGCTTTACCCAGAGCGGAAGGAATCATTCGATGATTTGCCATCCTTAAAGCCTAAAAAGGGGTGGACAGTAGTGTAAGTCCCATTAACAGCCGGGTCTGCTGGCATTAACTGGGTTCAAATCCTGGGGACTCCTGGCAGCTAAAGAGATATTCCTAGTGACAACCCCAATAACATTATGCCAGACCTGGGAACCGAACCCAAGAGAACACACTCTGAAGTCAGTCTTACAACCACTTTTGTTTTGTGAATTATAGATGTCTTGTACCTACTGACATTCGCATTCTTCACAATCACCTCGGCAGACTCTTACAACCACTAGACCAGCCATACCTACTCAATCTACGGCCTGGGTTCCGTATTTCTCTGTGACCCTATTTACTTATGACAAACCTCGAACTCGCAAAAAAATTATGTGTTCCGTACATTTTATCGAATTATGCGCACATAAAGCGCTTCCTATGTCACATAGATCGAAGTAAAAAGATTGAATATGGCTGCACTACACCAACGAGACCATTGCACAGGTAAATTTTATTTTATTTATGTATTTCAAAAAAGTGTGGTACAGTCTGCAGTTACAAGAGATAAGTTAGCTAATTTATAAGATAATACAAATGTGACTCCTGGGGTCCTAGCTAGGTTACATAGTAACCTGTATTAAGGTTCGCCAGCCCAAGTTCCCATGATAGGATTTGAAGATTACAAAGAAACTGTAAATGGGTCCAATACTAATACTATACATACAGTGGCGTAGCTAAGCTCAAAGGGGCCAAGGATCAAACATTTCTGGGTTCCTGTTTTTAGGGTAGATATTGTTTTTATAAACAAAATAGGCCCTACTAGCTCAGAACGGACTTTGCAGGCCACGAAGGAGATGGTGGAACTAAATGTATAGCTTCACACACTTGGGGACTCTTATAGTCTGGGGCCCCGTATCTTTGGTAGCTACGCCCCTGTATATATAATTATAATAGTAGAACTAGATATTCTGCAATTTGCAACGCTATATCACACGACGCGTGACCTTTACAGGAACGAATCGGTTTTACAGCATCAAAGTTGAAACTCTGAGTAAGAGGAAAATAGCATTGCCAACAACGGTCCTCACCCTTTCGAGTTAAATGTCAAATGTAACGATACCGTGACACGTGTGCTGAGTTCATATAAAGTTTAATGAGTAAAAGTTTTGGACTGCAGTAATAACTAAGTATTTGAGTATGTGTTACTGTCCTGTTTAGAGGGTGAAATTAAATGCACGTTTGACATTTCAGTTTTGTCTCTAGAATGCCAAGTATCCTGTGGTGCCTCTTGTATTACAGAGTGCACATTCTACTAATATTTAGGCAACGTTCGCATTCGCATTTTACTAAGTAGCAATCTGTCAAAATGTATAATAGAGGTGTTTTTGTGAGATTTCGACAGAGATGCAATTTGCGCCAAATTATGACGTCATAACTGTCAATTCAAACCAATTAGGAAGGGTGAGCAAAGTTAGATTATTATTTTTTTACTTATTATTTACAAATATAGAGTGAAACAACCGTTATGGTATGGTTTAAAATAACTAATAATGACATATTATATTTAGCTAATTTACTACGATAGAACGTTTTCATCTAAATTTGATTTAAGACTTATTTAAACAAAGTAAAGTAAATATCGTTATTGCTATGCAACTAATGCAAACCGTACTTTTTAAGAGACATTTGACAGATAGAGGTCATTGACGTTCCTATTATTATTTGAAACGCATTGTAAATTTGATTACTCGTGTGATATGTTGAGAACTGCCACCATGAAAGTTAATATTTGGTGGACGACAACATCTTGACTGGGGTGTGGGACAGTAGATGCTGTGGTCTAAGCTGAACGAAATAGCGGTTTTTACTTTCTTGCGGCGTTAGTGCTAATGTGAAGTGGGAGTTCGTGTTATATGTTCTATGTATACTAAAACGAAGTATCTTTAATGTTCCGATGCTATGTGGTGGATGTTTAAATTCAAAATTCAAAAGTAATTTATTCAAATTAGGCTGAGAGCCAGCACTTTTTGAACTTCAAGTTTTACAAAAGACAGTCCCCCAAAACTTCCTAGTGTTTTTGCTGTGGAGAAGAAGTGGCCAATAAACTCCCCAGCAACACAACTGTCTGTTACGTTTTAGGAACTAGAATTTTACAATAATTAGTATGCAAAGTAATTCAAAATTCTTTCTAAAATTTACATGACGCAAAAAAAAAAAAAAAAAATTATCACTTGTTAGCTAGCACACTATGACACTAAAACAAAATACACACTTAAGCAAGTGTTGACGTATGTGGATTAAATAAGTATAAAAAAATTGACCTACATACATAGTCAGAAAAAAAAATAAAAAAAAAAACAATACTATATGAACACTTATATAAACTATCTACTTAAACACAAAGAACATGATAATTTGTCTTGCGTTCAACACAGCGACCAACTATTCTTATCGTCTAAATACTCATTAATAGAATAGTATGCCTTCGAGTAGCTCAAGCGTTGAGTAGTGAAGGGTAGGAAAATTTATACTTGCAGAGGAAACAAAGCAAAAATATTGTGATGAATTTTAGAGCCTATTGACCGACGGTATGCAATACAACATCAAAAACCGCGAAACATATTGGGTTTAGAAAAATAATCTATCAAATATTTTCACAAAAGTGACAGGTACACAGACGACCTACAGACCTAAGTCTACAGCTTCCCACTCTCAGTAGGTATAAATAGGATATTAATGGCTCTCTGCTCGTTACTTGGACCTCACCCCACATCAAAGGTACCGCGTGTCAATCTTGTCACCGACGCGAGGCGCCCTCGTTTCGATCGAACCACAGTGTACTCACTACACTATTCTAGTTCTCATCGCTCTAAGCTCATGGCTTGGACCTCACCCCACATTGAAGGCAGCGCTTGTCAAGCTTGTCACCGAGGCGGCCTCATTTCGATCGGACCACAGTGTACTCACTACAGTATTCTTGTTCTCATCGCTCTGAGCTCATGGCTTGGACCTTACCCCACATCGAAGGCACCGCATGTCAAGCCTGTCACCGAGGCGGCCTCGTTTCGATTGGACCATGTGTACTCACTACAGTATTCTTGTTCTCATCGCTCTGAGCTCATGGCTTGGACCTTACCCCACATCGAAGGCACCGCATGTCAAGCCTGTCACCGAGGCGGCCTCGTTTCGATCGGACCACAGTGTACTCACTACAGTATTCTAGTTCTCATCGCTCTAAGCTCATGGACCTCACCCCACATCGAAGGCAGCGCATGTCACCGAGGCGGCCCCGTTTCGATCGGACAACAGCGTAGCCACAATTTAGTTGTTATTGATACATTACGGCTTGTCAACTTTACTAACCTTATTTCTATGACAAGCGATGTTATCCTTTACCTACATTTACGATCTACTAAATAAAAGTTCCAACAAACTACAACCTACACTACTGCGTCTAGAAAACATTTTGGATTTTTCTTCATGATTCAAATCTAAAAAAACATTGTTTTCAGTCCTCAAAGGTATCACTTCTGAAACATCGAGTGAATAAAGAAAGGCTTTTAATTAAAGTATAAAATCAAGTGCCTTTTTTTAATCTGTCTGTGTGTAAATCAAGACAAAAGTATTTTTTCGTATGGTGTAGTATATTAAAAAGTATTTCTATTCTTTTGTTCAAGAATTACTCATTTACCGATTAACTAGGTTTTCTTAAAACTATTGTTGGAGTTTATCAAGACTAATAATTATACATCCATCGCGACTCTTCAACAATGCTTATTTGAGCAATATTATAATAATATATTATGATTAACACTCGTTCCGTTCTCAAAAGAATCTACAAAATTTTATTTCGTAACATTTCAGCATTCACGTAGATGCTATAATAACTGTGGCCACACGAGCTTAAATAAATTACTATCCATGTTGGAGCGGCCATGTCAGAGCCAACTAAAAAGAAAAATAAATAAAGATGGCGGGTAAATGAGGAAGGCACGGCACGTGGCTCTTCCATTTTCCCGCCATTTTTATTTATTTTTTCTTTTTAGTTTACATGTTGTTTTTAATAGGATTTTGTACAAAATGTGGTTGGAAATTTTGGTCAAAATGCATCAGAAAACTAATGTAATGTACATCAGCCATTTTGTAGGTACAAACAAAAATAGTTTCTGAAGTTTAGTCGAAATAAATTCGTTAATCGTAAATAGAAATAAGTATGCAAACAGCTACAAGGTTCGATCTTCTAGATTCCGTCTCTCAGAAAGGATATTATCTTTGATCCTTTTTTAAGGACCTGGGAAATCATCAAATGACCGCTCTGGGCGGAGCAGAATGGAGTTTCAAACTCTTGCGAACGCATCCCTGTTCCTCCTACCTTATGTTTTTTGCGTTCTTAATCCGCGAATCTTTCAAAACAAATACAAATACAAAATCCTTTATTTCAAATAGACCAGTTTACAGGCATTTTTAAATAGTCAAGGTCAGTCAGTCAAATAGATGAAGCTAATCCTGCCGCGCTAGCGACAAGAGCAGCAAGTTGTTCTGCAACAAAGCACACTCACCTCTCACTCAGTTGTCAGTGTTTACAAAATCATGGTTACATAAGTTGAATGAGTCTTTACAATGCAAAGGTAATCTTACAATCTTCAACAGGTACAACAATGTTTTCACATCTTCATCAAAGTTGGGGCACTTTAGTCGCATTGAGCTAACATTTTTTATTTGAGATGGGTTTGCTCTTGACTGTCTTGGTCAGAGACAAAGTCTACAAATGGAGCGAGCTTACCCAGAAGGAGCCTGTTCACTCTAACTTTGAAGGGATTAGGGTTGTAAGCGTTCGGAAATACAGAAGCAGGCAGAGAGTTCCACTCCTTTGCTTTGCGCATTATAAAAGACGATTTTATTATCAATGTTTAGTTTATAATATGCCTGTTTGACCAATTCCATAACACTGCCAGGATTTTCGTTGATCCTGAATCTTTGACCGGTGTTCGTTATAGGTTGTCAGAAGCACGGAAGTCTGACATTAACATACCAAGGGGTCAGCACCCAGTTAAATATGAAGCCAATCTCAACACAGTTGGGAACGCCAGATGAGAAGTGGAAAATGGTCCTTGCTACATGAGCTAAAAATAACTCGAACAAAAATCCAATTAATAAAGTTTACTTTAATAACTAACGAGCTTATTCTCGAAACGAGTGACCCCTCTAAAAGGTTAATTCAGTTTTTAAAAATTCTCTAACTAGCTTCATTCATGGGCACCCGAAAATGTCGGGAAGTTTTTCAATTTACTGAAAGATGATGGTTGTATCGCGGAGTAAAGGTCAGGTTACACCGAGCTTTTTAAATAGCGATATAACTTACAACTTTATTGACTACAGAAAAAGAATAATGTTGCAGTATGAAGTATGCTGCATGGAGTATTGATTTACCGCAGCGTCAGTTGCCTTTTGTTTGCGATTTTCTATTGACAAATTTCTAAATGATTCACATTAAAATTTAAACAAAGTATGTGCTTGGGAGCAAAGTGGACATTTCCTGTTTTTATTTATATTTTCTGATTTTTTATTTGACTTTGAATCAGTTTTACTTGAATGACTAATATTTAGGGCGACAATAGTATCCGGCTCGAAGGACCAATACGATTGGGCTCAGTCGGAATAAATAGAAAGAGTGGACTATATTAAAATAGGTGTATTCAATGCATCCGTGCAGCCACCTTTGGGATGACTCAGCTAAGTATCAGCTTGCTGCGCTTGACTCGGTGGAACGCATAGCTAAGAGGCTCGCTGGCGACGTAAAACTGGTGGATGCCAAGCTACACAGCTTGGCTCATCGCCGCAAGGTTTCCTGCTTGTCGGTCTTCTACAAATTGTACTTTGGAGAGTGAGTGTGCCCATGACCTCACCCCACCGGGCCCCTTCTACCATCGGACATCCAGACGCACTGCAACTTACCATCCCTACCTTGTTGCTATTCCACCAATTCGCACTAAGCGTTTCCAAACGTCTTTCATAATGCGCACAGCAAAGAAGTGGAACTCTCTGCCAGCGTCTGTGTTTCACCAGTAACGGAAGATTTTATGTACTATGATAAGCTTACAATTAACTTGCCATTGTTAGTATCAAATCTCGCTACGGAATTTGAATACAGCTATCCCCAACCATTTGACCTGTGTATGACAGAGTCGGTTAGTTAGGGCACATCATTCTAAATTCCATATGGCGGACTCAAATATGGTGGACTCACAAATATGGCGGAACAATTAATTTTGTGCCGCTACATGCAATGAGTATCAAATGAAAGGGTTTAGTGACAGGAATACGAAATAAACTCGTTTATTTTCTGTTTCTGGAAATAAGTTCCTATATTTTTCACTCTCATAAATAGCGCACAATACGAGGGACTAAATAATAACAGCCGTACGGGTCGATCTTCAAGGTTAAACTGCTGAGGTTGGTCTATGGATGGGTGACCATCTTAACATACTGAACATACCGTGCCTCGGAAAGTACGTTAATCCGTTGGTCCCGGCTGCCATCTTCGGTAGTGGTTACGGATTGTCTGAAGCCGAAAAATCTGACCCCAGTCTTGCCAAGAAGTACCGTGTTACCCAGTTTATGTGTTGCGGAGGTCCAGTAGGCAGCCGCTCCAGGTAAAATACTGATATACCCATGAAATACAACTTACCATCCATAACTTGTTGCTATTCCAACAATTCGCACTAAGCGTTTCCAAACGTCTTTTATAATGTGCACAGCAAAGGAGTGGAATTCTCTGCCTGCTTCTGTGTTTCCGAACGCTTACAACCCTAATCTCTTCAAAGTTAGAGTGAACAAGCTCCTTCTGGGTAAGCTCGCTCCATCGTAGACTTTGTCTCTGTCATCTCTGACAAAAAAAAAAAACCGAATGAATTTGATGAATCCGGCTTGACTGGCAGCCGACCCTTATACAGTAGGGAGAAAGCTTGGCAGCCAAGATGGCTCTTTTAAAACTGCTCACATCATGGTGTTTTGGTGAAAACTGACCCTAAAAATATCTGCCCTTGTGAGAATGTTAAGTTGTGTTACTTTATGTTTGCCATTCTTTTACTATTATATTATTCATACTAATTAGTGATTAGCCTGCACATTCCTTGGGATAAGTTAGCTCGTTTAGACAAGTTGGAAACAGTTTTGAATAGAGTTTTGGAAGAACTAAAGCGTTCTGTAAAGAACTTTCCACTTAGGCATTAAAGTGTAGATAGGTTTTGTGTAGATCCGCGGTCACGAAATTTGTTCCAAGTTTGCAGAATTTGTTCGAAAGAGTCACCGCGGCCCTCAACTCAACTCAAACGGCGCGAACTCAAAGGACATTAGGAGGAACACGGATGAGTTTTGGTCAGTAAGAGTCTGAGACTTCCTTCCACCCAAAGCGGAAGGAGTCATTTGATTATCGGGTGATTCTTCGAGCAAGACATTCTTTGGTGCTTTTTCAATTTAATATTTTTTTTAAATCGACATCTGTTTCTTAAAATATACGTAAAAGTAATATTTTTTATAGAAGAGGCACCTCAGAGAGCGATATATTTACAGAGATAATCGAGTAAAATATTGGAGGCCACGCAAATCACAAAACACCCCCCGAAAATGTTTATTTAACTTTCTCAAATTTATCAGGTAAAGGAATAGGTAAGTAACTAACACAGGACAGTTACATATTTTTTTTTTTTTAGATACTGTAATTCTTTTAGAATTATGATCTATTTTTTCATAGCATTGTCAACTTCTTAGGGCTTCATGTTTTTTTTTGGTAAGCATGTACCGTTTAGTTTAAAATATATAATTTACTAAGTGACTAGATCGGGGTTTGGGACACTCCACGAAAATCAAATAATGGGGGTGTTTTTTTTTATGATATTAAATACATAGATAATTGAAAAATAATGAATAACCCGAATAAGATTATAGGATTGCCTGAAAAAGAAAGGGGCTTGCTGACTTTTCTATTTCAATTATTTTAAGGTGATGCCGCTTAAAAAACGTGTCCTGAAGAATGACCCTATCATCAAATGACTCCTTCCGCTTTGGGTGGAAGGAGCCAAGGTCCCATCCTTAAAAAAGTTTTGTGAATAAAGTTTTATTTTTACTAACAAACATAATATTGATTCAAGATTCATTTACTGGTGTGATGTTAGGTACATTTTACATGAGATCGTAACTATTAATCGATTGACTAAGTCTGAAATAAAATGATATAAAAGAAATCGTTTCTCCAACCGGGGATTGTCCTTGGGAATACTTTCACAGTGCATACAGGGATAATCGCCGGTTGGTGCCCCATTACATTTGAAATGTACAACGGGGCTTCTGCGAGTTGGTTTCAGCTCCTCTTCCGCCTACCAAAGGACCGGGTCTCCAGGGACCCGAGAAAGTAAAAAAAAAGAAATCGTTTTAAATTCTCTATAATAACACTAATTTTGAAATAATAGGACACATTATTATTACGCCTGATCATTATTACGACCTAGAAGGATCACACACCTAAAGTGCACCCTCATTTTTTTTGTCCACCCAGCTATTACCATCAAACGGTCACCACCCCAAACTCCGGGTTGTATTGAGGAAAGGGGTACTAAGTTTAAAATTATGTTTATTATATGACTAGCTGACCCACGCAACTTCGTCTGCGTCACATTTTCCATGAATTCTGCGCTCCTTTTTGACTTAGCTTAATGATATAGCCTATAGCCTTCCTCGATAAATGGGCTATCTAACACTGAAAGTTCCTGAGATTAGCGTGCTCAACCAAACAAACAAACTCTTCTGCTTTATAATATTATAACTCAGAGGTTCTCCGATTTTGTTGTGCAAGGCGTTGCGATCGTTCGACACTCGACTCTCGTGCGCGTACCTGAGAGTTTCTCTGATTTTGTTCAGCAAGGCGTTGTGAACGGTCAGGTGAAGAATCTCCCATACGGCGTATTCTTGCTGCCCGTGCTTGAGAACTATGTTTAGTAAGTTGAGACATGGCTCTCTTTAGGCATTTTCAAATGTTTAAGAAAATGTTAATAGCGTGTAATATTCTAGCTCTGAAAAGAACTGTTGTGTAGCCCTGAAAAGAACTGTTGGTTAGCCCTGAAAAGAACTGTTGGTCAGCCCTGGAAAGAACTGTTGCTTAGCCCTGAAAATAACTGTTGTTTGGCTCTGAGAAGAACTTTTGCGTAGGTGTAGTTTTAAGAACGAAATATAAAGAAAATCGCACGAAAATTATTAGACTTCGCGCAAGACCGCTGCGTAGGGAGCCGATCAGCCGACTAATACTTATCTATGGAGCCGACCTCGCGGCTGAGCCGCGCGGGTACCTTACTCATAGATCTAAACTCCCCTCCTGCACGCGCAGTGCCTTGGTGACGTCCACTTCGCAACGGGTCGTGCAGCAGAAATCGTAATATTTTAATTTCGCCATAACTTCAAAACCAAACGTCCGATTATAATCATTCAAAGACCAAATATTATCTACATAAACTGTACTTAGTGATGAAATACTTTATTTTGATAAAGATTAATAGTATGAGTAAAATAAACGCGTTTAAATGTAGTCCAAAAAAAAATCAAGATTTTTAAATTAAAAAAATGGTTGTTGTGCGTGCCTCACTCGACATAGATAGGTATAGTGTGTCGCGGACTTTTTTGTAGATATTTATAAGATCTACAATTAATTAGAACAATGTATGGTTCTATCTTTTATAGTTTAGGCAGCGTACACAAAATAAGTTACTTTTCTGGTTGATTTTTACACCTTGTGTCCGAAAAACCCAAATATCTTACGGAACCCTATTTTTTTCCAAAATAAAATATAGCCTATGTTACTCGTGGATAATGTAGCTTTCGAATGGTGAAAGAATTTTTAAAATCGGTCCAGTAGTTTTTGAGCCTATTCATTACAATCAAACAAACAAACAAACAAACAAACAAAGTTTTCCTCTTTATAATATTATATTAGTGTAGATGTAACTAAAAATTTACAATTTTCGTTTTTTTTCCTTTATCTGTGCTGCGGGTAGAAAAGAGTAAAGATACGGCCGTTTATGCCGTAATTTTCCGCTAATTTGCGACATAAACGGCTGTATCTTTTGATTGCGTTGGCTTAGAAGTTTGATTTTTTCACAGCTCCAAGGGACAAATTTCCAGCTTGATACCTCCACGCGTTCCTGAGAAAAAGGGTCTTGACAGACAGACAGACGGACAACAAAGTGATCCTATAAAGGTTCCGTTTTTTTCCTTTCGAGGTACGGAACCTTTTTTTTGTGCTGGGAAAAAATGCAATACGCACTCCCACTCGGAGGGAGTGGGGGGCTATGTGGGACTCCCCGGGCTGACTCGGTATACCCACTAAAACAACCCAGCGACATTCCCGCATCGTCTCAGTGGAGGGGGACTGGGAGATCGGTGCAGCCAGCGTCCAGTCCAGAGGTACGGAACCCTAAAAAAAGATTGTTTCTATTCGAACCAACAGTTCCTGAGATTAGCGCGGTCAACCAAGAAAAACAAACTCTTCAGCTATATAATACTAGTATAGAACTATAGATTGTGTAGTATGGTGGCAGCCACGCGGCCATGTCCCCGCCCGTGTCACGTGATCCCGCCACAACGTCACTCTAGTCATTGGAAAACTCCGGAAATCTGCAGCATTTCATTTCCGTGGAACTTGAGCCGTTGCACGTGCATGCCAGGCGCACATAAATACATTTAATGTTATGCAATTGATATTGTTTCATCATGTAACCTGCTTTCTCGTTGTTAATTAATAACAGCTGCACAGTTCGATCTTTGAGGCAAAGCGACGTTTGCCGAGGTCGGTCATTGTTTGGGTGAGCAAATTAATGTCATCATCTGCCTAGCCTTTTCCCAACTATATTGGGGTCGGTTTCCAGCCAAACCGGATTCAGTTGAATACGAGTATTTTACGTGGAGCGGCTGCCTACCAGACCTCCACAACCTATTAACTGGGCAACACGGTACTCCTTGGCAAGACTGGTGTCAGATTTTCTGGCTTCTGACTATCCGTAACGATTGCCAAAGATCTCCATATGACAGCCGGGACCAACAGCTAAACGTGCTTTCCGAGGCACGGAGGAAACTCGGTATGTTAAGATATGGACACCCATCCACAGTCCAACCTCGGCAAGTGTTGCTTAACCTTGAATATGTGACCTGTGCGGCTGTTATCATTTAGCCACGAGCACCTCGGGTGAGCAAATTAATATATTCACTGGAATTCCTTCATGCATTTGAAAGAACGTAAAGCTATAGCAATAAATATTTGACAATCTTTGACAGCCCTTTTGGAAACTCGGAAAGCCAGCTAGAAAATCAATCACGCCAATTTATATCGTGTACATAACATTATATAATAGTTTTTCTTTGATTTCTTTTTGCAAATAAAAAAAAATAAATAACTTGTCAGTATAAACATATCGACCTTTGTAAAATTATAAAAAAAACAACTAAAACCTCCTCCTTTGTAACGGAAATCCGGGAAATGCAATGTTTCCAAACGACTTTTATAAGAAGTATTCCCATTAGAACACCAAAACTATTATAGATAGAGCACCAAGCAAAATATTGATTGGTAAACATTGGTGCTCTAACGGGAATACTCCTTTTATTTAAAAGCTCACAGCAAACGAGTGGAAGTCTCTACCTGTGTCTGTGTTTCCGAACACATTCAATCCTAATTTCTTCAAAGTCAAAGAGAATGGCTTCGGAAGTGAATGCTTTTGGTGTGAGTGGCTTCTTGTGTAAGCTCACTCCATTGTAGACTTTGTCTCTGTCACCTCTGACCTAGAAGAGTGAAGAGCAAAACCACCTTCATCATCTGCCTAGCCTTTTCCCAACTATATTGGGGTCAGCTTCCAATCAAACCGGATTTAGCTGAGTACCAGTATTTTACGCGGAAAGGCTGCCTACCAGACCTCCACAACCCATTAACTGGGTAACACGGTACTTCATGGCAAGACTGGTGTCAGATTAACTGGCTTCTGACTATCCGTAACGACTGCCAAAGATGTACAAATGACGGCCGGGACCAACGGCTTAATTTGCGTTCCGAGGCACGGAGGAAACTCGGTATGTTAAGATGGTCACCCATCCACAGACCAACCTGGGAAAGCGTTGCTTAACCTTGAAGATCGACCCGTGCGGCTTGTATTATTTAGCCACGAAAGAGCAAAACCACCTTAAACAAAAAAAAACTTTTCAAGAATATAGTCACATATCTTGAGTACAACCAAGCCAATTAAATAAAATTACTCACGAAACTTCTCTACTTAGGGCCTCTTTCACCATCTCCAAGTAAAGCGTTGATTAGTTACTTCCCAATTAAAGTGAATCGGCAAGTAAAACTTACGAGTATCTTCTGTCAATTTCACAAGCGAAAATAAAGCTTCGAGTAACAACTTACCGGTTAAGTGAATGACTTAACAAATCATACGTTGCATTCGTTCAATATTACGTCAACGTTACTCGTCAAATGTCATTGTTAGGTTAGCTGTCATTTGTCATTTCATTTTGTGTATTGTTTGTTGTGTTTTTGGTTAGGAAATTATTGCGTGTGGTTTTTTTTTTATAAATTATCATGGATAAAGTTAAAAGAGATAGAAGTGCAAACTTTTCACTTGTACAGAAATACCAAACTGTGTTAGTGTCGGCGATAAGACCCCGTCCGCGTCCATAGGCGCAAGTAATAGTGGACGCGACCGTATCAAACAAGGAAATTGTAAGGAAAACTAATTAAAATTATAATTGAATCAGATTAGATTAGGTTTAGGGCCTCTTTCACCATCTCCAAGTAAAGCGTTGATTAGTTACTTCCCAATTAAAGTGAATCGGCAAGTAAAACTTACGAGTATCTACTGTCAATTTCACAAGCGAAAATAAAGCTTCGAGTAACAACTTACCGGTTAAGTGAATGACTTAACAAATCATACGTTGCATTCGTTCAATATTACGTCAACGTTACTCGTCAAATGTCATTGTTAGGTTAGCTGTCATTTGTCATTTCATTTTGTGTATTGTTTGTTGTGTTTTTGGTTAGGAAATTATTGCGTGTGGATTTTTTTTTTATAAATTATCATGGATAAAGTTAAAAGAGATAGAAGTGCAAACTTTTCACTCGTACAGAAATACCAAACTGTGTTAAGTGTCGGCGATAAGACCCCGTCCACGTCCATAGGCGCAAGTAATGGTGGACGCGACCGTATCAAAAACAAGGAAATTGTAAGGAAAACTAATTAGAATTATAATTGAATCAGATTAGATTAGGTTTAGCATTCTCTAATTAGTGTTATAAGGATATTTTCGCATCATAGGTTTAGTTAGATTCTAGTTTAAATGCGAATTTAGATGTAAGGTTTTTGTATTGTGAATAATTACGTAGATTGAAAATGTGATTTTTTGTTTTAAGTGATAGGGTTCTGAAATTAGTTTTAAAATAAAGGTCTTGACCCAAAACCACTTTTACAAAAAGAATTGAGTTAATAGGACTTATGGTTTTCGAGATATTTCCAAAAATGTATAGTGAAAATTTGTTAACCGCCAAGTAAACACGCTAATTGGCAGACGATGTGGCAAGTAAGTTACTGGTCAGTTTAATCATTGATTAGTGCTACTCGAACGTCGTGAAATTGACACGTGCAGTTACGTATGACTTTAACTGGCGATTAGTCTACTCGATACTTTACTCAAGGGTGGTGAAAGAGGCCCTTAGCATTCTCTAATTAGTATTATAAGGATATTTTCGCATCAAAGGTTTAGTTAGATTCTAGTTTAAATGCGAATTTAGATGTAAGGTTTTTGTATTGTGAATAATTACGTAGATTGAAAATGTGATTTTTTGTTTTAAGTGATAGGGTTTTGAAATTAGTTTTAAAATAAAGGTCTTGACCCAAAACCACTTTTACAAAAAGAATTGAGTTGATAGGACTTATGGTTTTCGAGATATTTCCAAAAATGTATAGTGAAAATTTGTTAACCGTCAAGTAAACACGCTAATTGGCAGACGATGTGGAAAGTAAGTTACTGGTCAGTTTAATCATTGATTAGTGCTACTCGAACGTCGTGAAATTGACACGTGCAGTTACGTATGACTTTAACTGGCGATTAGTCTACTCGATACTTTACTCAAGGGTGGTGAAAGAGGCCCTTACACTCAGACCGTGTGTAATTATGCACTCCGGTGCCCCTTAATATAATTGCAGCACTACACCTCAGGAGGACAAAGAGGAGTGACTTGTTCAAGTCTCCCTCACTGAAACGTTACGAGCCTACCTTATGCCCCGTACTTACGAGTACTTACATACTTAACATACGGAGTCGTTCGCAGAAGTACCGCGAAGATAGTTTATCAGCCTAAAAAAAATTTAATAAATCTTTATTTCAAACGACATATGTACCTACAGTCCATAATTAACCGACTTCCCAAAAAGGAGGAGGTTCTTAATTCGGATGTTTGTATTTTTTTTTTTTTTATGTTTGTTCGGGCATACTTAACTCCGTCGCTTGCCAACCGATTTTAAAAATGATTTTTTTGTAAGAAAGGGAATACTTCCCAAATGGTCCTATGATAAGGAAACCAGGATCTGATGATGGCATCCCAGAGAAGTCGAGGGGAGCTTTCGAAAATCGTATGGGCAACTAGTGCGTTTGTATTTTGCTTTTCTGCGATTTTGCAGTGGTGTTGTTAGGTGTGGGGTACCACTAAAAAGTGAAAAATAAAAAACTTTTTACAAAAAAATACAACCGACTTCCAAAAAAAAACTACAAAGTAAAAAATAACTTTAATTTCGGAAGTCGGTGTCAAAAAACGAACAAATTAACAAAAACAGTATTTTTTTTTAGTTAGTATTTTGGTGTTAGTAACAATGGTGCTTACGAAGTAGGTTAGTATTATTGTCTAATAAGGCGAACAGAATATGCAAAAAAACAACAACAATAAAACATTCATCGGAAATGGTGCTGCATTGATGTCAAATAGCACTTTTTAACCGACTTCCCAAAAAGGAGGAGGTTTTCAATTCGGTTGTATGTTTTTGTTTTCTTATTTTCACCTCATAACTCCGTCAATCTATACCAATATTATAAATTTGTTTGTAAGTTTGTATGTAGGGGGTAATCTCAGGAACTACTGGTCCGATTTTAAAAATTCTTTCAGTGTTAGATAGCCCATTTATCGAGGAATGCTATAGGCTATATATCATCACGCTAAGACAAATAGGAGCGGAGCAATAATGGAAAATGTGGCGCAGACGAAGTTGCGCGGGTCAGCTAGTAGGGAATATGCATGTAAAAAGTATTTATGATCTGATCAGTTTATCTAAAAGTATTCGAAAATATAATACTAGAAGTGAAATTAGAATCTAAGTTGCTCGAAAAACGAACGAGATACAATTATTTTAAACAAATATATCTGTCCCTCTCGCGAAAACGCTGTTTTCTATGGCAACTGTATAGTCGTCGTGTAATTTGACGTCACTGTTCGTATCGGACTTCTCTTTCTAACTTGTAGTCTTTGAAGCTTTATAAGTTCATAAATGATGAAGGTATTTAAAAAATAATTTCATGATTGTTTACTAGAGCTAATAAGTATTTTATTTTGCAAATGAAAAAATCGCATGCATATTCCCTATTATGAACCGATTTGGTGTGGGGGGGTACCAATATAAGTGAAAAATAAAAAACTTTTTATAAAAAAATACAACCGACTTCCAAATAAAACAAAAAGCATTACAAAGTAAAAATAGCTTTAATTTCGGAAGTCGGTGTCAAAATACGAAGAAACTAACAAAAACACCGACTTCCGAAATTAAAGTTATTTTTTACTTTGTAGTTTTTTTTTATTTGGAAGTCGGTTTTTTTTTTATTAAAAAGTTTTTTTGTTGTTGTATGAATACAATGATAGATGATAAGAGTATTCTTCCTTCGTAAAGCGCGTTAAATTATGAAAAATGGGGAGTAAAAAACATACGCGAAGCGAAATATTTTTTAAGGTTCCGTACCAAAATGGTAAAAGGGACCCTTATGGTGTGACAAAAACCGGAACCCTTATAGACTCGTCATGTTGTCATCTGTTAATAGTTTTACATCTAAAACTTTTCCAAATTTCAAAAATATTATTATTTGCAAAATAGTTGAGCAAACATCATCATGTTCGCTTAACTATTTTGCAAATAAGAAAGCATTAAAAATGATATTTTTTTGCAACAGCGCCTGAAAGGGGTTCTTATTGGGGAAATTCAAAGTGGGGCTATTAGAGCATGTGGGGTATGAAAGAACGCTATTTGCATATTCTCAAATTATTATTTTTAGGCCGCGGGCCCTTACAAAGCACAGCATCCTATGCTACATACTGCGTAGCACTTTCTATGGACAGACGGACAGCGTAGCACTAACTACGAACTGCGTAGCACATGCTACATAACCGTAGCACTTAAGTACAACAAATTGTGTAGCATTTACTATACATAGTAGTACGCCCTACGCATAGTATAGTATTGCACCTCCTACGCACAACGTAGCACTTACTACGTCCGGTAGTATTTAGGAGCGGACTACGACATACAGCGTAGTAAAACTACAATTTCCGGCGTAGTAAACACCCGCTACATACTGACAGAGTATTCTCATATTGGATATCTACTAATTGTATTGCTATAACATTGTGATACTTGTGTCACCTTTATTTTATCTGACCTGCAAGGTGACTAAATGCCTTAACTTTACTCTTAAAATTGTTCAGTCACATATTATTATAAGCCTGTCTGGGATATTATAAGCAGGTCCCCACAACGCTTTGAACATGTGCCTGCCTAATGTGAAAGCACACAGTTCAATCATTCGATCAATCTGAATTAAGTCAAGGCTTTTAAACTTACATGTAGCTGTACCCTTTGGGACAAGCTATATCTATACAGAGTAAAGAACCATTTTCTGTCAACGATTTCTAGCATATTGAAACGAAACCGCGGCATTTTGGAGGCGTTGCGGAGAACCAATCGGGAATTTTCGGCTTTCGAGAAGTCTGTGACTATAAAATTGACACGATGTCTGTGGGAATCTAAGAGTGCTGACATAAGTCAATTATATACCCACTACTAGCTGGCCCGCACAATTTCAGTGTAACATTTTTATTAATGCTCCGCTCCTATTGGTCGTACTGTGATGTTATAATATGTTATGCCTTTCTCGATATATAGGCTAGCCAACACTAAAGGATTTTTAAATTCGAACTAGTAATTTCTGGGGTAGCACGTTCAACTGAACATGCAAACAAATTCTTCAGCTTTATAATTTTAGCATAGTATAGATAGTACAAAGTGCAGAATCAGATATAGGAAAACATTCGGCCTCTTCATAAGCTGTGTCTAACTTACAAAAACCAAAATTGCTTTCTATGAAATCACGACATGTCAAACACAACATAGATTTTGTGGAAATAGGCTTAAATATGACGATGTTACTTGAAGATGTCTTAAAAATCATGCCGAACAGGAGCTTAGGTATATATGCTCTGCTATATACATGTGCGAAGCCGGGAAGGGTTTGCAGTTGTTCAAAGCGTAGGAATAAGCTTATTAACTGAAAAGTGGTATTGCTCATCATGCGTTTAATCTATATTGTCAGTCATTTACTTATTTAGAAGATTGTCCATGGAGATCTACTCTTTGGAACGTGTAAATAGCATCATGTTTCCGACTGACCGACCTTGACAGTTCAAAAGTGCCTTTAAATGGTTGACTTGAAATAAACGCTTTGACTTTGACATTATGAACTAATTTTACTTCGGATCCAACACTGAAATCCAGAAAAAAATATCAACTTGCGTTTATTTATAACACTTGAAAGTTATTCAGTTTGTGTTGTGGGTATTTGGGGTTTAATTTTTATTTCAGATTATCTATTTAACGTAATACATAATATATAAAAATGAATTGCTGTTCGTTAGTCTCGCTAAAACTCGAGAACGGCTGGGCCGATTTCGGTAATTCATGTTTTGTTTAGTTCGCCAGAATACAGGGAAGGTTTAAAAGCAAAAGAAAAGTGGGTAGGTAGGGTAGCCAGTTCACGGGAGCGAAGCCGCGGGGGACAGCTAGTCATTTATATACTTTTGGGTCAACCTAGTACAATTTAAGCATCGCGAAAACTCGCTGATTTACTTTTGTAGGTATTAAAGTTTTACAAGAATAATTTGGTTGAAGCGATGACGCAAAATCTGATTCAAAAACATAATCAACTGACGTAAGTTTAGGCAGCTTTCCGAATGAATGGCGCACAACTTGGCGCGTGGGATGTTGCTCATCACCCCTCCCCGACTTATATCATAAACATCGGCTAATTACGCAACAAACAATAGATGAACGATTGTTGTTGGAACTCTTTGTCTGCGTACCTCTTCCAATCCCACCGGACCCCTTCTACTATCGGACATCCAGACGCACTGCAACTTACCATCCCTACCTTGTTGCTATTCCACCAACTCGCACTAAGCGCTTCCAAGCGTCTTTCATAATGCGCACAGCAAAGAAGTGGAACTCTTTGCCTGCGTTCGTGTTTCCGAACGCTTACAACCCTAATCTCTTCAAAGTTAGAGTGAACAGGCTCCTTCTAGGTAAGCTCGCTCTATCGTAGACTTTGTCTCTGTCACCTCTGACCTAGACTAGTCAAGAGCAAACTCATATAAAAAAAAAATATATATTTTGCGGAATCATTGCATTAAATGGATTTCATCAGAGACTTATAAGATATGCTTTTCTAAGTTTAATTTAAAACACCAAAGACAAAAGGTTGTGAAAAAAATATTATTATACACGCAATCGGAGGCAATGGTAGTTTGTATCTTTGGTCAACAAAACATTGCCCTCGATGTAAAGTACCTAACTTGTAATTATAACTTATTTTTTTTTCCTTTTCAGTTCATTCATTATAAGCAGTCGGGTTTTTTGTTTTAATAATAATGATTTTATTTCTACTTTTTAGTAAGAAATATGAACATAGTGAGAACCCCAATTTAAAAAAAACTTAAAATCGCTTTATATCCTAAAATGTTATTTCAACTGGAAAATGGTGAAAGAAACCTCACAGTGATTTTTATATAGCTACTTAATGATACCCCACATGATATAGTTTGTTGACTTTCATTTTTTTAATTTTCACAATATGGCGTCCAGTACCTAGTCGTTCTTCTAACTAAATGTCTTTAGTGACACTCGCCGGACTAAGAGGAATCAATTGACGTGTGAATCATAAAAATCGGCCCAAGCGTTTGGTCTGTATAGTGTTCCAAAGGAACATACAAACATACTTAAATACATTGGCTGATAAACACATTACCACTCCTTTCTAACGTCGCGCAGTTGGGTAAAAACATAGCAAGGCCAATCTTAATAAACACATTACCACTCCTTTGCGTCGCGCAGTCGGGTAAAACAGTACAAGATGTTTATAGAAATAACGAAAAAAAAAATAAGCTTTTCAGTATTTTTTTTTCGAATTGCAAACATAAATGGCGTAACGACAAAATGTACGTACAAAACAGCGGATTTTTTTTCAAGTTTTCGGGTTTTCTCATCTCATATTATTAAAAGCTGTTCATGATATGTCCAATAATGCATTACAGGTTTTGTTTATTTCTGATACACCTCGAAAGGTGCACCTGTGAATTTTGCAAAACTCAAATAAAGTTTTAATCTTTTTATGGACCTGTGATCAGATGCGGATCCAGTAAATTAGGATTGTCGTCTGGCCCCGTTGAGGGTGGGTTTTAGCGAAGTAAAGCCCCCTTAAATATTTATTTTATTCTGTTTTTTAGTATTTTGTTGGTATTGCGGCAACAGATATACATCATCTGTGAAAATTTCAACTGTCTAGCTATTGTGGTTTTTTAGATACAGCCTGGTGACAGATAGACAGACAGCGAAGTCTTAGTAATAGGGTCCCGTTTTTAACCCTAAAAAGACGCATCAAAATTTATTTTGCTTAACGCATAACAAGCCTCCCTGAATTACTTCTCGTAAATTCCGCAATGACTTCGTTAGGTTGTAGACTAACAAAGAAATCTCATTATTACAAAACGCCAAACCTCAAACTCACTCAGTAACGTAGAGCTTCATTGATTTCCACGTCTCCTCTCATTACTAAACGTATATATTTGCATCAAGATTACCATAATTTTACGAGTTCGCGCCAAGCCACATGACTGTCAGAAATATCGGCTTCCCATTTCGGTTGCAACGTTCTATTTATAGCCGAATGTTTGGCCAATCGATCCTTTAGATCATTTCGTTCGTTCCGTGAACGTGTTGAACCGTTGAACCCGGGCAAAATGTGACTTAGGAAGATTTAGGAAGAGATTTTCACAAAGGTATGAGTGATTGAGATGATGCTTTACGACAAGCTTTTATTATTGTTTATTTTTACATGTTATTATATTTTTAATATTTCTAAAATATATACAGGGAAATTGAAAAAATACCCGAAACCTCTTAGGCAGTGAAAGTACACATGATTATAAGCAACTTTTGTTTTGGTAAAACTCCGAAATCTCGAAAAAAATATCAGCTGTTTCATACATTTTCATTGGCTAAATACTGCATTTTGTATGAAACAGCTTTAAAACGTCTTTACGACAAGGATGTAGGTAGCTATCGGGAAACAAAGGAAGCGAATTCCACTTCTTTGCTGTTCGTACAATGAAAGTAACATTTGTGCGTAATAATAACCTTGTTGCTATTCCACGAATTCGCACTAAGCGATTCCAAACGTCTTTTATAATGCGGACAGCAAAGGAGTGGAACTCTCTGCCTGCGTCTGTGTTTCTGAACGCTTGCAACCCTCATCTCTTCAAAGTTAGAGTAAACAGGCTCCTTCTGTGTAAGCTCGCTCCATCGCGCATCGTAGACTTTGTCTCTGTCATTTCTAACCAAGACCTTTGTCTTGGTCAGAAATGACAGAGACAAAGCCTCTTGCTCTTGACTTTAGTCAAGAGCAAACCCATCCAAATAAAAAAAAGTATGGCTGGAATGTCCACCATGATGTGAATATGAACTATTTCTAAAACTCGATGTGCTAACAATGTTAGAGAAAAATACATAAGTAGGTATTGACCCAAGAGAAAAGAAACTCCTGGGATAATTTTATTCCCGGCTACCGTAGCGAGCATTGGGTGGCTCGCCGTCTGATCAGAACCAGGCCTGGGTCGACAGCGCTCTGTGTTCCACGCGCGCCTCAAAGAGTTGTCAGCAAAGTAGATGGGGCCCGCTAGGGCCAGTGCCTGCCGGGGTTGCGGAATTTGTTCGAAAGAGTCACCGGGGCCCAGGAACGTAACGGGCATTATTAGGAACACGGATAGGTTTTAGTCAGTAGGTGTCTGACACTCCCTCCTGCTTTACCCAGAGCGGGACGAGTCATTTGATATCCCATCCTTAAAGAAAAAAGTATAATTTTATTCCATACTATATCTTCCTCTATGCCTCGTTCAGCTGTTTTGAGGTGGTTGAGTTACAAGCACTATACCATACAGCAAAACTTTAACATTTCTAATTTTAGTATATTATAAATAGCTAGTACGTATATATATTTGCGCTGTAAATCCGCGCCATTTAGCTATTAGCTCAACTTGTCAATAATTGAAAACTTAATTGAAAATCGTTAATTAGCGGCCGCGTTCCAGTTAGCATCAACGGGTCGTTACCCTTACTTGGCGTAATGTTAGTGCTTATATAAATACCTAGATCGGTCGTTAGTGCCTACAACAGAAATTATAATTCCACTAACTTCCGCCAGCGGCTTTTCAACTAACAATCTGTCAAAAATTTATGAAAATTAAGGCTTTTTTGACAGTTTGCGATTGACATGCGAATGTTGTTTAAAAATTAGTAGAATTGGCTCTTAGTTCACAACATAATATCACTCCTGTGAAGGGATAGGTACGCAGGTGCCACTAAAAAGTAAAAATAAAAAACGTTTTACAAAACAAAAACAACTGATTTCCAAAAAAAAACACTACAAAGTATTAAATAACTTTATTTTGGAAGTCGGTGTCAAAAAACGAAAAAAAAGTCAAAAACACCGACTTCCGAAATTAAAGTTATTTTGTACTTTGTAGTATTTTTTTTTAATCGGTTGTATTTACTTTTTAACCAGTCGTAATGTTATTTCTTCTCATTTACTACTATTTTAAAGCAGAAGAGTTAAACGCGCTAATCTCAGGAACTACTGTTAAAGCAAAAAGGTACTTACAGTTTTGGATAACCCATTTATCGACGAAGGCGATAGGCTATATAACAGTTGGGCGGGTCAGCTAGTGTTCTCGTAGAAAGACTCATCAATATAGCATCATCATCTGCCTAGCCTTTTCCCAACTATATTGGGGTCGGCTTCCAGTGAAACCGGATTCAGCTGAATACCAGTATTTTACGTGGAGCGGCTGCCTACCAGACCTCCACAACCCATTTACTGGGTAACACGGTACTCCTTGGCAAGACTGGTGTCAGATTTTCTGGCTTCTGACTATCCGTAACGACTGCCAAAGATCTCCAAATGACAGCCGGGACCAATAGGTTGCTTGGCGGGTGCTTTCCGAGGCACGGAGGAAACTCGGTATGTTAAAATCACCCATCCACAGACCAACCTCGGCAAGCGTTGCTTAACCTTTAAGATCGACCTGTGCGGGTGTTATTATTTAGCCACGAGCTCCTCATCAATATAGAATACTAACCGATAAAGATCGCTAAGAATCGATTATGAGTAATTTGCTCTTTCATCCATAGAAGCAGAAAATATTATGGATCTGCGCGATTTTTTCTACCAAAATAAACATAACCGACTTCCAAACAAAACACTACAAAGTATAAAATAACCTTGATTTCGGAAGTCGGTGTTTTTGGTTTTGTATCTTTGTTTTTTTAACACCGACTTTTAAGTGAAACTTTTGTGACACTTAAAAGTGAATTTTTCACTTTTAAGTGGTGATATTTGGATGACGTCTTCGTCTACGCAGAAATTGAAATAAGCAAAAATGCTCATAAAATAAAAACTACAGATCCAAACTAAATATTTTTTTTACGGGACCAGATGGCAAGTACGCCAATCGAACCAAAAAGAATCACACAAATCAGCAATCGGTGTACATACAAAAGAAATACCCGCAGAATTGAGAACCTCCTCCTTTTTTGGAAGTCGGTTAAAAAGTGATCCATCTCCATAAAAGGTCCCATTAAAATAGATTATAAACTTTTATAGAAATCGTTCAGACCACCAAAGTAAAGACGATGGAAAAAAAATGTAATAACAACGCATTAAATACTTATAAGAAAAAAAATTCTGCTTACGAAAACACACTAAAAATATTCACTATTTATTATTTTAGGTCAAAATAAAATTACTTTTTTAATCAGTGTTTTTTTGCTTGGAAATCTATGGTTAGACGTACTGAACGCTTTGTTGAACGCCAATCTAATTTAATGGGACTCATATTTGTAGTTGTACTGATGATGGAAATAATCAGTGGAGGTCTGGCAGGAGGGCAGGTTAAACAATAAAATGGTAAGTGGCCGTTATTAGGGTTTGCAGGTGGGCTCCATAAATACAGTAGTGAGGGAACGAGTCGACGGCCGCCGTCCCGCTGAAGTTAGGCGGTGGAGCGAGTACATTGCTCGTTGGATTCTACTATTAAACATTCGCATGTCAGTTACAATCTGTCATTGGCTTTTTTGACACATTCGAAACGAGTGCCAATTCAACTAATAGGGAATATGCATAAAAAAAATATTTATTATCTAAACAGTTTATCTAAAAATATACAAAAATATATTACTAACAGTGGAAATAGAATCAAAATTGCTCGAAAAACAAACGAGATATAATTATTTTAAACAAATATATCTGTCCCTCTCGCGAAAACGCTGTTTTCTATGGCAAATGTATAGACGTCACGTATTGTGACGTCAGATTCCATGTCGGACTTCTCGTTCTAAAAGTAATCTTTGAAGCGTTATAACTTCATCGCTGATGAAGATATTTAAAAAATATTTTCTTGAGTGTTTACTGGAGCTTATAAGTAATTCATTTTGTAAATAAAAAAATCGCGTGCATATGCCCTATTGTCACATTCGCATCTCAATCGCAATCTGTCAAAAATGTATAAAAATGAAGGCTTTTTTGACAGTTTGCGATTGACATGCGAATGCGAAAGTTGTACCCTCTAATGGGCATAATAATCTGGGAATCGAAAAATAATGCGAAATAAGCATAGGCATTATTGGTAGAAAATAAATTTCAAATATTAAACAAAAATTTGTGTTCTTTGAATGTTAAATGAGTGATTGATAAGTCTTTAAATAGCCTTTGTACAACAATGGAATACCTATCAGGAGCCCATTATTTAATTAATGAGCTGAAAAATATGGTGGGAAAAATATTCCCTTTGCCTTATAAAGGGTTAGATTTTTTCTCTTATTTATAAAAAGTCACTAACGATAATCTGGAATCGAATTCTTCATTGAAGAATGAAGTATCTGCTGTTTTTTAGGATCCGAAAATCCGCCCTTATAGGAGCACTCGGAAGTCGAAGTTAACGTTATTTTTTTAGTGGTACCCCACACCTAACAAAACCACTGCAAAATAGATACCATACGATTTTCGAAAGTTCCCCTCGACTTCTCAGGGATGCCATCATCAGATCCTGGTTTCCTTATCATGGGACCATTTGGGAAGTAGGTATACCCTTTCCAACAAAAAAATATTTTTTTAAATCTGTTGGCAAGCGACGGAGTTATGCCCGAACAAACATAAAAAAAAAAAAAAATACAAACATCCGAATTGAGAACCTCCTCCTTTTTGGAAAGTCGGTTAAAAATGACCATTTCCCCCTTATCTACAGACTAGCTGACCCGCGCAACTTCGTCTGCGTTACATTTTCCATTAATGCTCCGCTCCTATTTGTCTTAGCGTGATGATATATAACTTTGCTTGAAATGATCTTTTAAATGGCGATAGAACAACATACTTCGAGCGGGAACAGAAAATGTCGGAGGACGATGCTGGTGCTAGCTGATGACACGCTGTGGAATCAACTGTTCGAAACAGTCACCGTGGCCCTGGAACGCAAGGGCATTAGGAGCATCACAGATGGGTTTTAGTCAGTAAGAGTCTGACACTCCCTTCTGCTCCGCCCAGAGCGGGAGGAGTCATTGATGGTTCCTCAAACTGATGACTCACTTGATCGAAGTCCACTCCAAAAACGATAGTTAGAAAAGACTCTTTAAAAACTTCAAACACTTTTTATTTATACGAAACGGGGAACTCTTGGCCCTAATCTTACTTGATGGAAAGTGATGATTAGGCCGAAGATGGAAGCGAGCTTTACCCGGAATCCTCTAACACAGAGGAACTGGCTATCATACCTCTAACTGCCGGAACACAACAATGCACACAACTCATACAACATACACACATACTCAAAAGAAAGCTGTAAATGTCATAAAACAATGTTAATTTTGTGAATATTTTACTGCTTTGCATCGAAAGTCATAAAACTGTTACAATTTTAGGGCCACTTCTCAGCAGGTACATTTATTGTAGTTTATTCACATATCTAAAATTACAAACAAATAGTTTGTACTTTTATTTTTATTGGTGGTTAATGGGGGTCGAAATTCTTTGCCAGTCGTGAAACTTTGTTTCGTCTTCGAAGTAAAAACAACGCGAGTACGGAACCTCCTTGGTCCATGTCGGTTAAAAAAATCCAGATTTTACATTGCATTGTTTTTGCATTGCTCAATGTCTTGAGAAGATAATAAATATTTTTGTATTTTGTATTTTTGTATTTGTATAACTTGATGAGTTTTGTAAGATTTTATCTAACTAGCTGATGCCCGCGACTTCATCCGCATGACAAATTTTCTGCTAAAACCTTTCCCAAGAACCACTGTATCCATTGGGGAAAATCGGTCCAGTAGTTTTTGAGTTTATTGCAAACAGGCAGACAGATGCAGCGGAGGACTTTGTTTTTTTAATATGTAGTGACACTAGCTGATGTCGGTTATGGCAGTACAAAGTTCCCCTACCATTTGCCCACTTAAAGTTGGAATTTCCTAAAATCCTTTAATAGAAGATCTATACTGACATAGATCTATAATGACGGCACGGTTGGCGCAGTGGTTGAACGATGCTGCTGCGCCGCGTGTCGTGGGTTCGATTCCCGCACGTAACAAATATTTGTATGGCCTACAGATAGTTGTTCCGGGTCTGGCTGTTTGTGTATGTGACTTTCTATGTTTGTAAACGCACTCACGATACAGGCAAAATTCCTAGAGTGGGCAAAAATTTTTAAAAAAAAAAACGTTATAAAATCATCCTATACTCCACACTACAGCTTCCAAGATTTTGTAGCTTTGACTGTGCGTTGATATTATAATATCAGTCAAGGCAAACGATTTTATAAGTATAGATAGACTTGTTTTCGCCCGTGACTTCGTACGCGCTTGTCTCGTTATTTCCCATTCCCGTAGGAAATTCGGGAAACCCTCTCATAATGCACCCCTACGGAGTGTAAGGAAGCTACATGTCAAATTTCAGCATTCTACGACCAGTCGTTTCTACGACCAGTCGTTTCTACGACCAGTCGTTTCGACAGTGCGTTGATCGATCAGTCAGTCAGTTTCTGCTTATGTCACTGGAAAATAGCAAACGCCGTAAGATTGTAAAATATCGCGTGAAATTGTAAACTATTTTTTCTAAATAAGCCCCGGATATATTGGAAACTATTGAATTAGGATGGGATACAAAACGATTTTTTCAAAATATATAAAATACTGGTATTCAGCTAAATCCGGTTTGACTGGAAGCGCGACCCCAATACAGTTGGGAAAAGGCTAGGCAGATGATGATCGATAAATTATAATCTAATCAAGATTTATTACAATACTAGCTGACCCGCACAACTTCGTCTGCGTCACATTTTCCATAACTGCTCTGCTCCTATTTGTCTTAGCGTGATGATATATAGCCTATAGCCTTCCTCGATAAATGGGCTATCTAACACTAAAAGACTTTTTTAAATCGGACTAGTAGTTCCTGAGATTAGCGCGTTCAACCAAACAAACAAACAAAAAAACAAACTCTTCTGCTTTATAATATTAGTATAGATTACGGTGTCTGCCACAATCCAGTGATTTATATAGATAGAAGATAGTTTTCAAGACCTTGATCACATTAATAACTCAAAAATATTTCAGGTGCTATATATATTTCTTATCAGACCATTAATGACGATTGATTTGACGACACGGTTGGCGCAGTGGTTGAGCGATTGACTGCTGCGCAGCATGTCGCGGGTTCGATTCCCGCACGGAACAAATATTTGTACGACCTACAAGTATTTGTTCCGAGTCTGGGTGTTTTTCTATCTATAATAATTATGTATGTACATATTTACAAAAAAAAAAAATGTTTATCAGCCATCTCGTTACCATAACACAAGCATTAAGTTGCTTAGCTTGGGACTATATGGCGTTGTGTGAAATGTCCAAGGATATTATTATTATTATATTATTAATCTCCCTGTCAGGTAGGCCGTCAAGCGTTACGTCACTAGTTTTCACAACTTTTTTGTTTTCAACTGTCGTTCATGCCTCCCCGCCCAATATTTATGACAAATCTGTGCCAAAACATATTTAGACAGACGTCCGTCTGTCCGAGGCAGACAGGCCGGATAATAGGCGGCTTAGCTTTCATGATTGTCATGTTTCAGTATTTTTTGTTTCTTTTCGCAACCGCTTTTGTCATTGCAATTTGTACTTTAAAGCGATGATGTAAAGTCTTAATTACATTCAGTTGCGAGGACCATAGCTAAGTTTTTTTTTCTAACAATATTGCTGTCATTTGGTTGAAGAAAATGCTAATTGATGCTGGTTTACTAAGAGCTTGAATGAAAATGTTTTGCTGCTTTTTATGAGAGAAAAGATATCATTTTAAAGTCATTTGGAATACACACGTTTAGAATTCTTGTGGTTTGTTTTATCTTCTGCATTATGAAGGCCAATAAATTTAATTCCTTCTTCTTAGCGTGTTTAGCTACGGCAAAATCATCCACTGTCACTGCCAGTTCCTGGAATCTCCACAAACTGACAGCGAACGTCTTTCCTCGTGCAGTGCAATGTTCGCTTTGCCTACTGAATTTTTTATTTTGTAGTTTGAATTTACAAGGTACAAAAACAACACCTGAAAAGAGGTCTATGTACTTGTAATAATGAAAAACTTTTTACATAAACAAAAATGTGAAAAAGTTTCACGTTCTTATAACGTTTGCATAACTCGTTCGTGAAATTATGTACTAAACTGAATCTTTAAATAGGCAGCAGATGTTTTTTGACTACTTATAAATATCATGGTTGGTCTTCTTATTAAAGCTTTTCATAATGATAGACCTCTTTTCAGATTTTCCTTTTGTAATTAAACTTATAATCAACTAGCTGACCCGTGCAACGTCGTCTGCGTAACATTTTTCATTACTGCTCCGCTCCTATTGGTCTTAGCGTGATGATATATCCTTGTCTTAGCGTGATGATGTGTCCTTCCTCGACAAATGGGCTATCTAACACTAAAAGAATTTTTCAAATCGGACCAGTACTTCCTGAGATTAGCGCGTTCAACCAAACAAACAAACAAACAAACAAACTCTTCTGCTTTATAATATTAAGTATAGATTAATTAAAGATCTAGCTATCAAAATCATCACCTACTAACCCCCAATACCCTGAGCCAGCAATGGACGTCGCCGCAACATTCCGCCTCAACTATCCCCGAAGGCTGGCGGCAGGGCCGGATGCTGCGCGATCTCTCCGATCAATAGCAACGCCCGCCATCCCGCCGGGGCTCAGTACCGCGCCCGAGCCCGCCCCAACAACTACATGTAACCTTTTTTAATAACCATTTTTTTAAACAAACACGGTTTTGTCAACGGCCATCTTTACATGAAGTTCCTTTTTTTAAATTCGGACGTGTGACGCAGGCGGGGTCGTCTAGAAATGGGAGTCTGTTGAGGTGAGTTCCATTTTTTAATTTTTTTTTTTTCTTTAGGTGTCTTTTTTGATTTTTTTATTAGTTACTTGCGGATATTAAAAAAAATAAAACACAGTTGAGCGACTGAGCGTGTCTAAAGTTTTGTGAAATTTTTGAATTTTAATTTTGGTGGTAAATATTTTTGGGGGGCGTGGTTGGTTTTTAATTGATTTAATGTGTTAATATTTTTTAAAACTTAAAAATATATCGTGATGACTATCCAGAATTATAGCAGAATTTACTACCAAAAATACTTATTTAAAATATTACGATTCACGACACGTCAAGAACGAGATGTAAGCAATTGATCAACGAAAATTACTAGGTATCCAATCCACATCTTGTCCACGTTTACACTGTAGTTACATATTTATTTCAAAAGTAACACTTAAATCGATAATCTCAGCTGATCCATTGTGACACACAAATTAAAAAAAAGCCAGTATGAAACAAAAAGCTTTTATGTAAAACACGAATTCCTGTTATTATCTGTTCATATAGTATCATACTATGGTCAATAAATGTCATGCATCGCATAGTATGTCCGTATCTAGGTCATGTTAATCACGGCATCCAGGTGCGTTGCCACCATTAAAAAGATAACTACACTTTTATATCTTTTTAATATGTCTCCTTTTTAATAACTATTTAAATAAACAACTTTTATTGCCGTATTTTAATCCAAATGTGAAAATATTACGTTTTATCGGCAGCCATTTTAGCTAGGTTTCCTTTTTTTTTTGTGGCACTCAACTGCTGTCAAAATTGATGTATTGTTTAATTTACTTGTAGTACAATAGCTGTAAAATAAGTTATGACAGATGACAGTTGTCTATCATTGACAAATTGAGATACATCGGTGCACAATTGGGACATTTTTGGCCGTACTGGGAGGGGCGTTTACCTAAGTAAATCTGAAATAGCTGAAAATCCCTATTCATTGATTGTAATCTAATTTAATTTGTTTGAATAAAGATTATGATGTCAATTAGTAACAGAATATCTGCAGGGAAACATATTTTCTTTAATTTTAACAAATATTTTTGAACAAGTTAGTGGGAGATAAATTAATTACTTACGTACATTTTTATATTTATTTTAATGCGGTTTATAGATTTTAATACGGTTTTCATCTATAGGCAGAGTGATTCAAGAGAAAGGTTTACATGTATAACTAGCTGACCCGCGCAACTTCGTCTGCGTCACATTTTCCTTTATTGCTCCGTTCCTATTTATCTTAGCGTGATGATATTATAGCCTATAAGCTAAGCCTTCCTCGATAAATGGGCTATCAAACACTGAAAAAATTTTTCAAATCGGACCAGTAGTTCCTGAGATTAGTGCGTTCAACCAAACAAACAAACTCTTCTGCTTTATAATATTAGTATAGATTCGTCCCGGAATTCCTACGGGAAAAAGAGATACTTATGAGATATGCGTGTACAAAGTCGCGGGCGAAAACTAGTCTATACTAGTCGATACTAATATTATAAAGAGGTAACATTTGTTTGTAAGTTTGTATGTAGGGGGTAATCTCAGGAACAACTGGTCCGATTTGAAAAATTCTTTCAGTATTAGATAGCCCATTTATCGAGGAAGACTATAGGCTACATATCATCACGCTAAGACTAAAAGGAGCCGAGCACTGATGGAAAATGTGACGCAGACGAAGTTGCATGGGTCAGCTATACTTTACGCCAGATAAACGTGGAATATAGTACATTGACCCACATACATTTATTGACTTTTTCTTAAGATCAAAATCAGAAATAATGACATAATGCTGCCCTGAATCGACTTCTATCGTGATCCTTTCGTTTTCTAATAATGAAAATCAGTTCTTAATTTATTGTTCTAGTATCTACGAAGAGATATTAGGGAAAGGTCAATGTACTTTATTCCACGTTTATCTGGCGTAAACTATAGTAAGTTATAAACCTATCTCTCAACATTGAACAATAACTGGCTTGCAAGCCTAATAAACACTTCTTCCTTCCTCTCTCAGCGAATATAATGTGATGTTATATTGTAGGTACCTACTAGCTTGTACAATCGCCAGCACATTAGACTATCCGAAACTGTCAAGTTTTCCCAATCTAATTTTAACCCTATTCTCTTAAAAATAAAGTTGAAAATTTAACAAAGAAAATTGACAACAGTGTGGAAAACAAGTGTGAGTCGTACCTACTCGCTCACGAAGGTTTCCGTACCATTATCTATAAAAACGGCCAAAAAAATCAAGTTTTGCTGTATGGGAGCCCTCTTAAATACTTAGTAATAGGGTCCCGTTTTTACCCTTTGGGTGCAGAACCCTAAAAATGGTTATCTTAATGCTTTATAAGTATAAGAACAGAAGAGACGTAAAACTTTGTTTGTGCCAGTGATAGATAGGTGTACTAAACCTCTGGCTGACCCCTAGGGTGTTATGGCGTGATGTTAGGATTATTATCTATACTAATATTATAAAGCTGAACAGTGTTTTTGTTTGAATTGAGATATTATTTTAGTGTTGTATAGCCCATTCATTGAGGAAGGCTTTGGGCTATATAATATCCTATGTTTTGCAAATAAATAAATTGAGTTGAATTGAATTGAATTACAAGTTTATTCTGCCAGAGATTTTTCCCGCGTGAAGAACAACCTCCTATTTCCTATTTCCAGGGCATGGTTGTTGCTAAGTTAAAATACAAATTCATTAACTAAGACATGAAGAGGTGACAGAGAGATAGACATTCACATATCTAATTATAACATTTTATAGTACTTATTAAGTATGGAGGGATTGAATCTATGTTATCGTTTATGTTAAAAGTCTACTTGACATCGGATCTTATTTATTGTGAACGCGCCCTTTTACATCTGCAGTAAGGCGTCGTCGTCTAGACTAGAGATGTAAAAGAAATACTGACTGTCAGATGAAGCTTATTTTTTCATAATTGAATCTACTAGTCATATTATAAAGCTGAAGAGTTTGTTTGCTTGAACGCGCTAATCTCAGGAACTACTGGTGCGATTTAAAAAAAAAATCAGTGTTAGATAGCCCATTTATCGAGGAAGGCTATAGGCTATAATATCATCACGCTAAGACTAATAGGAGTGGAGCATTAATGGAAAATGTGACGCAGACGAAGTTGCGCGGGTCAGCTAGTATACTATAAAAATACCCTTAAACTGACTGGCAATCTTAGCTGTAAATACGGGTAAATTAAGGGTGGATTTACCCCTTGAATAAAGAAGGGCTAAAGTCTGACATGAGGTAACTCCAACCGATTACTTCCGGGTTTTCGACTCCAAGGTCTACCAAGAGCAGCGAGGACCAGCGGCTCATCTTCTCATCCAAGAAACGGGTAGGAAACTCGGAACGATCCACGACTCTGAATGCTTTCGAACGCTTTCGAAGCATTCAGAGTCGTGGATCCAAAGCCAGACGGCCAATCCTACAATTTTTTTAGCATCTCAGTAGCAATTTGTCAAAAAATTTTTGACAGTCTGCATCTGAGATGCGAAAGCGAACGTTGCTATAAAAAAATATAACCCTAATATCCGTCACATTCAGTATACATCACGAAGTGTCCTTTTTTTTTTATTTATTTATTATATACTTTATTGTACACCTCATAACAAGTACAGGATAACGTTTTTAAAATCAAGTGTACAATGGGCGATCTTATCGCCGAATAGAAGGATTAAATAGTAGGTACATTATAAAGCAGAGAGAGGATGTGGCATCTTTTTCCCTTTTTGTCTTCCATTTCATCGCATAATCAAGATAACAGCTACCGGTATCAATAACAAATCTATTTTCTTATCCTTTTGATATTTCCCGAGAGGAATGCGCGGGAAAATCGACCTTGTCACTTTGACATTTTAATTGCACGCCCGTGTAAAGGCATCGCCGTATTCAGCCAAAGGGGCGTGCGGTAGCCAGTCCCCGTGCGGTTGGCATACGGTACGGACGTCAACCCAATCAAATATTACTGGAGAAATATTTCGATACTTGGTTATTTTTAATAGTGCAGTGTTTAAAAAAGGTTTTATGAATAAAAGTGTTGATTTATAAACGAAGAAAGTTGAGTAGCAGATGCGGGTTTGTTTTTACTTCCGGGTTTAATTTAAACGGTGAGTTTTTAACTGTGATAAAAGTGGGGACTTAAAAAGCATTATTTTCAATCCAATAAAAAAATAATTCAATAACTGACAGTTACTACCTACTTACAATGAGTAAATGAATAAAATATTTAAAAGTCGTGATTGAAATTTTTCACTTTTTTAAAATGAAATCATACGACAAAATTAATATTTCCTCGTTAATAATTATTATAATAATGTAAAATAACGCTGAAATATCTTGTGACAGCCAGTTGACAACGTTACAAGATAAACAGATATTTGTAACTATATTTTGTACGACTGGCATTTGTCCAATGAAGAAAAAAACTCAGTAACTAAACCAGACATTATTTAACTGCACCTTTAACAGAATAACAGAACTGACGTCAGGTGTTCTTTACATAACGTCATGACAAATTATATAATAATTTAGTTTTTTTTTCTATAGTACAGGCCTCGACTTAGCTTAGAATACAGATCTCCCAAAATTACAAACTTGTAAAAAATGTATAATGTCAGCTGTATAATGTATGTAATTTGTGGAGATAAAATTATTTTTATTTATTTTAACTTTTTATTTTATTTTATGGCTTGTTTATTAAGTTAATAATAATTAGGTACATACTAGAGGGCCTATTCAACTAATTTTCACATCTGCATCGCATTGGCATCTCAATCGTAAACTGTCAAAAATGTATGGATATTAAGGCTTTTTTGACAGTTTGCGATTGACATGCATCTTTGATGCCAACGATTGACAAGTAGAGTACATCACATTTTTTACACATGAATGGATCACCGGTGCAGACTCCGTAAAATTGTAATAAATCTTGATTAGATTATAATTTCTCGATATATTATGTAAAAATCATTTTGTCCCAAATCCCATCCAAATTCAATAGTTTCCAATATATCAGTCATATTTAGAAAAAAAAAGTTTACAATTTCACGCGATATTTTATAATCTTTCAGAGTTTTCCATTTTCCGGTAACATTGTGCAAAGAATATTAAATACTATTCAAAGCGTCAACTGTGGAAGCTTTTTGTAATTTGAAATTAGCTTTAATTTTTTAACTTTTTCTGAATAAAACACCGTTACTTAAAAGTATTACAATCACGCCTGTATTTATCAAAAATGTTGGAAACAATTCGAAAGTTACTCAAAATCTATATAACAATATAAAGCTGAACTGTTTGTTTCTTTGGTTGGTTTTACGTGTAATTTCAGGAACTACTGGGTCGAATTGAATAATTATTTTAGTGTTGGATAGCCCATTTATCGAGGTGGGCTATACGTACCTATAGGCTACATAAGCATTTTCTGGGTAAGCTCGCTCCATTGTAGACTTTGTCTCTGTCATCTGTTTTTTTGTTTTTTTTTTTTGTTATGGGTTCGCTCTTGGCTCTAGTCTTGGTGAGAGATAACAGAGACAAAGTGATGTGTATGCGCACTCACACATAGTTATACGGTGTCATGTATCAGTGTAACCTCTTCCCGAGCAGTAATAAACTAGCGATCAAAGACGACACTCGTTTCATTATCTCCGCACTCCCACCCACAACGTATAAACATATCATTGGCGACGAGGTGTAAGAACGAGTACCTACACGTATTATATAAAATGAATTCGTTTCTCGGAAATCTATCAACATTTGACCATAAAACTAGTGAATGGCAAATATACAAGGGTAAATTAACGCAGTTTTTGAAGATTAACGGCGTTAAGGACGATGTGAAGAGTGGAATATTACTGTGCCATCTTACGGAGGAGACGTATCGTCTAGTACTCAACCTAGCTTTTCCAAAGGAGTTGGAAGCGTTGAGTTATGAAGACCTAGTGGAACTACTCGACAGACATTTCAAGGCGAAAATTTGCTCATTTGTGGACAAGGCGAAATTTTATGGTGCCAGCAGAACAACGGGCGAATCCGTTAGAGAATGGGCGGCGCGATTAAGGGGGTTGGCAACTTATTGCGACTTCGGCACCGCTCTCGAGACGAACTTAAGAGATCGTTTCGTCCTCGGCCTGAGTGCAGGTCCAGAACGTGACAAGCTGTTCGAGCAAAATCCGTCGACGCTCACGTTGTCGCGAGCAATTGAAATAGCGGAGCAGTCTGCGTGTGCTAAGGAGGCAAAGGCATTGTTGGGCAGTAGTTCGGAGGCAATTTCTATCAAAGAAGAAGCAGTGAACAATATATCACGCAAAGGTGGATGGAAGCGGTCGAGCAATGGTGGCGGTGCCAGCAGCGGCGCGAGCGGCGCGCGTGCTGGCTCGCGAGACAGGCACGCATCGACGTCGAGTTACGATCGTGGCCAACGTGGCGAAGACCTTCGTTGTTCGGTATGCGGGTTAAAAAATCATGATAAGGACAAGTGTCGCTACAAAAATTATAAATGCCAAAAATGTGGAAAAGTAGGTCATTTGAAGAAAGTGTGTGATAAAAACAATAAAAACGGACGTGTATGCGTTAATAATATCGGTGATAAAAGTGAGGGTGACTCGGTGGGCAGTTGTGACGAATGTAATAATTTCAATATAAGGTACGTAACTGATAAACCATTGAATTTAAAAATCAAGGTATGTGATGTAACTGTAACTATGGAGTTAGATTCAGGGTCGGGTGTTTCAGTTATGTCAAAAAGATTGTACACTGAATTGTTTGTACATTACAAGTTAACTGAATGCAAAATCAAAATGTGTTTGTATAACGGGCAAAAAATTTCACCGTTGGGGTATTTCCAAGCTACTGTTGAGTATAATTTCGTCAAAAAGAACATTAAAATATTTGTAGTAGATTCAAATGGCCCACCCCTGCTAGGTCGCGATTTTATGTCCGCCTTTGGTTTGATTTTAACCAATATTTATAAAATAAGTCAAGACGATGATGTTAATACGTTACTGGAACAGTATCCGAATTTATGGAAGGACGAACTTGGTTCTTTTAATAAATTTAAAGTTCATTTACAACTAAAAGAAAATTCGGTACCGAAATTTATTAAGGCCCGACCAATACCATTCGCATTAAAAGAGAAGGTAGAATCAGAACTAAATAGATTAGTCAGTTTAGGAATACTAGTCCCTGTTTCTAATTCTCAATACGCGACACCTATAGTACCAGTCCTTAAAGATAACGGCACGGTTAAGATTGCGGGTGATTTTTCAGTCACACTTAACCAGGACCTTATAATAGATAAGTACCCATTACCTAGAATCGAGGAAGTATTCGCGAAACTAGGAGGCGGTGAACATTATACGAAAATAGATTTAAAAAATGCGTATAATCAGTTCATTCTCTCTGAAGACTCCCAAAAGTTGACAACAATTAACACTCCAAAAGGATTATTTAAATATACCCGCCTAGTTTACGGCCTCGCGAATGCTCCAGCCTTGTTTCAAAAGGCAATGGAAGTACTGCTGTCTGGTATCGATGGGGTCAGCATATGGTTAGATGATATTTGTTTGACTGCGCCAACGAAAGCGCTTCACATGACGAGGTTAGCCCAGGTTTTAAGCAGGTTGAGTGAAGCCGGTTTGCGCCTTCAAAAGGACAAATGCGTTTTTTTTTGAAGATAGCGTTACGTACTTAGGTTACGTTATCGATAAGAACGGATTACGTACTAACCGCGATAAAGTTAAAGCCATTTTGAACGGCCCGGAACCGACAAACATAACGGAAGTAAAACGGTTTCTTGGAGTTGTCAACTACTATAGGAACTTTATTCCAAACGCGTCAAGCATAATGAGCCCGCTCCATGAATTGCTGCGCGGCGGCGCACGGTGGGAGTGGGGCCCACGACAGCAGCGTGCGATGCGCCGCGTGTGTGCTGAGCTCGCCTCCGAGCGCGTGCTGGCACATTTCGAGCCTAGCGCACAACTAGTGCTGTCAGTGGACGCGGGTCCGCACGGCCTCGGAGCAGTTCTGTCCCAACGGGAAAGCGATGGCTGCGAGCGACCGCTGGCATACGCGTCGCGATCGCTCTCGATGAGTGAACGTAATTACAGCCAAATCCAGAAGGAGGCGACAGCAATCATTTTTGGGGTCAAACACTTCCATCAATACTTATACGGTAGGAGTGATCCATTTGTTCTAAAAACAGATCACCGTCCCTTAGTGTCAATATTCAATAGTAAAACAGGTATATCAATTACAACGGCGTTACGTTTGCAAGATACGCTATAATATTATCTGCATACAATTATGTAGTTCAATATATATCGAGCGAGAATAACTTAGTCGCCGATTATTTTTCTCGTGCACCCGTAACTAACACTGAGTGCAAGGAAGATGGCGAATATGACGCATACTGCTCGCTTAACTTCCTAGATAGTACGTTCGCGCCAGCTGTTTTGTTTACAGATATAAAGAATGCTACTTGTAACGATAAGACTATACAAACAGTGGTAAAGTATGCAAATGTAGGTTGGCCCCGCAAAATAGTTTGCGAGTCAATACGTCCCTTTTTTTTATGTCGCACAGATTTACAATATGAAAATGGAATTTTGATGCGAGGACATAAGGTAGTAATTCCTATGACATTGCGTGAAAGAATGTTGCACGAACTACACAGTACGCATTTAGGCATTGTTAAAATGAAATGTAATGCGCGCGCTAGGATGTGGTGGCCCGGTATAGATGAGGATATTGAGAGGATTATCGCCGCGTGCGAAGTGTGTGCGAGCGCGCGGCCCGCTCCGCCACGGGCAGCGCCGGCGCCGTGGCCGAGCGCAGCGGCACCGTGGGAACGAATCCATATAGACTATTTATCTATACGACAACAGACTTATTTAGTAGTGATTGATGCGTACTCTAAATGGTTAGAGTGTATTTTTATGGGCAATGATCTTACCACACAATCTTTAATCAAAAAATTAAAACAAATATTTTCTGTGTTTGGATTACCGGGTACATTAGTATCAGATAATGACGTAAAAATAAATTGTAAAGAATTCAATTTGTTCTGTTCCAATAATGGTATTAACTACATCACGTCACCGATTTACCATCCATGCAGTAACGGTCAAGCTGAAAATTCAGTGAGGACGTGTAAAAAGATGTTAAAGAATATTTTAAGTGAAAGTTCAGCACAAAATGTAGTATTTGACAAATTATTAGGTTATTTATTTGAATATAGGAACACACAGCACTGTACAACTGGAAAATCACCCGCAAAATTGATGTTTGGCAGGAACTTGAAGTCACGACTTGACTTAATACTACCTAAAAGGAAAGAATTGCGTAAAATACCGTCAGGGGGGAATGAAGGTCGCACCAGAAGTTTCGAAGCTGGTGACAGGGTATGGGTCCGGTGGTACAGTGGTAGAACAGAGACATGGAAGATGGGAGTAATCAATAAAGTGATAGGAAAAAGAATGTTTAAGGTGTTAGTTGAAGATTTAGGTGTATCTTGCATTAGGCATCTTGACCAATTGCTTAAATGTAAAAAACCCACTGATTTTGACAAATGTCAACTTGTTTGTTATCCTACGACTTCTTCGACAGCTCCGGCTCCGTTTACTTCACCAATAATGCCCAGCCCGGCTATTGAATCGAATACAGTCAGTACCCAAGGGAGAGCAGTTACAGAGGAACCGGTGGAGATAGGAGAAGGTACTGCGGCTGCAACTAGCGTTGAAGCTGACAGGGACCAGATTTCAACGGATGTTGTGAACCGAGAAAATGCACGGCAGTCAATGAATAACGCATTAGAGAACCAGGCTCCTCAAGCCTCAGCCGCTGCGCAGGATTCAGCAATCATTCATGAGCCACGTGCACATTCTCGGCGTGCCAGAAAAGATGTTGACTATTCTGTATTTTACTAGTAGATAGATAGTTATACTTACGTTCAATGTTAAGCTAAGTAAGCCGTTACATCAATGTTTAAAATCATGTTACGTAATTGTCAACAGGTTTCAAGATAAGTGTGGAGGAATGATGTGTATGCGCACTCACACATAGTTATACGGTGTCATGTATCAGTGTAACCTCTTCCCGAGCAGTAATAAACTAGCGATCAAAGACGACACTCGTTTCATTATCTCCGCACTCCCACCCACAACGTATAAACATATCACAAAGTCTACGATGGAGCGAGCTTACCCAGAAGGAGCCTGTTTACTCTAACTTTGAACAGGTTAGTGTTGTAAGCGATCGGAAACACAGACGCAGGCAGAGAGTTCCACTCCTTTGCTGTGCGCATTATAAAAGACGTTTGGAAACGCTTAGTGCGGATTGGTGGAATAGCAACAAGGTAGGGATGGTAAGTTGCAGGTCTGGATGTCTGATGGTAGAGGGTAGGGGCCGGTGGGATTATCTCTGAACTAGACGAGAGTCAAGAGCAAAGCATCTATATCTATTTTCTTATATTTAAAAATGAATTGCTATTCGTTAGTCTCGCTAAAACTCGAGAACGGCTGGGCCTATTTCGGTAATTCTTTTTTTGTATAGTTCGCCAGAATACAGGGGAGGTTTAAAAGCAAAAAAAATGGGTAGTTGACGGGAGCGAAGCCGCGGGGGACAGCTAGTCTCAAATAAAAAATTATAAGCGGAGCATTATTGACAATTTTGACGCAGATTCTATTGCGCGGGACAGCTACCTTGTTAGTTAACATTTAAATGTGTGCACATGGTAGGCTTCCTTTACCAAATAAAGTGATTCATGGAGTAATTGGAGAACAATCATGAAAAACACTGGCCTAATAGGTACTTAAATAACCAGCGCCCTTTTTGGGTTCCGTACTCGAACGGTAACCAAAGGTACACTAGTATTAAGGCTCTGCTGTCCGTCGGTCTGTCAGCGGACTGCAGCTCAAGAACTGTAATAGGTAGAGTTGAAATTTTCACAGACTAGAGACTGTGTATCTTTTTTTTAATACAAAACGGGGAAACTCTTGGCCCAAATCTCACCTGATGGAAAGTGATGATAAGATGGAAGCGAGTTTCACCCGGAATCCTCTTACACAGAGGAACTGGCTATCATACCTCTAACTGCCGGAACACAACAATGCTGTTAACATTGTTGTTATGGCGACAGACTTAGACATGATGGTGGTAGCTTGCCAGGCGGACTTACAACAAGTCCTACCACCAACCAAACCGAGCAAAAAAATTGCCTCCGCTGGGAATCGAACCCGGGACCTCTGGGTCTGAATCAGGTGGTATAACCACTAGACGCCTTGTGCCGCTAGGACAAAAGATAATTACCAATTAAAGGGGGCTACCATACAATCAGTTTACGGTATATACCCTTGCCCTTACCCCATACGTGTGCGAGTCTGACGCGTACTTGTCTGTTTTAGTTATATAAATAACAAAGCATAAACAAGTCTAAATGTCACACACAATTCTGCCATACCCTTTGAACTTACTACTTCCATACCCTTTTCCAACTAAAAGTTTAAAGGTTATTTCTATCAAAGAGATCCGGGATGTTGTATTAATTGAGAACGCAAGCAAACCCGCTGCAACTCGATATAGTTCGCTAACGAGACATGCTCACTATTGAGTTGTTAACTCTTTGTTGAAGGATTACAAAAAAAATACAACCGACTTCCAAAAAATAACAAAAACTAACTTAATAACTTTAATTTCGGAAGTCGGTGTTTTTATTAGTTTCTTAGTATTTTGACACCGACTTTATTTTTTACTTTGTAGTGTTTTTTTTTTACTTTGTAGTTTTTTTTTTGGAAGTCGGTTGTATTTTTTTTGTAAAAAGTTTTTTATTTTTCACTTTTTAGTGGTACCCCACACCTAACAACACCACTGCAAAATCGCAGAAAAGCAAAATTCTCAATTTCTATTACTTTGATGACATAAAACTATCATCTAAGTAGACGAATTCCAGCTATTTCGATTTAAAATCCAAAGTTCGTAACCGATTTTCATAAAATTTTAATGGGACCAATCGGCAAGTATATCCTATCAGATAAAATAAGAATTTTTCAAATCGGTTCATAATTATCGGAGTTATGAGGTAACAAACATTAAAGAAAAAAATACAACTGAATTGAGAACCTCCTCTTTTTTGGGAAGTCGGTTAAAAATGGATTTCAATGAGTAGGTACTAGAGTACTTTATTGAATGCTACTTAAGGTATTTTATTGTGGTAGCGACGTTTTTTTGTTATGTGTATTGTTGGAATTAAGTATGAGATATTATTTTTTGCTGTTGTTACTTTTACTACAATTCGATTAAAACAAGTTTTTAATTGTAATCTTTGAAGCTTTATAACTTCATCGCTGATGAAGGTATTTAAAAAAATATTTTATGATTGTTTACTAGAGCTAATAAGTATTACATTTTGCAAATAAACAAAATACTTATTGGTGATATTTTTTTTTACATAAACTACCAGAGCCAACACATGTAAAGTCTTAAAAGCGCCCCAAAATAGACCAATATCCTGTAACAGCACATTATTTCGGTAACCACAATGCACTCAAAACATTACACTTACTGCAAGTACCTACTCTGCTGACACCCACGAGGCGTGAAGATTACACGTTTATTTGCAACGCAGACCACATGGTAATAATTGAGAAGCAATATAATTTACACAGTAACACATTGCTGTTTGATGTTTATACTGTAACGTAACGCAAACCAGGGATGTCAAATGTATGATAACTTTCAACCACAATGTGATACAAATAGACTTTCAATCATCATCTGCCTAGCCTTTTCCCAACTATATTGGGGTCGGCTTCCTGTCAAACCGGATTCAGCTGAATACCAGTATTTTACTTGGAGCGGCTGCCTACCAGACCTCCACAACCCATTAACTGGGTAACACGGTACTCCTTGGTAAGACTGGTCTCTGATTTTCTGGCTTCTGACAATCCTTAATGACTGCCAAAGATCTCCAAATGACAGCCGGGACCAACAGCTTAACGTGCTTTCCGAGGCACGGAGGAAACTCGGTATGTTAAGATGGTCACCCATCCACAGACCAACCTCGGCGTTGCTTAACCTTAAAGATCGACCTGTGCGGCTATTATTTAGACACGACTTTCAATCAGCAACAAAAATACTAACAATTAAAATGTAGGTAACGAAAGAAAGAAAATACTGATCGCATGATAAATAATATTTATTTTGTAGATAGGTTAAAAATGACATTTTTACACGTCAATCTTTTGTTGGTTGTAATCAGAGGTGGTCGTTGAATCAATAAACTGTTTTTTTAAACGACTTTTCATTTGTCAACGACTTAACTGTTTATCATCAACGAAAAAACAAGTTGAATTATAATAATCTGTTAGTTTTCGTCAACGGCTCACGGATTATTTCAACTTAATTTTGTTTATTCATTTCTGAGAATAAACTGGTCTGGTATGTGAATGCGAAACGATTAAGCCTGGAAAGAGTACGAAGGGCATGTCATTTCTTATAACAAATCAGTAATCTTCAATTGAATGAATATCAATTTATTATTTGCAACATTGTCAATCATTGAAAACGTTGACATAAATTGACGTTGACGCCAATCGCTACCGTTCAACACCTGTTAATAATTTAACAGTTTTATTAACCAGACCCATGCCTAGTCGGAATCGGGACCTTAGTGTTTTGCTACTGATTCAAGTAGAGTTGATAAAGTTTTCTTCACAAGCAAATAGAATGTGTGTACATAATTATGTCTGGCAATACCCGGACGTGTGACAACCCTAGGCGACACGATGCGTCGCGTTGGCGCGCGCGGAAAGCATTCCCACTCAAGAATACTTACGAACTATTTTTAGCGTAGTTAATGAGCTGTTCGTCTGTTATCAACTGTTTTATTTTACGTTAAGAGAAAGTAGTTGGCAATATGTTGGTAATAACATTGTTAATGACATGATATTTGTAAATGATTTTTGGTTAGTGGCGCCTGTTAGTGCAGGCGCCAGTGCTCATTTAATGTGCTAAATGTGAGGAGCGCATTCTACCAAAGCATTTGTCAAAACTTATTACAAAAAAATACAACCGACTTCCAAAAAAAAACACTACAAAGTAAAAAATAACTTTAAGAGTCCTATTACATTTTTTACGGAAATTCATGATTTTTGACGCTGTAGTTTTCAGCAGCAGTAAGATATTTTAATTATTTGATCCTGAATAACGATAGTGCCAGTCTCTTTTCACATTTTCATTTTCACATTTTCATTTTTCTTTTCGTGTAATTTACTATAAATATTTTACGAACGCAGTTTGCAAGTCTGCGATGGAACTTTGACGGTCAAATTCACATTGTTACTATCAATTCTTTTAAAAGCTGAAATTACTAATAGGTAAGTTGAATGTTTTACTTGTTTATTGGAGTTCTAGAATGTCTTTAGTCATTGAGTTTTCACGGAAAAGAACATAAAGATAGCTTAATTTAAGCCATAAATGTCTTGATTCAGCGTCCATTATATTCCAAATATAAACAATTTTATCAAATAAATTAATATAATATAAAATTTCAATCTACAATGAATACGTTTCATAAGTTTTCGTTTGTCAATATAATAAAACAAAATTACAATAAATAAAATTGAAATACTATATATTCTGCGTCAATTCAGCGCGCGCGCTCCTCGGTCTCGCGCGAGCGCCCAAATAAACTATAATCCTATTCAGACTAGTAAGTATCAAAATTTTTTCGCGGACTATATATGTACTCCCAACGCAGACCACGTAACTTCGTCTATTTCAAACGAGCATTTACGATTCGTAATAGGACTCTTAATTTCGGAAGTCGGTGTTTTTGTTAGTTTCTTCGTATTTTTTATTTTTCACTTTTAAGTGGTACCCCACACCTAACAACACCACTGCAAAAACGCAGAAAAGCAAAATACGCAATTTCGATTACTTGGATGACATAAAACTATCATCCAAGTAGACGAATTCCAGGTATTTCGATTTAAAATCCAAAGTTCGTAACCGATTTTCATAAAATTTAAATGGGACCAATCTTTAAGTATATCCTTTCAGCTAAAACAAATCGGTTCATAACTGTCGGAGTTATGAGGTAACAAACATAGAAAAAAACATACAACCGTATTGATAACCTCCTCCTTTTTCGGAAGTCGGTTAATAAGAATGGATCAAATATAAAAGGTTATGGATCTTATCGGCCCAACTTTTGGTCCCAATTTTTTTAGCATTCTGCTGTGGTTAAAGATTGACATAGCTAAACTTACTATTTTACCACAAGTATTTTTTAAATAATGGTTTTCGATTCTTGGTTGACTATTGTTGATGAAATCATATTTTAATGGATCGCTAATTATATTTCCAATCAAAAACACGACAAAAGTAATTTATTTGTTAAAGTATATTTATAAAATCTTAGGTTGGTGCAGATACAGAACATGTCATTTTCAGCTTTGTGAAAAGATAAACAGAAAAAAAACTGGTCATGTGCGAATCGGACTCTGGGTTCTATAGAATAGAATAGAATAGAATAGAATAGAATATAATAATTTTATTTCAGACCGGGGCCCATAGGGTTAGTATTAGTAACAAGTTTTACTTCAATTCTATTATAAAAGACACATAAAATATACAATTAAATTTCGTTGTGGAGCCGCATCCACCTCCGCAACATCGGGGAATCCCACCGATCTGCGAATACACTGAGAATACTGTTGGTGCTGCCGCGAACACGAGACATCAGGGATGCACATCTTTTTCTAATAATCGCGGCAAAACCATCAATATTATTATCTGAAAACATCCCTGACGCACTACACCCCCACGGCAGCCGCAGCAGAACTCCAGTGCATTATTATATTGAACGCGTAGGTCGCTCTATGTCCGCTGTGTATAGTCCGTACCATAAAAACACGTTTCTTGTATGTGAGTCCCCTGTTATTTGTTATTTAATTTTTAGTGTTTTTTGTTATAGCCGCAATATAAATAAAAACTATGTGAAAATTTCAACTGTCTACCTTTTACGGTGCTTGAGATACAGACAGCCCTCTGACAGACAGACTGATTCGTCAGTCTGTCTGTCAGAGGGCTGTCGGAAGCTGTCGGAAGGTTACCCTACGGAACGGAACCTTAACTTACCCTTTAACTTAAACTTAATTTTTTTACCAGAAGTCTTTATTTTCCAGTTGCATACCTGTATGTAGACGGAATACATTTATCAGACTATGTTTTTATTTTGCAGTGTTATATTCGGAAATGAAACCAACCCAGGATTTAGAAAACACCAGCAACTAAAACAATACTCATTATCAACTTACACTGGATTTCAATGCACATTCTAAGAATTTAATTCATCAAGTTTTTGGAAATACGAGCAGTGAAAATCAGAATTTAATATAGTCACCCCAATTTTAAATATCCGGAATTTCCATAAATGGCTAGTTCTACGAATTGCTCCCACTCGTAGCGCTACAAAGCCGCTACGAAAGGGCTCGTAGCCGTGCTACGCCGTAGCAATCCTATTATCCCTGACAGGACGAAGTGTAGCCCTTCTGATAATTTATATTTATTGATTTTGTTGGCTTTACTTGGATTTACACAAAGTCTGTATTTTTCTACAGTATTCATATTTCAGAGGTATTCACTTATAGTAATATGTGAGTACCTCTGAAATCTGAATACTGCTAACGAGACAGGATACCAAGCATAATTTTGGTGAATCGGCTCACCAAAATCATGCCTTGGTATCCTGTCTAAATTAAGATGGAGTACGGTAGATTGATCAATCAACCTTACTCAATCAATATGGCAGAAATCGGATCAAGCTGGCCGTACATTTTGACAGTTTTGTTTACATTAAAATTAAAAATTGGCTGCTCGTGAGATTAAAAAAAAATTAAAATCTAATTGCTGTAAATCACGGAGTAGGAACAGAGAACCCTATAATACTCTTGATAAATTCACTGAACTTCAAACGTTCAAATTAACGTTAATTTGAACTTTGAAGTTCATTGAATCGGATTAAATATTTAAATCAAAGTGTAAATGTCAAGTAACTTTGCTGACTTTTATATATTCTGTGAAATTGAGCCTTAAGACCTTTCTAAAACATAAATAGACTTAGTTAAAATGTTAGTTCAGGTTCACTTAGCAGTTTACTGTAGTTGACGCCGGATGGCGATGAAAATGTGTTTACTTTGACGGCCATGATGACAAAATGGCGGCAAATGTCATTGAAAAGTTACAGGGCTGGAGTTAAGTTAGTTTCATGTAACGGACACAGTTTTGCAAGAGCATGTTTGTACCTTTTTTTTGACCTAAGTTCGAACTGAATTCGCTTGCGATAAGCTTACCAATATATAAGATGAAATCTTTATAGCTGTACTAGCTTTTGGACAGGACGCCGCTTCCGTGGCTTAACCTGGCTACAACCTGGGAATCTTTAAGACAATAGTGAATAGGTTACTTCTCTTCAGGAGCTCGTGGCTAAATAACAACAGCCGCACGGGTCGATCTTCAAGGCTAAGCAACGCTTTCCAAGGTTGGTCTGTGGATGGGTGACCATCTTAACATACCGAGTTTCCTCCGTGCCTCGGAAAGCACGTTAAGCTGTTGGTCCCGGCCGTCATTTGTAGATCGTTGGCAGTCGTTACGGATTGTTAGAATCCAGTATATCTGACTCCAGTCTTGCCAAGAAATACTGTGTTTCCCATTTAATGGGTTGTGGAGGTCTGGTAGGCAGTCGCTCAACGTAAAATACTGGTATTCAGCTGAATCCGGTTTGACTGGAAGCCGACCCCAACGTAGTTGGGAAAAGGCTAGGCAGATGAATAGGTTACTTCTAGGCGTGCTCCGTCTTAGACCGCATTATCGCTTACCGCCAGGTGAGATAGTGGTCAAACACGTGCCTATCAAAAGTTAAAAAGAAACATACCTATATACTTCTACAAACAATTTCAACGGTTTATAATATAAGTTCAAAAGTATACATGGGCTAGATCTGAATGACACCAGTGAATGACAGAAATTACGCCCTACTTTGCTATTTAGGGTTCCGTACCAAAAATGCTAAAAAGAAACCCTTATGGTGTGACTAAGTCTGTCCGTTTGTGACAGCTGCGAAACTCTTAATGCTATTTACTTGAAATTTTTTACAGTTTTAGATGACGTTTACTCAACTATTTTGCAACTAACAAAGAAATTAAAATGTATATATTTTGCTTGCAGCAACGACTGAAAGGGGTTCTTAAAAATTCGAAGTGGGGCTACTAGGACTACTGTCATCACATGAAAGAACGCTATTTGCACATTCTCAAACATTTTTTTTCAGGCCACTTGATTCTCTGACGAATCTAGGCCTCACCGATGAAAATTTAAAACATTTCACATTTTATATGATAGTACGGAACCCTTTTTTTTTAGGAATGTGGAATCATCAAATGACTTCTCCCGCTCTAGGCGGAGCGAGAGGGAGTGTCAGACTTGTACTGACTAAAACTCATCCATATTCCTTCATTGCCCTTTGTGTTCCGGAGCCACGGTATCTCTTTCGAATAGTCCCGCGACTCCGGCAGTCGTCGGTCCTTTTGGGCCCCTCCCTATGCTGACTCTCTTTGAGGCGCGCGTGGAACACGAACGCGCCGTCGACACGGCCTGTCGTCATAAGACAGAGGGACGGTGAGCTGCATAGTACGGAACCCTCGGTTTGTGAGTCCGACTCGCTCTTGACTGTTTTTTTTTAATACGACAGCCAATCAGAAAAATAGCGACTGTTAAAGAGTTTATAAATGGACCAATTTATGCTACACGGCTCTCAGGCTTAAGAATGGGATTCGCATGCCTAATTGGCTTCACGAAGACATTATAAATAACTGTACTTCATTAAATATTCAAATCGTGTCTGAGCACTTTCAGAAAATAATGCTCTTTGTCGGGGAAATGGCGACATTTCCATTTCTTGGCTGAAACAATAACAAGCCTTGCTTTCTTGTGTTTTTTATTGATCGAAAATTCAAATATCTTCTTTGATTCAGCATGGTATAGCGGCCCTTTACGTAATATCTATTTATATTCGAACAAAATAAACTTTGTATGTGTCAACGGAAAGTGGCAGACCCCGTAAGATTGTAATAAATCTTGATTAAATTATAATTTCTCGAAATATTATGAAAAAATCGTTTTGTATGTAATTATATCCCATCCAAATTCTAATATCATAATATAGTTATCTATATATTACAATAGTTTCCAATACATCCGTGTCTTATTTAGAAAAAATAGTTAACAATTTCTCGCGTTATTTTACAATCTTACGGTGTTCGCCATTTTCCGGTGACATATGTATGGTTTTGCAGTAATGTTGATCACGATAGACGTCGCACGTCGATTCAGGACGGAGTTTTTACGGATTTAGAAATTCAGAATTGCAATGAATTTAGGTGGGTCATGCTCAAGTGTGACAGTTAGGCCTCGAACAGAGTGATAGGCGAGCGCGGTAGCGACAGCGACAGCGGTTACGAAATATCGAACAAAAGAAACCGCCGCTCACGTCCATAGCTTTGCCACATAGGGTCAACTCACACCGAAAGAGCGGCGAAGGACAGCGAAGCGCAGCGACCCGCTCGGTAGAGAAGGAATTCGCCGGAATTCCCGCGGCGCCGCGGGCATCCGCGCGACTCGTTCGAGTTTCTCATGCGACAATAAGTATTAAAGTAATGAAAATAAAGTTAAAATTCATATGACACTGAAACTGCGCTCCGCTTCGCTGCGCTTCGACGCTCTTTTGATGTGAGTTAAGCCATAGTCTATAAGCTAGCGAGTCTCGTACGCGCTGTCAGTGGGAATATAACACTAAAAAAACTCACAGCACACTAAGCACTTCTGCACCTTTGGGTTTAAAAGAAATACACTGTGGTAGGTGCACAGCAATTAAATAAAATTGTAAATTAAACTTAATTACGGAAATAATATACAAAAATATTTATATTTATCTTACTAATATACAAAAATGAATTGCTGTTCGTTAGTCTCGCTAAAACTCGAGAACGGCTGGGCCGATTTCAGTCATTCTTTTTTTGTTTAGTTCGCCAGAATACAGGCTTAAAGCAAAAAAATTAATTGTCAGTTGACGGGAACGAAGCAGCTGGGTCAGCTAGTAATACAAATAAAATCCAACTACATTTTTGAGCCGTTTGGGGTTGATACTCTTGGACCGAGAGGGGTCCGAGTGCAAAGTTACAAAACGCTTAGTTGACACTTCATCTTACCCAAGGGCTAGTTTTAACCTCGGTCGATAGCGACGGGAATGAATTTTTTGACGCCATATTTTAGTTAGGAGTTTTATTTTCTATTTTAAGTGTATATAGTTGTATTAAATAAATATATATATATATATATAGTGTTGTATTAAAATTAAAATAAATATAGTATTTGTTGATAAAATATATATATAATGCTTAAATAATAAATTAATAAATATGATGTAATAATGGTGATGGTGTATGTATATGCCCGAGATACATTTAATTTTTAAATTACTTCTAAAAAGGAGAGGTTATGTATTCGTCTTTATTTATTTTTCATATTTATGCACTTATGCGGCGATAACTTCGTTGTATTTAAGATTTATTTTACCTTCAATTCAATTTCATTTCACGATATTATCCCTCATGTTGTCCAGATATTTCATTAAATTTCTGCCACCCCTAAAACGTTTCTAAACCAGATTCGCTGAAGGCTGTTACATCGTTAGCTGTCGGGCTATTTTTAGCCCTACCTTTAAATAAACATTAAAGGTAAATATTTCACTTTTTGGGGTTCCGGACGTCCGTATATATAAATTCACGGAACCCTTATAGGATCACTCGCGTCTACGTCGAAGATACTACAAAAATTTTCACAGATTTTTCACAAATTTTGCACACTTTTTGCACAAATATTACACCCATTTTCATGAACTTCGGTGAATCCAATTCGGTCGCGTAACGAAAATAAATAAATTCTGAGTAGATATTGTGTCACTTTGGTGCACAAATGAGAATGTAAAATAGTTTTTTTTTTTTTCAAAATGTGTCGTAACATATTATTGTCATGTGAAAGGGTTTATTGTGAGGATTTCAATTTCTTTTTTAACAATTATAAAGCAGTCAATTATTATTTTAGACATTTCTGTAAATCAGAACCAATACTGTTAAGCACTCGGACTAAGGAAATTGAGTAGTGTTTTGACGAAACTTTAGGCTCATTTCCACCATCAATTAATTTCAAATCTATTTAGTCCGTCAATTACAGTATTAAAAAATAAAGAACTCTTTTTTTGTTTTTGCAAATCAATAAATATTGACAAAGATAAAAATGCATCAAAACTCGGGAGTGGGGGTTCGTGACGTCAGAACGCACTAAAATTTATACCACGGCGCGGCGGCGCGGCTTGGCGTGGCGTATTGAGAATTTTAAAAGCATCGTATCTTCGTCAATTTTGGTTTACGTAAGAAAGGAAAAAATACGGGTCAAATTGTTTTATAAGTGACGGGTTTGCTCTTGATACTAGTCTTGGTCAGAGATGACAGAAACAAAGTCTACGATGGCGCGAGCTTACCCAGAAGGCGCCCGTTCACACTAACTAGTAACTAACTTTGAAGAGTTAGGGTTGTAAGCGTTCGGAAACACAGACCCAGGCAGAGAGTTCCAGTCCTTTGCTGTGCGCATTATAAAAGATTTTTTGATAATCTAACTGACAGACTATTATGATTTTTCATTGGACAAGCCCGCTGCCGGCCCAAGCCGCGTATGTTCAAAATACTTACAATATGGTACTGAGAAAATAACTAATCTTTATGTTCAAAAATACCATTGCCATTGACAACTTTCCTGACATGTTCCTACTAAAAATAGTAGTAGGATTATTTAACTACTAATAATAGTTCCTACCTTATTAGTAAATAATCCACAAACCTACCTACTTCCTAACTACGTCTCCATAAGTCATCAGCGTCTGTAAACAAAAACTTCCTAATCTGCCCCTTGATTAAATATTCGCGTGTTCCTAACTCAAACATTTGGGCGGTAGTTCTAAATTAACCGAACGTTTTTAAGGGTAGTTACATATTTAGGTCGGTACTCACTGCTACAGTTAATGACTTTAATTTTTTATTCGTTTAATGGCAGCCATTTTTAATGGGAGTTGATTGTCGATTTATGCGTAAGTGGAGACCATGCGTGGTTTATGGGAGTTCTTTGTTTTATGTGGTAAAGCTGGTGGATATTTAAAATACACAAAACAATACTATTTTTAACCGACTTTCCAAAAAGGAGGAGGTTCTCAATTCGGTTGTATGTTTTTTTTTTTCTATTTGTTACCTCATAACCCGACGATTATGAGCCGATTTGAAAAATTCTTGTTTTAGCTGAAAGGATATAAAAAAAAAAATCGTTTATTTTCAGGCGTCGATGGCCCATAGCGTGTTAGTATTACCAAAAAAAAAAACTTAGATTTTATGTTAGTAGTAACACTTAGCCACAAATGAGTATAAAAACAAACACAAAAAACACAAAATAGAGGAAGATTTATCAAGTCCCATGTCTGACATGTCCCCATGTGTGTCTGTCTGTGTGTCTGTGTGTGTGTGTGTCTGTGTTGTGTCTGCATATACTTGCAGATTGGTCCCATTTAAATTTTATGAAAATCGGTTACGAACTTTGGATTTTAAATCGAAATAGCTGGAGTTCGTCTACTTGGATGATAGTTTTGTCATCCAAGTAATCGAAATTGCGTATTTTGCTTTTCTGCGATTTTTAGTGGTGTTGTTAGGTGTGGGGTACCACTAAAAAGAGAAAAATAAAAAACTTTTTACAAAAAAATAAAACCGACTTCCAAAAAAAAACACTAAGTACGAAGTAAAAAATAACTTTAATTTGGGAAGTCGGTGTCAAAATACGAATAAACTAACAAAAACACCGACTTCCGAAATTAAAATTATTTTTTACTTTGTAGTTTTTTCTTTGAAGTCGGTTTTATTTTTTTGTAAAAAGTTTTTTTTTTTAAGTAACAAAAAGTAAAAAAATAGTAGAAGACAACGACGGAGATGGGTTACCGACATTTTTCCGTGTTCCTTCTAATACCCTTTGCGTACCAGGGCCGCGGTGACTCTTTCCTTTTTTTTTATTTGAGATTGGCTTGCTCTTGACGCTAGTCTTGGTCAGAGATGACAGAGACAAAGTCCACGATGGAATGAGCTTACCCAGAAGTAGCCTGTTCACTCTAACTTTGAAAAGATTAGGGTTGTAAGCGTTCAGAAACACAAAAGCAGGCAAAGAGTTCCACTCCTTTGCTGTGCGCATTATGAAAGACGCTTGGAAACGCTTAGTGCGAATTGGTGGAATAGCAACAAGGTAGCGATGGTAAGTTGCAGTGCGTCTGGCAGGCACTGGTCCTAGCAGGCCCCGTCTTCTATACTGAAATCTCTTTGAGGCACGCGTACAGCGCGCCGTCGACCCCTTTCTCTCAAGCGGTTCGACTCCTCCTTAGCTAGCATAACTGCTTCGCAGCGCACAGGTGACCGATTCGAATGCCTCCTCGCTCCGGACCATGGAATTGAACAAGGGAGGCTACTTTCTAAGCCCGAAGTCCGTAGTTTAGGGCTTAGTTTCGGGCGTATTCTACTCCTTATCACCGATAGACTTACGATTAGTCCCGAACCCGAACTAAGAATAAAAAACAACACGTTTTTACAGTAACTGTAAAATCGTGTTGTCATCAATTCTTAATGGTTAGGTGATACGGAGTAGAGAGAGTAGAGTTGCCCGCCAGGCCCGGACGCGAGGAGTCGCGGCCGCCGATAGCCTCGATGTCTTAACGAATTTGAAGTCTTCCTTAGGAATTGCCAAAAACTGAGACAGAACTGGAAACTTTTCAAAGTTCTTGACCGAAAGTATATATAAATAAAGGTGCAATTCTACTAATTTTTAAACAACGTTCACAGCCGCATGTCAGTTGAAATCTGTCAAAAAAGCCTCAATTTCCATAAATTTTTGACAGTTTGCTATTGACATGCGAAAACGAACCCAGTCAGAACAATAGTTTGTCATTTGAAGTTAACAACATGACAAACTGTTATTCAATGACAGTTTGTAATGTTGTTAACCAAAGTCAGGTTTTCACTCTGAATTAGAGATTATCAAGTTCTCATAGTCTTAATTCAAGAACCGAGAGTTTATACATGGTTATTACGTGCCTGCTACGTTATACAATTTACTCATTGTCGATCTTCTAAAAAAATTATTTTGACATATCACTTACAAGAATAAATTATCTGAAAATATTCCCCATTTCATAAATTCAGGAATCAAATCTCTTGTGATGAAATTATAATTCCCCGAATATAGGGTTCAGGATCGTACTCTCTAAATCCCAATCGATTTACGATCGGAAACACTTACAAATTTGATTTCCTGCAGGTTGACGACATGACTGTCTGCCGTGTAACGTGGATATTAATTTCGATCGATTTTGAAATTGAAATCGGCTCTTCATGTTGGATTTCTCGGTAGGAAAGAGGACAATTAAACGATTTGTCGAGGTTGTCATGTGTCGATTATTGACAGTAATGAGGGCTACCGTTTTTGTACTCACCAGTTGGCGCCCCTGTCGAATGAGGCCCTTAATCGCAGCATTAAAGTAGTTATTACGCGCATGTGAACAAAGGTAGAAGGAAAATAATTTATGATGGCGGGAACGTGTAAAGCTTGAAACTAAACTAATAGTAATAACACAAAGATTTCGAAAGCGCAAAGCGAAGTCCGACATAGAGTCTGAAGTCAAAATCTAGTACGCCCGTACATCTTTCCTTGAAAATGACATTTTCGTGAGGGACATTTTTTTTAAAATTCGAATTTTAATTTAACTCGTTATTTTTCTATAAATTATCATTGTTAGTATTTTGTTTTTGTAATCGATTAGGATTAATGTGTAAAATTCTTCCATTACTGAGTGAGTGCCTGCCATTTGTACAGCTGAAACTCAAAAGTCGTTTATCTAAAGCCTATTAGAGACAGTTGTTTATCGTGTATTTCCGATACTTTTATTATACAAGGCGAATCTGAAAATTATCCTTTGGCATGTAGATTCCTTGGGAACTGTAAGAGGGCACTAAGAATTTCCCGAAACTCCAACGGGAACAGGAAAACAGGATTAGCGCGTACGAAGTCTCAGGCGAAAGCTTGTTTATCGATATACTGGTTAAAACAAAATTAATTGCAAATTAGTCTCTATTATGGCAAGAACAGTGGCAGCAGCAGATTCCTCCGTGCCTCGGAAAGCACGTTAAGCTGTTGGTCCCGGCTGTCATTTGGATATCTTTGGCAGTCGTAATGGAAAGTCAGAAGCCAGAAAATCTGTCACCAGTCTTGCCTCGGAGAGCCGTGTTACCCAGTTAATGGGTTGTGAAGGTGTGGTATGCAGCCGCTCCACATAAAATACTGGTTCTCAGCTAAATCCGGTTTGACTGGAAGCTGACCCTAATATTGTTGGCAAAAGGCTAGGCAGATGATGATGGCAAGAACAGTGGCCGCTAAAGCATATCAGAGTTCTATGGTATAAATAAGCTCAGCCTAAAATAGTGAGTCAATTTTTTTGATTATTTAATCAACAAATTGACGCACAATCTTACGCGATAAGAACTTGAGGGAAAGGTTTCCTTCAAACCATTATTTCGTTAATGGATTTCCGTGGCGTGTTTCGAGTGTAATAATATCTACTAGGCCTGTTTTAAAAGAAAGAAGGAACGTTTTTTTTTTTAATTTGGGGTTGTAAATAAAAATAACTTTTTGCGAATGCGAAAGTTCTTTAAAAATTAGTAGAGTTGGCCCTAAGGTCGGTGAGTGTGTTTTGCTGCAGAACAACTTGCTGCTCTTGTCGCTAGTGCGGCAGAATTAGCTTCATCTGTTTGCCTGACGGACCTTGACTATTCAAAAGTGCCTGAAACTGGTCTATTTGAAATAAAGGATTTTGTATTGTATTGTAATATATTATCACGTGAACAATCACCTAATATTTTGACATTTCAACAATCGCACTCGCTGATAGAATGGCATTTTATATAGAACCTCCGGTTGTCGAAAGTCATTATTGTGTTGATATATCCTCTTGCTAAGTAAGATGACAAACATTGTAAAAACTGGTCAAAATGTAGAGAAATTAGAGGTTTTTTGACAGACAGGCAGGTTTGAGTGCGTTGCGATTGCGAACGCTTCGTACCTAATGTGCGACCAATTCCCTATTGGGTCCCTCTGATGACACTCGTTGTCACTCTTATTTACGCTCACACAGACACACATTCCTTATAAATAAACAACAAAGAAGTCGTTACCTACGATTATAGAGCGCAAGTTAATTGGGTCGTCTCCCGACCTTTCTCGTGCATTATAAATAAAGTGCATCGCACATGAAAGTTTACGTGGTTGGACGCGCGCCATCTTGAATTATTGATGCTGTCTGCCCCGAACCCACACCGCAATTGACTCACGGCGACTGCAGTTAGATAGATACAGCGTTGTCAAGACCTTTATTACTAAACTAGCTGACCCGCGCAACTTCGTCTGCGTCACATTTTCCTTTAATGCTCCGCTCCTGTTTGTCTTAGTGTGATGATATACCGCGTGTATCTGACATCGACGCACAAACGATTTCCATGGGTCCAGGGCATGATTCTGGACACCCCAGTGTTGGAATTTTTCGTCGGTTCTTTTCTGATTTTTTTTAAGAGTACTACAAAGTATCCGCTCAGCTGAGCTGATATTATTTGTGGCTTTATTCAGATTGCTCTTTTTAGTGAAAGTAGTTATTTAATTATTTTTTTATTAAAAATCTCATTGGGTTAGGTCAGAATAACGATTATGAGCAGTCTAAAGTAAAAAAAACCCTTGAAAAAAATAAAAAATGAGAAAAAAGCCGACGAAAAATTCTAAGTCTAGGGTGTCCAGAATCATGCCCCGGACCCATGGAAATCGTTTGTGCGTCGATGTCAGATACACGCGGTATAGCCATTGAAAGAATTTTTCAAATCAGTCCAGTAGTTTCGGAGCCTATTCAATTCAAACAAACAAACAAACAAATAAATATGTCGGCGTCAGCGACAGCTGAGCGACAGCGGTGGTATCAGGATCATTGTAGAATAAAACACTGAATACAGTACTAAGCTCTCTTTATTAACTGTGGCTGAGTGCTAGTACTTTACAAATAGACAGTCCCCCAAAAACGCCCGCCCGTTACCACATCCTAGTGTTTTAGCTAGGGAGAAGACGTGGCCAACAAACTCCATAGCAACACATCTGTCTTTTGAGTTAGAAGAACTCGCATTTACAACATTATTAAAGAAGTCTGTTTAATTTAATTAAAATAGGTAAACCGACAGTTTCGTTTGGGACGAGTGTCCTAGTCGGTGTCTCGAGCAAAAGTGACCTCGCCAAAGTCCCCACTCTCCAATTTATACGTCTCTGTCCACGTGCCGCCATTACAACTGTCAACTGACGTCACGGCGTTTACCACTACCCACTACTACAATACTCAAATCAGCAACTAATTATTAAATGATTTCTTTATCCACGACAAATATTTCCTCTTTATAATATAATAATAATAATAATAAGTGTAGAAATAAATCTGTAGAGAGGTCAATTCTGTACATGAAATATATTTCCAAAATAACTATCAGGGGGTGATTAGGGATCGATACTGATGCCAAAAATGCAATCAGTACAATTTTTGTCTGTCTGTCTGTCTGTCTGTCTGTCTGTCTGTCTGTATAACCGTTATAGAAACAAAAACTACTCGACGGATTTTAACGAAACTTGGTACAATTATTATTCATACTCTTGAGCAGGTTATAGTATACTTTCCATCACGCTACAATCAATAGGAGCAGAGCAGTGAAGGGAAATGTTGGGAAAACGGGAGAAGTTACTCCATTTTTTAAGCTTCCGTCGCGTGTGCAACCGTAACGGTGAAAGCTACACAGAAATCATGTATGACGGAAATGTTCTCCTTAAAATTATATTAAAAATATCCAACGACAGCATATGTCTATCTTTTATGTTTGACGAACAATAACACGTGTAACTCCCGATAGCTTAGCAGTTCGAAGCTTTCTGATTATATTTGTCTACTCTTACGTTTATAAAACTCTCAGTCGTCCCTAATTAAAGTTATGTTAACTATTCTATAAAAAGAGTCATAGAAATCGGTATAGAAACACCAAAGTTATACATGAAATACGCTAATAACAAGCCATGGTCGCGAACCACAGAAATATAAAAAACAGATCTATGTCGCGAACGCACAGGCAGACGGCTTGCTTGGCGATGGCGATAGGCTAGCGAGTAGCTTCGTAAAACGCCTTACGACAGTTTGCAATATCTACACTATCTACACTAATAATATAAAGAGGAAAACTTTGATTGTATGTTTGTTTGTTTGTTTGTTTGATTGTAATGAATAGGCTCAAAAACTACTGGACCGATTTTAAAAATTCTTTCACCATTTGAAAGCTACATTATCCACGAGTAACATAGGCTATATTTTATTTTGGAATAAATAGGGTTCCGTAAGATATTTGGGTTTTTCAGACACAAGGTGTAAAAATCAACCAGAAAAGTTACTTATTTTGCGCACGCTGCCTAAACTATAAAAGATAGAACCATAAATTGTTCTAATTAATTGTAGATCTTATAAATATCTACAAAAAAGTCCGCGACACACTGGTCTTATCTATGTCGAGTGAGGCACAACAACCATTATTTTATTTAAAAATCTTGATTTTTTTTACTACATCTAAACGCGTTTATTTTACTCATGCTATTAATCCGTATCAAAATAAAGTTTCATCACTAAGTACAGTTTATGTAGATAATATTTGGTCTTTGAATGATTAAAATCGGACGTTTGGTTTTGAAGTTATGGCGAAATTAAAATATTACGATTTCTGCTGTTATTTAATATAATAAATGCAAAAGTTTGCGAGTGAGTTTGTGTGTAGGTTTGTTACTCAATCACGTCAAAACGGCTGAAGGGATCGGGGTGAAATTTGGAACAGGGATAGATTATGGTCTGAAATAACACATAGGCTATTTTTTATCCCACGGGAACGCGTACGAAGTCGCGGGCAGAAGCTAGTAATATAATAAGTGTAGATGTAGACAAGCGTAAGGCTTACTGTTTACTGGAGTAGAGAGAAGAGGAGCGGAGCGGAGCTATGCCAATATTATTCAATCGAATTGCATTAAATCTCCCCTTCGCTTCAGTGGACACTGGACAGGGATTCGCGAATTAGTCAGCTAGGCTGGGCTAGGTCAGCTAGCTAGGTATGATGATTGTCATTAGGGTTCCGTACCAAAATGATAAAAAGGTACCTTTATAATTATTATAATTTTAAATATATATTTCTTATATAATGTATGGACTTTGTCTCGAAATAAATAAATGAATTGAATTGAATTTATGGTGTGACTAAGTCTGTCCGTCTGGCACAGCTGGATGCCTCAAGAACTGCTAATGCTATCGACTTGAAATTTTGGAATAGTTTTAGATGACGTTTGCTCAACTATTTTCCATAGAATAAAGAAATAAAAATGTATATATTATGCTTGCAACAACGACTGAAAGGGGTTCTTAAGAATCGAAGTGAAGCAGCTAGGGCATGTGGGGTATCATATGAAAGAGCGCTATTTGCACAATTTCAAACATTTTTTAATTTTTTTTTCGACTTTGGACGAAACTGTTAAGAAAACTACCATTTCCCCCCTTTATCTCCGCAGTTTGCATAGCGAAAAATCTGAAATTATTCTATGTGATAGAAGTTTATGTAAAGATAACAGGAAAAATAAAACGATGTCTCTAAAAAGCACGCTTTCAGAAATCATCAACAAAAATTACATTAGTTCTACTAGCGTTTAAGAAATGGCGCTAATCTAAAATTCAATATACATCGCGGTGTTAAAATTCTATCTGACGAATATTCATTTCACGTTGTATATGATAGTATGTTTTTTATTTTTTTATTTTGTTTTATGTGTACCGGATGGACTGACACCAAATAAATATTTTTTTGTTTCTTTCTTTGGACGCCTTCCGGTTGAAAAGATGAATTACGACCGATACTACCTATCCATTTCATGTATCCTTATTCATGCGAATATTGTATGCATACAAAAGAGTACAAAATAATTGTCAAAGGAAGTTAATTGACTCTCTAATAGAATAATGACATTTGCGCACTGCCATAATGGCAACTGCAACAGTTCATGGCCAACCGCTGAATAAACTAGAAATCAATTCACTATACTGGAAAATCGGTAGAAAATTGTCAGAATATTCTATTTCTCATGTCTCCTGTCGCAGTCTGCTGGAAGAAATTGTCAGAATATTCTATTTCTCATGTCTCCTGTCGCAGTCTGCTGGAAGAAATTGTCAGAATATTCTATTTCTCATGTCTCCTGTCGCAGTCTGCTGGAAGAAATTGTCAGAATATTCTATTTCTCATGTCTCCTGTCGCAGTCTGCTGGAAGAAATTGTCAGAATATTCTATTTCTCATGTCTCCTGTCGCAGTCTGCTGGAAGAAATTGTCAGAATATTCTATTTCTCATGTCTCCTGTCGCAGTCTGCTGGAAGAAATTGTCAGAATATTCTATTTCCCATGTCTCCTGTCGCAGTCTGCTGGAAGAAATTTCATTGGAAATAAGCAGTTCCTTTGTACTTATATTTATAATGTTAACTTTTACTATTTTTGTGTGTACATAAATAATAAAATAAAATAAATAAATAAATATTCTTTGATATGCAAGATGATTTGAGATTTTCTAAGGGAAAATGAACTTACGGACTTCGGTCTTAGAGAGTTGCCCCCGTGGGACGTAAAGGGCATTAGAAGGAACACGGATGGATCAGAAAGACTCTGACAATCCCTCCCGGTCCGCTAGGATTCATTTGATGATTAATGACAACACGATTATGACAACACCAAAAAATAAAATAAAAGAGCATAGATCCATATTATTCTTAGTGATTTTAGAGTACACTTCTTTTTTGTGTATCTTCCCCGTGACAGGTTTTTTCGACAGCAGAGTTTTAACTTTATTGTTCCTATCAAGATGATGAACTATATGAAAGTTTGTTTGTTGCAGACGGAGGATGGACATCCCTCGGCCATCATGCGCCCTCGTATTGGTGTTGCTGTTCTTAACTCATCGCACAGAGTAAGTACAATATTCTAGTATTATTCAACCTGACATTGTTCTACTCATGCTACCTTCTTCTCACCCAAGGGCTGACTTTTAACCTCGGACAGAGGATAAGCATTGTCATAGAATGCGGTAATGCCGTCTTTTGGGCTCACTTCCAGTCTTCTAGTTTCCTTGATCTTTTGCCGTACGCACATAATTTTGCCTGGCAACACGGACATATATTTTTAAAAACTACACAAATAATATTCCCCGTAATATCAAGTCAGTCGGGAAAAGCCGTCTACTACAATTTAAAAGTAAGGCGTCTGTGATTTATGCTGAAGAAGTTTCGCAACTTAATAATAAGCTCGCAGACAGCTCCGACTTTGACATATTTATTATTATACGAGTTTCTACAAGAAGATTTATTATTTCTTTAGTTATTTTATGCATGACGGATGTAATGTTTACTAAATTACGACACATGAATCAACAATGAACTATTTTTACTTGTTTATTGGGTTCTGAAGTTAAAATAGACTCTACCTTCGTATTATAAAGCTTATGGCTAAATAGTGACAGCAGCACAGGTCGAACTTCAAGGTTAAGCAACGCTTGCCGCGGTTGGTCTGTGGATGGGTGACCATCTTAACATACCGAGTTTCCTCCGTGCCTCTGAAAGAACGTTAAGCGGTTGGTTCCGGCTGTCACTTGGAGATCTTGGCAGTCGTTACGGATAGACAGAAGCCGGAAAATCTGACAGTGGTCTTGCCAAGGAGTACCGTGTTACCCAGTTATTGGGTTGTGGAGGTTTGGTAGGCAACCTCTCCTCGTAAAATCTGGTTTGACTGGAAGCCGACCCCAATTTATTTGGGAAAAGGCTAGGCAGATGACTGATATTATAAAGCTGAAGAATTTGTTGGTTTGTTCGGTTGAATGCGTTAATCTCAAGAAGTACTGGTCCGAATTGAACAATTCTTGTAATCTTGGATAGTCCATTTATCTCAGGTCACTCCAGGCTATGACATCATGCTACGACCAATAGGAGCGGAGTTTTAATGAAAAGTGTGACGCAGACGAAGTTGCGTGGGTCCGGTAGTTTATTAAATTACTTACAAAAACCTTCCTCGAGAACTACTCTATCCATTGGTGAAAACAACATGAAAATTGGTGCATTCGTTTTTCAGTTAATTGCGAACAGACTGACAGACAGACAGACGCGGCGGAGGACTTTGTTTTTAACCGACTTCCCAAAAAGGAGGAGGTTCTCAAGTCTCAGTTGTATGTTTTTTTATGTTTGGTACTTCATAACTCCGTCAATTATGAACCGATTTGAAAAATTCTTAAATATACTTGCAGATTGGTCCCATTTCAATTTTATCAAAATCGGTTACGAAGTTTTTTCTGCGGTTTTGCAGTGGTGTTATTAGGTGTGGGGTACCACTAAAAAGTGAAAAATAAAAAACTTTTTACAAAAGAATACAACAGAATTCCAAATAAGAAAAAAACACTACAAAGTAAAAAATAACTTTAAAATACGAAGAAACTAACAAAAACTAACAAAGACTTCCGAAATTAAAGTTATTTTTTACTTTAGTAGTGTTTTTTAGGGTTCCGTAGCCAAATGGCAAAGACGGAACCCTTATAGATTCGTCATGTCTGTCTGTCTGTCTGTCCGTCCCTTTGTCACAGCCACTTTTCTCCGAAACTATAAGAGCTATGCTGTTGAAACTTGGTAAGTAGATGTATTCTGTGAACCGCATCATTAAGATTTTCACACAAAAATAGAAAAAAATCAATAAATTTTGGGGGTCCCCATACTTAGAACTGAAACTCAAAAAAAAATTTTTCGTCGAACCCATACGTGTGGGGTATTTATGGATAGGTCTTCAAAAATGATATTGAGGTTTCTAATATGATTTTTTTCTAAACTGAACAGTTTGCGAGAGAGACACTTTCAAAGTGGTAAAATGTGTCCCCCGCCCCCCGTAACTTCTAAAATAAGAGAATGATAAATCTAAAAAAAATATATGATGTATGTTACCATGTAAATTACCAGCGAAAATTGGTTTGAACATGATCTAGTAAGTAGTTTTTTTTTTAATAAGTCATAAATCGTAAATCGCAACTTTTGCTTATAATATATACCTACAGCTGTTTGTACGGAACCGTCGGTACGTGAGTCCGACTCGCACTTGGCCGGTTTTTTTTTAATTTGGAGGTCGGTTGTATTTTTTTGTAAAAAGTTTTTATAATATGTTGTGACAGCACGTGAATCAACATTAAACTATGTTTTCTTGTTTATTGGCCCTGTTAAAATAAACTCCATTCTTACGTATCATATTCCTTCATATAATAATCTATTAGTAGAACGGATAACGTTGTTTTCCTAATGGCTTCTTACGGAAATGAAACTCAAAAAAAAAACTACAAAATAAAAAATAACTTTAATTTCGGAAGTCGGTGTTTTTGTTACTTTCTTCGTATTTTGACACCGACTTCCGAAATTAAAGTTATTTTTTATTTTGTAGTGTTTTTTTTGGAAGTCGGTTGTATTTTATGTAAAAAGTTTTTTATTTTTCACTATTTAGTGGTGCCCTACACATAACAACACCACTGCAAAATCGCAGAAAAGCAAAATACGCAATTTCGATTATCAAAGAATCATCTAAATAGTCAAATTCCAGGTATTTCGATTTAAAATCCAAAGTTCGTAACCGATTTTGATATGATTTAAATGGGACCAATCTGCAAGTATATCCTTTCAGATAAAACAAGAATTTTTCAAATCGGTTCATAATTGACGGAGTTATGAGGCATCAAACATAAAAAAAAAAAAAAACATACAACCGAATTGATAACCTCTTCCTTTTTGGGAAGTCGGTTAATAAGGACAGCAGCTATTGTGATCTTGTTAAAGAAAATACACTTTCGCTTATGTAGTAAACGGTTTTTGTTGAATAAAATAATTATAATACTTACTGAGGTATCTATAAATATGTATGACGTCATAATTTATTTTTTGTGAATAGTCAGGATTTTTTAAGATACACTAGAAATTTCTCCTATATCATCGGTGAGTCCTGTCGTTTATAATGTTTTTTATTAAAAAAAACTAGTCAAGTGCGAGTCGGTCTCACGTGCAAAGGGTTCCGAACCAATTTTTTTTTCACATGATTTATTGCATCATCGCTTTAATATCAGGTAAGATAGTGGTCAAACGTATGCCTATTAATAGTAAATAAAAAAAATCAGTATTTTTTTTTTTCGGTGATAAGGCGGAGGGTATGTTTATTTTGGTCTAATTTTCTTGGAAAACTTCAAAACTAATTAAAACTATGAAAAAATAGGCAAGTATAGTCAAAACCTTAGCACTTTTTTTTCAGTTTCTGTGTCACAGCGTGTTTTTCAGGAACTAACGTCCATATGTGTAACTATCAACATAATCGGTCCAGTATAACCGGAAAAAACTGATTGTGACAAACGGACAGACAGATACCCGAATGATTCTATACCTAAGGGTTCCAATTCTCGATGTTTGGAACCCTAATAATCTACTTCAGGGCCTATCTTCTGGACTTTATCAAACTTTAATCCATCAATCATACAAGTATGCGTTATGATGTATTGTCTATTTATAATCAACATTAACAATTGATCATAAATCATTTGAGAAAGCAATAAGTTTTAATAGCAATAAAATATTGATTTGTAGTGATTGTTATAGTCAGTTATAATGCCTTCTGCTCATCACCATTAAGATAAACATGAAAAGGCTTGTTTAATATGATTTATAGATGACAACTGATTCTATCCATTTAATTCAAACGAACGGCGATGCACTCCTAGTGTTTTAGCTGTGAAAACATCTGTCTGTTGAGTTAGAAGAACACGCATTTATAAGATCATAAAAGAAGTTGGTTAAATGCAAATAAAATATGTAAACCGACAGTTTCGTTATAAAGCAGTGTCTTAGTCGGTGTCTTGAGCCAATATCCTCACTCTCCAACACGACTCTGAGGGCCTAGCACGAATATTTTTGACGTTACGTAAAATTTTACTACAGCTACAATACTCGTTTTGCACATAGTATTTATTTGAATTTGAAACTATATTCATATTTTTGAATGATATAAATTGTATGTCCCGTAAAATTAAACCAAAATACTATGGGGTTGTAGTTTTTCACATTCAAAATTCTCTTACGTTAACGTTACTACGTCAAAAAAATACAACCGACTTCCAAAAAAAAACACTACAAAGTAAAAAATAACTTAAATTTCGGAAGTCGGTGTCAAAATACGAAGAAAGTAACAAAAAAGAGTAAAAATGTTTTTTATTTTTCACTTTTTAGTGGTGCCCCACACCTAACAACACCACTGCAAAATCGCAGGAAAGCAAAATACGCATTTTCGATTATCAAAGAATCATCTAAATAGTCAAATTTCAGGTATTTCGATTTAAAATCCAAAGTTCGTAACCGATTTTGATATTATTTAAATGGGACCAATCTGCAAGTAATATCCTTTCAGATAAAACAAGAATTTTTCAAATCGGTTCATAATTGTCGGAGTTATGAGGTAACAAACATAACAAAAAAAAAAATCATACAACCGAATTGATAACCTCCTCCTTTTTGGGAAGTCGGTTAAATATTCGTGCTATGATTAGGTACAACTGACAACTGACGTCACGGCGTTGACCACCTTTGTACTACAATACTCAAATCATTAAATATACTTACGTTATCCACGACATACAATTTGATTTTCTCTTGTGTCCAAACTATGTCCTTCAAGGTTGATTATAGAATCTAACATAATTCTAGACCTTATTCTTCAACTAAGATTATACCTACACCCACAATCCATTTATTTATAACGTTGACACAGTAATAAATCCCTCATATTTTTATTTAGGTACTCTTTAATCCAGTAGGTTTGTGGGCGGACTGTATGTTCGCCCAAGTCCGCCCACAAACCGACTGGGTAATTTTCTCACAGTGGCGGGTCTTATCTTCTAAAATCATCCGGCAATTTTTTCATATGATACGCGTAGTACCTATTATTTAATTTCAGCCTTCGTTTGTATCGTTTTGAGTTGAATATTGAACTAGTTTAGAGTTACAATCATTTAAAATTTATCATTGCCTTGATCTTTATTGATATATGTCACCGGAAAGTGACAAACACTGTATGATTGTAAAATATCGCGTGAAATTGTAAACTTTTATTTCTAAACTAGCTGACCCACGCAACTTCGTCTGCGTCACATTTTCCATGAATGCTCGACTCTTTTTAGTCTTCGCGTGATGATATTATAACCTTCCTGGATAAATGGGCTATCTAATACTAAAAGAATTTTTCAAATCGGACTAGTAGTTCCTGAGATTACCCCCTACATACAAACTTACAAACAAACAAAAGAGGTAACATTTGTTTGCAAGTTTGTATGTTTGTAAGTTTGTATTTAGGGGGTAATCTCAGGAACTACGGGTCCGATTAAAAAAATATTTCAGTATTAGACAGCCCATGTATCGAGGATATAGGCTACATGTCATCACGCTAAGACTAAGAGGAGCCTAGCATTAATGGAAAATGTGACGCAGACGAAGTTGCGCGGGTCAGCTAGTATTATATAAAAGCAGAAACTGACTGACTGATCGATCAGCGCACAGTCGAAACGACTGGTCGTAGAAACGACTGGTCGTAGAAACGACTGGTCGTAGAAACGACTGGTCGTAGAAACGACTGGTCGTAGAAACGACTGGTCGTAGAAAGCTGAAATGTGGAATGTAGCTTCCTTACACTCCGTAGGGGTACACTAAGAGAGGATTTCCCGAAATTCCCACGGGAACCAGAAAAAAACGGGAAATGTGCGTACGAAGTCGCGAGCGTAAACTAGAGTTCTCATAAATAAATGATAACAAGTTGTTTGAACAAGTTTGTGTCGGGCGCCACACCCACAGATCGGTATTTATCGTCAAATATCACTTAAAAGGAGCTCGTGGCTAAACTACTTATAACAGCCGCTTGAGTCAGTCTTCAAGGTTAAGCAAAGCTTGCTCCTATATCGGGGTCGGCTTCCAAACAAAGATTCAGCTGAATAACAGTGTTTAAACGTGGAGCGGCTGCCTACCAGACCTCCACAACTCAGTAACCGGGAACACGGTAGGAACCTACTTCTTGGCAAGGCTGGTCATCCATCCACAGACCGATCTCGTCAAGCGTTGCTCAACTTGAAAATCGACCCGTGCGGCTGTTATTACTTATCTACGACCAAACTACCCACTGTTAGATTTTGACTTTCTCATTTTTAGGGTTCCAAAAATCCGTTAAAAATGGAACCCTCAGGATCACTCAGGTGTCTGTCTGTCTGTCTGTTTGTCCGCCTACCACAGTCAGTTTTCTCCAAATCTACTGGACCGATTCTGTTGAAATTTGGTATACATATAGGCTTTTGTGACCCAAAAACCGACACTTTACGTAAATTATAACATATATTTCACGTAAATAAATAAATTTAATTTCAGGGTCAACATAGAAAAACTAAATTTAAAGTTTTTTAAACCGTATCGTGTGATAAATCAATGAAAGGACTTACTGGGGGTTTTCATAATTTTTTCATAATTTTAAAATAAGAACATTTAAAATAAATAATAGTTTTGAAGTTATTCCAGAAATTAGACCAAAAATTACCAATCCAAAACTAATGAGCATAAAATATTGAAAAAAATACAAATACTTATATAATATGTTACTAATATATTATATAAGTATAATATAATACTTATAGAACTCTATATACCCAAAGATTACAGGAAAACATATAAGAAGTCTGTAGTGTTAAACTAACATGTCAATAAAATGAAATTGGTTCAGAACCCTTTGCACGTGAATCCGGCTCGCATTTGGCCAGTTTTCTTCTCCATCTCGAGTTTTCCTTTATTAAATCTATATCTTGTAAGATAACACCGGGCTGGAGACGGCACAATGATGGACATTATTTACTCTTCCATTTAATCTTACCGTACTTTTGTATTTTATTCTATCTTTGATCAATCTGTACGGGTTTTTACAACGATTAGTCGTTCGAAGACATGTTGTCAAAACAAACGTTAAACTAAGCTGAAGTGAAAGGTTGATCAAATAAATTTGCATTAGTGAGTCGTGAATTATTTGGAACTTCTTCAATGTATCATCATCTGCCTAGCCTTTTCCCAACTATATTGGGGTCGGCTTCCAGTCAAACCGGATTCAGCTGAATACCAGTATTTTACGTGGAGCGGACCAGCCAGCGGTGCGCCAGACCTCCTCAACCCATTGAATGGGTATCACGGTACTTCATGGCAGGACTGGAGTCAGATTTTACCGGCTTCTGACGTTACGACTGCCAAAGATCTACAAATTACGGGACCAACGGTTTAACGTGCTTTCCGAGGCACGGAGGAAACTCGGTATGTTAAAGATCGACAAATGACGGGACCAACGGCTTAACTTGCTTTCTGAAGCACGGAGGAAACTCGGTATGTTATGATGGTCACCCATCCACAGACCAACCTTGGCAAGCGTTGCTTAACCTTAAAGATTGATCCGTGCGGCTGTTATGATTTAGCCACGAACTCCTCATCATCAGGTTTTTAAGCATACTTAGCCTTGTCATCGTTATGCGGCATAGTTTGATCTTAGCTCAAAATCCTATAGACTAGTTTTTTTTATATATCAATGAGACTAAGGTAATTTTTCAGTTCAATGAGCGATAGCGCCAACAAGAAGTAGATGCAAAGTGATTAAAAATATAAAAAGAAAAAACGGAGGTAACTCCTTTTTCTCAGACGCAAAGAAATGCCTACATCGCTATTTCATTGCATAAAGAATTAGATTTATCGCCTCCACAACAACACAGTTTCTGGTCCTTAAATGTAGCATGTTATTACGATGCGTGTCTTCTGTATCATGTTCACATGATAACAAAGTCCCTATTTTTCTAATAAACTACTGTTTTTATACAGCCCTTTTGCCCTAAAATACCTACCTCTTCCGTTACTGAGTGAATGACTACAACGCACAGACAACGTGAAGACAACGCACAGCCGAAACTACTTTTCGTAGTAAGCTGTACATAGGTTTCTTAGGGACTGTAGGGTACACCTAGAGAAGATTTCCCGATTTTTAACCGACTTCCCAGAAAGGAGGAGGTTCTATTCGGTTGTATTTTTTTTTTTATGTTTGTTGCCTCATAACTCCGACAATTATGAACCGATTTGAAAAATTCTGGTTTTATCTGAAAGGATATACTTGCAGATTCGTTCTATTTTAATTTTATCAAAATCGGTTACGAACTTTGATTTTAAATCAAAATAGCTGGAATTCGTAGGGATGGTTTTATGTCATCCAAGTAACCGAAATTGCGTATTTTGCTTGTCTGCGATTTTGCAGTGGTGTTGTTAGGTGTGTGAAAAAGTTTTTTATTTTTCACTTTAAAAAATAAAAAACTTTTTACAAAAAAATACCTACAAACGACTTCCAAAAAAAAACACTACAAAGTAAAAAATAACTTTAATTTCGGAAGTCGGTGTTTTGTTAGTTTCTTCGTATTTTGACACCGACTTCCGAAATTAAAGTTATTTTTTACTTTGTAGTGTTTTTTTATAATGGTGGGTATGTTATCTGGGATATGTGCTCTGTCTTACTGTTAAGATGGCAATCAAATCCTATCTCTACTACATCATGCATAATATAAAACAAAGTCCTCCACCGCGTCTATCTGTCTGTCTGTTCGCGATAAACTTAAAAACTATAGGTACCACTTTCCATGCTGTATTCACCAATGGATATAGTGGTTCTCGAGGAAGGTTTTAGTATACCGCGTGTATCTGACATCGACTCACAAACGATTTCCATGGGTCCAGGGCATGATTCTGGACACCCTAGACTTAAATGTTTTCGTCGACTTTTTTCTCATTTTTTCATTTTTTTCAAGGGTTTTTTTACTTTAGACTGCTCATAATCGTTATTCTGATCTAACCCAATGATATTTTTAGTAAAAAAATAATTAATTAACTACTTTCACTAAAAAGAGCAATCTAAATAAAACCACAAATAGATATCAGCTCAGCTGAGCTGATACCTATATGTGGTACTCTTGAAAAAAATGAGAAATAAACCGACGAAAAATTCCAACACTGGGGTGTCCAGAATCATGCCGTATTATGACGGTAAATTTTACCATAGCTATAATACTCATTTTGCACATAATATTAATTGAATTAGATACATCAATTTTAATTAGATACCCATATTCATATTTTTAAATGATCTAATTTTGGATGTCCCCTATACAATTAAACCAAAATACTATGGGGTTGTAGTTTTTCACATTCAAAATTCGCTTACGTTAACGTTACTATACGTCAAAATATTCGTGCTAGCCCCTCAGACAACAAAGAGTCACCGCGGCCCTGGAACGCGGCGGGCGTTAGGAGAAACAGGATGGGTTTTATTCAGTAGGAGTCTAACAGTTCCTTCTGCTTTACCCACCGCGGGAGTCATTTGATGATTTCCGATACGTAAACTCGTGCGAAAAGCGCATAGAAATACGACAGGCTCTTAAAACTGAAATAATCAAAACAAGTAGTTGTATCTGGCAAATTTTACGATTCCTTGATTAGAAATTTTCATTGATTTGCTCCATTCAAATCTAAATATAACCGTACTAAATTGCACTTCTTCTGTTACTGAATAAACTCTAGCATTCAGTGAGGTAGTCAATATTAAGTAATTTGCGATACAAATAAACCCACACAACATTTTCATGTACGTCTGGGCAGCGCGAAAAGCGAAAAATAAACAGTGTTTTATTAGTCTTACTGATTCAAATATCTCTTTTACAAATTCTTCAGAGACTCGAAATTTTTGGCGGCAATAAATCAAACAGATATTTAATTTATAACTCACGTGAAAAATAAAGATGTCAAAGGTAAGATTTCTTGAATGGTTAAGGGACAAATTAATCTGTCACTTTAAATTGTTTTATAAGTATTTCTGATTAAACGTTAAAACTTGTAAGGTACGATAAAATCTAAAGTTGTTAATAGGAAATTAAAGTTCTTTGTTCTTCTGTAAACTACTTTTTTCGTACGTAGGTATGTACCTATTGATTGTGATGGCGACCCAAATATGGCGTGTTTCGTGGTTTCCATTGCGTTCTTCATTGATTTAGTTTCCATAAATAAATAGCCGTCAGTAGATAGATGCCTCTGCGTTAGATTGCTGCTAGGAACAATGTTGTATAGAAAATGTCACGCCACAGACATATTACAAGCTACACCTTCAGCACATTATGTTGTCAACACATCTTAAGAGAGAATCAAGCCGGGAAACAGGTCATTTATAACAAGACCGGATTATACATATCCCACTTGTAACACAAATAATCAAATACAACGTATTTCAAACATCATTGCATCTTTAGCAAGTTTTTAGAAGTTGATAGAGTGAGTATTCAAAGATGTTTTGCAGAAAATTCACGTCTATTCAGTCACAATTGATTAAATCCCAATTTAAATGGAGAATAAAGATTCTATGTACATGCAACCTTCGTAGAATGCTGGCAGGGGATAGTGTTGTGGTATTTACTTTTTTTTATTTGTGATGGGCAAATTAGACCGATTCGATTCCGTGTCGGTAGGGAACCGAATTCGACAATCTCATTTCCGAGTCGAAGAACTGTCAAAACACTATTCACAGATCCGAACGGATGTGTTTTTTTCTATCCGATAGACCATTATGTTTATGGGGAACGCTAAAAAATGGTAGTAAATAGATGATCGTGGTAGAAAATTTAAAGTAGTAAATAAAATTGGTTTATTTGAATATTTTGTTCCGTTTAAATATGGAATATAAATACAGCTAGTTGCCTAATAGATAGCAAACGACACAAAATAATTTTATTAATAACCAAAATAAACTTTATTTCGAATAAACCTGCTTTGTAAACAGCAGTCTGTCAAACTGGCAAAGCGGAAAAAGTGTCAACTTTTAAAACTTTAGAACTATTTTCATCAACTAGCTAATAGGTACCCCCAAATTACCTTGTATTTCTACCTTTAGCTTACTCACTGATCGTCAAAATTCTATAGTATGGATACACAAACTTCAAGTTTTGTATTCAAAAGAAAAGAAAAATAGTATAGATAGACACAGATACAGTCATTAAATAATGGCAGGTAACTTATTTTATTAGAAAACAATTTGATTTGACTTGGGTGTACATGAGATCTCACAGGTACATTTTGCTATGAAAGGTTTGTGTAGCAGGATTTATACTTTTGTAAAAAAAACTGTCTGACTTGACGGCAATCTTCTCTTCGGCCAATAAAAGAGAAAGTGGATTCAGTCGTGTTGTTCGTGGCGCCTAGTAGGGATGCCAGTATTAGTTATCAAGTCCTTTTACGGCAGATGAGTGCGTTTCAGGGAAATAGGCCCTTATTTCTTCAATGAGGCTAAGGGCCATGTCGGGTGTTAACCTATAAACGGACTGAAACCGCGGGTCGGCAAAAGGATTCGTCATATCCTAGGCTCTATGAAGAGACAACGTCTCCTGCCTCTGTTGTTCTGCGGCACATCGACGGTCTCTGGCTCGCACAATCACATAGGGGAAAGGCGTACAAAATGACATAGGCGGACAAAACGACACACCGACCTTTTCTACGAAACCGCAGACTATTTAGTTCGCCCGCCGATCGCTAGAGTATCGTTTTGTAACCTGTCATAACCTGTGGCCATGCCAGTGACACTCGAGCTGGCTTGTGGCACGGACGACACAAACAATATTTTTTACGTTCAGAAGAACTTTTCGGGTTCATGTTGTTTGTTGTTTCAAGTGTCATAAATTAACCGGTTTATGGTTGTGTTGGTGTCAAATATTAATGATTGAATTAGGTAAGTTCATGCATGTGTTTGAATCTCAATATCTCTAGTAATTTTTGTGTATTTGCTTTCAAAGCTATGAAGTATTAAAGTGGACAAAATGACATACCACATGTACGGGTAAAATGGCATACTATGTCGTTTGACCCAGGTACAGAGTTTAAATGTTGTTTTAATTGAGCATAGCTGCTAATTGCATAATTTATTTATAAAAAAAAAAGTTTTTTTCAATGGAAATCTTATTCTTTGTTTCAGTAAGAAAACTAATCCATCAACATGCCTCGAAATTATCAAAGAAAGACAGACCGACAAAGTTGGGATAGTGTCGATGGAAAAATGAAATGGGCTGGCTGATGGCTTCTGAAATGTTAAGAGTTCCTCAAGCCAAAACAAAACCTTAGTTCCAAACAATAAGCAAAATTCGTTCAAAATGCAGTCAACGGATTACAGAAAACAGGTCTCTGGCCTACATATTTCCAGACCATTTGTTTGAGCCTGCTGAAACGACAAACATCCCCTTACAACCAGATTTGGGAGAAGCTGAAGAAGACCCATCGGCAGTGGCCAATCCATCCATTCCTTCAGTATCTCAGGTAGAGGAAAATCAACTGTAGGAAGAAGATCCATTAAGACCTTTGACTTCACAGGTTCTAGAAGAAGCAGCTACTGCCATACCGTCGACCTCAAACGAGGCTCATGCATCATGAGCAGATTTTACCAAAAAGACAAAGTAAAAAATGCGAACTATGAACTTAATAATTATTTTTAATGTCAATTTTCCTATGTCATTTTATACACACAAGGTATGTCATCTTACCCGCATAGGACGGACAAAACGGATTTTGCTCACTTTTTCTAAGATTTCTTGTAATTTGTTTAATTTAATATAAAGTCAAAAGATCTCTTTGTATTCGATAATGTAGCGAACCAAAGTATAATTTAGACTGTTTAAAATGTTAAAAATGTTGATTAATAAAGTTTTATGACTGATTTAGCAGAGGGTATGTCATTTTGTACGCCTTTCCCCTACTCCATCTACCAAAATACTTACCAAATTACGAGTATGTTATCTAAAATCTTGAACGAATATCACATTTCCGTAAACACTTTGACTTTATGTAAATAAGTATAAATCGATGAAATACGGTCAATACATTAATAAAAAATCACTTACTTACTTCAGGCAGTGTTTAAAAAGTTTACAGTATTTTTATTTCACTGAAATAAGCTGGAAATATGGTTTATTTATTCGTTTTAATTTCTTTCGATATGACTCCCGATAGCAAACAGCTGTCGGAAAGATTCGAGTCTTCTTATCGAATTTGAACTGTCAAAATGTTTCGGTTTCGGATCTGTGAATTGCGTTTGGAGGACATCTTCGATAACTTAGACGTTCGATTCGATACGGAATCGAATCGAATGGTTGTGAATAAGGGTACAGATTTTAAATTTCATTAGAACAGAAATTAATTGATCCCGTCAGACTTATTTTTAATCGTTCGTTGGTATAATGTTGATGATTTTTATTAAAATTAAAGGAAAAGGAAAACTCACACATGGGTTGCGTACACTTAATGTACATGGTTAAGACAGGCAAAAACAACAATCAAATCGAATAAAAAACACCTATTTCCACTCGTCTTTCCCCAGATGCATGAATGGTGGGAAGATCAACTTCAGGGAGAAAGAAAAGCAGATTCTAGATCAGATCCTGGGCCCGGGGCGGTACGACGCCAGGATCCGACCTTCGGGGATCAACGGCACTGGTGAGCAAGCGCTTGGCTTTGAGCTTCGTATGGTCCGTGGTGAAGCGATGGCTAAGGAATAAGAAATAGGAAATAGACATCCCTATAAAAATAGGAATAATTATTAAAGGTAGCATTTTGGAATAAACAGGTCTGAAGTTTATAGGTGATGAAGATTACACTGTCATGGTTTATAGAAATAAAAAAATAAATACGGACGAGTTATATGAGTGTATTATAGGGAATTATTAAAAAATAAAGGCACATAATCTGTATTTCACTCGAGTATCTTAATATTGAATAGAATAGAAAATATTTAGAAAATAAGATAGATAAATAGGAAGATAACAATAAGTAGAAGAAAGAAAGGTCTGGAATTAACAGGCAATGAAGAGATAATGATAAAGGCATTGATAAATTTAGACTTAAAATTGATAATGATAAAGACATTGATAATAAAAGTAGGCTAAATATTGAAATAGAGGAAGGAATTAATTAGTAAGTAATTAGTATTGAGATGTTATTGGTTGCAGTGGAATACTTGAACTGCTATAATATATTCATGGATTCAAAGAGTATTAATTTCGCAGATGCACCGCACTCCGGAAATCGTAAAATGGTCGATGAAAATGAATATACAGCCGAGACATTTACACAGCGTGACTGTAAACTCAATCCATAAATATATCAATGGACACAAATACGCATTTTACGCAATAATGAGTGCGCACGTGCCAACGTGTTTTGTTTTCATCACTTTCAGAAATTATGAAACAGTTTAAGCATCGCATCGTTTACTTACATGGCAAAGTATATAGTTACTGATTACCTGTCTTTATACGTATGGGAAAAAGTATTGGTTAGTTTATGTATAGGCTTTAACTAAGGTTACACTCGTTTTTCGACCTCATTTCTCATAAAAGCTTAGAACGTAATTCTCAATAAAGCTACGATGATAAATGTATTTCGTATTGGGGCAGACCACTTAGTGCTCAACCCAGTGTTTGAAAAGACTACCTGAGTATAGAATTCTACAAGTCTAACAAATAATAGGAGCCATCTCGAAGTAGTTTTGACAATCATTTATCGTTGTCAGTTCCTATGCCTTTAACAATTTCTGGTAGATTAATGACAAACTTGTTATTATTTCTGAAAGGCTTTCCAGCCGTGTTCATATCAACGTCTATTCTTCTACTGTTCAGCAAACATTTTCCTATGAATAGTTTAACCATCGAATACAATACAAAAATATAGTAATACTCTTCTAACTTCTACTGTTACCAACCTGACTATTCGGACTACTTTTCTCATTATATCAGATCTGCTATATATCTAATCTGCCACGACAGTCCTTATTTACTGTCCGATAAATTTGATTCCCTTCAGACTTGCCACATCGTCTGCCAAGTCTATTTCATTCATGCAAGACGGATGTCTCTCTAGCCTCATTTACAAATGTGTGATGTGTTCCCTTCTTCCTAATGGCTTCGTCAAAGCTTCTAATGCTTGCATAAACAAGCGTGTCTTCCATTAGTCATTTGTTTACTTCACCTGTTAATCTCCCATCTTAATCTATCATACTTGAGAGCCTTTCCACATATAGTGCAGTTGCCATATCCCTGAATTTGGCACTGGTGTTGCCCATTCTCTGCACTCGTGGCTATATTTTATCAGTTTTTGGCAATCGTGAATGGGGATTAGGTGTAAATGTACTTCGGTTATTAGACTTAGAATAGAACTCTGGGAGAGTTCTAAACTATTCATTGTGTAGAAAAATAAGGTCATGGTCATAATTCGATGTGATTCCTACGATTGGGATTTTTAGGAGAAGTTCATGTTTAGCAGTATAGACAAGCATAATATAATAGATATTAAGGACAGGTCTATTGTAATAACAGATTGTTTTATTATTAGAATAATCGCTATCGCTTCACCCACAACTGGACCCAAGCTAATAGAAACATTTAATAGCGAATAGTAATGTAACGTAATAGAGTTCAAATTGATTTATCTACTGAATAAATTATAAGAATTTTGTTTTCCATATCTGAACGGATTAAAAAAGACACTTACGATGTAAGGTATTTTTTGTTTCTTATGTATATAATAACTATGCTATTTTTAATTTTGTTCAAATCGTTTTTATCGAAACTAACAAACTAAGTTCGTAAAACATAGTTTATTTTGACATTGAATGAAATGTAGTATTTTACCTACTGGCTTTCCAATTTTTATCGTTAAAAAAAGGCACATAGGACGTCACCTCATAATTTCTATAGAAATACTGAATGGCTATTACCTCTGCCAATTTTCGTATCGGCAACACTTGGAAGATATGCAATACTTCTCGGCTATTTACCTCCGGAATGTGCGGGCCACATGTGAACAGTAATAATAAATGTACTGTCAAAAGGAGAATGCTACCTAAAATAAACCAGAGAATGTGCGTCTTTTGATAGTGTCAGCTAAATATCGTAATGCGAGTCATTTGTAACTGTTTTTATGTGTCCAGTGATTTAAAGTTCATATAATGCACTCTAGCCAATGTCATCTGAATCTCCGGTCAATACTGTTGGCGGTTATTCAAATATTTTGTATTTTATTTCTGCAATTTTATTTAGTATAGGTAGAGCTTGCATACTTCTGAAAGTACTATTAACATTGTTGAGATTGTTTTCTTCCAAAATGGACTGTTTTCTTGGGTTTGATAATTATATTATGTTCAATGTAATATAGAACGGTCTCAAATTCTACGTCTTCTTAAGCCCAACCCACTTTTTCGCTTCGTATATTCGTGTATTTTTCTTTCATATGTGGATGATTCTTTGAACGGTTTTAGCTAATCTTGGACATTGAAAGGAAGTCATTTGTCTGCCTGTCGGAACACATTAACTTGAGGCTTGATAATGCGGAAAAAAACATCGTAACGCTATACTTGTACATTTTATTATGCCTTATGATCGATTAGTTAATGCACACACATTTTGAATATAAAATGTTGATATTCAAGTTTCCTAACTCATTAATCTGGAATTTCATTGTTATTTTCGTGATCCAAAGCAATACCGCTGAGAGAAGTTTTATCAAAAATATTTCAAAGACAAGATCTGAATTCCCAAGTGGTACACAAAAAAGCATCAAAGTGCCACTCAGGCGCTAGATCTCGTAATTTCCACAAGTTCATTTTGTAACAAAAGAGGAACGTTACGTGAAACCATAAATCACGTCGCATTTTTTTTTCCGCCATCTTGTTACAGCTTCGCGCGGGAATCGGTAATGGAAAAACATTTCTTGGGGCTCTTACTTAAGTGTGATTTTTTATGATTTTGTACAGTTTTCGCGTTAATGGAAAGGCATTTAGATTGTAAGAGGTTCGTGAAAATGTGAAAGTCAGCAGAGTTAGTGGTTAGAAGCTGAAAACGTATCGTTAGGTGGTTTCCGAGTTTTTATTATTCCATTTTTGTATATTTTGCTTCATCTGGTGTAACAAATTGATTGCTTCTGACGTATTATACCTCGTACAAGAAACTTATCTTTGCAAATATTTATCGACTCATGTTGCATTCATCATCATATCAAAGAGCTTTTGACATCTTCCTCGTAAGAATCGTCGAGTTTTATTCACATTCAGCCTTCAGCGAATTTATATATAAAAGAGAACCAATCTATCATTTAAGACCTGAATGCGAAATTGAATAAACGTCGTTTAATGCAAAATGGCAGGATCCATCTTGGAAGTTTTATTGGTAAATGTGGAGCAAGAATGAAGAATGACATTAAAGAAACCTCAGGTCATAAATTGGTAACAATTCATCTTATTAAAGCTGTAATTCTTTTGGAGTGCGCCTATACTCACAGACTTGCTTAAGATTTTGGATATCAGAGTTTTTATGAAGAATTAACAATTTAACTAATAACAAAGCAGGTACACGATGAAACATTACTCACCTACTAAATATTTATTGATATTTTATTTATTGCTAGTTGAATCCGAAATATCTTCACCAGGTACGGTTCTCCTCTAATATTTTCTTCAACAATTACCTTAAATTAATCACACACGTTCCTTTACAGTCCCTTTCATTGTCCTCGTCGTGTGTTACTATTGAATTGACCCCAAACGGCTTTGCAGGGGTCTCATTAATCACCTTCCTAATGGGTCAGGGCTGTCATGCTTCTGAATCAATTATCCATGCTCTAAAAATTCCAGGTCCAGTTGGTAGCTTGAGATTAATGGATCGGTCGCTTTGGTCTTTGGGAAAAACGATCCTGTTGTCAAAACTTTCTTAGTTGTTGTCGAAAGATAATTTGGAATTTCGGTTAGATTAATTCGTCATCAAATAAGTACTCTGGTATGAATTTCTCTATATTGTTGGTTTTTGGCGTAACCACGTTTTGCAGTTTCTTTCTCGTTGATTCAAGAAACAACTGATATGTATTTTTAGGTATCGAATGATCGTCTAGATTTGTCGACAGCCCTGTTTATAAACTTTCTATTTGCGGTGTGCCCAGCTGTCACCGACTGTATTTTGAACGACTCACTCGAAACTCATTCGTTTTAGGTATGAGAAAGGCTTTATGGCTATATTTATTCCTACATTAACTTAACCAAAATAGTATTTTGTTTAAAAACTGCTATTCAGATATCTATTTTATTTTTGTCGTTCTCTCATTCCAAATTACGAATTCGGTGATCATTAACTTTTTCAATTTATTATTTTTCTCTTTTTATTTTATATTTAATCGTATCTTATACGACATCGGCAGAAAACAAATATTCAAAATTTTCGCTTTTAAAAATTTTCACCTATTCTTTTATTATCAAATCGTTAAAGATTTAATTTAACTACCACAGAAATAATTATCGGTTCCTTATCGAACAGTTACAATGTTAATATTAAAGTATTAATTTCCTTTTCGGGCTACCTATTTACGCTTGGGTACTAACGTTGAATAATTTATGTGTTAACTAACACGCGACCAGTAACTGTTTCCTCTATGTTAGATTAGAATAAATCGTTTTGACCTAGACACGTTTCAAAACAATAACCTTTCACCCTATTAAGTTATCAAAATGAAATTATAATTCGACCTGAATTTGATTGACTCATCCCAATCGCTCCATTCATTATATTGGTGTCTTCATCATCATCGCCTGTGTTAGTTGCTTATATAATAATGATTTCATCTGTGCTTTTATTCTTATTAAGTTTTAATTAATCTGACATATTTATTGATTCTTAACAATTGTGTATTCCAATTCACCGAATGGAATATTGATTGTTCCATATCTGAATGATTGATTAACGCGACAGACTCCTTAATACAATTTTAATTGTTTATTCAATGGACTGATTGGTAGGAGACTGACCTTTTTTATTGATTTGTCTGAAACGTTTTAACAGATGGCCCAGCTGTAGTTAATATTAACCTGTTCGTGAGAAGTATAACGACTATAAGCGACATAAAGATGGTTAGTAACGAGCAAGAGAGAGAGAAACGTAATATTTTATGTTAGTGTCTTTAGATTACAACAATACAAGGTGCCATTGGACAAGACCACAAATAATGATCACCAAGGAATTGGAAAAGCAATGAAATGTATTGGATTGACGTGAGCGATCCAACGGGAAAGTGATCCAAAAATGTCAATCCATATAGATCCTTGTGTTTTTTTTCTTGTCGATCATCAATAGCTGTCTTGTCTAAAAGAGCAGAACGTAAAGAGGTTGTAGCGTTTGTTTGTTAAATAACAGAATTAGAAATATCCATCATTGTGACCTCAGTGTAAGGAATTCAGACTTTAATTTTCCAAGCTCGTACCTGCACATTTTTGAAATACCCATAGTAGGAAAATTTAGTTAGGCAAAAGTATACATTTTGTTTAGATTATTAAGACCTAATTTAGGCAGATTGGCACGTAATTAATTTTTTTTTTTTAATATTCAAAATTTCACTGTTTTTTTTTCGTTTTCATATTGGTATTTTTTGTTTCTGATATGGCACGTACATTTTGCTCATAATTACGATCTTGGACAAATTAATATTTAATTTGAACGTAAGGAAACATGAGAAACAAATGTTACAGCCTATTTAACTTTTTTTTTGTACGGGAGCGGGCGTGTTACGGTAAACGAGAGAGCAGTTCCTTCATTTTGTTTTTCATTAAATAATTATTTTCATTATTTATAGAATGATAATTGATATTTAAAATATATATTTCATGTGCTGTCATTTTATTTTGCTGATAATTTTCTTGGTGATCCCAATTAAAATCCTTGTTATTACAATATTTATTTTTATTTCTGTGTTATTTTTACTTCCCTGATAGGTTTTCTATAGCTGGTGTATACAGGTAACTTATTATAACTAGCTTAATAGTAAATTCAGATTGACGATATTATTTGCTAGAACTTGCTGCTTTACAAAAAAAAAATGTACCGCCTTCAACAAATAAGTAGGTAGCTGTTTTAAAATAAAGACGCTGTAAACAAAAAAATTACATATGTCTAAATTATCCGCTATTATAAGAAAGCTTAATAGAAGCTGTAATATATAAAAAAATTTCGTAACATATAACGTCTGCAGTAGTCTTGCGTTTTTCGATAACGATGGCATTGAGTGGGCTTTTAAAAAGTTATCCGTTTACTCGTGTCGTGACACTATCTCTATTAGTTATTCAACAAAATGTTGCAGTGCTATTAAATAAATCGATAAAATATCCAGATCACGCGATCAAAGCGATTTGTTGGGTAAAAAAAAACTAATTGTCACGGAATATTAAATACTTTACCTTTCATTCCTACAATTATAATTATTGATCGAGTTCTGTAAACTAGACTTGGTTCGTGGATACTATCAAATCATAACTAAAAACTAAAATGTGTAGTTAAACTTTATCTATACATATTTAAGGTGGGATTTTAAAAGCGACATACAATACGTTGAAGTTGAAACCGATAGCGTCGTTAGAAAGCTATTAGGAGCAACATTTCATTATTTATTCTATAAAAACCATTAGATTATTTTTAGACGTTTCAGCTCAAGTGGGAGTTACCGAATATATTAGGAAGGTTTAGAAATGGTGTAAATTATAATAGGTTCAATCAAAAAGAGGTAGTTTCACTTCTGAGGATTTCAAACTAAATTATTAAGGGGTTGAAGCCTTCAACCCCTAATATTTTGACTTTTTGAGTTTTAAGTTTCAATTAAACTCAAAGAAGTAGTTTCATCCAATTCTATGTGAAAATTTACGACACAATAACTAAATTCAAGTACGTTTTGGGTAAACCTGCAAAATAGGGAAATTAACTTTCTTTCTCTTAAATAAATTAAATATGAAATTCAATCTGACAGTTAACTTAATACAGATTAACGTTGAACAAACTAAACAAACCCTATTTAACGAGGAACACGTAGCTTTCTAAAACAAAATGTTAATTTCCGGCACACGCCATGTTTTTCCCCAAGACGGTAGTCTCTCAACCCTGGAACGTGATTTAGCGTTTTTATATCGACATTAGGAAAAGCGAAGCAAAATATAATTTTATTAATGCATACGAAAATACATAGGGAAAAGCTTAGAATGTGTGGTAGACGTCAGACGGAAAATAAATTCTAGAATCTACCTTTCTTCATAAACTATTCTCTTTTTATTATTTTATTTAAATAGCTTGTTTCTCAAATAAATGTCATTCTACATACGTTATTACTAATTAAGATAACCCCAGCCCATAAAAGCAATTATTTAACTTTAATCATTTACAATTATGTTTGAACAATAATTTCTTCTTATACTTGTATATTTTATGTAACATTTTAGTTGTTTTATTTTATTTCTAAATTAAAAGATTCTGCTCTATATTACACTAACACAAATTCTCGTCGACAAGCCGACATAGATTGTTTGCAGCGTTTTGTTTTAACCCAATGTCGTTTGATTTGATGTTAGAGGTTTTATTTGATCACAGTTATCTTTCTGTTCGTTTGTGTGATAATTCTGTCGGATCATTCATGAGCATAGTGTACATTATGTTTCCAGGTATACAGGTGAGTCGCTAGACACTGATATATATAACGCGCATTCACGAACTTATGTTAGGCCGTAGTTTCATAATAATACCGTGATTTATCGTATATTTTGCTTGGTACTTAGATGGGCCAGCGGTAGTGAGCGTCAATATATTTGTCCGAAGTATATCAAAGATCGATGACGTCACAATGGTAAGTCAATGAGGACAGACTGGGCCGCTATTAGTGTTACAAACGTATAAGTTCTCTGTATCCACGCGGTCAAACAAGTCAAATGAATGGGCAACTCTCTCCTGTTGACTAGGAGTGATTTACCCGACACTATGTGTAATGTTCATTTTTTCTTATTCTTTATTTTTTCCTTTCGATTTCTCTTTAATCCCGTTTGGTGTTGACGACCAAAATCGTTTTTAGACGCGCGTCTGTTACTTCTTAGATCGCCAGTACTGGTATAATCCTAGCTTTATTAATCAGCATCTAAAACTAACATAGAAAAAAAAAAGTAGTCTTTAAAGGTTTTAGTTTTATTTCTTTTTTAATTTTAGACTGGCTGGTTGTCCTTATGAGTTCATCTGACGGGGCATTAGCTTTCTGTAATGAGATGGACTGATCAGTGTGGTCGCTGATATTGCCTCGACCATCTTCAGTTCCACTTCATTATTATCTTTAAGCATCTAACATTATCATCAACTTGCGTACTTATCTCGCGATGCTACTCGTATAGTGTGGTTAGGTGTTCTATATGAAGCGGTACAAACAATATATAAATTTAAATTGTTGTTTTCTGTCGTTAAGGCTATGCGCCAACGTTAGTCCATGTCAACATGTATCTACGGTCCATCAGCAAAATAGATGATTACAAAATGGTGAGTGTTTTCACAAGACCTGATGTAATCTGTGACGTTTTTATTATAAACTAAAGTTTAGATTTCTCTGTGGAACTCGCGATCCTCTGCTCTTCCGCCGGTGTAACCCTATAGTTCTTCAGCCGCGGTGGCAGTGGATCGCGCCCAGTATTATAGATCTGTCTTGTCAACTTTGTTTATAATAAAAATTAAAATATTATGCAATTTCTGCACTACGCTAAACATTTTCAAGCTATTCGTAAATATTGTGTTCGTGTTTTTTGTTTCTTTTCTTTTCCCCTTAATTTTTCTTTTGTTTTTCTCTAATTTGTGCACCTTTTTTTCCTTTCCTAAATGTACCTATTATTTAACCCACCTTTAATGTTAAAAGTTTAACTAAATCTGTTGCTAAATTAATACCGTGGTGCGGTGCCGCGCACTTTATTATTTTGTTTTTATTTATTATTAAATTCAGACTTCCGTAGTCTGAGCACATCTAAATTAAAAAACCTACAACTAAAACTTATAGATAATGAAAATTGTCGCTTAATAATTTTCTTTTCTGTTTCTTTACTTCTATTCCTTGTTGTTTTATTTGTATTTATATTTAGAGAACACTCCGGCAGGAGCGTCTCAAGTTGTAAAAACACGTACAGGATGGACTATTGGCACTAATAGTAGATAGCACTAAATTACAGATCAGCAAACTAACCGCTTCGGTATCACAGCACTGATACGTTCAAAATTCAATTTGAACTCAATTGTCTTAGAGACAAGAACTAATCACGTAATGTTCTAAACAAAAATCCGGCCACGCTTGTAGGACACGGGACCGCGGCCCGCACCAGACACCATCATTTTATTTATTTTCCTTATATTTATTTGATCATGCTTGTTATATTGATTTCACGCAGATGAGGAGATTATAAAAACTATTTTGGTCGTGTACGTTGATTGTAATTAATTGTTGATATGTCTTGTTCATGTGAATTTGTGTTGTGTAATCGGGACGTACCGCCGCGCCCGCACTCGCCTTCGTGCTTGGAACGGTGGCTGCCCACCAATATGTGACACCCGACCCCAAACAACAGCTAGACGTAACGTAGCTCTAGTTATACTGGCCGATTGTGCATGAAGGTAACAAAAGCATTCCTTCAACGAATGCTGAGGACGGTAAGTTCGATCTGGGCTTCGCTTCTGTGCATGTTGCTTCGACTTGTGACGCTCGAACGTTCACTTTTGGATAAGGATGATATTTTGGCCAGTGGAGTTAATATTAGGTTGAGAAGCCTTCATTTCCTTCATAACATGTATTTTGAAACCATTATCTTTAAGTTCATCAACTTTGCGAAATCCATCTACATCTCTTCTATCATTAACATTTGTGTAACCACTTGTGAAATTCGAGTCCAAAAGTAAATTTTCGAGTGAGCATGTTTGAACTTCTTCTGTAAGCATCTGCCGGCTTTTGTTGTACGATAATTCATTTGACTTGCTGAGATGTCGAGGGATCCTCTAGTGCATTGTGCCTTGATGTCAAATTAATTATTGAGCGAACCTTCGACACCGTCCCTTCCCTTAGTGTAATATATCTATATGTATATAATCATGTAGTGCCAGTATCTCCTAGTTTGAAACTTTAGCACTTAAACTCTTGCCACTATTATGTTATAGTAAGAAAGTTTCTAAACAGGTTGATATTGGTACAAATAAAAACACGTTAAAAGCTTACTGGTAAAATAAAGTCATTAGTTAATAGCTTTGTGCGTAAACTAAAAGACTAGACGATAAAGATGACATTTAAAGTGAAGAAGCTTTTAGATGCACAGATGCTACAAAAGCAAAGTGGAGAAGATGTGATTAGCATAGAATAACTTGGTGTTGCATTGAAATATTGTCAAAATGGAAAAAATAATTCGTCAAAGAACTTTATCAAGAAACTGGTGTAATTTTACAACCGTAATTTAGAGCAACCATGAAACAATTTCTCCATAAACATTTTGAGAATTTTTGAAAAAATATGTGTAGGTAACTCCCTATACTTTTTGACAATGTATCAATGTGTTTGTTCTGATTAACGATGATCTCGCTACAGGTGGATGTCATGTTTTCAGGAATACTCGGTACAGTTAACGTTCCGAGAACAATGGTTAGATGAACGACTGAAATTCAATAACTTGGGAGGTAAGTGATCTATTTTTAGAGAAACTATTTTTTTTTTTAATAATACATAGATTTTGAACGCAATGTGTGAGTACCTGGAAGGACTTGGCCTCCAACCCTTTGCCCGGTAGTGGAACTGCAACGGCTAGGCAAATTAAACCTTTTTGGTATAGGGAAGGCAACAAATAGGTATCCAATAATACAGATGTATCTAGCGAAATGTTCAAAGAAAGCAATTTCCTTTTCAATGCAATAAATAAAAGCTAAAGTGGCAATGAAAATGTAAGATAATCTTCTAATTGCACATTTACGTTACTTTATCATTCTATCACATTCCAGTCTTGAGCCTTTAAATCCACAAAATTGCGCCAAAATCTTGAATCATAAATTTTCCGAAACACTAAATATTCAAATCAGAATTTCCTCAGTAAAGACTCTGGCCTTATGTGTCAATATATGAATAATCATTTCCGGTCATGTTGTCTTTTAAAACTATGTCAGTCTCTGAGCCTGTGTCGATTTTATTCATGTTTGTCCTTTTAATACTACTCTACTAAACTTTGTGTTCATGAAACTTTCTGTCCATTTTTCCACAGGTCGCCTCAAGTACCTGACCCTGACCGAAGCCAACAGGGTCTGGATGCCTGACCTGTTCTTTTCCAACGAGAAGGAAGGTCACTTCCACAACATCATCATGCCAAATGTGTACATCCGTATCTTCCCCAATGGCAACGTGCTGTACAGCATCCGAATCTCTCTCACTCTGTCTTGCCCCATGAACCTCAAGCTGTATCCCCTGGACAAACAGACCTGCTCACTGAGGATGGCCAGTTGTAAGTATTTTATTTAGTAATTGCTCTTAATCATCATTATAATTTAACCGAAAGACTATCACTGCGGCACATTGGAGGTATGCAACTGTGCATCCAAATGTCGTCACAACGGCTGGTCCTATGACTCGCATCTCCAGCGGATTCCTACAACCTTCACTTGGTTGTCAGTATATTTTTAAGTTGCTAAATGTATGGTCGGATTACCGTACATAATAAATCCAAACAGTCTTCTATAGACCCTTGCTGCTTGTTACATACCGAATACCTACTAGACGAGATACTAAAATAAATCCTCCTGGAGTAAAATGAATCTAACTGAATTAGAAAACAGTGACCCAGCTATAACCGTTTACCAACGGTAAAACAACATGTCATGTACAAAAATTACTTAGCCCAGCTGCTCCCAACAGTTCGCGGCAGATATTCGGGCGCTCCGTTTACATTTCATTATGAAATAGCCTTGTTTACTCTGCGGGCTGTCTTCGCGAATCGCGTTGATTTTCATCACCCCAGTAAACAAACACAGCCTTGGATTTGTAAAAAGGTGTTTATTTTATTGTCTTCTTACTTTTTTGTAATGAGAATTTTTAGATTAGAGTTTGTGGTAGAATTAGTTCTAGTTAAACTGGTTTGATCACGTTTATATTCATTAGATAGTCAGTATCACTGCTCATCAACAAATTGCTAATCAACATTCTCATTATTGACTGTGATACCATCTGCTACTTAGTTCTTATTCTTCTTCATTGTTCCAATGCCTGTAGAAATCAGGATTTCTTACCATTTTTGCTGGCCCTCACAAGCATTTCCATCTTCATTCAAGATCACATCATCATAAGCGTTTCCCTTTCAGATGGCTGGACCACCGATGACTTGGTGTTCCTGTGGAAAGAGGGCGACCCCGTCCAGGTCGTGAAGAACTTACACCTGCCTCGGTTCACGCTTGAGAAGTTCCTCACTGATTACTGCAACAGTAAGACTAATACTGGTAAGTTTTTTTGTTCCCCTAATTGTTATCAGCAAAAGTCGTCCACCATATATATGGAATTAAAATCGGTTTTCGTAAAATAATTCACCCCGTAACTATCTCTTATTCTTTTTCATTTATTTTTTTATGAAATAAACAGACCAAAATACTTCTAAAATAAAAATATCCAAAAGCATCTTTTTTTAGTACATTTAACCCATACATTCTATAACACTATATCGGTCTTCTATGTGACCAAGCAGCTACGAGTTGAAATCCTGGCCCATTAATTCACAGAACTTCACTATCCGTCACCGAAACACTCTTCCACTTCCAGGTGAATACAGTTGCCTGAAGGTAGACCTGCTGTTCAAGCGAGAGTTCAGTTACTACCTCATCCAGATCTACATCCCGTGCTGCATGCTTGTCATCGTGTCCTGGGTGTCCTTCTGGCTAGACCAGGGTGCTGTGCCGGCAAGAGTGTCACTAGGTAATGTACCTTTTGTAATGTTTTAGGCCACTCAAATCTGAGATAAAAGAAACAGACACTACCATGGGCGCTGGGAGGGGTTCACAACATGTCTAACCCAGACATGTTGTGCACCCCTCCATCTATGGGGGATGTGTTTAAAAATTATGCATGGGCTTGCATTGTATTTCATGTTACAGGAATATTCTGTAACACACAAATGACACGTCATGTTTCGACACAAAGTGCACGAAATTTCTAAGAGCTTGTAAACTGACATGATTGACTTTGCTGTTTGAAACTGATACCCCTGTCAATCTCTGGAAGCATGCCTTTTTTTTTTTTTTTTTAGGGATGGGAAATCAAAAAAACCCATCCATGTTCCTTCATTGCCCTTTGTGTTCCGGAGCCACGGTGTCTCTTGCGAAGGATGCCTACTATGTTAATACTGAGAATTTGGCTAAACACACAAATTGCTGCATTAGAGTTTCCACGAAGGCTTTGTGGAGTTATGTTGGCGATAATGTTACACAGACATACTCAGTTAGTTACCTACCGCAACAGTTTTCTTAAATACTTATTTCTTTTTCGTGCATTTTTACGTGTAGTCGGCCATACTATGGATTTGGGTTTTCCTAGTCGAACCTATTGATATTCGGTTTTATTTATTTAACTAGCTTCTGCCAGCGGCTTCGCCCGCGTGATCCCTAGGGAACATATTCCCGGGATGAAAAGTAGCTTATGTGCTATTCCAGACTATAATCTATATTTGTTCTAAATTTCATTAAGATCCGTTAAGCCGTTCTGGCGTGATTGAGTAACAAACAACCAAACTTTCACATTTATAATATTACTCGTTTGGTGTAAAGCGAAATTATAACCATCTTCCCCTCGACATAATTATTAAAGGATATTGCAAACTGTCGTAAGCCGTTTTCCGAAGCTACTCGCTAGCCTCTAGGCGCCAAGCTAGCCGCCTGCCTGTGTGTTCGCGACCACATAAATAATCCTTATAGCATGATTCAGTATTCACGCGCGATGGCTTATTATTAGCGTTTTTCATGTATAACTTTGGTGTTTCTTTACCGATTTCTATGATTCTTTTTTTATGGAATAGTTAATAATGTTAACTTTTATTAATGTTAATTAGGGACGACTGAGAGTTTTATAAACGTAAGAGTAGACAAATACGATCAGAAAGCTTCGAACTGCTAAGCTATCGGGAGTTACACGTGTTATTGTTCGTCAATCATAAAAGATAGACATATGCTGTCGTTGGATATTTTTTATATAATTTTAAGGAGAACATTCCCGTCATACATGATTTCTGTGTAGCTTTCACCATTAAGGTTGCACACGCGACGGAAGCTTAAAAAATGGAGTAACTTCTCCCATTTTCCCAACATTTCCCTTCACTGCTCTGCTCCTATTGATTGTAGCGCGATGAAAAGTATACTATAACCTGCTCAGAAGTATGAATAATAATTGTACCAAGTTTCATTAAAATCCGTCCAGTAGTTTTTGTTTCTATAACGGTTATACAGACAGACAGACAGACAGACAGACAGACAGACAGACAGACAGACAGACAGACAAAAATTGTACTGATTGCATTTTTGGCATCAGTATCGATCCCTAATCACCACCTGATAGTTATTTTGGAAATATATTTCATGTACAGAATTGACCTCTCTACAGATTTATTATAAGTATAGATAGATAGATAGAAGATATGATGGTTTAATATTAGTGTTTTTAATGCATGCATGGAGGGGGAAGAAACATTACCGCACGTACTCCTTGAATGCGAGGGCGTCGCCGAAATACGGAAGCAAACTATAGGGTCACCAAACTTGCTCACAGATATCCTGAACACGCCGAGAAAACTTAACTGTTTCTGGAGGGAAGTTGGGTGGTTGGAATGACAGCCGCCATGGCTCACGTAAAATGGTCCAACGTCAGGACTAAGTGCGGAAACCAAAACCCCCGAATAGAATAGAATAGTGTTTTTGAAGTGAAATTTCTTTAGCGGCGTTGAGTACTTTTCTTGGGATGGGTATAAAATGTTGAACTCACGTCAGGACACGTGACCTGATCAAAAATTCGAATTCGTAAGACGGATGATTCAAAAATGCACAACGTTAATGTTCCAGTTTTCACTTCTGCCGGCACTCCCGGAGTGCAACCCGTTGTATTTTTTCTTCGGTTCCAATTTTCTATTGCATGAACTGGCTGTGCCACCCAACCTACTACAGACCTTTAAATCTAGATTTTTCTGTTCCAGGAGTGACCACATTGCTTACGATGGCGACACAGTCTTCAGGCATCAACGCCTCCTTGCCACCTGTGTCCTACACCAAAGCCATCGACGTCTGGACCGGCGTGTGCCTCACTTTTGTCTTCGGGGCGTTACTAGAGTTCGCCCTAGTCAACTATGCATCTCGCTCTGACATGCATAGAGAAAATATGAAGAAAGCGAGACGGGAGATGGAAGCAGCCAGCATGGATGCTGCCTCCGACCTGCTCGACACTGATAGCAATGCTACTTTTGCTATGGTGAGCTCAAACCCGGTACTTTATCAACATTTTTGTAATAGTGCTTTTGGATTGAAACCTAGTTACGCTTTGACAAATTTTCTTAGATGTTTGAGTGGTATTTTGTCTATTTTGATACCTATAGTTATAGTTTCTTACAATATTTTTGCATACCGTCAAGGCTTTTTCAGATAGTCTTGTGAATTGTGTTTGAATGATGTGAATGATTTTTTTGAGTGGTTGAATTTATTTGATCAACTTTCGTTTCAAATTATGTAGCATAGGTAGAGAAGACAAAAGTTTTGGTAGAATTAGTTTCATTACTTTACTTAGGATTTGGGGTCCTTTTGTTAGTTACGTTACTTTTGGAAATTTTATTATACTCCATAGCCTATTATGCATGCATTTCATGGAGATGATTTAGACCAGAAAACAATTTCAAATGATAAAATATTAGAATTTGAATTCAAAAGCACATAGCCCTATAATTTAGTCGAAAATGCAATATGTCCCGCCTCCCTGACTGGTCTGCAACAAACAGAAACCCTTGGTGCGCGGCGGCGGCGGTGTGGTGGAATCCAAGATGCGGCAGTGCGAGATCCACATCAACCCGCCGCGCAAAAACTGCTGCCGCCTGTGGATGTCCAAGTTTCCCACGCGCTCCAAGCGGATAGACGTCATCTCCCGGATCACCTTCCCACTTGTGTTCGCTTTGTTTAATCTGGCTTATTGGTGAGTATGATTCCGAATGTTTCGATTGGGTATTGATTGGGTATTCTCAGAATAAAAAATCAGTAACCTAATTCACCCTCTGTGTTGTGAACTCCCTAGAATTAAATTTTGAGGTGTGGTGTTGGATCTGAATTAACCATTCTTCTTTGCGATAGAGATACTCCTCCCGTAGTTGTAACAAGAGGTGACTAATGAAAGTCAAGAATGTGCAATATCCAGTTACCCACCCGTGTTCTAATAATTGTATTGTGAGTTATTGTGGAAAATCTTTCAGGACTATAAGTAAGGAATGAAGTCAGCTCTAACGCCGTCACTTCTTGACAATTCAAAAGTGCCTGTAAGTGGTATAATTGAAATAAATGCTTTGACTTTCAAACAATCATTTTAGACTTATAGGTTTTAATACTTAGAAAGCCTTATAAATCCATGCCTTTTCCGAATCGTCATCATCGATTCCTGGTTTCCCAGATGTGTATGTAAAACGTTGTGTATCATGTGGTCAGGTCGACGTATCTGTTCCGCGATGAGGACGAGGAGAAGTGATTCTCCGAGTCCCTGGAGCGCGGCGCGGGGCCGTTGCTGCTTCTGGTGGTGGCCGTGCTGCTGCCCTACGTGCTGTTCGCGCTGGCCTACGCGCTGTGCTTCCGCCTGGGCGGGCCGCGCGCCGTGGGGGCGCTGCCGCCGCTGCCTGCGCTGCCCGCGCGCCTGCGCCGCCTCCCCACGCGCCCGCCTCGCGTTCCCACCCGCGCGGTCGACGCCACACCGACCTAGACGCTAGAACTCACCCCATTCATTTATCGTGACATATTAGTGCTTTATTTTAATCACAGTCTTCCTTGTGACAGATTCCCACTGAGTATTCGTTGGCGTTAGTGTAATTAGCAAAGCTCAAAGTGTTGACATGTATATAAATGTGCCCTAGTGCCAGTGTAGACCAGGCTTCCGTTTTTAAGCTAACAGGAACAGTTCATAAAAATTGTGAAACATAATGAATGATAAATCGAACGTGTAACAAACGGTACGTCTATTTCGGCACTTATCAAGTCCCAAATTATTATGTACAAAAATATCTTAATTTCCGAGAATTAAAAATTTTCGATAATTTTACCAAAGATATGACTCCTTGTATGGATTCGTACATAATCTAACCTAGTTTAAGAAGTATTAGAACCCACATATGAGGTGTCTAAATGAGCGGTTCTTTAGCCACTAAACTGTTAGGTATTTAAGGACTAGAATGCAATGGCTATAATGTTGATGTGAAGGGTAATTTAACATTTAAGTATTACATTAGTAGCCGACTTTATCTGTTAGAGAAAAGAGGTTCGTTTTAACTCTAGATAAATAGATTACATGTTGGAACCACCAAAGACAGACAGTTACTATAATTCAATAAGGTGCAGTATTTCGTATTATTAAGTCAACAGCAGTTGACAGCCTTAATTTTCCCAGTTAAATTCCCATGATTTTGAAGACTTCCAATTTGTACCAAATATTGATATAAAGCTGTTTGTCAATGGAGGTGTCGGTGGCCTAGTATATATCGTGTAGGTATCATTTACGACACATACTTATTTAAGATAAAACACATACCTACTCTTTACGAAAGAAGGAATTTATAAAAATTGCTATTATAAGTATTATTAATCGAATATTTTCTTGTTGGAAATGTTAATATGATAATTTATCACGGAGGCCATGAAAAAAATATAGTTAAGCCATCCGAATCAAAATACATTTTTTTTTTTCGAAAATTAACAAGAAGATGTGACCACGGGATACACTCAAATCTAGTTTTCATCCAAAATGAAAATGTTCCATTTCTGCATTCAATAAAAAGCAAGAATAACTATAGTTAGCTCACACTGCGACTACAATTCAAATGTGTACTTCATTCATATAAGAATTCATTATGGAATGGAGCCAACAGAATTTGTATTATTTCGTTTATCTAGATGACTTCCTTCATTTTTCAAAGAAATTCAAAAATGGATTTGTTAGTGTTTAATATTGTCAATCCAGTTTATTATTAACAGTATATACACAAGTAAAGCTTCCATGATTAGTTGCACATTAAGATTTTCACTAAGACACTTAGGTAAATGGTAAACGTGTAAATAGTTGGGCCTACAACTTTCTACACCTGTGTCGCTCATTGTACAGTTACCTATATTTAAAATTACAAGTATGTCATTGTAACCAAATGATAAGATTTTATTAAAAATAATTTCTCTGTCTGTACGTATCATTGTAAATATTACTCAATGTTTCCTTATTATATTATTCGTAGATAATTGTCCCTTGAGCTATTTTTTCAAAGTTGGGAATACTTCTCTATGCCACAGTATATACTTTAATTTTTTCATCAAATCGTTGTGAATGTTATTATACTGTATTCATTTGCCAATCTTATAAACATTCATCAATCACGTGCCATTTCATTTCATTTTGAATCCATGGCTCAAGGGACATAATATGGATACATTTAAATCTATTTCTCAATGTGTAAATGTCTTACAACACCCAAATATATCACTAATGCTGTGTTCGGCTGTTAATGCAATAAGTCGTACATTACGACTTAGGCACGTTTTTATTATTCGGCGGAGAGAACGAATTAGTTTCAAAATGTAGAAGATGACAACACCCAAATATATTACAATGTATTGATCTTGCTTCTCATTTTGCTCTAAGGAATATAGACACATTTAGATGTTAATTTCAGATATGTCAACTACAGATGCTTTGTTATTGTACATGGTTTATTTACCTACATCACCACACTGTTGTTCATCTCTGTTTGACTACGAAAGCTCTACAAAGAATAAGGCTTTGATTTCATACGATTCTTGCTCATTTTTCTCTTCCGTCCTTTAATTTGAATTTAGGTCTTAAAGCCAATATGCGCAATACTGTAGTCGTTTAAATGTGTCCTTAAGTATGTATTCTTGGGCTGTGACGAGCGATAACATCTTCATTATTATAATGTAGTAATTCGTTTACCGTTCATTGTTTGTAAGAAAAATATTAGCCTATGTCCAAAGCTCAAAATCTCGTAGACGTATTAGGCACACATACGTGTAACATTTTCGTATGTATGTTAATTAATGTAGACTCGATGTCTTAATTGTTGTTATCGATAATACTGCGATCTGGAAGGATTGTAGACAGTAGTTTACTCATTATCCAATTTTGATCTATGTGAAGTACATTATCAGTCAGAAAAGTAGAAATTAGTTAAGTTACTACATACTTACAATTATTAACGGTTCCATTATTAAGATATATACATGTATTAGTATTGAAAGCAGCTTTTCGAGGTACCACAGTTAACTCAGTGGTACTTCTAGGATTGCGTTCGATAACATTGAACACAACAGTAATATCGATGACGATTTGACTGAGTCTTTACTGCCTTGTGCGGAAGCAATTATTAAAACATTTTCAATACATGTTCCACGCATGTTATTGCCGTAAACCTCACATTTAATTGTAACGTCAATTAAATCACTGTAAAATAAAACATTTCAACATATCTGTCACTGTTAAGAATTCAGTTGGTACGACGACAGAGTTGCCCTTGGCGCAAAATGACGAACCCGACCAAATTATAATCAGCTACGAGTGAGATTAAATTTTTACGTTGAATCTGAAAGAGGTAATACGAGGCAGTAGGTTTAAGTAACTGTAAAATAATATAATGACCACAATTAAAATTTTAGAAGTCAAAATGGTCGATTTACCTCTTAAGATTAAAGTAAAGGTAGTAGTTTCAATCTTTAGCTGTGTTGAACATAATAAATTTGACACAGCTAATGACTGAGCTAGGTCATCTTATTTTAAAAGTGCATCTGAGGGTGACAAAGAAAGACGTAAGGAACACCTTCTTCTCTAACCATTTCCATTTAATTATAAATGAACGATGTAAAACATAATGATTTTAATAAAAGTATACCGAAATATGTAAATGTGTTCTAATTACCTAAAATAACAAATCGACCCAGTTTTTCACACTGACGTAGTATGTGTGGATAGGCATAATTTTTTTATAAATGGTTTATTAGTTTCATGAAAATAAAACAACATTTGTTACTTATTAATTAATAAATATTAAATTATTATGTTATCATTGTATTTCATAAATTATCCAGCCGCTCATTTACTTACATTACTTAATATTATTATAAAGCCTATGACAGACAAACCTTAAGACAAGATAGTAACTTAGAGATGTGAAACAAAAAAGTAGGGGTCTCACAGGGGCGCATTTTCGATTTGTTCTAAGCATTTGACTGAGTCGCCTACCTCCCTAACACATTTTATTCCAAACGATATCTGAGAATAATACCTTACTACATACTAAAATATTTATCATACTAAAATAAACTTTCTATAGACATTTAACATATTAAAATTAATAAATCCTGAATGACGCAAAACCGACGGATTCCAATGAAGTTTACAATTTTCCTTCACGTTGACATGCTCGTATTTTTTCTCCTTCCGTCTGTAAAGGAAAAAATGATGATTACTTTCTGAAAATAGATTAAATTGATTGACTTTTCGAGACATTCTATGAAAATGAAATATGTTGCATCTGGACAAGTGGCTTCCATCGCGAATCGTAGGAAGATTCAACAAAACTATACCTCTATACTATCTACGAAATACTGATGCATGACTACTCATTATTTATCAACTGCGTATGCCTTATCCTAATTATGTTAGGGTTGACATCTAGTATAACGGATGCATCTGATTAATTATATATCAATATCTTACATGAAGCCACTCTCTGATAAATATTATAAACTAGACAGCAACTGTCAAATATTGAAGGACTCATAAATAAAATCTGAAGAAAGTACAATCGAAACCTAGAATTTTATACGTCTTACTAACCAAGAATACACACATCTAGTGTAGAAAGACGAGGCATAATGTTTTAAGGTAAAGTGCAAAGAGCAAGCATAAATATAAATGTCATTGCTACTTTAGACCAGAAGACCGTGAAAGGCAGAGAACTGTCACTGGAACAGTTCAGCAAGGCGGGAAATCGGTGTACTTTTGGGGTGGTATTATGATTGGAGCTAGAACGCCTTTGACCCCGTATCGAGGCTTCATGACAGCAGACATGTATAATGCAGTTGCTATTGATGGAATAGTCAGACCATTCCGAGTAAACCATGGGCACCAATTTGTACTGGTTGATTATAATGCGCCCGCAAATCGAGCTCATCAAGTCAATGCTGCTCTCCAAGAATACGACATAACAAGGTTTGACTGACCTGCCGGCTCGCCTGACTTAAACCCAATAGAGCACGCGTGGGATGCTCGTGTCAGAATGTACCTATAGTTTATTAACAGGGTGATGTATACCTAAATATAATATAATATGATATAACTAATCAATGTAAATCTAGTATGTTTGTGCTTACCGTAAAACGAAACGTGCGTCTGGTTTTACAACTACCGTCATAAACCCCACCACCGTAGGCGTATAAAAACGGTTGTAGCACAAGCAAACGAGTCAGTCGAGTTCGAACGTTGGTAGAGTGCACTAGCTCTAAGTCTAACCAAGTGTAAGTACGATTTTATTTTTATGCCACTGTGGTTATCGTTATGATTTTGAATATTTACTGTGTAAATATAATTTTATGAAATCAAGTTTTACATATTTATTTCACGCCTACATTTACGATTCACACAATTTAAATAAAGTAAATAGGGTAAGGTTCTCCTGCATAAATGGTATGATAGCCTTACATATCAGAAGTGAGATTCGAATGTGACTTTTTTTTTACTATTTTAGATTGTTTATCGGCTAAAATCTGCGTAGTTTGCTTCCGTGTTCCCCTAAATTCCAGATAAAATGGAAGAATGTACTAGTACTGCTGCGGGGCCAACACCCTCGCGGTATTCTGCGGCCCAATCCATTACACATCGCTCACGCAGCCCCGTAGGAACTCCAAGTCCTATATTGACAATGAGGACACGCAGAGAACGTATGGAGCAGTGGAACAGCCGTGAGGTAAAACCACGCTGCCGACGTAATAATAAATTACCTCACAGCGGTTGTGGTGATTGGATGTCTCATGGCCGCCACAATGAACAATTGACTACCCACCAAAGCGATGATCAGTCAACGAGCTTGCGGCTCGATCGGCCATCGAGGCGCAGCCGATGCAGTGGCCAGTCGCCGCACAGTCGACGCGACGGGCAGACGCCTCGCAGTCGACGCGAAGGGCTGTCGCCGCGCAGTCGACGCGATGGGCTGTCGCCGCGCAGTCGACGCGACGGGCAGACGCCGAGCAGTCGACGCGAAGGGCTGTCGCCGCGCAGTCGACGCGATGGGCTGTCGCCGCGCAGTCGACGCGACGGGCAGACGCCGAGCAGTCGACGCGAAGGGCTGTCGCCGCGCAGTCGACGCGATGGGCTGTCGCCGCGCAGTCGGCGCGATGGGCTGTCGCCGCGCAGTCGACGCGATGGGCTGTCGCCGCGCAGTCGACGCGATGTGCTGTCGCCACGCAGTCGATGCGATGGGCTGTCACCGCGCAGTCGATGCGATGGGCTGTCACCGCGCAGTCGACGCGACGGGCAGACGCCTAGCAGTCGACGCAACGGGCAGACGCCGCGCAGTCGACGCAACGGGCAGACGCCGAGCAGTCGACGAGACGGGCAGACGTCGAGCAGTCGACGCGATGGGCTGTCACGGCGCAGTCGACGCGATGGGCTGTCGCCGCGCAGTCGATGCGACGGGCAGACTCCGTGCAGTCGACGCAACGGGCAGACTCCATGCAGTCGACGCAACGGGCAGACTCCGAGCAGTCGACGCGATGGGCTGTCGCCGCGCAGTCGACGCGATGGGCTGTCGCCGCGCAGTCGACGCGATGGGCTGTCGCCACGCAGCAGACGCGATAGGCTATCGCAGCGCAGTCAACGCGATGGGCGATCCCGCAGCCTTCAACGTGGAGGACAGTCCTGCAGCCGACATGACCAGTGGCCTTCTGGTACGCAGAAGCATCTTGGTGAAGAACAGGTCCAGAATTCGGGTGAGTCAGCTCCACATTCTTATAAAATAGACGATATTGCTCAGATTTTTAAAATGTTAAAATCCGTTAACCAAACAGATTCGCTGGATAAACTAGGATCTATGCAAAACGCTATACCGGAATTCGACCCAGGCAGGAAAGAACAAACGATGACCATGTGGCTACACAAAGTAAACGAATGTGCCCTCATTTACAGCTTGACTGAAAAACAAATTGTACACTTTGCGTTACCCAAGTTGAGAGGCGTTGCCAAGAGGTGGTACGAGGGTCTATCGTCTGTCCTTTACTCTTGGGACGAATGGCAACAAAAGCTATTGTCAGCATTCCCTCCGGAAGAAAATTACGGACAGATGCTCAGTGATATGTTGGCTAAAAGGGCTCGATTTAACGATTCGTTAGAGGAATACTTCTATGAAAAAATAGGCTTAATAAATAGATGTGGTATAGAAGGTACTCGTGCAGTAGAATGCGTTTTGCACGGTATTGACGACCGATCTGTAAGATTGGGCGCCGAAGCTGTTAAGTTTTCAGACCCAGATAAATTATTATCGTATTTACGTAACGTGAGAAATATAAAACCACTCAACGACCGCAAAAACGTTAAAGGTCCTCTGAATAAAAACAATGATGCACAGTCTCGAACTTCTGGCAATAACAAGCCAACCCGTTGTTTAAATTGTAAACAAGAGGGTCATTTCGTGGCTCAGTGTCAGCGTCCAATTAAGAAATGCAATAAATGCAATAAAATTGGCCATGAAACTGAACAATGCTACTCCAAAGCTTCAGCCCCAGATAAAACCGTTTTAACAGTTGCCAGTAGCGAAGTAGGTTCGTCATCCAATGCCTCTGATTTAATAAAGTCCAATCAAAAATATTTTAAACAGGCTATTGTCAATGGGGTCTCTATGCGGGTCTTCATTGATTTCGGTAGCGAATGCTCTATGATTAAAGATTCTGAGTTTCGAAAGATCGGTAATCAGTTCGACACTAATAATTTACCAATCCTGAGAGGTTTCGGTAATTCAGTAGTCAGTGCCATCGGTAGAATCAACGTTCATATTATAATAGATAGTGCTGCCGCCAATGTAGATCTGCTCATAGTCCCAGATAATGTCATGCCTTTTCCTATTATAATAGGTCAGACATTTACAGAACAGTCGCACATAATAATTAAAAAAACAAGCGATTGCTTAGATATATCAAGCTTGGGCATACTCGAAAGCTACAACCATAAATTAAGTCTATTTTGTAAACACGAGACTGAAGTGTCAGGACTTACTTTGGTCGAGGTATACAGTAATGATCCTCGTTTCAACGGGGAAATATTCGTAGAAGGTAGTGTACGATATAAAGAACACTTGAGATATTCAGTTTTGTCTGGTATGTATTATGTTCGGAATGGCCTCGGGCTTGTAGTTGTAACTTGTGCTCCCTCTTCAAGGTTAGAATTTGAAGCAAATTCCTTAATAGCGCGAGGCTTCATAGCCCACGAAGAGAAAACATTTCACGTTTTAAATGTCGCGAATTCCACAGCTCGTGCGCCTCCAACCTTAACAGAAGCCCAATTAAATATTGCTGAAGATCTTTCTGATAAAGACAAAGAAAAACTATTGTCATTACTAAATGAATACCGAGAATGTTTTGCTATGGATTTAACGGAATTAGGTAGTACGTCGGTCGGTAGTATGAAAATAGACTTAAATGATGATAAGCCGGTAGTTTACAGACCCTATAGACTAGCAATTGCCGAAAAGGAAGTAGTTAGAGGAATGATCAAAGAATTATTAGATACTAATATCATACGTCCCTCTACTTCATCTTATGCGAGTCCCATAGTCCTCGTTAGAAAGAAGACTGGTGAATTCCGACTTTGTATTGACTATCGAGCGCTTAACAAAAAAACCGTTAAAGAAAATTATCCAATGCCCCTTATTGATGATCAATTAGATATTTTAGCAGGGAATAAGTTATTTACTACATTAGATCTGGCATCCGGATATTATCAGGTGCCTATTGCTGAATGTGATAAACACAAAACCGCCTTTGTCACGCCTGATGGGCATTATGAGTTTAATCGCATGCCATTTGGTCTTGCTAATGCGCCAGCAACATTTCAGCGATTAATGAATCAGATATTAGGGAACGCTCGACATGGGGAAGCCTTGGCATATTTAGACGATGTTATTATACCCAGTAAAACTTTTTCTGAAGGAATAGAAAGGTTACAGTCTGTACTAGATTTATTTAAAAATGCTGGGCTTTCTCTTAAACCATCTAAGTGTTTTTTCTTCAAACGCGCAGTAGATTACTTAGGGTTTGAAGTATCAGAAAATGGCATTCGGCCGGGTTCAAAAAAAATTGAAGCTGTTGAACGTTTCCCTGTACCACAAAACCAGCATAATGTTCGTCAGTTTCTAGGACTTGCCAGTTTCTTTAGGAGATTTGTCCCCAAGTTTTCTATTTTGGCAAAACCACTAACCCATTTACTAAAAAAGAATATTTCATGGCAATGGGGACCAGACCAAGAGACCGCATTTAGAGTTTTGCAAAAAGAATTATCTCAAAAACCTACTTTAGCTCTATACAATCCTAACGCGTTAACAGAATTACATACCGATGCTTGCAAAATTGGCATAGCTGGAATTCTTTTGCAAAGAGATGAAAATTTAGTTCTTAGACCAATCGCTTATTTCAGTAAACAAACTACTCCCGAAGAACAGAATTACTCGTCTTATGACTTGGAAACGTTAGCGGTGGTATCCGCTCTTCAAAAGTTTCGCGTTTACTTAGTTGGCTTATCATTTAAAATAGTCACAGACTGCAACTCGTTAAAAGCAACTTTCCAAAAAAGGGATATGCTTCCCCGTGTAGCGCGATGGTGGGAACAGATGCAGGAATACAATTTCTCAATTGAGTATAGACCAGGCCCATCCATGTCCCATGTTGATGCGCTCAGTAGGAATCCGGTACCAAGTTCTGAAATTGGAGTTTTTTCGGTGTCAGAAACTACATGGTTAACTACTGTGCAAAATGCCGATGATGATATACAAAGAATAATAGGCATTCTTAAAGATCCAAAATTAGATGACTTAATCGATATAAAAACTAATTATAAACTAAAAAATGAAAAATTGTTCCGAATAACTGCTGATGGGGATCGATGGGTTGTGCCAAAGGGAGTACGCTGGCAAATTGTAAAGCAAAACCATGATGATATAGGTCATTTTGGTTTTGACAAAACTTTAGATAAAATAAAATCCAATTACTGGTTTAATAAAATGCGACGTTTTGTAAAAAAATACGTAGATTCTTGCCTAGAATGCGCATATGCGAAATCGTCCGGAGGTAAGAAACCCGGTTATCTTAACCCAATCCCAAAAATATCAGCTCCCTTCGACACAATACACATCGATCATACAGGTCCCTTTGTGCGGAGTAGTAAAGGCAATATGTATATTTTAGTAATCATAGACGCCTTTACTAAATATATATATTTAAAAGCAGTAAGAAATACTCAAACTGCTACATCTATTACAGTACTTAAGGAATATTTTGGCATCTTTGGACTTCCTAGAAGAATAATTTCTGATAGGGGATCTTCATTTACAAGTGACAGATTTAAAGCATTTGTTAATGAAAAGGGAATCAAGCATATACTAAATGCTGTTGCTACCCCCAGAGCTAATGGCCAGGTAGAAAGGTACAACAAGACAATTGTAGATTCGTTAACAGCAAAAACTATTGGTGTAGCTGAAAATAAATGGGATGATCACCTACCTGAGATACAATGGGGAATAAATAATACATTAAACAAAGGGATTAATCGGACTCCCGCGGAAGCTCTATTTGGCAGACGATTAACGGGAAGTAGTGAAAATAAAATTATTTCAGAACTAGAGGGAGATATCACAAAAACTAACGAGAAAGATCTAATGGAAATCCGTGACGAAATCGGTGAGCATATAGCCGCCAATCAGGAAAAAGAAAAGTCTTATTTTGACAAAAAACGTTGTGCCCCATTAAAATATCAGGTAGGGGATTTAGTACGTGTTGAACGTCAGGTGCCTTCTACAGGGCAAAGTAGAAAGTTAGTACCTAAATTTCAAGGTCCATATAGAATCACAAAAGTACTGGATCACGACCGATATCATGTAGAAGATACACCGCTTACAAAAAAGGGTGGTAGGGGTTATTCTACAACAGTCGCAGTCGATAAATTAAAACCATGGATGAATTTTGATAGGCCACACGATAGTGACAATGATTTATCCAACGAGTCTGATCATTAAGCATGTTTAAATATAAAATAACCATAAATAAAACCGGTTAAAAGAGACAAAAATTCCTTATTTGTTTGTAATTGCTCTTAAGGACAGAAGGGTATTTACTTCAAAAACATTTATTATTGTGTCTTAATGTGAATGCTTCTAAATTATAAAACTATTAAATTTATTATTGACAAAGGTGTCAAAGTTATTGTACTGGACGGAAGGGTCCAATAAAATACATTTTGACAAAGGTGTCAAAATTATTGTACTGGACGGAAGGGTCCAATTAGATGCATTTTGACAAAGGTGTCAAAGTTGTTGTACTGGACGGAAGGGTCCAATAAAATGCATTTTGACAAAGGTGTCAAAGTTGTTGTACTGGACGGAAGGGTCCAATAAAATGCATTTTGACAAAGGTGTCATAATGTATTGGACTAATGGGTCCCATGAATTATGTATTTGACAAAGGTGTCATATTTTATTGGGCGGAAAGGCCTCATAAAATTCATTATTGACAAAGGTGTCATTTTTGTGTAAGACAAAAGAGTCCCATAATACAATGCTTTGTGATTAATTTAAAAATGTGTATTCAGGGCAAAGGTGTCCTATATTAAATATGTTTAACATGTGATTATGAACGGAATGGTTAAATTGTATGTATTTTTAATTATTTGTTATGTAATATAAGCACGAGGTCATGCTTAGCATAGGATGGCCGACTGTCAGAATGTACCTATAGTTTATTAACAGGGTGATGTATACCTAAATATAATATAATATGATATAACTAATCAATGTAAATCTAGTATGTTTGTGCTTACCGTAAAACGAAACGTGCGTCTGGTTTTACAACTACCGTCATAAACCCCACCACCGTAGGCGTATAAAAACGGTTGTAGCACAAGCAAACGAGTCAGTCGAGTTCGAACGTTGGTAGAGTGCACTAGCTCTAAGTCTAACCAAGTGTAAGTACGATTTTATTTTTATGCCACTGTGGTTATCGTTATGATTTTGAATATTTACTGTGTAAATATAATTTTATGAAATCAAGTTTTACATATTTATTTCACGCCTACATTTACGATTCACACAATTTAAATAAAGTAAATAGGGTAAGGTTCTCCTGCATAAATGGTATGATAGCCTTACACTCGTAAGCGAGCTATTTGGAACCGTCGACCACGTCCCCAGACAGTGCCAGAGCTCAGGGAAGCCGCTATTCAAGAATGGGACAGGTTACCCCAAGAAATGCTGAATGACTTGATCCTCAGCATGCCCAGGAGGATCTCCGCATGTGTTCGAGCCAGGGAAGGAGTTATATTATATTGAATATAAACCTTTTGCTAATAAATTGTTTAAAGTTTGGTTAAACAGTCTTTTTGTTTCTATCAAATTCCTGTTACAATTACATTCTGATTAATTATCTACTAAATTTTTGTTAATAAAAAATTTAAATCGGGGTTTTCTATTTTTATCTTGATAAAGTTAAATTTAAAAAAAATATATCAGCTTATGCTAGTGATCACAAGCTTTTTTTGATGTATGTATGTAAAGCCCCATATAAAGCAAAAAAAAAAAGTATCGGCCACGAAAATCATTGTAGCAAAGATACATATATCGTGAACTGGATGAATTCTGTATGCTTGACCAAACAAGAATCTCTTTTGAAGTATTATGAACACAACTTTATTTGAATGTTCACATCGTCTGAATTCTTAGCTTTCTCTAAAAGGGGCTTTGTAAACATTTAATGGGAAATAGCTCAGATGAATAGTTGAACCATTAGCATATTTCTTTGGATGGAATTTTAATTAACGATGTTGGAGAATGCTCAACCAAAATTCCTACGATATATGTTTTAAAACTGGTGAAACAGGGGTTAATTTTTAAATAGCAAGATATTTAACTGAAGAATAAATTTGTCTGTTTGATGTTTCCTACAAAAAAGCTATCAAACCGCTTTTTCTATTCCTCATTTAATTGTACATTGTTATCCTACCTAGGTTTGAAAACTACTTATTTATTCCCGAGGCGGCTTTTAGCGCAGGAGCATAGCGAGTGCGTCAATAATTTGAGGGACTAAATGAGTCTTTCACCCGAGGTGAACACTTTGCTTTTCATTCCGAATAAGTATAAGGAAAGTTAAAATATATAGCCAAAGAAGAAAACCATATCTAAGTCTGGTGAACTCATCGTGTTAATACAAATCTTAAAATATTCAAATTGAAAAACAAATGAAGATCCGGTCAGCTATTCATTCAGCCATAACATTTTCCATTATTGATTTTTTTTATGATGTGACGGCTGTCAGTTGAAAACGATTCTCCCTAGGGCTGAAAAGCAATACTCTCAACCCGCTCCTCACGCAACTTCAGGCCTACTTTCCGAGTATGAGTAATTAAGTTATTTGACCATTGAAAACTCGGCCCTTAATAAAACGAAAGAAGATTAGTAAAATCACTTACCACAATAAGCTTATATATTTGAAAAATCGCTTCTTCCGGGTTACAATCATCATTGGCCTGCTCAACACTGATGGATCTCTTGCCGTTACCCCATCCGGAGCTGAAAGTCAGCTGCCCCTCAATAAGAACGGCGATGGCAGCTACTAGCAGGAAGAAGACGAGAATACGACACATTTTGATGATTTATATACTTCCCACAGCTCTGATAAACACAGAATGGTCAGTTGAAGAACAGCCCCGAGTTTTTATAGCCCCTTGTCTTAATAACGTAGTGACTTTAAGGTTTTCTATGCAAATCAAATGAAGCCTGTCCAATGTTAATGAAATGCCCACGTTGGATGGATATATCGCAAGTTTGTTTTTTTGGATGATAATAAAAATTGTTTTTCAAGTGTTTTCGGGATTTTTAAGTAATTTTCCTGTTTGACCTTTTTGCTGTCAGCCCCGGATCACTCAGAGGTAGGAGGGCATTGAAAGGTCACCGTCGGGAGTGATTAAGGGACTATTAAGGGACCGTCATAACATCATTGTTTATGTAGGTGGTGTCTGTACCGTTCTCGAAGATATTTTGGTCTTTGACTACGACTGGTGCCCATCCCTACTTAATGTGAGAAGGCGTACCTATAATGTTCGTTATAAACGTCCTTAGACTTTTTAAACACTCATTCTTAATATAATCTTTAAAAATAAAAAATGAATTGCTATTCGTTTCGCTAAAAATCGAGAATTGCTGGGTCGATTTCCGTAATTCTTTTTTTGTTTCGTTCGCCAGAATACAGGGAAGCTTTAAAAGGGTAGTTGACGGGAGCGAAGCCGCGGGGTACAGCTAGTAATGAATAAGTACCACGATTGCCACCAAAACAGGGATCGCCGATGTGGGCAACAAATCTGCCAGGCTGAAGTGGGATTAGGCGGTTCATGTGTGTAGGATACATCAGGATAAATGGGCCAGAGTCGTTACGCAGTGGGAACCATAGAGGACCAGTGTCGTCGTCGAGGAAGGCCTAGGAAACGCTAGCGTGACGACTTGGAGGCGTCCATGACGGATTGGTCGGAGAAGCAATACATCGGGAAGAGTGGAAGGCTATGGAGACCCTTGCCCAGCAGTGGCACAATATAGGTTAAAAAAAACTTATTTGGCCAGAAACCAAAGAGTAAAATAATAATATGGGAGCCAGAAACTCTACATAAAGTGCAATTCCTGTAGCGAATGCGACTGTCAAAATATAAGGGGAAACCTTTTTTTTTTAGGGATTGGAAATCATCCAAATCGCTTGCGCTTCGCTACCGCTGACATACTGCTTGTAGGAGACCTTTCTTTAAGGATGGGAAATCATCAAATGACTCCTCCCGCTCTGGGTGAAGCAGAAAGTAGTGTCAGACTCTTACTGACTAAAACCCATCCGTGTTCCTCCTAATGCCCTTTGCTTTCCAGAGCCACCGTGACTCTTTCGAATAAATTCCACAACCCTGGCAGGCTGTAGGAATCCTGGTATGTGGTGATGTTTACCGAGATCGAAATTGGTGTAACATTTCACAAGGAATTCGTCTAGTGACTAACTTTTAACCGTGGAATCGCTCGTTACATTATCAGAACAAAACTTCTAGAGATTGCCTCCTGAAAATGAACCAAAAAACATTTTAACTCTAATCTCTAATAATTATTAGATGAGAATTATGAAACTCACTGTCGCGTAAATCGGTTCTTGTAAGTGAGGTAGCTAGCTACCTACTAAGATCGTTTAGGTTAACTTTAATAGTAACTTCTATACTGGTAAGTATAAAACCGTAACTAAGACACAGGTATTTAGTCATGTAATCTAACAACCCCATAAGACTTCACCAGACTTAGGAATCGAACCCAGAAACTAAAAATCAAACTTCTCAAAATTAATCGTGACCATTACTATTCTGTCCTTACCTAATCATCCGCCTAGCCTTTTTCCAACTACAATGGGGTCCTGCACCAAAAGGGAATATGCAGGCGATTTTTTTATTTGCAAAATAAAATACCTATTAGCTCTAGTAAACAGTCATAGAATTATTTTTTAAATACCTTCATCATTTATGAAGTTGTAAAGCTTCAAAGACTACAGTTAGAAAGAGAAGTCCGATACGAACTGTGACGTCAAATTACACGACGACCATACAGCTGCCATAGAAAACAGTGTTTTCGCGAGAGGGACAGATATATTTGTTTAAAATAATTGTATCTCGTTCGTTTTTCGAACTATTTAGATTCTAATTTCACTATTAGTACCTATTATATTTCTGAATAACTTTGGATAAACTGTTCAGATCACAAATACTTTTTTCATGCATATTCCCTATTATCCGTAATTATAACCACTAGAAAACAATCAAGTAGGTATACGACTCCATACGTCACTTCAAAGATCCAATCACATACAAATTGAACCTGCTAAGGCTTCTTTCAATTCATCTTCACTCGTGTACTTGCTAAATAGTATAAAAGTCTCGGAGTCTCTCAGGGCAGCATCACAAGTCCTCTACTCTATCGCCTTGTACCAAGTATCTTTTGAACTATCGTCATCATGAACAATCTCGGTCTGTTCGTCCTGATCATCGCTTGTCTGTGCGTGATCGCTGATGCCCAGTTGACCTTCACGTCCAGTTGGGGGGGTAAGAGGGGTGTGGCTGCTGCTACCATGTCCTGCAGGAGTGACGAAACTATTGCTGCTATTTTTAAGTTGATTCAGGTATGTACCCACATTTTCTAGGTTTTATTACGAATTAGAGCTACTAGTGGTTGAAAGCGCGAGTTTACGAGTGTGAAGTCTTTGTACTGATTTTTGGATGGGTCGAGTGTAGTTTTGCTAACCTGAATTTACATCTCTAGTTCTTAATATGTCTTGTATGTCAATGTGTAGATGTCTTTAATTAAATTATTTTTCGAAAAAGTAAAGCCAAAATAAAATTCTAAGTCAAAGATCTTATCTTATTGTGAGACATTGGTTACAGAGATGTTGTTCAGTTAATTGTGTGCGTTTGCTCTGCTCCACCATATCAGGCAATTTCAAATAGAAGTTTCAATTGCAATAGAGCATTATTTAGCAACAAAACATAACTTAAAGACAGTTTGGCACACTAACTCATCATTAATTTGTCGGACAAAATTCAAGTACTGTATTGACTATTAACCAAGAACTCTTTTTTTTTTCATATATCATTTAATAACTAGATAACTTATGTTTAACTAACTTTTTACATCTAGGAATCATGCATGTTAAAATCTATTATTTGGTTCATTCATTCTCGGCTCTCGCGGTCTCCTTTTTGGGGTCGGCAGTGTTCTCTAACCTTAGCGATAAAATAACAAGCAAAATATTATTTTAGGTACCTAATATAAAAAAATATCACGTAATTTTACCGGTATTTGTGGCGAAATTTCTACGTGGGCTTTTGTCTAATAATAATTTTATTTTTCCAGAATGAGGCCGAGAAACTCCTGTTGTGCCAGAAGCCCTGAACACAAAACTTTTCGAAGTTTATTATCTAACGTCGCCGCTTTAATTAAATGGAGACTTTATTTTATTATTATTGTTGTGACCACACAGTTTTAACGCAACCTGGACCCACGCTGTGTTGTAATTCGAACATTCCGCTTTAAATAAAATAAAATTATGCTTTGTTAATTAATTTGTTTCAATTACCTGCTCAAATAAGAGGAGCTCGTGGCTAAACATTAACAGCCGCACAGGTCGATTTTTCACACACGCTTGTCAAGGTTGGTCTGTGGATGGGTTCTTAACATACCGATGAGTTTCCTCCGTGCCTGCAGGGAAAGCACGTTAAGATGTTGGCTTCCCGGCTGTCATTTGGAGATCTTTGGCAGTCGTTACGGATAGTCAGAAGCCAAAAAATCTGACACCAGTCTTGCCAAGGAGTACGATGTTACCCAGTTAATGGGTTGTGGAGGTCTGGTGGGCAGCCGCTCCACGTAAAATACTGGTATTCAGCTGAATCCGGTTTGACTGGAAGCTGACCCCAATAAAGTTGGGAAATGGCTAGGCAGATGATTGTACTTATGTTATTTAAAAAGAAAAAAATTATACGATATTTTACAATCTTACGACGTTTGCCATTTTCCGGTGACATATGTATGATTTATGTCAATAAATATTATTATCATTATTCGTCAAGTAATAATCTTTATTATCATCATCTAACAAGACGTAGGTACATTTAGCCATGATACGAGTATGTACCTCCGTTTTAATTTCGTCCCATACAGACAATGGGGCGAGCCTCTTACCTATGGAATGTGTCTGAGAGGCAATCCAAACTCCGAGCTATGGAGCTACTACATAGATTTACCTACTAAAAATCTATAGGTAGGTACTAAAGCTGAAGAGTTGGTTTATTTCGTTGAACGCGCTATTCCCAGGAATTAATGTGTGGAGAGCCCATTTATCGAGGAAGACTATAATTATAACATCACGCTACGAACAATACCTAGGAGCGGAGAATTAATGAAAAATGTGCCGCAGACGAAGTTGCGCAGGTCAGCTACTTCATAATAAAAAGCCCAATTGGTACAACATTTTGCCCGCCATGGCAATCAACTCATGGACTCACGCTTAGTAGTTTCGATTGCAACCAAGAACAAAGACATTAACGAGGCAGTGCCTAAATGTCATAAAGTTAGGTACATAAAGCATTAGTGTTAAGAAAATGCAGGTATCAAGAAAGATTCGTATGCAGTACCTAGCAGCTAGTACCTACACAAAATTGAAAATATAAAAGGGTAGTATTTAAGATTGCAACCAAGAACAAAGACTTTAACGAGGCAGTAAATAAATGGCATAAAGTTATGTAAGTACATATATCTATTTTAAGTATTAGTGTTAAGAATATGCAGGCATCAAAAAAGGTTCGCATGCAGTAGCGGCTGGAACACAAAATTGAAAATATAAAAGGATGCCAAATGCATGACTCAGGCCGGAGCTGTTTCTGCATGGATGACTTATCGTTGGCCAGCCCAAAAGCTAGCCGTTGTAATTGGGTTAATTATGTATCCAGGGCCAGATTTTAACTTAGTACCGCCCCTAGGCACTCTAGAAAATGCCACCCCAACAGAAATTTTACTTAAAGTTATAGTTTTGCTATCTTGTTTTTTGAACAATAAAGTACTTAACAAATTTATTATAAACTCAATTTAATTTATTATAAAATATTATCGCTTTAAATCTTTAAGGTATTAAATTTAACATTAATTAAATTTTTTTGAGCATTCATTTTAACTAAAAGTGCCAAATTTATATTACAATTTACAAAATAATTAATGCATGAATTGAATTATACATTAAACAAAAACCGATTAATTAGGCGAATTAAATAATCATATCGAGCAATTTGATAACACTTTTTTTTTCTCTCATCCCTTCTCTTTAAAAAAAACGTTGCCCCACACTAGGAATTCCTCCTGTATCGTGGGTGCGTTTACAAACATACAAAGTCACATACACAAACAGCCAGACCCGGAACAACTATCTGCAGGCCATACAAATATCTGTTCCGTGCGGGAATCGAACCCACGACACGCGTGCCCTGGGCACCAGCCCCAACTTCACCTAGTGTAAATCCAGCGCTGTATGTTTTTTTTTTTTTAGGAATTGGCACGAAAATCAATTTCTTATTTTGAAAAGTTCTTAAATTTTGCTTTTGTTAATAATTTTATACATTTTATATTTTTTATTCATCAAATATTTTTAATTTTATCATTAATTTATTTTATCCCTGTCCGTATTTGTTCTTTTTTTTTGTGAATGGGCACATAAATAAATCTTTTGTTTTATGTGTATTTATGTTTTCGAGCGTATGGCACTCGTGGCCTGCAGCTGAAAATCAGCGTCAGGTGGTATACCTCGTGTTGCCAGCTGGCATTGTGCTGAGCTGAGGCCCTTTTGGCATTAAAATAGTTTTAATTATCTGTTTTGCTTAATTTTAAGGAATTTTTGTATATAATGCCAATAAACACAATTTTCTTTCTTTCTTTCTTGTATGTACCTATCTGCAGATTGGAGAAAAGGCATCAGTCATCATCTCTCCCCGGTCAGCTCAGCTAGCCGTTTCATCTATGAGAGTAAAGAGGAACTGATTGTGCACACACTTGTACACTAGAAACATACCTACCTACAATATCTACGTAGGGTAAGAGCCGTTTTTTTTTTAGGGTGGGAAATCATCCAATGACTTCTCCCGCTCTGGGCGGAGCGAGAGGGAGTGTCAGACTTCTACTGACTTAAAACCCATCCATGTTCCTTCATTGCCCTTTGTGTTCCGGAGCCACGGTATCTCTTTCGATAGTCCTGCGACTCCGGCAGGCTTCGGCCCTTTCGGGCCCCTCTCAATGCCGACTCTCTTTGAGGCGCGCGTGGAACACGAACGCGCCGTCGACACGGCCTGTCGTCATAAGACAACGGACGGCGAGCTGCCCATAGCTCACCGTCCACAGGCCCACAGGGTAAGCTCCCTAGGTCGGCAGGATCAGGAGAGAGGTATCAAAGAAGAAATGTTGCGCTGCCCCAAACAAACTGGTGTAAAGGACAGGCAGATAACTTCAAACTCTCATCATCTTCCTGCCCTTATCCCATGTTACTTGGGGTCGGCGCAACTCGTTTGTTTCTTCCAGTCTGCCCTAGCAGCCGTCAAACTTTCACTAACTCCCTTTTCTTTCATATCACTCCTCACACAATCCATCCATCTTTTCCCTTTGGCCTTCCTCTCCCTCTCCATTCATCCACATTTATGTTCATTACTATAACTTCCAACTCTACACTATTTTATCTGAGCAAAACTATGGACCTTCTGAGCACAAGATTTATATATTTTTTAAACTTTTTATAGGCACGCGTTTGACCACTATCTCACCTGATGGTAAGCGATGATGCGGTCTAAGATGGAGCACGCTTGCCTAGAAGTAACCTATTCAATCTTGGCTTAAAGGCTCCCAGGTTGTAGCTATCAGGAAACACAGACTCCGGCATGGAATTCCACTCCTTTGCTGTACGCACTATGAATGTATTCCCAAAACGTTTTGTGGGTGGGACGTCCACCATGCCATGTACCGATGGCGCATTGTCTTGTAGTCCGATGGAACGGGCTTGGCGGAATTAAATTATGCAATTCCGTCGCACATTACCCAAAATGCAACCGGTAGAAAACGGACTGTGGGCTAGCATCTCGGCTCAAGACGTTGGATTTATTAGTTATTTTGTAAACCAAGTTTTTAAACGTACTGGATCGAGTAGGTAAGTTTATAAGGGCTTAGATGCTTTCAGATATTTGCGATTGGGAGTGATCACAAAATCCACTCACCCCTCTTTCGAACCTCACGATATTAAACGTCAACCCCTTTCTTGTTTGGAGTTTATTGCGTTTTTTTAGCGATTTCTTTTCAGACTTGTTGAATAAAAATCCAAAAATATGTTACAATGATTTATTTTACAAATACAATAATTAGCTGGACAACAGTTCTCATTTTAGTAGGTTACGGCGATAGACCGCCCAAGTTAAAGCTCTGCTTACTATATTGCACCTGCACTGTCTGACTCCATACGTTGCTAACTCTATGGTATGGGCTACACGCCCGTAAGGAGCTACTTCCGGGATATAATCATCTATTACATACACCAAGCGAGCTCACAATATATAAAACAATTTATTTACAAGTCGGTTCTTTTTACACGGCAACACTGGTAGACTTTAAAAAAGTTTCGTTTCCAAAATTCGAATTCCAACCGCTCTTTTCAGTGTTGCTACGTAAAATAACTAGATTTCACACCAATTTAAGCTATACAGTAGGTACAAAAAATAATATTTTTTAGGAGACATAGCATTGCAAATATTAAAAACTGAACCAGTATTAAATTATAATAATGCAAATTTAATCATAAGACACTATTAATTACAAACTGAATGAGTTCACAACACAAAAAAAATACTGTTACTGACTGTTCAATATTTAATGCAGTCAATTAAATAAATAAAAAAAATTGATCCATTACAAGTTTTTATATATAATTTTATTATTTCTATAAAGACTGTTCGAATTACTGGAATATATTACCAGTAATCTATCCATGAAAAACATTCACAAAAACATCTTTACCTAGTTTTATAAAGCTGATTAAAAACAATTTATTGTAAAACCTCTCTCCCTCTACATTTTAAAAGCTAAATCGATATAAAATCATTGTAAATATGTATATCAAAATCAGTTGTGCACCAACTAACATACATGCTTAGCAAAAAATGTGTAAAAACCAATACTATGATATAAAAATATATATCTCTTTTTAAAATTAACTTATTGAAATGTTCGAGAGCTTTCTGGTTAGAGGTAATTTACCATTTATTTTTACAAATCATAATTTTTACAGTTGGCGAGTTAGAAAGCCAATTTAATTTACTACATGTGATCTTAATATTGTCATTGGCACATAGGTTGTCATACTGAAACCTCAGTAGAGCAGGCGCCAGATAAACATGCAATAAAGTACATTGACCTTTCCCTAATATCTCTACTTAGGTACTCGAAAAATAAATTATGAATCCTTTTTATTACTGTGTTAAGGATCTTGATAGATCATAACGAATTTGGATAGCTTTGTGTCTTTATTTGCGTTTTTTTAATTTAAAATTGTCAATAAATGTAGTTGTGTCAATGACCGTTAATGCAAGCTTATTTGGCGACTACCATTAGCCCCAGTTTCCGGAAAAAATATATCGGCCCATCACGCAACGAGAAGTGATGCGATTGGCCGTTGAAAGCTAATTTAGCTAATCATAGCTGAAAAGCAAGTTTGACACCTTATCGGAATCTATACTAATATTATAAAGCTGAAGAGTTTGTTTGTTTGTCTATACTAACATTATAAAGCTGAAGAGTTCGTTTGTTTGCTTGAACGCGAAAATCTCAGGAACTACTGGTCCGATATTAAACATTGTTGCAGTGTTAGATAGCCCATTTATCGAGAAAGGCTATATATCATCACGCTAAGACAAATAGGAGCGGAGCATTAATGGAAAATGTGACGCAGACGAAGTTGAGTGAGTAGTGTTATGATATTTTTCGTTCGAGAATCTGGGCCTAAGTCTACCCCTCCCGTCATTACCAATAACCAGAAAGCTGTTTTATGATATAATACATTTCCAAACTGCTCGTAATAATTTGAATGTGTCACTTAAAATAATCCTGAACGGTATACCTATTTCTACGTAAAAAATTGCTCATTTAGGCGATATTATTATTATAATTCGGTTTGATAAAACTGTGCCTATCTGAAAAAATAATTGAATAATCACAGAAACTACAATCTCTATCCAAATGACACATTCAATTCCAACCACTAACGCTAACCTAAAATTAATATTGAACGACAAAAAAGTAACAAAAATATTTTATACACATTAGTATTTGGTATTTAGACGTCTATAATATTATACGTACAAATATTTATATAATTTTCCACGCAGTTTTATAAACATGTTTTATTTAATATACACCGGTCGATGAGTTATGAACTTTTATAAATTAACAGAACGATGTAATATTTCAGAAATTTGATTTAAAAATATGGACGTGAACGGTTTTGATTACAGCATTAAAACCTTTGCTGTTATGATTTCGTTAGAAGGAATTTAAACTAGACAAGACTTGACATTTTTTTTCTCTTCTGCACGAGATGTAAAAATTCCATATTTTACGGTAAATTAATTAACATTACGCTTCACCTAATATCCTGCTCTTTGTGCTCTAGCATATGCAATCTAGGTGTTTGATGAATTACAAGCCAAGCCACAAATTCACCGTGATTTTGGCACATGTTTGTGACTTTGGCGTATAGGGTAAGCTTTCGTGTAACAATGGCTATACGAAGGTTACTGTCGTGCACGCGACTCGAAAATGAAAAAGAAAACGTATTAAATCTATGGATATTCAAAACCAATCCGCGTCCAAATCGAGCCTGAATTCAAAACAAAATAGAAATAAATATCAGGTTTGATTAAAGCAAAGGATCGCTCAACGAAAATTGTGGCTTATGAAGACGCAAACCAAAAAATACCTGTAAATAACTATGGGGATTATATCCCACAAAAAATCGTGCTAAAAGACTATAAAGCTATAGTTTTAAGCACCGTTTTATTAAAAAAAACATGTGCTCAAAATTATTGTTATTTGTAAAATGCATTTTTACACACACCAAGTTAAATCTTTGTTAATTTTTAAATTATTTATGCCTGTTGCTTTTTACAGATAATAATATATGTGTGTAAAAAAGATTTTTTAGCTACCAAAGAATGAAAAGGTACCATCATCAGTTTTAATCTGTGTATAAAGAAACTGATGACGTTTCCAATATAAATACAAAAAAAAAAGTTTTTTTACTGTAAGATTTTGCAATCATCAATGAAATCAGTTGAATTCATCAATTATTCCAAAAGATTAAAGCCCAATTATTCATGCAAAATTTCGGGTTAGGACGACAAACTATGTATATATACTTCAAGTATGGCACCAAAGACAAATTAGTACCAACATTACAAAAGAGGTGGAATTATATCACGTATATTCTTAATCGAAAACAATAAGAAACACGCGAATTGCATTTCATTGTGCTTTTTCATTAGCAAGAAAGCAAATAATGCTTAAGAACTAAAATGTAATAAATAAAATATAAAAATAAAGAAGACTGTTTGTATGCATCATTCATAATTCATAAAACTAGTGAAGTAGATAAAAATGGAGATGTATTGATAAATATTAATTATAATATTACAACCCGAATAATTTCATTGACAATGTACAAACTATCTCTTCCATTACTGACTGTTGATTAGCTTATGTGTGAGCTAAAACACATTTTTTAAATTAAAGCTTTAACGAAAAAATATTTGTTTGGTAGTAGACTAAACCTCCTTAGATAGTCAGTACATCTCTAAAAAAAAAGCAAACTTCTTTGTAGAAATAAAAAAAAAATCATCTGTCATCGGAACGGCGCGAACTTTGAATGTAGAACGATTTGAACAAATCTCACCACAGATATAATTTGTGTTACAGGATGGTGCATTTTTTCTTTTTGCCACTACCATAGTCTGACTTGATGTTGATACGTTCTGCCTCTTGGAACCGGCGGACTAGTCTGACGAGCTCGTGGAAGGCTTGGTCTACGTTCATCCTTGCTTTCGCACTGCACTCAATGTATGGGACTTTTAGTTGGCGCGATAGGGCTTGTGCCTCTTCCAGTGAGACCTGTAAACATTAGGGTTTTTTTTAAATTGGCAATTTAGAAGGGAGAAAGGTTATACACACAGTTAGGTACTCAAAATGATGGAACAAAAATGAGGAGACGTTTTGATACTATTTCTTATAATAAAATTTTGTCTCACAGCTGCTCCAAATAGGTCCAGTTCAGCAAAATGCCAGGCCACTAGTAGTTGCCTAATTCTGGTTTTCAACTAAACCTTACGTTTTTTAACAAATAAAATGGTTCAATAATTACATCAGTTAAATTTCATGTGACTTTTATAGACGTAATATGCGTCCAGAACTGCAGCTTCATTTTCCTCATAAAGGATTATTATAGGTAATTATTCCTTAATTAATAGAGCAATTTACGCATTAACAATTAGTTGAAACAAATTATCCTGGCTTAACGAATTTTGTATGGGTGAATAGGTACTTGGTCATACGTAATCTCTAATGAGGTAGGTAAGTCATCACGACCATACGTCAACTTTATCGATGTTTTTGATGGTAAGTGATGATGTGGTGGAAGATGGAGCATGCTTGCCAGAAGGAACCTATTCACTCTTCACTTAAAGACTCAGGTTGTAGCTATCAGGAAACACAGACTCCGGCAGGTAAGGCTAGATTCCATCATCCACAAATTGCAAAACTATTTAGTCCGTCAGTTAGAGTATTGAAAAATAATGGACACGTATTTTTTGTTTTTGTAAATCAATGAATATTGAGAAAGATAAAACGCATCAAAACTCGGGAGTGGGGGCTCGTGACGTCACGACTCAGTAAAAACTATGCGAAGGTGTGACGTATTGAGAATTTTAAAAGCGTCGTAACTTCGTCAATTTTGGTTCCCGTAACAAAAGAAAAAACACGGGTCAAATATTTTTTGATAATCTAACTGACGGACTAATTAGATTTTTTTAGTCATCTACCCTATTCCTCTCTTTAGCTGTACTTACATGAATGAACTAAATAGGCATATTCTAAATACAATACATCTACAGAAAAACAGGAAGATTGCGTATTTACTACAATGTTTACGATAAATACAATAACAATCGTCATTCATAAATCCTGACGTATTTTACACACAAACATGAAAACATTGCGGTTAAAAGATTCCCCCTATGAGTTATGACTCAACCTGATTTTTAGGAATTCCATTTATCAACTTTATTACATAAAAGCTAGGTACCTATTGAGTTTGATTGAATAAATCTGCCTGGCCTTCCTATGACTCAAACTTAATATCAGGAATTCCGTTTCTAATAAAACCGAATTGAGGATCTCCTCCTTTTTGGGAAGTCGGTTAGAAAGTGGGTCGCGGGTAGCATATGGTTGCGAGACGCACACGACTGATTGTTGTGGTCACACTTGTGGGAAGGCCATGTCCAGCATTGAACGTTTTTCGGCTGATATGATATGACGACATAGGTAGTCAGTTTGCCTTTAATGCAGTGGTCCCCAACCTTTTTAGGGTTCCGTTGCCAAATGGCAAAAAACGTAACCCTTATAGATTCGTCATGTCTGTCTGTCTGTCTGTCCGTCCGTATGTCACAGCCACTTTTTTCCGAAACTATATGAACTATGCCGTTGAAACTTGGTAAGTAGATGTATTCTGTGAACCGCATTAAGATTTTCACACAAAAATAGAAAAAAAAACAATACATTTTGGGGGTCCCCATACTTAGAACAGAAACTCAATTTTTTTTTTAAACCCCGCCTTAAGATCAAAATCAGAAATAATGACATAAAGGTGTCCTGAATCGACTTCTATCGTGATACTTTACGTTCTCTAGTAATGAAAAATGGTTCAAAATTTATTGTTCTAGTATCTACGAAGAGATATTAGGGAAAGGTCAATGTACTTTATTCCACGTTTATCTGGCGTAAACTATAGATCTTAACTTACCACCCTCTGGCTTTCCAAATCAGCTTTGTTTCCGACCAACAGCATCGGGAACTCATCCCTGTCTTTGACGCGCAGGATCTGTTTGTGGAACTTGTAAAGCTCGTCAAAGCTGGCGTGGTCAGCAACGGAGAACACCAGGAGGAAACCCTCGCCGGACCTCATGTACTGTTCTCGCATCGCGCTGAACTCCTCTTGGCCGGCTGTGTCCAGAACTGTGGAGGAGGAAATGAAGAATTACATAAAAGGTAATAAGATTATCATTTACAAGAAGACCAACTTCGTCTGCGTCACATTTTCCATTAATGCTCCGCTCCTATTTGTCTTAGCGTGATGATATATTATATAACCTTCCTCGATAAATGGGCTATCTAACACTGAAATAATTTTTCAAATAGGCTTGTGTCCTGAAAAAATCTAATTAGTCCGTCAGATTTTCAAAAAATATTTGAACCGTGTTTTTTCTTTTGTTACGGGAACCAAAATTGACGAAGTTATGACGCTTTTAAAATTCTCAATACGTCACACCTTCGTATAAGTTTTAGTGAGTCGTGACGTCACGAGCCCCCACTCCCGAGTTTTGAAGCGTTTTATCGTTCTCAGTATCCATTGATTTACAAAAAAAATACACGTCCATTATTTTTCAATACTCTAACTGACGGACTAAATAGTTTTGCAATTTGTGGATGATGGAATCTAGCCTTAGCGCGTTCAAACAAACAAACTCTTCAGCTTTATAATATTACTAGCTGACCCGCGCAACTTCGTCTGCGTCACATTTTCCATTACTGCTCCGCTCCTATTTGTCTTAGCGTGATGATATATAGCCTATAACCTTCCTCGATAAATGGGCTATCTAACACTGAAAGAATTTTTCAAATCGGACCAGTAGTTCCTGAGATTAGCGCGTTCAACCAAACAAACAAACAAACTCTTCTGCTTTATAATATTAGTATAGATTACTTTAGTATAGATTAATGCTCCGCTCTGTTGGTCGTAGCGTTTAGTTAGTTTAAGCAGTTGTCGCATTTCTCTACATTTTTACAGCTTATTGAAATTCAAAAAAATCTAAATAGGTAGGAAAATTAGGCTTGTGATTTTTAAAGACAATAGAAAAACGCGTTTTGGAAGTCAAATGGAAGTGGCCAAGGCACACGGCAGGGCGAGTTGAGGGCAGGTGACCGATTGACTTCCATGGACTGATGCAAGAAATAGAATAGAATACTCTCTAGGAAATGTTAATTGACGGCATACAGTCAGGTGTTATAGTGGAGACCGCGGATGGTCAAACGTATAGTGACGCGCTGCGGCGTGATGGATCGATGATTTAAAGAAGGTGCAGGGCAGCGGATGGATGCGAAGGAGGAGGCCGAACGCGTGAGGGAGACCTCGCGCCCCGGCCGCCGCACCAGAAGAAGACGCCCCGGGCGTCGGGAGTCGCAGGGCGATTCCCGGCCACCGTAGGCGTGGGCCTGCGGACGGCGAGCATTGGGTGGCTCGCCATCTGATCAGAATCAGGCCCGGGTCGACGGCGCGCTGTGTTCCACGCGCTCCTCAAAGAGTTGTCAGCAAAGCAGATGAGGCCCGCTAGGGCCAGTGCCTGCCGGGGTTGCGGAATTTGTTCGAAAGAGTCACCGAGGCCCTGGAACGCAAAGGGCATTAGAAGGAACACGGATGGATTTTAGTCAGTAGGAGTCTGACACTCCCTCCTGCTTTACCCAGAGCGGGAGGAGTCATTTGAAGATTGCGGACTGCTGAAGACCGGGATGGTTGGCGCTCTTTGCAGAGGCTTACGTTCAGCCAAGGACGGCAATCGGATGACATGATAATGATGATACAGTCTGGAAATCCCAAATTCTAAAAAACGGGAGTTGGAAGCCAAAAACCTCAATTGGGAAATGGTTGGGTAGACGATGATAACATGTTAATTGATTGGCAAAATTATTCCATTTTGCAATTAAATTCTGTCATTGTTTTGTTACAAAATATTAATTAAAGTTTGTTATAACATCTAAAAGTTATGCAACAACTTATCAAAACATAACATTATACCAGTATGCCTTACATAAATATTATAATAATATGTAATATTAATAACAAGTGGCTTTTAAAACAAGTTCCTATTTTTTCTTTAATACTGGCCTTCAAAAATGTTGCAGATTCTTTTTATTACTATGTTTTGGACTTGGACATGTTTTTTAATTACTGTATTTTTTTTTATTGGCAAAAGGAGTAATCTGGCCTATCCTTCTCTTTTGCGTATTGGCAAGTAGAAGTTATAATACTGACAAAATTATATATGTATTCAGATCATACAGCTACAAATTATACAACAAAAAGTGAACACCCTGCATTAATTTGAATTTATTGAAATGCAATATGGAGTTCTCTCTTGCTAACTGTGTACAAGGTGAATTAATTTTTCTATATAAGGAACTACCTTTTGTCCACATCTCTGCCTGAGTAAAAAGTTTTTAATAATTCCAAGAGAACTTTTCAACCTATCTGTTTGCCAAGTTTAATCAAAATCCATCCAGCTGTTCAAACATGAAAATTCTACAAACAGACACACTTTTGCATTTTGTATTAGTATGTGCATAAAATGCATGCCGTAACTAATAGAAAAAAAATAAGATGACTCATGAAGCTGCAAGATATTATCTGATATCACATATCTTGTGAACTTGTGATACAGAAATTTTGATAGCACAGATAATTCTCTTTTTCTTTATTTGTTTTTTCTTTTTAACCCAAAGTTTGACTGATAGAGCATGCATTGTTGCATTACGTCCGCCCATGTACCACTATTGTACATAAAGTTTAAATAAATAAACAATTTATTATGAACAAATATGATCTTTACACAGTTCGTTTCTGAAATATTGTGTTGCTAGGTGCATAATTTTATTAGCTTAAACTCTTAGACAGTAGCTCTAGCAATACTGAAAGTGTTAGGATAGGGTTTTGTCCAGCAGTGGACTGTTGCAAATAGGCTAACAGAAAAGCGGAATATGCATCAAATCCTTATAAAAAAATTAAACGGAAAAACGTCTCCTGCAGGACATAGGCTTTTCGCAAGCATCAACTGCAAACACTTAGTCATCAGTGCATCATGTTTTTTTTTTATTAGTGATGGGTTTGCTCTTAACTCTACTCTAAGTCAGAAATGACAGAGACAAAGTCTATGATGGAGCGAGCTTACCCAGAAGGAGCCTGTTCACTCTAAGTTGAAGAGATTAGTGTTACACAGAATTAATCAATTCACTGTAAATTTAGCTTGCTATTCTAAGAAAATTGATCATGCTGCAACAGGTGCCATGACTAATAAAAACAAAATTAAGTACTGAGTATTGAGACAGTGCCCTTGTATTTTTTTGGCTGATACATAGTTAGCCTTCTTCAAGCCACCCACAGTAAAAAACACCAGGGAACCATTAATCTAAGGAGGTGTACTCACTGTCAAGTTTAGCCGGTACATCATCAATAACACACTGCTTGGTGTAACTGTCCTCAATGGTGGGGTCATAGTCGGTCACGAAGTAGCTCTGGAAGACCAAACAATAGCATTTCAGCACCAGATGCGGTGACGCCAGTGGGCGGAGTCGCCTTCAAACAGGCCTTGACATAGACTGCCTCACAAACACTATTTTTAAGCATGAACGCATCATTTAAATTACTAAAGAAACCAACGAGTTCTCAGAATCATTAATAGAAACTCTAAGAACATTGGAACATCTGTTCCGCAGCCGGATCTCGGCCAAATACGGCGATAAATACCTGAATAAATTGTATTGTGATTGCACTTTTTCCCACACCGCCACCGCCGACAACGACTAGTTTGTATGTTTGGGCTTGGTTTGGTCTATCACCCGGACGCGACATTTTGATTTCACTTGTTATCAACGATTTGAAATGATTATTGATATAAAAATAGTCTAATTTCTTTAATTTATGACAATCAGCAGCACTCACTGAAGATGACTCAAAAGCGTCTGAGATGGAGAACCGGAACGCAACAAGTGGGAAAGAGATAAAATCGTGTGAACACGTTCCTTTTCTGAAAATACGACGAATTAATAAAGTACTATGAAACCCAGAATATGAAATGTTAAACATAATTATATTTACGAGAGCAAAATAAAATCATTACAAACAAACATAGTACAACATAACACGCACAAATGTATTATGTTAGAATGGGAATGTAAAGTATTTTTTCTTCTATTCCAATCAGTAATTTGACAATTTTTCACATTACTTCTGCGTTTGATGGAGTGTGGTGTCAGATGATACAATGTAGCCATAATAAAATATTAAAGAATTCTTCAAAAGAAAAGAAAATCGAGTCCAATTTGTGTAGAAATAAACCTCGGAAAAGTTTACATACTCTATGAAACCTCGACCTCGGTGACATTAGGAGAAACACATTGTAGTGGAATTTTCAAAATGTTTTCTATTATCCAGAAAAACTAATTTTTTTGTAAGGCAGCCCGGTGTCACGCATTGTCAATGTTGTTGTATTGTCAAAGTCAATTTTGTGTCAAACTCAAATCTTGGAGGCCGTTTGTGGGGGTTTGTTATTATGCTCGTGTTTATTTAAAAATCCCAGGGAAACAGTTACAGTTACAAAAATGTTTTCAACGAGCTCCCAAAGAAAATTCTGGACATTCAGCGACGAAGGTGAACTAGCTATTCTGCGTGAAAAGCATAACCTAAACTATATTTCGAAACATGGAGCACACATTGACGAATTTCAACGGTACAATTTCTTTTTATCTCCTGACGAGGAAAGACTGCTTCTGAAACAGTACGAGTTACACCTGAAGGAGTTCTGCAAGCGATTCAGCCCTCCCATGCCAAAGGGTGTTGTTGGAACCGCGTTCCATTATTTCAAACGGTTTTATCTCTACAATTCGACTATGGACTACCACCCGAAAGAAATCCTCGCGACCTGTGTGTATTTGGCTTGCAAAGTGGAAGAATTTAACGTGTCCATCGGTCAGTTCGTCGCTAACATTAAAGGTGACAGGGACAAAGCCTCTGATATTATATTAAACAATGAGTTACTGCTGATGCAGCAACTGAACTATCATTTGACTATCCACAATCCATTCAGACCTGTCGAAGGTTTCCTAATTGATATTAAAACAAGATGCTCATTAGCAAACCCAGAACGCCTCAGAGGAGGTATTGACGAGTTCCTTGAAAAGGTATTTTTGACTGACGCTTGTCTATTGTATGCTCCGTCACAAATAGCTTTAGCAGCAGTCTTACACGCAGCAAGCAAAGAGCAAGAGAACTTAGACAGTTACGTGACAGACATGTTATTTAGGGAAGCTGGGCAGGACAAGTTAGCGATTCTAATAGAAGCTGTGAGGAAAATCAGGTCACTCGTAAAAATGGTTGAAAGTCCTGCTCGTGAGAAGGTAAGGACAATTGAGAAGAAGCTCGACCGATGCCGTAATCAGGAGAATAACCCGGACAGTGAGATTTATAAGCGGAGAATGAGGGAACTATTGGATGAGGATGATATTCCCAACTTAGGGTCTAGCAGGATGTCTCTGGATACCAGTGGAGTGACCACAGTGCTGTCTCCTTCTGCATCATAGTGTAATGGAGCTATTTTTTAATACTATGAAGGACAATTTGAATTGTTTTAATATTCACATCATACAATACGGCACAGTTGGCGCAGTAGTTGAGCGATCGACTGCTGGGTCGCGTGTCGTGGGTTCGATTACCGCACGCAAAAAATATTTGTATGGCCTGCAGATAGTTGTTCCGGGTCTGGCTGTTAGTGTATGTAACTTTGTATGTTTGTAAACGCACCCACGATACAGGAGAAATTCGTAGTGTGGGGCAACACTTTTATTAAAAATAAAATACATGCTGGCTGGCATGCTTAACATTAGGTATTTTGCTAAATAATAATTATTAAAAAAAAAAATCTGTTCAAAATGCGGGGGTTGATGATGTCATGCCACTTGTAAATATTGTGCTATCATATAGATGTCACATGGGTTTTGAACTTTCTGTGTCATCTACATTTTATGTTTATATGAAAAAGTAGTAATTAGATTTTTTCAGTAAAATACCTACCCTATTAGAAATTGCTTATCTCGTCATGGCAGTCAAAAGGTAAAAAACATACATAGGCTGATAACACATTACCACTCATTTGCGTTGCGCAGTCAGGTAAAAACACTGGCATTTAATTCTTTGTACATTTATCATGGAGAGCAAGCAAAATATTTTAGAAAGCCATTTCATTCACAATTTTAACACGAGGCATCATTAATTTTAACAGCAAAAAGATGGGATTTTAAATTTTATTTCTTTATATTTGGCATTGTTTTAATGTAAACAAAATTTAGTAAGGCCCAATTTCTTGAAAGAAATTTTGTGAAACTGATGATATGATGATGATACCTTTTGATGTGACGTATACTATCAAATAACCACAGAAGACGCTGTTGTGACATCAGCCATCAAGGATACAAGGCCTCTGGACTACAAGAGCCCTGATATGTGGACGCAAAGCTATATATTTAGTCCCACCGTCTCCTTCGTGGCCTGCCAAGACAGCCCTTAGCTAGTAGGGTAGGTACTAGCTGCAAGGGCTACGAGGCTAGGCGGCTAGGCTGTAAGGGCTTTGAACAACTTTGTTCGAAAGAGTCACCGCGGCCCTGGAACACGGATGGGTTAGTCAGTAGGAGTCTGACAGTCCCTCCTGTTTTACCCAGAGCGGGAGGAGTCATTTGATGATATCCCATCCTTATAAAAAAAAATACTCCTAAAAACGGGCCCCAAAAGTGCATTTAATTTGTGATCCCTTTGAAGTTTCTTTCCAGAAATTGGATTTAAGCCTCTTCTGTTATTGATTTTGTATAGCATTGATTACCTGCTTTCTAATTGTTCGACATAGCCATCAAATACAATGTAATGATTTTCAGTAACCTTTGTAAATGAGGTGCAGGGTCCTTATATAATATTTCTAGATAAGCAGGACTCATCTGAATAGTTTTAAGTTACATTATTATGACTTAGATTGATAAATAAATTTTATATGAACTTGATTCTTTGTATTTTAATTTCTGTAAAGTTTTCTGGTGCTCCTAAATTTTCAAAGAGACGGTATTTAATTTAAAATTTTCCCATACGTTTTCAAGACGGGATCTATTGCAATGACTTGCGTTCGAAAATTCAGCCAGTCAAATAAAAACTGGCAGTGTGAATGGGAATGTCATACGAAGGATACCCTACCATTAACCGAAAAAAAAAAAAACAAGTTTCTGAATAGAAGCCCTCTTTTAAGTTTTTAGTATTAGAAATACACTGAAAATTTCAATTGTCTACCTATTACGGTTCATGAGATACAGCCTGCTGACAGTTAGACGGACAGACAGCGGAGGCATAGTAATAGGGTTCCGTTGTAAAGCACGTAGGGTTCGCGCGAGGGAAAGAGCTCTTAATTATGCCGCTAAGTTCTGCAGGCGAGGCGGGTTCTACGCAGGGCACGTTTTGACCATGTCGGACGTATTGGAGCCAAACTAGCATCGCAGTAGTATTCAGTTTTGGCCTTTTTTTTTCCGGCTGGGAAAAAATGCATTACGCATGCCCTCTCACTCGGGGGAGTGGGAGGGGTATGTGGGACTCCCCGGGCAAGCCCGGTATACCCACTAAAACAACCCAGCACTGAAATTCCCGCAGCGTCTTAGTGGGGGTGGACTGGAAGATCGGCGTAGCCTTTACGTCCAGTCCACCTCCGACGACATTCAGTTTTGGCCTGTTTTGGTGTCTTTCGAAAGTGGTTGAAACGAATTTCTGTCGACCCACTTTGCCTCACTCTGCAAGTGAGATAGCAATTTGCATCTCTCTTTACAAGCAATTCCCGTCTGGACGCTGGCTCCAAGCAACCACCAACTTTACCTCGTTGTGACTCTTCGTTGAGAGTATTGTGCAGTCTAGACGTGAATAAGGCCAGTGGACCTGATGGCATTCCAGCGAGTGTTGAGGCAATATGCGCCTGAACCACGGGCCTGAACTGTCTCCTGTTTTGAAACGCCTGTTTCGCCTCTCTCTTGAAGAAAGAACGGTGCCACAATCGTGGAAACTTGCAAATGTGCAACCGGTGCCCAAAAAGGGAGACCGTGCAGACCCTGCTCATTACCGTCCGATCGCCATTACCTCCAGCCTATGCAAGGTTATGGAAAGGGTTCTGAACAATAAGTTGCTGATGCTGACCTACCTTGGAAGACAATGATCTCCTCGGTGACCGTCAATATGGCTTTCGCCAGGGACGGTCGACAAAATCTTTTATAATGCGCACAGCAAAAGAGTGGAACTCTCTGCCTGTGTCTGTTTTTGAACGCTTACAACCCTAATCTCTTCAAAGTTAGAGTGAACAGGCTCCTTCTGGGTGCTTACCTAGGAGCCTGTTGGAGCGAGATTTCGCTCCATCGTAGACTTTGTCTCTGTCAACTCATATAAAAGTACTCCGTGACTCTGACCTAGACTAGAGTAAAGAGCAATCAAGAAAAAAAAAGTTCTTTTTATCGACTTAAAATAAAAAGACTTAAAAAGGAGAATACTCTCAATTCGTCGGAATCAATTTTTATTTCCCTACTTTGTTGCTGCTAGTCTATTCTGTAAATAACCATTTCGATATCGACTTCACCTGAGTGACTAAGCTTACAAAGTGAACTTTATTTCACACGTCATAAGGTCTTATATTTATACGAATTTGAAACTCACCTCGGATTCCGCTGTCGAGACACGAAAATGTTGTTACAGAATACCACTGCTGATTTGTGTCGAATGTTTTCTATTCTCTTCTATTTGTGGAATAAAATACTGAAGCTGGCTATATCCCAACCCAACATAGTTGGGAAAAGGGTGTTTATTTCATTTGGGGATAATTCTTGGATTAGAGCAAGCCATTGCTATGCTATCGAAAGGGAAAGGTTCGTTTGACCTTGCTAAATTCGCAGCAATCGGCTGAATGTGATCAACAAGCAACCTGTCACTGAATTAATGCTTGGAGGCCTGTCTATTTAACAGTGGACATTTTACGAGTTCTGGCTGAATACTGAAATACTGACGATTATGTTATTCTCTGCTAAAAGCTATTCTGACAACACATCATTCAGTTTGTATGTGGCAATACGGAATCCCATCGCGAACTTTTTTCTCCACAAACACAAGGCTTTTGAGCCATTCCCAGAATAAAACACCAAAAAAGCTAACTCAAACGATGATTTATTACTTTTATCACTTTATATTATACATATTATATAAATATAGACTACGCGTGTTTACTTCCTCGCTGCGAGAGCAGACAGGTCGGCGATGCAACGGTCCAGGGTGGCCTTCTCCTGGTCGGGGGTGATAGCCTTGGTGACGTTGGTGACTATCCAGTCAACCATTTGCCTCTGGGACAGGCGACGTTCTACGTTGGACTTCTCCAGCTGGTAGTCGAGACGGCGCTTGACCTGGAAAGGAGAAGGTGCGGGTGAATTTTTGTTTACAATTACTAGCGTCAGAAATGGCGGGTTGATTTTTCTTAACAGATAGATGAGTTACTAGAGTTTGGTAGTTCCGTTTATCATTCCATAAACTCAGTAATTTAAAAAAAAAAAAGGAATGTGAAATCATCAAATGACTTCATCTCCTGCTCTGGGTGTAGCAGAAGGGAGTGTCCAATTCCCAATGACTAAAACCCATCTGTGTTCCTCTATTCTATTACTATAAGGTTTGGTTTCTGCATTTAGTCCTGATGTTGGACCATTGTGCGTGCTGTGTTCCTCTTAATGCCCTTTGCGTTCCTGGGCTGCAATAGGGAATATGCATGAAGAAAGTATTTATGATCTGAACAATTTATCTAAACGTAATACGAAAAACGAACGTACATATTCGAAAATATAACTAACAGTGAAATTAGAATCTAAATTACTCGAAAAACGAACGAGATACAATTATTTTAAAAAATCGCGAAAACGCTGTTTTCTATGGCTGCTGTATTAAATAGTCGTCGTGTAATTTGACGTCACAGTTCGTATCGGACTTCTCTTTCTAACTTGTAGTCCTTGAAACTTTATAACTTCATAAATGATGAAGGTATTTAAAAAAAATATTTCATGTTTTTTTACTAGAGCTAATAAGTATTTTATTTGGCAAATAAAAAAATCGCATGCATATTCCCTATTACTCTTTTGAACAAATTCTGCAAACACCCAGTCACAATAAGGTGGATATTTATTTTGCAAACGCGTTTTCGTCGATTCCTGAGATTCGTGTGTTTTATTTTTCCCATCTTATCTCCACGGCCTTTGTGCAGACTGATTGGATTGGCTTCCAGTCTGATTGGATGCTGCAGACCTCCAGTATATTTACAGGCAGGTGTGACTGGCAATCTGGCCATACCCCATAATCACAAAGATCTGTAGGTCTAAAAAGGTTACTTTGGCAGAATCATAATATTAACCACACAACAATATGGTCAAATTTCATTTTCATTTTTATCGCTCACGCATTAGGTAAAAAAATTCCAATCAAGGGAAAATTTGACAGATACCAGTAGCGTGATGTGCTTCTGATAATGTGACCTTTTTAGAGTCCCTGCATTTGACAGTCGTGACATTCCCCTGAACGTGTTTTCTGAAGCACAGAGCAATCTCAGTATGTTGATCACCAATCAATGGACCAACCTGATGGAGGAGGGGTCAACCTGGCTGTTTATTATTTAGCCACAAGCAAACCACCTAAAAACATAAACCAAACATACTAATATGACGTACCTCATTGTAGGTGTTCATGAGGCGTTCCCTGTAGGCAGCCTCGAGCTGCAGCAGAATATTCTCTTTCTTAGCCTGGATGAGCAGTTCCTGGCCCTGCGCGCGCCATTGGGCAGTCTTTTCGGACTCCACAGCCTGTTCCAAGGACTTGACGGAGTCTGAACGGCTCTCGTTCCATTCAGTTTCGATGGTCTGGAAATTGAGGTTTACTTGTTAATATTTATAGATTGGAAAAGTTTAAAGGCTGCTCAAACTGGGTCAGAATTAGCTCAAATTGGGACTGAGCCCAACAAATAACGCGTTCGATATTGGTTCGAAATTTTCGTCACACATTAGCGCATAAGTTCGACATGGTGCAGCAGTGTTGTTAGATTCTGACAATTTAAAAAGCCTGTGATGGGTTTAATTCCATAACTGATAAAACTATTCCCATAGGTGTCATAGATAATGAGTGTTGGGTATGACACATTATCAAATACTCTGTACTGTAAACTTTTCCCATCATTTCCCAAATATATTGGGGTTGGCTTCCAGTCAAACTTGATTCAGCTGAATACCAGTATTTGACTTGGAGCGGTTGCCTACCAGACACAACCCATTGACAGGGTAACACGGTAGTTCTTGGCAAGACTGGAGACAGATTTACTGGTTTCTGACAATCCGTAACAACTACCAAAAATCTACAAATGAAAGCCGGGACCAACGGCTTTGCTTTCCGACGCACGGAGGAAACACGGTATGATAAGATGGTCACCCATCCACAGACACGTTGCTTAACCTTGAAGACCGACCCGTGCGGCTGTTATTATTTAGCCACGAGGCTGGAATAGGATAAATCAGAATGATGGAGATCTACCTTGTTGGAATACTACCCTGCATAACCATGTTAGCAGGTAGAAAATGTTACAGTTTCTATCTAGATTGGGACTCTGAAGTTAATGGTTGTAATATCTCAAATACAATTAGGCCACTTACTTCAACTTCCTTGTCCAACCAGGCAGCTAGGTTAGGTCCGAGCTTCTTAGCGGCAACAGTGACCATAATCAAGAGGGACAGACCGGTGTAGTATTCGTGCTCCATGACGTAGATCTCCTTGCTGCAGAGGTACGTGGCCAGACCGACTCCGAAGGTGTAGGGGCCCGTCACACCGGTCTTTGAGTGGAAGAACTGGAACCTGAAATGGGTGGTTGTGGAGCCTAGAGTGATATGTATTTATTCATTTTATATGGAAGATTTATAGATGACTTAAGTTAGTGTCTTTTGGTGTAAAACAGTCCTCTGCTAAGAAAATGTGGGAAGAAAGCCTATTTAAAATTCTGTTAACTTTTGTTAAGATGTAAATAAAATTATTTTAATAATCACTCAACATTACTTGTTGTTTCAAAAGTTTTTAGCAGGCCTTATATACAGCTAATTTTTTAATGAACAAAAACTGTATCTGTTTTCTGAAGAACTAAGAATGCGATAAATATAATTACTAAACCAAACATTTACTTAACCAACTTCAAAAAAGGAGGTAGTTCTCAATTCAGCTGTCATTTTTACTTATTTGTTTCAAAAATTGGTAATAGTACTTGACATGTTTAAAAATGTAAAAGGGTTTTGGCTGTGGCATTCCTTAACACATGTCTTACCTAGTATGAACCACAAACAGTCTCATGCAAAAAGGCTACACACCCAAAAAATATGTTACATAGTTCTAATCTGATTTATAGTAACCTTTGTGAGAAGCAAACGTAATTTTAATTATTAAAATAAAGTACCATACCATTTACATTTTAGTTTTTATTTTAATTCAAATATTATATTAGCAAAAAAGCTGACATTTCAGTAGAATCTTACCATTCTTCAGGAATGAAGCCAAGTCTGACTTTGCCGGGCTCTCCTCGGACTGGCCTGGGGAAGTTGGCCTCATCGCGGGCACCAGAGGCGGCTGAGGCGGAGCCTCGTGCGACCAGCGCTGTGGACTGTCTGGTTGCAGCTGTGGATAAAATAAAAGATGATTTATCAAAAAGAATGAGAAAAATATTACTGTAAACATCACAAACCAGTAAATGTGACAGCATGTTGCGCAAATAATAAGAAAGCCCCTTAGCTGAACTGGTGAACCTCTGACCAAGAATATACCAAAATGATAGGTTTTTAATATTGACAGAAAAATTAACTTGAATCAAATAATTTATATGGTTTCTAGATACTAGACCAAGCAACGTATAGAAAGAGTTTATTACACTGTACATTTTACTGTTCATCTCAAAATTATTAGAACTTTTGGGACTAATCAACTGCAGTGCAGTATACTCTGCTATCAGCTGCAATTTATGTATCCATATTATAGGTTATCCTACTTTGGTAAGCTCAAATAATGTAATCAACGAGCTGAAACCACTTAATTAACTTTCACAACTCCAAATAATCATGTAAAAAGGCACATTTTCATCCAAATAATTTCCACAATCGCGGAGACACCCGTCAAATCGGTGATTACATAAACCTCGTAACCCAGGGTTAAGGTTAAAAACTAAACATAATCAACACATTAAATAACTGTTATACGAACTATTCATCAATTACACATACCTGAACGCAAAGCTACGCGCGATAGCATTTTGTAATAGCAATTTACAATTTATTTTACGAAAATCGACAGTCCCCGAGCAAAATGTACTTTGCGTTAGGGATGTGCTACACGCGATCGAATCGATCAATATGAAAAAATATAGTCGATGGACCCAACAGCACTAGTGTTGTACAAAATTGTAAGGGAAATCAATCTAGCTACAATCTAGATTTGAAGCTAAAAAAAATTGGGAACTTGTTTCTAAGGAAATAACAATTTAGTAAGTTTTTTTAAATATGGAAATCTGCATCACCAGCAGTGACCTAGATATGATTTAATTACTTGGTCATGGTAACATCCGATCAATAACTCGAGCAGCTTCTATTTTTATTTATTTGTGACTGTTTTTGCTTACTTTCCGTTAACAGTGATCGGAATTGTTTGTAGCACTGCTAATAATAACTAAAAACCTCTAAAACATACATATCAGTGGATTAGGCAATGGCTAATATGCACCACTGGATCTGGCAGCGAATGGTGATATAAAGAATAAATAAATTTCTTTTTACCTTGAATGCTTATAGATAGGTTTTATTTTGCAATAATTCAATGTTTTTTATTATATTTGATAACCTCTCTGTAGATATCATTGAAAAATACCGTGACCAGTGACGTTCAGATTTCTTTCCCCATTTCGCCTTTTTTTTCAATGCAACGTCGCTCGTTGCCAAATAGATAAACAAACAGCCAGCTATTTTGGGAACCCTTTATTGATTTTTGAACGTAACTTCTAGTCGCGATACGTTTTTGAACGCTTCATAATCTGTCAAGTTGACGATGGCGATTGACGTGTATTGATAAGAAAGTGAGATTGTAGTTTTTATGTATTTCGTGCGAAAATATAAGTTTTTTCTAAAATGGGGCTTGTCACATCCTGCTGTAAACCCTCAGCTTCCGAGGTTTTGACTCCTGACTCTGTAAGTTGCCCTGATTCTAGTCTAAAAATGTTTGAAAACATCTGATACAAAGCGTTTGTTATTATGATTTATAAATTTTAGAATGGATAGGATTGCCGTTTTAAAACTGGTTTTTATTGCGACATATTGATATCTACTACGGTCTTCAGTTTAGCGTGATTTGTACAGCCAATTGCCTCTCTCGAAAAACTTTTGTTTGCTTATCTGCAAACAAAGAAAAGAGTTCGTTGTTTATCTTGTATTTACCAATTTGACAATCGGTACAAGAAGATACAAACATATTACGTTTATTCGATTCTAACTAAAACATCATTTCTCTTGTAGAATAGCAATGTTATTCTTCATACAAAGATGATAAACAATACTCATGAATCCTCATGCTGATTACCAGGAAACCAGACGTCGTCAGCAGGTGGAAGCGGCCGAACGTCGTGCTGCTCAGGAGGTTAAACGCGGCGTCAAGGACCCCAGCAAGATAGCACGCATGCAACAGAGGAACGAGGAGATGGAGAGGAGAGAACAGGAACTAAATAGGCAGGGTGGTGCCGGATTGAAGGTAAAGATATTTTATAGTTGAATCTAAATTGAACTTTTTTTTTTAATTTTTTTTTTTAATTTATAAAGTTTCATTTTTTAATTTTAAATAATGTTTATAATAATATTTCAAAACAAAGTCAATGTTATTCAAGTCAAAGTTCAAATAGTATTACATCTGAATTATTTTAGTTAGGGTCATTAAAAATGGTCAATCAAAAATCAACCTAGACTGCAAGATACTAAAGTAGATTGTTGTTGTAATTATTTAAGATTCAGTATTTTGATATAGCTCAAAGGAATGGGGATCATTTCATTTTAGGAGAGATAGCAAGATGTGTTTATTATTATTGCAATTTAATTGTTACAAATTGAAAGATACACACAAGTCGAGATCAAAAGGCAAACTGATTTATTCATTTGTACCCAAATGAATAAATCAGTTTGCTTTTTGATCATTACAAAATGTTACATTAGACAACTAATAAAAACAATCAACCAGGTTCAAACATAACACAAAGCATAAATACAGTATACAAATAAGTTACAATAATTTTTTTAAACTAGTGTGTGTCAGCGTCTTCGCCTGCTTGATCCCTAGGGAACTTACAACGGAATATATATAAACGGAATAATATATATACCCTCATAGTTACCGTTCCCGTAGGAATTCCAGGATAAAGGCTATCCTATGTCCTTTCTCGGGTCTCAAACTATCTTTGTACAAAATTTCAGTCGGTTTCAAAAGTCAAATCGGTTCAGTGGTTTAGGCAGAAAAAAGAGACAGACAGACAGAGTTACTTTTGCATTTATAATATTAGTATGATGATATTTTGTTGTAAAAAAATAATAATTTAAAAACATTTGAGGTAGGTATGCCTTTTTTACAAAGGGAGTTGACAGAAACTATATTATTTATATGCCATATATATACCACTTGCATTTACTTACTACTTACATTTTACAATTGTATATCAATACACAATTTTTTTTATGGTGGACTAGTAGAGTACAGTAGAACAAGAACACAGAAGTTTCCTGGGAGCTCACAAGCTTTGTGGAGCGACGTCACTGTTTCGAGGATTTGTTTGGGTAGCTACGGCCTCGCATTCTAGAACGACGTGGGCGGCCGATTCTTCTGCGTCAAAGCAGCCCCTGCAGAGTGGGCTGTCTGATCGTCGGGGATAGTGCGAATCCGCGAATCTACCATACGTGAAGTCCGCGTATCTACACCCGTGTAGGTTTACAGGGGAATGTTATACCTAAGTTTATATTTTGATCTCATTTTTACATGGAGAGTTTTAGGTACCTACTGTAAACAGTGAAAATCTATTAAAGCCTAAATTGTATATTGAAAGAAATCAATTAAAATCTAACTTTATTGTATGGCTACACTTTTCAGCTACGCGGAATTATTAAATGCTAGTTCCGCGGACTTGCACTATCCCCGACGATATATGTTTTGGGGATACTAGACTAAAAAAAATTCCTTTACATTTCCACAGTGGACAGCGGACTGAGATCAGGCTGCTAATGGGAGCGGTGGCAGCGGTCACACCGAGCCCAAAAGCCCTGAAGACAAGAATGAGAGATACAAGTATAAAAACTGACCGTGAACACAACACTGCCACGAATCTGTTCTACATAGAAATTAGTTACTTGGAGTTGTAAGATATGGAGAGCGAAAATAGCAGATTTTTTTGTAGTTAGGGAAATTCATTTTAATTACAAACACAGTATACAATGAACAAATTACTCCATTTTCAACCATATCATCGCTTACCATAGTTAGATAGTGGTCCCACGCATGCCTATCAATTTCAAAAAAAAAAGTAATTTCAAACTACACTATGATTAAAACATTATGTAGCAATAGGACTAATCTAATGCAATCTTTGATGAATTGAAATTTTAATGTTATGGGCCCACAGTCTATTGTTTAGTCTGTTACCAATGGAATGCCAGATTTTGAAAACAAATTGGAACATAGACAAATATACCTTGTTGGTGATAAGTAATTTATTTGCCTTATTGTGTCCTCAATAAAAATTTAAAAAATCCTTAGCTATCAAGGCAGTGAGATGGAACACTGGAAATTGATAAGTGATAATAAATTGCTGTAATTACACTATTTATTAGTTGATTGGTGAATTATTTATGCTAAGCAAACCATGTCTTACTACTTTGTGATAAGCACTATACCATTGCAGCAATGCACCTTCACATATCTCAACTGAAACTGGAATACTAACTTTGTACATTTAATATTGCACCTTACCTTGAAGAGTTATGGTTGAAAATTGTATAAAGTTTTGGGTAGGAATACATTACGGATTATGTGTGAAGAGTTTTAAACTCTATGACAGGGCTAAAATTCAATGTCGTAGTGTCTTATAATAATCTCATGTCTGTCTGTACTCTGAAAACTGAGTAAGATTAAGAGAAACTTGGATGAATTTTTTTTGTTAATCATGAACAACAATCATGGCTTTAATTTTTAATTGGATTTTTAGTATATATTTGATCCGAGATTATAAAATATATTTCTTAAAAGACATTTTTCAGTAGTATTTTGGTTCTGTGGTTATGGTCTCAGTATGATTCTGTGTATGAAGAAAATTGCATATTTTTTTTTAAGACATCTTTTCAAAATCTTGTATGGATTCACAGTAGAGATAAAACAGCAATACACCTTTGCAGTATTCCATAACTCAAATTAACTCATATTCAACTACTTTTATTTATAAGTAAGTAAGTTAGTATCATGGGCATTTGCGCATGGTGTAACTCTTTCTGACTAAAACCCACCCGTGTTTCTTCAAATGCCCTTTGCGTTCCAGTTTCCGCGGTGACTCTTTCGAAAAAATTCCGCAAGCTGTGGTACCCTTGGCATTGCAAAAATCCTTAAACGATTGAGATCTCTTACCATCAGTTTGCCGCCTGATTGTTTGCCACTCTATGACATAAAAAACATTTGTCTATGGTACATGATCGACATGTATTTATATTATTGTGCATGTACTGTACTAGTATACCGCGCAATGTATGAGCGTATGCTTTTTGTGTCCATTTATTAAGTGTAAGTAGCATACAGTCTTTAAAACGAGGATTCAAAATGACGGCGTCTCTATGGTTCTATATTTTTGTAATGGCGAAGTTAAATAGGTAACTGTTTTATGTCTATTGTGGTACCAGTGTAGAATATTATATTTTAGATTGATGTCTACAATACTATTGAATGTCTGTAATCAACATGGCTAACTTTTTCCTACTATGTCTGGGTCTGCTTCCAGTCTAAGGTTGAGGCCAGACGAACGTAATTTTGTGAATTGTGAGTCGCGTAAAATGAGTCGGCGGAATCGGTTTCATATTAAAGTCCAACTCATTTTGCGTCGCAGTGTGGCACAAATAGGACTTTAGTATGAAACCGCGTAAATTCTGCCGACCCATTTTACGCAGCTCACAACTATAAAATTACGCTCGACTGGCTTCACGCTTACATGGAGCTGCTGCCTGCCTGCTGCCTCCACAACCCAGTTAAGAAACTACACACAGTTATTCAACTTATGCCCATAGAAAATAACAATATTATATGGAGACGCGTACCTACGCATCCTTTCAGCTTTCCGCATCTATTCAGCTTTCGCGGCAAACAAGTATAAAATGCGGAAAAATGTGATATTAAATTTATTATCATGCGAGTGCTATAGATAGAGTTTAGCGCTGTTCTGCCGCTGCCGGGTTCTCATTCTTACGACGCTGAACGCGGCTGATAGAAGCAGATTTGTATAAGTGTGACCAAAATCGTTCAGCGAATGGAGCTGGATAATTGTGAGTAGTCCCTAATGGATAAAAGTGGGTAACACAGATGGTTAGACTGGGGTTGTCAGACCTAAGCCTTTATCATTGAATGTCTACAGTATAAGCGTTATTTTAGCAAACACCATGTTATTGTTTACGATTGTAATAAGTGTATAAATGTTAGATACTGTGAATATATATATTATGTTGTAGCCACTTTGCGAAACTGTTGGTTTTGCAAACTGTCTGGATTCTGTTGTGTAAATCTTTTGTTATTTTACTGTTAATATGTTTATCTTTATACAATCAGGATATTTATCAAAATTATGATAATAATACAGGTAAAAAGCGAAAAATTAGTAATGGTTTTGGGATCACTTCAAGTGACGAAAATGTAGATCATAGTAAATATTTATGTAACATTTGGATAAATTATAACTTATCGAGCAATTAGTAATTTCATAAATCACTTTGGCCTATTTTAAATAGTGTGACAGAATGATACGAATTTTCTAGGCAAGTGGGCTCCATCGGGGGGCTAAACAGGCCACTTTAGGAGAATCATAATATGAATCACACAACATCTGCCTAGCCTTTTCCAACTATGTTGGGGTCGGCTTCCAGTCAAATCGGCTAATTTAGCTGAAGTACCAGTATTTTACGCGAAGCAGCTACCTACCAGACCTCCACAACCCATTAACTGGGTAAACACGGTACTTATGGAAAGACTGGAGTCAGATTAACTGGCTTCTGACTATCCGTAAAGACTGCCAAAGTTCTACAAATGACAGCCGGGACCAACGGCTTACCGTGCTTTCCGAGGCTTAATATTAAGCACACAACAATCTGTCATAATTATTTCATTTCCATCTTTATCGCTAACACATTAGGTTCAAGGTTGATTGGGAAAATTTGACAGTGACCGGTAGCGTGATTTGCTTTCTGATTCTGATAAAGTGGCCTTTTTAGACCCGCAGGTGAGATTTAGTCTAACACGAGCCTATAAAAATAATTCATAAAAAAAACTTCACTTATTGCTCAATATTACGAAAGAAATTAAAGTAGGTACCTACTATACAAAGTTTTAGACCTGATATTATAAATAGTCAGTATTTTTGCTATCGAGTCATAGACGAGAATGTCGTAATCAGCGATGTGGCTACTACATACGCAATGATTGTTAGCTGGTAAGGTATTTATTATATTAAAAATAAATGTAATTAAATGTGTTATAGATCTGAGAGTTTATTTTTTACCTTTTTATAGCGTGCGTCTTCGAAATAATACTTTTTTTTAAGGATGGTATATCAAATGACTCCTCCCGCTCAGGGCGGAGCTGAAGGGAGGGTCAGACTCTTACTGACTACAACCCAACCGTGTTCCTCCTGATGCCCTTTGCGTTCCAGGGCTGCGGTGGGTGACTCTTTCGAACAAATTCCGCAATCCTGGATCGTGATAATCCTACGAGGATAATCAAGTCTACCACTTTGTGTCGTGATCTGTTCTTCGACCATAAGGGCGTCTGCGCCTCCAAATTTGCCGCAAAGTGCCGCGGTGCAGCGCTGCCACCGCGCTGCTTTGTTAATCCATATGAATAATATACGCGCGGCGGCAGCCCCGCAGCCTCGCTGCGGCCGCGCGTAATTTCATCGATCGACTAGTGATGAATGTGATGATGCGCACGTAGTTTTTGTGCAAGTCTAAGCATGAACGAAAATCAGGTTCAAGTATTTATCGATGAGGTTGAGCTTGAGAGTCGTCCAGAGATATGGGATTCGAATTGAGTGTTTTGAAGAGTCGTCCTTTAGCACTAATAGTATTTTGAAGGATATATTTTGTTTTCCAACATAAGGTTCCAAACGGGAAAGTAATTCGTAGAATTGTTTTCTTTGATAATCGCAAGTAATTTTTGGTCATAGGATTCCCCCTTTTTTTGAGGCTTCGCTGTCCTGACCTTTCTTGAGTCCAAGCCTGTCCTGCAAGGAGCGCAAGGATTCAAAAGGTAAAGGATCTATAGAGATATGCAAAACAGGGTGTAAAGTGCCAAAACTGTCATGGAAAAGAGAGAATCTAACGACCAGGCGGTGTTTTGTCCGGTGGCCAACTGACCTAAATTGCCTGATGCTTCAGAGAAAAACGTACTGCAAAGTAAGCAGGATTTTATTTGGAGTTAGTAGGTAAGTATTGCTTCAGCAAGTGGATCACTGGTCGAGGGCCACAGTCTATTTCAATACAGGTAGGTAAGTATAAGGTTAAATGGTACGGTATACGGTTAGGTTAGACCATTGAAATAAAAATAAAGAATTGTTTGAGTGCAGTTTTCTGATTCATTTGTCATCACCAACGTGTTCATATTCCTCCAACGAAACAAAACGTTTCTGACAATCATCTGTTTGCCGAAATATCTGTCAAAATTGACAAGTAATAAAACACCGCGTTTCTCGTCTCGCGATCGGTTTGTTGTGGTAATCTCGTATTGTATATCAGTATTATTACATAAAGGAATAATGTCTAACTCGAGAGACGGAGATAAGAAGGTAATGAATAGTTTTTATCTATAAAGTTAGGTACTGAATTATATTTGTTATCGCAGGAGTGCCAATCGGGTTGTTATTAGCATTTATTTATCTTCCATGACCTTGCTGCGGCTTAGAGGTCGACGATGGGTCACTTAAAATCATTAAGTTTTACTTCTATCTCATACGCATGTCCTGGTCATGATAATCAACAGTTTTTAAAGACTGTAAAGAACCACGTTTGGACTAGCTATTGAACTCCGCACTACAAAACCTGGCTTTGCTCGTGTCGAGTTTGACGTTTTAAAAAAACAGTGCGTAAAATGTTTGGCGCCTATTTTTGAAACTGAAAACCGGAAGAAGTTGAGTTCTGGCAGAAATTCAACAAAATAAATTGTTATGTAATAAAAAAAACATAGAGTTAGAAAATCCTAGTTGGAATCTATTTAATTCTTGTACCCACAATATGCAAAAATAATATTAGAAACTTGTAACATGTTTTGATTACCTTGATGAGGCCTTACCTGGCCTTGAGCTGAGATAATCATTATAAAATGTGCTAAATCATTACATACAGGTAGTACCTGACTACATGCACACAATTTTATACAAAACTTTTGTTTTGCTAGATCGTTTTACTAACACTTGTATGACGAACAATTTATGGACCTAATTAATTAGTAAAGAAGAGTGTTATTAGTTATAATAAATGTTGTATTTGTTTTATGTGTTGTATATACTTACATAGATATTATAAATATTTATTAAGTACAGTGTGAACTGTTATTTCTGCATAATAATTATAGTGTGACCATGCACAAAGATTCCAAAATTATGTTTTCAAAAGCTGAAACATAATATGCATGAGCTGATGTTCCCTTTAAGAGTCAGGAACAGTTGTAGTAAATTCCTATGTAACATAATATTAAAGTAAAACTTTAAGTGTAAAGTTAACTTATAGTAAATTTCTATGTAGGTAACAAATAACATAGTCCCTATTGGAGGATGGCTAAAATGCCATCAACTGAACATACAAAAAGAAGAGTTTAAAATAAAATAATAATACCTTGGAATGTTTGTTTGTGGTCTTACTATACTCTGTCTGTGTAGATGATCTCTCTGCTTAATTAAACACTTCTTGCAGCAATAACTTTCTAAAACTGATTGTTGTCTATGGTGCTTAATTTCTTTTTTATTCACAAACCTTTCAGGCTGATGACAACAGGCTGAAGCCAGCGGTAAGCTTACTTGGCTTTGTTCTTCTATGTAAAAGTTAATAACAATTATCATTTATATGTGTATGGTTTCAGTGTAGATAAATATTGTTTAAATATGGATAGTGGTGTAGTATTTGGTTAGAATTTTTATGTTTTCCCCTAGATTTGATTAAGGATTAATTTGTATCATAGATTATGATTTTTTTAATCCATGAATGGAGATTGGGTATTAGTTCTTTTTATGTCTGGTCTTTTATTTTGGTCATTAGATTTTATCTTCTTACTCATTATCATACCTCAATCTATTATAAACTAGTTGTTTAACTTGAGAAATAAATAAGCATGTTCTTTTAATCATAATCTTTTAATTAATAACATCTTGATGGTTTATTCTAAAATTACAATCATAATTAATCTCATTTTTTAATGTAACTGTAACATTAACCATCTCATGACTAATATCTTTAGTAAACCATGAATGTATGTTAACAGTCATTTTGTATCATGTCTTATTAACCAAATTCAAAAAAAAGAGGAGGTCCTCAATTCAACTGACTGTTTTTTACTCTAAAATTATTCATAAATAAATTACTAAGAACTGCATGAGCATTCTTTCCTTTTAGGCATGAATTTTACAATAAATAGTCATAGTTTTACGCACATTAGTGTGTGGCGGGAAAAACCATAGAGTAGGTAGGTAAACAGAGACACTTAAAGGAAGAAGGAAAAAAAAATTGGTTTCTGTTTTTGTAGGTACTACTAGAACCTAAAATATTACTAAATCAATCGACATATCTAAGGTACATACACTTGATTAATAATTAAATAAAAGTGCGTAGGTACATATCTGTGCAACTACTTACTAACTCATTGTTTACAATCAGCTGGTATTACTTAAAAATTGCTCTTTCATTCATGAAAAGCGTTAGCGACAGTTGTTTATCGAATGAATTAATATGATTGTTATATTGATAAATAATAGTAGGTAGCAAATGTAGCAATTTTCGTGCCTACTTAAAAATAAAGACACAATAAAACCATAATACCACCACGTATACCAGGCGTAGCTGTAGGTGCTAAGTCTGTATAAATTTTTACGTTCATAAATCCATAAAACATTTTCCCTTTTTAGGATTCCGTAGCCAAATGACGGAACCCTTATAGACTCGACATGTCTGTCTGTCTGTCCGTCCGTATGTCACAGCCACTTTTTTCCGAAACTATAAGAACTATGCTGTTGAAACTTGGTAAGTACATGTATTCTGTGAACCGTACTAAGAAAAAAAAAACTCTCTTCAAACCCTTACGTGTGGGGTATCTATGGATAGGTCGTCAAAAATGATATTGAGTACCTAAGATTGTAATATCATTTTTTTCTAAACTGAATAGTTTGCGCGAGAGACACTTCCAAAGTGGTAAAATGTGTGCCCCCCCCCCCTGTAACTTCTAAAATAAGAGAATGATAAAACTAAAAAAAAAACCGGTCAAGTGCGAGTCAGACTCGCGCACCGAGGGTTCCCTACAAAACTGTAGGTAATTATAAGCAAAAGTTGCGATTTACGATTTATGACGTATTAAAAAAAAACTACTTACGCCGTTCGTTCAAACCAATTTACGCTGGTAGTTTACATGGTAATATACATCATATATTTTTTCAGTTTTATCATTCTCTTATTTTAGAAGTTAAGGGGGGGGGGACACATTTTGCCACTTTGGAAGTGTCTCTCGCGCAAATTATTCAGTTTAGAAAAAAAAAAAAATAGAAACCTCAACATAATTTTTGAAGACCCATCCATAGATACCCCACACGTATGGGTACGACGAAAAATTTTTTTTTTGAGTTTCCGTTCTATGTATGGGGACCCCCAAAATTTATTGATTTTTTTCTTTTTTTGTGTGAAAATCTTAATGATGCGGTTCACAGAATACATCTACTTACCAAGTTTCAACAGCATAGCTCTTATAGTTTCGGAGAAAAGTGGCTGTGACATACGGACGGACGGACAGACAGAAAGACATGACGAATCTATAAGGGTTCCATTTTTGCCATTTGGCTACGGAAACCTAAAAATTATGTACATTACATACCATAAACAAACCAAACTTCCACCGAAAATTGGTTTCGAGCGAGAGAAAAACTCCAACTACTAGCCACCAAAGTAGCTAGAGCGGTACAAGCACTGCACCCTTTCTATAGTGCTTTCATCTCGCCTGACTCCGCCCTCTGCTGGGCCTATTTTCTGGTCCCAATCCCCACTCTCCTGTGGTAACGTCGTTTGGGCAGCAATGTCTTCTGCCCATCTCGCTGCTTTCCAGTGCTCTAGCCCCTGTGGATTGTGTGAACAGTCGCTGTCGGCGATGAATGTCTCATCCTCAAAGGGCTTTAAAAAACAGCGCTAAAACGCCTCTCAGTGATTTCAAACCGATTCGAACGTCATCAATTTCAAGATAATGCGATTATCCAACTCGTGCGGCATCGTTTCGTGACACACCTACCATTTTTACGATTCGTAGGCGTGAAGGTCTCACATGAATTACGGCTTCAGCATTGATTATGGGAACTATAAATAGAAAAGAGCAGTAAACTGGCATGAGAATAGTTTTAAAGACAAACAAAATCTGATCCAAACTAATGCTATCGTTTCTCGCTGTTAAAACAAAAAATAATCGTCTATGTCGCTGGAAAATCAGGGTTACTGGATAAATCACACAGGGTCTGAAATGGCGGGCTTTAGTCAGTAAAAGTCATTTGATGATTTCCCGATCAAAAAGAAATGAATTCGATTGAGTCAAAATCATCTTGTAAATTCGCTTTCTTTGTCTGAAAAAGTGGGTGTTTCCAGGCAATTGCTTATCATGTTACCAACTACTTAAAACAACTTACATCAGCTGCTACATAAACAGCAACCAGCCACTGCAATTTGATTGGTGACAGGTGAGATCGAGTCAGGGAGCTTAATCGCTGGACCATATTAGCACAAATCTTCGTCTTAGACTGACAGTCCTGCCGTTCAGAAAACCCCAAAGTGGCCCCAAAAACAGTTTTTACCCTAAACCACATGTATCTTCGTGCAGACACACATACTCTAATTCTGCAAGATTGCGGTCAAACTTCAAATTGCTGTGTTATTAATGTGCACTTATTCAATTGAGTTCTCATTTATGTAGCCGGTTGGTAGCCGTTAGGTCGCAAATATAGATGAATATTAATGTATCACTAGATATTCAATTACTTGGCTATATTAGCAGAGTAAGAACAAATTAACGATGGTTGGATTATGGAAGACGATATGGCCAGATATCAAATCACCTTGTATGGTTGAAGTCATTCTGTACCGACCCCAAGCAAACTGGATAACGCTTTTGCGAGCATCAGAAAATGTTTGTGATTTTTAACCGACTTTTCTTCGAATCTACTGGACCGATCCTTTTGAGCCTCATTAACGATTTGCGTTTTCGAAGGTGACTATAATAGCTATATTCAATGACCGACGGTTAATTTATAAAGACAGAAGACATTATAATTTTTACCCTCTGCAAATTGTCATGTTTTCTTATTCACTTTATTATTCTTTTTATTTTATTTTTACTTTCTCGGGTCCCTGGCGACCCGGTCCTTTGGTAAGCGTACGAGGGGCCAAAACCAGCTCGCAGAGGCCCCGTTAGACATTTCAAATGTAATGGGGCACCAACCGGCGATTATCCCTGTATGCACTGAAAGTATTCCCAAGGACAATCCCCGTTTGGAGCAGTACTATTGCAGAATCATTATGGAAACAAAATGAAATGCTATGGGTTTGGGTGGTTTAGTGGACTGATAATCGTTTATTATAGAAGAACTATTGGCCCCTGCCTGACCACTAACAATATACACGGCTTTTAAATGGCAGGGGGTGACTTGCACACTCAATGAATGGGCCCCCGAAAACGGTCGCTAGCACAAAGTGACGTAGCGCCAAGGAGGCAACATAGCCTGAGCTAGAGGAGTGGAGAGGTATACCACGGCTATCAGGACAATTCCGGAAGTGCGGTCAAGATCCCTACCAGCACCTTACTGGATTATACCTACATCCTTCTCCCGAGCACGTGTGCTCTTGCGAATCTCCACTCAGACCGGCTAATTAAGGCAAGAAAGAGGTGAGAGCTCTGTTCCTCGTCAGTTTTCACTCTGGCCAGCCAATAAAGGCAAGCCGGAGATGAGGAACAAGACTTCTCCCGGGAGATAAGGTTCGTGGGGTCGCCTACTGCCCAACAGTTCGCCACAAAACTGCCTTGCGGATTGTATCTCTCTTTGTCTGGCCCCTCACCCTAGATATGACCTAAGGTCCATCGGGACGCGCAAGCCCCACCACGACGTCAACGTAGAGATACTGCGGTAGGGTTATTATTCTTTGTTTTCTTTCTCGGGTCTCTGGAGACCCGGTCCTTTGGTAGGCGTACGAGGGGCCGAAACCAACTCGCAGAGGCCCCGTTAGAAATTTCAAATGTAATGGGGCACCAACCGGCGATTATCCCTGTATGCACTGTGAAAGTATTCCCAAGGACAATCCCCGGTTGGAGCAAGAATATTGCAGAATATGGAAAAAAAAAAGATGAAACGCTATGGGTTTGGGCGGTTTAGTAGACTGATAATCGTTTATTATAGAACTATTGGCCCCTGCCTGACCACTAACAATATACACGGCTTTTAAATGGCAGGGGGTGACTTGCACACTCAATGAATGGGCCCCCGAAAACGGTCGCTAGCACAAAGTGACGTAGCGCCAAGGAGGCAACATAGCCTGAGGTGCTAGAGGAGTGGAGAGGTATACCACGGCTATCAGGACAATCCCGGAAGTGCGGTCAAGATCCCTACCAGCATCTTACTGGATTATACATCCTTCTCCCGAGCACGTGTGCTCTAGCGAATCTCCACTCAGACCGGCCAATTAAGGCAAGAGAGAGGTGGGAGCTCTGTTCCTCGTCAGTATTCACTCTGGCCAGCCAATAAAGGCAAGCCGTAGATGAGGAACAAGACTTCTCCCGGGAGATAAGGTTCGTGGGGTCGCTACTGCCCAACAGTTCGCCACAAAACTGCCTTGCGGATTGTATCTCTCTTTGTCTGGCCCCTCACCCTAGGTATGACCTAAGGTTCATCGGGACGCGCAAGCCCCACCACGACGTCAACGTAGAGATACTGCGGTAGGTTATTACGTCGCTCGAGTGAGTGCAACTTGGTAATTCAAACAAGCTCAATATTATTATCGACATGTCACCTACAGCACAAATAATAAATAGTATTTACTCATCAGATAACATATGCTTTGGATCGCCGTTTTTAGTCTAAACTACAAAATACACAAAGATTTTTTTTTATATATTATAGATTCAAAGCTGAAAATGATTTAGCAATATGTGGCCTGTACTGTAACAGATCCTTGTTTGGTTTTTGTACAAGAGTCCTTTTTTTGGTTTATTCTTTTTTTGTCGCTGACTCGAATATGGTGGGCAAAGTCCAAGGTTTTAGTAGTTATTAGTTATTTGCGGTTTTGATGCAATTTATATGCAAGTTTGTATGTAACCAGGATGGTATGAAACTTACCTGAAAGAATTTTTCCCGGGCATCTTTAGCTTTTGTGTCTAAACTCTATTAAATGTCACAATCAATCATATACATGGCCACTCGTCGACAATATTTCAAATCATTTGAGTTAATAATGGTTCAGACGCATTCACGATGATAACTTATCAACTACTTATATATTATTTGTCACAATCAAGCAGTCTGTAGTCGGCCATTGCGTTCTGAGTGTGAACGCGCATCGTCTCCCGCTCAAATCTTTTGAATTACGAACGAGACTATAGTGCTTGTGTTTTTTTTTAATATTTTGAAAATAAGGACAAGGAATTAACTGAAATGGATATATTAAGCAAGGTTAGTTGAGATTTCTTGTTCGTTTTAATAATAATTATGGTTTTCTTGACCTCTAATGTTCTTTTGCGGTCGTTGGGGTAACGTATTGATAATGCGGTTGTGAATGAGTGCGATCTACTAATTCTCATTAACTCATTGGATGCGAGACGAGCATGTGTATCACAGAGTTTGTCATTATTTTTTTAATCAAATGTTTTTAAATTAGATCATAAGATCTGAAGAGGTTTGTTGTAGCTCTTTTTTAACACAGCAGGTACCTCATAATTAAAAAACTCGAAACTGAAATTTTAAGACAGCAACAATTACTGCAATTCGATTTCTATTCTTTATTCAGTTTTGTTTTGTGTTATGCAACAGCAATTAGTTATTGATAAAATACTGTACCTAGATAAAGTTATTATTGATATATTATGGAGATCATATCATGATACAATACAAAAATGTATGTAGGTACCTATATCTACCGATGTCATAATGGAGTCGAACTTGAAAATAGTCTGTGTAGTTGCAGTGCCATTTAAATAGACAGGAACTTGTGAATACAACGCTAAATTAGGGTTGGCGAAGAGTTCGCAAAGTTATAAAGTTTTTTTTTCACGCATATAGGTATCTATCGTTTTTTTTTTTTTTTTTTTTTATTCATAACGGGGAATCTCTTGGCCCAAATGGAACCTGATGGAAAGTGATGATTAGGCCGAAGATGGAAGCGAGTTTCACCCGGAATCCTCTTAAACAGAGGAACTGGCTATCATACCTCTAACTGCCGGAACACAACAATGCTGTTAACATTGTTGTTATGGCGACAGACTTAGACATGATGGTGGTAGCTTGCCAGGCGGACTTAGAACAAGTCCTACCTGCAAAAAATTTGCCCCCGCTGGGAATCGAACCCGGGACCTCTGGGTCTGAATCAGGTGGTATAACCACTAGACCACGGAGGCGGTTAGTGTCACCTGTTTAGCACCACCCGGGGACCACGTGTAGGGATTCGCTGAAGGGTATTCTCCTACGGACGCGGGTGACTCGGCCCCCAAAGGCGTTGGTCAGTCTCCCGTAGGAGGTATGATGGGTACTGACCAGAGGGCTTAGTGTGAGATTTTTAACGTTCTCGACTGCGTTAGCGTAAGATGCCAATTTGTATTGAAACTGAATAAGCGCCGCCTGGTGAGAATAACGGATAACCTTTTTTTTTCTATACACTTTGACATAAGCAAACGTTTACGCTAACGCGATCGAGTACCTACGTTAGAAAACTTACGCTAAATCCTCAGAGGCTAGAACGAATATTTTGACGTATAAGTACGTTAAAGTAAGTGAATTTCGAATGTGAAAAACTACAACCCCATAGTATTTTGGTTGAATTTTATGGGACATACACAATTTACATAATTTATAAAAATAAATTATTCTGCATGCACCGATTCTATAGTGAGATGTTGTGATTTCTCAAGGAAAATAATACTGGGAAGCACTTAGATCAGTATGGCATGAAATAATTATGATTTTTCCATGCAATTGTGTAAAAAAACCATTTTTGCCAAAAATGTCACTTAGATCACTCTGGTTCTAGCATCGTCAAATATATAAGTATATTAATATATAAATATATATATTTATAAATAGTATCTAATTCAAATAAATAAGATTGTGTATAAAATTTTACAGTTACGTTACTATACTTCAAAAATATGCGTGGTATGGTAGGTCCTCAGAAGTGACAGTTGCAAACGTTAGCGATTTTTTAAATAGTTACTTATTTAATATATATCGTTCAATTAGTCAAATGTGTAAGTAGGTACCTATAGGAAAACATTGTACCAACCTATTGTTGAACAATAGTTTTTTATAAATTATAAAAAAAAATAAAAACGCCCCCGATTACATTTGAAATGTCTAACGGGGCCTCTGCGAGTTGGTTTCGGCCCCTCGTACGCCTACCAAAGGACCGGGTCTCCAGATACCCGCGAAAGAAAAATAAAAAACGTATAAAAAAACTGAGTAAAAACGCTATCCGTCACCACTCAATTAGCTAATATCTAATGCTATGCAGTTTTATTTATGGGTGTTTCCCTAAAAGAAAATAAAAAAAAATATTTAAAAAAAAAACCTTTTTTAAATTTAATGTTTTTTGTTAGGTGTGTGTCACGTAGTTTGTTTATCAAATCGACAGTTATTTAGTCCACGGTATTATCAAGTGTTATCCAAAAGGTTGCCATGTAATAATGACCCTTAATATCAGCTGCTTAGGAAGATATTGATACTTATAATCAGTGCGATGTGTGATACTACATTTCTTATCTATAGTCAGTTCAGGCTTTAGGTACGAGAATAGCTCGTGTTGTAGTAAAAAGATTATACTTAGTTAATTAGCAAGGACGGTCAGGGCTGACTGTAAAATGAACCCTTTATATATTAAACTAGCTGACCCACGCAACTTCGTCTGCGTCACATTTTCCATTAATGCTCGGCTCCTTTTAGTCTTAGCGTGATGATATGTTATTCAGAAAACAGATGCTAGTCTTGTGGACACAATAGCAAATATAACTACTCATTGCAATTTTTATCTTGATACACAACTGTGGTCTTAAACCTTAACCTGATTAAAGATAAGGGAAGCGCATCAACTCATTATTAAAGATGAAATGCAATGGCAACTGACATCAAATGCAGTATTCGTATGCCGCTTTCTATAATGACAAACAACTTGATAAATCTTTAATCTTAGTAAAATCACAATAAAGATATCTAACTGTGGTAAAATTACATTATCTACTAGCTGACCCGCGCAACTTCGTCTGCATCACATTTTCCATTAATGCTCCGCTCCTATTTGTCTTAGCGTGATAATATATAGCCTATAGCCTTCCTCGATACATGGGCTATCTAATACTGAAAGAATTTTTCAAATCGGACCAGAAGTGCCTGAGATTACCCCCTACATACAAACTTACAAACAAATACCTCTAGTCTCAGATGCTTACTGACTAAAATCTATCCAACTTTCGAACAAATCCCGCAACCCTAGCAAAACGAGCCCTGCGTTGTACTTACTATCAGTCGGTGTAAAAAAAAAAAAAACAAAACCTACCAAAGACTCAACTTCCGAAAATAAAGTTATTATCAAATACAAAATCCCTTAAGGTGGAAGCTCCAGGGTAGCCCGCGAAATTCAAATATTTTTATGTTTTTTGGAATTTGCCGGTCAGTGTGAAGCTGTATATTGAAAAAATACAGTTCGCGATCGTAAAGAGCATTTATCTAATGGATTTTAACCATTTTAATTATCAATATAACCCTCTAAGTTCATAGAACTCGATTGAATGTTATTTCGTGAAAAAGTCATTCAATCGAGTTGTATGAACTTAGAGGGTTATATTGATAATTAAAATGGGTACAATTCTTTAGATAAATATGCGTTACGGCCGCGAATCGTATTTCGTTCAACATACAGCTTCACACTGACCGGCAAATTGCAAAAAACATGATAATATTTGAATTTCGCGGGCTACCCTGGCGCTTCCACCTTAATAAAAGAAGACTACTTACAGGCACTGTTGAATAGTCACGGAATTGCAAATTGTTTCTATTATTTTTATTTATTTTTTTAATAATAATTCCTTATTTATTTATCTTTTGTACACAAGTTACTCGTATTTAAACAATTTTTCAATGATGAATACATAAAAAATTAAATAAACGGAATACAACGGAAGTGTCCATGGGTCCCGAAAAGGGGCCTGTATCTCGGTGGTTTAAAAAAATAATAAAACGTGTTTGTGGTAGCTGGCATTATCATTATATTGCGAGCTTCTCTCTTGTTTTTAACAACAAGGTCGCCTTATGTAATGTTTTCTTCAACTATCTTTTCTTTACTTATTATTATAATATATTATATTAGTACACAATAAATACCTAGTATTCTATTCTCCGTTGTATGCTGTTTAATTAATATTGAAAAATATATGTCTGTTTTTAAAAGACGTAGGTAGTTAATTTAAATTCCGTTCAACATCGACAACCTTAGCCTGATCGTTACGTTGGTAGGTACCTCACCACAATCATAGAGCTATTCCACATTCATACGTTCAACTGCGCACTATATTGGTGTCAATTTGCCTTGCCACTATCAACGTGACTTGACAAATAGATGATTAGTAGAACTACTGTTTTTGTAGTACTAATAACATGTGTTTTAATGTTTTTATAAGAAAATCTGTCAAAAACAAGCTGTAAAATTACCTGTACCTAGATGAAAAAAAAACAACTGGTTTTTAAATTAATGTCGAAAGTGCAAAGTGAACTTATTTGAGGTTTCTACAAATAAAAGGTCGCGTCTATAATAATTATAAGTAACGTCTTAAAATTAATGATAAGCCTACTACGTGATAAATTGTACGTAACTTGTAATTAATATATAATTACCCAATGACGTATTATATAAAGACACGTCATAAACCTACATCGCGGCGCTTAAAAACGTCGAAAATACTAGATAGCTATTAGTAGCTATCTAGTATTTTAACGCATGAAGAAAGGGAAAGAAAATATGTCACCGTACGGCGGGATGCCTGTTGCTAGAGGGAGATAAATATACATCTTCAGTTACGTCACTGGATAAGTAATAGTCAAATTGACATCTAAACAAACGTAGTGTCCCGCGACAGGTTGGGGCGTAACTAAGCGCGATGTGGCCAATTGGCTTCATTTCATGTTGTCATTTTAGAGCGCGGACAACGTATCTATAGTTTTATATATCATTGTAATTACCATAAACAATTCTTTACTCTTTGGTGATTTGCGCGGGAAATCGACTCAAATGACGTTTGGCACGTGTAACACAGCAGAGCAGCTGTATCGTCACCAACGTCATTTTCGTGATAAATATTTTTTTTATAGACCACGCGGCCCTTTTATTTACCTAATTAAAATGAAATAATTATCTACTAAAATTTGGTCTGCATTAAAACAATAATAATGACCAAAATGTAGTTAGGCAGATTCGATTAACTATATTTTTTTATAATTACGTGGCTGGTTTTAATAGGTGTCTTGTAAAATAGCAACAAAAAACTAAAACTTTTATTTCAAGCTCGTAGGTACTGGGACAGCGGCACCTATTTTTTTGAAGTTTTTTTAAGTTAAAACAACACGTCTTACAAATTAATTTTATTAGGGCCTGTTATAGATACTTAGTTGTCTCCTGGTACCTAAATCATAACAATGATCAGAATGTAATGGCATCCTTTTGTTGTACTTTAATTAACCCGGAGACCTTCATTATTGATGAACGAATATAGGCAACTAATAAAGAGGACACTTGACAGGCAAAGTTATTGATGATTGTGCAAGGTGTCAAACTATTTCAATTGGGTCTTGAACGAAAGCGAGTGAATGCCAGGGGGCTAGTCTCAATATATATATAAAGATAACATTATAAAGTTGAACAGTTTCTTTGTTTGTTTGATTGCTTGAACGCGCTAATCTCAGGAACTGCTGGTCCGATTTTAAAAATTATTTCATTGTTAGATAGCCCATTTATCGAGGAAGGTTATATTTCATCACGCTAAGACAAATAGCAGCGGAGCATTAACGGAAAATGTGACGCAGACGAAGTTACGGGGGTCAGCTAGTAGAAAATATAATTTTACCACAGTTACAGTACGAATAATCTAAGTTTACCCATGCGAAGTACGTCGCAATCGATTGCGCAGGATGTCAATTTGACAAGAAACATAGAAAAGCGCATGCGCGGGTACGTCGCGTATGCAGTCTCAGTCACTCGTATACGTTTGATGCATACTTGTGTCTCGCTTCCTCAATGCAATACGACTGTTGGTGCGAAAAGTGTTAAACGTTGTTATTGTTTTAATTAATTATTCTGGTTTTTCTTACTGTTTGATTTGTATTTTGTGTTTTCTTGTAGTGTATGTGTTTGTTGTGTTACTTTGTGATCGAGTTATTGTTATTGCATGCATTTTTTCAAAATTCTAATATAACACGTACATAAAAAAAACATAATTTACGAACGTAACACTTTTCTACGCGATGGGACCTGCGCGGTCGTCACTAACAGCCAACTTCGCATGGGTAAAGTTAGAATATTCGTACTGTAGATATATTTATCGTGATTGTACTAAGATTTATCAAGTTGTTTATCATTATAGAAAGCGGCAAAACGAATACTACATTTGATGTCAGTTGCCATTGCATTGCAATAATGAGTTGATACGCTCCCCTTATCTTTAATCAGGTTAAGGTTCAAGACCACAGTTGTGTATCAAGATTAAAATTGCAATGAGTAGTTATATCTGCTATTGTGTCAACAAGCATCTGTTAGCATCTGTTTTCTGAATTAAGCATTTGTGTATTTCTCAATATTATTATAGCTGACCCGCGCATCTTCTTCTGCGTCACATTTGCACACCTATTTGCCTTAGCTGGGGCTATCTAATACTGAAACAATTTTTTCAAATCGGACCAGTAGTTCCTGAGATTAACGCGTTCAAAGTTTAAACAAACAAACTCTTCAGTTTTATTATATTAATAAAGATTGATATACTATCCGTTGTCCTTGGTAACTGGGCTTAGGTACATAGAAATACACTGCCATTTTATTCGTCTTACAAAGGCGAGTCACTTGATGTACCCGACATAAACCACCAATGGAATAATAATTATTTATTTTAATTTTTTACATTAAAATAAATAATGCATTAGAATTCTGGCAGATGAACTTTGTGACTTAGTAGGACTTATATCAACTGAAGCATAATCGGGCAAAACCCCTTTTAAAAGAACAATATTTTCTTCTACAGCTAAGACACTAGGAAGTGGTGACGGGCGGGCGTTTTAGGGGACTCTTTTTTAACTTAGACGTTCCAAAAGTCAAGTGGCACTCAACCTAATTTGAATAAATGACTTTTGTTTGACTTTGACTTTCGAAGTCTCGCCCAAGAGTCCGTACATTTAACCAACCTGTCACAAACCGTTGATACGCCTAGCGACCAAACAAAGCGATGCTAATAGCCAATGATGCATTTAAAATCGATTTGTTCTGTGTATGTGGAAAATTGTAGGTTTTCCGAAGCCAATCGTGAATGCATTTATACAGATTTACTTATATAGAAAAAAATCTTCGTCATCTACATAGATCTTTTCCAACTGTATTGGGGCCGGCTTCCAGACAAACCGGATTCAGCTGAATACCAGTATTTTACGTGGAGCGGCTGCCTACCAGACCTCCACAACCCATTAACACGGTACTCCTTGGCAAGACTGGTGTCAGATTTTCTGGCTTCAGACTATCCGTAACGACTGCCAAAGATCTCTGAATGACAGCCGAGACCAACAGCTGAACGTGTTTTCCGAGGCACGGAGGTAACTCGGTATGTTAAGATGGTCACCCATCCACAGACCAACCTTGGCAAGTGTTGCTTAACCTTGTAGATCGACCTGTGCGGTTATTATCTCCCGGGATGTAAAATATTTTATGTCCTAATGATGGGTCGTAATCTTACGGGTTCAAATCATGATTATCTGGCAGTTTGAGTGCAATATAAGGCCTATCCAAATATTCTTACTTTGATATTGTTCGTGGGAACATTGGTCTCTTCAAAGTTGAACTGCACGATGAGGCACAAATGTTTGCACTGTCTGAACAGGTATACTGAAATCTGTGTGGTTCTCGGCTCTTTCTTCAACACACCACATTCATTGTGCGTAGGTACAGCTAAGGAGTGTAATAGGCTAGATAGGAGAGAGAGACCAGTCTTGCCAAGGAGTACCGTGTTAGCCAGTTAATAGGTTGTGGAGGTTTGGTAAGCAGCCGCTCCACGTAAAATACTGGTATTCAGCTGAATCCAGTTTGACTGGAATGCGACCCCAATATAGTTAGGAAAAGGCTAGGCAGATGATGACATCCCGGGAGAATGCACCCTTGGCTTTCACGGAGGCGTAGGCGCTAGCAGAAGCTAGCCAGCTGTTTTTACGATGTATACTTGTCAATATGTTTTTTTTTTATTAAGTATAGTATAGCAGATGTTTTTATGTGTAAATAGCAACATAAATAACAAGTCAGTATTTTTTCAATAATTATTTTCATTGCATGACGTTTGTGAAGGCTTTGTAGAAGTTAATTATTTATTGAGTAAACAGTTTAACGTTAATTACTTTATTTATTTACTTAGCATAGCATCGTAAAAGTAGTTGGCAAATACCTGCTTTTAAATATCCATTGATATTAAAGGAACAATGGGGTAAAAAAGGTAAAGTAATTAACAGCTTTTAACCCGATTTAATAGAAAGTGATGTCACAGGAAAATTGCAAACTCCGTTAGATTGTAATACTTAAATCATTATTAGATTGACGAATCGATGGTCTGTGAAAAGATAATTTTGAACACGAGAAATCCTATTTAAATTCAATAGATTCGAATATATATCCGTGTCCTATTTAGAAAAATAAGTTTACAATTCTGCAATGCAAAAATAAGTTTACAATTTACAAGCGTCTGCAATGAGTATGGTGACAATTACAGACAGTTACATAATAATTCTTATTAAAATATGAAACGGGTAAAGTTGCATGTTTATCACTCTTACTCGGTTTTGCTCGCTTTTTAACCGACATCCAAAAAAGGAGGAGGTTCTTAATTCAGTTCTATTTATTTGTTTTGTTTGTTACCTCATAACTCAGTCAATTATGAGCCGATTTGAAAAATTCTTGTTTTATCTGAAAAGATATACTTGCAGTCTTGCAGATTGGTCCCATTTAAATTTTATCAAAATCGGTTACGAAGTTTGGATTTTAAATCGAAATAGCTGGAATTCGTTTACTTGGATGATGGTTTTTGTCATCCAAGTAATCGAAAAAAATGTGTTTTTGTTAGTTTCTTGGTATTATGACACCGACTTCCGAAATTAAAGTTATTTTTAACTTTATAGTGTTTTTTATTTTATTTGGAATTTCGGTTGTATTTTTTGTAAAAAGTTTTTAATTTTTCACTTTTAAAGTGGAACCCACACCTAACAATAACAACACCACTGCAAAATAGCAGAAAAGCAAAATACGCAATTTCGATTACTTGGATGACAAAAAACCATCATCCAAGTACCTATTCCATTTTGGTACGGAACCCTAAAATGTTAAAAATAAATAGGTATTTGTTGTTCTTATCTCCGTTCAATTTAATCAGCTGAATGATAACGTCACTTAGTTTACCGTCACTCATTTATATGTTTACTATCGGTCAAAGTTATGGCCACCTTGTTGCTATTCTACCAATTCGCACTAAGCGTTTCCAAACTTCTTTAACACATTGCAAATGATTGGAACTCTCTGCCTGCGTCTGTTTTCGAAGACAAACAACCCTAATCTGTTCAAAGTTAGAGTGAACAGGATTCTTCAGGGTAAGTTCACTCCATGGTCTGGGCGGAGCAGAAAGGAGTGTCAGACTCTTACTGACTAAAACCCATCCGTGTTCCTCCTAATGGCCTCCGCGTTCCAGGGCCGCGGTGACTCTTTCGAACAAATTCCGCAACTCTGGCAGTTTTTTAGTACTCTCCTACATCATAAAAGGCAGTCAAGTGCAAAATTTGACGTTCCTCGTCCCAGTAGCTCTAGCTGACCCGCTGATCGTATTTTGCGTCACATTTTTCATTAATGTTTCGCGCCTTGCTATATAGCCTATATGCCTTCGGCGATAAATGGGCTATCCAACACTAAAAACATTTTTCCATTCAAGCCAGCAGTTCCTGACATTAGCGTGTCAATCTCTGACTTAGAAGAGTCAAGAGCAAACCTATCTCAAATAAAAAAAATCTAACGACAACTCTTCAGCTTTATAATTTAGCATAGATAGATTATTTCGGCAATGTCAAGTCATTACGTTCGCAAGCGCTTATCGTCCAAATTATCGTATCAAACGCAGTCAGCACATAAGACTGCGCAAGGACGGACGTGCGTGACGGACGAATGTGCTGTTTGTGATAATATTTTAGTTCGCGAAAATCATGGATTCGGAAGCAGATCTGTGCAGGTCTTGGGTATGTGGATATGATATTTTGAGGCCTCTCATTTTTAGTTATAAAAATATCTGATTTTTTACTCGGCTATTTTCGTTTGCTATTGTTGAATAGATTATTCTGACCGGAAAAGGATGCTCCATTCACGGCTAGGTTAAAAAGTTAAGAATAGGCAATGTTGATACTTATAGCTAGTTCTGAATAATGTTTGAAAAAAAAGCGAATTATGAAGAATTTGTGAAATTAGCCTTCATGGACTTGTCATCGATCAATCAGTGTATGATTGTATCCATATGTCCATAGACTAAAATACAAATATTTTTAATTAGTGGCCTCTTGAATGAACCATAGTCAACATAATGTTATTTAGATTTTGCTTATTTGCATTTATTTAAATTTCACATGGGGTACATTACTTCGGTGTCACTAATTAAATATTTAATTACGTCAAAGTCATTAAGTTAGGTTATTTAGCGAGTTTCTGTAGATATTAGAATCCCCGTTTTGTATAAAGCAGAAGAGTTTGTTTGTTTGGTTGAACGCGCTAATCTCAGGAACTCCTGGTCCGATTGGAAAAAATCTTTCAGTGTTAGATAGCCCATTTATCGAGGAAGGTTATAGGCTATATATCATCACGCTAAGACAAATAGGAGCGGAGCAGTAATGGAAAATGTGACGCAGGCGAAGTTGCGCGGGTCAGCTAGTAGTTAATAAAAATGAAAGAACGAATTTTCAAAAGTCATAGAACTAAAGTTGTTGGTTATGATGTTAGTAACATAGTCCTGCAGTGCTATTCTGTAACAACATTTTCGTGTCTCGACAGCGGAATCCGAGGTGAGTTTCAAATTCGTATAAATATAAGACCTTATGATGTGTGAAATAAAGTTCACTTTGTAAGCTTAGTCACTCAGATGAAGTCGATATCGAAATGGTTATTTACAGAATAGACTAGCTGAGAGGTTGCCGGTATTTTACAAATAACCCTGTATAAACATCTTGTGTCACAGTGTTTTTTTTTTTATACAAAACGGGGAAACTCTTTGCCCAAATCTCACCCGATGGAAAGTGATTATTAGGCCGAAGAGGTTGGTTTGTTATCTCCTCCGAAGCGGCTTGTCTGTTTTTATAATTTTCTTGTTTATATTTAGTAGGTCTGTAGATAGGTCGCAGGCTATTTAAAAAAAAAAAAAGGCTATTTATTTTTTTACATGGCCAAACAATGTTTGCCGGGTAAGATAGTATTTATTGAAAAAAATATTTTAGTTACACAATTGACGAAGGTATCATGTAAAGGCCATCTTCCCCAACCGATCGCGGGATAACAGCGTGATAAATCGTGCGATAATATTATCAGTATAGTTTTGTTAGTTATGTATGTACCTACAGGTAATCTCAGAAAGCATATAGAAACATAATCCTATACACCCCGTATCTAAGATAAGATTAAAAATCTAAACAGAACAAAAGATAACAAATATTACTAGTTAAAGCGAGGTTGCAGTACTGTGTGTTTTGACGAACAACAGCGACTGTCCGGCGAGCGAAATAATGCCTAAATTTTTATTGATTTTTCTTCTTGGCGAAAACTGATAAAGAAATTATACAATATAGTTTCAACATTTACTTCAAAATAAAAAGCTCTATCTATTGATATAACTTTTATATATATTCGTGAAGAAATCTCTTAGCAGTACACGTTTAAAATTGTAATTTAGTGTCATGTTTGATAAAAAAAAGTATCGAGCCAATCATTCTAAATCGCGTTTCTATCTTTACGATTTACTTGAGGGTATGATCAATTTTTATGTAATGATTTTTATGTATTAAAAAACTCATAATTAATTAGATTTTCAGACGTTCAAAAATCTTGAAAAGTACTGCAACCCCGCCTTAACAGCAGTTGGTTTACATCGAGTTTTAAGTGCATATCCATTGATGAAGTATTTCGATTTTGACAATTGAGACATATTTCACATATCGTCAGGGATAGTGCAAATCCGCGAATCTATACTAATATTATAAAGCAGAAGAGTTTGTTTGGTTGAACGCGCTAATCTCAGGAACTACTGCTCCGATTTGAAAAAAACCGCCCAAGTGCGAGTCGGACTCGCGCACCGAGGGTTCCGTACAAACCAGTAGGTACCTATTATATTATTATAAGCAGAAGTTGCGATTTACGATTTATGACGTATTAAAAAAAAAAAACTACTTATTAGATCTCGTTCTAACCAATTTTCGCTGGTAGTTTACATGGTAATGTACATCATATATTTTTTTTAGTTTTATCATTCTCTTATTTTAGAAGTTAAGGGGGGGGGACACATTTTACCACTTTGGAAGTGTCTCTCGCGCAAACTATTCAGTTTAGAGAAAAATGATATTAAAAATCTCAATATCATTTTTGAAGACCTATCCATAGATACCCCACACGTATGGGTTCGATGAAAAATTTTTTTTTGATTTCAGTTCTAAGTATGGGGACCCCCAAAATTTATTTTTCTATTTTTGTGTGAAAATCTTTATGTGGTTCACGGAATACATCTACTTACCAAATTTCAACAGCATAGTTGTTATAGTTTCGGAGAAAAGTGGCTGTGACATACGGACGGACAGACAGACAGACAGACAGACATGACGAATCTATGAGGGTTTCGTTTTTGCCATTTGGCTACGGAACCCTAATTAATTCAGTGTTAGATAGCCCATTTATCGAGGAAGGCTATAGGCCATATATCATCACGCTAAGACAAATAGGAGCGGAGCAGTAATGGAAAATGTGACGCAGACGAAGTTGCGCGGGTCAGCTAGGCTACCATTATGTAAAGTGCGCGGATCTGCACTTCGTTCGCGTAGGTTTTGCAGGGGAAGATTATAATTGATTATTTTTGTTGTATAAAAGGCTTTTGACCTCATTTTACATGGAGAGTAATAATTCATGAGTTTTAGGTGCTGTTAACAGTGGAAATCTATTTAAAGTCTATATTGTCATCATCTGCCTAGCCTTTTCCCAACTATTATGGGGTCGGTTTTCAGTCAAACCGGATTCAGCTGAATACCAGTATTTTACGTGGGGCGGCTGCCTACCAGACCTTCACAACCCATTAACTGGGTAACACGGTACTCCTTGGCAAGACTGGTGTCAGATTTTCTGCGATCAACAAACTGTCAAAAATGTATGAAAATTAAGGCTTTTTTGACAGTTTGCGATTGACATGCGAATGCGAAAGTTGTTTAAAAGTTAGTAGAATTGGCCATCAGGGTCATCGGCCCACCTCGAGCTTGACTAATATTTACTAACATCATAATGATGATGCCAATTGCCAACTAACACCCTGCTTTTGAAAAGCTAATCAACACAATGCTGATACTTCATTTTTAAATTAGCCTTTGTTGATGTTGATATTGATATTGAGGAGCTCGTGGTTAAATAATAACAGCCGCACAGGTCGATCTGCAAGGTTAAGCAACGCTTGCCGAGGTTGGTCTGTGGATGGGTGACCATCTGAACATACCAAGTTTCCTCCGTGCCTCGGAAAGCACGTTAAGCTGTTGGTCCCAGTTGTCATTTCGAGAGCTTTGGCAGTCGTTACGGATAGTCAGAAGCCAGAAAATCTGACTCCAGTCTTGCCAAGAAGTATCGTGTTACCCAGTCAATGGGTTGTGGAGGTCTGGTAGGCAGCCGCTCCACGTGAATTACTGGTATTCAGCTGAATCCGGTTTGACTGGAAGCCGACCCCAATATAGTTGGGAAAAGGCTAGGCAGATGATGATGTTGATGTTGATATTGAGTTATGATCAGTCTTTTAGAGCTTGACAACAGAAACACAGTCAAAAAGTTAATCAAAAGTGGCAGTTCTACCATGCGCCGATAACATGATTGGCGGCTGCTAAAGTTATGTGTTAGTTATGTATGCATTCATAAAAATGACTATTCTATTTATACTTCTAAACTTGTTATTTTATTTGAGATGGGTTTGCTCTTGACTTTAGTCTTGGTCAGAGTAGATGACAGAGACAAAGTCTACGATGGAGCGAGCTTACCCAGAAGGAGCCTGTTCACTCTAACTTTGAAGAGATTAGGGTTGTAACAGTTCGGAAACACAGACGCAGGCAGAGAGCTGCTCCTTTGCTGTGTGCATTATAAAAGAAGTTTGGAAACGCTTAGTGCGAATTCGTGGAATAGCAACAAGGTAGGGATGGTAAGTTGCAGTGCGTCTGGATGTCCGATGGTAGAAGGGGGTAATCTCAAGGAGCTACAGATTCAAATTGAACAATCTTTTAGTGTTTGATAGCCCATTTATCGAGGAAGGCTATAGGCTATACAACACCACGCTACGACGGCCAATAGAAGCGGAGCATTAATGAAACATGTGACGCAGACGAATTTGCGCTCGGTTCAGGTAGTTAAATAAATAAAACGCCAATTCAACCATTTTAATGATAACAATAGCTGTTAACAGCACACCTACGTATGCAATTATTTAACTTTACTTTAAATTGAGCGCGACGCGCGCATGACAAGTGCATAATAGGTATAGTTAAATATAAAAATTATACTCGAGATCAACAGAGTTTGTTCACGACTGTAAGATGAAGAGCTCGTGGCTAAGTAATAACAGCCGCAGGGGTGGATCTTGTAGGTTAAGCAACTTGGCCGGGGTCGGTCCGAGGATGGGTGACCATCCATTATATTTGAGACATGGTTTTAACGACCGCCATTTGGCGGCCGGGACCACCGGCTTATACATGACTTCCGAAGCACGGAATCATCTTTTTATCAGACAATCCGGTAATTCAAGCCTGCAATGTTGTTCTAGCCCTTTTTCTTTTTTTTTTTTAGGGATGGGAAATCATCCAATGACTCCTCCCGCTCTGGGTGTAGCGGGAGGGAGTGTCAGACTTCTACTGACTGAAACCCATCCATGTTCCTTCATTGCCCTTTGTGTTCCGGAGCCACGGTGTCTCTTGCAAATAATCCCGCGACTCCGGCAGGCGTCGGCTCTTTCGGGCCCCTCTGTGTTGCTGACTCTCTTTGAGGCGCGCGTGGAACACTAACGTGCCGTCGACACGGCCTGTCGTCACTAGACGGACGGATGGCGCCTACGGTGGCCGGAGGTCACCAGGTGGCCCCCGATGCCCGCGGCGTCTACCACGGCGGCCAGGACGAGAGGGTCTCTTCTCCCGCTTCGCCACCTCCTTCGCTAGCATGACTGCTTCGCAGAAGGAGGCAACGGCGTCCCATTCCGTCTCGCTCCGGACCATGGCTTGGACCAGGGCCGGACGCGAGAGGTCGCCGCCAATCGCCGTTTCGAGGACACAACGGTGCGCCGCCCAAGCGGGGCACACCTGCACAGTGTGCTCTACCGTGTCCTCCGGTCGATCCTCGCAGTGGTGACACCCGGGCGTTTCCTTCCGCCCAATTCGGTGCAGGAACCTCCCGAAACATCCATGTCCGGTGAGGACCTGCGTCAGGCGGAAGGTGAGAACGCCGTGGCGCCTCTCAAGCCACTCCTCAAAGAGGGGACTTATCGCCACTATATGTGGCGTGCCCTGATGTTGTTTTAGCCCTTGGAGGCGGTTTAGAAACTCTGACACTACAAATGACAGCCGGGAGGTAGTACAACTGTTATCACTGCTTATCGTGCTTTCAGAGGCACGGAGGAAACTCGGTATGTTAAGATGGTCACCCATCCACAGAACTACCTTTGTAAGCGTTGCTTGACCTTGAGATCGACCTCTGCGGTTGTTATTCCTTAGCCACGAGCTCCTCGCGATCCATAGTGTTCGTTGAGAACGTGCACAAAATACTTAATAAGAATAGGTTTCTTGTTAAGTATTTTGAAGAAATAAAATGGCGACCAATCAGATCACAAGACTACCTGAAACTAGGCTCTCATCTCTTCGCGTTACTTATGACCAAACCAATGAGAGTAGACTAGTGCTCTGATTGGTCGCCATTTTACTTCAGTTCACAATTTCTCGGAATGTTATCGAGAAATTATAAACTGCTTATCAAATTTTGAAGTGTAAAATAGCGGTCTAAATGTTCAGTTGACAATTTATCAAAAGTTTACAATCTCTCAAGTTATTTTATAATCTTACGAAGTTTGCCACTCTCCGATGACATAAATAGGTAAGTACCAAAGACTCCTATATATATGCTTGCTATTGATTATATCAAAAAATAAAACCAAAAACACCATAATATTCTTCATAGTTACGGCCTTCTATAGTCACGCTACGCAATTATATGGTGACCAAGTAAGTAAATATAAAAAAATAAATACCTCCTCAATGGCATAGCAAAGCAAAGTCAATTAGGAAAACAACGTAAGGTCGATATTAATAGTCGATATGTTAGCTCTGATGGGTCATTGCTTGTTTAAAATGAGCAAACAGAATATATTGGAGGCCTTTCAAGAACAATCAATCAATCATTTGCCTAGCCTTTTCCCAACTGTATTGGGGTCGGCTTCCAGTCAAACCGGATTCAGCTGAATACCAGTATTTTGCGTGGAGCGGCTGCCTACCAGGTCTCCACAGCCAATTAACTGGATCGGTACTTCTTGGCATATCCACAAATTGCAAAACTATTTAGTCCGTCAGTTAGAGTATTGAAAAATAATAGACACGTATTTTTTTGTTTTTGTAAATCAATGAATATTGTCAAAGATAAAACGCATCAAAACTCGGGAGTGGGGGCTCGTGACGTCACGACCCGCTAAAAATTGTGGCAGGGTGTAACGTATTGAGAATTTTGAAAGCGTCGTAACTTCGTCAATTTTGGTTCCCGTAACAAAAGAAAAAATACGGGTCAAATATTTTTTGATAATCTAACTGACGGACTAATTAGATTTTTTCAGGACACAAGCCTATTATTTATATATTAAATAAGTTACATTGCAATGAGCTAGTCGTGACGGGTAGTTAGAACTTAGAAGTCCAAAATGTGACAATCTGGCTAGCCAATGAGCATCGTTTTTTGGGGGCCGAGTCACCCGCGTCCGTAGGAGAATACCCTTCAGCGAATGGTGGTGCTAAACAGGTGACACTAACCGCCTCCGTGGTCTAGTGGTTATACCACGTGATTCAGACCCAGAGGTCCTGGGTTCGATTCCCAGTAGGGGCAAATTTTTTGCTCGGTTTGGTTGGTGGTAGGACTTGTTCTAAGTCCGCCTGGCAAGCTACCACCATCATGTCTAAGTCTGTCGCCATAACAACAATGTTAACAGCATTGTTGTGTTCCGGCAGTTAGAGGCATGATAGCCAGTTCCTCTGTGTAAGAGGATTCCGGGTGAAACTCGCTTCCATCTTCGGCCTAATCATCATTTTCCATCAGGTGAGATTTGGGCCAAGAGTTTCCCCGTTTTGCATATTAAAAAAAAAAAAAATCGTGTTATCCAGAGAGTGGGCCAAATCAGCCAGAAAGAAAGTCGCTACATGACAATCGCTAGTATTCAGCTGCATTAGGAGCCAAGCTTAACAACAGGTCAGATAGTGGTCAAACGTATGCCTATCAGTAATAAAAAAAAAAACTCAACATAGCTGGGAAAAGTCTAGACAGGCTGGCAAATGAACAGAAACGTAATGGTTCATTAAATAAATAAAAAAATCTTTATATTTAGACCAGAGGTCCATTCAAAAATTAGTAAAACATAGAAGAAATGGATACTTACTATACAATAAAACTTGTCGTCTCACATATCTGGGGAGTCAATTCTACTAATTTTAAACAACTTTCGCATTCGCATGTCAATTGAAAACTGTCAAAAAAGCCATACATTTTTGACGAATTTGGAAATTGGTATAATTGGCCCTCAGAATGAAGGTCTGTGTGCCGCTATCCAGTGACACTATATCGGGTCATCCGCCCTGCTGGCGATCGTAGCCAAGAAGCTTTGGGGGGATGCGGTACAGAGAGTAAAGTCTCGCAAACCCCCATTGAAAAGGGAGGATCCTCCGCCCAGGCGGTTGTTGTACCTAGGGGGCTTCTGCCCGATAGTTCATATGCGGACGGATGTATATGTTCAAATCACATGGTAAACTCTGCTTGCGCGATTTAGGATTTTAGTTCGCCGCCAGTTGGATAGATGGCGTCACGGTTCTTTTTGCTGCGGTGCTGATTTGTTTCGTTGGTTTTTCTTGGGGTGGCATTGATGCCACTACAAGGCTGTTGGGGCTGTCGCGTGCATCATCAGTGATGCGATTCGCAGGCGTAGCAGCACGCCGAAATCCGGAACACGGTCCACGAACATCACCGAAAGAGGTGTTCCTTAAAATACCAGAAAGAAGTACCCAGTAGTAGAGTATTCTATTCTATTCTACCCTAGAAAATCAGCTTTAAACTGTAACTCTATAACCCTTGATAGTTTTCCTCTTATTTAATTTCTTCTAGTAATGTGCCCGAAAGACTGACGGCATTGTCGCGTTGTATTGCAATGTTTATCCTTTGACGAGGTAAAAGCCAGCCCCTGGGTCACGCGAAAGATCAACTAAGCGTCTTGATAGCTCTACAAGTTTTGAGCTGAGGAATTTTTCGACGCTATATTCTAGTTTATTTTTACTTTTAGTAATTGAAGGAAAGTCTTCTTAAGTTAGGAACGCACATCACCCTTTTTCGTGTCGTTAATGTTTATAAGGTTCATTATTCAAATAAACATCTATGAAATAACGACCTTGATGTGATCGTTATTTTTACTTTAAGTAATTGAAGGAAAGTCTTCTAAGTCAGGAACGCACATCACCCTTTTTGGGGTCGTTAATGTTTATAAGGTTCATTATTCAAATAAACATCTATGAAATAACGACCTTGATGTGATCGTTATTTTTACTTTAAGTAATTGAAGGAAAGTCTTCTTAAGTCAGGGACGCACATCACACTTTTTCGGGTCGTTAATATTTATAAGGTTCATTATTCAAATAAACATTTATGAAATAACGACCTTGATGTGATCATCCTGTTTACTGGCCACTTTAGGCTAAAAAGCTATGACCACCGTCATCACTATATCAGCCGAAAGACGTCAATTGCTGTCATAGGCCTCCCCAAAGCGTCGCCACATCGCCCGTTCCTATGCTTTTCGCATCCAGCGATGTACCTTTAGCAAGGCCTTCCAACGCTTCGCCTTTCGGAACGCGGTCGCTATTCCAGCACCTTTCGGAACCTCTCATAATTTCCCCTAATTCTGTTTTCAGATCCGCAGCCATCAGAGAACTCCCTCAGGGTCCCGGGACTTCAAGGAGGCGACGAAGCGGGATGCCCTCACCAGGTTGGAGGTGGAACTGGAGCGACTCCTGGCCTCCGTCCACGAGACCAGGCGCCCCCTCGTTGAGAAGGAGTTTAGGGGATTCAAGAACCTCTTCAGGAGATTTTTAGCTGAACGTAAGTTGACCCTGAGATTTTATTTAAAACTAGCTGACCCGCGCAACTTCGTCTGCCTCACATTTTCCATTATTGCTCCGCTCCTATTTGTCTTAGCGTCATGATATACCGCGTGTATCTGACATCGACGCACAAACGATTCCCATGGGTCCAGGGCATGATTCTGGACACCCTAGAAAAACCCGAAAAAAATAAAAAAAATGAGAAAAGAACCCAGAATCATGCCCTGGACCCATGGAAATCGTTTGTGCGTCGATGTCAGATACACGCGGTATAGCCTCCTTACCTTCCTCGATAAATGGGCTAGTAGTTCCAGAGATTAGCGCGTTCAACCAAACAAACAAACAAACAAACAAACTCTTCTGCTTTATAATATTAGTATAGATTCTAAACCAGTGGTCGGGTCGGGTGTCTGTCTGTCTGCCCGTCTGTCACAGCCAATTTTCTCCAGATCTACTGGACCGATTCTGTTGAAATTTGGTTTACATATGGACTTCTGTGGCCCAAACATGTACTCGTTACGTAAATAAATATTTTTTTAGTATATGGGTAACTTTTGGGGTCAAAAAAGAAAATAAAAAATAATAAATTTTTAAACTGTATCGTGTGTCTTGGCTTAAGTACTGTGAGGTGTGATGGTGATTTATTTTTTTCATAATTTTAAAATAAATGGTTTTGAAGTTACTCAATAAATAAGACCAAAAATGACCATTCCTCTCTTATGTCCGAAATTAATGAGCCGAAGAATTTGAAACAAATGCCAATACACCAACCAATAGGGAATATGCATGCGATTTTTTTATTTGCAAAATAAAATACTTATTACTTAGCTCTAGTAAACAATCATGAAATTATTTTTTAAATACCTTCATCATTTATTAAGTTATAAAGCTTCAAAGACTACAGTTAGAAAGAGAAGTCCGATACGTACTGTGACGTCAAATTACACGACGACTATACAGCTGCCATAGAAAACAGCGTTTTTGCGAGAGGGACAGATATATTTGTTTAAAATAATTGTATCTCGTTCGTTTTTCGAGCAATTTAGATTCTAATTTCACAGTTAGTATTATATTTTCAAATACTTTTATATAAACTGTTCAGATCATAAATACTTTTTTCATGCATATTCCCTATTCCGTTTGTGCCGAGATAACTCTAAACCAGCGTAGTTTGATAAGAAACAACAATAAGCGTATTATATTCGTTCTCCAAACTTGCACGAACTCTAAACAAAGGCTATTTATTAATCAATTTAAATTTTATTTTATGATTCTCTCATTATTCCACCATGGCCGGGATCAAAAGTACGTTAAGCTAAATTATACGAAAAATCTCGCCGAATATGAATTCCCTCACTAAAATGTGGACCTTGTTGTGTAGTGAGTAGAGTTTTATATTGCATCGTTATTTTAAAGCATCACGGTGTGAGCTGCTGAGCCAGCTTTCGGTATGTTGAGGTTAAGGCTGCGTTTCCACTAGCGGTATACGAGAATACGTAGGGACGGATGTGCTTGTTAAAAACCAATGCAATCGCTTCATTTACCTAAAACCGCTCAGTCACGCGATTCTATAAATTCTTAGCAAACATATCCCTCGCTACACATTCTTTTCCTTTTTTAGGGATGGGTAATCATCAAATGACTTCTCCCGCTCTGGGCGGAGTGGAAGGGAGTGTCAGACTTTTACTGACTAAAACCCATCCATGTTCCTTCATTGCCCTTTGTGTTTCGGAGCTATCTCTTTCGAATAGTCCCGCAACTCCGGCAGGCGTCGGCTCTATCGGGCCCCTCTATATACTGACTTTCTTTGAGGCGTGCGTGGAACACGTACGCGCCGTCGACACGGCCTGTCGTCATAAGACGGACGGACGGCGAGCCACCCATAGCTCACCGTCCACAAGCCCGCGTCGCTACACATCCTGGCTCATCTTTGTGGAAACGCAGCCTTAGAAAGAGGTTGTTGTTAAGGTTCTCTATCACACACCAGTGTGACAGTTCTGCCGGACATGGTCCTAAGGCCTGCATTTCCGTCCAGAAATTATAAGGTGTAATTTGGAATGACAAATTTTTGAATAAATTATGGTCTACACTAAACTCTCTTGCTTAGAAGAAGAAGCTGTGATGTACAATTTCTATTAATGCTCTTTATTTCGGCATCTAGTGTAGTAGATGTATAAGTAACTAGCTGACCCGCGCAACTTCGTCTGCCTCACATTTTCCATTACTGCTCCGCTCCTATTTGTCTTAGCGTGATGATATATAGTCTATAACCTTCCTCGATAAATGGGCTATCTAACACTGAAAGAATTTTTCAAATCGGAGCAGTAGTTCCTGACATTAGCGCGTTCAAATAAACAAACAAACAAATAATCAAACAAACAAACTCTTCTGCTTTATAATATTAGTATAGATATTAGCAGAAAACCAACGGAACAAATTTTAATAAGATTGCCTTTCCAAAAATGGCGAAATTCCGGGAAGAGTAGAAAGCCACGAGGGAGCCTTTTAAAAATTAATACCTTATAAAAACCTAAAATTTTCTACTTACAGAGGGCCCTTCAGTAACATGGGAGAAAATCCAGAAGCTGCCAGAGAACGCAGTCATAGACTACTCCTCGCTCAGCACCCCGACCACAGACAATGTCCACCACATGCTGGACAAGCTGGTGGTAGTCAAACTCAATGGTGGTCTCGGAACGTCTATGGGTTGCAAGGGACCCAAGTCTGTTATCCAGGTCAGGAATGACCTGACTTTCTTGGATCTTACTGTACAACAGATTGAGGTGAGTTTAATTTTGATAATTTTATGGTTTATTTTTGCGTGAAAAGACTTCTACGTTTGCTGACTAAAATTCTTCGGTATCTCCAGCTGCATTAAGTCGAGAGTACGTAGAATAGGTACTCACGGAATATAATACAGAAGGATAATCAAATATAATTTCGATAGGCTAATTCCACTGAAAAAAACTAATTAGTCCATCAGTACAATTATTAAAAAAAAAAAACTTTTTTTACTGTTGCTAGGCATACGTTTGACCACTATCTCACCTGATGTTCAGCGATAATGCGGTCTAAGATGGAGCACGCTTGCCTAGAAGTAACCTATTCACTCTTGACTTAAAACTCCCAGGTTGTAGCTATCGGGAAACAGACTCCGGCAGGGAATTCCACTCCATAGCTGTACGCACAATGAATGTATTCCCAAAACGTTTTGTGCGTGTGGGTAAGATGTCCACCATGTACCGCAGGCGCGTAGCCGTACGTCTTGGCCAAAGATGGAACGATTGACCCGTTTTTTTTTTCCTTTTTTCACGTAAACCAAATTTGACGAAAATACGACGCTCTTAAAATTAGCAATACGTCACGCCGTGGTAGAATGTTTAGTGCGTTCTGTCGTCACGAGCCCCCACTCCCAAGTTTTAATGCGTTTTATCTTTGTCAATATTCATTGATTTATAAAAACAAAAAATACGTGTCCATTATTTTTCAATACTCTAACTGACGGACTAAATACATTTGCATTGAGCATGTAAAATACTGGTACTCAGCTGTAACATTTAGACTCAATTGACTCAAACCTTTTTTTTTTTTTTTTTTTTTTCGGCTGGAAAACATGCGTTACGCATACCCTCTCACTCGGGGGAGTGGGAGGGGTATGTGGGACTCCCCGGGCAAACCCGGTATACCCACTAAAACAACCCAGCACCGAAATTCCCGCAGCGTCTTAGTGGGGGTGGACTGGGAGATCGGCGTAACCTTTACGTCCAGTCCACCTCCGACGACCGCCCGCCATCACAGCGGGCCCTTCACGCCCTCCCCGTTGGGGGAGGGCCGGGAACCTCCGACGATGGTGGTGATGCGTGCAATGCGGGCGGAGGCGCCCCCGCGCCTGTCGCCCGCCCATCACCACCGCGAGGAGGGAGAAGAGGACGTCTTCTCCGACCTCGCCTTCGTCTGCGGAGCGGCGCAACGAGAGGATCGTCCTCCCGCGCGCGCTCCGCCGCCACCTTCTGCGAGATGACATCCTCGCAAAAGGAGGCAACCGCGGCCCAGGACTCCTCACTCCCCAGCATGCATCTGACCACGCTGGGAAGGGAGAGGTCCTGTCCGATCTCCGCAGTGAGACTGCGACGCGGCTCGGACCAAGCTGGGCACACCTCCAGTGTGTGCTGCGCCGTGTCCTCCGCCGCGCCGCAGTCGTGACACGCCGGTGTCTCCTCCCTCCCGATCCGGTGCAGGTGCGTGCCGAAACAGCCGTGGCCTGACAACACCTGCACCAGACGGAAGGAGAGGAAGCCGTGCGGCCGCTCGAGCCAGTCCCGCAGGACTGGACCGAGTGCGTCCAAGGTTCGACGACCAAAGGTGGCGGAGGCGATGTCCTCCGTCCAATGGATGACGATGGCGTCCCTCGCCTCCCTCCGCACGGCCTCCCGCTCCTCAGCGACGGGGCGCTCCCCGAGTGCTTTTCGCCGCGCCGTCCATTCGTACACTCTGGCGAGCACCCACGCCTCCAACTCCCAAGAAGGGGTGCTGGCCAGAACGCTCGCCGCCGAAAAGCCCACAGAGCGGTAGGCCCTCGCTACCCGCTGCGCGATGGCCCTTTGGGGCCTGCAGATCGCCGTCGCATTCTCCCTCGGCAGCGCTGCCGAAGCCCGCGAAAGAACACGGCCTCGGTCTTGTTCAGCGCCACCCTCAACCCCAGGCGGCGGATCCTTCCTGCGACCAATTAAGGATCCGCCAGCCGAGGCCAAACAGGCCGCCTCCCCAAAGTTCCTCCCCCGGGCAGTGAGGAGAGTGTCATCCGCGTAGCAGATAACACTCGTGCCACGGAGGAGGGCTCCCCGCAGGAGCCAATTGAACCCGATGTTCCAAAGGGGTGGTCCAAGGACTGATCCCTGTGGAACACCGGACTCTGCGCCGTACCGCCGCAAAATTGACTCAAACCTGACCCCGATATAGTCAAGATAGTTGGGATGGCTAGGCAGAATGACTTTACCGTTTACACTTGGCCTGAAGTTGAAAGAACCGAACCTTTATCCTAATATGCTTTTGTGAATGGGGTTTGACTTCGTACACCGTGTTTTTGTCACATATATAGCACCAACAGTATTCTCAGTGTATTCGGGATTCCCCGAAGTTGCAGAGGTGGATGCGGATCCACGCCGAAATTTAATTGTATATTTTTATGTGTCTGTCACCCATTAACAATAGAATTTAAGTAAAAGTTGTTACTAACTCTATGGACTCCGGTCTGAAATAAAATTATTCTATTCTATTCTACTCTATCATCATTCATCAGTCAATTTAATTAACCATGATCTCCATCCAAACCTTTGGCGAAATTAGGTGTGATATGATGTTAATATTTTCCATTCACATCTAAAATACCACTTCACTTTTCCAGCATCTGAACAAAACCTACAAATGCAACGTGCCTCTCGTGCTGATGAACTCGTTCAACACGGACGAGGACACGCAGAAGGTTATCCGCAAGTACCAGGGCCTCAAGCTGGAGATCCACACCTTCAACCAGTCCTGTCACCCCAGGGTCAACAGGGAGTCGTTGCTGCCGGTGCCCAGACACGCTGACGTGCAGGCGGATATTGAGTCGTGAGTATTCGTTGGTATACTATAGGATATTCAAGGCTTTGTAGCTGAATTACAGCTGCACGGGGAGTCTGTGAGAAAAACAAAAACCTTAATTTTAAATAGACCAGTTACAAGCACTTGAATTTGAAGCGTGTAAAACGTCGAGCGATGCGATTTTATCAGTATATTATAACCGATGCATTGCGGAAGGTATTTTTCCTCGAATATGGCGACAAGGCTTTATACGCATTATTCCGAAGAGTGGCGACAAGCCCCCGGACGACCCTAAGTCTTACCGGCCCATAACACTACTCCCATCCCTGGGGAAACTTTTAGAGCGACTGATCGTTCCGCGCTTGCTACCGAACGGACCTAAATTTCATAATAATCAATTCGGGTTTATCATTGGTAAGTCTACCACTGACGCGGCTATCTCTGTCCGTAAAATCGTCAACTTATCTCAACATAAATACGTGGTTGGAATCTTTCTCGACATTTCTGGTGCTTTTGATAACGCTTGGTGGCCGATGTTACTACTTAAAATGAAAACCCGTGGTTGCTACAAAAATATCTAAAATCTGATTTTTTCGTACTTTCTAAACGGCTCCGCGAAACTCAAACTTGGACATCATTCCATTACTAAGTCTCTAACCATGGGATGTCCTCAGGGCTCAGTAATCGGTCCGTATGTATGGAATTTTGGCTATGATGATTTTCTCGCGCTTCCGCTTCCATGCGGCTGTTCATTAACCGGTTACGCGGACGATGGCTTGCTGCTCATTCAGGCAAGTACTCGGGCTGGACTCGAGAACTTGGCTGACACATGCCTACGTTTGATATCTCAGTGGGGTGATCGAAACCGTCTGACCTTTGCACCGCATAAAACCTATCAACTTATTTTAAAAGGAAACCTTAAATCCGGGCCTAGTATTAAATTTAATAACGTACCCGTTAAAAGGAAAGAATCCGTGTGCTACCTCGGTATGCTACTAGAAAGAAACTTTTCATTTATTGATCATATAAAAACAGTAGGAGAAAAAGCAAAAAAGAACTTCTACGCCTTGACGAGAATATCAAAGGCTACTTGGGGTCTATCATTTCAAACCTTAAAAACCATATATGGGGCTACTTACTTGGGTTGTATGTGCTACGGGGCACCTGTCTGGGCCGATAGGGCCACCATAGGGGCGGTACGACGTAAATTACTTCAAAACCAGCGTTTGGCCTTGATATTCTTATGCAAGGCGTATAGGACGGTTAGTACTGAAGCCTTACCGGTGCTGGCGGGTGTTCTCCCAGTCGATCTTGAGGTGCAGCGGCGTGCTGCAATGTACTTCTACGCTAGAAAGATCACGGACCCAGAGTTTTTACCGCAACGTGACCGTGCTAAGATCTCTCGATTACTAAAACCCCAGACTGACGTCTGGGAGGTACTTTTATGCGAATGGCAATGTAGGTGGGAAGATTCCATCAAGGGCCGACACCTCCACCAGTTTTTTCCATCCGTTCGTGAGCGGCTGGAGAAGACGTGGCTGGAGGTGGATCACTGTGTTGCCCGATTTCTCACAGGTCTTTAAGAGTAAATTATTTTCCTTTAGGCTTGTGGCCTCACCTTTATGTCAATGCTCTACAGCTGACCTTGAATACGAACAATCCGCACATCACATCTTGTGGGAGTGTATTCTTTGGCAGACTGAACGTAATATTATGTTAGATAGCATTCAGGTTACATCTGGAGTAGTTTACTACACGGACCTTGTAGAAACCAGAACAAATTTCCGTGCGTTCAGGTGATTTTGCCATACCTATTACTGGAATCAAAAGTAGCTCACAATTTAGGACCCATTAGTTTAAATGTTAATATATAATCCGTGGTGCTTGGCAACTGGGCTTAACCCAGTTGTATATGTCCCTTGGTGCCTATTGGCCTAGCTCTAATCTGTCTCCTGCTTGATATGGAGGGAAGTGGAAATTATATTTATTTTTTCCTACTCCTCCGCTGTACTCTTCTGATTAATTTCGTTGCGGGATCCAAGACAGTTGTATCGTTTCTCCGGGACTCGTCGGGTTTCATTAACTCGGCGTTTTTCTGGTGGTCGCCACTGTTGATTCTGGCTTTCAGGAGTTGCAGTGGTTGGGAATGTGTGGCGGGCTTGTCCCATAAAAAAAAAAAAAAAAAACACTTGAATAGGCTTGTTCACTGAAAAAATCTAATTAGTCTGTCAGTTAGATTATCAAAAAATATTTGACCCGTATTTTTTCTTTTGTTACGGGAACCAAAATTGACGAAGTTGCGACACTTTTTAAATTCTCAATATGTCACGCCGTGGCATAATTTTTAGTGAGTCGTGACGTCACGAGCCCCCACTCCCGAGTTTTGATGCGTTTTATCTTTGTCAATATTCATTGATTTACAAAAACAAAAAATACGTGTTTATTATTTTTCAATACTCTTAACTGACGGACTAAATAGTTTTGTAATTTTTGGATGATGGAAACTAGCCTATTGTCAAGGTCTGTCAGTCATATAGATGAAGCTAGTTCTGCATCGCTGGTGACAAGAGAAGCAAGTTGTTCTGCAGCAAAACAACACACTCCGAGCCAGTGTTTGATCGGACCCAAAAAAATTCCCTTTGCTGTTTGTTATGTAGACTGATCAAGAAATGCATTTTAAATGCTAGAGTAGAACACCCAAGTGACAATTTCAAGTACTTTTTTTATAAAAAAGTGTTTTATACTAAAACACTGTTTTCACTCAATGTTTAAAATGAATAATTAAAAAAAAATAATTTTGCTTTGTTCACCCTACCTAATTGGTTTGAATTGACAGCTATGACGTCACAATATGGCGCTAAGTCGATCTTATTCTTATTTGAATCGCATTGTACCGGAAAGTTCTGAAGGGTAAAAAAATATCCCGCCCCTGTAACGCATCAAAGCGTTTAACAAGAAACCCAAATTACTACGTAACACTTGAACGTAATACTTGAACACTCCCTTAACCACTAACCCTCTTTCCAGATGGTACCCCCCCGGCCACGGAGACTTCTACGAATCCTTCCACAACTCAGGCCTCCTGCAGAAATTCATCAAGGAAGGAAGAACCTACTGCTTCATCAGCAACATCGACAACCTTGGCGCTACCGTCGACCTGAACATCTTGAACCTCCTCCTCAACCCTGACAACCCTCAGAAGATCATCTCCGAATTCGTCATGGAGGTGACTGATAAAACCAGGGCTGATGTTAAAGGAGGTACTCTTATCCAATACGAGGATAAACTCAGACTGCTTGAGATAGCACAAGTACCCAAAGAACATGTCGATGATTTTAAATCCGTCAGCCAGTTCAAATTCTTCAACACAAACAATTTATGGGCAAAGTTAGATGCTGTACAGAGAGTGGTAGAACAAGGCTCTTTGAATATGGAGATTATTGTGAACAACAAGCATTTAGCTGATGGACTCAACGTGATACAACTAGAAACTGCCGTAGGAGCGGCTATGAAATGCTTTGACGGAGGAATTGGCGTTAACGTGCCAAGATCCCGCTTCTTACCCGTGAAAAAGACCTCGGATTTGTTACTAGTGATGTCCAATCTGTACAGCCTGTCCCACGGGTCGCTAGTGATGTCCCCGCAGCGCATGTTCCCCTCGACGCCGTTAGTGAAGCTGGGGGACAACCACTTCGCGAAGGTAAAGGAGTTCTTGAACAGGTTCGCCACTATACCGGATCTGATTGAGTTGGACCATCTTACTGTGTCCGGGGATGTTACCTTCGGTAGAGGAGTGTCTTTGAAGGTGAGTTGAGTTGATTTAGCTTATTTATTTTTGTGGATGTTGATGTTAAGTTTACCTGAAGTGTCTAACTCAAATCTGTCTCCTGCTTGATAAGGAGGGAAGTGGAAATTATATTTATTTTTCCTACTCCTCCGCTGTACTCTTTTGATTAATTTCGTTGCGGTATCCATGACAGTTGTTGAATCGTTTCTCCGGGACTCGTCGGGCTTCATTAGCTCGGCGTTTTTCTGATGGTCACCACTGCTGATCCTGGCTTTCAGGAGTTGCAGTGGTTGGGAATGTGTGGCGGGCTTGTCTCAATAAAAAAAAAATACCTGTAGTGAATTACCGTCCATCGTCATTTGAAGGGTACAGGCGAAAAACAAGGATTGTCACATAAAATGTGAGGTCCAAACTCAAACTCGAAAGGTTGAGTTTGGACCTTTCCACCTTGTAGTACTGATTGTCCACCTGGTGTCTGTGTATCTCGATACAGACGTGACAGAATTTCTATTGCTGTGGTAAAACTATTTCTTTTTGTTTACAGGGCACAGTGATCATAATCGCGAACCACGGAGACCGTATCGATATACCATCGGGGGCGCTGCTAGAAAACAAAATCGTTTCCGGAAATCTGCGTATTCTGGATCACTAAATCTGAAATATATAGCTTCAGTACAACGAGTAACAGAATGAACGCAACACCTCTTAAGTGGTCATTGTACTCTAATTATGAACAGCAAAAAATCTGCTTTTTGTAGTGCAAAATGCACTAAAAAAGCAAATTTTTGCGCACTTAAATGTATGGGCAATCTTTTTTTCGAGATTTCGAGGTTGGTCCTGTAGTAAAAGTTGTTCATAATTTTGAGTACAATGGCCCTTTAGGAGGTATATTCGTTTGTTATTTTACATGTTGTATAGCTAAAACTATTTGTCTCCAAGAGATTGTTCAGATTGGCATTGTAAAGAGTAAGTGTTTTTTTTAAAGGTGTTCATTAAAAAAAAAAACTGAATATCTAGAATATTTTAGAAGAGCGTGATCATGTTATAGAGGAAGATGTTCTGTATAGCAGCCGACACAAGTCGTGAGCACGGATGAATGTAGCAGGGTGATCTCGCCAATGTACGGTGGGCGAACAAAACTTATAAGCGCAATAATCGATGAGCATTGACTGACGAACCAATAACGTGAAGCGTCAGAGCTTATTTATTTATTTACACACATTTATTAAGAAGAAGGAAACAGAAAAACAATTTTACAAAGGTGATGCTTATTTCTATAGAAATCTCTTCCAGTATACCTGCGAAACACAAAACGACCAATGGACGACTCGTGTCGGCTATTATACATGCTATACTGTAAAGAAACAATTTAAAAAATATATATAAACACGCTGGTATCAGTTCGCCTCTCTCTCTCTGTACTTTTTTGTGCTGAAAGTGTTAAATAAATTTATAAAATTTCCAAATAAGTCACTATTCCAGTCTGATGCAGTTGGTGACCGGAAATCTGGGACTGAAATAAAATAAAATAAAAAATTGAAAAAAAATATGTAAAAATTTTTTCTTCACTGTAGTTGCTGTCGTCGAAAAAAGAACGTATCGACACAAAACGAAGTAACCGATTTCCAACCTTATGGTAATTTGATGAGGTCGAAAGCGGTTATTTCGGTTTTAGTAGATATGTCTTCTTTTTTCTTATGACTTCAGTGTATATATCAGAAACAGAACAGCCTTTAACATGCCAACGTAACCTTTAACATGGCTACGTACTTCTGAAACATTCTATATACATAAAATGATTAAAAAATAATATGGTAAACATTCATAATCATGTTCATTTTATTATAATTTCGACGCATGAATTAAACATAATATTTTCTATTTATTCACATTTAATATTTAAATAGAGTAAATAGCACAATTTTATAGTGTCGAAATACTGTTTTAATAATATTAATAAATACTGTACTAAGATTTTTCTTAGTTATATATTTAATTTTTTTATAATTTTATGTCAGAATATTGTGAAGCTTAGCAAAGGCCAATAATTATTATTTAAAGAATAATTAAGAATAATACTTAAGCTATTATTTATATTATTTATAAAGCTTGCATAAAATATTAGTTCCTAAGCAGGTTCTTGTAAATTGAAACAAATTATATTTTTGTTAGTTTTGTAATTTTTTTATATTTTTTCTGTTTTTCAATTTTTTTTTTTTAATATTATGTTAAAATGTCTTAATAATGTATGTTATTTGTTGGAATGCATTACAAAATGAAGACCCTAAATAGCTTGATACATAAAATCATTCTTTAAATAAGGAACCCACTTAAAAAAATCATGGTAGTTTTGATCAATATATGCGCATAGTAATTTTGAATCATCTCATAAAACGTGTAAACGAATGTTAAAATATTTTAAATTAAAATAATAAATTATGTGCAAAGGAGTCATGTAAGAGTAAGTCTTTTATGACATTATTGTAAATAGGAAAATAATCGCTAATATACCCAAGCAAGTTAATTATTTACTAGCCAAACTGTGGCGAATTGGTTCTGGCCAAACCGTGGCGAATTCTTACTGTTTTAATGACTAGCAAGCCACTCGACTGTTCGCGCTAGTTTGAACGACACATTGTTCGTTGACACAATCGTGGCGATCGAATTTTATCCCGCATCCCGCGCGGGATCTTTTCATTCTGGCCAAAGCTTTATTGCAATACGTCAAACCACAGCCTAATTGCGTAACACACAGTTTAATGCTATCAATCGCATATTTATTGTGTCATTAAAAAAATATATAATACCTTCTAGGTTTCGCGCGCGACTTCGTACTCGCAATCTCGTTTTTCCTCGTTCCCGTGTGAATTTCGGGAAATTCTCTCTTATTGCTCCCCTACGGAGTGTAAGGAAGCTACATGACAAATTTCAGCTTTCTTCGACCAACAGTTTTGGCTGTGCGTTGATATATAAGTTAGTAAGTTAGGTTTGCCTTTTATATATACAGATTACGGGATTTTCTTTGTCGGGCAGACGATTTTTTAAAGGTCTGGAATTTCTCTCGGTTGTGAAAGAATCTAAAGCGTCCTCCACACTATTCCGAAGTTGCACGAGGCGAAGTGCTCTCCGAAGTTGACCGAAGTCCGAAGTAGTTGTCCACACACCTCGAGCAACTTCGCGAGGAACTCAGTCGCCCGTTGCCCCCGTTCCCCTCACGATAGGCATAATGGATAACGTTCATGTGGCAACTGCCGTTGCAATGTGTACTCTCGCGTAATAAAAATACGTGCGTATTTACTATGGCTGACGCGAACCGAAGTGACCCGAGTAGTGTGGACAGACGCTTCGTGTTCGAACTTCGAGTCCTTTGACTCGGGCGCAAAAACCGACAACAACTGGAAGTCGCCCGAGGCGAAGCGAAGTTGCACGAGGCGAAGCGAAGTGCCCCCCCACACTATCGTATTCGATCAACTTCGGGAATAGTGTGGAGGCTACTTAAGCATTGGAAGGACTCCCACAAGGTGGACCATTAACACAGTGAAGTTCACTGAATGCGAGACGCACAGGACCGCTATTTCTTGGCGACTCTTGAAGTCGAAATCTCCACTGGAATGGTGATCTTCTTATTATAGTGTAGGTTGTACCCACACACCCTAGTGTCAGATTTAAACCGCCTCAAAGGATTCTGACATGGTTTAAGGCGGAAGCTCCAGGGTAGCCCGCGAAATTCAAATATTTTTATGTTTTTTGCAATTTGCCGGTCAGTGTGAAGCTGTATGTTGAACAAAATACGGTTCGCGATCGTAAAGAGCATTTATCTAAAGGATTATAACCATTTGAATCGTCAATATAACCCTCTAAGTTCATAGAACTCGATTGAATGTTATTTCGTGAAAAAGTCATTCAATCGAGTTGTATGAACTTAGAGGGTTATACTGATATTTAAAATGATTAAAAAAAAATTAAAATACTTTATTTGATAACCTTAAAGAACAACAAATTTGAGATTGGAGCCTCCTTTTAAGCAATATGATATATGATGAATTTAAGATATATGATGATCAATCATGCATGTGCATGAATCTGCTATATTGTGTGCTACGCAATTGGGGTGACGTAATTAAAATTTTATTGTCTGATTAAGTTTCGCTGGCGCAACTTACCTTCCATTTTGTACTCTACCGCGTGTATCTGACATCGACGCACAAACGATTTCCATGGGTCCAGGGCATGATTCTGGACACCTTAGTGTTGGAATTTTTCGTCGGTTCTTTTCTCATTTTTTTCAAGAGTACCACAAATAGATATCAGCTCAGCTGAGCTGATATCTATTTGTGGTTTTATTCAGATTGTTCTTTTTAGTGAAAGTAGTTAATTCGTTATTTTTTTATTAAAAATCTCATTGGGTTAGGTCAGAATAACGATTAAGAGCAGTCGAAAATAAAAAACCCTTGAAAAAAATGAGAAAAAAGCCGACGAAAAATTCTAAGTCTTGGGTGTCCAGAATCATGCCCTGGACCCATGGAAATCGTTTGTGCGTCGATGTCAGATACACGCGGTATTATTAAAGTACCGGCTGGTTTTTAAATGTTTTCTTCAATAAGAAATGGGCTTCAAACTGTACAATATTAATATACTTTAGAATTAGCTTAAGAGTTAGTGCCATTACTACTTAGGTCAAACTGTTGTAATAAATATTATTATGTTTTAATAGTATTTTTTTTATTTTTAATCTACCGACATAACCTCACTGTAACGGTCATATTTTTTTACAGTTAATGGGCACGAGTTTTACCACAATCTCACCTGATGGTAAGCGATGATGCGGTCTAAGATGGAGCACGCTTGCCTAGAAGTGGTTACTCACTCCTGACTTAAAGACTTCCAGGTTGTAGCTATCAGGAAACACCGACACCGGCAGGGAATACCACTTCTTAGCTATACGCAGTATGATGTTCCCAAAGCGTTTTGTGCGTGTGGGTGGGATGTCCACCATGTACCGGTGGCGCATCAATGACGTATTATAAGTATATAGACACGTCATAAACCAACATCGCGGCGCTTAAAAACGGCGAACATACTAGATAGCTACTAATACGCATGAAGAAAGGGAAAGAAAATATGTCACCGTACGGCGGGATGCCTGTTGCTAGAGGGAGATAAATATACATCTTCTTACGTCACAGGATAAGTAATAAATTGACATCAAAACAAACGTAGTGTCGCGCGACAGGTTGGTGCGTAACTAAGCGCGATGTGGCCAATTGGATTCATTTCATCTTGTCATTTTAGAGTGCGGACAACGTATCTACAGTTTTATATATCATTGTGGCGCATCATTAAACACGTTTATATTCCTGTGTCTGTCAAGTCAGTGTACCTTTTGTGGTACACGCGGTGACGTGACAAGGGTTCTGCCAAATCCTCGTACCTTGTGTGGTAAGTGATAGAATTTGTGCCTGGTGGATGGAGGCTCATAAAAATAACAATTAAAATTTCGCTTGACCATCGCACATACTATCGCACACCTCTGGCCTTCCGGGAATACGGGCGTGAATTCATGATGTTATGTTAGGGAAAATAAAATAAATTATTTTGCTCATTCTCACCGTAAAAATATTTTATTAAAGATAACCTTAAAACTAACAATAAATTATTTTATAGATTGGTCGAACTGTAAAAATATACAGGCTGTTGTATTACCTTGCTTTCTGAATTGTGCGTTTCAAGTTCTCGTCTTAGAATTTTATTTCAGAAACCGGATTTTAGTCACCTCAGTCCGTGTTTTTTTTTGTAAAATGTGTGTAGAATCACCTATAAATAGGTACAGGTGACAAAATCAACAACCTGCAACTTGACATTTGAATAGCATTAAAAGCTATTCAAATGTTTTTTGTGTTTACGCTTTTATACATTTAAAATACATAAAAAAGTGAAATAATATGGGTCATCATAACTCCGTGGTAGGTTCGTGTGTTTCCGCCGGCATTCGGCTGGCGACGAGGCTGCCGACGGCCGCCATTGCTGCCAGGAGCGCGCTAGTAGCGCATGCGATCCACAACGTGGGGGCGTGCAGTAGACATGCGCCGTTTGAGGAGTAGAGACATGTTTGATCTGTAAATGACGTTTACATTTAGATATTTAAAGAAACTAGTAAAGCTTCAATCCCTTAGGGCGGTTTTCATCAATCTGAAACTGAACGCGATCAACAAAAATATGAACCACATTTAGTAGCTGTCAGTGTCATTTAGAGATGTGTCCCTCACTCATGAGGTGCCTCATTTGAGGTACTTGTGATCGCAAATTGAAAGAGATATTCGAATTTCAAAATTGAACCACCTCACTCGTTGACGCGTCCTCACTTAAAAATTTACATTGACATTATATTGAGGCGAGGTACTCGCGAGTGAGTATTGACTTGAGTGAGCTTAGTGAGCGAATGGTAACATTATTTTGTACTCAAAATGAATTAAAGAGAAAATGTTTTTATTATGAACTCTAAACTTTAACTATAAAGTCTTAAAAATTGGCATTAGATTGGTATTCAATATTCAAGTGTCAATGATTCGTTTATTTTGGCGATCTAAAATTCATGAGCGAAAGAAAATTATGTGTTTGAGGGAGACGTAAAAATCGGAATCGTGAGTACTCGTGAGTCGACGCGCCCGTTCGTCTCGCTTGCCGCTGCCTCGGACAATCGACTGAGTTCGGCTCATGAGGTGAATACGCTCACGTTCGATGCCTCGCCTCAAATGAGGGGTAACTCGTGAGTACCTCGCGGGGTAAAATGAGGTGCTCCCTCAACCTCGTCTAAAAATGACGAGTTACCCATCACTAGTGTCATTATTTTCTATGGGATATTGACACTGACAACTTTTGAACGCAGCTTGATCATGATCAGTTTCATTGGTGAAATGACAACATAGCTGGGGGTCTATTAGCAAATAATGAGATTTGACCCCAAATTGTATATGGATAGGCAAAGACCGCGACCCTGGACCGCAATGGCATTAGGAGGAACACGGATGGGTTCCGTTTAAGTCAGTAAGAGTCTCATACTGTCAGAGCTGGACGAGTCATTTGATGATTACCCATCCTTAAATAAAATATAGTTTCTATGTTAAATATTAAGTATTTATCGAGAAAATAATCGAAATCCCACAACCAAATTAGAACTGGAATATCCGGCTCGAAGGACCTAACAGACATGAGCTCATTTTAAAAGTTTAGCAAAATTACATTAGGGGCAAGTACATAAACATAGTACCAATGCGATGTTTAAAAAAATGCATATTTGTGAAATAGGCCCACTTAAATCGAAAATTGCTCAACCAGGAAGCTGAATAGATCCAAATGTTTATGAACCCTTTCCGGAATCTCTTGTACAAGAAGTAATACTTACGACTGATAAACATGTAGATAAGGTGTCCAATGACGAAGGACAGCAGCGCCACCAGAGACAGAGAGGCTCCGACAGCCGTCACCTTGTCAGCTGGGCGCACAGCGCGGATCACTGCCATGCCTTGCATCAGGAAGCTCGCCGCTGAAAACAATTGCCATCATCATCATCATTCGCTGCTGGATATAGGCGGCGCTACATTGATCGGTACTGTGTATTTGCATAGAAAGGGTTTAAAAGGTATTTAGCACTCACCAGTTCAACGGCCCAGTTTGTATTTTTTTGTGGATCCCCAAGAATTGTTGAGAAAAGGCTTCTTTCAATGTAACCAGACCTAGTTGAAGTATATGTTAATCTGAGAGTGGTGAGGGAGACAAGGGGGTTCCTTTGCATAAATATATTTCTTTCCATGTTAAGAAACAACCACCAAGGTAAGGATGGGGTTTCTGTCAACTAAGTTTCTGTAAAAACCATGCTAAATATCTGCGAGTTACAACCTACTACCTACTTCTACGTCTTTAGGCCTTACCTTACAGAACTGTTAACAGTAGGTACGGAATTGATTTAACTGAAAATACCTACACAAGGTTTTCTCAATATTTTAGTATGGATGGAACCTTAAAAAATCTTACCAGAAACCGCCAGCATGATGGTGTAGATAACCTGATAGACGGAGTAGGCGAGCATGCACGAGCTGAGCGTGCAGGAGCCGCGCACTGCACGCTGCGTGCCCGACGCGCACGCGCAGTCTTGGAACAACCTGCAACATTGGCAGAACATTTATTATGTGGTTGAGGAGTTAGGTACAGTTGCTGTGGCCACCTTCCGGCTTCATCATCGCACCCTGGGTACGATCTTATTTTATTTTATTTGGAAAACACGTTTCTACCTGCATTACATACAAGTTTGGACTATGACGCCACAGAAAACCTAATTAAGTTGTTATGAAGAGAGAAACACTCATACTCATCCCTCCCAGACACACACGTCTTCTCATCCTCCTTATACATTCACACCACTGGTCCACTGCCCTTACATACCACAACTAACACGTGCGATTTACACATTGCCCGCCCACACAACACAAAAACATTTTTGTAAATGATCTATTATACTTTTGATTCGCTTTACATGTAATCTTCGGATGCCATAAATAACTTATTTCGTCCTTTCATTTGATCCGAGAGTCACCCTCTGCTGATTTAGGTCTCAAAAGTTCGCATATTGCCATCTTTATTATTAAAATCATTCAAGGTTTCTTTTCAAGCATGTGCTTTCAGAGTCACATTTACAGAATAAAATATCCAAACAAGTAGAAGAATAAGAAAACTCACAAGAAGCCGTTGAGGTCTTCATATTTGGAGCAGCCGGCATGGCAGGGCGAGAAGTAGGTGGTGCCCGTGTCCAGCGAGCATACGGGACTGTAGCCGTAGCGCTCCGAGGCACATCTGAAAGAAGAAAGTAAAATTGATTATTCTACATAGAGTTGTGTAAGCCAAAGGCATGCTTTCCTGCCACTTAAACAACCATATGGTAGGGCTAGAGGCCCAGTCTCAGATAGGATTATGATCCTGAACTTACACAAGTCCCTGTGCGCTTCTTTGTCGATTTGTATGCCCTTGCCATTATTTCAATCAATTCTATTCGAAATTTGAAGCAAAGCTCTTCAAAACACATACAACCTTGTACCTACCTAATCGAGAGATTGTATTAGTGATTTTGTTGATAGTTTTTTTAAAGGAGGCAAGCGTTGGTACCCACAGGTCTAACTGTAAGCAGGCTGCACATATCTGTCCGTCTGCATCGCGCAGATGGTGCAGATTTCACAGCTTCGCACCACGCAGAAGGCGCCCAACAGTGGTCACTCACCCACAAGTGCAGCTGCAGGCAGGCTACACATATCTGTCAGTCTGCAGCCCGCTGATGGTGCAGATGTCACAGCTCAGTACCACGCAGAAGACGCCCAACAGTGGTCACCATAGATATAATCAACAATACATTTCTATTGTGGTCACTCACCCACAAGCTCGGCTGCAAACAGGCTGCACATATCTGTCAGTCTGCAGCCCACTGATGCTGCCAGTGTCACAGCCGACCGCGGCCATCACCACGAAGAAGGCGACCACAAAGACGGCGATCACGCCGGCCACGCGGGAGGCCGTGTTGGTCTTCACGCCTTCGGGACGGCGCGCGGAAAAACGGATGCGGAAGATCTGTTAGGATAGGCCATTATTGTTATTCTATGGTGATGGAAGTTGGTTAGTTCAAGGCCTTTTGCCTCACTATTAGATATGTTCCAGTTAAATCCGTTGTTCCGTTTATTCATCTTAAAACTTATTTATACATTTTTAAATATTTCAATATTAAATATTAAAAAAAAACATTAAAAAATATAAAAATAGTACCCCACCGGTATCGGGAACAGGGTCCAAGCTACCGGTTAGTAGCCGAGACTCCTCCGTGGCTCGGAAAGCACATTAAGCCGTCGGTCCCGGCTGTCATTTGTAGATCTTTGACAGTCGTTACGGATAGTCAGAACTTAAGTCAGAAAATCTGACACCAGTCTTGCCAAGGAGTACGTGTTACCCAGTTAATGGGTTGTGGAGGTCTGGTAGGCAGCCGCTCCACGTAAAATACTAGTATTCAGCTGAATCCGGTTTGAGTGGAAGCCGACCTCAATATAGTTGGGAAAACGCTAGGCAGAAGATCAGTGTACATACCATGACAAAGAAAATGATGACCAGAGCTCGGAATATATCGGAGAGTGCCCGCGAGGTTCGAGGGTCTTGCCTTATCGATTCTACTCGGTACCTTGCCTGGAAATAAAAGAGAATGAGTGAATTATTTTTCTGAGCTACAGGCTTAAAAACTGGGACAGTCAGAAAGAAAATAGACCACCAACGTTATTATCAACTGTACCTGAACGTAAGCCGTATCGTAGTACACATAGACCAGCACAGCGGTGCTCAGGCAGGACAGCGCCAGGGTCTGCGTCATCAGAGCCTTGTTCCGCAAAACACGGCGTAGAGATGACAGGAATCCTGGGTAAAGCAGGTAAATTAGGTGAGGTAGGGAAGTCTTTGTTGATGATATAAATATTAAGAGCGTGTATTCCGTCCACTAGCGCCGCCAATCGTTTTTTATTATTTGTGGTAAATTTAAGACACGTAGATGAAAAACCGCTCTGTAGTGCACTGAAGAAATGTATTTATTATGTTTTGAGAGTTAAGTTTTGTACTTTAGAACATAAATAATTGCCAAAGTCGATATTTTTGCTAACAGTGGCCACTTTTAGCAATAATTGCCGTTTTGGCTATTTAGCCATGAGTTATGTATTAAAAATAGCTGTCAAAAAATAAAAGATACATTTCTTCAGTGCACTACAGAGCGGTTTTTTATCTACGTGTCTTAAATTTACCACAATTAATAAAAAACGATTGGCGGCGCTAGTGGACGGAATACACACTCTTAATTCTTCAAATAAGATAGTGGTCAAAACTGTGGCATTAAATTTTAAGTTAAGAAAGAAAGCTTTAAGCTGGTATAGTACTAGCAGAAAATCAGTAGTTATTTCTATTCTGTACAGAGTATGACAAGTTTGTTGTGAGCTGTCAATTTCTAGCATCCATGGGGATATCAGCAGTGCGATTCTGAAAACATGTCGAAGTGAAGGCTTGGGTGAAGTGATCACGAAATGGGCTGTAAATCCATGTAATCACTGTGAGATTTTTGCAGAATGGATTGACCGAACTTTTAAAGGAATTTCAGTTTTAGAAATCATAAGCACACACAAAATAATTGGAATAACAAACCTCCAAAACCACCGTTATCCACATCAGAATCCCTCCTCTCCTCCAGTCCCTTGAAGGAGGACATCCGGGTGGGGAACAGCGTGAAGAGGAAGGCGAACATGAAGGTAAGCATGCAGAGGGACAGGTGAGCCTCCCACCAGTCCTCGCTTTCCGAGCTGGCGCGCAGCCAGTTGCTGCCGCTCAGACCCAGGGACAGCCGGATGGAGATCAGGATTCCTGAAAGAGGAAATTAAATTGAGAGCTTCATATTCTCTCTTGTCTAATAAGTTTGAATATAGCTTACATGCTGCTGCTAATGTAGCAGCTGGGACGCTAAACAGACGAGCTGCATAAAGTAGTAGCTGGGACGCTAAATATACGAGCTGCATATAGTAGCAGCTGGAACGCTAAACAGACGAGCTGCAAAAGTAGTAGCTGGGACGCTAAACATACGAGCTGCATAAAGTAGCAGCTGGGACGCTAAGCAGACGAGCTGCATAAAGTAGCAGCTGGGACGATAAACAGATGAGCTGCATAAAGTAGCAGTTGGGACGCTAAACAGACGAGCTGCATAAAGTAGCAGCTGGGACGCTAAACAGACGAGCTGCATAAAAGCACAAGCCGTGTCGCCTCGTCACTACTGGTTTCGAACTTGTACCTTTAATTTGCAACCAGCTTTGGGATGCAGTATTGAAGTAGATATTATAATTGTCTATTCTACAAAAACTTCATCCAGATGGCAAGTTTGAAGTCCGTCTGTTTTAACCCGGATTTTTTTTTTACTTGTAGTAGCAGGCAGTAGACATTATACTTGGCTATTGCTTGCTAGCTAGGGTAGAGGTTGCTTAAAAAATTCTAAGATAGCATGCAAGTGATATCCTGGCTTATATTCGATCCTTGGCCCATACACAAATGAGGATTGTTATCGTACTGTGATGATGGGAGATGGGGGCGTAAGGAAAACAAACAGGAAATGCAGCAATAATCGAATTATATTGGCGACATGCGCCCGACTTCAAATCAATACAAGGAATCCATCAAAAAACACTTCAATTATTTTCTTTCATGAATCAAAAAACGTTATACTTTTCAGGTGAACGTTCCAATCCTTCCTTTTACATACGGCCAATGACAATGCTTATAAAGCCCTGAAGTAATAAGTATTTTACCCCCAGGACACAACCTTCACAGTACTAAGGGCATCATCATCTGCCTAGCCTTTTCCCAACTAAATTGGGTTCGGCTTCCAGTCAAACTGGATTCAGCTGAATACCAGTGTTTTACGTGGAACGGCTGCCTACCAGACCTCCACAACCCATTAATTGGGTAATAAGGTACTTATTGGTTGGTACTTAATTATTTTCTATGGAATATTGACACTGACAACTCTTGAACGCAGCTTCATCGCGATCCGTTCATTGGTGAAATCCGCCCTAAGTCTGCTTGCTCGCAAATGGTCGCTTTATATGTTTTAATATCCTGTACACTCCTTATCAAAAGAAACGAGCTCTGCAAGTGGACTTGTTCGAATGAGGTTCTTACCGTAAAAGTACGGCCCATTCTGCGGGTCGTGGTCATCCAGGTAGGTGAGGCCGTGCGCCCAGACGCTGAGCTTGGTGATGGCGCACAGCACGGCGGTGGTCACCAGGAACGTGGTCCTGGCGGCCATGTTGTTGTCCTCGGCAGAGTCGATGACCGTCTGCTCGCCACATAGCTCTGCAAGATGTTTTTTTATTATTGATGGGTTGGCGAATTATCAAATTCGTGCGTGTGAAAGGGCCGCATGCAGCACGCTTACATGGTTGTAAAAGTTGCGTTACGAGTAACCAACTAACACTCAAACAGTAAAGCAAAAGAAGTAACACTCAAACAGTGCTATGAAATTCCGAGCGCGAAATTTGGAGTTCATGGGACAGCAGTGCTATTCTGTAACAACATTATCGTGTCTCGACAGCGGAATCCGAGGTGAGTTTCAAATTCGTATAAATATAAGACCTTATGATGTGTGAAATAAAGTTCACTTTGTAAGCTTAGTCACTCAGGTGAAGTCGATATCGAAATGGTTATTTACAGAATAGACTAGCCGGTGCAGCAAGTGATACATTTGCACCTAATTTTCTGGACTCTTTTACGCACTCAGTCATTGGAAGTTTGCTATGTCATTATTTCTGATCTTAAGAAAATCAACAAATGTACAGTACGAATATTCTAACTTTACCCATGCGAAGTTGGCTGTTAGTGACGACCGCGCAGGGTCCATCGCGTAAAAAAGTGTTACGTTCGTAGATTATGTTTTTTTTTGTGTACGTGTTATGTTTGAATTTTGAAAAAATGCATGCAATAACAATAACACGATCACAAAGTAACACAACAAACACATACACTACAAGAAAACACAAAATACAAGTCAAACAGTAAGAAAAAACCAGAATAATTAATAAAAAAAATAACAACGTCTAACACTTTTCGCACCAACAGTCGTATTGCATTGAGGAAGCGAGGCACAAGTATGCATCAAACGTATACGAGTGACTGAGACGGCATACGCGACGTACCCGCGCATGCGCTTTTCTATGTTTCTTGTCAAATTGACATCCTGCGCAATCGATTGCGACGTACTTCGCATGGGTAAACTTAGATTATTCGTACTGTATGTGGGTCAATGTACTTTATTCCACGTTTATCTGGCGTAAACCATAGCAAACTTCCAATGACTGAGTGCATAAAAGAGTCCAAAATATACATTTATAGACTTTCGAAATAATGACATAAAGCTGTCCTGGATCGACTTCTATCGTGATACTTTACGTTCTCTAGTAATGAAAAACAGTTCTTAATTTATTGTTCTAGTATCTACGAAAAGATATTAGGTAAAGGTCAATGTACTTTATTCCACGTTTATCTGGCGTAAACCATAGTTCAATACACCAACTTACCAACACTAGCAGGATTAGATTTAGAGAACGGGAAGGCGAGGACCATCAGCCCCGCAGCCGACGTGACAGCCAGCCAGCCGGAGAGGGCCAGCTGTCTCCGTCCGCGACCCCACCACGCCACTGCTGCTCCCAGGAGGAACTCTGCGCCCGCTGCGCCCAGCATCGCGTAGTCTGGAAGTTTTGTAATTGATTTATTAAAATTCGAGACACACAGGATTGGTTGTTGCGATACTTGGAGACGTCTTTCGGCTGATATGATGATGGTGATGATTAGAATTGATTTTCCAATCACACTTACGAGTAATTTATAATGGCATAAGTCATCATCATCTGCCTATATAGCCTTCTCCCAAGTGTTTTGGGGTCGGCTTCCAGTCAAACCAGATTCAGCTGAATACCAGTGTTTTACGTGGAGCTGCTGCCTACCAGACATCCACAACCCACTAACTGGGTAAAACGGTACTTCTTGGCAAGACTGGAGTCAGATTTACTGGCTTCTGACAATCCGTAACGACTGCCAAAGATCTTTAATGACAGCCGGGACCAACGGCTTAACGTGCTTTTCGAGGCACGGCTTATTCTAAGAGGTACGGGGAACTTGTTAACGATGCGGACCCGTTAAAATTACTCTTTATTTTAAGAATCCGTCCATTGTCCATTTTTTAAACGTAGTGTACCTTCTACTAAAGACCATGCCTTTGCTGTTTGTTTTGTCCCCACAAGTGGAAACAATGAAAGCGGGTTTTGTCCCCACAAGTGGAAACAATGAAAGCGGGTTTTGTCCCCACAAGTGGAAACAATGAAAGCGGGTTTTGTCCCCACAAGTGGAAACAATGAAAGCGGGTTTTGCTAATTGCAGTAGGTACTAAGAAAAGTTAGAAAAGAGAAAAACGCAGCAAATCTGTCAACTTCCGACATTTTACGCATGTTTCGTCGCGTTTTTACTTTCCAAGTGTCATGTTACAAACAAGAATCGTAATGATACTACTAGGTGTAGACTTTTTTTATGTTTGAAGTGATCACTTCTTTAACGGCGTTGAGCACTTTTTTTGGGATGGGTATAAAATGTTAAACTCGCGTCAGGGGGGCTACTCTCTAAGCCCGAAGTCCGTAGTTTCGGGCTTAGTTGCGGGCGTATTCTACTTCGTATCACCTACGGACTTAAGATTAATCCCGAACCCGAACTAAAAATGAATGACAACACGATTTGACACTAACTTTCGCATTGTGTTGTCATTAATTCTTATTGGTTAGATAATACGGAGTAGAATACGCCCGCAACTAAGCCCGAAACTACGGACGTCGGGCTTAGAGAGTAGCCCCGGACACGTGACCACAACGTTAATGTTCAAGTTTTCACTTCTCGGCACTCCCGGAGTGCAACCCGTTGTTTTTTATTTGTGATGGGTATGCTCTTGACTCTAGTCTTGGTTAGAAATGACAAGGACAAAGTCTACGATGGATCTGTCTTTATGGAGCTGAGCCCATACCTTCAACAAGTGCGGAGTGGTACCCTTCGTTGGCATCTCTCCGCAGAAGCAGGAAGATGTTGCTCTCCAGCAGTATGGTGATGAGGAAAGCTCCCTGCAGGAACAAGTCGAAGGTCTTCAGCATCAGCACGTAGGTACGCAGAAAGTACCATAGCTTGTGGAAGACTGAAAGATAAAAAAAGGGTTTCGGGACAATGGCTGTAAAATTGGTAGCTTTACATGACTAGGTTTTTCGAATCTATACTAATATTATAAAGCAGAAGAGTTTGTTTTTTTGTTTGTTTGTTTGGTTGAACGCGCTAATCTCAGGAACTACTGATCCGATTTGAAAAATTCTTTCAGTGTTAGATAGCCCATTTATTGAGGAAGGCTATAGGCTATATATCATCACGCTAAGACAAATAGGAGCGAAGCAGTAATGGAAAATGTGACGCAGACGAAGTTGCGCGGGTCAGCTAGTATTATATAAAAACGATTTTTGCATAATATATCTATTGAGAAATTATAATCTAATCAAGATTTATTACAATCTTACGGAGTCTGCCATTTTGTGGTGACATAATAATATATAAAAAAAATCCGTTACTGAGTGATTGAGTGACTGAGTGACAGACAACGCACAGCCGAAACTACTGGACGTAGAGAGCTGAAAATTGAGTGTTCCATCCATGTGCGATTTTCTTCGATTATTTTTTCATTAGTTGGTCTTTAAGTCTACAATTTAAAAATGACCACATCGCCTTATCTGACAAGCCAAACTACATAAAAATAAATCAATTTTTGGGATCAAAGCGGACCACATGGCCTGCTCGATGTGTCCCGCGGGCCGGCTGGCCTGCTGTTCTAGAAAAAAACCGTCCAAAGAGAGTCGGGCTCGCGCACCGAGGGTTCCGTACAAACCAGTAGGTATTATATTATAAGCAGAACTTGCTATTTACGATTGATGACGTATTAAAAAAAAACTACTTACTAGATCTCGTTCAAACCAATTTTCGCTGGTAGTTTACATAGTAATGTACATCACATATTTTTTTTAGTTTTATCATCCTCTTATTTAGAAGTTAAGGGGGGGGGACACATTTTACCACTTTGGAAGTGTCTCTCGCGCCCTCTTAAATATTTATTTTATTCTGTTTTTTTTTTGGTATTTGTTGTTATAGCGGCAATAGAAATACACAATCTGTGAAAATTTCAACTGTCTACCTATAACGGTTTTTGAGATACAGCCCGCTGACAGACTGACGGACGGACAGCGAAGGCTTAAAAGGACAGAACTGATCAATTAATAGATCAAGTAAATCGACTTACTGAGGATTAATAAATAATTAGCATTAATTACTCATCTTTATCTAATCGAAAGTGATAATTTTGATAGGCAAATAAATTCCAGTAGCGTTTATTTAGAGATAAAGAATTTCAGCACGTGTTTTTGTTACTATGTTCCAAATTGAATATAGGCAAAAAAACTGGGGCCCAAGTCTGCTATTACAATAGTGTCAGAATGGTCGATCACTGATTTCAGAATGGTTGATTTTGACAAGTTTGGTAATCTACTAACATAATGGCATCATAATGGCGTCATTATGATATTCCAATGATCAACCACTGACACGCCATTGAAAGAAAGCCATATGAATGGTAATCTCGTACATAATGACAGATTTAGTATTTACGAACTTCTCACTACTTCAGATTGCTTCTAACACTAATAAATAATATGTAAAACTAAATATAAATAAAATCTGGCATGAATAAATGACTAACTACTGGCATGACTCTGGAGCTTATGACGGAACGACGTAAAAACCCACCTATCACTTCGTCAGAACAATGGGCACTCAACAAAAATATAAGAAAATTGGTAAGACGCGACCTCCGACGCTCTAATACACGCTCTATAGAGAAAGCGATTGAGCAAAATCGGGGGTCGAAAGTGTTCGTCCAGTCTCTTGGGAGGAGCCACCTGACGAAGTTGACCAAATCAAGTGGGGATATCGTCGTTTCGAAGCCGGAGATTCTTTCGGAAGTCGAAAACTTCTACGGCCAATTGTACGCATCGCATGCATCCCGGCTTGAACCCGAAAATGAGGATTCCAGAGCCAAATTAACCCGCCATTTCACGGAAGACCTGCCAGAAGTCAGCCAAGACGAAATCGAGGCGGCTCTAAGACAACTTAAAAATGTAAAAGCCCCTGGTGAGGATGGGATTACAACCGAGCTCCTGAAAGCGGGAGGCAGTCCTATACTAAAAGAGCTTCGGGAGCTCTTCAACTCTGTCTTGTTCTCTGGGAGAACTCCAAAAGCGTGGCGAAGGAGTTTGGTCGTTCTTTTCTTTAAGAAGGGCGATAAGACCCTTTTAAAAAATTACAGACCCATTTCACTCCTTAGCCACGTATATAAGTTGTTTTCAAGAGTCGTTACGAATCGTCTAGCACGAAGACTCGACGAGTTTCAGCCACCGGAACAGGCCGGGTTTCGAGGGGGGTACAGCACCATAGACCACATCCACACAGTGCGACAAATTATACAGAAGTCCGAAGAATATAATCGGCCCTTATGTCTTGCCTTTGTGGACTATGAGAAAGCTTTTGACTCTGTCGAGACCTGGTCTGTTTTGGAATCTCTGCAGCGATGCCAAGTCGACTGGCGATATATCCAAGTGCTAAGATGTCTTTATGAAAACGCGACAATGGCCGTCCAAATTCAGGACCAGCAAACTAAACATATCCCACTGCGTCGAGGGGTGAGACAAGGGGACGTAATTTCACCGAAACTGTTCTCAAACGCATTAGAGGATGTGTTTAAGACGCTGGTCTGGGAAGGACGCGGCATTAACATCAACGGCGAGTACATCTTTTTTTTTTTTTTTTTTTTATTCAAAACGGGGAAACTCTTGGCCCAAATCTCACCTGATGGAAAGTGATGATTAGGCCGAAGATGGAAGCGAGATTCACCCGGAATCCTCTAACATAGAGGAACTGGCTATCATATCTCTAATTGCCGGAACACAACAATGCTGTTAACATTGTTGGTATGGCGACAGACTTAGACATGATGGTGGTAGCTTGCCAGGCGGACTTAGAAGTCCTACCACCAACCAAACCGAGCAAAACATTTGCCTCCACTGGGAATTGAACCCGGGACCTCTGGGTCTGAATCGAGTGGTATAACCACTAGACCACGGAGGCGATTAGTGTCACCTGTTTAGCACCACCCGGGGACCACGTGTAGGGATTCGCTGAAGGGTATTCTCCCACGGACGCGGGTGACTCGGCCCCCAAAAAATCTCACACTTGAGATTTGCAGATGACATAGTCATCCTGGCTGAATCGCTGCAGGACTTGCAGCAGATGCTGAACGACCTAGTTGATTCTTCTGCATGTATTGGTCTCCGGATGAACTTGGACAAAACCCAGGTTATGTTCAACGAACACGTTACCCCGGGACCGATTGTTGTCCATGGCGGTGCTCTTAAGGTTGTTCGAGAATACGTGTACCTCGGGCAGATTCTGCAGTTTGGTAAGAACAACTTTGAGAGAGAGGCTAACAGAAGAATTCAGCTGGGTTGGGCAGCGTTTGGGAAGCTTCGCCGAGTCTTCTCGTCACGTATTCCACAGAGCCTAAAGACTAAGGTCTTCAATCAGTGCGTCCTGCCTGTTATGACTTACGGAGCCGAAACGTGGACACTCACGGTACGGCTGGTCCATAAATTCAAGGTCGCTCAGCGAGCTATGGAACGGGCTATGTTTGGGGTCTCTTTGAGAGATCGAATCCGCAACGAAGTGATCCGACAGAGAACCAAAGTTGAGGACATAGCTCATAGAATAAGCAAGCTGAAGTGGAAATGGGCCGGCCATATTAGCCGTAGAATCGATGACCGTTGGGGTAGACGAGTTCTTGAGTAGAGACCGCGAATCGGCAAACGTAAGGTAGGTAGGACGCCCTCAGGCTAGGTGGAGCGACGATCTTCGCAGGGTGGCTGGTAGCAGCTGGATGAGAGTTGCCAGTGATCGAGCCAAATGGCGTGCACTTGGAGAGGCCTATGTCCAGCAGTGGACTGTTATAGGCTGATGATGATGATGATGATGATGATGATGAATAAATGCTCAAATTTAGCTCGGTTTTATAATAATGGCAATACGGCATTCCTACCGCAATTCTATTACGAGACCATTGACGTACCAGTGACCGGCCACTGACGTGCCAGTGACCGTGCCATTATGAATTTAGCAGATTACGAACTTTTAGCAAAATGACAATGACATCGTGTCGGAATGACAAATTTATAAAAATAGCAGACTCGGGCCCCTGGCCAAGTGCGAGTCGGACTCGCGTGTTTAAAAGGGTTCCGAACCAATTTCATATATTTTTCCATTTTATTTTGTCACTACAGCCTCCTCCTTATAATTTTTCCTGTAATCTTTAGTTATAGAACTATAATCCGGTTTTCTTTTTTTCAAAATTTCAGGCACAGTAATTTCAGAAATATATTGTTTTGAATTTTGATATATTTCAAAAGTATTTATTTTAAAGTTATGAAAAACATGTAACTGAAACTCTCACAGTAAGCTCTTTCATTTGATATGTCGCACAATACCCCTCGAAAAACCCTTACCCTTTGGTTACGGAACCCTTAAAAACGGTCGCTCGGGGTCTATTATATAATATTAAAACTTCTCACCTGAGCGAGAAGTTTCAAATAATATTAATAATTCTCGAGGTTCGACACAGGGAAATCGCAGATTGCATTAGGTATAGCCTTGAACTATGTAAGTACCTAACTCCTACTGTAATCCAAACATACGGAAGTTATGTCTTTCCGTCTGTTTGTAAAGTTTTCTTTCCTAAACTGCTAAATATAGTCTATCTTGTTCGACTCCTAGGGAAAAGCCGTCCTCTCATTTTCCCACAAAACTCTGTCCTTTCCTAGATCGGCTGCTAGAAGCTCCCCTAAAGCACTAAGAGAGGATTTCCCCACTTCCCAAGGAACCTAGGTCATTATCATCATCTGCCTAGCCTTTTCCCAACTATATTAGGGTCGACTTCCAGTCAAACGAGATTCAGCTGAATGCCAGTATTTTACGTGGAGCGGCTGCCTACGAGACCTCCACAACCCATTAACTGGGTAACACGGTCCCAAGGAACCTAGATATGTGCCAAATTTCAATTTCCTACGACCAGTATTTTCGGCTGTGCGTAATCAATCAGTCACTCAGCTAAGGAAGAATCTATAGTATACTAATATTATAAAGCAAAAGAGTTTGTTTTTTTGGTTGGTTGAACGCGCTAATCTCAGGAACTACTCGTCAGATTTGAAAAATTCTTTGAGTGTTAGATAGCCCATTTATTGAGAAAGGTTATAGGCTATATATCATCACGCTAAGTCAAATAGGAGCGGAGCAGTAATGGAAAATGTGACGCAGACGAAGTTGCGCGGGTCAGCTAGTTAGGATATAAGAAAGAAATACTCACTTGTTTTACCCTCTATCATCATCTTGACTGTTTTAATTAATCAACTCCACTAATAATAAGAACGCCACAACACCATTTCCATTCACTGCCTTAAAACTAAAACGTTGAAATATTTCGTATCATAACTCCGAACAAAAAAAAAAAACATTTACTAATATCACAGTTTAAAAAACAGACTAGCAGAGTTATGAGAACACTTAAAGTCCATCTCATCCTAACCTAACTGCAATATCCTACAAATATTTAACAAAAGAACCCGTAAATATTTTGACTAAACCTGAAGTGACAATGTACGCGTGCTTAGCCTCAGATATTGTCATGTACTACGGCTATCAGCTAAACAAATACGACTTATCACTCGCCAATCGCGACGTATTAATTTATAATATTTCTGGGTGATAACACGGATAAAGTGACGTAGATCATGCCGGAACCATTGATAGGACAAGATTTTTATGATGTTGAATACCAGCTCCATCTTTCTTTGTTAGTTTGTATGCCGTTTACAGCTTTTGCCAGGAGCCACGACTGGTTAAATAGGAAATTTACTGAAGAGAATGTACCACTGGAATAAAAGAAACAAGTTATGCACTAATCCAGGTCATGTGGTCTACTTGCGTTCCGAATTTCAAACAAATCCGTTCAGCCATCTTTGAGCAATAAACACTTTTATCACTACATATTATAAAACAAAGTCCTCCGCCGCGTCTGAGACGTCTGTCTGTTCGCGATAAACTCAAAAACGACTGGACCGGTATTCATGCTGTTTTCACCAATGGATAGAGTGATTCTCGAGGATGGTATTAGTACATAATTTGCCAAGCTGGCAAAGCCGAGAGCATCAGCTAATGCATGATAAAATAATACCTTTGACCACAATCTCAACTGATGGAAAGCGACGACTTTGGACCACGCTTGCGTATTAACAACTCTTAGATTCTTGTGGTATAATTTAATATTTAGATACGTTCAATATTTCCGGAGAGATTTAAAAGAAAAGCCATGATTTAAACGTGAGCATTTATTATATTAAAATCACTTCATTGCGTCTTCACAGTACAAAAATATTTATTTAGTGACGAGAACTACGCTTAAAAATACCATTATTTGTCTATAAACATTAATTTTAACAGTAGTCAATACTTACGAGTTAATTATAACTTAGTTCTTACTTTAAGTGAGAGCTTGATTGAGATTAAAGTTGTCATATCGACGAAAAGTTACTTTAGACGAGGCTGCCTCGATTTGAGTCGAGATTTAATATTCACGCACACAGCTACTCAGTTTTGTTTTGTGACATAAACAGTGATTTCAAAACAATGTGTTGTTTTAAATCTTGTGACTCAGTAAGAAATAGCTTGATATTTTCATCGACATTAATCAATAAAAATTGACACATAACACAACACAACAGAAAATATCCCATTCAGTTAAATAACATAATTATAAATCAACATAAATATTCAAAAATAATTAGGGAAAGTCAATGGTGAAATCGAAATAAAGTAAAAAATACAAAAGAAGGAATAGCAACAAAGAAAACAAGATAAAATTTTGTGAACTGAAGTTTTTGTTTAATTTTTATTGACACGAAAGTAGTGTCAATAAAAATTAAACAAAAACTTCAAGGCAGCCTCGCCTCGCTTTGAGAACTGTCTTTTAGAGCCTTAAATAAAATAATTCGAAACAAAAATACTAAATCACAGTCAATTTGAGGTGTACCCTAGAAGCTTCTCCTCGATCCAGGGTACGAAGTGCGTGACCCTGGAGTAGACTCCAGGGAAGCCTGCCTCTGCACACTTCCTGCCGTAGGAGACCACACCGATCTGGTAGAAGTACGTCTTAAATGTGTCTTTGTTCCACTGGAAAAGAAGAGAAATAATGTTAGTTGATGGTTTCCTACTAACATAGTTTATAAGCTCCCACTGTTACTAACCATAATGGATCATGTAATCTGATAAATGAATAAATAATAATAATAATTCGCGCGCAATCAGAATAGGATGGAACTTTATCAAAGTAAATCGAAACTTACAGTCCCTTCTTCAAGTGGCGTTAGCAAAAATGTTCTGAATATTGATAATAAATGTTATATGATAGATCGTTATCAATATTCAAGACATTTTTTAGAACTATCAGTGGCGTAGCTCCAAAAGCAAACAAACCACAGGGCCCCAAAGGGGCCCCGTATCAAAAATTTTTGGAGGACCCATTTTTAGAAGTATTGTTTTTTAAGGAGAATAGCAAGATTAAATGTATTATAGCTTTGCGTTCATACGTCTAGTCTGGGGGCCCCGTTTCCCCCTGAATATTATTCTGGCTTTTACCCGCGACTTTTTATCGCTGGCAGAATTTAGTAATAATCAAAATATAGGGTGTACAATATTAGGAAATACCGGACACCCGTCCGTCCCGTCCCGTTGGGTGTCCGGTATTTCCTAATAGTGTAGATAGAAAAATGCACTGAATGAAGACTCCAATTTTAGACTTATGGGAAAAACAAATGTCTTGTAATTTTACTGCAACGGTCGAAAGAAGGCCCCATCATTTACATTTCTTCTAAATTACATTAGCATCCACTGGGACCCTAGATTTTTATTTCGGAAAAGGGAAAACAAACGGGATATACCATGTGTACGACGTACGTACGTCGTGGGTAAAAGCTAGCTTAATAACATAATCAGTAGCTACTCACAATAGGCTGCATGAGCGGTCCCCCGCTGTCTCCCTGGCAGGCGTCCTTGCCGCCATTCTTGAAGCCGGCGCACAGCACCCGCTCGTCGATCTTCTGCGCCTTGTACGCGCTGTAGGCTTGCGTACAGAACTCGTTGCTGACCACAGGCAGCTGCAGGACTTGCAGGTGGGTGGCTGCGGTACCGCCTGGAGCAGGGAGTGGCGTCATGAAGGTTAATGGTGACAAGACATAGTTTGGACTTTTGCTGGGGAGTTTGTTGGCCAATTCTTCTCCACAGCTAAAACACTAGGAAATGGTGATGGGCGGGCGTTTTGGGGGACTGTATTTTGTAAAACTTGACGTTCAAAAAGTGCTGACTCTCAGCCTAAATTGAATAAATGACTTTTATTTATTTAACACTTGAAGCACAAATGTACAGAGGCGGACTTTTGAATTTTTTACTCTACATCAGAATAGCTGGGTGGTGGCTGGGCGGTTAGTGTGAGCAGCTGCTGGGGATGCATCACAACGTCAACTTTAAGGCGTTTGTGGTGCGCATACCAACATGCTACGTGGCTCTGGTGATGGAAGAAAGCTTTGGGCCATAGGATGTGGTATTCCGCCGCTTTCGCGCACAAGTGCCACCGGAACGTACAAAGACTTAGTGCAACTAAGGCTGGATTTTACCAACGCCAGATAGCTTTATCGGAGGAATAATTTGACAGTTCTTCTCTCGCACAAACTTTTCAGTTTAGAAAAAAATGATATTAGAAACCTCAATATAATTTTTGAAGACCTATCCATAGATACGCCAAACATATTGGGTAGGTTTGATGAAAAAAAAAATGAGTTTCAGTACTAAGTATTACCCCAAATTTTTTTTGTTTTTTTTTTTCCTATTTTTGTGTGAAATCTTAATGCGGTTCACAGAATACATCTATTTACCAAGTTTCAACAGCATTGTTTTTATAGTTTCGGAAAAAAGTGGCTGTGACATACGGACGGACGGACAGACAGACAGACAGACAGATATGACGAATCTATAAGGGTTTTTGCCATTTTGGCTACGGAACCCTAAAAAAGCATGAAAGTAGATGAACTTACGGAATTCAGTGTGTCCCCAACCGGCAATCATAGGGTTGTAGTTCTCGAAGGTGGTGGCTCTCAGCTGCCTGTCCTTGGGGATGCAGATCGGCCGGATCAGGTCTGGAATGAGGAATACAAAGTTAAGTCACTTAATTTGTTGTAGAATATTTACCTACCTCTGGTGATTGATAATTTAATGCGTTACTTGAAATAGGATAAACTAGAGCTGATTTGCAAAAGATTTTGACCTTGGGTGGATTTCAGTTAGGTATGTTTTTTTTAGATATTTTGGAAATTTCTGCTTCGCAACCATATCTGTTCCACTCCAGATAGTAAAATTTAACTTTTCGGATAGTTCTTTAATTAATGGATCCCTCAAACAACAATTTATAAAAATAATTGCCATGCTGCCAAATGAAGCGTCGTTCAAGCTGTGAAAATTTCTTGAAGTATCAAGAGATGTTTCAGAAAGAGTTTATTCAGACAGTTTTCTAGAAATAAATGTCGTATGGTACCTACTAAATAGGGATAACTTTCTAAAAAGGTATAATAATTCCCACGTTGGAAAAGTAATAATAAAATCAATCAACAACCAAACAAACAAACTATAAACTCAATTGTTTCCGACAAGGTAGTACTTCGATGGTACTTGGAAGTACACTTTTTTCGATGAACGCTTTCCCTATTGCGGATTTTCTTAGTTTTGTATGCAATGATAGCTATTTGACTTAATGCGACTAGTTCAGAGGGCTAATTCACGTAATGTTATGACGCGCCGATTAAGTTTTAGTGCAGTTGCAGTTGTTTAAGGTGGAAGCGCTAGGGTAGCCCGCGAAATTCAAATATTTTTATGTTTTTTGCAATTTGCCGGTCAGTGTGAAGCTGTATGTTAAACAAATATTTTCTTTATACAGGGAAATTGAAAAAATACCCTCTCGTCTCATCTCATTCGAAATCTCATCTCGAAAAAAATATCAGCTGTTTCATACATTTTCATTGGCTAAATACTGCATTTTGTATGAAACAGCTGATATTTTTTTCGAGATTTCGGAGTTTTACCAAAACAAAAGTTGCTTATATGTGTACTTTCACTGCCTAAGAGGTTTCTGGTGTTTTACAAATAACCCTGTATATATATATTCTTTACATTTTGATTTTTTGACAGTCACATTCGCTGATATCATGGAACTTTTTCTCGAGCCTCAGAATCGGGTGGAATCGCGACTGATTCGAGAGGCCTATTTCCAGCAGTAAACAGCTATACTCTGAGAACGAAACTAGAAGTAGTCTTACCAGTAAAAGTAACATCATTATCAAGCAGCAGGATTCCGATGTCGTTAGTAAAAGCATTGGCACTGTACTGCTCGTGTTTGATCTGCTTCTTAATCAGAACGTCCACTGGACTCGCGCCATCGTCTTCTCTTGCCAGGTCCAGCTCACCCAGACGAACTACGTAACTGAAATAGTGGATAATGTTTACATTAGACGAGTGCATAATTTTGAAGATGGCAACTTCTGTCAACAACTAGCGATCTCCTATGTTCAGAGCCTTCTTTGACCTATTGGAGTCCCTGGGCGCGCATTTAGGGAAATTGATACGCTACTTAATTTTATTTTGTTTGTTTTTGAAAATTTTGCACGCCATCTACTGGCAAAACATAGTGCCACATATTTTAACTCCTTATTGTCTGTAACCATATCTATGTTTTACAAAATAAATGAATGAATGACTTTGTCTATGGGCTATTTTTTCTAAAACAGACAAAAAAGGATAAAGGTTAGATTTTTTTATCGCCACATTAAATGAAAATATTAGTATTATCCGGAACAGAAATTATTTAGGCAATAGGGAATATGTATAAAAATATTTATCATCTATACTATACTACCTAGTACTATCTAGTTAGTCTAAAAATATACAGAAATATGATACTAACAGCGAAAATAGAATCAAAATTGCTCGAAAAACAAACGAGATATAATTATTTTAAACAAACGCAATCTCGCGAAAACGCTGTTTTATATACCTAGCAGCTCTACAGACGTCATGGAATTTTACGTCAAAGTTCACATCGGACTTCTCTTTCTAATTGTGATCTTTGAAGCTTTATAACATCATCGCTGTTGAAGGTTTTTAAAAAATAATCTCATGATTGTTTACTAGAGCCAATAAGTAGGTATTTAATTTTGCAAATAAAAAAATCGCATGCATATTTCCTATTACAATTGAATGCTGAAAAATATTTAGATTCTTATTCAACAGCTATTCTTTCTAGTTTAGAGATGCATATCTCTAAATCGTCAATCATTTGTTAAAAGTCTACGTCTTACGCACTTTAGCGTATTACCTTCTGGCAGAAACTAGGGGGCCCCCATCCATCGCGGGGCCCTGGGCTCGTGTGCCCAGTGGAGGAAAGGGGCCTGAGTATGTTTAGATCGGCTTAGTCTTGTCGGATGTAGTTGAAAAGGTACCAATTATTTACATTAGCGAGATAAGTACAGAATCTCTGCATATCCTTTCGAGGAATTTAAAACGCTACAAATTCCGCGACTGTGTATTTTTAGGGTTCCGTATCAAAATGGTAAAAAGGAACCCTTATGGTGTGACTAAGTCTGCCCACCTGTCACAGTTGGATATCTCCAGAACTACTAATGCTATCAACTTGACTATCACTACATATTATAAAACAAAGTCCTCTGCAAGCAACGTCTGCGCAACAGTCGTCAATTTTTATCACTTATGTTTTTATTTATTCGTTAATTGTTTATTCATTTATTTAATTATAATTACTTTTTATGTGAGATATATGTATTGTATTTATTTAATTATTTTTACTTTCTATACTGCTCCGATCGACGTCAAACCGTCAACGCCGGCTGTCACTGAAAACCAGCGCTGTGGCTCTGTCTCGCACACGAGTCCCAGCATTATGCTGAGAGATGACCGTTTTGCGCAGATTTGACGCATATCTTCCTTATTTTTCATCATCACCTTTAATTGTAATTTCTGTGTATTTTTGGTATGCGTCATATTGACCGCAAATAAACTTTTTTTCTATCTTTTCTTTTTCTTTCTTTCTTTCTTTCTCTGCCGTGTCTGTCTGTCTGTTCGTGATAAACTCAAAACTACTGCACCGATTTTCGTGCTGTTTTCACCAATGGATAGAGTGGTTCTCGAGGTAGGTTTTATTAAACAAACAAGCCGCAGACATCAGCTAGTTTGCAAATAAGAAAGAAATAAAATGTTTTTTTTTTTGCAACAGCGACTCGTAGGGGTCTTAAAAATTCAAAGTGAGGCTTGGTCCGGAGCGAGACGGAATGGGACGCCGTCACCTCCTTCTGCGAAGCAGTCATGCTAGCGAAGGAGGTGGCGGAGTGGGAGAGGGAGAGAACCTCTCGTCCCGGCCGCTGTGGTAGACGCCGCGGGCGTCGGAGGCCACCTGGTGACCTCTGGCCACCGTAGGTGCTGGCCTGTGGACGGTGAGCTATGGGTGGCTCGGCGTCCGTCTCATAACGACAGGCCGTGTCGACGGCGCCTCAAAGAGAGTCAGCACACAGAGGGGCCGAAAGGGCCGACGACGCCTGCCGGAGTCGCGGGACTATTCGAAAGAGATACCGTGGCTCCGGAACACAAAGGGCAATAAAGGAACATGGATGGGTTTTAGTCAGTAGAAGTCTGACACTCCCTCCCGCTCCGCCCAGAGCGGGGGAAGTCATTGGATGATTTCCCATCCCTAAAAATCTAAAAAAAAGGCTACTACTACTACTAAGCCATGTACGGTATTATATAAAACTCATTCTTGACTAAACTGTATTTTACAAAGTATAACTAGAACGAGTTGAAATTATCGACTTCCATAAACTGCTCGAAATCCTACTTAATAGACTATTACTATTTATAGCGTGTGTTTATTTATAGAGTTAATGTTCTATGTTTCATGTATCAGCAATACGTTCCGCAGTTGGTCAAGTACAACTAGGATATAAAAGTGTATTGTGGTGTCGAACGTGCGAGTTTAAAACTGGCTTTATACAGCGGGTCTAAAAAAGCCGCTTTAGCAGAATCAGAAAGCACATCACGCTACCTGTCAGTGTCAAATTTTCCCAATCAACCTTGAACCTAATGCGTTAGCGATAAAGATGAAAATGAAATTTGACAGATTGTTGTGTGGTTAATATTATGAGTCTAATATGATTTGCTAAAGTTGCCTTTTTAGACCCGCAGGCTGCTGTTAGCGTCAACAACTCAGCATTTATATTCTTACTAGTTAACCCTCTAAAATCACACACACACACACATTTTTCAATAATGCTCCTTTCCTTTTGGTCCTAGCGTGATTATTATAGCTTGTAGCCTTCTCGATAAATGCGCTATCCAACACTATTTTTTTTTTCAATTTACCCACGTCCTAATAGTTTCTGAGATTAGTGCTTCTAACCAAACAAACAAACTCTTTAGCTTTATAATATTAGTATAGATAAAACCTTGGAGGAGCTCGTGGCTAAATCATTAAAGCCACGCGTCGATCTAAGAGGTTTAGCTATGTTTGCTGAGGTTGTTCCGTGGATGGGCGACTAACAACATACCGAGTTTCCTCCGTTTCCCGGAAAAAACTTTACGCCGTTGTTCTCAGCTGTCATTTGTAGATCTTTGACAATCGCTACGGATAGTCAGAAGCCAGATAATCTGATATCAATGTTGACTACTCTTACATAAAAAAAAAATCATTCTTGAATCAACACAAAACTATAATAATTTTTTACAGGGGGTATCCTGTGACTCAAGTTATCGAGTCCCACCCAGTTGGGTTGTGGGGTCGCTCCATGGATTACGGAAGTCGCATTAGTTCCCGCGATCCCCGGCGTTCGTGAGAGATAGAAGACCGGGGTGGTTTTAGTCAGTAAGAGTCTGACAGACTGACAGACCCCTCCGCCCGGCCCAAGGCGGAGAACATCCACGAGTAAAATACTGGTATTCAGCTACATCCAGTGAGACTGAAAGCCGACCCCAATATAGTTGGAAAAAGGCTACAAAAATGACGATGAGAACTAATCAAATAACTTTCCCGCTCTGGGCGGAGTAGAAGGGAGTGTCAGACTCCTACTGGGTAAAACCCATCCATGTTCCTCCTAATGCCTCTTACGTTCTAGGGTGGCTACCATGGGGCTACTCTAAGCCTGAAGTCATAACCACGGGCTTACAATTAGTCCCGTACTAAGAATTAATGACAACTCAATTTCCAGTAACTACGAGTATCAAAGGTTACAGTACGATTATTTTTTCTTTGCCTATGCGAAGTACGTCGCAATCGATTGCGCAGGATGTCAATTTGACAAGAAACATAGAACAGTGCATGCGCGGGTAGGTCGCGTATAGATACGCGACCTACCCGCGCATGCGCGTATTCGTTAGATGCTTACTTGTGTCCCGCTTACTCAATGCTATACGACTGCTGATACGAAAAGTGTTATTGTTTTAAATTATTAATTTTGGTTTTTCTTACTGTTTCATTTGTGTTTTATGTGTTTTTGTGGTGTATATGTTTGTTGTGTTACTTTGTGACCTTGTTATTGTTACTGATTGTGTTTTTTAAAACGATGGGACCTTCTTTTTTAGGGATGGGAAATCATCAAATTACTTCCCCCGCTCTGGGCGGAGCGGGAGGGAGTGTCAGACTCTTACTGACTAAAACCCATCCATGTTCCTTCAGTGCCCTTTGTGTTCCAGAGCCACGGTATCTCTTTCGAATAGTCCCACGACACGCGATGGGACCTGCGCGGTCGTCACTAAAAGCTAACTTCGGAGCGGCAATGAAAATATAGTCGTACTGTACGTGATACGAAGTACAATACGCCTGTAAGTAAGTCCGAAATTACGGACATCGGGCTTGGAATAGCCCCATGGTAGCCCCCAGGGCCGAGGTGACTGTTTCGAATTAATTCCGCAACCCTGGCTGGCAGGCACTGAAAACGTATCACCCTGTGTCTACGTCACACCGTCGGCGCGCGCGCATCTTACTCAACATCGATGACAAAATAACAACCGGTTTCTGTAGTGATGTTGTAATTCAGAATGAACTTGACGATTGATGGCTGCCGATAGCCTTTTATGTGATAACCTGTTTAATTTATTTATGGCGGAAATCGGAAGCAATTTGTACAAGCCTGGTTGATAACATTTTTGGGCGGTAAGATAAGAAGAATTGGGTCCGGAAATGTTATTTTAAGGGTTCCGTACGCGAAGGTTAACCAAACGTCTCAAATAAATGATGAGATAAAACTGTTATTGTTTTTACTACTCTAGTCGTGTTAAACAATCATTTTCTCCATGACCCCGCCACGCGTGGGAAAACTAACCACGTAATTTAATTACACCTTCTTAGTATTTGTAACACTATCATTCATGACTACTGCATGAGCTGCACAGATGTTGATTTCATAGATTGCGACCAAATTTTTACTGTCACCAATACAACCCTCCAAGTACATAAAGGCCTAGGAACAAAAAAAGAACAGAAAAAGTCATTCCTAGAGCTTTATGAACTTAGAGCGTTGTATTGATGATTTTGATGATTATAATTCTGTAACTACATATTTCTTACAGCCGCGAATAAGATTTTAATCAACATACAACCTAGCACTGGCCTGCAAATTGCAGAAAACGCAAGAAAATTTGAATTTCGCGGGCTGGTTGGAGCATTCACTTTAAGCAACTAATTAATTGTTTACGGAGGAGCTCGTGGCTATATAAAAACAGCCAAGGTTGGTCTGTGGATGGGTGACCATCTTAACATACCGAGATTCCTCCGTACCTCGGAAAGCCCGTTAAGCCGTTGGTCCCGGCTGTCATTTGTAGATCTTTGGCAGTCGTTACGGATAGTCAGAAGCCAGTAAAATCTGAATCTACCGTGTTACCTAGTTAATGGGTTGTGCAGGTCTGGTGGGCAGCCGTAACGAAAAATACTGGTATTCAGCTGAATCCGGTTTGACTGGAAGCCGACCCCAATATAGTTGGGAAAAGGATAAGGTAGACGATCCCTGCGCAGTTAAATTTTCTTTTTTGGCTTTCGTACCCGAAGGCTACCAACGGAATAACAAAGTCAACGCTGGCCGACAGTAAAAATTTCAGTGTGTATTTTACTGCCGCCATGAGAAAAAAAAACAATATGTCGTAGAATATAACGATATCATTTGATAATTCGTTGCTAATTTGAGTATTGTAGTACTAAGGTAGTGGTAAACGCCGTGACGTCAGGTGTCAGTTGTAATGGCAGCACGTGGACAGAGTCGTGTTGGAGAGTGACGACTTACGAGTGACTTTGGCTCGAGACACCAACTATGGACACTTCTCTAAAGCGAAACTATCGGTTTGTCTATTTCAGGAGTTTTTAACCGACTTCTTTTATGATTTTATGAATGCGACTTCTTCTAGCTCAACAGACAGATATGTTGCTAGGGAGTTTGTTGACCACTTCTTCGTCACAGCAAAACACTAGGAAGTGGTGACGAGCGAGCGTTTTTGGAGGACTGTCTATTTGAAAGCTTTGACGTTCAAAAATTACTGGTACTCAGCCACAGTTAATAAAGTAAGATTAGTTCGGTATTGAGTGTTATTGTTCTAAGATGAACCCAATACTATGACACCCAAACGATGATGGCGATATCGCGCAGCCGTTGCTGACGCCGTCAAATATATCTAAGAAACGTGTTCTTTACTAGGTATTGATAGGACTGCTACCACCAGATGAGATAGTGGTCAAACCACTATCTCACCTGATGGTAAGCGATGATGCGGTCTAAGATGGAGCACGCTTGCTTAGAAGTAACCTATTCACTCTTGACTCCCAGGTTGTAGCTATCAGGAGGACGGACTCCGGCAGGGAATTCCACTCCTTAGTTGTACGCACTTTGAATGTGTTCCCAAAACGTTTTGTGCGTGTTGTGTTACCTTTTCACTGTTGAATTAAACAGACTCAAGATTTTTTATTTAAAAAGTCTCTAGAAGTATTTCTAATGGCCATGTAGTTAAATCCCAAGTCAAACAGCACACCTGTAAACTATTAGCTAGTTACCTTGAGGACCTAACCGCAACTATTGACGTATTAGTTTAGCACATCGTTGTGCGAACCTAAGTAAGTGAGCATAGACAAATAGACAACCGGATTCCGTATAATGCAGGAATGTACTTAAGTTGCCATCTTTATTAGGGAAGGCAAGATGAGCGAGCGAAGAGGTTTGCTGTAAAAATATGAGAGGATATTATTATCATTATATTTGTCATCAAAAGTGGCAGGCTCCGTAAGATTTTAAAATATCGCGTGAATTTTTATCTTTTTTTAACCGACTTCCCAAAAAGGAGGAGGTTATCAATTCGGTTGTATGTTTTTTTTTTCTTTTTTTTTACCTCATAACTCCGACAATTGTGAACCGATTTGAAAAATTCGTTTTATCTAAAAGGATATAAGTACTTGCAGATTGGTCCCATTTGAATTTTATGAAAATCGGTTACGAACTTTGGATTTTAAATCGAAATAGCTGGAATTCGTCTACTTGGATGATAGTTTTATGTCATCCAAAGTAATCGAAATTGCGTATTTTGCTTTTCTGCGATTTTGCAGTTAGGTGTGGGGTACCACTAAAAAGTGAAAAATAAAAAACTTTTTACAAAAAATACAACGAACCAAAAAAAAGACATTACAAAGTAAAAAATAACTTTAATTTCGGAAGTCGGCGTCAAAATACGAAGAAACTAACAAAAACACCGACTTCCGAAATTAAAGTTATTTTTTACTTTGTAGTGTTTTATTTTATTGGAAGTCGGTAGTATTTTTTGTAAAAAGTTTTTTATTTTCCCTACATAAAAACTTACAAACAAATGTTACCTCTTTATAATATTAGTATAGATTAGTTTTTCCCCAGGCTTTGCTCCTGTGGCCTGTCGCACAAGCAGCATGTATTTTTCTAGCATACAATTAGTATGGCTTTAAACAACGTGTAACAGTTAATAAACGCAATACCTCTTAAGGGATCATTTTACACATCATTATGAACAACTTTTACCATATTATATTGTTTTACCGGAGATTTCAACAAAGTGTTACTTCTCGGTCAGATACGGTTAGTGTTGTGTGTCGCAAGTGCGGGAAAAAAGTGAGTTTGTGGACAGTGGTACCGGAGATGGTAATAAAAGACTACGAAAGAGGGTAGACCGATATGTCTGCCAATAACATCCCACCCGCAAGATCTTCAGTTACTCCGTGATCATGGCGCTTGCAACAGTGCTGAAATATCGGAAACTCGCAAATAAAAAGGTACATGGTAGCAATCCCGATATGAACTATTCTAACTTTTACCATGAGCCCAACTAAAAATTAAAATCGCGAAAAAAATAGCAATTAGCTTTTCAGTACTTTGTCGAGCACGCTTGCCTAGAAGTAACCTATTCTTAACTTAAAGACTCCCGGGTTGTAGCTATCAGGAAACACATACTCTGACTGTACGCACAATAAAATTGTTCCCAAAGGGTTTTCCACCATGTACCGGGTTGGCGCATTGACGTTCGTCTTGTGATCCGATGATAGAACGAGCCAGATTCCACCTAGGAATTAAATTGTGCAATTCCGTCGCACACTCCAAAATGCAACCGTTAGAAAACCGATAGGCCAGCAACTCGATGCTCAAGAATGCTACTCCGAAATTTCTAATACAAAATCCAGTAACACTTTTTGCACAACCTGAGAATCAAACCCAAGATCTGCACCGCAGCACGTTTGCGACCACAAGACCGACGGGGTACCTATGGTGTGCAGGTACCTAATTACTGTACCCCGTGGAATTAGCCCTGTTTTCGTTTTTAAAAGAATGGGAAATCATCAAAAAATGACTGCTCCCGTTCTGGGCGATGTAGAAGGGAGTGTCAGACTCTTACTTACTAAAGCCCATCCGTGTTCCACCTTGCGTTCCAGGGCCGCGGTGACTCTTTCGAACATATTTCGCAAGTGCAATTAGCTCTGCACGTCGCAAACTGTAAGCGAATAAAAAAAAAAACTTACAGGTCTTCCTCATGGTTGTGGATGCAGTGGGCAGCCGTCAGGACATGTCGCGAGCTGACCAGGGACCCGCCGCACAGCCAGCTGGTGGTGCCTGTCCTCTTGCTCTTGTAGCCAAGGAGGGCCATCCAGGGGAAGTCACCTGGTGGTGGAAGGGGTTTTTTTAGTAATACGTTTAAAGGAAGAAGTGGAATCTATACTATAATATTATAAAGCAGAAGAGTTTGTTTGTTTGGTTGAACGCGCTAATCTCAGGAACTACTGGTCCGATTTGAAAAATTATTTCAGTGTTAGATAGCCCATTTATCGAGGAAGGCTATAGGTAAGTATATATCATCACGCCAAGACCAATAGGAGCGGAGCAGTAATGAAAAATGTTACGCAGACGACGTTGCATGGGTCAGCTAGTATTTCATATTTTCATGTAAAGTAACGCCAAGATGAGTCCATAATGCGTGCACTGTAAAAAAAATATCTGATCTTATGGAGAGTCAAACTCCTAACAACACGCCCTAAACAAGGTTGGGAAATCATTAAATGACTCCTCCCGCTCTGGTTTAGCAGGAAGGAGTGTCAGACTCCTACTGACTAAAACCCATCCGTGTTCCTCCCTTTGCGTTGCAGGACCGCGGTGACCATTTCGAACCCCGCAACCCCGGCAGGCACTGGACCTAGCGGGTCCCATCTGTTTTGCTGACAACTCTTTAAGGCGCGCCGTCGACCCGGACCTGGTTCTGATCAGATGACGAGCCACCCAATGCTCGCCCTGCGACTCCCGACGCCCGGGGCGTCTTCTACTGTTGCGGCGATCGGGGCGCGAGGTTTCCCACTCCCTGACGCGTTCGATCTCCTCATTCGCTAGCATTACTGCTTCGCAGGAGGAGGTGTCCGCTTCCCAATATGCCTTCTGGCTCCGGACCATGGATTGAACCAGCTCTCATCTAAGCGTATAGTATTCTGCGTGAATCCTAGTCTTAAATAAAAAATGTGTTACCTGGCCGTTTCTTTCGTTACTGAAGAAGAACCTATCACAAAATGAACGAAGTAAATTACTTTCTCTTCATAAGCCTGTAGGAGTATCTATGTTTCTCCCTTGCTTTTAATTTACGCCAAACGGCCAATTCATATTCGATTTATTCTTTGAACAGTCTCTTCCGTTCTATATAATAATATCCTCGGACATTTCATACAAACTTCGTAATATTGTAATAAATCTTAATTAGATTATATTTTCTCGATATATTATGAAATAATCGTTTTGTATTTAATAAATCCCATCCAAATTCAATAGTTTCCAATCAGATTTTTTTTTTTTTTTCAAAATTCAAAATTCAAGCATTTATTTCAATTAAACCATTTACAGGCACTTTTGAATTGTCATGGTCGGTCGGTCCAAAAAGTTGAAGCTATTTGCACGTTCCAAAGCGTAGATCTCTATGGAGAAGAACGTGCAAGAAACTCCACGGACACTCTTTTAAAAATAATAATTTTTTACAAAGATTTATTTACATCGGGTTGAAATTATAAATACATGTGAGAACGATGTTTAAGACGAGCAGGATACAAGCGTACGGAATAAAAGAGGAACAATTCAAAGAAATAATTAAAGAGGTATCGTCAGCAAACAACACCATATCAAGATTTTGTTGCAATATATAAGGTAAATCATTAATATATACCAAAAATAAGAAAGGACCCAAAATCGAGCCTTTATCGACAATCTATCCGTGTCCTATTAAAAAAAAAAAGTTTACAATTTCACGCGATGTTTTACAATCTTACGGCGTTTGCCACTTTCCGGTAACATATACGTTGTCTAGCATGAGGAGTGCTAGCATTATTTGCTAAGCAAATTACACAATAAGCAACTTAGTACTCATTAATCTTGATCTTAAAATCTTACCTAGCTTAGCAGGCACGCCTCCCACAACCTTGCCAAAGGAAGCAGCGCTGGTCCCGCAGACGGGTGGCTCAGGCAGTTCCGCCACGAAGTCCTCGGAGGTGGTCTTCGGTGCCGGGGTGGGCGCCGGGGTGGGGGCTGGGGTGGGAGCTGGGGTCGGTTCAGGAGTTGGGGCAGGCGGTGGTGGCGTGTCTGGGATGCCTGCACGGGGGCAGCAGACCTAGGGGAAAGATTGGTTAGCGATTATTAACAAGTGCAAAGAGTAAAAACTGGCCGTCGAAGTGCGAGTCGGACTCGCGCACGAAGGGTTCCGTATCATTATCTATAAAAACGGCAAAATAATCAAGTTTGTTGTATAGGAGCCCTCTTAAATATTTATTTTATTCTGTTTTATAGTATTTGTTGTTATAGCGGCAACAGAAATACATCATCTGTGAAAATTTCAAATGTCTAGCTATCGCGGTTCTTAAGATACAGCCTGGTGACAGACAGATAGAGAAGTTTTAGTAATAGGGTCCCGTTTTTTTGGGTACGGAACCCTAAAAATATCAAAAACCCCGACTGCAAAAAAAGTCAACTTATAAGCAATGAAAATCCACTAATAAGACCCAAACAAAAATCTCCTTTTAACTTCCTTTATTTTATAACCTATTTATTTCGTAACGAATGTAACCATGATTTTGTAAATAATGAAAACTGGTTTAAAAGAGTGTCCATGGAGTTTCTTGCACGTTTTTCTCCACAGGATCTACTCTTTGGAACGTGCAACTGCCGCGCTGGAGACGGGGTCGGTGGGGTGGGTGTGTTATGTTGCAGAACAACCTGCTGCTCTTGTCGCTAGCGCGGCAGGATTAGCTTCATCTATTTGACTGTCAGACCTTGACTATTCAAAAGTGCCTGTAACTGGTCTATTGGAAATTTAAAGCATTTTGTATTTTGAATTGAGCGCCAAATCGGCCATATAAAATGGCTTAAAATGGAAATTTTACTTTTTTTTTATCGATCAATACCTATCGGTATAAACTTGTAAGAAGTTGGGTGGCGGAGGGTGCTGTATTTCACACAACTTGGGCCTTACTTTGGGCCGAATAGATGAACTTCGACGAGTACACGAGCCCAACATGGACTTAAGAAGATTTAGATGCCTTACCTTCGGAGCATTTCCTTCAAAGCCACAATGGGCTCTCCTCAGCAGCTGGACAGCATTAGGGTTGGTCCTGGAGTCCCGGATGACGCTCAGGTAAGGCTGGCAGCTGTACACCGAGATACAGCTTCCGACGCCGCCTTCCACCGTCTGGCAGGTCTCCGCTGAAAAGAGGGGTCTAGGTTAGATTGAATATTACACTCCCCGCTGAGTTTTGCTCACGGATGCGAATCGTAAGTAATCAACAGAGATTGACTATTTCATTCACACACTGATCCATTGCTGTTAATTAGATAAATCAATAGTACCAACATTTGTAAATATGTGTGTGTTCGCATTGTATAGACTCAAGTACCCTGGCGGTTGGGAGTGTCATGCTCACTCAAAAGCCTAGCTGATGGTGGCGGATGCGTTGGATTATTTGGCTCCATTCAAAATTGTTGAGACGAATGGGGCTGGCGCATGTCATGGCGCCGTCGGTTGGGACTGGTCACTTCTCAGCTGCCATGGTTTATTTTAATTATTTCTTTGATTTGTTTCTTTTTTAGTCCGGACGTTTTTATCATGCTCGTCACATCGTTCTCACGTGTATGTATAATTTTAACACGATGTCAACAAAACCTTGTAACAATTTATTATTTTTAAAAGAGTGTCCGTGGAGTTTCTTGCACGTTCTTCTCCATAGAGATCTACGCTTTGGAACGTGCAAATAGCTTCATCTTTTTGGACCGACCGACCTTGACATTTAAAAAGTGCCTGTAAATGGTTTAATTAAAATAAATGTTTGAGTCTTTGAGTCTTTAGAAAAACTTTAAAGTGCACAAGTGTAGGCGTAAACACAGGCATTTACAGTCTTCTCTTAGTCCAGTGTGCCAGCAATCTGACCCAACAGGGGAGCGATCAGGCGCAGGATAAAATTGCAGTTTGATTGAAAATTATAAAATGTGATGGTAAACCTTTTCATATAAGGCAAATTATGTGTCTTTGAAATAACTAAAATCTCAAAAAGAGTCATTGAACTAAACTATGAAGAACGTTTACAATGAACCAAACCAACAGACATCGCGAAAAAAATTCAACGTTTCGTCGAGCTATGCGCAAATGTTTGGTTCAGCAGTTTTTCTGCGAATTTGCCGCAATAAAAAAATGAGTAGGTACCTGTTTCTTTTTTACTTTTGATAGGCACGCGTTTGACCACTATCTCACCTGATGATAATCAATGATGCGGTCTAAGTAGGAGCACGCTTGCCTAGAAATAACCTATTCACTCTTGACTTAAAGACTCCCAGGTTGTAGCTATCAGGAAACACAGACTCCGGCAGGGAATTCCACTCCTTAGCTCTACGCACTATGAAAGTGTTCCCAAAACGTTTTGTGCGTGTGGGTGGGATGTCCACCATGTACCGGTGGCGCATCGCCGTTCGTCTTGTGGTCCGATGATACGGGTACCTACTGGAGTTATAGGTACACTACGTAGAAAATTGTGGGACGCAACCTGTGTCGATACTCTTGCGCCATCCCATCTTCCTAGTTCATCGTGTTGTGCTGGCGCTACCGCTGCGGCTGCGGAAAACCTCAAGCGGCGTAAATATAGTAACCTTATTGGTAACTATATTATCGAGACGTTTGGGGTTAAAACCCTAGGGTCGTGGGGCCCTTGTGCTCACAGACTTGACAAAGAAATTTTGAAACGCCTGGTTGACACTTCTCGTGACCCAAGAGCTGGCTCTTACTTTGGGTAGAGATTAGGTAAGCATTGCCATTCAACGTGGCATTGCCGCCAGTCTCTTGGGTACATTACCAGCTGACAGCGTGGAGGACGAATATTTTGATGCTTTACTTTAGTCTTTTGTTAGTTTCGTAGAAAAGTATTTCATTATTAAACCACTGCTGTACTCGCTGTACTGGTTTATGTAATTAAACCTTTGGTACCTTTGTATTGTCACAACAAAGGAGCGGAAACCGGTTCTCAATGTTAATTTACATACGTCTTTATGTATTTTTTATTTAGTAATATCTCATCATTACTTCATAAAACAGAGCCGTTGAGTTTATTTGTTTGTATTTTATTTTGTCTGCCATCAAATCAAAGTTATTGATTGAAAATCTGTAATAGCTATCACCGGAAAATTAATGAATTTACATTTGACAGAGATTATGAATTCTTGATATATTATGAACAAATCGTTTTGTCTATTATTATAAAGAGGTAAAATTTGTTTGTAAGTTTGTATGTAGGAGGTAATCTCAGGAACTACTGGTCGGATTTGAAAAATTCTTTCAGTGTTAGATAGCCCATTATTCGAGAAATGCTATAGGCTATATATCATCACGCTAAGACAAATAGGAGCGGAGCAATAATGGAAAATGTGGCGCAGACGAAGTTGCGCGGGTCAGCTAGTGTACAATAAATCCCACCCAAATTCAATAGTTTCCAATATGTCCGTGGCAATTGTTAGAAAAATTGTTTTACAATTTCACGTTATATTTTACAATTCTACTAGGACGTTTCCAATTTTCCGGTGCATATCCATAGGTTCTAGCAATAAACTTGTTTCTTTTATTTATTTTTTTATTTGAGTTGGGTTTGCTCTTCACTCTAGTCTTGGTCAGAGATGACAGAGACAAAGTCTACGATGGAGCGAGCTTACCGAGAAGTAGCCTGTTCACTCTAACTTTGAAGAGATTAGGGTTGTAAGTGTTCGGAAACAAAGACGAAGGTAGATAATTATTTAAACAATTATTATTTCAATGCCGTTTATCAACACTGAACTGTGCTCTTTTCATTATTGTCGATATTGTAATTTTTAGAAACTATAGAGAACGCGCAAGGTTTTTGACGACGCCATTTAGTGTTGCATATCCGAAAGTTTTGAGCGATGTCAATTTTTCACCTAGCAAAATATTTTTATGTGGACTGAGAACTCGAAAAACATTAGCTCTGAAAATGTATGAAACAGTTGATATTTTTTCGAGTTTTCAGTATTGGTCTCAAAGTAAAAGTGGTTTACAATCATGTGTATAGATCTACTTTCACTAAGAGGTTGTTAGTGTTTTATTATAATTACAAATAAATAATTACAAATAATTTATTGTGGCAATAGAAAATTAAATTACATAAACGTGTTCAGAGCCTCTAGTTTAGCAAACAATGCCTGCAGTTCGATTCTGTAAACATGTCGGAGTGAACACTTAAGTGAGCTGTCATGCAATCTTGCTTGTATGGTTTGATAGCTCACTTGTCGTTCACTTCGCCTAAGTGTTCACTTCGACATGTTTACGAACTCGTACTGCTGTTTTTTTTTTTAATACAAAACGGGGAAACTCTTGGCCCAAATCTCACCTGATGGAAAGTGATGATTAGGCCGAAGATGGAAGCGAGTTTCACCCGGAATCCTCTTACACAGAGGAGCTGGCTATCATACCTCTAACTGCCGGAACACAACAATGCTGTTAACATAGTTGTTATGGCGACAGACTTAGACATGATGGTGGTAGCTTGCCAGGCGGACTTAGAACAAGTCCTACCACCAACCAAACCGAGCAAAAAACAAGCGTTGCTTAACCGTAAAGATCGACCCGTGCTGCTGTTATTATTTAGCCACGAAGTCCTAATAACAAAACATAAATATTTAAGTAAAGTTTCAATTTAAATTATTAAAAGTAGAGAAAAAAAATAATAATAAAAAAAGTCATGCAGTCGAAGTGCGGGTCGCATAGCACGGCACGCAAAATTATCAACGACATTATCCGACGTGCTCTTGTCGCCGTCGGCGTGCCAGCCGTATTAGAACCCATTGGCCTGGCACGCGACGATGGCAAAAGACCGGACGGTATGTCTTTATTTCCATGGAAGATGGGTAGGCCTTTAGTGTGGGACGCTACTTGTGTCGATACTCTTGCGCCATCCCATCTTCCTAGCTCGTCGTGCTGTGCTGGTTCTGCGGCTTCGGCTGCTGAAAACCTCAAACGGCGGAAATATAGTAGCCTTATTGGCAACTACATTTTTTAGCCGTTTGGGGTTGAAACTCTTGGACCGTGGGGTCCGAGTGCTCACGTCCTATTTAAAGATCTTGCAAAACGCTTAGTTGACGCTTCGCGTGACCCGAGAGCTGGCGTTTACCTTGGACAGAGGTTAAGCATTGCCATACAACGTGGCAATGCAGCCAGTCTTTTGGGCTCACTTCCAGTCGATAGCGATGGGGACGAATTTTATGATGCCATTTTTTAGTTGAAGTTTTTTTTTTCTAATTTAAGTGTACCTACATAGTTTGTTCTTTAAATACATTTCTTATGTAATTAGAGTATAAAAAAATTAATAAAAAAACTCACTTAGTGCATGTAAAGTAACGCTATAAAATAAATAACCCTATACCTATATTTTTGCAGAACGTAAAGAGTTATGATACTACTCGTATGATAATTATGGCCCATCTATAAATCTATGCGTTTTCCTTATCTAACTACTCAGTACTAAATGGTCAGTCGAGACGGCGAGCAAAATATTAGTCATTGAAAAAAAGAAGTTGCAAGTGACTTTGCATACTTTGAAGACAACTTACCAACAAGTATTTTAAGGAAAACGTCGCAAAAATTGCAAGCAAAAACTACGTGGTAGAATGGTATCCAGTCATCATCTGCCTAGCCTTTTCCCAACTATATTGGGGTCGGCTTTATGTATGTACCTACATCGATTACTCCAAGGTTTCAGCAGTGCTATTCTGTAACAACATTTTCGTGTCTCGACAGCGGAATCCGAGGTGAGTTTCAAATTCGTATAAATGTAAGACCTTATGATGTGTGAAAAAAAGTTCACTTTGTAAGCTTAGTCACTCAGGTGAAGTCGATATCGAAATGGTTATTTACAGAATAGACTAGCTGATCTGATTTGTGTGATTATTTTTTAGTTCGATGCGACATACTCGCCGTTTAGTCCCTTATGAAATTCAATTAGTTTGGATCAGTGGTTTTTATTTTAATAGCATTTTTGCTTATTTCAATTAAATTGATATTGAATAAATGAAATGAAAGATGGACACAAATATATTAATAACAAAAAAAGCACTATACGCATAAAAACATAAAAATGCTTTTCAAAATGAGTTTTTAAAAAAAAAAACGTTGCCCCACACTAGGAATTTTCCCTGTATCACGAGTGCATTTACAAACATAAAAAGTCACATACACAAACAGCCAGACTCGGAACAACTATCTGTAGGCCATATAAATATTATGTCCAATGCGGGAATCGAACCCACGAAACGCGGCGCAGCAGCAAATCGCGCAACCACTGCGCCAACCGTGTCGTCATTTAATCATAATAGTTGGTTTGTCCACTGAAAAAATCTAATTAGTCCGTCAGCTAGATTATCAAATAATATTTGACCCGTTTTATTTCCTTTTTTACGTAAACCAAAATTGACAAAGATACGACGCTTTAAAAAAAAATCTCAATACGTCACGCCGTGGTATAATTTTTAGAGCATGCTGACGTCACGAGCCCCCACTCCCGAATTTTGATGCTTTTCTTCTTTGTCAATATTAATTGATTTTACAAAAACTAAACAACACTTATTTTTAGGGTTCCGTACCCAAAGGGTAAAAACAGGACCCTCTAAGACTTCGCTGTCTGTCTGTCACCAGGCTGTATCTCAAGAACAGCGATAGCTAGACAGTTGAAATTTTCCACAAATTATTTATGTCTTTTGCCGGTTTAACAACAAATACTAAAACAAAATTAAATAAATATTTAAGGGGGGCTCCCATACAACAAACTTTTTTTTTCTCGTTTGTACGGAACCCTTCGTGCGCGAGTCCGACTCACACTTGGCCGGTTTTTTTTAGGCAGTCGCGTAAAAATAGGTGTCCATTATTTTTCAATACTCTAACTGACGGACTAAATACGTTCTATCTAGATATCTATCTATCTATCTAAATAGATATAATGCAATTTATTGATGGTGGAAACTATCCTATTGTTGTTCATTGATTGTTGTGGTTTACGAGCAATGAGCACTTTGAAACGACTGAACTATTTAGATAAAGCCTAATATTATAAAGCTGAAGAGTTTGTTTGTTTGCTTGAACGCGCTAATAGCAGGAACTACTGGTCCGATTTGAAAAATTCTTTCAGTGTCAGATAGCCCATTTATCGAGGAAGGCTTTCGATATCATCACGCTAAGACAAAAAAGAGCGGAAAATGGAAAATGTGACGCAGACGTAGTTGTGCGGGTCAGCTAGTATTATATATTATTCCGCGTTCGAACTATCAGTATCAAGGACATTTTGACACTGAGTTCATTTGAATGCGACATCCGTCTCGAGCACTGTTGCACCCGTTAGTTATTTTGATCCTTATGTAACATGCACTTTTAAATGTCACAGCCTTGCGACTTGGGAACATGTTACACCATATTTTTGCACAATTAATAATAGGTACATTACTGAATAATAAAATAGAGAATATAATAAACTAGCGGTTCCCCGTGAATTCGTTCGCGTATATCCCGTTTCGGACTAGCACACGAAGGGTTCTGTACCATAAACCTTAGTTTTTATTATTTGTTGTTATAGCGGCAATAGAAATACACAATGTGTGACAAATTCCAACTCTCTACCTATTAGTTCTTGAGATACAGCCGGCTGACAGACAGGCGGACGGACAGACGGACAGCGGAGGCTTAGCAATAGGGTTCCGTTGGTTACCCTCTTGGTACGGAACCCTAAAAAGAGACAACTAACTAGGAACTAAATAGGTATTTCCTGCGCATATCCTGGTTTTTAATGCAGAAAATTACAGCGGAGGAGTAGGAAAATAAAATGAAAATATGTTATTGAATATGTTGTAAAAAAAAAACTTCTATTTTTATAGAACCTTTATTACGCGCGAGGTTTTTAAATTCTAGAGTTCGTCTGCCTAATTTAAATAATATCGTGGATTTTTTGCCAAGTTGTGCAAAAAAAAATCAGGCACACACAGCCGTACCATCCTTCTCTCGAAGCCCATCGGGCAATTTTCGACCTCAATGCAAACTTGCATAGTAACAAGTTGTGTCACAGCAAATAACACAAATCTACAAAAAAAAGCGTCGATACTGACCATTCTGACCAACTCGCTGACCTTGAAGGAACAGACACAAAGACTGACCATTAATTTTTATTTGCTATTACACTTTTTTTATTTTTGTCGATTAACACGTGAGCGTCGAGCTAATTCGACATGCAAACTTTTTTTTTAAATTTTATATCCGTATTCTAGGCACTAATTGCATTCTACTAATCTTAGCTGGGATTAAAGTTAATTCAATGTGAGGATTTTTTTTATACTCGTCCAACATGATCATCTGCCTAGCCTTTTTCCAACTATATTGGGGTCGGCTTCCAGTCAAACCGGATTCAGCTGAATACCAGTATTTTACGTGGAGCGGTTGCCTACCAGACCTCCACAACCCATTAACTGGGTAACAAGGTATTCCCTGGCAAGACTCGTGTCAGATTTTCTGGCTTCTGACTATCCGTAACGACTAACGACTGCCAAAGATCTCGAAATGACAGCCGGGACCAACAGCTTGACGTGCTTTCCGAGGCACGGAAGAAACTCGGTATGTAAAGATGGTCACCCATCCACAGACCAACCTCGGCAAGCGTTGCTTAACCTTGAAGATCGACCTGTGCGGCTGTTATTATTTAGCCACTCGTCCAACATGTTTGGGAAAAGGCAGGCAAATTGTTTAAGAAATGAATTGTTATTTTTTTAGACTGACTTCCAAATAAAACACTACAAAGTATAAAATAACATAAATTTCGGAAGTCGGTGTTTTTGGTTTTTTTATCTTTGTTTTTTAACACCGACTGTCATAATCATAATCATATCGTTTATTTGCAATAAGTATTGGTACAGTATGGGTCTCAAAGTTAGTAATTAAGTTCCGAATACTTTCGAAATTAAGGTTTTGTGTTTTGTTTGGAAGTCGGTTATATTTTTTTGAACGAGTAATTTTAGAGATTTTAGAACTACTTTACGTCTTCATGAAATCTAATACCATAAGAATAAAACGTAAATGCGTCATAAGTTACTCAAGTAACATAATTATGGTATAAGGGGGGCTACTCTCTAAGCCCGTAGTCCGTAGTTTCGGGCTTAGTTACGGGCGTATTCTACTCCGTATCACGTAACCACTAAGAATTAATGACAACACGATTTGACAGTTACTATCAAATCTTATTGTCGTTCCTTCTTAGTTCGGGTTTGAGACTAATCGTAAATTCGTAGGTGATACGGAGTAGAATACGCCAGCTACTAAGTCCGAAACTACGGACGTCGTGCTTAGAGAGTAGCCCCCAAGGGTAGGAAGACGAAGATCTACTATTTCAGGGGGTAACTCTCTAAGCCCGAAGTTCGTAGTTTCGGGCGTATTCTATTCCGTATCACCTACAGACTTACGATTAGACCCGAAATCGAACTAAGAATGAATGACAACACGAATTGACAGTAACTATCTAATCGCGTTCTCATTAATTCCTAGCAATACGCCCGCAACTAAGCCCGAAATTCGGGCTTAGAGAGTAGACCCTCAGATTTTGTCATATCGGAATAAATAACATGTTATTGCATTGGAATCCTTGAGGAGCTCATGGCTAAACAATAACAGCCACACAGGTCGATCTGCAAGGTTAAGCAACGCTTACCGAGGTTGGCCTGTGGATGGGTGACCATCTGAACATACCGAGTTTCCTCTCCGTGCCTCGGAAAGCACGTTAAGCTGTTGGTCCCGGCTGTCATTTGGAGATCTTTGGCAGTCGTTGCGGATAGTCAGAAGCCAGAAAATATGACACCAGTCAAATACAAACAAATACAAAAATACCGCTCCACGTAAAATACTGGTATTCAGCTGAATCCGGTTTGACTGGAAGCTGATCCCAATATAGTTGCGAAAAGGCTAGGCAGATGATGCATTGGAATCCATAAAGCTGCCCGCGGGACAGTCCTTGCCTAGTGCAGGAAGTCTTTGAAAATTCTTTTGCTAAAATTGTAAAGAAACTAAACATTCTAGTATACTTAACACAATTTGTAACCATTATTTTCTTTTTAATAAATTTATTCTTATTTTTAAAATAAGTAAAACTCTGGGCAAGATTATTGCATATAGGCTATGATGAATAGTGTCAGTTATCGTCGAAGGTTGAGAGGTCACATGCACAAGGTGGGCCTGACCGTCCTGACAACCGTGACATACTTCGCGGGATTTTGAAGACAACATTTATAATGAAACTTGTTCGCGAGATAAACAGACTGCCCGTTGAGTGGGTTGAGTCATGAGTTTTTGATCAACATTGAAATTAAAAGAAACGCAAGACAAAATTAAGCTGCTTTCAGACTACGCTATAATATAATAGCATATAGTATAGAGCTCATAGCAAGGCAATATCGCTCATCATACATTGTTATGGACACGTTCATACTGTACTATACTATACCGCGTGTATCTGATATCGACGCACAAACGATTTCCATGGGTCCAGGGCAGGACACCCTAGACTTAGAATTTTTCGTCGGCTTTTTTCTCATTTTTTTAATTTTTTTCAAGGGTTTTTTTTTACTTTAGACTGCTCATAATCGTTATTCTGACCTAACCAAATGAGATTTTTAATAAAAAAATAATTAATTAACTACTTTCACTAAAAAGAGCAATCTGAATAAAACCACAAATAATAGAAATCAGCTCAGCTGAGCTGATACCTATTTGTGGTACTCTTGAAAAAAATGATCCTCCAGAATCATGCCCTGGACCCATGGAAATCGTTTGTGCGTCGATGTCAGATACACGCGGTATATTATTGACAATGTATAGAGCGCGATATTGTTGTGCTATGAGCTATATACTCTATGCTATATAATATTACAGCCAGGTTTACAGATTGGAAGAATGATTTCGCCATGTTAAAATTGATGGAAAGAAATATCACTAACCGATATTGAGTATCAAATATACATAACTAGCTGATGCCCACTGAACGCGTTTGACAAATTATATACTAAAACCTTCCTCGAGAACCACTCTATCCATTGGTGAAAACAGCACGAAAGTCGGTTCAGTAGTTTTTGAATTTATCGCGAATAGACAGACAGGCGTGGCGGAGGACTTTATTTTATAATATATAGTGATGATCAATCCAACTCAATACAACTCTATAAGTGGCCGTGATCATGGCGCTTGCAACAGTGCCAAAATATCGGAAGCTCGCAAATAAAAAGATACATGGTAGCAATCCCGCTATTAACTATTCTAATGTGTACAGGCTGTGTTGGGGCGACTGTTGCAGAAGCAGAAAATCTCAAACGGCACAAATATTACCTTATTGCCTTATTGGAAGTTATTCATCGAGCCCTTTGGGTATGGAACATTAAGCCCATGGGATCAGAGTGCCCATCAAGCCTTTCGAGAATAGGCAAACAATTAATTGACTGTTCACGTGTCTAGAGAGCTGGGCAATGCTGCCAGTGTTTTAGGTACCTACTTTTTCCATTGACAGCGATGTGAATGATTTTTTTGATGCCCAATGCATTCGATGTTAATAAGAAGAGGTACCTACAGATCATGCTCTTGGTATATCGCTATATCACATGACGAATTAAGTCAGTAAAAAACAGATCTAGGGTCGATTTCATTTCGCCGACCCTGTGAAGTACATGTTTTTAATGTTAACCAAGGTAATTTTCGAAGTGTTCAAGAGCAAGACGGAAGAGGAGAAATGAGCATCAAAATGTAACTCGTAGTTCAAACACATTGGCTATGGCTTACTGTCAAACACAAACTAGCCAGTCAAGTATCAAGAACAAGGAGAACCATTATCTGCCCAGCCTTTTCCCAACCATAATGGGGGTCGGCTTCCAGTCAAACCGGATTTAGCTGAGTACCAGTATTTTACGCGGAGCGACTGCCTACAAGACCTCCACAACCCATAACTGGATAAACGCGGTACTTCATGAAAAGACTGGAGTCAGATTCAGAGCTTTTGACTATCCGTAACGACTGCCAAAGATCTACAAATGACAGCCGGGACCAACGGCTTAACTTGCTTTCACGAGGCACGGAGGAAACTCGGTATGTTATGATGGTCACCCATCCACAGACCAACCTTGGCAAGCGTTGCTTAACCTTGAAGATCGACCCGTGCGGCTTTTCATTATAAAGCCGCGAGCTCCTCAAAAAAGAAGGAGAACCATGCATACTTATTGCTAAGAATTAAAGGTGCTATGAAAATCAAAATGTTGCCATTGACGAGCATGTCGTAAAGGTAAAACCGAAGGTTATAGAAACAACCTGTCAATAAAACATTGAAACTTACGTAAGAGATGGTCATACGTTATTATTGTCAATAAGGAAAGGTTACAGTGAAGACGTGATAACAGATTAATTATGAGAGCAGAGCATTGTGTGACTAGTGAATTGATGGCTTTGGATGATGGAATAGAGTATCATTTATTTGGATAAATATGGGTCTTAATTAAAAACATTTTCACACATTTCAGCATGCAAAAAAAAAGATCTCAACATCAAGATTCATCTGCCTAGCCTTTTCCTAACAATATTGGGGTCAGCTTCCAGTCAAACCGGACTCAGCTGAATACCAGTATTTTACGTGGAGCGGCTGCCAACCAGACCTCCACAACCCATTAACTGGGTAACGCGGTTCTCCTTGGCAAGGCTGGTGTCAGATTTTCTGGCTTTTGACAATCCGTAACGACTGCCAAAGACCCAAATGACAGCCGGGACTAACAGCTTAACGTGCTTTCCGAGGCACGGAGGAAACCTCGGCAAGCGTTGCTTAAGAGTCCTATTACATTTTTTATGGAAATTCATGATTTTTGACGCTGTAATTTTCAGCAGCAGTAAGATATTTTAATTATTTGATCCTGAATAACGATAGTGCCAGTCTCTTTCTTGTAAGTTAGAATTACACATTTTCATTTTTTTTTTTCGTGTAATTTACTATAAATATTTTACAAACTCAGTTTGCAAGAAAAAATGTCGGCGATGGAACTTTGACGGTCTAATTCACATTGTTACAATCAATTCTTTCAAAAGCTGAAATTACTAAAAGGTAAGCTGAATGTTTTACTTGTTTATTGGAGTTCTAGAATTTCTTTAAATTCCTTGAGTTTTCACGGAAAAAAACGTAAAGAAAGCCTAATTTAAGCCAGAAATGTCTTGATTCAGCGTCCATTATATTCCAAATAAAAACAACTTTATCAAATAAATTATTATGATATAAAAATTTCAATCTACAATTAATACGTTTCATTAGTTTTAGTTTGTCAATATAATAAAACAAAATTACAATAAATAAAATTAAAGTACTATATATTCTGCGTCAATTCAGCGCGCGCGCTCCTCAGTCTCGCGCGAGCGCCCAAATGAACTATAATCCTATTCAGACTAGTATGTATCAAAATTGTTTCGAGGACTATAGATGTACTCCCAACGCAGACCAACGTAACTTCGTCTATTGCAACCGAGCATTTACGATTCGTAATAGGACTCTTAACCTTGAAGGTCGACCTGTGCGACTGTTATTATTTTGCCACGAAATATTTATTGTATTTATTTAGTGAGTTCAGGGGTAAGGTTTCTTGGGTGGTTTATTTTTGTTAACAAAATTAGTAATTTTATTCACGATTTAGCATAATTTATAATCACTAAAACTTTGTCGTACAGTTCTGTGATCGAATCTGTCGAAAGCTTTTGTTAGAACTAAAATGCCTTGGAAATTACTCCCAAGGTGTTCTTCAGTATTGAGTTAATTATTTTTAGTGGGTTAAATAAAAAACTTAATATTGTTAAAACATGTATATTAGGGTTCTTTATTATTTGGAACTTACCGAATACTCCTTGGTTGGGCTGGAAGTTGAAGTTATTCCTAGATTCGGTGTTAAAAGGCACTGGTGTTAGAGGAGGTAGCGTGGTACTCTCCTCTGGAGCCTTCATAGTATCGTTGAAGTTAACCGCGTCATTCTCCTCCGGTACTCCGGTATCTGTTGAGTGTTCGTAGAAATTATCATCAGTTTTCTTAGATAACATTTTAAGGTTGATCCACACTTATCCGGGTCGTGTCCGGGCCGTGGTCTGACACAACATGGTACGACCGGGCGCGGACTTATGTGAATGTGGTCATTTAAAACGAGTTCTATTATATTTATTTGAGATCCTGACGGACCACAGTTCTTCCAAGTAAAGTTAATATGGTGTGAATTTTAATTTATTCAAATGTATTTGGTCTAACTCACTAGGATTACGAGAACTAATACCTATTTATAACTGCAAATGTGAGCTTTTTTGTTGCACTATCACAAACTAAGGAATTAAGTCGAGAAACTGGTATTAATACTAAACGAATAACTAAAAAACTGGTAATGTGACCTATGTTAGAATCAGCACTGTATGTATATTTTAATATTAGATATTTTTATTAATATTTAGTTAAAAAATGAATAAGAGATTTGAATATAATTAAAATGATTGTTTTATCGACATTGACTTTATCGGATGACAATTTTGGTCTATGTTAATGACGAACACACCTAACATATTATAAGTAATGCCACTTACAAGGATTAAATAATAAAACTTACAATTTTGCAATTGATATTGCAGATATTTTAATGAACTGTGCAGGTTTGAGCAATTTAGTAGGTAATGCGGGAGTAAATACTACTTAACGCGGTTGGAGCCGTTGGCGGCAGATATTGAGGCTAGAATTATCGAGCTCGCTTCGCTCGCTCTTCAATCCTTGGTTCACCTTCACAGTTTATGCTTCTTCAAACGGACCATGGACACGCTGCTTGGTGGCAGAAATACTTATGGTATGGCGTTCGTAAGTACTTCCCCTCCCGTACTCGTTCACAAAGAGCTCATTTATAAACGTTCTACTCCCAAAGTTAAAAAATAAACAGTTTTTACGAGTTAACCAGCGCGTAAATAAAAGACGATGCCTAAAACGTATCTAACGGTCATTAACCCGATGCTTAGGGCGGGTTGTTTCAACTACACTTAACGCACGCGTAAACGTTAAAAATGGTGCTAACTATCGTCAAATCAAAAAATTGGGTTGTTTCACAAAATGTCTGCGTTAACGCACGTAAAATATAACGTTTACGTTAACAGATGGTCTGAGCACTCGTTAACGTAACTTTGGTTGCGTCAAATATAACAATATTGTGAAAATTCTTTTGAATTCCTCAATACCAGTTCTTCTGATGACAAAAATAAGTGGTGGAATGCAAAAAAAGCTATTTAGGTAGGACCCGTGTCAATAACTTAGCTATTGGGATGAGCAGGAATTTATACCAGAATGTTTTGAAACAACGCTTCTAATTTAACGAACGTCAAACATCGTCCGTAATCGTAACTTTTTGACGTACGTATGTTACGTAAACCAACTGTTTGATACAACCCGCCCTTACTGAGTCCACGTCAAAAGGTTATATGTAATGTATTAGTGCTTGTGTCAACAACCTTTGCCTAAACTATTAAACTTTTGAAACTCCGGTAATTTTTTTATGGATATTTTGTTCGACTAATCTGTCCGGTCATCCTTACTAAAAAAGCTGATTTTTAAATCGTCTCATATGGTTTTTTTGGAGAGTCAATAAAATTTAATTAAACTACAAATAAAAGCAAAGTAGGTATACGAGCTCTGGAGCTCGAGACAAAGTGACATTCAATCCGTAAAGATTATCAATATGCCAAAATGTTTAGAATTTACCATATTATGACATCCGGCAGCACATATCTATCTCATGAATTTTAGGGAGCTCATCCAAAGGTACCATGGTATACGAGGTTATAAAGCTACCATGCAAGAGAGAGATGGAACTATACAGGACGAATAGCACCATCCCTTTTCTTACAACGAAATCGTGATGTCATTAACACATCATACAATAGTCCCTATGGCATAGATTGACGTTGATGATATTGCAAGCCAATACGACTTTAGCAATAACCTTTTTAAGACAACTAAAGTGGCACCGCGTGACTTCTCCTCAACTATAAGTGACTATAACAATAAGCTAGAAGTTAAAACTGAATTTAAAAAAGTAGTTTACCTTCACTAGGTCTGACGTTGTTCTCCTCTTGGTATCCATTCCCTCCATCCGGGGCAGGTTGATCCTGGTTATAAACTCCTCCATTGTCATTATTTGTATATCCATAATCTGGATTAGGTTGGAAATTAACGTTCCCATTCTGTCCATTGTTATAATCTGGATTATTCGTAGGAAACACGACCGGTCTTCCGAAATTCTGACCATTATTATTGTTGTTGTAAAAATCGTTCTGTGGGTTTTCTTCTACAATATAAACGTCTTCTGGTGGGTTCTGAGTATAAATAACTGCTGGTCTCTCAGGTCTCGTGTTGAATAACCCTTGGAACCTGTCCTTTATTCTTCTGGGTCCCTGCAGGAACTCCTGGAAACCATTGTTACGGTTTTCTCTGCGTGGGAAGAAACCTGTTGGAAGGAAACGGAATTAGATCAATTTTATTTGCGTTTCATGCTTTCTTTTATAAAGTTTTATTGCAGTATTTCATTCTAGCGGCGGAACCTAGAATGAAGGGTACGTGTCCATTACAGCGGAGCGAGGCAGCGAGGAGGAAAAACGGATTTTTTTTAACCAATGGAGTTGCATAAAATCTCTACACCAAGTGAGTCGCTGAAATTTTAACTGACATGATTGGTTAATAGTTAATATTTCTCTGTTGCTCCGCTCCACTGCTGCCCCCGCGCAAATGGACTGGCACCCTTACGCTGGTTCGTTACTTAACTATTTTTAACGTTTATCAAAGGACTGAAAAGCGTGAAAATTAGTTAAATAACATAACAATGCAGATGTTCTCGCTTTTTGGCATATTTTCAGAGCATCAGAAGACTTAGTGCGAAATTTCCAACTTATTTGTTCGCTAATGTCAAAAGTTTTTCAGTTATTGTCACCAGATGGCGTTTAGACAGCTTCAATAGAAATTGACGTTTACGTTAACGCGATCCAGAAAATTAAAAATCTCGCAGTAAGGACAAAGATTGCTGAGCTGGATCTAAACACTCGACCAAAGTTAATCAGCTTTACATCCTGCCTGTCCAACAGGCTTGAGCTAGGTAAGCGATGAAGCTAAGCTACAAACCTGTATGTCAATTTCCACTTTAACTTAGGGCGGATTTCATCAATCTGAAACTGAACGCGATCAAGTTTACAAGCTGTCAGTGTCAATATGTTCTATGGAATATTGACACTGGCAACTCTTGAACGCAGCTTGATTGCGATCAGTTATATTGGTGAAATCCGATCTTAGTGTCTTATTGATGTAACTGGGTATGCGGGTAAGATGTCCTATGAAAATGCGCTTTGACCGAATGAAATAACTTTTTCTTCGTTGAACCCACTAGAACCGGTACAAGCTAGCTTTGAAAATCATAATTAAGCAAACGATAATAGTGACAATTCTATTAATTTTTAAGCAACTTCGCATACTGTCAAAAAAGCCTCAATTTCCATACATTTTTGACAGATTGCAACTAAGAACTCATCATCTGCCTAGCCTTTTCCCAACTATATTGGGGTCGGCTTCTAGTCGGGTATTTTACGTGGAGCGGCTGCCTACCAGACCTCCACAACCCATTAACTGGGTAACACGGTACTTCTTGGCAAGACTGGAGTCAGATTTACTGGCTTGAGAAGCAAATGCGAACGTTGTAAAAAAAATTAGAATTGGAACTATTATTATAGAAATTCACACCCTTTGCAACGCAACTTAGTTTCCAGTCAAAGGCAGCCTAAAGTGAGGACGAAAACCTGGGATAGGAAATGATGCAAATGAACCAAGCGTATTAATTGAACAACACACGCAAACACATTTCTCGGCCACATTAAAGAATATCTATTATCAAGTAGATAGAGATACTTATCCTTAACAACTTACACCATGGAACACGTCATTTCCTGTTGTGATTTACGCGTTATTCCGGTTTAATAACAGTTCCGGAGTAAAATGCTTTTCAAGAACGTTGACAATGTAGGTTTGACCAGTTAAGTTCTGACGTCATATGAAATACCGGTGTCATTTTGATCAACTTCGTTCTAATCTTAAGAGTCCTATTACATTTTTTACGGAAATTCATGATTTTTGACGCTGTAGTTTTCAGCAGCAGTAAGATATTTTAATTATTTGATCCTGAATAACGATAGTGCCAGTCTCTTTCTTGTAAGTTAGAGTTACACATTTTCATTTTTCTTTTCGTGTAATTTACTATAAATATTTTACGAACGCAGTTTGCAAGAAAACATGTCTGCGATGGAACTTTGACGGTCAAATTCACATTGTTACTATAAATTCTTTTAAAAGCTGAAATTACTAATAGGTAAGTTGAATGTTTTACTTGTTTATTGGAGTTCTAGAATTTCTTTAAAGTCCTTGAGTTTTCACGGAAAAAACGTAAAGAAAGCTTAATTTAAGCCAGAAATGTCTTGATTCAGCGTCCATTATATTCCAAATAAAAACAATTTTATCAAATAAATTAATATAATATAAAATTTCAATTTACAATGAATACGTTTCATTAGTTTTCGTTTGTCAATATAATAAAACAAAATTACAATAAATAAAATTAAAGTATTATATATTCTGCGTCAATTCAGCGCGCGCGCTCCTCAGTCTCGCGCGAGCGAGCGCCCAAATCCTACTAATATTATAAATGTGAAAGTTTGTATGTTTGTATGTTTGTATGTTTGTATGTTTGTATGTTTGTTCGTCAATCACGCAAAAATGGATGATGGGATTTGAATGAAATTTGGCACACATATAGTTTACATCCTGGAATAACACATAGGCTACTTTTTATCCCGATAAAAGGCATAGCTTAATGGCGGCGGAGGAGGAAGTGGAAATCAGACATTTCTGCTGCCTTAGTACTTCAGATTCACAAGTACCAGGAGAGCATAAACATGTAAATATTTTCGGGTCTGAATTTGTGAGCGCCAAAGATTCTCGAGTACCGAGCAGACATAATTATGACAAAGTATTTTTTGGGTCAGGTTTTTTTTTTGCTGGAAAATAGATTGGCTTTCATTGCAAGCGTTCATGTTTGTAGGTTTGGATGTTTGTCCGTCAATCACGCAAAAACGGCTGAAGGGATTTAGATGAAATTTGGCACATATGTAGGTCACATCCTGAAATAACACATAGGCTACTTTCTATCCCGGTGACATGACATGACCTAATGGAGACAGAGGAAGAAGTGGAAGTATAAAGTTTCTGCTACCTTAGTACTTCAGATTCAAAAGTACCAGGAGAACAGAAACATGTCGAAATTTTTTACCGGGCTAGAATTTTATTAGGTACGAGTTCAGTGCTAAAAGATTCATAAGAACAAGGATACCAAGAACATGTCAAATTGTTTTTGGGCAAGATATTTTTTTAAGCAGAGCAGAAACTTTTCGAAGTATTTTCGGGTCTCGATTTTTTTTTTACTATTGTTAGGCAAACGTTTGGCCGCTATCTCACCTGATGTTAAGCGATGATGCGGTCTAAGGTGGAGCACGCTTGCCTAGAATTCCGAGCGCTACTAATTCACAAGTACCAGGAGAGTAGAAATATACCGAGATATTCCGGGGCCGGAATTACGAGCGCTACAGATTCACAATTATCAGGAGAGCAGAAACATCTCGGAAGTTTTTATGGGGCTTGAATTATGAGCGCTTTAGATTCACAAGTACCAGGAGATCAAAAATATATCGAAGCATTTTCCGCGTTGGAATTGTGAACGCTAAATTTTCACAAGTACTAGGAGAGCAGAAACATGTCGAGGCATTTCGGAGCTGGAATTAGGAGCGCTACAGATTCAGAAGTACCAGGAGAGCAGTTACATCTCGAAGTATTTTTTGGGCTAGAAATAATTCTGAACGCTATAGATAGATTCCCGAAAATAACCAGGAGAGCAGACACACGTCGATTTATTTTCGGCGCCGGAGCTGTGAGCGGTTAAGTTTAAAAAATACCAAAAGAACACAAACATGTCGAAGCTTATTTCCGGGCTAAAATGATGAACGCTAAAGATTCACAAGTAACAGGAGAGCAGAAACCTGTCGAAGTATTTTCGAGGCTGGAAATTGTGAACGCTACAAGTACCAGGAGAGCAGAATCATGTCGAAGATTTTTAGGGCCGAAATTACGAGCGCTACAGATACAGAAGTACCAGGAGAGTAGGAACATCGCGAAGTTTTTTTGGACTAGAATTATGAGCGCTATAGATTTACAAGTATCAGGAGACCAGAAACATGGCGAAGTTTTTTCAGGGCTGGAAACTGTTCACAAGTACCCGGAGAGCAGAAACATGTCGTGGTATTTTCGGGGCCGGAATTATGAGCGCTAAAGTATAAAAATTACCAAGAGAAGAGCAGAAACATGGTGAAGTATTCCGTGGCCATAATAATGAGCGCTACAGATTCACAAATACCAGGAGAGCAGGAATATGTCGAAGTTTTTTGGGACTAGAATTATGAGCGCTATAGATTCACAAGTACCAGGAGACCAGAAACATGCCGAAGTTTTTTCAGGGCTGGAAACTGTTCACAAGTACCCGGAGAGCAGAAACATGTCGAGGTATTTTCGGGGCCGGAATTATGAGAGCTAAAGTATAAAAATTACCAGGAGAGCAGAAACATGTGGAAGTATTCCGTGGCCATAATAATGAGCGCTACAGATTCGCAAATACCAGGAAAGCAGGAACATGTCGAAGTTTTTTGGGGCTGGAATTATGAGCGCTATTGATTCACAAGCACCAGGAGACCAGGAATATGTCGAAGTTTTTCAGGGCTGGAAATTGAGAACGCTATAGATTCACAAGTACCAGGAGAGCAGAAACATGTCGATACATTCAGGGGCCGGATAAAAAGTGCTACAGATTCAGAAGTACCAGGAGAGCAGAAACATCTCGAAGTTTCTTTGGGACTGGAATTATGAGCGCTATAGATTCACAAGTACCAGGAGACCAGAAACATGCCGAAGTTTTTTCAGGGCTGGAAACTGTTTACAAGTACCCGGCGAGCAGAAACATGTCGAGGTATTTTCGGGGCTTTAATTGCAGACCGTTAGGATTCAAAAGTACCAAAGGACCAGAAACATGGTAGGTATAGTGAGGTATTTCTGGCGCCAGAATTTTGAGCGGTTATGATACAAAAGTACTCGAAGAACAGAAACACTTCGAAGTATTTTTCGGGCCTGGAATTGTGAGCAGTTATTATTCAAAAATAAGAGGACAACAGGCACATGCCGAAGTTTTTTCCGGGCTGGAATTAGAAGCGCTAAAGATTAACAATTACCAGGAGACCATAAACATGTCGCAATATTTCCGGGGCTGGAATTATGAGCGGTTTGGATTCTAAATTACCGGGAGACAATATTCACAAGTACCTACCAGGAGATCACAAACATGTCAAAGTAATTTTGGGGCTGAAATCTTACTTTCAGCCGCGGGACTCACAATATCTAGATACCTGAATCATGAAGATGCAGTTCCAAGAATGACACAATGAGGCAACAAAGTTGCGCGGCAGTTCTAAAGTCTACGCAGACGAAGTCGCGGGAAGAAGCTAGTAAACTATAATCCTATTCAGATTAGTAAGTATCAAAATTTTTTCGCGGACTATAGATGTACCCCCAACGCAGACCAACGTAACTTCGTCTATTGCAAACGAGCATTTACGATTCGTAATAGGACTCTTAATAAAAGTTAGAGTATAACCTTTACACTTTTTTAACATTAGAGAGAAAAAAAAAAAAAAAATTAGTATCTATGTTTAAGCTGTCTAAATCTACGTCTCATTGTAATTATTATAAATACAATCTTTAGCAGGTAAGCATTTGTGTTATTATATTATTTTACTGGAACCCCCCTCAGGTAAAGGCCTCCTCCAAAGCTTTCCATTTATCCCGGTCCTGGGCTATTTGTGTGCCTGGGCTACTCTGTTAGTAACGGAAGAATTTTCTGCATAAAGATTAATCAATTTCACTTCATGTTTTTATCACTGTGTTTACATTAACAAACCAAACTCCAACCATATGACGAAGTATTTTCACACAGACTACTATTTAAGTACATGGTTTTTTGCTGGTCACATAATAAGTAGTTAAGTTCAGTGTCAATGGGCATCGTTTATTACCTTTGAATAGTTACTTTGTTCTTTTATAGCAAGCGGAACTTTAGTTCTGCTACATTTGGGACAACCTGATGGTTCATCGATGTCTATAGGAATTTGTGACACCAGAGTAATAGTAGCCGGTGCACATACGTCGATTATTAAGAACTAGCCGGCCATAAGTCATTTTTTAAAAGCAAAGGTTATCATCAAATAGTAGCTAAAATAGAAAGAGAAATACACCAGTAACAAGAATTTACCCCCCTCATCTACCAAAAATGCACTGTGTGCTTGTGCCTGCAGTTCGAACTTGATCTTCGTGCTACCTAATAGTAAGTTTTTGTTCTTAGCGATCTCAGTTGACGAAATTAAAGAAACAATATACCTATTTGTGTTTTCTACTTGATATTACGCAACGATTGTGATGGATTCGAGTAGTTCAGGTAAGAGTTGTTATATTGTAATGTATTTCAAGTGTGTTAACTTCATTTTATAGTATCGGTTCAATTTTAAAAGAGGTTGTGTAAGCAAAATATTTTTTTTGTTAATTTTCTTTCCAGGGTAGCCCGGGAAATTCAAATATTTTTATGTTTTTTGCAATTTGCAGGTCATTGTGAAGCTGTATGTTGATCAGAATACGATTCGCGATCGTTAAGAGCATTTATATAAAGGAACGAAATACACTGTAAAATATTTTTGGCCACCTAAATTCCTAAAATCGACTTACGTGCGGTGTCAACCCACCCAGCACACCTAGGTTTGTTGAGACACCAACTATAGTGAGTATCAGATATAGAGGGTAAAGTCCCGCAAACCTCCATAGAAAAGGGAGGATCCTGCGACAGGACGGTTGCTGTGTCCGGTGGGCAACTGTGAGTTATTTCACAGGTCTCGTGTTAGAAAATTCGTAAGACGGATGATTCAAAAATGCACAACCTTAATGTTCAAGTTTTCACTTTTGCCGGCACTCCCGGAGTGCAATCCGTTTTTTTTTATAATGTAGCTAACCGATGGCCGTCGCTTGGCCCGTTTAACAAATTGTATAGGTACCTTCTTCGAGAACCACTCTATCCATTGGTGAAAACAGCATAAAAATCGGTGCAGTACTTTTTGAGTTTATCGCGAACAGAGAGACAGATGCGGCGGAGGACTTTGTTTTATAATATGTAGTGATAGTGATGGGCTTGCTCTTGACCACAATCACGCCTGATGGAAAGCGACGGATGAGGTCTGTGATGGAGCGAGCGTACCCAGAAGATGCCTGTTCACTTTTACTTTAAAGGCAGACGGCCTAATTGTGGACGGCAGCACAGACATTCCGATTGATCTACACAATTCTGTACCCAGCCTAATAATATTTAGATTTTTCGAACATTCTAATGAAGCTTTAAACTTCATTGCTTAACCAAAATGATGAATCATACGAACCAGTCTATTTACTTATGGGTGCTACTAAAAATAGGTTCCATTATAGCGACTATGTCTTCGATGATCATATATTAGGTACATCAATGGTCATAACATTACTGAAATCCATCAAAATAGTTGTTGTAAATGCGATTTTCTACATACGCGAAGCTAGGTATGGTTTTCAAATTACCACTATAGATATGTACTACTGCAATTTACTGCATATATACTTTTGTCATGATTTTGAGTACATAAAGACATTTCCGTGTATTTTAAACTAGCTGACCTGCGCAACTTCGTCTGCGTCACATTTTCCATTAATGCATTTTTTTTATTTTTTTTAGGGATGGGATATCATCCAATAACTCCTCCCGCTCTGGGCGCAGCGGGAGGGAGTGTCAGACTTCTACTGACTAAAACCCATCCATGTTCCTTCATTCCGGAGCCACGGTGTCTCTTGCACACAAAAAACAGTTTTCTAATAAAAAGACATATTAATTTGAATTAAGACATATTTATTGGATGTAAGGAACTGGTTCTCTCCCTATAGACGCTAGAGAATAATTCCTTAGTAATAGTAAAAAATATTCTTAAAAATATTTATTTGTTTCAAGAATAATAAATTTAATCCAAGACAAATATTGTTTCATTCAAGACACTACTACTTTGTACACTCAAGTAAATGTTTTCTTCATACGAAACATCTTCTTTATCTCTTTCTTTCCTTACCTTCCTTAGAGTAAATTATTAGTTTATTCATACAAGAAAATGTTTCATTAGTTTAACTAATTATTCACTTTTGGTGAAAAAATATAATCTAAAATTGAGATTCTATTTTTTGGTGTTAATAATAACGATCTCAAGACAAAATTCCATTTCTTACATTAAGGCTGTTGGTTTTGTTGTATCAAAGCAGTTGATGTCTTAGATAGACAACTCTTTACTTAATATTAATACATTTATACCATTAATTTAAGATTTTACTGTCTTGGGTTCAAACATGGGATATTTTTGATTTAAGCCATTTTGATGACACAGTTTGGGATCGATTACCATTGCCCGCGAAGAGAAAAATAAGAAAAGCAAGCATATTTTTAGAAAAAATTGTACATTAATACTAAATAAAAAATGCTATTACATTTCGTTAGAAAAATATGCTTGCTGTTCTTGTTTTTTTTTTCGCAGGCAATAGGAATCGACCCTTTGTAAAACTCATACTTCGTACATGTGGAGCATGTGAAATGACTTAAATAATGAAAAGACTATAAATAAATCACAGAAAGGTTTATTGTCATTGCAACTATACTGCACTCATAAAACATCAAAATGTTCAACAAAGATACATCGCTATTTTGAATTTTGATACCAAAATAGCGGGACCAATATTTAAAATGGTTTTTAATGAGCGTTTTACTATGTAGACCAGGGTCGATAATTTCTGAAACCAAAGAAAATAATAGTAGGATGAAACCCATTCGAAAAGGAAGAGAATATAACAAAAATTAAAGGAAAAATAATTTAGCTAGTCTCTGTTGGCGCCTGAAAATGAATTATGTTATTATAAGACCAAAACAATACAAGTACCTAGTGACATTTTTGGAAGTTAGATTTCCCCATAGCTAAGCGGGCATAATGAAAGCGCCCATAACCTAGTTACTAAATAGGTACAATAATTTTAGTAACTAGGTTGTGAGGCAAGATAACACGAAGAAGAACATACGCAGGCAGTAATCAGCTCTTCTGTTTTTTCTTGCAGCAATAATCTTGATGTTCACAATTCCTTCATGTTTTCCTTAGTCAATTTTGGTAATTGTTCAATCGTAATTCCATTTTCTGTAAAAGAAGGACAAGAATATTTCCTCTTTTTTTACTACATGACGAATAAAAAACAATAAATGGCTAGGTACCTATTTTAGGGCGTTAATTCGCCACGCAAGTTTGTTTCTAAACAAGATATTTTCATTTAGGAACTTAAGCAGACGAACACAGAAAATGACCCACTCACCCGGTTTAGGTATACATGAAAGTATGAAAATAATTACTTACGCAATCATAGTTTCGCTATTGATAATTTCTTGAGTTAGATTCCAAGATTCGAGTAACGCAGTTATGGCGTCCATCACTGTGTTCAAAGAGTATTTTACTCTTTACTGTGAACAGATCACTTGAAACAATGCCTGTCCTCCTGTGCCTGTGCGCCGCCGCCGCCGGTTACGTCGCCTCCCCGAAGTAGTCCCGAACAAAACCTGTTTGTTTGTTTGTTGTGGTTGTGGCGACTTGAGCGCTGCTGCGCGTCTCTATCTACGTGCGCGACCTTGCGTTGCATTGCGCATGCGCGAAATGTTGTCATAGAAAAATACTCTTAAGTTTAGAGAAATATTATTTAATTGAAGAATTACCGTTTTATATCGAAAACTATTACTTTCTTGTCTCAAATCTTTTAGTATTACTCTGATTAAAACTTAGATTTTAAAAATCTTACAAAATAATTTCTTAGATCTAGTATTTTTTTTCTTATATTTAATAATTTGTAAGTACTTCAAAATAATAAACTAGGTGTCTCAACTATAGAAAAATTATTCTCTAATTTAGTTTACTTTTTTTGATGTGAGAGGATTGGAATTTCGTGGTTTAAGTAAACTAAATTTATTTGATTTAAAATTGTGAAAAACTTGAAATAAAAACATTTCTCTTAATTAATAAGAAAAAAAATGTCTCGGAAAAAGATGATCAGTATTTTTGTTCTAAAAATATTGCATTAACCAAAGTAAATATATTTTTAGAATTACTAAATATTTCGAGAAATTGCTCTTTCTTCTTTAAAGAAATCCTTTTTTACCGTGTGCGAATAATCCCCAGACTCCGGCAGGTTTCCATTAATGCTGCGCTCCTATTTGCCTTAGCGTGATGATATTTATAAACTATAGCCTTCCTCGACAAATGGACTATCTAACACTGAAATAATTTTTCAAATCGGACCAGTATTTCCAGAGATTAGCGCGTTCAAGCAAACAAACAAACTCTTCAGCTTTAGTTTTAAAACTGACATTCAAACTGCAATAATTGTGATAACCAATTTGTTTCTATGATATTGGTATGATTCAACAAAATAATTGCTGTCAGTCGTGACAATCATGTCAGACCAATTGGCCGTAATTCCAATATTTTGGAGGAACTCAAGCGTAAAGGCGGGGAATCACAGACAGACAACACTTCATGGGTTTTTTTAACGTATTTTTGCAAATCTCGTATTAGATTGTTAAAATATACACTGATATATTTGATGTGTAAATAAAAAAGTGCCGGATGTGGTACCAAAAGGTGCTAACAGCGTTTTTTTTTTATTCATGAGGAAAATGACTGAATACAATGACTAGGTATACTAAGATAATTGTACGGTTCCGTGTCGAGCGGTGTTGCCATAATCAAGCTCAATTTGTGTATATGGTTCATAGCCCGATACTCGAGAGTTCAAGGTAAATATTTTATGATTGCGTCTTGTTTTCAACATAACTATTAATTTAGGATTATACAATAAGGAGTCAGTGAGATTTTCAAACAAAACTAACGAGTTGTTTTTGTAGGAGAGGATTCCTCTATTTAAAGACTATTATAAACTGTGAGTCTTTAAAATGTGCACATACGAAAATGAGGGAACTACACCTGATTTTATCGACGGAAAACGTATTAAAAAACGTCTCATTTTATTTTACATTTTTATCGTTTTTTTAAAGAGTTTGTTTACAACTGTGACCCCAGTTCAATAGAAACTGTGTAACTTTAAACTAAATGATCTATTGTAATGAAATAAACTCCATAACGATCGGAAGTACATAATTAACCATCCTTATAAAATCAAAATAGTGTTAGTAAACTACCCTCAATTGAAAATAACCATGTTTTTTAGCAAAAATCTGTTTTCTTTTCATAAAATTTTACAATAATCGTATATAATAATCTAGGTTTTTTATTAGGTACTTTAAGATATTCTTCATCATATTAGCTACACAATAGTAAAAGTTGCATGTTTATAACTCATACAGAATATTTTCTATCAAGGGTCAAAAGATGGCACTCCGAACGCGCCATTTATTGTTTTCTTAAGGATGGTTTATTAATAATCGTAAAACTTCTAAAAGCGACGCCCGTCTTATCGTAAAATTTAACGAATAGGTACAACCTGCGCACATGCACAGCAAAATTCATAGAAAAAATGGCTGTCTACCTGTGTTAAGCCTTTCTTTGACAGTTGATAAGATGTGTTGGGATTGAGTTATAAACATGGAATTTTTACTGTTCAGTAGCTTAACTGATGAAAAATATCCTAAAGTAATAAAAAGGTAGGTAATCTGGCGTCTTTTTGAGAAATTTTACGATTACTGTAAAAATTGATGAAATAAAACACGATTCTTGCTAAAAAAACATATGAAATTGGCGTTTTGTACGGAAGGACTATAAAGTCACACACTTGTTTTCGTATGTACACATTATAAAGATGCACACCACTGTACTTACAATATATCTGATAAGTAACAGTTCTTTACGAATTTACTATTTAAAAACCCGGCCAAGTGCGAGTCGGACTCGCAAACGAAGGGTTCCGTAGGTACCATAAACATTAATTTTTATTTGTTATTTGTTGTTGTAACGACCGCTACGTACGGAACCATAAAAAGCAAATCCTATCCTGGACAATTTGCAAAACAGCTAACGAGTTGTTTTATTATAGTAATTAAATCACTTCGCCAAACATAAACTCCAAATTCGATTATATTATTTAAATACTAAAACTGGTCATTCAGGTTTGCATGTTATTTAAATCACGTTTTAAGGTAAATCACGAAAATCGCTAGATATCTTGTATTTGATTTGTTACAAGTTACAACAGTCAAACTAACTATCTGCGGGTCTATAAAGACCACTTCAGCAGAACCAGAAAGCAAATCACGCTACCTGACACTGTCAAATTTTCCCATTCAAAATTGAACCTAATGTTTTAGCAAGAAAGATGAAAATGAAATTTGACAGATTGTTGTGTCATTAATATTATGATTTTAATATGAATCTTTTAAAGTGGCCTTCTTAGGCCCCCTGGCCTCTTTAACCCAGTAACTGACGACACTAGACCCCACGGTAAGACTTGGTTATTAACTTTTGGGCATTTTACGACTGGGTACACTGCAAGTGAAGGCCAAAAACCATTTTTAGGGTTCCGTAGCCAAATAGCAAAAAACGGAACCCTTATAGATTCGTCATGTCTGTCTGTCTATCTGCCCGTCCGTATGTCACAGTCACTTTTTTCCGAAAGTATAACCGATAAGAGCGATGCTGTTGAAACTTGGTAAGTAGATTGTATTCTGTGAACCGCATAAAGATTTTAGCAAAAAAAAAAAAAAAAAAACAATAAATTTTGGGGGTCCCCATACTTAGAACTGAAACTCAAAATTTTGTTTTTCATCAATCCCATGCGTGCGTTCAAAAATGATAAAGGTTTCTAATAATTTTTTTTTTCTAAACTGAGCAGTTTGCAGAGACACTTCCAAAGTGGTAAAAGTGTCCCCCCCCCTGTAACTTCTAAAATAAGAGATTGATAAAACTTAAACAAATGTATGATGTACATTACCATGTAAACTTCCACCGAAAATGGTTTGAACGAAATCTGGTAAGCAGTTTTTTTAATACGTCATAAATCGTAAACAGCAACTTTTGCTTATAATATATACCTACAGGTTTGTACGGAACCCTCGGTGTGCGAGTCCGACTCGCACTTGGCCGGTTTTTTTTCTTTTATAGTGTTATCCGGACAAGCTGTGTGCCCGTGGCGTTAAATACAGGATTGGAACCCTAAAACAGCGAAAGATCGCGAAGGAGATGGCGGGACGACCTGGACTCCTGGAAGTCTTCTGAACCAATGGGAAAGAAGAGGCAAAACACCATGAGCATTGGAGGGAATGGAGGGAGGCTTTTGCCCAGCCGTGGGACAGTACGCGCCAGTATTTTTTCCTACTCCTCGCAATGAAATTAATCAGAAGAGTACAGACTCTTCTGATTAATTTCATTGCGGGATCCAAGACAGTTGAATCATTTCTCCGGGACTCGTCGGGCTTCATTAGCTCGACGTTTTTCTGGTGGTCGCCACTATTGCTTCTGGCTTTCAGGAGTTGCAGTGGTTGGGAATGTGAGGCGGGCATGTCCCAAAAAAAAAAGTACGCGCCGGTAGTGTTATCGACTATTTAAGTCAAAGGTTATCGCTCAATACTGTCATCGATATTCCCTTCCCAGTTTCATATCTGTACCATTGACCTAATGATCTCATGATAATATTACCCAGTTGTAAACAAATCGTATAGTCACTTATAATACCAAGTGTCTGCAATCATACGTTTTTTATTCCGAAGTTTTTTACTCTTTTTTGCCTCAAATGTACATTGTTGTTGAGTAAATTGTTCTTCTACCTACGTTGTTGTATTTACGTTGGCTTTATTCACTTAGTGCAGTATAGTGTTTTGCTGGCAAAATGTACGTTCTTTGATGTGTTTGCTATTCTAGCTTAATACTAATAATAAAAAACTTTTTACAAAAAAATACAACCGACTTCCAAAAAAAAAAACTTTTTAGTGGTACCCCACACCTAACAAAACCACTGCAAAATAGATACCATACGATTTTCGAAAGTTCCCCTCGACTTCTCTGGGATGCCATCAGATCCTGGTTTCCTTATCATGGGACCATTTGGGAAGTATACCCTTTCCAACAAAAAAATCATTTTTAAAATCGGTTGGCAAGCGACGGAGTTATGCCCGAACAAACATTAAAAAAAAAATACAAACATCCGAATTGAGAACCTCCTCCTTTTTGGAAAATCGGTTAAAAAACAATTAGACTAATCATTATCATTATGATCTTATCTGCGTCAGACGCCTTTCACGTCAATTGCTAGACACCCCCTCCCCCCCAAGTGTCGCCATTTCAACTTAACCGGTCCTGTGCGTCTCAAGACCAACCAATTTCGCGAATTTATTTAAAAATGCGTATAAAACAAAATAAATCTTTGGGCATCAAAAAATCATCCACATCGCTGTCAATGGAAAAACCTTAGTTTACTTTTTGGTCCAGCAAGAAACGAGCAAAGGTATCTCCCAGTTCTGCTTTGTCAACTGTCAAATGAGTTTTGCTCAAATAACGTAAGTAAGTACCTACCTTTTCTGGATTCGAAAATTATAATGAAAAAAAAAACAAACGAATGTTTTGTTCGATGTTTGAAGTAAAATAACAGCAGCCACATTATCGCTAATAAAGTATATCGAATCAAAGTTGCTAATAATTAACTTTTTTGTTTGCGGTAATTGCGAGGTGTTATTGATAAAACTTTGCGGTTTCATAAAAGGTCATGTTATGTTGATGTTTTATTAAAAGGTTTTGGATGCAAAATATGTTATTTAAAAAACATTAAGTTAGTGTTTATCCTTAGTTAATTTTTAAACGAATAAATCGTTTTTTTTATTTTAGTTTTGTTAAAAAAATGATGTAATCAGAAAAATCAACTTACCAAACTGACACACAACAGTCTGCACGCACAAACAAACACACAAAAATGCACAAAATCCTCTAGCCATCATCACAACACACACGTCGTGTTCTTTCGAACACTCTTGACTCGAATGACACTTCCGACAACGTCCGACAACACCCGACGACCGACGAAGACTGAACTTGACAGTGCAACTGTTGTGATATAAATATAAGCTTAATGATTGATGACGTCACTTCATAGGGAAATTCTGATAGCAGTATGTTTATTTGGGTATTTTCATACTCCGGGTGATAAATAATACCAGCTGCACGGGTCAATCTTCAAGGTAAAGCAACACTTGCCGAGGTCGATTTGTGGATGGGTGTCCATCTTAACACACCAAGCTGTTGGTCAAGGCTGTCATTTGTTTGTAGATCTTTGGCAGTCGTTACGGATTGTCAGAAATCTGACTCCAGTCTTGCCGGGAAGTACAGTGTTACCCAGTTCATGGGTTGTGGAGGTCTGGTAGGCAGCCGCTCCTCGTAAAATATGGTGGTGTTCAGCTGAATCCGGTAATCCGGGTCGGCTTTTTTTTAATTTGTGATGGGTTTGCTCTTGACTCATGTTTAAGTCAGAAATGACAGAGACAAAGTCTACGAAGAAACAAGCTTACCCAGAAGGAGCCTGTTCACTCTAACTTTGAAGAGATTAGGGTTGTAAGCGTTCGGAAAGTAAATTAAAGTAAAGTTAAGTACACTATATAGTTGAGAAAAGGCTAGGCATATGGTAATATCCGGAATGGGGGATGTTGTTTGTGGAAATGACATGTGTCTTCAGTAATTGAGCGCAGCGGTTTAGCGATTGACTGCTGCGCTGCAGCATGTCGTGAGTTCGATTCCCGCACGGTACAAATATTTGTATGGCGTACAGATAGTTTTTCCGGGTCTGGCTGTTTGTGTATGTGAATTTGTATGTTTGTAAACGCACCCACGATACAGGAGCAATTCCTAGTGTGGGGCAACGTTATTTTTAAGTAAAAAAATAAATAAAAAATAAATTGTGTCAGCAAGGTTGGTGTATATAAAGATAAGTAAAACTGCCATAATAGTTCCTACAGACAGAGGGAAATGTATAAATGTCGGAGGAAAGTTTTCAGCGTGAGTGGCTGTTAAAAAAGGGAAAGGCCAGATGGATGTGATGGACGTAAAAATTTTCCCAATCAAACTTGATCCTAAAAATTCAGCAATAAAGTAGAAAATAAAAGACAGATTTTTGTAGCTTGATGGGGCGTCTGTACGTATATTATAGCTGATACCTACGTTTGTGGGGAGCTGGATCCCGTTGGGGGTAGGTTTTAGAAAATTAAACACTAAAAGATAAAAATATTATCTTAATTTCGGAAGTAGGTGTTTTTGGTTTTGTATCTTTGTTTTTTACCATTTAACCGAAATTAAGGTTTATATTTTATACTTTTTGAGTGTTTCGTTTGGAAGTCGGTTATGTTTTTTGGGTAAAAAAGTTTTTATTTTTCAATTTAAAGTGATGATAGGTACTTGGACGACGTGTTCGTCTACGCATAAATTAAAATAAGCAAAAATGCTCATAGAATAAAAACTACTGAGCCCACAAACTTTCGTATTTATGTGTGAAAAATAGTATTACGTATTTTACTTAGTTTAAATACTTGCATGCTTTCATAGTTTGGCGGAATGTATCTTGTGGTGCAAGATACATTCCGCCAAACTGCAAGCAACATCTTTTTACCATATTTGTCAAAACTACAAACTCCAAACTTGCTTAGATACTACTTGCAATTTCTACTTTTTAGGGTTCTGTAGCCAAATGGCAATAACGGAACCCTTATAGATTTATCATGTCTGTCTGTCTGTCTGTCTGTCCGTCCGTATGTCACAGCCACTTTTCTCCGAAACTATAAGAGCTATGCTGTTGAAACTTGGTAAGTAAGTACCTAGATGTATTCTGTGAACCGCATTAAGATTTTCATACAAAAGTGTTTAAAAAAAAACAGTAAATTTTGGGGTCCCAATACTTAGAACTGAAACTCAAATAATTTTTTTCATTAAACCCATACGTGTGGGGTATCTATGGATAGGTCTTCAAAAATGATATTGAGGTTTCTAATATCTTTTTTTCTAAACGGAATAGTTTGCGCGAGAGACACTTCCAAAGTCGTAAAATGTGTGTAACCTCTAAAATAAGAGAATTATAAAACTAAAAAAAAATATGATGTATATTACCATGTAAACTACCAGCGAAAATGTGTTTGAACGAGATCTAGTCAGTAGCTTTTTTTTAATACGTCATAACTAGTAAATCGCAACTTTTGCTTATAATATAATACCTACAGGTTTGTACGGAACCCTCGGTGCGCCTCGCACCTGGCCAGTTTTTTTATTTATCATGCCGTAGAACAACCTCACGGGGATTATCGATTTTTTACGCGCAGGTTAGTTTCACACCGATGCAGCATATTCGCATTTATATGATTTAGCTCACATTGGTTACAAGCAATATCATTCCCATAGCAGAATGCAGTTAGTTTTTACATGGAGACACTTTGGATGCCAAAGGTATGTTTTCATAGACTCTTTGTCGGTAACAGTGAGTCTTAGCATCTGTAGCAGTGCTAGGACTCACTGCTACTGCCGCAGTTGCCGCATTGCAAGACCCAGCTAAACTTCCCCAGACTGATCGTTCGCAGCGCCATCTAGCTGTTTTACGTGACACTCATTGTGAAAGTTAAAATCTAGGGCTCTAGGCTTTTAAGCCGGGTCAAAACGCATGGCAAATCTCAACAAACCGTTACAATAAGCTAGTTTCTATCATCCACAAATTGTAAAACTATTTAGTCCGTCAGTTAAAAAATAATGGACACGTATTTTTTGTTTTTGTAAATCAATGAATATTGACAAAGATAAAATGCATCAAAACTCGGGAGTGGGGGCTCGTGACGTCACTACCCGCTAAAAATTATGCCACGGCGTGACATATTGAGAATTTTAATAGCGTCGTAACTTCGTCTATTTTGGTTCCCGTAACAAAAGAAAAAATACGGGTCAAATATTTTTTGATAATCTAACTGACGGACTAATTAGTGATTAGATTTTTTCAGTAAACAAGCCTATTATAGCCAAAACTAGCTCGATGTCCATCATACAAGTTCAAAGCATCATAGCACTCGAGCAAGTTTAAGGATGTCAGTATTTGAAACCCAGTTAGTGTTACCTTTTTTGAGGTTTGAAGTGTGGCAAGCATGTGAATCCGGCATTTGGCTCCTATGTGACGTCGAGCTACAGAATCTTAAAAAATACGAAGATTTAAACGCTTTTCTTAGTTAATTTTTGTTTCAAGATACGAGTAAACCTGGTATAATGCGGTTACTAAAATCCCTTACGGTTGTTCTCAACAGCTTTGATGAGCATGCTGCTGTAGGTACCTGCATATTAGACCGAGTGATCCCCTGATCGCGGCGGTATGGTTTAAAGACAATCCCTATCAACGGCAGGATTCAAAAATTTTAAAATATCTTCTCGAGACTTTTATTTTTCTAAACATGACTTGGTTAAGTATTCAGTTGTTTAGGCTACAGAGCGTGACAAAGGAAACCTACTCTCGAAAAACAGTACCTTCCCTTTGGGGTAGTCTGGTTAAGGTTTATAGTAGTTCTGAGTTTGTTTCGGTGTTTCTTCTCAGGGTCAGCCTCATCTAGAATAATAATGACCAAAAAATATTGACCGGGACCCTGGCTTTTTTCTTTTTTTTTTTAAGGTATGGGAAATCATCCAATGACTCCTCCCGCTCTGGGTGTAGCGGGAGGGAGTGTCAGACTTCTACTGACTAAAACCCATCCATGTTCCTTCATTGCCCTTTGTGTTCCGGAGCCACGGTGTCTCTTGCGAATAATCCCGCGACTCCGGCAGGCGTCGGCCCTTTCGGGCCCCTCTGTGCTCGGGACCCTGGCTACGACGCCATTATTTATTAATGTTGAACACCTTTACAAGACAAGGAAACTACAATTCTAAAGGTAAGTGCCCATTTTTAACAAATAACTTTTCAAAATTAGAGAAATTAGGTATTTTTGACCGACTGCGATGCAAAAATTGTTCCACCTGAAAACTGAATTGGATCCACAGAATAAAAATATAGTTTAGTTTTCATTCTTTTTTTTTATACAAAACGGGGAAACTCTTGGCCCAAATCTCACCTGATGGAAAGTGATGATTAGGCCGAAGATGGAAGCGAGTTTCACCCGGAATCCTCTTACACAGAGGAACTGGCTATCATACCTTTAACTGCCGGAACACAACAATGCTGTTCGATATAAGAATATTGGTAGTTATGTAAGAGATGTTGCATTATATAAAATATTTACAGCAAAACTAATGACACATACAATTTATGGTATAATCAAGTGTTTAAGTGTTTATCCGATAAATAGCATTAAAACTACTATAACTGCTGTTATCCGTCAGACTGAGGCTAAGAACTCACGGAGCGATTTTCACCCGCGACCGCCGCGGTTGCGGGCCCGCAGCTTCTGTAGAAAGCAGATATATACGAGTAGGTATGTGAAAAATTAAAGCACAACTCACGACGCGATTTACGCCCGCGCTTTCTACAGAAGCTGCGGGCCCGCAACCGCGGCGGTCGCGGGTTAAAATCGCTCCGTGAGTTCTTAGCCTAAGACTGCGTTTACAGAATCGACCGGCTGGTCTGTGTGGGAGCATTCAAGTATTACGTAACGAATTTGGGGGGAGGGAGGGTCTTGTAAAACGTTACCATGCGTTACGGGGGCGGGAGGGGGTGTTTGAACTAAGCTACGCGTTACGTAACATTGCTTTTTTTCACCTTTTAGAACGATCGCGTCGTAGAGATTCTGAATAAAAATATAGAATAGAATAGGTTTTACTTAGTTTGTAAGTTATTTTGCTTTTAATTTTGTGTTTGTGCGTCATTTCTGGAGGAATAAACGTATTTTCTTTTCTTTCTTTTTTTTTCTTTCATTTTTAGGGTTCCGTACCCAAAGGGTAAAAACGGGACCCTATTGCTAAGACTTCGCTGTCTGTCTGTCTGTGAGTCACCAGGCTGTATCACAAGAACCGCGATAGCTAGACAGTTGAAATTATGACATGGCGCTTGCAACAGTGCCGAAATATCGGAAACTCGCAAATAAAAAGGTACATGGTTGCAATGCCGATATTAACTATTCTAATGTTAGTGACAATGGTTTTAAACAATATATCGATAACGGAATGTTTTAGGGAAAATAAATAAATTAGGAATATAATTAACATCTATTTTAACACAAAATTTATTATAACTTTACGTAGTGCCCGCTTACATGTGCAACAATGGAATTCAACCATAAGCTGTGATCTAAAGTCATCTACACTAACATTATAAAGAGGAAAGATTTGTTTGTTTGTTTGTTTGAATTGAATATGCTCCGAAACTACTGGACCGATTTGAAAAATTATTTCAGTGTTAGATAGCCCATTTATCGAGGAAGGTTATAGGCTATATAACATCACGCTAAGACAAATAGGAGCGGAGCAATAATGGAAAATGTGACGCATACGAAGTTGCGCGGGTCAGCTATAGTCAGTAATATACTAGGACCATCGCAGTTAAATTATTAACAGTTTTGTTATTTAGCTAACCTCGTTCAGCGTAAGCGATTATATTGGTTCTCAACAAACATATCCCTCGCTACGCATCCTCGCTCATCTGTGGTGGAAACGCAGCCTTAGTGCAGCTTATGTATGTTTATCATTATTATTTGCAGGGAAAAAACAGTGTTTTATTTTAAACCCTTACTAGGAAAACTGAAAAAGGAAAAATCGGATACAAAAAACATAGTTTGTGATAAAATGGATGTTCCTAAATAATTTATTTTCGCTTAAACTTTCCGGTTTCATTATAAAATATAGGTTGTTTTCATGATATCTAATCCAGGCCTGATGGTGATACTGTGGATTGGCAAAAATAATAACCGACAAGGTGTAATCACCAATACCTGCGTTTCCCTAACGTATTATGTTTTCATAATAAGTTAGAAAAAAGAATTGCTTTCTTCATTAAAAAAAAATCTTTTTATGACAAACTTGTCTGTGACGTTATACATAAATATTAGTTTCCGTGTTCTCCTCAGCAAGCCCTTTCATTTGATACCCATACTGTGATAGTACAGAAAAATAACTAGCCCGCCATCTTAGATGATCCGCCATATTGGAATTATAATAACGTGACATAGATAAGCATGCATTGTCATCTAAAATAAGCGTTTATACCAAAGTTTCAGCTCAATCGGTTAAAGATAACTGATTTAAATTTCAGTTGTTTCCACCCGGACAAACATAGGTACATACATTGCAAGTTAAAATAACCAGCGGCCAAGTGCGAGTCGGACTCGCGCACCGAGGGTTACGTACAAACCTGTAGGTTATATAATAATAAATATAAGCAAAAGTTGCGGTTTATGATTTATGACGTATTAAAAAAACTACTTACTAGATCTCGTTCAAACCAATTTTCTGTGGACGTTTTCATGGTAATGTTCATCATATACACTTCTGGACACATCTATTGGCCCACCTTAGAGTTTAGGTTTCGATGGCCCCTACCGAAATATGATTGCTAGATTGAACAAAAACTGTTGATGCAGTTTTAAACCTGATACATTTTACCATCTTTTTCGATCGTATTGTTTTAAATTTGAATTCAGAACACCATACGACATGGAGCTACGCCTAACAAGTCGGATATGCGCCTTGTTAAAGGCAATTGATTTTTTAATAAAAAACATGTTTTATCAAATAAAGGTTTAATTTAATAACGCGTGTTGCCTCCATGGGCATCTACCACAGCTCTCATACGATTAGGCATAGAGTTTATCAACCGCTCTATGAAATTTTGAGGGATCATCTCCCATTCCTCTTCTATGGCAGTTTTCAACTCCTGCATCGTCTGGGCAACTGGCTGACGAGCCCTAACACGTCTTTTTAGCTCGTCCCACATGTGCTCAATGGGGTTCATGTCTGGGCTTCTGGCTGGCCAGTCCATAACTGTGATGTTCACATCCCGAAGATATTCCCTGACGATGCCGGCCGCATGGGCTCTTGCATTATCATGCATAAAAAGGAAATTTGGGCCCACATAGTCCGCGTATGGTATCACGTGAGGTTCTAAGCACTCATGAATGTACCTTTCAGCATTTAATGTTGGCAGCCGTGGTCTTGTCACAACCTCAAGTTGAGTTTTGCCGCTCGCGGATATACCGCCCCAGACAGTCCATAAGCCACCGCCATAAGCAACCCTCTCTTCAAAGCAGCATTGTGCGAAAGGCTCTCCCTTACGTCGGTAGACCTTCTTCCTTCCACCATTGCCATGTAACACAATTTTAGACTCATCAGAAAAGAATACACGGCTCCAATCTTGCTGTGTCCAATTTAAATGACTGCGTGCGAAATGAAGGCGCGCTGTTCAGTGGGCTTGCGTTAGTTTGGGCCCATTAGCTGGCTTGTGTGGTACCATATCGCGTTCTTTTAACCTTCTCCGAACAGTTCGAGCGCTCACAGATACTCCGTGGAAGTCGCGAAGTTGGTTTTGTATCTCAATGGAGGTAAGGTGACGATTTCTCAAGCTGGTCGTCACGATGAATCGATCCTACCTTTCAGTTGTGACCCGAGATCGTGGCCTTCCTTGGCGACGAACAAAGCCGCCAGTCTCTAGGTACCTCCGATAAACATTTCGGACCGCAGATCGACTTAAATTAAGTTGAGCACTCACGTTTCTTTGGCTGTGTCCGGCCTGAATAAGTGCCACAGCTTGGGCGGCGAATTCAGGTGAAGTATCCATAGATTATTGATAGAACCTCACCTTAATGTTAAGAATAAGTAATGTTTGTTGTAAAACCAAAGATATCAATCACTTTTTCAAGAATTAAATCCAAGTAAACCAATAAAACCAAGTTTTCTTAGTATTCGATTGTTTGATATCAACAAACAGGCTCCAAATTGTCTTTTGTTTCTTTAAATTCTGTGTTCGAAATTCAAAAAAAGACTATTGAATGAAATTGTGAATGTGCCAGGTTCAAAACTGCATAAAAACTTTTTGCTCGACCTAATGTAAAATTTTAGCTAGGACCAAACGAAACTGAAAATACAAGGTGGGCCAATAGATGTGTCCAGAAGTGTATTTTTTTAGTTTTATCATTCTCTTATTTTAGAAGTTAAGGGGGGGGACACACGTTTTACCACTTTGGAAGTGTCTCTCGCGCAAACTATTCAGTTTAGAAAAAAAATATTTAAGAAACCTCAATATCATTTTAAAGACCTATCCAATAGATACCCCACACGTATGGGTTTGATGAAAAAAAAAATGTTGAGTTTCAGTTCTAAGTATGGGGACCCCCAAAATTTATTGTACTTTTTCTATTTTTGTGTGAAAATCTTAATGCAGTTCACAGAATACATCTACTTACCAAGTTTCAACAGCGTAGCCCTAATAGTTTCGGAATAAAGTGGCTGTGACATACGGACGGACAGACAGACATGACGAATCTATAAGGGTTCCGTTTTTTGCCATTTGGCAACGGAACCCTTGTCCTGACGCGTCATCCGTCTTATGAATTTTCGATCAGGTCACGTGTCCTGACGCGAGTTTAACATTTTATACCCATCCCAAGAAAAACGCTCAACGCCGGCCGTTAAAGAAGTTTTCTCTTAAAAAAAAGAAAAACAAATACATGTTTAACAAATTTTACCTGCTATAAGTTTCCCATTCTTCTTTCTACCTCCCACCCTAGTTTTCTTGACAACAACCTGATACCGATTCTTCGTATTGTACACCTGAGTTGGAGCATATCCTGTACTGGTAACATTGGCGCTCAACGAGTAAATGTTCCCCTTCTTCAGCCCATAAGCTCCATAGCTCGGGTACCCCTGCAGCCCAGATCCATAAGTATGGTAGTTATTTCCAGTAGTATAGACATATTGGTAGCATGGTTTTCCACCACCATAAGATGGACTACTCGACCATTTCTTGCCGTAACCATAGCTGTATTGACAGCTGGAAACACTAGGAGTTTGATAAACAGGGTATCCATGGTCGTTTCCCTGGTTTCCATGGTAACCATGACCGTATAAACTTTGGAATAACGCGTCCAAAGCTTCATAGTATTCTGGTGAATGTGTGGGACTTGGTGGTTTGTACATTAGGGGAGTTTTCAAACACTTCTGGGCATTTTGCGCCAGTATCAAAAACACTGGAAATGATTGAATTAAACTGCAGATTGTTCCTTCTTTGACCGTCATGGTGTGTTACCGGTGGAACAGCGAATGAAACTGATCAGGTAGATGAGATTTTTCTGTGGTTCGCCGAAATTGGGTTATCAGTCCATCAGTCGTTATTTCGTTTCGTAAAACTGTATTGTATTAAATTTTGTGTATTGAGTAATGTTAGGCATCAGTTGTGTCTAAATGATGCATGTTTTTTTTTATTTCCAGAAGTTACTAGCTATTTCATGTGGCTCCGCTCGCGGTAATATAATAAACGACATCCTATTTAATAAAAAGTAAAACAGTCTCTTCTCTATTAAGAAGGTATTAACACTAGGAAGTGGTGACGAGCGGGTGTTTTTGGGCCTTTGGGCGCATTATGTCCAATTCGCAATTTGTCCAATTCGCAATTTGTCCAATGCGCAATTTGTCCAATTCGCAATTTGTATAATTAGCAAATGGTCCAGTTCGCAAATTGACTAATTCAAATTACTTACAGTCGTTAATTAGGTACCTATAGATATCCTTTTAAGGTAGTGTCTTCCATACACAGGCTCGTGGCTATATAATAACAGCCCTACAGGTCGATCTTCAAGGTTAAGCAACGCTTGCGGAGGTTGGTCTGTGGATGGGTGACCATCTTAACATACCGAGTTTCTTTCGTGCCTCGGAAAGCACGTTAAGCTGTTGGTCCCAGCTGTCATTTGGAGATCGTTGGCAGTCGTTACGGATAGTCAGAAGCCTGAAAATCTGACACCAGTCTTGCCAAAGGAGTACCGTGTTACCCAGTTAATGGGTTGTGGAGGTCTGGTAGGCAGCCGCTCCACGTAATATACTGGTATTCAGCTGAATCCGGTTTGACTGGAAGGCGACCCCAATTCGTTGAGAAAAGGCTAGGCAGATGATGTCTTTCATACACAGAGATTATTTGTACTGAACCTCATCGCAGAGCACAATATGCAAGGCATTAAAAAAAATCGTTTACGAAGTTTAGTAGATAGATAAATACGTAACGTTTCCTTTTTTGTTTTTTTTTTTTTCGTTTTCTGATGTTTTTAGAAACAGCAAACGTTTTCAGCGTTAGGTACCTCTGCTGGTAAAACCTTACCTCTTAACCTTTGTTTCCAAATTAGCGTTGAAAATGCCGAAAATAACAATTTGTTTTTTTTTTTCACGGAAAAAACAAATTGTGTTTTTTTCCGTTTTTTTTCACTTGTTACATGGAAAAATTAAGAGAAGGGACCTTTGGAAAGAAACAGGTTTTTTTTTCGAATTTTTCACTTGAAGTTTTGTAAAAATGAAAAAAACAAGTTTCATTGAGTTTGAAAAATATTTTTTTATTTGTAATTCACCTTACCAATAACAAATGAAAAAAATAAAACATACCGGGAGGTGAAAACAAATAGGTCTACCCATCTAGCGCCTAGCTCGCTGATATTTTTTTTTATTGTACTCTCCATTTTATTAGAAAAGAACACAAAAAACAAAAAACATGAAAAGTTTCCCGTTTCTTTCATATTTATCGGTTTTGTTGGAAAAAACATGAAATATGTCCTGGCCAATCTTTTTCAAACTTTCGAATGTCACATTGAAAAAAAACAACGGATTTGGAAAGAAACGCGGAATTTTTCCTGCTTTTTTCAACGCTATTCCAAATACTTAGTTATTTATTTTTTAATGTTCTTTTCAAACGAAGTTCGTTTTGTTTTTTTGGACATGACAGCATGTTTGATGGATATGAAAATATTATATTGTATTCTGTTCTGCCCTTACACACGGCTAGTAACCTAATTTAAAATAACTAAACGCAGATATATTTATGTCCTATTTGAGGGTATTTATAAAAATCACTGACGGGACAGCGCAAATTATAGGTAAGTACTAAATTAATAATCATCATCATGTTTGTAGAACACGTAGGTACTTTACCTATGTTAAACGAGGAAATATATTAATGTTGTTTATTTTAAATTATTTAGGTACCTAGTGGTGTCTAGTATGGATATGTTTTAGAGCAAGTACACTAACAATGAACCGTGAGTTTGAATTTATGGAAAATCAGAGAGGAAAAATGAGTTTGATTTGCAATGATGGCCACCGGTATAATCTAAATTGGACAAATGCTAATAATACTACATTGTGGCCGTAAAATGGTATGTTCTAACTCAATCACACTGGACCAAAACAAACAGAATGATATTACGTGAACCGTGCCATGTTTATGCAACAAGCACAACCTCAAATGAAGTTTTAAAGTGAAAAGCAGACCTGAAAAGGCAGTATGTGAAAATCATTGAAGTAAATGAATCATTGAAGAAGACTAGAACACAGCAAACTAAAGATAATGATACGGTACCTCAATTTCAATCAATAAAAGAAACACTTTATAGGGTCCGACCAAAATAATTAAATACTGATTTACTTAGTCATAGCGATACATGCACTGTCACTATCCCAGAGGCTGTGGCAAGAGTCTTCCTAATTTTTGTGAAGATGGAGAACAAGGGACGATTTTTATTTTGTTCATCAAAAACTGCCTCGAAAACTTGTTCGACGAGTTCATTCTACGCTGATGGTACATTTAGAGTAGGTAGGTATGTCCCAAGCCGTTTTATCAAATGTATGTTTTGCTTAATGATTGTAATTCAGATAGAAAATCCACAAACATCGTCCCTGTAATATTTGCACTACTACCTAATAACACAGAAGACTTGTAGGCGATTATCTACCTTCATAAAACAAAAATTCAACATCAAAATAAAAAAATCAAATGCGATTACGAAATCGCTCAAATAAATTCGATTTCGTCCGTTTTTCCGTTAGTCTCAATCAGTAGATGTTATCATCATTTAAATAAGGCTATTTGGAGATTTTCTAAAAATAAATAAATTGATCAATACTAGAGATGGACGAAATATTTCAAGAATGATTGCGATGATCCCCCTTAATACCTGCGAATCAGATTCCTGCTGCATAGCGATATATTTTAGATAAAATATATTCGATTTGCGAAGAAATGAGACAGTTTCGTCAATATTTTGAGAAACAATGGTATCCGCAACTATGGTACCAACCATTCTCGGCTGTGCAAATCAGAGACATCGTACAACGAATGGTCTGGAAGGGTGGCCCGGCGCGGCGGCGGAACAACGGACGTATTTCGAAAAATCAAAATTTGTATCATTTTCTTTATAAACTTCGGTAAAATAATTAAAATAAACGAACTTATGCTTCTTAATTTGTGTAAGACTTTTATAATTACTTAAATTTTGTTGAATAAGTAAATAATTATTGTGCGAGGTTTATATACATATATAGTTCCTAAAGCACTGAAGAAATATTCGAAAATAATTATCGAATTTTTGCAACTTCTAATCGTGATACTTGTAAGACCAGTTTTGCTGAATTATTTTTATCCATACAATTCAGGTCGGCGAGTTCGATATCCATATTAAAGTTGGGGTTAACAATGGGAGCGGTGTCGGAGTAGGCGTGCTGGGCACAACGTGAGAAGGTGTATCTGTTCAATTTTTAGGGTTCCGTAGCCAAATGGCAAAAACGGAACACAGCCACTTTTCTCCGAAACTATAAGAACTATGCTGTTGAATTTTGGTAAGTAGATGTAATCCGTGAACCGCATAAAGATTTTCACACAAAAATTGAAAAAAAAAAACAATAAATTTTGGGGGGACCCATACTTAGAATTGAAACTCAAATTTTTTTTTTTTCGTCGTAGCCATACTTGTGGATACCCCACAAGTATGGGTACGACGAAAAAAAAATATGGATAGGTCAAAAATGATATGAGGTTTCTAAGATCATTTTTTTCTAAACTGAAAAGTTTGTGCGAGAGACCCTTCCAAAGTTGTAAAATGTGTGTCCGTCCCCCCGCTTAACTTCTAAAATAAGATAATGATAAAACTAAAAAAAATATATGATGTAGGTACATTACCATGTCAACTACCAGCGAAAATTGTTTTGAAGTAGTTTTTTTTTTAATACGTCATAAATCGTAAATCGCAACTTCGGTTTATAATAAATAATACCTACTGGTTTGTACGGAACCCTCGATGCGCGAGTCCGACTCGCACTTGGCCGGTTTTTTTATTGTTTAATTCAGCGGGTAATTTTTATGTATGTACAGTGCCCGGCATTTAACTTGGCAAGGTTTTGGAGTAGTGGGGGAAGTTCGCGCATGTTAAAAAGTATGAAATTGTGCGTGCACTAACTTCCCCCACTACGAAAATCTTTGCCAACTTACGTGCCACGCACTGTACACCGACTACTCTATATACTCTGATTTGTGTGATTCTTTATAATACAAAGAGGCCCAAAAATAATAATTCAGTTTGGGTCAGTAGTTTTAATTTTATGAGCATTTTTGTTTACGTCGTCCAAGGCGGTGTTAATAAACAAATATACAAAAGCAAAAACACCGACTTCCGAAATTAAGGTTATTTTATACTTTGTAGTGTTTTGTTTGGAAGTAGGTTTTTTTTTTTTTGTTAGCAATACTTTCTTATGCGTTCAGTAAAAAGTTGTTGTTTTGATACTACAAACAGACACATTTATTTCATTTATTTGTATAGATAATTGTGATAGTGTAATGGCGATTATTTTACCGTTTGATATTGATATGATCTCGAGTTTCCCAAACGAGGCAACTTTCTATATTGTTGGAGTTAATGATGTTCTGATGTAATGCGCCATATTTATTGGTTTTTCTAAATGACGATACCTCATGTCATCTGCCTAGCCTTTTCCCAACCATGTTGGTGTTGGCTTTATTTGGAGCTGGCTGGCATTTGTAGATCTTTGGCAGTCGTTACGAATAGTCAGAAGCCAGAAAAATCTGACACCAGTCTTGCCAAAGAGTACCGTGTTACCCAGTCAATGGGTTGTGGAGGTCTGGTAGGCAGCCGCTCCACGTAAAATACTGGTATTCAGCTGAATCCGGTTTGACTGGAAGCCGACCCCAATATAGTTGGGAAAAGGCTAGGCAGATGATGTTGGCGTTGGCTTTAGTCTAACAGGATGTAGCTGAGTACTATAAGTAACTAACTCCATGGTCGAGTGGTTTAGGCGTTTGCCCTGTGACCCGGTGGTCTTGGGTTCGATTCCAGCGGGAAGCATACTTTGTAAAGTTAGTTTTCCAGTTTGGCTAGGACATTGCAGGATCGAATCACCTGATTGTCTGATAAAAAGATGATTACGTGCTTCGGAAGGCACGTATAAGCCGCAGGTCCCGGCCGCGGCAATAAACCATGTCATAGGCCTTTGGGGCGGTTTAGAAACTCTGACACTAGGGTGTGTGTGGGTCGATAGACCTTACTCTGACCCTACGTTTAACCCCCCCCCCCTCCCCCCGAAAACTTAAGATATCAACTGCTTTCTTTACTTGTTCAAAGTTGACAAACAGTATAGGTACCGTTCCGTTGCCTCCTTCTGCGAAGCAGTCATGCTAGCGAAGGAGGTGGCGGAGCGGGAGAGGAGACCCTCTCGTCCCGGCCGCCGTGGTAGACGCCGCGGGCGTCGGGGGCCACCTGGTGACCTCCGGCCACCGTAGGCGCGGGCCTGTGGACAGCGAGCTATGGGTGGCTCGCCGTCCATCCGTCTAGTGACGACAGGCCGTGTCGACGGCGCGTTAGTGTTCCAAGCGCGCCTCAAAGAGAGTCAGCAACACAGAGGGGCCCGAAAGGGCCGACGCCTGCGCCTCGCGGGATTATTCGCAAGAGACACCGTGGCTCCGGAACACAAAGGGCAATGAAGGAACATGGATGGGTTTTAGTCAGTAGAAGTCTGACACTCCCTCCCGCTACACCCAGGGCGGGAGGAGTCATTGGATGATTTCCAATCCCTAAAAAAAAAAAAAAAATGATACTGTTATCTGTATCAAGAAGCATACTAGGTGATGCTCAAAGAAAATGGTGGTACCTATACTACAAATGCCACGTTTCGTTGGAAGGTAACTGAATCGCTCTAACATAGCGTCTGATATATGCACGTATTACAAAATAAATTCATTCATCCCCATTTCAAGAGCACACAATTCAACAATTAATCGAGAGGTTTGCGAAACACCGTAAAGTAGCATTGGCTTTAAGTATCTGGTGTATTATCTTCAAATTTTGCAGTCAGTTCTGAAATTGAAGACGCAATTTTTAAGTATTTGGCAGTAGAAAGCAGCTATTATGACTATCACCCTACTCCAAAATCTGCTTTGATATATTTACCCATACCTGTTTCCACTGCTAACCCAGAAAGGACGACTTTTTCAAGCCTACGGAGACTTAAAAACTACTTGCGAAATAAAAAGAGTGAAAACAGACTTCCGTTCACGGCTTGGCTCTCATGAATATTCATTTTCAGTAGTTTAATTTTCTTGAACCCCCCTCCCCCCCATAATAAACCTGGCTATGCCCGCGATGAAGCAAGTCAATTAATTCTATTCCAAAGCTGCATTTGACTTACATACATTTCTTGTTTCATTCTCTTATTCTGAAAAGTAGAATGAATCACTGTTAACATTGATCTTAACACAGCTTTGAACTACACAAAAGCATACATAGCGTCCAAACTTTACTGTCCATTGCTTGCTTTGTACTCAAGACATGAATATCCACTCGTACTAACCCGACAATGTACTGCAAAGTTGAGCATTTAATATGGCCAGCACGGAAATCTAATTTGTCACTGTCAATAAACAAGGTCGTGGAGACATTTTTGTTTATTACACCTAACTTTCAAATGATACCATTTCTGGCTTTATATCCTATTAGTCACGGTGAGAACAATAATTGTAATAAGTATCTACTAGTTAGCACTCTACTAACTATATTCACCGGGGTTTGTTTGCGTGGCGAAGGGTCCGAGCATTATTTTGGGATGATAGTTGTTTTTTTTTTTATTTGAGATGGGTTTGCCCTTGACTTTAGTCTTGATCAGAGATGACAGAGACAAAGTCTACGATGGAGCGAGCTTACTCAGAAGGCCTGTTCACTCTAACTTTAAAGAGATTAGGGTTGTAGGCGTTCGGAAACACACACTTATTCGCGCGGGTTTAGAATTGCAAATTTCGTAAGGATCTCTATAAAAGCAGCTATAAAAAAAAGCTAAAAAGCTCGTGGCTAAATAACAACAGCCGCACGGGTCGATTTTTACGATTTTAAGCAACGCTTGCCAAGGTTGGTCTGTGGATGGGTAACCATCTTAACATACTGAGTTTCCTCCGTGCCTCGGAAAGCACGCTAAGCCGTTGGTCCCGGCTGTTATTTATAGATCCATCGGGCCGCAGAAGCCGTAGGTGATACGGAGAAACTATGGACTTTAAGCTTAAATAGTATAACCCTCCAGGACCGCTTCCTAAGTTACAACACTGCACTAACAAAGCCGACCGACCAGCAATTCCCTCTTACGAACAAACAACTTTAGGCTTAATTAAAGAGTATAACCCTCTAGGACCGCTTGCGAAGTTACAGCACTACACTAACAAAGCCTACCGACCAGCAATTCCCTCTTACGAACAAACAACTTTAGGCTTAAAGAGTATAACCCTCCAGGACCGCTTGCGAAGTTACAGCACTACACTAACAAAGCCTACCGACCAGCAATTCCCTCTTACGAACAAACAACTTTAGGCTTAAAGAGTATAACCCTCCAGGACCGCTTGCGAAGTTACAGCACTACACTAACAAAGCCTACCGACCAGCAATTCCCTCTTACGAACAAACAACTTTAGGCTTAAAGAGTATAACCCTCTAGGACCGCTTGCGAAGTTACAGCACTACACTAACAAAGCCTACCGACCAGCAATTCCCTCTTACGAACAAACAACATTAGGCTTAAAGAGTATAACCCTCCAGGACCGCTTGCGAAGTTACAGCACTACACTAACAAAGCCTACCGACCAGCAATTCCCTCTTACGAACAAACAACTTTAGGCTTAAAGAGTATAACCCTCTAGGACCGCTTGCGAAGTTACAGCACTACACTAACAAAGCCTACCGACCAGCAATTCCCTCTTACGAACAAACAACTTTAGGCTTAAAGAGTATAACCCTCCAGGACCGCTTGCGAAGTTACAGCACTACACTAACAAAGCCTACCGACCAGCAATTCCCTCTTACGAACAAACAACTTTAGGCTTAAAGAGTATAACTCTCCAGGACCGCTTGCCAAGTTACAACACTACACTAACAAAGCCGACCGACCAGCAATTCCCTCTTACGAACAAACAACTTTAGGCTTAATTAAAGAGTATAACCCTCCAGGACCGCTTGCCAAGTTACAACACTACACTAACAAAGCCGACCGACCAGCAATTCCCTCTTACGAACAAACAACTTTAGGCTTAAAGAGTATAACCCTCCAGGACCGCTTGCTAAGTTACAACACTACACTAACAAAGCCGACCGACCAGCAATTCCCTCTTACGAACAAACAACTTTAGGCTTAATTAAAGAGTATAACCCTCCAGGACCGCTTGCCAAGTTACAACACTACACTAACAAAGCCGACCGACCAGCAATTCCCTCTTACGAATAAACAACTTTAGGCTTAAAGAGTTTAACCCTCCAGGGCCGCTTGCTAAGTTGCAACACTACACTAACAAAGCCGACCGACACGAACAAACAAACAAACACACATACATTCAAACAATCTGACCAACTAATAACATAAGTTTTAGTAGTGTGACATTAACTGGAAACTTAATAACATAAGTTTTAGTTCGCTGACATTAACTAGAAACTCAAAAGGTAATTCATAACAACATACGGAATTCCGTTTCAATTTATCTGTCATTGATAGAATTCTTTGAAAGTGCGTATGGGTGGGTGGAATTTGAACTGAGTGACTAGTTCATGATTTCCTTACTACTATATTTCTCGTAAGGTATCAAGGATTTTGGAGGCTTCGTGTGACTGGTTTCTTATGTACGACTGTGGAGTTATCAGGAAAACGCGTTAAGTTCTGAGAAATGTACGTCGGTGTATACTATAGTTCCAAGAACACCACACATTCCCAACCACTGCAACCCTTGAACGCCAGAATCAATAGTGGGCGACCACCTGGTAAAATAAACATAAACTAAAACCTATCATAAGTACCAATGCCCTTATAACTGCCTTCCCTGCTATAGTCGGCTCGATATCGGTTTGGAGTTCTATTTTGGGGAAACTCTACAAATAGAGAAATTATTTTTAGGTCACAAAAAAGATGTATTAGGGCTATGTTTGGTTTGATAATAACTGATAGTTGCAAACAGTGTTTTAAAATGTAACTATAACATTTTAAGTCTGCCGTCCTTATTTACTTATGAAATAGCAAATTTTGTAAAAACCAATCCCAACCTATTCAGGAACTAACTGACGTATCTATTCGTGTCGATGCGGACGGGCTATAAATAATAAATTATGTGTACCAAGGTCAACCACGGCATTGATGCGAAAAAGTATTTCTTGTTTAGCACCAATCATATATAATAAAATCCCAAAACCTAATGAACAAATGCCTACTGCAATATTTGAAATACATTAAAAAAAATATCTTGTAAATAAATGCTATTATACCATATCGGATTTCTTAAATGAACGCAATTAATTAATTGTATTCTGCAATTACGACATTTTTACAATTTGAATCTTAAATCTATAAAACCTAATCTGTACAATTTCTTCTTTTTTAAGTAAGTATTACGATGAAAAAAAATGTTTTGTTGTTTAGACTCAAATCTTTTGCGGTTATTTTAAACCAAATATGTTGTTTTTGTACGCCATAAATGGCAAAACATGCAGATCTAACCGTTTCTATAAGACCTTGCACATGTTATGATGTAGGTATAAGTACTCATGTTTTACAATAAAAATATAATATTCTATTTTTTTTTAATACTGTTTCATAAATATTATTTATTTTCTAAATTAACAAATTATACTAAACTAACAAAAGACTACATTAGAGCATCAAAATATTCGTCCCTCACGCTGTCAGTTGGTAATGTAACCAAGAGACTGGCGGCCGCGGCATTGCCACGTTGAATGGCAATGCTTAATCTCTGCCCAAAGTAAGAGCCAGCTCTTGGGTCACGGGAAGTGTCAACCAGCCGTTTCGAAATTCCAATTCCGTCGCCCCACGGCCCTAGGGTTTCAACCCCAAACGGCTCGAAAATATAGTTACCAATAAGGTTACTATATTTACGCCGCTTGAGGTTTTCCGCAGCCGCAGCGGCAGCGCCAGCACAACACGATGAACTAGGTAGATGGGATGGCGCAAGAGTATCGACAAAGGTTGCGTCCCACACTAAAGGCTATTTCTATTCTATTCACCAGAAAAACGCCGAGCTATTGAAGCCCGACGAGTCCCGAAGAAACGATTCAACTGTCTTGGATCCCGCACCGAACTCTATTCAGTCGGCAACTGACATTGTTAGGTTTTAGCCAAGAGGATGCTGCCACGTCAAGCTACGAGTACGACCACACTAAGGAGACGCTACGTACCAGCTACGAGACTACTACGAACCCGCTACGACATGGCTACGGAGATGCTACGAACCCGCTACGACTATTTTCTAAGCAGAGGTGAACCCAGGCTTTTTGTGGGAGGGGGCTTGACGCCGCTGCGGTTGAGTTTTAAAGTAAATACTAAAAAGCATGTAAAATTTTATTTTGCTTAACGCATCAAGCCTCCTAGGATAACCTTTTCGTGATTTCTTCAATGACTTCTTTAGGTTGAATGTAGAATACACAAAGTGAAACTTTTGACCCCCTTAGCGGGTCCTCGATTCAACAATGTTTACAAAGTAGGCGAGCTAGCTCATAGCTCACCGTCCACAGGCCCGCACCTACGGTGGCTGGGAACCACTGGGTGGCCCCAAAAGAGAATTAAACCACACAGGCTTTATAGTCATTGGTGGCCCCCGACGCCCAGGGCGTCTATCACGGCGGCCGGGATGTGAGGTTCTCTCCCTCTTCCATTCCACCACCTCCTTCGATAGCATGACTGCTTCGCAGAAGGAGGTGACGGGCGGCGTCCCATTCCTTCTCGCTCCGGACCATGGATTGGACCAGGGCCGAACGCGAGAGGTCGCCGCCGATCGCCGCTTCGAGAAAACTGCAATGTACACCGCAGTGGAAGTTTAACACTGCGGTGTACATTGCAGTTTTAGATGAGCACCACCCACAGTATTTTTGGATGATTTCTGAATAAGTGGTCTATTTAGATACTTCGTTTTATTTTTCCTGTTACCTTTTAACCTTTACATAAATGAATCACATAGATTCATTTCAGTTTTTGTCGATGAAAATTTTTGAGAATATGCAAATAGCGCTTTTTCATAAGATACCCACATCCCCATTTCAAATTTTTAAGAACCCTTTTCAATCGTATTGTGATCTAAAATTAATCAAAATTTCAAGTTGATGGCATCAGCAGTTCTTGAGATATCCAGCTGTGACAGACGGACACACTTAGTCACAACATAAGGGTTCCTTTTTGCCATTTTGGTACGGAACCCTAGTAAGATGTCGCTACGGACACGCTGCGAAGAAAAAATATTCATCGCTTAAATAGAGACTCCCTACAGAAAACGACAGACAGAGAGGATAACGTTCTTATGAAAGAAAAAAATAAGTCAGTTGACAGGGGCGAAGCCGTCCTCGAAGCGGTGATAGGCGGCGACCTATAGCGTCCGGGCCTAGTCCAAGCCATGGTCCGGAGCGAGACGGAATGGGACGCCGTCATCTCCTTCTGCGAAGCAGTCATGCTAGCGAAGGAGGTGGCGGAGTGGGAGAGGGAGAGAACCTCTCGTCCCGGCCGCCGTGGTAGACGCCGCGGGCGTCGGAGGCCACCTGGTGATTTCCGGCCACCGTTGGCGCGGTCCTGTAGACGGTGAGCTATGGGCAGCTCGCCGTCCGTCCGTCTTATGCAGACAGGCCGTGTTGACGGCGCGTTCTTGTTCCACGCGCGCCTCAAAAAGAGTCAGTATTGGGAGGGGCCCGAAAGGGCCGACGCCTGCCGGAGTCGCGGGACTATTCGAAAGAGATACCGCGGCTCCGGAACACAGAGGGCACTGAAGGAACATGGATGGGTTTTAGTCAGTAAGAGTCTGACACTCCCTCCCGCTCCGCCCAGAGCGGGGGAAGTCATTTGATGATTACCCATCCCTAAAAAAAAAAGGGGCGAAGCCGCGGCGGACAGCTGGTATCGAATAGAATAGAATGCTTGAACATTCTTACACAAACACCCTCGGACACACTCATACGTGGAAGTGTTTCGACCTAAACAAGATGATATAATACAAACCGCAAAGTTCCAAGAATCTACTACTTATAACCAAACTCAAAAAAAATTAAACAATTATGTATTCGTCTTGAGTTTTTTTGCCTAAAACGTAACCGCTGTGAATACTAAGTTTTTTAACTTGAACGCAAGGTCAATGGTGTTGACTATTGACTCAACACAGGCCTCTTAGATTTAGGCGAAGAAACGGCTCAAAATAATCGAACTTCCACAGGGATAATCGGTTGGTTACCGGTTGGTGCCCCATTACATTTGAAATGTCTGACGGGGCCTCTGCGAGTTGGTTTCGGCCCCTCGTACGCCTACCAAAGAACCGGGTCTCCAGGGACTCGAGAAAGAAAAAAAAACGAACTTCGATATTTAGCTATGTTTGCCGAAGTCAAAGATTTATTTGCAGATAAATATGGTTACAAAAGTTGATCCATTGATGGGTGATATCCATTCCTTACTGAATTACGTCCGCGCCACGACAAGCACGCTAAGCCGTTGGTCCCGGCTGTGGGAAGCCTGAAACTCGGATCCCAGTCTTGCCAAGGGGAATCGTAATCCCATTAATTTGTATTTTCAAGTTACTGTGACGTAAAATACTGACTACTCAATTGAATCTGGTTAGACTGAAAGTAAACCGAAACATAGCTGGGAGAAGACTAGCAGAATGCTTTCCGAATTAGGATATACATTCATAGTGAAAGGAGTGGAATTCCCTGCCGGAGTCTGTGTTTCCTGATAGCTACAACCTGGGTAAAGACTGAGGTTGTAGGTATCAGAAAGTCAAGAGTAAATAGGTTACTTCTAGGCAAGCGTGCTCCATCTTAGACCGCATCATCGCTATACATCAGGTGAGATAGTGGTCAAATGTGCCTATCATAGTAAACCTGCGAAATGACTATGAAACTTGAATCAGAATGCTATTTAGGAACGAGAAATGGTCTTCTTGAAACAAGAATCTTTCACTGTCCTCCTGCTCATTGAATGATAGTTATATAGGTGAAAATGTAGCAGAACAGCTACCTGTCATAAACCGACTTCTTCAAAAAGGAGGAGGTTCTATGTTCGGGTTTATGTATTTTTTTTTATGTGTGTTCACCGATGCCTCCGCCAATAGGGAATATGCATGCGATATTTTTATTTGCAAAATAAAACGCTTATTAGCTCTAATAAACATTTTTTTTTGTGCTTGGTAATCATCATCTCATGTTGCTGAGCTGATGATGGACGGTATAAGTTAGGATCTGATGATGGGATCCCATGAAAAATGTTTGTTCAGCGATATTTTCGCCAATTGTCAACCGATTTGGAAGATTCTTGTTTTGTTTTTTTTTTTATTTTTTTTTTATTCAAAACGGGGAAGCTCTTGGCCCAAATCTCACCTGATGGAAAGTGATGATTAGGCCGAATATGGAAGCGAGTTTCACCCGGAATCCTCTAACATAGAGGAACTGGCTATCATACCTCTAATTGCCGGAACACAACAGTGCTGTTAACATTTTTGCAATGGTGGTAGCTTGCCAGGCGGACTTAGAAGTCCTACCACCAACCAAACCGAGCAAAAAATTTGCCCCCGCTGGGAATCGAACCCGGGACTTCTGGGTCTGAATCGGGTGGTATAACCACTAGACCACGGAGGCTTTGTTTAGAAGAATATTTTCTCGGACTGTTCCCATTTGAATTTGGTGAAGATTTGATAAAGAACTTCGGAGGTAGACAACGGAACTCTTCAATAAATGTTTTGTTTTTGGAAGTCTTGTATTTTTTTTTTCATATAATACTTATTTCACGTGCGGCTACACGTGACTGCATGTTTTTTTCGCTATACCAATAACCAAGCAAGGTTAGCTGCAGTTGACTCACATTGTGACAAGCTCTCGATACATTTTGATTGATTGCCCACAAATGTCCGGTTGCCCTTTCTAGCCTGAAGGTTTGATGCAGTCACGTTGACAATGTCAGACAACGTGTTGATGACTCAAACGTCGCTATTAATTAGGCTCTTTTGAGGTGTTTTGCGGATTGTGTCGTTTGTGTTATCATAATAAGCATCGTAATTGCAAAACTATTTAGTCTGTCAGTTAGAGTATTGAAAAATAATGGACACGTATTTTTTGTTTTTGTAAATCAATGAATATTGACAAAGATAAAACGCATCAAAACTCGGGAGTGGGGTCTCGTGACGTAACAACACGCTAAAAATTATGCCAGGGCGTGACGTAATGAGAATTTTAAAAGCGTCGTAACTTCGGCAATTTTGGTGCCCGTAACAAAAGAAAAAACAAGGGTCAAATATTTTTTGATAATCTAACTGACGGACTAATTAGATTTTTTCAGGACACAAGCCCATTGATTATGGTGTACTTTCAATTTCTATTCTTATCCTGATCAGTCTATGATCTATATTTTTTTTATTTTTAGTGCCACTCCTTGTTGCTATCAAGGAACAAGCCCGCCACACATTCCCAACTACTGCAACTCCTGAAAGCCAGAATCAATAGTGGCGACCACCAGAAAAACGCCGAGCTAATGAAGGCCGACGAGTCCCGGAGAAACGATTCAACTGTCTTGGATCCCGCATCGAAATTAATCAGAAGAGTACAGCGGAGGAGTAGGAAAAAATAAATATAACTTCCACTTCCCTCCTTATCTAGCAGGAGACAGATTTGAGTTAGGCCAAGGAGTGAGTTACCCAGTTGTATTGTACATTTGTCCCTTGGTGCCTACCAAGGGACAAATGTACAATTTAATACAACTGGGTTAAGCCCAGTTGCCAAGCACCACGGATTATAAATTAACACTGAAATTATGGGTCCTAATTGTGAGCTACTTTTGATTCCAGTAATAGGTATGGCAAAATCGCCTGAACGCACGGAAATTTGTTCTGGTTTCTACAAGGTCCGTATAGTAAACTACCCCAGATGTAACCTGAATAATATTTAACATAATATTACGTTCAGTCTGCCAAAGAATACACTACAATAAGACGTGATGTGCAGATTGTTCGTATTCAAGTTCAGCTGTAGAACATTGACATAAAGGTGAAGCCACAAGCCTAAAGGAAAATAATTTACTTTTAATAAAATGAGTTGTGGTTAGTCAGTGTTTACTTTGCTAAAGCTCTCTCACTACTCTCAGCGGGATCAAGCCTCGCCCCTCAAACGAGAATCCTGGATCCGCAACTGACTGTCTAAAAGTATGAAAAATTGCCTTTAAAATCATAGTTTATAATTTGAACAAATCACAACTTAATTATCATTTTCAAATGTCACCCAGATTTTTCCGACACCCATAGGAAATATCACCATGTGATACACTCACGGACCTTTCTAAGAACCAAATAACTAAAAAAATACTGCCATATTATGACACACTACGTCAATATGGTAAGAAAAATAGTTCATTAATGACTTAATGAGTAGCCACGAACAACGCCCACACGAGCAAACTGGTATTTTATGTACTCAAGTATATAATGATTGATAATGGTACTTGACAATATTGGCAAAGTATTGCGTCGTAATGCAAAATCCTTGGGTTCTTTTTTTGTTTTTTAGCCAGCGGGTTCTTTTTTTTGTTTTTCAGTGGAAACAATCTGTGTCAACGGAGGTCAGCGAAACCACCTTTGAAAAGCAAGGCGACAATGAGTTTGTCACGTATGGCGTTCATGTGACGTCATGGCATTCCCGTCCAACATGTGACATAAAAAGTACAATTTATAATTATTTTAATGACTCATAAAATCTATGATTTCTTGTAAAACATGTCACCTGACAGTCCGGAATTCCGGATATGTTTTTAAATTCACATCCGTATAAAAAACCCATCCGGTCAGCGATGATTTGTATGCGAAGCTTGAATTTGTGATCTCATACGCTTGATATAGTTCTGATTTTACTGAAGTAATGTTTGTTGGAACTGTTCCTAAGTGATTGAAGGTTTGTGTTTGTAAGCTAGTACTTATTCTATAGCTTGTTATGTTAAACTCACTCAACAAGCTCATTTCGTGATCACTTCGCCCAAAGCCTTCATTTCGACCTATTTCAGAGCTGCAGAGAATCGCACTCCTGACCAGAATCGACCGGCTGGTCTGATCGCTTTGTTGATACTTACTTAAAGTACTTATGGGGATAATATTCAGCTGGATGATAACATAATCGATAAAAATATTAAACGTGTTTGTTGGATCAATGAAGAACTTTGATTCGTATCACTTGAAGATGAATTTATTATTTATTGATAATCAAGCAATATAGACTCATTTTTGACTATACAATAAAACATCATTTCAATTGACAACACACAACATGCAAGACATAAAATAAAATAAAATTAGACTACCTACACGACATACAATTAAAATAACTAGAATTCGGTTCATTCATTCATGTCATAATTGGTCACAAAACCTACCTTTCTGTACCGTCATAGTTGCAAGTAGATATGTATTTATTTATTTGTATTTATCTTAAAATATTATTTAGTATATATTAGCGTCATATTTTTTTTTTGTAATATTTATGTGGATAACTCACACAAATTGATAATAATAGTAATACATTTTGTACAAGGGCGGTAAAAGGGAACAGAAAAACAAGTATCAATTTATATTACAAGTTTAAACGGACCACGAATTCAGAAAACCCATTCGGTTATGGCCTTATTATCGTGTTCTAGTACTTATTTGTAGTTAGGGCTTGCAAATATTCGTCAATTTTGGAATTCGAATATTCGATATTTTTTTGGGGTATATTCGAATAATTCGAATATTATTCGAATATTAAATAAAAACATTAAAGTTTTATAGAAATCATGTGCTTTAATTTCTAAATAGTCTTAATTCTTTAAATCAATATAATATTATTTTTAAATAATATTATTTTAACGCAGTCTTACAAAAACAATCAAAATAATATTTTTTCTGTTATTAGAACAGCTAACATTGAAATAGGCATAACTGCTTGCAGTTACGTTTTTCTATATTTTTTTTTTAAGAATTTTAATGGTCAACTTAATAATATACTGAATATGTATCAATACATATACACTACAATGTTATTCTAATATAATATTCGCAAAAATTGGAAAGTAGAAACAAGTGCTTAAAATATTTTAAAACTAACAATATTTATCAAAATAAAATAATCTTATTTGTTTTTTTCACCCTGGACACAAACACAACACAGTCTTATAAAATCAGTTGTGAGTATTGTAATAATATAATAAAATCAAACAAAACAATAACAAGTAAGTAATGCTTAAAAATATTTTAAAACAAACAATATTTATCAAAATAAAATAATCTTATTTGGGTTATCTACCCTGGACACAAACACAACACAGTCTTATAAAATCAGTTATGAGTATTGTAATAATATAATAAAATCAAACAAAACAATAACAAATGGTGGACAACTGCACAGCGTCACAAAGGCGAACCACCCCCACCCGCCCGCGCGACGGCCGCATCTCCCGAATGTTCCCGATTGTTGCCGAATCCTGTCGTAAACTCGCAACGCCCGCGCTTCGAACGACGTTACCTTGTTTGGACGGCGTGCTTGAACGTTGAATTTTGTGTGACTGTGCACATCAGATTATTGAGCTTTGTGTCTAGGAATTGGTGGAATATTCGAATATCGCAAAATTTCTGTTCGAATATTTGAAACAGTTGATTATTCGAATAATTCGAATATTCGACTATTCGAATGCAAGCCCTATTTGTAGTGCACAAGACATGAGTAATTCTGCCAACCCGACGTCTTGAGAAATTATAATTTTCCTTCAAGAGTACTCATTCTATACCTACAACTAGCTGACCAGCGCAACTTCGTCTGCGTCACATTTTTCATTAAGACTTCGCTCTTATTGGTCATAGCGTGATGTTATATAGTCGAGATATTCTCGATAAGTGGGTTATCCAACACCAAAGTATTTTTTCAATTTGAACCAGAGTTCTTGAGATTAGGCATGTTTTTTTGTTTGGTTCTTGATTGGAGCAAGGTGAAGTTACGCGCGTGTGCTGGGAGTGAGCCCAGCAGTGCTGGAGCCGTGACAGAAACCATGTCTGCTGCATGTTTGCTGTATGCATGGTGTATGCTTGTTTGCATGCTGCATGCTTTCTGGATGCATGCTGTAGGCTTGTTTGCGTCCTGCATGCGTTCTGGATGCATAGTGTATGCTTGTTTGCATGCTGTATGTTTACTGGATACAAAGACACCATGCCTAAACTCTTCAGCTTTATAATATCAATATACTTAGATATACAGGCTATGCAATATACTTAGATATGCATTGCTGTCATACCACGGCAATATTTCGCTAGAATTTACAACAGGTCGTGTTTTAATATCAGAACAAGTTTTCTTAAACTGTCAGGGATTTTAAAAGAACACGTTTTGTTACTAAAAATATGTTTCCTTTGTGATTATACTCGTAAAGTCACACAACTGGTTTCGGTAATAGTTATGAGAAGTATTTTGTTTTTATTGATGGTCGGATGATAAACGTAATCAGGATGTTGCTAGGGGATTTAAATTTTCCGATAAATAAAGAGTCTGTAGATTTATTAGAATTTATTTAGGGGCTTATAATAAATGTATTATAAGCCCCTAACTGAACACAATCGTATGCTATCTTACTAGTCGCGAAATAAGTTCGAAAGAGTCACTGCGGTAGTAAACCCAAAAAGCATTAGAAGGAACACGGATGGGTTTTAGTCAGTAAGAGTCTGACACTCCCTTCTACTCCGCTCAAAGCGGAAGGAGTAATTTATGATGATTTCCCAACACCTCATTGATTATAATCAAAATATTTCCAAATACCATCATCTGCCTAGCCTTTTCCTTGGCAAGACTGGTGTCAGATTTTCTGGCTTCTGACAATCCGCAACGACTGCCAAAGATCTCCAAATGATAGCCGGGACCAACAGCTTAACGAGCTTTCCGAGGCACGGAGGAAACTCGGTATGTTAAGATGGTCACCCATCCACAGACCGACCTCGGCAAGCGTTGCTTAACCTTGAAGATCAACCTGTGCGACTGTTATTATTTAGCCACGAGCTGTATATTTCCAAATACCATACCTAATAAAAACACACCAAATTAATTAAAATTAATCATAAGAGCTTCGGAACTTGAAAATTGGTCCTATTTCCACCCAAAGGTCTATCCAAAGCCATGACAGATATTGGTCCTATAATGAACCCCAAAAAGGACCACAATCCCAATGACAACATTTCGGAAATGATGACCATTACAACGATCTGTATCAGTTGAATTACATTCAAAGCATGTATATTGATCAGTTAGCGGCCATATTTGTGATTCAAGTGGCTCACAATGAGGTCAGGGTTCCTCAAGATGACCGGTCGGCATCTGACTTGAATGTAAAGTCACTATAAAATAAATTAAAAACTACGTAAACTACTGGTTTTTCCCCACACCGTGATGAATGTAGTTTGTCTGCTAAATCGATTTAATTGTTGGATAAATAATTAAATTAGGTGCATTCCAAGCTCTTCAAGGTAGCGGAATTTGTTCGAAACAGTCACCGTGGCACTGGAACGCAAAAGGCACTAGGAGGGACACGGATGTGTTTTAGTCAGTGAGAGTCTGAAACTCCATTCTGCTTCGCCCAAAGCGGAAGAAGTCATGATAAATGATAAATAATATTTATTCTGTAAGTGGGTAACACACTTTCACACGTCAATCTTTTTTGGTCATTTTAAACTAGATGAGGCCGGCGTTACCTAGCTGATTGCTCTGAGAAGAAACGCCGAAACAAACTCAGAAAAGAGTGTCCATGGAGTTTCTTGCACGTTCTTCTCCACAGGACCTACTCTTTGGAACGTGCAACTGCCGCGCTGGAGATAGGGTCGGTGGGTGTTTTATGTTGCAGAACAACCTGCTGCTCTTGTCGCTAGCGCGGCAGGATTAGCTTCATCTATTTGACTGACAGACCTTGACTATTCAAAAGTGCTTGTAACTGGTCTATTTGAAATAAAGGATTTTGTATTTGTAAAGGTCAAAGTCTCTTTTAAAGTCCATACAATCGTACTGGTCAAATCATATGAGAACCATGTAGGTTAATGTCTGAAGTGGTATTTTGAGGAAAGTACCTCACAGATTTGAGTGGACCTGTCTAGACAGTGCAATCATTTGCCAGTTATCGTGTAGCTCAAACTTAGAACTTTAAGGAGCTCAACTACGAAGTCATTTGATGATTTCCCATCCATAAAAAAAAATCCAATCTTTAGGCTGTTTGGAAAATCCAAAGCCCGATGGTCAAATGACGCATTTTATTGGTGGTATAGCTATGGTAGGTACTGCTATTACAAAATACTGCCATGAACCCGAGAATAATTTACAAATCATAGTTGCATTCACTTGTGACTCAGGAGCAAGTGACTTTTCCCGTTTTGCCTTTATTTCATGGTGTAACATAGTCGCAATCTATGACGTAGGTAGTAGTAGCAGTTTTCAAAACTGAAAGTATCCCTGGTTGTTTTGCCGTAAGGTTTTCGGGGTAAAATTTATCAGTCCTAGGGTAATTTACGAAACGTTCCAAGCCAGAGGTGCCGTTTTTATTTTCAATTATCTTTTTAGATCTTGGTGGTGGAAAGGTCTGATATACAGTATCTATGTGGACTAAGTTATCGGTAAGCATCCGCAAATTAAAAGAATAAACTTGGCTCCAATCTGGATCTCTCCAATCTTTAGGGACTTGAGAGGTAGCTAGATTAGGTGATGATTTACTGAAAAAAGTAGCCACTTACATTAATTTTGTGAATATCTAATCTAGGGTACTGAAATAAGCTGTTGAAGAGCCATTACAGTAAATACTTAAATAATCGTATAGAAGTATATGAAACACATGCATTTGAGAGTAACTATTTCACGAAATACAATGCAATTTTAACGTAATAATTGACGAAGATCTTGAATTCACCGGAACTTAGTTGAAAGCATTATAAAATCTGGCCTTGCCCTTGCTTTAACAGCGCTGGCGGTCACTGGCATGAATCTTCACATTCACAAGGTAAAACATCTAGTCAGAGTGATAATTTAAAGTTGCTGGTATTTTTGTTATTCATAGCCGTAATACCCCGAAGGTTCTGATAGGTACTACTCATGTTGATGATTAATATAATAGTTGTGTGTTATGTACATATTATTAAACGCAAATGAATACTTGAATAGATTTATTCACACAACTTAAACTTTTTCATAAACTTTTCTCAACGTTCAAAAGCGCGCGAACACCGACTACCACCGACTACTGTTAAACGTCATAGTGATGTTCCGATAACGCGCGACAACTAGTGTTGTTTTACGTAAGTCGATTTTCTTCATCTAACAGCTCGGCCATCCTGCAATCCTTCGGTCCCCGAAGGAGATTGTCCTCAGCTTGGCACGCCAGCTCAGCAGTATGCTCGCTGCAGGGTTCCGACGGCAATCTTCACCATTTCCGGCAAGAGATTTTAACGCTGTGAGGCCCCGAAGGCAAGCGTAAAACAAAGTTTATATTATAAGGCCCCGAAGGCAAAGACTGAATAACCGACAGAAAGGCCCCTTAGGCAAGTCTTAGGTTTTATGGCTGCAATTTAGGCCCCGAAGGCAATCGTCTGGTGGTTCACGTATATGTGCTGTTAGGCTCCGGAAGCAAGCACGTTAGTAAACGCTGTGAGGCCCCGCTAGGCAAGCGTTTGATAGTTAAATTACAGAGGGTCGTGCTATACGGCTCCGTAAGCAAGCACTTAGGTTAACGCTTTGTAGGCCCCGTAGGCAAGCGTGATGGCAGAGTTAGAGATCATTTGTGCTATAAGGCTCCGTAAGCAAGCACTTAGTTGAACGCTGTGAAGGCCCCGTAGGCAAGCGTGATGGTAGAGTTAGAGATCATTTGTGCTATAAGGCTCCGTAAGCAAGCACTTAGTTGAACGCTGTGAAGGCCCCGTAGGCAAGCGTGATGGTAGAGTTAGAGATCATTTGTGCTATAAGGCTCCGTAAGCAAGCACTTAGTTGAACGCTGTGAAGGCCCCGTAGGCAAGCGTGATGGTAGAGTTAGAGATAATTTGTGCTATAAGGCTCCGTAAGCAAGCACTTAGTTGAACGCTGTGAAGGCCCCGTAGGCAAGCGTGATGAGTAGGCCCCTGAGGCATACGTCCGTCATGATATATAAAGAAAATGGAATTCAAGAGCAACTCACGACTGCTCTGCCAGATCTTCATCAGATGAAGAGTCTCGGTGTCTGTGATGCCAAATCTTAATTTTATCACGGGCAACTATATTTTTGTACGCTCGTTTACCCTTCAAGTACGATGTGACCTCATAGCGATCGTTAGGTAACACAGCTGTAATCCTGTATGGCCCTGCGTATCGCTGGACGAGTTTTCCGCTTGTTAGACCAGGACGTAATATTTTCCGCTCTACCATAACCAACTGACCCATAAGTAGAGGTTCTACCACTCGCCGTTCCTTATCATAGCGTGTTTTCATTTGAGCTGCATTTATTTCAATAGTTTGGGCAGCTTCGTCTCGAGAAGTCGACACGTTTGCATTGTAGACTGCCCCCTGCAATTCATTGGGTAACCGGGGTCTTAAGCCACACAGCAACTCTAAAGGTGACTTGCCTGTCCCTTGACTTACCGTCGAATTTAAACCTAATTGAACCTTTGGCATGTAGGCATCCCATCCTTTTTGATTATCACCCATGTGGGCTGACAGAGAATTTAAAATCGTTCGGTTGAGACGTTCAACCTGTCCATTGGCCCGTGGTGACGCCACTGCGTTTAAAACATGTTTGATGGAGTTGTTGTCGCAAAATTGTTTGAACTCTTTACCCGTGAATGCTGTGCCTCGGTCACTGACAATTCGTTCGGGATATCCAAATGTGTGGCTCAGTTTACTTAACGCGGTAATTACGCCTTTGGCATTTGCTGTAGCAACGGCTTCTAACCACACGAATTTAGTGAATCCATCGATAACCGCAAAAATATATGTTTTCCCATTACTCTTACAAAAAGGGCCCAGGTGGTCCACATGTAAAGTATGGAAGGGCACGGCCACCTTCGGAATAGGGTGTAGTAAACCCGGTTGTTTCCCAGTTGGTTTCTTCGTGAATTGGCATCCTAGACAACTTGTCACATATTTTGTCACATACTTTCTCATCTTCGGAAACCAATATTTAGCTCGTATTGCTTCAAGACACTTTTCAGTTCCCAGATGCCCATGTTCGTCATGATAAATTTTCATAATATGGAATCTCGAACTCTTAGGTAAAACCGGTCTCAACTCATTGTCTATTACACGACACAACCGTCCGTCTACGACTCTATAATCTTTCGATAGTCCCTCCTTCTTCTTCTTGTTGGCCTCTTGTTCTAATTTCAAATTCAGAAGCAATCCTCGAATTTCCTCATCGTCATCCTGTAACGCATCAATTAGATCCTTTTCCTGTATGTGGTGCACCACAGGGTTTCTGCTCAAAGCGTCGACATGTACCATAGAAGTCCCGGGTCGATGGTCAACTTCAAAATTGTACTCTTGTAGATCGAGCCACCAACGAGCGATCCGTGGTGACAAATCCCTTTTCAACCAAGCCATCCGTAAGGCTGAGCAATCAGTCACGACTCGAAACTTAACACCAGAAAGGTATACTTTGAAACGATTGACAGCAAACACCACAGCTAGAGCCTCCAATTCGAAACTATGGTACCTTTGTTCTGCTTCTGCTGTTTGTCGGCTAGCGTAAGCGACAACCTTCATTTCACCAATTGGCTGTCGTTGAAGGAGAACACCACCGAGTCCTGCTTTTGATGCATCGGTGTGCACTTGGGTTTCCCTGTCTGGATGATAAATTGCTAGCACTGGATCAGAGGTAAGGATATCCTTAAGAGTTTTTAAGGCTTGATCTTGTTCAGGTCCCCAGCGCCACTCCACGGCTTTTTTCGTGAGTAGAGTGAGCGGTCGTGCAATGCTCGCAAAATTCCTAATAAATTTCCGAAAGTAACTGGCGAGACCGAGAAACTGTCGCATCTCATGCACATTTGTAGGTGTCTTGAAGTTGGAAACTGCCATAATTTTGTGAGGTGAAGGTCTTATCTCACCACCAGATATTTCATGGCCCAAGTATTCAACGCTGTTCGTGAGAAATGAACATTTGGTTTTCTTCAGTTTGACACCTGCATTTGCGATCAAGGTTAGCACCTTCTCTAAATTAGCAAGACATTCTTCGGTAGCCTTGCCCCAAACTATTACATCATCGATATACACCTCAGCGCACACATGAATTACTGGCTCCAGAATGTCGTTCATGGCCCTTTGGAATACTGCTGGGGCATTGCAGAGGCCAAAACTCATCATCTTATATTGGTAATGGCCATCTGGTGTAACAAATCCAGTAAGTGGTCTTGAATCCTCCGCAATTTTGATTTGATGGTAGCCATTAGCCAGATCTAAGCAACAGAATACAGACTGGCCCACCAACCGGTCTAATAGGTCTTGTATGATTGGTAAAGGGTATCGTTCCTTTTCGGTAATCTTATTAAGTGCTCTATAGTCTATGCACAACCGATGTCCTCCATCCTTCTTTTTCACAAGCACTACAGGGCTTGCAAAAGGGGATTTAGAGTTTTCGATGATCCCCGCCTTGAGCAGTTCGGCAATGATATTCCTTATAATTTCCCTTTCATGGAATGACACTCGGTACGGCTTGTAATTTATAATTCTGTCTTCTGTTAGCTTTATGCTCATCTCTACACTGCAATTACCTAATGCCATTCCATTACCAGAAAAGCAGTGCTCATACTTGGTTAGCAGTTTGTTTAGGGATATCTTCTGATTTTCATTTAAATGATCGCCCACCTTAATATTATCACAACATTGGTCTTCCAATTCTGCTCTGGCAAGACAGTCCTTTTCTTTTAATTCCAGAGTCCGATTTGTCTTGTTGATAAGTTTTATAAAGGCCTGACCATCTCGTAATTCAACACAGTCGCCTATAACATCCTTCTCGCACAATGGTTTTCTTTGTTCACTCAGCTTGATACACATAACACCATCAACAACAGGATCTGGTCTCACCAATACCTTGTTGACGCCAGGAGTAAGTTTTGTATCAGCTTGCGGATACAATCGTATCTTGCCAAAAGACTCACATAATTCAGTCACTTGAGATGCCATTTCATTTTCATATATGTTAAGCTCAGTCGGGGTTTTTACAACAACTATATTCGGTGATTCTGTGAAAGGTTGTCCTATAAGAACATCAACTTCTTGTATGTCATCTTGCACAACATAGAATTGATTGACCTTCTCCACACCATCAACTACAAGAGAAGTTGAAACAAATCCCAATGGTGTTGTTAATGCATCTCCATATCCCTTTATAACAGTTTCATCGTTGGGTATCAGCACCATGTCCTGTGTCTCAAAGAAACTCTGTTTCATGGTATTACACGAGCTACCAAAATCTATAAAAGCATTTGCCGGAGCTCCATTAACAAGCACACCCTTGAAGTACTTCCTGTCTGAAGAATCACAGCATACAGTTTTGACCTTATGTATTAAACGGTTTTGCGTACCCGTTTTAGATTTCTTCCTGCACTCCTCCAGTGTGTGACCATCAATGTTACAAAAAGAACAATGTTTGCTCTGATTTTTCTTTTTGAAACACTCGGCTTCAGTATGACCTGGCCTTTCACAAAATGAACATTTTCGGTTCTCCTTGTTTTTGTGCATTTTACTAGTATTATCCTTGTTTTGGCGACATCTGCTTGCTTTGTGACCAGGTTTGCCACAAGAGAAACACTTTGCCACCCTGTCTGGTCCATGACAATTTTTCATGGATGTTTCAGGTTTGTCTTGCTCTTTGCTAGCAGCTGAAGTGTTGATACTAGCCAAGTACTGAAGTAAGGAATTGGTGTCCCGGCACCCAGCTGATTTAGCACCAATCTCCAATAGTTGGTTCCCAAGTGTACCTATAACAGCTTCAGTAATGATCTCATCACTTAACTGGCATGACATTCCAATCCCGAGTTTAGTATAATAAAATTCAATTGGGTCTTCATTGGGCTTTCTGACTCGGTTCACTAGTTCTCTTATTTGTGTTAGTTTATTCTTAGTGAATGGGAATGCTTTAACCAACTTTTCCTTCCACTCGGCCCAACTCATTTCATAGGATGCTTTGTGTTTGTACCAAGTCTTCGCATAGCCACCTAGTTTAGAGGTACAGTTACATATTAGTGTGCGCTCATCCCAACCATGCATATTGGCGATTCCTTCCAAGTTCCGGATCCAATGGTCAACAGAGACCGGAGAGGTCTGTGGGTCAAACACAGGTATAAAATCATTGCGACCCATGTAGCGAACAATGGAGGGCTGGGATGCATTTCCAGTATGATAGTTAGTTTTCTTTCTCAATTCTCTTATTAGCCCCTCCAAGGCTTCTATCCTGCTGTTTTTCTTCATTAAATCCTTCTTATAATGTTTAGTCTTTTTCACACCGCTTGAGCTTGAAGAGGTGGAACTAGGAGACCTATGTCTCTTCCTGTGCCTACCCATGGTTATAATTGAGATAAGATTTAAATAATAAATTGAACAGTATTATCACTACAATACACTTTATGTAACAACTTGTTCCTTTAAAAGTTTGTACACTTCACACCAAAATAATTGAAATTAAGATTCATTTATATTTCACAAATAATGGTCTGTTTGTATTTTTTTTGTTTATATTATCACTGTAAGTAACTAGTTTAGATTTGCGTTGTTACAACTTTACAACGTCCTTTAGATAATATGAAGTCAAAATCACAGTTTAATACATAAAAAGTAGGTAAGTATATGGATGGACCTCACCAAAGAATTGAAGCATTTGAAGATTGCAAGCAGGTAAAGTAGCATGCACCACACAATCCTCGGCCTCGGGGATTATCACCCAAAGCGCAAAGCCTTGTCTATCTCACCCAAAACCGGAAAATGTAACGAACAAGCCGGTGCGTCAATAGCGCGACTTGTCACAACTTGATACGTGCGTAACACCACACAAAATGTTTATAAATATGTTCGATTGAGCACTAAAAGAGTTAGATAAGCATTTTACAATAAAGAGCATCCATTTTTGCAATCCGAAATTATAGTTTTTCCACTTTTACAAGCACAATGCAATAATGTAACGAAAGATATTCACAAAGTAGTTTCCTTTAGCAAAAATCACACCAAACCGTATGAATTACTATATAAGCGTAAGTAAATCCCACTTCTGAATATTATTAAACGCAAATGAATACTTGAATAGATTTATTCACACAACTTAAACTTTTTCATAAACTTTTCTCAACGTTCAAAAGCGCGCGAACACCGACTACCACCGACTACTGTTAAACGTCATAGTGATGTTCCGATAACGCGCGACAACTAGTGTTGTTTTACGTAAGTCGATTTTCTTCATCTAACACTATGTTAACAAATAAAACTGATTCTGATTCTGTCACAGCCAACTAGCTTAATCAGCCATTTAATTGGCGGCCTAGCCTTTTCATTAGGGGCGTATGTGAAATCCGGTCGGTATCGGCATACAATTGAAAAGCTAGGCCAACTGTCTTGGTTCAATATCGTTTAATGCCCAGCCAAGTAGCGAACAGAAATGTGGATGGATGGAGAGGGAGAGGAAGGCCAAAGAAAAGATGGATGGACTGTGAGAGGAGCGATATGAAAGAAAAGGGAGTTAGTGATAGTTTGAAGGCTGATAGGGCAGAGTGGAAGGAAAAAACGTGTTGCGCCGACCCCAAGTAACATGGGATAAGGGCAGGAAGATGATGATGGTGATGATGCCTAGCCAAGTAGCGGAACATTAGAATAGAATAGCATAGAATACTCTTTATTATTTACACCATATAAGTTACAGAAAAAATAGACGAAGAAAACATTACATAGGGTGACACAATGGGCGGCCTTATCGCTAAGAGCGATCTTTTCAAGACAACCTTTGGATGGATTTGCATTGAGCGCAGGCAGGGAGCGATCCCGACACGGATAGGATTAGAGCGAATGGTATGACGGGAGCTAGAGCGAGTGAAGCGTGAGCTTACCTTTCTTCTTTAATTTAGCTTCCTCCAACCCTCTATCCTCGCGATTTTTGCTTAACCACAAACTTATCTCACTCTCTTTTAACTGCCAGGTGTTGTAGTGGTTGGGTGCAGTTTGGTGGACTTGTCACCACACCTTGGGGTAAGTATAACTACTGTGTGTTGTCTTTCGGCCCTTTCGCCATGGGCACGCTCAGCACAATTTTACTGTACCATTGTTTTTCTTTATTGTATGTCTTCGTTTCTCTTTTTATTTTAATGTTTTTTTTGCTGTTGTATTGTGTCTGTGTGGAATATGTGTTCTATTCTATTCTATTCTTCTTCTGCAAGTTTTGAATTTGTTAGCGTTCCGTACCCGATGGATAACCAATGGAACCAACTAAGCCTCCGCTGTTCATCTGTCCGCTGTACGTCAGTCTGTCAGCGGGCGGTATCTCAAGAATCGTAATAGAATACAGTTTAAATTTTCCCAGAATGTGTATTTCTATTGCTGCTATAACAAGAAATTAAAAAATGAAAGGGTCTGACTCGCAACTGATCGACTTTTTTTGTTGGTTTTCTTACATTTCCTTTTCTATTTAACCTACAGGTCGTCAATAAAACACAGTGTGGTATAAATGTAGTATTTATTTTCCTTACAACTAACTATTTAAACACGTTATGGCTCGCAATGGTCATTTACTTTAACACTAACGTTTATTTATATATTATTTACACATTTATAATTTATAGTTTCTGTACAGTGCTCACGTTTTAACAGCTTGTTGATGGATCGGAATGGTTTACGTGTAGACAGTACATTACCTGTTGATGTAGACTTAACTAATGGTTTATTTGAATGGTATTATGGGGTATAGACAAAGTGTCAGACTGACAGCAATAACAATTCTTGAAAACTCGTTAATGTATCGTGCAGTAAAGTTATATTGGCTTGCTAGCTCGATGGTTTCCATAAAAACTACCGAATTTACCGTGAAAATTGACAGGATCAGGGTCTTCTTGGTTCACAGATAGTGCTGACAGGCTCAGACTGTCCTTTCTGTAAACATCTGAACATGAAAGTTAAGGTGAAGTGAATGTGAAGGGATCTGCAGAGTGATTTTTTTTAAATCTCACAGTGTAAGCTTAGATAAAGTTGGCTGTCAATCCATACAAACAAGCTGGAATTACAGCAGTGTGATTCTGTGAACAGGCGAAGTGAACGACAAGTGAACTGTCAAACCATACAAACAAGATGGCTTGACAGTTCACTTGTCGTTCACTCCACCTAAGTTTACATGGCGAGATATTGCCAGAATAGACCGGCTGTCATTGCTCTTAAGGTGAATGCTCCAAACAGCCTGCGAAATTCAAATTTTCTTACGTTTTCTCAAAGTTCATAAAGGCGTAGGAGCAAAAAACAAAGAAAAAGACATTCCTAGAGCTTTATGAACTTAGAGCGTTGTATTGATGATTTTGATGATTATAATTCTGTAACTACTTAGATCTTACAGCCGCGAATAATATTTTAATCAACATACAACCTAGCACTGGCCTGCAAATTGCAAAAAACTTTGAATTTCGCAGCTGGTTGGAGCATTCCCCTTAAAGCTAAAGGTTGAGATCACTTCACGTTACTCTTCACGGTGCGAGGTTGACAGAATAGAACTGCAGATAAGCTTGCTGCACTAAATGTTTTGAGCTGCGCTTGATATTCTGGCACTTTGAGAATTGTTGTCGCTGATGGAATGCCACTTTTTCTATGGCCTATACTCTGCCATACTATTGATCAATAAAAGGAACCTTACTTTTCAACTTGGGTTCTGTATGTAACAAAATTTCAGATTGTATTTTGCTTTTTTGTCTGGACTGTCACAAAGCGTCGACAACTATAAAAATACCTTTGAAGACATCGCAAGGAATGGATTGCACTAAAGTTCATTTTAATAAAATCTTAAAACTTGATATATTATGTAAATAAACTAGCTACATAATTTGAATATGAAGGCAATCAATAAATTGTTATTAAATATCATCTTTTGATGCAAATTAGTTTCAGTTGCGTAAGCAATGTGTTAATGAAAATAATATGAATTATGACTTTATTTAAATGAATATAAGACTGCATTATAAGTTTATAACTCTTTGTTGTAGATATAGAATTTATAATTAATTACACAACAAGGGGACAGGCAAATTAATTAGTCGTAGGTACCTATTTAGCCTGTTACTTCTAAACAAGAAATTCGTTTACTAGTCAGTTAAAATGACTACTTTATAAAATTGACGACAATAACACATCATCTATATAGCCAGTGCAAAATATAAAAATTATAAAACGAAATCCTCCGCCGCGTCTGTCTGTCTGTCTGTTCGCGATAAACTCAAAAACTACTGCACGGATTTTCATGCTGTTTTGACCAATGGATAGAGTGTTTCTCGAGGAAGGTTTTATTATATAATTTGTTAGGCGTGCGAAGCCGCGGGCATCAGGAAGTTTATTTATAAACCACTAAAGGAACACTTTGAATCTGTTAAGTACCTACGTCCTAGTCAGTCACAACAACTATGATTTATGTGCGAAAACCATTATGTATTTAAATAAACAAGTAATACAATCCAAGTGATTGATGTTGATTTGATGATACCCCGGCATCAGATCCACGTGGATAAAATATTGAGAGATGTTAACAAAAATGCAGTTACTATTATTACCATTCAACGTGGCAATGCTGCCAGTGTTCTGGGCAATTTTGCCATTGTAAGCAATGTGGATAATTTTTTTATGCCCAATGATTTATTTTGTTTTTGTACGCGTTTGTACATAATTTAGATACTATAGATTTATCTTTAGTTTATGATGTAAGTATATAAAATATTATATAAAAAAAGCAGTTTGGAAAATTAAAATGATCTGCTAGTGCAACCCACTCAAAAATAGACCAATTGTTTGATATAATGACTACAAGGCATGTTATGGCTTTACTTATTCTTACATAACTATTATACTAACTATTTACAAAAAGATATAAATAAGTTTTATATTTGGTGGAATGTATTTTGTACACTCTGTGTCAGTTTTATTTAGTTCCGTTCGAGGAACAAGTGATTGCATACCTTCATTCGTCAGCAGGGTTGTTTTTAAGATCCCCATGACAAAAATGGTGGTCTTTAAAACATAAATTAATTATTCAAGTAAAACAATAATCCTAAATAGCAGATTTTGTCGTATTTGTTAAAATCGTGTCAGCTATATTGCCTCGAAACATGATTTTCTGCAGTTACTTGATAATTGTTTCTCTTATAAGGTTTTGAATGTAAGCATACACTCATATTTTTTCCTATTTATAGGCACGTGTGTGACCACTATCTCACCTGATAGTAAGCGATGATGTGGTCGAAAATAGAGCACGCCTGCCTAGAAGTAACTTATTCATAGATTTAAATGAGCACCTGCCATTTTTGTATGAGCAACAATTTGCATGGCAGTCACCTTTCACTGCTATTCTCAAGACATCATCAATTTCGTCACTTCTACCAAATTCCTCAATTAGATATCACAGTCAATTACTGGATATAGGTAATGCGCATTTGCTTCGACGACAAAATCGAGGCCCAATTCTCCAATTCAAATCTATTTCGACAAATTCAAAACTAGCTGTGATTCGTTGATCAAGTTTTCAGCAACTTGTTTCGAGACGATATTTTTTTCCAGTCACTGGGGGTAAATTCACCATCTTCTACTTTTCTTGCTTTTTTCTTCATTCATGATTATTACTTTCTTAGAGCAACCTGTTTGCTTAGGTTTACTCTAAGGATTGTTAATTCTCTGTTTTGTTTGTTCATCGGTGCTGTAGATCAGTTGGAGTGGTTCCTGGCAGGGTGCGGCGTGTGGGAGGCGTGCGGGGGCAGGTGCGCGTGCGCGGGGTGCGGGGGGTGCAGCGCGGGGTTGGCCACCGCGATGATACTGTCGCCTCGCGCTGCTACCACTTGGGGACGAGATTCTTCGGCATCCTGGAATGATATAATACAATAACATTATTTAAGTTTCATTGCATAGTAGGTACGAATGACTACTTTTTTTTGTAATTAATTTGTATTTATAAAAATTTTCTAAGAAAAGTTGGATATATGGAGAACCGACGTGATTCTACTGTTAATAGGATGTACAAAATCAAATTTTAAATTGTAAAGCAAGAAACAGCACTAATAACGAAGTACTTAATAGGATGAAGTATGAAGCTCCTTAAATTGAAAATTCATTCTAAGACAGAATCCTAATAATGAACAACAGAAAAACGTCGAGCCACTGAACCTGAGCCCAGAATTAAGGAAAATAAATAATGAATATAGAGATAATAAAATTCAAAAAAAAAAAACAAAATTCAAAAGTCAGCCGGCCAGCACTTTTTGAACGTCAAGTTCTACAAAAGACAGTCTCCCAAAACGCCCGCCCGTCACCTCTTCCTAGTGTTTAGCTGTGGAGAAGAAGTGGCCAACAAACTCCCCAGGAACACATCTGTCTGTTACGTTTTAGGAACTAGAATTTATACAATGAATAGAATGCAAAGTGACATGACACAAAACAAAAAAATATGTAAGAGAAATAAGAGAAGCTTACCGGTGGCGGAGTACTTGTGCTGGAATAAGAACACCTGGAGTCGGCGTCATCACTCTCAGCTTTCACGCCCCACCAACTGGAAACAAAAGAAAATCATTATAATTATCTTCACATACATAAATATTAATCTAATTGGACAGTTTTGACGCTTACCGATAGAGCAAAGTACAAAATCCCCGTGGTCGAAGTCGCACAATATGTATATCAAAGCATATAATTCTGATTAGAAAGACTATACGTTACCTATTGGAATTGCTTCGGGCCGCATCAGGACTTGCTCGGACACCGTTGCCCTCATCAGCTTCCTAGATATAACAAAAATAGGTTTAATTTACTTTACGTCGCTAAATGTACGTTTTTACTTTACTGTTAAAAAATCAGAGGGAATTTAAATAAACTTAACAAGGAAAAAAAAATAATGAGCATGCAAACATAAAATTTTAAATACTTTCTACTCACCGGATCAGTATTTTGCCATAACCATTCTAAAACAAAATGTTCTACAGTGCATACCAAATAAATAAGAATTAGAACAGGCGTTTGATTGAGTCATGCTTACCTTTTACTATAAGAATGCAAATAAAAATTAATGCAAATAAGAATAACGTAATGCATGTACCAAAAATATAGGTAATTTCATAAAATACCAGATAACAGATGAGAGTTACAACAATTTCGTTTGAAACTTTTTGGTGTACCCCAGGGTCGTTTTTGGCCCTTTATTTTTTAGTCACTAGTTACAATTTAGTTGCCTCTTATTGAAACAGATAATTCGAAATGAATTACCTATTCGAATAAGAAATTAAATTGTTTTTTCCGATCCGATCCGAAACCAATGATTCGTTATTAACGAGTGGCCTTGTACACGTGAATTTAGGAATCTTTTGATAGTTTTAATCAGAAGCCGGGCTTAATTTTTTTTATACATTTCAATATATTTCTCTTGCAGTTTTTTTTAGAAATCGCTTGAATTGGTAAAAAATCAGTAAAAGATATTTTTATCATGAAATTATTCACACTGCAATGCATGCTTAGTGCTGGTTGGAATTCACAGTTTTTGAAATGTATTCTACATTGAAGATTTAAGTAACCGAATAACAAGAGCCAGTACAAAAGTAAACAAATACTCTTGACTCGTTATGTCTAGAATATAATTTCAAAGATTCCACAACCCACGTCTCCCGACCGTGCCGTCTACATATCCCCTAATTTGTTCCATAACTATGTTAGTTGTTATCAGTGGCTATATCTTTATAGTTTTATCTCTAATCAGTGGCTATATCCTTCCCATCCCTAGTGTTAGTGTTAGTCGGTGAGGTCTACAGTGGGAGGCGCGACCTGTCGCGGTCGCTTCGGAGGCGTCTCGTCCTCGTCACGCTCCCGCTCCTCGCCCGTTGACGCTGTTGGTGGGAGGCTGGAAAGAGAAAAAAGAAAGGTTAGTTTTGTATAATGTGTTAGTTCTACATAATAGGCCAGTGCCTGCTGGTCCTGTAAAGCAAAGGGAATTTTAAGGAATATGGGTGGGGTTTAGTCAGTAAGAGTCTGACATACCCTGCCGCTCAGCCTAGAGCAGCGAAATCATTATTTGATGATTACCCTAAAGTTAACTCTAGGTGCACACGGACACCTGAGATACCGCGGCTCCGGAACACAAAGGGCAATGAAGGAGCATGGATGGGTTTTAGTCAGTAGCAGTCTGACACTCCCTCTCACTCCGCCCAGAGCGGGAGAAGTCATTTGATGATATCCCATCCCATAAAAAAGTACCTACTGGAATGTAATAAAACAACTTTGGAATTATAACTTTTGGCAATCTTGAACATAAACTTGCATACATACAATAGAAGGACAATTACGAGAGAGGATGCAGCTTGTTGACCATTCTCAAGTGAATAATAAAACATTTGATTTTGTTATGAAACACGTTAGTGTTTTCATGGATAGAATACTAATAGGACCGAAATGTAGTTTTAATCTATCTCACGTGTTCATCAATGTGTTCTTCCTCTTCAATCTTTCGGATGATATCACGTTTTGTTAGACGTATAGCTAGGTCATCATTATACCAATCACATTCAGCATCAGTCACTGTTGCACTGAAAATAGTTGGTTATTTTGTGCACGTTCTAATCGCAGATTCCTAAAGGTTAAGGAAAACCACAAAGTGGCGACTGCAGTTGCATTTTGTAATACACTTCTAACACCTATAATAAATTACTCACCCATCCAGAAATTTCAATATTTAAAAAAACAATCTCGTAGTGTATCTACAATCTTTCACATCAATCTTACATCGGACAGGTTTATTATCAAAATAAAATAAATTGTCAATTGCTAATCTAAGTTCTGCTATAGTGAATGTAGATAAACGTATAGTTTCCTAACACGTAAAAATACCCTGACATTATCTGTATCATTTCCCTTGCTTATTACGCCATCATCAATAGCATCTTATTCATCATGTCAGTATCAACACGTAGGTTCGGAAATAGCGATAATCTGTCTGCTGTCCTTTACAGCCCAATTGCGGGTACAACCCTTTGGTTGATCTGAATACCGTACTTACCCGTGCTTCGAATAATGCAAGCCAGCTCTCCTGACTAGCTGTCTCGCCAGAGGGAAGAGCTCGTCCCTCCGCGTCAGGAGTGCTGGCACACAGCGACAGATCTGAGCCGCTGCTTCGTTCACCATCACCTGGGGATTGAGAGGCAAAGATCTTAGTGAATAAGGCTTTGAATCTTCACGGTCTTATAAAAGACTAGATTATAATTAGTAGTATGATGTAGATTAGAATCGACTTCTTAATATTCAAGTACGACATTTTAACATCTATAGTAACATCTATTATTACGAAATGCATACACAAGTTGAACTTACAACTTATTACAAATGTAGGCCTTGCAGCGGTTTCCAGGCTGTAATCTATTACTTAGTTTTTAACATATTTTAACAGCTACATATGATCAATGCTTTTCCGGATGATATTAGCAGAAATAATCGTAAAAATATGATAATTTCCATAACTATCGATCCACTTATACTAACCTCATGTAGCGTCAACGGCTTCTCAGGCTTCCTCTTACAGTCAAACCTCCCGTATATCGCCGCGTACTTCCTGATCTCCTCCATCCTTCGAGGATCCGACTCCGGCATCATCATCACCAGCTCTAGATCCTTGCACATCTTCTTCTTAGTGTTCTGTGGCTTTGGCTCCAGCTGGGGTAAATGTTTGCTCAACTTCTCCGCGGCTGCCGCCAACTTTTGTACATGAACATCTAAGAGTACTGGTGTCAACTGAACTGGTGATGTGACGGAACTTGGACTGGAACCAGCTGATGCTGGAGGACAGGCACTTTGTGGGGAGAAGGATCTAGAAGCGGTGGATGTTACAGGGGCAGCGGGAGCAGGGGATGGTGGTAAGACTATTTTAGCGAATGTATTTGCTTGGTGAACAGGACTGGCGTTAGGTGCTGAGGCGGTGGAGCCACAACTGTTGTCAGGTGCACCGGGAGAAGGACTGTACATTGGTCTACTACTCTCTGGAGAGGCTACAGATCTTGGTAGGACGTTAGGGATCGACGAAGGCATGTTGAGGAGTCTTTGGTTACACTGGATGAAGGGGTTCTCGGTAGGACATAGATTAGGAACGATTGGTATTTGGAAGAGAGCAGGGTTGTTGACCCATTCTTGAAGAGCTTTTTGTAAGCGTCTGACGTGGAGAGGCTTGGAAGCCATGCCGACTAGGGCCATTATTTCGAGGAATTCTTCCTCTCCAGCGTCACAGAGTTGCTGTACATCATCTCCACCTGAAACGAGAAATTAAGAACTTTAAACCAAAATTTTCATTTAAAAGATAAATGTTCTCATCCCTTACGTTAATGTAGCCATGCAAACATATACGTATGAGCCAAACGCAAAGCTACATTCAAAAGGAACTCATTAAAAATAAAAATAAACTCGATCCAAGAAAGTAAGAGAAGAATAATTATTTCTCAGAGTCCAAAAAAACGGACCGCGATATCAGTTCTTTAGATTCACATGACAGAAAAAACTGGACCATTGTTGCAAACAGATAGATTAGTCCCAGAAGCATTAATATGCAAGACTTTCTTGCGGCGCCAGTTCATTTTGCCATGATTGTTCCACACAAAAACGTGAGATATCGTAAAAAAATAAGAGCTCACACACTCACACCAGTTTTAATTTAGGCAAATATGCAAATACCTACGTGACCATTTTGCAAAGGGGCGCCGAGAAAAAAAACAAAAGGATAAGGCTGACTGGCCAAACCCTTCCTTAGCTCCAGTAATCGGCGGTATTAAAAAAGTAAAAGATTAAAAAAGTAATTTGCATGTCGACGCTGAGCGCGCGTTTTTTACCGGTATGGAGATTTTGTCGAGTTTTTTTTTCGTCGTTTTATTTATTTCGTTATGAGAAAGTGTTTTTTCTTGTGTTCCTATGATCTTGCGTTTTGTATGGAGGGACATGTGTCATCACATAGATCTTTTGATAGCATTTTTTTTTGTTTTGTTTAATAATTTCATTAAATTATCTGATGTAGGAATATTTATGGGCAACATTATATCTAAGCATTGAATGATTAAATAAAACTCAAGTAAGTAATCATTTTAGCAGATATATATACATATAGATGATGCGGGTGCGCCCGCTTGTCAAATTATATACTAAAACATACCTCGAGATCTACTAGGTATATCCATTGGTGAAAACCGCATGGGAATCGGTGCAGTAGTTTTTGAGGTTATCGAGAACAGACAGACAGACAGACGCAGCGTAGGACTTCATTTTATAATATTTTATGTAGTGATGATATAAGCATGGTAGTAAATTTTTGTGACACACAATTTACGTTTTTGCCAACTTGATGGAATAAAGTAAAGAGAAGGTACTTCTAGTACCTAATAATTATTATGAGACCATGAAATACTTACAAAAGCAGGAAATCTGAGTTATTTATCCTTACTAATACTACAAAAGCCACAGTAAGTTTATTTGTTTAAAATTACACTGTCTCGCCTAAATAGCCGAACCGATTTTGATGAATTTTAATGGTAGAAAGATTGACGGGGTCCTGCAGATGGTTATAGGTAGGTACTTAAACGGGCGCAAAAACTAGAATTTAATTTTGTTTTTATTTGAGATGGGTTTGCTCTTGACTCTGATCTAGGTCTGAGATGAAAGAGACAAAGTCTATGATGGAGCGAGCTTACCCAGAAGTAGGTTGCTTTATACTCTTTATTTGCTCATACTGCCTATAAGTGGTAGACAGAAGTTCACGGAGTTATGTTTATAAGCTAAAAAATACCAACCCATTTCAAGTAGCGTGTCATAGTATGCCAGTAAGCTGGCTCGCTGCATCACTCTGTACAGTTGCAACTCTGCCTCGTTCGCCGGAGCTGACGTCACCACCACTGGAACGAAAGAAATAGACGGTTAGGCATAGACAAGAAAGTTTGTCAATTCAAAAACCTTTTTTTCAAATTAGGTCGAGATCCAGTACAAATTGAACGCCATACGGATAGATATAAGTTCGTACAATAGAGTTTTGTAACTATTTGTTTTTTTTAGTCGGTTTGAAAAATAACTTTCTTATGAAAGTACTTTTTCTCTTGCTTCGCATAGACTTCGTAACATTTAGAGCGTTCAATTTAAATGTTTTTTTGTATGAAAACCTGTTGAACTAAAATAATGATGAATTTTTAAAAGACATAGAACTAAAGTTGTTGATTATGATGTTAGTAACATAGTCCAGCTAGTCTATTCTGTAAATATCCATTTCGATATCGACTTCACCTGAGTGACTAAGCTTACAAAGTGAACTTTATTTCACACATCATAAGGTCTTATATTTATACGAATTTGAAACTCACCTCGGATTCCGCTGTCGAGACACGAAAATGTTGTTACAGAATAGCACTGCTGAGAGGTTGTCGGCGTTTTATAAATAACCCTGTATAGGTATTATACGTCAGACACCCGTGCAATAACGGTCATTGACCCCATAGATTTATTGAATTTCAAAATATCAAAAACTTTGACGTTTTCCAGTAATGAAAAACGACTCATAATTTATTGGTGGAGTATCTGCGAAGGGATATTACGAATAAACCAATGTACTTTATTGCACGCTTATCTGGCGCCGACCATAGATTAAAAAGTTATTTCGTATTGTTTCCTACTCTGTTTCGCGATGTTGTTTATTTTGACTTATTAAAACCTCCGGTGTTAACTTGTGGGAATATTTTCATCGTGTCTAAAATCGCAAAATGAACAGCTGGATAAAGGGTTTTCTACTGTTTTAGAGTTTTTTTTTTTCAATATTTTCTGTTCCCAAATGGCGTAAAGTTTGTCTTCTAGTAATACTTATAGTAAATATTTATATAGCGGCGTCGAATAATCCCACAGTAATTAGAAACAACAAAGTCAAATCTATTTAAAAACTATCGTGAGAATCCTGGTACCCACAACACAATTTAAATCTTTCCTTGGGTGCCAGAATTCAATACAAGTACTTACTACAGACACGATTGTTACTCTCTAATATGTCTTTTTTCTTGTTGCATAATAGTAATTGTTCCTACCTAAATGTTTTATTGTAGGTACTACAACATAGACCATCTAAAAAATATTTATAAAGCTTTTTGATTTTCAGACGTTATAAAAAGCAGTTCTATTATTTAGGACGCGTTCAAGATTTAAGTTTTCAAAAAGGAACGGCAGCTGTTGCAGTATGTAAAAACTAGACCACAATGAAATGGTTTTAAAACTTAAAACTAAGACCGATAAGTTTAACCCTCAACTTTGCCCTCAACCCAATCCTACAAAATGAGCGTCTATCCCATCTCAAAATCTATTAAAAACACGAAAAACAAAAATGTTCTAGAACAAAACCCGATCATTTGCGTGTCTCAAACAATTTGAACAACCAGGAATCGCGTGAGGAGACGCGCATATAAAAAATAACCCCTTTTATAGCAACCCCTGCCATTACCGAAAAGAATAGAGAATGAACGACCGTTAGTAAAAATAAATGAATAAGTTTTACATAAAGACTCCTTTGTTGGCGGACGGAACCAATGCAAAGTGTGCGCGGGAAAAATATCGATCTGGGTTGCTAGGAAAAAAAATGTTGACACCCCTGCTAGTGCACTATTGGGTTTTGTGTATTAAAAAAAGATGTGGGGTGGTTAGACTCCACCCCGGGTCGCGGGTAAAAAATGTTGTGATGTAAAAAAATGGTTGAAAAAAATTTTGGGTTGTCGTTAAATAGGCTTATGTAATTGTTTATGTAAGACATTACATATATGCACAACTATTCTATTATCTACAAGCTTTGGATGCAAGGTAATCCTAGGTACTATTGTTTTGCGAAAGTTTCTGAGGTTAATTGGATTATTGACGGATGATGTTTGTTACTCTTTAGACACACACACTAGATATTGAACGCATTTTGAAGAGTATTTGTCCAACTCTACTTTTGCCTGAAAACCTGGCATGTAGATTTTGCCAGGCTGATCAAAAAGTAATGATAAATAATAGGTTATTTTTCTTTTTGCTCGGCGCCTATAAGTCATAGCGTGATGTTAAATAGCCTGTAGCTTTCTTCAAGAATTGGGTCATCAAATACAAAAAGATTTTTTCGAATCCGACTGGAAGTTCCGGAGATTAGCACGTTCAAACATACCAAAAAAAAACTCTTCAGCGTAACTAAGTTGAAGATTTTTTTGTATGTTTGTTGAATCGGTCGATATTGTCTACCTATAGGTAAGTACTAATAATAATTAACATATGAACCGATTTTTTATTACTTATGGATCAGCCTGATAAGACATCTACTGTAGTGCTATTCTGTACCAACATTTTCGTGTCTCGATAGCGGAATCCGAGGTGAGTAGTAGAGTAGAGTAGTCCCCGAATAAGTTAGGATTTCATTTGCCCAGAACTAAAGGAGACGGATACAAGGCCGAAGGCTCAGATTTGCTAGGTCCCTTTCACTAGGTACATAATATTTTATTGGAAGCCAGGGGGGTGCAACTGCACCACCCCCCCCTTGCACCCCCATCCTGTCTCCCATGGATAATGTCTAAAATCTTCAGAAATATACTAGTTATCTTCCGTACGATTAATAATAAAAAAGTCTAACATAAATCAAATTATTAAAAAACAAAAAACATAACAATATTATAATTCGCAAAACATTTTTTGTTTCTACACTAATAAAAAAAAGTTCACATGAAAAGTATGAGAACTCATTTCTTCGAACTATAAACTTAACCCTATCTCTGCCGACGCACTTTTTTAACGCTAAAAAAAGTACTTCTCAATCATCTGATGTCCAAAAAATACATTAGCATAATCTTTTTGAGTAAAAAAAATCGCCACAGTCGTATGCAAATTTCGATTTGATGTAAAGGGTAGGAGCGACCAGAGAGTAGCTTTGTTTTTTTTTTCTCTTTAAAAAGTGGTCACGTAGACATTTGCATACATGTATGTATTACAAGATAATTTTATGCATGTCTCACGATGTCTTGGAGTTTTTTGCTGATTAGTAAAAAGTTTTTTTCTTGTCTTCAGTTTGTTAGTGCACCTTTGTTTAATTAGAGTGCGGTACTTATTCGTGAGAAGATACGGAAAGTGTTTTTTGTAAGATTCGTGATGCGTTTTTTTAAAGTAAATTATTATTTTATCTGAAAATTTGACATCTGTCACTTTAAGCCTTAACTTAAAGTTTGAAATAATTCAAGATATTTTGCTAAAAAAATTTAAAATGTATCAACATAGTGGCCGCAGATGCCAAACTGACATTTCAAACCTATAATTTAGGATAAAAGATCTTGATAATATGTACAACGTTATGGTCAAAGTTATTTTCAATTAATTAGAGCAGTTCTGCTTTCCATTAATTGAAACATTCTGGTATGAGTAAACTTAACAAAAAAGGCCTAGGAAGTCGACACAGCCTGTGAATTAACATACTGAAATGGTAGCCATCCGGTCATTTTTATCAAATCGTTGATCATTAAGACTATGCAAATGGCGCTGAATAGAGGAAGAGCTGGGTCGGAATGGACACGTGAGGAAAGCTGGAGCTCTGGCTAGATTTCAAGGGGTTGGTTTTTTGTAGGAACGTAACAGACAGATGTGTTGTTGGGGAGTTTGTTGGCCACTTCTCCTCCACAGCTAAAACACTGGGAAGCGGTGCCGGGCGGGCGTTTTGGGGGACGTTCAAAATTACTTCTGAATTTTGAATTTTTGCAGTAATTCCTTGTGTATGTTTTCTTACTTCAATATTATGTTCCGTAGAAAACAATAATAAAATGATTAAGGCTGTTCTCATGAAACCCAATAATAATATTACCTATTAAAACCATTTTAATTATTTTTTCAATTTAATAAGCTCCTGTAAAGTATAGATACATATCTAAAAGTCTAAAATAATTGATAAAAACGGATAAACTATTTTACGCAACATTAAGTAAAAATTAAATATTAACGCTTTAAAAAATGACTAAAATTCTCGCAGAATGATAAAGACTCCAACCAATAAAGTAAGTAAAAACAGAAATTCATGCTACCAAGCAGAAACAAGTCAATTATTACTAAGCCCCTTTTATGAGAGAGACAAGATCCCACAAACATCCAAACTAACATCAAATCAATATCAAATGACATAACAAACTGGTAATAAACTAATTCCCGCAAAAGAAACACAAAAATTAGCATAACAAACAACTTCCTATCTAATTACCTACTCAGTTACCGCAAGATACACGTGCAACTCGCACCGTGCGAAAATATCAACTAATTCCTCAATACAGTAATTAGCCTGTGAGGGTTAAATCGAAAGGAATTAAAAAAAAACTTGATCCTTATTCTATGGTGTGCTCGCGCATAATTTGAACGCATCTTTATTTTGGCGGGATTGTCTTCGGTTCTTTGGCGTTAAGATTGTTTATTGTTTAAATTATTTTTAACTGTTTTAAGCAAAAAAAATATATGATTAATAAAATGCAAAAAATAATATTATTAATTAGATACAGATTCAAATTAAATAAAATTGATTGAGACACTTAACCTACAAGAAAAATAAAAACAATTCATATTTTGGACTTATGAAGTTATAGTTACAAATAGCAATAGATTAGCAATAATTAGAAAGAAAGTAATTATTCTCACAGAACTGACATGCATACAAACATGCATGCATATAGGCTTATTATGGTTGATACCAGCCATAAATAAACAATAACTGATAAAAAAATAATTTACAAAAGCTCGAACATCTCACAAAACGTCTTCACATCATCAGTCGTAAGATTAACGGATAAACAAAAACATTCTATTGTCACGGATTTGAATAAGCCACACAAAAAGATTCGCTATGAAAAGGCGCTAATGACAGAAGCAAAACAAAATGGCGGGGTGTGCTTACGCATGCCATTAGATCCTTTTTAGCACTTGCATGGTGATTGATATGCGTAATATCGTGAATCTATGAATATTTATGCGATATTCGGTATTATACAGGTTGGGTACACGGCGTAATTTTTTTAAGATTTTTTTATTTTGGTTTTTTGTTGATAAACTTCCGTGCGAATTTTGCGTTGGATGTGTCTATGCATCTTGTTAAAAATTTAATGAGTATGTTTTTTTATAGCCAAAATTAAAAAGTTAAACCAACGTGTGAATCAAAACAGTACGAAATAAACATGGTTGATTAATATTTTTAATTACATAATTGGTAACCTGTGCTTTTACGAAGACATGGTAAAAAAAAACAAAATGTTCGTTTTAATCGTTTCTCTCAATCTAATTAATTAAAGTAAACCAATTAGAGTTAATGAAGCATAGGTGAGGCTTAAGTGTCTCAATCTAGGCTTTTAGTCTTACAAATAGGTATTTGAAGAAGTATGTTAGGTTTTTACTGCCACATTGATAGAACCCAAGTAGAACTGAGATGAGTTCTCAGTAAGAACCAATTTGTTAAGTTGATGACACTTGCACTCAATCGATTTCAAAAGCGATAGCGAAAAAAATTATCGAGTTAAGTACCAATATCTAGATGTAAATACCTATTTTCACCCCTTATCTTAAAAACTACTTATCCATGTGACACCTTCAGAAATTCCTAATTACCGACATGCGACACGGTTGGAGCAGTGGTTGAGCGATTGACTGCTGCGCAGCATGTCCCGGGTTCGATTCCCGCACGGAACAAATATTTGCACGACCTACATGTATTTGTTCCGAGTCTGGGTGTTTTTCTATCTATAATATGTATGTTTACAAAAAAAAAAAGTTTATAACTTTATTAACTTTTTTTTTCTCACCACAATATACATAAATAATTACATTCGATTCATTTTTTTTTTTTAATAATTACATTCATTTCATTACCAGCCATCTCGTTACCATAACACAAGCATTAGGTTGCTTAGCTTGGGACTATAATTATGGCGTTGTGTGAAATGTCCAAGGATATTATTATGCATTTTCCGTGGCTTCGGTCGCGTTAAATATTATTTGTACCAAAATTCTTCAAAATCGGTTCGGCGATTTAGGCGTGGCAGCAAAATAAACAAACTCACATTTGCTGATAATATTAGTTATAGATTAATATTGTTTTTGTTATATCAAATAAAACTTATAATGACAGTACCTAAAAAACCTCGATTATAAAATTCTAATCCCATATGACTTCCGCTGATGTGAGGGTTAAGAAAAAACCGACAAAAGACAATGACTGGTCGATTTACATACGAGATTAGACCGAAAAAACTTTCTTCATACAGTTTGGGGTTCCACAGAAAAAAAGATAAAAAGATTCTGTTTCGGAGTTTCCCAGAGGGTTGCGGAGTCAGACTGCAGCCGCTGATTGCACTTTGTTCTTTAAGTATCATTTTATGGTGAACTCAGAAAATCTGCCCTAAATTGATTACTTACATTAGGCAAAATTATTTGTAGTAGGTAGGACCAACGTAATTATAACTCTGCACTTCACAACGATATTTGTATTGACACAATGGTTTAATACGTTTTCTACTTTTTTACAATTTTATTTACGAAGTAATTAGAAACCAAAAGTTTGTTTGGGAGGAATACAATATTTTTCTTTCCTTCTTTCTTCTAACCGAAATTGCAGAAAAAAATCTATTATTTTAAATCGTCAGCTCTTTTTTTCTCTTAACACACACACTCGTATTTTTTTCAGAAATTTGAGTCTACGGAACCATCACCTTAAGAGTAGGTATGTCTCATCCAACTCATCAGTTTTTTTTTATCTTTTTCCACCGATCGAAAGTGAGATTTTTCGGGCAGGTGGCACTGACCCAAACACTTTTTCTAGTAATTAATCAGAGTTGCATCTGTTGGGTAATTATGACCCACCAGCCGCATTTGAAGGGTTAATCAAATATAATAAAGAAATTAGTTTGACCGGCATGTGTTTCTCTTGGCATGCAGTTGGAATTAGCTGCTGAGAATTAATTTTAAAGTAATTAGTTCGATAAAACTATCGAGCATTTTCATATGAAATGTGCTACATTGCTTGTATTTCTTTTAAACGGCCTAACGATATGTACATATAACCATTTAAGCAATATTAGGTAATATTAGGTTAATCATTTTGTTAAACTTTCCAAGTAATAAAAGCTTTAAACAATAGGCTAGATTCCATCATCCACAAATAGCAAAACTATTTAGTCCGTCAGTTAGAGTATTGAAAAATAATGGACACGTATTTTTTGCTTTTGTAAATCAATGAATATTGACAAAGATAAAACGCATCAAAACTCGGGAGTGGGGGCTCGTGACGTCACGACTCACTAAAAGTTATGCGAAGGTGTGACGTATTGAGAATTTTAAAAGCGTCGTAACTTCGTCAATTTTGGTTCCCGTTATAAAAGAAAAAACACGGGTCAAATAATAAATATAATAATTTTTGATAATCTAACTGACGGACTAATTCGATTTTTTCAGGACACAAGCCTATTGTTACAATAGCTTTGCGTTTTCATGTCCTGCTTTGTTAGGTACTTATTTAAATACTGCAATAACAAAAATGCAGAAAGAAAAACAATAATTTACAAGTTTTTCTTTCATCCGTTGAATTAATTTTCATCGAGATAAATATCCATGTTGGTTCTAATGCCAGGTGAGATGTAAGTTTTTGTTTCCAATCTTATCTTAAAGAAGACAATAAATCTAATTTCTCGTATGTTAACAAGTTTATCAAGAGTCTATCGTACAAATATTTCACTCTATCGCAGTGACCGCCCTAGATTAACAATAAATCGCCAACCCTCGGCTTTTTATGCTGATTCCACCCTGTTTTTTGTGACTGAGTAGGGCTTTCACAATCATACGAATAAAAATCTGTCTATCTGTATATTGGATATCGTTACCATCGTGTTTTGAAGGTTTTAAATATTAAAAAAATGTTTCTTTTTTCTGGGCCGTATCCTTAGACGTTTCTTAAATTAACTAGAGGATAAAATACTCATTTTAAGCAAACGGGTTAGCTAACTCGTTTTTCTATTTTAAGAAAAAACATAATTACATCGCTCTTGAATCAGATCTGCTTTTTTTAACATTCGTTGACCACTATCTCACCTAATGATGCAGGCTTAGATGAAGCACACTTGCCTAGAAGTAACCTTCCTTTAATCAAAATCAAAGTAAAAAATTAGAAGAAATTAACATCAACAGTTAAAAAATCTACTTCGGCGTAGCTCTGCGTAGGCCACGTAGTACGCGACTACGACATGCTACGTCGTAGCACACAAAACACTAAAACGTATTAAAAAAATGGTTATATCGTTTATTGCTAACTCAACTCGAATATTTTGATTCTATTTTTGAGTATCGTCAACCCTACGTCTAAACTGTGCTCTCATCCTCGGTAACCCGTACAAAAAACAGGTTTGAGTCGACCCCTAAGTAAATGTAAAATGACCCAGTGCGCCAGTGAACTATACAATCCAACTTTTTGTCAAACATTCGTCTGTAAAAGGGAATAATGGGAAGAAGGGTTTGGTATTAAAATAGTAATAATTATTACGCAACTATGATAAGAGTACAGGCGATCTTAATAAGATATTCGTCTAATCTACAGATAGTTTGGTCTCTGAGCTTGTTTCGGTGTTTATTCTCGCGGTAGTAAGGTAGGAAACGCCGGCCTCATCTAGGTAAAATTTTCAAAAAACATTGACGTGTAAAATTATTATTTTTCATATTCTTTAGTCATATTCCTGGGATGAATAGTTAGCCTACATGGTATTCCAGACAATAATATACCTCTGTTCCAAATTCCATCAATATCCGTTCAGCCGTGATTGAGTAACAAACATCTAAACCTTCGCATTTCTATACTAATATTATAAAGAGGTAAAATTTGTTTGTAAGTTTGTAAGTTTGTATGTTTGTAAGTTTGTAAGTTTGTATGTAGGGGGTAATCTCAGGAACTACTGGTCAGATTAGAAAAATTGTTTCACTGGTAGAAAGCTACATTATTCGTGAGTGCTATAGGCTATAAATTATAAAGGTATCATGCATATTAGTCGAACTATCTCAATTTTTGTCTATCTAAGCGGAAAAAAATAGCTCTTACAACAGAGTTATTTGCGTGCGCTGCCTTAACAGTTGTATATAATTGAAAACAATGTATGGCAACCTGGTCCGCCTATAATAGTTCTACAAAAAAGTCCGCGGCACCATATTTCTATCTTTTATATTTTAGCAGATATAGTAGCTTTTATGTGTTAAAAAAAGTATTTTTCGACGTACTTATCTTTGGACGATTTTTTAAACCACAAAATATTAAACCTTATCGAAAAAATGTTATTATGATCACAAGAACATCATAGAGATACGATTTGCCCAAAACAGTATGTCAATTGGTTGAATAGTTTCGAAGATAATATAAAATTACTAAATCGCAAAACGCCGCCCGCGCCGTCCATTCACGAACCGCATTAGAACATGCTTTGTACGGACGTTTTATCCATTTATTTACCCATAGACGGCGTTGTGCAATTACGTCATTTTTTCTGAATCGTGGTGTTAAGATTTTCCGCGGATTAATGACCCTCTCCAGTTACTATTTAACTTTTATCGTTTGGTAGGTGAGTTGTACGTAGTTGGTTGAATGTTGTTGGTCTTTAAAATTGTTTTGGTTGCTCGGGTTCTCAAAACACAATTACAATATTACTTCGTTCTCATTCTTCGAGTTCGAAGCTGTGATATTTCTGTTTTTGGGATATCGGACAGTTTCAGCGATTGTTTATGATGCCTAAAAGGATATCACAACTTTCCCGTCAGACATCCCAGACATAGACAAGAGCAGCTCGAGTACGCCGTACGGAAGAGCCTCTCGAGGAATAGAGAAAATATTTCGCAAGCACGCGCTGGGAAATCTAGCTCCGAGCGTTCACAGCGGCTTGCTAACCAAAGCTGGAGAACATCGCAGGTCCGTGCTCGGGAATCTAGCGCTGAACGTGCACAGCGTCTCAGTGATTTAAAGCAGCATGTCTCTGCAACAAGGGACAGGGAGTCTAACGCTGAGCACTCGCAGCGGCTCGCTAGCCTAGCTACATACATATAATTATGCAATAAAAACAAAAGCCTCCTTTTGGCCGTCAGGAAATAAATCATGGCAGTCAGTACTAACCGAACCACACTTATAATTTCATCACAAGTTAAAATGTTTACCGCCCAACGAAGTGGGCACGGGTCAGCTAGTATAATATAAGTTAGATTATATACTTACAAAATAAATAAACTAACGCTGTGTTAAATAATTTAATAAATAATAATAATAATAATTTTTTTGGGGGCCGAGTCACCCGCGTCCGTAGGAGAATACCCTTCAGCGAATCCCTACACGTGGTCCCCGGGTGGTGCTAAACAGGTGACACTAACCGACTCCGTGGTCTAGTGGTTATACCACCTGATTCAGACCCAGAGGTCCCGGGTTCGATTCCCAGCGGGGGCAAATTCTTTGCTCGGTTTGGTTGGTGGTAGGACTTGTTCTAAGTCCGCCTGGCAAGCTACCACCATCATGTCTAAGTCTGTCGCCATAACAACAATGTTAACAGCATTGTTGTGTTCCGGCAGTTAGAGGTATGATAGCCAGTTCCTCTGTGTAAGAGGATTCCGGGTGAAACTCGCTTCCATCTTCGGCCTAGTCATCACATTCCATCAGGTGAGATTTGGGCCAAGAGTTTCCCCGTTTCGCATAAAAAAAAAAAAAAAAATAAAAAAAAAATAAAGTGAATTTACTTAAAAACTAAATCTTAAGTTAAAACTCACTTTCTTACCTTTTAATATTTTTATTGACAACAAACAAAGCAGTGTAGATGGAGGCTTTCGAGCAGGATTGAAATAGAAATAAAACATCGATTGGATTACTGGAAAAAATTACATTATTTGTGTCTGCAGCCATTCTGGTTCTGATAAAAAAAAACTGTTTTGACATCGGACATCTTCTCACAGACTTCCATCTTCTGTCATGCAAAACTTTTACATTAGATCGAAAAGTTAAACTATCTCATCTCCCACCACCTAATAAGAATCAATTCACGAAACCTTTGTTCTTAATTCAAAAGGCAATAAATTGTCGGCCACAAAAACGTTTCTTACCCTGAAGCGCCACTTAGGACTCTTACACATGTTCTTTGTTTCTTACCCCGAGCTTCTAATTGATACCCTGGCCCTGAGGGTTTCGTATTTAGCACCTCTATGGTCGAGAACTTTTTGTAAAGTTTTTTTTTGGGTAAAAAGTGCGTTTCGAAAAATTAATGCTCCTTTTGACCAGTGTCGGCTGTGGTAGGGTTGAATTTATGCTATCGATAGGGGTGTCTAAATTTAAATTTTACCAGTACTTTTTAAGTTATATTTTTTTTAAAACCAGTCGCACTGCAACTTACCATCCCTAAGCTTGTTGCTGTTCCACCAATTCGCACTAAGCGTGTCCAAACGTCTTTTATAATGCGCACAGCAAAGGAGTAGAACTCTGCCTGCGTTTGTGTTTCCAAACACTTACAACCCTAATCTATTTAAAGTTAGAGTGAACAGGCTACTTCTGGGTAAGCTCGCTCCATCGTAGACAGTCTCTGTCACCTGGACTAGAGTCAAGAGCAAACCCATAACAACAAATAAATGAAGAGCTCGTTGCTACGCGTATTAACAGCGGCAAGGTTTGATCTGTAAGGTTAAGCAGCATCCTGAGACTCCTCGAAACCACTTTAAACTGTTGTTTTCAGTTGAAATTAGTAAATCAATGGCAGTCATTACGTCTAGTGAGAATCAGAAAATTTGACAACAGTTTTGGGCTATCGTGTTACACCGTTACTGGGTTTTGGAGATCAGATGATAGTAGTTCCATGTTAAATACTGATATTCAGCTGTAGCCGGTTAGGTTGAAAGTCGAGCGATATATTTAGTTAGGAAAAAGCTAGGTAAATAAATGTTGTTGTGGCGACACTTGGGGGAGAACTATGCTGCTGGACGTCTTTTGGCTAATATGAAGATGATGATGAACAGTTTTCAGATATTAAAAAACAAGGATTAGAAATCCAATTCAATAAAACAAATTGCACTTCATCAAAATTCATAAGTACCTAAAGAAGTGAAAAAATAAAACTTTTTTCTCCTGTAGTTCATCAAATGTTAAAACCACAAACCAATACCGTGATATTAATTTCCTGACACAACCAAACCAACCACCAAAGTATATTTACTGGGTCAAAAACAGAAATAATAACCCAAAAATCCACTTCCGCATCGGCATTGGGAATGTAACAAAAAATTAATGTCTGGCAACCCTATCTGTCTCGCGGCGAGCCATCTGTCAATGAGTGACAGCGCGGGTTAACCCTTCAACGCAACGGCGACTGTGTTTACACTGGGTACTATTGACACGCTCTACTAATTTATACGTTTTAGTGTTAAATGAAGTGCATTGCCTGTTGATTGTAATTTTCGTTGTTAACAATAACTATACATAATATAAGTTACCTTTGGCTCTTGATTCGTATTACACAATTTACTTCTAAAATTCGATGAACTTTCTTTATAAGTGCAAATTGTTCGTTTTGTTTCAGTGAAGTTTGTTGAAGTGCATACAATCATGGTGATGGTCATGGTGGTTGACAGTTATAGTAGAAGATAAGATAAAATTTTATTTTTCCTCACCCCAATACATATCTTACAGCACATTTTAATAACAGTTTAGACAGTTAATATTTAGATTAGTAGTGATAGTATATTGTGGGGAGACTGGTACCTAAACTAGACGGAATGTCTGTATTTCAGGACACCAGAAACAAAACAAAAAAAAAACATCAAAGAAAACAGAAAAGTTCTAATGACGAGAGTATTGCGCCGTTCTGCGATAACTATCTTAAAAAAGCCTCTACTAAATAGGTTTTAAATGTACCTACACAGTAGGTGCTTCAATCAGCTATCACATACAATCCAATGAAACCAACATTATGGAAGATACGCAGAGTCCATTAGCAAATAAGCCGTTAACGTAACAAGACCGCATTCACTTCGGATAGACGTTCTTTGGTTCATAGATAAGCACCCGAATATCCATAGAATCTTGACCATGGACCCGGGATCGGTTCGACAATACATCCCTTTTCACCCCAACCCTTTGTAACAATACGTAAGTAACCCAACACTCTTGGTCCACCCAATAATGAACTTTTTATCTGTCCATATCCTCTCATTAAACCTCAGACATCTTCCCGGATGTTAATTCCGAGGGTCACTTATTCCCACCAAGAGCACCTTACGTACACGAAAAACAAACTAATAATTTTAATACTAGCAACCCTTCCGTGTTTTTTTAAGTCCGAAGAACACCAGTCCATTCAGCCTCTTCCGTGAGAACGTCAAACATGACCATAGAGAAAAAGAGTGCCGTAAAAAATGAAATGGGGGCGAGTGGACAGTTGTCTGATAAAAAAGCTTTGGTTAGAAATGAATAATAAATAGGTTGATGGCGTATTATCTGATTTAAAAATGTAAAGGTGGCTTTGTGTTGCGTTTTATTTTAATGATGGTCGTATTCGATTTAAATGATGTGTAAATAGTTAATTATCTGTCGGGGGTTTTATGGCTGTTAATAACTTTATATTTTATTGATCACTGTTAAATTCAGCTAGTGTAGCAAAATATTTAAGTACAGTTTGCTGGAAGCAACTTAAAATCTATGATGAAAGGTTTGGGCTACTGAACTGTGACCCGGTGACCAGGTAGGTACAGGAATTCTAATTCCATATTTTGCTGAAGTTTATTTTAGGCAATGGCCTTCTTGAGACATAGTGATTAGACCAAGACCTAAACTAAAAAACAAAAATTTTGCTAAACTTATCACACACCAAATCATAAAAATAAAGGTACTAATATATTCACATTTCCTCTATCTTATCAAAACAAACCACCATTCTTTAATATCAAACATTGATTCTCACGTTCGTTTCATTAAGTTTTTTTTCTCTGGTTTTTTGGCTCATCCTCAGGCAGCCAGGCACTCCTCCCTTGCCTACAGGTGTCGTTATAAAAAAAAAACATTAACCATAGACTGTACGTCAATATGAGTTCCCGCGTTTTTCTGAGTCAAAACTTTTTCAATTGAGATTTAATTGTTTTGGTTTTAAATTATGATGAATAGGGATTGAGTACTTATTACAAGCTTTTATTATTAGTTCGTATGGGAATGAGGAGCCTTGAAATTGAAGAAACTTGAAAACTAAAAACATACAATTGGCGGCCTTATCGGCATTATTGTAAAATGATGAATGACAAAGTGTATTAAAATTAAGAAAATCAATCTAGAGACTTTGCTAAAGTCCGTAGCAAAATTCAAAGCTTAGATTGCATTACATGTGTAATTTTACAAATACCAAGTATTTATTTATTTAGACTTTATGCACAATAGTGGCACATAGGCGGTAATGGTATTACCACAATTTAGTTGAAAACTAGGATTTAAGTACTGTTATTTTTCCTCACAGTGTCTGGCGTAGGTAGGTTGTTGTTATAGCGACTGTGATCATACTGATCATGAAAAACATAAAATGCTCTTGAATTCTGATGCCGTAATTATTGTAGACAACAATTCACTATTAAAATACAACAGACGAGAAAATTAACACATCTTTGAAAAGGTGTCATACTATGGCATTTTAAATATTATTAATGCATTCATGCATAACATGTGCATGTACGACTGCTAAAAAGAAATAAAAAGATGACTTAGAATGTGAATAAAAATTTATTCGTCTGTCCATCCACAACTCGATCCAGTGACCGAAAAAACTGGAAGCGAACAATAAAATTAAATATAATGACGAACACATCGACACATGTCACTTCCGATGCGTTCGCCATTAAAATCAGTTAACCCTAAAACGAATCCGAAAAACCAATGTCTCAGATCGACAATTAAAAAGAAATAAAACAAATCGTGGCGGGAAACAACTGTTGTCATTTTTTTCTTTCTCAACAGGTGGCAAAGGGTTAGTGATGTAATGCCTGTAGTGTGGAGAAAGCGTAACAAATAGTATGTCTAAACATGTGTTAGGTACGTTAATTAATTAGTTGAGAAATTGAAAGTTACCCCTTTGCCAAGGGCGGTAATTTTTTCTAGTTATATTGAAATCGAATGGGCAATGAAGGATGTAATTTATTACGCCGTAGGTGTGATAAGGTTTTTGTGACGTCAGCCAGGCTGTTTGAGTAACCCCGCGGTCATGGCGAAAAAAAAAAAATCAGTGTCTATTGGGAAGGAGGAAAAAGTGAGTGAGTCAGCTGTTTGACGTCCCGAGTAATGTCTGGAGGTCAGCTGAGGATACGATTCACTAGAAAACTCGTTAGATAAAGACTGGCAACAAATAATGGATCAATTCTATGTAGGTCGACGTGGTTGGCATAGTGTTTGAGCGTTTGACTGCTCTGCTGCGTGTGGTGGGCTCGATTCCCGCACGGAATGATGGAACAAATATTTGTATGGTATACAGATAGTTGTATGTGAGTTTGTATATTTGTGAACGGACGTATACAGGAGAAATTCCTTAAGTGGGGCATGGTTAAGAAAAATAACCTCACAACTCTCTAAATTAGCATAATTGTTTTTTTACCTACCTTTTTCCAACATAATTTATTTACCCGCAAATAAAATAAGGCCTAAATAGGTATCTACTTATTAATATAAATCGATTCTTTTGTACGACATTTCTAGTTTGCCCCTAATTGATGAATTTACTAAATGTATTATACATATATTAGGACTAGCTGACCCGCGCAACTTCGTCTGCGTCACATTTTCCATTAATTCTGCGCTCCTTTTTGACTTAGCCTAATGATATACATATTATTATAGCTTATAGCCTTCCTCGATAAATGGGCTATCTAACACTGAAAGAATTTTTCAAATCGGACCAGTATTTCCTGAGATTAGCGTACTCAACCAAACAAACAAACAAACTCTTCTGCTTTATAATATTACTAGCGACCCGCCCCGGCTTCGCACAGGTGCAATGCTGATACTAAATGCACTACAGAAAAACCGTGAGAAAAACTGTTACCAACCTACCTCGCGTATGAGCCGCGCGGTTACCTTACATAGATCTAACTAAACTCCCCTCCCGCACGCGCACCACCGCCTTGGTGACCGCCGCAACAGGCCGTGCAGCAGAAATCGTAATATTTTAATTTCGCCATAACTTCAAAACCAAACGTCCGATTTTAATCATTCAAAGACCAAATATGATCTACATAAACTGTACTTAGTGATGAAATACTTTTTTTTGATAAGGATTAATAGCATGAGTAAAATAAACGCGATTAAATGTAGTCCAAAAAAAAATTAGATTTTTAAATAAAAAAATGGTTGTTGCGCCTCACTCGACATAGATAGGTATAGTGTGTCGCGGACTTTTTTGTAGATATTTATAAGATCTACAATTAATTAGAACAATTTATGGTTGTATCTTTTATAGTTTAGGCAGCGTACGCAAAATAAGTAACTTTTCTGGTTGATTTTTACACCTTGTGTCCGAAAAACCCAAATATCTTACGGAACCCTATTTTTTTGCAAAATAAAATATAGCCTATGTTACTCGTGGATAATGTAGCTTTCGAATGGTGAAAGAATTTTTAAAATCGGCCAAGTAGTTTTTGAGCCTATTCATTACAATCAAACAAACAAACAAACAAAGTTTTCCTCTTTATAATATTAGTGTAGATAACTCAGAGGTTCTCAGATTTTGTTGTGCAAGGCGTTGCGAACGTTCGACACTCGACTCTCGAGCGCGTACCAGAGAGTGTCTCTGATTTTGTTCAGCAAGGCGTTGTGAACGTTCAGGTGAAGATTCTCCCATACGGCGTATTCTTGCTGCCCGTGCTTGAAAACTATGTTTAGTAAGTTGAGACCTGGCTCTCTTAGGCATTTTCAAATGTTTAAGAAAATGTTAATAGCGTGTAATATTCTAGCTCTGAAAAGAACTGTTGGTTAGCCCTGAAAAGAACTGTTGGTTAGCCCTGAAAAGAACTGTTGTTTGGCCCTGAGAAGAACTGTTGTTTAGCTCTGAGAAGAACTTTTGCGTAGGTATAGTTCTATGAACGAAATCTAAAAAAAATCGCACGAATATTATTAGACTTCGCGCACGACCGCTGCGTAGGGAGCCGACCTCGCGTCTTCTGAGCCACGCGTGTACCTTATGTAGCCTCCACACTATTCCCGAAGTTGATCGAAGTTGAGCGAATACGATAGTGTAGAAGGGCACTTCGCTTCGCCTCGTGCAACTTCGCTTCGCCCCGGGCGACTTCCAGTTGTTGTCGGTTTTTGCGCCCGAGTCAAAGGACTCGAAGTTCGAACACGAAGCGTCTGTCCACACTACTCGGCTCACTTCGGTTCGCGTCAGCCATAGTAAATACGCAGGAATTGTATTATGCGAGAGTACACATTGCAACGGCAGTTGCCACATGAACGTTATCCATTATGCCTATCGTGAGGGGAACGGGGGAACGGGCGACTGAGCTCTTCGCGAAGTTGCTCGAGTGTGTGGACACCTACTTCGGAATTCGGTCAACTTCGGAGAGCACTTCGCCTCGTGCAACTTCGGAATAGTGTGGAGGACACTTTATTACTCATAGATCTAAACTCCCCTCCCGCACGCGCACCCGGGGGCCTTGGTGACGTCCACTTCGCAACGGGCCGTGCAGCAGAAATCGTAATATTTTAATTTCGCCATAACTTCAAAACCAAACGTCCGATTTTAATCATTCAAAGACCAAATATTATCTACATAAACTGTAATTAGTGATGAAATACTTTATTTTGATAAGGATTAATAGCATGAGTAAAATAAACGCGTTTAAATATAGTCCAAAAAAAAATCAAGATTTAAAAATATAAAAGTGGTTGTTGTGCCTCACTCGACATAGATAGGTATAGTGTGTCGCGGACTTTTTTGTAGATATTTATAAGATCTACAATTAATTAGAACAATTCATGGTTCTATCTTTTATAGTTTAGGCAGCGTACGCAAAATAAATAACTTTTCTGGTTGATTTTTACACCTTGTGTCCGAAAAACCCAAATATCTTACGGAACCCTATTTTTTTCCAAAATAAAATATAGCCTATGTTACTCGTGGATAATGTAGCTTTCGAATGGTGAAAGAATTTTTAAAATCGGTCCAGTAGTTTTTGAGCCTATTCATTACAATCAAACAAACAAACAAACAAACAAACAAAGTTTTCCTCTTTATAATATTAGTGTAGACTAGCTGACCCGCGCAACTTCGTCTGTGTCACATTTTCCTTTAATGCTCCGCTCCTTTTTGTCTTACCGTGATGATATATAGCCTATAACCTTCCTCGATAAATGGGCTACCTAACACTGGAATTTTTCAAATCGGACCAGTAGTTCCTGAGATTAGTGCGTTCAACCAAACAAACAAACTCTTCTGCTTTATAATATTAGTATAGATATTAGTACAGATTATTCTTAATTGGACTTGATGAAAGACGAACAGCTCGAAAGCAAGTCATACATTATTATTTACACCTGCAAAAAACTCCACGTAAAAAAACACGTCCTTTAAAAATCATTTATTCTCAAAACAAACAAAACGATTCGCGTCTCATATCCTGTCATTACAATAATTACAAAAAACATACTGCCTGACGACCGTCACCTTATTGCTTTTGTAATAAGGTCGATTATCGCATAAATGTTACTTTAATATGAGAACTATTTTATAGATTAGGTACAGCCATGTCATTTGGGTCAAACGACAGTTACTTTGGCTTTGATTTTTTCTGATTCTTGCTAGTGAAACTATTGGCTATAGCTACTCTAGCAGCTAGTAAATTAGTTTTCATTTATTATATTTGTGGTCGTCGTTTTATTAATATTTGCGGTTGGTAAAAGTTGTTCAAATAAGTAGATTAAATTTCACGGCAGCATTTAAGGCAATTAGGTAGGTACATACGAATTACGACAAGATTTCAAATGTTCAATTTTGATTCGTTGTAATATTTATAAAAAATACCGGCCAAGTGCGAGTCGGACTCGCGCACCGAGGGTTCCGTATAAATCAGTATTATAAGCAGAAGTTGCGATTTACGATTTATGACGTATTAAAAAAAACTACTTTCTAGATCTCGTTCGAACCAATTTTTGCTGGTAGTTTACATGGTAATGTACATCATATATTTTTTTTGATAAGTATGGGGACCCCCAAAATTTATTGTTTTTTTTCTATTAATGTGTTAAAATCTTTATGCGGTTCACATGTACATCTACTTACCAAATTTCAACAGCATAGTTCTTAAAGTTTCGGAGAAAAGTGGCTGTGACATACGGACGGACAGACAGACATGACGAATCTATAAGGGTTCCGTTTTTTGCCATTTAGCTACGGAACCCTAATTATAGCAATTAATTTCAGGCCACAAGGTTTACATGACCTTATTATTAAAAAATAAATGAAATTGTAAAACCTAAGTACCTGCTGAATTTACTTAGGTAGGTATATTAAATTTACCAATACCAAAACAGGACAAGACATTTAAAATTTTCAATATCAATGTGTCCGACATACCCACAACACAACACAACACCTGTCAAATATTCAATTCAATACAGAAAATAAATAATTCTACCAATACAAACATTTGGGCGAGGTCTTTGACCTTTCTCGTACAAAAGGACCAAAAAAATCGTAATCAATTGAAACCTTAACAACCAATGTCAAGGTTCATTTTCAGTTGTAGACTTCGAACCACAACCCTTGGTACTATTTCGGAAACGAATAACAATATTGATGAAAAAACCGCAAAAAAAAGTAGGAGTTATATTTCAGTTGTTAAAAGGAATGTAAAAATGTGTAAACAATTACTAAAACTTAGGATGCGAAAATGAGTTTATTACTTTTGACGCTCTCGCGCCTCAATTTACTTTTGACGCTCTCGCGCCTCAATCGCCGTACCGTTTTTTATGGATTTTGGTGTAGAGATAGGTGTGATCTTGGAAATGATTATAGGCTAGGTACCTATTTTTTTGTAAAAATCTAAGATAACGAGAGCGAAGCCACGCTATAGTAGTTAATGTTTCCGTACTTATGTTTATTTTTTAATTCTATTATCATCCATCGTTTTTAACAAAGAAAACAATTTTTTTAAAATGCAAAAGAAACCCAATTTATGAAAGAAATATTCTTAAAAATACTTTTTTTCGAAGCACAAAATCTGCAAAACGATGCAGACGAATTTTTTGACGCCATATTTTAGTTAAGAGTTTATTTTTATTTTGTAAAGTATAATAAGCTAGTTTCCATTATCCACAAATTGCAAAACTAGACGTCACGACCCGCTAAAAATTATGCAGCGTCGTAACTTCGTAAATTTTGGTTCCCGTAACAAAAGAAAAAATAAGGGTCAAATTTTTTTTGAAAATCTAACTGACTGACTAATTAGATTTTTTCAGGACACAAGCCTATTTTGTATTGTTCTCAAAACCAAATTCAGTTATTTCAATTATCCGTTCGGATATCCGCTTTAGTCCTTAGTACCAACACTCGACTGCTACAATTGTCCGGTAACATCTGCTCGCCATCTGCTGATCATATCGACCTGTCCGGTGGAAATCAACGCGCGGCGAAGGGTTAGCTTCGACTTTTAAAAAAAGAATATCAACGGCTTAGATTTAAGATGTAAGATTTAAGATTAGAAGCTTATAAAAATATTTTTTTAAAGTATGTTGTTTTCATGCTAGTTTTTTACTTTTGGTTTGGCTCCTGTGGCTTAGTTCTAAAGGAACTATTGAGAAGAATGTGTGAAAAAGAAATGGCCAAAATATCTGTATCCAAACTACATACTTAGTCTAAAACTTCCTCTGCCTATTTTCCCGCTTACTTCTTAACGCGACTAAAAAGCGAAAAAAAAATGCGACACCTAATTTAATCATTCTAATTTCGTAATCTGATCGGTACCTACAATATAAAACTTTACGAACACGTAAATAAACCATTTTACTTTTTACAATATTAGTTCAGATAGTAACCATAGACTAAAAACAAAAATAGCCCGCGAAGGTTTTATCAGCTTCGAAAAATTAAAAAAAAAGTAAGTAATAAAATTCGTTTCTGAACACTTTCGCGGTGTAAAAATGCAATCGCAAAGCGTTAATGAATGCAAGATAAGATACTTATACTTATGTTAACTGTGTGTTTACAATACGTTAACATGTTGACATTATTCATTACCTACATTATTTATAGCCAGTGATAGGTACAACGTGCAAGTATTTTTATTTATTTTAAAAACGTTGATCAACTTTTTATTTTATTTTTCAAGTCAACTGACATCTTAGTACTTAGTTGTTTCTGTGTAGTTGCTCATGTGGTGATCAGATGTACTCAGTCAGCTAGTCTCAAAGGAGACCTGCAAACACTTTTGGGGGCCAGTTTTAAGGAGTTTTTTTTTAATTACGACGTTAGCTATGCCCCTGGGTGTACAGCAATCGAAAAATTAAAACTTAAAATGGATGCATGAAACATAGGACCGATCATTTAGGTGATAATTGAGGCTTGAGGGATGTCCATTTGAAGTAGTGTAAGTCTTTCAGCGTTTTTAAGTTATTACCTGTAGATCTCGAGGGTGGTCAATAAATACATCGGTAATCCAACACTTAGGAAATTGCATGACGCCATAGGGGCCAAGTATTAATTGCTAGCTGACCCGCGCAACTTCGTCTGCGTCACATTTTACATTAGTGCTCCGCTCATATTTGTCTTAGCGTGATGATATATAGCCTATAACCTTCCTCGATAAATGGGCTATCTAACACTGAAATAATTTTTCAAATCGGACCAGTAGTTCCTGAGATTAGCGCGTTCAACCAAACAAAGAAACAAACAATCAAACAAACAAACTCTTCTGCTTTATAATATTAGTATAGATTTATTTGAAAAAATATTGTTTACCTACATTTATCTTAACATATGGTTTTAAAATAAAGATCGAAAGCTCCTAAAACATTATTCTTTATTTTTTAACACTTAACGTCTGAATCAAACTCTCAAACACATACGAAAGTCTGTCAATCTCCTAGAAAAAGCTTGAAATACGCACAAAACCACACCAGCTGTGATTGGCACAGTATCGTTAACGATCTTAAGCACACGAGTGACCCACTTTCGTTAACGCAAAAAAACTAACAATCGTTCTCTTATGTATGGCAACGAGCAACAAAAACATTGCGGCCAATTGCAGTCGATTTAATGTGAACATTATGGCAGATTGTAAATGGCTAGCTGATAAAAGTTGCCTGTGATTGTGAGGTTCCGTTGATCTTTATAATTTTACTAGCTGACCCGCGCAACTTCGTCTGCGTCACATTTTCCATTATTGCTCCGCTTCTATTTGTCTTAGCGTCATGATATATAGCCTATAACCTTCCTCAATAAATGGGCTATCTAACACTGAAAGATTTTTTCAAATCGGACCAGTACCTAGTTCCTGAGATAAGTGCGTTCAACCAAACAAACAAACTCTTCTGCTTTATAATATTAGTATAGATTTAGGAGCCTGTCGGAGTCTGTGTTTCCTGATAGCTACAACCTGGGAGTCAAGAGTGAATAGGTTACTTCTAGGCAAGCGTGCTCCATCTTAGACCGCATCATCACTTATAGTCAGGTAAGATAGTGGTCAAACACGTGGCCATCAAAACTTAAAAAAAAAAAAAATACGTGAGACCAACAGGGGAGGTGGCGTAAAGATCTTTGCATGTTGCCTGGTAACATGTAGGTGAAAAAACAGACGATGATCAAGGCAAATGGCGGGCGATTAGTGAAGCCTTTGCGCAGCAACAATGGACTGCTACCGATATCCGTGCTTAAGATAACCAAAAGATTATACCATATCGCTGACCTGGCTGGGTATAGCTGGGAGTCATACAAGTATGAAATGAGTTTACAATCCTGACTTGTAGGTACTTGGAAGGATGTGTGATAACTATCACCCAAATGCCATAACTGTTCCTAATCTGGATTTAGAAAAGACGAAGAAGCATCTTCATCCTACACAATAATCGCTTAAAGGTATTTATCGTAATAAAGCATTTAACATTTTTAGTTCGCGTCGGAATTTATAAGCCGAAGCTTCTGATGATAATCTGTGGTCGCGAAGCAAAGCGCGCGAAAATAGCCTCAGCGCGCCAAAAAAACAGATGCGCAACTTTCCGGACTAAAATAAACATGGACGGCGCGATTCGGCGCTAGCCACTTATTATAAATAATTAATGATTCCGTCCGCTCTTATGCACGATAAAATGCCATTACGGTTTTCATCGGTGGACTTGCAAAAAATAACGTGAGCCGCCGCCCGAACCCGTCCCAAACAAAAAACACGCTTAAAAGAGTGCGCGAGCATCGCTGAGATTCCCGCCGTTTCTTACGGCCGCCCGGTCATTTGACTCTGACCATTATCTGCGGAATTAACAACGGTAAAAAAATACACGATTCGATAAAAGTATATAGGCGTTGTCGCGGACAGTTTTTGTAATATAAATAAAGGGTACTGCGGGCGCTACGGGCACCAACAGCGGCGTAATGGCGTCAAACACGATAAATATTGCTACTCATGAAAATTCAGCGAGGCATTATCCGAGCGAGTGGCCCTGAAAAACATCGGACCTCATTCCTTTCGAGATATTTCATCACATCTTAGACTAAAAAATACATCATCGCTGCAGTTGCGCGTTTATTTGTATGCGACAAAAAACCTGAGTCATTATAATGTTCCGTTTTACGTATGTGGCAAGCGGTGCGTTATAATATCAGAAATGACAGATGCGTCATTCCAACTTAAGTCAACGGACAGTAGCGTCGCGCACAAAAAATATAAAAACGCCAAGACAATTATACGATTTGCATATTCACACAGCGGCATTGTTAAATAAGCTGATTCAACGAATGAAAGGAGAAAAAGATGCTTTTTTTCAAATACGTTTCGCTGTTTTCGAACGCATCTTTGCGTAACCGAGTTCTTTATTCGAATTGTATGACTGAAAAGCCATTGTTTGAGCGGGGGTGTGCAAACAGGAGCAGAAAAAAGCGCTCGCACAATATCTGTCCCATATCTCGATCATCTGATGACCCTAAAACATTTTTTATTTACTAAGTAATTGTAGTTGCTTGTGCTTTTTATGAAATGTTTTATTATTTTGCTAAATATAAATAAAATTAATCAGGACTCCGAGTTAGTAAAATGAATTGCCAGAACACCAGAGCTCACGAAACCTTACGAAAAAAAAACTTTAAGTATAAGTACAAATAAATACAACCGACTTCCAAATAAAAAAAACACTACAAAGTAAAAAATAACTTTAATTTCGGAGGTCGGTGTTTTGATAGTCCTAAATTATTGTTGTTTTTTTTTTTGTTATAAGTATTATAATATATTTTTCTTTTGAGTGGAACCCCACACCTAACAACACCACTGAAAAATCGCAGGAAAGTAAAATACACAATTTCGTTTACTTTGGATGACAAAAAACCATCATCCAAAAAAACGAATTTCGATTTAAAATCCAAACTTTTTAACCGATTTTCCAATCGAGAAGTTATCTTTTCAGATAATATATTTGGTTCATAAATGACGCGAGTTATGAGCTACCAAATATAAAATTATTGAGAACCTCCTCCTTTTTGGGAAGTCGGTTAAAAATAAAGATCCTTCTTGTAAGGTGAGTCTAAAGGACTGCAAATTGACGATCGATATTCAAGAATCTATTCGCTTCATACACAGAACTTAGGTAGTCTCAAATAAAGGATCAAATGTTGTAATAAATACCTACCTAGTAGGTTTATAGAATCATAAAAAACGTTTGTGTAAGAACCCGCAGCCTATTATAGTAATCAAGTACCTTTTTAATAAAAAGGGCGTTTTGCGAAGGCAATTTAACAAAGAATACTTTAATAATGCTTAAAGTACTTTTTTTAACACAAGCAGTGACATCTGTAGCATTGTTTCTTAATACCAAGCTGTTACGAATCCTACATTTTAAAACTACGAAGAAATTAATTAAGATGACCTTTCAGTTTTATTTTAAACTCCATGTCACCAGTTTAAGTAGCGTGATACTTCACACACGGCGAAAAGCTAAAGAATTTATAGTTAGGGATGGCGATTCTTTCCGAAAAAGATCGATTTTGAAATCGATATCTGATTCAAAAAAAATCGAGGTCTAAAAGATCGATTTTTTAAGTTTTTTTTTTTTTGTTTTTATAATGTAAATACAAATCCATGTTATGAAAAATAAGAAAAATACCATACTAAAATGTGATCTGTTTGTGAGTAAAATCAGTTTTTTTAGTTCACCATTTTATGTAAAATAACATAACAAATGATCTCTTATCAGTAAAATATATTTTTTTAGTTCAGAAAATTGAATTGCGACTTTTAAGGGTGAACTGTATCATTGCAGTATATCGATTAAAAAGCAATCCTTTGGGCCTGAAAAATCGCTTGTTTGATTAGTCGGTCTCAGATCGCCGTCCCTATTTGTAGTACGTCGAAATATAGCGACAGTTAGCCATATTGCCTTAAATGGAGCCAATAAAAATAATGACAAGAATCTTATTAAGAAAACATGTCTACTTTGTACCAACGATCATTCGCGCTTTCATCATTCCAGCAAACGTTATTTTGCCATACTTATATAAAAAAACTAGCTTACCCGCGCAACTTCGTCTGCGTCACATTTTCCATTATTACTCCGCTCCTATTTGTCTTAGCGTGATGATATATAGCCTATATATAACCTTCCTCGATGAATGGGCTATCTAGCACTGAAAGATTTTTTCAAATCGGGCCAGTAGTTCCTGAGATTAGCGCGTTCAACCAAACAAACAAACTCTTCTGCTTTATAATATTAGTATACCTAGATAACCTTTTCCCAGACCATAGAGAAAATTACAACCAAAAAATACCAAATAGGTATACCTACACAAAAATAACATAAAAATCGATCTAGCTGTTTCACTCATTGATTTGGTATTGGCGCGCATGTCATCCATACACCTCTTTTTAAATTGTAGTTACCTCCGGTGCCAGCATATCATTTTACACACAGCTCATCTCTCGTTTCTGTGATCTTCTCTTATCTAAGATTTCTTAAAGCCATCCACATTCAAAGGCAATTTACCATCGCATGGCTTTAAAGCCAGAACTTCCACACAGATTTTTTTTATTTGTGATGCGTTTGCTCTTGAATCTAGTTTAAGTCAGAAATGATAAAGTCTACGATGGAGCGAGCTTACCCAGAAGTTACTTGTTCACTCTAACTTTGAAAATATTAGGCTGAACTATTCATGTTTATCAGTTTAACATTCTTTATGAAATAGAAGAACATTAATATCGTCCCCGTTGTCAAACCCATCATTTTAACCCATACAGATTTTCAGTCAGGTGGCCTCCCCGAATCGAAGACCAAATGGCCTGGTGCTAAAGAAGAATAAAAAAAAACACTCAAAGTCACTTCATATTTTAAAAGATTCTTTTTAAAAGAAAAATTGTGACAGCTTATCCGGCACATTTTTCATCTGAATAAAGTTAAAATAAAAGTTTTTATTTCAAGAAAGGAAGCGCGAGTACAGAGGCGAATACATTTGTATGTTTTAAAATATTATGTATGATATCATGCATGCTAGGGTTTCGTAAAAATTGGCTCTCATCTACATATTATGTAGATTTTGTTGTGCTTGCTTAAAGGTAGGCGCTTCCATAGTTAGTTTACCTGAGAACTTCGTTAAAGATTTAATTTTTCTCAGATATTTTACAGGAACTGTCTAAGGACCGGGAATCGGCAAATCAATAAATAATAATTAGGCAAGTATATATTTTATTAATTTATAAATAAGCTACAGCATTTTAAACAACTTACGGCTTGAAAACTGTTAGAAACAAAAACATATTGACTAAAATATAGCTGGTAGTTTGGATATATGTATCATATATTTTTTTAGTTTTATCGTTCTCTTATTTTAGAAGTTACAGGGGCTCGACACACATTTTACCACTTTGGCACTTCCACTTCTCTCGCGCTAACTATTCAGTTTAGAAAAAAAATTATTTTAGAAACCTCAGTATTATTTTTGAAGACCATCCATAGATAGATAAGGGGACACATATGGGTTTGATGTTTTTTTTTTTTTAGTTTCAGTTTCCAACCTTGGCAACCGTTGCTTAACCTTGATGATCGACCTTTGCGGCTGTTGATACACGAGATTCTCTCGTTACCGTAGGTTCGTAATCTTTTTAGAATAAAATTTAAAGAAATTCTCTCGTAATGTTACAGAATATTAAAGTCAGAACAAAAACCCCATACTCGGAACAGCGCGTCCCCTTAACAAACATTAGTTAGCCGGGCAAGGCGAGGTCTGGCTCCGTCCCGTCTGCCCAAGGAAAAAACTTCGCTAAAAATAAAAGTATTGCACCGTGCCTTAATAGGGTTCCGCGGACGCGAAGAGAAACGCTCAAGGATTACAAAGTAGGTTGTTATAGGAACTATTTGGAATGTAAACTCTATTGTTTGATGATATTGTTAATTTGATTCTGTTTATGTATACAGGATTTCTTTAGAGTCTGCATATTTCTCTTCAATGCTATGTGTATGTTTAAAAAGCACAAATTCAAGACAAGTTTTATTTTTTAATTTTCGTATAGAAAAAAAGTGACTAAAATAATCATAATATTAACTTTTATTTCAGACTTAGTCCATATGTTTGTTAGTAAGAATATTCTTAACCTAGTATTAGTAAGTATAGTCGTCAAAATATCAATCTACAACAATCTGTCAAATTTCTTCAAAAGATTTTCAACTTTATCACAAAAGTGATTAGGTGCAAGCTTGTTTGGGATTTTTATAGTGTCGGTTAGATTGATGCGCTGGCGTCTAGGTACAAGTAGGTAGGTATATATTTTTCTTTTTTTTTTTGTCCAAAATATGGAAATACAAAAAATACCTAACTATTTATTTTTAATTATCTTAATATGCGTAAAATTTGTGCACCGTTCCCGAAGTAGTGTAGCGAGAGAGAATTCAATGTATCTAACTCTTTTTGCAAGAGAATTATTCGGACACTAATCTTAATATGACAGCCACAGCCCTTGTGAAAACAGCATGAAAATTGGTGCAGTAGTTTTTGAGTTTTCGAACAGACAGACAGACGCGGCAGATGACTTTGTTTTATAATACCTACGTAGTGAAATGATGAGTTAACCTCGTGTTAGCAAAAACGCATTCAACCTAAGTCTCTTTAAAGTTAAACAGGTTTCTTCTGGGTAAGCTCGCTCCAGCGTCAACTTTGTCTCTGTCACCTCTAACCTAGACTAGAGTCAAGTGGAAACCCATCTCAAGTAAAGCAAAAGCTCTGAGTTAAAGATAACTCTGGCTTTCACAATAGGGCCTTACAACCCCTGACTTTATTAACGACCAAAATAAACCCCTTTTTTAAGGATGGGATATCATCAGGAGGTAGTGTCAGGCTCTTTCTGACTAAAACCCATCCGTGTTCCTCCTAATACCCTTTGCGTTCCAAGGCCGTGGTGACTCTTTCGAACCAATAGGGAATATGCGATTTTTTTATTTACATAATGAAATATTTATTACCTCTAGTAAACAATTATGAAATTATTTTTTAAATATCTTCATCAGCGATGAAGTTAGAAAGCTTCAAAGATTACAATTAGAAAGAGAAGTCCGATATGAACATTGACGTCAAATTCCATGACGTCTATACAGCTGCCATAGAAAACAGCATTTTCGCGAGAGGGACAGAAATATTTGTTTAAAATTATAATATCTGGTTTTTTTTTTCGAGCAATTTTGATTCTATTTTCAGTGTCAGTATTATTTATTTGTATCTTTTTAGATAAACTGTATAGATAATAATCATTTTTTTCATGCATATTCCCCATTCCGCAGCTCCGACAGGACCAAAATAAACCCTACGGTCTACGGAACCCCCATCTCAAAAGCAACGCTCGCATTTTTTTCCAAGCAACCATTTTGTTTCATTTCGCTTAGTTTTTCAGGAGCACGGCAGACATAGTTATACTTTATTACGAACGGATTAAATTCAGTCAAGATTTGTTTTTATTAACTTGCATTTTATGGAACCATTTTGCATAATGTACTTCTTTACTGTCCAGTACGCGAAACGAAAAATAATTTTGACACTTGATACTTTTTGTGAAGATTTTTTTTTTGTTTTTTCTTGCATAGATACGGAACTGGATTTTGGAGATTATAATAATATTTAAGGAATAGTTGAGTAGGTAAGTTACTGGCTGAAAAATACTGGGTCAAATTAAATGATCGCGAGCCTTGCAGATGTTTACGCAATGTCACTAAAAAGGTAATTTTATTCGACAATGTAGGTTTCTTGGAAGCCGAAGATTAAAAAAGTCGTCATTATCTTGAGATGTATCGGGTAGATAGCGATACGAAAAAGTTTTTTTTATTAATCATCGCCTCTCATAGTAATTTTGGACACTGGATTGAATTAGAATGCGATCTTAATATTAATTTTAAATTGGAACAAATTCAAGTGATATCGAATAAAAAGTGCATAACATTATCAGAAAATATAAAGATCATTATGCTATCAAATACCAACCCATAACTTAAAACTATTTAAAATAGAACAAAAACATTGAAATACAAAAAAAAAAACACTGTATATTCACAATATCATAACTAGGTACTGCACACAACAATAAATGTGTTTTTTCTACCATTTCCAATGAGTACGTGACAAAAACATATGATATTCAAAGACGCACGCGATGGGAATCGAACCCGTTGCGTCGCGTACTCGCGTAATTTGCGTTTTTTTGTCGCAGCACTGGCAGCCTGGCGTCGGTGTGTCTTGGGATGAGCGTTTTTGTCTCTGGCTCGCTTCTTGATGGGTGTAGCGCAGTTATGACTTTTTGATACTTGGAGAATTTATTGGTGTTTTTTTTTTACTTGTTATGGGTTTGCTCTTGACTGTAGTCTTGGCCAGAGATGACAGAGACAAAGTCTACGATGGAGCAAGCCTTCCCAGAAGTAGCCTGGTTTGGCAAGTAATTAACGATTTTGCGTATTTAGGAAGATGGTTTGAAGATTTGCTTATTCTAAATTTCCATTTTAGTACCCGTACACAGAAACCAGGGTATGATCTATCGATTGGTGATCCAAGACCGTAGTCTAAATAGGGAATATGCATGAAAAAAGGATTTATAATCTGAACAGTTTATCTAAAAGTATTGGAAAATATAATACTAACTGTGAAATTAGAATCTAAATTGCTCGAGAAACGAACGAGATACAATTATTTTAAACAAATATATCTGTCCCTCTCGCGAAAACGCTGTTTTCTATGGCAGCTGTATAATCGTCGTGTAATTTGACGTCACAGTACGTATCGGACTTCTCTTTCTAACTGTAGTCTTTGAAGCTTTATAACTTAATAAATGATGAAGGTATTTAAAAAATAATTTCATGATTGTTTACTAGAGCTCATAAGTATTTTATTTTGCAAATAAAAAAATCGCATGCATATTCCCTATTGCGTTACACACGAATTCATGGGATCGATGGCATCTGCAGTCATTTCAACAGTTTTTTTTGCGTGTTGTACGTTTTCGAGCCTTGGAATACTTCAACAAAATGATAGTCCACCTTTTTGAAGCATACCTTTGTACCTTCTTGAACTTTATTATCACTGTACAATTATAATTAAGTCCTGAAAATAATAAGTGCCTAGGCATGTTATTGACATAACGTTAGTTTTCTTCTCACATATTTCTATGCTACTATTATTCATATAAATGTACTAAAAAAACACGTTACATTCACACAGCATTCCTGTGTCTAAATTGGGAGCGTAAAATAACGTTATTTTCATAAAGAATTGAGTGATTAGCATTCCTACTCCATTCTGCGAAGTAATGCTTAAAACATGAATTTGTAGAAAAGGAACTAGCCCGTTATCTTTTTCTTTTTATATTACAATCTTCTATCTATCTATCTATCTATACTTATAATAAATCTGTAGAGAGGTCAATTCTGTACATTAAATATATTTCCAAAATAACTATCAGGGGGTGATTAGGGATCGATACTGATGCCAAAAATGCAATCAGTACAATTTTTGTCTGTCTGTCTGTCGGTCTGTCTGTCTGTCTGTCTGTCTGTATAACCGTTATAGAAACAAAAACTACTCGACGGATTTTAATGAAACTTGGTACAATTATTATTCATACTCCTGAGCAGGTTATAGTATACTTTTCATCACGCTACAATCAATAGGAGCAGAGCAGTGAAGGGAAATGTTGGGAAAACGGGAGAAGTTACTCCATTTTTTAAGCTTCCGTCGCGTGTGCAACCTTAATGGTGAAAGCTACACAGAAATCATGTATGACGGAAATGTTCTCCTTAAAATTATATAAAAAATATCCAACGACAGCATATGTCTATCTTTTATGATTGACGAACAATAACACGTGTAACTCCCGATAGCTTAGCAGTTCGAAGCTTTCTGATTGTATTTGTCTACTCTTACGTTTATAAAACTCTCAGTCGTCCCTAATTAACATTAATAAAAGTTAACATTATTAACTATTCAATAAAAAAAGAATCATAGAAATCGGTATAGAAACACCAAAGTTATACATGAAAAACGCTAATAATAAGCCATCGCGCGTGAATACTGAATCATGCTATAAGGATTATTTTTGTGGTCGCGAACGCACAGGCAGGCGGCTAGCTTGGCGCCTAGAGGCTAGCGAGTAGCTTTGGAAAACGGCTTACGACAGTTTGCAATATCCTTTAATAATTATAATGTCGGGGGGAAGATGGTTATAATTTCGCTTTACACCAAACGAGTAATATTATAAATGTGAAAGTTTGGTTGTTTGTTACTCAATCACGCCAGAACGGCTTAACGGATCTTAATGAAATTTAGAACAAAGATAGATTATAGTCTGGAATAGCACATAAGCTACTTTTCATCCCGGGAATATGTTCCCTAGGGATCACGCGGGCGAAGCCGCTGGCAGAAGCTAGTCTTTAATATAGATATAATACACTACGTTATTACGAATTATAATAGCAATTTCTACGTTATATCCTCTTTTTCGCAGCATTCGTTAATTTGACGAGTATATCTTTATAATTTAAACATTTAAAACTAGACTTAATTTTTAGAAAAAACGACTTGTAATTTCTCCATAATTCATTTAAAATCGAAAAACTAAACAACAAAAAAATGTCATCAAAATTCGTTCACAAATAACGAAATTATGGCTGAAGATAAATAAAAAATACATAGGTACACACGAATAGAACGTCCTCTTTTTTTGAAAACGGTTAGCAAACGAAAGTCCATTCCAACACTTTGCTGTCAAACGCTCAAGTATCAAGACGTATGACCATAGATCTACAGTCAGCCAACAAAAACTCCTAGTTGCATGGATAGAGGAAAAACCGTGGAAACTGCGGAAAAAGTACGCTCACACTGGAGAACTTAGAAAAACTGGCCACGCTGCGAACGATTGTTCTTGCTGTACCAAGACGCGTTTTAATTAGGAGACCCGAGGTGATTACATGTTCTTTTCACTGTTAGTACTTTTTTTTTCTTTATAGAATAAAAGTTTCTTTGATGGCAGTCCAGGGTCTTGGTTTTTCTGAATTTCTGGTTTGTTTTTGGAGTGAAAACTTCTTTAGCGGCGTTGAGCAGTTTTCTTGGAATGGGTATAAAATGTTAAACTCGTGTCAGGACACGTGACCTGGTCGAAAATTCGTAAGATGAAGATGGATGATTCGAAAATACACAACGTTAATGTTCAAGTTTTCACTTCTGCCGGCACTCCCGGAGTGCAACCCTTGGTTCGATAAAAATTTAATAAGAACTTTAAGAGAAAAGGAAAAGGTGCGCCAGCGATTTAGAATATATAAAAACCCGATGGATGAGCTCGAATTGAAACTGCTGAGTAAACGGTGTTCTGTTATGGCTGCCTCTTGTTACAGTAAATATGTCACTGATCTGGAGACTGTAATAACCAAGGATCCAAAACGATTTTGGGCTTATATTAAGAACAAGCGAGGTGGAACTAGTTCTTATCCCTTAACAATGACTGACGGCATCACATCATCATCAGATGGCGTCAGTATGTCAGAAATGTTTGCTGCTCATTTTTCTGAAATGTACAGTCAACAAAATGTGACTCATCATTCATCTCCATCAGAATACATGCAGAACTTGTTAGCTTCCAGTTTACCTTTGACAGCACCTATAATTGACTTTGAAACCTTGCTCAACAAATTGAAAGCTCTGGATCCTCGAAAAGGCGCTGGACCCGACGGAATCCCCCCTTATTTTGTTTCCATGTGTGCTTCGTCTCTGGTGGCTCCCTTGTTACAAATATTTAATAGATCACTTGCCACGGGCACTTTCCCAAATTTTTGGAAGGTAGCCCAGGTGGTACCAATTCATAAAAACAGCAATCGTGATTATGTAGGTAACTATAGACCTATTTCAATATTATCTACTTTCGCCAAAGTCTTTGAATCTTTGATTTGTCCCTATATTCAGTCTCATTTGAAACTTTACCTCAGTAACTCTCAGCATGGCTTTGTGAGTTCCAGATCTACATGCACGAACCTAGTGACTTTCACGGAGACCCTGGTTGGTGCCATTGACTCGGGCAAACAAGTGGACGTGATATACACCGATTTTAGTAGGGCCTTTGATCGTGTTCCGCACAATATACTTCTGTATAAATTAAACGCTTACGGCATCTCTGGCTCCCTCCTTGATTGGTTGAAATCATATCTTGATGGTCGAACCTTCTTTGTTGCCCTCAATGGCTACCGATCTGGCTCCTACAAGGTTACATCTGGTGTCCCCCAGGGATCACATGTTGGTCCAGACATGTTCAACTTATTTGTTAATGATCTCGCAAATGAACTAAAATTCTCTGAGTGTTTCATGTATGCTGACGATTTAAAATTTTGCAGAGTTATTGAATCAGATCTTGATGTTGAGTTGCTGCAGAGAGATATTGATACGTTAGTAAAGTGGTGCGATGATAATGGTATGAGCCTAAATATAAACAAGTGCTACCATGTCAAATTTACGAGAAAAATTAATTTAACACAATCTGCATATTATATAGGTAACACGTCAGTGCAGGAAGTGGAGCAGATGAGGGATTTGGGGGTTTTATTCGATAGGCAGTTAACATTTATACCCCACATTGAAAACGTAGTTAAAAAAGCCTCTAGAATGCTTGGGTTTGTAATAAGGAATGTTACCTGCTTTCGTCGCTATGGGACTAAAATCTTACTTTACAATTGCTTGGTCCGTAGCACATTGGAGTATTGCAGCACTGTGTGGAGGCCTCATTATGCCACCCACACACTTAGATTAGAAAGGGTTCAAAAACGTTTTCTGTGGCACTTAGCTTACTCTTCTGGGATAGCTAAAAAGAAACGCTCGTACAAAGAGAGACTCCTGCATTTTAAAATGATATCCCTACAAAAAAGAAGAGACTTACTAGATGCAACATTTTTATTTAAAGTTCTGCGAAATAAAATAGACTGTCCGCAATTGTTGAGCCGCAAGGGTTCAAATTCCGTGTGCCTACAAAAAGCCCACGAACTCCTATAACCCCATTACGTCCTCCCTTGCGCAGAACCGTTCTAGGTGCTAACTCTCCTATACCCCGTCTGTGCAAATTATTAAATAACTGCAGTAGTCTGGTCGACGTGCACTCTGACTCACTTAGTAGGTTCAGAAGAAGTATTATGGACATGTGAAATCTATTTGTGAATTTTATTTTATTATTTTTAGTGGCATGTTGGTTTTTTAATTTTCTAATTGTATTTCAATCTTATTTATGATTTTGATTATGTTTCTGTCTAATTTTAATCCCGATTATGATTTTAATTCAATTTGGTTATGATATCCGTATGAATGTAGTGCGATTATGTTATTTATTAATTTTTGTTTTTAATTGTGATTCTGTTTAATTCATTTTGATTATGTTTCTGTTTGATTTTAATATTGTTATGTTTAATTCTTAATTATTTTGAATTTATTTAATTTTATTATGATTTTAATTCGATTATAATTTTATTTCTTTCTCAATTTTGTTTCTGTATATGATTTTTTATTGTTTTATTTCAATTTTTTAGTTTTGAATTTGGCTTGAGGAGCCTGATTGTTTTTTATATATTTAAATACCCTCTAATATTGTAAGTGGCCTTTATACTATTTCAATTTAACCAGTATGTAATGCATGATGTGCTTACCTGTAAGAGATTGATACACTAGACCCGAATTTGATTGTTTGTATTCCATAATTTTAAGAGTGTACTCAATTGTTGGTGAGCCAAATAAATAAAATAAACCCGTTTTTTTATAGGCTTTCTACAATGGCCAATAAATCTGCCTGGCCTTCTTCCGATTATGTTGGGATTGGCTTTCTGTCTAGCCCGATGCAATCGAATACCAGTATTTTAGATGGGGTGACAGTGACAACCCATTGACTGAGTAATACGGTACTTCTTGGCAAGACTGGAGGGCAATCGCGCTAATAAAATTCGGTTGGAACGCAACTGAACTGTAGCCATTTCACAACTTCTTTTAACATTCCGTATCGCGCTAAACGTTTGACAGAAACTTGGAACGCAACTGCATCACAACTGTAACGTTACCGCTGTCAAACAAAAAGTTGAAACAGTGCTACTTTTTCGTGACATTTTCTCAATCGTTCGCGTTGTGTTGTTTGGATTTTGAAGGAAAATTCGAAAATATTTGTAAACGTTACGATATAGTTTTGACGCAACTTTGGTTGAAGTTTAATTAAACTTTAGCGCGATACCAAATTCCTTACAGGTGAATCGAAATTAGATCATAACTAAAACTGAATTGGAAACGAATTGCAAGCGGACCTAAACTTTTAAAATTAGCGCGATTGGCCTTCTGGTGAGCGTTCCGGGGGAGCTACTTTCTAAGCCCGAAAACCTTAGTTTCGGGCTTAGTTGCGGGTGCTTTTGTCCCGAACTAAGAATGAATGACAAGATAATTTGAGAGTGACTGGCAAATCGTGTTGTCATTCATTCAGTGTTTAGTTTATCATCATCTGCCTAGCCTTTTCCCAACTACATTGGAGTCGGCTTCCAGTCAAACCGGATTCAGCTGAATACCAGTATTTTACGTGGAACGGCTGCCTACCAGACCTCCACAGCCCATAACTAGATACACACTGTACTTCATGGAAAGACTGGATTCAGATTAACTGGCTTCTGACAATCCCTAACGACTGCCATAGATCTACAAATAGATCTGCTTTCCGAAGCACGGAGGAAACTCGGTAAGTATGTAAAGATGGTCACCCATCAACAGATCAACCTTGGCAAGCGTTGCTTAACCTTGAAGATCGATCCGAACGGCTGTTGTTATTTAGCCACGATCGAGCTCCTCCTTTAGTGTTTAGGTGATACTGAGTAGAAAACGCCCGCATCTAAGTCATAAGTAATTTATTAATTTTTTAACATAGGTAAGTACAGAAAATAGTAATAAAGCCGAAAGTACGGATTTCGGGCTTAGAGTAGCCCCCCGCAGGCTTCTGACTACCCCTAACGTGTGTCAAAAATGTTCAAATGGCAGCCAGGACTCAGGACCAACATTTCCGTGACACGGAGGAAACTCAGAATGTAATGGATGAGTGTTAAAATCTACTTTTTATCAAACTGAAAATGACGGTTTTGCGTGGAATAGACTACAAAGCATAAAATAATGCGTTAAATGCAGATATTTATTTACATTTCTTTTTCCTTTTTCTGATTTTTAAAAACGACATCTATAAATTTAATCAGGACAAAAAAATGCGTTTAGTTAAGTTTTATGTGGAAAATTGAAAAACCCTTTTTTATTAGCTTGTATTAAATTGTATTTATATTTTGTTCCTAATGTCCTAGACAAAGGACCAAAGTTGTTATGGAACGTTTCGCCAACCAAATTTTATCAAAAGAAATCCTTGAAACCCGTTCATGATGTTCATAATGTGAGTTTTCATGCGAAGAAATCAGTAGGTAGGGTAATTTTTTAATTAAGCTGTTTTGTTGTTTTTAACGTGTACCTAACAGAATAAACGCAATTCCTCTCAAGGGGTCATTGTCCTCATCATTATGATCAACTTTTAGCATGGGACCAAAACCGAAATCGCAATAAAAATTTCAACTAAGTATTCAACACATTTTGTCGAGAACTATGAGCACATAAAAATGTATCTAATGGGGCAGTCGATTATTTTTCTTACCTTACTACTCTACATATGACTGAATTCACTGGAATTCATCATAAAAAGCTGTAGTAATTTAATGACATTGATTATCAGAGGGCCGATTATACCAATTTTTAAACAACTTTCGTATACGCAGGTTAATCGCAAACTGTCAAAAAGGCCTTAATTTTCATACATTTTTGACAGATTGCGATTGAGATGCGAATGTGAAAATTAGTAGGATTGGCACTCTAATTTTGGTTCTTTGGGAAAGTGCCTGTCTTTATGAGAACTTTTCACACGCTTACAGAAGGATTTTTAACCGACTTCCAAAAAAGGAGGAGGTTATCAATTCGGTTGTATTTTTTTTTATGTTTGTTACCTCATAACTCCGACAATTATATGAAAAATGAAAAATTCTTTTTTTATCTGAAAGGATATAGGTAGGTAGGTACTTGCAGATTAGTCCCATTTAAATTTTATGAAAATCGAATCGGTTACGAACTTTGGATTATAAATCGAAATAGCTGGAATTCGTCTACTTAGATGAAGCAATCGAAATTGCGTATTTTGCTTATCTGCGATTTTTCAGTAGTGTTGTTAGGTGTGGGGTACCTCTAAAAAGTGAAAAATAAAAAACTTTTTACAAAAAAAAATACAACCGACTTCCAAAAAAAAAAACTACAAAGTAAAAAATAACTTTAATTTTAAAATAACTTTAATTTCGGAAGTCGTTGTCAAAATACGAAGAAATTAATAAAAACACCGACTTCCGAAATCAAAGTTATTTTTTACTTTGTAGTGTTTTGTTTTTTGGAAGTCGGTTGTTTTTTTTTTTGTAAAAAGTTTTTTTTACATATCGACACTACACTAAATAAGGTATCTATCCACCGTTTCTACATGGTCTAAGTCTAAAAAAATAGCTATCCCGGTACATAATATGTACCTATAAAGACTTAGATTTCATCGTATATTGCTGGCGCAAATTAATCATTATTTTGGTCATTAAATTAGTGTTAAAAAAATTATATCCATTTTAAAATTTGGAATTCGTATTGAGCAGATTTATTTTTTTTAATTTTATTGTAATTGTAACATGATATTTAATATACTACTTTCTATCATACAAAATATTAAAATAATCGGTAAGTTCATTTTCGTTTTTGCCACCAGCTGCCTCCTGTGGCAAAAGTTTTGAGCGCAGTTGACGTGACGCAAACTTTTAACTCAACCAAAATTGCAGGCAATTTAGTAAACGTCATAAAAAATTCCGTCCACATAACACAAACCCGTAAATATACGATAAAAGGTGCCGGCGGCATTTAGAATTGAGCAAAAAAATATTAAACGTTAACAAATTAATTGCACTGCGTGACTTACTGGTTCCATTCACATTTCGTCCGATGATCTTATTGGAGCCATTCGGCTGCGGGCCGGCGGGGGTGTGCGGCGCGGGGGGCGCTACCCGTCCCGTTTCCTCACCCGGGCTTTCCATATCACACCTCTCGCTCGCACACATCAACCCGACACCCGCCAATTCGAAAACTTCACAAAAATATTGGCAACTTTTTACGAAAAAAAAAAAATATTACATTTCAAGGATAAAAAGCCCGATATCACAGTTCGAATTTTGAGAAGAATTTGAATTTTGGAACAATGGCGTGACGAACTCGGATTTTGGCGGTAAAGTTTGAAGGGTAGCCGTGACGTGTCGTGATGACGCGCGCGCCTCGACTGGCGGCCGGAGCCCTGCAGCTGCATCGCCCCGCCCAGCACCCCACGCGACCCCTCCACGTGGCCCCACGCTTTCCTTGCCCTCGGCTTATGTAAAAAAACATAAAGGCCTTAAATTTCGCGAGTGTGTGCGTTAAGTTTGAGCTGCCGGAGTGTGCGGGGAAGGGGCCGAAAGGGTACGACTTGAGGGTCGACGGGTGATCATTATTGTGTTTTTTTTAAATCAGTCTTGTTCTTATCGATCGTACTAAGTTTGAATTTTCGGTCATGGTAAGACTGCTATAATTAAAACTACAAGCTTCCATGTCTAGTGAAGAAAACGAGGAAAATTAGTTAAGTACAAATTAGTTCTCAATTAGAAAGATTTGCTCCCGTATAAGCCATTGCCTTCTACGGGAGGATAAATACGAAAGTTATTTAAAGAATTTAGAGAGAGACGAAGATTTAGAAGTGCCGCCAGTGCCACCGCTGTGTCAAGATTTCTAGGAATGTCTTGTGGGATGAGCAGGAAATAAAACAGTGCCATATGTTAATCGTAGCTGTTGGAAAAACGAAAAAGGCCTAGAAACACCGAAGAAAGAGATATACCTAGGTACTATAGTCTGAAATACACAGATATAATCCACACTATACACAGGTCCTACTTACAATCGCTTTAGTACTTAGATAGAAACCAGACAATGATTAATTAAGGTAGGTAGGTACCTACTGCTCCAGAGCTAATTTTGAATATTTTTTTTTTTCGCATTTGACTGTCAAAAAAGTTTAATAGGCTAGTTTCCATCATCCACAAATTGCAAAACTATTTAATCCGTCAGTTAGAGTATTGAAAAATAATGGACACGAATTTTTTGTTTTTGTAAATCTATGAATATTGGCAAAGATAAAACGCATCAAAACTCGGGAGTGGGGGCTCGTGACGTCACGGCTCACTAATGCGAAGGTGTGACATAAAATATTGAGAATTTTAAAGCGTCGTAACTTCGTCAATTTTGGTTCCCGTAACAAAAGAAAAAACACGGGTCAAATATTTTTTGAAAATCTAACTGACGGACTAATTAGATTTTTTCAGGACACAAGCCCATTGGAGCCCCGATTGTCAAGAAAAACGTTTTGGGGACACTTTCATTGTGCGTAAAGCTTGGGAATTCCTTGCCTGTATTTCCTGAGGTCTTCAATCTAGGAATTTTTAGTCAAGAGTGAATACATTACTTCTAGTCAATCGTGCTAAGCACAGTCGCCAGCACAATCAAGCTACCCAAAACTGTCAAATTTTCTCAATCAACCTTCAACTTTATTCCTTTGAAGAAAAGTTGAAAATCTATTGCAGTAATTTGACAGATTGTTGTAGCTTGAAACGCTGGCGTCTGTACATCGTTGACTAGATCATCAGTTTCCGTTAGGTGAGAAATGGTCAAAAACGAGAAAACTAACATTTTTATAAATGCGCTCGTTACCCACAGTCCCTTACTGAATCTTTATCAGAGTATCAGAAATCTTAGAAGATTATTGCAGACCCGGGAGTTAGTCGAAATAATATGGCAAAAGACTAATCCTATGTCTACTGATTTCATCATCTGCCTAGCCTTTTCCCAACTATATTGGGGTCGGCTTCCAGTCAAACCGGATTCAGCTGAATACCAGTATTTTATGTGGAGCGGCTGCCTACCAGACCTCCACAACCCATTAACTGGGTAGCACGGTAGGTAGGTACTCCTTGGCAAGACTGGTGTCAGATTTTCTGGCTTCTGACTATCCGTAACGACTGCCAAAGATCTCCAAATGACAGCCGGGACCAACAGCTTAACGTGCTTTCCGAGGCACGGAGGAAACTCGATATGTTAAGATGGTCACCCATCCACAGACCAACCTCGGCAAGCGTTGCTTAATCTTGAAGATCGACCTGTGCTGCTTTTATTATTTAGCCACGAGCTCCTATGTCTACTGATTTCGATCGCACAAAATACAATTTCCTGTCAGTTATTGCCTCACCCTAGGGTAGATCTCCCACAATCGAAAGGGTCAGGCCCTAACTCATGACGGTTATATAAAAACCCTAAAAAACCTGGCACATAATATTTGAGGGCACATCGCCCTACACAAGCTGTGTACAACGGAAACAAGTTATTTATAAAATGCTCAGTTTGGACATAATACGACGGCTTGACTCGCGAACTGTCGGCTTTTCACTTAAACGCAGTAATATGGGCCTCATTACCGTCCAGCGCTAATTGAGACCAAGAATTTTGAAGACGACGCGGTTGAGAGGAAGATGTTACCTACTTGACGAATTTAATATCTAGGTACTGTAACGTTATTACTGGAAAGTTTTAGGAGCTATCTCGCTTTTTGCTATAAAGAAAAATAGAGGACTAATTAAAGCGATTTTGATTGATAAAATTACCTCGGTTAGAAAGCCTATTTTTGACAAAAATTATTCAATCATAATTTTGACCTATTTTTTTTATTCGTGATGGGTTTGCTCTTGACTCTGGTAAGAGATGAAGGAGACAAAGTCTACGATGGAGCGAGCTTACACAGAAGTAGCCTGTTCACTCTAACATTGAAAAGATTAGGGTTGTAAGCGTTAGGAAACACAGACGCAGGCAGAGAGTTCCACTCCTTTGCTGTACGCAAGTGGGCTTGTGTCCTAAAATATCTAATTAGTCCGTCAGTTTGATTAACAAAAAATATTTGACCCGTGTTTTTTTTGTTACGGGAACGAAAATTGACGAAGTTACGACGCTTTTAAAATTCTCAATACGTCACACCTTCGCATAATTTTTACTGAGTCGTGACGTCACGAACCCCCACTCCCGAGTTTTGATGCGTTTTATCTTTGTCAATATTCATTGATTTACAAAAACAAAAAATACGTCGTCCATTATTTTTCAATACTCTAACTGACGGACTAAATAGTTTTGCAATTTGTGGATGATGGAATCTAGCCTATTGTCAATGAAACCAAAACGCTAAAGAAAAAAACTCCAAAAAGATGATACAACTGACTGGCTGACCCGTGCAACGTCGTCTGCGTAACATTTATTTCATTACTGCTCCGCTCCTTAATGATAATCCTCCGTAATGAAAAATGTTACGCAGTTACCTTTTGGTCTTAGCGTGATGATGATAGCCTTTAGCCTTCCTCGATTAATGGGCTATCTAATACTGAAATAATTTTTCAAATCGGTCCAGTAATTCCTGAGATTAGCGCGTTCAAACAAACAAACAAACTGTTGCAATGAGCTTTATAATACTAGTTAGTATAGATTTACATTGTACTTACTTACATCTTCAAACGAAATAATAATACTTCTAAGGGGAATCTCAAACGACAACGGAGTTCGCAATATGCAAATGCAGTCGGACTCGGCGTGATATTAATACTAGTGAAAGGAATGGAAAGTGCAGGGCTAGGACGGCGCTAATGATTGAATACAACGAGAGAGTGAAGTTATGCAACGTTGTGACTTGGGAAAATGTGTCCTTTAGATGGAAAGACAAGTGTGATTACTGGCTCAAATCATCTCCATCATCATATCGGACCACAAGACGTACGGCGATACGCCACACAGTGGGCCCATATTGAAAATTAGTGGACATAGGCAACAAAGTTCCAATATCGATGCGTTTTTTTTTATAAGACTTGTTATGATATTCCTGACAACTTTTATTCTTATAAAATTTATTCTAAATTGATAGTTTGTCGTGAAAAAAAAACCAAAATGCCAAATGGGACAAAAATAATATTATACTTCGAATTTATTAAAAAATGGCAAAAAATTCATACAAAAATTTTTTTTTACCGGATGATTACCTTTTTTTTTGTAATTTGGACCTACTAACTTAGTTTGTAAGATTTTGTTACTAACAAATTAATGGACTATGTTATTGTCTGCATAAATAAATTGATTGATTGATTGATTACTCGCGCGGCCGCGGATGTCCGGCGCTGATTTTTTTTTTCCTGGATAAAGAATGACCCTAGCTATCATATACTCACGCCACACACCCAACATACCTATTAGTACAATTGAAGAAAAAAAATTATACGTGATTCGCTCCATACTAAAAAATCTTGTTTATTTTTTTTTCACGACAAACTATCAACTTTAGAAGAAATTTTTATATGAATAAAAGTAGTCAGAAATATCATAACACGTCGTATAAAAAAAAATCGCATCGCTATTGGAACTTTGTTGCCTATGTCCACTAATTTTCAATATGGGCCCACTGTGCGCCACCGGTACATGGTGGACATCCCACCTATACGCACAAAACGTTTTGGGAAAACATTCATTGTGCGTACAGCTAAGGAGTGGAATTCCCTGCCAGAGTCTGTGTTTCCTGATAGCTACAACCTGAGAGTCTTTAAGTCAAGACTGAATAGGTTACTTCTAGGCAAGCGTTCTCCACCTTAGACCGCATCATCGCTTAACATCAGGTGAGATAGCGGTCAAACGTTGCCTATCAATAGTAAAACAAAAATCTCCCGAAAGATGTCCACTGCTGGACGGCGGCCTTCCTCAAGTGACGTCACAACGACCAGTCCTGTGCGTACTCATCCATCGCCTACCCTTGACCCTCACCAGGTCATCAGTCCACCTGGTGGGACAAATAAAAGTAACAACAACTTCAGAATATTCCGAATAATCGAAAACACGATCCTTAAGTTGGGCCAACTTCCAGTAGCAGAGCACACGTATTTTAATAAGAGCGACTGCCTAATTGACCAGCGGGTCTACAAAGGCCCCTTTTGAAGAATCATAATACTAATAACGCAACAATCTATCAAATCTCATTTTCATCTTTACGGCTAAAGCATTAGGTTCAAGATTGATTGGGAAAATTTGACAGTGACGGGTAGCGTGATGTACTTTCTGAATCTGCTAGAGTGGCCTTTTTAGACACGCTGCATGAGATTCTAGACCACTCTTGACAAAGTGTCATTCTATTGGCGTATGCGATGGTCAAAATAAAAGAAAATGATCACGAGCCATTTTAGCTCGTGGGCCGTGGCTGCATAATAACAGCCGCACAGGTTGATCTTCAAGGTTAAGCATCGCTTGCCGAGGTTGGTCTATGGATGGGTGATCATCATAACATACCGAGTTTCCTCCGTGCCTCGAAAACCACGTTAAGCTTTTGGTCCTGGCTGTCATTTGGAGATCTTTGGCAGTCGTTTAGGATAGTCAGAAGCCAGAAAATCTGACTCCAGTCTTGCCACGGAGTACCGTGTTACCTAGTCAATGGGTTGTGGACGTCTAGTAGGCAGTCGCTCCACGCTGGACTGGACGCAAAGGCTACGCCGATCTCCCAGTCCACCCCCACTAAGACGAAGCGGGAATTTCGGTGCTGGGTTGTTTTAGTGGGTATACCGGGCTTGCCCGGGGAGTCCCACATACCCCTCCCACTCCCCCGAGTGAGAGGGTATGCGTAATGCATTTTTTCCCAGCCGGAAAAAAAAAGGGCAGTCGCTCCACGTAAAATACTGATATTCAGCTGAATCCGCTTTGACTGGAAGCCGACCTTAAAATAGTTGGAAAAGGCTAGGCAGATGATGACCACGTGACATTTCGATAACGCTTGTCATTCCCATTCATTTTTGACGTTTTGACAATCGCCTTCGCCAAGCTACCGCTGACAGAACGTCAGTTGTCTAGATCAGGGATGGCGAACCTTTGGTATGCGTGTTGGTGGTGGCACGTCGCAAAATAGTGCGAGCACGACGATGTACAATACTTAGCATCCAGGTAATTTGTAACAGAAAAAAAGCACCCTAACTTTTCCTTCTTTTGAACTATGATATCGACTGCTGTATGAATTTCAGGTTCCCTTAAAGATACTAGTATTTGACGTGGAGCGGCTGCCTACCAGACCTCCACAACCCATTAACTGGGTAACACGGCAGTTCTTGGCAAGACTGGAGTCAGATTTACTGGCTTCTGACTATCCGTAACGACTGCCAAAGATCTACAAATAACAGCCGGGACCAACGGATACTATATTTATTGTTTCCTACTCCTCCGCTGCACCTACTCTTCTGATTAATTTCGTTGCGGGATCCAAGACAGTTGAATCAATTTATTGTTCTTGTCTATTAAATTACAAGTCAAGATTCTTTGGTGGCACTCATGGACACATTATTTTAATTTTTTGGAGTTGTCACAGTTACCAATACAGGTTCGCCATGCCTGGTCTCGATTCTCACGCCCAGAGGTAGGTTGGTCAGATTGGTGTGGCTTCTGACAATCCGTAACGACTGTCAAAGACTAGCTAGGTACATGCGGCTTAACTTCCTAAGGCACAGAGATGTCTCGGCGTGTTGTCGATGGTCACCCATCCACGGAACCACCTCGGCAAGCGCTGCTTAACCTCGATGATCGAACCGAGTGGTTGTTATTATTAGACTCGAGCTAAAGGTAGATCAAGTAGGTAACGAAAAATAATAAACCTACACAAATAAACACAAAGTCGCGCTATTAAACTACGAAGAAAATTTCGGGACGAATACTCTACACTAGCCCTGGAGCGAAAAAGCTGTAAGTCATTGCGGGATGTGTTGCTGTGGAGTTTGTTGGCCATTGCACTTCTTCTCCACAGCTAGAACACTAGGAAGTAGTGACGGGCGGGCGTTTTGGGGGACTGCCTTTTGTAAAAACTTGACATCATTTGTAAAAGTGCTGGCTCTCCGCGTAATTTGAATAAATTACTTTTGAATTTGAATTTTGGGAAGCCTTTACCTTTGCCCAACTGTAGGATGATACAATAGGTACCTGCTGTAAGCAATAACAGAAGTAGGTATTATGTTTTTTTTTAATACAAAACGGGGAAACTCTTGGCCCAAATCTCACTTGATGGAAAGTGATGATTAGGCCGAAGATGGAAGCGAGTTTCATCCGGAATCCTCTTACACAGAGGAACTGGCTATCATACCTCTAACTGCCGGAACACAACAATGCTGCTAACATTGTTGTTATGGCGACAGACTTAGACATGATGGTGGTAGCTTGCCAGGCGGACTTAGAACAAGTCCTACCACCAAGTTTACCGAGCAAAAAATGTGCCTACACTGGGAATCGAAACCGGGACCCCTGTGTCTGAATCAGGTGGTATAACCACTAGACCACGGAGGCGGTTAGTGTCACCTGTTTAGCACCACCCGGGGACCACGTATAGGGATTCGCTAAAGGGTATTCTCCTACGACGGACGCGGGTGACTCGGCCCCCATAAGCTATATGATTGTGCAAAAAGAGCCTAATTCCAGCATAATGTCCGGTGGCAAGTCTGAAAGAAGAAAGATAACCCTGAAACTTAAGGCGGGGTTGCAGTACCTACTTTTTAAGATTTTTGAACGTCTGAAAATCTTATTAATGATGAGTTTTTAATAAATAAAAAACATTACATAAAAATTGAACATACCCTCAAGTAAATCGTAAAGATAGAAACGCGATTTAGAATGATTGACTCGATACTTTTTTTAATCAAACATGACACTAAATTACAATTTTAAACGTGTACTGCTAAGAGATTTCATCACGAATATGTATAAAAGTTATATCAATAGATAGAGCTTTTTATTTTGAAGTAAATGTTGAAACCATATTGTATAATTTCTTTATCAGTTTTCGCCAAGAAGAAAAAACAATCAAAATTTAGGCATTATTTCGCTCGCCGGACAGTCGCTGTTGTTCGTCAAAACACACAGTACTGCAACCTCGCCTTAATATGGAATTTTAATGGCAGAGCTTCATCTAGACGTATCAGGATCGGAACTCCAAACTGACAGGCCCTTTGCTGACATTGACAAAAGTATACTTTCACAGGGTACATGTCACCGGAAATGGCAAACTCCGTAAGATTGTAAAATATCGCGTGAAATTGTAAACTTTTTTTTTCTTGATAAAACACGGATACCTATATTGGAAACTATTGAATTTGGATGGGATTTATTATAAGTTACAAAACGATTTTTTCATAATAATTATTCAAATTATATAATACTAGCTGACCCACGCAACTTCGTTTGCGTCACATTTTCCATGAATGCTCGGCTCCTTTTAGTCTTAGCGTGATGATATATAGTCTTCCACGATAAATGTACTATCTAACACAGAAATAATTTTTCAAATCGGACCCGTAGTTCCTGAGATTACCCCCTACATACAAACTTACAAACATACAAACAAATGTTACCTCTTGGCTCTTTATAATATTAGTATAGAAGTATAGATAATCAAGATTCATTACAATATTACGGAGTCCACACCATTTTCCGGTGACATAAGACGCCCAACCTACCTAGACTGGACCCCAGTAGGTACTACGATCAAGAAATGAATTATGGGAGAAGAAGAAATGATTTCTAGTTAAACACCAACTGACCCTTCGTTGGGCGGTATTTTTCTGGTTACCTATGGCCTATGGTACTCACAAATAACGTGGCTTTCTATTGATAAAATAATTTTCAAAATCACATCAGTAAATCCAGAGATCCCTACAAACTCACAAACTTTACCTCTTTGTAATATTAGTAAATGGCAGCAAAAAAAATACTTATGTTTTATGGATATTTACATTATACTTCATATGGCATAGGTACATCCAACTCTGGAATCAAAAGCCTAAGCCAATATTATTATCGACCCCAAAAAATCAGGTAGATAAAAGGCTAAACAATTCAACTTCTATCCGCTAAGAAAAAACATGCCGCAGAATGCTTCGTGTCGGTATCAAATTAAAAATGATAATCAGTTTGCAAAAGCTTAATTCGGTTGAGATACGAAAGCGGACCGTTCTCGGAAACTGTAAAAAATACATAAAACTGCCGACCAACAACGGTATACGGATGATGTTGCAAAAAATCCTATATTTCGGGTTAACAGGTCTTTGGTATATGGGTTAATATAATTTTCTTGTGGGCTTATGGGCTGACTGTATAATTTTGTTTGTGTCTTCGTGTTTCTTTTTTTTTTTATTTCGAACAGGATCTCATTACAGCGCACGCTTTTGCCGAGATCAAACGAATGCTTGCTGTACCGTTCTGCAACACCAAATAAATTATGAATAATATAATACCCGAGTAATTCCGAGTATGACTTGAAAATAAAAACGAAATTAGTTCGACATTGTTTAAAAAGTAATTTTTAAAGAGGTGTACAACCTAGAGTCTGTCACGCGAGTTGTGTTCCATGAAAAAGGTGGCTTTCTAAAACAGCTCGACCTCCTTGGTCTACAAATTAAGAAGCATAAACAAAAATCATATTTTTACAGTCAAGTTTTCTCATTGCACTAGGAAGTCGTGTGTTCAGCCTTTTTCACATCGAGTCTACAAAAAGGTGGCACTATAGTTTTCCCACAGTGTTGCCGTTAGTTTATCATCATATCGACATATTTCTAGCTATCTAGTGTTGCGACAACCTTTCACCGGCTCAAGGAAAAACCTACACTGCCTTAAGAGTCAGTCGGATATTATTTACAGAAAAAGTGAGGTCATGAAAACGGCGGGTGGCGTATGAAATCGATACTGTTTTTTTTTTTTCGTACGGAAAAGCTAGCAAAAAGCCTTAGGCACTCTGCTTTAGGCCTGCGACCAACATATATTTTATCTCCGTAGATAAATACTTTTTTCTGAATTAAACCTATGTCGCTTACCATCAGGTGAGACAGAGGTCAAACGTATGTCTATCAAAAGAAAAAAAAAAAAATTCGGAAGAAACCCATAGCTTTACCAAACGTTTTAGAATACTACCAGTCAGAGCACATTGTAACACGGTCAACAATTGTTACAGTTAATTAGATAAATATTTACTGAAACACGGCGACTTGACACTGACGTGTTTTACCTACCCGTGCTATAGTGAATTTGTAGGTTATACATAAATAAGGGAAGATTCAATTAAAACAAGTACCTTGCTACACAATACCAAGTTTATTAACGGTGTACGAGATTTCTCGACTAAAATGCACAATGCACCGGAATAGTCTTACTAATTTATCGTTTACCAATTTGAACTGAAGTTATTAGAATACTTTTTTTTTTCTTTTTGGATGGGAAATCATCCAATGACTCCTCCCGCTCTGGGTGTAGCGGGAGGGAGTGTCAGACTTCTACTGACTAAAACCCATCCATGTTCCTTCATTGCCCTTTGTGTTCCGGAGCCACGGTGTCTCTTGCGAATAATCCCGCGACTCCGGCAGGCGTCGGCCCTTTCGGGCCCCTCTGTGTTGCTGACTCTCTTTGAGGCGCGCGTGGAACACTAACGCGCCGTCGACACGGCCTGTCGTCACTAGACGGACGGACGGCGAGCCACCCATAGCTCGCCGTCCACAGGCCCGCGCCTACGGTGGCCGGAGGTCACCAGGTGGCCCCCGACGCCCGCGGCGTCTACCACGGCGGCCGGGACGAGAGGGTCTCCTCTCCCGCTCCGCCACCTCCTTCGCTAGCATGACTGCTTCGCAGAAGGAGGCAACGGCGTCCCATTCCGTCTCGCTCCGGACCATGGCTTGGACCAGGGCCGGACGCAAGAGGTCGCCGCCAATCGCCGTTTCGAGGACACGGTGGTGCGCCGCCCAAGCGGGGCACACCTGCACAGTGTGCTCTACCGTGTCCTCCGGTCGATCCTCGCAGTGGTGACACCCGGGCGTTTCCTCCCGCCCAATTCGGTGCAGGAACCTCCCGAAACATCCATGTCCGGCGAGGACCTGCGTCAGGCGGAAGGTGAGGACGCCGTGGCGCCTCTCAAGCCACTCCTCAAAGAGGGGACTTATCGCCACTATTGTGGCGTGCCCTGCGCTGGGTTGCGATAGTCAAGTTATTAGAATACTTGAGTTTTATTTTCAATTATTTTATATTTTAATCGTTTAATTGTGTTGTTATTTTTAATTGTCACAATTAATAAACTTTAACTCAAATACTCATGTCTATACGACTTTGGCGCCATATCTCTTTACTTAGTCAGAACTAAACGAGATTTGTCAATAATGACAATCCGACAGATGTCGCCAAAAGTCGACGTTATGATTTTGCAACGTCACAATTACATCTCAGTCAGAATGATTTGCAGACCGAACCTGTTTATCATCATCATATTCCACAAGACGTATACTTACTGCTAATGATAAAAGATATTTATTTTTGTAAATAGGTTTAAAACAAAACACTTTCACACGTCAATTTTTTTGGTCATTTTAAACGAGATGAGGTTGTAGGTCCTGTATGTATGTCTCGAATCTAACGGATTCCCGTGGCCTTCAACAGGTTATCACTGTCATCAGTCCGCCATGCAGAACTCTGGTAGCATCTAATAACAATTAATGTTAGTAAAGAAATCGAATTATATTTCCCACTGTTGAAAACAAATTGCGCACCCAATAAGAATCCTGTTTGTTAGATTATAGAGCGAGAACTTTGAAAACGAAAAACAGTTGAGAGAAAATTATTTAAGTTAAGATATTAAAAGGTCTATAATTAAGAGTCTACCTTCTGATAGCCTGTACGCCTGTATGCGTCCGTGCCGTGTACGAGATCTCAACCTCGTAACAAAAACCGCTGCCCGCTCCGCCTATGGCCCCGCAGTTTCCCTAGCCCGCACGTACAGTACAGACACTCTCGAATGAGTATTTTCTCACGCTGACCGGCCTCTCGCTTCTCTACATACAAGCTGCTAATTCCACACATTACTTCGCTGAACATTTTCATATGTTAGGCTAAGATTCGTGGACTCGCACTTTCTAGACCAGCTGATAGCCGTCTTGACTTGCCACCGTGAGAGGGCAATGACGAAAATGTGAGGGAAATGCTGACTCGGAATGACTTTTGATATTTTTTTAAACTAAGTTCATATTGGCTGTAAAAAGAATTGAGGTTAAGAGCGTGTATTCCGTCCACTAGCGCCGCCAATCGTTTTTTATTATTTGTGGTAAATTTAAGACACGTAGCTATAAAACCGCTCTGTAGTGCACTGAAGAAATGTATTTATTATGTTTTGAGAGTTATGTTTTGTACTTTAGAACATAAATAGTTGCCAAAGTCGATATTTTTGCTAAAAGTGGCCACTTTTAGCAATATTTGCCGTTTTGGCTATTTAGCCATGAGTTATGTATTAAAAATAGCTGTCAAAAAATAATAGATACATTTCTTCAGTGCACTACAGAGCGGTTTTTTATCTACGTGTCTTAAATTTACCACAATTAATAAAAAACGATTGGCGGCGCTAGTGGACGGAATACACACATTGCACTCATAAGGAAAGTTCATAAAATCTGTATAGGCACTAAAATTATAAGTCCGTTTCAGACTTTCAGAACATCTTTTACTTACTCTGTTATGTAAAGACTTTCAGTTTATTTTTTGCTGAATATTTTTGACTGGTTTTTCTTCCACTTTTTCCACGATAGGTTTCACGGTAGATTTGAGCAAATACCTACGAAATTTATAAGAACATTTTATTTCAACGACGATTTGATTGGAAACTTCTCAAAACGGATTGACAGTCTCAAAAAATCATAGGAAACCTCCTTGTGGACTAAAATTAAAACTTCAACATTGTACAGCGCTGTGGAGAGTTTCAATCAAGCGGCATTCGTGGCAGTATTTAGACTGATATGATCGGAATTCTATTCATTCAATAGTAAGATACCAACATTACACACTCGCAAAAACTTTAATACTGTAACAGCCAACAGCTTGAATTAACCCGGCTCTTTACACTTTTTACACCCCTCGTCAAAATTAAATACCTACAAAATGAAATATTTATAATATTAGGGTTAAAGCAGATATAAAAAATATCATTATACATAAACGCCCATTCTCCAAACAAGAATTTCATCGGTAACTTTTTATCATGCCGCAATTTTCGGAACGCGACCATCATTTCGAATCGTTTGCGCGGGAAAAACTATAAAATGGCCGACGGCGTGCGTCCGATGCAAATTGCGCGCGGAAAAAGCTCGCGAGCGGTAAAAACTGAAAGGAACTCATAGTATTTCATCGACGTCGCCAGTTATTGAGCGGGGTTAATGTTTTTGTGTAGATTCCAGTGGTGGCGACGAGGCGACTTTTTGCGCGTTGCGGAGTCTGGGAAGCGCTCGGCGGCAACTCTCGTCGCGGGCAAAAAGCAAACGAGGGCCGCCATAACGCTGCTAACCGACGCAAAAACGTTGAGACATACGGATAGAATTAATGCGGCGACTCTTTAATTTTCTTCAAGAAAGCGCGGGAGGAAATGGTGTAGGTAATGAGTGTTGCCAGACGCAAAAACTATCTGTATAATGACGTAGCTCATTTATCCAGTTTATTTTTCTGTTCTTGTTGGTTCATATGTAAAAAGAGCATGTTGGAATGTTTTAAAAGCCTCATACCTATTAGACACGATTGAAGAATGTTAGGTCTAATAAGAAACTAGAGCGTATAATGGTCGACCATTTCTAATAGGAACCGATTGTACGTAAGTAATCAGTTGTGGTGGCTAGATGGGCTTATTTGTTCTTTACAATATAATTTTATGTTTTATGCGCCTGGATATGACAATAATGGCTATTTTTCCTATGTACGTAGGTAGCAATTTTAATACAACGTAGGTGCTTCATTGGAAAATTGAGGACGCCAAAGTTGTTCTTATAAGATCTATTTTCAGATGCAGTAGAATTAAAAGTTGCGAGTCAATACTTGGAAGTACCAACTTCCTTTAAATTGAGTACTTAGGTAGGTAAAGCATTACGCGTTACGTAGGTATACCTATAGTTGAACTAATTTTTTTTTTTTTTTAGGTATTTGTAATCATCCAATGACTCCTCCCGCTCTGGGTGTAGCGGGAGGGAGTGTCAGACTTCTACTGACTAAAACCCATCCATGTTCCTTCATTGCCCTTTGTGTTCCGGAGCCACGGTGTCTCTCGCGAATATTCCCGCGACTCCGGCAGCTACATGATTGCACATGGGGAAACTTTTATTTTCACTTTAGCCATTAGACCTATAGTCGGTGAAAATAACGGATTATTTTGACTAACAGAAGATCAGCTACTATCCTCTTGACGTACCTAAGTATCTGCTACCCTAGTCTGATATAGTTACTATTGAACCAACGTTATGTTGGATGGTCACAGGAAGATTTTCAACTGAATGATGATTAATGACGTTATGATGACATTTTTATTTTGGACACTGGAGCAAATTTCAGACACCTGTACTTTGGAAGAATGAATGCAACCGATGCTGCTAATCATGCACTTACGAGACCAATAATTGGTTCCCAGCTCCACCTACGGAGCCGAAACAATGTAAGGAGGTAGGTAGGTAGATATTCGAGAGTTAATCATTGACTCAAAAAACGAAGAATTAGTGTTTGTTTAGATACCGGAAGCCTTAGGAAACGTTTCGGATCCAAAGTGGAACCACGAAATGAAATGTAAGTAGAATTAAAAAGAAGGAAAAGTAGTATCCATCCGAATAGCATATAATCAATCGCATCTTTGGGGGCCAATTCACCTGCGTCCGTAGGAGAATACCCTTCAGCAAATCCCTACACGTGGTCCCCGGGTGGTGCTAACCAGGTGACACTAACCGCCTCCGTGGTCTAGTGGTTATACCACCTGATTCAGACCCAGAGGTCCCGGGTTCGATTCCCAGCGGGGGCAAATTTTTTGCTCGGTTTGGTTGGTGGTAGGACTTGTTCTAAGTCCACCTGGCAAGCTACCACCATCATTGTCTAAGTCTGTCGGCATAACAACAATGTTAACAGCATTGTTGTGTTCCGGCAGTTAGAGGTATGATAGCCAGTTCCTCTGTGTATTCCGGGTGAAACTCGCTTCCATCTTCGGCCTAATCATCACTTTCCATCAGGTGAGATTTGGGCCAAGAGTTTCCCTTTTGGTATTAAAAAAAAAATCTTTACTCTTTACCTTCATACATGATATACTTATTCAAACGAGTTTTCAAGAATTTACCTACTTATGCATGGAAATAAAATAAACCTTTTTATTTACGAACATGTATTAACATTATTAATAGGTATTTACATGAAATAATGCAATGGATTGAAAACTTTCTGCCAGAACATCTGCTTACTGTACAAGTTATTGAAAGCAACACTAGTTTTTGCCAAGTCGGGAATACGCACCTATTTGTAGTTACGTGCTGCACAACGCGTAGGTACTTAGGCAAGTATTTGTTTTTTTTTTTGTTTAAAATTTAAAGACCCATTTTCTACACTTGAAGCCAAATCCTAATCATATCAAACCGTATTGATATCGACTTATTACGTCAAGCAACTAGCATCCCAGTAGTCATGTGGATTCTTGAACTAAGAAAAAAAATCGTCTTTAGTTCTTCACATAATTATCTAGGTAGGTATTGGTCGATAAATATTATAAAGTCTGCGAAGTTTCATTAAATAAATTTATATTTTACTCTGTTTACCTGGGTAATTACCATTGTCATATGTCACGATGTCTAGAGAACGCCTGAGCACGAATCTCTGTCTACGGTGTGGGAGCATTAATTTGTGTTGAAAAGCGCCTGCCCTAAATCTATTAGCATTGGCACAAGTCGTAGATTTGCTTTTCTTGGAGCGTGTACCTTTTTACTCGAATACGGCAAAGCCAAAAAGAAGGGTTATGATTTTTTCAGATCAATTTTAGTTTTTTGCAGTCGGGACACAGTTTTTTAAACTAAATCATGCTAAAATAGGCAATATTTTGGCATGTTTGATATGGTTTTAATATAGGGAAATAATAATGGTTCCGAAAAACAAATTAATCTCCAGCGATCTTTGGCCGATTATTATTCTAATAAAACAGCGTTATAATGAATTACCGACAAAAAACCCAAAACATAAACGAAAAAAAATATCCAATTTAACAAACAAGAGCATGTTCAAATTACATTTTCTCCTAAAAAAAAATGGATCTTCGAAAAACAAAACTAAACTTCCGAATAGAATACTGAACCTCCGACAGAATTACTAAGTTGCCGACAACAGAGGTTTTGTCAAAATAGGTAGTCATATTTTTACAACTTGCATGAACTCCATTGTTGGTTATCAAATTTATTTTTTATCTTTCATTAATGATGAAAATGGTATCCTGCCTTTTCGCCGAAAATTGTTTGGTAGATTATCATTTGCCCGTTTCGCCGATGTTTCTTTTTGACAACTAACGATTAGCAAATTTTCACTAGGCCACACAACTATTAGACGAATGACGTTTTGTCAGACAGCAATCTTAGATTACGATGGGTTAGGTTAGGTTAGAGTATGACAAACAACGCACGAGCCGAGCGAGCGAAGCGAGCGCGCCGCGGTAGCGGCCGGCGATGTGCCAGAAGCAAATCGCTTTTGTAAAAGAAAACAAACTCAAACTCAAACATTTATTTCAATTAAACCATTTACAGGCACTTTTGAATTGTCAAGGTCGGTCGGTCCAAAAAGATGAAGCTATTTGCACGTTCCAAAGCGTAGATCTCTATGGAGAAGAACGTGCAAGAAACTCCACGGACACTCTATTAAAAATAATAAATTGTTACAAAGTTTTCTTGACATCGTGTTGAAATTATACATACCTACATGTGAGAACGATGTGACGAGCATGATAAAAACATCCGAACTAAAAAAGGAACAATTAAAATAAATTAAAATAAACCATGGCAGCTGAGAAATGACCAGTCCCAACCGACGGCGCCATGACATGCGCCAGGCCCATTCGTCTCAACCATTTTGAATGGAGCCACATAATTTAACGCATACGCCACCATCAGCTAGGCTTTTGAGTGAGCATGACACTCCCAACCGCCAGGGTACTTGAGTCTATACAATGCAAACACACACATATTTAAAAATGTTGGTACTATTGATTTATCAAATAAAGAACAATAAATCAGTGTGTGAGTTAAATTAAATATAAAAGTCATCAGTCTAAATATATTAATACAAACATTATCAATAAGTTTGACTTTGTTTACTACACCTTAGACTGTCCTATGGAGCAGGACCAGCATGTTTCCAAGCATTCTTATCTTGAATATAATCATCTAATTTGTAATATGCTTGTTTACATAGTGTGCTTTTAACATAATTTTTAAATTTTCTTTCATTTAATTCTAATATGTCACAAGGTATTTTGTTGTAACATTTAATACCCCATGAAAGATGTTCGTACTTTGGCTAATCTATAAAATGGCTGATCTAATTTATTTCTATTTCTAGTATTAAAATTATGTCTATCACTAATTTTGCTAAAGAGATGTCGATTTGTCCTTACATACATAATATTTTCATAAATGAATTGACATGGGACTGTCATAATATTAATCTTTTTAAAGACTTCCCTAAGAGAATCGCGTCGACGTAGATTATAAATGGCTCTGACAGCACTCTTTTATAAAATAAATATGGATTCAATGTCAGCAGCTCGACCCCATAGCAAAATACCATACGACATAATGCTGTGAAAGTAACTTAAATAGACCAAACGCGCAGTTTCTACATATGTTAACTGTCTTATCTTTCTAACAGCATAAGCGGCTGAGCTTAGCCGCGCCGCAAGAGATTTTATGTGAGGTCCCCATTGCAATTTCTCGTCTAAAGTGATTCCCAGGAAAACCGTCTGATCAATAAATTCCAGTTTTTGTCCATTCAAACCGATGTCACATTCGTTACTTTTAACATTTGGTAAAGTAAATTTAATACATTTGGTTTTTTTTTCATTCAATACTAAGTTGTTTGCCGTAAACCAATCTTGAACTTGATGAATAGAGTTATTGACATCATCAAGATTTTGTGACCGTCGTTCTATCTTAAATATCAATGATGTGTCATCAGCAAATAACACCATCTTTGGCTCATTTTGAAGCAATTGGGGCAAATCGTTTATGTACACTAAAAAGAGGAATGGACCCAATATTGAACCTTGCGGAACGCCCATTGTCATTTCAGACCCCAGTGAGTTCACGCCGTTTACCTGTACTTTAACCTGTCTGTCTTTCAAGTACGATCTAATCAGATCAAGAGACGTATTCTTAATCCCATAATGCTCCAGTTTCAACAAAAGTGTTTCATGGTTAACGCAATCGAACGCCTTCGAGAGATCGCAAAAAATTCCAATGGCGTCTTGCGAATCTTCCCAGGCATTAAAGATGTTCTTTATTAGAGTGACACCGGCGTCAGTTGTACAACGCCCTTTGGTGAAACCGTACTGATGTTCATGAAAGATGGAATTTTCATTAAAATGTAGTAACATCTGGTTAAGCATTAACTTTTCAAACACCTTACTGAGAACCGGCAGGATTGGAACCGGCCTGTAATTGTTGGGTTCTTGACTATCACCAGATTTAAACAGTGGAACGACTTTACTGTGCTTCATGAGATCAGGAAATACTCCCTGGTCTACACTAGAGTTAAATATAAGAGCTAAGTGGGGAGCAATAGTTTCAATAATAGATCTACAGACTTTTACAGACATTCCCCAAAGATCTTCTGTTGATTTAATTTTAAGATCTTTAAAAGCTTTTATAATGGCTAGGGGGTTTGTATGTTTAAACTTGAACTCTGATGGACAAACCTTGACATTCTTCCTAAGTAAGGCAGCAGAGAGCGCGGGTGACGAGTTAAGAGCTTCTGTAGTTTTACGAGGAATATCAGCAAAAAAGTTTTCAAATTCCTGAGCTACCTCTGCATCTGAGTTTATGGGACCATTTACGGATTTTAAATTAAATTCAGTTTCACGCTTTTTCTTCCTACCTGTTTCATTATTAATTATTTTCCAGGTAGTTTTTATTTTGTCATCTGCTGATTTTATTTTATTACTAATAAACAGAGCTTTTGCTATTTTGCATACACTTTTAAATGTTTTTGAATATTTCGCGACATACTTATGAAAGCTTATATTATTCACATGTTGCTTAAAGGCCATATAGTTCGTATAGCTTTTCCCTACTTATTCGAATGCCCGTAGTTGCCCAATCACTGAATATAAACTTTGTGTTAACACTTTTTGACTTGGAAAACTATCATTATATTGAGCGTTTAGTATTGAAAAAAACTCGCCGTAAAACTCATTTGGGTCTTCTATGTTATTAAAACTTTGAACACATAATTTACTGGCCAAAGTATTACTAAATTTTTCTAAATTTTTATCTGGTAATGGTCTAAATTGAATTTGAATTTTTTGTAAAGGTATGTAGGTACAAAACGTTATAGCTTGTCCACTGTGACAGAGGGCAACTTATTAACAATCTCTTTATGTAAGTAATCACAATTACAAAATATGTTGTCTATGCAAGTCGCAGAAGAAGCTGTTACTCGGGTAGGTTCAATAAAAACATTTGATAAATTATATGATTTAAACAGACTCAATAATCTGATACTATTTGAGTTAGTTTCTAATAAGTTAATATTAAAGTCGCCACATATTATTATTGTTTTATCGCTGGTACAAACTTTTTTTAACACATCTTCCATTACAGAATCAAACACAGATAGATTCTGGTAACTTGGAGGTCTGTAGACACATACAACAACATGCTTATCCAACTCAACACAGGACAATTCAATGGTGTGTTCAACTGACAGTTTAACAATGTCTTTTCTTTCTTTAGATTTAATGTAACTTTTAATTAAAATTAGTGATCCTCCATGTATCATACATTGTCGGCTGAAATGGCTAGCTACATAATAATTTTCGAAATTAATGGAACCTACTTAGTGATCTTTTAACCAATGTTCAGTTAAGCAAACTACATCAAACTTGGTTTGTTCTATAAACATTTCTATTTCGAGTAATTTGGAAGAGCAACCTTGAATATTCTGATTAAACAATTTTAAAGTGTGTTGCCCCCCTTTAGGATGTTTACCTGGAACTATATTACTACTGCCAGAAGATACCTTGTTACTATTCGCTAATAATAATTGGTTATTAGAAGAGGTAGCTTCTGTTGTCTTGCAGTTCAGTTTAAAGAATTATCCGGAACAATTTCCACAGCTAAAATTGAGGAGTTTAAAATGTCTGGGGGTTTAAAATGGGTTTCATCAGGAAGAGAATACTCTCTCTGATCGGAAGTGGCCTCAAAGAATGTTGACATTACAGTACGAATAATCTAAGTTTACCCACGCGAAGTACGTCGCAATCGATTGCGCAGGATGTCAATTTGACAAGAAACATAGAAAAGCACATGCGCGGGTACGTCGCGTATGCCGTCTCAGTCACTCGTATACGTTTGATGCATACTTGTGCCTCGCTTCCTCAATGCAATACGACTGTTGGTGCGAAAAGTGTTAAACGTTGTTATTTTTTTTATTAATTATTCTGGTTCTTTCTTACTGTTTGACTTGTATTTTGTGTTTTCTTGTAGTGTATGTGTTTGTTGTGTTACTTTGTGATCGTGTTATTGTTATTGCATGCATTTTTTCAAAATTCAAACATAACACGTACACAAAAAAAACATAATCTACGAACGTAACACTTTTTTACGCGATGGACCCTGCGCGGTCGTCACTAACAGCCAACTTCGCATGGGTAAAGTTAGAATATTCGTACTGTATGTGGGTCCTCCTTCGTACAACACAAAGAATCACAATAATAAGTCCCTACGCACGAGCAACTAGACAACATAGGCTCGTCACCTAACCTAATATTTGTTATACTACCTATAACATCGTTAATATTTTAAGCTATCAGCATAGCAATCTTATGTCTACAGTTACCGGACAGAGATAAAGTTCCCTGAGTTAATTTAAAACCACTAACAAATTTATTAGTGTCAAAAAACAATAATTTGTCACTATGACAACATGTCAGCAAATGTAAAGTATTGTTCAGCTTTAAAATTTTATTAACTAACAGTAAGTTAGGTTAGGTTAGAGTATACAATAAACAAAGGGAATATTAAAACTATATTTTCACAATAAACTGAGTTTTGTTTTATTTTTATCTTTGTTCTCGCTGACTTTATAAAAAACAAGGAAATTTGTCGAATAATCATACAGGATAATAGTAAAATATTCTAGGAAACCAAAGTCTACTTGGTTTTAGATAAAAGCATGAATACGACTGTTCTGACTTTTTAACGCCTGAAATAGGTACCGATATCGAAACATACCCGTGGTAAGTAAAATTCATGATATATGATGCAAGTCAAAATTATTGTTACAAGTACATTTTTATATTTTTTATAAGTTTCTGTATAACCACTCAGAATAATATTTTCAGTATAATGTTACAGTTAAATTAGCACCACAGTCTATGAACTATGAAAGGTAATTTATGAATTAATAGTAGGCAAGTAAAGATAAAAATAACAAAGCGTAGTTTTCAGTAGAACGTAATTTATGCTGGTAGAAAAACAGTCATGTTTATTTTTCGAAGATTTTCAGTATCTCATTCGGTCGTTTCGTCATTTTTCGGACAAAAGTTGTCGGAAAGTTAGTATTTTAGGCAGTAGATTTAATATTTTGAGTAAGTACTTGTTATGAGGTGTACAATAAAGTATATATAATAATAATAATAATAAGGACAATTTATTCTTCTTTCTTTGTCGGAGCTTTTATTACTACCCATTATTATAGTTCAACATTTACCTTTTAAAAAAATACCTGGTTTTAAAAAAATAACTTACAGCTGAGTGTTAGTAAAAATCATATTCTTGTACGACCCTCAAAGTATAACTGCAACTATCTCTGGTACAATACTTGAAATCACTTTCCGAGATTCCACTCGAGCAGAAGATAGTCATTCAATCACATCTCAAATCGAACATGAGTTCGATTATTCAAAAATTAGTGTTTATTAATGTTAATTAATATTTTATTAGTGCATTGTGATATAAAAATCCGATTCTGGTTGGCCACACTTATACTTGGCGTTGTAACGAAACCATATCGCGATCTAACTCGACGGCAACGCCATCTATCGAGCTAAGGGATAACTACCGGAATGGAATTTCATGCTCGGCGGGCACGCCCTTGGTGTCGTCTGGTCTGTCTGGACTTCTGGAGGCTTATTAAGTTTAGTTTAATTTTTTTTATGTTTGAGTTGTTTGATTACGATGCCATGGAGGAGTGTGCTAGCTTACAAGTGTCAAATGAGTTTAGTTTTTTAGGTTGTATGTATTACCCATTTTTTTAACCGACTTCCCAAAAAGGAGGAGGTTCTCAATTCGGATGTTTGTATTTTTTTTTTTTTATGTTTGTTCGGGCATAACGCATAACTCCGTCGCTTGCCAACCGATTTAAAAATGATTTTTTAGTTGGAAAGGGAATACTTCCCAAATGGTCCCATGATAAGGAAACCAGGATCTGTCAGGAAACGAACAAATGAACAAAAACACCGAGTTCCGAAATTAAAGTTATTTTTTACTTTATAGTGTTTTTTTTTTGGAAGTCGGTTGTATTTTTTTGTAAAAAGTTTTTTATATTATTTTTGTTTGTAATAATACAGCATTGTTGTGTTCCGGCAGTTAGAGGTATGATAGCCAGTTCCTCTGTGTATTCCGGGTGAAACTCGCTTCCATCTTCGGCCTAATCATCACTTTCCATCAGGTGAGATTTGGGCCAAGAGTTTCCCTTTTGGTATTAAAAAAAAAAATCTTTACTCTTTACCTTCATACATGATATACTTATTCAAACGAGTTTTCAAGAATTTACCTACTTATGCATGGAAATAAAATAAACCTTTTTATTTACGAACATGTATTAACATTATTAATAGGTATTTACATGAAATAATGCAATGGATTGAAAACTTTCTGCCAGAACATCTGCTTACTGTACAAGTTATTGAAAGCAACACTAGTTTTTGCCAAGTCGGGAATACGCACCTATTTGTAGTTACGTGCTGCACAACGCGTAGGTACTTAGGCAAGTATTTGTTTTTTTTTTTGTTTAAAATTTAAAGACCCATTTTCTACACTTGAAGCCAAATCCTAATCATATCAAACCGTATTGATATCGACTTATTACGTCAAGCAACTAGCATCCCAGTAGTCATGTGGATTCTTGAACTAAGAAAAAAAATCGTCTTTAGTTCTTCACATAATTATCTAGGTAGGTATTGGTCGATAAATATTATAAAGTCTGCGAAGTTTCATTAAATAAATTTATATTTTACTCTGTTTACCTGGGTAATTACCATTGTCATATGTCACGATGTCTAGAGAACGCCTGAGCACGAATCTCTGTCTACGGTGTGGGAGCATTAATTTGTGTTGAAAAGCGCCTGCCCTAAATCTATTAGCATTGGCACAAGTCGTAGATTTGCTTTTCTTGGAGCGTGTACCTTTTTACTCGAATACGGCAAAGCCAAAAAGAAGGGTTATGATTTTTTCAGATCAATTTTAGTTTTTTGCAGTCGGGACACAGTTTTTTAAACTAAATCATGCTAAAATAGGCAATATTTTGGCATGTTTGATATGGTTTTAATATAGGGAAATAATAATGGTTCCGAAAAACAAATTAATCTCCAGCGATCTTTGGCCGACTATTATTCTAATAAAACAGCGTTATAATGAATTACCGACAAAAAACCCAAAACATAAACGAAAAAAAATATCCAATTTAACAAACAAGAGCATGTTCAAATTACATTTTCTCCTAAAAAAAAATGGATCTTCGAAAAACAAAACTAAACTTCCGAATAGAATACTGAACCTCCGACAGAATTACTAAGTTGCCGACAACAGAGGTTTTGTCAAAATAGGTAGTCATATTTTTACAACTTGCATGAACTCCATTGTTGGTTATCAAATTTATTTTTTATCTTTCATTAATGATGAAAATGGTATCCTGCCTTTTCGCCGAAAATTGTTTGGCAGATTATCATTTGCCCGTTTCGCCGATGTTTCTTTTTGACAACTAACGATTAGCAAATTTTCACTAGGCCACACAACTATTAGACGAATGACGTTTTGTCAGACAGCAATCTTAGATTACGATGGGTTAGGTTAGGTTAGAGTATGACAAACAACGCACGAGCCGAGCGAGCGAAGCGAGCGCGCCGCGGCAGCGGCCGGCGATGTGCCAGAAGCAAATCGCTTTTGTAAAAGAAAACAAACTCAAACTCAAACATTTATTTCAATTAAACCATTTACAGGCACTTTTGAATTGTCAAGGTCGGTCGGTCCAAAAAGATGAAGCTATTTGCACGTTCCAAAGCGTAGATCTCTATGGAGAAGAACGTGCAAGAAACTCCACGGACACTCTTTTAAAAATAATAAATTGTTACAAAGTTTTCTTGACATCGTGTTGAAATTATACATACCTACATGTGAGAACGATGTGACGAGCATGATAAAAACATCCGAACTAAAAAAGGAACAATTAAAATAAATTAAAATAAACCCTGGCAGCTGAGAAATGACCAGTCCCAACCGACGGCGCCATGACATGCGCCAGGCCCATTCGTCTCAACCATTTTGAATGGAGCCACATAATTTAACGCATACGCCACCATCAGCTAGGCTTTTGAGTGAGCATGACACTCCCAACCGCCAGGGTACTTGAGTCTATACAATGCAAACACACACATATTTAAAAATGTTGGTACTATTGATTTATCAAATAAAGAACAATAAATCAGTGTGTGAGTTAAATTAAATATAAAAGTCATCAGTCTAAATATATTAATACAAACATTATCAATAAGTTTGACTTTGTTTACTACACCTTAGACTGTCCTATGGAGCAGGACCAGCATGTTTCCAAGCATTATTATCTTGAATATAATCATCTAATTTGTAATATGCTTGTTTACATAGTGTGCTTTTAACATAATTTTTAAATTTTCTTTCATTTAATTCTAATATGTCACAAGGTATTTTGTTGTAACATTTGATACCCCATGAAAGATGTTCGCTAATCTATAAAATGGCTGATCTAATTTATTTCTATTTCTAGTATTAAAATTATGTCTATCACTAATTTTGCTAAAGAGATGTCGATTTGTCCTTACATACATAATATTTTCATAAATGAATTGACATGGGACTGTCATAATATTAATCTTTTTAAAGACTTCCCTAAGAGAATCGCGTCGACGTAGATTATAAATGGCTCTGACAGCACTCTTTATAAAATAAATATGGATTCAATGTCAGCAGCTCGACCCCATAGCAAAATACCCTACGACATAATGCTGTGAAAGTAACTTAAATAGACCAAACGCGCAGTTTCTACATCTGTTAACTGTCTTATCTTTCTAACAGCATAAGCGGCTGAGCTTAGCCGCGCCGCAAGAGATGTTATGTGAGGTCCCCATTGCAATTTCTCGTCTAAAGTGATTCCCAGGAAAACCGTCTGATCAATAAATTCCAGTTTTTGTCCATTCAAACCGATGTCACATTCGTTACTTTTAACATTTGGTAAAGTAAATTTAATACATTTGTTTTTTTTTTTCATTCAATACTAAGTTGTTTGCCGTAAACCAATCTTGAACTTGATGAATAGAGTTATTGACATCATCAAGATTTTGTGACCGTCGTTCTATCTTAAATATCAATGATGTGTCATCAGCAAATAACACCATCTTTGGCTCATTTTGAAGCAATTGGGGCAAATCGTTTATGTACACTAAAAAGAGGAATGGACCCAATATTGAACCTTGCGGAACGCCCATTGTCATTTCAGACCCCAGTGAGTTCACGCCGTTTACCTGTACTTTAACCTGTCTGTCTTTCAAGTACGATCTAATCAGATCAAGAGACGTATTCTTAATCCCATAATGCTCCAGTTTCAACAAAAGTGTTTCATGGTTAACGCAATCGAACGCCTTCGAGAGATCGCAAAAAATTCCAATGGCGTCTTGCGAATCTTCCCAGGCATTAAAGATGTTCTTTATTAGAGTGACACCGGCGTCAGTTGTACAACGCCCTTTGGTGAAACCGTACTGATGTTCATGAAAGATGGAATTTTCATTAAAATGTAGTAACATCTGGTTAAGCATTAACTTTTCAAACACCTTACTGAGAACCGGCAGGATTGGAACCGGCCTGTAATTGTTGGGTTCTTGACTATCACCAGATTTAAACAGTGGAACGACTTTACTGTGCTTCATGAGATCAGGAAATACTCCCTGGTCTACACTAGAGTTAAATATAAGAGCTAAGTGGGGAGCAATAGTTTCAATAATAGATCTACAGACTTTTACAGACATTCCCCAAAGATCTTCTGTTGATTTAATTTTAAGATCTTTAAAAGCTTTTATAATGGCTAGGGGGTTTGTATGTTTAAACTTGAACTCTGATGGACAAACCTTGACATTCTTCCTAAGTAAGGCAGCAGAGAGCGCGGGTGACGAGTTAAGAGCTTCTGTAGTTTTACGAGGAATATCAGCAAAAAAGTTTTCAAATTCCTGAGCTACCTCTGCATCTGAGTTTATGGGACCATGTACGGATTTTAAATTAAATTCAGTTTCACGCTTTTTCTTCCTACCTGTTTCATTATTAATTATTTTCCAGGTAGTTTTTATTTTGTCATCTGCTGATTTTATTTTATTACTAATAAACAGAGCTTTTGCTATTTTGCATACACTTTTAAATGTTTTTGAATATTTCGCGACATACTTATGAAAGCTTATATTATTCACATGTTGCTTAAGGCCATATAGTTCGTATAGCTTTTCCCTACTTATTCGAATGCCCGTAGTTGCCCAATCACTGAATATAAACTTTGTGTTAACACTTTTTGACTTGGAAAACTATCATTATATTGAGCGTTTAGTATTGAAAAAAACTCGCCGTAAAACTCATTTGGGTCTTCTATGTTATTAAAACTTTGAACACATAATTTACTGGCCAAAGTATTACTAAATTTTTCTAAATTTTTATCTGTTATAGGTCTAAATTGAATTTGAATTTTTTGTAAAGGTATGTAGGTACAAAACGTTATAGCTTGTCCACTGTGATCAGAGGGCAACTTATTAACAATCTCTTTATGTAAGTAATCACAATTACAAAATATGTTGTCTATGCAAGTCGCAGAAGAAGCTGTTACTCGGGTAGGTTCAATAAAAAACATTTGATAAATTATATGATTTAAACAGACTCAATAATCTGATACTATTTGAGTTAGTTTCTAATAAGTTAATATTAAAGTCGCCACATATTATTATTGTTTTATCGCTGGTACAAACTTTTTTTAACACATCTTCCATTACAGGATCAAACACAGATAGATTCTGGTAACTTGGAGGTCTGTAGACACATACAACAACATGCTTATCCAACTCAACACAGGACAATTCAATGGTGTGTTCAACTGACAGTTTAACAATGTCTTTTCTTTCTTTAGATTTAATGTAACTTTTAATTAAAATTAGTGATCCTCCATGTATCATACATTGTCGGCTGAAATGGCTAGCTACATAATAATTTTCGAAATTAATGGAACCTACTTGGTGATCTTTTAACCAATGTTCAGTTAAGCAAACTACATCAAACTTGGTTTGTTCTATAAACATTTCTATTTCGAGTAATTTGGAAGAGCAACCTTGAATATTCTGATTAAACAATTTTAAAGTGTGTTGCCCCCCTTTAGGATGTTTACCTGGAACTATATTACTACTGCCAGAAGATACCTTGTTACTATTCGCTAATAATAATTGGTTATTAGAAGAGGTAGCTTCTGTTGTCTTGCAGTTCAGTTTAAAGAATTATCCGGAACAATTTCCACAGCTAAAATTGAGGAGTTTAAAATGTCTGGGGGTTTAAAATGGGTTTCATCAGGAAGAGAATACTCTCTCTGATCGGAAGTGGCCTCAAAGAATGTTGACATTACAGTACGAATAATCTAAGTTTAACCATGCGAAGTACGTCGCAATCGATTGCGCAGGATGTCAATTTGACAAGAAACATAGAAAAGCGCATGCGCGGGTACGTCGCGTATGCCGTCTCAGTCACTCGTATACGTTTGATGCATACTTGTGCCTCGCTTCCTCAATGCAATACGACTGTTGGTGCGAAAAGTGTTAAACGTTGTTATTTTTTTTATTAATTATTCTGGTTTTTTCTTACTGTTTGACTTGTATTTTGTGTTTTCTTGTAGTGTATGTGTTTGTTGTGTTACTTTGTGATCGTGTTATTGTTATTGCATGCATTTTTTCAAAATTCAAACATAACACGTACACAAAAAAAACATAATCTACGAACGTAACACTTTTTTACGCGATGGACCCTGCGCGGTCGTCACTAACAGCCAACTTCGCATGGGTAAAGTTAGAATATTCGTACTGTATGTGGGTCCTCCTTCGTACAACACAAAGAATCACAATAATAAGTCCCTACGCTGCTGTACGAGCAACTAGACAACATAGGCTCGTCACCTAACCTAATATTTGTTATACTACCTATAACATCGTTAATATTTTAAGCTATCAGCATAGCAATCTTATGTCTACAGTTACCGGACAGAGATAAAGTTCCCTGAGTTAATTTAAAACCACTAACAAATTTATTAGTGTCAAAAAACAATAATTTGTCACTATGACAACATGTCAGCAAGTGTAAAGTATTGTTCAGCTTTAAAATTTTATTAACTAACAGTAAGTTAGGTTAGGTTAGAGTATACAATAAACAAAGGGAATATTAAAACTATATTTTCACAATAAACTGAGTTTTGTTTTATTTTTATCTTTGTTCTCGCTGACTTTATAAAAAACAAGGAAATTTGTCGAATAATCATACAGGATAATAGTAAAATATTCTAGGAAACCAAAGTCTACTTGGTTTTAGATAAAAGCATGAATACGACTGTTCTGACTTTTTAACGCCTGAAATAGGTACCGATATCGAAACATACCCGTGGTAAGTAAAATTCATGATATATGATGCAAGTCAAAATTATTGTTACAAGTACATTTTTATATTTTTTATAAGTTTCTGTATAACCACTCAGAATAATATTTTCAGTATAATGTTACAGTTAAATTAGCACCACAGTCTATGAACTATGAAAGGTAATTTATGAATTAATAGTAGGCAAGTAAAGATAAAAATAACAAAGCGTAGTTTTCAGTAGAACGTAATTTATGCTGGTAGAAAAACAGTCATGTTTATTTTTCGAAGATTTCAGTATCTCATTCGGTCGTTTCGTCATTTTTCGGACAAAAGTTGTCGGAAAGTTAGTATTTTAGGCAGTAGATTTAATATTTTGAGTAAGGACAATTTATTCTTCTTTCTTTGTCGGAGCTTTTATTACTACCCATTATTATAGTTCAACATTTACCTTTTAAAAAAATACCTGGTTTTTAAAAAATAACTTACAGCTGAGTGTTAGTAAAAATCATATTCTTGTACGACCCTCAAAGTATAACTGCAACTATCTAGTCTGGTACAATACTTGAAATCACTTTCCGAGATTCCACTCGAGCAGAAGATAGTCATTCAATCACATCTCAAATCGAACATGAGTTCGATTATTCAAACATTAGTGTTTATTAATGTTAATTAATAGTTTATTAGTGCATTGTGATATAAAAATCCGATTCTGGTTGGCCACACTTATACTTGGCGTTGTAACGAAACCATATCGCGATCTAACTCGACGGCAACGCCATCTATCGAGCTAAGGGATAACTACCGGAATGGAATTTCATGCTCGGCGGGCACGCCCTTGGTGTCGTCTGGTCTGTCTGGACTTCTGGAGGCTTATTAAGTTTAGTTTAATTTTTTTTATGTTTGAGTTGTTTGATTACGATGCCATGGAGGAGTGTGCTAGCTTACAAGTGTCAAATGAGTTTAGTTTTTTAGGTTGTATGTATTACCCATTTTTTTAACCGACTTCCCAAAAAGGAGGAGGTTCTCAATTCGGATGTTTGTATTTTTTTTTTTTTTATGTTTGTTCGGGCATAACGCATAACTCCGTCGCTTGCCAACCGATTTAAAAAATGATTTTTTAGTTGGAAAGGGAATACTTCCCAAATGGTCCCATGATAAGGAAACCAGGATCTGATGATGGCATCCCAGAGAAGTCGAGGGGAACTTTAGAAAATCGTATGGGCAAACAGTGCGTTTGGAGTGTTGTTAGGTGTGGGGTACCACTAAAAAGTGAAAAATAAAAAACTTTTTACAAAAAAATACAACCGACTTCCAAAAAAAAAAACACTATAAAGTAAAAAATAACTTTAATTTCGGAAGTCGGTGTCAAAAAACGAACAAATGAACAAAAACACCGAGTTCCGAAATTAAAGTTATTTTTTACTTTATAGTGTTTTTTTTTTTTGGAAGTCGGTTGTATTTTTTTGTAAAAAGTTTTTTATATTATTTTTGTTTGTAATAATACAGCATTGTTGTGTTCCGGCAGTTAGAGGTATGATAGCCAGTTCCTCTGTGTATTCCGGGTGAAACTCGCTTCCATCTTCGGCCTAATCATCACTTTCCATCAGGTGAGATTTGGGCCAAGAGTTTCCCTTTTGGTATTAAAAAAAAAATCTTTACTCTTTACCTTCATACATGATATACTTATTCAAACGAGTTTTCAAGAATTTACCTACTTATGCATGGAAATAAAATAAACCTTTTTATTTACGAACATGTATTAACATTATTAATAGGTATTTACATGAAATAATGCAATGGATTGAAAACTTTCTGCCAGAACATCTGCTTACTGTACAAGTTATTGAAAGCAACACTAGTTTTTGCCAAGTCGGGAATACGCACCTATTTGTAGTTACGTGCTGCACAACGCGTAGGTACTTAGGCAAGTATTTGTTTTTTTTTTTTGTTTAAAATTTAAAGACCCATTTTCTACACTTGAAGCCAAATCCTAATCATATCAAACCGTATTGATATCGACTTATTACGTCAAGCAACTAGCATCCCAGTAGTCATGTGGATTCTTGAACTAAGAAAAAAAATCGTCTTTAGTTCTTCACATAATTATCTAGGTAGGTATTGGTCGATAAATATTATAAAGTCTGCGAAGTTTCATTAAATAAATTTATATTTTACTCTGTTTACCTGGGTAATTACCATTGTCATATGTCACGATGTCTAGAGAACGCCTGAGCACGAATCTCTGTCTACGGTGTGGGAGCATTAATTTGTGTTGAAAAGCGCCTGCCCTAAATCTATTAGCATTGGCACAAGTCGTAGATTTGCTTTTCTTGGAGCGTGTACCTTTTTACTCGAATACGGCAAAGCCAAAAAGAAGGGTTATGATTTTTTCAGATCAATTTTAGTTTTTTGCAGTCGGGACACAGTTTTTTAAACTAAATCATGCTAAAATAGGCAATATTTTGGCATGTTTGATATGGTTTTAATATAGGGAAATAATAATGGTTCCGAAAAACAAATTAATCTCCAGCGATCTTTGGCCGACTATTATTCTAATAAAACAGCGTTATAATGAATTACCGACAAAAAACCCAAAACATAAACGAAAAAAAATATCCAATTTAACAAACAAGAGCATGTTCAAATTACATTTTCTCCTAAAAAAAATGGATCTTCGAAAAACAAAACTAAACTTCCGAATAGAATACTGAACCTCCGACAGAATTACTAAGTTGCCGACAACAGAGGTTTTGTCAAAATAGGTAGTCATATTTTTACAACTTGCATGAACTCCATTGTTGGTTATCAAATTTATTTTTTATCTTTCATTAATGATGAAAATGGTATCCTGCCTTTTCGCCGAAAATTGTTTGGCAGATTATCATTTGCCCGTTTCGCCGATGTTTCTTTTTGACAACTAACGATTAGCAAATTTTCACTAGGCCACACAACTATTAGACGAATGACGTTTTGTCAGACAGCAATCTTAGATTACGATGGGTTAGGTTAGGTTAGAGTATGACAAACAACGCACGAGCCGAGCGAGCGAAGCGAGCGCGCCGCGGCAGCGGCCGGCGATGTGCCAGAAGCAAATCGCTTTTGTAAAAGAAAACAAACTCAAACTCAAACATTTATTTCAATTAAACCATTTACAGGCACTTTTGAATTGTCAAGGTCGGTCGGTCCAAAAAGATGAAGCTATTTGCACGTTCCAAAGCGTAGATCTCTATGGAGAAGAACGTGCAAGAAACTCCACGGACACTCTTTTAAAAATAATAAATTGTTACAAAGTTTTCTTGACATCGTGTTGAAATTATACATACCTACATGTGAGAACGATGTGACGAGCATGATAAAAACATCCGAACTAAAAAAGGAACAATTAAAATAAACCATGGCAGCTGAGAAATGACCAGTCCCAACCGACGGCGCCATGACATGCGCCAGGCCCATTCGTCTCAACCATTTTGAATGGAGCCACATAATTTAACGCATACGCCACCATCAGCTAGGCTTTTGAGTGAGCATGACACTCCCAACCGCCAGGGTACTTGAGTCTATACAATGCAAACACACACATATTTAAAAATGTTGGTACTATTGATTTATCAAATAAAGAACAATAAATCAGTGTGTGAGTTAAATTAAATATAAAAGTCATCAGTCTAAATATATTAATACAAACATTATCAATAAGTTTGACTTTGTTTACTACACCTTAGACTGTCCTATGGAGCAGGACCAGCATGTTTCCAAGCATTCTTATCTTGAATATAATCATCTAATTTGTAATATGCTTGTTTACATAGTGTGCTTTTAACATAATTTTTAAATTTTCTTTCATTTAATTCTAATATGTCACAAGGTATTTTGTTGTAACATTTAATACCCCATGAAAGATGTTCGTACTTTGGCTAATCTATAAAATGGCTGATCTAATTTATTTCTATTTCTAGTATTAAAATTATGTCTATCACTAATTTTGCTAAAGAGATGTCGATTTGTCCTTACATACATAATATTTTCATAAATGAATTGACATGGGACTGTCATAATATTAATCTTTTTAAAGACTTCCCTAAGAGAATCGCGTCGACGTAGATTATAAATGGCTCTGACAGCACTCTTTTATAAAATAAATATGGATTCAATGTCAGCAGCTCGACCCCATAGCAAAATACCATACGACATAATGCTGTGAAAGTAACTTAAATAGACCAAACGCGCAGTTTCTACATATGTTAACTGTCTTATCTTTCTAACAGCATAAGCGGCTGAGCTTAGCCGCGCCGCAAGAGATGTTATGTGAGGTCCCCATTGCAATTTCTCGTCTAAAGTGATTCCCAGGAAAACCGTCTGATCAATAAATTCCAGTTTTTGTCCATTCAAACCGATGTCACATTCGTTACTTTTAACATTTGGTAAAGTAAATTTAATACATTTGGTTTTTTTTTCATTCAATACTAAGTTGTTTGCCGTAAACCAATCTTGAACTTGATGAATAGAGTTATTGACATCATCAAGATTTTGTGACCGTCGTTCTATCTTAAATATCAATGATGTGTCATCAGCAAATAACACCATCTTTGGCTCATTTTGAAGCAATTGGGGCAAATCGTTTATGTACACTAAAAAGAGGAATGGACCCAATATTGAACCTTGCGGAACGCCCATTGTCATTTCAGACCCCAGTGAGTTCACGCCGTTTACCTGTACTTTAACCTGTCTGTCTTTCAAGTACGATCTAATCAGATCAAGAGACGTATTCTTAATCCCATAATGCTCCAGTTTCAACAAAAGTGTTTCATGGTTAACGCAATCGAACGCCTTCGAGAGATCGCAAAAAATTCCAATGGCGTCTTGCGAATCTTCCCAGGCATTAAAGATGTTCTTTATTAGAGTGACACCGGCGTCAGTTGTACAACGCCCTTTGGTGAAACCGTACTGATGTTCATGAAAGATGGAATTTTCATTAAAATGTAGTAACATCTGGTTAAGCATTAACTTTTCAAACACCTTACTGAGAACCGGCAGGATTGGAACCGGCCTGTAATTGTTGGGTTCTTGACTATCACCAGATTTAAACAGTGGAACGACTTTACTGTGCTTCATGAGATCAGGAAATACTCCCTGGTCTACACTAGAGTTAAATATAAGAGCTAAGTGGGGAGCAATAGTTTCAATAATAGATCTACAGACTTTTACAGACATTCCCCAAAGATCTTCTGTTGATTTAATTTTAAGATCTTTAAAAGCTTTTATAATGGCTAGGGGGTTTGTATGTTTAAACTTGAACTCTGATGGACAAACCTTGACATTCTTCCTAAATAAGGCAGCAGAGAGCGCGGGTGACGAGTTAAGAGCTTCTGTAGTTTTACGAGGAATATCAGCAAAAAGTTTTCAAATTCCTGAGCTACCTCTGCATCTGAGTTTATGGGACCATGTACGGATTTTAAATTAAATTCAGTTTCACGCTTTTTCTTCCTACCTGTTTCATTATTAATTATTTTCCAGGTAGTTTTTATTTTGTCATCTGCTGATTTTATTTTATTACTAATAAACAGAGCTTTTGCTATTTTGCATACACTTTTAAATGTTTTTGAATATTTCGCGACATACTTATGAAAGCTTATATTATTCACATGTTGCTTAAAGGCCATATAGTTCGTATAGCTTTTCCCTACTTATTCGAATGCCCGTAGTTGCCCAATCACTGAATATAAACTTTGTGTTAACACTTTTTGACTTGGAAAACTATCATTATATTGAGCGTTTAGTATTGAAAAAAACTCGCCGTAAAACTCATTTGGGTCTTCTATGTTATTAAAACTTTGAACACATAATTTACTGGCCAAAGTATTACTAAATTTTTCTAAATTTTTATCTGGTAATGGTCTAAATTGAATTTGAATTTTTTGTAAAGGTATGTAGGTACAAAACGTTATAGCTTGTCCACTGTGATCAGAGGGCAACTTATTAACAATCTCTTTATGTAAGTAATCACAATTACAAAATATGTTGTCTATGCAAGTCGCAGAAGAAGCTGTTACTCGGGTAGGTTCAATAAAAACATTTGATAAATTATATGATTTAAACAGACTCAATAATCTGATACTATTTGAGTTAGTTTCTAATAAGTTAATATTAAAGTCGCCACATATTATTATTGTTTTATCGCTGGTACAAACTTTTTTTAACACATCTTCCATTACAGAATCAAACACAGATAGATTCTGGTAACTTGGAGGTCTGTAGACACATACAACAACATGCTTATCCAACTCAACACAGGACAATTCAATGGTGTGTTCAACTGACAGTTTAACAATGTCTTTTCTTTCTTTAGATTTAATGTAACTTTTAATTAAAATTAGTGATCCTCCATGTATCATACATTGTCGGCTGAAATGGCTAGCTACATAATAATTTTCGAAATTAATGGAACCTACTTGGTGATCTTTTAACCAATGTTCAGTTAAGCAAACTACATCAAACTTGGTTTGTTCTATAAACATTTCTATTTCGAGTAATTTGGAAGAGCAACCTTGAATATTCTGATTAAACAATTTTAAAGTGTGTTGCCCCCCTTTAGGATGTTTACCTGGAACTATATTACTACTGCCAGAAGATACCTTGTTACTATTCGCTAATAATAATTGGTTATTAGAAGAGGTAGCTTCTGTTGTCTTGCAGTTCAGTTTAAAGAATTATCCGGAACAATTTCCACAGCTAAAATTGAGGAGTTTAAAATGTCTGTGGGTTTAAAATGGGTTTCATCAGGAAGAGAATACTCTCTCTGATCGGAAGTGGCCTCAAAGAATGTTGACATTACAGTACGAATAATCTAAGTTTACCCATGCGAAGTACGTCGCAATCGATTGCGCAGGATGTCAATTTGACAAGAAACATAGAAAAGCACATGCGCGGGTACGTCGCGTATGCCGTCTCAGTCACTCGTATACGTTTGATGCATACTTGTGCCTCGCTTCCTCAATGCAATACGACTGTTGGTGCGAAAAGTGTTAAACGTTGTTATTTTTTTTATTAATTATTCTGGTTCTTTCTTACTGTTTGACTTGTATTTTGTGTTTTCTTGTAGTGTATGTGTTTGTTGTGTTACTTTGTGATCGTGTTATTGTTATTGCATGCATTTTTTCAAAATTCAAACATAACACGTACACAAAAAAAAAAAAACATAATCTACGAACGTAACACTTTTTTACGCGATGGACCCTGCGCGGTCGTCACTAACAGCCAACTTCGCATGGGTAAAGTTAGAATATTCGTACTGTATGTGGGTCCTCCTTCGTACAACACAAAGAATCACAATAATAAGTCCCTACGCTGCTGTACGAGCAACTAGACAACATAGGCTCGTCACCTAACCTAATATTTGTTATACTACCTATAACATCGTTAATATTTTAAGCTATCAGCATAGCAATCTTATGTCTACAGTTACCGGACAGAGATAAAGTTCCCTGAGTTAATTTAAAACCACTAACAAATTTATTAGTGTCAAAAAACAATAATTTGTCACTATGACAACATGTCAGCAAATGTAAAGTATTGTTCAGCTTTAAAATTTTATTAACTAACAGTAAGTTAGGTTAGGTTAGAGTATACAATAAACAAAGGGAATATTAAAACTATATTTTCACAATAAACTGAGTTTTGTTTTATTTTTATCTTTGTTCTCGCTGACTTTATAAAAAACAAGGAAATTTGTCGAATAATCATACAGGATAATAGTAAAATATTCTAGGAAACCAAAGTCTACTTGGTTTTAGATAAAAGCATGAATACGACTGTTCTGACTTTTTAACGCCTGAAATAGGTACCGATATCGAAACATACCCGTGGTAAGTAAAATTCATGATATATGATGCAAGTCAAAATTATTGTTACAAGTACATTTTTATATTTTTTATAAGTTTCTGTATAACCACTCAGAATAATATTTTCAGTATAATGTTACAGTTAAATTAGCACCACAGTCTATGAACTATGAAAGGTAATTTATGAATTAATAGTAGGCAAGTAAAGATAAAAATAACAAAGCGTAGTTTTCAGTAGAACGTAATTTATGCTTGTAGAAAAACAGTCATGTTTATTTTTCGAAGATTTCAGTATCTCATTCGGTCGTTTCGTCATTTTTCGGACAAAAGTTGTCGGAAAGTTAGTATTTTAGGCAGTAGATTTAATATTTTGAGTAAGTACTTGTTATGAGGTGTACAATAAAGTATATATAATAATAATAATAATAATAATAAGGACAATTTATTCTTCTTTCTTTGTCGGAGCTTTTATTACTACCCATTATTATAGTTCAACATTTACCTTTTAAAAAAATACCTGGTTTTTAAAAAATAACTTACAGCTGAGTGTTAGTAAAAATCATATTCTTGTACGACCCTCAAAGTATAACTGCAACTATCTCTGGTACAATACTTGAAATCACTTTCCGAGATTCCACTCGAGCAGAAGATAGTCATTCAATCACATCTCAAATCGAACATGAGTTCGATTATTCAAAAATTAGTGTTTATTAATGTTAATTAATATTTTATTAGTGCATTGTGATATAAAAATCCGATTTTTTTTTTTTTTTTTTTTTTTTTTGATAGTGGCCTCTCGCAGCTAATGACTCTAGAGAGCCTCAGCTACTTAACCGGACTTGCCTGTGGTGGCCTAGGTGAATTTAAGGCCCCCAGCCAAGGCTATATAAAATATACTAAAACTCCGCTCGCTGAGGGCACCCCCTGTGGGGTACGGACCTCGACTCAGCGGCATCGTTTGGGGGAGGGCAGCAAGGGACTGGCTGGGTCATATTTCCATTATTTGGGGAGTTTAAAGCTACTATAGGCTCAGCTTCGCGGGCTGGCTCATTTGGCAAAAGACGGGGGGGAGATTTACAGGGTCGTCGCGCTGGACCTCGGCGGCGAGGTCGGAATACGGATCGCGGTCTGTGTTTGTGTTTATTTAGGGTACTCGTTTCCCTAGAACTTTCTTGGAGTAGGGTGATGGGATCGTCGGGATCTGTGAGGGTGTGCCGTGGCCGGCGAATCCTACTAATCTGAGAGGGCGTGTATCGGGAAGCCGATGCAATTAGGAAGTTTGAATGTTTGTCCGCAGATTCGATGAAACGCTTAGTAAGTCGTTTCATGAATTGCTGGATAGTCGGAATTTTGAGATCGATATGAAGCCGATCGTTCCTAACGAACCACGGGGCACCCGTGGCCCGACGGAGAAAGCGGTTCTGAAGTGACTGCATCCTATGGATATGACGTGGCTTAGTGTGTGCGAAAGTGGCACACGCATAAGTCATAATCGGACGTATGCACGTAGTGTAAATGCGCAGTTTGCATTTGAGAGATAACTTGCTGCGTGCATTCAGCATGGAATGGAGCCTACCGAGAGCGAAGGCGGCACGCGAGCGTACCGACCTTATGTGCTCTGCAAAATTCAGGCGTTGATCTAGTATGACACCAAGATATTTAGCTCGCTTTTCCCAAGGGATCGGCTTACCAAACATGGTGATAGGATCAGGATGATGGGAAATTCTCGTCCAAGTTCTACGGAACAAGACCGCCTGACTTTTTTCCGGGTTTACCTCAATCCTCCACCTCCGAAACCACAGGGCTAAGTCAGTGGCGGATTTCTGGAGGTTCCGGGCAATGACCGTAGGGCTCCTGCCGCTGCAGTAAATGGCCGTATCATCGGCAAATAGCGCTAACTGCGTCTTGGGGGACTTGGGAATGTCGCTGGTGAATAGCGTGAAGATAAGAGGCGAGAGCACGCCACCTTGCGGTACGCCTGCTCGGATAGGACGAGGGGAAGAAAGCGCCCCTTCGATGCGATACCGAAAGGTGCGGTTCGACAAATAGTCTCGTAAGATGAGCACGAGACGATCTGGCACACCGAGGCGATATAACTTGTATATCAGGCCGTTGTGCCAGACCTTGTCGAAGGCTTTCGCAATGTCAAAGAAAAGGCTTCCCGTCATCATGCCGCGCTGAAAACGGTCATTGATGTGCTCAGTGATGCGGTACACCTGTTGGACACAAGAGTGATTGGATCTGAAGCCAAACTGCTCTTTAGGAATAAGACTCTTGCGCTCCGCATAATCCTTGAGACGCTTATAAATAAGCCTCTCGTAGATCTTGCCGAGCGCTTTGAGCAGACTGATAGGACGGTAGGAAGAAGGAGATGATTTTGGCTTGCCCGGCTTGGGAATACCGATGACAGTAGCCTCTTTCCACTCTTGTGGAAACATGTTGTTTGCTAGAGCGCCATTGAAGATGGCGGTCAGCAACAGGATAAGGGTGTCAGGAAAGAGACGGAACACCCTGTTGGTGATTCCGTCTGACCCAGGTGCTTTCCTGGGTTTGAGTCTGCCAATGATCTCCTTCACCTCGTCTGGAGTGACGGGGGGGAGAGGATCATCGGGGTCCTCGACAGGTGGAAGGGAAGTCCTACGTTCAACCTCAGCATCAACCTCAGCGAGGTGAGCCGGGTCTACTGGTTCGGAGCTGGGATAAAAATCCGATTCTGGTTGGCCACACTTATACTTGGCGTTGTAACGAAACCATATCGCGATCTAACTCGACGGCAACGCCATCTATCGAGCTAAGGGATAACTACCGGAATGGAATTTCATGCTCGGCGGGCACGCCCTTGGTGTCGTCTGGTCTGTCTGGACTTCTGGAGGCTTATTAAGTTTAGTTTAATTTTTTTTATGTTTGAGTTGTTTGATTACGATGCCATGGAGGAGTGTGCTAGCTTACAAGTGTCAAATGAGTTTAGTTTTTTAGGTTGTATGTATTACCCATTTTTTTAACCGACTTCCCAAAAAGGAGGAGGTTCTCAATTCGGATGTTTGTATTTTTTTTTTTTTATGTTTGTTCGGGCATAACGCATAACTCCGTCGCTTGCCAACCGATTTAAAAATGATTTTTTAGTTGGAAAGGGAATACTTCCCAAATGGTCCCATGATAAGGAAACCAGGATCTGATGATGGCATCCCAGAGAAGTCGAGGGGAACTTTAGAAAATCGTATGGGCAAACAGTGCGTTTGGAGTGTTGTTAGGTGTGGGGTACCACTAAAAAGTGAAAAATAAAAAACTTTTTACAAAAAAATACAACCGACTTCCAAAAAAAAAAACACTATAAAGTAAAAAATAACTTTAATTTCGGAAGTCGGTGTCAAAAAACGAACAAATGAACAAAAACACCTAGTTCCGAAATTAAAGTTATTTTTTACTTTAGTGTTTTTTTTTTGGAAGTCGGTTGTATTTTTTTGTAAAAAGTTTTTTATATTATTTTTGTTTGTAATAATACAGCATTGTTGTGTTCCGGCAGTTAGAGGTATGATAGCCAGTTCCTCTGTGTATTCCGGGTGAAACTCGCTTCCATCTTCGGCCTATACATCACTTTCCATCAGGTGAGATTTGGGCCAAGAGTTTCCCTTTTGGTATTAAAAAAAAAATCTTTACTCTTTACCTTCATACATGATATACTTATTCAAACGAGTTTTCAAGAATTTACCTACTTATGCATGGAAATAAAATAAACCTTTTTATTTACGAACATGTATTAACATTATTAATAGGTATTTACATGAAATAATGCAATGGATTGAAAACTTTCTGCCAGAACATCTGCTTACTGTACAAGTTATTGAAAGCAACACTAGTTTTTGCCAAGTCGGGAATACGCACCTATTTGTAGTTACGTGCTGCACAACGCGTAGGTACTTAGGCAAGTATTTGTTTTTTTTTTGTTTAAAATTTAAAGACCCATTTTCTACACTTGAAGCCAAATCCTAATCATATCAAACCGTATTGATATCGACTTATTACGTCAAGCAACTAGCATCCCAGTAGTCATGTGGATTCTTGAACTAAGAAAAAAAATCGTCTTTAGTTCTTCACATAATTATCTAGGTAGGTATTGGTCGATAAATATTATAAAGTCTGCGAAGTTTCATTAAATAAATTTATATTTTACTCTGTTTACCTGGGTAATTACCATTGTCATATGTCACGATGTCTAGAGAACGCCTGAGCACGAATCTCTGTCTACGGTGTGGGAGCATTAATTTGTGTTGAAAAGCGCCTGCCCTAAATCTATTAGCATTGGCACAAGTCGTAGATTTGCTTTTCTTGGAGCGTGTACCTTTTTACTCGAATACGGCAAAGCCAAAAAGAAGGGTTATGATTTTTTCAGATCAATTTTAGTTTTTTGCAGTCGGGACACAGTTTTTTAAACTAAATCATGCTAAAATAGGTAATATTTTGGCATGTTTGATATGGTTTTAATATAGGGAAATAATAATGGTTCCGAAAAACAAATTAATCTCCAGCGATCTTTGGCCGACTATTATTCTAATAAAACAGCGTTATAATGAATTACCGACAAAAAACCCAAAACATAAACGAAAAAAAATATCCAATTTAACAAACAAGAGCATGTTCAAATTACATTTTCTCCTAAAAAAAATGGATCTTCGAAAAACAAAACTAAACTTCCGAATAGAATACTGAACCTCCGACAGAATTACTAAGTTGCCGACAACAGAGGTTTTGTCAAAATAGGTAGTCATATTTTTACAACTTGCATGAACTCCATTGTTGGTTATCAAATTTATTTTTTATCTTTCATTAATGATGAAAATGGTATCCTGCCTTTTCGCCAAAAATTGTTTGGCAGATTATCATTTGCCCGTTTCGCCGATGTTTCTTTTTGACAACTAACGATTAGCAAATTTTCACTAGGCCACACAACTATTAGACGAATGACGTTTTGTCAGACAGCAATCTTAGATTACGATGGGTTAGGTTAGGTTAGAGTATGACAAACAACGCACGAGCCGAGCGAGCGAAGCGAGCGCGCCGCGGCAGCGGCCGGCGATGTGCCAGAAGCAAATCGCTTTTGTAAAAGAAAACAAACTCAAACTCAAACATTTATTTCAATTAAACCATTTACAGGCACTTTTGAATTGTCAAGGTCGGTCGGTCCAAAAAGATGAAGCTATTTGCACGTTCCAAAGCGTAGATCTCTATGGAGAAGAACGTGCAAGAAACTCCACGGACACTCTTTTAAAAATAATAAATTGTTACAAAGTTTTCTTGACATCGTGTTGAAATTATACATACCTACATGTGAGAACGATGTGACGAGCATGATAAAAACATCCGAACTAAAAAAGGAACAATTAAAATAAACCATGGCAGCTGAGAAATTACCAGTCCCAACCGACGGCGCCATGACATGCGCCAGGCCCATTCGTCTCAACCATTTTGAATGGAGCCACATAATTTAACGCATACGCCACCATCAGCTAGGCTTTTGAGTGAGCATGACACTCCCAACCGCCAGGGTACTTGAGTCTATACAATGCAAACACACACATATTTAAAAATGTTGGTACTATTGATTTATCAAATAAAGAACAATAAATCAGTGTGTGAGTTAAATTAAATATAAAAGTCATCAGTCTAAATATATTAATACAAACATTATCAATAAGTTTGACTTTGTTTACTACACCTTAGACTGTCCTATGGAGCAGGACCAGCATGTTTCCAAGCATTCTTATCTTGAATATAATCATCTAATTTGTAATATGCTTGTTTACATAGTGTGCTTTTAACATAATTTTTAAATTTTCTTTCATTTAATTCTAATATGTCACAAGGTATTTTGTTGTAACATTTAATACCCCATGAAAGATGTTCGTACTTTGGCTAATCTATAAAATGGCTGATCTAATTTATTTCTATTTCTAGTATTAAAATTATGTCTATCACTAATTTTGCTAAAGAGATGTCGATTTGTCCTTACATACATAATATTTTCATAAATGAATTGACATGGGACTGTCATAATATTAATCTTTTTAAAGACTTCCCTAAGAGAATCGCGTCGACGTAGATTATAAATGGCTCTGACAGCACTCTTTTATAAAATAAATATGGATTCAATGTCAGCAGCTCGACCCCATAGCAAAATACCATACGACATAATGCTGTGAAAGTAACTTAAATAGACCAAACGCGCAGTTTCTACATCTGTTAACTGTCTTATCTTTCTAACAGCATAAGCGGTGAGCTTAGCCGCGCCGCAAGAGATGTTATGTGAGGTCCCCATTGCAATTTCTCGTCTAAAGTGATTCCCAGGAAAACCGTCTGATCAATAAATTCCAGTTTTTGTCCATTCAAACCGATGTCACATTCGTTACTTTTAACATTTGGTAAAGTAAATTTAATACATTTGGTTTTTTTTTCATTCAATACTAAGTTGTTTGCCGTAAACCAATCTTGAACTTGATGAATAGAGTTATTGACATCATCAAGATTTTGTGACCGTCGTTCTATCTTAAATATCAATGATGTGTCATCAGCAAATAACACCATCTTTGGCTCATTTTGAAGCAATTGGGGCAAATCGTTTATGTACACTAAAAAGAGGAATGGACCCAATATTGAACCTTGCGGAACGCCCATTGTCATTTCAGACCCCAGTGAGTTCACGCCGTTTACCTGTACTTTAACCTGTCTGTCTTTCAAGTACGATCTAATCAGATCAAGAGACGTATTCTTAATCCCATAATGCTCCAGTTTCAACAAAAGTGTTTCATGGTTAACGCAATCGAACGCCTTCGAGAGATCGCAAAAAATTCCAATGGCGTCTTGCGAATCTTCCCAGGCATTAAAGATGTTCTTTATTAGAGTGACACCGGCGTCAGTTGTACAACGCCCTTTGGTGAAACCGTACTGATGTTCATGAAAGATGGAATTTTCATTAAAATGTAGTAACATCTGGTTAAGCATTAACTTTTCAAACACCTTACTGAGAACCGGCAGGATTGGAACCGGCCTGTAATTGTTGGGTTCTTGACTATCACCAGATTTAAACAGTGGAACGACTTTACTGTGCTTCATGAGATCAGGAAATACTCCCTGGTCTACACTAGAGTTAAATATAAGAGCTAAGTGGGGAGCAATAGTTTCAATAATAGATCTACAGACTTTTACAGACATTCCCCAAAGATCTTCTGTTGATTTAATTTTAAGATCTTTAAAAGCTTTTATAATGGCTAGGGGGTTTGTATGTTTAAACTTGAACTCTGATGGACAAACCTTGACATTCTTCCTAAGTAAGGCAGCAGAGAGCGCGGGTGACGAGTTAAGAGCTTCTGTAGTTTTACGAGGAATATCAGCAAAAAAGTTTTCAAATTCCTGAGCTACCTCTGCATCTGAGTTTATGGGACCATGTACGGATTTTAAATTAAATTCAGTTTCACGCTTTTTCTTCCTACCTGTTTCATTATTAATTATTTTCCAGGTAGTTTTTATTTTGTCATCTGCTGATTTTATTTTATTACTAATAAACAGAGCTTTTGCTATTTTGCATACACTTTTAAATGTTTTTGAATATTTCGCGACATACTTATGAAAGCTTATATTATTCACATGTTGCTTAAAGGCCATATAGTTCGTATAGCTTTTCCCTACTTATTCGAATGCCCGTAGTTGCCCAATCACTGAATATAAACTTTGTGTTAACACTTTTTGACTTGGAAAACTATCATTATATTGAGCGTTTAGTATTGAAAAAAACTCGCCGTAAAACTCATTTGGGTCTTCTATGTTATTAAAACTTTGAACACATAATTTACTGGCCAAAGTATTACTAAATTTTTCTAAATTTTTATCTGGTAATGGTCTAAATTGAATTTGAATTTTTTGTAAAGGTATGTAGGTACAAAACGTTATAGCTTGTCCACTGTGATCAGAGGGCAACTTATTAACAATCTCTTTATGTAAGTAATCACAATTACAAAATATGTTGTCTATGCAAGTCGCAGAAGAAGCTGTTACTCGGGTAGGTTCAATAAAAACATTTGATAAATTATATGATTTAAACAGACTCAATAATCTGATACTATTTGAGTTAGTTTCTAATAAGTTAATATTAAAGTCGCCACATATTATTATTGTTTTATCGCTGGTACAAACTTTTTTTAACACATCTTCCATTACAGAATCAAACACAGATAGATTCTGGTAACTTGGAGGTCTGTAGACACATACAACAACATGCTTATCCAACTCAACACAGGACAATTCAATGGTGTGTTCAACTGACAGTTTAACAATGTCTTTTCTTTCTTTAGATTTAATGTAACTTTTAATTAAAATTAGTGATCCTCCATGTATCATACATTGTCGGCTGAAATGGCTAGCTACATAATAATTTTCGAAATTAATGGAACCTACTTGGTGATCTTTTAACCAATGTTCAGTTAAGCAAACTACATCAAACTTGGTTTGTTCTATAAACATTTCTATTTCGAGTAATTTGGAAGAGCAACCTTGAATATTCTGATTAAACAATTTTAAAGTGTGTTGCCCCCCTTTAGGATGTTTACCTGGAACTATATTACTACTGCCAGAAGATACCTTGTTACTATTCGCTAATAATAATTGGTTATTAGAAGAGGTAGCTTCTGTTGTCTTGCAGTTCAGTTTAAAGAATTATCCGGAACAATTTCCACAGCTAAAATTGAGGAGTTTAAAATGTCTGGGGGTTTAAAATGGGTTTCATCAGGAAGAGAATACTCTCTCTGATCGGAAGTGGCCTCAAAGAATGTTGACATTACAGTACGAATAATCTAAGTTTACCCATGCGAAGTACGTCGCAATCGATTGCGCAGGATGTCAATTTGACAAGAAACATAGAAAAGCACATGCGCGGGTACGTCGCGTATGCCGTCTCAGTCACTCGTATACGTTTGATGCATACTTGTGCCTCGCTTCCTCAATGCAATACGACTGTTGGTGCGAAAAGTGTTAAACGTTGTTATTTTTTTTATTAATTATTCTGGTTCTTTCTTACTGTTTGACTTGTATTTTGTGTTTTCTTGTAGTGTATGTGTTTGTTGTGTTACTTTGTGATCGTGTTATTGTTATTGCATGCATTTTTTCAAAATTCAAACATAACACGTACACAAAAAAAAAAAAACATAATCTACGAACGTAACACTTTTTTACGCGATGGACCCTGCGCGGTCGTCACTAACAGCCAACTTCGCATGGGTAAAGTTAGAATATTCGTACTGTATGTGGGTCCTCCTTCGTACAACACAAAGAATCACAATAATAAGTCCCTACGCACGAGCAACTAGACAACATAGGCTCGTCACCTAACCTAATATTTGTTATACTACCTATAACATCGTTAATATTTTAAGCTATCAGCATAGCAATCTTATGTCTACAGTTACCGGACAGAGATAAAGTTCCCTGAGTTAATTTAAAACCACTAACAAATTTATTAGTGTCAAAAAACAATAATTTGTCACTATGACAACATGTCAGCAAGTGTAAAGTATTGTTCAGCTTTAAAATTTTATTAACTAACAGTAAGTTAGGTTAGGTTAGAGTATACAATAAACAAAGGGAATATTAAAACTATATTTTCACAATAAACTGAGTTTTGTTTTATTTTTATCTTTGTTCTCGCTGACTTTATAAAAAACAAGGAAATTTGTCGAATAATCATACAGGATAATAGTAAAATATTCTAGGAAACCAAAGTCTACTTGGTTTTAGATAAAAGCATGAATACGACTGTTCTGACTTTTTAACGCCTGAAATAGGTACCGATATCGAAACATACCCGTGGTAAGTAAAATTCATGATATATGATGCAAGTCAAAATTATTGTTACAAGTACATTTTTATATTTTTTATAAGTTTCTGTATAACCACTCAGAATAATATTTTCAGTATAATGTTACAGTTAAATTAGCACCACAGTCTATGAACTATGAAAGGTAATTTATGAATTAATAGTAGGCAAGTAAAGATAAAAATAACAAAGCGTAGTTTTCAGTAGAACGTAATTTATGCTGGTAGAAAAACAGTCATGTTTATTTTTCGAAGATTTCAGTATCTCATTCGGTCGTTTCGTCATTTTTCGGACAAAAGTTGTCGGAAAGTTAGTATTTTAGGCAGTAGATTTAATATTTTGAGTAAGGACAATTTATTCTTCTTTCTTTGTCGGAGCTTTTATTACTACCCATTATTATAGTTCAACATTTACCTTTTAAAAAAATACCTGGTTTTTAAAAAATAACTTACAGCTGAGTGTTAGTAAAAATCATATTCTTGTACGACCCTCAAAGTATAACTGCAACTATCTAGTCTGGTACAATACTTGAAATCACTTTCCGAGATTCCACTCGAGCAGAAGATAGTCATTCAATCACATCTCAAATCGAACATGAGTTCGATTATTCAAAAATTAGTGTTTATTAATGTTAATTAATGGTTTACACTAGTGCATTGTGATATAGTTGAATTTGGTTGGCCACACTTATACTCGGCGTTGTAACGAAACCATATCGCGATCTAACTCGACGGCAACGCCATCTATCGAGCTAAGGGATAACTACCGGAATGGAATTTCATGCTCGGCGGGCACGCCCTTGGTGTCTGGTCTGTCTTTATTAAGTTTAGTTTAAATAAAATTGTTTTTATGCTTGAGTTGTTTGATTACGATGCCATGGAGGAGTGTGCTAGCTTACAAGTGTCAAATGAGTTTAGTTTTTTAGGTTGTATGTATTACCCATTTTTTTAACCGACTTCCCAAAAAGGAGGAGGTTCTCAATTCGGATGTTTGTATTTTTTTTTTTTTTTATGTTTGTTCGGGCATAACGCATAACTCCGTCGCTTGCCAACCGATTTAAAAATGATTTTTTAGTTGGAAAGGGAATACTTCCCAAATGGTCCCATGATAAGGAAACCAGGATCTGATGATGGCATCCCAGAGAAGTCGAGGGGAACTTTAGAAAATCGTATGGGCAAACAGTGCGTTTGGAGTGTTGTTAGGTGTGGGGTACCACTAAAAAGTGAAAAATAAAAAACTTCTTACAAAAAAATACAACCGACTTCCAAAAAAAAAAACACTATAAAGTAAAAAATAACTTTAATTTCGGAAGTCGGTGTCAAAAAACGAACAAATGAACAAAAACACCGAATTCCGAAATTAAAGTTATTTTTTACTTTATAGTGTTTTTTTTTTTGGAAGTCGGTTGTATTTTTTTGTAAAAAGTTTTTTATATTATTTTTGTTTGTAATAATACTTTGCATAATTTTGTATAAATGCAAGTTCTTCTAACGCAACAGACAGATGTGTTGCTGGGGAGTTTGTTGGCCACTTCTTCTCCACAACTAAAACACTAGGAAGTGGTGATGGGGGACTGTCTTTTTGTAGACGTTGACGTTCATTAAATCAGTATTTTTAGGAAACGTTCAAACCACAATGAATAGTTATGATATTCTACTGCTTCTGAACTCTTATTGTCCATAGACATAAAAAAATTACAAATCAGTAATAAAACTAATTGTATGGATAGAAGTTTAATTAATAAGGCCCTTACTATACTGCTTTTACAAAGCCGTTTCTACATAACTTAACATGGTGCGATTATACTGAGCATTCTGTACATGCATTCGGAAACTTCTCGAATTGTCTTCTTCTCTTCGAATCCGTCAACCGTTTTCAATCAATCAATCAATCATTTATTTGTAAAACATAGGTAAAGTTACAGACGGTATGGAGTTAAAATATGGGCACTATGTTTTGCCAGTAGATGGCGTACAAAATGAACAAAAAAATAAATAAAAAGGAAATAAAATCAATCTGGCATGTCAATAAATAACATTTACAAATATTAATAATAATGTCAGGTGTACAGCAGATAAAAATAAAGTGGCATGTCAATAGATTTACTAGAATAAAAAATAATAGTAATTAAATTTAAAAATATGTCAGATTTACAATGTCAGATAGATAAATTTCAAATTTAATCAATAAATGAAATTATGGGAGCTTAATTAGCAAGCCAGAATCGTCATACCTCTGTTCATCAGTATTAAACTCAGTTATGGAGTAGTAGCATCTATCTATTAGGAATGCAAACAAAGACCTTTTAAAGGATCCCAGACAATCTTTATTTCTAATCGCTGCTGGTATACTATTATATATTTTTGGGGCCATACCTAGGATACTTTTGCTGAAAAATGCGGTTTTATGAGAAGCAACATGAATGGTATTCGGATAACGGCAAGAACGTAGTTTTTCAAACAAATGCAGGTTACAGCGAACAAATACTCCCATTTCGTAAATGTACATAGACGGTAAGGTGAGCAAACTAAGTTCCATAAATAATGGTTTACAACTATCGGTTGACTGTAATTTGGTAAACGATCGTAAGCATTTTTTCTGAGCTTTAAAAGCAATATCTCTGTCGGTAGAATTGCCCCAGAAAATTATTCCGTACCTAATGCTAGAAGCCACATAAGCATTATAAGCTATTTTTACTGTGATTCGGTTAACTGTCTTTGAAAGTTTGTACAAAGCGTACGCAAATTGACTAAGCTTCTTTGACAAAGCGTCGATATGGTTTTTCCAAGTCAGATGACTATCTATATAAAGACCCAGAAATTTTGTCATGTTAATTTCAGAGATTGTTACGTTACCATATTTAATATTCAAATTCGGTTTATTTGCTCTTTGGTTAAATGTCATTATTTTAGTTTTGCTAAGATTTATTTTTAGATTATTACTAAATAACCAATTAACCATATTTTTAAGATCATCATTTATGTCATTTTCGAGAATATCAATGTCATTATTAGAGAATAAAATAGTGCTGTCATCAGCAAATAAGACCATCTGATGCTTACTGACCCTAGGCATATCATTGACGTAAATGTTAAATAATGGAGGGCCAAGAATGCTACCTTGAGGAACGCCATAAGTAGTTTTTCTAGGACCTGACATGTATGTTCTTTCAACTTTCGAGCTCGGACATAGCCTAACAAGCGCTGTCATTTGAGAGCGATTCGAGAGATAAGATCGAAACAGGTTTAATGCAGTTCCTCTAATCCCATAACGCTCTAATTTGTTTAGCAATATATCATGATCTACATGATCGAAGGCTTTAGACATATCCATAAACAAGGCCGCCACTGGAGTCCTAGCGTCAACACTAGAAACGATTTTCTTGATGACGTCATAAATCGCCATATTTATGGATTTACCCTTTCAAAATCCAAATTGTTCTTTGGTTATGATATCATGCTTTTCAAAAAACGACGATAGGCTATTGTATAAAACCTTTTCGATAATTTTGGAAAAAATTGGAATAAGTGCTATCGGTCTATAATTACCCATGATACATTTATCTTCTTTTTTATGAATAGGTTTAATAACAGTAATTTTTAATTTATCCGGGAAATGGCCATATTCGATGCAAAGATTAATGATATAACTCAGAGGAGGTCCTATTAATGGCCCCACATGTTTAACCACTTTTGTACTGATGCCATCATATCCATGGCTATTGGTATTATTTAAAGAGCTAATAATATCTGAGTGAGTGAGTTTTCTACTTTATCGCTGACTCCTTAGGTTCAAAGTTGAATTATATTTATATATAAAAGAAAATTGGACAGTGACGGGTAGTGTGATGTGCTTTCTGATTCGGCTAAAGTGTAATTTTTAGACCCCCTGGATAAATGTTTTGCTTTAACCCACGCGGTTTTGTGGTTTTGTTTAAAACCTTATCAAACATTGTTGGATGCTAGTTTAAAGGCTCAACAATCGACACTGTCAAATATCTGGAACCTGTCGTGTTTAAATAAATAAAGATCAAAATTTGTTGAGTCAAACCAAAATCTGAAATTGTGTTTGAATGAAACCATTATCAAATATCATCTCAGAGCGCCCTACAAAGCCAAAAATATTCCATTCTATAAACAAAACGCAGACCGTAATCTCTATATTTTGACATCGAGCAACTTTGTCATAAATTCTTGGAGAATCGAGACTAGGAAGAGGACTATCTCTGTGAATGAAGTGTCCGTCGCTCGCAATGCGTTAAATTAGGGTGGCGCTACAATCGCATCAGGGTGAATTGTAAAAACAGCGCCAAATGTAATTAGTGTAGGATAAAAAAATAAACAAGGAAAGAGCAATTTCCGCTTCATTATTATTTTGTTGTGGCGCAAGTAAGAAACAACGATACATATTAAAATTTAGTGTATTAGTTTTCAGTAAGATTAAAAAATAAACATTGATAAGATGAGAAAATGGGTTATTCAAAATAAAGAGATCAGAAGTTCATGAAACTCTGCACACTTCCAATGTCTGTGGCACACTTCAATCCTCTGCTTAAAGCTGGACACTTTTTCAACCTGTCACCCACAAAGATCGTTCTCCTCGTCCCTATACTCCATGCGTAAAATTTGTACATCCAATAATTTTTGTGACGTAGTAAAATCTTCGGCGGGCAAAGGTAAATCTTTTTTACATGAGAAGTCAACAAAATTTCAATAAATCTAAAATCGAAATAACTCTAGTTGCACAAAAAAATCGAAGTAATTTATCGCCGTTCGGAAACGAAACATACAAATTTGACACTCTCAAAAGACCAATTCCCCAATTCGGATATCAACATCATAATTTGAATTTTGTTTGAAGCCGAGCACCGTTCAACGGATTTTCTGACAATTTCAAATATCAGTGACGAGTTTTTAGTGAATTTATTCAAAAAACAATTGTGGTGTAGTGTTTATTTGTAATTATTTCATGTGCATTGTGTCAAGATGACGACTGATAAGATTCGGAGGGACAAAAATCAGAACATTCAGGTGTCCATTCGTTTGAGGTAAATATTCAAAGAATTCTTGAACTAGAAAGTAATTTCGTTAACGGCATGACTCACTGGATTATTTGTTACATTTCATCATTTATTCCTTGTAATCTCCATGAATATTTATCAGTAGAATGTAAATTGTAGATGTACAATTCTTCACTTTGGTATTGCTGCTTAATTATTAACAATCAATGTTTTGGTTCCATGCAATTTCGATGCAATCTCCGCCCCTAAGACGACTCACTGACCGAATCTTTGTAATATTAGTAGTCAAATAACTAAAAGTAACTCAAAAAAATGCATGGACTGACATGAAAGAAAACTACCCAAATGTAAACAAATAAATTAAACCCCTATCCTCTACTTCCTGGCTGTGTTTATTATTGTAAAACCCATTTCATGAATTCATTCAATCTGATACTTTAAAATGGCTTTTACTATGAATTAATCAAATTATACAAGTTTTAATAACTCTTGAGTAGTCTTTTATTAAGAAGTCACAGTGAGGTGTGGCCAGTGGGTATTTAGGTCAACAGCATTGTTGCATAACTCCTGTAGTCATGAGCCTCATGGGAAATTTTAATTTATTGCCATCCTGAGTTCTCAATTCATCTAGTTTACTACTAGAGTCTTTTGTAGGTGTAGATTTATAATAATGACATGCATCTCTTTATCTTTTTGTTGATTGCATTCATACTTATTGCACATTGTATTGCTTTCCTCAATTAACTGTAGTTTTGTAACTAAAACACCACTATAATATGATGATGATGAATCAATTATTCAAAGCCCCTAAGACAACCCACTGACCAAATATCTTTTACAAATCATTTTTTGCTAACATTCTAAATTGGTCTACAACATTACTATGTAACTATTAAATAGAAAACTAACATTTTTTTTTACATTATTAGTACTAAATAAACCCGTTGTAGTTCATCTTTAATTAATTAATTATCCGGCTGTACTGAAAGCTGACCCCAGTGTTGTCAGAGAAGTCAGGATGGTTCTTAACATTTTAAATGTCTCTTCTCCAGACCGCTGAACCAGCGTGAAAAGGACATCAAGTCACTGGGAGTGATTGAGGTGGTGAACAACCGCGAGGTGGTTGTGCGGCAGTCACAGCAGACCTCACACACTAAGAAGTTTACATTTGACCGGGCCTTTGGCCCCAATGCCAGTCAGGTATGTAATATGATGACATTGTAACAACATAACTTGCAAGGACACAGAATAGTCAGCAAGGCATAAAAGCAACTAGTTGGACTTCTTATTCAAATAAACTTCACCAAAAATTGTAATGTTAAGTGGTGAGTCCCGGCTTTCCGCCTGGTGCTAGAATTGTCCGTAATAACCATAAAAATAAAGTTTAAAATCAGTTGTACCAATGGTTCCACCTCCGTAGCTAAGCGGTAAAGTGGTCCTCCAAAATGCTGTAATAATAGATAGCTCCAATATCTCTAATAATAATAATAGTTTAATCAATAAGTATTTTAAAAATGAATAAACGAAATAATAGTTTTACTTACCTTGCTAGAGACCATAAGCCCCATATGGGGCCAAATCAAATTGTCTTACTATTGCCTTTTAATTTGCGGAGCCTGATGCGTTACTCATTTGAATTCATTGTTGATAGAACAGTCATCAACAAACCCTGTAAAATTTCTCTATACTCCGAAGCGACCTGTCTTCTTCACAACACATTTTTTATTCTATTCTCAGCTTCAAGTATATCAAGAAGTAGTAAGTCCTCTGATTGAGGAGGTCCTCAATGGCTACAATTGCACCGTGTTTGCCTACGGGCAGACAGGCACAGGCAAGACACACACCATGGTGGGAGAGCATACAGGGACCGACACACACTGGCAGAATGTGAGTATACCAAGACTCCTCATCGTACACAGTGCGATGACACAACAACCATTGTTTCTAACATTGACATGTAAAAAAGAAAAAGAATTGCAGTGTCCGAATATTTTGGGGTTGGCTGGAATGCAGCTTATACCATTCTCTATTATGGGATTTGGTTTCCGCACTTAGTTCTAATGCTGAACCATTGTGCGTGAGCCATGGCGGCCGTCACTCCAATTATAATTGACATAGAACATCTGCCTCCAAGGCATAGGTTTCTGTTGAACACCCTTTGGGCCCCAACACCGACTGTGAATATGCTCACTGTTCAGTAGTCAGTGACAATGCACTACGTAATAGCGTTTTGTCAGTTCGGTGTGTACGAGAATTTAAATACATACAGCGATAAACTATGTTAAGCGCGCACAGTTAGCGGCCTACAATATGTTTGATCTGAAAAATTCCAGAGACTTATCAGAGTTACTTAAAGACTTTCTTAGGAGGACTTTTGAGACCTTTATAATTCTTTATCGTATACCAAAACCACTTATAATTCAGATTGGAAGCCAACCCTAATATAGTTTTGAAAAGGCTTGGTAGATTGATAAGCTTCGAAAACTTAGTCTGGCGCATAATAGTTCGGGACCGCAAGCGCAGTTTAGTTCGCGTCCTATAGCGCTCTGACGGCCAAGTTCCTTGTCTAACTATACAAGACTATTTCTCATCTCCCCAGGACCCACTGGCCGGTATAATCCCGCGCGCACTCTCCCAGCTCTTCGACGAATTGCGCCTGACCAACACGGAGTACACGGTGCGCGTTTCCTACTTGGAACTGTACAACGAGGAACTTTTCGACCTTCTGTCCAGCTCAGAAGACAACTCCAAGCTGAGGATCTATGAAGATGTCACCCGGAAGGGATCGAATATTGTTAATGGACTGGAGGAGATTACGGTAAGTTAATTAGGTCGAGGTCGGCCGCGACGAAGGTCTTGTGACAATCTGATATCTGGTAGATCGCTTTATCAATAAGCTATATTCCATCATTTACAAATTGCAAAACTATTTAGTCTGTCAGTTAGAGTATTGAAAAATAATGGACACGTATTTTTTGTTTTTGTAAATCAATTAATATTGACAAAGATAAAACGCATCAAAACTCGGGAACGACTCACTAAAAATTATGCGAAGATGTGACGTATTGAGAATTTTAAAAGCGTCGTAACTTCGTCAATTTTGGTTCCCGTAACAAAAGAAAAAACACGGGTCAAATATATTTTGATAATCTAACTGACGGACTAATTAGATTTTTTCAGGACACCAGGATTGTTCCACACAGCATTATTGTCATCGCGCGTAAAACCTGGATAAGGTTGGCACAAGGGTCTAGATTTTTTCTTACTATTTAAATTAACATTACTCTTTCGAGTATCTATTTCATCCTCCAGTATAGTGATATAATTCATATATTATTGCGACAGGTTTACAACAAAAATGAAGTATACAAGATCATGGCTCAGGGACAAGAGAGGAAGAGAGTTGCTTCTACACTCATGAACGCACAATCAAGGTACTGTATGCTAACTTATTTAAATTACTAGCTGATCCAGCAAATATTGTTTCGCCAAATAAAAAAGAAAATAGGTCTACAACCTACAAAAAGTTACATAAAAATCGGTCAAGCCGTGGCAGAGGAGTTAATGACAAACACCGTGACACTAGATTTTTATAAATTAGATTAGATTATTGAAGTAACTTTCAGTACACTTTCTTCTACTAATCACTGGCCAGTGAAAATATGGATCGACTGTGTGAAAGTTAATTTGCCTAGAAAGTACTACTGAGATTATACCTAACTAGCTGACCCGCGCAACTTCGTCTGCGTCACATTTTCCTGTACTGCTCCGCTCCTATTTGTCTTAGCGTGATGATATATAAATGGGCTATCTAACGCTGAAAGAATTTTTCAATTCGGACCAGTAGTTCCTGAGATTAGTGCGTTCAACCAAACAAACAAACAAACTCTTCTGCTTTATAATATTAGTATAGATTAATGGTCCGCTCCAATTGGTCGTAACGTGGTGTTAGATAGCCTATAGCCTTCCTCGATAAATAGGCTATCCAACATATATCATCACGCTACGACAAACAGGAGCGGAGCATTAATTACGCAAACCGTGACGCAGACGAATTTGCGCGGGTCAGCTAGTTAATCTATAAGTATGGAAGGCGAAGACTATTGCCCACCCTCATAATAAATTGAGAATGGGGCAAGAAAAAGATTACAAAATACCAACCTTTGTTATTTTTTGTTTTAACGTAAATAATTTTAATATTGCAGCAGCCTTCCCAATGGCAAATCGAACATGTTGTAAGTCCAAATAACAACAATGTTAAATAGTTTGTTTATGCTTCTTCATTTTGTTTATTTATAAGTTGAAAAAAATTACCTGGTTTTGTTCATTGGGTCGGTTACTGCAAGATTATGCTGAGGAAGCATATTCAAACATGATATTTTATATAGAAGTAGGTATTTGTAATAGCATAGTATCTGTAATAGCATAGTAGGTATCTGTAATAGCATAGGTATCTGTAATAGCATAGTATCTGTAATAGCATAGGTATCTGTAATAAAATTTCGAAAGAGTTACCGCGGTCCTGGAACGCAAAGCACAGTTGGTGGAACATGGGTGGATTTTAGTTAGTAAGAGTCAGAAACTCCCTTCGCCCGGAACGGAAGGAGTCATTTGATGATCTACCAGTAAAAAAAAAAGTATCTACTGGACATATGCCTCTCTATTCATCTCGATAATCGGCAACATAAGTTATTTTTTTTTTAAGGATGCATATTCATCAAATGACTCCTCCCGCTCTGGGCGGAGCAGAAGGGAGTCTCAGACTCTTACTGACTTAAACCCATCCGTGTTCCTCCTAATGCCCTTTGCGTTCCAGGACCGCGGTGACTCTCAAACAAATTCCGCAAACCTGTCAGGGCAAGACACGTAGATCTGCTACCAGCTAAAAATCTAATACAAATTTTTCGAAATTCCATCAAATCAACGAACCACTTTCCATCTGCAGCCGCTCGCACACAGTATTCACCATCGTAGTCCACATGAAAGAGAACAGCCCCGAAGGTGAGGAGCTGATGAAGATCGGCAAACTAAACCTGGTGGACCTCGCTGGCTCGGAGAACATCAGCAAGGCTGGTTCCGACAACCCCGCGAAGAAGGAACGCGCGCGGGAGTGCGTCAATATTAACCAGAGTCTGTTGACGCTCGGTAGAGTTATCACTGCGCTGGTGGAGAGGCATCCGCATATACCTTACAGGTCAGTAAAATTGAATTTTTAGCAATTCCTTTATGTATGTAAATCGTATGTATGTAAATCGGGCTGGTTTCCGCAACTCCACGACTAGGCGCGTATTTTGCGTGTAGGTGGGACAAATGTGTCATTCGATCCACCCCAGCTCCCCAAGGAAGGCCAGCAACGCCTTGGTGTTACCAACTATCTCACAGAGTGTAGCTGGGTTACCGAAGTACTTGGCCCTGTAATCCGCGACTACCGGGCAGCTTAGAAGCAGGTGTGCTGCTGTCTGATCCTCCTCCATACAGGCTCTGCATAGTGGGCTATCAGTGGCTCCTATAGCATAGAGGTGTTTATTAAAAGACCCGTGGCCAGTTGTTACGGCTGTGACTGAACGCAACTGTTGTTTAGTCAGTCTTAGGGCTTGTTTTGTGAACCGGCCATCAATAGAGGGAAGTGCCTCTTTGGCAATTTTAGCAATTCCTTTACGTTCTTCATTAGGGACAGTCATTATCAAGGTGTTAAGTATATTCGGCGCTAGGGTGCGAAAGCTAATCTGCACCCCACTCTTTTTACTTATAAAAAAACTTGTTTCGATTCCAAAACAAATATTTGTATGGCCTAAAGGCCCATATGCACACAACAGTGCCGGCACTGTTGTGTGCAGTGTGAGACATCACTGAACGTCACTGTCACTGACGAGTATGGATAGCGTCGTGCAAAATGTATGCTACAATATCATTTTTCACTGACACGGATGGATACATTACTGATCGGCACGTGTCGGCACTGTGCCGGCACTGTTGTGTGCGGATCGGCCTTTAGTTGTTCCGGGTCTGGCTGTTTGGGTTTGTGACTTTGTATGTTTGTAAAGGCACCCATGATACAGGAGAAATTCCTAGTGTGGTAAGTATATGTTTGAAGTAATAAAATTTTTAGAAATCAAAATGAACCAGGCTCAAAATTAAATTAGTCAGTTTTATCGTGTTAGTAGGAATTAATCAAGATTGATGGTGTCTGTCCACAAGTTCTCTGCTATTCCTTGCGATATTTAACAGCTGGGCTAGGACAGCTGGGCTGGGCTGGGCTTACCTAATAGCACCTGTACAGTCCTTAGCCAAGTCCTAACCCCAGGTTCTTAGTAAAGATTTTAATAAGTCGGCGCCCTTATTTAGAAGCCCTAAATAGCAATTCGTACTTCAAATGTTACTATAGGCGTGCGGCTAGCTTTACGAATTAAACATCAGAATCATACCACTAAATCGAACCAAATTACATCTTCCCCAGAGAATCAAAACTGACTCGTATCCTCCAAGAGTCCCTTGGCGGCCGCACCAAGACCTCAATCATCGCGACCATCTCCCCTGGACACAAGGACCTGGAGGAGACCATGAGCACCCTGGAGTATGCCCACCGCGCCAAGAACATCCAGAACAAACCGGAAGTCAATCAGAAGATGACCAAGAAGGCTATACTGAAGGAGTACGCTGAGGAGATCGATCGCCTGAAGAGGGACTTGCAGGCTACCAGGGATAGGAATGGTAAGGAAGACTTGATCTCATCATCATATCAGCCGAAGGCTAAATAATAACAGCCGCACAGGTCGGTCTGCAAGGTTAAGCAACGCTTGCCGAGTTTGGTCTGTGGATGGGTGACCATCTTAACATACCGAGTTTCCTCCGTGCCTCGGAAAGCACGTTAAGCTGTTGGTCCCGGCTGTCATTTGGAGATCTTTGGCAGTCTTTACGGATAGTCAGAAGCCAGAAAATTCTGACACCTGTCTTCCCAAGGAGCACCGTGTTACCCAGTTCATGGGTTGTGGAGGTCTGGTAGGCAGCCGCTCCACATAAAATACTGGTATTCATCTGAATCCGGTTTGACTGGAAGCCGACCCCAATATAGTTGGGAAAAGGCTAGGCAGATGATGACCAGCCGAAGGACATAGGTCTCACTGCGCCTGTCGCCACAACAAGCAGTCCTGGGCGTCTCGCATCCATCAGCTACCCCCTTTAAACTTGATTTATTGATGACTAGCTGACCCGCGCAACTTCGTTTGCGTCACATTTTCCATTAATGCTCCGCTCCTATTTGTCTTAGCGTGATGATATATAGCCTATAACCTTTCTCGATAAATGGGCTATCTAACACGGAAACAATTTTTTTTTATTAAAAAAAAAAATCGGACCAGTAGTTCCTGAGATTACCCCCTACATACAAACTTACAAACAAATGTTATCTCTTTATAATATTAGTTTAGACTAGCTGTCTTCCGCGGAAAAGTGGAATTTTTTCTCTTTATATTTTTTTTTATCATTGTCCTCTCAAAGAGAGTACCAGCCATCTTATCTCTTTACCACCCTTGGTTGACTGGTAGAGAATGCCTAAGGCATTAAGTCCGCCTTTGTACCTCTTTGTGCGAAAAGTTAAAATAAATAAGTAATAACTGCCAACTCGGGTGAAATTGACTCCAGTAGAATAAGGATATTGAATAAAATAGAAAATCGAGCGTGCCCATAAGACTTAGAAAATCGAGCGTGCCCATAAGACTTAGAAAATCGAGCGTGCCCATAAGACTTAGAAAATCGAGCGTGCCCATGAGACTTAGAAAATCGAGCGTGCCCATAAGACTTAGAAAATCGAGCGTGCCCATAAGACTTAGAAAATCGAGCGTGCCCATAAGACTTAGAAAATCGAGCGTGCCCATAAGACTTAGAAAATCGAGCGTGCCCATAAGACTTGACGTGTCATCATTCATCAGCTTTTTACCCAAACATATTGTTCCCATCAGGCGTATACCTAGCCAGCGAGACATACGCGGAAATGACGCTAAAAGAAGAGGAACAGCGCAAAGAGATCCAAGAACTCCTCCTCAAGAAACGAGCGATGGAGGAGGAGAGGGATCGCATGGAGACAGTGTTCCAGGAGTTGAACCAGACCCTGGAAGTGAAGAGCAATGAGTTGGCCAGCACTGTTACGCAGCTTGAAGGCACCAAGAAGGAGTTGGCGACTACTAGCACTGTAAGTAGATAATTATGTTAAATCCAGTCTGCTATTCCATTCCAACAATACTCACCAACAGTACTCATCCTAATAAACTTGCAAGTGAGCTAATTACAACAAGCTTTACACATACAAAACGCCACAAGCGAAAAGACAACTTACATCGAGCACCACATATTATTATTTATTTATTTATTTATTTATTATTATGTAGCAATATTGTCCAGTTTGGCCAGTCTAGGAGGACATGTCTTTTTCGAGGTCTAGGGTCTGACCATATCTTGCTTGAGCAGGTGATATGACTCTTCCTCAAGCCCTTTCAATACTGAGAAAGTTCCCGGTCAGTCGAATTTTTCCCTTATGCTTTTAGCAATAAGGGAAAAATTGTTACACTTTCGCAAATGTGTTGTTACATGTAGTCGTGTGGTATAATTTTCTGTAAACCTGTTTTTTTTTTTTTTCAGAAACTTGTCCGCACCAAGCAAGCCTGTGAAGAGCAACAAGTGTTGGTATCAGCTCACTGCAGCACTGAAGTAGCCCTCAGCTCTCAAGCTCGCGAGCTGCTCGCCACTGCAGATGTGGCCACCAAACACGTCGCCTGTCTGCACGACACTGTGGACAAGCGCAAGTAAGTCAACTGTTATGATCAAATCAAATTATCACCGAGTCGAAACGAAACGCTGAAGAACGTGAAATATTGGCCCTTACCGCTACAACGTATTGCTCATATCTAGAGCAAAGGTCAATTGCATTCTAAAATTCGTTGGTAGACTGCGCGCGTCTTAGGTCAATATGCTATGAGCGTTTGCAGTTTTAACCCTTTGACTTCGTACATGTAGATGCCTCTACATTGTAGAGATACCAGCCACGAGGCACGCCTTGGCGAGGCACGAGGCATGCATCACTTGCGTACTAACGAATGGCGATGTCCGCCGCAATCGGAACCTGCGCGGTAATACTTTACCCGTCGCCTGCAATGCCAATGTCAAATGAACGCGAGCACTTGACTTTGTATTCACAAAACCCTATGTTTGAATGAATCTTGCTATGCTTGCTCTTAAAACGCAGATCCCTTACCATACTTTTACTTGTTTCTCGAGTTTGGCTTACTCTTTGATAAAAAATTGCTGAAAAAAAAGTGCGGCTGTCTAAAAATAAATTGGGAATATTAGAATGACTTCTTATATATATTTCTAAATTGTAAAACCAAAAGTGCACAACAGCAGCATCTATTGTCTTTATTTCTTTTTGAAATAATAATATCTTCTTTTTAGGACTGTGGAGTCAACAAACCTGCAAATAACGCGCACATACCGCGAGGAGTCAGCCGAACAACGCGGCTCTATCAGCTCCGGAGTGCAACACTTCGCAGACACCGTCAACAGTGCCTTCAGCAACCTGCAGGCTGCTCTAGGTAAGACCATACTTATCTTTCTTAATTTTAGGGTTGCTGAGAACCTGAAAAGGACAAGACGCACCCCTTTAAATTGTGATGGGTTTGCTCTCGACTCTAGTCTTGTTCAGAGATGTCTACGATGGAGCGAGCTTACCCAGAAGGAGCCTGTTCACTCTAACTTTGAAGAGAGTAGGGTTGTAACCCCTTATTATGTTTAGCTTAGGCCGCTCTTCCATCTGCAAGCAACTTTCATGCAAATTTAATTATATTGCGAGGCATGGTCAAGCGATTAGTTACATTACACTAGGTTACACCCAAAAACATTTAATAATTAACTTCCTGATCCATTGCTTCATATGTTTGGAAATTCATCTGCTGTACCACGCAAAGCACGCAATGTTAAATACACACATTTTAACACGACACAGTGATACAGTGGTTCATTTAAGTGCGCTTCAGCTGTAGGAGACCACAGCATACATACCTACAAAATAAAAATGTCATATTCACAAAATTTAATTAAAATTAGAATTTTGTTGAAAAAACATTAAACACTTCAAAATAACGAATCACAATCGTGAATATGTGGAAGTTTGTAAATTTTCCGAGGCGAGGGAAATTAAATTGACAAGAAAACATTTTCCTTTTGCAGATACGTACACAACATCCAGTACACAAACGCAGGAGCAAAACAAGCAACAACTTGAGAACTTAGTGCAGACTTTCACTGATACTATGAATGAGGTATGATTATTATTTTGAAATGACTATCGTCGCGAAAATATGGTAATACCTTAGTAAGTAATAGAGAGAACCGTTGCTACAGTAATGAGTGGTAAAATATTTATCTTCAGGTTTGTAATTGTAATTTGTAACTTTTCCTGTTCTCAGAATTTTATATTTATTATGAAAAAAATACTTAAAAGCCTTGTTGCCTTGTTATAGCGTAACAACGACGTATGATTAGTTTTTAACAAAAAAGAAAAACTATTTGTAGGAGTGCATTTCCTCTAATTTGTGACCAAATAGGTTGAGTCTTATTTATTTATTTTTAGTACATAGAGGACTTACAGCTAATAAACACATACAAAAAAGGAGACCTTAGGCACCAGAAAGCCAATTACAAGTCCTCATGTATAGACTTATAATAACAATTTATGGTGAGAGCACAAGAACAAAGAACGCACCGCTTTTACCAGAATAAGATACATGAAACATAAATACTTCGTTTGCAATTAAATGACTGAAGAAAGAAAATAATAAAACAATAAAACTAACACATAAACTATCATTACTTGAAAAATTTGAGGCTTAAGCACCTTTTTGCCGAATTTACACTGATTGTGAAGGGATCCAATTCATACTCCTTGCATATGTCATTAAAATTTCTGTGATTGGTTTAAAAAATCTTTCTGATTCTTATCTTGATAAGCTTGTATGTCTCAAATCTGGGCAAAGGCTTCCCTATGCCTTTTACATCCACGTCAGTCCTCTGCCGTCGATTTTTTTTATTAGCTTGCTGTGTTCCTTGCCGGGCAAATTCCTCCTCTTTCTTCTTCCAAATCTCTCTGTCTTGGGCGATCTCTAGCCAAGTTTATCCCGCAAACATGAGCAGATCGTCACAGAACCGTCGAATTTATAAATAAAATTAATAAATAATATGTACCTTTCATCCAGATAAAATCAGCAACATCAGAGAGCCACACGAGGCTGGCGCAGTCGAGCGCGTCGCACCGCTCGGCGCTGCAGGCGTCGGTGACGTCACACTGCGCCGGCGTGCGGGCCACGCTGGCGGCCTTCCTGCACAGCTTCGTGACGTCACTGCAGCACGCGCGGGGGGTCGACGTGCGCGGGAACGTCGCCGCCTTCGTCGAGCAGTGGGTGAGTCCTTACAATACAATATACTCTACACCTAACTTAGTCACATCACTTTTTACACATAACTATTTCTATTAGCTTACAGCTTGTGGTTAACTAAACAGCCGCAAGGATAGGACTTCAAATTCGGTACGATGATCGACTCGCGGGAAGAAGTCGTAGGAAGAGAGATTTCTAATGGAAAACTCCAATTACACATTTTGCCTGACCAGGGAATCGAACACCACGATAGAGAGTCGTAGTTGCCATTATGATGCCACGGGTCTAAGAGAGTGTAGAGATATCTTGTTAGGAATGGAAATTAAACTCAAATGCTGATGCGAATATTGGTTACATTTATTTTTGGACTAAGTACTTATAAAACTTTTGAGTACTTGGTACGTAGTGGTTATAGCTGCTTAACAATCGACCAATCAGGGTGCACGCGCGATGTATATTCGCTCCTGTTGACTTGAAGGAAGCGCGCGGCGCCGTCATATATGTATAAACATCCGATCGGCCTGACCTGACGAACCTGACGATCCCATCACCCTCCTCCAGGAAAGTTGTAGGGAAACCAGTACTTTAAATAAACACAAGCACAGACCGCGTTCCGTATTCCGACCTCGCCGCCGAGGTCCATCGCGACGACCCTGTAAATCTCCCCCCCGTCTTTTGCCAAATGAGCCAGCCCGCGAAGCTGAGCCATTAGCTTTAAACTCCCCAAATAATGGAAACATGACCCAGCCAGTCCCTTGCTGCCCTCCCCCAAACGATGCCGCTGAGTCGAGGTCCGTACCCCACAGGGGGTGCCCTCAGCGAGCGGAGTTTTAGTATATATTACATAGCCTTGGCTGGGGGCCTTAAATTCACCTAGGCCACCACTTGCAAGTCCGGTTAAGTAGCTGCAACTTTCTAGAGTTAGTAGCTGCGAGAGGCCAACGACAAAAAAAAAAAAAATGCGCTCGCGCTCAGTGACTAGCTTGATCCCGCGCCGGCATGTTGCCAGTGCTCGCCAGTGGTCGGACGTGTTGATGCGATATGTATGAGGTCACTACAAGAGCATACGGCATTGGTGTTGTTTTATTGAATGCAGGTACCCTAATATGGTCGTTTCATACCCCGCAGTACTCCGGCGCAGCAGCGCGCGTGTCATCTCTGCAGCGCGCGCACGCCGCCTACTCCTCGCGCGCACACTCCAGCCACCAGCAGCGCGCGCTCACGGAGCGCAAGCAGAGGGACAGTCGACGCGCGCACGTGCAGCGCCGCGCTAACAAGGCGCAGGCCTGTCTGGTGGTGAGTACATTACAGCGCGCGCTCACGGAGCGCAAGCAGAGGGACAGTCGACGCGCGCACGTGCAGCGCCGCGCTAACAAGGCGCAGGCCTGTCTGGTGGTGAGTACATTACAGCGCGCGCTCACGGAGCGCAAGCAGAGGGACAGTCGACGCGCGCACGTGCAGCGCCGCGCTAACAAGGCGCAGGCCTGTCTGGTGGTGAGTACATTACAGCGCGCGCTCACGGAGCGCAAGCAGAGGGACAGTCGACGCGCGCACGTGCAGCGCCGCGCTAACAAGGCGCAGGCCTGTCTGGTGGTGAGTACATTACAGCGCGCGCTCACGGAGCGCAAGCAGAGGGACAGTCGACGCGCGCACGTGCAGCGCCGCGCTAACAAGGCGCAGGCCTGTCTGGTGGTGAGTACATTACAGCGCGCGCTCACGGAGCGCAAGCAGAGGGACAGTCGACGCGCGCACGTGCAGCGCCGCGCTAACAAGGCGCAGGCCTGTCTGGCGGTGAGTACAACAAGTAGACATTATTTACTACCATAAACTTCTCCTTGTATAGCTATATCGTTTCAGGGTTAAGTGACACAAACGAATCGCTGTAAATCAGACTCCACGCAGATGACTGCGACCCTCTACACGATCACACTGATTACACTCTAGGGGTAGGGCAGACTCGTGTGAGGGCCCTGTGGTTAAGGCTTTGAGCTTAAGTGCCCGTTTACAGAAACGCGGGGCATAATAATATAGCGTCGCATGCGGCATGGCGTAGTGCGGGCCGTCAGACGTTTTTTTAACTGACGGAGCCGCGAGGCGCGCAGCAAACCGCCTCTCTGCGGACTCCGCCTGCATTGAAGCAAGGGCGTGTAAAATCGCTTCTCTGTTACCGCTCTCATACAACGTCATATGACAGGCCGCCTCGAAAGCACGACGTCCCGCGTCTCTTTAAACGGGCACTAAGAATGAGCGCTGTTTCTTTTTTAGTTATTATGGTCTCTCCAATTTTCATTTTTGTCATCACTAACATCAATGTCGAAAATCATGGTAAGGAATCCGAAACTATCAGTTAATAGTTAAGTTTGAAATTATCAGCCCGCTTTGAGCAATGCTCGTGTTTCTATGTCTGTTTATGAAGAGGACTTTCCCCAGCTGTGGGACAGTTAGACACTGATATTATTGAAAACTAAAAGATCATCACAATAGTTCAAAGCTTAATTACGAACGTTCGTAGCAACGGCTACGCTAATAACCTCATGGACCGCGTAGCTACCTTGGCACACATGCTCACGGGTAACAACGCCTTAAGAGTCCTATTACATTTTTTACGGAAATTCATGATTTTTGACGCTGTAATTATCAGCAGCAGTAAGATATTTTAATTATTTGATCATGAATAACGATAGTGCCAGTCTCTTTCTTGTAAGTTAGAGTTACACATTTTCATTTTTCTTTTCGTGTAATTTACTATAAATATTTTACGAACTCAATTTGCAAGAAAAAATGTCGGCGATGGAACTTTGACGGTCTAATTCACATTGTTACAATCAATTCTTTTAAAAGCTAAAATTACTAAAAGGGAAGTTGAATGTTTTACTTGTTTATTGGAGTTCTAGAATTTCTTTAAATTCCTTGAGTTTTCACGGAAAAAAACGTAAAGAAAGCCTAATTTAAGCCAGAAATGTCTTGATTCAGCGTCCATTATATTCCAAATAAAAACAATTTTATCAAATAAATTAAAATGATATAAAATTTCAATCTACAATGAATACGTTTCATTAGTTTTCGTTTGTCAATATAATTAAACAAAATTACAATAAATAAAATTAAAGTACTATATATTCTGCGTCAATTCAGCGCGCGCGCTCCTCAGTCTCGCGCGAGTGCCCAAATAAACTATAATCCTATTCAGACTAGTAAGTATCAAAATTGTTTCGCGGACTACAGATGTACTCCCAACGCAGACCAACCTAACTTCGTCTATTGCAAACGAGCATTTACGATTCGTAATAGGACTCTTAATATTGTGGCAAGGTTGTTTTCATGTTCCAATGTATCTTTCAACTGACCTTACGGTTGTAACAATTTTTAACAAAACTTTTCAACCAGGAAATGGAAGAAGAATCAGCGCGCTTAGAACAGCTGATAACGCAACTACTATCAGACATCGAAACCGAACGACAGAAAACAGATGACAGACTCCAGGACTGGATGGAAGAGAAGCGCAGACTTCTGGAAGAAGAACTAGCGCGGCACGTGGCCTCAGAGAAACAGGCTTCAGAAGACAGACTGGCCAAGAAGGTCACAGAAATAGAGATGCTGAAGAAAATGTTAGAGGAACGGATGGAGCGCCACAAACAGTGGCAGGAGTTACAAGCAGAGGCAGATAGAGAAGAGTTGCAAATGGCGGAGGGAGATTTAGAGGAGTGGCAGAGTGAGAGAGAAGAGAGCGCTAGAGATGTCAAGAAGTATGGCAAGGAGTTTGAGGAAGGTATGTCATGTTTAAGATCTTGATTTTTAGGGTAACCAAAGGGTACCCAGCGGTACCCTATTGCTAAGCCTCTGCTGTCCGTCCGTCCGTCTGTCTGTCAGCGGCAATTTTAAGAACAAAACTATGTAGACAGTTGAAATTTCAAACAGATTGCGTATTTCTATTGCCGCTATAACAACAAATGATAAAAATTCAAGTTTATGGTACGGAAACCTTCGTACAAGATCACGCCTGTCCGTTCTGAAGCTTCTGTTAGGTCGAGCATTCAGGCACACCTGATTTCAATTGCTTTTTTTTACTTTTGATAGGCACGCATTTGACCACTATCTCACCTGATGGTAAGCAATGATCCCAGAACTCTACCTGCCACAATCAAAATGAACTCCTTCTGCTTTTTAATTGCTATAAAATAAAATTGGGTTAATTTTTAATCAACATTACTTTTATATTAGAAATAATATGAGTCAATCAGTCATCAAGTCATGCAATAAAAAAAAAATAATTTAAGAATACTTAACATTGACGCTTCTGAGCTGCCACCTATATAAGTAGAAGTAGACGTATGACATCTAGCGTTGCAATTTCGAAACTTATAGGTAAAATTTATTTAACAATGACCTCTGTGATGCCACCTAGTTCCTGCACGTTTCTATTGATAACTTTTGAATTAGAACGTAATTCAAAACTACCCTATTTATTCCTACGCTAGCTGATCCGTGCCCATTTCGTTGAGCGGTAATTTTCGGATATAGCCTATGACACTTACAAAAAACTTGGCTTCCTATTGGTTAAAGAATTTTCAAAATCGGTTTTGTAGGTCCAGACATTACTCCCTTTTTTATGGATGGGAAATCATCGAAATTAAATTACTTCTTCCGCTTTGGGTGAAACAGAAGGGAGTGTCAGACTCTTACTGACTAAAACCCATCCGTGTTCCTCTTAGTGCCCTTTGCGTTCCTGGGCCGCGGTCACTCTTTCGAACAAATTCTGCAACAGAGACCCCTTTTTTAATTTTTTTTTCTATTTTTTTTTTTTATTAGTGATGGGAAATCATTAAATCACTTCTCTCGCTTTGGGCGGAGCGGAAGGGAGTGTCAGACTTCTACTGACTAAAACCCATCCATGTTCCTTCATTGCCCATTGTGTTCGGGAGCCGCGGTATCTCTTTCGAATAGTCAGGCAACTCCGGAGAGATTACCCCCTACAACCTCACAAAGTCTCAAATCCACAAACTTCACCTCTTAATAACATTAGTATAGATTATTTATCTGACGACTGAAAGCCGGCTCTAAATGTCGAAAATACTCCACCGTAATTTATCATCCCAATGACTGATGACTAAATTTGACTTCATTTGCAGGCACGAACGCGATCAACGTGGACATGGAGATATTCAGCAAGAATGTGGTCGAGGTAGTGGAACATATCAACAACGAGATGCTGCGAGTGCTGGAGCAGACCAGGGTGCAAGTTGAGGTAACTACTAACTAGTTTAACCAATAACTTAAACGAACTTGAACCAATAACTTGACGACACGGTTGTCGCAGAGTTTGAGCGATTGACTGCCGCGCTGTGTGTCGTGGGTTCGATTCTCGCACGGAACAAATATTTGTGCGGCCCACAGACAGTTGTTCCAGACCCGGAATAGACAGTTGTTCCGGGTCTAGCTGTTCGTGTATGTGACTTTAAATGTTTTGTAAACGCAGCCACGATACAAGAGAAATTCCTAGGTTTTTTTTTTTAAAGAAACTGTTGAGTTAGTGAAATCATCAGTATGAGAGTGAGACTAGGACTTTTTTTAAATCCTGAAACGGTAAAAGATCAGCTGAAGCAGCTCTTCCATACTTCTTCCATACTTTAGCCAGGGTCTTGTGTTTTCTGATAGCTAAACTTTGGGGTCTTTAAGTTAAGAGTGAGTAGGTGACTTATAGGCAAGTGTGATCCATCGTCGTCCACATAATAGGCCAGATTCCATCATCCACAAATTGCAAAACTATTTAGGCCGTCAGTTATAGTATTGAAAAATAATGAACACGTATTTTTTGTTTTTGTAAATCAATGAATATTGACAAAGATAAAACGCATCAAAACTCGCGAGGGGGCTCGTGACGTCACGACTCACTAAAAATTATGCGAATGTGTGACGTATTGAGAATTTTAAAAGCGTCGTAACTTCGTCAATTTTGGTTCCCGTAACAAAAGAAAAAACACGGGTCAAATATTTTTTGATAATCTAACTGACGGACTAGTTAGATTTTTTTAGTCATCTACCCTCGCCTTGTCTTGTATTGTGCTTCCCTTCTACATCACACTGTCTACTGTGATCGCGGGCCAAAACAAAGAAAACTCATCAGCCTAGCCTTTTCCCAACTACATTGGGGTCGGCTTCCACTCAAACCGGATTCAGCTGACATCAGTGTTTTACGTGGAGCGACTGCCTAACAGACCCCCACAACCCATTAATTGGGTAATATGGTATTTCTTGTTCGTTGCTTAACCTTGAAGATCGACCTGTGCGGCTGTTATTATTTAGCCACGAACTCCCCCCGATTTATTAGACGCTGTCACGTCAAAAAAAGAACACGAAGATAGAATCTTTTCCAATTCCTAGCAATAGCTATCTTTGTTTTTGGAACTTGTGGCAAAACAAAAACAGCTACACGGATCGATATTTATGGTTAAGCAAGGCTTACCAAGATTGGTCTGTGGATGGGTGACCATCTTAACATACCGAGTTTCCTCCGTGCCTCGGAAAGCACGTTAAGCTGTTGGTCCCGGCTGTCGTTTGGAGATCTTTGGCAGTCGTTACGGATAGTCAGAAGCCAGAAAATCTGACACCTGTCTTGACAAGGAGTACCTTGTTACCCATTTACTGGGTTGTGAAGGTCTGGTAGGCAGCCGCTCTACGAAGAATACTGGTTCTCAGCTAAATCCGTCTTGACTGGAAGCCGACCCCAGTATTGTTGGGAAAAGGCTAGGCAGATGATGAACGTCTAATAAATCGATGAACGCCAGCTGGCACGCACGAAAAAGGATGACTCATTGTCCCGTTACACTCATTGATTCAATTTTATTCATAAAACGTATGCAATCATTTTATAAATGTTTTGTTAATTAAGACGTTGTCACGTTAAACTATCTTCCGTAAAACGAATTTACAGACAACCAAGTTTTTTTCTTAAAAGCCACTTTGAATAAAAGCTAAATATAATTTTCATTTTCTTGACAGCAAGAGGTATCCAACGTAATATCGACGGACGAGGCGACATGCAAAGAATTCGTGCAACAAGCTGACAACACGCTCAATAACATCGTGGACTCCACCAAGCAGATCACCGACGCGCTTGTCACTAACATTGAGGTGAGCACACATCTTCTAAGGCTTGTTTGCGCGAATTAGAATAATCTTCCGTCCATTCTTCATCCATTTGTGCAGTAAGCTTGAAAATAACTGTTGTTGAATTATGATTTCTTAGATTGAATGTTAACTTCACCTAAGTATTCTTGGTGAAACTTTTACGGACTTACCTCTGATCAAGTTATGCGACTGTTATTCCCGCGTGCACGGCGTCGACTGCATAGTATACAATGTTGAATATGTAACACTAGATGGCGTCATCTATTGTTGCGTATTCAACATTTTACGGTTATTTTAATGCTTGTCATTGGCGCTTCTGTGCTGATATGGCCACCTATAGTTCCTGCAAGTTCCGTATTACATAAATGTACAGTGTGAGTCTTTATAAAGTGCATATACGAAAAAGAGGGAAACTATACCTACCTAATTTTACGACGGGAAACGTATTAAAAAAAAATCATTTTTTTTTAACTGTTTAGAACTGTGACTCCAGTGCAAAAGAAACTAACTTTTCAACTTAATAATCTATTGCAATGAAACATCAGGAACTTTAGTTTGCACTGGGGTCACAGTTATAAACTATCTTTTTAAAAATCGACAAAAACAAATAAAAAATAATACGTTTTCCATCGATAAAATTAGGTTTAGTTTCCAGGTATATGTTTTTATTTATTTATAGTATAGATTCCCTCATTTTCGTATGTACACATTATAAAGTCTCACACTGTATAGTCCCGTTTACTACTGACTGATTTCTTATAATTCCATCATCCTCCTTCCCTTATCCCATGTTACTTGGGGTCGGCGCAACACGTTTTTTTCTTCCAGTCTACCCTATCAGCCGTCAAACTTTCACTAACTCCCTTTTCTTTCATATCGCTTCTTACACAATCCATCCATCTTTTCTTTGGCCTCCCTCTCCCTCTCCATCCATCCACATTTATGTTCATTACCCTTTTAGTTAAATGCGTTTCTCTCTCTGTCTTCGTTTGACTTCTTATAATTATTTTCGGCTTTTACAGGCAAACTCCAGCTCTGCGATCTCACGCGTGTGCGCCGTGAGCGCGTCCACCTCCGAGCTGATCTCCCAGTCGCAGTCGCACCGCGACTCTCACTCCAACTCGTGTTCCGAGGCTCGGCTCACTGCGGACAGGCTGGCGGCGCAGCTCAGGGAAGCGCTCGCTAGGCAGGCCGAGCTGGAGGGACGGTACCTCAGCGAAGAGTATAAGGTGTATTCTCCTACTGGTGAGTTGAACTTGTCTAATTTTGAGCTTTCTTATCCTCCGCTTAATGAATCTATAGGTTGTCTTGAAAAGATCGCTCTTAGCGATAAGGCCGCCCATTGTGTGAATTGTGTCACCCTGTGTAATGTTTTGTTCGTCTATTTTTTCTGGAAGTTATATGGTGTACATAATAAAGAGTATTCTATTCTATACTGCTCCCACAGCAGGCCATTCCACGACGCAGGCCCTAGAATACATAGCTGTAATGGCTTAATTTTTTAGCCTAATACAGCCAGATTGTGCTAGTAAGCTAATCACGGTAGGAAATGACGACAGGATTTTCCCGAAGGTGACATAGGTCCAGAGATATTTCATTTTTCAAATATTTTAGGAATACATGGACACTTACAAAAGAATCTAGGGCACGGTTCGAATCAATTGTTTCTTATAGTGTACCTGCAAGGAAGTCCTCAAAAATTGGCAAATATAACAAAAACATTTCGTTTTGCAGGGAAGACTCCGTCTCGCATAGAATACCGCTACCCGCGCATGCTGGCTGCCACGTCGCCGCATGACCGCCTGCTGGCTAGGTTCCGAGCTATGAGACAAAGCCATGACGATGTAAGTATCACGGCAACTAATCTAATAATTAAATCTAGGAATTATTTTTAATAAATGTACTTTTAGTTAGTTTAAAAATATCGCTACATTTGAACTATAAATCAGACTGAGCGTCACACAAATTCCAGCAAAGTTGAGTGCGGCCTTATTATTGTTTTACGTTCCGTCGTGGCATCGGATCGAGGCACTGTATGATAACCTGCGTTGCGACGACACACTACGTCGTACTCTTGAGTAGATTACCTCAGTCAGTCTCCGCAATAGATCGGAACAAACGTGTTAATTGCGCGTCACGTTTGACCCTCTAGCAGTGGGCAACTGTCCGCCGACAACGTAGCGCACCTCATCCCTCCTCCCCCTTTCCTCATATAGTAGACCAATATGGCTCGTAGTTCTAGGCATGAATGTTATAAAAGCGCACGTGAATCCCTTCCTCAGGACTGCGTAGTAGTGGTGGAGTCGGAGCCGGAAGCGGCTGCGGCCAGCGACTCGGACTCCATGTCAGAAGACTCCGCTATCTTCGCGGCGCCGTCTCCGCCGCTCAGCGCGCCCGCACGGAACAAGAACATCGTCAAAAGCACCTCCGAGACTGACATACTTTATACTATGAAGAAGGTAAACATTTATATACATACAAACATAAACATTTATATACATACAAACATAAACATTTCTTTTTACTTCATTTGAAATGAGTTTACTCTCGACTCTATTCTAGGTCAGAGGTGACTGAGACAAAGTCTGCAATCGAGCTTACCCAGAAAAAGCCTGTTCACACTAACGTCATTTCCCATAGAATAGAAACTGCACCGTTTTGCACAAACAGTGCAGGTAATAAGGAAAGCTTTTAAGCGTATCGTAATAGCAACCTCGTGTGGTGGCCTATTTCCAGCCGTTGACGTCTTTCGGCTCGTACAATGATGATCACCTCGTGTTCCAAGTGTTCAAAATGCTGTGAATCAACATTGAAACTGTAACTGTTTTTTGATTCATCAATATTTAATGAGTGTCTATGGAGTTGTCAAAGTTCTCCTTAAACATCTATGCTTTGGAACGTGCAACTAGCTTGATCTTTTTGATGGGACAACTCCTTGAAAATAAATGTAGTAAAGGACTTAATTGAAATAAATTGTTTGAGTTTGAAACATCATTTGTGGAATAGTTAATAACGAGATTTCTACCATGTACCTTTTTATTTGCGAGTTTCCGATATTTCGGCACTGTTGCAAGCACCATGATCACGGAGTTACTCTAGTGCATGGTAGTGACCATGAAAGTTTATGTGTGGAGTTCTTACTCAGTCAAAAGGCTTCACGCAAGATTTTGACAATTACTTATCCGTGATATACTCCAGAATCGTCATAGCAAAACCATAAAATTACTTTAGTTTATAATTAGAAACATTACTCCAAAAACAAGCTCTAAAAATATTCAAAACTTCTTTTACAGCAACAAGAAAACGCCAAAGAGAACGCGGACCGTTCCATTTCAAGCAAAAAGCCTTCCAAGCTACCAGCGCCCTCATCGCACAAGAAACCTCTTGTAGAACGGAACGCCAACTGACGTCGCAGTAAATATATCCTAGTATACTGTAATGTACCTTTAGTTAGACGACGCGAAGATATTGTGTTCAGTTGCGAATTTACGTCGCTAGAGGCGCTAGATAAGATTGGCCCTTGAAGTAAATCTTTCTTTGTACAGTACATTCTACGTCGGTAGTATAACTTCGACCTTTAGCTGGCATAGCTTAGTACCAGTAGAGTAAGAGGCCAGCGTATACTGGTTTTGTGTACTTCTGACGTGGATTCTACTGTACTATTGAAATTACTACTGGTTTTCGGGATTTAGATACAGTCAAGTCGGATTACTTTGGCCCAAACTAATAGGAACACAGTAAACACAGTGTTATGTGTTCTCAGTAGTTCTTGAATTAGGACCAAAAGTTCGAATACTGCTGGTTTTGTTATCAAGAATTAAGTATGTAAAAATGACTAAATTTCCGAGCATTTTCTTCCAAGTCTCACTGATTTGATATAGTTTATGTATTTGGATAAAAATATGTTATTTTTATAAGAAGTTAGTATGTATTCAGTGTGTCTGTGCTTCTGTTTGTCGATATGTATTCATAGTTAGTTATATTATGATAATATGACAGTTGACGAACTGTAAATTGTATTTTTGACGAGGATAAAACATTATGTAGTTTATTTAATAAATGGAATGTTTTTTGCGGATATTGTTAGGCAAGACTTTTGAACAATTTTTTAACATGCCGAAAAACAAATTTTATCAAAAATAATCATATTCTGTCAACTGTCTGACTTAGGGCGGATTTCATTCATCTGAAACTGAATGCGATCAACATATGAACCCTGTTTACGAGTTGTCACTGTCAATATTTTCTATGGAATATTGACAGTGACAACTCTTGAACTTGATCTAAAGTCCAGTCGCGGAGCAGGAAGAATTTCGTACAATGACCTGTTATTACCTGTCTCTGTCACTCCCGCGTAAATAGAATGAGTTCGCTCGCACAGATGCAATGGCCGCCGTCATCAGGGATTGTAAACTTTTTACCTGAGTGTAAGGTTTGTTCTTGTTTGCATTTATACATCACGTAAAAAAATAGGAATTGAAATTACTTAGACTAGATGATGATGTAGATAAAACTGTTGATTATTTTGTAATAAATGTGATAGGCGAGACGTCTTCGAAAAGCAGTAACTCCGATACAGAGGAATCGGATTCTGATTTTTGCCGTATTAGTAATTGTAACTCGATTTTTTTAACTTATAATATAAAATCTAAATACATAATTTATATGATAATAATATTTTTTCACTTTCTAAGTTGGTACTTTCTCCTTCAAATATTTCATGTAAACCGCACTTCATACAAAAATGTTTGTGACCACTGTCAATAGGTAAAGAGGTCATTGTACGAAATTCTTCCTGCTCCGCGACTGGACTTTAGCTTGATCGTAATCAGTTTCATTGGTGAAATCCGCTCTTACTTATAATAATCATAGATTGTATTGGTTATGACAATAGTTTCTTTTGATATTTATCATTTCTCACTTTTTCCCACAATTATTTCCGATTTATATATTTAATTTACGACATTTTAATATATTCAAAAGTATTTTCAAACTACCTACATAATTCTTCATTTAATTTGATTTTTTATAAAATAGTTTTAATTTTAATGTCACTATACTATAAGATTTATAAGGTTTGCTATATTATTTTAGATAGTTATATATTACCACATCTAGAGATGGTTTACAAATGATTTAAACCCAGTAAACTGGTTTCGAATCTAGTTTGCCCATCACTACACATATCAAATGTGAACTGTGTGATTGAGAATCGATAACAGTATCGAAGAGTATCTTAGACAATATATTATGTTTAAAAAGTATTTGAAAGTCACCTTAGGTACAGGTAGAATCAAACTTAATGTCGGCACGGAACACTCCCCGAGTTGCTGCGCAGTACGCGTAGCATATTCATGCGACGTCATTAAGTTTGAATCGATCTATCCATGCATTATCTTTTTGCAGTATAATCCCTATCGTAATAATTTCTAGTTTCCAAGCCTTCTGTGTATAATAAAAATACAAGCTCATTAATGTATAAAATGAAGCAAATATTTGATATATTTAATGCAAAATTAGTTTACAACGCTTTTCTGTATTCACGTGAGTGTAAAGCTCTGAATAAAATAGTTTACTAATATAACACTATTGAGTTTTTATTAGCACCTAACCTTATCTAGATTGAATATAAATGACAAAGAAACTTTTAGAAATCTCAAAAAAGGACGAACGTTCAAACAGATGAATTTTTACCGTGTGCCTGGATTGTCAAATCCAAAACTATGAAGAATATCGAAAATGATAAGACGGGGATTGTGATAAAACAAACAGCATCATTGAATTTTGAAAAATCGGTTTTCTTAGCTAGGACTAGAACTGGTTGATTTTGAAAAAAAAAAACAGCTATTGTATTACACCAACCGAAAATATCGTTCATAATGATCAAATTCTGGGAAGTAATAAGAATACTAAGGCAAAATAAACTAAACGGCTCATTGTTATTTTAGCGAGCATTCTAGCGAACGGCAATAGATTTGCTTCGAGCATTTTGCCGAGCCGAGCAATTTCGTCTTGAAGCATAAGTACATTTTTTGACATATTATATCGTATTTTTTTTGTGTCTTGTATTAATTTCTTTGCATTTTACTTATTATATAAATTCAAGTTCTTAAAACGTAACAGACAGATGTGTTGCTGGGGAGTTAGTTGGCCACTTCTTCTCCACAGCTAAAAGTGGTGACGGGCGGGCGGTATGGGGGACTGTCTTTTGTAAACAACGTTTTTGCGTTTTGTTTTGATTTGTTAATTTCTACCTACCTACATAACATGCAGCCTTCACAGACGTTCAAACGGCCTTATTCTTGATTGAAAGTATATGTAATAATATAATATAGATAAGGATTTTTACGTGACGCAAAAAATAAAGTTCGTATTTACATTATATTATAGTTCAACATTTACCTTTTAAAAAAATACCTGGTTTTAAAAAATAACTTAAAGCTGAGTGTTAGTAAAAATCATATTCTTGTACGACCCTCAAAGTATAACTATAACTATCTCTGGTACAATACTTGTAATCTCTTTCCGAGATTCCACTCGTGCAGATGATAGTCAGTCAATCACATCTCAAATCGAACATGCGTTCGATTATTCAAAAATTTGTAATTTTAGTGTGTTACAAGTGAATTTCAACATGTAGGTAGTAAAGTTCGATTCTGGTTGGCCACACTTATACTCGGCGTTGTAACGAAACCATATCGCGATCTAACTCGACGGCAACGCCATCTATCGAGCTAAGGGATAACTACCGGAATGGAATTTCATGCTCGGCGGGCACGCCCTTGGTGTCTGGTCTGTCTGGAGGCTTATTAAGTTTAGTTTAAATTGTTTTTATGCTTGAGTTGTTTGATTACGATGCCATGGAGGAGTGTGCTAGCTTACAAGTGTCAAATGAGTTTAGTTTTTTAGGTTGTATGTGTTAGCCATGTTTTATTATTTTTGTTTGTAATAATACTTTGCATAATTTTGTATAAATGCAAGTTCTTCTAACGCAACAGACAGATGTGTTGCTGAGGAGTCTGTTGGCCACTTCTTCTCCACAGCTAAAACACTAGGAAGTGGTGATGGGGGACTGTCTTCTTGTAGACGTTGACGTTCAAAAAGTGCTGGCACTCAGCCTAATTTGAATAAAATAAATGACATTATTGTTTTTTAATTTTTTAATTTTGTATCTTACCTATTAGGCCACATGTTTGACCACTATCTCACCTGAAGGTAAACGATGATACGGTCGAAGATGGAGCACGCCTGTCTAGAAGTAATCTATTCACTCATGACTTAAAACTACTCTCCATAGGAAACCAATACGAACCGTGCACTAATTTCTGACGGTTCATAAGTGCCCATGCAGGCCTATCTATACTAATATTATAAAGCAGAAGAGTTTGTTTGTTTGTTTGGTTGGTTGAACACGCAAATCTCAGGAACTACTGGTCCGATTTGAAAAATTATTTCAGTGTTAGATAGCCCATTTATCGAGGAAGGCTATAGGCATATCATCGTGCTAAGACTAATAGGAGCCGAGCATTAATGGAAGATGTGACAAAGACGAAGTTGCGCAGGTCAGCTATATTTTTTGATAAATAAAACACAAGATAATTTTGTCGTATTTATTAGCATATAAAGTACCTACATTTACAAGTGATAGAGCTGAGTGCAGGCTGATTCGTATCACGCAAACTCTAGTTTAAGCTTATGAACGAAATGCATTATTTCTACCATTTTTTTTAAATTTTGTTTCGAATAGGGAATATGCATGAACAAAATATTTTATTTAATACCGTTTATCTAAAAATATAATAGTAACAAAAACATAATAGTAACAGTGAAAATAGAATCAAAACTGCTCGAAAAATAACGAGATATAATTATTTTCAACAAATGTATCTAATTGAAGGTTTTAGAACTTCACTGCTGATGAAATAATTCATGATTGTTTACTCGAGCCAATAAATATTTTATTTTGAAAAAAAAAAAAAATACATGCATATTCCCATAATACCAAATAAAATACTTAAAATTGATAACATTATATAGGTATGCGTTACAGAGAGTAAGTCCCGCAAACCTCCGTTGAAAAGCAAGAATCCTCAACCGAACGGTTGCTGTATCCGGTGGGCAATTTTCCGATAGTTGATATTCGGACCTTTTTTTTTTGGGACAAGTCCGCCACACATTCACAACCACTGCAACTCCTGAAAGCCAGAATCAACAGTGGCGACCACCAGAAAAACGCCGAGCTAAGGAAACCCGACGAGTTCCGGAGAAACGATTCAACAGTTTTGGATCCCGCAACAATCAGAAGAGTACAGCGGAGGAGTAGGAAAAAATAAATAAAACTGTTGTTTATGTTCAAATTACACGGATAACTCTGATACCGCGATAGCACTAATAAAACTGAAATTTCGCGAAATATCAAATCAGCCTGTTTCATACGCTCGATAATATTTACAAACTCACAAGGAGAGATACCAGATTCCACCTGAATCTTACTATAGAATTTTATCTGTTTCTATTATACAAAAAATATATACTTAAATTTACTTTTTGTGATTTGATAAACTATTTCAAATTATTAACTCAAAAATAGTTGAAATAATTAGTTATTTTGTTTTGTTTTTTAGGCAGCTAGGTTTTGACCGCCAGCTACGCCTACATTAAACGTCTTTACTATGCCAATGAAACTTGCTAACGTTATGCAAAGTGTTTTTTGCCCTTATTCAGGTCAGCCTATTCTAGTGACAAGTTTCCATCAAAATATGTTAAGCAGTTTAGACGTACAAACTTTAGATGTAGACACTTCCGCATTTATAATATTTTTAGTAAGTTCAACACGGTTACATATATTACATGTATAGAGGTGGAATCCGGTGTAAAACTAAAAATAAATACTTAGTTAATTTTATAATCCGACAATTATGGCTGGATACTCTACGAAAAACACATCGATCGTGTATTTTAACAGCATAGCCTTTTACGTATAAAATAAATAAAATATCAAACAGATTCTGCCCGCGTTATGGTTTAGTTTGCAATTAATATTGACTGTTATTGAAAGTCAAAATTCTATGTATTACATTTAAAAGTCACTTTAATGTACTATATGAGCACAAAGCATAACATCACGCATGGTATCTCATGAGGGGTAGGCAAAGCTGTACCTAAAGTACATTTTTCCCGTTATATTTAAGTCCAATTGAATAGGAGTTTCTCGTTTCTAGTACGGGGCATGTAATTGTAATTTAACTATTTGTTTTTACGGAGACAATAAAAATACACACTCGGTAGAAATTTTAACGCACTATTTATGGTTCATGAGTTACAGACAAACGGACGGACCACGGAGACTTTAAATTGGGTCCCGTTGGCACCCTTCGTGCACGGAACCCTTAAAATATTTGGCTCTCAAAAATATCTAAAGCGATGACTGACGCTGTATGCTCTATAATGTCTGTAAAACAACTTTGTACACCATGTTTTATGCAAATAAAAAAAAATATTGATTGATTGACGAAACCTTGTATAATGTCACCGGAAAATAGCAGACTCCGTCCGTCCGTTGAATTTGAATTTGAATTAGATTGTAATAAATCTTGATTAAATTATCATCAATCCCATCCGAATTCATTAGTTTCCAATAAATCCGTGTCTTATAAAAAAAAGTTTACAATTTCACGCGATATTTTACAATCTTACGGAGTTCGCCATTTTCCGGTGACATACATAAATCTGATAATACAGGCAGATTCTATTTCCATGTATAATTTGTAAACTAGAAATACTAATTGTGTATGTAAATAATAATATAAATATTAGTTATTGTTTGGTTTTTCGTACTAAAACTAAGATTATCTGTTTATTGCTAAAATAAATTAATATTACGTATATGGGGATGTTTTAATAAATATGTATTTCATATAATTAAGTACTACTACTCATGACCACATTTTTATTTATTTATTGCACAAAAGAAATGGTATTTAGGAGAATACTTAACTTTTTAAATCGGGTTTTATTTGAAATTTCCTTTTTTATGTTATTGCATGAGTGCTCTGGAAAACCAGAGGTGTGAAAACTTTTTCGATTTTTTTTAGGTAAAATACTATTGCTTGTTAGAACTACTATTGATACCCAAACTACCAACACTTTAAAATCGCCATTTGTATTGCGACTTCAGCTTGTACGTCAAAAATAGAAATCCTCAAAACCGTATCTTGACTAAAGTTACAAAAAAGACTAAAAACAGTACAATTTGGAAAAAAAATACAAAACAAATTCGATTTTACCTTGCCTGAAGATGGCGGGAGAGTGTCTAAATGCCGACAAAAATAAATAAAATAACGCTAAACAAATACATAACTTAAAACTAAACAAGTTGTTTTGTAAATATTTACATTGCGGCGTAGTCGACTGCGAGCCGAATACCGTGCTTATATAGTAATAATTTAAAATAAATAATATTTAAATGCAGATATACAGTCATTTTATATTATAGTAAGTTCTAAATCTATGAAGACGTACCTTCCTTATGGACTCATTGAATTGATTACGAATTTATAATTCAATCATTGAAGAAAAGTTTCAAACAATATTATGTATTTTGTAAAGGAAAGTAACGTCTTTCAGAAAACAAATGCAGTTGAATATTCCAAGAGGAAGCATCAATTTTTAAAAAAGCTGTTGTTTTTTTTCATACCTTAATGTTATGTTTATAACTGTGGCTATACCAACATTTATTAATATAATCGAGAAAGGATCTGTCTCTATAAATATTTTTTTAATAAAACCGGCATGACTTAGTTGCCATACAAAAATATTCACAAACAAAATTATGTTCACTGTCACACATCAAAATTTCTAACTGAGCAAAAGGTGTGAGTTTAAATTAATTCAAAATCTTACTCAAATTGAATGTGTTAAATTAAAATCAAACATTTACCCAAACAAATTATCGACGTGTCACAAATTCAAACACTAGTCAAGACCGCAAATAAAACGCGTTCGACTAATTAGTCACATTAATTTTCATCCAAGAAAAGGGGGCACGCATGATTTTGCATCGAAAACACACCCAAATCCATTTTTTTTATATAAAGGCTTGAACACTAGCTAATTCAGCTTGATACCCGAGCCTTACCTTAGAAAACCTAAATTGAAAGCACAGTACTATAGATTATTGACGGAAATGATTTGGTTGATCCAGCCGATGAATGAGGACACCTTCACGTAGACTCCTGGTACGTCTTGCCGGCCGCAGCCGAAGCCCCAGGAGACAAGTCCTACCAGCTCATAGAACCCGTCGTCTTGGCAGACTAGGGGACCTCCTCCGTCGCCCTGTAAATATGAAAAGTCAATGATAATCAGCTCGGTCATCGATCACGGCGACCAATATTTTCTGAGATGTTATTCTGCACAAGTGTATGTACAATACAGGTGTATCCTTAGAACAATTTTTTAAAACTTCGTGTACATCAAGCTGTTGCGGAATTTGTTCGAAAGAGTGATGGGTTGTAGTCAGTAAGAGTCTGACACTCCCATCTGCTCCGCCCAGAGCGGGAGGAGTCATTTGATGATTTCCGATCCTTAAAAAAAAAAGCTCATCTAACTACCCGAATTAACAATCAACTTTGAACCTTAAAACTTTTCACATAAAGTTGAAAATGGATTGAAGATATTTGAGATTGTTGTAGCTTGTTGTGCTGGCGTACAAACGAACAGTGGCGAACTTAGTCTGCGTTTCCACGATATGTGCGTAGTGAGGAATGTGTTTGATTAGAACCAATAGAATCCTTAATTTATGTGTATAGACTCATTCTCTTTTGCATTGTATAACTTACTCATAAATTATTTCTTAACGATGTAACCATGATTTTGTAAACAATGACAACTGGTTTAAAAGTGTCCGTGGAGTTTCTTGCACGTTCTTCTCCACAGGACCTACTCTTTGGAACGTGCAACTGCCGCGCTGGAGATAGGGTCGGTGAGTGTGTTTTGTTGCAGAACAACTTGCTGCTCTTGTCGCTAGCGCGGCAGGATTAGCTTCATCTATTTGACTGACAGACCTTGACTATTCAAAAGTGCCTGTAACTGGTCTACTTGAAATAAAGGTTTTTTTTTTATTCGAAACGGGGAAACTCTTGGCCCAAATCTCACCTGATGGAAAGTGATGATTAGGCCGAAGATGGAAGCGAGTTTCACCCGGAATCCTCTTACACAGAGGAACTGGCTATCATACCTCTAACTGCCGGAACACAACAATGCTGTTAACATTGTTGTTATGGCGACAGACTTAGACATGATGGTGGTAGCTTGCCAGGCGGACTTAGAACAAGTCCTACCACCAACCAAACCGAGCAAAAAATTTGCCCCCGCTGGGAATCGAACCTCTGGATTTTGTATTTGTATTTTACCTAGTCTCGCTCAGTGTAAGCAATCGATCGCAAAATCAAATTTCCAATGGATTTGAACATAAATACTACAGCCCAAATATCAACCATTGAGCTGTTGCCAACCAGACTTCCGAAATCCTCGCTTTTCTAGAGGTTGGCGGGACTTTTCACCCTGTTCTCCATACCTAGTGCGCAGACACGTCATAAATGTATCGGCTACTAACCTGACAAGCATCATTGCCGGACTCCCCTCCAGCACAGAAGGAGCTGGCGGGCAGGATGAAGATCTTCTCTGTGACCGCGTTAACCTTGCGGATGCACTCGGCGTCGCTCACGATCGGCAGCTCAGCCTCGCGCACGCGCAGGGGAATGGGACCCGCTGCGAATTGAGGAGATTAGGGATTAGACTTTGAAGAGATTAGGGCAGACAGAGAGTTCCACTCCTTTGCTGTGCGCATTATAAAAGACGTTTGGAAACGCTTAGTGCGAATTCGTGCAATAGCAACACTCACTCTCTCCCATGTAGCCGTAACCGGTGACAGTGCAGCGCTTGCCGGCCGCGTGGCTCACTCCTCGCGCAGGGAGACACACCAGGCACACTCCTGTAAGACGATACAAATAATTAGATCATACATTGCGATAACACCGTCGAATGTGTCACCCAATGTAATGGTATCTTCATATATCTTTTCTCTAATTTACCTATTTGTTGTCCAATTTTTTTTTAATTACACTTTGCCCCACACTAGGAATTTCTCCTGTATCGTGGGTGCATTTACAAACATACAAAGTCACATACACAAATAACCAGACCCGGAACAACTATATGTAGGTCAATATTATAAAGCAGAAGAGTTTGTTTGTATGTTTGTTTGTTTGGTTGAACGCGCTAATCTCAGGAACTACTGGTCCGATTTGAAAATTCTGTCAGTGTTAGATAGCCCATTTATCGAGGAAGGTTATAGCCGTTATAGGCTATAATTATATCATCACGCTAAGATCAATAGGAGCGGAGCAATAATGGAAAATGTGACGCAGACGAAGTTGCGCAGGTCAGCTAGTGTAGGTCATACAAATATTTGTTCCGTGCGGGATTCGGACCCGCGACACGCAGCGCAGCAGTCAATCGCTCAACCCCTGCGCCAACCGTGCCGTCAAAATTACTTTTTGCATTCTATTAATACTTCGGAAATGTCTGCCAAAACTAGGAGATGAATTCTAGATTAAAAACTTTACCTGTAAATTCTCTTCACCAGATTGTTATTAACATGGCGTGGAAGTTAAGAGATAGCACGTTCATATTTTTATTGTGAGGAGATTAGAGAGGTCTGGGACTCCACCCACCTTCTTTAAGCTCAGCCTTGCCGTGCAGCTTGAGCAGCGCGATATCGTTGTCCAGCGTCTGGCTGTTGTGGTTGTGGTGGATGTAGGTGGTGGCCACGCGCAGGGTCTGCGCGCCCGGGGACCCGTACTTGCGCGTCAGGTCGTGGTCACCCACGCGCACGTATATCGCGTCGCCCGACCGAACGATGCTGGAAGTTAATCAATCAGATATTACTTTGGCTGTTCAAACTTTCACTTCCACTTCTAATTTCATGAAGTACTTGCGGGTACTCGCCAAAACATAACACGCCACATTGTGTCAACGGCACCCACCAGCCGCGAAATTCAAATATTTTTATGTTTTTTGCAATTTGCCGGTCAGTGTGAAGCTGTATGTTGAACAAATACAATTCGCGGCCGTAATGCATATTTATTTATAGAATTATACCCATTTTAATTATCAATATAACCCTATAAGTTCATGTAATTCGATTGAATTACTTTTTCACGAAATAACATTCAATCGAGTTCTATGAACTTAGAAGGTTATATTGATGATTCAAATGGATATAATCCTTTAAATAAATGCTTTTTACGATCGCGAACCGTATTTTGTTCAACATACAGTTTCACACTGACCGGCAAATTGCAAAAAATATTAAAGTATTTGAATTTCGCGGGCTACCCTGGAGCTTCCACCTTAACCAACCTCGGCAAGCGTTGCCTAACCTTGAAGATCGACCTGTGCGGCTGTTATTATTGAGCCACGAGCTCCTCCAACTATGTTAGTACACAAATACATTATACAGGGTGTCCCAAAACTCTAAGTCAAGCCAGAATCGGGTGATACGACAAATCATAATAGTTACCATTACCAGAAAAATATAAAGAAAAATTTTACGAAGAGAGAAGACTTGTCCTATCACCCGATTCCGGCTTGACGTTGAGTTCTGGGACAGCCAGTATGTGTAGCGCGGCAGTATACGTACTTGGTGACGCAGTGCGCGGCTGTGAGCACCCACTGCGTGCCGATGAGCGCGGCGCCGCACAGGTACTGGTTGAGCGAGTTGATGAGCGCCACCTGCCAGCACCACTCGCCGCGCTCGCCGTCCTCGCCGCCATCACGTTGAGTTCTGGGACAGCCAGTATGTGTAGCGCGGCAGTATACGTACTTGGTGACGCAGTGCGCGGCGGTGAGCACCCACTGCGTGCCGATGAGCGCGGCGCCGCACAGGTACTGGTTGAGCGAGTTGATGAGCGCCACCTGCCAGCACCACTCGCCGCGCTCGCCGTCCTCGCCGCCATCACGTTGAGTTCTGGGACAGCCAGTATGTGTAGCGCGGCAGTATACGTACTTGGTGACGCAGTGCGCGGCGGTGAGCACCCACTGCGTGCCGATGAGCGCGGCGCCGCACAGGTACTGGTTGAGCGAGTTGATGAGCGCCACCTGCCAGCACCACTCGCCGCGCTCGCCGTCCTCGCCGCCATCACGTTGAGTTCTGGGACAGCCAGTATGTGTAGCGCGGCAGTATACGTACTTGGTGACGCAGTGCGCGGCGGTGAGCACCCACTGCGTGCCGATGAGCGCGGCGCCGCACAGGTACTGGTTGAGCGAGTTGATGAGCGCCACCTGCCAGCACCACTCGCCGCGCTCGCCGTCCTCGCCGCCATCACGTTGAGTTCTGGGACAGCCAGTATGTGTAGCGCGGCAGTATACGTACTTGGTGACGCAGTGCGCGGCGGTGAGCACCCACTGCGTGCCGATGAGCGCGGCGCCGCACAGGTACTGGTTGAGCGAGTTGATGAGCGCCACCTGCCAGCACCACTCGCCGCGCTCGCCGTCCTCGCCGCCCATCACGCGGCCGGCGCGGCGCGCGACGCGGGATGTGGTGCCTGGAACACGTTTAGTCTCTCTACCAACATTGCTGAAGTTAACCTTAGCACAGCCGTGAGTCACTCACATGTTTTTTTTTTTTTTTTTTACTTGGTATGGGTTTGCTCTTGACTCTAGTCTTGGTCAGAGATGACAGAGACAAAGTCTAAGATGGAGCGAGCTTACCCAGAAGTAGCCTGTTCACTCTAACTTTGAAAAGATTAGGGTTGTACACACAACGAGTTGTGTGTGCATTCGGAAACACAAACGCAGGCAAAGAGTTCCACTCCTTTGCTGTGCGCATTATGAAAGACGCTTGGAAGCGCTTAGTGCGAGTTGGTGGAATAGCAACAAGGTAGGGATGTTAAGTTGCAGTGCGTCTGGATGTCCGATGGTAGAAGGTGGCTGGTGGGATGAGGTCGTGGAGTTCCTGGGCACACTCTCCGAAGTACAATCTGTAGAAGACCGACAAACAGGCAACCTTGCGGCGATGAGCCAAGCTGTGTAGCTTGGTATCTACCAGTTTTACGTCACCAATGAGCCTCTTAGCTCTGCGTTCCACCGAGTCAAGCGCGGCAAGCTGATACTTAGCTGAGCCATCCCAAAGGTGGCTGCAATACTCCATGCAGGATCGGACTTGTGCTTTATAAAGAGTTAAAAGCTGCTCAGGCTTGAAGAATCGCTTCACCCTATTTAGGATGCCCAGCTTTTTGGCCGCAGTTTGGGCTTTGCACTCAATGGTGGCGCCGAAGTTGAGACTGGATGACAGCTCCATGTCTAGGAGCTCGAGTCGATCAGTCACTGGAATAGATGCACCCCAAAAAATAGGAGTTTGGTTGAAACATCTCCTTATTGCGGTAAAGAGACACATGTCATTGTGCATACAGCTAAGGAGTGGAATTCCCTGCTTGAGTCTGTGTTTCCTAGCTACAACCTGGGAGTCTTTAAGTCAAGAGTGAATAGGTTACTTCTAGGCAAGCGTGCTCCACCTTAGACCGCATCATCGCTTAACATCAAGTGAGATAGCGATCAAACGTACCTACGCCTACCAATAATTAAAAAAAAAACACTTTCTTTGGGTTCCGTAGCCATCCGCCTGACGCAGGTCCTCACCGGACACGGATGTTTCGGGAGGTACCTGCATCGAATCGGGCGGGAGGAAACGCCCGGGTGTCACCACTGTGAGGATCGACCGGAGGACACGGTGGAGCACACTGTGCAGGTGTGCCCCGCTTGGGCGGCGCACCGCCGTGTCCTCGAAACGGCGATCGGCGGCGACCTCTCGCGTCCGGCCCTGGTCCAAGCCATGGTCCGGAGCGAGACGGAATGGGACGCCGTTGCCTCCTTCTGCGAAGCAGTCATGCTAGCGAAGGAGGTGGCGGAGAGGGAGAGGAGACCCTCTCGTCCCGGCCGCCGTGGTGGACGCCGCGGGCGTCGGGGGACACCACCTGGTGACCTCCGGCCACCGTAGGCGCGGGCCTGTGGACGGCGAGCTATGGGTGGCTCGCCGTCCGTCCGTCTAGTGACGACAGGCCGTGTCGACGGCGCGTTAGTGTTCCACGCGCGCCTCAAAGAGAGTCAGCACACAGAGGGGCCCGAAAGGGCCGACGCCTGCCGGAGTCGCGAGATTATTCGCAAGAGCCAACGTGGCTCCGGAACACAAAGGGCAATGAAGGAACATGGATGGGTTTTAGTCAGTAGAAGTCTGACACTCCCTCCCGCTACACCCAGAGCGGGAGGAGTCATTGGATGATTTCCCATCCCTAAAAAAAAAAAAAAAGGGTTCCGTAGCCAAATGGCAAAAACGGAATCCTTATTGATTCGTCATGTCTGTCTGTCAGTCTGTCCGCCCGTATGTCACAGCCACTTTAAGAAATATGCAGTTGAAACTTTGTAAGTAGATGTATTCTGTGGCCCGCATTAAGATTTTCACACAAAAATAGAAAAAAAGCAATACATTTTGGGGGTCCCCATACTTAGAACTGATACTCAACATTTTTTTTTTCGCCAAACCCATATGTGTGGGGTATCTATGGATAGGTCTTCGAAAATAATATTGAGGTTTAATATATGAATTAATATCTTTTGTATTGTGTCTGTTACTAACATAGTTTTTAAGTAGTGTGTATTACTAACATCATATGGATCAAGATCTGAAATATTTTTTTTTTTTATTTATTTTTTTTATTTAGTATTATTTTTTCTAAACTGAATAGTTTGCGAGAGAGACACTTCCAAACTGGTAAAATGTGTGTGTCCCCTGTAACTTCTAAAATAAGAGAATGATAAAACTCAAAAAAAATATATGATTTATATTACCATGTAAATAAACTACCAGCGAAAATTTGTTGGAACGAGATCGAGATAGTAGCTTTTTTTTAATACGTCATAAATCGTAAACCGCAACTTTTGCTAATAATAATACCTACAGGTTTGTACGGAACCCTCGGTGCGCGAGTCCGACTAGCACTTGGCCGGTTTTCTTTTTGTTTTCATTAACGATCAAGGACCAAGGTCTTCTGTTAAGAGTCCTATTACATTTTTTACGGAAATTCATGATTTTTGACGCTGCAGTTTTCAGCAGCAGTAAGATATTTTAATTATTTGATCCTGAATAACGATAGTGCCAGTCTCTTTCTTGTAAGTTAGAGTTACACATTTTCATTTTTCTTTTCGTGTAATTTACTATAAGTATTTTACGAACTCAGTTTGCAAGAAAAAATGTCGTCGATGGAACTTTGACGGTCTAATTCACATTGTTACAATCAATTCTTTTAAAAGCTGAAATTACTAAAAGGTAAGTTGAATGTTTTACTTGTTTATTGGAGTTCTAGAATTTCTTTAAATTCCTTGAGTTTTCACGGAAAAAAACGTAAAGAAAGACTAATTTAAGCCAGAAATGTCTTGATTCAGCGTCCATTATATTCCAAATAAAAACAATTTTATCATATAAATTAATATGATATAAAATTTCAATCTACAATGAATACGTTTCATTAGTTTTCGTTTGTCAATATAATAAAACAAAATTACAATAAATAAAATTAAAGTACTATATATTCTGCATCAATTCAGCGCGCGCGCTCCTCAGTCTCGCGCGAGCGCCCAAATAAACTATAATCCTATTCAGACTAGTAAGTATCAAAATTGTTTTGCGGACTATAGATGTACTCCCAACGCTGACCAGCATAACTTTATCTATTGCAAACGAGCATTGACGATTCGTAATAGGACTCTTAATTAATTTATAATAATCTATTCTATACATATAATAAAATCGTAGAGTTGCCGTGTCTGTACATTGAATATTTTCGCATAAAAATACATAGAAATGTCAGAAAAATGACATAGAACACAAAAAGTAGTTTTTGAAATTCTTTTCTGTTTGTCTGTGCGTCTGTTTGTCTGTGCGTTTGGAGGAGCATCACGCTTAAACCACTGATTGGATTCAAAATTTAGGTACTTCAAAATATTAAGTGATAACCGGAGTAACATTTAGTGTTTATTTCATCAAAATCGACCCACAAAATCAAAAGATATTGAATTTTAAAGTGAAGAAACTTCATCGAGTGCTAAAATAGGTTGTTTTCATTGAGACTTCAGATACTTGCAATGCCATCTACTGAGAAAAGAAGATTGGCGACTTGGGTACCTCATTATATCGAAATGTTTCAAAATCTTCTTATATGCAAATTATAGGTCTTATATCCGTAGTTATTTTCCAAGCTAAAATGGTTAATTAGTTGTTGGTAGTAATTAACAAAAACATGATTTTAGTGTGCTACCCCGTTACGAAAACAAAACGCATAAAATAGAGTCAAACTTATTTCGATTCAAATTGTTAATTAATATTTGGCAACCCAGCTGTCACTTTATGTCAAATACAAAAAATATGTAGGCAAAACGTCATATTTCTGTGTTGTATGTAGGTGTCCTATATAATTCGACGTTTGGGATATTTGTACCTAGTGTTCAAATCACTGACGTAATACGTCAGTGGTTCAATTCAATTCAATTTTTAAGGTTATGGCTCCATCGACAAACATTCGATGATTTTGCCAATGTCAAGGTGGAAGTTAAATAATGGTCGGTGCTCAATAGCACAGGTAACTTTAATGGCTATTGTTCAGTCAGTGGTTCAAATGCGTCTTTTAAATGAAGTGTGAATCATGTGAATTTTCCACTGACGTATAAATCATATGGACTTGAAACGTTTGACTATAGAAATAAACAGTTATACAAATATCTATCACATCGACGCAAACATGTCAAAAAGCGTTTTGTCTCTTTTTAACTAGCCAAGAGCTGCATATGAAAAAAGAGACATGTATATGTTTGCCAAGTACTAAATTTGGCAACCCTATTGTGTGACGTCAAAATCATGCCTTTGCGTGGCCGGTCGCCATTTTAGGTGCCCAAAGTACTCTGTGGTTTTATGGTAGTTGAGCTGTCAAACAGTTGTTTGCTTTTATTATTTTCGTTGTTTTAGAGATAAATACGTCGAAAGCTAGGTGTTTTTTGTGTTCTGGCTTTGGAAAATAAGAGAAAAATCATGCCATCGTGTTGCTTAATACAGTATGGTGCGAGGAATAACAAAAATCAGACTAATTTGACTCTGCACAGGTTAGTTACTAGTTTTCACTAATCCAGTTGAATATTGTAGAATTTTGTGTAATGTATTGTTACCAGGTGATCTTTTTAAAGATGATTGAAACCTGAGTCATATTTGTATGGCTTATTATTACGTTATTATTTTCTTAATTTCGTTGTATTGTTTACATAAAATTTTTATGTCTTAGTTAGTGATGTGCGATGTTCGCAATAGTTCGCATCGCATACGATAAGTATCGATATTATTATATTGATAAAGTGTGTAAAATACATTGCAATGCTATTAACCCACAGATTTCCTGGAAATGAAATTTTCAAAAATAAATGGATAAAAGAAAAATATAAACCATAGACATAAAATGTGGCATATCTGCTCCCTGCACTTTGATGAATCTAGTTTTAACAGAACCCTCGATGTGATGAGGTTACATGATGGCGCAGTGCCCACATTGAATATGCTGGTATGTTTTTAAACAAAAATTGTATAGCAATTAGTAGGATGGTATGGATTAGTAGGATAAATTTATAAAATTAGTAGGATGTAAATTATATGTATGTAAAAATAAATAAATGGTGTTGTAAATAATTATTGTTGACTTTTGATTAAAACCCAATTTCATCGGTATGTTAGAAAATATACTTAGGTGATGGAGACGTCCGTGCCGGCAGCCCATCGTGGATGCAGCGTCATTTCTTTTCTTAGATTTTGTTCCCTCCACCCCGTCTCGAATGACCTAACGCAAGGCTTTAGAATAGCGCTTAGGTACATTTCATTTGAATTTTCAATCAATCAATCAATCAATCAATCAATTCGTTTATTTGTGATACATGGGTTACATACAGGTGTTCATTACATAATTTTATAGTTAATGTTCATTCCATGATCAGCCACTTAGGCATACAAATTATAAATTAAAACTATGAGTTATTATAGCATTATTCAATTAATCAATTCAATTGGTAATAAATTTAAATTCTATTATTAAATACTACAATAGGACATGACGTATGACAAACACAAGACAATCAAACAAATAAATTATCGTCAAGCGGACATGAAATGTTTAAAAACTTCATGTTGATAAAAATTCAGCAACAGAATAGTAACACTTTTCCACCAGAAATTGGAACAATTTATTTTTAAAAACATGAATATTGCTACATTCTTTTATATAATTAGGTATTTTACTGTAGATTTTTGTGGCCATAGCAAACACACTTTTCCCAAAGAGGGTTGTTCTATACTGCCTGGTGAGGTTATTATAAAGGTGACTTCTATTTCGCGATTTAAGCTCCAATGTAAAAAGTGATGGATGATGTCTAATAAACAAAGCCATTTCAAAAATATATAAAGATGGCACGGTAAGTACTTTAAATTGTTTAAAATATTCCTTGCAGCTGTCAGTTCTTTTGAGACCACTCATAGCTCGCACGCACCTTTTTTGGCATTTAAAGACTTTATCCCAGTTGGTAGTATTTCCCCAGAATATAATTGCATACCTAAGTCTGGATGCAACATAACTATGATAGGCTACTAGTAATGTGTTAATATTGACCTTTTTCGCTAGCATGTACAGACTATAAGATGACTGTGACACTTTTTTGCAAATAAATTCTATGTGGCTTTGCCATTTCAAATTGTCATCTATGTGGACGCCGAGAAATTTTGATGTAGTTGTCAATTCAATTTTTTTACCGTTAAATTCTATTGGAGTGTGTAAAGTGTTTTTTGTTTTCTGTTTAAATTGCATTAATTTAGTTTTATCGATGTTTATTAATAAATTATTATTTTGTAACCATTGAATTATTGAATTTAAACTACTATTTATAATATTTTCATCATTATATACAACAGTGCAGTCATCGGCAAATAGTACCATATGATCTTTAATAGATTTTGGCAGGTCATTGATATAGATAATAAATAGTAGAGGACCCAAAACACTACCTTGAGGAAAAAACTTATTCGATGTAGGTACCTTGTTACTTATCCTAATAATGGCAATAGATATATATTTTGGGGGGTATGCGGTACAGAGAGACATGTCCCGCAAACCCCCATTGATATAATAATATTAAATATTGAGAACCTCCTCCTTTTTAGAAGTCGGTTAAAAAGATAGTGATTATCTAATTTTAGTTTAGTTATTGAACAAGAGAATCGGCAACAATGTCATCCAAACTAAACATGTACGCAAAGTATTAGCCTAAATCAAAAACCGGGAAGTAAACTTAATCTTTTCTCTTATACAGTTGAAAATCTAGTAGGTACAGAAATTTGTCAGATTGTTGTAGCACGATGTGCTGGCGACTGTACAAGTGAAGCTGAAAATGTGCTAAAAATACCCGTTGAAATTGTACCGTATTTTGAAAACATTCTAACAATCTTTTATCGATGTTATTGTAAAGAAATATCGACATAGGCTGCCCTATTAGCCGCCATTTTATCATCCCAGCAAAGTGTAGGTAGCTACGTTTTTTTTATAGGTATGCCCAGTCCATATGGTTTATACGCATTGAGATAAAAACTTTAACATTGAGTTGAATATCGATATCAGATGCGCATGTTGCTCGCAGTTACAACCCTACGAAAGGCAGCCATTTTAAGTGCCCAAGTCGGTGGTAGGTAAACACGTTTTTTTTGTAGGTATGCCCAGTCCATATGATTTATACGTCAGTGGAATTTTCAGCCACCATGTTGCTATAACATTACAGTTTGCGTTCAGTTTTTTTTTTTTTTTTTTTGATAATGGCCTCTCGCAGCTAACGACTCTAGAAAGCCTTAGCTACTTAACCGGACTTGCCTGTGGTGGCCTAGGTGAATTTAAGGCCCCCAGCCAAGGCTATATAAAATATACTAAAACTCCGCTCGCTGAGGGCACCCCCTGTGGGGTACGGACCTCGACTCAGCGGCATCGTTTGGGGGAGGGCAGCAAGGGACTGGCTGGGTCATGTTTCCATTATTTGGGGAGTTTAAAGCTAAAGGCTCAGCTTCGCGGGCTGGCTCATTTGGCAAAAGACGGGGGGGAGATTTACAGGGTCGTCGCGCTGGACCTCGGCGGCGAGGTCGGAATACGGATCGCGGTCTGTGCTTGTGTTTGTTTAAGGTACTCGTTTCCCTACAACTTTCCTGGAGGAGGGTGATGGGATCGTCAGGATCTATGAGGGTGTGCCGTGGCCGGCGAATCCTACTAATCTGAGAGGGGGTGTATCGGGTAGCCGATGCAATAAGGAAGTTTGGATGCTTGTCCGCGGATTCAATGAAACGCTTAGTAAGTCGTTTCATGAATTGCTGGATAGTCGGAATTTTGAGATCGATATGAAGCCGATCGTTCCTAACGAACCACGGGGCACCCGTGGCCCGACGGAGAAAGCGGTTCTGAAGTGTCTGCATCCTATGGATATGACGTGACTTAGTGTGTGCGAAAGTGGCACACGCATAAGTCATAATCGGACGTATGCACGTAGTGTAAATGCGCAGTTTGCATTTGAGAGATAGTTTGCTGCGTGCATTCAGCATGGAATGGAGCCTGCCGAGAGCGAAGGCGGCACGCGAGCGTACCTAGCGTACCTTATGTGCTCTGCAAAACTCAGGCGTTGGTCTAGGATGACACCAAGATATTTAGCTCGCTTTTCCCAAGGGATCGGCTTACCAAACATGGTGATAGGATCAGGATGATGGGAGATTCTCGTCCACGATTTGCGGAACAAGACCGCCTGGCTTTTTTGCGGGTTTACCTCAATCCTCCACCTCCGAAACCACAGGGCTAAGTCAGTGGCGGATTTTTGGAGGTTTCGGGCAATGGCCGTAGGGCTCCTGCAGTAAATGGCCGTATCATCGGCAAATAGCGCTAACTGCGTCTTGGGGGACTTGGGAATGTCGCTGGTGAATAGCGTGAAGATTAGAGGCGAGAGCACGCCGCCTTGCGGTACGCCTGCTCGGATAGGACGAGGGGAAGAAAGCGCCCCTTCGATGCGATACCGAAAGGTGCGGTTCGACAAATAGTCTCGTAAGATGAGCACGAGACGATCTGGCACACCGAGGCGATACAACTTGTATATCAGACCGTTGTGCCAGACCTTGTCGAAGGCTTTCGCAATGTCGAAGAAAAGGCTTCCCGTCATCATGCCGCGCTGAAAACGGTCATTGATGTGCTCAGTGATGCGGTACACCTGTTGGACATAAGAGTGGTTGGATCTGAAGCCAAACTGCTCTTGAGGAATGAGACTCTTGCGCTCCGCATAATCTTTGAGACGCTTATAAATAAGCCTCTCGTAGATCTTGCCGAGCGCTTTGAGCAGACTGATAGGACGGTAGGAAGAAGGAGATGATTTGGGCTTGCCCGGCTTGGGAATACCGATAACAGTAGCCTCTTTCCACTCTTGTGGAAACATGTTGTTTGCTAGAGCGCCATTGAAGATGGCGGTCAGCAACAGGATAAGAGCGTCAGGAAAGAGACGGAACACCCTGTTGGTGATTCCGTCTGACCCAGGTGCTTGAGTATACTTTTGTGCAGGACGGAACTGGTGATAGGACTCTTATTTAACATTATTTGTACTTCAAATCTGTGAATGTCGATCCCGTTGTGTGCCCAGTTAAAGAGAGATTTCAAAATCTTCAGACAAGAATATTCAATCGAGCGAATCCTCATCTTATGAAAGATTTAAAAACTGCTTGTGCTGTATTAAATGCATTTGGAACTCTATTCACTGACCCAGGAAATGCTCAAATAATGTAAAATATAATAAATGAACGTTTATTTTTAGAGAACGAATTAGCGATTATAGCCATGGAGCGCCTGAATTGTTGCAGTATTATACATGTTTCCGAATATAGATGCCTCAAATATTATAATTCCCACGGCTCTCCTTGGAAGAATTGGTGTTGTTTGCGTGTGGCACATGCCAGATCCGTCAAGCTAGATCATACTTTGGAGAACATTTCCGCTTTCAAGGAATGTACTTACTCGAAATAGATCGCGACCAGCTGGATTTGACCAGTTTAGGAGGAGAAAATCCATTTTTGTTAAGAGCAAAAATAAAATCCCGTCATGTGCGGCGGATCACAATATATTTTGTTTTCATAGCCGTTGGAAGGGAACAGCAAGGTCAGAGCTCCATCATCGGCGACTGTTGTAACTGTGTCGCTTACGCTCGACACGAAGGAACAACCCTCCCTGCGGTATTTCTTGACAATGTATTGTTAACATTAGAATAGAAGTTTTATGAATACTATGGTTGCATTTTTTACCTATTCTATTTAATTATTCATATTATGTTGACTTTATTTTAATGGATTCTTAATATTAATAAAAACATGAAAACAACTAAACCTAACTATATAGGTACAAATAAATATACAAAAACAAGATATGCTTAGGCGTCGAAGAATTCCTCCGCATCGTCGTCATCCGGAAACGTGCCCAGAAGACTGGCAGCATTGCCACGTTGAATGGTAATGCTAATTCTTTGAGCAAAGAACGAGCCAGCCCTCTGGTCACGCAAAGTGTCGATTAGTCGACGAGATATTTCCATAAAAAGGAGACGCGCACTCGGACCCCATGACCCAAGCGTTTCGACCCCAAACGGCTCAAAACTGTAATTACCGATAAGGTTACAGTATTTGCGCCGCTTGAGGGCCTCAGCAGCCGCAGCGGCAGCGCCGGCACAACCACCGTACCTACTTGGAACATGTGATGGCGCAAGGGTGTCGAACTGTCGACACATGTTGCATCCCACACCAGAGGCCTACCCATCTTCCACGGCACCAATGTCATACCATCTGGTCTCTTCCCATCGTCACGTACCAAGCCACTAATACTGCCGGTATGCCGGCGGTGACAAGAGCCCGACGAATAATATCGTTGATGCTAGCATGTCGAGCTATGCGGCCTGCGCTCTTGCAGCAGGAAAGGCCATGGTGTCCGAGGCTGTCGACAGCAACTCCGCAATGACACCGATGCGGAGCAACACAAGGTGCGCCCAAGCGGAGACAGACCGCGATCCGAAACGATGCGTCGTCCATCATAGTACCTATGGTGGATGACGGGAGTGCTTGAAGCCACAAACCCGACTCCCACTCTCCCACAGCCAACAGACGCGCGATTACTCACTATCTTTTGTCCTGTTGACGACCATCTTGTGGGTGGGTCATGGACCATCTTGGATACAGATTCAAATCCCGCTAAAGGAACGTTATTACTATTAGAAGTGACGTCATAGCAACTGGATAGCCTAAAATCATTCAAAATCTTCTTACCTATATTTGCCGTTTCCTTATCTCAACTTAGAACACCTTGCTGTAACATCTACTATTATCTCAAAAATCTTTCTATAATTATTAAAGTACAATCTATACACTTTATCTGATTGAAATGTATGACTTATAAGGGTTTTACTTTAGTTACAAAGTATGTAGGTATCTCTAAGAATTATTTTTGGTGTTCCATTTTGAGGTTATGTTTAAATCAATTAAATAACCCCAAGTCTAATGTATGGCTTACCATTACATATTCTGTTATACTCTATTGTAGTATTCAAATCCATATATTCATTCTATGAAACGCTAAGCCTTTATGTGGTACTGAAAATACATGGGTTTCTGCCAATCTCCTTTAGGTACCACTTTCCATTTCAATGTTTGCAACAATGGATCAATATAAATTTTATTACAAAGGTCTGCAAAAAAAAATAATTGAAAAGTTTTTTTTATCAATTATGTTTCGGTGTTATTGTCTTAAAAAAAATATAAAACTGCAATCATGTGATGTACCTATATCACGTCATTATTACCAGAATCTAGTTTTGTTTAGTGTTTGGAGAGAAATAACTGCAAGTCAAAAATGATCAAGAATCCAAGATGTTCTTTTTTTACATATAAAATACAAAAGTGTAAAATAAAATGAAAACAATAAACAACGACTCTTTTTTTAAACAACGTTTTTGCGTTTTGTTTTGATTTGTTAATTTTCTAGCTACCTACATAACATGCAGCCTTCACAGACGTTCAAACGGCCTTATTCTTGATTGAAAGTATATCTATACTCGGGCGTCGGGGGCCACCTGGTGACCTCCGGCCACCGTAGGCACGGGCCTGTGGACGGCGAGCTATGGGTGGCTCGCCGTCCGTCCGTCTAGTGACGACAGGCCGTGTCGACGGCGCGTTAGTGTTCCACGCGCGCCTCAAAGAGAGTCAGCAACACAGAGGGGCCCGAAAGGGCCGACGCCTGCCGGAGTCGCGGGATTATTCGCAAGAGACACCGTGGCTCCGGAACACAAAGGGCAATGAAGGAACATGGATGGGTTTTAGTCAGTAGAAGTCTGACACTCCCTCCCGCTACACCCAGAGCGGGAGGAGTCATTGGATGATTTCCCATCCCTAAAAAAAAAAAAAAAAAGTATATCTATACTAATATTATAAAGCAGAAGAGTTTGTTTGTTTGTTTGGTTGAACGCGCTAATCTCAGGAACTACTGGTCCGATTTGAAACATTCTTTCAGTTTTAGATAGCCCATTTAACGAGGAAGGTTATAGGCTATATATCATCACGCTAAGACCAACAGGAGCGGAGCAGTAATGAAAAATGTTACGCAGACGACGTTGCACGGGTCAGCTAGTGTAATAATATAATATAGATAGGGATTTTTACGTGACGCAAAAAATAAAGTTCGTATTTACATTATATTATAGTTCAACATTTACCTTTTAAAAAAATACCTGGTTTTAAAAAATAACTTCAAGCTGAGTGTTAGTAAAAATCATAATCTTGTACGACCCTCAAAGTATAACTATAACTATCTCTGGTACAATACTGTAATCTCTTTCCGAGATTCCACTCGTGCAGATGATAGTCAGTCAATCACATCTCAAATCGAACATGAGTTCGATTATTCAAAAATTTGTAATTTTAGTGAATTACAAGTGAATTTCAACATGTAGGTAGTAAATTTCGATTCTGGTTGGCCACACTTATACTCGGCGTTGTAACGAAACCATATCGCGATCTAACTCGACGGCAACGCCATCTATCGAGCTAAGGGATACCTACCGGAATGGAATTTCATGCTCGGCGGGCACGCCCTTGGTGTCTGGTCTGTCTGGAGGCTTATTAAGTTTAGTTTAAATTGTTTTTATGCTTGAGTTGTTTGATTACGATGCCATGGAGGAGTGTGCTAGCTTACAAGTGTCAAATGAGTTTAGTTTTTTAGGTTGTATGTGTTAGCCATGTTTTATTATTTTTGTTTGTAATAATACTTTGCATAATTTTGTATAAATGCAAGTTCTTCTAACGCAACAGACAGATGTGTTGCTGAGGAGTCTGTTGGCCACTTCTTCTCCACAGCTAAAACACTAGGAAGTGGTGATGGGGGACTGTCTTCTTGTAGGTCACGTTGACGTTCAAAAAGTGCTGGCACTCAGCCTAATTTGAATAAAATAAATGACATTATTGTTTTTTAATTTTGTATCTTACCTATTAGGCCACATGTTTGACCACTATCTCACCTGAAGGTAAACGATGATACGGTCGAAGATGGAGCACGCCTGTCTAGAAGTAATCTATTCACTCATGACTTAAAACTACTCTCCATAGGAAACCAATACGAACCGTGCACTAATTTCTGACGGTTCATAAGTGCCCATGCAGGCCTATCTATACTAATATTATAAAGCAGAAGAGTTTGTTTGTTTGTTTGTTTGGTTGGTTGGTTGAACACGCAAATCTCAGGAACTACTGGTCCGATTTGAAAAATTATTTCAGTGTTAGATAGCCCATTTATCGAGGAAGGCTATAGGCATATCATCATGCTAAGACTAATAGGAGCCGAGCATTAATGGAAGATGTGACAAAGACGAAGTTGCGCAGGTCAGCTATATTTTTTGATAAATAAAACACAAGATAATTTTGTCGTATTTATTAGCATATAAAGTACCTACATTTACAAGTGATAGAGCTGAGTGCAGGCTGATTCGTATCACGCAAACTCTAGTTTAAGCTTATGAACGAAATCCATTATTTCTACCATTTTTTTTAAATTTTGTTTCGAATAGGGAATATGCATGAACAAAATATTTTATTTAATACCGTTTATCTAAAAATATAATAGTAACAAAAACATAATAGTAACAGTGAAAATAGAATCAAAACTGCTCGAAAAATAACGAGATATAATTATTTTCAACAAATGTATCTGTCCCTCTCACGAAAACGCTGTTTTCTATGGCAGCTGTATAGGCGTCATGGACTTTGACGTCAAAGTCCATATCGAACTTCTCTTTCTAATTGAAGGTTTTAGAACTTCACTGCTGATGAAATAATTCATGATTGTTTACTCGAGCCAATAAATATTTTATTTTGAAAATAAAAAAAAATACATGCATATTCCCATAATACCAAATAAAAGACTTAAAATTGATAACAATATATAGGTATGCGTTACAGAGAGTAAGTCCCGCAAACCTCCGTTGAAAAGCGAGAATCCTCAACCGAACGGTTGCTGTATCCGGTGGGCAATTTTCCGATAGTTGATATTCGGACCTTTTTTTTTTGGGACAAGTCCGCCACACATTCACAACCACTGCAACTCCTGAAAGCCAGAATCAACAGTGGCGACCACCAGAAAAGCGCCGAGCTAAGGAAACCCGACGAGTTCCGGAGAAACGATTCAACAGTTTTGGATCCCGCAACAATCAGAAGAGTACCTACAGCGGAGGAGTAGGAAAAAATAAATAGAACTGTTGTTTATGTTCAAATTACACGGATAACTCTGATACCGCGATAACACTAATAAAACTGAAATTTCGCGATATATCAAATCAGCCTGTTTCATACGCTCGATAATATTTACAAACTCACAAGGAGAGATACCAGATTCCACCTGAATCTTACTATAAAATTTTATCTGTTTCTATTATACAAAAAATATATACTTAAATTTACTTTTTGTGATTTGATAAACTATTTCAAATTCTTAACTCAAAAATAGTTGATATAATTAGTTATTTTGTTTTGTTTTTTAGGCAGCTAGGTTTTGACCGCCAGCTACGCCTACATTAAACGTCTTTACTATGCCAATGAAACTTGCTAACGTTATGCAAAGTGTTTTTTGCCCTTATTCAGGTCAGCCTATTCTAGTGACAAGTTTCATCAAAATATGTTAAGCAGTTTAGACGTACAAACTTTAGATATAGACACTTCCGCATTTATAATATTTTTAGAAAGTTCAACACGGTTACCTATATTACATGTATAGGGGTGGAATCCGGTGTAAAACTAAAAATAAATACTTAGTTAATTTTATAATCCGACAATTATGGCTGGATACTCTACGAAAAACACATAGATCGTGTATTTTAACAGCATAGCCTTTTACGTATAAAATAAATAAAATATCAAACAGATTCTGCCCGCGTTATGGTTTATTTTGCAATTAATATTGACTGTTATTGAAAGTCAAAATTCTATGTATTACATTTAAAAGTCACTTTAATGTACTATATGAGCACAAAGCATAACATCACGCATGGTATCTCATGAGGGGTAGGCAAAGCTGTACCTAAAGTACATTTTTCCCGTTATATTTAAGTCCAATTGAATAGGAGTTTCTCGTTTCTAGTACGGGGCATGTAATTGTAATTTAACTATTTGTTTTTACGGAGACAATAAAAATACACACTCTGTAGAAATTTTAACGTACTATTTATGGTTCATGAGTTACAGACAAACGGACGGACCACGGAGACTTTAAATTGGGTCCCGTTGGCACCCTTCGTGCACGGAACCCTTAAAATATTTGGCTCTCAAAAAATATCTAAAGCGATGACTGACGCTGTATGCTCTATAATGTCTGTAAAACAACTTTGTACACCATGTTTTACGCAAATAAAAAAAATTATTGATTGATTGACGAAACCTTGTATAATGTCACCGGAAAATAGCAGACTCCGTCCGTCCGTTGAATTTGAATTAGATTGTAATAAATCTTGATTAAATTATCATCAATCCCATCCAAATTCATTAGTTTCCAATAAATCCGTGTCTTATAAAAAAAAGTTTACAATTTCACGCGATATTTTACAATCTTACGGAGTTCGCCATTTTCCGGTGACATATATAAATCTGATAATACAGGCAGATTCTATTTCCATGTATAATTTGTAAACTAGAAATACTAATTGTGTATGTAAATAATAATATAAATATTAGTTATTGTTTGGTTTTTCGTACTAAAACTAAGATTATCTGTTTATTGCTAAAATAAATTAATATTACGTATATGGGGATGTTTTAATAAATATGTATTTCATATAATTAAGTACTACTACTCATGACCACATTTTTATTTATTTATTGCACAAAAGAAATGGGGAAAATATTTAGGAGAATACTTAACTTTTTAAATCGGGTTTTATTTAAAATTTCCTTTTTTATGTTATTGCATGAGTGCTCTGGAAAACCAGAGGTGTGAAAACTTTTTCGATTTTTTTTAGGTAAAATATTTTTGCTTGTTAGAACTACTATTGATACCCAAACTACCAACACTTTAAAATCGCCATTTGTATTGCGACTTCAGCTTGTACGTCAAAAATAGAAATCCTCAAAACCGTATCTTGACTAATAAAGTTACAAAAAAGACAAAAACAGTACAATTTGGAAAAAGAAATACAAAACAAATTCGATTTTACCTTGCCTGAAGATGGTGGGAGAGTGTCTTAATGCCGACAAAAATAAATAAAAAAACGCTAAACAAATACATAACTTAAACATAAACAAGTTGTTTTGTAAATATTTACATTGCGGCGTAGTCGACTGCGAGCCGAATACCGTGCTTAAACATAGTAATAATTTAAAATAAATAATATTTAAATGCAGATATACAGTCATTTTATATTATAGTAAGTTCTAAATCTATAGAGACGTACCTTCCTTATGGACTCATTCAATTGGTTACGAATTTATAATGCAATAATTTAAAAAAAGTTTCAAACAATATTAAGTATTTTGTAAAGGAAAGTAACGTCTTTCAGAAAACAAATGCAGTTGAATATTCCAAGAGGAAGCATCAATTTTTAAAAAAGCTGTTGTTTTTTTTCATATCTTTTATGTTTATAACTGTGGCTATAACAACATTTATTAACATAATCGAGAAAGCATCTGTCTCTATAAATATTTTTTAATAAAACCGGCATGACTTAGTTGCCATACAAAAATATCAACAAAAAAAATCATCACACATCAAAGTTTCTAACTGAGCAAAAAGTGTGAGTTTAAATTGAACTCAAAATCTAACTCAAATTGAATGTGTTAAATTCAAATCGAACATTTACCCCCGGTTTCCGGAAAGAAAATTTTCGACGTGTCACAAATTCAAACGCCAGTGAAGACCGCAAGAGTCACATTAATTTTCGTCCAAGAAAAGGGGGCACACATGATTTTGCATCTAAAACACACCCAAATCCATTTTTTTTTTTAATATAAAGGCTTGAACACTAGCTAATTCAGCTTGATACCCGAGCCTTACTTTCGAAACCCTAAATTGAAAGCACAGTACTATAGATTATTGACGGAAATGATTTGGTTGATCCAGCCGATGAATGAGGACACCTTCACGTAGACTCCTGGTACGTCTTGCCGGCCGCAGCCGAAGCCCCAGGAGACAAGTCCTACCAGCTCATAGAACCCATCGTCTTGGCAAACTAGGGGACCTCCTCCATCGCCCTGTAAAGATAAAAAGGCAATGATAATCAGCTCGGTCATCGATCACGGCGACCAATATCTCCTGAGATGTTATACTGCACACAAGTGTATGTACAACACAGGTGTATCCTTTGAACTATTTTTTCAAACTTCGTGTACAGTAGCAAATCAAGCTGTTGCGGAATTTGTTCGAAAGAGTCACCGCGGCCCTGGAACGCAAAGGGCACTAAGAGGAACGCGGATGGGTTTTAGCCAGTAAGAGTCTGACACTCCCATCTGCTCCGCCCAGAGCGGGAGGAGTCATTTGATGATTTCCGATCCTTAAAAAAAAAAGCTCATCAAACTACCCGAATTAACAATCGACTTTGAACCTTAAAACCTTAAAACTTTTCGCATAAAGTTGAAAATTTATTGAAGATATTTGAGATTGTTGTAGCTTGTGCTGGCGTACAAACGAACAGTGGAGAACTTAGTCTGCGTTTCCACGATATGTGCGTAGTGAGGAATGTGTTTGATTAGAACCAATAGAATCCTTAATTTATGTGTATAGACTCATTCTCTTTTGCATTGTATAATTTTACTCATAAATTATTTCGTAACGAATGTAACCATGATTTTGTAAACAATGACAACTGGTTTAAAAGTGTCCGTGGAGTTTCTTGCACGTTCTTCTCCACAGGACCTACTCTTTGGAACGTGCAACTGCCGCGCTGGAGATAGGGTCGGTGAGTGTGTTTTGTTGCAGAACAACTTGCTGCTCTTGTCGCTAGCGCGGCAGGATTAGCTTCATCTATTTGACTGACAGACCTTGACTATTCAAAAGTGCCTGTAACTGGTCTACTTGAAATAAAGGTTTTTCTTTTATTCGAAACGGGGAAACTCTTGGCCCAAATCTCACCTGATGGAAAGTGATGATTAGGCCGAAGATGGAAGCGAGTTTCACCCGGAATCCTCTTACACAGAGGAACTGGCTATCATACCTCTAACTGCCGGAACACAACAATGCTGTTAACATTGTTGTTATGGCGACAGACTTAGACATGATGCCCCCGCTGGGAATCGAACCTCTGGATTTTGTATTTTTGTATTTTACCTAGTCTCGCTCAGTGTAAGCAATCGATCGCAAAATCAAATTTCCAATGGATTTGAACATAAATACTACAGCCCAAATATCAACCATTGAGCTGTTGCCAACCAGACTTCCGAAATCCTCCCTTTTCTAGAGGTTGGCGGGACTTTTCACCCTGTTCTCCATACCTAGTGCGCAGACACGTCATAAATGTATCGGCTACTAACCTGACAAGCATCATTGCCGGACTCCCCTCCAGCACAGAAGGAGCTGGCGGGCAGGATGAAGATCTTCTCTGTGACCGCGTTAACCTTGCGGATGCACTCGGCGTCGCTCACGATCGGCAGCTCAGCCTCGCGCACGCGCAGGGGAATGGGACCCGCTGCGAATTGAGGAGATTAGGGATTAGACTTTGAAGAGATTAGGGCAGACAGAGAGTTCCACTCCTTTGCTGTGCGCATTATAAAAGACGTTTGGAAACGCTTAGTGCGAATTCGTGCAATAGCAACACTCACTCTCTCCCATGTAGCCGTAACCGGTGACAGTGCAGCGCTTGCCGGCCGCGTGGCTCACTCCTCGCGCAGGGAGACACACCAGGCACACTCCTGTAAGACGATACACATAATTAGATCATACATTGCGATCACACCGTCGAATGTGTCACCCAATGTAATGTTATCTTCATATATCTTTTCTCTAATTTACCTATTTGTTGTCCAATTTTTTTTTAATTACACTTTGCCCCACACTAGGAATTGCTCCTGTATCGTGGGTGCATTAACAAACATACAAAGTCACATACACAAATAACCAGACCCGGAACAACTATATGTAGGACAATATTATAAAGCAGAAGAGTTTGTTTGTTTGTATGTTTGTTTGTTTGGTTGAACGCGCTAATCTCAGGAACTACTGGTCCGATTTGAAAATTCTGTCAGTGTTAGATAGCCCATTTATCGAGGAAGGTTATAGCCGTTATAGGCTATATATCATCACGCTAAGATCAATAGGAGCGGAGCAATAATGGAAAATGTGACGCAGACGAAGTTGCGCGGGTCAGCTAGTGTAGGTCATACAATATTTGTTCCGTGCGGGATTCGGACCTGGGACACGCAGCGCAGCAGTCCAGTTTAATTGTGAGGAGATTAGAGAGGTCTGGGACTCCACCCACCTTCTTTAAGCTCAGCCTTGCCGTGCAGCTTGAGCAGCGCGATATCGTTGTCCAGCGTCTGGCTGTTGTGGTTGTGGTGGATGTAGGTGGTGGCCACGCGCAGGGTCTGCGCGCCCGGGGACCCGTACTTGCGCGTCAGGTCGTGGTCACCCACGCGCACGTATATCGCGTCGCCCGACCGAACGATGCTGGAAGTTAATCAATCAGATATTACTTTAGCTGTTCAAACTTTCACTTCCACTTCTAATTTCATGAAGTACTTGCGGGTACTCGCCAAAACATAACACGCCACATTGTGTCAACGGCACCCACCAGCCGCGAAATTCAAATATTTTTATGTTTTTTGCAATTTGCCGGTCAGTGTGAAGCTGTATGTTGAACAAAATACAATTCGCGGCCGTAATGCATATTTATTTATAGAATTATACCCATTTTAATTATCAATATAACCCTATAAGTTCATGTAATTCGATTGAATTACTTTTTCACGAAATAACATTCAATCGAGTTCTATGAACTTAGAAGGTTATATTGATGATTCAAATGGTTATAATCCTTTAAATAAATGCTTTTTACGATCGCGAACCGTATTTTGTTCAACATACAGTTTCACACTGACCGGCAAATTGCAAAAAATATTAAAGTATTTGAATTTCGCGGGCTACCCTGGAGCTTCCACCTTAACCAACCTCGGTAAGCGTTGCCTAACCTTGAAGATCGACCTGTGCGGCTGTTATTATTGAGCCACGAGCTCCTCCAACTATGTTAGTACACAAATACATTATACAGGGTGTCCCAAAACATGTCGTGCGGTGTCCCACAGGGCTCGGTTCTGGGGCCGCCCCTGTGGAACATCGGTTACGACTGGGTGCTGCGAGCCGACCTCCCTAGTGGCGTCAGCGTCATTTGCTACGCTGACGACACGCTGGTGCTGGCACAAGGGGGGTCGTACGCGGAGGCGGCCGACGCTATGACACGCGGGGTTGCGATAGTCGTTGAGCGGATCCGGCAACTGGGTCTCGAGGTGGCGCTGCACAAGTCCGAGGCCATGTGTTTTCATGGCCGAGGCAATGCGCCACCGTCGGGATCCTTGCTGACGGTAGGAGGGGTTTCCATCGGCGTCGAATCGACGCTGAAATACCTGGGGCTCGTCCTGGACAGCCGATGGAACTTCGTGGAGCATTTCCGACGTTTGGTCCCCAAACTGGAGCGGGCCGGCGCTGCTTTCAGGCGGCTCCTGCCCAACCTGGGGGGACCGAACGCCTCCTGCCGTAGGCTATACGCGGGGGTCGTGCGGTCCATGGCCCTTTACGGGGCCCCGGTGTGGGCGCGTTCATTGAGGCAGCGTGCTGCGAACCATTTGAACGCGCCCCAAAAGGTGGTGGCCCTCAGAATGACACGAGGGTACCGCACGATCTCGCGCGAAGCGGCGGGTCTCCTTGCCGGATTGCCGCCATGGGATCTGGAGGCGGTGGTCCTCGCGCGCCTGCATGATTGGCGCGCGGAGGTACTAAGCCGGGGGGAAACTCCGCTGACGCGGCAAATTGTCGCGCAGCGGACGGACTTCCGGCGCGATCTCATGGCGTCATGGAGACGACGACTATCGCAACCCAACGCAGGGCACGCCACGATAGCGGCGGTAAGTCCCCTCTTTGAGGAGTGGCTTGAGAGGCGCCACGGCGTCCTCACCTACCGCCTGACGCAGGTCCTCACCGGACATGGTTGTTTCGGGAGGTTCCTGCACCGAATCAGGCGGGAGGAAACGCCCGGGTGTCACCACTGCGAGGATCGACCAGAGGACACGGTAGAGCACACTGTGCAGGTGTGCCCCGCTTGGGCGGCGCACCGCCGTGTCCTCGAAACGGCGATCGGCGGCGACCTCTCGCGTCCGGCCCTGGTCCAAGCCATGGTCCGGAGCGAGACGGAATGGGACGCCGTTGCCTCCTTCTGCGAAGCAGTCATGCTAGCGAAGGAGGTGGCGGAGCGGGAGAGGAGACCCTCTCGTCCCGGCCGCCGTGGTGGACGCCGCGGGCGTCGGGGGCCACCTGGTGACCTCCGGCCACCGTAGGCGCGGGCCTGTGGACGGCGAGCTATGGGTGGCTCGCCGTCCGTCCGTCTAGTGACGACAGGCCGTGTCGACGGCGCGTTAGTGTTCCACGCGCGCCTCAAAGAGAGTCAGCAACATAGAGGGGCCCGAAAGGGCCGACGCCTGCCGGAGTCGCGGGATTATTCGCAAGAGACACCGTGGCTCCGGAATACAAAGGGCAATGAAGGAACATGGATGGGTTTTAGTCAGTAGAAGTCTGACACTCCCTCCCGCTACACCCAGAGCGGGAGGAGTCATTGGATGATTTCCCATCCCTAAAAAAAAAAAAAAAAAAAAAGGGTGTCCCAAAACTCTAAGTCAAGCCGGAATCGGGTGATACGACAAATCATAATAGTTACCATTACCAGAAAAATATAAAGAAAAATTTGACGAAGAGAGAAGACTTGTCCTATCACCCGATTCCGGCTTGACGTTGAGTTCTGGGACAGCCAGTATGTGTAGCGCGGCAGTATACGTACTTGGTGACGCAGTGCGCGGCGGTGAGCACCCACTGCGTGCCGATGAGCGCGGCGCCGCACAGGTACTGGTTGAGCGAGTTGATGAGCGCCACCTGCCAGCACCACTCGCCGCGCTCGCCGTCCTCGCCGCCATCACGTTGAGTTCTGGGACAGCCAGTATGTGTAGCGCGGCAGTATACGTACTTGGTGACGCAGTGCGCGGCGGTGAGCACCCACTGCGTGCCGATGAGCGCGGCGCCGCACAGGTACTGGTTGAGCGAGTTGATGAGCGCCACCTGCCAGCACCACTCGCCGCGCTCGCCGTCCTCGCCGCCATCACGTTGAGTTCTGGGACAGCCAGTATGTGTAGCGCGGCAGTATACGTACTTGGTGACGCAGTGCGCGGCGGTGAGCACCCACTGCGTGCCGATGAGCGCGGCGCCGCACAGGTACTGGTTGAGCGAGTTGATGAGCGCCACCTGCCAGCACCACTCGCCGCGCTCGCCGTCCTCGCCGCCATCACGTTGAGTTCTGGGACAGCCAGTATGTGTAGCGCGGCAGTATACGTACTTGGTGACGCAGTGCGCGGCGGTGAGCACCCACTGCGTGCCGATGAGCGCGGCGCCGCACAGGTACTGGTTGAGCGAGTTGATGAGCGCCACCTGCCAGCACCACTCGCCGCGCTCGCCGTCCTCGCCGCCATCACGTTGAGTTCTGGGACAGCCAGTATGTGTAGCGCGGCAGTATACGTACTTGGTGACGCAGTGCGCGGCGGTGAGCACCCACTGCGTGCCGATGAGCGCGGCGCCGCACAGGTACTGGTTGAGCGAGTTGATGAGCGCCACCTGCCAGCACCACTCGCCGCGCTCGCCGTCCTCGCCGCCATCACGTTGAGTTCTGGGACAGCCAGTATGTGTAGCGCGGCAGTATACGTACTTGGTGACGCAGTGCGCGGCGGTGAGCACCCACTGCGTGCCGATGAGCGCGGCGCCGCACAGGTACTGGTTGAGCGAGTTGATGAGCGCCACCTGCCAGCACCACTCGCCGCGCTCGCCGTCCTCGCCGCCATCACGTTGAGTTCTGGGACAGCCAGTATGTGTAGCGCGGCAGTATACGTACTTGGTGACGCAGTGCGCGGCGGTGAGCACCCACTGCGTGCCGATGAGCGCGGCGCCGCACAGGTACTGGTTGAGCGAGTTGATGAGCGCCACCTGCCAGCACCACTCGCCGCGCTCGCCGTCCTCGCCGCCATCACGTTGAGTTCTGGGACAGCCAGTATGTGTAGCGCGGCAGTATACGTACTTGGTGACGCAGTGCGCGGCGGTGAGCACCCACTGCGTGCCGATGAGCGCGGCGCCGCACAGGTACTGGTTGAGCGAGTTGATGAGCGCCACCTGCCAGCACCACTCGCCGCGCTCGCCGTCCTCGCCGCCATCACGTTGAGTTCTGGGACAGCCAGTATGTGTAGCGCGGCAGTATACGAACTTGGTGACGCAGTGCGCGGCGGTGAGCACCCACTGCGTGCCGATGAGCGCGGCGCCGCACAGGTACTGGTTGAGCGAGTTGATGAGCGCCACCTGCCAGCACCACTCGCCGCGCTCGCCGTCCTCGCCGCCATCACGTTGAGTTCTGGGACAGCCAGTATGTGTAGCGCGGCAGTATACGTACTTGGTGACGCAGTGCGCGGCGGTGAGCACCCACTGCGTGCCGATGAGCGCGGCGCCGCACAGGTACTGGTTGAGCGAGTTGATGAGCGCCACCTGCCAGCACCACTCGCCGCGCTCGCCGTCCTCGCCGCCCATCACGCGGCCGGCGCGGCGCGCTGTGCGGGATGTGGTGCCTGGAACGCGTTCAACACCTAGTTTAGTCTCCCTACCAACATTGCTGAAGTTAACCTTAGCACAGCCGTGAGTCACTCACATGTCATTGTGCATACAGCTAAGGAGTGGAATTCCCTGCCTGAGTCTGTGTTTCCTAGCTACAACCTGGGAGTCTTTAAGTCAAGAGTGAATAGGTTACTTCTAGGCAAGCGTGCTCCACCTTAGACCGCATCATCGCTTAACATCAAGTGAGATAGCGATCAAACGTACCTACGCCTACGAATAATTAAAAAAAAAAACACTTTCTTAGGGTTCCGTAGCCAAATGGCAAAAACGGAATCCTTATTGATTCGTCATGTCTGTCTGTCAGTCTGTCCGCCCGTATGTCACAGCCACTTTTCTCCAAAACTATAAGAAATATGCAGTTGAAACTTTGTAAGTAGATGTATTCTGTGGCCCGCATTAAGATTTTCACACAAAAATAGAAAAAAAGCAATACATTTTGGGGGTCCCCATACTTAGAACTGAAACTCAACATTTTTTTTTTCGCCAAACCCATATGTGTGGGGTATCTATGGATAGGTCTTCGAAAATAATATTGAGGTTTAATATATGAATTAATATCTTTTGTATTGTGTCTGTTACTAACATAGTTTTTAAGTAGTGTGTATTACTAACATCATATGGATCAAGATCTGAAATAATTTTTTTTTTTATTATTTTTTTTTTTATTTAGTATTATTTTTTCTAAACTGAATAGTTTGCGAGAGAGACACTTCCAAACTGGTAAAATGTGTGTGTCCCCTGTAACTTCTAAAATAAGAGAATGATAAAACTCAAAAAAAATATATGATTTATATTACCATGTAAATAAACTACCAGCGAAAATTTGTTGGAACGAGATCGAGATAGTAGCTTTTTTTTAATACGTCATAAATCGTAAACCGCAACTTTTGCTAATAATAATACCTACAGGTTTGTACGGAACCCTCGGTGCGCGAGTCCGACTAGCACTTGGCCGGTTTTCTTTTTGTTTTCATTAACGATCAAGGACCAAGGTCTTCTGTTAAGAGTCCTATTACATTTTTTACGGAAATTCATGATTTTTGACGCTGCAGTTTTCAGCAGCAGTAAGATATTTTAATTATTTGATCCTGAATAACGATAGTGCCAGTCTCTTTCTTGTAAGTTAGAGTTACACATTTTCATTTTTCTTTTCGTGTAATTTACTATAAGTATTTTACGAACTCAGTTTGCAAGAAAAAATGTCGTCGATGGAACTTTGACGGTCTAATTCACATTGTTACAATCAATTCTTTTAAAAGCTGAAATTACTAAAAGGTAAGTTGAATGTTTTACTTGTTTATTGGAGTTCTAGAATTTCTTTAAATTCCTTGAGTTTTCACGGAAAAAAACGTAAAGAAAGACTAATTTAAGCCAGAAATGTCTTGATTCAGCGTCCATTATATTCCAAATAAAAACAATTTTATCATATAAATTAATATGATATAAAATTTCAATCTACAATGAATACGTTTCATTAGTTTTCGTTTGTCAATATAATAAAACAAAATTACAATAAATAAAATTAAAGTACTATATATTCTGCATCAATTCAGCGCGCGCGCTCCTCAGTCTCGCGCGAGCGCCCAAATAAACTATATATAATCCTATTCAGACTAGTAAGTATCAAAATTGTTTTGCGGACTATAGATGTACTCCCAACGCTGACCAGCATAACTTTATCTATTGCAAACGAGCATTGACGATTCGTAATAGGACTCTTAATTAATTTATAATAATCTATTCTATACATATAATAAAATCGTAGAGTTGCCGTGTCTGTACATTGAATATTTTCGCATAAAAATACATAGAAATGTCAGAAAAATGACATAGAACACAAAAAGTAGTTTTTGAAATTCTTTTCTGTTTGTCTGTGCGTCTGTTTGTCTGTGCGTTTGGAGGAGCATCACGCTTAAACCACTGATTGGATTCAAAATTTAGGTACTTCAAAATATTAAGTGATAACCGGAGTAACATTTAGTGTTTATTTCATCAAAATCGACCCACAAAATCAAAAGATATTGAATTTTAAAGTGAAGAAACTTCATCGAGTGCTAAAATAGGTTGTTTTCATTGAGACTTCAGATACTTGCAATGCCATCTACTGAGAAAAGAAGATTGGCGACTTGGGTACCTCATTAAATCGAAATGTTTCAAAATCTTCTTATATGCAAATTATAGGTCTTATATCCGTAGTTATTTTCCAAGCTAAAATGGTTAATTAGTTGTTGGTAGTAATTAACAAAAACATGATTTTAGTGTGCTACCCCGTTACGAAAACAAAACGCATAAAATAGAGTCAAACTTATTTCGATTCAAATTGTTAATTAATATTTGGCAACCCAGCTGTCACTTTATGTCAAATACAAAAAATATGAAGGCAAAACAAATACAAATGTTTATTCATCAATCATAAGGTAAATAATAAATACAATTTTGGCTTAAATTTACGTAAAGTTCACACATGTTATTTGCCTGAACTAGGTAATCCTGTGTTTCAGGCGATAAGAGGTAGGTACAATTCTTTTTTCCTTGTTAAATAATCACATCTAAAATAAACGTTATATACTAGTCATCTTATATAATATGTTTAAAGGTGTAAATGAAAAGTAATAATAATCTTAGATTTAATTAAAATACGAACAATCTCTATCTTAATACAATTAATAACTTCTCTGTGTCTTCATAGGACATACTTTGAAGAGTTTCCTTGAGAGTCCTCTTGCAATTACAATAATTTAGGGAATAAATGTTTGTTAGTGCGTTTAGTCTGTTATATAATAGTGGTCCAAGGAACATATAAAATTTGGTCGTGAAAACATGTTTTGTGCTATTATTAACGCAAACTAAATCTTTCCGTCTTTTTTTAGTAAATTCTGTGCAATATGGAAGGGCTGTATGTTGTTTAAGTACGGTGCTCATTATGAATAACTGTCGAACTGTTAGTACTTCACAAGATTTATAGAGAAGGTTAGTGGGAAATAGAAAAGGGCGACAAGTAGACACCTTGAGGATCGCTCTTTGCGCTCTCTCGATGGGTAGTAACAAAGTTTTACCCACCCCACCCCATGAGGTAATGCAGTATGTCAGAATTGACTGACACAGAGCAAAGTAAACTTGTCTAATTAGTTTTGGGTCTGCAATATATCGCAGCTTTTTAAATATGAATATAAGCTTGCGAATTCTAATATTTAAAGCTTCTATGTATGGTTTGAAAGAAAGGGTATCGTCTATAATGATACCAAGGTATTTTATTTTATTAGTCATTTTAATATTGGGACACATGCACTCACTATTTAGAGGAACTGAACAACAATGAGCATACAGCTTTGGGGCAATGATAGGTGTTTGTTTCCGCATCGAGAACTTAATGAAATTGGTCTTATCCGTATTAAGTGTTAATGAATTTTGATGGAGCCAATTATTTACAATATTGAACCCGTGTTGCGCAAACTTGTACACTTCAGTTTCTGAGTCAGCCGAGAAAAGTAGAGCAGTGTCGTCAGCGTAAGATATGATCATACCATGTTCTAGCTTTAATTTGCAAAGATCATTTATGTATATTAAGAACATAGTGGGCCCTAAAATACTTCCTTGGGGAACACCAAAAAACGTATTTTTTAGGTCAGCGCTGAGTACATTGTCAATCTTTACGCACTGGGTACGGTCTTCTAAATAACTTTTAAAGAGTTGCAGCTGGGTGCCTCTTACACCTAAAGTTTCAAGCTTGCGCAACAGAATGGGAATTGAAACTGTGTCAAAAGCCTTGGCGAGGTCCAGGAAAATTCCTACTGTGTGGCTACCCTTGTCCAGTTCCCGTGCTATATAGTCGGTCAGATGATGTACGGCATCGGCAGTTGATACTTTAGGCCTAAATCCAAACTGCCGCTCAGACAAAATAGATTTATCCTCCAGATATTTAAACAATCTTTTGTTCATAATTTTCTCTAATATTTTCGACACACAGGGCAGTACAGAAATAGGTCTGTAATTTGTCACTTGCTCTTTACTACCCGACTTATAGACGGGCACAACAATCGCTTTTTTAAGACACGTGGGAAAAATACCTGAGGATAAACAGATGCGGAAAGTATAAGTAAGTGGTGGTACTAAAATATGCTTGAACTGTTTGAGAATTCTAGTGGATATATTATCCCAGCCAACGGCACAGTCGTCTTTCAAGGTCATAATTATACTTTCAACCTCAGTCTCATCAGTATCTAGCATTGCAAAGGATGTTAAAGTGTTGCGACCCATAAAAGGACTGCTTGTTAGGTACTGTGTGGAACGTGGTTGACCCCGATTTTTTTCTGCCAAACATTTCCCCACATTAACAAAAAAGTTATTTGCTATGTTTGCAGATGTCAGTTGTGACGTGTTTGCTTGCAATAAACCTGACGAAGATTCTTTTTGTTTTGATATGTATGTAACATTTCTTACATACTGCCAGATTCTTTTAGTATTAGTTCCAGCCTTTTCCAGTTCAATTTTATCGTAATTGCATTTAATTTTTCTGAGAAGGTTATTACAAAAATTGCGATATCTTTTGTATGTCAATTGTATCACTGCATTTTCTGGTTGCGATTTAGCTTTCATGTGCAGTTTGTCTCTATGCTTCATACAGCGGATTAGACCTGTTGTGATCCAGGGTTTTATGTTGCAATTTTTGTTGCTCAACTGCAAAATTTCCGTATTTTTCTGAATTGCATGTCGTACATTTTCTATTACATACAACATACAATACTGCGGATCAGCGGAATCATAGACTGGATTAAAGTTGATGACGCGCAAATCTTCCTCAAGTTTATTTTTATTCAATTTTAAAATTGTGCGAGTGTTTTGCTTAGCTATATTACAATCTAGGGTTAGTAGGGCAGCATTGTGATCTGTTATTGTCGAATTAACAACGATTGCAAGCGAGGGGTAATTTGATTTTAGCATGACATGATCCAAGCAGGAGCCACTATGATGTGTAGGAAAGTTGTGTGCGGGGAGCAGGCCATGGTATGCACATAGGTTAAGGTAGTCCTGAGCAGATGCATCAGAACTTCCTGGGAGAATATTGATATTTATATCTCCAATCACAATCGTGTTTTTGATGGATGACAGGTCCTGCAAGACATCATTCAGCGATTTCGTGAAATTGCTAACATTTTTAAAGGAAGGAGGTCGATATAACGCTAATATTGCAAACTCTGATCCAATCCTCACAACCAAACTATTACAGTCGTGCATATTTGGTTCCTCAACTGACACCTCTAAATGATTCCTTACATAAACTATCACTCCATCATTTTGGTTGTAATTCCTATTACTTTTGTACATTCCATAACCCGGTATTAGTGGTATGTTATATTGTTTGGCAAGCCAGCATTCGGTCAAAACAAAAACGTCACAATTTATGTCTAAACGTTGCTGAAAGGTGCAAAAGCTATCAAAATTCTTAAAAATACTACGAATATTTTGTGTTAATATGGTTAGTGGACTTTTGTACCCGGAAAGATATTGTTTGCAATTCTCAGCTTCACAAACCTTTGACTCGGAAACAGAGAAATCATCTAAATCATTAATTATATTGTTAATCATAACTATGGTACTAAAAAAGATATAAAGTCTAAAGAGTGGTCTAAATAAAAAACTTATAAACGGCGCTCTCAGGCGCCTGCATAGTCAATGGAATAAATGTACCTTTTTTCGGCCATTAATCTCGCTGGACAGTCCGCAGCGCCTGTGCTGTGCTTGTCTGGCTTTTTGAAATGCGAGCAAGTGGCACATTTTGGCTCAGTCGCCTTTTTTGGACATTCTTTTATCGAGTGTCCTTGATCGCCACAGTGACCGCAGGTATGTGACGTCTGCCGACAAAACTTGGCGGCATGGCCATACTGCTGGCACTTGTAGCACCGTGTGACCAACGTAAAGTCTCTGACAGGGCACGATGACCAATTCACAAATACTCGGTCTTTTGAGATCAGGGCTTTGCGTATGGCTGCAGGTACTTCTACTACGTAGTTGCAGTGGTCAGCGTCTTTCTTACCTGACTTGTGGCTCAATCTAATCAAGGTCAAGAACTTCTCAAGGCTGCAGTCCTGTAGTGTCTCGGCAAGATTTTGGTGGTATAAGCACGCAAATACTTCATTTTCTGCCATGGATGACGGCACTCCTAGGATAACAACCCTTGGCTTCCTTTTGAAAGGCTCATCGACTGTTAGACCTGACTGAGATAACTGCTCCGATTTCCTCAGCTTCTCGATATCGTCTTTCGTCTCGGTGCTGATGATGACTCCGCCATTTCTGGTCTTGCGCAGACCTCTAACTTGAAGTTTCATCTGTTCAGGGCAAATAATTTTTTGGACGAGTGACTTTGTCTCATCACTAGACCTCAATTTGTCTTGCGGGTAAATGGCCACAGAACTTACTTTTGACGGCTGGATGAAGTTGTTTGCTCCTTTCTTCACCATGTCCGAAAAGGAGATTCCCACAGCAGGTTTGATAGATTCTCCTACTTTCAGCTTGAGTTCCTTGAGTTGCTGTGAAAGGTCGAGCTGACTCTCAAGTGCTTTCAAAGCATTATGGGATTGTAGGGCTTTGTATTTGATGGACTGGTACTGCACGGCCATCTGCGATGTTCCATGTCCAACCTTTCGGCATAAGGCATTGATGCGCATTTTTTGGTCAGAATTTAGCTTGCCTTCTGCTGCGATAGCACATACCTCCTGAAGGCTCTGGTCAATACTCGTCATCCAGCTCTGAATTTCGGGCGTCGATATTGCTTCAACGTCATCGCGTCTTTGGCTCGGCGCTTGAGGAGCAGGAGCGGGTGCGGCTGCGCGCGCGCCTGCAGGCGGCGGGGAGCGAGCGCACCTACTTCTCGGGCTGAAGGGGCTATCCTCCATTGTGTGATTAGGTTATTCACTTGTTAATAACTAGTCATCTTCACAAATCCACCTTACATAAAACAAAACGATGACTCAGTTTGCTCTACTGCCGGCTATTTACAAAAACTAGGTCACAATTACGCAAGTGATTATTTGTTTATATTAAATTATTGTTCGATACGTCCACTCACTACGATCGTCAAGTATTATCAAACGTCATATTTCTGTGTTGTATGTAGGTGTCCTATATAATTCGACGTTTGGGATATTTGTACCTAGTGTTCAAATCACTGACGTAATACGTCAGTGGTTCAAATGCGTCTTTTAAATGAAGTGTGAATCATGTGAATTTTCAGCCACCATGTTGCTATAAAATTACAGTTTGCGTTCAGTTTTTTTTTTTTTTTGATAATGGCCTCTCGCAGCTAACGACTCTAGAAAGCCTTAGCTACTTAACCGGACTTGCCTGTGGTGGCCTAGGTGAATTTAAGGCCCCCAGCCAAGGCTATATAAAATATACTAAAACTCCGCTCGCTGAGGGCACCCCCTGTGGGGTACGGACCTCGACTCAGCGGCATCGTTTGGGGGAGGGCAGCAAGGGACTGGCTGGGTCATGTTTCCATTATTTGGGGAGTTTAAAGCTAAAGGCTCAGCTTCGCGGGCTGGCTCATTTGGCAAAAGACGGGGGGGAGATTTACAGGGTCGTCGCGCTGGACCTCGGCGGCGAGGTCGGAATACGGATCGCGGTCTGTGCTTGTGTTTGTTTAAGGTACTCGTTTCCCTACAACTTTCCTGGAGGAGGGTGATGGGATCGTCAGGATCTATGAGGGTGTGCCGTGGCCGGCGAATCCTACTAATCTGAGAGGGGGTGTATCGGGTAGCCGATGCAATAAGGAAGTTTGGATGCTTGTCCGCGGATTCAATGAAACGCTTAGTAAGTCGTTTCATGAATTGCTGGATAGTCGGAATTTTGAGATCGATATGAAGCCGATCGTTCCTAACGAACCACGGGGCACCCGTGGCCCGACGGAGAAAGCGGTTCTGAAGTGTCTGCATCCTATGGATATGACGTGACTTAGTGTGTGCGAAAGTGGCACACGCATAAGTCATAATCGGACGTATGCACGTAGTGTAAATGCGCAGTTTGCATTTGAGAGATAGTGCTGCGTGCATTCAGCATGGAATGGAGCCTGCCGAGAGCGAAGGCGGCACGCGAGCGTACCGACCTTATGTGCTCTGCAAAACTCAGGCGTTGGTCTAGGATGACACCAAGATATTTAGCTCGCTTTTCCCAAGGGATCGGCTTACCAAACATGGTGATAGGATCAGGATGATGGGAGATTCTCGTCCACGATTTGCGGAACAAGACCGCCTGGCTTTTTTGCGGGTTTACCTCAATCCTCCACCTCCGAAACCACAGGGCTAAGTCAGTGGCGGATTTTTGGAGGTTTCGGGCAATGGCCGTAGGGCTCCTGCAGTAAATGGCCGTATCATCGGCAAATAGCGCTAACTGCGTCTTGGGGGACTTGGGAATGTCGCTGGTGAATAGCGTGAAAATTAGAGGCGAGAGCACGCCGCCTTGCGGTACGCCTGCTCGGATAGGACGAGGGGAAGAAAGCGCCCCTTCGATGCGATACCGAAAGGTGCGGTTCGACAAATAGTCTCGTAAGATGAGCACGAGACGATCTGGCACACCGAGGCGATACAACTTGTATATCAGACCGTTGTGCCAGACCTTGTCGAAGGCTTTCGCAATGTCGAAGAAAAGGCTTCCCGTCATAATGCCGCGCTGAAAACGGTCATTGATGTGCTCAGTGATGCGGTACACCTGTTGGACACAAGAGTGGTTGGATCTGAAGCCAAACTGCTCTTGAGGAATGAGACTCTTGCGCTCCGCATAATCTTTGAGACGCTTATAAATAAGCCTCTCGTAGATCTTGCCGAGCGCTTTGAGCAGACTGATAGGACGGTAGGAAGAAGGAGATGATTTGGGCTTGCCCGGCTTGGGAATACCGATAACAGTAGCCTCTTTCCACTCTTGTGGAAACATGTTGTTTGCTAGAGCGCCATTGAAGATGGCGGTCAGCAACAGGATAAGAGCGTCAGGAAAGAGACGGAACACCCTGTTGGTGATTCCGTCTGACCCAGGTGCTTGAGTATACTTTTGTGCAGGACGGAACTGGTGATAGGACTCTTATTTAACATTGTATGTATGTATGTATGTATGTAAATCGGGCTGGTTTCCGCAACTCCACGACTAGGCGCGTATTTTGCGTGTAGGTGGGACAAATGTGTCACTCGATCCACCCCAGCTCCCCAAGGAAGGCCAGCAACGCCTTGGTGTTACTAACTATCTCACAGAGGGTACCTGGGTTACCGAAGTACTTGGCCCTGTAATCCGCGACTACCGGGCAGCTTAGAAGCAGGTGTGCTGCTGTCTCATCTTCCTCCATACAAGCTCTGCACAGTGGGCTGTCGGTGGCTCCTATGGCATAGAGGTGTTTATTAAAAGTCCCGTGGCCAGTTGTTACGGCTGTGACTGAACGCAACTGTTGTTTTGTTAGTCTTAGGGCTTGTTTTGTGAAACGGCCATTAATAGAGGGAAGTGCCTCTTTGGCCTGCCTACACTCACCATGGTCAGCCCATAGCTTGTGATGTTTGTTTCCGGTGCGTTTCCTTACCAGACTGCGAAGATACCCGAAAGGCAGCGGCACGATGGGCTCAGGTCCAATCGTCGTCATGCTCGAACCCCTTCTGGCTAGCTCATCTGCTGCATCGTTGCCTCGGGATTCGCTGTGTCCTTTGATCCATTGAATGGTTACTTTGTTGTGTCTACCAACCTGGTTGAGACGCTGGTGACACTCGAGAATCAGCCCAGAGTTCGCTGTGTGGCTGTTCAGGGCTTGCAGGACGGCCATGCTGTCCGAAAGTATGCGTATTGAATGGTCCTTAACTTCCCTGGTTAGGATGGCTGATGCCGCCAGAGAAATGCCCATGCATTCAGCTTGGAACACTGTGTTGTGGACCCCCAATGGTGTGGCTATGTGGACGTTGAGATCCTCTGAGAAGACTCCCGCACCAGTGCCTGTACCTGTTTTCGATCCATCTGTGAAGATTCTCAGCTCTGCAGGGCATAGGCCCTCGCAACGATGATCCTCATACAATTGGATTTTGTATTTTTTATCAAATAAGAACTGCTTGGGTACCCGGTCATTGATTGCTTTAGTTATGGGGAGTTCATTATTGAGCTCCTCGAGCAGAGACGTGTGTTGTGTTTCTCTCTTACCCCAGAGATCCAGTGTTTTAAGGCGTACTGCTGCCATCGTCGCTTCCTGTTGTATAAACAAGTGTAGCGGGGGCAGTCCCAACATGGCTTCCAGTGCCGCAGTCGGAGTAGTTCGCATGCAGCCCGTCATCGCCATGCAGGCTAGCCTTTGCATGTGTTGTAGCTTGTTTATGGCTGTAACTAATTTTGTGCGTGGCCACCACACAAGAGCCCCATACGTTATCATGGGCCGAATTACTGCGCTGTACAACCATAGTATTATTTTGGGAGATAGGCCCCACCTCTTCCCTATCATTTTCCTGCATTGCCAGAAGGTAATGCAAGCCCTGTTTAGCTTGTAGTCTAGATGAGGGCTCCAGTTTAATTTACAATCTAGTATGACGCCTAGATACTTTACCTCGTTAGACAACTGGAGTTCTGTGTTAAAGAGCTTAGGTAGCCGATAGTGACCTAGTGCTCGCTTTTGAGTGAACATGACTAATTCAGTCTTAGTGGGGTTAACTGACAGATCATATTCTTCACACCATCGCTCCACGATGCGTAGTGCTTGTTGAGTGAGGTTGCAGATCGTTCCAGTTACCTTCCCTGGCACGAGGATTGCGAGGTCGTCTGCATACCCTATTGTGTAGTAACGATGTGCGTTGAGTTTGGTGATAAGGTCATTAATCACCAAATTCCACAGAAGAGGGGAGATCACTCCTCCCTGCGGGCAGCCTCTGGCTATCAAGGCCAACTGCTGCTCCTCCTCAAGGCGAACTACTCGTTTGCTTAACATATTAGTAATCCAGTCAGTTAGTACCTGCTCTACACCGTGTCTGGAGAGGGCGGCTCTAATGCTGGAAAAGTTTGTCTTGTCGAAGGCTCCTTCGATGTCTATAAAGGTGCCCAGGCAGGAACCTTTCTGGTGAATTGCTTCCTCAATCTGGCCGACCACCAGATGAAGAGCTGACTCTGTTGACTTACCCGAGCTGTATGCGTGCTGGTTACCATGCAGTGGTATTGCTTTTAAGGCGCCATCTCGTAGTTCCCTTTCACACAGTCTTTCCATTGTCTTCAGTAAGAACGAGGTCAGACTTATAGGTCTATAGGATTTGGCGCTTGTGTAGTCACTCTTGCCTGGCTTCGGAATGAATATGACTTTCACTTCCCTCCATCCCTTAGGAACGTATCTGAAGGCCAGGCACGCTCGCATTAAGGGCACCAGTCTTGTAGCAACAGCGGTACCTCCCCACTGTAGTAGGGCTGGGAACACACCATCGGGACCTGGTGCCTTGAAAGGTTGGAAGCTTTTGATGGCCCACTGAAGTTTTTCCAGTGTAATCATCTTCTCTGCGTAATGCCACTCATGTTCTGATGGTGTTTGGATGACGTCTAGCCAATCATTTACCTGTGTGAATACGCTGCCTGGGAAGTGAGTTTCCACTAGGAGGCGTTTCGCTTCTTCAGGCGTCGTGGTCAGCGTATTGTCGGGTTTCCGGAGTGTGGCGACTTCAGGTGTGTCCTGTTTCGCCAGTATTTTCCTTACCCTGTTTGCTTGTTGGCATGATTCAATGCTACCACAGAATTTACGCCATCCTGAAGTCCTCATGAATCTGATGCATTTCTTGTAGCTGGATTTGGCCGCGTAATAGGCGTCCCAGTCCTCATCACTACATGTATTCATGGCTCTGTTCAGAGCCTTCCTTACCTTACCGCGTTTGCGCTCTAGCTTCGCGCCCCACCACGGTTGTTTGCCTGGTGTGTCGCGCGGAATCGTTTCCGGACAGGCGATATGGTAGCTGTTTATCAGCGATTCGGTGAGTTGTAGTACTTGCGAGTCGATCTGCGCCGTGTCCGCAAGAGAACCCGAATCGTCTTGTATTGCAAGCCGTGAGGCGAGGTTGCGCGTGTATACCGCTCTATCCGTGTTGCGTGGATTGCGCCTAGGTTGCTTAGGTGGTATACAGACCTGGATGTCGAAACGGATCCACCTGTGGTCTGAGCAGGAAGCCTCATTTGAGACCTGCCACCCAGTGATGAGTTCCGCTGCTCCCTCCGTTGCCAGAGTGAGGTCTATGATAGTACGACTGCGTCTGGTTACGAAAGTTGGTTCCGAACCCGTGTTTAGTAGGGACAAGTTAGTTGTGAACAAATAATCAACTAATGCCTTACCCCTTTCATTCTGCGTCGCCATCCCCCACAGTGGATGGTGTGCGTTTGCGTCAGTCCCGATGACAACCTCATCCCCGCTGCCTTCACAGTGTTTGATGAGGCGGTCAAGGTCGTGTGGGGGCGGTGCCTCCGCCTCAGGCATGTAAACCGAGGCGAAGACGACGGCCATCCCTGTGGCTCCACGCTGCATAAACAGCCTAGCTGCAGAGACATCTCTGCAACAGAAGTCACTTAAGAGCTGTGCTTTAAGGTTACCTGTGACATATATGCACGATCTAGGGTGATCATGGTCTGCAGTAACAAGGAGCTTACCACCGAGATTGGACAGTCCTCGTATGTGGCCACCCCTAATCCACGGCTCCTGGATCAGGGCTATGGCCGTGTGTTGAACCTCCAGCCACTTGCGTAGTTGAGCCGTCGCGGTCTGGCTGTGGTGGAGGTTAGCCTGCACGACTTTACAGGCCGACGAAAGGGACGCCATCGCAGGCGAGACCCTCCTCGTCACCCTCCAGTCGCAGCCCGGCAAACAGGTCGCCCTCGTCGAAACCGTCCCCACCCGGGTCAGAAGCCGGGGACAACATTACGTCGTCCAGCTCCCCCCCCGTTGAAGGGACGGCATCCACGATGGCGGCAGGGGCGGCCGACACTGCTTCTCCAGCAGGTTCAGCCGCAGTTGCTTCCGGGTTGTTTAGCGGGGAGATGGTCTCCCTTGCGTCTTCCAGCAGCTGCTTCGTTGTGGGGTCCCAACCCCGAGGGACATCGACGAACCGTCCATTCGGCCCCTGAAACCTCACGTACACCGACCCCAAACCAATTGAGAGTCGGCGCTCGGCGCTCATCAGGGTCGGAACTTGGTCCTCGGGGATACCCAGCACCACAAACCAGCATGCCTTCTGCTTCTCGGCATGCAGCACTACCCACCTCCTTATGTCGATCCAGCGATTCTGGTACCATAGGGCTCGTCCAATATAGGTCGAGTCCTCGTAGACTCCCTGGTCGTCGGGGATGGCAATGCCGCAACGTACCCGCTTCTGGATCTCCGCCTGGCTCCTGACGACTAGCGAGGTGCTAGCCGGGAGAGCCAGTTTGGAGACTGTCTCCTTTAGCCAGGCTAAAGTGTGGTCATTCCCGCACCACAGCTTAAGGACTCCACCGGCGAACAGCGGCTTCGCTTTGAAGGTCGGCCCTGGTGTGTCCTGCGTAGCGGAGCAGGCCTCAGTGATGATCTGCTTGTGGATGGCAGCTAAGACCTGGTCCGATACTCCCTGGCTGATGAAACCCCTCCGGTCGCAGGTTATCGCGACGTTCAGGGACGCACTGGCAGCTTGGGCGTAGCTTCTGTTGGCAACCCGTTGGGACCGGTCAAGCCGCGGCCGCTTGTGCTCTCCACGGGGCGAAAACGTCTCGTTGAGGGCCCGCTTGGCCACAGTCTGATCGTTCCCATCGGGTTGCTGCGTCGTGGTTGCCATCTTGGCCGGAACTCCTGCGGATTTAGGTGGCGATTGAATGGGTATTGGTCGGCTAGTGCCGGCCGCAGCCCACAACCGCTTCCCTTCAGAGAAGTTCAACTTACCTCGCTTGGTCGTTTTATCCGAGCTGGAGGCAGCAACCTGCTTGTTTTGGGGGGCTCTTCGTCCCCGCTTGCTTTCCTGACGCCGCTCCTTTCGCGTCAGCCTTTCCCTCCTCTTACCCTGGCTTGCGGGAGCTGCTGGACCTGAAGGGTCCGAACCAGAACAGGAGCAATGGGCTTGTGGATTTAATTTTTTGCCCTTGCCCTTACCTTTGCCCTTGCGGGCATGCACTAGCCAGGCGCTCGAGAACACGTCCTCGATGCTGCCTGCCGTCTCCGTTTGACCGGAGACTGCTACAACCTGGGATGTGGCCTGTAGAGCCACAGGAGGAGGAGGAGGAGAAGGGTGTTTGGGAAGGCTACTTCCGGCAGAGGTTTTACCCGTCTCCGTTTTCGCCTTTGTGTGTAAAGGATCGGTACTGGTCCCATGCAGCGCCGTTCTCCTTTGCTTGGAGTGGGACTTTTTGGTCTTAGTTGCGGTTTTCGCCACAACCGGACCGACACCCGCGCTGGCGCCCGCGGCGTGAACCGCAGGACATCCAGGGGCAAGCGAGGCACCAGAGGCACCTCGCTTAGGAGCTTTGCCAGCTTTCGCCGACTCCACTCCTGCGGTGTTTTTAGTTGGCTTCAATTCGTCCATACTAAAAAGAAAAACACTTTCATCTTCCTGGCTCCCACCCTCCATGGAGCCCGCACCTGGGAACGTCGCACTGAGTGCGAACGTTAGGACTACCAGGAAGATATAGGTGCGCAAGGCTGGTTTACAGCGCGACATCGGGTGCTCGATCGGGTTGGCAACTAATCAACCCTCACTTACACCGTCAGCATGGCCTTTACCTACCGCTTTGGCCGCCCAAGGGCGACCTCAGCGGACCCCACGCACCTCGCCTGTGACCCTCTGACGGGACACTGTGGCCATTTCCCTACCCCTGGCTAGAGGGTAGGGCCACCGTTTCGCTTGAAATCCAGACCAAAGAGGGCGTGTTGCCTCACGGACACATTACCGCCAGTGCCGATCGGCTCAACCCCCCAGGACTCCTTCATCCCCGCTTACGGCGCTCGACTGCGCAGGTCCTAGCGCAGGTGACTAAATTCTCCTACCCGCCATCAGCTGAGTTTAGTGACGGCCGAGCCCGCAACCACTTCGTCACAGAAGGGTCACAGTTAGGAGAGGAGTTGGGAGGGGTAATAGATAGGAAAAAGGGTTAAAGGGGATTTAGGATGAGGAATGAGTGGTTAGCCCGCCACTCTACGGGTCGCCCGGTGGTTTCAGTTACGTCTATTTCATAAGGAATTAGACCTATAACGGGGTGGCAACCTCGGGAAGGTATGACCACCGGACTTGCCTTGAGGATCTACACGACTGTTGCGCTCCCCCTCAAGACCACGCCACCTTTTCGTCTCTGAAGGAGACGTAAAGGTAGGCCTGCATCTATACTACCAAGCAAAGCAAAGCAAAGCGTGTCGTTGTGCAACCGCAAAAGCATACATACAGACCCTCCCCTCTTATTTAACATTATTTGTACTTCAAATCTGTGAATGTCGATCCCGTTGTGTGCCCAGTTAAAGAGAGATTTCAAAATCTTCAGACAAGAATATTCAATCGAGCGAATCCTCATCTTATGAAAGATTTAAAAACTGCTTGTGCTGTATTAAATGCATTTGGAACTCTATTCACTGACCCAGGAAATGCTCAAATAATGTAAAATATAATAAATGAACGTTTATTTTTAGAGAACGAATTAGCGATTATAGCCATGGAGCGCCTGAATTGTTGCAGTATTATACATGTTTCCGAATATAGATGCCTCAAATATTATAATTCCCACGGCTCTCCTTGGAAGAATTGGTGTTGTTTGCGTGTGGCACATGCCAGATCCGTCAAGCTAGATCATACTTTGGAGAACATTTCCGCTTTCAAGGAATGTACTTACTCGAAATAGATCGCGACCAGCTGGATTTGACCAGTTTAGGAGGAGAAAATCCATTTTTGTTAAGAGCAAAAATAAAATCCCGTCATGTGCGGCGGATCACAATATATTTTGTTTTCATAGCCGTTGGAAGGGAACAGCAAGGTCAGAGCTCCATCATCGGCGACTGTTGTAACTGTGTCGCTTACGCTCGACACGAAGGAACAACCCTCCCTGCGGTATTTCTTGACAATGTATTGTTAACATTAGAATAGAAGTTTTATGAATACTATGGTTGCATTTTTTACCTATTCTATTTAATTATTCATATTATGTTGACTTTATTTTAATGGATTCTTAATATTAATAAAAACATGAAAACAACTAAACCTAACTATATAGGTACAAATAAATATACAAAAACAAGATATGCTTAGGCGTCGAAGAATTCCTCCGCATCGTCGTCATCCGGAAACGTGCCCAGAAGACTGGCAGCATTGCCACGTTGAATGGTAATGCTAATTCTTTGAGCAAAGAACGAGCCAGCCCTCTGGTCACGCAAAGTGTCGATTAGTCGACGAGATATTTCCATAAAAAGGAGACGCGCACTCGGACCCCATGACCCAAGCGTTTCGACCCCAAACGGCTCAAAACTGTAATTACCGATAAGGTTACAGTATTTGCGCCGCTTGAGGGCCTCAGCAGCCGCAGCGGCAGCGCCGGCACAACCACCGTACCTACTTGGAACATGTGATGGCGCAAGGGTGTCGAACTGTCGACGCATGTTGCATCCCACACCAGAGGCCTACCCATCTTCCACGGCACCAATGTCATACCATCTGGTCTCTTCCCATCGTCACGTACCAAGCCACTAATACTGCCGGTATGCCGGCGGTGACAAGAGCCCGACGAATAATATCGTTGATGCTAGCATGTCGAGCTATGCGGCCTGCGCTCTTGCAGCAGGAAAGGCCATGGTGTCCGAGGCTGTCGACAGCAACTCCGCAATGACACCGATGCGGAGCAACACAAGGTGCGCCCAAGCGGAGACAGACCGCGATCCGAAACGATGCGTCGTCCATCATAGTACCTATGGTGGATGACGGGAGTGCTTGAAGCCACAAACCCGACTCCCACTCTCCCACAGCCAACAGACGCGCGATTACTCACTATCTTTTGTCCTGTTGACGACCATCTTGTGGGTGGGTCATGGACCATCTTGGATACAGATTCAAATCCCGCTAAAGGAACGTTATTACTATTAGAAGTGACGTCATAGCAACTGGATAGCCTAAAATCATTCAAAATCTTCTTACCTATATTTGCCGTTTCCTTATCTCAACTTAGAACACCTTGCTGTAACATCTACTATTATCTCAAAAATCTTTCTATAATTATTAAAGTACAATCTATACACTTTATCTGATTGAAATGTATGACTTATAAGGGTTTTCCTTTAGTTACAAAATATGTAGGTATCTCTAAGAATTATTTTTGGTGTTCCATTTTGAGGTTATGTTTAAATCAATTAAATAACCCCAAGTCTAATGTATGGCTTACCATTACATATTCTGTTATACTCTATTGTAGTATTCAAATCCATATATTCATTCTATGAAACGCTAAGCCTTTATGTGGTACTGAAAATACATGGGTTTCTGCCAATCTCCTTTAGGTACCACTTTCCATTTCAATGTTTGCAACAATGGATCAATATAAATTTTATTACAAAGGTCTGCAAAAAAAAAAAATTGAAAAGTTTTTTTTATCAATTATGTTTCGGTGTTATTGTCTTAAAAAATATATAAAACTGCAATCATGTGATGTACCTATATCACGTCATTATTACCAGAATCTAGTTTTGTTTAGTGTTTGGAGAGAAATAACTGCAAGTCAAAAATGATCAAGAATCCAAGATGTTCTTTTTTTACATATAAAATACAAAAGTGTAAAATAAAATGAAAACAATAAACAACGATTCTTTTTTTAAACAACGTTTTTGCGTTTTGTTTTGATTTGTTAATTTTCTAGCTACCTACATAACATGCAGCCTTCACAGACGTTCAAACGGCCTTATTCTTGATTGAAAGTATATCTATACTCGGGCGTCGGGGGCCACCTGGTGACCTCCGGCCACCGTAGGCACGGGCCTGTGGACGGCGAGCTATGGGTGGCTCGCCGTCCGTCCGTCTAGTGACGACAGGCCGTGTCGACGGCGCGTTAGTGTTCCACGCGCGCCTCAAAGAGAGTCAGCAACACAGAGGGGCCCAAAAGGGCCGACGCCTGCCGGAGTCGCGGGATTATTCGCAAGAGACACCGTGGCTCCGGAACACAAAGGGCAATGAAGGAACATGGATGGGTTTTAGTCAGTAGAAGTCTGACACTCCCTCCCGCTACACCCAGAGCGGGAGGAGTCATTGGATGACTTCCCATCCCTAAAAAAAAAAAAAAAAAAGTATATCTATACTAATATTATAAAGCAGAAGAGTTTGTTTGTTTGTTTGGTTGAACGCGCTAATCTCAGGAACTACTGGTCCGATTTGAAACATTCTTTCAGTTTTAGATAGCCCATTTAACGAGGAAGGTTATAGGCTATATATCATCACGCTAAGACCAACAGGAGCGGAGCAGTAATGAAAAATGTTACGCAGACGACGTTGCACGGGTCAGCTAGTGTAATAATATAATATAGATAGGGATTTTTACGTGACGCAAAAAATAAAGTTCGTATTTACATTATATTATAGTTCAACATTTACCTTTTAAAAAAATACCTGGTTTTAAAAAATAACTTAAAGCTGAGTGTTAGTAAAAATCATAATCTTGTACGACCCTCAAAGTATAACTATAACTATCTCTGGTACAATACTTGTAATCTCTTTCCGAGATTTTCTGGTTGGCCACACTTATACTCGGCGTTGTAACGAAACCATATCGCGATCTAACTCGACGGCAACGCCATCTATCGAGCTAAGGGATAACTACCGGAATGGAATTTCATGCTCGGCGGGCACGCCCTTGGTGTCTGGTCTGTCTGGAGGCATTAAGTTTAGTTTAAATTGTTTTTATGCTTGAGTTGTTTCATTACGATGCCATGGAGGAGTGTGCTAGCTTACAAGTGTCAAATGAGTTTAGTTTTTTAGGTTGTATGTGTTAGCCATGTTTTATTATTTTTGTTTGTAATAATACTTTGCATAATTTTGTATAAATGCAAGTTCTTCTAACGCAACAGACAGATGTGTTGCTGAGGAGTCTGTTGGCCACTTCTTCTCCACAGCTAAAACACTAGGAAGTGGTGATGGGGGACTGTCTTCTTGTAGACGTTGACGTTCAAAAAGTGCTGGCACTCAGCCTAATTTGAATAAAATAAATGACATTATTGTTTTTTAATTGTTTAATTTTGTATCTTACCTATTAGGCCACATGTTTGACCACTATCTCACCTGAAGGTAAACGATGATACGGTCGAAGATGGAGCACGCCTGTCTAGAAGTAATCTATTCACTCATGACTTAAAACTACTCTCCATAGGAAACCAATACGAACCGTGCACTAATTTCTGACGGTTCATAAGTGCCCATGCAGGCCTATCTATACTAATATTATAAAGCAGAAGAGTTTGTTTGTTTGTTTGTTTGGTTGGTTGAACACGCAAATCTCAGGAACTACTGGTCCGATTTGAAAAATTATTTCAATGTTAGATAGCCCATTTATCGAGGAAGGCTATAGGCATATCATCGTGCTAAGACTAATAGGAGCCGAGCATTAATGGAAGATGTGACGCAGACGAAGTTGCGCAGGTCAGCTATATTTTTTGATAAATAAAACACAAGATAATTTTGTCGTATTTATTAGCATATAAAGTACCTACATTTACAAGTGCTAGAGCTGAGTGCAGGCTGATTCGTATCACGCAAACTCTAGTTTAAGCTTATGAACGAAATCCATTATTTCTACCATTTTTTTAAATTTTGTTTCGAATAGGGAATATGAATGAACAAAATATTTTATTTAATACCGTTTATCTAAAAATATAATAGTAACAAAAACATAATAGTAACAGTGAAAATAGAATCAAAACTGCTCGAAAAATAACGAGATATAATTATTTTCAACAAATGTATCTGTCCCTCTCACGAAAACGCTGTTTTCTATGGCAGCTGTATAGGCGTCATGGACTTTGACGTCAAAGTCCATATCGAACTTCTCTTTCTAATTGAAGGTTTTAGAACTTCACTGCTGATGAAATAATTCATGATTGTTTACTCGAGCCAATAAATATTTTATTTTGAAAAAAAAAAAAAATACATGCATATTCCCATAATACCAAATAAAAGACTTAAAATTGATAACATTATATAGGTATGCGTTACAGAGAGTAAGTCCCGCAAACCTCCGTTGAAAAGCAAGAATCCTCAACCGAACGGTTGCTGTATCCGGTGGGCAATTTTCCGATAGTTGATATTCGGACCTTTTTTTTGGGACAAGTCCGCCACACATTCACAACCACTGCAACTCCTGAAAGCCAGAATCAACAGTGGCGACCACCAGAAAAACGCCGAGCCAAGGAAACCCGACGAGTTCCGGAGAAACGATTCAACAGTTTTGGATCCCGCAACAATCAGAAGAGTACAGCGGAGGAGTAGGAAAAAATAAATAAAACTGTTGTTTATGTTCAAATTACACGGATAACTCTGATACCGCGATAACACTAATAAAACTGAAATTTCGCGAAATATCAAATCAGCCTGTTTCATACGCTCGATAATATTTACAAACTCACAAGGAGAGATACCAGATTCCACCTGAATCTTACTATAAAATTTTATCTGTTTCTATTTTACAAAAAATATATACTTAAATTTACTTTTTGTGATTTGATAAACTATTTCAAATTCTTAACTCAAAAATAGTTGAAATAATTAGTTATTTTGTTTTGTTTTTTAGGCAGCTAGGTTTTGACCGCCAGCTACGCCTACATTAAACGTCTTTACTATGCCAATGAAACTTGCTAACGTTATGCAAAGTGTTTTTTGCCCTTATTCAGGTCAGCCTATTCTAGTGACAAGTTTCATCAAAATATGTTAAGCAGTTTAGACGTACAAACTTTAGATATAGACACTTCCGCATTTATAATATTTTTAGAAAGTTCAACACGGTTACCTATATTACATGTTTAGAGGTGGAATCCGGTGTAAAACTAAAAATAAATACTTAGTTAATTTTATAATCCGACAATTATGGCTGGATACTCTACGAAAAACACATCGATCGTGTATTTTAACAGCATAGCCTTTTACGTATAAAATAAATAAAATATCAAACAGATTCTGCCCGCGTTATGGTTTATTTCGTTGTTATTTAAACTCAAAATTCTATGTATTACATTTAAAAGTCACTTTAATGTGCTATAATGAGAACAAGGCATAACATCATTTAGGGTAGGTACTCATGAGGTGTACTTACCTAAAGTAAATTTCTCCAGTTATATTTAAGTGTAATTAAATAGGAGCCCGGATTCTGTATTGCCAAGTACGAGTTGAACTCGTACTCGAATAGTTTCATAAACATAATGTTCGCGTTTCTAGTATGGGGCATGTAATTGTACTTTAACTATTTGATTTTACGGAGACAATAAAAATACACACTCGGTAGAAATTTTAACGCACTATTTATGGTTCATGAGTTACAGACAAACGGACGGACCACGGAGACTTTAAATTGGGTCCCGTTGGCACCCTTCGTGCACGGAACCCTTAAAATATTTGGCAAATAAAAAAAATTATTGATTGATTGACGAAACCTTGTATAATGTCACCGGAAAATAGCAGACTCCGTCCGTCCGTTGAATTTGAATTTGAATTAGATTGTAATAAATCTTGATTAAATTATCATCAATCCCATCCAAATTCATTAGTTTCCAATAATTCCGTGTCTTATAAAAAAAAGTTTACAATTTCACGCGATATTTTACAATCTTACGGAGTTCGCCATTTTCCGGTGAATATAAATCTGATAATACAGGCAGATTCTATTTCCATGTATAATTTGTAAACTAGAAATACTAATTGTGTATGTAAATAATAATATAAATATTATTTATTGTTTGGTTTTTCGTACTAAAACTAAGATTATCTGTTTATTGCTAAAATAAATTAATATAACGTATATGGGGATGTTTTAATAAATATGTATTTCATATAATTAAGTACTACTACTCATGACCACATTTTTATTTATTTATTGCACAAAAGAAATGGTATTTAGGAGAATACTTAACTTTTTAAATCGGGTTTTATTTGAAATTTCCTTTTTTATGTTATTGCATGAGTGCTCTGGAAAACCAGAGGTGTGAAAACTTTTTCGATTTTTTTTAGGTAAAATATTTTTGCTTGTTAGAACTATTATTGATACCCAAACTACCAACACTTTAAAATCGCCATTTGTATTGCGACTTCAGCTTGTACGTCAAAAATAGAAATCCTCAAAACCGTATCTTGACTAAAGTTACAAAAAAGACTAAAAACAGTACAATTTGGAAAAAAAATACAAAACAAATTCGATTTTACCTTGCCTGAAGATGGTGGGAGAGTGTCTAAATGCCGACAAAAATAAATAAAATAACGCTAAACAAATACATAACTTAAAACTAAACAAGTTGTTTTGTAAATATTTACATTGCGGCGTAGTCGACTGCGAGCCGAATACCGTGCATAAACATAGTAATAATTTAAAATAAATAATATTTAAATGCAGATATACAGTCATTTTATATTATAGTAAGTTCTAAATCTATAGAGACGTACCTTCCTTATGGACTCATTCAATTGGTTACGAATTTATAATGCAATAATTTAAAAAAAGTTTCAAACAATATTAAGTATTTTGTAAAGGAAAGTAACGTCTTTCAGAAAACAAATGCAGTTGAATATTCCAAGAGGAAGCATCAATTTTTAAAAAAGCTGTTGTTTTTTTTCATACCTTTTATGTTTATAACTGTGGCTATACCAACATTTATTAATATAATCGAGAAAGGATCTGTCTCTATAAATATTTTTTAATAAAACCGGCATGACTTAGTTGCCATACAAAAATATCAACAAAAACATCATCACACATCAAAATTTCTAACTGAGCAAAAAGTGTGAGTTTAAATTAAACTCAAAATCTAACTCAAATTGAATGTGTTAAATTCAAATCGAACATTTACCCCCGGTTTCCGGAAAGAAAATTTTCGACGTGTCACAAATTCAAACGCCAGTGAAGACCGCAAGAGTCACATTAATTTTCGTCCAAGAAAAGGGGGCACACATGATTTTGCATCTAAAACACACCCAAATCCATTTTTTTTTTAATATAAAGGCTTGAACACTAGCTAATTCAGCTTGATACCCGAGCCTTACTTTCGAAACCCTAAATTGAAAGCACAGTACTATAGATTATTGACGGAGATGATTTGGTTGATCCAGCCGATGAATGAGGACACCTTCACGTAGACTCCTGGTACGTCTTGCCGGCCGCAGCCGAAGCCCCAGGAGACAAGTCCTACCAGCTCATAGAACCCGTCGTCTTGGCAGACTAGGGGACCTCCTCCGTCGCCCTGTAAATATGAAAAGTCAATGATAATCAGCTCGGTCATCGATCACGGCGACCAATATCTCCTGAGATGTTATACTGCACACAAGTGTATGTACAACACAGGTGTATCCTTTGAACTATTTTTTCAAACTTCGTGTACAGTAGCAAATCAAGCTGTTGCGGAATTTGTTCGAAAGAGTCACCGCGGCCCTGGAACGCAAAGGGCACTAAGAGGAACGCGGATGGGTTTTAGTCAGTAAGAGTCTGACACTCCCATCTGCTCCGCCCAGAGCGGGAGGAGTCATTTGATGATTTCCGATCCTTAAAAAAAAAGCTCATCAAACTACCCGAATTAACAATCAACTTTGAACCTTAAAACTTTTAGCATAAAGTTGAAAATTTATTGAAGATATTTGAGATTGTTGTAGCTTGTGCTGGCGTACAAACGAACAGTGGAGAACTTAGTCTGCGTTTCCACGATATGTGCGTAGTGAGGAATGTGTTTGATTAAAACCAATAGAATCCTTAATTTATGTGTATAGACTCATTCTCTTTTGTTTGCATTGTATAATTTTACTCAAAAATTATTTCTTAACGAATGTAACCATGATTTTGTAAACAATGACAACTGGTTTAAAAGTGTCCGTGGAGTTTCTTGCACGTTCTTCTCCACAGGACCTACTCTTTGGAACGTGCAATCTGCCGCGCTGGAGATAGGGTTGGAGATAGGACACCCAGTGTTATGTTGCAGAACAACCTGCTGCTCTTGTCGCTAGCGCGGCAGGATTAGCTTCATCTATTTGGACTGACAGACCTTGACGACTATTCAAAAGTGCCTGTAACTGGTCTATTTGAAATAAAGGTTTTTTTTTATTCGAAACGGGGAAACTCTTGGCCCAAATCTCACCTGATGGAAAGTGATGATTAGGCCGAATATGGAAGCGAGTTTCACCCGGAATCCTCTTACACAGAGGAACTGGCTATCATACCTCTAACTGCCGGAACACAACAATGCTGTTAACATTGTTGTTATGGCGACAGACTTAGACATGATGCCCCCGCTGGGAATCGAACCTCTGGATTTTGTATTTGTATTTTACCTAGTCTCGCTCAGTGTAAGCAATCGATCGCAAAATCAAATTTCCAATGGATTTGAACATAAATACTACAGCCCAAATATCAACCATTGAGCTGTTGCCAACCAGACTTCCGAAATCCTCCCTTTTCTAGAGGTTGGCGGGACTTTTCACCCTGTTCTCCATACCTAGTGCGCAGACACGTCATAAATGTATCGGCTACTAACCTGACAAGCATCATTGCCGGACTCCCCTCCAGCACAGAAGGAGCTGGCGGGCAGGATGAAGATCTTCTCTGTGACCGCGTTAACCTTGCGGATGCACTCGGCGTCGCTCACGATCGGCAGCTCAGCCTCGCGCACGCGCAGGGGAATGGGACCCGCTGCGAATTGAGGAGATTAGGGATTAGACTTTGAAGAGATTAGGGCAGACAGAGAGTTCCACTCCTTTGCTGTGCGCATTATAAAAGACGTTTGGAAACGTTTAGTGCGAATTCGTGCAATAGCAACACTCACTCTCTCCCATGTAGCCGTAACCGGTGACAGTGCAGCGCTTGCCGGCCGCGTGGCTCACTCCTCGCGCAGGGAGACACACCAGGCACACTCCTGTAAGACGATAGACATAATTAGATCATACATTGCGATAACACCGTCGAATGTGTCACCCAATGTAATGTTATCTTCATATATCTTTTCTATAATTTAGCTATTTGTTGTCCAATTTTTTTTTAATTACACTTTGCCCCACACTAGGAATTAAACATACAAAGTCACATACACAAATAACCAGACCCGGAACAACTATATGTAGGTCAATATTATAAAGCAGAAGATTTTGTTTGTTTGTATGTTTGTTTGTTTGGTTGAACGCGCTAATCTCAGGAACTACTGGTCCGATTTGAAAATTCTGTCAGTGTTAGATAGCCCATTTATCGAGGAAGGTTATAGGCTCTATATCATCTCGCTAAGATCAATAGGAGCGGAGCAATAATGGAAAATGTGACGCAGACGAAGTTGCGCGGGTCCGCTAGTGTAAGTCATACAAATATTTGTTCCGTGCGGGATTCGGACCCGCGACACGCAGCGCAGCAGTCCATCGCTCAACCACTGCGCCAACCGTGCCGTCAATATTCTATCTACATTCTATTAATACTTCGGAAATGTCTGCCAAAACTAGGAGATGAATTCTAGATTAAAAACTTTACCTGTAAATTCTCTTCACCAGATTGTTATTAACATGGCGTGGAAGTTAAGAGATAGCACGTTCATATTTTTATTGTGAGGAGATTAGAGAGGTCTGGGACTCCACCCACCTTCTTTAAGCTCAGCCTTGCCGTGCAGCTTGAGCAGCGCGATATCGTTGTCCAGCGTCTGGCTGTTGTGGTTGTGGTGGATGTAGGTGGTGGCCACGCGCAGGGTCTGCGCGCCCGGGGACCCGTACTTGCGCGTCAGGTCGTGGTCACCCACGCGCACGTATATCGCGTCGCCCGACCGAACGATGCTGGAAGTTAATCAATCAATATTACTTTGGCTGTTCAAACTTTCACTTCCACTTCTAATTTCATGAAGTACTTGCGGGTACTCGCCAAAACATAACACGCCACATTGTGTCAACGGCACCCACCAGCCGCGTAATTCAAATATTTTTTGCAATTTGCCGGTCAGTGTGAAGCTGTATGTTGAACAAAATACAATTCGCGGCCGTAATGCATATTTATTTATAGAATTATACCCATTTTAATTATCAATATAACCCTATAAGTTCATGTAATTCGATTGAATTACTTTTTCACGAAATAACATTCAATCGAGTTCTATGAACTTAGAAGGTTATATTGATGATTCAAATGGATATAATCCTTTAAATAAATGCTTTTTACGATCGCGAACCGTATTTTGTTCAACATACAGTTTCACACTGACCGGCAAATTGCAAAAAATATTAAAGTATTTGAATTTCGCGGGCTACCCTGGAGCTTCCACCTTAAGGTGATTCATACGGGCTGTTCCCTGTAATTTTCCCGCGAGATGGCGTTAAAGTCAACATTTTTAGTTTATTTGGGTTTTTGTATAATTGGAAAATAATTAAGTCGTAGGAGTAGCAGTTGCGGTTACCGGACACTGCGCTCTATCGAATAGGGTCATATCATTGCCACAAAATCCACCCAATTCGACACATAATCCGATTATAACATCTGCTATTGAATATAGTATGGTTGAGCGAGTTGATGAGCGCCACCTGCCAGCACCACTCGCCGCGCTCGCCGTCCTCGCCGCCATCACGTTGAGTTCTGGGACAGCCAGTATGTGTAGCGCGGCAGTATACGTACTTGGTGACGCAGTGCGCGGCGGTGAGCACCCACTGCGTGCCGATGAGCGCGGCGCCGCACAGGTACTGGTTGAGCGAGTTGATGAGCGCCACCTGCCAGCACCACTCGCCGCGCTCGCCGTCCTCGCCGCCATCACGTTGAGTTCTGGGACAGCCAGTATGTGTAGCGCGGCAGTATACGTACTTGGTGACGCAGTGCGCGGCGGTGAGCACCCACTGCGTGCCGATGAGCGCGGCGCCGCACAGGTACTGGTTGAGCGAGTTGATGAGCGCCACCTGCCAGCACCACTCGCCGCGCTCGCCGTCCTCGCCGCCATCACGTTGAGTTCTGGGACAGCCAGTATGTGTAGCGCGGCAGTATACGTACTTGGTGACGCAGTGCGCGGCGGTGAGCACCCACTGCGTGCCGATGAGCGCGGCGCCGCACAGGTACTGGTTGAGCGAGTTGATGAGCGCCACCTGCCAGCACCACTCGCCGCGCTCGCCGTCCTCGCCGCCATCACGTTGAGTTCTGGGACAGCCAGTATGTGTAGCGCGGCAGTATACGTACTTGGTGACGCAGTGCGCGGCGGTGAGCACCCACTGCGTGCCGATGAGCGCGGCGCCGCACAGGTACTGGTTGAGCGAGTTGATGAGCGCCACCTGCCAGCACCACTCGCCGCGCTCGCCGTCCTCGCCGCCATCACGTTGAGTTCTGGGACAGCCAGTATGTGTAGCGCGGCAGTATACGTACTTGGTGACGCAGTGCGCGGCGGTGAGCACCCACTGCGTGCCGATGAGCGCGGCGCCGCACAGGTACTGGTTGAGCGAGTTGATGAGCGCCACCTGCCAGCACCACTCGCCGCGCTCGCCGTCCTCGCCGCCCATCACGCGGCCGGCGCGGCGCGCTGTGCGGGATGTGGTGCCTGGAACGCGTTCAACACCTAGTTTAGTCTCCCTACCAACATTGCTGAAGTTAACCTTAGCACAGCCGTGAGTCACTCACATGTCATTGTGCATACAGCTAAGGAGTGGAATTCCCTGCCTGAGTCTGTGTTTCCTAGCTACAACCTGGGAGTCTTTAAGTCAAGAGTGAATAGGTTACTTCTAGGCAAGCGTGCTCCACCTTAGACCGCATCATCGCTTAACATCAAGTGAGATAGCGATCAAACGTACCTACGCCTACGAATAATTAAAAAAAAAAACACTTTCTTAGGGTTCCGTAGCCAAATGGCAAAAACGGAATCCTTATTGATTCGTCATGTCTGTCTGTCAGTCTGTCCGCCCGTATGTCACAGCCACTTTTCTCCAAAACTATAAGAAATATGCAGTTGAAACTTTGTAAGTAGATGTATTCTGTGGCCCGCATTAAGATTTTCACACAAAAATAGAAAAAAAGCAATACATTTTGGGGGTCCCCATACTTAGAACTGAAACTCAACATTTTTTTTTTCGCCAAACCCATATGTGTGGGGTATCTATGGATAGGTCTTCGAAAATAATATTGAGGTTTAATATATGAATTAATATCTTTTGTATTGTGTCTGTTACTAACATAGTTTTTAAGTAGTGTGTATTACTAACATCATATGGATCAAGATCTGAAATAATTTTTTTTTTTATTATTTTTTTTTTTATTTAGTATTATTTTTTCTAAACTGAATAGTTTGCGAGAGAGACACTTCCAAACTGGTAAAATGTGTGTGTCCCCTGTAACTTCTAAAATAAGAGAATGATAAAACTCAAAAAAAATATATGATTTATATTACCATGTAAATAAACTACCAGCGAAAATTTGTTGGAACGAGATCGAGATAGTAGCTTTTTTTTAATACGTCATAAATCGTAAACCGCAACTTTTGCTAATAATAATACCTACAGGTTTGTACGGAACCCTCGGTGCGCGAGTCCGACTAGCACTTGGCCGGTTTTCTTTTTGTTTTCATTAACGATCAAGGACCAAGGTCTTCTGTTAAGAGTCCTATTACATTTTTTACGGAAATTCATGATTTTTGACGCTGCAGTTTTCAGCAGCAGTAAGATATTTTAATTATTTGATCCTGAATAACGATAGTGCCAGTCTCTTTCTTGTAAGTTAGAGTTACACATTTTCATTTTTCTTTTCGTGTAATTTACTATAAGTATTTTACGAACTCAGTTTGCAAGAAAAAATGTCGTCGATGGAACTTTGACGGTCTAATTCACATTGTTACAATCAATTCTTTTAAAAGCTGAAATTACTAAAAGGTAAGTTGAATGTTTTACTTGTTTATTGGAGTTCTAGAATTTCTTTAAATTCCTTGAGTTTTCACGGAAAAAAACGTAAAGAAAGACTAATTTAAGCCAGAAATGTCTTGATTCAGCGTCCATTATATTCCAAATAAAAACAATTTTATCATATAAATTAATATGATATAAAATTTCAATCTACAATGAATACGTTTCATTAGTTTTCGTTTGTCAATATAATAAAACAAAATTACAATAAATAAAATTAAAGTACTATATATTCTGCATCAATTCAGCGCGCGCGCTCCTCAGTCTCGCGCGAGCGCCCAAATAAACTATAATCCTATTCAGACTAGTAAGTATCAAAATTGTTTTGCGGACTATAGATGTACTCACAACGCTGACCAGCATAACTTTATCTATTGCAAACGAGCATTGACGATTCGTAATAGGACTCTTAATTAATTTATAATAATCTATTCTATACATATAATAAAATCGTAGAGTTGCCGTGTCTGTACATTGAATATTTTCGCATAAAAATACATAGAAATGTCAGAAAAATGACATAGAACACAAAAAGTAGTTTTTGAAATTCTTTTCTGTTTGTCTGTGCGTCTGTTTGTCTGTGCGTTTGGAGGAGCATCACGCTTAAACCACTGATTGGATTCAAAATTTAGGTACTTCAAAATATTAAGTGATAACCGGAGTAACATTTAGTGTTTATTTCATCAAAATCGACCCACAAAATCAAAAGATATTGAATTTTAAAGTGAAGAAACTTCATCGAGTGCTAAAATAGGTTGTTTTCATTGAGACTTCAGATACTTGCAATGCCATCTACTGAGAAAAGAAGATTGGCGACTTGGGTACCTCATTAAATCGAAATGTTTCAAAATCTTCTTATATGCAAATTATAGGTCTTATATCCGTAGTTATTTTCCAAGCTAAAATGGTTAATTAGTTGTTGGTAGTAATTAACAAAAACATGATTTTAGTGTGCTACCCCGTTACGAAAACAAAACGCATAAAATAGAGTCAAACTTATTTCGATTCAAATTGTTAATTAATATTTGGCAACCCAGCTGTCACTTTATGTCAAATACAAAAAATATGAAGGCAAAACAAATACAAATGTTTATTCATCAATCATAAGGTAAATAATAAATACAATTTTGGCTTAAATTTACGTAAAGTTCACACATGTTATTTGCCTGAACTAGGTAATCCTGTGTTTCAGGCGATAAGAGGTAGGTACAATTCTTTTTTCCTTGTTAAATAATCACATCTAAAATAAACGTTATATACTAGTCATCTTATATAATATGTTTAAAGGTGTAAATGAAAAGTAATAATAATCTTAGATTTAATTAAAATACGAACAATCTCTATCTTAATACAATTAATAACTTCTCTGTGTCTTCATAGGACATACTTTGAAGAGTTTCCTTGAGAGTCCTCTTGCAATTACAATAATTTAGGGAATAAATGTTTGTTAGTGCGTTTAGTCTGTTATATAATAGTGGTCCAAGGAACATATAAAATTTGGTCGTGAAAACATGTTTTGTGCTATTATTAACGCAAACTAAATCTTTCCGTCTTTTTTTAGTAAATTCTGTGCAATATGGAAGGGCTGTATGTTGTTTAAGTACGGTGCTCATTATGAATAACTGTCGAACTGTTAGTACTTCACAAGATTTATAGAGAAGGTTAGTGGGAAATAGAAAAGGGCGACAAGTAGACACCTTGAGGATCGCTCTTTGCGCTCTCTCGATGGGTAGTAACAAAGTTTTACCCACCCCACCCCATGAGGTAATGCAGTATGTCAGAATTGACTGACACAGAGCAAAGTAAACTTGTCTAATTAGTTTTGGGTCTGCAATATATCGCAGCTTTTTAAATATGAATATAAGCTTGCGAATTCTAATATTTAAAGCTTCTATGTATGGTTTGAAAGAAAGGGTATCGTCTATAATGATACCAAGGTATTTTATTTTATTAGTCATTTTAATATTGGGACACATGCACTCACTATTTAGAGGAACTGAACAACAATGAGCATACAGCTTTGGGGCAATGATAGGTGTTTGTTTCCGCATCGAGAACTTAATGAAATTGGTCTTATCCGTATTAAGTGTTAATGAATTTTGATGGAGCCAATTATTTACAATATTGAACCCGTGTTGCGCAAACTTGTACACTTCAGTTTCTGAGTCAGCCGAGAAAAGTAGAGCAGTGTCGTCAGCGTAAGATATGATCATACCATGTTCTAGCTTTAATTTGCAAAGATCATTTATGTATATTAAGAACATAGTGGGCCCTAAAATACTTCCTTGGGGAACACCAAAAAACGTATTTTTTAGGTCAGCGCTGAGTACATTGTCAATCTTTACGCACTGGGTACGGTCTTCTAAATAACTTTTAAAGAGTTGCAGCTGGGTGCCTCTTACACCTAAAGTTTCAAGCTTGCGCAACAGAATGGGAATTGAAACTGTGTCAAAAGCCTTGGCGAGGTCCAGGAAAATTCCTACTGTGTGGCTACCCTTGTCCAGTTCCCGTGCTATATAGTCGGTCAGATGATGTACGGCATCGGCAGTTGATACTTTAGGCCTAAATCCAAACTGCCGCTCAGACAAAATAGATTTATCCTCCAGATATTTAAACAATCTTTTGTTCATAATTTTCTCTAATATTTTCGACACACAGGGCAGTACAGAAATAGGTCTGTAATTTGTCACTTGCTCTTTACTACCCGACTTATAGACGGGCACAACAATCGCTTTTTTAAGACACGTGGGAAAAATACCTGAGGATAAACAGATGCGGAAAGTATAAGTAAGTGGTGGTACTAAAATATGCTTGAACTGTTTGAGAATTCTAGTGGATATATTATCCCAGCCAACGGCACAGTCGTCTTTCAAGGTCATAATTATACTTTCAACCTCAGTCTCATCAGTATCTAGCATTGCAAAGGATGTTAAAGTGTTGCGACCCATAAAAGGACTGCTTGTTAGGTACTGTGTGGAACGTGGTTGACCCCGATTTTTTTCTGCCAAACATTTCCCCACATTAACAAAAAAGTTATTTGCTATGTTTGCAGATGTCAGTTGTGACGTGTTTGCTTGCAATAAACCTGACGAAGATTCTTTTTGTTTTGATATGTATGTAACATTTCTTACATACTGCCAGATTCTTTTAGTATTAGTTCCAGCCTTTTCCAGTTCAATTTTATCGTAATTGCATTTAATTTTTCTGAGAAGGTTATTACAAAAATTGCGATATCTTTTGTATGTCAATTGTATCACTGCATTTTCTGGTTGCGATTTAGCTTTCATGTGCAGTTTGTCTCTATGCTTCATACAGCGGATTAGACCTGTTGTGATCCAGGGTTTTATGTTGCAATTTTTGTTGCTCAACTGCAAAATTTCCGTATTTTTCTGAATTGCATGTCGTACATTTTCTATTACATACAACATACAATACTGCGGATCAGCGGAATCATAGACTGGATTAAAGTTGATGACGCGCAAATCTTCCTCAAGTTTATTTTTATTCAATTTTAAAATTGTGCGAGTGTTTTGCTTAGCTATATTACAATCTAGGGTTAGTAGGGCAGCATTGTGATCTGTTATTGTCGAATTAACAACGATTGCAAGCGAGGGGTAATTTGATTTTAGCATGACATGATCCAAGCAGGAGCCACTATGATGTGTAGGAAAGTTGTGTGCGGGGAGCAGGCCATGGTATGCACATAGGTTAAGGTAGTCCTGAGCAGATGCATCAGAACTTCCTGGGAGAATATTGATATTTATATCTCCAATCACAATCGTGTTTTTGATGGATGACAGGTCCTGCAAGACATCATTCAGCGATTTCGTGAAATTGCTAACATTTTTAAAGGAAGGAGGTCGATATAACGCTAATATTGCAAACTCTGATCCAATCCTCACAACCAAACTATTACAGTCGTGCATATTTGGTTCCTCAACTGACACCTCTAAATGATTCCTTACATAAACTATCACTCCATCATTTTGGTTGTAATTCCTATTACTTTTGTACATTCCATAACCCGGTATTAGTGGTATGTTATATTGTTTGGCAAGCCAGCATTCGGTCAAAACAAAAACGTCACAATTTATGTCTAAACGTTGCTGAAAGGTGCAAAAGCTATCAAAATTCTTAAAAATACTACGAATATTTTGTGTTAATATGGTTAGTGGACTTTTGTACCCGGAAAGATATTGTTTGCAATTCTCAGCTTCACAAACCTTTGACTCGGAAACAGAGAAATCATCTAAATCATTAATTATATTGTTAATCATAACTATGGTACTAAAAAAGATATAAAGTCTAAAGAGTGGTCTAAATAAAAAACTTATAAACGGCGCTCTCAGGCGCCTGCATAGTCAATGGAATAAATGTACCTTTTTTCGGCCATTAATCTCGCTGGACAGTCCGCAGCGCCTGTGCTGTGCTTGTCTGGCTTTTTGAAATGCGAGCAAGTGGCACATTTTGGCTCAGTCGCCTTTTTTGGACATTCTTTTATCGAGTGTCCTTGATCGCCACAGTGACCGCAGGTATGTGACGTCTGCCGACAAAACTTGGCGGCATGGCCATACTGCTGGCACTTGTAGCACCGTGTGACCAACGTAAAGTCTCTGACAGGGCACGATGACCAATTCACAAATACTCGGTCTTTTGAGATCAGGGCTTTGCGTATGGCTGCAGGTACTTCTACTACGTAGTTGCAGTGGTCAGCGTCTTTCTTACCTGACTTGTGGCTCAATCTAATCAAGGTCAAGAACTTCTCAAGGCTGCAGTCCTGTAGTGTCTCGGCAAGATTTTGGTGGTATAAGCACGCAAATACTTCATTTTCTGCCATGGATGACGGCACTCCTAGGATAACAACCCTTGGCTTCCTTTTGAAAGGCTCATCGACTGTTAGACCTGACTGAGATAACTGCTCCGATTTCCTCAGCTTCTCGATATCGTCTTTCGTCTCGGTGCTGATGATGACTCCGCCATTTCTGGTCTTGCGCAGACCTCTAACTTGAAGTTTCATCTGTTCAAGGCAAATAATTTTTTGGACGAGTGACTTTGTCTCATCACTAGACCTCAATTTGTCTTGCGGGTAAATGGCCACAGAACTTACTTTTGACGGCTGGATGAAGTTGTTTGCTCCTTTCTTCACCATGTCCGAAAAGGAGATTCCCACAGCAGGTTTGATAGATTCTCCTACTTTCAGCTTGAGTTCCTTGAGTTGCTGTGAAAGGTCGAGCTGACTCTCAAGTGCTTTCAAAGCATTATGGGATTGTAGGGCTTTGTATTTGATGGACTGGTACTGCACGGCCATCTGCGATGTTCCATGTCCAACCTTTCGGCATAAGGCATTGATGCGCATTTTTTGGTCAGAATTTAGCTTGCCTTCTGCTGCGATAGCACATACCTCCTGAAGGCTCTGGTCAATACTCGTCATCCAGCTCTGAATTTCGGGCGTCGATATTGCTTCAACGTCATCGCGTCTTTGGCTCGGCGCTTGAGGAGCAGGAGCGGGTGCGGCTGCGCGCGCGCCTGCAGGCGGCGGGGAGCGAGCGCACCTACTTCTCGGGCTGAAGGGGCTATCCTCCATTGTGTGATTAGGTTATTCACTTGTTAATAACTAGTCATCTTCACAAATCCACCTTACATAAAACAAAACGATGACTCAGTTTGCTCTACTGCCGGCTATTTACAAAAACTAGGTCACAATTACGCAAGTGATTATTTGTTTATATTAAATTATTGTTCGATACGTCCACTCACTACGATCGTCAAGTATTATCAAACGTCATATTTCTGTGTTGTATGTAGGTGTCCTATATAATTCGACGTTTGGGATATTTGTACCTAGTGTTCAAATCACTGACGTAATACGTCAGTGGTTCAAATGCGTCTTTTAAATGAAGTGTGAATCATGTGAATTTTCAGCCACCATGTTGCTATAAAATTACAGTTTGCGTTCAGTTTTTTTTTTTTTTTGATAATGGCCTCTCGCAGCTAACGACTCTAGAAAGCCTTAGCTACTTAACCGGACTTGCCTGTGGTGGCCTAGGTGAATTTAAGGCCCCCAGCCAAGGCTATATAAAATATACTAAAACTCCGCTCGCTGAGGGCACCCCCTGTGGGGTACGGACCTCGACTCAGCGGCATCGTTTGGGGGAGGGCAGCAAGGGACTGGCTGGGTCATGTTTCCATTATTTGGGGAGTTTAAAGCTAAAGGCTTGTAACGTAACGTTTTACAGGGGGAGCCTGTAAAATGTGAGGTCACATATAGCACTCACCTACTTAGGAGGGGAATGCGTACTAAAAGGGAAAAGGACAAATAAATAGTATAAAGATTTAATGATTACAAAACTTAAGAACAGATGATGAAAGAAAAGGATGAGTGGACGTGAGATGGAAATGAAAATCTTCGTTGAAAGATCCGGAGGACTGGAGGGTCCGTTGAAGAACCGGAGGACCAGCAGGGTCCGTTGAAGAACCGGAGGACTGGAGGGTCGTCACTCTTCAATGGGCTGGAGAGGATGGGCCGAGTAACGTCTTCCTCCCAGGCTCGTTCAGCCCAGGCATCAAGGTGTCCTTTAAAGGCGGCAAGGAGAGAGGCCGACTTATAAGGTTCGAGGAGGTAAACTTGGAAACGTCCTCCTCTAAGTCTACTCTCAATATAGGAGGGAGGGCGACTTCTCTGTTTCTCAGGAGGCAAACTGTCCTCTCAGTCACTCTTAAGGACTTTTTCCGAGTTGTTGCTTATCTCAGCTCCAAACGTAGACTGACCATTTCTTTACGACGGCTCTAAAATGAAGGCTCGCTTTTATTTTGAATTTGATATGAGTTTCTAGAATTTGATGGAAAAGGAAAAATGGACTTTATGAAGGTCTGATGACAGTTACATATGCGACCTAAAACTCCTAGCTAACTTCAGAATACAAATAAAAAGAAAACTAGGTCTGTCTAAATGACAATGTCATAAAACAAGAAATGTAAACAAAGCATTGAAGATAGCTAATTTGCAGAAAAGCTTAGAAAATACAAATTAAAAAGAATCTAGGAATCAAGTTATGGCTATGCAGCTATGTATTAATTTATCTAGGAAGTTTATAGAGAGTGTAAGTACAAAACAATAAGACACACTACAGGCTCAGCTTCGCGGGCTGGCTCATTTGGCAAAAGACGGGGGGGAGATTTACAGGGTCGTCGCGCTGGACCTCGGCGGCGAGGTCGGAATACGGATCGCGGTCTGTGCTTGTGTTTGTTTAAGGTACTCGTTTCCCTACAACTTTCCTGGAGGAGGGTGATGGGATCGTCAGGATCTATGAGGGTGTGCCGTGGCCGGCGAATCCTACTAATCTGAGAGGGGGTGTATCGGGTAGCCGATGCAATAAGGAAGTTTGGATGCTTGTCCGCGGATTCAATGAAACGCTTAGTAAGTCGTTTCATGAATTGCTGGATAGTCGGAATTTTGAGATCGATATGAAGCCGATCGTTCCTAACGAACCACGGGGCACCCGTGGCCCGACGGAGAAAGCGGTTCTGAAGTGTCTGCATCCTATGGATATGACGTGACTTAGTGTGTGCGAAAGTGGCACACGCATAAGTCATAATCGGACGTATGCACGTAGTGTAAATGCGCAGTTTGCATTTGAGAGATAGTTTGCTGCGTGCATTCAGCATGGAATGGAGCCTGCCGAGAGCGAAGGCGGCACGCGAGCGTACCGACCTTATGTGCTCTGCAAAACTCAGGCGTTGGTCTAGGATGACACCAAGATATTTAGCTCGCTTTTCCCAAGGGATCGGCTTACCAAACATGGTGATAGGATCAGGATGATGGGAGATTCTCGTCCACGATTTGCGGAACAAGACCGCCTGGCTTTTTTGCGGGTTTACCTCAATCCTCCACCTCCGAAACCACAGGGCTAAGTCAGTGGCGGATTTTTGGAGGTTTCGGGCAATGGCCGTAGGGCTCCTGCAGTAAATGGCCGTATCATCGGCAAATAGCGCTAACTGCGTCTTGGGGGACTTGGGAATGTCGCTGGTGAATAGCGTGAAAATTAGAGGCGAGAGCACGCCGCCTTGCGGTACGCCTGCTCGGATAGGACGAGGGGAAGAAAGCGCCCCTTCGATGCGATACCGAAAGGTGCGGTTCGACAAATAGTCTCGTAAGATGAGCACGAGACGATCTGGCACACCGAGGCGATACAACTTGTATATCAGACCGTTGTGCCAGACCTTGTCGAAGGCTTTCGCAATGTCGAAGAAAAGGCTTCCCGTCATAATGCCGCGCTGAAAACGGTCATTGATGTGCTCAGTGATGCGGTACACCTGTTGGACACAAGAGTGGTTGGATCTGAAGCCAAACTGCTCTTGAGGAATGAGACTCTTGCGCTCCGCATAATCTTTGAGACGCTTATAAATAAGCCTCTCGTAGATCTTGCCGAGCGCTTTGAGCAGACTGATAGGACGGTAGGAAGAAGGAGATGATTTGGGCTTGCCCGGCTTGGGAATACCGATAACAGTAGCCTCTTTCCACTCTTGTGGAAACATGTTGTTTGCTAGAGCGCCATTGAAGATGGCGGTCAGCAACAGGATAAGAGCGTCAGGAAAGAGACGGAACACCCTGTTGGTGATTCCGTCTGACCCAGGTGCTTGAGTATACTTTTGTGCAGGACGGAACTGGTGATAGGACTCTTATTTAACATTATTTGTACTTCAAATCTGTGAATGTCGATCCCGTTGTGTGCCCAGTTAAAGAGAGATTTCAAAATCTTCAGACAAGAATATTCAATCGAGCGAATCCTCATCTTATGAAAGATTTAAAAACTGCTTGTGCTGTATTAAATGCATTTGGAACTCTATTCACTGACCCAGGAAATGCTCAAATAATGTAAAATATAATAAATGAACGTTTATTTTTAGAGAACGAATTAGCGATTATAGCCATGGAGCGCCTGAATTGTTGCAGTATTATACATGTTTCCGAATATAGATGCCTCAAATATTATAATTCCCACGGCTCTCCTTGGAAGAATTGGTGTTGTTTGCGTGTGGCACATGCCAGATCCGTCAAGCTAGATCATACTTTGGAGAACATTTCCGCTTTCAAGGAATGTACTTACTCGAAATAGATCGCGACCAGCTGGATTTGACCAGTTTAGGAGGAGAAAATCCATTTTTGTTAAGAGCAAAAATAAAATCCCATGATCACAATATATTTTGTTTTCATAGCCGTTGGAAGGGAACAGCAAGGTCAGAGCTCCATCATCGGCGACTGTTGTAACTGTGTCGCTTACGCTCGACACGAAGGAACAACCCTCCCTGCGGTATTTCTTGACAATGTATTGTTAACATTAGAATAGAAGTTTTATGAATACTATGGTTGCATTTTTTACCTATTCTATTTAATTATTCATATTATGTTGACTTTATTTTAATGGATTCTTAATATTAATAAAAACATGAAAACAACTAAACCTAACTATATAGGTACAAATAAATATACAAAAACAAGATATGCTTAGGCGTCGAAGAATTCCTCCGCATCGTCGTCATCCGGAAACGTGCCCAGAAGACTGGCAGCATTGCCACGTTGAATGGTAATGCTAATTCTTTGAGCAAAGAACGAGCCAGCCCTCTGGTCACGCAAAGTGTCGATTAGTCGACGAGATATTTCCATAAAAAGGAGACGCGCACTCGGACCCCATGACCCAAGCGTTTCGACCCCAAACGGCTCAAAACTGTAATTACCGATAAGGTTACAGTATTTGCGCCGCTTGAGGGCCTCAGCAGCCGCAGCGGCAGCGCCGGCACAACCACCGTACCTACTTGGAACATGTGATGGCGCAAGGGTGTCGAACTGTCGACGCATGTTGCATCCCACACCAGAGGCCTACCCATCTTCCACGGCACCAATGTCATACCATCTGGTCTCTTCCCATCGTCACGTACCAAGCCACTAATACTGCCGGTATGCCGGCGGTGACAAGAGCCCGACGAATAATATCGTTGATGCTAGCATGTCGAGCTATGTGGCCTGCGCTCTTGCAGCAGGAAAGGCCATGGTGTCCGAGGCTGTCGACAGCAACTCCGCAATGACACCGATGCGGAGCAACACAAGGTGCGCCCAAGCGGAGACAGACCGCGATCCGAAACGATGCGTCGTCCATCATAGTACCTATGGTGGATGACGGGAGTGCTTGAAGCCACAAACCCGACTCCCACTCTCCCACAGCCAACAGACGCGCGATTACTCACTATCTTTTGTCCTGTTGACGACCATCTTGTGGGTGGGTCATGGACCATCTTGGATACAGATTCAAATCCCGCTAAAGGAACGTTATTACTATTAGAAGTGACGTCATAGCAACTGGATAGCCTAAAATCATTCAAAATCTTCTTACCTATATTTGCCGTTTCCTTATCTCAACTTAGAACACCTTGCTGTAACATCTACTATTATCTCAAAAATCTTTCTATAATTATTAAAGTACAATCTATACACTTTATCTGATTGAAATGTATGACTTATAAGGGTTTTCCTTTAGTTACAAAATATGTAGGTATCTCTAAGAATTATTTTTGGTGTTCCATTTTGAGGTTATGTTTAAATCAATTAAATAACCCCAAGTCTAATGTATGGCTTACCATTACATATTCTGTTATACTCTATTGTAGTATTCAAATCCATATATTCATTCTATGAAACGCTAAGCCTTTATGTGGTACTGAAAATACATGGGTTTCTGCCAATCTCCTTTAGGTACCACTTTCCATTTCAATGTTTGCAACAATGGATCAATATAAATTTTATTACAAAGGTCTGCAAAAAAAAAAAATTGAAAAGTTTTTTTTATCAATTATGTTTCGGTGTTATTGTCTTAAAAAATATATAAAACTGCAATCATGTGATGTACCTATATCACGTCATTATTACCAGAATCTAGTTTTGTTTAGTGTTTGGAGAGAAATAACTGCAAGTCAAAAATGATCAAGAATCCAAGATGTTCTTTTTTTACATATAAAATACAAAAGTGTAAAATAAAATGAAAACAATAAACAACGATTCTTTTTTTAAACAACGTTTTTGCGTTTTGTTTTGATTTGTTAATTTTCTAGCTACCTACATAACATGCAGCCTTCACAGACGTTCAAACGGCCTTATTCTTGATTGAAAGTATATCTATACTCGGGCGTCGGGGGCCACCTGGTGACCTCCGGCCACCGTAGGCACGGGCCTGTGGACGGCGAGCTATGGGTGGCTCGCCGTCCGTCCGTCTAGTGACGACAGGCCGTGTCGACGGCGCGTTAGTGTTCCACGCGCGCCTCAAAGAGAGTCAGCAACACAGAGGGGCCCAAAAGGGCCGACGCCTGCCGGAGTCGCGGGATTATTCGCAAGAGACACCGTGGCTCCGGAACACAAAGGGCAATGAAGGAACATGGATGGGTTTTAGTCAGTAGAAGTCTGACACTCCCTCCCGCTACACCCAGAGCGGGAGGAGTCATTGGATGACTTCCCATCCCTAAAAAAAAAAAAAAAAAAGTATATCTATACTAATATTATAAAGCAGAAGAGTTTGTTTGTTTGTTTGGTTGAACGCGCTAATCTCAGGAACTACTGGTCCGATTTGAAACATTCTTTCAGTTTTAGATAGCCCATTTAACGAGGAAGGTTATAGGCTATATATCATCACGCTTAAGACCAACAGGAGCGGAGCAGTAATGAAAAATGTTACGCAGACGACGTTGCACGGGTCAGCTAGTGTAATAATATAATATAGATAGGGATTTTTACGTGACGCAAAAAATAAAGTTCGTATTTACATTATATTATAGTTCAACATTTACCTTTTAAAAAAATACCTGGTTTTAAAAAATAACTTAAAGCTGAGTGTTAGTAAAAATCATAATCTTGTACGACCCTCAAAGTATAACTATAACTATCTCTGGTACAATACTTGTAATCTCTTTCCGAGATTCCACTCGTGCAGATGATAGTCAGTCAATCACATCTCAAATCGAACATGAGTTCGATTATTCAAAAATTTGTAATTTTAGTGAATTACAAGTGAATTTCAACATGTAGGTAGTAACGTTCGATTTTTTTTTTTTTTTTTTTTTGATAGTGGCCTCTCGCAGCTAACGACTCTAGAGAGCCTCAGCTACTTAACCGGACTTGCCTGTGGTGGCCTAGGTGAATTTAAGGCCCCCAGCCAAGGCTATATAAAATATACTAAAACTCCGCTCGCTGAGGGCACCCCCTGTGGGGTACGGACCTCGACTCAGCGGCATCGTTTGGGGGAGGGCAGCAAGGGACTGGCTGGGTCATATTTCCATTATTTGGGGAGTTTAAAGCTATAGGCTCAGCTTCGCGGGCTGGCTCATTTGGCAAAAGACGGGGGGGAGAATTACTGGGTCGTCGCGCTGGACCTCGACGGCGAGGTCGGAATACGGATCGCGGTCTGTGCTTGTGTTTATTTAAAGTACTCGTTTCCCTACAACTTTCTTGGAGGAGGGTGATGGGATCATCGGGATCTGTAAGGGTGTGCCGTGGCCGGCGAATCCTACTAATCTGAGAGGGGGTGTATCGGGAAGCCGATGCAATAAGAAAGTTTGAATGCTTGTCCGCAGATTCGATGAAACGCTTAGTAAGTCGTTTCATGAATTGCTGGATAGTCGGAATTTTGAGATCGATATGAAGCCGATCGTTCCTAACGAACCACGGGGCACCCGTGGCCCGACGGAGAAAGCGGTTCTGAAGTGACTGCATCCTATGGATATGACGTGGCTTAGTGTGTGCGAAAGTGGCACACGCATAAGTCATAATCGGACGTATGCACGTAGTGTAAATGCGCAGTTTGCATTTGAGAGATAACTTGCTGCGTGCATTCAGCATGGAATGGAGCCTACCGAGAGCGAAGGCGGCACGCGAGCGTACCGACCTTATGTGCTCTGCAAAATTCAGGCGTTGATCTAGTATAGTAACGTTCGATTCTGGTTGGCCACACTTATACTCGGCGTTGTAACGAAACCATATCGCGATCTAACTCGACGGCAACGCCATCTATCGAGCTAAGGGATAACTACCGGAATGGAATTTCATGCTCGGCGGGCACGCCCTTGGTGTCTGGTCTGTCTGGAGGCATTAAGTTTAGTTTAAATTGTTTTTATGCTTGAGTTGTTTCATTACGATGCCATGGAGGAGTGTGCTAGCTTACAAGTGTCAAATGAGTTTAGTTTTTTAGGTTGTATGTGTTAGCCATGTTTTATTATTTTTGTTTGTAATAATACTTTGCATAATTTTGTATAAATGCAAGTTCTTCTAACGCAACAGACAGATGTGTTGCTGAGGAGTCTGTTGGCCACTTCTTCTCCACAGCTAAAACACTAGGAAGTGGTGATGGGGGACTGTCTTCTTGTAGACGTTGACGTTCAAAAAGTGCTGGCACTCAGCCTAATTTGAATAAAATAAATGACATTATTGTTTTTTAATTTTTTAATTTTGTATCTTACCTATTAGGCCACATGTTTGACCACTATCTCACCTGAAGGTAAACGATGATACGGTCGAAGATGGAGCACGCCTGTCTAGAAGTAATCTATTCACTCATGACTTAAAACTACTCTCCATAGGAAACCAATACGAACCGTGCACTAATTTCTGACGGTTCATAAGTGCCCATACAGGCCTATCTATACTAATATTATAAAGCAGAAGAGTTTGTTTGTTTGTTTGTTTGGTTGGTTGAACACGCAAATCTCAGGAACTACTGGTCCGATTTGAGAAATTATTTCAATGTTAGATAGCCCATTTATCGAGGAAGGCTATAGGCATATCATCGTGCTAAGACTAATAGGAGCCGAGCATTAATGGAAGATGTGACGCAGACGAAGTTGCGCAGGTCAGCTATATTTTTTGATAAATAAAACACAAGATAATTTTGTCGTATTTATTAGCATATAAAGTACCTACATTTACAAGTGCTAGAGCTGAGTGCAGGCTGATTCGTATCACGCAAACTCTAGTTTAAGCTTATGAACGAAATCCATTATTTCTACCATTTTTTTAAATTTTGTTTCGAATAGGGAATATGAATGAACAAAATATTTTATTTAATACCGTTTATCTAAAAATATAATAGTAACAAAAACATAATAGTAACAGTGAAAATAGAATCAAAACTGCTCGAAAAATAACGAGATATAATTATTTTCAACAAATGTATCTGTCCCTCTCACGAAAACGCTGTTTTCTATGGCAGCTGTATAGGCGTCATGGACTTTGACGTCAAAGTCCATATCGAACTTCTCTTTCTAATTGAAGGTTTTAGAACTTCACTGCTGATGAAATAATTCATGATTGTTTACTCGAGCCAATAAATATTTTATTTTGAAAAAAAAAAAAAATACATGCATATTCCCATAATACCAAATAAAAGACTTAAAATTGATAACATTATATAGGTATGCGTTACAGAGAGTAAGTCCCGCAAACCTCCGTTGAAAAGCAAGAATCCTCAACCGAACGGTTGCTGTATCCGGTGGGCAATTTTCCGATAGTTGATATTCGGACCTTTTTTTTGGGACAAGTCCGCCACACATTCACAACCACTGCAACTCCTGAAAGCCAGAATCAACAGTGGCGACCACCAGAAAAACGCCGAGCCAAGGAAACCCGACGAGTTCCGGAGAAACGATTCAACAGTTTTGGATCCCGCAACAATCAGAAGAGTACAGCGGAGGAGTAGGAAAAAATAAATAAAACTGTTGTTTATGTTCAAATTACACGGATAACTCTGATACCGCGATAACACTAATAAAACTGAAATTTCGCGAAATATCAAATCAGCCTGTTTCATACGCTCGATAATATTTACAAACTCACAAGGAGAGATACCAGATTCCACCTGAATCTTACTATAAAATTTTATCTGTTTCTATTATACAAAAAATATATACTTAAATTTACTTTTTGTGATTTGATAAACTATTTCAAATTCTTAACTCAAAAATAGTTGAAATAATTAGTTATTTTGTTTTGTTTTTTAGGCAGCTAGGTTTTGACCGCCAGCTACGCCTACATTAAACGTCTTTACTATGCCAATGAAACTTGCTAACGTTATGCAAAGTGTTTTTTGCCCTTATTCAGGTCAGCCTATTCTAGTGACAAGTTTCATCAAAATATGTTAAGCAGTTTAGACGTACAAACTTTAGATATAGACACTTCCGCATTTATAATATTTTTAGAAAGTTCAACACGGTTACCTATATTACATGTTTAGAGGTGGAATCCGGTGTAAAACTAAAAATAAATACTTAGTTAATTTTATAATCCGACAATTATGGCTGGATACTCTACGAAAAACACATCGATCGTGTATTTTAACAGCATAGCCTTTTACGTATAAAATAAATAAAATATCAAACAGATTCTGCCCGCGTTATGGTTTATTTCGTTGTTATTTAAACTCAAAATTCTATGTATTACATTTAAAAGTCACTTTAATGTGCTATAATGAGAACAAGGCATAACATCATTTAGGGTAGGTACTCATGAGGTGTACTTACCTAAAGTAAATTTCTCCAGTTATATTTAAGTGTAATTAAATAGGAGCCCGGATTCTGTATTGCCAAGTACGAGTTGAACTCGTACTCGAATAGTTTCATAAACATAATGTTCGCGTTTCTAGTATGGGGCATGTAATTGTACTTTAACTATTTGATTTTACGGAGACAATAAAAATACACACTCGGTAGAAATTTTAACGCACTATTTATGGTTCATGAGTTACAGACAAACGGACGGACCACGGAGACTTTAAATTGGGTCCCGTTGGCACCCTTCGTGCACGGAACCCTTAAAATATTTGGCAAATAAAAAAAATTATTGATTGATTGACGAAACCTTGTATAATGTCACCGGAAAATAGCAGACTCCGTCCGTCCGTTGAATTTGAATTTGAATTAGATTGTAATAAATCTTGATTAAATTATCATCAATCCCATCCAAATTCATTAGTTTCCAATAATTCCGTGTCTTATAAAAAAAAGTTTACAATTTCACGCGATATTTTACAATCTTACGGAGTTCGCCATTTTCCGGTGAATATAAATCTGATAATACAGGCAGATTCTATTTCCATGTATAATTTGTAAACTAGAAATACTAATTGTGTATGTAAATAATAATATAAATATTATTTATTGTTTGGTTTTTCGTACTAAAACTAAGATTATCTGTTTATTGCTAAAATAAATTAATATAACGTATATGGGGATGTTTTAATAAATATGTATTTCATATAATTAAGTACTACTACTCATGACCACATTTTTATTTATTTATTGCACAAAAGAAATGGTATTTAGGAGAATACTTAACTTTTTAAATCGGGTTTTATTTGAAATTTCCTTTTTTATGTTATTGCATGAGTGCTCTGGAAAACCAGAGGTGTGAAAACTGTTTCGATTTTTTTTAGGTAAAATATTTTTGCTTGTTAGAACTATTATTGATACCCAAACTACCAACACTTTAAAATCGCCATTTGTATTGCGACTTCAGCTTGTACGTCAAAAATAGAAATCCTCAAAACCGTATCTTGACTAAAGTTACAAAAAAGACTAAAAACAGTACAATTTGGAAAAAAAATACAAAACAAATTCGATTTTACCTTGCCTGAAGATGGTGGGAGAGTGTCTAAATGCCGACAAAAATAAATAAAATAACGCTAAACAAATACATAACTTAAAACTAAACAAGTTGTTTTGTAAATATTTACATTGCGGCGTAGTCGACTGCGAGCCGAATACCGTGCATAAACATAGTAATAATTTAAAATAAATAATATTTAAATGCAGATATACAGTCATTTTATATTATAGTAAGTTCTAAATCTATAGAGACGTACCTTCCTTATGGACTCATTCAATTGGTTACGAATTTATAATGCAATAATTTAAAAAAAGTTTCAAACAATATTAAGTATTTTGTAAAGGAAAGTAACGTCTTTCAGAAAACAAATGCAGTTGAATATTCCAAGAGGAAGCATCAATTTTTAAAAAAGCTGTTGTTTTTTTTCATACCTTTTATGTTTATAACTGTGGCTATACCAACATTTATTAATATAATCGAGAAAGGATCTGTCTCTATAAATATTTTTTAATAAAACCGGCATGACTTAGTTGCCATACAAAAATATCAACAAAAACATCATCACACATCAAAATTTCTAACTGAGCAAAAAGTGTGAGTTTAAATTAAACTCAAAATCTAACTCAAATTGAATGTGTTAAATTCAAATCGAACATTTACCCCCGGTTTCCGGAAAGAAAATTTTCGACGTGTCACAAATTCAAACGCCAGTGAAGACCGCAAGAGTCACATTAATTTTCGTCCAAGAAAAGGGGGCACACATGATTTTGCATCTAAAACACACCCAAATCCATTTTTTTTTTAATATAAAGGCTTGAACACTAGCTAATTCAGCTTGATACCCGAGCCTTACTTTCGAAACCCTAAATTGAAAGCACAGTACTATAGATTATTGACGGAGATGATTTGGTTGATCCAGCCGATGAATGAGGACACCTTCACGTAGACTCCTGGTACGTCTTGCCGGCCGCAGCCGAAGCCCCAGGAGACAAGTCCTACCAGCTCATAGAACCCGTCGTCTTGGCAGACTAGGGGACCTCCTCCGTCGCCCTGTAAATATGAAAAGTCAATGATAATCAGCTCGGTCATCGATCACGGCGACCAATATCTCCTGAGATGTTATACTGCACACAAGTGTATGTACAACACAGGTGTATCCTTTGAACTATTTTTTCAAACTTCGTGTACAGTAGCAAATCAAGCTGTTGCGGAATTTGTTCGAAAGAGTCACCGCGGCCCTGGAACGCAAAGGGCACTAAGAGGAACGCGGATGGGTTTTAGTCAGTAAGAGTCTGACACTCCCATCTGCTCCGCCCAGAGCGGGAGGAGTCATTTGATGATTTCCGATCCTTAAAAAAAAAGCTCATCAAACTACCCGAATTAACAATCAACTTTGAACCTTAAAACTTTTAGCATAAAGTTGAAAATTTATTGAAGATATTTGAGATTGTTGTAGCTTGTGCTGGCGTACAAACGAACAGTGGAGAACTTAGTCTGCGTTTCCACGTTATGTGCGTAGTGAGGAATGTGTTTGATTAAAACCAATAGAATCCTTAATTTATGTGTATAGACTCATTCTCTTTTGTTTGCATTGTATAATTTTACTCAAAAATTATTTCTTAACGAATGTAACCATGATTTTGTAAACAATGACAACTGGTTTAAAAGTGTCCGTGGAGTTTCTTGCACGTTCTTCTCCACAGGACCTACTCTTTGGAACGTGCAATCTGCCGCGCTGGAGATAGGGTTGGAGATAGGACACCCAGTGTTATGTTGCAGAACAACCTGCTGCTCTTGTCGCTAGCGCGGCAGGATTAGCTTCATCTATTTGGACTGACAGACCTTGACGACTATTCAAAAGTGCCTGTAACTGGTCTATTTGAAATAAAGGTTTTTTTTTATTCGAAACGGGGAAACTCTTGGCCCAAATCTCACCTGATGGAAAGTGATGATTAGGCCGAATATGGAAGCGAGTTTCACCCGGAATCCTCTTACACAGAGGAACTGGCTATCATACCTCTAACTGCCGGAACACAACAATGCTGTTAACATTGTTGTTATGGCGACAGACTTAGACATGATGCCCCCGCTGGGAATCGAACCTCTGGATTTTGTATTTGTATTTTACCTAGTCTCGCTCAGTGTAAGCAATCGATCGCAAAATCAAATTTCCAATGGATTTGAACATAAATACTACAGCCCAAATATCAACCATTGAGCTGTTGCCAACCAGACTTCCGAAATCCTCCCTTTTCTAGAGGTTGGCGGGACTTTTCACCCTGTTCTCCATACCTAGTGCGCAGACACGTCATAAATGTATCGGCTACTAACCTGACAAGCATCATTGCCGGACTCCCCTCCAGCACAGAAGGAGCTGGCGGGCAGGATGAAGATCTTCTCTGTGACCGCGTTAACCTTGCGGATGCACTCGGCGTCGCTCACGATCGGCAGCTCAGCCTCGCGCACGCGCAGGGGAATGGGACCCGCTGCGAATTGAGGAGATTAGGGATTAGACTTTGAAGAGATTAGGGCAGACAGAGAGTTCCACTCCTTTGCTGTGTGCATTATAAAAGACGTTTGGAAACGTTTAGTGCGAATTCGTGCAATAGCAACACTCACTCTCTCCCATGTAGCCGTAACCGGTGACAGTGCAGCGCTTGCCGGCCGCGTGGCTCACTCCTCGCGCAGGGAGACACACCAGGCACACTCCTGTAAGACGATAGACATAATTAGATCATACATTGCGATAACACCGTCGAATGTGTCACCCAATGTAATGTTATCTTCATATATCTTTTCTATAATTTAGCTATTTCAGTGCTTGTCCTCGGCTTGACCTTTCGGAGATTACCTATCACTTACCAAACGTTACACACATGTACTTACGTTCTCCATTCACTGCGCGCAAGGATGTGCAAGGGGGAATCGAGAGGCGCGCGGGACGCGCGGGGCGCCCGGCTAGCGCGGGCGACGGCGTTGTCTACCGCGCTCTTCAGTACGCTATTATTTACCTAGTGTGCACACGTGTATTTGTTAGTGCAAACGCTGTTGTAGCGTTCGTGTTATTGTGTTGGATTACCGTTTCTCTACACGTAAATGGTAAGTCTAGTGCATATAGTAATATTTGTTTTGTGTTTTATTGTGTGTTTAGGAAGTGCAAAGCATCATGCAGATTGAAAGTACTCGCTCGCTTACAGCAGCAGTCAACTTAATAAAATACCTTTCAGGGTTCGCCCACGGCAACTTTTTGAAAGGTGCTTTTTAGCCAAATGCACTTACAGTCATTGGCGATATTTCGCCAGGCGCCAGCCTTCGGCTCGCCAGGCGTAGCCTTCGGCTCGATAAGCGGAGCCGTCGGCTCGATATGTGGAGCCGTCGGCTCGTTATGTGGAGCCGTCGGCTTGATATGGGGAGCCGTCGGCTCGATAAGCGGAGCCGTCGGCTCGAGAAGCGGAGCCGTCGGCTCGATATGTGGAGCCGTCGGCTCGATATGTGGAGCCGTCGTCTCGATATGTGGAGCCGTCGGCTCGATATGTGGAGCCGTCGGCTCGATATGGGGAGCCGTCCGCTCATTATGTGCAGTCATCGACTCGCAATCTGGAGCTGTCGTCTTTATATAAGCATCCATTTAAATGTGTAGAGCCGTCTCTTGTCTGTTAAAAGAAGGGGGGGGGGGGGGGCGTGTACATTAGTTGAGCCTCAAACCCCAAGAAGACTAATGCTTAAAAAAAAAAAAAAAAATAGCTGTTCACATTAAAATAGGCGAATGCGGTTACTGTGATGCATGATCATTTTTCTTGTCATTTAAGCTTCCGCTTAACTTAGCTGGCTGGTGATGGTCTTTTTTTTTCATACTTTTTCTAGATGGCTCAAGGAGGTGTTTTTGTCACCCTTGGCGAACTCCTTGAAGTACCGGCAGATACAGAACGGGAAAACCTTATCCTGGAAAAGTTGAAGCTGCTGGCTCAGGAACACTTGCCGGAAGGTTGGGCAGACTGGAAGGTAATTAAAGCAACCAAAGAAGAAGTTTTTGGGGACCGTCTAGATCCCCAGCTCCTCAATAAGCTAAGATTTGCTCTACCAACTATTGGTCTTGTTAGAGCATTTGATCCGGAGATAGACCACCTATCGGAGAAAGGGTTTCGAGAACTGAAGATTAAGCTGCTAGATTGGGAGTTCACTCGAGCACTCATAATGAGCCCACCAGCCGTGTCAAACCGAATAAGGGGTTCTGCGGTACAGACTGAAATTTTTAACAAGGCTCTTAATCCTTTAAAACATTTGTTACTTTCGAGATCTCAAGCAGATGCTATCCTTTCGGGAGAGATAGATTCGGGAGATGATCGAGCTCGTAGAAGAAGAAGCAATTCATCTTCATTGTCATCCCAACCTAAGCCGAAAAGGTCAAAGGTGGATGTGCTAGAGAAACGTATGGAGGATATGTTTGCAGTTTTAATGGACAAGATCGAGTCACTAAAAACGCCAAATCCCCGTGAAGCAGAGCTTTCTGATAATTATTCTGACTGTGAAAGCGGGCTGTCTGGTTCAGTAGTATCCGACAATGAATCCCTAGCCACTGATACTACTTGGAGAGCCCCGCGACTCGATTCTGAATTAGCCTCACCGAATCATTGTGACAATAGCGACCTAACTTCGAGAGAGCTGGAATTCCTACCTCAAGTCAAAGAGGCAGAACCACTTATTCCAGAACCTAATCCAGAGATAAAAAATGAAGGGATAGAGTGCCAGAAATTAGGTACTGCTGGCTGGAATAGGATAAGATACAAAGAGGTAGAGAAGTCCTTACATGCGGCTCCTGTTTTTAGCGCATTAAAAATTAACACCGAGCTGGGAGACCAAGCGAGCCACGCTTCCCCTCTATTCGCAAAACAAGAAGGAATGTTGGGTACTATCACCCATGGCCTCCTCCTCCAAAGGAAGGCACTTGCAGAAGATTTAAGGAGAATTGCAAGGAATTGCCCAACCGCAGCCGAAGAGGTGAGGAAGGTGTTAGCAGAAAACTCCCCGTTTAGATCGGTTACTGATAATCTTCTTCAATTTGTATGTGCGCACCGAGCCGAGATGATTGATTTTAGGCGTAAGACCTTTAAACCAAGAAATGATATTCTGAACTTGTCATTACATCAAATCCCTCCATCGGCGACCCACTTATTTGAGGAGAAGGCGTTATCAATTTTCCTGAAGGATAACGGTGGCGTTACGCGTATTTTTCCCTCTAAATTCGGCAGATTTCCAGAAAAGAGAGAGGGAGAAAAGGAGTTATTTCGGAGGCCGTCTGCATCTTCACGGGCTGCTAAGCCAAAACATCTCGCTTGGCGAACGCGATCATCGGCCCTTACCCAGACCAACACAACCAACTCTTCTCGAACATCCTTTCGTAAATCGACTTCGGCCAACCCACGTGCTAGACAACACTCAAACGGTAACCATCAAGCAACCAAGCGTGGCGATAATCGCCAACAAAGAGGTCGCAAATTTTGACTATTTTCAAGGGGGGCAATTGAAGAACTTCCTACAAAAATGGAGGTCGCTGGGAGCTCCAGCCCCTGTCTTAAATATAATATCAGGTTACGCAATACCATTCGTAAAAAAACCACCTTCAGTTCCCCTAACAGATCAGCAGTTAAGAAAATTTGTGACAGAGCCCTCTATAATTATGACCAGGGAAATAGAGTCTCTAAGAAGGTCAGGCGTTATAGAAAAGTCAGATGTCAGGACAGGATTTTTGTCACGAATTTTCTTAATTCCAAAGTCGAACGGAAAAGTAAGACAAATTTTCGACCTTCGCCGTTTAAACAAGCACCTCAACCCGCGAAAATTCCGTCTCATAAACCAATCTCAGGTACCCAAATTTCTTCAAGACGGGGACTACATGGGGAAGTTAGATATAAGTCAAGCGTATTTTCACATTCCTATAAAGGAGAGCCACCGACGGTACCTTTGTTTCGCATACAAGGACGAACTTTTTCAAATGACGTCCCTCCCGTTCGGTTTGTCCAGCGCCCCATTGGCATTCTCTCGGGTCAGCAACTGGGTAGCGAGTGTTTTAAGAAAAGAAGGGATTCGAGTTATAGTCTATTTAGACGATTTTCTGTTGGCGCATCAGAACCCCCAAGTTTTAAAAAGTCAAATTGCCTACACCATAGATCTCCTTCAGAGTCTCGGGTGGTGCGTAAATCTAGGAAAATCGATTACAACGGTGACGCAGGAGATAGAATTTTTAGGTATTGTGTGGGACACAAAACAAAATCAGAAGAGGTTACCCGTCGAAAAGATAAGGGTGTTAGAAAAGGTTTTAAAGAGTCACCAAGATCGAGGTACGTGGTCGTGGAAAACAGGCATGTCCCTCATAGGAAGGTTGGGTTTCGCATCGTTCGTAACTCCCATGGGCCGTCTAAATACAAGGCACATACAAAGGGCAAGTCGGAAACTTCCAGAAGACCGTCCACGTCTGATGATAGCAATGCCCATGGAAGCTCTCAGAGATTGCCTATGGTGGGCCGAGAACTTAAAAAAACCAACCAGTCTTTTCATTCCTCAACCAACTCTATTCGTAACTACAGATGCATCCGACGCAGGATGGGGCATACAACTAGGGGATTTTCACCTGTCGGGTCTGTGGGAAGGCATCCAAGTAGACTGGCATATAAACGAGAAGGAGCTCTTCGCAGTTTACATGGCTCTGTCAAAGTTCAGGAACGTAGTAGTACAGCAATCTGTAATGGTACAATCCGACAACAAGACAGTGGTTTCATACATCCGAAACCAAGGGGGTACAAGGTCGGTTCGACTTTTAGAAGCAACAAGGAAATTATTGAATCTGGTGGTAAGGTTGGAAGTGACTCTTCACGTCTTTTACCTACCAGGTCGATACAACTCAATTGCAGATTGTCTGTCGAGAGGGAAACCACTTCCAGACTGGCATCTCAGCGACGAGATAGCCCAAAGGATTTTTCTAAAATGGGGAGTACCCCAGATAGATTTATTCGCTACAGCCCAGTCGAAAGTGGTTCCGAAATATGTGTCGATAGACTCGAGCGATCCCCAGGCTTGCTTTACAAATGCATTCAGCCAACAGTGGAAATTCAGCCTAGCTTGGGTGTTTCCACCACCACCATTAGTACCCAGGGTGCTTCAGCATCTGAACAAGTCTGTGGGGATATTCCTAGTAGTGGTGCCCCGATGGGAAAAGGTATTTTGGAGGGGCGATCTCAAACGCAGAGCGATGGAAGCTCCCTTTCAAATATTCAATACAGACCTTCATTTAATCGACATGTCCACCAACTGTCCTCCTCCGATGGCGAAAGATCTCATTTTAGAGGTTTGGAAGATACGGGGTGGACTGATCTAGCAGTAGGTTTAGACCCCGCAGACGTCGCTCTGCTCCATTCAGCTTGGCGTAATTCCACGTGGCGGACGTACGCATCTGCTTGGAAACAATGGGTGGCTTGGTGTAGACAGAGCAAGGTAAAGCCGAATAATCCTAACCCACAACATATTGCGTCTTACCTTGGTTACTTGTCACGAGTTAAGAAGTTAGCTTATTCAACTATATTAGTTCATAAATCAGTGGTGGTTACCTTAGCAAATCCGTTGCTTGGGCAAAGTTTATCGTCCCATCCTCTAATCACAACAATGCTTAAGGCTCTAAGTAATAATAACTGTTCTACGAGGGGGACAGCTCGTTCCAGGATATGGAATATTCAAGACTTGGTGCAGTGGCTCAGGGCTCATGTACCATTACCTGACAGTATCTTTCAGATTTCTAGACATGTCGCTTTACTTTTACTGATAGCTTCGGGGCGTCGAGTTCACGATTTAACTCTTTTACATATTGACAAAGATCATTGTGAAATCACAGACACATCGGTAATATTTTGGCCTAGTTTTGGGTCCAAGTCTGATAGTGCAAGGCACCGCCAATCCGGCTGGCAGTTGGGTTGTTCTGGAGATCCAGCTCTGAGTCTTGTCATATGGATAAAATGCCTGATCAATGTCTCAGCAGATAGAAGAAAGGCACGTGAAGATTTGTCTAATTTGTTTATTAGTACCCGAGGTATAGTAAAACCTGCTTCGAGAGCGGTTATTGCGGGATGGCTTAAGGCACCTTTTGCAGATCTCGGTATAAATTGTAGTCCAGGGTCAATTCGCTCGGCCGTTGCGTCCTATAATTATCAGCAAAATGTTCCGCTAGATCAGATATTGCAACAGGGGAACTGGAAGGGTTCAGAGAACTTCTTTAAACACTATTGTAAACCTGTAGAAAAGCCTCGCGACGCTAACGCTGCAGTATTAAACGGTTCTTTTAAAGCTGTGTAGCAAGGTGTTTGGATTGTAATTGATTACGTTATAGTAAACTGTGATTTGTAAACAGAGTTTGTAGACAAAGTTCCATATTATTGAAAAAGCTGATCTCGTTATTATTAAGTTTGAGTGATTTTTGTTTAATTTGATTTCCATATTGTAAGGAAAGGTTCCTTATTACTGTTTTTATTTTGGTGATTACCTTAGCTAAGTGATGCTACAATGTGGTAGAATATAAAATAATTTAGACAAACACACTGTTTATGTTTATTTAAAGCCCTTATCGCCAAGAATGTCTATTACTTTAAGAGTCACAGTACGCTATAGGCGCCGGCAGAAGTCAAACATCTCTCCGAAAGGTCAAGCCGAGGACAAGCACTGAAATAGAACCGTTTTCCACCCCGGAGGGAAGAAAACGATTATTTCAAGTCTTGCCGAGGCTTGACCTGAGTAAGGCCTAGCCGGCATTTCAGAGAAGGTACTGAAGAGCGCGGTAGACAACGCCGTCGCCCGCGCTAGCCGGGCGCCCCGCGCGTCCCGCGCGCCTCTCGATTCCCCCTTGCACATCCTTGCGCGCAGTGAATGGAGAACGTAAGTACATGTGTGTAACGTTTGGTAAGTGATAGGTAATCTCCGAAAGGTCAAGCCTCGGCAAGACTTGAAATAATCGTTTTCTTCCCTCCGGGGTGGAAAACGGTTCTATTTGTTGTCCAATTTTTTTTTAATTACACTTTGCCCCACACTAGGAATTAAACATACAAAGTCACATACACAAATAACCAGACCCGGAACAACTATATGTAGGTCAATATTATAAAGCAGAAGATCTTGTTTGTTTGTATGTTTGTTTGTTTGGTTGAACGCGCTAATCTCAGGAACTACTGGTCCGATTTGAAAATTCTGTCAGTGTTAGATAGCCCATTTATCGAGGAAGGTTATAGGCTATATATCATCACGCTAAGATCAATAGGAGCGGAGCAATAATGGAAAATGTGACGCAGACGAAGTTGCGCGGGTCCGCTAGTGTAAGTCATACAAATATTTGTTCCGTGCGGGATTCGGACCCGCGACACGCAGCGCAGCAGTCCATCGCTCAACCACTGCGCCAACCGTGCCGTCAATATTCTATCTACATTCTATTAATACTTCGGAAATGTCTGCCAAAACTAGGAGATGAATTCTAGATTAAAAACTTTACCTGTAAATTCTCTTCACCAGATTGTTATTAACATGGCGTGGAAGTTAAGAGATAGCACGTTCATATTTTTATTGTGAGGAGATTAGAGAGGTCTGGGACTCCACCCACCTTCTTTAAGCTCAGCCTTGCCGTGCAGCTTGAGCAGCGCGATATCGTTGTCCAGCGTCTGGCTGTTGTGGTTGTGGTGGATGTAGGTGGTGGCCACGCGCAGGGTCTGCGCGCCCGGGGACCCGTACTTGCGCGTCAGGTCGTGGTCACCCACGCGCACGTATATCGCGTCGCCCGACCGAACGATGCTGGAAGTTAATCAATCAATATTACTTTGGCTGTTCAAACTTTCACTTCCACTTCTAATTTCATGAAGTACTTGCGGGTACTCGCCAAAACATAACACGCCACATTGTGTCAACGGCACCCACCAGCCGCGTAATTCAAATATTTTTATGTTTTTTGCAATTTGCCGGTCAGTGTGAAGCTGTATGTTGAACAAAATACAATTCGCGGCCGTAATGCATATTTATTTATAGAATTATACCCATTTTAATTATCAATATAACCCTATAAGTTCATGTAATTCGATTGAATTACTTTTTCACGAAATAACATTCAATCGAGTTCTATGAACTTAGAAGGTTATATTGATGATTCAAATGGATATAATCCTTTAAATAAATGCTTTTTACGATCGCGAACCGTACTTTGTTCAACATACAGTTTCACACTGACCGGCAAATTGCAAAAAATATTAAAGTATTTGAATTTCGCGGGCTACCCTGGAGCTTCCACCTTAAGGTGATTCATACGGGCTGTTCCCTGTAATTTTCCCGCGAGATGGCGTTAAAGTCAACATTTTTAGTTTATTTGGGTTTTTGTATAATTGGAAAATAATTAAGTCGTAGGAGTAGCAGTTGCGGTTACCGGACACTGCGCTCTATCGAATAGGGTCATATCATTGCCACAAAATCCACCCAATTCGACACATAATCCGATTATAACATCTGCTATTGAATATAGTATGGTTGAGCGAGTTGATGAGCGCCACCTGCCAGCACCACTCGCCGCGCTCGCCGTCCTCGCCGCCATCACGTTGAGTTCTGGGACAGCCAGTATGTGTAGCGCGGCAGTATACGTACTTGGTGACGCAGTGCGCGGCGGTGAGCACCCACTGCGTGCCGATGAGCGCGGCGCCGCACAGGTACTGGTTGAGCGAGTTGATGAGCGCCACCTGCCAGCACCACTCGCCGCGCTCGCCGTCCTCGCCGCCATCACGTTGAGTTCTGGGACAGCCAGTATGTGTAGCGCGGCAGTATACGTACTTGGTGACGCAGTGCGCGGCGGTGAGCACCCACTGCGTGCCGATGAGCGCGGCGCCGCACAGGTACTGGTTGAGCGAGTTGATGAGCGCCACCTGCCAGCACCACTCGCCGCGCTCGCCGTCCTCGCCGCCATCACGTTGAGTTCTGGGACAGCCAGTATGTGTAGCGCGGCAGTATACGTACTTGGTGACGCAGTGCGCGGCGGTGAGCACCCACTGCGTGCCGATGAGCGCGGCGCCGCACAGGTACTGGTTGAGCGAGTTGATGAGCGCCACCTGCCAGCACCACTCGCCGCGCTCGCCGTCCTCGCCGCCATCACGTTGAGTTCTGGGACAGCCAGTATGTGTAGCGCGGCAGTATACGTACTTGGTGACGCAGTGCGCGGCGGTGAGCACCCACTGCGTGCCGATGAGCGCGGCGCCGCACAGGTACTGGTTGAGCGAGTTGATGAGCGCCACCTGCCAGCACCACTCGCCGCGCTCGCCGTCCTCGCCGCCATCACGTTGAGTTCTGGGACAGCCAGTATGTGTAGCGCGGCAGTATACGTACTTGGTGACGCAGTGCGCGGCGGTGAGCACCCACTGCGTGCCGATGAGCGCGGCGCCGCACAGGTACTGGTTGAGCGAGTTGATGAGCGCCACCTGCCAGCACCACTCGCCGCGCTCGCCGTCCTCGCCGCCATCACGTTGAGTTCTGGGACAGCCAGTATGTGTAGCGCGGCAGTATACGTACTTGGTGACGCAGTGCGCGGCGGTGAGCACCCACTGCGTGCCGATGAGCGCGGCGCCGCACAGGTACTGGTTGAGCGAGTTGATGAGCGCCACCTGCCAGCACCACTCGCCGCGCTCGCCGTCCTCGCCGCCCATCACGCGGCCGGCGCGGCGCGCTGTGCGGGATGTGGTGCCTGGAACGCGTTCAACACCTAGTTTAGTCTCCCTACCAACATTGCTGAAGTTAACCTTAGCACAGCCGTGAGTCACTCACATGTCATTGTGCATACAGCTAAGGAGTGGAATTCCCTGCCTGAGTCTGTGTTTCCTAGCTACAACCTGGGAGTCTTTAAGTCAAGAGTGAATAGGTTACTTCTAGGCAAGCGTGCTCCACCTTAGACCGCATCATCGCTTAACATCAAGTGAGATAGCGATCAAACGTACCTACGCCTACGAATAATTAAAAAAAAAAACACTTTCTTAGGGTTCCGTAGCCAAATGGCAAAAACGGAATCCTTATTGATTCGTCATGTCTGTCTGTCAGTCTGTCCGCCCGTATGTCACAGCCACTTTTCTCCAAAACTATAAGAAATATGCAGTTGAAACTTTGTAAGTAGATGTATTCTGTGGCCCGCATTAAGATTTTCACACAAAAATAGAAAAAAAGCAATACATTTTGGGGGTCCCCATACTTAGAACTGAAACTCAACATTTTTTTTTTCGCCAAACCCATATGTGTGGGGTATCTATGGATAGGTCTTCGAAAATAATATTGAGGTTTAATATATGAATTAATATCTTTTGTATTGTGTCTGTTACTAACATAGTTTTTAAGTAGTGTGTATTACTAACATCATATGGATCAAGATCTGAAATATTTTTTTTTTTTATTATTTTTTTTTTATTTAGTATTATTTTTTCTAAACTGAATAGTTTGCGAGAGAGACACTTCCAAACTGGTAAAATGTGTGTGTCCCCTGTAACTTCTAAAATAAGAGAATGATAAAACTCAAAAAAAATATATGATTTATATTACCATGTAAATAAACTACCAGCGAAAATTTGTTGGAACGAGATCGAGATAGTAGCTTTTTTTTAATACGTCATAAATCGTAAACCGCAACTTTTGCTAATAATAATACCTACAGGTTTGTACGGAACCCTCGGTGCGCGAGTCCGACTAGCACTTGGCCGGTATTCTTTTTGTTTTCATTAACGATCAAGGACCAAGGTCTTCTGTTAAGAGTCCTATTACATTTTTTACGGAAATTCATGATTTTTGACGCTGCAGTTTTCAGCAGCAGTAAGATATTTTAATTATTTGATCCTGAATAACGATAGTGCCAGTCTCTTTCTTGTAAGTTAGAGTTACACATTTTCATTTTTCTTTTCGTGTAATTTACTATAAGTATTTTACGAACTCAGTTTGCAAGAAAAAATGTCGTCGATGGAACTTTGACGGTCTAATTCACATTGTTACAATCAATTCTTTTAAAAGCTGAAATTACTAAAAGGTAAGTTGAATGTTTTACTTGTTTATTGGAGTTCTAGAATTTCTTTAAATTCCTTGAGTTTTCACGGAAAAAAACGTAAAGAAAGACTAATTTAAGCCAGAAATGTCTTGATTCAGCGTCCATTATATTCCAAATAAAAACAATTTTATCATATAAATTAATATGATATAAAATTTCAATCTACAATGAATACGTTTCATTAGTTTTCGTTTGTCAATATAATAAAACAAAATTACAATAAATAAAATTAAAGTACTATATATTCTGCATCAATTCAGCGCGCGCGCTCCTCAGTCTCGCGCGAGCGCCCAAATAAACTATATATAATCCTATTCAGACTAGTAAGTATCAAAATTGTTTTGCGGACTATAGATGTACTCCCAACGCTGACCAGCATAACTTTATCTATTGCAAACGAGCATTGACGATTCGTAATAGGACTCTTAATTAATTTATAATAATCTATTCTATACATATAATAAAATCGTAGAGTTGCCGTGTCTGTACATTGAATATTTTCGCATAAAAATACATAGAAATGTCAGAAAAATGACATAGAACACAAAAAGTAGTTTTTGAAATTCTTTTCTGTTTGTCTGTGCGTCTGTTTGTCTGTGCGTTTGGAGGAGCATCACGCTTAAACCACTGATTGGATTCAAAATTTAGGTACTTCAAAATATTAAGTGATAACCGGAGTAACATTTAGTGTTTATTTCATCAAAATCGACCCACAAAATCAAAAGATATTGAATTTTAAAGTGAAGAAACTTCATCGAGTGCTAAAATAGGTTGTTTTCATTGAGACTTCAGATACTTGCAATGCCATCTACTGAGAAAAGAAGATTGGCGACTTGGGTACCTCATTAAATCGAAATGTTTCAAAATCTTCTTATATGCAAATTATAGGTCTTATATCCGTAGTTATTTTCCAAGCTAAAATGGTTAATTAGTTGTTGGTAGTAATTAACAAAAACATGATTTTAGTGTGCTACCCCGTTACGAAAACAAAACGCATAAAATAGAGTCAAACTTATTTCGATTCAAATTGTTAATTAATATTTGGCAACCCAGCTGTCACTTTATGTCAAATACAAAAAATATGTAGGCAAAACAAATACAAATGTTTATTCATCAATCATAAGGTAAATAATAAATACAATTTTGGCTTAAATTTACGTAAAGTTCACACATGTTATTTGCCTGAACTAGGTAATCCTGTGTTTCAGGCGATAAGAGGTAGGTACAATTCTTTTTTCCTTGTTAAATAATCACATCTAAAATAAACGTTATATACTAGTCATCTTATATAATATGTTTAAAGGTGTAAATGAAAAGTAATAATAATCTTAGATTTAATTAAAATACGAACAATCTCTATCTTAATACAATTAATAACTTCTCTGTGTCTTCATAGGACATACTTTGAAGAGTTTCCTTGAGAGTCCTCTTGCAATTACAATAATTTAGGGAATAAATGTTTGTTAGTGCGTTTAGTCTGTTATATAATAGTGGTCCAAGGAACATATAAAATTTGGTCGTGAAAACATGTTTTGTGCTATTATTAACGCAAACTAAATCTTTCCGTCTTTTTTTAGTAAATTCTGTGCAATATGGAAGGGCTGTATGTTGTTTAAGTACGGTGCTCATTATGAATAACTGTCGAACTGTTAGTACTTCACAAGATTTATAGAGAAGGTTAGTGGGAAATAGAAAAGGGCGACAAGTAGACACCTTGAGGATCGCTCTTTGCGCTCTCTCGATGGGTAGTAACAAAGTTTTACCCACCCCACCCCATGAGGTAATGCAGTATGTCAGAATTGACTGACACAGAGCAAAGTAAACTTGTCTAATTAGTTTTGGGTCTGCAATATATCGCAGCTTTTTAAATATGAATATAAGCTTGCGAATTCTAATATTTAAAGCTTCTATGTATGGTTTGAAAGAAAGGGTATCGTCTATAATGATACCAAGGTATTTTATTTTATTAGTCATTTTAATATTGGGACACATGCACTCACTATTTAGAGGAACTGAACAACAATGAGCATACAGCTTTGGGGCAATGATAGGTGTTTGTTTCCGCATCGAGAACTTAATGAAATTGGTCTTATCCGTATTAAGTGTTAATGAATTTTGATGGAGCCAATTATTTACAATATTGAACCCGTGTTGCGCAAACTTGTACACTTCAGTTTCTGAGTCAGCCGAGAAAAGTAGAGCAGTGTCGTCAGCGTAAGATATGATCATACCATGTTCTAGCTTTAATTTGCAAAGATCATTTATGTATATTAAGAACATAGTGGGCCCTAAAATACTTCCTTGGGGAACACCAAAAAACGTATTTTTTAGGTCAGCGCTGAGTACATTGTCAATCTTTACGCACTGGGTACGGTCTTCTAAATAACTTTTAAAGAGTTGCAGCTGGGTGCCTCTTACACCTAAAGTTTCAAGCTTGCGCAACAGAATGGGAATTGAAACTGTGTCAAAAGCCTTGGCGAGGTCCAGGAAAATTCCTACTGTGTGGCTACCCTTGTCCAGTTCCCGTGCTATATAGTCGGTCAGATGATGTACGGCATCGACAGTTGATACTTTAGGCCTAAATCCAAACTGCCGCTCAGACAAAATAGATTTATCCTCCAGATATTTAAACAATCTTTTGTTCATAATTTTCTCTAATATTTTCGACACACAGGGCAGTACAGAAATAGGTCTGTAATTTGTCACTTGCTCTTTACTACCCGACTTATAGACGGGCACAACAATCGCTTTTTTAAGACACGTGGGAAAAATACCTGAGGATAAACAGATGCGGAAAGTATAAGTAAGTGGTGGTACTAAAATATGCTTGAACTGTTTGAGAATTCTAGTGGATATATTATCCCAGCCAACGGCACAGTCGTCTTTCAAGGTCATAATTATACTTTCAACCTCAGTCTCATCAGTATCTAGCATTGCAAAGGATGTTAAAGTGTTGCGACCCATAAAAGGACTGCTTGTTAGGTACTGTGTGGAACGTGGTTGACCCCGATTTTTTTCTGCCAAACATTTCCCCACATTAACAAAAAAGTTATTTGCTATGTTTGCAGATGTCAGTTGTGACGTGTTTGCTTGCAATAAACCTGACGAAGATTCTTTTTGTTTTGATATGTATGTAACATTTCTTACACACTGCCAGATTCTTTTAGTATTAGTTCCAGCCTTTTCCAGTTCAATTTTATCGTAATTGCATTTAATTTTTCTGAGAAGGTTATTACAAAAATTGCGATATCTTTTGTATGTCAATTGTATCACTGCATTTTCTGGTTGCGATTTAGCTTTCATGTGCAGTTTGTCTCTATGCTTCATACAGCGGATTAGACCTGTTGTGATCCAGGGTTTTATGTTGCAATTTTTGTTGCTCAACTGCAAAATTTCCGTATTTTTCTGAATTGCATGTCGTACATTTTCTATTACATACAACATACAATACTGCGGATCAGCGGAATCATAGACTGGATTAAAGTTGATGACGCGCAAATCTTCCTCAAGTTTATTTTTATTCAATTTTAAAATTGTGCGAGTGTTTTGCTTAGCTATATTACAATCTAGGGTTAGTAGGGCAGCATTGTGATCTGTTATTGTCGAATTAACAACGATTGCAAGCGAGGGGTAATTTGATTTTAGCATGACATGATCCAAGCAGGAGCCACTATGATGTGTAGGAAAGTTGTGTGCGGGGAGCAGGCCATGGTATGCACATAGGTTAAGGTAGTCCTGAGCAGATGCATCAGAACTTCCTGGGAGAATATTGATATTTATATCTCCAATCACAATCGTGTTTTTGATGGATGACAGGTCCTGCAAGACATCATTCAGCGATTTCGTGAAATTGCTAACATTTTTAAAGGAAGGAGGTCGATATAACGCTAATATTGCAAACTCTGATCCAATCCTCACAACCAAACTATTACAGTCGTGCATATTTGGTTCCTCAACTGACACCTCTAAATGATTCCTTACATAAACTATCACTCCATCATTTTGGTTGTAATTCCTATTACTTTTGTACATTCCATAACCCGGTATTAGTGGTATGTTATATTGTTTGGCAAGCCAGCATTCGGTCAAAACAAAAACGTCACAATTTATGTCTAAACGTTGCTGAAAGGTGCAAAAGCTATCAAAATTCTTAAAAATACTACGAATATTTTGTGTTAATATGGTTAGTGGACTTTTGTACCCGGAAAGATATTGTTTGCAATTCTCAGCTTCACAAACCTTTGACTCGGAAACAGAGAAATCATCTAAATCATTAATTATATTGTTAATCATAACTATGGTACTAAAAAAGATATAAAGTCTAAAGAGTGGTCTAAATAAAAAACTTATAAACGGCGCTCTCAGGCGCCTGCATAGTCAATGGAATAAATGTACCTTTTTTCGGCCATTAATCTCGCTGGACAGTCCGCAGCGCCTGTGCTGTGCTTGTCTGGCTTTTTGAAATGCGAGCAAGTGGCACATTTTGGCTCAGTCGCCTTTTTTGGACATTCTTTTATCGAGTGTCCTTGATCGCCACAGTGACCGCAGGTATGTGACGTCTGCCGACAAAACTTGGCGGCATGGCCATACTGCTGGCACTTGTAGCACCGTGTGACCAACGTAAAGTCTCTGACAGGGCACGATGACCAATTCACAAATACTCGGTCTTTTGAGATCAGGGCTTTGCGTATGGCTGCAGGTACTTCTACTACGTAGTTGCAGTGGTCAGCGTCTTTCTTACCTGACTTGTGGCTCAATCTAATCAAGGTCAAGAACTTCTCAAGGCTGCAGTCCTGTAGTGTCTCGGCAAGATTTTGGTGGTATAAGCACGCAAATACTTCATTTTCTGCCATGGATGACGGCACTCCTAGGATAACAACCCTTGGCTTCCTTTTGAAAGGCTCATCGACTGTTAGACCTGACTGAGATAACTGCTCCGATTTCCTCAGCTTCTCGATATCGTCTTTCGTCTCGGTGCTGATGATGACTCCGCCATTTCTGGTCTTGCGCAGACCTCTAACTTGAAGTTTCATCTGTTCAGGGCAAATAATTTTTTGGACGAGTGACTTTGTCTCATCACTAGACCTCAATTTGTCTTGCGGGTAAATGGCCACAGAACTTACTTTTGACGGCTGGATGAAGTTGTTTGCTCCTTTCTTCACCATGTCCGAAAAGGAGATTCCCACAGCAGGTTTGATAGATTCTCCTACTTTCAGCTTGAGTTCCTTGAGTTGCTGTGAAAGGTCGAGCTGACTCTCAAGTGCTTTCAAAGCATTATGGGATTGTAGGGCTTTGTATTTGATGGACTGGTACTGCACGGCCATCTGCGATGTTCCATGTCCAACCTTTCGGCATAAGGCATTGATGCGCATTTTTTGGTCAGAATTTAGCTTGCCTTCTGCTGCGATAGCACATACCTCCTGAAGGCTCTGGTCAATACTCGTCATCCAGCTCTGAATTTCGGGCGTCGATATTGCTTCAACGTCATCGCGTCTTTGGCTCGGCGCTTGAGGAGCAGGAGCGGGTGCGGCTGCGCGCGCGCCTGCAGGCGGCGGGGAGCGAGCGCACCTACTTCTCGGGCTGAAGGGGCTATCCTCCATTGTGTGATTAGGTTATTCACTTGTTAATAACTAGTCATCTTCACAAATCCACCTTACATAAAACAAAACGATGACTCAGTTTGCTCTACTGCCGGCTATTTACAAAAACTAGGTCACAATTACGCAAGTGATTATTTGTTTATATTAAATTATTGTTCGATACGTCCACTCACTACGATCGTCAAGTATTATCAAACGTCATATTTCTGTGTTGTATGTAGGTGTCCTATATAATTCGACGTTTGGGATATTTGTACCTAGTGTTCAAATCACTGACGTAATACGTCAGTGGTTCAAATGCGTCTTTTAAATGAAGTGTGAATCATGTGAATTTTCAGCCACCATGTTGCTATAAAATTACAGTTTGCGTTCAGTTTTTTTTTTTTTTTGATAATGGCCTCTCGCAGCTAACGACTCTAGAAAGCCTTAGCTACTTAACCGGACTTGCCTGTGGTGGCCTAGGTGAATTTAAGGCCCCCAGCCAAGGCTATATAAAATATACTAAAACTCCGCTCGCTGAGGGCACCCCCTGTGGGGTACGGACCTCGACTCAGCGGCATCGTTTGGGGGAGGGCAGCAAGGGACTGGCTGGGTCATGTTTCCATTATTTGGGGAGTTTAAAGCTAAAGGCTTGTAACGTAACGTTTTACAGGGGGAGCCTGTAAAATGTGAGGTCACATATAGCACTCACCTACTTAGGAGGGGAATGCGTACTAAAAGGGAAAAGGACAAATAAATAGTATAAAGATTTAATGATTACAAAACTTAAGAACAGATGATGAAAGAAAAGGATGAGTGGACGTGAGATGGAAATGAAAATCTTCGTTGAAAGATCCGGAGGACTGGAGGGTCCGTTGAAGAACCGGAGGACCAGCAGGGTCCGTTGAAGAACCGGAGGACTGGAGGGTCGTCACTCTTCAATGGGCTGGAGAGGATGGGCCGAGTAACGTCTTCCTCCCAGGCTCGTTCAGCCCAGGCATCAAGGTGTCCTTTAAAGGCGGCAAGGAGAGAGGCCGACTTATAAGGTTCGAGGAGGTAAACTTGGAAACGTCCTCCTCTAAGTCTACTCTCAATATAGGAGGAAGGGCGACTTCTCTGTTTCTCAGGAGGCAAACTGTCCTCTCAGTCACTCTTAAGGACTTTTTCCGAGTTGTTGCTTATCTCAGCTCCAAACGTAGACTGACCATTTCTTTACGACGGCTCTAAAATGAAGGCTCGCTTTTATTTTGAATTTGATATGAGTTTCTAGAATTTGATGGAAAAGGAAAAATGGACTTTATGAAGGTCTGATGACAGTTACATATGCGACCTAAAACTCCTAGCTAACTTCAGAATACAAATAAAAAGAAAACTAGGTCTGTCTAAATGACAATGTCATAAAACAAGAAATGTAAACAAAGCATTGAAGATAGCTAATTTGCAGAAAAGCTTAGAAAATACAAATTAAAAAGAATCTAGGAATCAAGTTATGGCTATGCAGCTATGTATTAATTTATCTAGGAAGTTTATAGAGAGTGTAAGTACAAAACAATAAGACACACTACAGGCTCAGCTTCGCGGGCTGGCTCATTTGGCAAAAGACGGGGGGGAGATTTACAGGGTCGTCGCGCTGGACCTCGGCGGCGAGGTCGGAATACGGATCGCGGTCTGTGCTTGTGTTTGTTTAAGGTACTCGTTTCCCTACAACTTTCCTGGAGGAGGGTGATGGGATCGTCAGGATCTATGAGGGTGTGCCGTGGCCGGCGAATCCTACTAATCTGAGAGGGGGTGTATCGGGTAGCCGATGCAATAAGGAAGTTTGGATGCTTGTCCGCGGATTCAATGAAACGCTTAGTAAGTCGTTTCATGAATTGCTGGATAGTCGGAATTTTGAGATCGATATGAAGCCGATCGTTCCTAACGAACCACGGGGCACCCGTGGCCCGACGGAGAAAGCGGTTCTGAAGTGTCTGCATCCTATGGATATGACGTGACTTAGTGTGTGCGAAAGTGGCACACGCATAAGTCATAATCGGACGTATGCACGTAGTGTAAATGCGCAGTTTGCATTTGAGAGATAGTTTGCTGCGTGCATTCAGCATGGAATGGAGCCTGCCGAGAGCGAAGGCGGCACGCGAGCGTACCTAGCGTACCTTATGTGCTCTGCAAAACTCAGGCGTTGGTCTAGGATGACACCAAGATATTTAGCTCGCTTTTCCCAAGGGATCGGCTTACCAAACATGGTGATAGGATCAGGATGATGGGAGATTCTCGTCCACGATTTGCGGAACAAGACCGCCTGGCTTTTTTGCGGGTTTACCTCAATCCTCCACCTCCGAAACCACAGGGCTAAGTCAGTGGCGGATTTTTGGAGGTTTCGGGCAATGGCCGTAGGGCTCCTGCAGTAAATGGCCGTATCATCGGCAAATAGCGCTAACTGCGTCTTGGGGGACTTGGGAATGTCGCTGGTGAATAGCGTGAAAATTAGAGGCGAGAGCACGCCGCCTTGCGGTACGCCTGCTCGGATAGGACGAGGGGAAGAAAGCGCCCCTTCGATGCGATACCGAAAGGTGCGGTTCGACAAATAGTCTCGTAAGATGAGCACGAGACGATCTGGCACACCGAGGCGATACAACTTGTATATCAGACCGTTGTGCCAGACCTTGTCGAAGGCTTTCGCAATGTCGAAGAAAAGGCTTCCCGTCATAATGCCGCGCTGAAAACGGTCATTGATGTGCTCAGTGATGCGGTACACCTGTTGGACACAAGAGTGGTTGGATCTGAAGCCAAACTGCTCTTGAGGAATGAGACTCTTGCGCTCCGCATAATCTTTGAGACGCTTATAAATAAGCCTCTCGTAGATCTTGCCGAGCGCTTTGAGCAGACTGATAGGACGGTAGGAAGAAGGAGATGATTTGGGCTTGCCCGGCTTGGGAATACCGATAACAGTAGCCTCTTTCCACTCTTGTGGAAACATGTTGTTTGCTAGAGCGCCATTGAAGATGGCGGTCAGCAACAGGATAAGAGCGTCAGGAAAGAGACGGAACACCCTGTTGGTGATTCCGTCTGACCCAGGTGCTTGAGTATACTTTTGTGCAGGACGGAACTGGTGATAGGACTCTTATTTAACATTATTTGTACTTCAAATCTGTGAATGTCGATCCCGTTGTGTGCCCAGTTAAAGAGAGATTTCAAAATCTTCAGACAAGAATATTCAATCGAGCGAATCCTCATCTTATGAAAGATTTAAAAACTGCTTGTGCTGTATTAAATGCATTTGGAACTCTATTCACTGACCCAGGAAATGCTCAAATAATGTAAAATATAATAAATGAACGTTTATTTTTAGAGAACGAATTAGCGATTATAGCCATGGAGCGCCTGAATTGTTGCAGTATTATACATGTTTCCGAATATAGATGCCTCAAATATTATAATTCCCACGGCTCTCCTTGGAAGAATTGGTGTTGTTTGCGTGTGGCACATGCCAGATCCGTCAAGCTAGATCATACTTTGGAGAACATTTCCGCTTTCAAGGAATGTACTTACTCGAAATAGATCGCGACCAGCTGGATTTGACCAGTTTAGGAGGAGAAAATCCATTTTTGTTAAGAGCAAAAATAAAATCCCATGATCACAATATATTTTGTTTTCATAGCCGTTGGAAGGGAACAGCAAGGTCAGAGCTCCATCATCGGCGACTGTTGTAACTGTGTCGCTTACGCTCGACACGAAGGAACAACCCTCCCTGCGGTATTTCTTGACAATGTATTGTTAACATTAGAATAGAAGTTTTATGAATACTATGGTTGCATTTTTTACCTATTCTATTTAATTATTCATATTATGTTGACTTTATTTTAATGGATTCTTAATATTAATAAAAACATGAAAACAACTAAACCTAACTATATAGGTACAAATAAATATACAAAAACAAGATATGCTTAGGCGTCGAAGAATTCCTCCGCATCGTCGTCATCCGGAAACGTGCCCAGAAGACTGGCAGCATTGCCACGTTGAATGGTAATGCTAATTCTTTGAGCAAAGAACGAGCCAGCCCTCTGGTCACGCAAAGTGTCGATTAGTCGACGAGATATTTCCATAAAAAGGAGACGCGCACTCGGACCCCATGACCCAAGCGTTTCGACCCCAAACGGCTCAAAACTGTAATTACCGATAAGGTTACAGTATTTGCGCCGCTTGAGGGCCTCAGCAGCCGCAGCGGCAGCGCCGGCACAACCACCGTACCTACTTGGAACATGTGATGGCGCAAGGGTGTCGAACTGTCGACGCATGTTGCATCCCACACCAGAGGCCTACCCATCTTCCACGGCACCAATGTCATACCATCTGGTCTCTTCCCATCGTCACGTACCAAGCCACTAATACTGCCGGTATGCCGGCGGTGACAAGAGCCCGACGAATAATATCGTTGATGCTAGCATGTCGAGCTATGTGGCCTGCGCTCTTGCAGCAGGAAAGGCCATGGTGTCCGAGGCTGTCGACAGCAACTCCGCAATGACACCGATGCGGAGCAACACAAGGTGCGCCCAAGCGGAGACAGACCGCGATCCGAAACGATGCGTCGTCCATCATAGTACCTATGGTGGATGACGGGAGTGCTTGAAGCCACAAACCCGACTCCCACTCTCCCACAGCCAACAGACGCGCGATTACTCACTATCTTTTGTCCTGTTGACGACCATCTTGTGGGTGGGTCATGGACCATCTTGGATACAGATTCAAATCCCGCTAAAGGAACGTTATTACTATTAGAAGTGACGTCATAGCAACTGGATAGCCTAAAATCATTCAAAATCTTCTTACCTATATTTGCCGTTTCCTTATCTCAACTTAGAACACCTTGCTGTAACATCTACTATTATCTCAAAAATCTTTCTATAATTATTAAAGTACAATCTATACACTTTATCTGATTGAAATGTATGACTTATAAGGGTTTTCCTTTAGTTACAAAATATGTAGGTATCTCTAAGAATTATTTTTGGTGTTCCATTTTGAGGTTATGTTTAAATCAATTAAATAACCCCAAGTCTAATGTATGGCTTACCATTACATATTCTGTTATACTCTATTGTAGTATTCAAATCCATATATTCATTCTATGAAACGCTAAGCCTTTATGTGGTACTGAAAATACATGGGTTTCTGCCAATCTCCTTTAGGTACCACTTTCCATTTCAATGTTTGCAACAATGGATCAATATAAATTTTATTACAAAGGTCTGCAAAAAAAAAAAATTGAAAAGTTTTTTTTATCAATTATGTTTCGGTGTTATTGTCTTAAAAAATATATAAAACTGCAATCATGTGATGTACCTATATCACGTCATTATTACCAGAATCTAGTTTTGTTTAGTGTTTGGAGAGAAATAACTGCAAGTCAAAAATGATCAAGAATCCAAGATGTTCTTTTTTTACATATAAAATACAAAAGTGTAAAATAAAATGAAAACAATAAACAACGATTCTTTTTTTAAACAACGTTTTTGCGTTTTGTTTTGATTTGTTAATTTTCTAGCTACCTACATAACATGCAGCCTTCACAGACGTTCAAACGGCCTTATTCTTGATTGAAAGTATATCTATACTCGGGCGTCGGGGGCCACCTGGTGACCTCCGGCCACCGTAGGCACGGGCCTGTGGACGGCGAGCTATGGGTGGCTCGCCGTCCGTCCGTCTAGTGACGACAGGCCGTGTCGACGGCGCGTTAGTGTTCCACGCGCGCCTCAAAGAGAGTCAGCAACACAGAGGGGCCCAAAAGGGCCGACGCCTGCCGGAGTCGCGGGATTATTCGCAAGAGACACCGTGGCTCCGGAACACAAAGGGCAATGAAGGAACATGGATGGGTTTTAGTCAGTAGAAGTCTGACACTCCCTCCCGCTACACCCAGAGCGGGAGGAGTCATTGGATGACTTCCCATCCCTAAAAAAAAAAAAAAAAAAGTATATCTATACTAATATTATAAAGCAGAAGAGTTTGTTTGTTTGTTTGGTTGAACGCGCTAATCTCAGGAACTACTGGTCCGATTTGAAACATTCTTTCAGTTTTAGATAGCCCATTTAACGAGGAAGGTTATAGGCTATATATCATCACGCTAAGACCAACAGGAGCGGAGCAGTAATGAAAAATGTTACGCAGACGACGTTGCACGGGTCAGCTAGTGTAATAATATAATATAGATAGGGATTTTTACGTGACGCAAAAAATAAAGTTCGTATTTACATTATATTATAGTTCAACATTTACCTTTTAAAAAAATACCTGGTTTTAAAAAATAACTTAAAGCTGAGTGTTAGTAAAAATCATAATCTTGTACGACCCTCAAAGTATAACTATAACTATCTCTGGTACAATACTTGTAATCTCTTTCCGAGATTTTCTGGTTGGCCACACTTATACTCGGCGTTGTAACGAAACCATATCGCGATCTAACTCGACGGCAACGCCATCTATCGAGCTAAGGGATAACTACCGGAATGGAATTTCATGCTCGGCGGGCACGCCCTTGGTGTCTGGTCTGTCTGGAGGCATTAAGTTTAGTTTAAATTGTTTTTATGCTTGAGTTGTTTCATTACGATGCCATGGAGGAGTGTGCTAGCTTACAAGTGTCAAATGAGTTTAGTTTTTTAGGTTGTATGTGTTAGCCATGTTTTATTATTTTTGTTTGTAATAATACTTTGCATAATTTTGTATAAATGCAAGTTCTTCTAACGCAACAGACAGATGTGTTGCTGAGGAGTCTGTTGGCCACTTCTTCTCCACAGCTAAAACACTAGGAAGTGGTGATGGGGGACTGTCTTCTTGTAGACGTTGACGTTCAAAAAGTGCTGGCACTCAGCCTAATTTGAATAAAATAAATGACATTATTGTTTTTTAATTGTTTAATTTTGTATCTTACCTATTAGGCCACATGTTTGACCACTATCTCACCTGAAGGTAAACGATGATACGGTCGAAGATGGAGCACGCCTGTCTAGAAGTAATCTATTCACTCATGACTTAAAACTACTCTCCATAGGAAACCAATACGAACCGTGCACTAATTTCTGACGGTTCATAAGTGCCCATGCAGGCCTATCTATACTAATATTATAAAGCAGAAGAGTTTGTTTGTTTGTTTGTTTGGTTGGTTGAACACGCAAATCTCAGGAACTACTGGTCCGATTTGAAAAATTATTTCAATGTTAGATAGCCCATTTATCGAGGAAGGCTATAGGCATATCATCGTGCTAAGACTAATAGGAGCCGAGCATTAATGGAAGATGTGACGCAGACGAAGTTGCGCAGGTCAGCTATATTTTTTGATAAATAAAACACAAGATAATTTTGTCGTATTTATTAGCATATAAAGTACCTACATTTACAAGTGCTAGAGCTGAGTGCAGGCTGATTCGTATCACGCAAACTCTAGTTTAAGCTTATGAACGAAATCCATTATTTCTACCATTTTTTTAAATTTTGTTTCGAATAGGGAATATGAATGAACAAAATATTTTATTTAATACCGTTTATCTAAAAATATAATAGTAACAAAAACATAATAGTAACAGTGAAAATAGAATCAAAACTGCTCGAAAAATAACGAGATATAATTATTTTCAACAAATGTATCTGTCCCTCTCACGAAAACGCTGTTTTCTATGGCAGCTGTATAGGCGTCATGGACTTTGACGTCAAAGTCCATATCGAACTTCTCTTTCTAATTGAAGGTTTTAGAACTTCACTGCTGATGAAATAATTCATGATTGTTTACTCGAGCCAATAAATATTTTATTTTGAAAAAAAAAAAAAATACATGCATATTCCCATAATACCAAATAAAAGACTTAAAATTGATAACATTATATAGGTATGCGTTACAGAGAGTAAGTCCCGCAAACCTCCGTTGAAAAGCAAGAATCCTCAACCGAACGGTTGCTGTATCCGGTGGGCAATTTTCCGATAGTTGATATTCGGACCTTTTTTTTGGGACAAGTCCGCCACACATTCACAACCACTGCAACTCCTGAAAGCCAGAATCAACAGTGGCGACCACCAGAAAAACGCCGAGCCAAGGAAACCCGACGAGTTCCGGAGAAACGATTCAACAGTTTTGGATCCCGCAACAATCAGAAGAGTACAGCGGAGGAGTAGGAAAAAATAAATAAAACTGTTGTTTATGTTCAAATTACACGGATAACTCTGATACCGCGATAACACTAATAAAACTGAAATTTCGCGAAATATCAAATCAGCCTGTTTCATACGCTCGATAATATTTACAAACTCACAAGGAGAGATACCAGATTCCACCTGAATCTTACTATAAAATTTTATCTGTTTCTATTATACAAAAAATATATACTTAAATTTACTTTTTGTGATTTGATAAACTATTTCAAATTCTTAACTCAAAAATAGTTGAAATAATTAGTTATTTTGTTTTGTTTTTTAGGCAGCTAGGTTTTGACCGCCAGCTACGCCTACATTAAACGTCTTTACTATGCCAATGAAACTTGCTAACGTTATGCAAAGTGTTTTTTGCCCTTATTCAGGTCAGCCTATTCTAGTGACAAGTTTCATCAAAATATGTTAAGCAGTTTAGACGTACAAACTTTAGATATAGACACTTCCGCATTTATAATATTTTTAGAAAGTTCAACACGGTTACCTATATTACATGTTTAGAGGTGGAATCCGGTGTAAAACTAAAAATAAATACTTAGTTAATTTTATAATCCGACAATTATGGCTGGATACTCTACGAAAAACACATCGATCGTGTATTTTAACAGCATAGCCTTTTACGTATAAAATAAATAAAATATCAAACAGATTCTGCCCGCGTTATGGTTTATTTCGTTGTTATTTAAACTCAAAATTCTATGTATTACATTTAAAAGTCACTTTAATGTGCTATAATGAGAACAAGGCATAACATCATTTAGGGTAGGTACTCATGAGGTGTACTTACCTAAAGTAAATTTCTCCAGTTATATTTAAGTGTAATTAAATAGGAGCCCGGATTCTGTATTGCCAAGTACGAGTTGAACTCGTACTCGAATAGTTTCATAAACATAATGTTCGCGTTTCTAGTATGGGGCATGTAATTGTACTTTAACTATTTGATTTTACGGAGACAATAAAAATACACACTCGGTAGAAATTTTAACGCACTATTTATGGTTCATGAGTTACAGACAAACGGACGGACCACGGAGACTTTAAATTGGGTCCCGTTGGCACCCTTCGTGCACGGAACCCTTAAAATATTTGGCAAATAAAAAAAATTATTGATTGATTGACGAAACCTTGTATAATGTCACCGGAAAATAGCAGACTCCGTCCGTCCGTTGAATTTGAATTTGAATTAGATTGTAATAAATCTTGATTAAATTATCATCAATCCCATCCAAATTCATTAGTTTCCAATAATTCCGTGTCTTATAAAAAAAAGTTTACAATTTCACGCGATATTTTACAATCTTACGGAGTTCGCCATTTTCCGGTGAATATAAATCTGATAATACAGGCAGATTCTATTTCCATGTATAATTTGTAAACTAGAAATACTAATTGTGTATGTAAATAATAATATAAATATTAGTTATTGTTTGGTTTTTCGTACTAAAACTAAGATTATCTGTTTATTGCTAAAATAAATTAATATAACGTATATGGGGATGTTTTAATAAATATGTATTTCATATAATTAAGTACTACTACTCATGACCACATTTTTATTTATTTATTGCACAAAAGAAATGGTATTTAGGAGAATACTTAACTTTTTAAATCGGGTTTTATTTGAAATTTCCTTTTTTATGTTATTGCATGAGTGCTCTGGAAAACCAGAGGTGTGAAAACTGTTTCGATTTTTTTTAGGTAAAATATTTTTGCTTGTTAGAACTATTATTGATACCCAAACTACCAACACTTTAAAATCGCCATTTGTATTGCGACTTCAGCTTGTACGTCAAAAATAGAAATCCTCAAAACCGTATCTTGACTAAAGTTACAAAAAAGACTAAAAACAGTACAATTTGGAAAAAAAATACAAAACAAATTCGATTTTACCTTGCCTGAAGATGGTGGGAGAGTGTCTAAATGCCGACAAAAATAAATAAAATAACGCTAAACAAATACATAACTTAAAACTAAACAAGTTGTTTTGTAAATATTTACATTGCGGCGTAGTCGACTGCGAGCCGAATACCGTGCATAAACATAGTAATAATTTAAAATAAATAATATTTAAATGCAGATATACAGTCATTTTATATTATAGTAAGTTCTAAATCTATAGAGACGTACCTTCCTTATGGACTCATTCAATTGGTTACGAATTTATAATGCAATAATTTAAAAAAAGTTTCAAACAATATTAAGTATTTTGTAAAGGAAAGTAACGTCTTTCAGAAAACAAATGCAGTTGAATATTCCAAGAGGAAGCATCAATTTTTAAAAAAGCTGTTGTTTTTTTTCATACCTTTTATGTTTATAACTGTGGCTATACCAACATTTATTAATATAATCGAGAAAGGATCTGTCTCTATAAATATTTTTTTAATAAAACCGGCATGACTTAGTTGCCATACAAAAATATTCACAAACAAAATTATGTTCACTGTCACACATCAAAATTTCTAACTGAGCAAAAGGTGTGAGTTTAAATTAATTCAAAATCTTACTCAAATTGAATGTGTTAAATTAAAATCAAACATTTACCCAAACAAATTATCGACGTGTCACAAATTCAAACACTAGTCAAGACCGCAAATAAAACGCGTTCGACTAATTAGTCACATTAATTTTCATCCAAGAAAAGGGGGCACGCATGATTTTGCATCGAAAACACACCCAAATCCATTTTTATTTATATAAAGGCTTGAACACTAGCTAATTCAGCTTGATACCCGAGCCTTACTTTAGAAAACCTAAATTGAAAGCACAGTACTATAGATTATTGACGGAGATGATTTGGTTGATCCAGCCGATGAATGAGGACACCTTCACGTAGACTCCTGGTACGTCTTGCCGGCCGCAGCCGAAGCCCCAGGAGACAAGTCCTACCAGCTCATAGAACCCGTCGTCTTGGCAGACTAGGGGACCTCCTCCGTCGCCCTGTAAATATGAAAGGTCAATGATAATCAGCTCGGTCATCGATCACGGCGACCAATATTTTCTGAGATGTTATTCTGCACAAGTGTATGTACAATACAGGTGTATCCTTAGAACAATTTTTTAAAACTTCGTGTACATCAAGCTGTTGCGGAATTTGTTCGAAAGAGTGATGGGTTGTAGTCAGTAAGAGTCTGACACTCCCATCTGCTCCGCCCAGAGCGGGAAGAGTCATTTGATGATTTCCGATCCTTAAAAAAAAGCTCATCAAACTACCCGAATTAACAATCAACTTTGAACCTTAAAACTTTTCGCATAAAGTTGAAAATTTATTGAAGATATTTGAGATTGTTGTAGCTTGTGCTGGCGTACAAACGAACAGTGGAGAACTTAGTCTGCGTTTCCACGATATGTGCGTAGTGAGGAATGTGTTTGATTAGAACCAATAGAATCCTTAATTTTTAGGTATAGACTCATTCTCTTTTGCATTGTATAACTTACTCATAAATTATTTCGTAACGAATGTAACCATGATTTTGTAAACAATGACAACTGGTTTAAAAGTGTCCGTGGAGTTTCTTGCACGTTCTTCTCCACAGGACCTACTCTTTGGAATGTGTAACTGCCGCGCTGGAGATAGGGTCGGTGAGTGTGTTTTGTTGCAGAACAACTTGCTGCTCTTGTCGCTAGCGCGGCAGAATTAGCTTCATCTATTTGGACTGACAGACCTTGAATATTCAAAAGTGCCTGTAACTGGTCTATTTGAAATAAAGGTTTTTTTTTATTCGAAACGGGGAAACTCTTGGCCCAAATCTCACCTGATGGAAAGTGATGATTAGGCCGAAGATGGAAGCGAGTTTCACCCGGAATCCTCTTACACAGAGGAACTGGCTATCATACCTCTAACTGCCGGAACACAACAATGCTGTTAACATTGTTGTTATGGCGACAGACTTAGACATGATGCCCCCGCTGGGAATCGAACCTCTGGATTTTGTATTTGTATTTTACCTAGTCTCGCTCAGTGTAAGCAATCGATCGCAAAATCAAATTTCCAATGGATTTGAACATAAATACTACAGCCCAAATATCAACCATTGAGCTGTTGCCAACCAGACTTCCGAAATCCTCCCTTTTCTAGAGGTTGGCGGGACTTTTCACCCTGTTCTCCATACCTAGTGCGCAGACACGTCATAAATGTATCGGCTACTAACCTGACAAGCATCATTGCCGGACTCCCCTCCAGCACAGAAGGAGCTGGCGGGCAGGATGAAGATCTTCTCTGTGACCGCGTTAACCTTGCGGATGCACTCGGCGTCGCTCACGATCGGCAGCTCAGCCTCGCGCACGCGCAGGGGAATGGGACCCGCTGCGAATTGAGGAGATTAGGGATTAGACTTTGAAGAGATTAGGGCAGACAGAGAGTTCCACTCCTTTGCTGTGCGCATTATAAAAGACGTTTGGAAACGCTTAGTGCGAATTCGTGCAATAGCAACACTCACTCTCTCCCATGTAGCCGTAACCGGTGACAGTGCAGCGCTTGCCGGCCGCGTGGCTCACTCCTCGCGCAGGGAGACACACCAGGCACACTCCTGTAAGACGATACACATAATTAGATCATACATTGCGATCACACCGTCGAATGTGTCACCCAATGTAATGTTATCTTCATATATCTTTTCTCTAATTTACCTATTTGTTGTCCAATTTTTTTTAATTACACTTTGCCCCACACTAGGAATTGCTCCTGTATCGTGGGTGCATTAACAAACATACAAAGTCACATACACAAATAACCAGACCCGGAACAACTATATGTAGGACAATATTATAAAGCAGAAGAGTTTGTTTGTTTGTATGTTTGTTTGTTTGGTTGAACGCGCTAATCTCAGGAACTACTGGTCCGATTTGAAAATTCTGTCAGTGTTAGATAGCCCATTTATCGAGGAAGGTTATAGCCGTTATAGGCTATATATCATCACGCTAAGATCAATAGGAGCGGAGCAATAATGGAAAATGTGACGCAGACGAAGTTGCGCGGGTCAGCTAGTGTAGGTCATACAATATTTGTTCCGTGCGGGATTCGGACCTGGGACACGCAGCGCAGCAGTCCAGTTTAATTGTGAGGAGATTAGAGAGGTCTGGGACTCCACCCACCTTCTTTAAGCTCAGCCTTGCCGTGCAGCTTGAGCAGCGCGATATCGTTGTCCAGCGTCTGGCTGTTGTGGTTGTGGTGGATGTAGGTGGTGGCCACGCGCAGGGTCTGCGCGCCCGGGGACCCGTACTTGCGCGTCAGGTCGTGGTCACCCACGCGCACGTATATCGCGTCGCCCGACCGAACGATGCTGGAAGTTAATCAATCAGATATTACTTTGGCTGTTCAAACTTTCACTTCCACTTCTAATTTCATGAAGTTCTTGCGGGTGCCGCATACAACTCGCCAAAGCACAAAACGCCACATTGTGTCAACGGCACCCAACAGCGAAATTTCTTAACCACGGCACCCAACAGCGAAATTTCTTAACCATGTAATTTTTTTTTAAATTACAGTAAGTACTTAATTTCTTTTTTTTTCGAAAAATGAAAATAACTAAGAATTTAAAACAACAAAAGAAATTACCATAATCTAAAAAATACATGACTAAAAATTTTTTATACCGCGTGTATCTGACATCGACGCACAAACGATTTCCATGGGTCCAGGGCATGATTCTGGACACCCCAGTGTTGGAATTTTTCGTCGGTTCTTTTCTCATTTTTTCATTTTTTCCACAAATAGGTCAGCTCAGCTGAGCTGATATCTATTTGTGGTCTTATTCAGATTGCTCTTTTTAGTGAAAGTAGTTAATTAATTATTTTTTTATTAAAAATCTCATTGGGTTAGGTCAGAATAACGATTATGAGCAGTCTAAAGTAAAAAAACCCTTGAAAAAAATGAAAAAATGAGAAAAAAGCCAACAAAAACATTCTAAGTCTAGGGTGTCCAGAATCATGCCCTGGACCCATGGAAATCGTTGGTGCGTCGATGTCAGATACACGCGGTATATTTTTTGATAACTATTATGATTTGTCCTATCACCCGATTCCGGCTTGACGTTGAGTTCTGGGACAGCCAGTATGTGTAGCGCGGCAGTATACGTACTTGGTGACGCAGTGCGCGGCGGTGAGCACCCACTGCGTGCCGATGAGCGCGGCGCCGCACAGGTACTGGTTGAGCGAGTTGATGAGCGCCACCTGCCAGCACCACTCGCCGCGCTCGCCGTCCTCGCCGCCATCACGTTGAGTTCTGGGACAGCCAGTATGTGTAGCGCGGCAGTATACGTACTTGGTGACGCAGTGCGCGGCGGTGAGCACCCACTGCGTGCCGATGAGCGCGGCGCCGCACAGGTACTGGTTGAGCGAGTTGATGAGCGCCACCTGCCAGCACCACTCGCCGCGCTCGCCGTCCTCGCCGCCATCACGTTGAGTTCTGGGACAGCCAGTATGTGTAGCGCGGCAGTATACGTACTTGGTGACGCAGTGCGCGGCGGTGAGCACCCACTGCGTGCCGATGAGCGCGGCGCCGCACAGGTACTGGTTGAGCGAGTTGATGAGCGCCACCTGCCAGCACCACTCGCCGCGCTCGCCGTCCTCGCCGCCATCACGTTGAGTTCTGGGACAGCCAGTATGTGTAGCGCGGCAGTATACGTACTTGGTGACGCAGTGCGCGGCGGTGAGCACCCACTGCGTGCCGATGAGCGCGGCGCCGCACAGGTACTGGTTGAGCGAGTTGATGAGCGCCACCTGCCAGCACCACTCGCCGCGCTCGCCGTCCTCGCCGCCATCACGTTGAGTTCTGGGACAGCCAGTATGTGTAGCGCGGCAGTATACGTACTTGGTGACGCAGTGCGCGGCGGTGAGCACCCACTGCGTGCCGATGAGCGCGGCGCCGCACAGGTACTGGTTGAGCGAGTTGATGAGCGCCACCTGCCAGCACCACTCGCCGCGCTCGCCGTCCTCGCCGCCATCACGTTGAGTTCTGGGACAGCCAGTATGTGTAGCGCGGCAGTATACGTACTTGGTGACGCAGTGCGCGGCGGTGAGCACCCACTGCGTGCCGATGAGCGCGGCGCCGCACAGGTACTGGTTGAGCGAGTTGATGAGCGCCACCTGCCAGCACCACTCGCCGCGCTCGCCGTCCTCGCCGCCATCACGTTGAGTTCTGGGACAGCCAGTATGTGTAGCGCGGCAGTATACGTACTTGGTGACGCAGTGCGCGGCGGTGAGCACCCACTGCGTGCCGATGAGCGCGGCGCCGCACAGGTACTGGTTGAGCGAGTTGATGAGCGCCACCTGCCAGCACCACTCGCCGCGCTCGCCGTCCTCGCCGCCATCACGTTGAGTTCTGGGACAGCCAGTATGTGTAGCGCGGCAGTATACGTACTTGGTGACGCAGTGCGCGGCGGTGAGCACCCACTGCGTGCCGATGAGCGCGGCGCCGCACAGGTACTGGTTGAGCGAGTTGATGAGCGCCACCTGCCAGCACCACTCGCCGCGCTCGCCGTCCTCGCCGCCCATCACGCGGCCGGCGCGGCGCGCGACGCGGGATGTTGTGCCTGGAACACGTTTAGTCTCTCTACCAACATTGCTGAAGTTAACCTTAGCACAGCCGTGAGTCACTCACATGTCATTGTGCATACAGCTAAGGAGTGGAATTCCCTGCCTGAGTCTGTGTTTCCTAGTGTGACTATCCGTCACTCCTAGATAATTAAATACTTATTTAATTCGTTTCAAAACATTTCACATGTTGCCAGATACTTGAAGGATCATAAATTGCTGGGCCAGCCGTCCACTTAATTTCGAGAATCACAAAATATGTTAAGTATCTGCTTTTGAAATGTGTAGCATGAGATTTGGTACTCAGGAAATCAATCAATCTTTGTTTTAATGGGAAGCAGAAGCAAACGCGCCATTTGCCAGACGTTATTCGAATGCAATATTTTACGTTAGTGGAAATACGACCTTCTCCTCAATTCGTTAGAGTCGATATTCGTTAGCGGATAACATTATCGACTAAGGCGCTTGTACCTGAAACCCGAGAAATGAACAAAAAGCACAGCACTTATAATGTGCACTTTAAGCGGGGTAAAACCCACAGGCAATTTTGGGCTATTATTAAGAAATTGCACAAAAAGCCCAACAGGACGCCGGTCGGGGACGCTCGTGGTTTTGGAAAAGGCGGCACTCAGCGTTAGGGCTTGAAAGGATACGGAGCTAGAGAGCTGAGTTAGAATTGATTAGGACGAAGCGATGTCTCTGAAATCGCTAGACACTGTAGGCGATAGGCTAGTGCGCAGAATGATAGTCAATGCCATATGGCGAGATTGGGTAGAACCGTTGTATCGCGAGTGCAAGTAGTATTTATTAGATTAATATAAGTTGGAAAGAACTTAGTATTGAATATGTGTGTGTGTTTGTGCTGGTGTGAATGGGTGAGTCTTTTATTGTTCTAATTTACTCTGGGCTGATATTGTGTTTCATTATACACAGTGACACTAACGGAGCCGCAGGCAAACCTAGTTGTCTATACCTAGGTTGTATAACAGAACAGACAGATACGTGTTGCTAGAGAGTTTGTTGTGCCATTTCTTCTCTCTAGCCCAAACACTAGGAAGTGGCGACGGGTGGGCGCTTTAAGGGCTGTCTATAGGCTTTAAGAGTTGAAGTTCTCAACTATAAATTTACTTCTTGAGTTTATAACTCTCGATTGTAGTAACTATTTGTATTTGTATTGATTCTTGAATTTATATTCTCTACCTGCGACCACTGATTCGGTCAGATACGAGCACTGTGTCTTACAGATGTACTTGTTGTACAGAGAGTGCGCTTCCTGGGGTTGGGTTGACCATATCTATCTTATATTATACAGTCTAAGGACTTAGGGACCATGTCTCTATATTATGAGCATGATGCTTGACGCTCTGCCGCTGGAACTAGTCGCTCCGTTGCTAGACAAGGACGGTCGCACGGTTGGCGCAGGGAAAGCCGCCTCGTCACGTTTCCAGTTTTGAGAATAACTGCTAGGGACCGCGTTTCTTATAAACGTGTTGCCGACACTTTGTCGCTGAAAAGCCGCTGGTGTCACTTAAGGAAGTGTTGCTCTGAGTGCTATGGGTGCAGACGTGAGGTATCGTGCGAGTAACTATTGACCTTATACCAGTTACGCTAGCGTAGGTTTCTCACACGATCTATTATTAATTAAAATAGAGTAATTGATTTTCCCTTTGTTATAAGGTGAGCTTCTGAAACCATTCCTATTTTATTTCATAACTATGAATTCCTAAGTCCTTCTATTATATATTTCAATCCAAACTTTGACCTATCAATGTGATAAGGCATTGGATTATTTCATACTTTTGGAATTCACTTCATAAAAGGCGGGAGGATGTCCAGTCTGGTCTGAGTCCTACGGGGACACGCGTTGGTTGGGGCGTGTTTCTCCCCCTTCGGGGGGACCGACCTTATCTATTAGAGTAATTTTAGGAAAAGCGAAAATTTTATCAGCCTGGGGTAATTTAGGAACAGTCACACTAGCTACATCCTGGAAGTCTTTAAGTCAACAGTGAATAGGTTACTTCTAGGCAAGCGTGCTCCACCTTAGACCGCATCATCGCTTAACATCAGGTGAGATAACCTATCAAAAATTAAAAAAAAAACACTTTTAGGGTTCCGTAGCCAAATGGCAAAAACGGAATCCTTATTGATTCGTCATGTCTGTCTGTCAGTCTGTCCGTCCGTATGTCACAGCCACTTTTCTCCAAAACTATAAGAAATATGCAGTTGAAACTTTGTAAGTAGATGTATTCTGTGGCCCGCATTAAGATTTTCACACAAAAATAGAAAAAAGGCAATACATTTTGGGGGTCCCCATACTTAGAACTGGAACTCAACATTTTTTTTTTTTTCGCCAAACCCATACGTGTGGGGTATCTATGGATAGGTCTTCGAAAATAATATTGAGGTTTCTAATATCATTTTTTCTAAACTGAATAGTTTGCGAGAGAGACACTTCCAAACTGGTAAAATGTGTGTGTCCCCTGTAACTTCTAAAATAAGAGAATGATAAAACTCAAAAAAAATATATGATTTATATTACCATGTAAATAAACTACCAGCGAAAATTTGTTGGAACGAGATCGAGATAGTAGCTTTTTTTTTAATACGTCATAAATCGTAAACCGCAACTTTTGCTTATAATAATACCTACAGGTTTGTACGGAACCCTCGGTGCGCGAGTCCGACTAGCACTTGGCCGGTTTTCTTTTTGTTTTCATTAACGATCAAGGACCAAGGACTTCTGTTAATTAATTTAAAATAATCTATTCTATACATATAATAAAATCGTAGAGTTGCCGTGTCTGTACATTGAATATTTTCGCATAAAAATACATAGAAATGTCAGAAAAATGACATAGAACACAAAAAGTAGTTTTTGAAATTCTTTTCTTTTTGTCTGTGCGTCTGTTTGTCTGTGCGTTTGGAGGAGCATCACGCTTAAACCACTGATTGGATTCAAAATTTAGGTACTTCAAAATATTAAGTGATAACCGGAGTAACATTTAGTGTTTATTTCATCAAAATCGACCCACAAAATCAAAATTAATTGAATTTTAAAGTGAAGAAACTTCATCGAGTGCTAAAATAGGTTGTTTTCATTGAGACTTCAGATACTTGCAATGCCATCTACTGAGAAAATTTGTAATAAGAAATATGTGAAAAGACCCCGAAACAATGTATTTTTGAGTTATTTTTTAATTCAACTTAAAATATAGCAAAAAAAAGTGAAAATTTTATTATATTATCATTATTTATCGTAACGTGTAATCTTCTAAGTTCGAACTAATGAGTATAAAGACAGTTCAGTTACGTTGTAGATCGATAGATGGCGTTGTAATTATAACGCGTATTTCTGAATCGCGGTAGAAGCACGTCTTCAGTGGCTCAGCCCGAGTGGAGGAGGAGTAGACTTGGGTCGTACTTGAAAAATCGAGTCCCAGAGCTTCCAGTACGTCTACCTTAAGAAACCAGGGCTTGGGAATTGGGATACTTTCAAATATTTTCTTTTTGGATAGGATATTGACCCGTAACTCTGTAGGAATAAGGAGCACAATCGCGTTTTCAAATAAATACCTTCTTACGACGATTCAATCAAGTTTCTACTTTCTACTTCTATTTCATCCAAAAGCCCTGTTGGAAGGAAAAATACTTGCATGGGAAATTGAACCCTGACCTTTTATTGATAAGGAGCACAATCGCGTTTACAAATAAATACTTGCAAAGACAAATCATTAAAGTAAAATACTTGCATATGAAATTGTTCCGTAAATCCTTACGAATAAGGATCACAATCGCGTATACAAATAAATGCATGCAAGGACACCATTAAAGTAAAAACCTACGAAATTGTTCCGTAGGCTGTTACAATAAGGAGCATGATCGCATTTGCGAAAACTAACGCTGTTATTGAACTATTGAAGATTGTATTGAAGAACTACGTAGAATTTATGAATTTTGTAAATTAAGTAAATACCGCTACTCAGTCAGACCAGGTGGTAGGTAAGTAGCACGGTATCAAATTAATAATGAACGAAACCATTCCTTCCTATTTAAAAATAATCTTAGGACTGTCAGCTGGGAAATATAATATTATTATTATGATTATTCAATGATTTTAGTAGCTGGCGTAGTTAAAAGGTTTCAATTCATTTTACGATTGTTATAGGTACATAGTATTTACAGTATCAATTTCAGTATCAAATTGCATTAATTGTATTTGTTCCTTACTTACGTATATTTAAAAAACTAACTTTCCAAGCGAGTCATCTTTACAGCTGTGGAAAGCCTACGAGCGAGAACGATGTCGGATGTAGGTAGGTATCATTCACAGAAATATAAAAAACAAATATATCTATGGTATCATTTGTTATTGGAAAGAGCGCGCGCCGTTCGAGACCCGAACGCGGCCGAAGCAGTCACAATTCACGAATCGGTGAGACTCGGGCGAGCGTCGAGTCGTCGAGTCGTCGAGTCGTCGAGTCGTCGAGTCGTCGAGTCCCGAATGCCCCCCAAGGAGCGAGTCCAAGTAGCCGTATAGTACCTGGTGTACAAACCTGGTCGCGTAAATACGTACCTTCCCTAGAGGAGAGTTGTTACCTGTATCCATAAGTAAACTGTTTTACTAACAGAAGTGGTGAATTTTTGTAATAAGCTTCAATGTGACTAAACTATAACAGCAGAACGCGTCGATCTTCAAGGTTAAGCAACGCTTGCCGAGGTCGGTCTGTGAATGGGTGACCATTATAACAACCTAGCCTTTTCTTTACTATATTGGCTCGGCTTCCAGACAAACCGGATTCAGCTGAATACCGGTATTTTACGTGGAGCGGCTGCCTACCAGACCTCCACAACTCATTCAATGCAAGACTTCATTCAGATTTTACTGGCTTCTGACTATCCGTAACGACTGCCAAAGATCTACAAATGACAGCCGGGACCAAAGGCTTAACGGGCTTTCTGAGGCACGAAGGAAACTCGGTATGTTAAGATGGTCACCCTCACCCATCCACAGACCAACCTTCGCAAGCGTTGCTTAACCTTGAAGATCGATGCGTTCGTCTGTTATAGTTTAGCCTTGAAGATAGGCCCGTGCGGCTGTTTCAATTTAGCCACGAGCTCCTCTATAATAAATCGATTCTATGAACCCAGTAAAACTTTTTAGATATTATAAAAATGTTAAAACAAATTAAATTAATCAGTGGTCTACAATCAGCAATATTGTCAGTAAAAATCGGAAAAAATGTGTTTCTTTTTGGACTGGGCTGGACGAATCCACTTGATTCAGCACCATTCGTTCGATAGTCGATTTTGTTGATTTTGATTCAAGATTAGTTTGTACCAGGAGATTAGGTAGGTACCTGGGCTGGTCGGCATTTCAACCGATAGAGATGATACAGTGCCCTGCATTAGGTACCCTCTTAATAATTATATTCTTAATTCGAGAGAGAGATCAGGATATGTAACTGAACGTAAATTTTGTATATGCAATCTATACTAATACTAACTGACCCACGCAACTTCGTCTGCGTCACATTTTCCCTGAATTTCGTTTGCTACAAACCTCACGGAGCCCGAGACCTTTCCAACGAATGCAAAACCGTGGAAATCGGTTTGTGCGTTCTGGAGTTATAGCGTCAGGAAGGAAAACCTGACTTATTTTTATCTATACTAATATTATAAGTAAAGCAGAAGAGTTTGTTTGTTTGGTTGTACGCGCTAATCACAGGAAATACTGGTCCGATTTGAAAAATTCTTTCAGTGTTAGATAGCCCATTTATTGAGGAAGGTTATAGGCTAAATATAATCACGCTAAGAAAAAAAGGAGCGGAGCAGTAATGGAAAATGTGACACAGACGAAGTTGCGCGGGTCAGCTAGTTTAAAATAACATGTTAAAAAAAATTCGTTGTTGTTCTCGCACTTGTTGGAAATTGCTTTCCGTTCCGGTTGACTAAAACCGACCCACTTTGGATATTTATGTACTGTAAACGTTTCAGTAGAGCATTCAGGGGCCCTACTATGACGTGTCACTGCGATCATGATTAAGTTCAGAAAAAGAGATAGTGTTATGCCTTTGTTTATAATTCTGTCTCCCTCCCACAACTAATACATGATCGTTTTAAGACGTCATAGTAGGCAGTAGAGCTACAGAATATTAGTTACGTTACCTTTGACTCCACACACGTATTTGTTGTATTTCTCAGTGGACGACAGTGTTGTTCCATAGTTTGGCTCGTAAGGTGCTGAAATACAAAGGAAAATATCAGTGAAATGCAATCTTCTAATTCTTATTTGTATTATTAGTAGAAAAGAGATATGTGGTGATGCAGGCTACAGCTACAAGTAACCTATTACTACTCGTTATTATTTAAAAGGGATATTTAAATAATGTATTAATTCAGAAGAGGTCTACAATTGCTTTCAAAGGTAAATTTACTAAGCATTATAAAGCAGGGATCATTACATAGCTAAATTCGTACCTAAATATTTATAAAAAGCCCACTAGCACCACAAATTACTAAATGCAATGAGGGTTTTCAGGAAAATTTACTCCACCAGTTGGCGCAGCATAGGCGAGAGGTCCTCTTCATTGAAAAAGTGACTTTGGCATTAACATCATTGAAATTGACTTAGACAAATGTCAGCCGGTCTATTAATTCTGTTGGCACTTCATCGTGATCACTTAGATGGAGTGAATGAAAGACAAGTGAGCTGTCATTCCATCTTGTTTGTATGGTTTGACAGCTCACTTGTCGTTCACTTCGCCTAAAGCGTCCACCAGACTATTCGCGAAGTTGATCGAAGTTGAGCGAATACGATAGTGTAGAGGGGCACTTCGCTTCGCCTCGCTTCGGGTGACTTCAAAGACTATTAAACCACTTGACTGCGCATACAGTGCCCCGACGCACGAAAACTATTAGTGTTTTTGCTCAGATGTTATGCAGCGGCACTAGTAACCATTTTAGTTGTGACCAATTGTTAGACCTGTGGGCATGCTAAGTTTTTACAAATCGTTTTAATTTTTATGCAATTTATAACGCATAAAAATGCCTTCATACCCGGTGAATTTGTGTGGGAAACATTCCAAGACCTTTTGTTACAAAAATGATGGCATAACTTTTCATCGGAGAGTAAAGACTACGCAAAATATTTTTGTTTTGAATCAGATGATGAGCCACTGCAGGGGTCTATATAAAATGGTGGTTAGGTGAACGAGCACACTGTGAGAAGCGCGCGTTGATGTCTTTTGGAAAAGTCTCTTTCTTTCATTAGGAAATACTTATATTTTTATCCCTTTCTTCCCCTTTGTATTTTTATCGTAAAAATCTGTGCTGTTACGTTTAATGATTGAAGTAAATTTATCGATGATCATAAAATTACAACTAATACAATTTTTAATCAATTCACATACTTACATTATACACGTAACTACTTTTAAACGACTTTAAAAATAGGAGGAGGGTCTCAGATTTTTCATCTGTGTGTTTGACATACATGTTTTCATTTTAGATTTTCGAAGATTTCAGAATTAAAATAAAAGTGGAAAGATAAGGTTAATAGGGAAACTTTGTTTAAACAAGATATAGCGCTGTTTGTTTGGATTGAGAATTTTTATAATGTTAAAATCCATTTTATCGATATCGACTATTTTCCTTTAATCAAGTAGTGCCACCACTAACCATAGGCTACCTATGCAACTTGACCTTGAACGGACCAATTGCAGCCGCGCGTTGTTCCTCGTCCCCCGGCCCGCTGTAGTGAGCCGCGTACTTAGAAGAAATCGGCCTATACGCTCTCTAGTGGTTATATACTCTATGGGTGACTTCCAGTCGTTGTCGGTTGTTGCGCCCAAGTCAAAGGACTCGAAGTGTCACGAAGTTCGAACACGAAGCGTCTGACCACACTACTCGGCTCACTTCGGTTCGCGTCGAGCCATAGTAAATACGCACGTATTTTTGGCAATAGCCACACGAACGCTATCCATGATGCCTATTGTGAGGGGAACGGGCGACTGAGCTCCTCGCGAAGTTGCTAGAGTGTGTGGACACGTACTTCGGACAACTTCGGAGAGTGCTTCGTCGAAGTAACTTCTCGAATAGTGTGGAGGACGTTTAAGTGTTCACTTCGACATGTTTACAGCAGTGCGATGCTGTAAACATATCGAAGTGAACACTCCGGAAAAGTGAACGACAAGTGAGCTGTCAAACCATACAAACAAGATGGCATGACAGCTCAACTGTCGTTCACTCCACCTAAGTGATCACGGTGAGATGTCAACAGAAACCAGAATCGACCTGCAGAATCGCACTGCAGAAAACAAGCGATTTGATAGGTTGTTTGGGTCTGACGCCTCAATGCTGTCACCTGGTGCTCGACATTACAGAAAACCCTCATTAGCACTAATGAACTTAAACTATCATTCTTTTTCCGTCTATAATTTGAAGAAGACAGAGGTAGAAAACGTTTAGCGTTAAATACATAATACCTAATAGTGACATTTCAGTCCCTCCACTTAATTCAACCGCGACTCGATCTCCTTCAAATTGATAGTTCTAAGGCCCGGTTTCTCGGCTCTGCTATCTCCAAACTAGTATCTAGCTGCGATTGGTTGAATAAGTTCCAAACAGCCAATCACTTTAATTACTTGTGTCACAATTTTATACCAGAAACCGGGGGTTAACTTGTTAATCTATACTAATATTTTATAGCAGAAGAGTTTGTTTGTTTGGTTGAACGCGCTAATCTCTACGGAACTATACTGGCCCGATTTGAAAAATTCTTTCAGTGTTAGATAGCCCATTTATCGAGGAAGGCTATAGGATATTATATCATCACGCTAAGACAAATAGGAGCGGAGCATTAATGGAAAATGTGATCAGCTAGTTCTTGACATAAACGAGGATAAACCATCGAGTGGAGCGGAGAAAGAAACCTTCAAAACTACTTAATATATATATGTTAGTACTAATAACAAGCAATGTAACCCACTTCCACCAAAAACAAATAGTACCTACATTCAATTTGACTTATTAGAACGTTATTTTGGGATTGAGCAATAGGCGTGGTGTGCGTGTTGGCTAGCGCCGTGGTATAGTGGTGGTAGGTGGTGGCCGGCTGCGGCAGCGGCAGCGGCGCCGTCTCGTTAGCTGGCGCTGGTCTACCTCCCACCACTTCCAGGACCTTGGACTTGGGGGCGCAGCACTGGGTGCCCGCCTTCTTGCACTTGAATACGTCTGTCATTTCCGCGTTACCTGTCAAATGGATTAGTATAAGTTCTTTGCCGTCAAAATCGTGGTCTTTGCTTCTGTTGATCTTTTGAGGTAACGTGAAATGATCTGGAACCGAGTCACAAATGTCTATGCTCCATTTACTATCTTGTCTTCTGTGCCTCAAAACATGCAACCAAAGTGACGTATGCCGAGTGAGCCACCAACGATGTTGTCAGGTTTTGGTTTTGGAGCACTCAATTCTAAGGAACCGTTGAAGCAGCGACACGAATAAGAAAGTTTTAATCTAGCTTTGGATTTACAATTTTCACTTTTTTTTACTCTTGATGAGCACGCGTTTGACCACTATCTCACCTGATGGTAAGCGATGATGTGGTCAAAGATGGAGCACGCGTACCTAGAAGTAACCTATTCACTCTTGACTTAAAGATTCCCAGGTTGTAGCTATCAGAAAACACAGACTCTGGCAGAGAATTTCACGCCATAACTGTACGCACATGAATGTGTTCCTTTCCTTTATATTAGACAAGTGGACTCTTCTATCATCGAAATAAAGCCTTCAAGATTGGTAGCATCCCAATACTCACGGAAGCAAGTGAAGGAGAGTAGAGACACGATGCAGGACCCGGGGCAATCGGGGCGAGGGTCTGCGGGCGCTGCCGTGGTGGTGGTGGTGGTGGTGGTGGTGGTGGGGCGGCGCGTGGTGCGCGGTGGTACTCTGCGGGTGACACGGTAAGTGAGCTTGCAGTTTGTGAAACTACTGTTGCTCGATGACCTCTCATATCGTTAAGTGCCAATTAAGAGATTAAACGTTGCAGGTTATTGACCACAGGCAATTGTAGATTTTTATTACAATTGCCTGTGGTCAATAACCTGCAAAGTTTTTCAAAAGTCATTTATTCAAATTAGGCTGAGAGCCAGCACTTTTTGAACGTAAAGTTCTACAAAAGACAGTCCCCTAAAACGTCCACCCGTCACCACTTTCTAGTGTTTTAGCTGTAGAGAAGAAGCGGCCAACAAACTCCCCAGCAACACATCTGCCTGTTGCGTTAGAAGAACTTGCATTTATACAAAATTATGCAAAGTATTATTACAAACAAAAATAATAAAACATGGCTAACACATACAACCTAAAAAACTAAACTCATTTGACACTTGTAAGCTAGCACACTCCTCCATGGCATCGTAATCAAACAACTCAAGCATAAAAACAATTTAAACTAAACTTAATAAGCCTCCAGACCACAGACATATAAATAGTAGCAAACCAAACATTAATACGTAGATATATTTTTTTATATGGTATGATTCTTTATCCTTTTTTTTCTAAGTGACAATTCATAAGCATGTCTCGTTCTGTCACGTGTTGTCACACTGACTCATACATAGACAAAATTTGACGCGTAGCTTGTCTGCCATATTGATAAGCATCAAATGTTTTTCAATCGCGTTTAAAATTGATAAAATATTACTTGTTTGGGACATAAAACACACGAGGACGGTAAAATAATATGGTGAAGTGCTGTGCGTATCGCAGTGACAGTGCTAGCTACCACAAAACACCTGGATTGACCTTTCATCGGTAAGTTTTGGGAAATCTTAGTGCTTTCTTTACTAAATTCAAATGTTTCCATACTGTTTATTCGTATTTTACATACAGTTTTTAACAAAGATGCGATTTGTCTGTACCGTCAGCCTACAACTAAAGAAATAAACCATAACAAGGACAAAATAGTCAGAAAGTGGCATCAAGTGACAGCTCAAGTACCTGTTCAATTAGTCAGGGACGAATTAGGCAACAAAGACGAAACTTTTAGTAAATTGCATTTGTTGTATGTATTTATGTAAAATATTTATTTCCATTGAATTATCAAATAAAGCCTCAGTTTAATGTATGATGTTTTATTCTTTTTTGGTGATACAATTCCAAAATACCTGTAGTAGTTTCAGTGTATGTACACATGTCATGCTAATATTAAAAATAAATTATAAAATCAATATTATGTTACCCAGTGTCTGTGTTATGGAGAACATGAACATAGGCATATTATTATGTATAAATACAGTATAGGCTACTCACATAACGATGAATTTTCATTCAGCAGGCAATAATTGAGCATACTAATATTTTTCCAGGTTTCGCAAGGATGAAAGTTTACGGAATGCCTGGATTAAAAACCTGAAACTCCAGGATTGGCAACCAAGATCTTCAAGTGTACTTTGTTCAAAGCATTTTGAGAATCACTTGATCGATCCCAGCGCTTTTCGAACAACATTACGTCCCAGAGCAATTCCTACACTGTTTACCGAATTTACTCCATATGTAAGCATTATGAGAGTGTAAGATAGAAGAGTGTCCCTGGAGTTTCTTGCACGTTCTTCTCCATAGAGATCTACGCTTTGGAACGTGCAAATAGCTTTAACTTTTTGGACAGACCGACCTTGACAGTTAAAAAGTGCCTGTAAATGGTTTATTTGAAATAAATGCTTGAATTTTGAATTACATACATTACTTTTATTTAAAAAATCCTGATTTATTCCTAAACTAGCTTCCAGGCATACTAATACCTTGACTCTCGGTTCTACAAAACATGGCATGCGGGTTAATGACTGCAGTGCCAGTTTTTCTAGCTGATACTGACGTCCGTCAATGGTTTGTAAACACCGTCAAAAGATAAAGAGTGGACTGCTGCCCATCGTCCTCTTAAAATATTCCCTTAGTCGCCTTTAACAATAACCACGGGAATAGAGGGTGGTTCTATTCGTTAAGACTATTGATGAGTAATCTATATTTCATGTACCCAGAGAATATAGATTTTCAGGGATTTTCAGAATATCGTTAGATAACACTGGCAACCGGTCCTAATTCGGCCCTGTAATGATATCATTCCCTAGGTGTGCGTAATGGCTACGCAAATTTTAGCGAATGTTTGGTCTGCTACTATTTATATGTCTGTGCTCCAGACAGACCAGACACCAAGGGCGTGCCCGCCGAGCATGAAATTCCATTCCGGTAGTTATCCCTTAGCTCGATAGATGGCGTTGCCGTCGAGTTAGATCGCGATATGGTTTCGTTACAACGCCAAGTATAAGTGTGGCCAACCAGAATCGATGTTACACATTACTAGTAATTCAGTCAAATTACAATAACTAATTTTTGAATAATCGAACTCATGTTCGATTTGAGATGTGATTGAATGACTATCTACTGCTCGAATGCAATCTCGAAATTTCGGAAAGTGATTACAATAGTATTGTACAAGAGATAGGTAAAGTTATACTTGAGGATCGTACAAGAATATGATTTTTACTAACACTTAGCTCTAAGTTATTTTTTAAAACCAGGTTTTTTTTTAAAGGTAAATGTTGAACTATAATAATAATATAATGTAAATACGAACTTTATATTTTGCGTCACGTACAAATCCCTAACTATATTATGTTATGACATACTTTCAATCAAGAATAAGGCCGTTTGAACGTTTGTGATGGCTGCATGTTATGAAACTCATATTTTTAATTCAACAAAAAAACGTTTGTTATGCGACACGGCAACGGTGTGATGAACTACCGCCGGCTAGTTATGGGTACGCATGATATGCACGGAGAAATATTTAGCCAAACTGTGCGTTTTATTGACAGCCAATTGCTTAGCATGCATTGACAAGGAAGAATCCTCCGAACAAACGGGTGTCTGTCCCATGGTTACATAATTTCACGATTACCAACAAGTAGCAAAAAAGAACTGGTACACCATACGTTATTATTAGGGGCTGCAAAACTCTTACAGTTTTTAAAAGAATAGTGAAAGAACACTACCTTTCTGTACCGTCGTAGTTGCATATAAGCATGTATTTATTTATCTTTATTTATCGTAAAACATTATTTAGTATGTATTGGCGTCATATTTATTTTAGTAACTAATATTATAAAGCAGAAGTTTGTTTGTTTGGTTGAACGCGCTAATCTCAGGAACTACTAGTCCGATTTGAAAAATTCGTATTAGATAGCCCATTTATCGAGGAAGGTTATATATCGTCACGCTAAGATAAATAGGAGCGGAGCAGTAATCGAAAATGTGACTCAGACGAAGTTGCGCGGGTCAGCTAGTTTTAGTAATATTTATGTATTGTGTGTTTGTGTGGTCTCTAAATAGCCTCATGTTTTTGACTGACCGACCTTGACATTTCAAAAGTGCCTGTAAATGGTTTATTTGAAATAAATGCTTTGAATCTTTGAATCATCTCTTTTATTCGGCTCTCCTTTCGTAGTAATGCTGGAAGAGATTTGTTTACGGTTAAAATTATCGCGTGAGGCATATATAGATATGCACAGGTCCACTGCTTTCTATTATTTCATATATGGCGATATCTACGAGTAAAAACCAAGGTGTCGCTTACCTAGTATTATCACAGCAGATGTAGCCCTCGGAGTTGCAGTCAGTTCTCTGCAGGATGACCGCGGGGGGGTTGCAGAAGGCAGCCATGATGTTGTGCATGCAGTGCCCTGGGCAGCGCGGGAGCGGCGGCTGGAAACACACTTACATAATCATCGTCAGCAAGGTAAAAGTACAGGTACCTAATTATTAAGACATTTATGCTTAAAACTTTGTATATTTAACTAAATGCACTTTTTAGGGTGAATTGAAGCCAGGTGACAATTTAAGCTGTAATAACGATGGCGATTCTTTCCAAAAAAGATCGATTTTTAAATCGATTCGAATCTTAAGCTAATAAATTGATTCACAAAAAAATCGAGGTCTCAAAGAACAATTTCTAAAAAATCTATTGCATTTGTAATGTACATACACATCCATTTTGCACACAATCTATATTTGCATTTGTAAAAAACAGGAAAGATACCATAATTAATGATCTCTTATCAGTAAAATCAGTTTTTTTTTTAGTTCAGAAAATCGAATGCCGACTTTAAAGGGTGAAATATCCATTCACTGGATCGATTCAGTGCTGCATATCGATTTAAAAAATCGATCTTTTAGGCCCTGACAAAACGATTATTCGATCTCAGATCGCCATCCCTAAGCTGGATGAGTGGCATAGGAATGAGCTGAATTGGCAAATGATGATGACGATACTATGGTGGCTGAAAGTCATACAAAAGACATTAAATACAATGAAGCTTACGCTCCAAATATCTTCACAACGATACACTTTACGTCACCATCTCAGGACTTTTTAGCATGTTTGGATCCTGGGAGGCTACTCTTTAAGCCCGAAGTCCGTAGTGTCGGGCTTAGTTGCGAGCGTATTCTATTCCGTTGACCTGACCACTTAGAATCAATTAAAGTTGACTGGTAGAGAACGCATTGTTGCATTATGTCCGCCCATGTAACACTATTGTACAAAAAAATACAACCGACTTCCAAAAAAAAAAACACTACAAAGTAAAAAATAACTTTAATTTCGGAAGTCGGTGTTTTTGTTAGTTTCTTCGTATTTTGACACCGACTTCCAAAATAAAGTTATTTTTTACTTTGTAGTTTTTTTTTTGGAAGTCGGTTGTATTTTTTTGTAAAAAGTTTTTTATTTTTCACTTTTTAATGGTGCCCCACACCTAACAACACCACTGCAAAATCGCAGAAAAGCAAAATACGCAATTTCGATTATCAAAGAATCATCTAAATAGTCAAATTCCAGCTATTTCGATTTAAAATCCAAAGTTCGTAACCGATTTTGATATGATTTAAATGGGACCAATCTGCAAGTATATCCTTTCAGATAAAACAATACTTTTTCAAATCGGTTCATAATTTGTCGGAGTTATGAGGTAACAAACATAAAAAATAAAAAAACACAACCGAATTGATAACCTCCTCCTTTTTGGGAAGTCGGTTAACAAAGTTTAAGTAAATAAATAAATGAATGAAAATCGTGTTGTCTTTCATTCTCAGTTCGTGTTCGGGACTAAGTAAGTCCGTAGGTGACGCGGAGTAGGACACGCCCCCCAGTTCTCTCTCATATACGGTATCATTGGGTGCCGCAAGCTTGAAGAAAAATAAAAGAAGCTGATAGGGTGACCATAGATTGTATCCCGTCTGATCCAAATTTAATTTGAGCCAGACAGGAAAAGTATAACAATAGGGAATATATTGCATGAAAAAGGTGTTTATCTTAAAGTATTCGAAAATATAATACTAACTGTGAAATTAGAATCTAAATTGCTCGAAAACGAACAAGATACAATTATTTTAAACAAATATATCTGTCCCTCTCGCGAAAACGCTGTTTTCTATGGCAGCTGTATAGTCTTCGTGTAATTTGACGTCACATTACGTATCGGACTTCTCTTTCTAACTGTAGTCTTTGATGCTTTCTAACTTAATAAATGATGAAGGTATTTAAAAAATAATTTCATGATTGTTTACTAGAGCTAATAAGTATTTTATTTTGCAAATAAAAAAATTGCATGCATATTCCCTATTGACAATGATGGAATTGGTTGAGAATATTGACGTTGCAAAGCACAACAGGCAAGTTTTTTTTTTAAATTTTAGATGGGTTTTGCTCTTGAGTCTAGTCTAGGTCAAAGATGACAGAGACATAGTCTACGATGGAGCGAGCTTACCCAGAAGTAGCCTGTTCACTGTAACGTTGAAAAGATTAGGGTTATAAGCAGTAAGTTCCAACAAGTTGCCGTGAAAGGTCCCAATAAGTAGGACTGACGATCTGGTATGGTCGAAGGAAAACCCTGGATGCTGGAGCCATGGTATCAGCCGTTGATGAAGTTTTGGATGGCTGATGGTGATGAATAAAATGTCCAGTCAAAATCCAGTACGTTAGGAACCCTTACCGGCTTGGTAGGCCTACGCGTGGTGGTCTCCACGGCCTTGTTCTCCGTGATGCAGCAGACGCCCTCGTTGGGGCACACAGCATCCTCGTCCACGTTGTCGCAGAGCAAGGAGAACAGGCCGGAGATGCACTCGCCTCGGCACTTATGACCTGGCCGCTGCTTTGGAGCTGGTGTGCTTGTTAGCTGTGGAGGTGAACACGTATATATCTGTGACTGAATACTTACTTTTGGTGTTATGTAAAAAAACAAGAAATAAGATCAAATCTATACTATCTATACTATACTAATATTATAAAGCAGAAGAGTTTGTTTGTTTGGTTGAACGCGCTAATCTCAGGAACTACGGGTCCGATTTGAAAAATTCTTTCAGTGTTAGATAGCCCATTTATCGAGGAAGGTTATAGGCTATATTATAGATATATCATCACGCTAAGACAAATAGGAGCGGATTAATAATGGAAAATGTGACGCAGACGAAGTTGCGCGGGTCAGCTAGTACAAATATATGCGACTAAACTAACTGAGCTGGCAAACGTTGTTTTGCCATATAAATAAAAATAAAATAGCCTAGCCATTGTCAGAAATCATAACATCGGTCAAGCCGTTTCAGATGAGTTCGATATCAAACACTGTCATGAGATTTTTATATTTTAGAAGAAGAAGAAGAAAATATAGGACCAAATATTCTCCCTAGGGCTGCAAAGTAATACTTTCAACCCACTCCCCAGGCTTCTTCTAGCCTATTTTGCAAACATCAGTAATGAAAAAATAATTTTACCGCAGTAGTAGGCCGTTTAGTCGAATATTTCTTCTCGTTGGGCACGACCAGGTCTGGCGGAGGCCTGTCTCCGTAGTTGTCCTTGGAGACGCAGCACAGCCGGCCCTTGACGCACAGCTCTGGGGAGGTCAGGTACGCCTCACAGTATTGTGACAGGCGAGCCTCTACGCACACTCCTGGGCAGGCGATGTTACCTGAAACGTGATGGGATCATTTGAAGCGTCATTTAAAAGTAAAGAAGATTAAAAGGATGGGTATACATCCAAGCATGGAGAGTGTTAGGCGTCCTAGTCGATAGATGAGGAGAAAAGCCAAACACATTAGTAGGTACTGTAATAAATAATTGGCGATATTGCCCTTTACAATTAATTCCCTTGATACGCGGAATTGCCATCACTTTACGTATTGATAAGGAGTCAAGGAACACCGGTACCTACATTCGTTGGAAAAAAATCTGTAAAAAACATGTCAGACGATTTGATGACCCGAATTTTTGAAGCAATAGATATTTCCCCTTGGTTGCTTTCTAGAAAGAATTTTTGAACGCATGTATGTGATCATTTAAATCATTTCCTTATGGTGAACCTAAATCTTCAAGAAAGACCAGCAAAATCTTTCTATTAAATACAAATACAAAATCCTTTATTTCAAATAGACCAATTTACAGGCATTTTTGAATAGTCAAGGACTGTCAGTCAAATAGATGAAGCTAATTCTGCCGCGCTAGCGACAAGAGTAGCAAGTTATTCTGCAACAAAACACACTCACCGACCCTATCTCCAGCGCGGCAGTTGCACGTTCCAAAGAGTAGATCCTATGGCGAAGAACGTGCAAGAAACTCCATGGACACTCTTTTAAATATGTAGTTTATAACCACTACAGACTTCTCTGTCAAATTAGTTACCTACTGATTAATCCTAATAGTTAATAGGGTGTACCTAATAATTACCACTGTTTTTGTATTTGTCTTGCGGCGGCTGCGTTGTGGGCTCGTCGTAATCATCGTCGGAAACGGTCGTGTGGCGCGTCGGCCGCGGTCGCTGCGTCGTGGCCAGCGTCTCGTTTCCTGGAAGATATGGCCATTTACATTATACGCTTATCTGAGGGACGGCACGGTTGGCGCAGTAATCGAGTGATAGGCTGCTGCGCTGCGTGTCGCAGGTTCGATTCCCGCACGGAGCAAATATTTATATGGCCTACAGATAGTTGTTCTGGGTCTGGCTGTTTGTGAACGCACTCACGATACAAGAGAAATTCGTAGTGTGGGGCTATATTTATAAAAAAACAAAAGTAAAAAACAATAAATTTTTATGACACTAGAGTAGCAGTAAGAACGTTATTTATATTTTATAGGCACGTTCTGCTTATCCTATATGACTGCAGCGTTAGAAGTCGCATATTTAGCAGTCATATCCGCTTTATATTTCCCAAAGGCAATTAAAAGGCGGCTTCCATCTTTCCAATTTTCTCGTTTTGCTGCGATAACAAGCCTTTAAGAAATTTAGTTTTCCTACTATTCAGCATCTATTATTCTTGTCATTCTAATGTAGACGACCAACATCAGATACACTGTAAATATCTGAATAAGACAGTCACATACCAGCGAAGCATTGTATAAAAGTGACCTGGCACAAAGCTGCCTATAATAGGTAGGCTAACAAAAAATACAACCGACTTCAAAAAAAAAAACACTACAAAGTAAAAAATTACTTTAATTTCGGAAGTCGGTGTTTTTGTTACTTTCTTCGTATTTTGACACTGACTACCGAAATTAAAGTTATTTTTTACTATGTAGTGTTTTTTTTTGAAGTCGGTTGTATTTTTTGTAAAAAGTTTTTTATTGTTCACTTTTTAGTGGTACCCCACACCTAACTACAACACTGCAAAATCGCAGAAAAGCAAAATACGCAATTTCGATTACTTGGATGACATAAAACCATCATCCAAGTAGACGAATTCCAGCTATTTCGATTTAGAATCCAAATTTCGTATCCGATTTTGATAACATTTAAATGTGACCAATCTGCAATGCAAGTATATCCTTTCAGATAAAACAAGAATTTTTCAAATCGGTTCTTATTTGTCGGAGTTATGAGGTAACAAACATAAAAAAAAGAAAAAAAAAATTCAACCGAATTGAGAACCTTCTCCTTTTTGGAAAGTCGATTAAAAAGAAAGAAAAAAAAATGCAGGCTCAAATAAATCGTCCAGATATCTTGTCAATAGAGAAAGTTACCAAAGTACTGGCACCCAAGGCAAAGTCTTAAGCATTGACGCCGAGTTGCTGGCCTGTCGATCTGGTTTTCCATCAGTTGCATCCCCTAAGACGACCCACTGACCCATTTCTTTTGGGGACTGTGCGACGACATTGCAAAATTTTATCCCGCCAAGCCCGTTCCATCATGGGGCCACAAGATGTACGGCGTTGCGCTACCGATACATGTTGAGCATCCAACAAAACGTTTTGGGAATACATAGCTAGATACATTGTGCGTACAGCTAAGGAGCAGAATTCTATAAGATAGCTACAAACTGGGAGTCTTTAAGTCAAGAGTGAATAGATTACTTCTAGGCAAGCGTGCTCCATCTTAGACCGCATCATCGATTACCATCAGGTGAGATAGTGGTCAAACGAGTGCCTATCAATAGTAAAAAAAGCATTGAATGACAATGCTGCTAATTTTTTGCTCGTCACAAAACTAATCAGGTATCTTACCGGCAGTCTCATCAGCGCAGCACTTCATGGAGGGGCTGGGACACTCCACCTCCTCCAAGACCTCGTTACAGAGCAGCGCAGCCAGCGCGTGCATGCACGTGCCGGGGCAGTTCTTAGCCTCCATCTGCGTGTCCAGCGTGTCGAGGAGTCCTGGAATGTTGAGGGGTTATGGGTTAGAAATAACGTTTTTGCAACATAAAGCCTTGAGGTGTGTGTACATCATTTCAGCTGAAAGAGGTTCATTGTTGTATAAATTACATTAAACTAAATGTGGCTACATTAAACCGTCCTGTGCGTCTTCCATTCAGCAGATTCACAATTCTTCTTAAATACACTATGCGTTTTGATCCCGTTTTCACCATAGTGAATAATTTATTTACATATGTAAGTGACTGAATAAAACTAATCTCAAAATTCATAAAATGGCACCGTAGAGACGGTTTGAGTTTGATAATGAACTTGTGAATTTCTGGTTCAAGTCTTGTGTTATAGTAGTCAATGTTGAAGTGTACCTTCAGACGCATCTTATCTCTAATCCGAACTGTGGTGCCTTCTGCAACGTCAACGTGAATCGCCTACAATCTGGTTTTTGAACTGATTTACGAGTATTGGAACCGAAAATAGTTCGTGTATTCAGGTAAATTGCAACTCCAGAACTTTACGGCCCCATCGAGATCGACCATCTGTTCTGCGAGCAATGCCCGCTGCTACTTTAGTTTTTTTGCTACTCTCAAGATAAGGCTCTCTAATACTTCATACTTCCACTTTGCACATATAATTATTGGATTTCCATTTGCGTCAGAGACTCTGAGAGACAGACAGAGAGAAACACTGAGTCCTAGGCCAAACCTTACCCGATATCTAAGTGGGCCATCGTCCTTAATGACTGGGCCTAATTTCCTCGTATTTTGCCTCTATCTACAAAAAAGGCAGGCTCCGGGTCCGTTAGTATCGTCCGCATTCTGGGCACGCTGCGCCCGCGCCGACGCCGGCTAGCGGGGAACGCGTGCGGAGTACGAATGTGTGCTATATGAGTCCATATAATATAAAAGTACTCTGTGAGGCAAGGTGAGGCGACCTAGGCGCAACGGTGATACCCTATAACCCTACCCTACCTCTCAAAATTACGTGTATTATTTTAATATTTTTAGTTCAGAGTCTTAGAATAATAACGCATAGAAACCTAGTACGAGTGCACAAAAAGTGAGGCAACTAAAACTTAAAACTTAGCTTTTAATCCGTCAATCCGTCAAACTTAGCCGTCAGTACTCAAGGTCACGTTCCGTCGAACACAGCTCGCGAGTAAATAATTGAAAATGACAGTTTGTTGCGTGAAAGGATGTTAAAGCACATCAGGAAAACCAAAAAAAAATTATAAAATAACATTTCACAAATAAAGTACTCACATTCTATGCTCTATTTTTACGTAAATGGATAAATAAAACAAAATTCTATTATCCTAACTTGTCACAACACAGTGTTGCTATTTGTGAGGAAAAAAATACCCACATTGCTTTCATTCATGTTTTTCATTTTTGTAATATTAAAATACAATACTTACTGTTAATTCATATCAAACCCGATGTTTTAACATTGATTATAATTATAACCCATCAAGCATTCTAAACACATTGAACAATATCTCATTCTTTATGCGATTTATTTCCTTTTATTTTTAAATAAATTGAATTAAACCTTCCGACATATTACATAAAAAATCCTGTTTACCTTTTCCAGTTCCCAACAACATAAAATACTTGTCTTGATAGCAAAATAGTAATGTGTCTTCCCATATTTTGTGGGTAACTGCTTGGTAATGGTATCACTGAAAGCTATATCTGTGTGCGTTAGAGGAACGTGTCGTAGACACATAGTGACACATACGGCTCACGCAACGCAACAAAGAAAATGAAGTGTCCTATAGTATAATGTACTCTGTGAAATGAAGTGGACACACGATTTTGCTCGGGTTTTGTTCTAGACGCGGCTTCTATGCGTTATTATTCTAAGTTCAGAGTATTAAAAAAAAACATATTCTAGAAACAAACTTAGAAAAAAAATCTGGCCAATTACGAACGGACTTGCGTGCAAAGGCAATGACGTATTATATATCATTTCAGTTTTTTAAATCATTGTGCAAAGGGTTATTTTAACATTTTAGGACAGTTTCGGAGATAAGGGGGGAATGGTCATTTTTGGTCTAATTTCTTGAACAACACAACGTCTAAAAATTAGAAGTTAGAACCCTCAAAAATTAGAAGTTAGAACCCTCAAAATACGTCCTTCACATGAAATGTCACACGATACAGATTAAAAACTTTTTTAATCTGTATCGTCGTCCGTATTTGGGTCACAGAAATACATTTGTGCATAGAGTATGTAAACTTTTCTGTACTAAATGGGGTTGGCCGGTGCAAGCTGAAAGCAGATGGCGCTAGCATAGTTTGTTCCCTTGTTATTTTCTTATGTTGTGTTAGTTGCAGTTTAACGTCTAAATTCTTTACTTTGTAACTGAAAGGCAACTGTAAAACAATTAAAACAAGTGGAGCACATAATTATACATCATGTTTTCTAACTGGCGAGTCAAGGAACTGAAAGAAAAACTTAAAAACGTGTAGCTCCCTTACGAGGAAAGAAAGCGGATTTTATTGAAAGATTTTGGAGTTTTGTTTTTAAATTCAACAAACAAGCCATAATCATAGTATAGAATCTTTGTAGAACGACGGGCGATTGATTGGCAAGATTTCGATTGATCGGACAAGTGATTTTTAACATTGAAATCACACAGGCAGGTACGAAATATTATAGGATGAGGAGTGTAGGGATAATTGAAATAAGTAGTAGTCAAGCCTTTATTTATGATCAGCTTGCCTGTGTATTACGTGTTATTTCATAATCACTTTCTACAAAGTGATTAGCTACCCCATAACCTCGTACTTTTCGTAAATATTTTTTTCACGACGGATAGCTTTTAAACCAAAGCCTTCGTATTTTTATATCCTTCGGTATTTGATGCTTTCCAATTTCAGAGCATTTAGAGACAATACAGCGCGTCATTGTAACTGTTTGAAATTATTTTCTGTATTTGACCAGAAAAGGCAATGTTTTGGGAACAAACTACGCTAGCGCCACTTTGACAGTTGCCAACCCCATTCCAGTATGAGTAGATCCGGAAAAAATTAACTGCGACAGACAGACAGACACCCATTGTTACCACAGACTACATAGAGATACTACGTATTTTTTTACGGATGTTCAGAACCCTAAAATAAATAAAAGTGGTTCCCCACCACACTCTTCCCCTTTTCGAGCCTCACGTGGTCAATAAAATAAAAATAGCTTAATGGGAGCGTTTGAATTCACCGCTAGAGGCGCTAGTGTAGCGTGAGGTCTTCTTAAATGTCAAACATTGTTGGTTGGCTTTTGATTCGAGTTTATTTACTTATTGATTTTTATTTTTACGTTTTGATTTTTATGAATATTTAACTAAAATAGCCCAACTAGAGCAGATTAATTTATTTATTTATTTATACTTTCATCTGCCTAGCCTTTTCCCAACTATATTGGAGTCGGCTTCCAGTCAAACCGGATTCAGCTGAATACCAGTATTTTACGTGGAGCGGCTGCCTACCAGACCTCCGCAACCCATTAACAGGGTAACACGGTACTCCTTGGCAAGACTGGTGTCAGATTTTCTGGCTTCTGACTATCCGTAACGACTGCCAAAGATCTACAAATAACAGCCGGGACCAACAGCTTATCGTGCTTTCCGAGACACGGAGGAAACTCGATATGTTAAGATGGTTACCCCATCCACAGACCAACCTCTGCAAGCGTTGCTTAACCTTGAAGATCGACCTGTGCGGCTGTTATTATTTAGCCACGAGCTATATACTTTATTGTACACCAAAACACGTACAGAAAATCTTAAACTTACAATTGGCGCCTTTTTTGGCGGATTAAGTTACGTTTCTACCGACAACTACATTGAAAATCTTTTTTTGTTGAAAATACGTGTATTATCTCCTTCTTTTTTCCATTGTAACGATTCCACTTTAACACTGTAACACTGTTTATGTTGTAGGTATTTAGTCGCACGTTTACGGCATCATAACAATTAGTAATAACGGGATTGCTACCATGTACCTTTTTAATTGCGAGTTTCCTACAGTTCGGCATCATACATTATTTTTAATTTATACTTTGTTCACATGCGCGTAATAAAAACTTTTTAATGTTACGATTACAGACCTCAATCGACAGTGGCGCCAACTGGTGAGTACAAAAACGGTAGTCCCCATTTCGGACACAAATATCCACATCGTGTAGTATCATACTGTATACATATTAGGTATTTTTTATTACTGCTTTTGCTCGCGACTTCGTACGCACATATCCCGTTTTTTCGTTCCCGTGGGAATATCGGGAAGTCTTCTTTTATTGCTTCCCTATGGAGTCAAGGGGTACTGTAAGTTGCAGGCTTCCAAGATACAGGCTCTGCCTAGTTTGGGGAACACTGTTTAAATTACCATGCTAATTTTAATTTTGTTACTGTTAGCATATTTTTTAAATTTAGGTACCACTTTCCATTTCAATGTTTGCAACAATGGATCAATATAAATTACTTAGAATAATAACGCATAGAAGCCGCGTCTAGAACAAAACCCGAGCAAAATCGTGTGTCCACTTCATTTTCTTTGTGTGCGTGAGCCGAATGTGTCTACGTTCCTCTAACGCACACAGATATAGCTTTCAGTGATACCATTACTAAGCCGTTACCCACAAAATATGGGAAGACGCATTACTATTTTGCTATCAAGGCAAGTATTTTATGTTGTTGGGAACTGGAAAAGGTAAACATGATTTTTCATGTAATATGACATATTTTTTCGGAAGGTATAATTCAATTTATTTCAAAATAAAAGGAAATAAATCTCATAAAGAATGAGATATTGTTCAATGCGTTTAGAATGCTTGATGGGTTATAATTATAAACAATGTTAAAACATCGGGTTTGATATGAATTAACAGTAAGTATTGTATTTTAAAATTACAAAAATGAAAAACATGAATGAAAGCAATGTGGGTATTTTTTCCTCACAAATAGCAACACTGTGTTATGACAAGTTAGGTTATTAGAATTTTGTTTTATTTATCGATTTACGTAAAAATAGTGCATAGAATGTGAGTACTTATTTGTGAAATGTTATTTTATCACATTTTTTTGTTTTCCTGATGTGCTATAACATCCTTTCACGCAACAAACTGTCATTTTCAATTATTTACTCGCGAGCTGTGTTCGACGGAACGTGACATTGAGTACTGAAGGCCTGGTGGCTAAGTTTGACGGATTAGGCTAAGTTTTAGTTGCCTCACTTTTTGCACTCGTACTAGGTTTCTATGCGTTATTATTCTAAGATAAATTACTAAGGTCAGCAAAAAAAAAAAAAATGAAAAGTTTTTTTTATCAATTATGTTTCGGTGTGATTGTCTTAAAAATAATATAAAACTGCAATCATGTGATGTACCTACCTATATCACGTCATATTACCAGAATCTAGTTTTGTTTAGTGTTTGGAGAGAAATAACTGCAAGTCAAAAATGATCAAGAATCCAAGATGTTCTTTTTTTACATATAAAATACAAAAGTGCAAAATAAAATGAAAACAATAAACAACGACTCTTTTTTTAAACAACGTTTTTGCGTTTTGTTTTGATTTGTTAATTTTCTACCTACCTACATAACATGCAGCCTTCACAGACGTTCAAACGGCCTTATTCTTGATTGAAAGTATATATATTAATAATATAATATAGATAGGGATTTTTACGTGACGCAAAAAATAAAGTTCGTATTTACAAGTTCAACATTTACCTTTTAAAAAAATACCTGGTTTTAAAAAATAACTTAAAGCTGAGTGTTAGTAAAAATCATATTCTTGTACGACCCTCAAGTATAACTATCTCTGGTACAATACTTGTAATCTCTTTCCGAGATTCCACTCGTGCATCTCAAATCGAACATGCGTTCGATTATTCAAAAATAAGTGATTTTAGTGAATTTTCTAGTGTGAAACTCGGTAACGTTCGATTATGGTTGGCCACACTTATACTTGGCGTTGTAACGAAACCATATCGCGATCTAACTCGACGGCAACGCCATCTATCGAGCTAAGGGATAACTACCGGAATGGAATTTCATGCTCGGCGGGCACGCCCTTGGTGTCTGGTCTGTCTGGAGGCTTATTAAGTTTAGTTTAAATTGTTTTTATGCTTGAGTTGTTTGATTACGATGCCATGGAGGAGTGTGCTAGCTTACAAGTGTCAAATGAGTTTAGTTTTTTAGGTTGTATGTGTTAGCCATGTTTTATTATTTTTGTTTGTAATAATACTTTGCATAATTTTGTATAAATGCAAGTTCTTCTAACGCAACAGACAGATGTGTTGCTGTGGAGTCTGTTGGCCACTTCTTCTCCACAGCTAAAACACTAGGAAGTGGTGATGGGGGACTGTCTTCTTGTAGACGTTGACGTTCAAAAAGTGCTGGCACTCAGCCTAATTTGAATAAATGACTTTTGATTTGATTGATTTGATTTGATGCTATATTTTTAACCGACTTCCAAAAAAAGAGGAGGTTCTCCATTCAGTGCGTTTTGTTTTAATGAATTTACACCGATTGTACTCCGAGTTTTCTGATCAGATTTCTGTGATTCTTTTAGTTCAATACAGCATACTTGTCATTTGGTCCCGTAAAAAAAAACTTTTTACAAAAACACACAACCGACTTCTAAAAACAAAACACTACAAAGTAAAAAATAGTAATTATTCGTCGTTTGGCAGCCAAGGTTTGTTGCAAATTTTATGGTGAGGATATTTCGAACAAATTTCAGCCCCTGCAGCTCGGTTACGGCTCCAAAGGGGGCTGTGAGGCTGCCGTACACGCTATGACGACCTATTTAAATTCTGGTAAAGGAGAGGTCATCCTGAAGGTTGATATCAAAAATGCTTTCAATTCGGTTAATAGGGACACCTTGCTGGCAGAAATTAAAAAAGAGGTACCACAAATGTTTAGTTTCCTTTGGCAATGTTACAGACATCCATCTAAATTACTCTACCGGGACAACCTTCTGGAATCCGCTGTCGGCTGCCAACAAGGCGATCCCCTCGGGCCAGTGATCTTTAGTTTAGCTATTCATCCAATCATTCGACAGCTAAATTCCAAATTTAATGTTTGGTATCTAGATGATGGTACCCTTGGAGGTGATGTAGACACGGTTTTAGCCGATTTACAAGTTTTAAAAAATCAACTCCAATGACTACAGCTCAACCTTTCGAAGTGTGAATTATTCATTTTTGACAGTACCGACAGACATCTGACACTTTCCAAATTCAATGCAATATCTCCAGAAATCAAAGTTATGGAAAAAAGTTCTCTTCGCCTCCTTGGGTCTCCAATTTTTGAGCAATCTTTTCCCAATTTTGTTGAGGAGAAAATACAAAATTTTAATGACATTTCGGAAAGGTTACTCAAAATTAACATGCATTCGGCAATCACCTTAATCCGTTACTGCTGTTTCGGCCCTAAATTAACTTACTTTCTGCGTGCTTCCCATTTATGGAAGCACCCACACCTTTTAGAAAAAATGGAACAAATCATTCGTCATACACTAACTTCAATTTTAAATGTGGCCTTGGACGACCGAGCTTGGAGTCAAGCTACTCTTCCCATCCGTATGGGAGGCCTTGGCGTCCGCAAAATTACGAGTATCAGTTTACCGGCTTTCATATCCTCAGTTCATGGCACTGAGAAATTAGTCAGGAATGTTCTAGCTTCCTCACTGACTGGTTTTGATGTGCCGTGCTTCACTGAGGCTATGGATGCCTGGAGACTCGCTTGCCCGAATCTAAATCTACCCGACTACCCATCGTCCCAAAGACGGTGGGACGAGCCACTCTGCAGAATAGTTCAGCATGACCTTATGGCCACATCTGCGACTGCTTCGGAGTGTGCGCGCCTGCTGGCTGTGGGACAATGGGAGTCGGGACTCTGGCTTCACGCACTACCATCGTCGAACATAGGCACCTTGTTCGACGATACTACTTTCCGCCTCGCTGCTTCCCTACGTCTTGGCGCTCCGTGTTGTTCTCCTCATCGCTGCCACTGTGGCGAAGTTGTCAACAGCCTCGGACATCACGGTCTGTCATGCAGCCGTAGCGCGGGTCGTATAGCGCGGCACGCGAACATTAATGACATCATCCGACGAGCTCTTGTCGCCGTCGGCGTTCCGACTGTATTAGAACCCAATGGCCTGGCACGTGACGATGGCAAGAGACCGGACGGCATGTCGTTATTTCCTTGGAAGATGGGTAGGCCTTTAGTGTGGGACGCTACCTGCGTCGATACTCTTGCGCCATCCCATCTTCCTAGCTCTTCGTGCTGTGCTGGCGCTGCCGCCGCGGCTGCAGAGAACCTCAAGCGGCGGAAATATAATAACCTCGTTGGAAATTATATTTTCGAGCCGTTTGGGGTTGAAACTCTCGGTTCGTGGGGTCCGAGTGCTCATAACTTGTTTAAAGATCTGTCAAGACGCTTAGTTGACACTTCGCGTGACCCAAGGGCTGGCTTTTACCTCGGCCAAAGGATAAGCATTGCCATACAACGTGGCAATGCTGCCAGCCTTTTGGGCTCATTACCAGTGGCTAGCGATGCGGACGAATTTTTCGACGCCATAATGTTAGTTTTAATTTTAGTTTTAGTTAGTTAAGAGTTGTTTATTTTATTTTATTGTATATATATGTAGTCTGAAATAATTATGTATATATCTATACTTATAATAAATTTTGTCTTATTTTGGTAAAAAAAAAAAACTTAAAGGTTTACAATTTTTCATATCCTTCAAAAAACAATAAAAAATAACTTCAAAGACAGATCTTCGAATAACCGATTCGAATCTAATCGTGATCTCGTAACAGCCATAACCCGCGCGACTGCATTCCTCAAGCCCCGTGGTCAATGGTGCTCTAAAACGGAGTGCCGTTAGCTCCTCCCGGCCGATGGATGGGTGACCTAGGGCTGCCAACACCACAGGGCCAATGCTGCTAATATTTTTTTATAAAACGTAAACGCAAACTGTCAAAAAAACCTTCGTCTTGTCGTTTGGGTCTAGTGTCAGAGTTTCCAAACCGCCTCAAGGGCCTCTGACATGGTTTATTTGACGACCACCATTTGGCGGCCGAGACCAACGGCTTATACGTGCCATCCGAAGCACGGAATCATCTTTTTATCAGAAAATCAGGTGATTCAAGCCTGCAATGTCCTAGCCAAACTGGAAACAACTTTACAAAGTTCCTTCCCATGGGAATCGAACCCACGACTACCGGATCTCAAGGCAAACGCCTTACCCCTTGACCATGGAGGCAGTTAAAAAACCCTTAATTGTCATAGATTATTTGCCAGATTGTTGAGACGCGAATGCGAAGATTGCTTGAAAATTTGTTGAATTCGCATTCAGATATATCTTCATTTTTCGCATAGGTAATTAACAGTAATTTTAAGGTATGTTGAGTGTTCAAAAAAAAAAGTACCTAAGTTCGAACTCTTTTTGCACGAGGGAATTGTTTGTTATAGACAATCTTTGGAAGTAGGCATTAATCCACTTAAGTAAATTTTGTAAATGATAGAAAGCTGTCGCTTTATGTTCTGGAAAAAAAAAGTTCCAGTGGAATAGCCCATGCAGCAAAACCGCGTGCCTGAAAAAATATTTGAAATATAGAACAACTAACTACGAACTATATGTAGTACGAACTATAGTATTATAGTGCCATCCCTGAACGAATAGTAGCCAAAGATAATATTTTTCAAAAAACGACTTTTGTTTTTGACAACTGTGCGTTGACCGACCATATGAATACATTGAATACCGAATCCAAATTAGAAATATTTAAACAGGGTTATTTGTAAAAGGGGATAAATATAATGACCACCATAAAATGCTTTGATACCCTTAGTTTTGTAACCAAAAATATCTACTTAACACCAGAAACATAGTCACGACTCCACTTGAAATTGTATTCGACCACCAAATTTAGTAAATGATCACCAAATCTTAGCGAGCAAATTAATATTCAGTTAGTATAATATTCAAATTCTATAGTAACGTGTCTGCGTCAGAACCCCTCTATGGCTGGTGAAACATGTGGGTTAGGTTAGGTTAGAACCATGACTGAGTTTAATTTTGGTGATCATTTACTATTTTTGGGTTACTCATGATTTACTTGGAGTCATTTTACTTAAGTAGGATAGCAAAGTGTTAAAACTTTGGTTAAAATTTTACATTAAAATGCGAGTTTCATTTTGGTGATCATTTACTACTTTTGACTCTGGTGGTAAGTTAAACATAAGCCTTTGTAAAACACTCTCAGAACTATATTTTACTAACATCATAACCAACAACTTTTGTTCTATGACTTTTGAAAATTCATCAAAGAAAAAAACTATGCAATTCTGACAATTACATACAAACGGGTCGAATTGATAACCTCCTTTTTTAAGTAGGTTCAAAAGAAGAATGCTTTGCCAACCCTAAATCAACAGGGATAGGAGGAAAATGATGATGACTGATGATCTTCTGCTTTGTAAAGAAAGGCTGGCAACCCTAAAGTGACCGTCCTGCCCCCCTCCCCCCACGCCGCTGCGCCCGCGCACACCTACGACCTCACGCCACTGACACAGAATTAGTCGGAGCCAAATGAAAGGAAAACAGACGGCGACCTCATTGATAAGCGGCAGCGGGTCATACATTGTCGTTGGGCTTCATTGTCGTTCAAGCCGAGCAAATAACAAAAGAAACCAAATAGTTTAAGCATAGAGAACTATATCCTGAGAGCTGTGGCGGAGAACTATCCTCCAAATCTTAGACATTTTTTGCAGAGGCTAATAGAAAACATAGGCTTTATACCTACTTTTGCTGTTATTTGAAGATCTTTGGCAGTCGTTACGGATTGTCAGAAGCCAGAAAATCTGACACCAGTCTTGCAAAGGAGTACCGTGTTACCCAGTTACTGGGTTGTGGAGGTCTGGTAGGCAACCGCTCCACGTAAAATACTGGTATTCAGTCGTATCCGATTTGACTGGAAGCCGACCCCAATATAGTTGGGAGGGAAAAGGCTAGGCAGATGATGTTATACTATCACAATATGGGTCACTGTTTTCCGAATTAAATGTATTTGATTTGATAAAGACACGAAATAAGATTGTAGTTAAATGAGTTCGTTTTTAGGTTTCCGTATCCGAAGGTTTCAAAAGGTGCCCTGCTGCTGACACTCGGGACGGTCTGCCTGTCCGTTGCCTGTCATACAGGTTTTACAGCCAAATGATTGAAGCTACAGCCTTCAAATTCACACAGTATGAGCATCATGTTGTATTAACTGTTTACAATAGAAATAGCCTTTATTTCTTTTGCCTTTGCCCGTGTGGATGTCGACACATCCAGCAAATGTAATTATATTTTATCGAATGTATACAAAAACTTGACAAATTATATACTACAACCTTCCTCGAGAACCACTATACCACCTAACCATTGGTGAAAATCGGTGCAGTAGTTTTTGAGTTTATCGCGAACAGAAAGACGCGGTGGAGGACTTTGTTTTACAATATGTAGTTATTAATACATGTGTCAATTCGTATTACATCGTTTTATTATGCATGCCATAAACAACTTAATAATTTGTCAAAAATAATTTCAGATAAAGGGGAATGCGATTTTTTTTATTTGACCTAAACAACGATACGGAGTCTCGAGCGGGGTTTCGTTGTTTGGAGCAGGGATGTTACGGAGCTTCGACTCCGACTCCGATATGTCGAAACTTCCGATTGATCTTACACTTCCTATTCCGACTTCGGTTCCGATACTTTTAAATTGGAGGTCGAAGCATAGCGGCGGCGGCGGCGGCGCGGGAGCGTTAAGAGTGTGTATTCCGTCCACTAGCGCCGCCAATCGTTTTTTATTATTTGTGGTAAATTTAAGACACGTAGATAAAAAACCGCGCTAGTGCACTACAGCGTGGTTTTTTATCTACGTGTCTTAAATTTACCACACAAATTTACCGCTCTTAAAGATATTGACTGATTAATGTTTGTACTATTTTATTTTATTGAGTGCCCGTAACACATATTTCTTATGCCACCATCTCCAACTCCACCTCTGACTCTGTCTTCGACTCCGATTTGACTCTGAAAAACCAATTTTAAAACTACGACTCCGATTTCGGTTCCGATAAAACCACCTCCGTAACATCCCTTTTGGAGCTCGTAGAGTAAATAAATACTATATTTCTTTGTTCAAGTAAGTATCTTGACTTGGGTCGTGAGGTTGTCGGCATGTGGGATGTGAACACAGCAGTCATTGTGCCGATAGTCGTGACGGCCAATGGCATAATTGCCAAGAGCCTCGACCAACACTTCAAGAGGCTCTTGTTGGGCAGCTGGATCAAGGGCTTGATCCAGAAAGCAGTACTCCTGGACACGGCCCGTATAGTGAGGAGGTTCCTCTCTCGGGAGCCATGACCACCGGTAGCTTGGACCCTGTTCCCGATGCCGGTAGGCTAATAGTTTTTTATAGAAATATTTAAAAATGTAAGCAATATGTATGGAAAAATAAATACTGTATTTTTTTGTTTATTATTACGTATACTTATTGATAGATAATATTTTTCTTTGCAACCCCCATCACTTTACCAACTACAACCACGTCGATTTTGCGTCTGTACGAAACCCTAAATGTATGAAGCCCGACACGCATGGGCCGGGTCTTTGCCTTAGCAATCGTGCTAATCTGTAACAACATTTACGTGTCTCGACAGCGGAATCCGAGGTGAGGTTTTAAATTCATATTAATATAAAACTTATATTGTTTTCACTAAGTGAGCTTTGTCACTCAGGTGACACCCGATATCGACATATTTACTTACAGAATAGCACTGCAGGTAGGTAGCCAGAATTAAGCCTGATTTTGAAATTTCTATTTCAAATTGAGTAGCAAATTTAAGCTGAGTAGGAATTGAAATTTCAAAATCCAATTGAGCATATTGCCAGGCACAAATCAAATCCCGAAGCAAAGAACGCAAATCTAGAAGCAAGGCAGGCCAGAAATACATGAATAATATTTGCCAATTTACTGTTAAGACGTCCTAATTAATAAAAATTCTTTTGTTACTGAGTGAATGATTGCCAAACAACGCATAGCCGAAACTACTGGTCGCACTAAGGGAGAATAGGCTAGATTCCATCATCCACAAATTGCAAAACTATTTAGTCCGTCAGTTAGAGTATTGAAAAATAATGGACACGTATTTTTTGTTTGTGTAAATCAATGAATATTGACAAAGACAAAACGCATCAAAACTCGGGAGTGGGGCCTCGTGACGTCACGACTCAGTAAAAATTATGCGAAGGTGTGATTATGAGAATTTTAAAAGCGTCGTAACTTCGTCAATTTTGGTTCCCGTAACAAAAGAAAAAACACTGATCAAATATTTTTTGATAATCTAACGTGACGGACTAATTAAATTTTTTCAGGACACAAGCCTATTTCCCGAAATTCATCGGCAAATACTCGTACGAAGACTCGAGCAAAAACTAGTTTTCGTATAAACTTTTTCCATTTATCCCAATGTCAAGGTAATCCTTATTTATATGTAACTCTACTAGCTGTCCCCCGCGGCTTCGCTCCCGTCAACTGGCAACTTTCTTACTTTTTTTCTTTCATAAGAACCTTCTCCTGACAGTTGCAAACACAACAAAAAAAGAATTAGCAAAATCGGCCCAGCCGTTCTCGAGTTTTAGCGAGACTAACGAACAGCAATTCATTTATATTTATATATTTTTTTTTTAAACGGGGAAACTCTTGGCCCAAATCTCACCTGATGGAAAGTGATGATTATGCCGAAGATGGAAGCGAGTTTCTTACACAGAGGAACTGGCTATCATACCTGTGACTGCCGGAACACAACAATTCTGTTAACATTGTTGTTATGGCGACAGACTTAGACATGATGGTGGTAGCTTGCCAGGCGGACTTATAACAAGTCCTACCACCAACCAAACCGAGCAAAAAATTTGCCTCCGCTGGGAATCGAACCCGGGACCTCTGGGTCTGAATCAGGTGGTATAACCACTAGAGCACGGAGGTGGTTAGTGTCATCTGTTTAGCACCAAATCCCATATAAAAAAAAAAAGATATAGATAGATTCATTTTTATATAAAACTTCTGTCCCCCACGGCTTCGCTCCCGTCAACTGCATTTTTTATTTTTTTCTTTCATAAGAACCTTCTCCTGACAGTTACAAACACAACAAAAAAAAGAATTAGCATAATCGGCCCAGCCGTTCTCGAGTTTTAGCGAGACTAACGAACAGCAATTCATTTTTTATCTAATACTTCTGTCCCCCGCGGCTTCGCTCCCGTCAACTACAGCAATTAATTTTTATATATCTGACAGAGAAGAAGAAAACTAGCTGACCCGCGCAACTTCGTCTGCGACACATTTTCCATAAATGCTCCGCTCCTATCTGTCTTAGCGTGATGATACAGCCTATATATAACCTTCCTCGATAAATGGCCTATCTAACACTGAAATAATTTTTCAAATCGGACCAGTAGTTCCTGAGACAAGCGCGTTCAAGCAAACAAACAAACTCTTCAGCTTTATAATATTAGTATAGTCTGTATAGATTAAACACATTTCTAATTTCATGATTTATCGGTTCACAGGTTTTCATACTTCCTCATAGACATTTCACTCCTCATCACAAATACTGTTTGAAATATTTACACGAACGATATTGTGGATCAAGCCTCTCTTTCTCTCATGAATTACGCCTCTTTCTGGTGGCAAACCGTTACCCGATGACCTAATGCGCCTGCGCCGGTGAAATCGACCGCGCGCCGAAAACGAAAGTACATGCGTGTGAGCGCGGCACCGGACGACGCCGGCCGACACCGGCTGAGATGGAAGGGCAAGTAACGTCTCAAGAGAAGAATGGAGAAGAACTGTGAAGCCTCATCATGAAACTCAAAGCATTTGTTTGGCTGGCCAAGTGCGAGTCGGACTCGCGTGCAAAGGGTTCCGAACCAATTTTTTTTTAACATTTAATTTTTACACCACAGACTTTGTATGTAATATATATTTGGTATTGAACTATATTATCTGCATTTATTTCAAGGGGAATGGTCATTTTTGGTCTAATTTCTTATTTAACTTCAAAACTATATATTTTAAAATTATGAAAAATAAAATTCACAGTAAGCCCTTTCATTTGATATGTCACACGATACAATTTGAAAAACTTTTATTTTAATTTTCTATTTTGACCCCCAAAAGTGACACCCATGCTAAAAATTAATTTTTTCACGTACCTAATTCCTCCGTGTTTGGGTCACAAAAGTCTATCCTATGTATACCAACAGAATTGATCATTTGGATCCTAAGAAAACACGCTGTGACAGACTGACAGACAGGCCACCACCTCCTTCGCTAGCATTATTGCTTCGCTGAAGGAGGTGACCGCTTCCCTTGCCTCCTCGCTCCGGACGATAGATTGAATCAAGGTCGGTCGCGACAGGTTGCCGCCGCCTATCGCCTTGACGAGAGTAAGCTATACACCTTACATTTCTAAACGGGCATTTTGCAGAGCACTGTTACATCTCACGCAGATTTTTCCGCGTGTTTTGTTGCCGGCCAGTGACACTTGGCATCGATCGCGTTCAGTGATACAGTTTGAAAAACCGGCCAAGTGCGAGTCGGACTCGCGCACGAAGTGTTCCGTTTCTATAAAAACGAGCAATAAAAATCACGTATGTTGTATGTGGTAGCCCCATTAAATATTTATTTTACCTATTCTGTTTTTTAGTAATTGTTGTTATAGCGGCAAATGAAATACATCAACTGTGTAACTATCACGGTTCATGAGATATAGCTAGCCTGGTGACGTCCTGGTGAGTCTTAGTAAAACAGGTCCAGATTTACCCTTTGGGTACGGAACCCAAAAACGGATGAAGCACTTTGCAGTATTGGCTCGTTTTTGTTCCAAAAGGGCAACATTTTGTACAAGAGAAGATACTTGACGAGAATCAGCATTCTCAGGGGCCTGTTAAAAACTGAATGGTGACAATCTGACAGTTCGACAGTTTTGTACGTCATATCATACATTCGCTGCTTTATTTTAAATCAACACCTGTCATGAAATCATCGGGACAATTATTATCAGTTTGTGACAAATTTGTCGCAATGGCAGTTATATTAAATTGACCTCTGATGACATATATTATTCTAAAATTGTAAACTTGGAAAATAACTTTTTGTTAACGTTAGATTTCAGTTTGAAATGATAACGTTTCCATTAACAGAAATAAATTTGTTGTTTAAAATAAAATGAAATACTTGTACCAGGATAAAATTAATAAGAACTCAATCTTAACAAAACAGTGAAGGAAAACAACGTGTCTTGCCGTAGAACTAAACATTCGAAAGTATGTGAAAACACTGGGTCCACTTAGTACCCAACTCCTTCTCAGAGAGAGGAGGTCTATGTCCCAGCAGTGGGACATCAGCCTATAGATTGCTATGTTAGGGGTTTATTTCCCTTAATGTTAGTCTGGCGGTTTGAGTTCTTTATGCGGCCTACACAAATGTCCTTACGTTGGTATTGTTCGTCAGTTCGTTGAGCTCCTATAAGTTCTAAGTTTGAGCTACACGATAACTGGCAAATGCTTGCACTGTCTGGACAGGTCCACTCAAATCTGTGTGGTAATTTCCTCAAAATACCACTTCAGACATTAACCTACATGGTTCTCATATGATTTGACCAGTTGGGTTGTATGGACTTTATTAGAGACTTTGAGTTTGTTTCGGCGTTTCTTCTCAGAGCAGTCAGCTAGGAAACGCCGGCCTCATCTAGTTTGAAATGACCAAAAAAGATTGACGTGTAAAAGTGTTATTTACAACCTACTTACAAAATAAATATAATTTATCATTTATCATAAGTTTCTCATTTTTGCCCAGATTTTGATATGCTACAATTAATTTAGGTAATTTGTAAAACTACTTATATTGTTTCAAATAACTAAATAAAACAAATCCACCAAAATATTTATTACTAGCTTTTGCACGCGACTTTCTATGCGTTATTTCGTTTTTTCCTTTTTCCGTAGAAATTTCGGGAAATCCTCCTCTACACTCTCCAAGGAAGCTACAAGCTAAATTTCAGCTTCCTACGACCAGTAGTTTAGGCTGTGCGTTGTCTGTCAGTCACTCACTCACTCAGTAACGGAAGAATTCAAAAAAAAAAAAAAAAAAAATCTCTTTAATAAGGCACTAAGTCCCAATATTAAAATTAAAATTAAATAAAAACACAAATAATACAATTACAAATACAATACACATTACATTACACACACACACACATACACACATTTTTCATTTTATACATTAGACTAGCTGACCCGCGCAACTTCGTCTGCGTCACATTTTCCATTAGTTCTGCGCTCCTTTTTGACTTAGCTTAATAATATATAGCCTATAGCCTTCCTCGGTAAATGGGCTATCTAAAACTGAAATAATTTTTCAAATCGGACCAGTAGTTCCTGAGATTAGCGTGCTCAACCAACCAAACAAACAAACTCTTCTGCTTTATAATAATTAATATAACTCAGAGGTTCTCAGATTTTGTTGTGCAAGGCGTTGCGAACGTTCGACACTCGACTCTCGTGCGCGTACTTGAGAGTTTCTCTGATTTTGTTCAGCAAGGCGTTGTGAACGTTCAGGTGAAGATTCTCCGGCGTATTCTTGCTGCCCGTGCTTGAGAACTATGTTTAGTAAGTTGAGACCTGGCTCTCTTAGGCATTTTCAAATGTTTAAGAAAATGTTAATAGCGTGTAATATTCTAGCTCTGAAAAGAACTGTTGTGTAGTCCTGTAAAGAACTGTTGGTTAGCCCTGAAAAGAACTGTTGGTTAGCCCTGAAAAGAACTGTTGGTTAGCCCTGATAAGAACTGTTGGTTAGCCCTGTAAAGAACTGTTGGTTAGCCCTGAAAAGAACTGTTGGTTAGCCCTGAAAAGAACTGTTGGTTAGCCCTGATAAGAACTGTTGGTTAGCCCTGAAAAGAACTGTTGTTTGGCTCTGAGAAGAACTTTTGCGTAGGTGTAGTTTTAGAACGAAATCTATAAAAATTCGCACCAAAATTATTATACTTCGCGCACGACCGCTGCGTAGGGAGCCGCGCGTGTACCTTACTCACATACATCTAAACTCCCCTCCCGCACGCGCACCCCCGCCTTGGTGACGTCTACTTCGCAACGGGCCGAGCAGCAGAAATCGTAATATTTTAATTTCGCCATAATTTCAAAACCAAACTTCCGTTTTTAATTATTCAAAGACCAAATATTATCTACATAAACTGTACTTAGTGATGAAATACTTTATTTTGATAAGAATTAATAGCATGAGTAAAATAGACGCGTTTAAATGTAGTCCAAAAAAAAATCAAGATTTTTAAATTAAAAAATGGTTGTTGTGCCTCACTCGACATAGATAGGTATAGTGTGTCGCGGACTTTTTTGTAGATATTTATAAGATCTACAATTAATTAGAACAATTTATGGTTCTATCTTTTATAGTTTAGGCAGCGTACGCAAAATAAGTAACTTTTCTGGTTGATTTTTACACCTTGTGTCCGAAAAACCCAAATATCTTACGGAACCCTATTTTTTTCCAAAATAAAATATAGCCTATGTTACTCGTGGATAATGTAGCTTTCGAATGGTGAAAGAATTTTTAAAATCGGTCCAGTAGTTTTTGAGCCTATTCATTACAATCAAACAAACAAACAAACAAAGTTTTCCTCTTTATAATATTAGTGTAGATTTTCATTTAGTTCGAATCTTCCCACATATCTTTCAATTAAAGTGGTCAGAGACTATATCCTGTCTTGCTATTGTTGTGTAGTTTGGGCAAAGGCTTCTTCACAACAAGCGGTCAACCTGTCAATTCGGTTACGATCACGACTGACATTGTACCTGATATTTTTAAATTCTATCACGAATTTTGTTTTGCTGTACCACTGGGCTATTTTGGGTTTTAAAATATTTTATTTTTCCTTGTGCCAAACTTAACTTGTACAAGACAGGTGTAACCAACGGTTTTATAACCAAAATAATAAAAAGTAAATAAAACTGACGACAAAGTAAGAAAAGCTATAATTAAAACCGCTCTTCTGTATAGAATATAATATTATTATTATTTACTTTTAATAACTGTCTTCAAAGCTATTATTAAATAAGGATAGACGACTGTAGCAGATTACTATTTAATAATCAATAGATCAGCCATCGGGTGCTTTCTACGGGGTCGATGACCGCGCGAAAGTCGCTGCCACGGCTATGATACAACTCCACCGAGACACCATGTGACGATGCCTCGCAATTTTACGATTTGCTGCCTTTTTTACAAAGAAAATAAACTTATTTACAATTATAGCATTAAGTTGACATTAAGTCTTAAACATGGGAACAAAAGACATCAACGCGTTGCTACAATTTACAATTAAAGCAATGTAATGGCATTGTAAACAAGACTGACTGACAGATTTACAACTGTAATAAAATGAGATTTTTAGAATGCGATTTTTTTTTCAGGAAGTTCTGCTTAACTTTTTTAATAAAAATTCTACCGTTACAAATAAAAACTACGCCTGCCCTAAAACACAATCTCCTATCTCTGTTACCAACATTATTTTCGAAAGACTTTTAAAAACACACCAAAACTAGCTGTAAATCGAAAACAATACGCTAGAACATTCCGGAACTGTAAATGAAACTCGGTATAGCACCTGTGTAAATAACTAAATGCCAGTACATTACATTCTGTAGCCTCTCCGGCCATGTTTTACATATTAATTCACTTTCAGTCGGCGTGTCGCGTGTTGTTTTCACCGAGTTTCAGAGCGACGCGAAATAATAATTACATGTCATTCTAATAACATGCGCTGATACTCTGCTATTTCAGTTTTTATACGGTTGTTAGTTTAATAATGTTTGTGTTATGTTGTGGATTAGTTGCACTAGCTTCTGAACGCAGATTTGCTCGCTTGAAATGTGTTTTTGTATTCTAAGGTGACATGACTACCGAGGTGAATAGTATCCTATTAATTCAAGTCATGGTCTACCGAGAGCTGTCATAAATGAATCCGTTCAGTTTAAGGTGTAAAAGTGTAACCACTACATAGACAGCCTTTTTTTCGCATTTACAATATTAAGGACTGATATCAGACTGACTGAATATCAGTTACTGGGCACTACGCCAGTTACTGATATTCAGTTGCACGCGGTTAGATTGTGAGCCGACACAAACATAGCTGGGAAAAGGCTTGGCAGATTATGATTGACTTGATTTGAATTGTTTTAGGGTATGGAAGATAGTAGCTGATAGAGAATGTTGAGAATGTGTGTTGGGATGGGCGATTTGGGGGCAGTCTTCATGTAAATTTTGACGTTCAAAAAGTGCTGATTTTCAGCCTGGTTTGAATAAACGTATTTTGATTAGAACAACCAGCAAGTAGCATGATGGACGATAGAAGAAGATTGAAATTATTCTCTTCCTTCATTTTTGACGTCGTGCTCTAGATATCCTTCCACATTCTACAATTTTGCCTACGGCTTCTACGGTACTACAGTGGTCGGACCGGCTAAATCAAATCTATAATCTGCATCAACCATCATGTTACAATTAACTCAAACTCAATCCTCACATACATACTCAAACAAAACCAGATCGTCAATACTCAATGGTAATCGATCGTAGGAGTGCTGGTTAGTGGTTACCCACCGCAGGCGGCGTCGTCGCGTCTGCAGGACTTTCTCTCGTACTCCCCTCCTCCTTCACCCCGCACGTCCATCCCTCCCCCTCTTCACCCCGTACCCCTCTCTCTTACCCCTCCATGGTCAAGAGCTGAGAGATTACGCGACATTGAATGTGATAGAGGTTGAATAATCTGTTATATTGTGGCGTCGTCATGTTTTTATATATATACTTTTTATCAATGGTTTGGTTCGCTTGTGGTCGATTTGGACGTTTTTTGTATGGAGCTGAAAAGTGGTCATGTAATCTGTTTGTCGTTGTTTTGCTGAAAGAGTTTTTGGTTTCGTTTGATTTTGCTTTTGGTTATGTAGAGATTTGTTTGAGCTTTAAGATTTGGGTTTGATAACAGGTACTCAATATTCTCAATAATAAAAATAAAAACAAGGAAATATAACTACATTTTCAGATTGACGCCAATATAAGACTGCGCATTAGAGACTTTAATTTGAACTACTTTAAAATACGATAATTAATTCACTATAGCAAACGTAACTGCATTTTATGAATTTACTAATACCTACAGCTATTTTTAGTACAGAAAATAATGCATTTTTACTATTGGTAAGCGACATGGGTTGGGCAGCTACTCCATGTAAAACACTGGTGTTCAACTGAATCTGGCTTAGCTGAAAGCCGACCACAATATAGTTGGGAAAAGGCTCGGCAGATGATGATGCTGAAATGGTCGAAAAAAAATACAACCGACTTCAAAAAAAAAACACTACAAAGTAAAAATAACTTTAATTTCGAAAGTCGGTGTTTTTGTTAGTTTCTTCGTATTTTGACACCGACTTCCGAAATTAGAGTAATTTTTTCTTTGCAGTTTTTTTTTTTTTGGAAGTCGGTTGTGTTTTTTTGTAAAAAGATTTTTATTTTTCACTTTTTAGTGGTACCCCACACCTAACAACACCACTGCAAAATCTCAGAAAAGCAAAATACGCAATTTTGATTACTGGATGACATAAAACCATCATCCAAGTAGACGAATTCAAGCTATTTCGATTTAAAATCGTTCAAAGTTCGTTGCCAATTTTGATAAAACTTAAGTGAGACCAATCTGCAAGTATATCCTTTCAGATAAACCTAAAATTTTTCAAATCGGTACATAATTGTCGGAGTTATGAGGTAAAAAACATTTAAAAAAAAACCGAATTGAGAACCTCCTCCTTTTTGGGAAGTCGGTTAAAAATGACAGCAAATTATTACAATAATTCCACACAGTATAATATCTATGCTACAACCACATCGCCACTGAATCACAAAATGTGTACAGATGTGAAATGTCACCGCAAGCGAGCATGAATCACCCGGCGTCGCCCGCACATATCGGCATGCCAAACGTACGCCGATTAATTAACCGAACGAAGCGGCTTTCTTTTTCGTCTGTTGCTTGCCGCGGTTACGAAACTGATGGGTGACTCGGTTTTTCAGAAATTGGATTTTTGCGGATGTTTTGTTTGAAATTGTTGTGAATCAGAGGTCGTATGAGTTGTGTCGGTAATTTTGTGAAAGTTGTGTAAACAAATATTTGTTACATTGGCAACAGAATTGTGTTTTACAACAGAGAGCCCATTGGCAACAGAATTATGTTTTACATCAGAGAGCCAATGTTACTAATTTTCAAACATCTGTCAAAAATGTATGAAGATTAAGGCTTTTTTGACAGTTTGCCACTGACATGCGAATGGGAACGTTGTTTAAAAATTAGTAGAAATGGCACTCACTCAGTTGTAAGCAATTTCTACATGGTCTAACAAAATTTTACACGTTCGACAGAAACCGATGGAAGCAGATCATCCGCTCTAGATGTAACCCTAATACTGAACACGATCCTCAGACATGAGGGACCAACCACTGTGAGCTACATAAACGCACTCACGAATATTTTCTCTGCTGGAAACAAACAACTGCAAGCAAAGGAGTGGAACTCTTTGCCTGCGTCTGTGTTTCCGAATGCTTACAACCCTAATATTTTCAAAGTTAGAGTGAACAGGCTACTTCTAGGTAAACTCGCTCCATCGTAGACTTTGTCTCTGTCATCTTTGACCAAGACTAGAGTCAAGAGCAAACCCATATCAAGTAAAAAAAAAAAACAACTGAATATAGACCAATGTAATTTCCGAAATAAAAGCGCTATGCTGGGTTTATTGAAGCTCGAGTTAGCTCCGAGAGTTGTAAATCCAACATTTAATTATGTTTGTTTAGACATTCTTTAAGGCACGTTCAAACGGATATAGAATGTGATATGAGTTGTATTCTAAATACTTCCAAGATTAGTAACGGAAAAATATGAACTTATTAAACTTTAGCGTCAGCCGTTTGGTATCTAGTGGTTTCCGGAATTTTATGTTATCAACTAGCTGACCCGTGCAACGTCGTCTGCGTAACATTTTAATTACTGCTCCGCTCCTATTGGTCATAGCGTGATTATATATAGCCTATAGCCTTCCTTGATAAATGGGCTATCCAACACTGAAAGAATTTTTCAAATCGGACCAGTAATTCCTGAGATTAGCGCGTTCAGCCAAACAAACAAACAAACTCTTCTGCTTTATAATATTAAGTATAGATTAAAGCCAATTATTTATTTATTTATTTTAACAAGAAGGACGAGACTGTGTCTTAGTAGTGGTAGTCTTTACAGACTGGCTATATTAAAATATTCATTAACGAAGTTGGCTATCCACTAATTAGAACTTTTAAAGAAAATTAAAGGCAAAATTAATACAATAATCAGTTATTTTCTAGTCAATACATTTTGCCAAAAGTTTTGCCTCGAAGTTACAGATATGAGTTTCTATATTATTATGTAAACACTTATTTTGGCAATTATTATCAACTATAATAATACAAACCCCAGTCGATACTCGTAAATTATTCAACATTTGTATAATTTTCTGAGTGTATAATTTTCTGTATGTACCTAATTCAGTTAAAATACAAGAATTTAATTGAACGGAGTGAGCGCGTTGATGTCTTTTGTTGGCGCGTAGAGTTCGCGCGGAATTGGGGCAAGAATGCCATAAACCTAGAAACATTGTAACATTACTGTGATGGTTTGCCGAAATTGTAACCAACTGTGAGTCTGTAATCATGACAGTGTTTCTGTATATGAACTAAAACTGTGACGTATTTTCATGACATTTTTTAGAATTATAACTTTTGTTTGAACCTAAAATTAAATATGATCTTAATATTGGGATATTTTATCAGAGGCTCAATTCTATTAATTTTCACATTCGCATTTCAATAGCAAACTGTCAAAACTGTTTGAAAATTAAGGCTTTTTTGACAGTTTACGACTGACATGCGAACGCGAAAGTTGTTTAAAAATTAGTAGGTTTGGAACTCAGGCTTTTGCCCTGCTGTGGAACAAAGAAGGCTGGATAGATAGATAGCGAATACTAAAACAAACGTTTTCCAGACCACTACAGTTCGTTTGCCACTGTTATTGATAAGCTGCGTGTCTGTCCGTCGCCGTCGACGCGCAGTTTAACGGCGCTGCGAGCCACCGTTACGCGCGCCCCATATACCACCGCGAGGCGTACCATGGAGTGTGATAGTTGATTGTTTTCATTCTTCGTCATCTGCCTAGTCTTTTCCCAACTACATTGAGGACGGCTTCCAGTCTAACTAGATTCAGCTGAATACCAGTATTTTACGTGGAGCGGCTGCCTACCACACCTCCACTCCACAACCCATTAACTGGGTAACACGGTATTTCTTGGCAAGACTGGTGTCAGATTTTGACAGCCGGGTCAGACAAATGACAGCCGGGACCAAAGGCTTAACGTGCTTTCCGAGGCACGGAGGAAACTCGATATGTTAAGATGCATGGCCCCCCTTTCACAGATCAACCTTGGCAAGCGTTGCTTAACCTTGAAGATCGACCCATGCATACCTACCATGTTCTGACAATTGTTTTTTATTATTAAAAATAAACTATGATTATGAATAAAATAAAAAAATATGCCCTTTGCATTCCAAGGCCGCGGTGACTCTTTCTAACAATTCCACAAACTGACAGCAGAGAGGAACATCATCTTCTTGAAATGTTATTTAAGTAGTGGGATGATGCAAGACAAGACGGAGATGACCAAAAACCTTAGTACATTAGTAAAGTATTCTAAAACAAAACACACTCGACGAAGACTTTATTACACAACTTGGTTCCGTACAATCAATTAGTTCTACTTTCTGTTTCCGCTCAAACAAAAAACGAGGAAGTTTCTGTAATGGAACTGTTGCAAGGTGCACGAATTTCTATGAAAACTTAAAGGAAGTACATGATTGTGTCTGAAGCACAGGTTTAACTTAGTTCAGGCTTATAAGCAAGTGATCAAATGTGCTCTTTAAAAAAATAACCTTGCACCTTTTTTATACAAGCTTTTTATTAACTAACAATGTATGTATGTTTGTCCGGGTGGAATCTTGCAACTGAATTATTTCTTTGAATTGTTCCTTTTTATTCCGGACGTATTTATCATGCTCGTCTTTAATATAATTTCAACGCGATGTAACAAAACTTTGTAACAATCAATTATTTTTAAAGGAGTGTCCGTGGAGTTTCTTTCACGTTCTTCTCCATAGAGATCTACGCTTTGGAACGTGCAAAATAGCTTCATCTTTTTGGACCGACCGACATTGACAATTCAAAAGTGCATGTAAAATGGTTTAATTGAAATAAATGCTTGATTTTTGAGTTTTTTTTTTGAGGTTTTTAATTTTTATACGATTGAGCTGAAATTCGGTATTTATAAATATCGATATTACTCTTTGAAACAAAAAGATATTTGGTACATTCTCAAGGCATTCCATATTATCACACCGTCCTTGATTGAGTGGTTGAAAAATCCTAAGGCATTATAATTTCCGCAATTGCACCTTCGTGTTTAAAGTTTTAAATATTAAATCTTCATGCCTCCATTTTTTGAACGACTTTGAACTATAATATCATCGGTTTGTTTTAGAATTGTAATTGAAATAAAATAAACTTTATTATATTGTCTACAGTTACGTTATTAAACCTTGTTGTGTGCCATGTTTTAGTTAGTGCCCAAAATATACGTATTTTGATGATTCCGACTAGATAGCTTATAGCCATATATTTTAAACAGGACTGGTTCATATAATATTGTTTTTTTTTCTTTTTGTCTTTTTATTATTTATTTATCTGACTATGTAAGTCAATCTTTCTACAAACGTCAACACTTACTTGAGTGTGTATTTTGTTTTATAGTACCATAGTGTGCTAGCTTCTTTTTTTTGTGTCATGTATTAATTACTTTGCATTCTACTCATTGTATAAATTCTAGTTTCTAAAACGTAACAGACAGATGTTTTGCTGGGGAGTTTGTTGGCCACTTCTTCTTCACAGCTAAAACCCTAGCAAGTGGTGACGGGCGGGCGTTTTGGGGACTGTCCTTTGTAGAACTTGACGTTCAAAAAGTGCTGGCCCTCAGCCTAATTTGAATAAATGATTTTGAATTTTGAATTTTGATTCCTCTCTAAAAAAGCCGCTAAAATCATGTGTTCGTAGTTTGGAAGTATTTATAAAGACGTCAAATCCATGCAGTCCTTAGTTCAAGCAATGTCATTCAACTCAACTCACTAAGTATGGATATCTATAAATTATCACCCACTCGCTCAGTAAAATATTGAAACATCACGAAATATGCGTAACTATTGAATTCAGTGATAATTTTAGTATTCAAAGAAACTTAATGTTCCATTTGAGTAAAACCTGACTGACCCATACCTGTGAAAATGTCTATCGAACTGTCATATTGATTGATCTATCTGATTTTCCAATCATAGCCTTATGAAAAACATATGACCAAAGTCTTGAACTTGGACACGAGGAGGCAAAGAGTACCTCTACTTTTTTTTGGACGTGGCCACTCGCAGTCCAGCACGCTAGGGCTGGCTAATGCTTGACTGGACTATCCTCTGGTAACCTCAAATTGATTTAAGGCCGCCAGCCAGGGCCTACCTCACCATGGATTTCCGTCAACCCAGAACAGACACGTCTGGCGAAGAATGACAAGGAGAGCCGACCCAAATAATGCCAAAACCCAAATAAAGAAAGAGAGCCTGAAAAGGCAAGTCTGTCGACTAAATGACGACCGAAAATAATTGCTTAAAACATAAGGACTATGCGCAATATGCACTAGTGACTACAGAGTACAGAGGCGTGTCCTGTGAACTGGGACACTTATCATTTAGCAGTGAATAGTCTTACACCAAGAACGGGGGCAGCGACTGCAAGCTAGCACAATTTGTGGTAGGTCAGGTATAGGAGACTGAATTTATGTTAATCGAGTCGAAGAATGCCAAATATTTGATTCATGGAAGAGACCAAAATCTAATGAGATAAGGTAATAAACATTTGAAACTACTGGTCTACATAGAATCATGACACACACACACAAGAGTCCCTTTTAAACTATAAAAGTAAGGACTAAACAATATATTTAGGAAAATTTGTAAAAATGGCTTAAAATTTAGAACCTTCAGGAGTACGATAAGGAATTTCAGTCTTCCTCAACAGCAGGAGAATTCTGCATGAGGTTTAAAGTCAACTTGCTATGTCCAAAGTGATGCCCAGGCCGAGTCCATTTGTTTATTTTTATATTTTAATCTGTTTTATCATTGAAGCCACCAAATTACCTATACGTACGAATTTATGATAGGCACGGTACATCTTATTTCATGGTATATTTCACATATTTGACCAAATTAATCGATTTGGCCGAAAGCTCAAAACGGAATAACATTGACATGTTTTTGCCCTGTACTTTGTTGGCAACAGCTGCGGACGATGATGTAAATATACAAAGTATTTCACAAGTAGCTTTAAAAACTGGAACACAGCCAGCATTCACAACTGTTTGGCTTTAATTTTTACGATCATGATACTTCCCCGGACTCTCACAAGTTTCAAGAAGTTCGTGTGTATTGTAAGGGTCTGAAACGGCGGATTGGCATCCTAACTTATCACGCTACGACCAATAGGAGCTGAGCATTCATGGCTGAAAGGAATTCCAGATCCATTGCTACATATGTTTAAAAAATCCTCTGCTCGAAAACGTAAAACTCGCAATGAATACAATTTCATAATGAAAGCATATGCGGTCGGTTTCATATATTTATGTATCAGCTGAAGACGCAATGCTGACTTTTTTGTATTCCCTTCTCCTCCTACTAGAATCAAATGGAATAATATTTCCAACTTAACAGACAGATGCTGGGGAGTTTTCTGCGCCACTTTTTCCTAGACAAAATACTTGTACTCTAAAGTAAGCGACAGCTGGGGATTAGCCTTTAGGTACGTAAATACACCAATAAAAGCCGACTCTGAACCTAATAAAATAAAATAATGACTTTTGAATAGAATAGATATTATTCGACACAGGCGCAACATAACAGCAACAAAAAGATACAAGACATTTAAACATACAGTCCGCCCACACTCGACAATCGATACGACTTACTAATATTCTACTAACTAAAACCGATTCTATATTCACTTGAGTGTTTAAACCAAGCCAGAACCCACTTGCAACATTCCCTTCAGCAAGAAGCCTTTACAATATTTAGAGTTTATTTCGTTGTGATAACAAGAACTTCCTAATTTGTTAGTTTAATGCTCTGTTTCCTAGTCTAACAGCTCGATGTGTACCCCGGATGCAGGCTAAGAAAGTTAACAGACATAGAACAATGTGTACGGACCGTAGCCACCGCAAATACGTCAAGATCTTTCTGCCTACTCTGCTACTGAGCTAGCGTGAAGCCCGTGCAATACTTCTCACAGTTCGAAAGCTAATCTAGTCTGAAAGTTCATTTACAAAATTTCTAAATGTCTCCGAATATGCTAAACTCAATCAACTCGTACGCATCATATATAATTGTTAGATCAAAACCAGTTACTTGATATTTTCATTAACATTCGTCCGTCATATAATTTTTGGAAAGTCTCTCACTTCGGATACCGTTATTTTGTTGGTAACACTTTTAAAATATCTCTAAATCAACGACACTGTTTCTTAGGTACGTATTAAATTACAAAGTTTTCTTTCGAAGAGATTAGAAAATGTTGTAACACAAATTAGGTGGCACAAATCAATCATACGAGTAGTTCTGCTATAGCACACTGACCCAAAGGCGTGACCTATTTAGGGGGGAGTCTCACCGGACAGAAGGGAGCTGGCGAAGGATTCCTGGCAGCGGTACTGGGGCATGATGGCGCAGAGGGCCAGCGCGGCCAAACACAGGCGCGCCACTGGCATGGTCACTGGTTCACTAGCACTGGCGTACAGCACTCTCTCGCATGGCGCGTCCACTACGGGTCTCGCGCGCGTGCGCACTGCCTCTACCGCTACCAACGTGTTTGGGTGCGTAAGCGCAGCACGGTGAGTAAGGTGGGTAGAAGTGACAGTGCTTTTGAAAGGACTAGAGTTCTTTGAGGACCAATTTTACTGAACTTTATTTTGTGAGGCGTGTGAAGAAATAAAGAACTTAAAACACTGTTTTTTCAGAACATAACAGCAAATAAAACTGACTATAGTAGCCAAACTGGAAAAAGGTCATCAATAATTATATCTGATCTCCCATTCTAATGCTCTACATGCATACATTTACCACCTCATTACTACCTCATTGAAAAGCAGTGAATTGAAGCTTATCTGGGCAAGAGTTTACTTTATTTAATTTTCAGTTTTCCAAATCATTACATGAGGAAACCGGCATGCCTCAAAAACAAACATTAAAACGTGATGTGGCATCCATCAACCTATAATGGCTCACTCCCGCTCACAAAGCTGAAGCCAAGTGGCGCATTTACACTCAGTGCAAAACTTCCATGACCCGGGGCAGCCTGTGAAGGACGGCGCAAGCTGTGACACACAAGCAGTACTAAATGGATGAAAAGTCAGCATCATCATCAGACATCTACTGCTGGATATAGGCCTCTCCCAAGCGTCACCACATCGACCGATGAACTGGCACCAGTTCATCGGCCAACCTTATGAAAACCCTGTCAGCGTTTCGTCTTCCGTGACGCGGTCGCCACTCAAGTTTTCGACCCCATTTACTGTTCTGCGAGTAATTTGCCACTAAAGTTTGTCCATTTTTCGGGCTTTGTCAGTAAGCTTAGTTCTCCCACAAATATCTTGGTGACTGTACTAACGCGTGAACTACATGTAACGAACGTATTAGCACCCCGGTTTTCCTCGAAAGATTAGGCAGAGTTGCATGTAGGCAGAAACATGTAACATGTCTTCCACATTTGCGCATCTATAATCTGTGTCCAAATTAGCATCACTTAACGGCAAATGCTGGTCACTGCCGATCGATAGCATTGCAAACAGAGCCGAGGATCGACGTGGCCACGTGATGGCCCATGAATGGCTACGTGTAGCCTATCAATGACCACGTAGTGCCTATGAACGGCCTTGTAGTTTCACCATAGTCCAGCAGTGACCCATGGCTATGGAAAATTTGTGTGAAAAGATTATGAACATATTTCTTCTTAACCAAGTAATACTTCGTTTCTAGTTCTTATATTTTGTAAATTATAGGTAGAGGCTTAAATAAAACTTTGATTGTTTAGAAGTGATCTGAATTCTTTTAATTAAACTTAAATGGCTGATTTTGCAACAGTCCAATAACTTTTATCCTAGGAATAAAAATGTCCGTATGACAGCTTTTGTACAGAAAATATGTCAATATCATATTTATATTATATTTATTCTTCCAATGAAAGTTATCTGACCATTGAAAAATTAGCCCTTAAGGTGGTACCCTGAGCAAATAACCTTGAGCATTTTTTCCCTCAATAACAGCGCAAGAGATACAGTAGCGAATACGCTCAGAATGTTGAATAAAATCGTTATTAAATCTAATTTTGGTCGTTTGAAAAAAATACTTCTACCAAAATGTTCATAATTAAATTGCCTATCCATTAGTGTAAGTGCAAAATCAAAATAATCGTTAGTTTTCGAGAAGATGCATGTTTTCAGTAATTTTTTCTCATTTCTGTGGTTTCGTTGTGAGGAGATTACTTAAACATTATACTTAATAATAAAAAATAAAATCTACCATTTTGAAGCCAACATTATGTAGAAATGAAATTCAATGTATTTTTTAGTAGTTGCTATTTCTTTTGGATAAAGAGTAGATAGCTCCAAAAAACTGCACAAAAAACGGCTAGCGCTGCGTTTTGCTCGGGGACGCGCCTTAATGAATGTATCGATATGACTCAATTATATTATATTTTTATTTGTTTGTTGTACACCTACCACAGTGTAGTCTTTTTAACCCAAAGGTTGACTGGTAGAGAATGCCTTGTTGCATTAAGTCCGCCCATGTACCACTATTGTGCATAAAGTCTAAATAAATAAAATAAATAAAATGAACAAAATCGAAATGATAATAGGGAATATGCATGAAAAAAGTATTTATGATCTGAACAGTTTATCTAAAAGTATTCGAAAATATAATACTAACTGTGAAATTAGAATCTAAATTGCCCGAAAAACTAACGAGATACAATTATTTTAAACAAATATATCTGTCCCTCTCGCGAAAACGCTGTTTTCTATGGCAGCTGTATAGTCATCGTGTAATTTGACGTCACATTACGTATCGGACTTCTCTTTCTAACTGTAGTCTTTGAAGCTTTATAACTTAATAAATGATGAAGGTAATTAAAAAATAATTTCATGATTGTTTACTAGAGCTAAAAAGTATTTTATTTTGCAAATAAAAAAATTGCATTTATATTCCCTATTGGCACAAATGGAAAAAAAATATATGTTTACATATTTGACATGATTGAGCGATTGACTGCTGCGCAGCATGTCGCGGGTTCGATTCCCGCACGGAACAAATATTTGTACGACCTACATGTATTTGTTCCGAGTCTGAGTGTTTTTCTATCTATAATATGTATGTATTTACAAAAAAAATGTATATATGTAGTTTATCAGCCATCTCGTTACCATCACACAAGCATTAGGTTGCTTAGCTTGGGACTATGGACACTGAGTGAAATAAACATCGAGGGCATCAGCAATGATCAAAGCAGTAGATTTCAGCAGTGGATATCGGAAAATTTATCGCGTGGAAAAAAACATTCTGAGAAATAATAATAATAATACCCTTGGGCATTTCACACAACGCCATATACTTACGGGTGTAGTCTCCAGGTTTCCCTTCTTACAGGTCTCAGTTTCTGGACTTGTTCTGCAGTGCAATTAAATATTTATAAGTCGATCTGAGGGCTAATTCTACTAATTTTTAAACAACTTTCGCCATCGTATATCAATCGCAAACTGTCAAAAAAGCCTTAATTTTCATACATTTGACAGTTGGGATTGAGATGCGAATGTGAAGATTAGTAGAATAGGCACTCTGATTCAAATCTTAACATTTCAGAGGAACTGCACTCATCACGTTTACGAATCATTAAGGCGGGGTTGCAGTACTTTTTAAGATTTTTGAACGTCTGAAAATCTAATTAATTATGAGTTTTTTAATAAATAAAAATCATTACATAAAAATTGAAAATACCCTCAAGTAAATCGTAAAGATAGAAACGCGATTTAGAATGATTGGCTCGATACTTTTTTTTATCAAACATGACACTAAATTACAATTTTAAACGTGTACTGCTAAGAGATTTTATCACGAATATATATAAAAGTTATATCAATAGATATAACTTTTTATTTTGAAGTAAATGTTGAAACCATATTGTATTATTTCTTTATCAGTTTTCGCCAAGAAGAAAAAACAATCAAAATTTAGGCATTATTTCGCTCGCCGGACAGTCGCTGTTGTTCGTCAAAACACACAGTACTGCAACCTCGCCTTAAGCTTTGACAGAAAATTATTATCTTGAAGCGGTATTCGTCGTCCTTCACTTTTTTAATTTAGCACCCAGAAAAAAAGCACTGACTCTGGCACTATTGAAAAGCAACCGTTTTTTTTAACCTATATTGTCCCACTGCTAGGCTTTATTTTACCAAAATTCACAAACAAAGAGTTCCTTGCTTTTTCTGTGATCAATCTGTCTCTAAAGATAAATAAACATTGCAATTGTATCTATGGTATATGCGTATACGCATGCCTAGCGTCGCGCCAGGTCGTTAGCCCGGCGGCGCCCGGGGCCCGGGGACCTGTCCCCAGTCTCCATAGCTGTCACCGACTACTTTCACGGACGCAGTACTTGATATAATTCACAGATAACTAGAGACGCAGCTATCTAGATGTTAAAGCTGCACTTTGTACGCTAACTATATTTCCATAATTTTTTCGAAATATTTCGCTGGTAAATTCAGTTCAGTTACTTTTATTTTTTATTTTTGTGATAGGTTTGCTCTTAACTCTAGGTCTTGGTCAGAGATGGCAGAGACAAAGTCTACGATGGAGCGAGCTTACCCAGAAGGAGCCTGGGGGGCTACTCTCTAAGCCCGACGTCCGTAGTTTCGGGCTTAGTTGCGGGCGTATTCTACCCCGTATTATCTAACCACTAAGAATTAATGACAACACAATTCGAAAGTTACTGTCAAATCGTGTTGTCATTCATTTTTAGTTCGGGTTCGGGAATAATCGTAAGTCCGTAGGTGATACGGAGTAGAATACGCCCGCAACTAAGCCCGAAACTACGGACATCGGGCTTAGAGAGTAGCCCCCCTGTTCACTCTAACTTTGAAGAGATTAGGGTTGTAAGCGTTCGGAAACACAGACGCAGGCAGAGAGTTCCACTTTTTTGCTGTGCGAATTATAAAAGGTATTTGGAAAAGCTTAGTGTGCATTGGTGGAATAGCAACAAGGTAGGGATGGTAAGTTGCAGTGCGTCTGGATGTCCGATGGTAGAAGGGGGCCGGTAGGATGAGATTGTGGAGTTCTTGGGCACACTCACCGAAGTACAATCTGTAGAAGACCGACAAGCAGGCAAACTTGCAGCGATGAGCCAAGTTACGACAAAACTGTAAGATTACATCTATATGCATTGGCGTATCTAGGTTTTTTTGTAAAGGGGGGGTCTGGCCCCTAACCTGAGATGCAACGCCCATACCCACACACCACAATCGGTGATAACGATTAAAAAAGGAATTTTATTCCCGTTGCCCATCGCAGTCGCAGCCTAATACATTGGAGGGGGGGAGGGATCATGTAAACAGTAGGTTTCAAATTATAAAGTAAGTCGAGCTACGGTCTAGTTCATGTTCGATGGGTAGTAATGTATACCATTGCATTCCTACAAAAGAACAGTTTCCTTTTCAAAAATTATGACGCTCCGGCAAAAAAATATCTTAATAGGGAATATGCATGAAAAAAATATTTATTATATACACAGTTTATCTAAAAATATATAAAATTGTAATACTAACAGTGAAAATAGAATCAAAATCATTCGAAAAACAAACGAGTTATCATTATTTTCAACAAATCTATCTGTCCCTCTCGCGAAAACGCTGTAATGTATGGCATCTGTATAGGCGTCATGGAATCTGACGTCAAATTTCATATCAGACTTCTCTTTGTAATTGTAATCTTTGAAGCTTTATAACTTCATCAGTGATGAAGATATAAACAATTTTATGATTGTTTTTTAGAGCTAAAAAAATTTCATGCATGTTCCCTATTGTGACTAGCCTAAAGAAAATTTTAGAACCTTGTCTCGTATACTTAAATTAATCTTTATATATATAAAATTTTTACATTGTTCATGGAAGGATACAAGGTCTGAAGTGAGGTCGAAATTTTTTGTATCCGGCCCCGGATGGGTAAGAGCATCTTCTTGCTATAGGTACCTACATACACATATAAAAGTAATGTCGCCGACTTGATAATGAATTTGTAATCATTAGAATAGTTTATAACGAGACTAGCTGACCCGTGCAACGTCGTCTGCGTAACATTTTTCATTACTGCTCCGCTCCTTTTGGTCTTAGCGTGATGATATATAGCCTATAACCTTCCTCGATAAATGGGTTATCTAACACTGAAAGAATTTTTCAAATCGGACCAGTAGTTCCTGAGATTAGCGCGTTCAACCAAACAAACAAACAAACTCTTCTGCTTTATAATATTAAGTATAGATTGCTACCATGCAGGATGCAGGATGTTTGTGGAATCGTTCCTTAAACATCGTGGGGTGAGCACCAGACGATTCCAGGATGGGCGCGGATACCCTCTCCACTACCTATATTCGCCTATGCCTGTATATCATGCGAGCGACAATCTGTGTCTTCGAGGAACAGTTAACAGCCGTAACGGATACTTATTCAAAAGCCAGAAAATCTGACACCAGCTAGTCTTGCCATAGAGGTAACGTGCTACGCAGTTCCTGGGTTCTGGAGTTCAGACAGGCAGTAAAATAGTACTTCTCAGCTACATCCGGTTAGACCGGAAGCCGACCCCAACATGGTTATAGTATTTATTATAACTATATATTTAGATACATTTATTTGTGTATATTTGTTTGTATGCTTATTGTACTTAATTGTATGTGTATTTATTAAGGTTACTTTTTGTTATATTTCAGTTAGCAGCAGTACCTTTAGTCTGTTTTAAGTTTCCTTCTCTGTTTCTTGACACACTGTGTCTACATGTTTAATTAAATTCTTCTGTCGCAGGTCTGCTGGTAGAAATTTCTTTTGAAATAAGCAGTACCTTTGTGCCCTTTTTTCTGTACAAAATTTTATTTTTAAGTAAATTATGTGTACATAAATTAAATAATAAATAGTAGGGAACTAGGCACATTTATTGTTACCGCTAATAGAATATGACCTTGTCTGAAGTCTCAGGACCTATTCTTTAGCTAAACGTACTGATAGATCTATCTAACGTCTTTGTATTTCTACCACACAATGTATTCCTTACAATATATTCAACACCGCAACTAAACACTACATCACCGACTTTTACTTTTAAAGTGAGTGTAAGTTGGTCAATATTTGTCGTTTCATACACGGTGACTACATGACGGTTCGTGTGTAATTTGCACCTATTAGAAGAGACAGTGCTCTCTATGTGAGATGTCAAACGTTTGGGTAGTAGGACAGGGCCGGCGAATCAAATCGTCATTGTATTGTGGAACGCGTATTTTTTTCAGATCTGAACATCCTTACAAAAAGAAAAACCGGCCAAGTGCTAGTCGGACTCGCGCACTGAGGGCTCCGTAAGCAGAAGTTGCGATTTACGATTTATGACGTATTAAAAAAAAACTACTGACTAGATCTCGTTCAAACCAATTTTTGCTGGTAGTTTACATGGTAATGTACACCATATATTTTTTTTACTTTTATCATTCTCTTATTTTAGAAGTTACAAAACAAACGCGCAAACAGGTCAGTTAAGAAAAAAATGATCTTAGAAACTTCGATATCATTTTTGAAGACCTATCCATAGATACCCCACACGTATGGGTACGATGAATTTTTTTTTTGAGTTTCATTTCTAAGTATGGGGACCCCAAAATTTATTGTATTTTTTTCTATTTTTGTGTAAAAATCACTTACCAAATTTCAACAGCATAGTTGTTATAGTTACGGAGAAAAGTCGTTGTGACATACGGACGGACAGAGAGACAGACAGACGGACAGACATGACGAATCTATACTTAAGGGTTCCGTTTTTGCCATTTGGCTACGGAACCCTAAAAACGGAACCCCCTATAGAATCACTCGGGGTGTCTGTCTGTCTGCCTGTCCGTCTGTCACAGCCAGTTTTCTCTGGATCTACTGGGCCAACTCTGTTGAAATTTGGTATACATATTATGGACTTCTATCACCCAAACACGTACGCGTTTCGTAAATAAATATTTTTCCATCCTGCCTATACCTACTTATACCTTTCTTTTATTCAAAACTTCAATTCATCATCAGCATTCTCTTGCACATATCCTAATTTTAATATGGTTAGCGCAACATATGTCTTCTTCTTCAATGTCTACTTCTTCAATGTCTACTTCTCTAGTCGTAGTTTCAGCGGTCGCCACCTTTCTAGACATACAATTTTTCAACCAGATCGTTCATCGTTTCTTTCGTATGCTCATGATCCCAAAGCAGTGCCGGACTCAGCCAGCGCGAGGCTTGTAACATATTTTACCAACCTAAAACCTTCGTAAAGTGAAAACGAAAATATCCAATTAAAACAAGTATGGCCTTCATCCGTTATTTCTCATGGACCCCGGGGTCCTTGTGTTGCACCAGAGCCTATAATTTTCTTTCTGTTTTGCATACACTGTCCGTATACAAGCGGGGTTGTTTATATTTCAGACGGTATGGTACGGTACGGTATGCATAAGAAAACTACTGTTTTGCGCGAAGTATGTCCCATACAATAACAAAATAACCAAACCAAATTAGTGACTTCATCCGCAGACAACGGCTGTCGCAGTATATTGGGAATTAGGAGGACAAGTGTGTGAGATAGATCTATGGTTTGTAGCGACATTTTTTGTAAGTCCTAGTGCGGAGCCCGTAGCATTTGCTAGGTACCTACCTACTCTAGCTACGTTGTTAATCCGGCACTGCCCCAAAGATATCATGTTGTAAAATACCAGTAGGTAGGCTGCAGTAGGCAGTGGAAGTATTCTGATCCGATTATAAAACTTCTTTCACTCATATGCCTAAAGCTACACTGTCGTTTCAAGTCATAACACAGAAAAATGTCCGTATCCCATCGGATACGCCTCGGGAAGAAGTAAAAAGCTGAGTTCTGTAGTTATCTATTCGTAACACACAGTCAGGGTTAAACCTAGCTCACAGAACAAAATCATTGAGCCAATGAGCATAATTATGTGGACATTACGGTACCAATAGCTAGCGACTAAGCGGCAGAGGGTTCCATTCCGGGCAGACCTGTTTCAAACTGTAAAGTGACGGTAACGGCGCGTAGAAAAAAAAGAGAAAGTTTCTTGGACATCATACGTTTAGTTCGACTCCTAAGTCAGCTGGCGATTTAGAAGTAAGTATTTGCCGTACTACGTAATTTTTAGCCTAGCCTTTTACCGACTCTGTTGAGGTCGACATTGGTGAGTGTTTTGAGATGACGTTGACGGTGCATGAGTCAATGATTAAGCTTTCGGATATCCAAAGAATTCCATCATCAACAAATTGTGAAACTATTTAGTCCGTCAGTTAGAGTATTGAAAAATAATGGACACGTATTTTTTGTTTTTGTAAATCAATGAATATTCTTCTGGGTAAGCTCGCTCCATCGTAGACTTTGTCTCTGTCATTTCTGACCAAGACTAAGGTCAAGAGCAAACCCATCAGAAAAAAAAAAAAAATGACAAATATAAAACGCATCAAAACTCGGGAGTGGGGGCTCGTGACGTCACGACTCACTAAAAATTATGCGAAGGTGTGACGTATTGAGAATTTTAAAAGCGTCATAACTTCGTTAATTTTGGTTCCCGTAACAAAAGAAAAAACACGGGTCAAATGTTTTTTGATAATCTAACTGACGGATTATTTCGATTTTTTCAGGACAGAAGCCCATTATTAAGAAGCAGTCTGGAGACAACTCGAACTTTGAGTAAAGCTCGCCTTTGAACATGCTTACTTTATCACGACTAGACTGTATCATAAAAGTTGTTTTGGTGTACAATAAAGAATGAAGAGTGCTGTTATAGGTAACAGAACATCTATACTATATAATCTATACTTAATATTATAAAGCAGAAGAGTTTGTTTGTTTGGTTGAACGCGCTAATCTCAGGAACTACTGGTCCGATTTCAAAAAATCTTTCATTGTTAGATAGCCCATTTATCAAGGAAGGTTATAGGCTATATATCATCACGCGAAGACAAATAGGAGCCGAGCAATAATGGAAAATGTGCCGCAGACGAAGTTGCGCGAGTCAGCTTGTATTATTATAAAATTAAGTATGTCGAAGTTTTTCTATTAGACTTAGCAGCAGACTTGACCAATTAAATGGACACTAACAATCATTTAGATCACAGGTTTCATCCTCATCTTTTCAGCCAAAAGACTGCTGGACATAGGCCTTTCCCAAGTCACCACATCGGACCACATCGGTCAGCCCATCCAGTGTACCTACACTAGATAACTGGATGTGAGATGTACAGGACCGGCTGATACCCGGGGCCCTCACCAAGTCATATCATTCCACTTTATGAGCAGCGTTCCACTCTGTCTTCTGCTACGCGGTCCCCACTCAAAAAACTCATAAATTAACATAAAACCAATACGCAGCAATCAACATTAATATTCCGCTGACAAGTAATATCACTAAAACAAAAATCATACAATAAATACATTTAAAAATCAAAAGCAGTCACCATATTTCAAGATTTCATTGACCAATAAAAGGATCACGAGTGTGTATGTTACACGCGGCCATTTATCTCTCGGAACAGGGGTATCGGCGTGCGCCGGCGCAGCTGAGTCAAAACACGACGGATCGTTAATTTGCGGCCTTGTGGACTCCCACCGGGCTAACGGGACTTGGCAGACGTACTGGCCGGCATAGTATATGATGTAGAAGGGTTATGCCTTTTAATTCTAAGATTTTTTTATTAAGCACGAAATAACTGACCATTTAATTTCTCGTACGTTATTGTTCGCGTAAGAATTCTAATAAGTCTAAACGCCTTTCGCCGCGCCGTCAACGAATCATAAGCGCATAACCAAAACGGATCAGCAGCTCCGTTACGTCGACTCGGCTACGGCTAGGCGACGCGACGACGACGCCGCGCTTACGGCTAGGCGACGTAACGACGCCGCTCTTACAGCTCGCCGACCACATATTTTCGACAACAGTATTTAGTGTGCTGCAGGCGCGAGGGCTTGAGTTGATACAGTGACAATCCCTTTGAGAGTCGGTATTTGTGCTATGATATACCGGAGGAACTCAATCCTCGCTAGAGGCGATGTGCAATAATTATGCCAGAAGCGTGCCTTTAGTTTTTTCTAAGACTCAAAAAACTAAGAGGATTCAGAGGCAATTTTTACTTAGCAGCCTACCTAGTCAGTGACTTGAAGTAGAGGCCAAGAGAAGTAGAGACGAAGCTTCGAAGAAATGCTACGTCTAAGCCTCAAAGAAACGTTTTGAAAAATGTTAGCCACGATTTTGGAAAATATTTTAATAACTGCACGGGAAGGGCCCCTTATCAAAAGTCCGTTGGATTTTTACCCTCAATTTATCATGAGACTTCAAATAGTTGAGGCATATAGAACGTTACTAACAGCTACAGTCTATGGCTTGGTTTCTTGGGAACTGTAGAAAATGGTGCAAAAATTTGAAGGGCTGGCTTTTACCTCGGCATAAGGATAAGCATTGTCATACAACGTGGCTATGCTGCCAACCTTTTGGGCTCATTATCAGTGGCTAGCGATGCAGACGAAATTTTCGACGCCGTGTCGTCTTCATCTGCCTATACGTTTCCCAACTACATTAGGGTCGGCTTCCAGTCAAACTGGATTTAGCTGAGTACCAGTATTTAACGCGGAGCGGCTGCCTACCAGACTGCCTGCCTCCGCAACCCATAAACTGGGTAACACGGCACTCATGGCAAGCCTGGAGTCAGCTTAACTGGCTTTTAACTATCCGTAACGACTGCCAAAGACAGCCGGGAGCATAGAGTGGTTTAATAGTCTTTGGCCGGGACCAACGGCTTAACGTGCTTTCCGAGGCATGGAAAGTTTTAGTTAGATATGTTTTATTTATTGAATTGTATTATATGTAGATTACATTAAATTTCATAAAAAATCCGAAGATTTTAAACTCTAATCACCCAATAACTACGTGTCTACCTTCATACTTACTCTTTGCCACATCGCCGATATCAACAACATTACGGCTCAACGGCTCAACTCCTCCGCCGGGAGGTCCCGCGTCCCACGCCAGCCAGCGCCGCCAAGCGTGCACGCATTGAAATCATTTCAATACTTTGTGGCTAACATCACATTTTAAATATAACCTTAAAAATGGCACACGTATTTACAGTTGCTCCGTCCTGAAGTACCGTTACGAATAAAATGTATAATAAAATAAAAGTATCATCGCTTTTGGATGGCTTTGATATGAGGATGAAATATGAGAGCATTAGTTGTGTTGTTTTTTTTTTTTATCAAGACGTTGCCCCACACTAGGAATTTCTCCTGTATCGTGGGTGCGTTTACAAACATACAGTCACATACACAAACAGCCAGACCCGGAACTATTCTGCAACCGTTCTCCGACAGTCGTTTCTCCACGTGCGTCAACCTGGCCCGGCCACCTGGAATCTGATAATGAGATTGGTATCAATCGAATGTACCCGCTTGTACCAGTATTTGTACAAATGCGAACCATTCTGTCGGCGAAACGTCCATAGGTGAAACGTTCTATCGACGAATCTCTTAATACGAAACGTCCTGTCGGTGATCAGTCCAAAGGAGAAACGACTGTCGGAGAACGCTTGCAGATTCACCCGGAACAACTATCTGTAGGCCATAGGTACAAATACTTGTTCCGTGCGGGAATCGAACCCACGACACGCGGCGCAGCAGTCGATCGCTCAACCACTGCGCCAACCGTGCCGCAGTGGTGCCAAGCGTGTGTTGTGTTGTACAACAATATTTTGTAGTGTCTACTAGTTCCAATAAACGTATTTCACTACGCTGTCGGTGGTACGCACACTGCACTTGGTCTTTAAACAAGCTACGCTAGCTAGTATTTCTAGGAATTGGGATAGTTTTTATACTGAACAGCCAAGGGCGTATGTTAGGGGTTGTTTAGGGGGACCGACATTCCGACTTCTTTACGTGTAGAAAAATTCTACTTTTACCCTATTACCTCAATAGGTGTAATGTTTTTACCGTACAATTTTGTACCAACCTTATTTCCGTTTTAACCGACTTCTTCAAAAAGGAGGAGGTTCTATGTTCAGGTAAATTTTACAGATGTGTAGGCCTAAAATCTAAACGACGTATCATACGCCATGAAGCCGCTCAGGATTAACATTCATCGAAAAAAATTAACAAATTGTAACACTTTTATTAAGTCTTTATTATGCACAATCACATCTTACGCCTAGGTATTTACATTTGCATTTTCATTGGTATCTCTTAATGAATACAAAGAAATCAGGTGATAAACACAAATTCAATGATGAAAACACTTATAAAGTAAGAAATTAGGATGTTACATATATTTAGAGTAATTTTCAATGAGGCAAAAACTTGCACTTTTCTAGATTTTTGTATTTGAACATGAGCTTTAGGCAAAAAAAAAAACAAACAAAAAAACTTCTGATTAACAATGGTATGTCAGCGGCCATAGAAATAAATGACAGTGATCTATGGTATAAAAAATGATATTTTAATTTATTTTATACAAACAAATCATTTTAAAAATGATCTTTAGTCGATTTAACGAATTTACGAAGCATCAAATTTTTTATTAATATCTAATTACTATGTCCAAAAATACCATGTTTTCTTACCAAAGGATAACATTTTCACAACTAAACAATAAAATACAACTGCAAAAAACAACAATTTAAACACTAGGACAGAATCATGTTTAGTGCAATCACTTTTTTTTATTATTAACAGATGTCCTCCTATCCTCAAAGTGATGGTATGACCCGGTATCAACCCGTGGTTACCAAAGGATCTTTTTTTTTTGGATGAAAAATCTTCACAAAAATTTGACTTCTCCCGTTCTTCCCGCTCTGAGCAGAGCGGAAGGGAAATTCAGACTCTCAGTGCCTTTTTATACATCCCGGTTGCAGGATAGCCGCTGACAAGTACCCGGTGGAGAAGTAGACATGCCGTACAAATAACGCCGCCCGGTACAATGCGATTCAAATAAGAATAGGATCGACTTAGCGCCATATTGTGACGTCATAGCGGTCAATTCAAACCAATTAGGTAGGGTGAGCAAAGCAAGATATTTTTTTTTTTAATTATTATTTACAAATTTTGAGTGAAAAGTGTTAGGTGTGGTTTAAAATAACTAATAAATATTATATTTAGAAATTTATTACTATTGAACGTTTTTATTTAAATTTTGATTTAAGAGTTATTTAAACAAAGTAAAATAAACCGTTTTTGATATGCAACTAAGTTTTCTATGCAAACCGTACTTTTCAAGGGAATTTGACAGATAGAGGTCATTGACGTTCTATTCTATTTTTTTATTAAAGCCGATGTCGACTATTCTGCCAATGTCAAAAGTAAATTGGAAAAGCAAGTGTGCATTAAACTAAGTTTTTGTAAACTGGTCAGCAATACGATAAAAATCTTCGATTGATACAGTTGAACTTGGCGGGTTAGTATTGGACTGAAACAAACAAAAAATAAAAATTATGACGTTCCTATTCTTATTTGAAACGCACATCAAGCTACCCGAAACTCAAAAATTCCCAATCAACCTTGACCCTAGTGCTGTGGGGGTAAAGTTGAAAATCTATTAAAGAAATTTGACAGGTTGTTGTGCTGGCGTGTGTACATGACTGTATACTTTTCCGCCGGTTACCGCCGGAAAAGACGTGTTGGCGTGTGACGAGTTGCGTTCGAGCGTCGCGGTAACTCTTTAGAATAATTCCATGCAACTCTGCAACCCTGGGCTCATACAGAGGAACGGCACTTCGCCAACGGTAACGGCAACTGCTCTACCGCCGACGTTGATCATGAATCGCCTTCGAGATTGGACTGTGTACGCTGCCTTAGAACTTGAACGTCCGAATTCAGTTAGTAGGCGTTCGGTAACTGTCGAGACTTCCCGCCCAGTTCCTGCAGTCTCGACATACTTACCGACCGAATACGGTCGATCAGTCCTTTGTACTTGTCAGATTAGCTGCCAAGTATTCAACGACAAATGATCTCTACAGAAATCTAATATAAAATTTTGATTTATTGGCTTTATGGATAGAAAATACTCATCAGTACAATAAAGAAAGTTCATATTTACCGGATGTATGAACTTTTTTTTTTACTGTTGATAGGTACGCGTGTGGCCGCTATCTCACCTGATGGTAAGCGATGATATGGTCTAACTAAGATGGAGCATGCTTGCCTAGAAGTACCCTATTCACTCTTGTCATAAGGTGAATGCTCCAACCAGCCCGCGAAATTGAAATTTTCTTTCGTTTCTTGCAATTTGCAGGCCAGTGCTAGGTTGTATGTTGATTAAAATATTATTCGAGGCTGCAAGACATGTAGTTACAGAATTATAATCATCAAAACAACACTAAGTTCATAAAGCTCTAGGAATGATTTTTGTGAATTGAAAATGACATTTTCTGTTTTTTTTTCCTAGGCTTTTATGAACTCGGAGGGTTATATTGGTGACTTTGGTGATCGATTTAATGCAAACAGCCTAATTCGATGAATCAATTTGTTTAAACCGAATACGGTCGCCGCATTCGTTGAACGCACTATTATATTTTTTCTATCTAATAAAACACCCTTTATGTTCGGCACAAAGGAGGTAGAATAGGGGGATACGGCAGCCTCATCTAGTTTAAAATGACTTAAAAAGATTGACGTGTAAAAGTGTTATTTACAACCTACTTACAAAATCAATATCATTTATCAGTAAGTCTCCGAGTTTCAGAGTTGGTACCCTTAGTAAAAGATGTTTAAAATTAGTATTTTCACCCACCAAACAGCCAATAAATCAATTTTTTTTAGTACTGGATGGCCCAAAGAATGGCATGTATTCAATACAGCCACTTACATAATAGTTTTCATAGTTTAAAAAATAAAAATAAAAACTTTTTTTTTTCTATTTGAAAAAATTAACTAAATATGTTAGTTTTTTTTTATCAATTTGATTAAAGATGTGTGTATTCATTCTAAGAGTAATGTATCAAAATGTTGACATCCCACTATACTGTATACATTTATGATTGTTGTTAAGTTAATACTGTCGTTTTAGTTCTAACACCGTAAATTTTTGATGATTTAACATCATCCAGTTATAAACAAATAAAATATTCTTATTCTTAGAGATTGGAAGACACATTGTTTGAATTTTTACTAAATAAATATAGGCATTGTAATGAATATCTTCCCCGTCACGAAAAACTATAAATTTTGTTAAAGAACTTCTACTTTGTTAACCTAGTGACAACAAATAATTCCAAAATCAATCAAGTCAATTTATCCTATGTGTAATACGAATTTATACTAAAGCAATTTCTCTTAGAGCGGATTTCAACAATGATCGCTATCAGTACAGGTCGCGTAACATAAAAAGAACGCTGCATGAAAGTGGAGGGGTGTGTTTGCGCATGGGTACACTCGCGCACGAAACTACTAGGCCTATTTTTTTATTTTTGAACTAGACTTTCGCTCGCGGCTTCGTATATTGGTTATTGGTAGGTAAATTGAAAAATTATGCTGGAATATCATTAAATTGAATTAAAGACATGTTTGATTCAGTGTAGAATGTTTAATCTAATTACCAAAACTTAAGTAAATATTTTTTATTATTTTATTTTTGCCGGGAGTTCGGAAGACAGTAAGAAATTCCGAATCTTTTTAACCTTTGCCTCTGCGGTCCGTTTCAAGCATTGTTTTAAATTATCAACTGCATTATTATCAGCCTCTCTCTTCATAAAACAATATACGTCATATATAATTTTTCTCTCTTTTCTGTACGTATAAAACTTTTGTGCGCGATGAAATTTTGAGAACGAACGTGACGTGGACACAGAGCGGGAAATAAAGGTCGACTGACGCCCCGCGCCCCACCTCATACCACCAAATAGATCGATAAATCGCCTACTGCGCAGCTTGACCGCCAGCGTTCTTTTTACATGACGCGACCTGTACATCTAAATAGAATAGAATAGCTGTCAGTGTTAATATTCCATAGAAAATAATGACACTGACAGCTCGTAAACATTGTTCACATGCTGATTACATTCAGTTTCATTGATGAAATCCACCCTTATTCGGGTTACCTATATTCCTTCGATATGAAGCGCTGTCGTCCAGCGTTTTGTGGTACTGGAATGCATCTCGAATTATTTTTATTTCATCAATCATGTTTCGCTGTAACAAACATTTGATAAAATTTAATGTGTGTTTACAGGATTTATAACTTCCTGTGGTGGGGACAATACTAACACCAATACTAACTAAATTATGAACTGTAGTCCGAGACAGTTTTATTTAATTTATACGTAAAAACATGCAGTTTTCTTGCTAGCCTGTAAAGTTGCTATTTTTGACTTATGTGGTGTTAGAACTGAAGCGAAGATATGTTACATTATTGTATGTGTATAAAGCCTTATATTTTATCTAGTTTTTTTGGACAATTTGCGTACTTCTAATGGTCATAAGTTTAGATGGGCAATCCACACGATTTAAATCCGGTGCTTTGGTATAACATCCGATAAGCACCCGGAAACATGCAATTTTCTGGGTGATTACCAGGTATTTTACTAAAGCCTGGGTTTAAACACTCTTATTCACTACTCACATGTTGACAACATAAACAATGCTATGAAATAAGGTGCCTGGAACTCTATAGTACAGTTACCAGCACATCAAGCCACTCAAAACTGTCAAAAATTCCCAATCAACCTTGAACCTAGTGATATGGGGATAAAGTTGAAAATCTATTAAAGAAATTTGACAGATTGTTGTAATTTGATGGAGCTGGCGAGTGTACAGGCCTCGGCTTAGTTCAGACTCCAGATCTCCCACCAATTGTGAATTTTTTGTAATGTTTTCTTGTTGATTGTTATTGTATTACTTGATGTTATTTGTGGAGATGAAATGAACATTTTTTTTATTAAACCGGGCAGATTTTCCATCTATATTCTTAAGATACTTCATAAGCATAATCAAAATACTTATTTAAGGCATATTTATAATACAACCAACTTTGTTTCTACAAAAAACAAAATAACCATTATCACTGTGCATCTGTTTGGAACATTTTCACTCTTAACAACTAGGCCAATTTTAGTTAAACGTGGCTGATAAGTAGCTCGAGATTCTGGGTACTTTTAGTGCCCTTTAACTAGACCTAACATCTCTGTGTATGTGTAAAAAATGTACATGTAAAACTTTATACAACTAGTTTGCAAAGATTAATGTCAATAATTATATATTGAAAATGAAAAATGAAAATTGATTTTTATGATAGCCTAAAACAGTTCAACAACCACCAAGCAGTCATATGGAGTTTCGAATGACATATTATGATATACTAGCTGCCACCCGCGTCGCGTCGTCGGAAAAGAAACATACTTCCGGGACAAAAGTAACCAATGTGTTACTCCAGACTAAAATCTACCTCTGTGCAAAATTTCATCGAGATCCAGTCAGCATGACGTGAGTAACTAACATCCATCCAAACTTATATTTTTGTAGTAAGTATAGATCAAATTCAATGTGTGATTAAGATGTCCGTCATATAAGAAAATAAAAATTATTATTTTTTTGTTAAAAAGAAACGGCAGTCCCTTATATAGCTCCAATGAAGAAAAGAAATAAAAATTTAATTTCTTGGCGCAAATAAATTCTATCTAGCATAAACTTGCTGATGCCCGCGACTTGGCCCGCTTGACAAATTATATACTAAAACCTTCCTCGAGAACCACTCTATCCACTGGTGAAAACAGCATGAAAATCGGTGCAGTAGTTTTTGGCGCGAAAAGACAGAGACGCGGCGGATGACTACCGAAATTCCTAGGGCTACAGGTAAAAACGGGATATGATACACATTGTTAAGTATGATAGTATTAGCTGACTATTACATTTTGAGGAATGGACGTTGTTACATTTTGAGGAATCTCTTATCTAAAACACTGATAGATTATACCAAGTCAGTAATTGGGTTTTGGCTCACACCGAGACGCGACGAATCGCGGAAATGCTTGAGTTTTCGTCCTGCGATAATTGCGCTAACACGTGATCGTCACATTCATTTATTCAGCAAAACCGTTTGCCACACAAATGAACGCGACTATCGTCTATCCGCGCCTTGATTGTATTAGGACGTCGCTAAGGTAACACTATCACTGTCGAGTCTGTCGATCAATATATTTTCAGGAACCTCTGACGCACCAGGCGTTTTGTAATATTTCAATTTATGATGACAACATCGCAGTCAGATTAGTGTTAAAGCACATTGACCAATCCAAAGAAAAATATAAAAACATATTGATCCTTATCGCCACAACTCCGTCCACTAGCGCCGCCAATCGTTTTTTATTAATGGTGGTAAATTTAAGACACTTTCATAAAAAACCGCTCTGTAGTGTTCTGAAGAAATGTATTTATTATTTTTTGAGAGTTATGTTTTGTACTTTAGAACATAAATAGTTGCCAAAGTCGATGTTTTTGCTAAAAGTGGCCACTTTTAGCAATAATTGCCGTTTTGGCTATTTAGCCATGAGTTATGTATTAAAAATAGCTCTGAAAAAATAATAGATACATTTCTTCAGAACACTACAGAGCGGTTTTTTATCTACGTGTCTTAAATTTACCACAATTAATAAAAAACGATTGGCGGCGCTAGTGGACGGAATACACACTCTTAATGCACGTATTTCTATGCAGATAAAAATGATGATTGCAATTGCATGAGAAAATTACAAGGTCGAATGTGCAATAATTTGCAGAAATAAGGGTCAATATGATAACGACTTCTCAGTGTTTCTCGTCAAGTCAGTGTCAATAACTCTTGACCGTAAATTCCGAACCCCAAAGCGAACAAGCTCACATCTGTCTGTAGTATCAACATCAACTGCTTACGGTCACACATTAGAACGAACACACACACCGCACTACACTGGATCACTTCACTCAAGCTCCATAGCGTTCTTCATATAGTTGTCTAGCTCCTGGTCCAGGGCTGTCTTTGTGCAAGACATGTACTGGTCTAGTTGGGCGTCCAACTGCTCCTTAGTGAGGAGTAGGCGCGACTGGGACTGGCTGCGAGTCATGGCACCTGGGAAAATAAGGAATTTGGTGTGAGATAAAAAACTTTTTACAAAAAAAATACAACCGACTTCCAAAAAAAACACTACAAAGTAAAAAATAACTTTAATTTCGGAAGTCGTTGTCAAAATACGAAGAAAGTAACAGAAACACCGACTTCCGAAATTAAAGTTATTTTTTACTTTGTAGTGTTTTTTTTGGAAGTCGGTTGTATTTTTTTTGTAAAAAGTTTTTTATTTTTCACTTTTTAGTGGTGCCCCACACCGAACAACATCACTGCAAAATCGCAGAAAAGCAAAATACGCAATTTCGATTATCAAAGAATCATCTAAATAATCAAATTCCAGGTATATCGATTTAAAAACCAAAGTTCGTAACCGATTTTGATATAATTTAAATGGGACCAATCTGCAAGTATATCCTTTCAGATAAAACAAGAATTTTTCAAATCGGTGCATAATTGTCGGAGTTATGAGGTAACAAACATAAAAAAAAAATAAAAAAAAACAATACAATAACCTCCTCCTTTTTGGGAAGTCGGTTAAAAATGGAGCCTTTTCAAATCTACATTGGTAATATTCATGATCATCGAAGACGACTGCTGGTTATAGGACTCCCGCAAGCATCGCCACAAGAACCGGTCCTGCGCGTCTCGCATCCAACGGCTACCCGTGACCTTCACCAGGTCACCGGTCCAGGCCTTCCAACGCAACGAGGTAATATTATTAAGGAGATAAGAACCTATATGGAAGAAGGTATTAAGTACAATGCGTTTCAAATGAGAATAGGAACGTCAATGACCTCTATCTGTCAAATGTCTCTTGAAAAGTACGGTTTGCAAAGAAAACTTAGTTGCATATCGATAACAGTTTATTTTACTTTATTTGAATAAGTCCTTAATAAAATTTAAATAAATACGTTCAATAGTAATAAATTAGCTTATATATTTAATTATTTAAAGTTATTATTACTTATTTTAAACCATACCAAAACACTTTTTTCACTCAATGTTTATAAATAATAATAAAAAAAAAAAATCTAGCTTTGCTCACCATACCGAATTGGTTTGAATTGACAGCTATCACAATGTGGCGCTAAGTCCATCCTATTCTTTTTTGAAACGCATTGTAGTATCGAAGTAGGTTGTAATGACCTGCTCTCAGCTGGCCATTACCTCGCCATAGCGGCTAAGTATAATAAGCGGCACGAGTCGTGAGCACACTCTTCATTGGTCAGTTTGATGACGAAAACTCTGACGCTTCACGTTATTGGTTCATCAGTCAATGCCCATCGACTATTAAACTTGTAAGTTTCATTTGCTCACCGTACATTGGTGAAATCACCCTGCTGCATTCATATGAGCCCTATTCTATTTCTTTTTTTTTTACTTTCTCGGGTCCCTGGAGACCCGGTCCTTTGGTAAGCGTGCGAGGGGTCGAAACCAACTCGCAGAGGCCCCGTTAGACATTTCAAATGTAATGGGGCATCAACTGGCGATTATCTCTGTATGCACTGTGAAAGTATTCTCAAGGACAATCCCAGGTTGGAGCAGTATTAAACCACCCATTAGTGGACTGATAATCCTTTATTATAGAAGAGCTATTGGCCCCTGCCTGGCCACTAACAATATACACAGCTATTAAATGTGGTGACTTACACACTCAATGACGTAGCGCAAAGTGACGTAGCGCCAAGTGACGTAGTGCCATGTGACGTAGCGCCAAGTGACGTAGCGCCAAGGTGGTAACATAGCCTGAGGTGCTAGACGAGTGAAGATGTATACCACGGCTATCAGGACAATCCCTACCAGCATCTTACTGGATTATACATCCTTCTCCCGAGCACGTTTGCTCTAGCGAATCTCCTGCCGATTAAGGCAAGAAATAATTGGGAGCAATAAAGGCAAGCCAGAGATGAGAAACAAGACTTCTCCTAGGAGATTAGGTTCGTGGGGTCGCTGCTGCCCAACAGTTCGCCACAAAACTGCCTTGAGTTGCGGATTGTATCTCTCTTTGTCTGGCCCCTCAACCTAGGTATGACCTAAGGTCCATCGGGACGCGTTAGCCCCACGACGTTAACGTATAGATACTGCGGTAGGGCTATTCTATTTATTATTAACATAAAATAAAAACCACATTTACCTCTGCCCCTTCCCCTTCCCCTAACCCCTCCACGCCTCGCCACCTGCGGCCTCTGTGTCTGCTGACCCTGCGCCGCTTCTTGCTGCCCATTATTCTGTTGCTGGTTGGTGCCCCTACGTTGCTGGGCGCCCCTGCGTTGCTGAGTCCCTCTGCGTTGCTGAGTGCCCCTGCGCTGTTGCAACCCCATGCGTTGCTGTACGCCCCTGCGTTGCTGTACGCCCCTGCGTTGTTGGAACCCGTTGCGTTGAAATTTGTTGCGCTGTTGCAAGCCATTTGCTTGGAAGTTTTGGCGGTTTACTCCAGCCCTGCAATGATTTATTTGAAAATGTTGAATTTTATTCTATTCTATATTTAAATATACTAGCTGTCCCGCGCAACTTCGTCTGCGTCACATTTTCCGCTCCTAAATAATATTGCAACAAAAAATTGAGATTTAAACTATCCTATCTCTCAAGTTGGATCGAACTGCACATGGTGTGCGAATTTTATTATAATCGGTTAAGTGGTTTAGGAGTCCATTGAGGACAAACATTGTGACACGAGATTTATATATATTAAGATATATGTTTATATATATGGCAAATAGAGCCGATGTCGACTATTCTGCCAATGTCTAAAGTGAACTGGGAAAACAAGTGTGTATCGTATTTGAAAGGTAATATTATATTCTGAAAAAAGGAGGTAATATTATATTCTGTTCAGTCGGTAGTTCGGTACAGTTGAACATCTTCTGGGTACTCATAGTTTGATGTTGTTGTGACGGATGAAAATCATCAGCGCCACAAGCAGTTCTGGAGAGGAATACGTTAAAAGGCAGGGAAAGTTAATCGGAAGAGGGATTTTGAAATTTGGGGAGTCGGCCAAATATTTTTACAAGATCAAAGTTCTGAACACGTGACTATGGAGTTATGAATGTATGTAAATGTCAAACTGAAGTGGCGGTGGACAGGCACATTGCTCGCAGAACAGTTGGTCTATGGGGCCGAAAAGTTCTGGACTGGCGACCGCGTAACGGTGCGCGCAGCGTTGGAAGGCCTCCCATAAGGTGGACCTCAGACCTGGCTCGGGTTGTGGGTAGCCGATGGATGCGAGACGCACAGGAACGGTTGTTGTGGCAAACCGTGCTGGGAGGCCACCGGTCAGCAGTGGACGTCTGCAGGCTGATATCATGATGCTGATGTTGATGTCAATGAAGGATGGATAATGATGAGGCCAAAGATAAGACAGATTGTGTGAGGCACAAGGGAGAATAGATCAATAGGCTTGCGTCCTGAAAAAATCTAATTAGTCAGTCAGTTAGATTATCCAAAATTATTTGACCCGTATTTTTTCTTTTGTTACGAGAACCAAAATTGACGAAGTTCCGACGATTTTAAAATTCTCAATACGTCACGCCGTGGCATAATTTTTAGGGGGTTATGACGTCACGAGCTCCACTCCCGAGTTTTGATGCGTTTGATTTACAAAAACAAAAAATACGTGTCCATTATTTTTCAATACTTTAACTGATGGACAAAATAAGTTTTGTAATTTGCGTGTGATGGAAACTAGCCTATTATAACGGGTGTAAGGGACAGCCCTCCTCAAACTGATAGGGTGATTTCAGTATATCGTACTAAGTTGACCGGTACATGAAATTATTTCAGGAACTTTATGGGAATCCAATAAAACTGATTTGTTTAATTACCTCACTCACAATGTATCGCTACCTCTGCAAAACGCAAGCAGCGAACGGCAGCGCAGCGAGCTTTCGAAAGGATAGCTGCGCCGCGCCCGCGCTACGTTTTAACAGCTGATTTCATGCGTCGTTCATGAGATTTTTTTTATTTATTTTTTATTTTTTCATTTTAGCTGTGTTATTTACATTAATGGAGTTCTGCATACAGATGATGTAACTTTACATTGAAATAAAGCAAAAATAATGAAAAATCGAAAAAAAAAATAAAAAAAAATCCTGAGGAAATTTCCACTGGAATATGATTCAAAATAAGGAGCTGATTGCACCCTGTTAATTTGTGGAGGGCTGTCCCTTACACCCTGTATATAGAGAATATATTAATTCCGCCAAGCCCGTTCCATCATCGGACCACAAGACGAACGGCGATGCGCCATCGGTACCTACATGGTGGACCTCCCACCCACACGCACAAAACGTTTTGGAAACATATTTATTGCGTACAGCTATGGAGTGGAATTCCCTGCCAGAGTCTATGTTTCCTGATAGCTACAACCTCAAGAGTGAATAGGTTATTCCTAGGCATGTATGCTCCATCACCAACCACACTATCGTTTACCATCACACCAACGGTGAGGTGTTTTTTTTTTTTTTTTGGTACAAGCCCGCCACACATTCCCAACCACTGCAACTCCTGAAAGCCAGAATCAACAGTGGCGACCACCAGAAAAACGCCGAGCTAATGAAGCACGACGAGTCCCGGAGAAACGATTCAACTGTCTTGGATCCCGCATCGAAATTAATCAGAAAGTACAGCGGAGGAGTAGGAAAAAATAAATATAATTTCCACTTCCCTCCTTATCAAGCAGGAGACAGATTTGAGTTAGGCCAATAGGCACCAAGGGACATATACAACTGGGTTAGGCCCAGTTGCCAAGCACCACGGATTATATATTAACATTTAAACTAATGGGTCCTAAATTGTGAGCTACTTTTGATTCCAGTAATAGGTATGGCAAAATCGCCTGAAAGCACGGAAATTTGTTCTAGTTTCTACAAGGTCCGTATAGTAAACTACCCCAGATGTAACCTGAATACTATTTAACATAATATTACGTTCAGTCTGCCAAAGAATACACTCCCATAAGACGTGATGTGCAGATTGTTCGTATTCAAGTTCAGCTGTAGAAAAAAACGTGCAAATAGCTTCAACTTTTTGGACCGACCGACCTTGACAATTCAAAAGTGCCTGTAAATGGTTTAATTGAAATAAATGCTTGAATTTTGAATATTGAATTTTTTTTTTTTTTGAGAACATTGACATAAAGGTGAAGCCAGGTGAGGTGAGATAGTGATCAAACGCGTCCTTCTCATGTTAGCGTGTTACCTGAAGCGTCCGCGCAGCGCCCACTGGCCCCCTCCTCGCTTGCGGAACCCGCGCAGCGCCTTGCCGCGCCACGCGAGGTTCGTCAAGTTGTTGAATGATGCCGATCTGCTGTAGAGGGAGAAGAATCATCAGTTTTAAGTAGTCAACCCAACTATTATTTTATAATATATCTAATATCTATACTAATATTGTAAAGAGGAAAGATTTATTTGTGTATGCCAATTTTAACCATGTTTTCATTTAAGAGAAGAATTAATCTATTCTATTCTAGCAAAAGTTACTTACTTACTATTTACGATTTATGACGTATTTACAAAAAAAACTACTTACTAGATCTCGTTCGAACCAATTTTCGGTGGAAGTTTACATTGTATTTTTTAGTTTTATCATTCTCTTATTTTAGAAGTTACATGGTGCATCTGAATAGTTTGCGCGAGACACATCCAAAGTGGTAAAATGTGTGTCTGGGGGGGGGGACACATTTTACAATTTTAATACAGGGAAGGTTTAAAAGCAAAAATAAAAAATGGGTAGGTAAGGAAGGGAGCGAAGCAGCGGGGTGCAGCTAGTATGTTATATATTTCCACTGACATGACAGAGGATTTTGTGTCGGAGTGCGTATCTTGTCTGTATGTCTGCGCGTTTAGTGTAAAAGTATGTAAGTATGTGAGTCAATTACCATTATTGCTCTTTTATCTGGTGTCTACCATAATCATATAGTTCATTTTTTTTTTATTAATAACTTGTTTATGGTACAAACCTCAGATTGTTATTCCCAGATTTCCAGCTCACTCTACTTCTAACGCTCTGCTGGCTGAGGTTTCCGAAACTGTTAGACCTTCTCAGTCCTGGCAGGCTGCTCTCGCTGCCAAAGCGACGCATGCCACCGGACTGCTGGAAACCTATCCTCTGTTTCATGGCTTGCTGGAAATAAATGATCAGATATTAATTTAAATTTAACTTCAACAATCACAGAACACATCTGATAATGGCTTGAAAAATCAATCACAAGACAATAATTAGAAAAAGAAAAGGATTTGAATTTTAAATCTTTTCTGGCTGCTACTGTGAAGATGTGGAAATGAGGATTTTGTGGCTTAGTAGTAAGGAAGGGCCCTTTTCAATGTTAAGCAACACTCACTGTAAATGGTCAGCATTTGGTTTACCTGCCAATCTTAACAGTTGTTAGTCAGAAACCAAAAAATCTGACCTTTCCTGCCAAGCACTATTGCCAAGCACCTACATACAACACACTCACAAGTTCTGGTGTGTGCTATGCCTTAAGTGTCATGTGCATTAGGTATTTCGTTATAGATTTTGAATATTTCAAGTAGTAAATAAATACTAGTGGCCATAAGGAATGGCAGGTTACGCAAACTTTACTTATTGTGAACTTCACATCTGACATGGGTATTAGCTGGGTCAATAATTCTTCTTAGCTCTTCCGAAATATTTAAATGTCACTGGCGACTCCGTTAGATTGAAATAAATCTTGATTAGATTATAATTTCTCGATATTTTATGAAAAAATCTATTTATATGCCATTAAAATTCAATGGTTTCTAAAACATATGCAATCTTATTTAGAAAAAATATTTAATAATTTCATGCAATATTTTACAATTGGTGTTTGCCGTTTTCCAGTGACATAATATGGTATAGTCCTTCTGACCAATTTCAGCCAAGGCCATCTTTAAAGTGATTAGACATTGGTGCGAGACATATTATACTGCACAAGTGTATGTTCAAACACAGGTGCACTTACTCTTCCATCACTCTCATATTCCAATGGGACAGCAACCGACCAGAGAGAAATCTGACACAGGACCAATGGCTTCCCTAACATGTTGTGGTTGGCTTTCAGTTTGATTGAATGCACCCAATATCAACAAAGCTGTGTATTCATTTATATAATAAATAAAAGCATAATCAATTATTTTTTTTACTCTTGATAGGCACACGCTTGACCACTATCTCACCTGACGGTAAGCGATTATGCGGTCTAAGATAGAACATGCTTGCCTAGTAGCCTATTCATTTTTTACTTAAAAACTCAGGTTGTAGCTATCAGGGAACAGAGACTCCGGCAGAATTTCACTCCTTTGCTTTATGCACTTCGAAAATGTTCCCAAAACGTTTTGTGCGTGTCATATTCTCTTTAAGCCAATGGTTATCATTGATCATATCATTATAATATAATAAAAATAATAATATCCTTGGACATTTCACATAACGCCATATACTAAGCAACTTAATGCTTGTGTTATGGAAACGAGATGGCTGATAAACTACTTATATACATTTTTTTTTTTTGTAAATACATACATATTATAGATAGAAAAACACCCAGACTCGGAACAAATACATGTAGGTCGAACAAATATTTGTTCCGTGCGGGAATCGAACCCGCGACATGCTACGCAGCAGTCAATCGCTCAACCACTGCGCCAACCGTGTCAACTAACTAAAACAACTACAACAAACTGCACCTACACCAAAAATTATAAGAATGAGATAGATAAATGAGTGTCAACTACACCAAAAATTATAAGAATGAGGCAACGCACACTATCATAGGTATTGGGAATAGGTGCAGTGTCAGAGGTATTTTAGGTCTTTTAAGGAGTAGTTATAAAGACTAAGGGTGCCTTTACACCAACAATGTGCTATGCAGTTATGCTGCGAGAATGTAAAAGCTTAGCTACGAAACAATTTGAGAGTTTCCACCAATGCTAAGCGATGTAGCGGGACGAGTAAGATGGGCCTGACTTTTAGATGACAATGTTTTGAACGAGGCACTGATGTTGAAGTAAGTATGTTGTTTTGGGGGCCGAGTCACCCGCGTCCGTAGGAGAATACCCTTCAGCGAATCCCTACACGTGGTCCCCGGGTGGTGCTAAACAGGTGACACTAACTGCCTCCGTGGTCTAGTGGTTTATACCACCTGATTCAGACCCAGAGTTCCCGAGTTCGATTCCCAGCGGGGGCAAATTTTTTGCTTGGTTTGGTTGGTGGTAGAACTTGTTCTAAGTCCGCCTGGCAAGCTACCACCATCATGTCTGTCGCCCTAACAACAATGTTAACAGCATTGTTGTGTTCCGGCAGTTAGAGGTATGATAGCCAGTTCCTCTGTGATTTCATTAAGAGGATTCCGGGTGAAACTCGCTTCCATCTTTGGCCTAATCATCACTTTCCATCAGGTGAGATTTGGGCCAAGAGTTTCCCAGTTTTGTATAAAAAAAAAGTTAATATACACAATGCTGTGTATGTTATTAAATGTGTGGCATAACATTTTGTTTTGTTCCAAATCATAAATTTCCAATTATTGCAGTTTGTGTTAACTCAACAACCAATATTGATAGATCAGTGGGAAGAATATTGGTAGTTGACTTACAACCCTGTAAAATTGCTAAATAAATGCTCAGGCCTGTACGAAATCTCAACATTATATCAAGTAAATGATAATAAAAACTATAAAATGGTTGAATCATGGCTACTTGAATTCCAAAGAACATACTTTATATTTTTGTTTCTAGCTGACGCCGAAAACTAACCCAAGACAAAAATAATCCAATGTGTAATTCCAGATCTGGCAAAACTTCTATGTCATCAAGATCCGTTTTGAAGTGATTTGCGTAACTAACATTCAACAATACATCCAAACTTTCGCATTTTTAGGCTAGAATTATAGATTTACTGGTTATAAGATAACTCGTGGTAATATTTACCCTTTTGGCTTGCATCTCCAACCGGCGTGCGACCTGCTCAATCAACCGGTTGCTATAGTTATAGTTTTGGCTTATTATAGAGCCCGCCGAGGCCCGCCTTTTTCGTTGTAAAATACGATCTGGTGCCGCATTTGTCAACAACGAAAACCGCTCGTTGAGGCTCAGCCCCGTCGCATGAAGACCATGCACTTTCTCTATCACCATCTTTCTCTAAACTGTGGGTATTTCCAAAACAAAGATAACCTCAACAGCCACAGAAAAAGAGCTATAACTTGCACTAATGAACAACAATCGCCATTACTTTAGAAATAACACGTACTTATACCAGCGTAATTCGATACAAATATTTTTTTGATGAAACATGTAACCAAAGTGAAAAATTTTCAATGACGCTCGCGCGCTGCGAATTTTTTTATAATCTGTGCTGTGAGGGCTGCCAGTTAATTATTCACAGGTAGAAAAAAAATGGATCATGCACATGCAAAAAAAAAAAGCCGTAGAAACATGTGAAATAATAATAAAAATAAATATAAAGTTTTATCATCAAATTACGAGAAAAAAAAAATCTCAGATTTGCTGTCATTTGCCGCTTTCAAAGCAGAAACTAGAAAAACAAACAAACATCTCTAACATAGTTAAAAACAAACAAACATCTCTAACTTAATATCCACCTATATCTGTAGTACTTTTCTCGCACTGCTTTTAGTAAAAGATAGCGAATCTCTGATTTTAGATTAGTTATTGAACAATAGAATCGTCAGCAATGACATCCAAACTAAACATGTACGCAAAATTTTAGCTTTCAAAAACCGGGATATAGGTCCAAAATAACATTAAAGATTTGTTTACATAGCTAGTTATTTTATCAGTTCTATACAAATGAAGCTAAGAAAAGTGTGTTAAAAATACCCGTTATATATTGTACTGCGAGATTTTGAAAACACAAGCTGACCCGCGCAACTTCGTCTGCGTCACATTTTCCATTACTGCTCCGCTCCTATTTGTCTTAGCGTGATGATATATTAAGCCAATAACCTTCCTCGATAAATGGGCTACCTAACTCTGATATAATTTTTCAAATCGGACCAATAGTTCCTGAGATTACCCCCTACATGCAAACTTACAAACAAAATAATGTTACCTCTTTATAATATTAGTATAGATAATTAAAATCGCCATAATAGTTCCTACAGACAGAGCAAAATGCAAAAATGTCGGCGGAATAGTTTTCAGTGTGAGTGGCTGTTGAAAATAGGATATGCCAGAAGGGTGAGATGACGTGTGATAGCCTCTATGTGGTCTGTGCGTGTGATAGACGATATGTAGGTACAGTATTGTACAGTCACCAGTAAACATGCTCCCAATCACCCTTGAACCTAACAATTCAGCGATAAAGTAGAAAATCAAAGACAGATTTTTGTAGCTTGATGAGGCGTCTGTACGTATATTATAGCTGATACCTACGTTTGTGGGGAGCTGGATCCCGTTGGGGGTAGGTTTTAGAAAATTATAAACACTAAATGAAAAAAAAAAACACCTTAATTTCGAAAGTCATGTGTTTTTGGTTTTGTACCTTTGTTTTTTAACATCGACTTCCGAAATTAGGTACGTTATTATATTTTATACTTTTTGAGCGTTTCGTTTGGAAGTCGGTTATGTTTTTTAGGTAAAGTTTTTATTTTTCAATTTTAAGGTGGAAGCGCCAGGGTAGCCCGCGAAATTCAAATATTTTGATGTTTTTTGCAATTTGCCGGTCAGTGTGAAGCTGTATGTTGAATAAAATACAATTCGCGGCCGTAACGCCTATTTATCTAAAGAATTATACCCGTTTTAATTATCAATATATAACCCTCTAAGTTCATACAACTCGATTGAATGACTTTTTCATGAAAAAACATTCAATCGAGTTCTATGAAATTAGAAGGTTATATTGATGATTCAAATGGTTATAATCCTTTAGATATATGCTTTTTACAATCGCGAACCGTATTTTGTTTATCATACAGCTTCACACTGACCGGCAAATTGCAAAAAACATAAAAATATTTGAATTTCGCGGGCTACCCTGGAGCTTCCACCTTAAGTGGGGATAGGTACTTTGACGACGTGTTCGTCTACGCAGAAATTGAAATAAGAAAAAATGCTCATAAACAAAAACAACCACAAACTTTCGCATTTATGTGTGAAATAGAATTACGAATTCTAAATACTTGCACCAAAAATTTATGTAACATCTTCACTACATAGTATAAAACAAAGTCGCTTTATCTGTCCCTATATCCCTATATGCTTAAATCTTTAAAACTACGCAAAGTATTTTGATGCGGTTTTTTTTAATAGATAGAGTGATTGAAGAGGAAGGTTTATAAATATGTATAACTAGCTGACCCGCGCAAGTTCGTCTGCGTCACATTTTCCATTATTGCTCGGCTCCTATTTGTCTAAGCGTGATGATATATAGCCTATAACCTTCCTCAATAAATGGGCTATCTAACACTGAAAGAATTTTTCAAATCGGACCAGTAGTTCCTGAGACTAGCGCGTTCAACCAAATAAACAAACAAACATACAAACAAACTCTTCTGCTTTATAATATTATATAGTATATTAGTATAGATATAGTAATATAGTATATAGTATATAAAATATTGTGAGAATCTATACTATATATTATTATATAGTATAGATTCTCACAATCTTTTATCGATGTTATTATTTAGAAATATCGACATGGGCTGCAGTATTAGCCGCCATTTTATAAACCCAGCAGAGTGTATGATTTATACGTCAGTGAGGTAGCCACGTTTTTTTTTTAGGTATGCCCTATGGTATGCCCATGGGTGACACGGTCACTTCCATGAAGCAAATACAAAGACTTCACTTTGTCTCTGGAACGTCGAAGGTGAAGCGCCGCGCAGTGTAAAAGTAATAGTGTTCAAATTCACCACGTGACACGAGACACAGGTGACACTGGCAGAATAGTCGGAACCGGCTCAGTTGCCTTATACGGAGAAAAAAAGTGTTCAAATTGTGTGCATTATTTTACGGTAAGTTTACAAATAGGTATTTATTTATGAATTTAATACATCGATAAATAAATGTTTGCACGAACTACATAAAAATAATACTTTTTCGGTCATTGTAAAATTACGTGTGTATGTGAGCCGCCATTCCCACCATTATAATATCATGAAATTTGTTTCTTTTATATATTATTTATATATATATTACGTATAGTTTTACACAATGTACAATTGTATTTACAATTTGTAGTTACAATTTTACTTCATAATTTGACTTGTTTTGCCAAAGAAATGTACCGTGAAAAACCGTTATTTTTTTCTTCAATTCTCGAAAATTTTGAATATTTTTGTTTAGAATCGTTGCTATGTTGATGAATATTCCTTGTTAAGTACATAATAGATCCTTGTGGATAATATGTGTATAAAAATAACATCATAAAACATCATGTAGGTATTTTTGATCGTTGGAAAAACGGTAACGTTGTTGGTCTTGTTTTCGAACATTGTATGCGTTTGTTGTTACTTTGTGATCGTGTTATTGTTATTGCATGCATTTTTTCAAAATTCAAATATAACACGTACTTAAAAAAAACATAATCTACGAAAGTAACACTTTTCTACGCGATTGGACCTGTGACCTGCGCGCTCGTCACCTACAGCCAACTTCGCATGGGTAAAGTTAGAATACCTATTCGTACTGTACGCAGTGTTGCCAGGGCCCTTGAGTCGTAGTTACGTTTCGTTTCCTAAAATGTTACAATTTTGCTCCAAAAGTTACATGATTGTATTTTTTTTAAATTACGTATTTTTGGGGTCGGTGGGGAAAATGGCGGAATATAATGGAATCTATGATGTGTAATGGTGTATTGTATTTAACCTAAGGATAAAATTTTGTCATCTCTCTTTATTGTGTACTAGCTGACCCACGCAACTTCGTCTGCGTCACATTTTCAATTAATGCTCGGCTCCTTTTAGTCTTAGTGTGATGATATGTAGCCTATGGGCGAGGCCCCATTAGTGCGTTGCGCTGCGTTGCGTCGTCGCAGTGTCGTCGCTGCGTCGTTTTCCATATATTTTTTATGACATGCCCCATTAGGCCGTTGCGTCGTCGTGCGCGACGTTTCAACGGATCGACGGACAAGAGACGAAGCGGGAGGGGAGGGTGATGCGCTGCGTTATCGGAGCTTCGCTGCGTCGACGGACAGTGATCCACTGCCCCAGACCAACAAAAAAAGGAAGACGGCGCACCGCGAAGAAAACAGTGAAGCCACAAAACCGTGCTGATGCAAGTAAACACACACGCTAAGGGACACACCTACACTCCATGCTGATCGCTCTTATTGTGTACGTTACCCCAGCAAGAAAGTATCTCCTAGAGTTAAATGAGTGGAACGTATAGTTGGTGCCTTATCTGGTGTAAATGTGCCCCCACATAAAAAATGTGTGCCCCCTGTCGTTTTGGAAAAAAACGGAAAAAACGATTCCTGCTGGGGTAACGTTTTTCTAGCAGGAAAATTCTAAACGAATGATCGGAGAGAGAAAAATTGTGCATGGCCAGAGAGCTTACATGTGTGCCAAAATGTGCCCCCAAAAATAAAATCTGTGCCCCTTCAGATTTACGAGATATTGCATTTCCTGCTGGAGTAACGTTTTGATGAATCGTTTATCTCTAAAACCATTGCATGTGCCCATGTAGAATAAACATACACGGGTAGCTCTTAATGTGTGCCCCTATGTGCCCCAAATTAGATTTAAGAAAATATTTATAGTTTTCAAGTTATCGCGGTTTTATGAAAACCCGAAAAAACATCGCAGCGCCGAAATGAGACAAGGTATAAGTTCGCTGAAAACTGTATTCGGTCCTTCTTGACGCTAATAATAACCATACAAAGTTTCAAAACTGTTCATGCATGCGTTTTTGAATAATCTTGCTAAAAGTCAAAACAATGGTGTCATAATTTTGACGGCAAAATACAAGGAACCGGCTCAATCCCAGATGTGTAGGTGTAAACCAAAATCTTGTGCCTTTAGTCAAAAATATATGGTGAAAATATTCAGCTTGGAATGTTTCGCATTAAGTAAATATTAACAAAAAACCAAAATATGTAATCAACGGCTGGTTGTCCGACCAAATTTGAATGACTACTAAAAAGCGACGGATTCATACATATCGATGACCTTCTTTACTTTACTCACTAACCGGTTCACACGTGTTGTGCCTGAGTACACTGAAGTAGAAAAGTAATAAGAAATGAAATAAAGTTGTAATTGGATTATCATCTACTAGCTGTTTCTATGACCTTACACATGATTAAGTACATTATAAATAGTAGCCTAATGACTAAGTACTATTCCAAGGTAAGCTATCTTCTCCATTCTAAATTTAATTAAATACATTCAGCAGTGCGATTCTGTAAACATGTCGAAGCGAACACTTAGGCGAAGTGAACGACGAGTGAGCTGTCAAACCATACAAACAAGATGGCATGACAGCTCAATTGTCGTTCACTCCACCTAAGTGATCACGGTGAGATGTCAACAGAATCGACCGGCAGTAATTTATGTGTGAACGAAAGAAATAAGTACATCCAGATATTTGCCATTTGTCAGGTCTTTGACCCAAAATTTGATTGGTCCCGATGTTTAAAAAAAATGTAGTTCATGAAATATGTGATGAACACCTACCTACTATTAAAAAGAGGTAAGTAGCTCTTTTTTGTAAATCAATAAAAAGCCCGTATTTGTAACGCCTATGAACTTGGAGGGTTGTATTGGTGATTTTAATGATTATACTTCTTAATAATATTTTAATCAACATACAACCTAGCACTGGCGTGCAAATTTCAAAAAACGTAAGAAAATTTGAATTTCGCGGGTTGGTTGGAGTGTTCACCATAACCAAATAAATTTTGGTACCTACAGTTTTGATAGTTTATTAGAATACTCTGTCTACGTCTTATTTAGGGTAGGTATACCTATTGTCAACCGCACAATGATCTATGTTGCAACAACGTGTTTCCATTTTGTATGTCGTATTACGTAGCTGTGAGGGATTTATAATTATTAATCAACGATTATAAGCTGATTATGTAGGGTCACATAATTTTGATTTGATGGCGTTTTAGATATATAAGTGACATTCCACAGTCAGGTGATAATGCTGTTACGTATATATGTTAAATATGATTATTTATAGCCAAATACCATCAGATAATTTGTGCACATCGATGTTTACAGTTATATCTTTATGCGGTTAACTATAGGTACTAACACACTTTATCTGAATCTATGTATAAGCAAATTACTCGTTAGAAAATTATTTATCTGTGATTTCAAATTTAATGTTTTTCTTACACAATATTATACTTTTACTTTACTCTGGCAAATGCACAAGATGTGCGAAGCCAAACTCCTCTGAGGAGGAAAAAAAATATATTATACTTTTACCTAATACTGATCTGTGATTTTTTGTGATGAAAATTTACTAATTATATGTTAGACTTAGATGAAAAACTGATCTGAGATTTAAATAATAATTACTACACAACGTGCAAATAATTTCTAATATTAATAGGTAGGAAATTTGATCTGTGATTGAATTACTTAGGGAATACCTAAATATAATAATTTCCACATCAACAAGCTGTTTTCATTAATATAGTCACAAGGTGCATTTAGTATATTTTAGCCCCCAAAACTTTTGAACGCGACTTTACGGACAACGGCTTAGGTATAATACGTCCAATAAAGAAGGTCATCGATATGTATGAATCCGTCGCTTTTTAGTAGTCATTCAAATTTGGTCGGACAACCAGCCGTTGATTACATATTTTGGTTTTTTGTTAATATTTACTTAATGCGAAACATTCCAAGCTGAATATTTTCACCATATATTTTTGACTAAAGGCACAAGATTTTGGTTTACACCTACACATCTGGGATTGAGCCGGTTCCTTGTATTTTGCCGTCAAAATTATGACACCATTGTTTTGACTTTTAGCAAGATTATTCAAAAACGCATGCATGAACAGTTTTGAAACTTTGTATGGTTATTATTAGCGTCAAGAAGGACCGAATACAGTTTTCAGTGAACTTATACCTTGTCTCATTTAGGCGCTGCGATGTTTTTTCGGGTTTTCATAAAACCGCGATAACTTGAAAACTATAAATATTTTCTTCTTTCTTCTTTAAATCTAATTTGGGGCACATAGGGGCACACATTAAGAGCTACCCGTGTATGTTTATTCTACATGGGCACATGCAATGGTTTTAGAGATAAACGATTCATCAAAACGTTACTCCAGCAGGAAATGCAATATCTCGTATTATCTGAAGGGGCACAGATTTTATTTTTGGGGGCACATTTTGGCACACATGTAAGCTCTCTGGCCATGCACAATTTTTCTCTCTCCGATCATTCGTTTAGAATTTTCCTGCTAGAAAAACGTTACCCCAGCAGGAATCGTTTTTTCCGTTTTTTTCCAAAACGACAGGGGGCACACATTTTTTATGTGGGGGCACATTTACACCAGATAAGGCACCAACTATACGTTCCACTCATTTAACTCTAGGAGATACTTTCTTGCTGGGGTAACGTACACGCTCTTATTGACTCTTAGTACGTCACGAGTCGTCGTCTAGTGAACATACAATAAAAAAACTGAACTGAGACGTAGCTGCGACGGCGTGCGTACCCTCTTGCGTTGCGTTGGCGCAGCGTCAACGCAACTTAGGTATGACATACAATTCGTTGTTCCGTTGCGATGACGCGACGCACCGCAGCGCAACGCTCTAATGGGGCCTCGCCCTATATCCTTCCTCGATACATGGGCTATCTAATACTGAAAGAATTTTTCAAATCGGATCAGTAGTTCCTGAGATTACCCCCTACATACAAACTTACAAACAAATGTTACCTCTTTATAATATTAGTATAGATTAAATACTGGTGATCTCTTTCTTACGGGCCTTCATTAATTTTTGTTCTATTCTTTTTTTTGAGACAAAAAAATCATCGAATTCGCCAACCTGAACCTGGCATCAGTTTTTTTTTTTTAAAATAAAGTAATGTAATACTCGTTGAGGTTTTCTATACAGATATTTTACTTGTTTGCATCTGCAATAAAATACAGATGTTGTATTTTTATTAGTATAAGTTGCAAACTTTGACATGCAGTTTGCTAACAAAATAAAATATTAGTTTGAAATAAATGTATTCGTCAGAACTTCACTCACGCACGTTAAACAACAAAACGCAAGGAAATGAAGGAAACAAAACAAATCACAATCAGTCATTTCTGTTACTACGAAACCGCGTACGGCGGGAACTTACGAAGTATGAAAGTGCGCGCACACGCTCAAGCAAAATCAAGTTTTAAAACAAAGACTTTACGATTCATTTTGTCGTGGCGCTTTCCATTCAGAGCCATCTCTGAGTGTGATATGGAGTGAAATACTTTTTAGATGCGCAGTTTTACGTGCGTTCAATTTTGATGCGTTAAATTGAAACAAATCTCGTTGTTCTCAAAAGTTGCGAAAATTGCCTTAAATACAAAAATTACTTACATGTTACGCGAGGGGGTCAAAAGTTACGAAAAATGTAAGAAATGTAACCTTCAGTCTGGCAACACTGACTGTACGTCGCAATCGATTGCGCAGGATGTCAATTTGACAAGAAACATAAAAAAGCGCATGCGCAGGTACGTCGTGTATGCAGTCTCAGTCACTCGTATGTTACTTATGTTGTAACATACGAGTACGTATACGTTTGATGCATACTTGTGCCCACCTTGTGCCTCGCTTCCTCAATGCAATACGACTGTTGGTGCGAAAAGTGTTAAACGTTGTTATTGTTTTAATTAATTATTCTGGTTTTTTCTTACTGTTTGACTTGTATTTTGTGTTTTCTTGTAGTGTATTGTGTTTGTTGTGTTACTTTGTGATCGTGTTATTGTTACCTATTGCATGCATTTTTTCAAAATTCAAATATACCTAACACGTACACAAAAAAAACATAATCTACGAACGTAACACTTTTCTACGCGATGGGACCTGCGCCAACTTCGCATGGGTAAAGTTAGAATATTCGTACTGTACCTAACTCAACTACGCTGTCCAGTCATATCGATAGATGTTGTCGATAAAATCGATGTGTTTGTGATTTTTTGTGCTTCAAAATATAAAATACTAGCTGACTCGCGCACCTTCGTTTGCGTTACATTTTCCCTCCAAACCGTCCTCGATAAATGGGCTATCTAACACTGAAAGAATTTTTCAAATCGGACTTGTAGTTCCTTTTTTTATTTATTATATTATTATTTTTTATTATTATTACCCCCTACATACAAACTTACAAACATACAAACTTACAAACAAATGTTACCTCTTTATAATATTAGTATAGATAATATTAGTATAGATTAGTATAGACTAGCTGACCCGCGCAACTTCATCTGCGTCACATTTTCCATTATTGCTCCGCTCCTATTTGTCTTAGCGTAATGATGTATAGCAATGATATATAATACTATAGATACGTTGTCCGCACTCTAAAATGACAACATGAAATGAAGCCAATTGGCCACATCGCGCTTAGTTACGCACCAACCTGTCGCGCGACACTGCGTTTGTTTTTCATTTATATTGTGTGTGTAAACCTGTGCAAAACATAAAAAAACACCATGCCGTCGTGTGTTTTCAGACGATGTACAAATTATACTCCAAAAGTTAAAGACAAAAATGTGTCATTTCATGAGTAAGTTAACCAAACTACCTATTTTTATTTTATTTTGATTGACGCCGCCGTCTAATGGCGGCCGGCATGAAGTTAGTAGTCACGTGCCGTTTGGGGAGGTTGGGACACTATTACACTAGTGTTACTTTTGTAGATAGAATTTATAATATTGTTTGAATATAATAATTATGTACTTGTTATATTATGAATATTAATTATCGTTTTCCTTTTCATTTTAGATTCTATTTCAGACCTACAGATGGGCTAATAAAAGAAAAGTGGCTTAACATAATAAGGGTTCAAAGACGTGAAAGCGATTGGCTATTGTCTTTCTATTATGTCTCTAATTACGTTACTCGAAAGATTAAAAATATGTATCTGCAACATGTCGATAATAATTTGACTACCATACTGTTCGATTGCCTATCAGTATGAATGTTTTTTACATTATTAAATAAAGGTATTTTGTTTACAAAGATATTTTGTTTTATTTTTTAATTTAATATGTAACAATAATTACTGTTGCGGAATACAGCACTAATATTTTAAAGATTAATATTTTTGTTACTTTATTCGTAAAGTAGGTAATACGGTATATCGACTATTTTATTAACTCTTGAAAATCGAATGTCCTTTTTTCCCCATATGCCTCTGCCCGCTACGTCACTCATGCGCTCGACCAATGAGCATGCAATTTGACTATTACTTATCCTGTGACGAAACTGAAGATGTATATTTATCTCCCTCTAGCAACAGGCATCCCGCCGTACGGTGACATATTTTCTTTCCCTTTCTTCATGCGTATTAGTAGCTATCTAGTACCTATAATAGTATTTTCGCCGTTTTTAAGCGCCGCGATGGTGGTAAATGACGTGTCTATATAAAATACGTCATCGATATGTAGCCTAACCTTCCTCGGTAAATGGGCTATCTAACACTGAAAGAATTTTTCAAATCGGACCAGTGGTTCCTGAGATTAGCGCATTCAACCAAACATACAAACAAACTCTTCTGCTTTATAATATTTGTATAGATTTTGCTGTTTAGAAAATTAGACCGACTTAAAAAAAAGAAGGTTCTCATTTCACTCGAATGTGTTGAGCTATTTTCGAGTTTTTGCGAGACTAACGCACGGCAATTGATTTTATACATAGATGGCCCAGAATACTGCAAACGATGCTACTCCGGATTTTTTGGCCATCCTCAATGCCGGGGATTCAGAAGAGGAAGAGGAGATGGAGTCAGAGGGGCATCACTCGGAGCTGTCGGAGCTGGACGAGCTCGACGTCGACGAGTCCGAGGTGGAGGAGTACCTTGACACCGAGTTCCTCGAGATCAAGTTCATCGAAGATGGGGCTGAAATAGATTTGCCCATACCGTGAGTAATTTTTATTTTCTTTTTTTCTTTTTGTACTGTGTATACAATGAAAACCTTTTGTTTTTTTATAGATCTACATCGCGCTTGGTACCGGTTTTGGCGTAAGTGAAACTTGTATTCGTTAGTTTTCTATGATTAACCTTTTTTTCTGGATATAAAATGAAAACGTTTTTTGATAGGTCAAGCGCCAAGTCTTGGTTGCCGCCGCCGCGTGGTTCTTCGAGCTCTAGCTCATCGTTCGTTGTGCCGTAAGTGAAACTTGTATTCGTTAGTCTTGTAAAAACCTTTTTTTTTTCTATATATAAAATGAAAACCTTTTGTTTGATAGGCCAAGGTACAGGTCAAGATCGCCGTTGCGGTGGGCTCCAGACGCTGCTGTTGGCTCAGGCTCGCCGCCCGTTGATCCGTAAGTGTTAAGCCTGCAATGGCTGCAATACACGTTGGCCGAGCGTCGTCGAGTGAAGGCCAATACAAACATGTAGACGGTATATTTGACTTGTCTTGCTATCGCTCGGTGTCACTTGCCTAGGTTTGTTGAGTATGACAAGCGCCAATGTGTATAGACCTCATTTGACGTAGCTTGTCACAACTTGCAGTCGCTCGCGATCACTTACCTCACTTCGGAGCGGTGTCGGTTTTTCTGCACAAATCAAAGGCGCTCGCACGCGCTCGGCCAGTGGTGTTCACATGTTTGTCCGCGCGCTAGTATGCGGTTGACGTCCATCGTAGTCATACGTACAAAATGTCGCTTATGATAACGACTTGGAAATAGATAATTTCCACGTCGTCGTCCATATTGTTTCAATGCACAATAAAAACTGACAGCGCCAAACATGTGGGCGTCTCCTCAAAACTCGTCTACATTGGCCATTTGCATTGGCTTCCTTCAAACTTGCCGAACGTATAGACGGTAGCGCTTGCCTTGTGTCCATTTGTTTAGGCTCGCGTTGGTCTAAGCTTGGCCAACATGTATTGCAGGCTTTAAAACTTGAATTCATTAGTCATTTATAAAACGAACCTTATCTTCGTGATTTATAGGTTTTTATCTTCACAATTAATTTTTTTATTATATTCACAATTTTTTATCTCAGATCCGATGTCTTCGTTTTGGCCCCCCTAGACGACGCCATGGTGGAGAACCTCTTTCACCTTGCGGATGAACATCAGCGGTTCCTGCAGGTGGAAGACGTGCTGGCAGAGGAGCCTCAGCAGCAGCGTTGCCCACAGCGCGGTGGCAGTGGCACAGCGCGGCGCGGCGGCCGAGGAAAGGGGTGGGGGGCATATGGCCAAGCGCCAATTGGTGACCCGGTGTGGGTAATTGGAGACAGGATGGTGAAAGTGCACGTTAAGGATGATTATGTGTCTGAGGAATTGAAAGAGGCAATCATGCGTGTCAGGAATGAGAGAGAGGCTGCGAGAGTTCGATTGGTGAATCGAGAGAGAAGAGAAAGAGAACAGAATGAAGAAGAGTTTTTAGATGCGGATGACGGCGAGGTCGAGTCCTTCTTTGCTGCTGAAGGAACTTCCAATCAATTTGAATGGTCAGCCAACATGGCTGACTTTCGAGGCAAGAGGGAGGAATTTCTTCCTCAGCAAACGGGGGCGGTTGTCGCATCCGAAAACGCATATGGGGCGTTTAGGCAGTTCTGGGATGAAGATTTGTTGACGCATATCGTCACTGAGACGAACCGCCATGCCGCACGTCTTGCTGGTTCGTCCGCTTCCTTCGCCCGAGACTGGTATGACACGAATGTTCACGAGATTTTTGTCCTTTTTTCCTTCTGGATGATGCTCGGAATCATCCGGATGCCCACCATATCCTCCTGTTTTGCCTCTAACCCACTTTTGCAGACCAACGTCTTCAAAAAAATGTTCTCCAAGGGTCGCTACACCAATCTTTGCCGCGCTTTCGATTTCTATGACAACAGTAGCAAACAGACAGACCCGACTGACGTTCAAACTCTTGGTCCGATTGCAGATCGTTTAAATACTCTTTTTATGAAAGCCTACATCCCATCCCAAAATATTTGTATTGACGAATCCTTGCTTTTGTGGAAAGGTAACCTATCCTTCCGCCAGCACATTAAGACCAAGGCAACCCAGTATGGCGTGAAGACTTTCGAGGTTTGCGAGTCATCCACGGGCTACCTTTGGTCGTTCTCCATCTACCGCGGTGCTGGCACTTCCTATGACTCCAATCTCCCATCCACTGCCCTGAAATCCACTACCACCGTCCTCAAACTCATCAAACCTCTCTTTAACAAAGGTTATACTCTGTTTATGGATAATTGGTTCAATAGCCCCCTACTGGCCAGATTTCTGAAAACACGTAAAACCGACTGTGTAGGTACCTTGCGTGCTAACTGCACCGATGTGCCTCCACTCATGTCGCTGTGCAAACTGAAAGATGGCCAGTTTGTAGCACATCATGCCGGCGATGTGGTGGCCTTGACCTTCCAAGAAAAGAAGCGTAAGATTTGCACCATCAGTACCTACCACGGCGATTCACAAAGCCAGATGGAGGCGAAGCGACATCGCCCGTCTAAGTACAAACCTGATGTAGTTTTAGATTACAATAAGGGTATGAGAGGCGTTGATCGTAAAGATTCAATGCTGGAACCATACCTGCTGGCAAGAAAAAGAGGCAAGAAATGGAATATCAAGTTCTTCAAACACCTGCTCAACTGCTCCATTTTAAATGCCCGCATCCTTCTTCAGAGTTCGTCGACTATTCCAAAAACGCACACGGTGTTTCGTTTGGAGTTAGTCGATCAAATTATGAAGCTCCACCTTCCACATGTCCCATGTAAAAGCCACCTAACCCGTCCCGTGTCTAGCAGTTTGAGCCTTTCACAGCCTCAGGAGCGTCATTATCCACGACTGACAGACAAACACGATTCAAGAGGATCTGTTGTACGTCGGCGGTGTCATTTTTGCCACCAGCATAATAAATATCGACGTACGAAGTACTTTTGTCCTGTTTGCCAGGTCTCCCTTTGCCCAGATTCCTGTTTCGAGCAATACCATGCTTTTCTCCATTAGCCTCTTTTATTCCAGCGTGTCAAACATGACATTAGCAGTTATTTAGTTACTATCTATTTATTTATATATGTACACGCACACATATTTATATAGACGTAGTATAGCTTGTTGGACGTACAGACTGACTGACTTTATGTATTTTGACAGTTTTCCCTAGTAGAGTATACCTTTGCCACAAAGCCTAACTGACAGACAGACTCACATTTAGTAGAGTCGCTCCTTTTCTCAGTCATACAATCTTTTCTGCCTAAGCGCCATGTTTGTGTGTGTGACGAGTGCTAGACTGGGGGTCACCAAAATTATATGTATAGGATAAGGCCTATGCCCATCAGTGGGGACACTAAAGGCTAAAAAATTGTTAAAAGTTGTGAAGGTGCACATATTATATCTGTATAAGTTCTCAAGCAAGCAAAACTTTCTGTACAGCTTCGTTGGTTGCCACTCTGCTGCATATTTCGCCTTTTTCATCAATTATCATTGCAGCTAAGTAGAATCAGGTAAAGACGAAGTTACACACTGTATAATGTTTCCACACTATCCAAATCGCAGATTGTAAGCAGCACCTTTGTATTTTATATTTTTTTATAGCCTTTTCATGTATTTTTAACCGACTTCCCAAAAAGGAGGAGGTTCTCAATTCGGTTGTATGATTTTTTTTTCTCTTATGTTTGTTACCTCATAACTCCATCAATTATGAACTGATTTGAAAAATTCTTTTGGTCTTATCTGAAAGGATATACTTGCAGATTGGTCCCATTTAAATTTTATCAAAATCGGTTACGAGGTTTGGATTTTAGATCGAAATAGCTGGAATTCGTTTACTTGGATGATGGTTTTATGTTATCCAAGTAATCGAAATTGCGTATTTTGCTTTTCTGCGATTTTGCAGTGGTGTCGTTAGGTGTGGGGATCACTAAAAAGTGAAAAATAAAAAACTTTTTATGGTAAAAATAAAAGTAAATGTAATTTCGGAATTCGGTGTTTTTGTTAGTTTCTTCGTACACCGACTTCCGAAATTCGGTTATTTTTTACTTTGTAGTGTTTTTTTTTTATTATTTTGAAGTCGGTTGTATTTTTTTGTGTATAAAATCCACTTGCAGTATTTTTTTTAGAAGTGAGCACCTTTGTACTTTATATTATTACTATAGCTCTCCCTGCGGTTTCACCCGCATGTTAATCCAGGGTATGAGTAATCTTCGTATCAAATATTATCGAAATCCAATATCAGTGTGATCAAGATTTATAAATTTGAATTTTTAATATATGAATATTTTTTATAACTTGAAAAATAGGCAGCACCTCTGTACTTTACCTTTCTATTTTGTATAAAACAACTTTATCATATACTAGCTTCTACCAGCGACTCCACTTGCGTGATCCATAGGGAACATACTCACAGGACATATAAATATTTATTATAAATAAATATTCTTATTCTTATTCTTATTAGGATAAAAGGTAACCTTTGTTTTATTCCTGACTAATCTACCTCTGTGCCAAATTTCATGAATATCCTTTCTTTTTGTAAAATAAAATATGCATTTTTCAAGAATAATGTTTATTATTTATCTTCCCTATGTAAATAACAAACACACGCACACATACAACACATAAAATAAATTATAGAAAATAATGAAACTAAAATGTGTTTTTTGCTTCATCGACTTCCGAAATTAAAGTTATTTTTTACTTTGTAGTGTTTATTTTTTTGGAAGTCGGTTGTATGACCAACCTTGTCGATATTTTATCCTAGTAATGTGTCCCAACGCTACGACATCCCTCGCACTCCATACGTTTTTTTAGGTGAATTCAGAGGTTGGTACATATCTTTGTTTTTTTTCCATCAAAGTGAGTAAGTATTTATAGTAATATGAAATTATAGCTCAATGTTGTGTAGGTTTGATAAACATTCTAATTCTGAAACCTAATATACTATGTGAAATTAGCTAATACAAAAAACATTGTTAACAGTTAACAACAACAATATGTTAACAGCATTGTAATGTTGTGTTCCGACATTAGAGGTATGATAGCCAGTTCCTCTGTGTAAGAGGATTCCGGGTGAAACTCGCTTCCATCGTTTCCTATCTATCTTCTATATCTATATCTATATCTTCTATATCTATCTATACTTATAATAAATCTGTAGAGAGGTCAATTCTGTACATGAAATATATTTCCAAAATAACTATCAGGGGGTGATTAGGGATCGATACTGATCCCAAAAATGCAATCAGTGCAATTTTTGTCTGTCTGTCTGTCTGTCTGTATAACCGTTATAGAAACAAAAACTACTCGACGGATTTTAATGAAACTTGGTACAAATATTATTCATACTCCTGAGCAGGTTATAGTATACTTTTCATCACGCTACAATCAATAGGAGCAGAGCAGTAAAGGGAAATGTTGGGAAAACGGGATAAGTTACTCCATTTTTTAAGCTTCCGTCGCGTGTGCAACCTTAATGGTGAAAGCTACACAGAAATCATGTATGACGGAAATGTTCTCCTTAAAATTATATAAAAAATATCCAACGACAGCATATGTCTATCTTTTATGATTGACGAACACGTGTAACTCCCGATAGCTTAGCAGTTCGAAGCTTTCTGATTGTATTTGTCTACTCATACGTTTATAAAACTCTCAGTCGTCCCTAATTAACATTAATAAAAGTTAACATTATTAACTGTTCCATAAAAAAGAATCATAGAAATCGGAATATACTGAATCATGCTATAAGGATTATTTTTGTCATTTTTGTGGTCGCGAACGCACAGGCAGGCGGCTAGCTTGGCGCCTAGCGCTAGCGCTAGGCTAGCGAGTAGGTAGCTTCGGAAAACGGCTTACGACAGTTTGCAATATCCTTTAATAATTATAATGTCGAGGGGAAGATGGTTATAATTTCGCTTTACACCAAACGAGTAATATTATAAATGTGAAAGTTTGGTTGTTTGTTACTCAATCACGACAGAACGGCTTAACGGATCCTAATGAAATTTAGAACAAAGATAGATTATCCCTTAATAGGGCATACTAATCTGGGAATCGGAAAATAATGAAAATTATGCGTAGGTTTTATCGGTAGAAAATAAATTTCAATTTTTAAACAAAAAATTCTGTTCCTTGAATGTTTAATGACTGATTGATAATTCTTTAAATAGCCTTTGTACAACAATGGAATAACTACCAAGACCTCATTATTTAATTAATGAGCTAAAAAATATGGTGGTAAATATATTACCTTTGCCTTATTAAGGGTTATAGTCTGGAATAGCACATAAGCTACTTTTCATCCCGGGAATATGTTCCCTAGGGATTACGCGGGCGAAGCCGCTGGCAGAAGCTAGTTGTCTTAATAATCGCTAAGTATTAGGTTTTGGGATTTGACAGTTTCGCGTAGTATAAATTGCTAAAGTTGCCTTTTTAGAACCGCTGGCAACTGTTCTGTAGAAGTTTTAATTGCCGACGCTACGGCTGGCCGGCAAACCGTTCGTGCGCGAGTTATAGGGAGGTGTGCGTTAGGCTGTTCACACACGTTCGACAATCGGCGACCGACTTTTTGTAGGTGAAAAATTTAGCACACTGGTTGCAATAGTGGAAACGCACAAGTCTAGTAAGTTGAAATATCGGCGCTATTACAAAAAAAAAAGTGGGCAGCCTCAATATTGTATATCGGATGGATGCATGGAAAATAGAATTGAGGAGGACTATCTCACTATCTCTGTGTTCCCATGAAAAGTATCCGTCGAAATGAATGAAATTAGAGTGGCGCTACAAACGCCTTAGGCTAAATTTTAAAAACAGCCCCAAAAGTTATTAGTGTTGGATAGAAAATAAACAAGGGAAAACAAATTTTTAATTTTTTTTTAATTTATGAGGCACGCGTTTGACCACTACTTCACCTGATGGTAATGTGTTCTTCCCAAAACGTTTTGTGCGTGTGGGTGGGATCTACTATTTAAATGTCTGGGGGTGGGATGTCCACCATGTATCGACCCGTGCGGCTGTTATAGTTGAGCCACTATGAAGCATAATAAAATAATAACAAAAATACACCACTTATGTTAGTAAAACAGTTTATATACCGCGTTTATTTTTTATGGCCGCGAATTGTATTTTGTTCAACATACAGCTTCACACTGACCGGCAAATTGCAAAAAAAAACATAAAAATATTTGAAATTCGCGGGCTAGACTCGATAATGTTTTTTGTGATTTTGGTTATATGTAGATATCAATATAATGTGTTATGATATACCCGACTTCCCCGGGTGTCATCCATGCTAGCTTCTCCACTGTTTATTTTGCTCATATATGGGTCAGGACCAAATTTTTGACGTAATCGCACAACGGAAATCACAACGGAATGTGTCACACTGGAAAATAAATGTAGCACAATAGAATTATTAGGGTGTGTGTAAATAGTCGTAAGATTGTAGGTAGGTAAGTGGAATAAATAAAAAAAAAACACTATGTTTCGAGAAATATTTAATAAGTAGTAAAATCAAAATATATTAAATTACAAAACCAAAACTTTCAAATAGAATCCAAAAAAGTTTGGTAAAACACTAACAACCTTGCAGGCCTTTTTTACTTACTAACATCTTAAGCAACATCTTTTATTCTTTGACTTTTAAAAATTCAACAACAAAAAAACAGCTGATCTTTAACTATCATTCTGGATCAGCAGATTTTTTATGTTGAATTTTTTAAATGTATAAAACAAAAATTGGTGTTTATGATGTTAGTAATGCAACCCTGCAAGGTTGTGAGTGTTTAATCAATACCCAGTTAACTAAAAAATAATCTTTGTTTTTATAATTTGTTTTTCTCACATTAATAATGTCACAAAACATAAATTTAAAACATATAAAAATCTTTACTATTAAGCTTATCAGTCATTGGTTTACATAATATTGCTTTAAATAATTATATTCACTTAGCATAGAAAACAAAAAATTATTTTATACATATTTAAATAATCTATATATTTAAAAATCATAAATACATAGGTAGCTAATGAGATTAGAATGATTGTAAACACAGCTTTATAAATTTCCCTTGTGACACGTCGCACAATTTCGTGTCACAAATCGCACAACGGAATGAAAATTATTCACGACCTAACCTTAAAGATGCAACAATTCACAAATTTAACCATTAATCGAACACTTCTGCATCTCTTTTAACAATACAGGTAAAGGAGATTTATAAATATATATATCAATTTCTAGAAAAACGTAAAAATATTACAATTTTACTCACCTAAAGTTAGAAAATCTTAACGACACGCGCTGACGACACAAACACAATCTCAAATGACAGTAAAAAAACATGGCGGTTTGAATCCGAAATTTTGTTGCCAGCTTGAAGCCAATGTTGCCGTACTAAATAATCAAAAAACTTCTACACACGTTTATTGGTTTCGCAAGTATGGTGTCGCACAACAGGAGTATTACAACGGAAACAAAATTGGGATGTATGTAAAATTACTTGTAAAAATTAAAACAACAATGGTTATTTTGGTATTATTTATAAAAACGATTACTGGTGTTTATAAGGCTTTAATAATATTAAACTAAAAATGCTAGCTTACGTTAAAAAAAAACAGGGGCAAAATATTCTTAGGTAGTCAAGCAAGGACATGCGTATTTTACATAGCGTCAAAAAGCACCGAGCTTGGTAATGTATTTTATTTTGAAGAAATTAAGCTTCTAGTTTAGTTATTTGATGAATGAGACTGTTTATAACATACTAAGATATTGTTAGCAAATATCCAAAATTATTTTAAGGCATGTATTGTACGCAATGTTTTGTCATTTATGAGTCGGACACCACAGCGTGTCTATATCCGTCAAAAATTTGGTCTTGACCCATATATCACGGATACGTGAGCAAACCGTACTGTCATCTCATATCTCAAAACAGTGTTCGAGATCGATATACAAACTGAAAATCGATTACATAAACGTTTGCGACGAAAAGCAAAATCCGAAAACCGCAACATCTCATCACATTACGCGAAGAGGAACGTAACAACTTTGGCATTGACAATGACATTAACACTTTGACGACTTTGACGTTACGTCATTTCATTCGGCACGTCAATCTCACTTGCACTTTCGGCGAGATATTTGATTTCGATATGATTTCATAATATTTTCTAAGAAAAACGTGAATCAAAACTGTTATAAATATATTTTAAAGTACGTGAGCTTCGATATCAGTACGAAATCGAGTTGTTAAGAGGCAGTATTGTATGATTATACGCGTAACTAAGTGTTGTTTATGTTATAGGTCACAAAAGGTTACGCAAAGTTCGGTAGTCATGCTGGAGGTGCTTATAAACGGTTGTCGCGAGGACTGGCGACTCATTTCGATCCAACCACCAATGCTGGAAGATAGCAACGGAACGCCAGTCGACGAGTTCGATTGGAACGACATGGACGCCTGCTATGAAACATTTGATAAAGATGGGTATGTTTTTAATACCATTTTAGTAATTATTTTCAGGAAAACAAGACTCTATTAAAGCCTTGGAATTTCCAGTTATTTACAGGCCAGTACCCTCAATTTAGGAGGTCTTTGGTAGGAGTTTTATAGAAGACAACATAAAACTTTTAAGTTTTGTCTTTGCCAGTGAAAGTTCATGCTGTATTTATTTGTTATTGTTACCCTATTGAACTTAAAGTTCTTACTGATGACTGAAAGTAGGATACTATAGCCTTTCTCTATTACTTTTGTCCACTTTTCAAATTTTAAGACTTTTAACTAATATTGTCTCCTGCCTTGTAGTTTCAAGATTTAATTTAAAATCATTGAAAGTAATTTTTTTGGAAGTCAAATAATTATTGACTAAAAATTAAATTAAAGTCTTACAATGGCATGAGCTTGAGTTTAAAATTGAATCAATTTGAAATGCAAATTTTGAAATTACGTTCATACATATTAACTTTTTGTGCGAATGACTGAATGAGTAGTCAATTAAAAATAAATTACCATATTATTATTGTGTTTAGTTTCTTACACACATTACAAGGATATATTTTATTTTGTGCCCCTACTTTATTAAAAATCAATTAGAATTTTGCAACTATTTCACATAAATAACTCAATATGTCGACAATTTATTTAATGAATACGAAAATATCAATAAGGGAGGAGTTTGTGGCTAAATAATAACAGCCACATAGGTCGATCTTTAAGGTTAATCAATGCTTGCCAAGGTTGGTCTGTGGATGGGTGACCATCTTAACATACCCAGTTTCCTCAGTGCCTCGGAAAGCATGTTAAGCCGTTGGTCCCCGCTGTCATCTGTATATCTTTGGCAGTTGTTAGGGATAGTCAGAAGCCAGTAAATCTGACTCCAGTCTTGCCAAGAAGTAGGTACTGCTTTACCCAGTTAATGGGTTGTGGAGGTCTGGGAGGTAGCCGTTCTTCATAATGCTTGCCCAGAAGTAAAGACTCCCAGGTTATAGGTATCAGGAAACAGACTCAGACAGGGAATTCCAGTCCTTAGCTGTATTTTCTATGAATGTGTTCCTGAAACATTTTGTGTGGGATTTCCACCATGTACTCGCCATTCATTCTGACAGAAAATTATATGTCTACCAAATTTCAACTGAATCAGTCCAGTTCCAGTAAATGCACAGGAAATTGACTGTGACAGACAGACAACCGAGTGATCCCATAGGTAAAGGTTCCAAAAATTCAAAAAATTCAAATTCAAAAATTCAAAAGTCATTTATATCGACTGGGTATAAGGTCGACTGGTAGAAAATGCCTATGGCATTAAGTCCGCCTTTGTACATTACTTGTGCATAAAGTTTTAATAAATAATAAAATAAAAAATTTATTCAAATTAGGCTGAGGGCCAGCACTTTTTGAATGTCAAGATTTTACAAAAGACAGTCCCCCAAAACGCCCGCCCGTCACCACTTCCTAGTGTTTTAGCTGTGGAGAAGAAGTGGCCAACAAGCTCCCCAGCAACACAACAGTCTGTTATGTTTTAGGAACTAGAATTTTACAATAATTCCTGGATGGTGATTCCAATTTCAACTCAAAAAGTACTGGACCAGAAATTCCTTCACCATTAGAATGCTACATTACCCTTAAGTACTCGTTACATAGGCTTTATTTATTACTAGAAAAAATAAGGGATCCATCCGAAGTGGGGGGCGAAGTGCTAGTCCTAACTAAAATTCATTGCAAAATGCAGCACTAGCGTTTTTTGTGCAGTTTTTTGGAGCTATAAATACTCTTTCTCCAAAAGAAATATCAACTAATAAAAGATACATTAAATTTCAACATATGTTTGGCTTAAAAATGGTAGTTTTTTATTACTAAGCATAATGTTAAATTAATCTCCTCACACCGAAACTACAGAAATGAGAAATAATTATTGAAAACATGCATCTTCTCGAAAACTAACGATTATTTTGAGTTTGTACATACACTAATGGATAGGCAATTTAATTATGAACATTTATTTTGGTAGAAATATTTTTTCCAAACAACCAAATTTAGATTTTATAACGATTTTATTCAACACTAGCTGACTCGCGCAACTTCGTCTGCGTCACATTTTCCATTACTGCTCCGCTCCTATTTGTCTTAGCGTGATGATATCAAATCGGACCAGTAGTTCCTGAGATTACCCCTACATACAAACTTACAAACATACAAACTTACAAACATACAAACTTACAAACAAATTTTACCTCTTTATAATATTAGTATAGATTTTGAGCGTATTCGCTATTGTATCTCTTGCGCTGTGTTATTGATGGAAAAATGCTCAAGGTTATTTGGTCAGGGTACGGCCTTAAACGACTTTAACTAAATTAAATTCTTACTAAAAAGTATACGTGCTTCGTCAAACGTGATACCTAATCATAATTAAGTCATTTGAAAAAAAATATTTTTCCCTTTTCCTTGAAAGTACGTAACTAACTTACCTATCCCGCATACAAAAAGGAAACCCGAACGATTACGTATTAATAGGGAATATGTATGAAAAAACTATTTATTATCTACTAGCTGGTACCCGCGACTTCGCGCGCTTGACAAATTATATACTAAAACCTTCCTCGAACCACTCCAATCCATTGGTGAAAACAGCATGAAAATCAGTGCGGAGAGTAATTATTTTAAACAAATATATCTGTCCCTCTCGCGAAAACGCTGTTTTCTATGGCAGATGTATAGACGTCACGTAATGTGACGTCAAATTCCATGTCGGACTTCTCGTTCTAAAAGTAATCTTTGAAGCGTTATAACTTCATCGCTGATGAAGATATCGCACCCTTAGAACATAAATGGCACTAAACGAAAATGTTTATTTTACAGTATGGCCGTTTTAAGTTTTTTTAAGAATTGAATGGGTAATATGGAACTAAAAAAATATAAATAAAGCTTTGTGATCGGCTTAAAATAACAGTTTAACTAACGCTGTTTCAGTATCCAGTGGCATACAATAAAATTATTGATTATTTATCAACGGAGAAGCATTTAAAAAAAAAGTTTAGCATTGTGTCGGTTATAGTTTTCTAGTTATTCAAAACTTTTCGCTTAATGACCTCTAAATTGTTATTTTACCTACATTGTAATGATAAAAAAGGGAGAAATAAAACAATATAACTACTAAAATAATAAAGAATTATATTTATTTGGCACATGCTCACAGTTTTCGGTCAAAATTACCACACATATCATAATTAACAAATCTGTTTAAATCTAGATAAAAGTATTATCAAAATAACAGAAACTTCGTCATTTTATCAAATAACATTAATATTAAAATCTTGTTCTTAGGTACTACTCACTAAATCAGTACAATTATTAGAGGTATTTCAACTTATCTGCTAAGTTTAAGTCTTTCGAAGTAGGAACTGTAAAAGTTACGTAAAAATCAGCGTATTATAGGTTTAATTATCATAAGAGTCAGTAAAATATTGCAGTAACTTAAAAATATAGTTTTTCACAAAAAACCGTAAGTAATTATAAAAATATTGTATCAAATCTTGTACATACTATAAAATCTTGTAAAAACTGAATTACGTAAAAACCAGCAAAGCTTTTTAGCAATTTAGTCCTTAACATCAGTTCTAGAACCGAGAAAAATATTAATAAACTAACAGTAACTTAAAAACATTTTCGCACATAAATCACAAAACAAACTTATCGAAAACTTCTTCTTACAAATTATAAATCAACAGTTGTTTTTAAAGGCGTTCTCACTACTCTACCTACCTAGTTCAAAACTCTATCAAAGTAGGAATTGTAAAAATTGGGTATCAAACCGGCATCTAGAAGGCTTTTCACGTCATTCTTTTTTCTTTCAGATAAATCCAACTTTTGGTTATACAGCTGTTGCAGTTCTTGAGTCCGCTGGTTCCTTGTACTGACCCTTTTAGTTCCCAGGTCAAGTTCTTTGAAATCATCAAAGTAGGATTTTTTATAATAAATTTTTACCTTATCATCTTCAATTTTCACCACTTTGATGACTTTATTCTCGACTAGACTTCATTTTCAACACTTTTGTTCAATCTAGGAACTGGCAGTTGTTTGATGTCTCTGAAACCGTTATAAGCCATTTCGTTTACTATGAATGGTGTGCCACGTTTTTTTTGCACTTCTGATAGCGGATACGTACTGGGAAGGCACATAAATGGGTCCAGATTTAAGTATTATTTTTATTTGTTTCTCAATAGTTGAATGTGCTGCATCTCCTTCGTTCTGTGTGTGTCCACGGATTAAAAATGTGTGTGTTATAGATGTTATTTTCAAGTACATACCGATGATGAACTAATTTTTCTGCTGGCCGCAGCAGTTATCTGAATAGAAAACTACATCTAAGTCTTCGTCAGCTAAAGAAAATTTCTTTTGCAAGTATTTTAAGACACAGCTGGCTATTTCATTTGCTCCACGGTTACCTTGCGATTCGTTCCAGAAAAAGCATTCAGAATTATCTCTTGCAAGCTCAGAGATAGTAAAATTCAAGCAATTTATCTTTGACTTATAGAAGAAAGTTGATACTTCTCCATTTGGTATCGTCATTACCGCTTGTAGGTCGTAGCATGCGACGATAAAGTTGCTTGAAACCTTCAATTAATCGTTAGCTTTTTCTTCACGACTTTTCTCCTTCTCTGCTAGATGTCGTTCGTAGTCTTCCTTCAGAACTTCTTTTTGAGGACTTTCGGCCAGCTTGTATATTGTGCATTGTTCGCATTGGTCCTTCTTGGGCACAAAGAAGCTAATGTTAAAGTCGTTATTGAAACATTTTTCGGTATTAAATCCTAATTAAAGTAAAAAAATAACTGACATTAAACTCAAACTGCCACTTATGCAATTACGCACAGCTAATATTTGAAAGCATATTTATTGATTAAATGGTTCTTTAAAGAAAATGCCCGTTATTGAATTCATATAAAAACAAAATCCACACTAAAGTTAATAAATAACTGGCATTATATTCAAACTGCCACTTATGCATTTACTCACTGTAAATATTCGAAAGCAAATTTATTAAATAAGTGGCACTTTATACTAAGTGCCGGTTTTTAACTCACCTCGACAACGATTCCCTCCGGAGACTTGACGCGAACTGGTGTAGTGCCGGTTTATCAATTACCGACCGGACAAATTGTGACAAATTCATAAGTGACACTAGCGACATCTAGCGAAAATTTGGCGCATTAGAGCTACCGGGGTCTTTGCATTAGGCGCGTTTCGTTTTATGCGTTTTGACTGTATACTTAACTAAAAAATGTCATTTTTTGTATAGTGCCACTTATGTTTTAAGAGTGCGATATTTAAAAAATATTTTCTAGAGTGTTTACTGGAGCTTATAAGTAATTCATTTTATAAATAAAAAAATCGCGTGCATATTCCTTATTTCAACGGTGATTAGCCTTATTTCAACGGTGATTAGGCCACCCGAAACTGTCAAATTTAAACCCAATCACTATGACGATAAAGTTGAAAACGATTGTTGTAGCTTGATCTGCTGTCCGTACGTAAGCAGGAGGTTTTATAATACACTAGCTGACCCGCGCAACTTCGTCTGCGCCACATTTTCCATTAATGCGCCGCACCTTTTAGTCGTAGCGTGATGATATATAGCCTATAGCCTTCCTCGACAAATGGGCTATCTAACACTGAAAGAATTTTTCAAATCGGACCAGTAGTTCCTGAGATTAGCGCGTTCAACCAAACAAACAAACAATCAATCAAACAAACAAACAAACTCTTCTGCTTTATAATATTAGTATAGACTAGCTGACCCGCGCAACTTCGTCTGCGTCACATTTTCCATTAATGCTCCGCACCTTTTAGTCGTAGCGTGATGAATTATAGCCTATAGCCTTCCTCGACAAATGGGCTATCTAACACAGAAAGAATTTTTCAAACGGGTCCAGTAGTTTCGGAGCCTATTCATTTCAAACAAACAAATATTTCCTCTTTATAATATTAGTGTAGACAAACTCAGGTGTACTCTATGGTCCTTTACTCTCATAGTCTAATCATAAAGCAAAGCAAAGGAGTGGTATTCCCTGCCGGAGTCTGTTTTTCCTGATAGCTACGATCTGGGATTCTTTAAGTCAAGAGTTAATAGGTTACTTCTAGGCAAGTGTGCTCCATTTTAGACTGCATCATCACTTACCATCAGGTGAAAAAGTGGTCAAACGCGTGCCTATCATAAGTAAAAAAAAAATTAGGTGGCAATCCAACATGACCAGCAATGCGATTCTGTAAACATGTCGAAGTGAACACTTAAGTGAACGACAAGTGAGCTGTCATTCCATCTTGTTTGTATGGTTTGACAGCTCACTTGTCGTCCAAGTGTTCACTTCGACATGTATACAGATTCGCACTGCAGGAAGAGATCATACGCAGGATCAACCTTTTCATATGCTTTCCTATGGAGGGTGTCACACCACCAACTTCCAAACTCCGGCCAGCTCAATAACGCTTTTTGCCCGACCTGGGAATCGAATCCAGGAGCCCTTGCATTCGGTAGTCGCGCTTCCGAAGTTGAGACCAACGGGGGCAGTTAAATGAGTTTTAACTTTATATTTAGCTTGAAAAGATATTTACCAATTTCATTAAATTTTTTTTTTTTTTTTTTAGGGTTTACAGTTTCTGTTTATTGTGATTTAAATAAATGTCTGAAGAATTCTACCTTATTCTGTAGCGATGATGAAATCTAATTTTTCTCTCAAAGAGATAGACCAAAACATAATTAGGTAATAAAAATAAAAAAAACATAATATTAGTTGATTACAGCACACAGAACAGGCCTGTGTCCCAGCAGTGGGAACATTATACCCTGATTATGTCAAAACAAAATCGAATACTCTTCATCATGATAGCGTTGGTCCCGGCTGTCATTTGTAGATCTTTGGCAGTCGTTAGGGATTCTCAGAATCCAGTAAATCTGACTCCAGTCTTGCCAAGTAGTACCGTGTTACCCAGTTAATGGGTTGTGGAGGTCTGGTAGGCAGCCGCTCTACGTAAAATACTGGTACCTATTCAGCTGAATCCGGTTTGACTGGGAGCCGACCCCAATATAGTTGGTAAAAGACTATGCAGATGATGACTCTTTATTTTGTACACCGTCATACATTATTAAATAATGTATGGCGGTGTACAAAATAAAGAGTTATAATAATAAATACATTTTATTTATTATTATTTATTTATTTATTTATCTCCTTACAACTATCATTACAGGCTATAACCTAAACAAAACACACAACATAACAACACACAAATCATGTGTGTGTCTGTGTGTGTGTGTCTGTCTGTGTGTGTGTGTGTGTGTGTGTGTGTGTGTATGTGTGTGTGTGTGTGTACATAAATAATACATTTCTACGGATGACACAAAGGGCCTTTTCGCTAAAAGCAACCTTTAAAGACAACCATCCCTTGCCTTTAACGTGTTTTACCTTCACGGGAATCTAAACCCTCCCCCCTTGTCCCAGGGACGGGAAGCTTAACCTGGATGAGTTCCGGGTGATCTGCAAGGCGCTGTTCCGCAACGATAAAGGCCACATCTACCCACTGTCGGAGGAGCGGGCGCGCCACATCTTCCAGGTCTTCGACAAGAACGGGGATGGCTTCATAGATAAAGAAGAGTTCACCTTCTGCTGGAACCATTGGATCAAAGTGGTGAGTTTGTATAGAAATATAACTCTTCGAATCTGCTGTCTTCAGGGACTAAGTCTAGACGCGCACTGGTGATTTTTTGTCTCCGTGACAGTAAATTTTTCGCAATTGTGATGTGCAACAGAGAGAAATATACTGTCACGGTGACAGAAGTCACCAGTGCGCGCATGGCCTTATTAATGAATATATAATACCTCCTCAACACTATTCTCGAAGTTACTTCGACGAAGTCCTCTCCGAAGTTGACCGAAGTCCGAAGTACCTACGTGTCCATACACTCGAGCAACGTCGCGAGGAGCTCAGTCGCCCGTTCCCCTCACGATAGGTATCATGGACAACGTTCAAGTGGCAGCTGCCGTTGCAATGTGTACTCTCGCGTATTAAAAATACGGGCGTATTTACTATGGCTCGACGCGAACCGAAGTGAGCCCAGTAGAGTAGTAAGACGCTTCGTGTTCAAACTTCGAGACACTACGAGTCCTTTGACTCGGGCACAAAAACCGACAAGAACTGGAAGTGGCTCGAAGCGAGGCGAAGTTGCACGAAGCGAAGCGAAGTGCCCCTCTACACTATCGTATTCGCTCAACTTCGGGAATAGTGTCATAGCAGAAAACAGAAATAAATCATCTGTGAAAATTTCAACTGTCTAGCTATCACGGTTCTTGAGATACAGCCTGGTGACAGACACCGAAGTCTTAGTACTTAGGTAGGGAGCCCTAAAAAAAAACTTTACAAAAAAATACAACCGACTTCTAAATAGTTTTTTATTTAAACTGCTTTGCAGTTTGGCAGAGGTAATGATTTTGTTGTACAATGTATTACTGTGAATAAACACATTTTCATTTTTCACATTTTTCACTTTTTAGTGGTGCCCCATACCTAACAACACCACTACAAAATCGCAGAAAAGCAAAATACGCAATTTCGATTATCAAAGAATCATCTAAATATAGTCAAATTCCAGCGCTTTCGATTTAAAATACAAAGTTCGTAACCGATTTTGATATGATTTAAATGGGACCAATCTGCAAGTATATCCTTTCAGATAAAACTTTTCAAATCGGTTCATTGTCGGAGTTATGAGGTAACAAACATAAAAAAAAACATACAACCGAATTGATAACCTCCTCTTTTTGGGAAGTCGGTTAAAAAATAGTGCATATATGTGAAGTTTCGTCTTGCTCGTAGATCGTGCGGCCGGTGAGCGCGTTCCTGATCGTGGACGTGCAAAACGACTTCATATCTGGCACGCTCAACATCAGCAAGTGTAACGCGCAGCAGGACGGCAGCGAGGTCAGTGCCTTTATATTTATTTATTATTCCTTTATTCCAGGCAACAGTAGCCCATCGATACCCTCCCACTCGGGGGAGTGGGGGACTATGTGGGACTCCCCGGGCTGACCCGGTATACCCACTAAAACAACCCAGCGAAATTCCCGCATCGTCCAAGTGGAGGCGGACTGGGTGATGGGCACAGCATTTGCGTCCAGTCCACCTCCGAAGGCCGCGAACTACCGACGATGGTGGTGAAGCGTGCAATGCGGGTGGAGGTGCCCCCGCGCCTGTCGCCCGCCCATACACCACCACGAGGTGGGAGAAGAAGACGCCTTCTCCGACCTCACCTTCGTCTTCGGAGCGGCGCAGCGAGAGGATCGTCCTCCCGCGCGCGCTCCGCCGCCTCCTTTTGCGAGGATGTCATCTCGAATACCGCAGCCCAGGCCTCCTCACTCCCCAGCATGCATCTGACCACGCTGGGAAGTGAGAGGTCCTGTCCGGTCTCCGCAGTCAGCCCATCATCTGCCTAGCCTTTTCGTCAAACCGGATTCAGCTGAATACCAGTATTTTACGTGGAGCAGCTGCCTACCAGACCTCCACAACCCATTAACTTGGTAACACGGTACTCTTTGGCAAGACTGGTGTCAGATATTCTGGCTTCTGACTATCCGTAACGACTGCCAAAGATCTTCAAATAACAGCCGGGACCAACAGCTTAACAGGTTAAGATGGTCACAAATCCACAGACCAACCTCGGCAAGCGTTGATGAACCTTGAAGATCGACCTGTGTGGCTGTTGTTATTTAGCCACGCGAGCTCCTCAAACAGTAGCCCATACAAAATACAATAAACTTATACAAGAAAATATAAAAATAAGCTAATACATATAAAATACTAGAGGCCGCCCGCGACTTCGTCCGCGTATAATATCTCGTTATTCCCGTGTAAATCCCGATCCCTCGGGAACTCTGGTATAAAAATTAGCCTATGTGTTATTCTCGGTCTTCAGCTACCTACATACTCGTATAATTTCATCGTAATCGGTTCAGTAGTATTTGCGTGAAAGAGTAACAAACATCCATACATGCTCACAAACTTTCGCATTTATAATATTAGTAGGATGAACTCTAAGACACATGAAGTGACGGCGTCGTGTTACGCTGGGGGGTACGTGTCACATAGCCTGCCACGAAAACGTCGGTAGACTACACCCGTCGGCCAAAACTTTTCCCATATGTTGTCAATTGTACCACCCCTTCTTCTTATCGTGTGAAGTAAGTTCTAACGACCCCACACACCCCAGTGTCAGAGTTTCTAAACCGCCTCAAGGGCCCTTGAAATGGTTTTACGACCGCCATTTAATAAACTACAAACTTTAACTACTAAGTACTAACTTTTATTTTCATCACTACATATTATAAAACAAAGTCCTCCGCCGCGTCTGTCTGTTCGCGACAAACTAAAAACTACTGCACCGATTTTCATGCCGTTTTCACCAATGGATAGAGTGATTCTCGAGGAAGGTTTTAGTATAAAATTTGTCAAGCGGGCGAAGCTGCGGGCATCAGCTAGTATATCTATACTATCTATACTAATATTATAAAGCAGAAGAGTTTGTTTGTTTGGTTGAACGCGCTAATCTCAGGAACTACCGGTCCGATTTGAAAAATTCTTTCATTGTTAGATAGCCCATTTATCGAGTAAGGTTATAGGCTATACATATATCATGACGCTAATACAAATAGGAGCGAAGCATTAATGGAAAATGTGACGCAGAACAAGTTGCGGGGGTCAGCTAGTTTATTAATATTTATCTGTACTAATATTATAAAGCTGAAGAGTTTGTTTGCTTGAACGCGGTAATCTCAAGAACTACTGGTCCGATTTGAAAAAAAATCTTGAAAACTTCTCGGTTTAAGATAGCCCATTTATCGAGAAAGGCTTAGGCTTATCTTATATATCATCACGCTAAGACAAATAGGAGCGGAGCATTAATGGAAAATGTGACGCAGAAAACGTTAGTTAATATTATAAAGCTGAAGAGTTTGTTTGTTTGGTTGAACGCGCTAATCTCGGGAACTGCTGGTTCGAATTGAAAAATTCTTTTAGTGTTTGTATAACCCATTTATCGAGGAAGGCTGTAGGCTATATAGCATCACGATACCACAAACAGGAGCGGAGCATTATTGAAAAATGTGACGCAGACGGCGGCGTTGTGGGTATATCGCAATCGCTTTTCAGCGCTCTCTTTAAAAAAATAAACAGGAAACAAAACGTAAACATGACAAGCAGTTATTTATTATCTAAATATAAATCGTCGTCATCTTTATCTTATAAATAAGTATGTCAAATATGTATCGATAAAATTATTACGAGTATTTTGATAATAGGTATTTTTTTCGTATTATCTCTAGTTTTTAGGGTTCCGTAACCGAAGCGTGACCAACGGAGTCCTATTACTAAGCGTCCGCTGTCCGTCTGTCTCTCAGCGGGCTATATCACAAGAACCGGTAGACAGTTTAAATTTTCACAGATTGTGTTTTTGTATGGCCACTATAACAAAACATAATAAAAATTAGATAGTTTAATTAAAAATTAAAATGGGCTCCCATTGTGTATTTTTTTTTCGGTCTTTGGTACAAATGCCAACACAGTCATCAAGCTACAGCAATCTGTCAAATTTCTTTTTCAACTTTATCGCTGAAGTATTAGGTTCTTTTTTATTTTTATTTTATTTGAGATGGGTTTGCTCTTGACTATAGTCTAGGTCAGGGATGACAGAGACAAAGTCTACGATGGAGCGAGCATACCCAGAAGTAGCCCGTTCACTGTAACTTTGAAGAGATTAGGGTTGTAAGCGTTCGGAAAAACAGACAGTTCAAGGTTGATTTGGAAAATTTGATGTGTTGGCGACTGTACGGAACACTTCATGTGAGAGTCCGACACACACTTGACCAGGTTTTTTTACCTACTAGGTATAGATTCGCACTAACGATACCGATAACCCCTTATGATTGACGTTGATTATGATAGATCATGATCACCTAGAGGTGATCGAAGGATCTAGGTATAAAGTCAAAATAGTACTATTCTTTTTTTTGTATTTAAAACGGGGAAACTCTTGGCCCAAATCTCACCTGATGGAAAGTGATGATTAGGCCGAAGATGGAAGCGAGTTTCACCCGGAATCCTCTTACACAGAGGAACTGGCTATCATACCTCTAACTGCCGGAACACAACAATGCTGTTAACATTGTTGTTATGGCGACAGACTTAGACATGATGGTGGTAGCTTGCCAGGCGGACTTATAACAAGTCCTACCACCAACCAAACCGAGCAAAAAATTTGCCTCCGCTGGGAATCGAATCCGGGACCTCTGGGTCTGAATCAGGTGGTATAACGCGGTGGTACCACGGAGGCGGTTAGTGTCACCTGTTTAGCACCACCCGGGGACCACGTGTAGGGATTCGCTGAAGGGTATTCTCCTACGGACGCGGGTGACTCGGCCCCCAAAATATATATTCATTCTGAAAACTGCTGAGTTATCAATAAAAATGGTTTTTAACTCAGTCTTTCTTCAAGAAACACTGTACGTATATCATAGGAGGAGCTAGTGGGTAAATATATAACAGCTTGCCGAGCTTGGTCTGTGGATGGGTGACCATCTCAACATAGCTCGTGGCTAAATATTAACAGCCGCGCATGTCGATCTTCCAGGTTAAGCAACGCTTGCCAAGGTTGGTCTGTGTATGGGTGACCATCTTAACATACTTACCAAGTTTCATACGTGCCTCGGAAAGCACGTTAATCCATTGGTCCCGGCTGACATTTGTAGATCTTTTGCAGTCGTTACGGATAACAGAACAGTCAGAAGCCAGAAAAAAATCTGACAGCATCCTTGCCAAGAAGCACTGTGTTACTCAGTCAATGGGTTGTGGAGGTCTGGTAGGTGACACACAACAGTTTGAAATAACCCGCCCTAAAAGTCTGATACTCCTCGCTCCGCCCAGAGCGGGAAAATTCATTTGATGATTTCCATCCAAAAAAGATGAACCGCTACAGATAGTACCTAGTAGGTATGTAGATGTTAGTTTCCGTGATTTTTCCGTACCTCACTAATACGTCACGATATTATTTCTGATAAGCGACGCGGTATGCTAATGCCGTCGATATGGGGGACTGGCACGAACGTTGATCTTGCATCTACCCTTCAGGCGAATAATGTAGCCTGAAGCCTTAATATGGCGGGGCGTGGAGTTAGAAATCTTTGGGTGCAATGGCAAAACAAAAAAAAAACACTACAAAGTAAAAAATAACTTTAATTTCGGAAGTCGGTGTTTTTGTTAGTTTCTTCGTATTTTGACACTGACTTCTGAAATTAAAGTTAATTTTTACTTTGTAGTGTTTTTATTTTTGGAAGTCGGTTGTATCTTTTTGTAAAAAGTTTTTTATTTTACACTTTTTAGTGGTACCCCACAGCACACCTAACAACACCACTGCCAAATCGCAGAAAGCAAAATACGCAATTTCGATTACTTGGATGACATAAAACCATCATCCAAGTAGACGAATTCCAGCTATTTCGATTTAAAATCCAAAGTTCGTAACCGATTTCATAAAATTTAAATGGGACCAATCCGTAATCCTATATCCTTTCAGATAAAACAAGAATTTTTCAAATCGGTTCATAATTGTCGGGAAATGAGGTAACAAACATAAAAAAAAATACAGCTGAATTGAGAACCTCCTCCTTTTTGGGAAGTCGGTTAAAAATGGTTCGCAAAATCTGCCAGTGTTGCGGAATCTGTTCGAAAGATTCGGCGAGGACCTGTCACGCAAAGGGCATTAGGAGGAACATGGATGGGTTTTAGTCAGTAAGAGTCTGACACTCCCTCCCGCTCCGCCCAGAAACGTCCTTCGATAGACGAATTTAGACATCCGAGGGAACAAAAATTCACACCCAGCTGAAAATTGGTAGAATTGTTCAAAACACCATCATAAATTAGTCTTTATCGATCTTATACCTGAAAAAAAAATACTCGGGGTCAAAGGTCACAAAAACGGGCAACCCGTACGAAAAACCCGTTTTTGTGACCTTTGACCCGAGTATTTTTTTTCCTGGTATCGAATCGATGAGGACTTTTTAGATTTTGTTTGTAATGGTGTTTTGAACATTCCTACCAATTTTCAGCATTGTGCGAATTATTATACCTTCACTCCTATTTTTTGGTCTAATGTGGCTGGACTATACCGCTGTGGTGATCTTTAGCTAAACAAATTCTGTCATTATGCCTGAAAATTATTGGCCTAACAATTTCTACGACATACCAAATGATACAAAATCAGCTATTCCACACAAATTCGAGTCACGTATCCAGGAAGTCGAATATTTCGGTGGCTAATAATGATAATTTATACAAATGGGTGGTATCAGCTCACAGACGTCCATATCTTGTAGTGAGTACCTCGACATGAGCTGGTATCGCTCTCGGTATCGGTCTTGGTATCGGTGGGATCGACAGAAGCGTTCGCCTGTCATCTGATAACATCGTACGGTGAAAACTTAGTTTGCTTATAGGTAAGTTGCGGTTTGGGAAGCCAAGGTACAAACTGTATGGATTCTTACAATTCGAAACTTTATGGTCTATGTTCATTTTGAGTGCTCTAGGAACAAATTCTGCAAACCCTAAGGTGGAATTTTGACCAAGATCAACTAATGGAAGTTGTTCAATTAAAAAGTCTGTTTTGTAATAAGAGGGCTTCTAAAGGCCAAAATACTAGAAACTCACAAAGACAACAATCTTGAAAATCACAAAAAAAATTGCTATTGATAGGCATACGTTTGACGTCTATCTCACCTGATGGTAAGCGATTATGCGGTCTAAGATGGAGCACGTTTGCCTAGAAGTAACCTATACACTCTTGACTTAAAGACTCCTAGGTTGTAGCTATCAGGAAACACAAAGTCATCATCTTCCTGCCCTTATCCCATGTTACTTGGGGTCGGTGCAACACGTTTTTTTCTTCCACTCTGCCCTATCAGCCGTCAAACTATCACTAACTCCCTCTTCTTTCATATCGCACCTCACACAATCCATCCATCTTTTCTTTGGCCTTCTTCTCCCTCTCCATCCATCCACATTTATGTTCATTACTCATTTGCGTTTCCTTCCTTCCTTGTCACATATCAGGAAACACAAACTCGGGCAGGAAATTCCACTCCTTAGCTGACACTCATTCATTATACACCACACACACACACACACACACACACACACATTTATTCCAGTTCGATTTAAACTGAATCGTGAATATCCAAACCGCCTTCGAATTTCGCCGCGCCCACTTAAAAATTAATCCCCGTAATGTCATATTTACTTCCGTCAACGATGTCAGATAAGACTTCTGACTCATTCAGAGCCAGGTATTTATAGCGTCTGTCGTCAGACATTCTGCTTCGGGGAGATTACGTCTCGGCCAAAGATGATTGTAAACTTATTGCGTCAGAGTGACGTATTGCTTACGAGTAGTTCACCTTTCTTGTAGGTGATATTGGGCTAAAGATGGAATATATAACTCTGGCATAGTCTTCTTATTGTGTGGGTAGTAACTAACGACCCCACACACCCTAGTGTCAGAGTTTCTAAACCGCCTTAAGGGCCTCTGACATGCAACGGCGTCCTCACCTTCCGCCTGACGCAGGTCCTCACCGGACATGGATGTTTCGGGAGGTACCTGCACCGAATCGGGCAGGAGGAAACGCCCGGGTGTCACCACTGCGAGGATCGACCGGAGGACACGGTGGAGCACGCTTGGGCGGCGCACCGCCGGGTCCTCGAAATGGCGATCAGCGGCGACCCTTCGCGTCCGGCCCTGGTCCAAGCCATGGTCCGGAGAGAGACTTCCAACTTCCTTCTGCGAAGCAGTTATGATAGTGAAGGAGGTGGCGGAGTGGGAGAGGGAGAGAACCTCTCGTCCCGGCCGCCGTGGTAGACGCCGCGGGCGTCCACCTGGAGATCCACCACCTGGCCACCACCTGGTGACTTCCGACCACCGTAGCCGCGGGCCTGTGGACGGCGAGCTATGGGTGGCTCGCCGTCCGTCCGTCTTCTGACGACAGGCCGTGTCGACGGCGCGTTAGTGTTCCACGCGCGCCTCAAAGAGAGTCAGCACACAGAGGGGCCCGAAAGGGCCGACGCCTGCCGGAGTCGCGGGACTATTCGAAAGAGATACCGTGGCTCCGGAACACAAAGGGCACTGAAGGAACATGGATGGGTTTTAGTCAGTAAGAGTCTGACACTCCCTCTCGCTCCGCCCAGAGCGGGGGAAGTCATTTGATGATTCCCCATCACTAAAAAAAAAAAAAAAACAAAAAAAAGGGCCTCTGACATGGTTTATTTGACGACCGTCATTTGGCGGTCGGGACCGGCTTATACGTGCCTTCCGAAGCACGGAAACATCTTTTTTATCAGAAAATCAGGTGATTCAAGCCTGCAATGTCCTAGCCAAAATGGAAACAACTGTAAAAGTATGCTACCACTCACACGCTTGCGGTCACAAGGCAAACGCCTAAACCAGTCGAACACGGAGGCATTTAACTCAGACGTGGTAATACTGGTAATCGATGGAGATAAGGAGGAGCTCGTGGCTAAATAATAACAGCCCCACGGGTCGATATCAAGGTTAAGCAACGCTTGCCAAGGTTGGTCTGTGGATAGGTGACCATCTTAGCATATCCAGACTCCTCCGTGCCTCGGAAAGCACGTTAAACCGTTGGTCCCGGCAATCATTAGTAGATCTTTGGTATTCGTTACGGATAGTCAGAAACTCAGAAGCCAGAAAATCTGACACTAGTCTTGCCAATGAGTACCGTGTTACCCAGTTAATGGGTTGTGGAGGTCTGGTAGGCAGCCGCTCCACGTAAAACTGGTATTCAGCTGAATCCGGTTTGACTGGAAACCAACCCCAATCCTTAAAATAGCGCGTAAACTTTAAGTCTGCTTTAGTTTCATTTCTGCCAATTTACATAGTGTTTTCTCAACTATTGTGGAGTCTGCTTCCAGTCTGACTGGATGCAAACGCCTGTCTGACCGCCACAGTAACTGGATGACACGCGACCCGTTGGCAAGACTTGGTTTTATAATTTCTGATAACTCATAATAATAACTACCAAGGTAATGTTTTCCGAATCTAGGAAAAGTATCGGTAAGAATGGATGACCACCCATTTACAGATCAAATTCGGCAAACGTTGCTAAACCTCGAAGATCGGCCCTTGGGGCTGCTATTACTTCGCCCAGAGCTCTTCTACACAGGTAATCATTTCAACCAAATAAACATGTACAAAAACTTTTTTACAAAAAAATACAACCGACTTCCAAAAAAAAACACTACTAAGTAAAAAATAAATTTAATTTCGGAAGTCGGTGTTTTTGTTAATTTCTTCGTATTTTGACACTGACTTCCGAAATTAAAGTTGTTTTTAACTTTGTAGTGTTTTTATTTTTGGAAGTCGGTTGCATTTTTGTAAAAAGTTTTTTATTTTACACTTTTTAGTGGTACCCCACACCTAACAACACCACTGCCAAGTCGCAGAAAGCAAAATACGCAATTTCGATTACTTGGATGACATAAAACCATCATCCAAGTAGACGAATTCCAGCTATTTCGATTTAAAATCCAAAGTTCGTAACCGATTTCATAAAATTTAAATGGGACCAATCCGTAAGTATATCCTTTCAGATAAAACAAGAATTTTTCAAATCGGTTCATAATTGTCGGGGTTATGAGGTAACAAACATAAAAAAAGTACAACCGATTTGAGAACCTCCTCCTTTTTGGGAAGTCGGTTAAAAATGGTTCGCAAAATCTGCCAGTGTTGCGGAATCTGTTCGAAAGATTCGGCGAGGACCTGTCACGCAAAGGGCATTAGGAGGAACACGGATGAGTTTTAGTCAGTAAGAGTCTGACACTCCCTCCCGCTCCGCCCAGAAACGTCCTTCGATAGACGAATTTAGACATCCGAAGGAACAAAAATTCACACCCAGCTGAAACATCATAATTTAGTCTTTATCGATCTTATACCTGAAAAAAAAAAATACTCGGGGTCAAAGGTCACAAAAACGGGTAACCCGTACGAAAAACCCGTTTTTGTGACCTTTGACCCGAGTATTTTTTTTCCTGGTATCGAATCGATGAGGACTTTTTAGATTTTGTTTGTAATGGTGTTTTGAACATTCCTACCAATTTTCAGCATTGTGCGAATTATTATACCTTCACTCCTATTTTTTGGTCTAATGTGGCTGGACTATACCGCTGTGGTGATCTTTAGCTAAACAAATTCTGTCATTATGCCTGAAAATTATTGGCCTAACAATTTCTACGACATACCAAATGATACAAAATCAGCTATTCCACACAAATTCGAGTCACGTATCCAGGAAGTCGAATATTTCGGTGGCTAATAATGATAATTTATACAAATGGGTGGTATCAGCTCACAGTAGACGTCCATATCTTGTCGTGAGTACCTCGACATGAGCTGGTATCGCTCTCGGTATCGGTCTTGGTATCGGTGGGATCGACAGAAGCGTTCGCCTGTCATCTGATAACATCGGACGGTGAAAACTTAGTTTGCTTATAGGTAAGTTGCGGTTTGGGAAGCCAAGGTACAAACTGTATGGATTCTTACAATTCGAAACTTTATGGTCTATGTTCATTTTGAGTGCTCTAGGAACAAATTCTGCAAACCCTAAGGTGGAATTTTGACCAAGATCAACTCATGGAAGTTGTTCAATTAAAAAGTCTGTTTTGTGATAAGAGGGCTTCTAAAGGCCAAAATACTAGAAACTCACAAAGACAACAATCTTGAAAATCACAAAAAAAAATTGCTATTGATAGGCATACGTTTGACGTCTATCTCACCTGATGGTAAGCGATTATGCGGTCTAAGATGGAGCACGTTTGCCTAGAAGTAACCTATACACTCTTGACTTAAAGACTCCTAGGTTGTAGCTATCAGGAAACACAAAGTCATCATCTTCCTGCCCTTATCCCATGTTACTTGGGGTCGGTGCAACACGTTTTTTTCTTCCACTCTGCCCTATCAGCCGTCAAACTATCACTAACTCCCTCTTCTTTCATATCGCACCTCACACAATCCATCCATCTTTTCTTTGGCCTTCTTCTCCCTCTCCATCCATCCACATTTATGTTCATTACTCTTTTAGTTATTTGCGTTTCCTTCCTTCCTTGTCACATATCAGGAAACACAAACTCGGGCAGGGAATTCCACTCCTTAGCTGACACTCATTCATTTAACACCACACACACACACACACACATTTTATTCCAGTTCTATATAAACAGAACCGTGAAAATCCAAACCGCCTTCGAATTTCGCCGCGCCCACTTAAAAATTAATCCCCGTATTGTCATATTTACTTCCGTCAACGATGTCAGATAAGACTTCTGACTCAATCAGAGCCAGGTATTTATAGCGTCTGTCGTCAGACATTCTGCTTCGGGGAGATTACGTCTCGGCCAAAGATGATTGTAAACTTATTGCGTCAGAGTGACGTATTGCTTACGAGTAGTTCACCTTTCTTGTAGGTGATATTGGGCTAAAGATGGAATATATAACTCTGGCATAGTCTTCTTATTGTGTGGGCAGTAACTAACGACCCCACACACCCTAGTGTCAGAGTTTCTAAACCGCCTTAAGGGCCTCTGACATGCAACGGCGTCCTCACCTTCCGCCTGACGCAGGTCCTCACCGGACATGGATGTTTCGGGAGGTACCTGCACCGAATTGGGCAGGAGGAAACGCCCGGGTGTCACCATTGCGAGGATCGACCGGAGGACACGGTGGAGCACGCTTGGGCGGCGCACCGCCGGGTCCTCGAAATGGCGATCGGCGGCGACCTTTCGCGTCCGGCCCTGGTCCAAGCCATGGTCCGGAGAGAGACTTCCAACTTCCTTCTGCGAAGCAGTTATGATAGCGAAGGAGGTGGCGGAGTGGGAGAGGGAGAGAACCTCTCGTCCCGGCCGCCGTGGTAGACGCCGCGGGCGTCCACCTGGAGATCCACCACCTGGCCACCACCTGGTGACTTCCGGCCACCGTAGGCGCGGGCCTGTGGACGGCGAGCTATGGGTGGCTCGCCGTCCGTCCGTCTTCTGACGACAGGCCGTGTCGACGGCGCGTTAGTGTTCCACGCGCGCCTCAAAGAGAGTCAGCACACAGAGGGGCCCGAAAGGGCCGACGCCTGCCGGAGTCGCGGGACTATTCGAAAGAGATACCGTGGCTCCGGAACACAAAGGGCACTGAAGGAACACGGATGGGTTTTAGTCAGTAAGAGTCTGACACTCCCTCTCGCTCCGCCCAGAGCGGGGGAAGTCATTTGATGATTCCCCATCCCTAAAAAAAAAAAAACAAAGAAAGGGCCTCTGACATGGTTTATTTGACGACCGTCATTTGGCGGTCGGGACCGGCTTATACGTGCCTTCCGAAGCACGGAAACATCTTTTTTATCAGAAAATCAGGTGATTCAAGCCTGCAATGTCCTAGCCAAAATGGAAACAACTTTAAAAAGTATGCTACCACTCACACGCTTGCGGTCACAAGGCAAACGCCTAAACCAGTCGAACACGGAGGCATTTAACTCAGACGTGGTAATACTGGTAATCGATGGAGATAAGGAGGAGCTCGTGGCTAAATAATAACAGCCCCACGGGTCGATATCAAGGTTAAGCAACGCTTGCCAAGGTTGGTCTGTGGATAGATGACCATCTTAGCATATCCAGACTCCTCCGTGCCTAGGAAAGCACGTTAAACCGTTGGTCCCGGCAATCATTAGTAGATATTTGGTATTCGTTACGGATAGTCAGAAACTCAGAAGCCAGAAAATCTGACACCAGTCGTGCCAAGGAGTACCGTGTTACCCAGTTAATGGGTTGTGGAGGTCTGGTAGGCAACCGCTCCACGTAAAACAGTGGTATTCAGCTGAATCCGGTTTCACTGGAAACCAACCCTAATATCCAGAAAATAGCGCGTAAACTTTAAGTGTGCTTTACTTCCATTTCTGCCAATTTACATACTGTTTTCTCAACTATTGTGGAGTCTGCTTCCAGTCTGACTGGATGCAAACGCCTGTCTGACCGCCACAACTCAGTAACTGGATGACACGCGACCCGTTGGCAAGACTTGGTGTTATAATTTCTGATTACTCGTAATAATAACTACCAAGGTAATGTTTTCCGAATCTAGGAAAAGTATCGGTAAGAATGGATGACCACCCATTTACAGATCAAATTCGGCAAACGTTGCTAAACCTCGAAGATCGGCCCTTGGGGCTGCTATTACTTCGCCCAGAGCTCTTCTACACAGGAAATCATTTCAACCAAATGAACATGTACAAAAACTTTTTTACAAAAAAATACAACCGACTTCCAAAAAAAAAACACTACTAAGTAAAAAATAAATTTAATTTCGGAAGTCGGTGTTTTTGTTAGTTTCTTCGTATTTTGACACTGACTTCCGAAATTAAATTTAAGTTTTTTATTTTTCACTTTTTAGTGGTACCCCACACCTAAAATTGCAGAAAGCAAAATACGCAATTTCGATTACTTGGATGACATAAAACCATCATCCAAGTAGACGAATTCCAGCTATTTCGATTTAAAAATCAAAGTTCGTAACCGATTTTGATAAAATGTAAATGGGACCAATCTGCAAGTATATCCTTTCAGATAAAACAAGAATTTTTGAAATCGGTTCATAATTGTCGGAGTTATGAGGTAATAAAAAAAAATACAACCGACTTGAGAACCTCCTCCTTTTTGGGAAGTCGGTTAAAAATAAAACAAAGCGTGTACAATAAATCGGTCTTATCATTCAGGAGAATCTCCTACGGACTGTGGTGTGTCCTGCAATTGGGTGTACTGATAGAAAGGAGACACATTATTTTGTAGTAACCTGTATACAAAAACATTATCATGGTCAAAACACTAGTCCCCTCATAGTAACCATGGCAACACAAACGCAATTGGAAGTCTTCGAGCATTGATTAGCGACGTGCTTAAGAGCCGGTGGCGCATGTCGTGACGTATGCAACACACTGGCATGTAGCGCGCGACCAATCAATGAGCTCTGTTTAGTCGATACTATATCCGTGGAGAGATGACCTTAAAATTGTTAGACATAGATTTCTTTTTTGGTATTAACTTTTTGTTGGTAGGTATTTAAGGATGTTTTGGTTAAGCTTTTATCAACAGCGACAGATGAACGACATTAAAGACATCAGTTTTGGAAATGGTGAAATTACAATATCTCTCAAATAAAATTGGTTTTTCATTAACGCTACATACAATTCTTCCCAGCTTAGCACTAAACAGTGGTTAAGGCGCGTCCCCGTGCAAAACGCTGCGCTAGCCGTTTAACGTGCAGTTTTTTGGAGCCATACACTCTTTATCCAAAAGAAATATCAACTTATAAAAAATACATTAAATTTCTGCAAAATCTTGACTACAATATGGTAGACTTTTATTTTTTTTAACTAAGTATAATGTTTAATTAATCTCCTCACAACGAAACTATAGAAATGAGAAATCATTATTGAAAACATGCATCTTCGAAAACTAAAGATTATTTTGATTTCGTACTTACACTAATGGATAGGGAATTTAATTATGAACATTTTAGTAGAAATACTTTTTTCATACGACCAAAATTTGATTTTATAACGATTTGATGGATAGGCAATTTAATTATGAACATTTTAGTAGAAATATTTTTTTCAAACGACCAGAATTTGATTTTATAAGGTTTTTATTCAACACTCTGAGCGTATTTGCTATTGTATCTCTTGCGCTAGTATTGGAGAACAAATGCTCAAGGTTATTTGGCCAGGGTACGATTTAGGGGCTTGTCTAGCTCTCTATGTTTTTGAAGTTTAGCATATTTCGAATAAGTCAAGAGTTCAACTTGTAACTTTTTTAATGAGTAATAAAACCTTTTTTTTTATTTTTTAAATGACGACTTTTTCATCAACGATCCTCCGTAACGAGTAAAGGAAACATCGTGATCAAACCTAGCCTTTTCCCAACTATTGGGATTGGGGTCGGCTTCCAGTCAAACCTGATTCAGCTGAATTCCAGTATTTTACGTGGAGCGGCTGCCTACCAGACCTCCACAACCCATTAACTGGGTAACACGGTACTCCTTGGCACTTACAAATCTTACTAAATAACATCTGAAATCGGCATATTACTATGCAAATAACAGGTATGCATGACATTAACATGAATATTAGAGACAACACGAGAAAAAAAAATTAAAGTGTATCTATCTGTAAATTTTCCTGAAAACCCTCATTGAATTGAAATTTCCAAGGTCACCGCACCTTTTATTAGAAGACGAAGTTTTATTAAATAAATATATCATTTAACAATAACTGCCACGATAAAGTTTCTCCCAAAACGATTTTAAATATTTCCTGTAAGCATGCAACGTTGTATACAACTAAGTTTTTCTAATATTTGTGTTAGTAAGTAATCGTAGTAAGTTTTGACTTGACGTGAGAATGATAGTTGAATTTATAACAAAACGGGAATGAACCCAATAGCGCGTGTATCTGACATCGACGCACAAACGATTTCCATGGGTCCAGGGCATGATTCTGGACACCCCAGTGTTGGAATTTTTCGTCGGTTCTTTTCTCATTTTTTTCAAGAGTACCACAAAGTATCAGCTCAGCTGAGCTGATATCTATTTGTGGCTTTATTCAGATTGTTCTTTTTAGTGAAAGTAGTTAATTAATTATTTTTTTATTAAAAATCTCATTGGGTTAGGTCAGAATAACGATTATGAGCAGTCTAAAGTAAAAAAACTCTTGAAAAAATTAAAAAAAAGTGAGAAAAAAGCCGACGAAAAATTCTAAGTCTAGGGTGTAAAAAAACTTTTACCTAAGAAAAATGCCCCCGCTGTAAATAAATATTTTGAGCCGCTTTTTGTCCTGTAGTGATCCAGAATTCGTAAAAACTTATAAAATCCTTCCTGTAGGTAACATCATCTGCCTAGCCTTTTCCCAACTATATTGGGGTCGGCTTCCAGTCAAACTGGATTCAGCTGAATATCAGTATTTTACGTGGAGCGGCTGCCTACCAGACCTCCACAACCCATTAACTGGGTAACACCGCACTCTTTGACAAGACTGGTGTCAGATTTTATAGCTTCTGACTATCCGTAACGACTGCCAAAGATCTACAAATGACAACCGGGACCATTAGCTTAACGTGCTTTCCGAGGCACGGAGGAAACTCGGTATGTTAAGATGGTCACCCATCCACAGACCAACTTCGGCAAGCGTTGCTTAATCTTGAAGATCGACCTGTGTGGCTGTTATAATCTAGCCACGAAATCCTGTAGGTAGCATGCCTAGAAAAATATTCTTCATCTACACTATGATGATATTAAAAAGCGTAAAGATTTTTATGTTTGTGACGATTAAACTCAAAAACTACTGGACCGATTTCAAAAATTGTTTCGCCATTAGAATTCTTCATTATCCCTTAAAACGTAGGCTATATTTTTTTTACTAGAAAAATTAGAGATCCTTAACAAAATTGCAGACCGGACGAAGTCGCGGGCGAAGTGCTAGTACATAATATTCTACAGGAAAAAAAACTAAACGAAAATCGGTTCATTCGTTTGGGAGCTACGATAACACAGACAGATACACAGACAGACACGTTAAACTTATAACACTAAAACCCCTCTTTTTGCGTCGGGGCTTAAAAATAAAAACCAACGTTCAGAAAATCTCTGTCTTACGACGTAATTTAAAAAAAAAATAAGTTTATTAAAATAACAGCCGTGATGATCAGCGACTTAGCGTACTTTACGAGGCATAGAAATGACATAGCATACAATGTGCCCACCCAAGTAACATTTTAAACTGTATAAAAGCTGTATTTATAGGTTATTTGTTTACTATAGGCTGTTAAACGTTGCTGTATAAAGACTGTATAGCAAGCTATACAACCCTTGTAACTCTGAAATGGGCCCCAAAATTATACAGCTTTAAGTGTAGATTTAGCTTTATTACAGCTGCATAATAGCTGTACTATTTGGCTGGCTAAGATACTATTTAGATACTTTTATACAGCTTCCATTCTCTAATTTTCTTTTTTATTCTTTTATGCAGACTCAGGCTTGTGAAAATCGTAATAGAAGAATAAATATATTATAATTGTGTTCGTGGTTGAATTCATTCTCCATTTCATTTCTAAATTTACTATGTGCCAAGGCAGAGACCATATTTGTGAAGTTTATGTGAAACAATATATTTAATAACTAAGTGGTAAGTACTCTTTCCTGTTTATCGTTGTTGTTATGCTTGCGACTGATATTTTTATGTGAATATATATACTAGTTTTAAGCTCAAAACTCACGCCCCTTCGAAATAAGGAATATACATAATTTTTTTCTGTAACAACAAATATGTGATCAAATCTGAAAACAATTTTAAGAGTAACCCGGACTGTTCTATTGATAGTAAACGTAATTGTGTGTACTATACAGTTAAAATCCTTTGTAAATTTGTACTGAAATTTCAAAAACAAACAATAAAATATCTCGTAAAATTGGAAAGCAATTTATAGGTTATGATAAAATGGTGTCCTTAGTTAATACAGCTCTTGCTCTTCTAGTACCCCTTAATGCAGCTTTTTGCATAACAGAGTCGTTATTTAAGAACGTATCTCAGCCTAAAGAGTAACATTGTCTGTACATTAGTATTTAAGTATTGTAGAAGCTGTCTTAAAGTCTTATTCATATTCATCAATACAGTTAATAATAGGGTTCAGTTGAAAATATAGAAAACCTAATTATGACCAAGGCCCGTAAGGCGGTGAGCAAGGAACCGGATTTTTTATCGAAAGTGTTCCAAATATTTTCGATAAAACAATCTGATTAAGGAATCAGATTGTTTTATCGAAAATATTTGGAACAATTATTAAAAACTAGAAAAATGCCATAAACCCTTGTTTATGGCATTTTTATCTTTTTTCTAGTTTTTAATGATTTTTTTTAATATATAATATAACTATTAGGCTCTAAAAAAGTAGAAATACTAAAAATAAAAGTCCTTTTTTAAAACAAAGCGTATAGGAGTATAATAGAGTATGTTCGACAAGATGATAAGTACCTACGATATATATGGATAAAACAAATGGATAATTTAACTCTCTTTAGAGCGTCGTCGTCGCTTGCTTTGATAATAATTTATCTAAGCAAGCGACGACGCTCTTCGCCAATCCGCTTTGTTTTTTTCGATATTGCACATGTCATTTTCAAAGTCAAAGCAGCAAGTGGAAACCTATTTCAGTCAGCGTTCCAATCTTTTTTTGTTTAGTTGCAGATGTATCAAAATAATAAAACACCAGGCTCGAGTTCATTCGGAGCAGAACCTGTTTCTGGGAAGTCTTCTAATGATCCTGTACTACAGAAAATCAATGAAGAAAGAAAAATAAGAGCAACATCTGTAAATGCAATTGACAAGTTGTCTGTGAAATTCTTATCTATTGTTTGCATGAAGACCAACCTCAATTAAGAGACAAAATAAAAACAAATTATCAATTAAATAAACGAAATTTTATTTCTCACAAAGTTATAATCACGAAATTTTATTTCCCACGTATATCCACAACACCATGTTTGTGGGACGTGGGTTTTTGGATATCGTTTTTGGAACTCTTCTATATAGGAAGGCCGTCAAAATTTATAATAACAATATATCCGGAATGTCCAACATATTATCGAAAAGAGTAATGAGCTGATGAAGGAGTCCATTGTGCCAATGTTCACAGTCTATTTCAATTGATTTTATGTTTACCTCAGTCGTTGTACGGAGTATTGTTCTTGGATTCTGGTTGGTTCATGTACTTAAATGGTGTACATAATAAAGAGTATTCTATTCTGGAAATCTTCCGTTTATTATTTTTTTAATGCACTTTGAGAAATATTCTTGTGAATGGCCCATTTTTTATATTATTGCGAAACAATAAATTTAGATTTGCTTCGTCTTCATCTAATGAACTTTCAGACTCAACAATTTCGCTATAATTGTCCATACTTTGCTCCATTATACCCAATTCTGCCTGTACAGAACCCTCACCGCATGTTACTAACCCAACATACATATCTTCAGCACAGATATTTGCAATTTCATCATGATCCAACAATTTTGATTCTACGGAACACTCATTGCATGGTGGTGATACTAACTTGGAATTTGGCTGTCCGTGGGGGTTGGGAATAAGCTTTTTTAATTTTATTTTAATTCCGCCGGTTCTTTTTTGTTTTTTCCATGGTTTTATATCCATCTTAATTCTTGTTCACTTAACAAATTGGCAAAAGATTTAAATTATAACTCCGTTTTGATATTATTTGTATCCAATAAATAGACAGATTTTAAGCTATATTAGTTTAAAAATAATCGATAAGCTGGATAATTGTGTATGCCAACACTTAAGTAATAACTTTAATCTTCTAAAACACGAAAAACTGTATAAAAGGAAAAATGTACGCCAGTCGCATAAGGCTTTAAAAAGGAGTAAATCTAAACTCTTCTACATGAGATAGAATTGTATTACACTATTATAAAGGGATTTGCTTGCTAAGAGTATCCTAGATTTCCGATGTACAGCTATTATCAAGCTTCACTTGAAGGCTGAACAATAGAGTAATTTTACACCAATATTCGGGCTATAACAATATTTAATGCTCTTGTACAGAAATAGGTTATACAAAAGTATAATTTGAGAGCAATATACAGTTATTGTCGTATAAAGTTGCTGAACGCAGTTTTTTACGCCGCGGTCTGTATTTTAGCGTTTTCCAATGCTATTTAAAAGCTAAAGGTAAAAATTTAGGCTCAATACAGCCGTTAATCAGCTATACTGTATACAGTTGTACAGTTATACTTTAGTACAGTCCTAAACATATTTTTACACTCTTCTACATCATTTATTAAGCTTATAGCTGGTAATGCGCTGGTATCTATAATATTTTTCCGCTTAAATGTTACTTGGGCACCCACCCACGTCCCATAACATTGGCAAACATATTCGTACATACATAACTGAAACTACACAATCGTTACAGCACAGTTCATGGACGTAGTTATAACCGCAACTCATGCGCATCGCCGCGTCGCGCGTCACAATGATCATCTGACAACATGCGCGGGAGTGCCCCTCGGAAGCGCGTCAGCGTTTGTAAATAGAATTGTGTGTGACGTAGTTGTTAATAGGATAGGCGTACGCACGTAAGCACGAGTCGTACTCGCACACGAAGGGTTCCGTACCATGAACCTTAAATTTTGTTATTAGTTGTTATAGCGGCAAAAGAAAGAGACAATTTGTGGATATTTCAACTGTGTACCTAATACGGTTCTTGAGATACATGATGCCCGCTGACAGACAGACGGACGGACAGTGGAGGCTTAGTTATAGGGTTCCGTTGGTTACCCTTTCGGTACGGAACCCTAAAAAAGAGTATGTATTGTGTTAATTGAAAGAACAACGCTCTAGGTTCATAAAGCTCTAGGAATGATTTTTTCTGTTTCTTTTTTGTTCCTAGGCCTTTACGAACTTGGAGGGTTCTATTGGTAATATTGATGATTATAATTCTGTAACTGCATACGTCTTACAGCCGCGAATAATATTTTAATCAACATACAACCTAGCACTGGCCTGCAAATTGCAAAAAACGCAAGAAATTTTGAATTTCGCGGGCTGGTTGGAGCATTTACCTTAAAAGAACAAAATCCAACCAAAATGAAAAATGCAAAACCTTATTCACAGCTCATAATCAAGGTGTTATATCTAGATATTATCAAGCCAAAAACATCGCGTGAATGCTGCAATTTAACACTTTTAGAAGTCAAATTGGCACAAAAGTGGAATAGAGCCGTAACTCACGGTTGCATGTCTTGCGGTACCTATACCTCATGCCTGCAATGAAATGATAGACAACTTCGAAACGGCACGAAAATAGATGATGTTAACTTTGTATTTTTAATGTTTTTGAGGAATTATGTAATTTTCACTTTTGCTTTTCTTTTTTTTATACAAAAAGGGGAATCTGAATGGAAAGTGATGATTAGGCTGAAGATAGAAGCGAGTTTCACCCGGAATCCTCTAACACAGAGGAACTGGCTATCATACCTCTAACTGCCGGAACACAACAATGCTGTTAACATTGTTGTTATGGTGACAGACTTAGGCATGATGGTGGTAGCTTGCCAGGCAGACTTAGAACAAGTCCTACCACCATCCAAACCGAGCAAAAAATTTGCGTCCGCTTGGAATCGAACCCGGCCTCTGGGTCTGAATCAGGTGGTATAACCACTAGACCACGGAGGCGGTTAGTGTCACCTGTTTAGCACCACCCGGGAACCACGTGTAGGGATTCGCTGAAGGGTATTCTCCTACGGACGCAGGTGACTCGGCCCCCTAAAAGCGGCCAAAGGATTCCTTTTTTGTATGGGATATCATTAAAATATGATTCCTCCCGCTCTGGGCGGAGCGGGTGGTAGTGTCAGAGCGGTTACTCACTGCATCCGATCCGAATCCGAGAAAATACGTTCCGAAGTAGGCATAGAACTATTTGTATGGTCGTTTACGCACTAGATCCGAATTCCGTCATCCGTATTTCGGGTTAGGATCGGATTCGGATCGGACATAGTGCGAAACCGCTCTCAGACTCTTGCTAACTAAATGATTATCTTTCGATCAAGGAATCTTTTTCTTTATAAACGCTGTTTTTTTACTAGGGGACCGTCTCCACGAGCGAGAAAATCGTGGCGAGTTGACGTTTTTTCATACATCGAATCGCCACGATAGTATCGCCGTGTGGAGACAGGTTCATAGAGTTGTTATAGAATATTTAGCATGGACGATAATATCGCCGCGATTTTCTCGCTCGTGGAGACGGTCCGTAAGCGGTGCTGTAGCGTCATCTGTACCGCCACATATGAACTACAAAAAAGTCATGCTTTTACACAGATCCGACATCGCGCTATCAATGAACTCAACTCGCTTTAAACATAGAAAACAGCCCTACAATAACTACCGGGCAGTTGCCAGACGCCTGTTCGGAAGATCCACCCTTTTCGATGGATGTTCGGAGCTTTACACCTTTTACTGCATAACTCTGCTCCCCCGATGGAAATCACAATAAGCTCTACTTTTAATTTGCTCTATCAGTTAATGGAGGTCTGAAACAATCAACTCGGCTGTCCACTGATAGACATGGTCCTCTCCCAAGGTTTTTCACATCCTGTCCGTTCCACCCTTATGAGAGGTTGTCTATTCATCTACTCACAATTCTCAGCTATCCACATAAAGGTTTAATTTGGTAAAATGACATTATAAATATAACATTACAGGTATACCTAACATTGTAAATTTTTCGACAGAAAAGTATGACACTGTTATAATATCTAAAAATATCTATGGTTGTTGCAGCTTCGTTGTAAAGAGTAATAGGATATTTTACTGAGATACCATAACTGCACATTTGAATGTGAAACATATCATCTTCTTTATCTATCTATATACATATGTCACCATTAAGTGGCAACATTCGTAAGATTATAAAATAACTTGAGAGTTTGTAAACTCTCGATAAATTGTCAAATAAACATAAGTACGGAATACTTTTTCACGCATCAAAATTTGATAGTTTATAATTTCTCGATTCCATTCCGAGAAATTGTGAACTGAAATAAATTGGCTACCAATCAGACCACAAGTCTACAAAAAACTAGACTCTCATTGGTTTGTATAGATGTGACGTCACATGTACGCCATAGAGTTATGAATTGTACATTGAGATAGCTTTTCACTTGTTATAACAAGGCTTGAAGGCTAGAATTAGAGGGATAGAATTCTAATCAGAAAACAAGAAACATGGCTGCATTAAAAGAAAACAAAAAAGATATCAATGTAAGATAATCAAAACGCTCAATTAAATTCTGGTTTACTTAAAAGACCAAAAACCACTTATACTATACACTCCTGTAAACCATGTCTTGCTAAACAACCTCGATAAAACTCCTCGGCCTAATTTAATAACTTGCACTTTTCAACTTAACAAACTAAGTCAATTGAAATCAAGAGGTTTCGTCAAATTCTGGTTTCCATGGACACCAATACAACATGTAACCAACCTCATTAAAACTTGTACTTTTCAACTTACCATAGTCAATTAAAAGCTTCTCAACCTTGCCAAAGGCTCTCCTTGTAAAACCACTGTATCATGCACTTACTTCCCTCCGAAGTTCAGCACAACTGTAAATTGCCTGTCAAAAACAAGACTTAACCCAAAAATAATGTTGTAAAGATTAATTCGAAATCGCTTGAAGTTCACACCTATCGCGGGATCGCAATTAGACTATCAGGCGGATAGGTTCGTGCCTGGTACCATGATACCGCATTGGAAGGGTTAAACATTCAATATTGGGTGCTCTAAAATTGGTTTTTTGACTTGTATTCTTGTGGGGTGTGAATGACGACGAAGTATTAAGGTTTTTGAAATTCGAGAAACTGGCAGTTGTAATTTCGAAATTCTCTTATTTTTGAGTTGGATGTAGATCTGGCTTCCGCCACCATGAGCAACAGAGATCTTGATTTATTTTAAAGTGATATCATCATTTTCCTAGCCTTTTCCCAACTATATTGGGGTCGGCTTCCAGTCAAACCGGATTCAGCCGAATACTAGTATTTTATGTGGAGCGGCTGCCTACCAGACCTCCACAACCCATTAACTGGGTAACACGGTACTCCTTGGCAAGACTGGTGTCAGATTTTCTCACTTCTGACAATCCGTAACGACTGCCAAAGATCTCCAAATGACAGCCGGGATCAACGTGCTTTCCGAGGCACGGAGGAATCGGTATGTTAAGATCACAGAAATATAAAAAATTGTTTATTATATCTATGGTTATGATCACCCATCCACAGACCTCGGCAAGCGTATTATTTAGCCACGAGCTCCTCATTTATTTTTAAGTGTGTAATATCACGTCTTTTAAGATTTCAAAATCAAAAATAATTGATCCGAGTTGCGAGTTTCCGATATTTCGGCACTGTTGCAAGCAGTTACTCCGTGATCATGGCGCTTGCAACAGTGCCGAAATATCGGAAACTCGCAAATAAAAAGGTACATGACAGTAATCCCGATATTAACTATTCTAATGTTAGTGACTATATGAAAGTTTAAAACAATATAATGTGTTTTAGCTGTTGTGTTGTGTCTGTGTCCAAATAAATGTTTTCTATTCTATTCTTTGCTTACTTACAAGACTGACTTATAGCAAATAGCTTCAACTTTTTGGACCGACCGACCTTGACAATTCAAAAGTGCCTGTAAATGGTTTAATTGAAATAAATGCTTGAATTTTGAATTTTTGACGTACCCATCTGAAGAACCAACAAAGCGCTGGTACAAAAAAGATCTCACGGAACCAATTTCCATTTAATCAGACATCCTTCTAACTTGGCCTCGAGGCCTTTAAGTTTTAGGCATAGGCAAGCCAAACAGAAATCCATGTGAAAAAGTCGAGTCAAAACGAAGTGAATCAATAGATTCATGTCATGGCACGTGAACTGCATTGTCGTGCCAAGGTCGCTGCAGCAAGGGAACGGAAGGCCATCAAATGCACCATTTGGTACGGAAGGAACCGCTGCATTGATTAATTGTGAAAGTTTTGATAAAAGAAATGTTGCAGTTAGTTTTTTTTGGCTGTTGTTATGTTGCGGAAATGTGCACTAGTTTGTATGGGGATTCTAGGTGACTTAAATCTTTTGGGGTTAAGGTAAGATAAGAGACAGCGCTGACATCGGAAAAGCAGTTTCCAGATAGCTACAACCTAGGGGTCTTTAAGGTGAATGCTCCAACCAGCCCGCGAAATTCAAATTTTATTACGTTTTTTGCAATTTGCAGGCCATTGCTAGGTTGTATGTTGATTAAAATATTATTCGCGGCTGTAAGACATAATATAAATTAAATTAAATAAAAATTTATTTCAGAATCTCTTTCCATAATTTGTTAGTAATGCATTGTTACTTATAAACTAGTGTTAATAATATATTCTATTTAATTATTTTAAGCTACGTGAGACACGCCGATCCTGGGGAATGTCTACTTGACTGCGTTACAGAATTATAATCATCAAAATCATCAATACAACGCTCTAAGTTCATAATATAAAGCACTAGGAATGACTTTTTCTGTTTTTTATTGTTCCTAGGCCGCGTTCCTAGTTCCTAGGAACCTATTCTCTCTTGACGACGAAATTCAAAATATTATTCGCGGCTGTAAGACGTACCTATGTAGTTTCAGAATTATGATCATCAAAATCACCAATACAACCCTCCAAGTTCATAAAGCTGTAGGAATGACATTTTCTGTTTTTTTTTTTTTTGTTCCTAGGCCTTTATGAACTTGGAGGGTTGTATTGGTGATTTTGATGATCATAATAGGCTAGATTCCATCATCCACAAATTGCAAAACTATTTAGTCCGTCAGTTAAAGTATTGAAAAAGAATGGACACGTATTTTTTGTTTTTGTAAATCAATGAATATTGACAAAGATAAAACGCATCAAAACTCGGGAGTGGACTCGTGACGTCACGACTCACTAAAAATTATGCGAAGGTGTGACGTATTGAGAATTTTAAAAGCGTCGTAACTTCGTCAATTTTGGTTCCCGTAACAAAAGAAAAAACACGGGTCAAATATTTTTTGATAACCTAACAGACGGACAAATTAAATTTTTTCAGGACTCAAGCCCATTCTGTAACTACATACGTCTTACAGCCGCGAATAATATTTTGAATTTCGCCGTCAAGAGAGAATAGCTTCCTTCTAGGCAAGCGTGCCACATCGTCGAGCTCATCATCGTATACCTACCAGGTGAGACTGTGGTCAAACGAATATGACTTTCAAATGTTAAAACACGTTTAGCAGAGCATACCTACACGTACATATTTTTTGGTTTAATTGCGGTTTATGCGGTGCATCCCAGTAAAGTCTCCATTCCAGTCGCTAGAAATATTTTTTTACCTACGCAGCGAGGTGTACAGAAATAATCGTCTCAATTCAGTACATTTACACAAAATCTGTCTACAATTCTGTCTTTGTACAGTCCTGGAGGTGGAAAGGAAAGCCAAAACTGCAGCCAAAAAGCTGGGCATTCTGAATAAAGTGAAGCGATACTTCAGGCCTGGACAGCTTTTAACCCTTTACAAAGCACAAGTCCGATCCTGCATGGAGTATTGCAGCCACCTCTGGGATGGCTCGGCCAAGTACCAGCTTGCCGCGCTTGACTCGGTGGAACGCAGAGCTAAGAGGCTCATCGGTGACGAAAAACTGGTGGATGCCAAGCTTCACAGCTTGGCTCATCGCCGCAAGGTTGCCTGCTTGTCGGTCTTCTACAGATTGTACTTCGGCGAATGTGCCCAAGAACTCCACGACCTCATTCCACCAGCACCCTTCTACCATCGAACATCCAGACGCACTGCAGCTTACCATCCCTACCATGTTGTTATTCCACGAATTCGCACTAAGCGATTCCAAACGTCTTTTATAATACGGACAGCAAAAGAGTGGAATTCTCTGCCTGCGTCTGTGTTTCCGAACGCTTACAACCCTAATCTCTTCAAAGTTAGAGTAAACAGGCTCCTTCTGGGTAAGCTCGCTCCATCGTAGACTTTGTCTCTGTCATTTCTGACCAAGACTAAGGTGAAGAGCAAACCCATCACATCAAAAAAAAAAAAAGGAGGAGGTTCTCATTTTTCTTCTTTTTTTTTTTTGTTACCTCATAACTCCGTCGTTTATGAACCTATTCGAAAAATTCTTGTTTTATCTAAAAGGATATACTTGTCGATTGGTCCCATTTAAATTTTATGAAATCGGTTAAGAAGTTTGGATTTTCGAAATAGCTGGATTTCGTCTACTTGGATGATGGTTTTTTGTCATCCAAGTAATCGCAATTGTTTATTTTGCTTTCCTGCGATTTTGCAGTAGTGTTGTTAGGTGTGGAGTACCACAAAAAAATAAAAAACTTTTTACAAAAAAATACAACCGACTTCCAAATAAAATATAAAAAAAAATACAAAATAAAAAACTTTAATTTCGGAAGTCGGTATTTTTGTTAGGTTCTTCGTATTTTGACACCGACTTCCGAAATTATGGTTTTGTTATATATTTGCCTAGCAGCCTTCCATTTTCCATCAATTAATTATGCGAAAGGCAATTTTAGCTATTAACATGAACATCAATTTGCCAAGGCGTTAATGAGTAAATAATTCGCGGTTACGGGGTTCGGAAACTATTTCCAAAAAGGTTCGTCGGTAAAAGTTAGCGTGTGATAATATTGTTGTTATCTAAACTCATAAAATCATTTGTCCTAGCTGACTATTAACACAGCCAAAAATAATAAGTCCAGAAAACTAAAAATTGTAATATAAGTTAATTTTGTAAATAAATTAAGCATCTTCTATAAAATTACTGTTGGAAAGGGCATGCCTTTTCATTTCTTTCATTAATCATTGTTTTCACATAGCGACTTTACCTTGACAAGTCTCAGCACCGCACTACTTTATGGCACCACTTATAAAGACTGACTTCGATTGGTTTATAGTTAAGTTATGGTCAAAGTTAGTGCCAAATATGGTCAGGATTCTACAGAAAACATATCAAGAACTAATAACGCAATATCAGGAACTAATAACGCAATTATTTTAAACTAGCTGTCCCCCGTGGCTTTGCTCCCGTTTTAACTGCATAGTTCCCGTTTCCTGTCCTTTCTCAGGTCTCAAACTATCTTTGTACAATAAATATTTCATCCAAATCGGTTCAGTGGTTTAGGCATTTATAATATTAGTAGGGATTGAATTGAAAGACACTCTTTTCACTACACACAAACGAAAATAAAACTTACAAGACTTAACCTAATTTGCGCAGACTCAGTTGAAAAAGCCGACCTTCAGTTACACAAAAGATATAGATATTATATATCATTCTTATTGACAAGTTTGGCAACTAATGAAGGACGAAGCTAACAATAGGTTGCCTTTAATCGTTGGCATTCTGGTATTCTGCGTATTTTCAATAAATTATGCTCAAAAAAAATTTTCTATACGATTTTACACCTAACTTTAAATCCATAGTCATTTTCTATATATATATATATATATCTTCTTCTATATCTATACCTATAATAAAATCGTAGACTTGCTGTGTCTGTAATCTAAATACATAGAAACGTTAGAAAAAAACATATAACACAAAAATGCAATATTTGAAATTTTTGTCTGTTTGTCTGTGCTTTTGTGGGAGCATCACGCATAAACCATTGATTGGATTCAAAATCTAGGTAATTCAAAATATTCAGTGAAAACCAATAAAAACTGCCAGACATAAGCGTCCCGCAATCGTCGCCAAATTATTTATCTACCATATTACTTACTACACACTAAGGGCGGGTTGTATCAAACAGTTGGTTAACGTAACATACGTACATCAAAAAGTTACGATTACGGACGATGTTTGACGTTCGTTAAATTAGAAGCGTTGTTTCAAAACTGTTGATACAGTAATTTTCTAATAGGCTCAATATATTTGTTTATGGTGTTTAAGAAAGAGAAAGTAGGTACGTTTCGTTTTCTTTAGTCTATAAAGCCTGCTTTGTTTTTTCGTGTAATGTCATGGAGTGAAAGAAAATAAGTGAATACATAAAAGTCGTCATAACAATTTAAAGAGAAATCTTACTCGTTTTATTCGTATTTTCCCACCTGGATCCCAATACAAACATTCTGGTATAAATTCCTGCTCATCCCAATAGCTAAGTTATCGATACGGGTCCTACCTAAATAGCTTTTTTTGCATTCCACCACTTATTTATGTCATCAGAAGAACTGGTATTGAGGAATTAAAAAAAATATTCACAATATTAAAATAAATTAAATAAACATTTATTTCAGAATATCATTCCATATTGTTCTATTTGACGCAACTTAAGTTGCGTTAACCAGTGCTCAGACCATCTGTTAAGAGCGTGTATTCCGTCCACTAGCGCCGCCAATCGTTTTTTATTATTTGTGGTAAATCATAAAACACGTAGATAAAAAACCGTTCTGTAGTGTACTGAAGAAATGTATTTATTATGTTTTGAGAGTTATGTTTTGTATTTTAGAACATAAATAATTGCCAAAGTCGATATTTTTGCTAAAAGTGGCCACTTTTAGCAATAATTGCCGTTTTGGCTATTTAGCCATGAGTTATGTATTAAAAAATACAACCGACTTCCAAAAAAAAAACACTACAAAGTAAAAACTAACTTTAATTTTGGAAGTCGGTGTTTTTGTTAGTTTCTTCGTATTTTGACACCGACTTCCAAAATTAAAGTTATTTTTACTTTGTAGTGTTTTTTTTTTGGAAGTCGGTTGTATTTTTTTGTAAAAAGTTTTTTATTTTTCACTTTTTAGTGGTACTCCACACCTAACAACACCACTGCAAAATCGCAGAAAAGCAAAACACGCAATTTCGATAACTTGGATGACATAAAAATATCATCCAAGTAGACGAATTCCAGCTATTTCGAAAATCCAAACTTCTTAACCGATTTGATAAAATTTAAATGGGACCAATCTGCAAGTATATCCTTTCAGGTAAAACAAGAATTTTTCAAATCGGTTCATAATTGTCGGAGTTATGAGGTAACAAACATAAAAAAAACATACAACCGAATTGATAACCACCTCCTTTTTGGGAAGTCGGTTAAAAATAGCTGCCAAAAAATAATAGATACATTTCTTCAGTACACTACAGAGCGGTTTTTTATCTACGTGTCTTAAATTTACCACAATTAATAAAAAACGATTGGCGGCGCTAGTGGACGGAATACACACTCTTAACGTAAACGTTATATTTTAACGTTTATTACAGCTAAAGCATCCTCATTGTCATATTAACAAGGGCAGTACAAGAAAGTTGATTGTTTGTTTCCGTAGCCCGATACCCCATCGACATATTAGAAAGGCGTGGTTCCCAAACCCATTCTTCGGATTAAACGCGAAATTTTCCGTGTTTGCTGATTATAATCGCTACTAAAAGGTTTCCGGTCTCCACCTTAATTTAACCAATTTATAAATAGATATTAATTTAGTTAATCCTATTGAAAACCGGGGTTTTGAAGCCACGAATGCGGTCGACAATGGTGGTCTGACAATGGTTGGTATCAATAGCTGTGACAAGCCATGAATGATGGAGGTATTGTTGTAAGTAATAACTATTAACTTTGAGGTCATATATTTGGTTGTAGTCTTATACAGGTTGGATTTTAGATGGGTTAGCACAGAACAGATAAAGGAGGTTAATAGCGAGGCAGCCGCGCCCTTGTAGCGACTGGGAACTGTTGTAACTGTCTCTAGCTTCTTAAGTAGGTGCTATTATTTATTTATTTAACAATTTATGTACACACACACAAACACTCTACTAGTACGTACTATGATATGCGTATTTTCGCCCGCGTGAGGATCTGGTCCGCATGCAGGGATGCATCCTATCATTTCATAAGGTTGTGCTCTAAAAAATATTAGTCCAGACTGGAGAGACACCCCTACCAATTGGCCGCCCAACTCACAATACCAGATTGTGTCAACAGGCTAAAAAGACACAACATCCTACTATACAACTGGATAATAGGCTAGTTTCCATAATCCACTAATTGCGAAACTATTTAGTCCGTCAGTTAGAATATTGAAAAATAATGGACACGTATTTTTTGTTTTTGTATATCAATGAATATTGACAAAGATAAAGCGCATCAAAACTCGGGAGTTGGGGCTCGTGACGTCACGACTCACTAAAAATTGAGCTAAAAAGTGACATATTGAGAATATTAAAAGTGTCGTAACTTCGTCAATTTTGGTTCCCGTAACAAAAGAAAAAATATGGGTCAAATATTTTTTGATAATCTAACTGACTGACTAATTAGATTTTTTCAGTAAACAAGCCTATTTGTAGAGAGTTGTGTTGCTATTAAGAGTGTTGCTCCTCATGTGGAAAAGCTCTTTCCTGCCAAATCCTCCTTCATTTCATCTGCTCACAGTTCCTCGACGAAATCTTTGCCCTGCTTGTGGCCAGTGCAAGTGGCGTGCTATCAACGATAGGAAAATAGCCCTTACTGCAACCGATAGTTTTGTAAAACTGTTTTACTTTCTAATAATTATTTACTTATTTATGTACTAGCTGACCCGTGCAACGTCGTCTGCGTAACATTGTTCATTACTGCTCCGCTCCTATTGGTCTTAGCGTGATGATATATAGCCTATAACCTTCCTCGATAAATGGGCTATCTAACACTGAAAGAATTTTTCAAATCGGACCAGTAGTTCCTGAGATTAGCGCGTTCAACCAAACAAACAAACTCTTCTGCTTTATAATATTAGTATAGATTTTAGCCTATTTGTCCCACTGCAGGGCAAAGGCCTTCCTTTTTTCTTTCCATTCTTCTCGGTTCTGGGCTAGTGTGGACCAATCTTGACGATAGGCAGCAAGCTCGTCCCGCCATCTTCGTCTGGGTCTGCCGCGAAGCCAACGGACATTTTCTGGGACCCACATTGTGGTTGCTCTGGCCCATGAATCGTTTGACATACGGCAAACGTGTCCGGCCCAGTCCCATTTGAGCATGGCCGCTTTTTGAGTGACATCGGCGATTTGTGTTTTGGAGCGCAGCATTGTGTTTCTAATGCGGTCCGTTAATCTGACTCCCAAAATGCTACGCTCCATTGGTCGCTGGCAAACCTCAAGCTTGAATCTCTGCTGAGCTGTCAAAGACCAGGTTTGAGCGCCATATGTAAGAATTGGGAGAATGCATGTCCATCAATTTGCAAGCAATATTATGCAAGAAAATTATCATTTGATGCTACTCGTAATTCTGTTTCTACTAAGGGTCGAAAAAGTTTCTTAGACTTACTGAAGAGTAGGTACTAAAATCAAATCACAAAATAATCTCCGACTTCTACAAATTCTAATCCCAATTACTTATTTGCAAGCAATAATAAGCAAGAAAATTATCATTTGATGCTACTCGTCGTTCTGTTTCTACTAAGGGTCGAAAAAGTTTCTCAGACTTACTGAAGAGTAGGTACTAAAAGCAAATCACAAAATAATCTCCGACTTCTACAAATTCTAATCCCAATTACTTATTTGCAAGCAATAATAAGCAAGAAAATTATCATTTGATGCTACTCGTCGTTCTGTTTCAACTAAGGGTCGAAAAAGTTTCTCAGACTTACTGAAGAGTAGGTACTAAAAGCAAATCACAAAATAATCTCCGACTTCTACAAATTCTAATCCCAATTACTTATGTGGTATCAGCAAAAACCGCTCGTCTCAGAAATAAATCCTGTATACATATACAATAATGCATTCAGGGTGTTGATGGGCATTTCTCTGCATCACCCAAAGGTTGACTGGTAGAGAATGCCTATGTCTGTACTCTTTTTGTGCTGAAAGTGTTAAATAAAAATAAAATAAAAATAAAATAAATGGGGTTGCCACGCTTTTGTAGCGCATCAGGTATGTTTGCAGACGCTCAAATTGATGGCTTTCAGGCGATACATCGCAGAAGAGTAGCGTCTCTATAACCACTCTATCCATTGGTGAAAATAGCATGAAAATCGGTGCAGTAGTTTTTGAGTTTATCGCGAACAGACAGACAGACGCGACGGAGGACTTTGTTTTATAATATGTAGTGATAGAGAAAAGTGTTTTTTGAACTTTTACGGCGTAGTCGTTTTTTACGGCTGGGTTTTTTGTAACATTTGTAATTATTTAGTTCTTTCAATGTTTATCAGATACAGAATATCATCATCTGCCTAGCCTTTTCCCAACTATATTGGGGCCGACTTCCAGTCAAACCGGATTTGGCTAAGTAGGTACCAGAGTTTACGTGGAGCGGCTGCCTACCAGACCGCCACAACCCATTAACCGGGTAACAATAGGTACTTCATGGCAAGACTGGAGTCAGATTAATTGGCTTCTGACTATCCGTAACGACTGCCAAAGATCTACAAATGACAGCCAAAGATCTACAAATTACAGCTGGGACCAACGGCTTAACGTGCTTTCCGAGGTATGGAAGAAACTCGGTATGTTAAGATGGTCACCCATCCACAGACCAATCTCGGCAAGTGTTTATTTATTTATTTATTTATTTATTATTGTTGTAAGTGTTGCTTAACCTTGAAGACCAACCTGTGCGGCTGTTATTGTTTAGCCACGAGCTATATCAGATACAGAACTTTAAAATCCCTTTAAAATTATGATATACTGAAATAACCTGATGATGAATAATGATGAATAACCTTAGAATAATAACGCATAGAAACCTAGTACGAGTGCAAAAAGTGAGGCAACTAAAACTTAGCCTAATCCGTCAAACTTAGCCACCAGGCCGTCAGTACTCAATGTCACGTTGCGTCGAACACAGCTCGCGAGTAAATAATTGAAAATGACAGTTTGTTGCGTGAAAGGATGTTATAGCACGTCAGGAAAATAAAAAAATGTGATAAAATAACATTTCACAAATAAGTACTCACATTCTATGCACTATTTTTACGTAAATCGATAAATAAAACAAAATTCTAATAACCTAACTTGTCATAACACAGTGTTGCTATTTGTGAGGAAAAAATACCCACATTGCTTTCATTCATGTTTTTCATTTTTGTAATTTTAAAATACAATACTTACTGTTAATTCATATCAAACCCGATGTTTTAACATTGTTTATAATTATAACCCATCAAGCATTCTAAACGCATTGAACAATATCTCATTCTTTATGCGATTTATTTCCTTTTACTTTGAAATAAATTGAATTATACCTTCCGAAAAAATATGTCATATTACATGAAAAATCATGTTTACCTTTTCCAGTTCCCAACAACATAAAATACTTGCCTTGATAGCAAAATAGTAATGCGTCTTCCCATATTTTGTGGGTAACGGCTTATTAATGGTATCACTGAAAGCTATATCTGTGTGCGTTAGAGGAACGTAGACACATTCGGCTCACGCACACAAAGAAAATGAAGTGGACACACGATTTTGCTCGGGTTTTGTTCTAGACGCGGCTTCTATGCGTTATTATTCTAAGTGAATAACCTTCATGATACTGAGTAAATTAATGTCCTGAGGTTACCGATGTGATTAATTTTGTCATTCGCATTTTTGCTGAAAGTAATATATTCGGAAGGGCACGCTAAGTTGTGAGTTGATTTACCGGTATGATGGTACAGTCGATTTTTATGTTATTATGTATTCTTTCATGAGGGTATTTCTTCAATTTGTTGAGTTAAGACGTTTGGCAAAGTTTATTTGTATGATCTTTGAATGTCCAAAGGCTTATTGGCTTTTAGTTATTTTCTAAAGATTCAGAGTTCGTGTGTTCAATTTCCTAAAATTTCTGCAGTTCATTTGCTTCTCTGCAATCTACTTTTTTACTCGTTTCACACCATTGACGCTCTATAATGAGCGCTGAAAAAAATATAATTATATATCCCTTTTTACTCGTAATTGTGGTATCGTTTAGTCTTAACCTACGAAAGAAACTAAAATGGAACAAAGAAAAATTGCAATACTAACTATAGGTTATTTTTTCGCTACTTTCGCTGCACACTTCCTATGAATTCAATGCTTAATTTACCTTCCTGCTCCCTTAAATACACACGAAAAAAGAAAGACACAAAACCTTTCCCTACGACGCACCCACTAAAAAACTACGTAACTCGAGCAAACTTTATCGGTTGACGTCAAAACATCTTCATACAAGCTCCTATTTATATCCGCTTCAATGCCAAGCTATTTACAGCCTGTATTTCAGGCTATATTATAGCCTGTATTACGAGCTATAGTCCCGTCTACATTGCCATACATTAAGGTATTAAAACAGACGGTAACGATCAGTGGCGTAATCACGTTGGGGGCAAAAAGGAAACTGGGCCCTGTCATCCATCTTCTTGGAAGTTTCTGTTTATTGTAACTTACTATTACTAATTTACTATTCAATTTAAGAACTTTTTCGGGCTCAATTTTTATTGGCGCCGATTTCAGCTCATTGTGTGCGATTCGTTTGCAGGCTTCCACAGCCTTTGGAAGTAAGAAGCACAGGGAAAGTAAAAGTAAAACCTTTCCAAATCGATTAATACAGTGTGAGTCTTTATAATGTCTGCGTCTGTGTTTCCGAACGCTTACAACCCTAATCTCTTCAAAGTTAGAGTAAACAGGCTCTTTCTGGGTAAGCTCGCTCCATCGTTTGTCTCTGTCATCTCTGACTAAGATTAAAGTCAAGAGCAATCCCATCTCAAATTTAAAAAAATGTGCACATACGAAAAATTATGATTTGGTTATGAGTATTGAGTTTTGAAAATGAGGGAAACTATACCAAATTTTATCGACGGAAAACGTATTAAAAAAAACTATTTTATTAATCGATCGATTTTTTAAAAAGTTAGTTCACAACGTGAATCGTGATCCCAGTGCAAAAAAAAAACTGTAACTTTTCAACAAAATGATCTATTGCAATGAAACAAACTTCATAATGATCGGCAGTAATTAGCTATCCTTATAAAATGAAAATAGTGTTAATAAAATACCCTCAACTGAAAATAAACATGTTTTTTTAGCAAGAATCTGTTTTCTTTTCATCAATTTTGACAGTAATTGTAAAATTCTTCAAGACACCCCTTTTTTATTACTTTATGATTTGAACATAGAGTCTTTCGGGACATCAGCAAACAACTTGTCGACGGTTCACGTGACCAGAGTGCTGGGCTTTTCTTCGGCCAAAGAATCAGCATTGCCAATCAACGTGGCACTTTTGCCGTTGACAGCAATGGGGATTATTTTTTTGATGCTCAATGATTTATTTTATTTTATACGCGTTTGTAGATAATGTAGATACTTTAGATTTATCTTTAGTTTATGTATATAAAATGTTAATTACATCTAGCTGAAAATTACAAATTAATCTTTATGATCCTACTATAATATTATAAATGCGAAAGTTTGTGAGTATGAATCGATGTTTGTTACTCTTTCACGCAAATACTACTGAACCGATTACGATGAAATTTGGTATGTAGCTAGCTGAAGACCCAGAATAACACATAGGCTACGGACGGCTTTTTATCCCGGAGTTCCCGAGGGATCGGGATTTACACGGGAATAACGAGAATTTATACGCCGACGAAGTCGCTGGCGGCCTCTAGTATTCCATATACTTATCTCAAGTTTCCCTCATTTTTATATGTGCACATTATAAAGACACACAGCACTTTATAAATTTTAAGCTCTACCCATTTCGGCGAGTAGGCCGGGCGGGTTTCTAGATGTATTTTGTGCTGTTTGCTGACCCTGCCGATACTACTATGTACGCTATGTAGAATGGCCTCTAAACTGTGGGACCCAGGCACCCCGCACCACTTTGCATCTAAGCCGTTACGCCACTCGTTTGCCACAGGAATCAATTTACATCACATTATTGAACACAACCACATTATTGTGTATTGAAAGCGAATCACTTGTTAACTAGCTATGATGGTATGGAAATTGTTAGATGAAATTATGGTAATATCTAGCTCTAAATAAACGGCCTATAATGGATTTGGCATTACCTAGAAGGTTAGGTCTTAGGACATACAACGTTGAATCGATGGTTATAGTCAGTATGTCAGTTTCTTACGCAAGGACGAAAATAATGCTTAATAAGCTTTTCGCGTTTGGACTTGCGCATGAAGAGTTTCGTACCATCGACCAAATCACCAAAACCGGTGGATCTGATTCATAATGGGCCAGTTTTTACAAGCTTTTATTTAACTTGCAATCTATGTTTGTCCGGTTGGAATCTTTCAAATGAATTTTAAATCAGTTATCTTTAACCGATTGAGATGAAAATTGGTAAACACGCTTATTTTGGAAGACAATGCATTCAGGCATTAAGTTCGCCTTTGTACCTTTTTTGTGCGAAAAGTTTAAATAAACTTAGCTATGTGACTTCGATCTAATTCCAATATGGCGGCTCATCCAAGATGGCGGACTAATTATTTTTTTTACACTACCACAGTATGGCTATCAAATGAAAGGGCTTGCTGAGCAGAACACGAAAACTAAGTTTTTTTTACAGTTAATTTACTATTATTAGTTGTTATAAATGTAACAGAAAACACACTGTGAAACTTTCAACCTACGGTTCATGAAATACACCGCTGACAGACAAACGGACGGTCAGCGGACGCTTAGTAATAGGGTCCCTTTGGGCTTTGGGTACGGAACCCTAATTTAACCCGTCTGCCTTCAAAGCAAGAGTGAACAGACATCTTCGCAGAGCTCGCTCCACCATAGCCTTCCATCAGGCGTGATTTAGGTCAAGAGCAAGCCCATTACTCAAAAGAACAACCGACTTCCAAAAAAAAACACTACAAAGTAAAAAATAACTTTAATTTCGGAAGTCGGTGTTTTTGTTAGTTTCTTCGTAATTTGACACCGACTTCCGAAATTAAAGTATTTTTTTACTTTGTAGTGTTTTTTTTTTATTTGGAAGTCGGTTGTATTTTTTTGTAAAAAGTTTTTTATTTTTCACTTTTTAGTGGTAGGTACCCCACACCTAACAACATCACTGCAAAATCGCAGAAAAGCAAAATCGCAGAAAAGCAAAATCGCAGAAAAGCAAAATACGCAATTTCAATTACTTGGATGACATAAAACCATCATCCAAGTAGACGAATTCCAGCTATTTCGATTTAAAATCCAAAGTTCGTAACCGATTTTGATAAAATTTAAACGGGACCAATCTGCAAGTATATCCTTTCAGATAAAACAAGGATTTTTTAAATCGGTTCATAATTGTCGGAGTTATGAGGTAACATAATAAATAAAAAATACAACCGAATTGAGAACCTCCTCCTTTTTGGGATGTCGGTTAAAAAAAGGAAATGTTCTCAATTTGATTTTTTTTCTGCATGTTTGCATCGTGAGGCTATGTTTTCCAAGTAAAGCTTTGTTCTAGAATCAAGCAATTCAGCTTGAACACAAATTGAAATTATATCAGCAATTACGATTGACGATTGTCAATACTGTATGGGATTGACATCCGTTACTGAAATGTGGCGTGGTCAATCAATCCAAAACATTTTGGCGATTCGTCAATCGCTATCACCGGTAAAATGTCACTTTGTCTAGAGGCCAAGGTCGAATCGTTGGCAGTAAGCTAATAGTTTACGTAAGGACGATAATAATCCTTATCCAGCTATCAATAAAGACTAAAACGTTTTCTCCCAAAATAGTAAAGGGAAATTTCATAAGGAAATTGCAAGTATTTGAAACAGAAAGGAAAAAAATAGTTGTAATAGAGACGAGGCCTATAGCAGTGAGAAAGTAAAATCATAATAGACTGATCAATTGTTGATGCATCATAATAACAATGCTCGCATAAAAGCGATGTTTAGGAATTTCTTAGGTCTTGTCTTCGAATTCCAGGTTGAGTACAGGGTTATTGGATTTCTCGATATCCAGCTCAGAGTCTGGGTATTATAAAAATCGAGCCAATTCTCTCTATGTTACCGATCGTTATTGTCTATTAGGGCGGGTTGTATCAAACGGTTGGTTAACGTAACATACGTACGTCAAAAAGTAACAATTACGGAAGATCTTTAACGTTCGATAAGAAGCGTTGTTTCAAAACATTCTGGTATAAATTCCTGCTCATCCCAATAGCTAAGTTATTGACACGGGTCCTACCAAAATAGCTTTTTTTGCATTCCACCACTTATTTGTGTCATCAGAAGAACTGGTATTGGCAAATTTAAAAGAAATTTCACAATATTGTTCTATTTGACGCAACTAAAGTAACGTTAACCAGTGCTCAGACCATCTGTTAATGTAAACGTTATATTTTACGTGCGTTAACGCTGACATTTTGTTAAACAACCCAATTTTTTTTATTTAGCGGTAGTTAGCACCATTTTTAACGTTTACGCATGCGTTAAGTGAACGTGATACAACCCGCCCTATGTCTGCTGCGTTTCGTCGATCTTCAAGATTAAGCAACGCTTGCCTAGTGGTCTGTAGATGGGTGATCATCTTAACATATCGAGTTTCCTCCGTCCCTCGAAAAGCACGCTAAGCCGTTGGTCTTTGGCAGTCGTGACGGATTGTCAGAAGCCAGTAAATCTGACTCCAGTCTTGCCAAGAAGTACCGTGTTACCCAGTTAATGGGTTGTGGCGGTCTGGTAGGCAGCCGCTCCACGTAAAATACTGGTATTCAGCTGAATCCGGTTTGACTGGAAGCTGACTCCAATGTAGTTGGGAAAAGGCTAGGCAGATGATGGGCTGAGACTCTGAGAGCCATAAATTTTTGGACGTCAAAGTTTTACATAAAGACGAGAAGAAGTGTTTTAACTGGAAGAAGAATTGGCGCAACAAAGTCCCCAGCAACTTTATACACAACATAGGAAACTCAGAAGTGTAGTAGAACTTCTGCATGACCTTTCGGGAATAGGCTAGATTCCATCATCCACAAATTGCAGAACTATTTAGTCCATCAGTTGGAGTATTGAAAAATAATGGACACGTATTTTTTGTTTTTGTAAATCAATGAATATTGACAAAGATAAAACGCATCAAAACTCGAGAGGGGGGTGCTCGTGACGTCACGACTCACTAAAAATTATGCGAAGGTGTGACGTATTGAGAATTTTAAAAGCGTCGTAACTTCGTCAGTTTTGGTTCCCGTAACAAAAGAAAAAACACGGGTCAACTAGTTTTTGATAATCTTACTGACGTACTAATTAGATTTTTTCAGGACACAAGCCCATTACAACTATAATTATTACGTGTTTACAACCTCCATTTTGTTTCAGGTGGTGGAACCAATCAACCGCCTCCTAGAGTCAGTGCCATTCGACGCGCTGTTCTACTCGCTGGACTGGCACCCGCCCGACCATGTCTCTTTCATAGACAACGTGCACATGCGAGAGCTGCATCCTTCTAGCCCGGTGAGTCATAGACAATCAACCGTCTCCTAGAGTCGGTGCCATTCGACGCGCTGTTCTACTCGCTGGACTGGCACCCGCCCGACCATGTCTCTTTCATAGACAACGTGCACATGCGAGAGCTGCATCCTTCTAGCCCGGTGAGTCATAGACAATCAACCGCCTCCTAGAGTCAGTGCCATTCGACGCGCTGTTCTACTCGCTGGACTGGCACCCGCCCGACCATGTCTCTTTCATAGACAACGTGCACATGCGAGAGCTGCATCCTTCTAGCCCGGTGAGTCATAGAGTGGTCATAGACAATCAACCGCCTCCTAGAGTCGGTGCCATTTGACGAGCTGTTCTATTCGTTGGACTGGCACCCCCCGACCATGTCTCTTTCATAGACAACCGACTTCCAAAAAAAAACAATACAAGTATTGTAAGTTTCTTCGTATTTTGACACCGACTTCCGAAATTAAAGTAATTTTTTACTTTGTAGTGTTTTTTTTTTTTAAGTTCAAGCGCGGGGCCCTCAAAGCGCGAGCTTCGTAGCAATTGCTAGTCTGCTACGTGGCTATCCGGCACTGAACTGCGCATTCTCTTAGAGGCCCAACTATTCTTGCAAAATCTTAAGGCGAGGTTGCAGTGAGATGATTGGAGTTGTGAGGGTGAAATCAATGACAAGTCAGGTTGGCTGCCAATAATATAATAATCATAAAAACAAGTAAATCAAGGTAAAAGCTAGGTAAGCATTATATCATATGACACCTATTATAAAGAAGCATACATATAGTTTAACCTAAAGGAGTTTATACACTTCACCTCCGGCTATTTAAAAAAAATAAAAAATAGTCTTAACTTTTTTTTTTTTTTGTTTACATCTTAGTACAATTTGAAATTTAGGATACAAATGGCTTGGTTCGATTTTTGTGAATAATGTCTGTTTTGTTCTTTTTCATAATTTTAACATTACATCCCAAATCTTCTAAAACAGTAAACGGACCATCAAATAATGGGTCTAATTTATGACCAGTTTCATTTCTAATCAATATTAAATCATTTTTCTTATATTGAATTGGGTTCATATATTTATCATAATAATTGTATTTGCGGTTACATTTGCTTAAAATTAAATTATTTCTAGCATCTTTATTGGCTAGTTGTAGCTTATACTTATGTGCACTACAATAATTGTCTGGATTGTATAATGGTTCTACTTCATTACATAATCTGGAAGGAACATTACAAGGTCTACCAAATACAAGTTCGAAGGGTTGATATTTTGTTGCTGAATGAACAGTGGTATTGTAACTGAAACACCAGTAAGCTAACCAATGTGACCAAGTTTGGGGATTATTATTACATTGAATTCTCAGAAATGCCCCTAAGTTTTTGTGAGAATTTTCTAACGAACCGATAGATTGATGATGGTACGCGGTTGACGATACTTTATCAATGTTTAAAAGCTTACAAACCTGTTCCATTGTTGATGACATAAATTCAGCACCTCGGTCAGTTGCTATTGTTTTTGGTAGTCTAAACCTTAGGATAAAGTTATCTACTAGAGCTTTACTTACAGTTACAGTGTCCTTAGTTTTAAGTGGATATGCTTCCACGAATTTACTCAACTCGCACTGAAGACTTAATATATATACATTACCTTCGTAATCTTGAGGCAATGGACCTATAATATCTAAAAATATTTTTTCAAAAGCATAAGATGCCGTAGTTGTTATACACATGGGTTCCTTAATAGGCTTACCATGTTTCATCTTTTGGCATTTTTCACACCTTGAGACAAAGTCTTGGACGTCCTTTTCTATTCCTGGCCAGTAAAAGTTTCTTTTAATGTTATTTATCATTCTGCGCACACCAGCATGACCGCTAGTGGGCAGTAAATGAAAGTCATTTAAAATAAACTTAATATCGTCATCTTCCGCGATTCTTTTTACTCCTCTTAAAACATGAATTCGTGGTCCGGACCAAGTATTCATTGATTCAATTTCTTGACTTAAGTCTTTAACAAAGCTAGCATTATTTTTATCTTTTATGATACTATAACTCTTTTATATTTAGTTTATTACATATTTTACTCAATTCGGTCACAAATTCGACTCGCGTAAAATGTGAACGGAAATCAAGATTTATAAATAGACTCTTTGTCTTTTCTTCATATGCAAAACATTTGTCAATCAAGGATACCCTATTGTTCTTAATTAATTTTCTTATATGTTTACCTTCTTTTAGAATAATTTCTACGGAATCGGTCGTTATCTTTATAATTTCCACAACTCTTGGCTGATCAGACCTTGAGTTTGCAGATCTCTCATTCAAATCTGTGTTACTTTCATCCTTCATATCATTCATTCTTTTCTTTTGTGCTCGTGTCAATACAGTTACTACATCATTATTCATACTTTTCAAATCATCTGATGTTATCACAATTCTGGACAATGCATCAGCAGCGACATTATTTTTACCTTTAACATACACTATCTCGTAGTCATATTCTTCTAGTGTCAATCTAAATTTTAGCAAACGACTTGATGGATCTTTCATCCCAAATAAATATATTAACGGTTTATGGTCAGTTTCTATAACGAAATGTTTACCGTACAAGTAAGGTCTGAAATACTTGACTGACCAAACAATAGCTAACAATTCCTTTTGGATTGTTGGGTAATTTTTCTCTGCTTTGTTTAATGGACGACTAGCATAAGCAACCGGTTTCATATTTTTATTACAGAGAACTGAACCAATAGCTATCCCTGAAGCATCCGTTTTCAATATGAATTTACTGTTATCTGAGAAATCTGGATATTGTAAAATTGGTGGACTTGTCATAGATTGTTTTAACTTTTCAAAAGAATTTTGACAGCTTTCTGACCAAATGAAGGGTTCATTTCTTCTGCACAACTTATTTAGTGGTATTGTAATTTCAGCAAAACAAGGAATAAACTTTCTATAATAATTGCAAAAGGCAACAAACCGTTTAATCTCATCTGAATTTTTAGGCACGGGATATTTTTTCAAGGTTATGATTTTTTCTGGGTCTGGCAATACACCTTGTGCAGAAACAACATGACCAAGAAATAAAAGTTCTTTCTTTAAAAACTGACATTTAGCGGGATTTAATTTTAAGTTTACTTTTCTCAGTCTTTCGAAAACATCCATTAGATTACGATTATGACTCTCTAAGTTACGTCCAAAAACAATCAAATCATCTAAATAAACGAAACATTTGTCGAAAGTTAAACCAGACATTGCTATAGTCATTGCCCTACTAAAAGCACTTGGGGAAATTTTTAACCCCATCGGCATACGTTTTTTTTTTTTAGGTATGGGAAATCATCCAATGACTCCTCCCGCTCTGGGTGTAGCGGGAGGGAGTGTCAGACTTCTACTGACTAAAACCCATCCATGTTCCTTCATTGCCCTTTGCGTTCCGGAGCCACGGTGTCTCTTGCGAATAATCCCGCGACTCCGGCAGGCGTCGGCCCTTTCGGGCCCATTTGAAATTGACCTGTGTTAGTACTAAAGGCTGTACATTTTCTACTTTCAGGGTTTAATGCAACTTGATAATAACCTGAATGTAAATCTAGATGGCTGAATAATATAGCTCCTGAAAGAGAATCCAGAATTTCAGTAATATTTGGCAGTGGAAATCTGTCATCTTGAATTTTTTCATTTAGTTTCCGATAATCGACTACTAAACGCCACTTCTTTTCATTATTATCGTCACCTTTCTTAGGTACTAGTAGAACTGGACTAGACCATTCACTTTGTGCTTCTTCTATGATATCATTTTGTAACATACTTTTAATTTGTTTATTCAATTCTGTTTTCATTTGCTGTGGTAGTCTATATGGTTTTACGTATGTAGGATTAGTATTAGGCTTAAGGTGGCTCTAGTCGATATTTTTTCCATAGAAACTTCGGGAGGGTATTACTCCGCTGTTTGACAGAGTACATCAAAAGTTAAACATAATATCGTTTTGTCATATTATTAGTTTTGTCTGTATGGAAACAGAATGGTAAAATAAACCGCCATTAAAAAGTTATGAGCCACCAAAGTTTCGTTTTTCTTGCCAATTTTAACGCATCTTTGGGCGTAAATAAGTAATAAACACAATGTAAAATCTTTAAAACCAAGTCGGTACCGACAAAGCTCAACTATCGAAGAATTCAATAACTTTTATTTTTAATCGATTAATGCAGTAGTTTTTTCATAAAACTCGATTTACGAAAGGCCTTCTCATATTTTTTTACGCGCGCGTTTTACTATGAATTATCGTGCCTCTCACTGAATAACGTTCCCCCCGGTGCGGTGCGGGGGGACAATGCTCACGCACACGTGCGTATTCAAGTTACAACTGTGTCTGCTGCGGTGTGCTGTGGCCTGTGGCCTATGTCGTTCATACGTATACGTAGGTAGACTATACTTGCGCTCTAATTTATATTGACTCATTGGCTTGATTTTTGGATTTCAACATTATATTTTATATCTGTTTGACTTCGCACTGTAGTTTGGACTCCGTATTTGCGTTTGAAATTGTTATTGTTGCTTTGAGTGGACGCTGCATAAGTACGTGACATTGTTTTGAATCATTGAAAAAGTTTAAAAAACCACATACCTATTATAAACAATGGGTAGAAAAGTCATAATTTGGCGTCGTGACCGGGTCTTCGACACCGCGTCGCTGCCCGCGCCCGCTGCAGTGTAAAATCATCGCGGCGGGATGCTATCGCGCAATGAATTTTCAACTCTCGATGTTGAAACCAATGATATAATTATAAGTTGAAACGGTGTCTTTTTTTGACGCGTTGGGATTAACTCTGCTGAGTGCTGGGTTCTCAACGCTCGGCTGAACGGAATATTTTTACGTCCGTGCGTACGGTGGCTAAGCGTTCTTACAATCGAGCGACATGACGCCGCCGTGCCACCGCCGCCGCACGCGTCTACGACAGGGATAACTGCACGCGTCGTTGGTGGTCGTTGAAGCGCCCGTCGACACTCGACAGCCAACGACAAAGGTTGCCGGCCGCCAGCGGCAACGTGTCGCTCGTTTAGTTGAGTACCTAGGTAGCAGGTAGCGAAATCCAAAGTTCAAGCCAGGGTCAATGTAATGTTTGTTACTGGGTTCATTCTATTTGCTTTCAAAATAGTTTCTTGCAATTGACAAACCTAATTTTGTGTTCGTAGGTACTTTTGCGGCGGACAAGACTTTTTTATGGATGGGAAACCAAATAACTGCTCCCGCTTTGGGCGAAGCAGAAGGGAGTGTCAGACTCTTCTTGACTAAAACCCATCCGTGTTCCTCCTAATGCCCTCTGCGTACCGTACTTACCAGGGCCGCGGTAACTCTTTCGAACAAATTCTGCAACATCATAGTTTACATAGCTCTCTGCCTAATAGGTACCTACCGTTATATTAACGTAGGTAGCTACTTACCTACAAGCAAAGATGCCATAAAACAAACCGTTGGCGTCGTAGACACTAAAATTTTAACGTTAGGTAGGTAGGTATGTAGGAGCTAAGTAAACAATCTTTATATGTCACTTGTCAGTTTGTCACAATATACTGTGCACTTGTCTGATAATTTAAAGCAATCTAATAATGAATGCAAATCTAAACACGTCTGTGTCAACCAATAGGGGTAACTAAAAATAGAAAACCGGCCAAGTGCGAGTCGGACTCACGCACCGAGGGTTCCGTACAAATATTATAATATAAGCAAAAGTTGTGGATTACGATTTATGACGTACCTATTAAAAAAACTCCTTAGGTACTAGATCTCGTTCGAACCAATTTTCGCTGGTAGTTTACATGGTAATGTACATCATATATGTTTTAGTGTTATCATTCTCTTATTTTAGAAGTTACACGACACACACACATTTTACCACTCTGGAAGTGTCTCTCGCACAAACTATTCAGTTTAGAAAAAAATGATATTAGAAACCTCGATATCATTTTAGAACCCCTATCCATACTATACCGGCCTACAGGTTTAGGTAGGTAGTAAGTTCACAGAATACGTCTACTTACCAAGTTTAGAGTTTTCGACAGCATAGTTCTTATAGTTTCGGAATAAAGTGGCTGTGACATACGGAAGGACAGACAGACAGACAGACATGACGAATATATAAGGGTTCCGTTTTTTGCCATTTGGCTACGGAACCCTAAAAATTAAGTAGACAGGTAGGTAAGTAAGTAATTTTGATAACAATTTATAGGATGGTACTTAGGTAGAACTAATTTCATTATTAGGTACTAGCGACCCGCCCCGGCTTCGCACGGGTGCAATGCTGATACTAAATACACTACAGAAAAACCGTGAGAAAAACTGTTACCTACCTACCTCACGTCTGAGCCGCGCGGGTACCTTACATAGATCTAAACTCCCCTCCCGCACGCGCACCCCCGCCTTGGTGACGTTCACTTCGCAACGGGCCGTGCAGCAGAAATCGTAATATTTTAATTTCGCCATAACTTCAAAACCAAACGTCCGATTTTAATCATTCAAAGACCAAATATGATCTACATAAACTGTACTTAGTGATGAAATACTTTATTTTGATAAGGATTAATAGCATGAGTAAAATAAACGTGTTTAAATGTAGTCCAAAAAAATATCTAGATTTTTAAATAAAAAAAATGGTTGTTGTGCCTCACTCGACATAGAAAGGTATAGTGTGTCGCGGACTTTTTTGTAGATATTTATAAGATCTACAATTAATTAGAACAATTTATGGTTGTATCTTTTATAGTTTAGGCAGCGTACGCAAAATAAGTTACTTTTCTGGTTGATTTTTACACCTTGTGTCCGAAAAACCCAAATATCTTACGGAACCCTATTTTTTTGCAAAATAAAATATAGCCTATGTTACTCGTGGATAATGTAACTTTTGAATGGTGAAAGAATTTTAAAAATCATTCAAGTAGTTTTTGAGCCTATTCATTACAATCAAACAAACAAACAAAGTTTTCCTCTTTATAATAATAGCGTTTTAAATAAAAAAATGGTTGTTGTGCCTCACTCGACATAGAAAGGTATAGTGTGTCGCGGACTTTCTTGTAGATATTTATAAGATCTACAATTAATTAGAACAATTTATGGTTGTATATTTTATAGTTTAGGCAGCGTACGCAAAATAAGTTACTTTTCTGGTTGATTTTTACACCTTGTGTCCGAAAAACCCAAATATCTTACGGAACCCTATTTTTTTGCAAAATAAAATATAGCCTATGTTACTCGTGGATAATGTAACTTTCGAATGGTGAAAGAATTTTTAAAATCGGTCAAGTAGTTTTTGAGCCTATTCATTACAATCAAACAAACAAACAAAGTTTTCCTCTTTATAATAATAGTGTAGATGTAGATGTATCTAGTACCTACGGACATAAACTGCGATGACTATTCAAGTAAGCATCAGATCTGTCGGTGGCGGCGTGGCGGCTGCATTACCACCAAGGAAAAACTAAACATAATAACAATAGAATAAGCAATCCATATTAGGTACCTATAGGGCCGTAGAGGTATAAAACGATAACACAGTGCCTACTATTTTTAGTAAGAGTTTTTAGGTAGGTAGTAGCTGATTTCTCGGCGAGCGTCGAGCTCGAGCGACTACGCGCAGCGGCGCGCGGTGGCGGTATGTGTGCATCGTGTAACTTCGATTTAGTTCGGAACGGTTCGGAACGATGTTTGTGTGCGTGCGAACTAGACGTGCATGAAGGCTAGCGTCTAACTGCTCATCACTGGTACTATCTCTGTCGGGCATGATGCGAGGTGAGACAGCGTGCTTTTTGGCCATGCCTACCACTGAGTTCGAGCCCGCGACTAGTTGGCCCTTAAGTATTATTTTTTGTTCATAAATATTTGTCGTTGATAGTTTATCATTTGGTAAGTGAAAAATATCAGAATATTTTTTACAAATATCTTCAATTGATGTTTTCTCTTCTGATTTAAGATGTTGTAATTTCAATAACGTACCTAAAGTCTGAGCTCTACTTGCGTCAGCTTTCTGTTCATAAAATGAGTAGCATTCATATTCAGTTAAGGGCTGTATTACCGGTGTAAAAACAGGAATACGGATATGTTTTTCACTTACATTTAAAATATTTATTGGTATTTTAGTTTTATCTGCCCTCACTATTGCACCAGCTAAAACAAATCTTTCCCTAATTCACATGCACAAACAACGCAATCTTCTTTTAAACTCATACTTAATTCTACATAGTGAATGGACTGACTACGTGACGGGACAGTGATAAATTCTGATTTGCATTCCGTTGTATCGAAAATTCTCGTTCTAATGATCTTTCCGTTTATATTCAAAGTTAATACATTAGTCTCTAAATTAATATTAGCCGAGTATTTACTTAGTCTAATCCAATTATTCCATCAGCCTTGATAGGTAGATTATTAAACACATGAAACGTGTGAGTAAATACGTCACCTGATGACGGCGATGATAATGCAAGACAAACTTGACCCAGTGAACGAATTTGTCCTGCTATGCCATTAACTAAAATGTCATTTCCTAAAATTGACATATCTGGTGGTAAGCATTCTTTTCGTACAATCGACAAAGAAGCTCCCGTATCAAGTAGCCAAAAAAATTGGTTATGATCTAAATTAAATGTAACTAATTTAGTTTGCCCATTAAAAGCTAGTATTTCTGGGTGGGTCTCGAAAAAACTTATCTGCTTGGTCTATTCCTTGAGCAGACTGGGTTTGGGCGCTATTGTCGTTAGCATTAGTTGCTTGTGCCGAATAAATTTGACGCGTATTACCACGATTATGTAATGACTGATTATTTCTAAAATTTGAGCCCCTGAAATAACCTGAATTATGGTAAAATCTTGATCGGTTACCGCGATTACCATAATTATTCCCACGTGCATACCTATTCGATGACTGACCTCGTCCTTGTGCACCTCGTCCTCGATATCCTTGATGTCTGCGTCCATTATAATTATTGTCATACATACCTCGCTTCCCTCTTTGGTGAGAATAAGACTTTCCAGAGTAATGCATGACGTTGCCGTTGCTTGTACTCGCACCTGGTGACAGCGAACACTCCTCATCCTTAGCTGCCTGGATTGCGTCCTTTAGTGAGCTATAGTTTCGAGCTGCAATTATTGTGCTAAGTCTAGACCCTTTTATACCCTCAGAAAATTTTCTTATTGCCAACTTTTCGTTTAATGGCTTCAAAATATCATATTTGTTATTGTCACCATCAGCTTGTGCAATTGTCAAGTCTGTGAAAAGTTTTTCGATTTCAGATCCATAGTCATCGATCGAACGTTGACCTTGCGAAATATTTTGAAGACGCGATTGGATTGCTGTGAATGATTTTTTAGTTAGCAGATGTGTACGCATATCTTTGACAAGTTCTTTAACAGATGAATATTTTGAAGCCATCCGCAATTCCGCGTTCTCTGATAGTCTACTTTTCAAAATGAACTTAATTAATAAATCCTTATCTGTTTCGGCAATCATGTCTGAATACATCTCTATACCATCAATCAATCGTTTCGTCTCCTTTTCTGAATCGTCCATAACGGGTAATAAGCTACAAGCAATTTTCAAGTCAAACTCCATTTTGACAGACTCTATATTAGGAGGAGTACACAATGCCTTTATATTTTCGTAAAGTTTTTTGATATTTTTGAAAATATCGGTCGCAGAAGAAATAGTCTGCGGATTTTTCTTAGTTTCTAAAAGTAAAAATAATTCTCTGCATTTATCATAAACATTAGTTGCTTCATTTAATTTTGTCTCTGCAACTTTTCCTAAATATCTAGCTTTCCCTTTTTTAATCAAATATTTTCTTATTTGCTCTAATAAATCAAAATTGTCTTTTAATGTTTCAATCATCGTCTAAAAATAGAATCGAGACATTATGTCCTTCCTGTATTTTATTATTCTAAGTAAAAATGACAAAACAATAGTGTAAAGTTACTTGCATCGCGGCGAAAGAATGTCGTAAGCTGCACTTTGCTGTGAAGTATCGAGTTACGTGGGCAAAAGTACTCGATTATAGAATAATTAACTTGGATCGTAATGAAATATGATCCCATTCTATTTTTAGATGCAAATATTACTTATTGTTTCTTAGTTTTAATGTCCATATTTTTAACAGTTATTTTTCTTTTATCACTCGCGAAGGGTTTAATCGCACTCAATGGTTAATAAAACACTCACGTAATAAAACACAATCACTTTTAAAATTAATTTTGGTAGTAACTCACGGTTCTTTAGGTTGCTGTTTCGGCGTTATTCTGCCCTCTGATAGAAGCTCGGATACGTTGCATAGCCCGGAGACCGATCTCCTCCTGGATCCACTGGCGATGACATCGTTTGTACAAACGCACCACAAAGTAGGCCATTACAATGGTGAACATAGCCAGCAGCGCGAACATCACAATATTCATCCGCTCCATATGCTGACCAACATCTTTCAAAGTAGCCTGGTTGGAACCCGCTGCGTTTTGAGTGATGAACACCTCATCTTTCTCCACCGTTGAGCGACACATTGTAGAGAACACTGAATTTCGCGGCGATATGTATTAGGCGGATTATACTGAGCTACATGTCCTTGGCTTTTTGGTAAAGTAGTGGCAGGACTGGCAGGGTCGCCATGAGATGATTGGAGTTGTGAGGGTGAAATCAATGACAAGTCAGGTTGGCTGCCAATAATATAATAATCATAAAAACAAGTAAATCAAGGTAAAAGCTAGGTAAGCATATATCATATGACACCTATTATAAAGAAGCATACATATAGTTTAACCTAAAGGAGTTTATACACTTCAGCAGTACCTACTGTGTGTTTTGACGAACAACAGCGACTGTCCGGCGAGCGATATAATGCCTAAATTTTGATTGTTTTTTCTTCTTGGCGAAAACTGATAAAGAAATTATACAATATGGTTTCAACATTTACTTCAAAATAAAAAGCTCTATCTATTGATATAACTTTTATATATATTCGTGAGGAAATCTCTTAGCAGTACACTTTTAAAATTGTAATTTAGTGTCATGTTTGATTAAAAAAAGTATCGAGCCAATCATTCTAAATCGCGTTTCTATCTTTACGATTTACTTGAGGGTATGTTCAATTTTTATGTAATGATTTTTATTTATTAAAAAACTCATAATTAATAAGATTTTCAGACGTTCAAAAATCTTAAAAAGTACTGCAACCCCCCCTTAACTCTTAGGTGTATGGCAGTTTTTTTCAAGCAAGAGTAGCGGATTTTTATATTTGCCAAAAATTACCATTCATCCGATGAATTATCCAATCTCCTCAAGGAGATAATATTTTATGTTTGCTAAATCAATCGCTCAAAGAACAGGCCAGTTAATAATAACTCCTCTTCACAGAAAGTTCGAGTTCACGGTAAAATTTCAAACGCTAAACAATAAAACTTCAAGTGGTAAATTGTACCCTCAGGTAGGTCCTCGTAAAAATGTCAATAAAATTTAATGGCACAAACTTTTTGAGGACATCCGATTCAATTCGAACTTGACCTCGATTTTACTTTAAGGGCTGCCTCCTATAAAGCATTTATTGTTCTTAAAACGGTAGAACATACGAAAAAAGGGTTACAAGGTTAAACTTTTGAAGATATTAAACCTATGTTCGAATCAGTGTTTTCGAACTATTTATTTTCTACATAACTAGCAGACCTGCATAACTTCGTCTGCGTCAGATTTTCCATTAAGAGTCCTATTACGAATCGTAAATGCTCGTTTGCAATAGACGAAGTTACGTTGGTCTGCGTTGGGAGTACATGTATAGTCCGCGAAACAATTTTGATACTTACTAGTCTGAATAGGATTATAGTCTATTTGGGCGCTCGCGCGAGACTGAGGAGCGCGCGCGCTGAATTGACGCAGAATATATAGTACTTTAATTTTATTTATTGTAATTTTGTTTAATTATATTGACAAACGAAAACTAATGAAACGTATTCATTGTAGATTGAAATTTTATATCACATTAATTTATTTGATAAAGTTGTTTTTATTTGGAATATAATGGACGCTGAATCAAGACATTTCTGGCTTAAATTAGGCTTTCTTTACGTTTTTTTCCGTGAAAACTCAAGGAATTTAAAGAAATTCTAGAACTCCAATAAACAAGTAAAACATTCAACTTACCTTTTAGTAATTTTAGCTTTTAAAAGAATTGATTGTAACAATGTGAATTAGACCGTCAAAGTTCCATCGCCGACATTTTTTCTTGCAAACTGAGTTCGTAAAATATTTATAGTAAATTACACGAAAAGAAAAATGAAAATGTGTAACTCTAACTTACAAGAAAGAGACTGGCACTATCGTTATTCATGATCAAATAATTAAAATATCTTACTGCTGATAATTACAGCGTCAAAAATCATGAATTTCCGTAAAAAATGTAATAGGACTCTTAATGCTCCGCTCCTATTTGTCTTAGCGTGATTCTATTACTACACACTACTATATTCCCGTACTAGAACATGTGTAAAATCTTCCATATTCATAAAAATCGCCATCAAGAAGGTCTGCCTTGGTAGGCAAGTGGTGAAGCGGAGCGTATACATCGTCGTTACGGATTGTCAGAAGCCAGTAAATCTGACTAAAGTCTTGCCAATAAGTACCGTGTTACCCAGTTTACGGGTTGTGGAGGTCAGGTAGGCAATCGCTCAACGTAAAATGCTGCTAAATCCGGTTTGACTGGAAGCCGACCCCAATACAGTTGGGAAAAGGCTAGGCAGATGATGAATAAAGAGTATTCTATTCCAAGCCCGTTCCACCATCGGACCACAAGACGTACGGCGATGTGCTACCGGTACATGATGGACATCCCACCTATACGCACAAAACGTTTTGGGAATACATTCATTGTGCGTAGGTACAGCTAAGGAGTGGAATTCCCTGCCTGAGTCTGTGTTTCCTGGTAGCTACAACCTGGGAGTCTTTAAGTCAATAGTGAATAGGTTACTTCTAGGCAAACGTGCTCCATCTTTGACCGCATCATCGCTTAACTTGGTGAGATAGCGGTCAAACGTATGCCTACAACCGTAAAAAAAAAACTACATCGAAGTGGTGAGGAGTGGTAGCACTCCCCTTCACTTCGATGTAGACTGATGTAGATGTTCACTTTGCTGTGATGACGCTTGTGGTTCTTCAGCTCACCGGAAAAAAATAATTTTGTGTAATACCAGCCCTACGATTACGTCAACCGTGCGTGCCCAACTCAAGCCGCATCCACGCATCCCTTTGTTACTCAATCGCGTCAGACAATCGATAGCCGCGGCAAATCACTTTGATTCCAGCTCGATTAGTGGCGGCTATTAATAGAAGTACTGCCGTTACAGTGACACGACATGATACAAGTTTAGGGGTTCTTTACTTGGTACCTTATTTTTAACCGAAATCCAAAAATGGAGGAGGTTCTCAATTCGGCGGGTATGGTTTATGTTTGTACATCGATTACCCCGAGGTTTCTGATCCGATTTGTGTGATTATTTTTTAGTTCTATGCGGCATACTTGCTATTTGGTCCGGTAACAATTTAATTCAGTTCGGATCAGCAGTTTTATTTTATGAGCATTTTTGCTTAAATCAATTTCTACGTCGTTCATAAACATGAACGACAGTTAAAAATGAAAAACAAAATATCTTTTTTACAAGAAACTGTAACCGACTTCCAAACAAAACACTATACAGCATTAAAAAGGCACGACATCGACTGGTTTTTTCCCGAACCGTCCAGGCGTCTTTTGAAGGTTTACTCAAAAAACACTCCAAAGCATAAAATATCCTTAATTTCGGAAGTCGGTGTAAAAAAACAAAGATACAAATCAAAAACACTGACTTCCGAAATAAAGGTTATTTTATGCTTTGTAGTGTTTTTTTGAGTAAACCTTCAAAAGACACCTAGACGTTTCAGGAAAAGACCAGTCGATGTCGTGCCTAAGAAAATCCTATACAACCTGGTGGGCTGTACCTGTACAGGCTGTGGGGCTTCTACCTCACTAATACCACCCTACAATCACCATTAGCACCAAAAGACTCGGGACCTTTTAAACCACCACCCAGTAACCCCTCTCTTCTATGTCTGTTAGGGCAATCCCAGAAAAGGGGCTCATGAGCCTCGCTGAGTACGCCAGCACGTTATCACTGTGTGATCCCTTCCACGTTGAACGCCCGACTCCAGAGTCCTGCTTTCGTTAAAGTTTGTATCTACCCACGTCCCGAATTAGTCGGGAAGTTATTGGATTTGAAAATGCTGCAGTTTGATGTTCTAGGGTGATTGTCACCAATCCAATCATCTTTTCTTCAACTACGCTGGTATTACAGAGGTATCTCTCAACTGAAACGGGTCTTGATATGCCAGGCCTATGAACGCAAAGGGCATTGTGAAGTAACACAGGTGGGTTTTAGTGTCTAACTTTAAGCGCATGCTCCGCTCAGTGCGGGTGAAGTCATTTGATGATTTCTCGTACAAAAAACAGAGATCTCTATATAAATTGGATCAACACCCATTCACGGAGCATCGCCATCTGCGCCAGCAAAATTATTATCTTACATTTGAAAGACTTTTGCGGCTGTTGCTAACTTATTATTCATATTATAGCGCGCCGCACAATGATTATCGATACTACCATCCCACTTGACGAGAATCTCGTGAATGCTGAGAAAGAGAAACAGATTAAGAATCTCGACTTAGCACACGAGATTGTCGACATGTCGAATGTGGACTCGGCAGTCATTGTGCCGATTGTCGTTATGGCCAATGGCCTGATGACCAAAAGCTTCGACGACCACCTGTCGAAGCTGACGTTACGCGGTTGGGTAAAGGGCCTGATACAGAAGGCAGTGCTCCTCGACACGGCTCGTATTGTGAGGAGGATCCTTTTTCTGGAGCCCTAACCATCGGTAGCTTGGACTCTGCTCCCGACACCGGCGGACTACTACTTTTTACATTTTGAAATAGTTTTTCTTTTTTACTTGTTTTTTTAAGAAACGTTTAAAAATATATATATAAGTAGTAGTCCGCCGGTGTCGGGAGCAGGGTCCAAGCTAGCAGTGGTTAGGGCTCCAGAGAAAGGATCCTCCTCACAATACGAGCCGTGTCGAGGAGTACCTACTGCCTTCATATAAAACAATGAATAAAGAGATGTTAATAATATTCTCATCTGTTAATTTTACAGGTCTCAGCAGACAAAGCCCAGGCGTACGACACAGTGGTGTTCGCGGGCCCCCCTCCCATGAAGCAGCGCCTGTGGCCGCGCCACTGTGTCCAGGACACCTGGGGCGCGGAACTGCACAAGGACTTGAAGGTGAGCACTACCACACCAGCCGGTCAATTCTGTCGACATCCCACCGTGATCACTTAGGTGGAGTGAACGACAAGTGAGCTGTCAAACCATCCGTTGCCTCCTTCTGCGAAGCAGTCATGCTAGCGAAGGAGGTGGCGGGGAGGTAGAGGAGACCCTTTCATCCCGGCCGCCGTGGTGGACGCCGCGGGCGTCGGGGGCCACCGCCTGGTGACCTCCGGCCACCGTAGGCGCGGGCCTGTGGACGGCGAGCTATGGGTGGCTCGCCGTCCGTCCATCTAGTGACGACAGGCCGTGTCGACGGCGCGTTAGTGTTCCACGCGCGCCTCAAAGAGAGTCAGCACACAGAGGGGCCCGAAAGGGCCGACGCCTGCCGGAGTCGCGGGATTATTCACAAAAGACACCGTCGCTCCGGAACACAAAGGGCAATGAAGGAACATGGATGGGTTTTAGTCAGTAGAAGTCTGACACTCCCTCCGGCTACACCCAGAGCGGGAGGAGTCATTGGATGATTTCCCATCCCTAAAAAAAAAAAGCTGTCAAACCATACAAACAAGATGGAATGACAACTCACTTGTCCTTCACTCCACCTAAATGATCACGATGAAGTGTCAACAGAATTAACCGGCAGGCTCACGACCTTTAAAAACTACTAGATTTGTTCCGCGAAAATGCCCTTGACAAGTCCTTCAGGAACCGTACATTTTTCTGGAATAAAGGCCTTTGCCCTGCAGTGGGACTCAACAGGCTCATAATAATAATAAAATAATAAAAGCCGCGTATATTGTTACTGGTCAGGCAGGGGCCAATAGTTCTTCTATAATAAACGATTATCAGTCCACTAAACCGCCCAAACCAATAGCTTTTCATCTTTGATTTCCATATTCTGCAATAGTACTGCTCCAACTGATTGTCCTTGGGAATACTTTCACAGTTCATACTGGGATAATCGCCGGTTGGTGCCCCATTATATTTGAAATGTCTAACGGGGCCTCTGCGAGTTGGTTCTGACCCCTCGTAGGCCTACCAAAGGACCGGGTCTCCAGGGACCCGAGAAAGTAAAAAAATAAGACTGCAATCATTGTACCGATAGTTGTGACAGCCAATGGCTTAATAGCCAAGAGCCTCGACCAACACCTCAGGAGGCTCTCGTTAGGCAGCTGGATCAAGGGCTTGATTCAGAAAGTGGTACTGCTTGACACGACTCGCATTGTTAGGAGTTTCCTCTCTTATATTTAAAAATGTATTTAACTAGTCTAAGAAGATGAATAAACGAATAATAAAAATAAAAAGCAGATGGGAACCAACAGACAAATTCTGAAATGGTAACTTTTTCGTTATGGGCATATCATCATATCAGTCGAAAGGTTCACACTGCTGGCCGGCAGCCTTCTCAAAGTGTCGCCACAAGCGAATGTCTCCACAACAACCGGTCCTGTCCGTCTCGCAGTCATCTACCCGTGAGCCCCACCAGGTCATATGTCCACATCAGATATATGGCACACTCAGCGCAATAGGCTAGTTTCCATCATCCACAAATTGCAAAACTATTTAGTCCGTCAGTTAGAGTATTGAAAAATAATGGACACGTATTTTTTGTTTTTGTAAATCAATGTATATTGACAAAGATAAAACGCATAAAAACTCGGGAGTGGGGGCTCGTGACGTCACGACCCGCTAAAAATTATGCCACGGCGTGACGTATTGAGAATTTTAAAAGCGTCGTAACTTCGTCAATTTTGTTTTCCGTAACAAAAGAAAAAATACGGGTCAAATATTTTTTGATTACCTAACTGACGGACTAATTAGATTTTTTCAGGACACAAGCCTATTCTTTACCTATTATTATTTATTTTACCCTGTCTTTGTTGCTCTACGTTTGTGTTATTATCTATTCAGAGTTCCTTCATCAGATCAGCCAATTGCCGTCCAGTTATGAACGTAAGAGTCTCACAAAAGAGCGTCAATCATCAGAGTTCCTAAATTTATCAAAATTACCATTTTTCGTCGTTACAGATAATGGACGGCGCAGTAAAGATCTACAAAGGCACGAACCCCGAAGTGGACTCGTACTCAGTGTTCTGGGACAACAAGAAGCTGACGGACACCAGCCTCGGCAACCAGCTGCGTCTCCGGGGAGCCTCCGACATCTATATCTGTGGGCTGGCGTATGACGTCTGTGTAGGTACGTAACCCACCAGCTTCGGTAACGAGCTACTTGTGAGAGGGTCCTGCGACATTTACATCTGTGGGTTGGCGTACGTGTGTGTAGGTAGGTAGCCCAGTATCGGGAACAGGGTCCAAGCTGCCAGGGTTGCGGAACTCTTCGAAAGAGTCACCGCGGCCCTGGAACGGCCTGGGATTGTTGGGGGCCGAGTCACCCGCGTCCGTAGACGTGCTCCACGGGTGGTGCTAAACAGGTGACACTAACCGCCCCCGTGGTCTAGTGGTTATACCACCTGATTCAGACCCAGAGGTCCCGGGTTCGATTCCCAGTGGAGGCAAATTATTTGCTCGGTTTGGTTGGTGGTAGGACTTGTTCTAAGTCCGCCTGGCAAGCTACCACCATCATGGCTAAATCTGTCGCCATAACAACAATACCTGCCAGTTCCTCTGTATAAGAGGATTCCGGGTGAAACTCGCTTCCATCTTCGGCCTAATCATCACTTTCCATCAGGTGAGATTTGGGCCAAGAGTTAAATAATAATAAAAAAAAGAACGCAAAAGGCATTTGGAGGAACACGGATGGGCTTTAGTCAGTAAGAGTCTGATACTCCCTTGCGCTCCGCCCAGAGCGGGAGGAGTCATTTGATGATATTCCATGCTAAAAAAGTACCTAGCTCAGGGATCCAGAGATAAATCTCCACACAATACGAGTTTGTGTGTCAAACCCTTTAACCAACCAACGCAAAAACTCTTCAGCTGCCTAAAAATTATACATATAGTTGGACCTTTTCCTAACTATATGGATTCGGAAAACGAAAAATATCTTCTTACCGTGTGGATAGTAAGGTCTAGCGACCCTAGTGCCAGAGTTTCTAAACCGCCTCAAGGGCCTCTGACATGGTTTTACGAATGCCATTTGCCGGCCGGGACCACCGGCTATACGTGCCTTCCGAAGCATGGAATCATCTTTATATCAGACAATCAGGTGATTCATGCCTGCAATGTCCTAACTGGAAAAAACTTTAAGAAGTGCTTCCCGTGGGAATCGAACCCACCAGGTCAAACACAAGGCAAGTGCCTAAACCACTAAAATCTAATCTAATTTCTACTGCGCGACGCAAAGGTGTATGTTGAAGCACTATACAGACGAAACGCCTGGGCCAGTTTTATATGATTCACACGTTGATCCCTCTAAGGCTAAGAACACACGGAGCGACTTTCACCCGCGTCCGCCGCGGTTGCGGGCCCGCAGCTTCTGTAGAAAGCAGATATATGTTAAAAATTAAAGCACAACTCACGACGCGATTTACGCCCGCGGTTTGCGCGGTTGTTAGCGGTTCCCGCTGCACCGGCGGGCAACTAGTAGAATCGCGCAGGCCGCGGTCACCCGCAGCCAGGCGGGTGGCGCCCGCGCGCTCTGCGGTCGGTTGGCGGGCGACCGCGGTGGCCAGCGGGGGGCGATGGGTACAGAAATCATGAGAAATCCAATGCTATTTTGCTCCAGTGACTTGTGGCATAATGACATGTTTGTGCATATTTAAAATTAAATTAAACAAACATTATAAAAAATGGATATTAAAATCGAACTACTAATTTACTTTGGTCCATGGCGGTCTGGATCTCAACCTGCCCGTCTTGCAACCGCCCGTCTTGCGGTCATCGCCCGCCACGTCTGCGGGCGATGACCGCAACCGCGAAGGCTGCGTAACCGCGCAAATAACCGGTCTCGTGATATTAGAAATAAAACCGCAGTTCTACCACGGCGGTCGCGGGTGAAAATCGCTCCGTGAGTTCTTAGCCTCAGTCCGGCGAGTGTCACTAAACACATGACGTTAGTGAAAATTCAATATGGCGACTACTGGACGCCATATTGTGAAAATGAAAGTCAACAAACTATGTCATGTGGGGTATCGTTGAGAAGCTATTTTGAAATCATTGTGAGGTTTCTTTAACCATTTTTTAGTTGAAATAATACTTTAGGATATAAAGCGATTTAAAAGTTATTTAATGGATGTGTTTGTGTGTTCTTAGTCCTTCTAAATTACACCATAGTATTTAAATTCAGTTTTCACCAACATATAGACTGAGACAGAGAATCTCGTGGGTAAATAATAACAGCCGCACGGGTCGATCTTCAAGGTAAAGCAACGCTTGCCTAGGTTGGTCTGTTGATGGCCTTAACATATCGAGTTTCTTCTGTGCCTCGGAAAGCACGTTAAGCCGTTGGTCCCGGCTGTCATTTGTAGATCTTTGGCAGTCGTTATGGATTGTCAGTAGTAGAAGCCAGTAAATCTGACTCCAGTCTTGCCAAGAAGTACCGTGTTACCCAGTTAATCGGTTCAAGAGGTCTGCCCAACGTAAAATACTGGTATTCAGTTGAATCCGGTTTGACTGGAAGCCGATGGGGGCTGCAGCTAGAGTCGAATTTGAGGTAGGGCAACATTGGTTACAGGTAGGGCGGAAGTAAAAAAATTATCATAAGTGATCTGCTGACTGCTCCGAAGCACGGGCTCCTAAATCAATCACCATGTATATCACTGACCTCTAGGTGACTGTGGTATGTTCGGAAAAGTTTAGATACCTATCGCTACAATTTTTTTTATCTCAAACTATGACCAAACAATTCAACTATAATAAGTTATCTTAGTTTTTGGTACTTTAAGGTAGGGCATTGTGATTTCAAGGTAGAGCATTGCCCCACAATGCTCCCCCTAGCTACCGACCCCATTGTAGTTGGGAAAAGGCTAGGCAAATGATGATTTATTCCTGAAGCTCATGGTGTATAATGTTCGTGCTTAGGGGCCACAATAGCAGACGCGCTGGCCATCGGCTACCGCTCCATCCTCATCGAGGACGCGTCGCGCGGGGTGGACCTCGCTGACATCGAGAAGACCAAGTCCACCATCGTCAATAACAACGGCGTTATTGTTAACTCTGATGAGGTAACGGAAATTTTCTTTATTCATCATCTTAAGATTCAAATCAAATCAAATCAAATCATCTTAAGATTAGATAAGATTTCTTTATTTGTTTAAACGTTGTAGCATGCAAGATATTACACAGTTTCAGTCCAGTCATGTTTAGCCGTAAGTATTAACGTACTAATATTTCCATGTCATTAGAAATAAGAAATAACAATTAGAGAAAATCGAAAAATTACCTGGAAAAGACACAAGGATTATAATTATTTAGAGACTTTATAAAATGTCAAAATTTCCATTTAGTTCCTTTCAACTTTTAGGCAATATGTTAAATGGCAATATGTACATTAACGATCTACCATTTTTCTTAAAGGGTATCCTTTAATAAAAATGGTAGATCGTTAATGTACACCAGAAACAAGAATAGACCCAGTATTGAGCCTTGAGGCACACCTCATTGCACTGGTAGTCCGGAAGTTTTTTTTTTGACACCATTTACATCAGCACATTGGACCCTATCATGTGAAAATGAATCCTTCGCTTTGGAGACCGTAATGACTAGTTTACGTAAAAGTGTGAGATGGTATACGCAATCAAAGGCTTTAGAGCTAGTTTCCATCCTGTGGTCCGCGGACCACTGGTGGATTTAGAAAATTTTCCTGATCTCATGAAGAGTTGTAAAGTCATACATTTATTTAAATCAGGTCATAAAAATGACATAGGCTACTTCCGGCCTACCTGCATTTAGTAAAATATTTGAACAGAACGGCTTTACAAAAGCCACCATTTATTAAACGTTACAGCAATATAGGCTGTAGACGTGGAAACAACTTGGGGTTTGTTTTAACAAACATTACGGTTTCGAGGATATACAGACAAGGAAAAGTTAAAAGCTTGTATCTTTTAAAATATAGTTTACATGTATCTACCGTTTTTACCCCAAACATAGATCTAATACAGCTCTTTTGAGCCCTAAATGCCGTGTTAGCGTAGAACTTTGGTAGAACTTCCCCAAAATATGATGCCGTATCCTAAGTGAGACGCAAATAATTTTTGTTGTACAGGATTTCGATTTGTGATTTCCAATCAAGTCTTTTGTCAATTATTAGGCCAAGGAATTTCGTAGTATTCACGATTTCAACAATTTTATTATCTACTAGCTGACCCGGCGAACTTCGTTCCGCCTAACAGTCGATTCTTTAATTTTTTAGTTTTTTTTTTCTACCAAAATAAACGTAGCTTAAGTTACTCCTTATTACATCAGCTACCTGCCAATAAAAGTCCCGTCAAAATCGCTCCAGCTATTTCAGAGATTAGCCGGAACAAACAGACAGACAGACAAAAATTTTAAAAAAAATTATTTTAGTATACACTAAAAATAACATTTTTTAAATTTTTTGTGTACCGTACCGTATATATATTCATATATACATGAAGTAAGAAACGGGTATTTCAATATTACAAACAGACACTCCAATTTTATTTATATGTATATGTATGTATAGATATTTATGTCCATATTTTTCTATAGTCAATCGTTGGCTAAAATGTATGGTTGTTGGCTAAAATGTATGATTTTAGTTTTATCTAAATTAATCTTTAATTTATTATAATTTCCTTCATTTCCAGGTCATGGCTATGGTGGAGGGTCGAGACCGACGCCCGGAACTGGGGTACAAGCTCGCCATGGAGCTCAAGAACGCCATGGAAGATAAGTGAGCGCCTAAGGGACCTACTACCTTACTATGTAGTACGGATTATTTGTTTATTTAGTGCCTCTCATGCCGATAGAAATGTATTAGGACTTCGCGAATTCAAGTGATAACAAGGTTAAGCAACGCTTGCCGAGGTCGTTTTATGGATGGGTGACCATTTTCTTTTATTATTTTTTTAAGGATGGGAAATCAAATGGCTCGTTCTGGAGCAGGAAGAAGTGTCAGACTCTTTCTGACTAAAACCCGTACGTGTTCCTCTAAATGCACTTAGTGTTGTAGGGCCGCGGTGACTCTTTCGAATAAAATTCTGCAACTGTGGGTGGGTGACCATCTTAACATACCAAGATAATTCCGTACCTCGGAACACACGTTAGGCTGTTGGTCGTCGCTGTCATTTCTCATTTGTTACATTTAGAAAGCAAAAATCTGACAGCAGTCTTGTCAATGGAAATTGTGTTACCTCGCTGGATTGTGGGATCACATAGGCAGTCGCTAGTCAGTCAGATTAAAAGCTGACCACAACGTACTTAATTATGAATAAATTGACGCCTTTTATGCAAATTAAAGTGTAATCAATAAATTTGTTATGTTGCCATTCGAATATGAACACTATCGACCTAAGAATAAGGTTCATATTAATATGAAAATATAAATCTCAAAACAATATGGAAGAAAATGCACTACTCTTGAAATATCCCTTGAGTTCGCGAAAATATCCTTAAATCCGTCATATCAATATAAGTAACTAATTTACTACAAGCTAAAATATTTATTGCAATGTTGCCAGCATGGTTTTTATTTTTTTGCATTGGCAACATTGATCACACAATAGTTTAGTCGTTTTCTCAAAGTATTTAGCGTTAGTTCGTTTGTGGCTGTAACATAGTTGAAACTATAGTGATAAATTTATTCCGCTAAATTAGTGAAAAATCAAACAAATGTACTTATAATGTAATAGTCATGTTATCTAAGATTTAGTATAATTATTCTCTATGCCTGGTTTCTAAAGTACCGTTAACCTCTAACTAACCAATGGTGTTACAACAAAACAATAGCGTTAACGGACACAGATATTACCGATAATATACCATAGGAACTGGGCATCACTTGTCTAACTTTGTATTTAGTTAATGTATCAACTTCTTGACTTAGCAATGCACTAGAGCTACGGGAAAAATGTAAATTCTAGGTACCAGCTCTAAATCGTTCCTGATTTTACTGACACTACATGACATCTAGATTAATGCCTAACTGCTACTGCAGCGTCGGATTTTGATCTTTCGTCGATGTGGTGAAGAAATTCCAATAGCGCACTTTTTATTCTAGATGTCGCTGAGTTTTAGTTCAAAACGGACATGTTTGCTATAAGTAGTTCATCCATTTTTGTATACTAACCGGAACGAGTCGTGAGCACACTCTCCATTGATCGGTTTGACAATGACAGTTCTGACGCTTCACGGGATTGGTTCGTCAGTCATCGACTATTGCGCTTGCAAGTTCGTTCGCCCACCGTGCATTGGCGAAATCACCCCGCTGCATTCATGGGTGCTCACGACCGGCTACTATACTATTGATGGATTTTGAAATCATAAGCCGAAAGCCTATCCTATTTGCTTCAATGAAATACAAAGTTAAGTCAATGTTAGAGTGTATTTTCCTCCTTCTAACAAAATGGCAGGTAGGTACTATAAGTACCTACTTATCCTATCTTATTTATTAATATTAATGCGTAGTACAAAATCCTACTTAATTCTAGAAAGAATAAAAAAATAATTAATAACGTTTTTTAACACGCTAACTTAATTTATATTCAAATTTGTGTCCACGTTTGGGGTAGCATATAAGCTAATATAATTTATTTTAAATATTTGTTCCACTTTCACTTGGGTTCTCACATTCAAAATTATGTTTTTTTTTTCATTCTTATGGCAATGTGTCACTTGTAGTGATAAAATGATTAATTTAGAACTAAACTTTCCAGTGTTTTTGGATATGATTTTTTAAATTTATTAATTTATATTAATGCGATTGATAGAATTAGCTTTTTGAGTGTTGTGTTTTTTTTTGTTTTATTATTAAGGTTGAGGTAAAGAAAGCACCTAAAATAATTAGGCTCACTAAATTATTATTTATTTTAGGGTATCACAAAATTCGTTCCTAAACTTGGCATCACAATTTTTAAACATCCTAAATAACGATAGTAATTACTTACTTTAATGTTAAGCGATGTTTTTTCAAAGTTACTTAAACAATTGAACAAGTACAAAATAATAAGGATTCTAAAATAATAAAAATGTGTGATGAAAAAACGAAGCACAACTGCAGTGAAATCGCGACATATAAATATGTTTATTTAGTAAAATTAGTATTACGGTGGAAAATTAGAAATCTCATAGTTTTCATGACAAGTTTTACTTTTTATTTAATTTGGAAGTATTTATCTTAAATCTGAATATATATAGGGTTTCTTTTCAATGTTTCAAGAGGCGAAAGATCTTTTTTAAAAAAAACAACAGTTACTATGCGACCAATCAAGAGATATAAAAAAAAAATGTTGTTTAGTATTTTAGCATAAAGGCTCGACCGCACTGTGCGACACTGCGCGGCAGCGGAACGACGCGACACGTAACAACGTTCGCACTTGAAGTGTGGCGGCGCGTCGCACGCTGCTGCGGTTACGTGTCGCGTCGTTCCGCTGCCGCGCAGTGTCGCACAGTGCGGTCGAGCCTTAACTCGGCAAAATACTGAAAAGAATTTTTATGAAATGTGTCATACCTGAAGCAAATGAACACTTTTTATTTATTGGGGAAAGCTGTTTTTCATAGCACAGCCCCGCCATTTTGATTGTTTTCAAAGTTTGAATGCACGAACTAATAAGCCAAGGGTAGAGGACACTGCAACAAACATTACGAACATGGTGCCCTAATGTGTCACTTTGCCGAGATATTTCGAGGTACAGGTAACAGGTAACACACATGATTAAAATACAAATTACACTACACTAGCTGTCCCCCGCGGCTTTGCTCCCGTCAACTGGCTACCCTACCTACCCATTTTTTTGATTTTAAATATAAAAAGAATTACTGAAATCGGCCCAGCCGTTCTCGAGTTTTAGCGAGACTAACGAACATTAATTAATTTTTTTATATAAGATTATAAGCACATGACAAGGAGGAGCTCGTGGCTAGATAATAACAGCCGTACAGGTCGATCTTCAAGGTTAAGCAACGCTTGCCGAGGTTGGTCTGTGGATGGGTGACTATCTTAACATACTGAGTTTCCTCCGTGCCTCGGAAAGCACGTTAAGCTGTTGGTCCGGACGGATAGTCAGAAGCCAGAAAATCTGACACCAGTCTTGCCAAGGAGTACGGTGTTACCCAGTTAATGGGTTGTGGAGGTCTGGTAGGCAGCCGCTCCACGTAAAATACTGATATTCAGCTGAATCCGATTTGACTGGAAGCCGACCCCAATATAGTTGGGAAAAGGCTAAGCAGATGATGATAAGCACATGATAAGGTAATTCTTAATGGATACCATTGTTTTCACATGGCGACTTTACCTTCAAATATCTCGGCAACTCCACTTTAGAGCACCATTTTGCTCACATTTTTTGTTTGTTTAAGTGTCCTCTATCCATATAATGTATGCATGAAAGATCATGCACCACAACTTTGAAAACAAAAAACAAAATGGAGGCCGGCCATGCTAGATCCCTTAGAAAAGTTCGAACCTCTTTAGGGTGGGTCTTATACTTAATAAAATTAAAGTTGTTAATTTTGATGAGTACTTCCACCTCCTGAAAGAATTACAATGTTTAGAGCGTGTATTCCGTCCACTAGCGCCGCCAATCGTTTTTTATTATTTGTGGTAAATTTAAGACACGTAGATAAAAAAACGCTCTGTAGTGCACTGAAGAAATGTATTTATTATGTTTTGTACTTTAGAACATAAATAGTTGCCAAAGTCGATATTTTTACTAAAAGTGGCCACTTTTAGCAATAATTGCCGTTTTGGCTATTTAGCCATGAGTTATGTATTAAAAATAGCTGTCAAAAAATAATAGATACATTTCTTTAGTGCACTACAGAGCGGTTTTTTATCTACGTGTCTTAAATTTACCACAATTAATAAAAAACGATTGGCGGCGCTAGTGGACGGAATACACACTCTTAAGTCACCCTGTATTATATAGAGACATTTTTCAGGAAGTCTCTTATGAACATTTGACCAGTTTGTTCCAGTGTTTGTTTTTTATTTTATAATTTATTTGAAACTAATGTTAGCTGTAGGTACTTAAGTGAAGTGAATGCATTAGTTTTAAGATTCATTGCACTTTAATTACAAAAAAAAACTGATATTTTAACTAGTTTTTCAACGGCGTCGCTCGAGTGAATTTCGAAAAGTATCATACGGGAAGATACATCTGGCTTACAACCGCTATTATACTATTCAACACGGGTACTAAATCTGTTGAGCCATTGAGGCGAATTTCACATTTATAATACTAGAAATTTAGACCAAAACAATTCACTTTCTTTTTGTAATAAAGGTGTAAATCATACCTAAAACTTAGAAAATCCAGAAGATTGCATTTTACCTGCATTCCTTCTATAGTGCACCTATTTAGACATTCCTATAGATTTAACAAAATATCTATTGAACGATGGATTGTACCGACACATGAATATAATATCTTCAAGCTTAGCACTTGCAGGGTAGACAATAACATAGGCAGTAGTGACTTTACACTATTAATATAATAATTGTAAGGGTTTTATCATACAAGCGATATTTGGCAGGCTCGCATTGTACCACTGACTCACAATTTTTTTTTTTATTTGAGATAGGTTTGCCCTTGACTCTAGCCTAGATCAGAGATGATAGAGACAAAGTCTACGATGGAGCGAGCTTACCCATAAGTAGCCTTATTTACCTTATGTGGCATTTGTTAGCCTTGTCTTATGGTAAATCATCAAATGACTTCTCCCGCTCTGGGTGGAGCATAAGGGAGAGTCAGACTCTTACTGATTAAAACCCATCTGTGTTCCTCCGAATGCCCTTTGCGCTCCAGGGCTAAACTCTTTGGGACCATCCCGCAACCCTTAACTTCTATCTCATCTGAAGCTAAGTGATGATGCAGTGATTTTTTTTTACTATATATAGCCATACGTTTGACCACTATATCACCTGATGGTAAGCGATGGAGCACGCTTGCCCTGAAGTAACCTATTCACTCTTGACTTAAGACTCCCAGGTTGTAGCTATCAGGAAACACAGACTCAGGCAGGGAATTCCACTCCTTAGCTGTACGCAGAATGAATGTGTCCTATAATTTTCCCACTACTTGAACGCAAGCCTCGTCTCTGTGATAGGAGCCCAGTGCGGGTTGCTGGATGTCACATGTCTCCGAAGGTTCTTCTAGGCAAGTGTGCTCCATGGTCGACCATATCACAGCTTACCATCAGGTGAGATAGTGGTGTAACGCGAGCCGGTCAATAATAATCATTATAAGAATATAATAGAATACTCTTTATTATATACTAGCTGCACGTCCCGACTTCGTACGGGTATACCCTTTATTTTAACGGGATAAAATATAGCCTACTAGCTGACCCACGCAACTTCGTCTGCGTCACATTTTCCATTACTGCTCCGCTCCTATTTGGCTTAGCGTGATGATATATAGCCTATAACCTTCACGAATAAATGGGCTATCTAACACTGAAAGAATTTTTCAAATCGGACCAGTAGTTCCTGAGATAACCCCCTACATACAAACTTACAAACAAATTTTATCTCTTTATAATATTAGTATAGAAGTATAGATAGTATAGGTGTTCATACGGACAGTCCATTCTACACATTGGTGAAAGAATTTTTTAAATCGGTCCAGTAGTTTCGGAGCCTATTCAATTCAAACAAACAATCAAATCTTTCCCTGTTTAAAATATTTGTGTAGACAACTTAAGATACAGAAAAGATCAAAAGATATATGAGGAAAACATTACACATGGTGACACAATGGATGGTCTTGTCACTAAAAGCGATCTTTTCAAGGCAACCTTTGGGTGGAATTTAAAGAGAAAAGGAAAGAAAATGCATATTTTGTCGTCAACTCGCTTGTAAGATAAACCCATAATACAAAATAATAATTAATATAGTTTTTGGTGCGATCCGTCGTGGTTTTAATCGATTCAGATTGTGTACTGTTGCTGTCCCTGTCTGTTATAGTGCTGCGTGAAACGGAATGATCTGTCGATTAAACTTTACTAAAGTGTAGTGATATTCATATGAGTGTGTGGTTTGTGTTTATTAATGCTGACAGTAGTGACAGTAATTGTAATAATTTTAATTATAATTGTTTCGTTAAAGTCATCACAATTTATAATGACTTAAATTATTGTGAAACATTTAATATAAATATTGTTTAAATCATCACAATTAATATGTTTAAATAACAATCTGTGTTTAACAAAATGACAAATTAATTATATAGGAATTCTTATACACTATGATTATTTTTATTTATTGCTGTAGTTGTTTAAGAGCAGTATTATGATCAAACTATATGTTTTTTAAAACGTGCATTTAATTTTCAGTATTGTAAACTACATTCACATTTAATTTGAAAATCTGAAACTAAAATACATTCATAAATGTAAAAGTGTCACCAAAACCTAAGTCTTTTAGATGTTCCTAGTACTTATAGAACGGATTCATTATACAATTATTATTTTGTATAAATAGGAAATCATCAAATGACTGATTCTGCTTTGCTGTTGACTAAAATAAATTATCCGTACTTCTGATAAAAATTAAGCTGTAAGTTTATCGTAGATTTTTTAAAATTATGTTTTGCCTTTATTTTCGTATCTTATTACATTTTTTAATGTTTGTTTTGCTATTGTCAGTGTTAATAAACGGCAGCCTGTGTGTTCGTCATCAGTTGCCTTATATTACTAGATGTGGTAGCTTACAGTAATCGTTCCTGTATTTGTAAACTAAGCACTTAATATAAGTATTCAAAGATTGTATTTGTTTTATTTTGAATCATCATCAGTGATAGGCATTGCTATTCCCGGGATTTATTTACCATTATCTTTGGTCAGGAGTTCGTGGCTCGATTTTCAAGGTTAGGCAACGCTTGCCAAAGTTGGTCTGTGGATGGGTGACCATATCATACCGAGTTTCCTCCGTGCCTCGGAAAGCACATTAAGCCGTTGGGTCTGGCTATCATTTGTAGATCTTTGCCAGTCGTTACGGATAGTCAGAATTCAGTAAGTTGCCAAGAAGTACCGTGTTACCCAGTTAACGTGTTGTGTAGGTCTGGTAGGCAGCCGCTCCACGAAAATACTGGTATTCAGATAAATCCGGTTTGACTGGAAGCTGACCCCAATACAGTTGGGAAAAGGCTAGGCAGATAATGTTTCTTTACATGGTTATGGTGTATGCCAAGCTTCACAGCTTGGCTCATCGACGCAAGGTTGCCTGCTTGTCGATCTTCTACAGATTATACTTCGGTGAGTGTGCCCAAGAACTCCACGACCTCATTCCACCGGCCCCCTTCTACCATCGGACATCCAGACGCACTGCAACTTACCATCCCTACCTTGTTGCTATTCCACCAATTCGCACTAAGCGTTTCCAAGCATGTCATGTTTTATAATGCGCACAGCAAAGGAGTGGAACTCTCTGCCTGCGTCTGTGTGTCCGAATGCTTACAACCCTAATCTTTTCAAAGTTACAGTGAACAGGCTCCTTCTGGTAAGCTCGATCCATCGTAGACTTTGTCTCTGTTATCTCTGACTAAGACTAGAGTCAAGAGCAAACTCATTTGAAAGAAAAAACTTTTTACAAAAAAATACAACCGACTTCCAAAAAAAAAAACACTGCAAAGTAAAAAATAACTTTAAATTTCGGAAGTCGGTGTCAAAAAACGAACAAATTAACAAAAACACTGAGTTCCGAAATTAAAGTTATTTTTTACTTTGTAGTGTTTTTTTTTTTGGAAGTCGGTTGTATTTTTTTGTAAAAAGTTTTTTACGTGACGCAAAAAATAAAGTTCGTATTTACATTACATTATAGTTCAACATTTACCTTTTAAAAAAATACCTGGTTTTATAAAATAATTTAAAGCTGAGGCCTGAGTGTTAGTAAAAATCATTTTCTTGTACGACCTTCAAAGTCTATTACTATCTCTGGTACAATACTAGTAATCTCTTTCCGAGATTCCACTCGTGCAGATGATAGTCATTCAATCACATCTCAAATCGAACACGAGTTCGATTATTCAAAAATAAGTTATTTTAGTGAATTTTAGTGAATTTCTAGTTTATACTAGGTAAGTAACGTTCGATTCTGGTTGGCCACACTTATACTTGGCGTTGTAACGAAACCATATCGCGATCTAACTCGACGGCAACGCCATCTATCGAGCTAAGGGATAACTACCGGAATGGAATTTCATGCTCGGCGGGCACGCCCTTGGTGTCTGGTCTGTCTGGAGGCTTATTAAGTTTAGTTTAAATTGTTTTTATGCTTGAGTTGTTTGATTACGATGCCATGGAGGAGTGTGCTAGCTTACAAGTGTCAAATGAGTTTAGTTTTTTAGGTTGTATGTGTTAGCCATGTTTTATTATTTTTGTTTGTAATAATACTCTGCATAATTTTGTATAAATGCAAGTTCTTCTAACGCAACAGACAGATGTGTTGCTGGGGAGTCTGTTGGCCACTTCTTCTCCACAGCTAAAACACTAGGAAGTGGTGACGGCCGGGCGTTTTTGGGCGACTGTCTTCTTGTAGACGTCGACGTTCAAAAAGTGCTGGCACTCAGCCTAATTTGAATAAATGACTTTTGATTTGATTGATTTGATTTGATGCTATATTTTTAACCGACTTCCAAAAAAAGAGGAGGTTCTCCATTCAGTGGGTTTTGTTTTAATGAATTTACACCGATTGTACTTCGAGGTTTCTGATCAGATTTCTGTGATTCTTTTAGTTCGATACAGCATAGGTAATTGTCATTTGGTCCCGTAAAAAAAAACTTTTTACAAAAACATACAACCGACTTCTAAAAACAAAACACTACCTACAAAGTAAAAAATAACTTTAATTTCGAAAGTCGGTGTTTTTGTTAGTTTCTTCGTATTTTGACACCGACTTCCGAAATTAAAGTTATTTTTTTACTTTGTAGTGTTTTGCTTTTAGAAGTCGGTTGTATTTTTTTGTAAAAAGTTTTTTATTTGGAAGTCGGTTGAAAAAAAAGTGTTTTTATTTTTCACCTTTTTACCCCACACCTAACAACACCACTGCAAAATCGCAGAAAAGCAAAATACGCAATTTCGATTACTTGGATGACATAAAACCATCATCCAAGTAGACGAATTCCAGCTATTTCGATTTAAAATTCAAAGTTCGTAACCGATTTTGATAAAATTTTTAATCGTTTCATATTGTCAGAGTTATGAGGTAACAAACATAAAAAAATACAACCGAATTGAGAACCTCCTCCTTTTTGGGAAGTCGGTTAAAAATGCCTTCTGAATCCCGTGACCAGTAAGTAATATGGCAAACAACACCGTGCGGGACCAGCTTATACTGGAAACAAGTAGTTTGATACGTCGTCGTGCGTACTCATATCTTTCATATCGGAATTCAGACAAAAAAAACCAGGAATCCCGGGGCTTGGGGCTTGTCCTGTTGTCTTGTGTATCATTCAGGTTCATTGACCCATTTATGGCGAATGCTCCAACCAGCCCGCGAAATTCAAATTTTCTTACGGTTTTTGCAATTTGCAGGTTAGTGCTAAGTTGTATGTTGATTAAAATATTATTCGCGGCTGTAAGACATATGTAGTTACAGAATTATAATCATCAAAATCATCAATACAACGCTCTAAGCTCTAGGAATGACTTTTTCTGTTTTTTTTTTTGTTCCTAGAACTTGAACTAGGAGGGTTGTATTGGTGATTTTGATGATTATAATTCTGTAACTACATCCGTCTTCTTTCTGTAACTGCAAATTGCAAAAAACGTAAGAAATTTTGAATTTCGCGGGCTGGTTGGAGCATTCACCTTAATAATAATAATAACCTACGCCGATCCCCAATCATCAGCCACAGTCCGACTTCGTCCACTGCTGACCACAGTTCTCCCTTTTCTTGTTCCAATCCAAGTTCCTGTGCGAGCCATGGCAACAATATCGCCTGACGATCTACAGTGGAAACCAGCGTAATACTTTTGTACGGGGATACCCCGCAAGAATATTATGATATGAGGTGATGGGGTTATTCCCCTTTTGGGGAAATTACCTTAACCCGGAATGCATTAGACCTTTTTGGCGATCCCGAAAATCCCGAGATAAGCCAAGTATAAATTATTAAAAACAATTTAATTTGACAACGAAGGCGGGGTAGGAGGTCCAATGAAACCAACCATCCATGGATTAATGTTACCAACTAAGGGTTAGTGACATTAACTAATTAATTAACCAATTTTAATCAACCCTGCCACACGAGCAAACGGATGGTGTTTCGGCTAGGGTTTTCAATATGCTGTTGGTGGCCCTCACTCTGCTTATATGCGGTCTTTTTCCTTAGAATGGAATAGAAATCGTCGGTTCCCACTACAGGAAACATGCCAGACGCGCTGCAGAGGCAAAACTCGGGGCTACCTCAAAAGCACCCTGAAACCATTACTATATTACACAAATGCACGCGCAGGGAATCTAACCCCAGAATAAGCGGCGTCGAATAAAAGCCGGTATTCGGGATCCCGGGATCGTATTTTCTACGTGTGGGCAATGGACACATATCCAGAATGGCTCCCACTGAGAATTTTCTACAGCAATGAGCTGATCGGCATCAAACCAAAGGGAGTATTTTTTTATGATACGCGTCATGCTTGGCGCAATGAAACTCCTTTTTCTTTCTAAACATAGTAAAACAAATAAAAATCCGTAAAAAATTTCAAATCAATTTATATTATTCCAACACCATTTTGTACAAAACATTCACTACAAAACAAATAAAAAGGTGCAACACACTTAATCTACTAGAATCTCCCAAAAATGTATCTTTGGGACAAAGCATAAAATAATATCACGATTAAAAGGATCGCTACTCATTTAATCTTGAGACCATAAGAAAATATTACAGGACAAATAATAGTATACAGGACTTTTAAAAATATTACAGGACAAATAATAGTATACAGGACTTTTAAAAAACTAAAATGAGATGTTGATCAAGGGGTATCGGAAACGACGTACATCAGGTGGCGGATCTAAAAAATCCACATATAAAAAAAGGTATGTACCTAACTGTCAAATTTTCCATAAAAGAACTCGGTGAATTTTCCTAATCAACTTTGGTCCTAATGCTTTAGCGATAGAGATGAAAATTGACAGATTGTTGAATCATTAATAATTAAGATTATGATTCGAAAAACGTGGCCTCTTCGTTTTCAGGCAGCAGGGGCAGCAGGCTCCTCTCGAAAAGCACATTTAGTACTTTGATATCAAAGTTATGTTTTCAAAATAGAGGACCTCTCGTCTTATGGACCGAGCGTGCCGTCGCCAAAACACCGATTTTTGTCTGCGCAGACTTTGATTTCTAAATGAAAACAGTATTGATGTCGCACAAAACAACCAAGTTTGTGCGGGCAAATGTCGGTGTGATAGAGTTGTTTTATTCAGAGTTCAAAGTATGCGCAGAAATCGTGTGAACGCACTCTCAGTGCCGCCAGCTGGAGGCGAGAATTTTCTTAGATTCCCTCATTTGTAAGTGACCACAAAAATTAAGATATACATACATTGATAAAAAATAATATAGGTACTGAGTACGTTAATATAAGGCCAAAGTGAGGTTAAATTTTTCGAAACATAAACCAAGCCGATTTTTAAAACCAAACCAAACCAACACTTATTTCCTTATTCGACAGTCAAAAATTCTAATAAGGCACTCATTGAAAAAAAAACAATCACAAAGTGCAAATTAGTAGTTCTAGTTAGTAATGAATATTCAACAGGAACTTTTTCGTTGTAATTCACAATATTAAAGACATTATATTTATTTTCATGAAGGTGTCCATTGACTTAGACAGGACAAAATGGACCGGGCTTTTTTCTGACGCCAGTACAGTAAGATTCAAAGATCTTTGCCTATGCGAAGTACGTCGCAATTGGTTGCGCAGGATGTCAATTTTTCAAGAAACGTAGAACAGCACATGCGCGGGTAGGTCGCGCATGGCGTTTCAGACGCTCGTATACGTTCGATGCATACTTGCGTCCCGCTTACTGTTGATGCGAAAAGTGTTACTCGTTGTTATTGTTTTAAATTATTTATTTTGGTTTTTCCTTACTGTTTGATTTGTGTTTCATGGTGTACCTATATGTTTGTTGTGTTACTTTGTGACCTTGTTATTGGTACTGGTAGTGTTTCTTTTTTGTTTATAATACAAAACGTATAAATCAGAAAAATATTCTACGAACGTAACACTTGTTTACGTGATTGCACTTGCGCAGTCGTCACTAAAACTTAACTTCCGATCGGCAAAGATCCCTATATCGTACTGTAATTGGTCCGACAAAGCCGAAGCAACCTCACCTTACGGTTGGAAATCTTCAGAGAAACAATTTGTCGACTTTAGCAAGACATTTTACGTCATGCACGTACTTAAGTGTATTTAACAAGTCTAAACATCAAAGAGAGTATTATAACAAGATTATCACATAGGTGCAAAGTACAGTAAAATTATCATTATTATATCATTTACAGGAAGGCCGCATATTATATTTTTTTTTTAGAATTGAGCTAACTGTGCATGTAATATAATAAATAGTTTCAAAAACATATAAATCATTTTTATTGTATTAACCAGATATAAGGCCCCTTTTCATGTATACTAAATACATAAATATTGATATGTAGGTACTAATGAATATTAAAATAATTATTGTTCACTTTGAGCAACTACTGAGCAGTGAATGTAGCTGTAGGTACTTTTAAAATTATCACACGTATTCCTAAAAAAAAATCCACATGATTAGTATTTCTTTTAAACTCCGGGCAGTCACAGAAAATTCAAACACTTTTTGCCCGACGCGCTTTGATTTCCTACTTGAATAGTGTAATGCGCTTTAGCAGATTGCGTTTGTGTGTTCAATTTCCTTTGGAGAGTTTGAACTTAGGATCTGCTAATTAGTATTTAAACTAATCATTTGTTTTACGAATAAGTCTATATTTTACTAAAAAACTATGCTACCTACCAAAGTACCTACACGGATATAATTATAAACGTTGCATGCAGTCAAGACGAGTTTTCGAGAGCTATGTATTTTAATCTATTTGCCTCAATGTGGCTTTTAATTAGTTCTAATAATCAATGCAAAAGTTTTTCACAATTGCTAAAAACTCGATTTCTTCCCTTTCCAAAATAATCGACGCGTCACAAACACGCAAATCATGTGATGCGATTGATTGATTGATTGATCAATCACAAATTCACAACGGTAATGGTCTACGCACACCGAGAAAATTCAAACTTATCCAAAAGTGCCAATGTTGTAAATGGCACTTTTGGATAAGTTTCCGTGGCATCGAAAGGGATTTTTGACACAGAATTGGAGAGCGCGCTAAGGGATACCGTGGCAGGATGCCGCGGCACGTTGCGGTATGTCTTGGCCGCCGGAATGCTGAACAGTTAGCAATCAGGCGGTGTCGCTAGATCTAAGGAGCTAGTGTGCGCTGACCGGAGGCAAATCCTCTGCCCATTCTGCCAAGGTGTGCGAAACCTTTAATGTGCGTTGACCATTGTCAATTTGTCACAATAATTTTGCCAAAATGTTGAACTCAGGATTTGGACTAGCTACTTTCTCCAAACAATAGTTCTTGCTAATAGAACAGCTTTCTTTTCCAAGAACTTGTTTACAAAGCAATTAAAAAGTAACGTAATTATCTAACTTGGTAATCATTAGGTATTAATTACTATCACAAAAAAGATTCAAGTAGACTCACAAATGTATAAAAAAAAGAGCAGTTGACCGCCCCTGAGGCTGACCGACAACACACGCGCATGTGGGCTGACTCTATGAGATGCCATAATATGTGCTGTTTTTCAACTGAAACCTTACATTTTGTATTATCTGTGCTTACATAAAACTGTAAATACAATGTGAAGCGTTAGGTACTGACTAACACTATGGAAATAACCTTTTCACTGATATGCAACATTTGACAGGACTTCTTTGCTGAGCTTCTGTGCAATAAACTCGAGGATCGTGAACACCAACTCCCTCCAACTTGCCATGCACCCCATGAGGATCTGGAAGGCCCTAACATAGTCAACCGGATCCAGTCTCCTGAGGTAGTTGAAAACTATGTAAAGTAACTCATTGAGCTGCTCTTTGACGGTTTCCCATAGTTCTCGAAGTGATACTACCGCTGTAACAAACAGTACAAATTATTTTTCTTCTTTTTATCATGCAAGCAGAGCAGTAAGGTTTAACGACCCCACATACTCTAGTGTCAGAGTTTTTAAACTGTCTCAAGGTCCTTTGAGATGGTTTATGGATGGATGGTTGGCAGGGACTACTGGCTTTTTATGTGCCTTCCGAAGCACGGAATTATCTTTTTATCATACAATCAGGTGATTCAAGCCTGCGATGTCTTAGCCAAACTGGAAACAACTTTATAAAGTATGCTTCCTGTGGGAATCGAATCCACAACCACTGAGTCACAAGGCAAACGCCTCAACCACTCGACCACGGAGGCAGTACAATTTTTTAGATAGACATACTTGTATGACCCATTCATCAATGTTTGATAATGGTTGAATAAATATAATTTGACCCAGACCTTATTGGGAATTATTAAAAACCTTGTAACATTTGTAAAGTATTTAAATAAACAGCCCATGATGTCTAAAATATTAAAAAAATATGTTTCAAGGTTACAACAGTAGGAATTTGCTATCTGAACCATAATATTTTTAGTTATACCAAAAAAAAAAACTTCAGACTCACTTGAGACTCCAAATCCCGCTACTCCACCGATACCTGCTCCAACCGCAGCACCGAGCCTTCCCCCTGCATAGCCCCCCACAAACCCACCAGCAACTGCCAGCGCGGTTGTTAATAGAGCAGCGTTGTTATCCCACACTATGCGGATCTCAAACGTGTCCGCTATAAACAGAAAGTAAATAAATATTAGGCAATAAAACAATTTGATATAATTGGTTTAGGTTATTAAGTCTTTGGGGAAATAACCCAAAGCAACAAGTTTTTTGAAAATTACTTTTTTAAATTAGTTTTTTTTTTTTTAACAAAACAGGGAAACTCTTGGCCCAAATCTCACCTGATGGAAAGTGATGATTAGGCCGAAGCGAGTTTCACCCTTAATCCTCTTAAACAGAGGATTCTTAGTTTTTATATTGACGATAAGCTGGAATTTAAGATTGCCAGATAACAGGCTTAAGTACGTACTACATTTAAGATTATGATTTATTCAGGGCAAATTTAATCTTCATTGTTATGACAATAATGGTCTTGCACAGGTTGCAATTGTCATAAACACAGACGAACATGGGGTCATTTAATAATATGAGTAAACACTGAAACAAAGCTTCTAATATTTAAAACTGAGCGGACATTGTCCTGCCCATATGCCGCGTAAGTACATGATAAGATTACCACCACAGTAAGAAACAATATGGCATTGACATAAAAGAACAACACTGAAATAGTGTATAACTTTCTTTCCATGATAAGTTACCTACGGTTTTAAACAAAGCGGGCTCTGTTCTTTTCTCCGCAACGTTATCCAATAACGATAGTTTTATCATTAAATAGTAAATAACAAATGAACCATTGAGTTATTTTTTGTGTGTAGAGAACTTGTCACTAAATAAAAGATAGATATTATTATGTGATTTTCAAACACTATCGTCTTTTGATATTAGCAGCTTAGGTATTCAAACTTGACGCTCGTATAACCTTCGAAATTATCAACTCCGCCGCGTAAAAATTAAGAAATAACGTTTTACTTACCAAGTTGTAAAAGTATTTGTTCCAACCAAACTCGATCAAATCTCAGTTCAGGTTCAGCATAAGCTACCACTTGCATATCCATTTTTAATTTGGAATTATTATTTGTCGTGTACGATTACTGATATTTCGTAATGAATCAAACGTTTCAAAATACAATTTCTCTTGGCAAGTAAACAAAAATATCACAAACGTCACTCCTTTGACGTAAACAAAACAGTCTAAAAATTATTTACGTTCCGTTTCAGTCTAGAAGTGGTCTGGCCAGAACGACATTTGAATACTGACTGATTTGATGGACGCTTTTTTGTGATAAAATATCGCATAACTAATGACACTTTGTTATCAATTAAGAGATAGCGCACCTAAGTAGTGCGCTATCATCATAATGCTAATAGGTACGTTTTAGCGGTTTGGTTGGTGTTTCAAGACAAACTTTTTATGCTTCGATTTTGGGCGTAGAGCTTGGCATAAATCCAAAGAAATCTAAAATAATAGCCAACGCCGCGTCACTGACGTTCTGAGCTCCTACTCGTATTTAACGCTATCATGCAAATACTCGTAAACAACAATATTATAGAGCAATGCAATAGGATCGACTTTTTTCATTGACATCCAAGCAAAAGATCTTTCAAATAGGTATTACTTTCTTTCTACAACTGCAATCAATACGCAAGTAAAAATTATTTATGAAAAAATCACCAGGTAATTTTCCAAGATTGGTGATTTGGTACCTACTGGTGATTTTTGATAAATATATAATGTTGACTCGATGATCACCGCATGAGCTAAATGATTAGGTACTTACTTGTTCTTTCAGAAAACAAGCCATATCAAATCTAAAAACGCCAATGAAACTGCTGCAGTAATACTAATTAATGCATCATGATTCGTGAAAATACCTATCTTAGCTCTAAAATAAATTTTAGAAAACCATCCAGCCTTAAATTTTTCAAAATGGCAATCACACACAAGTTTCGGGGATTTCCCGTATAAATTATGAACTCGTTTAGTGAATGTATTCGGAAGATAAGGGTCAAAGCCACAATCATATTGAATGTTGATATGAAAGGGATTCCCCGTGGTGCCAGTACTTAATCTATTCATATCTCCTGACCATTTTTGGTACCTACTTGAATATTTTTAAATATAAATATATGATCTTTGATTACATACTTGTTATAAACCATATTTTATGTCTCAATAATTTTACGCAAGTTTAATAATAATGTTACTTAGTAACTTAACAATTGAATCAGTAGGTATTGTTTTGTAAGTAATTGTTCGTGGTCATAGTTTTAATCAGTAACTTGTTAACCTATTAATAGAAACTTAGGCACAGTCCATATTAGATAAAGGGTAACTCTGATGTTATTTAATGTTTACTTTAGTTGTATTGTTGTATATTTATGTTACTTACGTTGTATATTATAGGTATTTCCGGATCGTAAGATATAGTAAAACAAAGAAAAGTTCGCTGGCGCAAATGCTTTGTTGCAATGGGCAGACTCCGTAAGATTGTAGGTAATAAATCTTGATTAGATTATAATTTCTCGATATTTTATGAAAAAATCGTTTTGTATAAATATATCCCGTCCAAATTCATTATTTTCCAATAAGTACATCCGTGTCTTCTTTAGAGAAACAGTTTACAATTTCACGCGACATTTTACAATCTTACGGCGTTTGCTACTTTCCGGTTAAGTACCTACATATATTTCCTATATAAATCAAAGAAAAGTTGGCTGGTATAAACTGCGTTATTGCATTAAGCAGTTATTACACTACCCAATCTATCGGGCCCGATAACTAGGGCGAGACTAGTGTAATAAGAAATCGGGCGTAAGGTAAGGACCTTGCCATCGGGCGATCGGGTGGCTCCGATCTCCCTGCTCTGTCTATCACCTAGTGTAAGTAAGAGACAGGGAGGCAGGGCCCTGCCGCAGTGGCGGCAGTGGGTAGATTGGCACCTTGGGCGGATTTGTATTCAGATATTTTCGATTGATTATTTTAGGTACTAAAATATTCGATCAAATTATCAAAATTGATTTCCCTGTCTCGCGCGGTTTAAGCGCAACATGACTTTATTATTTTAGGGAATTAGAAATTATACTCCAAAAAAAAAAATGTGAAATTATAGTTGCGATGCATTTTAAACTAGGTATAATATTTGTATGCAAGTAGTCACAAGAGTAGGTAGTTGTTAATTTATGTCTTATGTTGGAAAGAAATTATAGGCACGTCAAAAAAGTCACTTTATTTTTTTTATAGACGCGAATTTGATATCTGTTTAATGAATTTGATAAAAAAAAGGAATGTACGCCTTCCTTGGACCTATACTACGCCTTCTTTGGATGTACGAGTGAGTTGTCGTTGTCACCTTGGTGCTAGGCACCCGGGCCGGACCAGCCTCCTCCGCCCCCACTTTACGCCGCCACTGCAGTTAGGGCACGATAGATTGTGTAGTGTAATAATCGGCACCCTGCCGCAGGGACAGGGCGCCCTAGTTATCGCCCGATAGATTGTGTAGTGTAATAACCGCTTTATATTTGTCCCGCGCCTTAGAGTATGAAACTCTTTAGGTACTACATAGGTACCTAGGTACATTTATCGGGTCCATATTGGCTCACCTAAAGTTCTTTAATTAGGAAGAACATTTTCGGATTTCCAATAGGCTAGATTCCATCATCCACAAATTGCAAAACTATTTAGTCCGTCAGTTAGAGTATTGAAAAATAATGGACACGTATCTTTTGTTTTCGGTGATACATTTTTCCCATGTCTACGGGAAAAAGAAAATTCACAAACGTCATTAAGTTTTAATGGTCCTATACTAAAATGAATTAAACTTTCTCTAAAATTAAAACAACTAATTTTGTTTACACAAGGCAATGTTTATTATCTTTAACTTAAATAAATACAATTAAACATATTGATAATATATTAACACTTAGGAGATCTACTCATAATTATAACTTGCTTACAAAATCCAATGCATAAACAAAACTATCTCTAATTTACATATAAAATAATCATAATTATCAATTTATCACGAAATTATTCTAATTTATAAATGACCAGTCATTATAATATTATGCATTTATGTGATGTTGTGTAAGTACATAATTCCTAATAAGTCGAGTTGTATTTTAATTTATTATTATCACGATCTACATGATAACAATACTTATTATCATATTGCAACAATTAATTTTAAGTATTGTGTCAAGATTAGCAATTAGTATGTCTTTATAAAGTCGAAGTATGTCATGATTTTAAAGTCATAATTTCTTTAATACAATAAGTTATAAAAATATAGTCTAAAATCATTGAATTACATGTCAACATTTATTCAAATACTCTGTCTTCATTAAAATGAAAAAAATTAAAATGTTTACAAAACTATAACGGCTCATACAATATTATTTGTTTACAACACAAGTTTGGTCATAAAATAATTGTTATGTAGGGAAACCCACATAGATTATTATGCAGGAGTAAGACTTGAGAGGATCTTCTTTCCGAGGATACCGGAAGCCGTGTTCAGGATGATCATAGCAAGCTGAGTCTTGTCTCCAGGCTGGGTGAGGAACATGGCCGCTCTCTGGTAGTCATCCAAACCCATGCCAGCTAGGTAGTCATAGACAATGTCAAACAGCTCTGACAGTTTGTTCTTTATGTCCTCCCAGATACTCCTCATGGAAACAGCTGGAACAAAAACACAAATGGTTTAGAATTTTTGGAGGGTAGTGGGTAGTTGCAAAAATGTGGGAAATAACTTTTGTAATGAAAATACTTTTAAAATTGGTTTTATTTCTTATTGTGTCGACATTTGCTTTTTTATTATTATTATTGTGATTTACATTAATTTAATTGAGATTATTATTAAAAATTAAATAAATAATTATCATTTATTTATTTAACTTTTTTATCAATTTTATTAAATAATAAAAAGTTATCTTCTTTTTGTTTACATAACTATTTTTCTTTTTTTGTGTTACACATTCAGGCATAATGTAAATTGTTATTGAATAAATGAAATGAAAATGAAATCGGGAATATTATCAGCAATGATTTGTAATACGGATTTGATGCTCCAATGCTTAGAAGGGTAAGCTGAATTATTCGTAATTATTTATGCAACTGACTACATGCAGTACATGCTACACTACACTCAGACCTAGAAACCACTTATAGACTGTAATTAATTTTTCAGGTGGATAACATAACATAGGCCATATGTAATAAATTTAAAGCCAGTTAAATATATTATACACACTCATGATCAATAAATTTTCATACACAAGAAAAAAAAATCTACCCTACAAGTGTTGAAATGTGCGTGTGTTAATAATAGCCTTGATTATATTATGGATGATAGCAAGGTATTGTACTCACCAACAATGCCAAGCCCGCACGCTCCACCGACGGCACCTCCGACTGCGGCCCCAATTTTCCCGCCATAATGACGTCCGATGAGGCCTCCAGCTATTGCCAGCCCCGTAGTCACCAGCAAGGCTCCTTTGGTCCTCTCATCGCTCATAATCACACGGAAGTCAAATAAGTCGCTTATAGTCAGGATCACATTCTCGATAGACGCAGGATCGAATGGCAAGGCGGCACTTCCGGCAGTCCTGCAGGATCCTCCGCGGGTGCACACTTGCTCATATTCGTCCGAACCAGAATCGTAATCAGACATTTTTATAATTTAGGCACGCACGACAACACAATAAAACTTGAGACTTGATAGTATGAAGCGATTGAAGTACTGACTGATTAAATAGCTACCGAGCAAGGGCTTTTTTTATTGTATAGCGACGACTCGCGTTGATGCCCGATGTTGAACAAACAAGTTGATATTTTATTTTGTCATTGCCACCACTCAACAAAACTGTCGGTATGTGAGGAATTTTCCAACCATAGGCAAGAGTGGGTGATATTCTCGTTAGCATTGCGAGTGGTTGGTTTGGGACTTCAAAAGAGTCATCATGTGTATGCCGTGCCGTGAGTGCGTGGGGCATCGATCTATTTATTTATTTATTTATTAAACATACTTTAGATATGTGAGACTATTGAAATTAGTCTGTGAATATTAGTTTTTGAACGAAAAAAGAAGAAGACTTCTTTTTCGTCTGAGAAATGGAGAATAGAGGCTAGAAGGACTATCTCTGTGTAAGAAAAGTGTCCGTCAATTTCGACGGACACTTTTCCCAGACAGAGATAATTGGTGTTAAAATTAGGCAGCGCTACAATCGCACCAGAATAAATTTTAAAAACAGCGTCAAAAGTGATTAGAGTAGGATAGAAAAATATACAAGGAAAGAACAACTTCCACTGAGTTCGTTGTGATGCGTCGCCGTCGTAACGAGATAATAACGAAGCAGCAGTTAAATAATACATCATTATTTTTTTAGTATTATTTTCAGTAAATATTGAAAAAAAAAACATTGTAAAGATGAGAAAATGGTATGTTCAAAATAAAGAGAACAAAAGTTCTAAAATTCGGCTCACTTTAGCCCGTCTACCTGCAGCTACGCTAGCGCCATTCTGGAAGGTTTTTGAATTGTTACTATTAGCAGCAGCTGAGCAGTTTTTCAACTTGTCACCCTATATATAGTAGTAGATAGTTCTCCTCGTCTCTATAATCCATGGACACACACGTCGTCATGGTCATGAAGGTATAGATAAATATATATTTATCTATACATTTATCTATACCTTCATATATATAATTAGTAGGATTATTTATCTATACCTTCATGGTCATGGTAGTGTGAAGTTGTGACAGTTGTCCATTTTGTCAAACAAACATGTCAATGTCAAATTGGCTGTCTGTCAACCTGTCATTTATTGGCAATAATTTCTGTTGGAAAATCGCGGACTCACGCGGTATTATGATTGTTATGTTTTATTTTGTAAATAAAGCATCAGTCAAACTAGTCAAAGAGTAGCATCAATTAAGATAAAACAACGATGCAAAGGGTGAACGCGCGGCTATCTCAGCGTATAGCTCAAGAAGCCCAGCTTCTTGCTGAAGAGAAATGGATAATAGAAGCGTTGAGAAAACTAAAACAGCAAAGAAATAGTTTGCAGGTTAGTTTACGAACTTATGTCCGATTTGCGAAGATTTTTGCCTTTCCAGTATTTACGGACCCTTGCTAAGGGAGCAAAAAGACTACTATAGTATACTGGCTAGGGAGCTTAAGCCTGCTCCAAAAGACCCAGATTTCTTTGGTAGTCTAACCTAACCTAACGAAGAGGAATTTTCGAAAAGTAATCCGAGTAGGCTTGTTATGAAAAATAAAATAATATGTTGTGGATCCGCTCCTGATTTTTAGCGGTCTAATATTTACCCATATAAACTACAGGGGTATACATATTTTGTAGCGCTATAAAGCAGGCTATAGCAACATATTGCTTGCCCAATCTACTAAATGGGTAACTTAATGCCAAAGAAAACTATTATACTCTGATTTTCTTCAGCATTTATTGTAAAATTACTTGTACCTTACTTGAAACTAGTATTTTAACATACACTTAAAGCCCATTTAAATTTCAGATTGAAAGACTACACTTAGAGAGTCTCCGTAAAAACGTAGACAATAACAAATTAAAAGATAAAATAACTGCAGCTCAACCTTGTACTGAAGAAGTTGTTAAAGCACCATCAGCACCATCTACAGAGGAGCCAATACAAGCTGCTCTGCCTGAACAGCCTGCAATTGTAACAACCTTGTCACAGTTTGATGTGGCAGTGGCGGGCATTGATGATGAGATGTGCAACAACGAAAAACTCGATCTGTCTGTGACTGACTCTGTATTTAGTAAGTGTGTTATTTTGTCTGATCCTTATGTCATTTTTATTCGAACTTTACGTACATAAGTGGTACATGAGCAGACTTAATGCAACAAGGCATTTTCTACCAGTCAAATTGGTTAAAAAGACTTTACTGTGGTTAACTGGTGGGTTTGGTGTTTGTCGGTTCCTCCCTACTGTCCTTTTCCTCATCTGCTTTGTACAACAAATTTTAATGATAAGAATTTCATATGTATATTAACATGATTCTAAAGCCGTAAAGGGTCTTATTTGTATTCACATTTGGGTATTTGTGATCAATACAGTATAGTCTCACTAATCTGGTCCTTCAGTACATCCAGCTTTCCGGCACCCTTTGCCTCTGTCACACATATATTGAATTGGTAAAATGCGTAAATCATTTATATAATAATCTTTTTAATAAGGTTTTTTCTTATGATCCAGTAATACAAACTTCCTATTTATGCTTTGTGAGAAGTCTCCATATGTAAAGGAGAGTCACCCATTCTCATACCAACCTCGCAAAGTGCTGCTTTGTCTTGAACATTAAGCCCTGTTAATATTTATCCATGAGCACCTGCACTTCAAACCAAACTAACAGACATGATAAATTCCAGCCAATCAGCGGTTAAATTCATTAGACATGGAAGAGGATGAAGAAGACCTGGACAATGGCTTAGAAGATGAAGAGTATATGGAGAATGCTCTCTTAGAGATGAACTTGCTGATGAATGCCAGCTCTAACTGAGAGAATATGTGGTAGAGGATAACAGGTACACTTCCTTGACTTATATTTGTAGTTTTAAATTAGATATAGCCTGAGGCTGCCTCGAGGCAGCGGAGCGGAGCGAACTTTGCAAACGAAGATGCGCGTTGCCGAGCGTTTTCAAATTTTGATAGATTAATAGAGATGAATTTAGAAAAGTTGAAAAACGGGACGCTTCGCGACGCCTCGACTCACCTGCGTGAACACACCCACAAACAAGCGGAACGCTGGTGGGCCTTGGCACCAGGCTGCAGGCAGTCCAAGGAAGCCATGCCAAACCTGGACCGAAAACTAACCAGGCGCCTTCTGCGACTGGATAGGCGGAGCCTGCGAATGGTGACGGGGACCATCACCGGTCACTGCTCATTAAATAAACACTTGCACACGATAGGCATAACGGACAGCCCTCTATGCAGAGCATGCATGGAGGGGGAAGAAACGGTACCGCACGTACTCCTTGATTGTGAGGGCGTCGCCGAAATACGGAAGCAAACTATAGGGTCACCAAACTTGCTCACAGATATCCTGAACACGCCGAGAAAACTTAATCTGTTTCTGGAGGGAGGTTGGATGGTTGGAGTGACGGCCGCCATGGCTCACGTACAATGGTCCAACGTCAGGACTAAGTGCGGAAACCAAAACCCCCTAATAGAATAGAATAGACGCCTCGACTCTGCGCCAGTGTGGATTGAGCCTATAACATCGTTTTAGCGATAAGACATTGTTACACCCTTAGGATTCTGTATTCAAAGGGTGACCAACGGAAACCTATTCGGCTGCGATCCGTCCGATCTCAAGTACCCCGTAACAGGTAGACAGGAAATTTTCGGTGTGTATTTATAAAGCTGCTATAACAACAAATTATTTTAAAAATTAAAGGAGGCTCTCAAACAATAAACGTGTTTTTTTTTTCGGTTAATGGTAGGAAACCCTTCGTGAGTCCGACTCGCACTTGGCCAGTTTGAAGCCCTTATTGTTAGTAATTTTTTTTTTATGGTGTTACAATAGAGTATCTTTCCATCATCCCTAAATTGCAAAACTATTTAGTCCGTCAGTTAGAGTATTGAAAAATAATGGACATGTATTTTTTGTTTTTGTAAATCAATGAATATTCACAAAGATAAAACGCATCAAAACTCGGGAGTGGGGGCTCGTGACGTCACGACTCATTAAAATTATGCGAAGGTGTGACGTATTGAGAATTTTATAAGCGTCGTAACTTCGTCAATTTTGGTTCCCGTAACAAAATAAAAAACACGGGTCAAATATTTTTTGATAATCTAACTGACGGACTAATTAGATTTTTTCAGGACACATGCCTATTGTTTTGCCTGCCGGAGTCGGGGATTATTCGAAAGAGATACCGTGGCTCCGGAACACAAAGGGCAATGAAGGAACATGGATGGGTTTTAGTCAGAAGTCTGACACTCCCTCCCGCTCCGCCCAGAACGGGAGGAGTCATAGGATGATTTCCCATCCCTAAAAAAAAATCCTATTGTTTTACTACATAATATCTATTTTTATTTGTTACAGAAATTTCAAGAAACTATCGAAATAGTAGTTTGCGGATAATAAAGCAATTCTTGCAATGATATTCACTGCAGTATGGAGGAAAGTAAAGAAAGACTGTTGTAATTTAAGTTCTTTTTGTTAAGTTTTAAAAATAATAGGTGTAATAGTACAAATAAATAAGATTAAAATATTGGATAAAGTGTGTAATTGCTTCTTTTTACGTTTTTACGGGACAACTTCATCAAGGTTGCGGAATTTGTTCGAAAGAGTCACCGCGTCCGTAGAACGCATAGGGCATTCGGTGGAACACGGATCGGTTGTAGTCAGTAGGAATCTGACCTCTATATAGGGAAAACCTAAACCTCTACGTCCTACCTTATCGAGTTACCGGAAAGAAATTTGTAGAATTAGATTATGAAATATGCAGATCCTAATTTTTTTTTCCTTTATTATCTATTAAACAAAAGAGTACAGGATTATTCATATTACATAGCAACCAAAAACCACTAAGGTTTAAACTTGTGCTATTCTGAGTCTATGTACCTATACAACCTGTAACAGAATAAACGCACTACCTCTTAAGGGGTCATTGAACTCATCATTATGAGCAACTTTTACTATGGGACCAACCCAGAAAACACGAAAAAAAAATCAGCTGTTCAGTACATTTTGTCGAGTTATGCATACGAAAATGTATGGGGCAGTCGATTTTTTTTTTCGCGATTTCGGGTTTGGTCCCATAGTAAAAGTTGTTCATAATAATGAGTTCAATGACCAAAAGAGGTATTGCGTTTATTCTGTAACACGTATAATTTTTTTAATAAAAAAAAGACGCCAAAAACAAAATGCATACTGTCATTACAACAATAAAGTTACATAGACCACAACAATACAATAAAGAGAGTACCTACAACACAAAACAGATACAATTAAGTTGGTCTCCCGAGGCGCAACCTGGATTTATTCAAGGTTCCTTTTTGACGAAGCTTATCTGTTGGAAAGTCCTACCTACCAGTTTCTATCCCTACTTCTTCCCAACAGATCCGTTCCCAGCTGATCCGTTAGCGGATTCCAAGGGCAGACCAAATTTAGGAGACAGTTGAGAGGTCCATTTTGTCTCATTGAGTCACCGAATGAAATTACCTTCTTAAATGAAAGGCCAGACTAAAGTTTTCACACATGCAGCTTGGTGTTTAATTGTGTATGAACAATTTTCTCAAGACTTCGACTAAAGGAAAAGGTGTGTCACCGGAAACCTACTAATAGGAAATATGCACGCAATTTAATTTTTGCAACATAAAATACTTATTAGCTCTAGTACATAATCATACTTTCATCAGCGATGAAGTTATAAACCTTCAAGGAGTATAATTACAAAGAGAAGTCCGAAATCGACTTTGACGTCAAAGTCCATGACGCCTATAATTTATAATATCCTTGGACATTTCACACAACGCCATATTAGTCCCAAGCTAAGCAACTTAATGCTTGTGTTATGGTAACGAGATTGCTGATAAACTACTTACATACATTTTTTTTTTGTAAATACATACATATTATAGATAGATAACACCCAGACTCGGAACAAATACATGTAGGCCGTACAAATATTTGTTCCGTGCGGGAATCGAACCCGCGACATGCTGCGCAGCAGTCAATCGCTCAACCACTGCGCCAACCGTGTCGTCAAATGCCTATGCAGCTGCCATACATATAAAACAGCGTTTTCGTGAGAGGGACAGATAAATTTGTTTAAAATAATAATAACTCGTTTGTTTTCAGAGAAATTTTGATTCCATTTTCGCTGTTTAGACGGTATTTTTTTTTTCGTGCATATACCCTATTGCCTACTTCTTCTACAAATTACTTGTTTCCGGTAACATGATTAAGTAGGACTGAGCGGCCGGCTCTATACACGGTGTATCTGACATCGACGCACAAACGATTTCCATGGGTCCAGGGCATGATTCTGGACACCCCAGAGTTGGAATTTTTCATCGGCTTTTTTCTCATTTTTCCAGTTTTTTCAAGAGTTTTTTTTACTTTAGACTACTCATAATCGTTATTCTGACCTAACGCAATGAGATTTTTAATAAAAAAATAATTAATTAACTAGTTTCACTAAAAAGAGCAATGTAAATAAAACCACAAATAGGTATCAGCTCAGCTGTGCTAAAGTACAAACGAAAGGTCAACGCAATGCATAGTAGCTGCCCACACACTAACAAGTATGCATGTGTGTCACGCGTGTATGATTTGTTAAAAGCATGCCGCCTAAGACTGCATTCCAAAGAAAATGAAACGTATCACAGCAAAACGAAGTAGCCGATTTCCAACATTAACGTAATAGATTAAGGTTGAAAATCGGTTACTTTGTTTTGTGTCGATAAAACCCATTTTCATATTGCGGCGGCAACACGTAGCGCGCGCTCTTTGACCTTTACCGACGAAACCGACGGACGACGCCAGAGACGTATTTGGGTGCAACCGGTAAAACGCTTTTTAATAAGCGTTTATGTGGAGTCACGATGATATCCGACCGAGAAAATAATCTTTTTTTTTTCTTACTATTAATAATTGCGTAAAACCATAATAATGCTTTGTTTTCTGTTTCCTTCTTCTTATGTTCTGATAAAATGTTTGTACATAAATTGTTAAATAAATAAATAAGTTAAAATAAGTAATGTTATGCTTATTACAATTGGATCTTGCTATACCCATTGTACGCTTTGATACAATTAATGTGACAGAATTTTAAATACGGCATCAACACGGGTGTTGAAACTTAATCATGACGATTGATGACCTTAATTTGTTTCTGTTTGGTTTTAAAAAAAAGTTCAGTTTTACAATACCAAAATTATTCGATAAAAAAACATTAATAAATTAAAAGCAAAAAAATGAATTTTCATACTATTATCATCGCAAGCCCGGCCCTGGCACTGTAGGTCCAATGTAGGTATCTGTCGGCGACCTCAAAGGATAGATCGAAAGAACATTTTTAATGAAATAATGATGGATTTTTGTCAGTTCCTTGTTGACGCTGATCGCGAACGAGTGCATTTTTTTTTGCAAAAATCGGTTTTCGAAACGTTAGAGAAGACAAATTTTGGTTTCTTTCTGTGAACTTGCGTGTTTTTGTGTGTCTTTGTGTTTCATTGAAAAATGTCGGGTAAACTTTAGTTACCGGTAGCACGAAATGGGGGTTGAGAGGGGAAGGGGGGGAGGGGGGGGGGCCTCAATCCCCCCCGGTACCACTCCCATGAAAAGGAAATGCACCATTCTTGAGAAAAACGAATTATTGTAACCTAACCTCAAAACACTTTTTGTCAACAAAGTCGCTTCTGGAACGTCTCCGGCGCTGCGGGAAGTGCAGCCCCTTCGCCCTTGCGTAACAAAGGATAGGCACCCATGCTCACCTCCGCAGCTTCGGCTTGTTGGTCGCCTCCGGCGACCAGCCTCAGCCGCTCCGGCTCGCACGGGCGCCTATACTTTGTTACAGCGGGCGGGGGCTGCTCTCCCTCCGCGCCTCCGGATTTTATAAACACTCTAGGGGTAGCAGCCAAAAGACTAGGTGGAGTCGGGGTGCCCTGATTCGGTATTGGGACAGATTCGACCTTTTTTAACCATTAAGAACTGCATACAAATGACAAAAACGAAAACAACACACACACATTAACACAGACACATACAGTCTGATACAGTAATGACAGTGTCACTGTCATTTGTTGATGCAAAATTGACGTAAAGTTGCGTTTTTATTTTTTATTTTTACGTTCCTTTTCACCGATTTTCTACGACATTTTATACCACAGACAATATACTGGTACAGTTTTGGTTGTCAATCGCCCAAAATTACGTTTCGTTTTTCATTTTTGTCAGATTTGAGGTTAAAACTATTTTTTGTAATTTCTCGAAAAATATCCATTTCCTTTTAATAAGAGTGATACCGTTATAATCAGGGACCCAAACCGAACCACCTTTGACCCCTCTTGGTGCTCACTTCGTGCTACCGGTAACTAAAGTCCACCCAAAATGTCATCTGGACTTAATGAGAACTTCAGTGCCCAAGAATACGGTAACATGCTGATGATGTGACGCTGCCTTAGGTACCGAATCATTCGGGAATCGGTGGATTGGGAGATTCGGCCGAGAGCCATGGCCAGCTCGCTCACCAGACTTGACCCCATTAGGTTTTTTTCTTTGGGGTTATGTCAAGGACAAGGTGTTTGTGTCAGCAGAGTGCGATTCCGCAGCCGAGAAGCGGAATTGCATAGTGAATGTGTTTGCGTCGCTGTGTGAGGAGTGTGCTCAGGCCTCAGCGTCAGGACCCAACGTTTCTGCCCCGTGTCCACGCTGAAACTCTGCGCCGCGCTCAGTGCTGGCGCCGGCCACTTCGATTCTTCGAACCCTATCTGATTAGGGGTGAGCGAGCCTAAGGTGAGTTCTAGGTAGTTACTCGTTAATACCTACTGCAAGCTTCTTTTTAGGATTCCGTACCCGAAGAGTAGGTAACCAATGGAACCTTATTACTAAGCCTCTGCTGTTCGGCCGCCGCGGCCGGTCCGTCTGTCTGTTAGTGGGCTGTATCTCAGGCATGGTATTTCTAACAAATAAAAAATAAAATTTACAGAGAGCTCCATTGGAAAGCTCGCATACAAGAAACGTGTTTTTTGTTTATGGTTATGGTACGGAACCCTTTGTGTGAGAGTCTAACTCGCACATCGCCGGCTTTGTTATCAATCCTTATCGGAGTCGTGTTCGTGATTATAAGAGACTAAGCAAGTCTCCTTAACTTCTGCATAATCATGTTAGTAGGTAGGTATTTTTGAGTGATTAAAATTATTTTATGTGATATTATTGCCGTCGGCGAAGGGTGATATTCGTAGGTATTTGGGTACATTCAAACTCAAAGAGAGTTAGGTAGTTCATTAGCTAGCTGCGTTACCGGATCTCGATGTACTTACAAGCTTATTTTTTGTAATCAATCTTTATCGGAGTCGTGATTTTAAAAGACTAAGCTTATGGCTCCTTCTTTTCTCTTAAGCTCTTCAAAAACAAGTTCTTAAGCATGTTTAAGAAGGATGTAATGCAGTGTTCCATTCAAGGTGACCTTGCTAGTTGCCATCCATTTAGACGATACCTAGATGCAATCCAAATTCAAACACATTTCGCTGATAGAAACATAGCTCAAGGTCAGCTTTTTTCTCTAACATTCTGCATAAACATGTTCCTACCTACCATACATAAATAAATAAATAAATAAATAAATACGCGCGCGGTCCGGCGCGGCGCGTCGCCGCGGCGGCGTCGCAGACCATGTACGTTTGTGTGCAAGACGTGAAGTAGGTATGTATTGCGTGCAACGCTCTCACGCGTTTGTATCGCGTTGTTCACAATACATTGCGCGCTCGAAAATGACAATTTCTGTAACCGTTCATTAGCGAGATTAATGACTTCCACAATTTGGTTAGTGGCATGAGATGTAGCCTTTTCCCGAAGTTTGCGTTACGATGTCAAATACGCCCTGTATAAACAGTCTTGTCTAATTCTCATAAATGTCCTCGCATCCGCTTGTCTTTAGGTAGGAGTGTTGGACTCCGGACTTGCCAGTTGACATTTTGTTGCTTTGATTCGCGTTCGAGTTAGGGACTACTTAAACTTATTCAGCTCCATTCACGTTTCGCTGAACGATTTTGGTCACACTTATACAGTTCTGCTTCTATCAGCCGCGTACAGCGTCGTAAGAACGAGAACCCGGCAGCGGCAGAACAGCGCTGAACTCAGTCTATAGCACTCGGATGATAACACATTTGTCCTCATTATATTATAGGTACTTGTTTCCCCGCGAAATCCGTATAGCTATGCGGAAAGCTGAACGGATGTGTACGCGTCTCCATACAAAATCGTCATTTTCTATGGGCATAAGCTGAATAGAGCTGAATAAGTGTGAGTAGCCCCTTAGTCCGACTGCGCGCGCATCCATCGGAGCTACCTGATCGTCGATTGGGTCAATTTGCTATGTACGCTACGCTTCGACAATGACTAAGTACTAATACCTAATGAAAAATCATTAAAACATATGCCAATGTTGATTGCTTAGTGTAAAGAAATTGATGCAATACTTACAATACATACATTACGATTATTTTTTCTTTGCCCATGCGAAGTACATCGCAATCGATTGAGCCGGATGTCAATTTGACAAGAAACATAGAACAGCGTATGCGCGGGTACGTCGCGTATGCAGTCTCGTCTACGTTCGATGCATACTTGTGTCCCGCTTACTCAATGTTATACGACTGTTGATACGAAAAGTGTTATTGTTTTAAATTATTTATTTTGGTTTTTCTTACTGTTTCATTTGTGTTTTGTGTTTTTGTGGTGTATATGTTTGTTGTGTTACTTTGTGACGTTATTATTGTTACTGGTTGTGTTTCTTACTTGATAAAACAAAACGTAGAAATCAGAAAAATAGTCTACGAACGTAACACATTTTTTACGCGATGGGACCTGCGCGGTCGTCACTAAAAGCTAACTTCGGAGCGGCAAAGAAAAAATAATCGTACTGTACTTAGAAATTTATTATAATATTAAGTGGAGAAATAAAAACAAAACATTTATATTAACAAAGAATTTAATAAAGTTTGTCTTACATTTACGTTTACATACAATAAACCATTAATGTATGCTATATACAAATGTTCATACAACAGTTTAACAAAATATGTTTTCGAGACCAAATCGTGTCTAAGGAAACCTCATTGCAAATGGCACATTCGTCCAGAAATGGAAAGTTGTATAATTTAGGCACTGCTATTCGATATTTTTGATAAAATAATGAAATTAGATGTTTGATCACAGCTGTGTGTTTCAAATCCTTAGCCTTCGTTCTAGTTTGGTTATGTGCGCATTATGCTGTTTGTATATTTACTATACTATACTGTATAATTTTTAGTTTTATAAGTTGTTATAATTACGAGTTTGCTTCAAACCCCTATGGCTGAATTACACTTTCATTTTCTAGTATGGTATATTCTGTTAATATAATAAAACACCGTGAAAACTAAGGGTCCATGTGGCGATGTGCAGCGCAGAGCTTTTTTACAGTCAAACTATTATCGACATTGTTCTCATTGAAATAATATCTAAATTACCGTCAAACTGAGTGAATAGGTACGAGGTGAATCGAAACAAAACTTTCACAGGTATTTTCACTGAAATATCATATTATTTGTTTTCAAAGAACGTAAAGTTTTTTTAAAATAAAATTGAGACCACAAATGCTGCCAGTAATATTAAAATAACATGAAAATCCGTTTCAAAGTTTTGTTTCGATTTACCCCTGCATTTCTATTCACCCCGTTTATAGGTAACACAAACAATTCGAGAAGAGCATCGAAGCGACAGCGTGTGTGCTAGCCCTTAGGTTCCATATTATGTGCGCCGGCTCTCAGGTGGAGCTGGAACTAACGGTCTATTCTGTCGATATGTCACCGTGTACGTTTAGGTGGAGTGAACGACAAGTGAGCTATCATTCCATCTTCTATGCATGGTTTGATAGCAAACAAATCTTTCACTTCGACATGTGAGAATCGCACTACTGAACAGTTATTCTAACTTTGATTGGTAGGATTGACATCTCACTTTACGTTCAACAACTTCACCTAAGTTTTCACGATCTTTAGTTCGATTCTGTAATCATGTCGAAGTGAAGCTCACTTCGTGAACACTTCAACCAAGTCTTCACCTCGGCATGTTTACACAATCGACCGGCTGGTAACCTTAGTAGGGTTTTGGTCTAAAGTGTAAAAGTAAATTCATTACAAGTTCGGTGAATTTTAAAAGTCAGCATGTTAAAATAGGAGTTATTCTAGTGGCATAATGCGTACATCGCCTGAGCGTTTCATACTGGCAAGTTAGCTGCGCAATCAGTCAAAGATAAATAAAAGAAAACGTCTCGAGGAGCAATGATGTAGTCAGAAAATAAAAGATATATATCTAGGGTGGAAGGTATATATCTAGGGAGCCTCCGCAAGTCGACTTGATGATAAATCCACGACTATGCTTTAATACTTAAGACTGCATAAATTAAAAGAAAATGGTAAGTATAAAACTCTGTCAAAAAGATAAAATAATCTGTTTCCTAAATGCACAACTAAATTACCAGTAAATACAAATTTATACAAGCGGCCATGTGCAATACAATAAAGAAATACATCTACAGGTTTCAATCATTTTCAGTCTTCCATTCATAAACATTAATTGTTCACTCACGAATATCATTCACTCAAGAGCGGCTAAGAGTGACATCAGTCAATGTCATTATTGACATTTACAGTAAGACTAAATCCCAGGCAATATTCTTGCTGACTGTACAATGTACTTTAGCCGCGAAAATATATCGCAGTTATCTTTCAAAGTAACTTTTAATGTATCAGAAAATAAAAATTACAATTTCGTTTTTACAAGATAGAAAGTTGAATGATAAAACATAACCTACTTTAGGATCGCAGTCGGGTAAAATAAAGTTGTAAGTACAAAAGTATTCAAAGCTTTAACAAACTAAAAGAATCAAAGTTGGTTTAAAAAGTAACTGCGACATTAAAAATAAAAGAAAACTAAAAATACTACAATAAATTAATGAAATATTAATCCTATGTAATCGCAACATGGAAAGCTATTTGTACAAGGCATAGTTTATACATCAATCATATTATTACATCTATAAGCTTGCTGGTTTTTCTCAAAAACCATTTTAAAGTCATATTTTTTTAATCAAACCTTCATTGTTTACAGAAAGCTGGTAGACAGGAAACGACATACATGCAGATTTAATATAATTACATATTCAATCGATACAATACTGGGTCGTCAATATGACAGATCGATGTTAAGAAAGACACAGGTATAAGTGACGGACAAAACGCTTGACCACGCCAAGCAACTTTATTTTAAACTCGATATGTCATATTTAAATGTATTGTACATTCAGTTCATCCTAAAAGATTCTTGGGCAAGAATCCTCTGAAATCTAGTATATCACCCCAACTTAGTTGGAGTATCCAGACAACCAAGTTCCGTTTGAATTAAGACTATGTAGTATGTACTATTCATAGATAAATTCTAATGCTACTGTATCAAATTTCATCCAGCCGTTCCGACGTAATTGAGTTACAAACATGACCAACTTTTGCTTCATCAGTAATTTAAGCCATCACTTGCAGTGGATTCTCAACACAACTCGTTTTCCATAAATACGACTGTCCATGTCTTTTACATAATAATAATAAACATACAAATACGGCAGATGTCTTTTACCAATTCTAATTCGACATCTAATAGCTAAAAAGTGGATTATACAATATATAAATATTATAATAACCATACTATTCGTGTTTTATCACTTTAAAGATCACTGCAGCGACGCACTAAGAAATTTTCCAGCCACTGTGGAGCACAGACGTGCCTGGGACAGTCACGCACAGATGTCCCGGTAGTCACGCACAGATGTCCCGGTGGTCACGCACAGATGTCCCGGTAATCACGCATAGATGTCCCGGTAATCTAGCACAGATGTCCCGGTAGTCACGCACAGATGTCTCGGTAATCACGCACAGATGTCCCGGTAATCAGGCACAGATGTCTCGGTAATCACGCACAGTCCCGGTACAGTCAAGCACAGAAATATTGGGTAATGTCCGAGTACTTCCGCTTGTGCAGTGGCGGCGCGCATCACGAGCCGCAGGACGTGTAGAACAGGATGTAGGCGGCGCTCGACTTCACTTCCGACGACGAGATCTCTGTGACCACGTGGTCGTCGTACTTGTACCATCTGGGGAGGGGTAGGTTGCTACAATCAACACATTTTAAGGAAAAAGCCTGTAAGGAAGAAGGTTATAATTAAAGGGTCCAAGGGCTCACTTTCTTCGATGCCCATTTGTCTGTTGAACGTTATGGGTATTTTCATGGTTTCGCTGATGTTCGTTTATAACGAAATTGAGGTCGAAATTATTGAATTCTTTGCCACGGTTAAGGAAAGAAAACTACAGAACCCTACACTGTGTGTGGCCCGAAACGCCATTTTTTTTGGACCCTGTCACTAAAAACAACTAGGTTATAAAAATTGATTTTAATTGCGAAGAGTTTTAAGTTTATAGATGGCGCAGCTATACCATTCGTTCATTCTGTGAAGAACTCGTTGAAACCGATATTTGGCAAAAATTTCAATGATGAACAATAACTGACAAATATAATCTTTACTTATTTTGTTTTAAATAATGGCATCATTATTTAAAACAAAATAAGTAAAGATTATATCATCTTAGCAACAATGTAATCAGTCAAATACTTCATACGCATAACCTTCTTTTCGTTACCAGAAAAAAAAAAAAAATGAAAAATTCTACTCACTTCCCATAAACACTGCTCTTACAATAGGCCGTGTAATGCCCTCCCTCCATGGACCCGTAGTGGTTGGACACCGCATACAGATTGTACGAATGGCTGCTGGGGCACTGCGCGAACTGCCTCATGTCCAGGTCTTCGAGAGGAAAATCAATGTAGGTCTGTTTCTTCCTGTAGGCGTTGCACATGTACTCCTTGGGGTCGACGTAGAACCGCTTGAAGTGGATGACCAGCACGGGCGGCAGCCTGGAGATGTCCAGCTTCTTGACGGCGTCGCGCTTGTCCTTGCAGTTGGGGCAGTTCCAGCCGGGGATTGTCTCGCCGTTGAGGTACAGTTTTAGGCAGTCCTGTTGAGATGTTGTTTATTTATTTGTACTGAATAAACAGGGTTATTTGTAAAACACCGGCAACTCTCGCGACTATGTTATTAACATCATAATCAACGACTTTTGTTCTATGACTTTTAAAAAATCATCATATTTTAGTTCATCAGAATTTCATACAAAAATATTTAAATTGAACGCTCTAAATGTTTCGAAGTCTTTGCGAAGCAAAAGAAAAAGAAGGAGCTTTCTTTTGCTTCGCATAGACTTAAAAGTCGTAGAACAAAAGTTGTTGATTGTGATGTAGTCCTGAGAGGTTGTCGGTGTTTTACAAATAACCCTGTATACCGCGTGTATCTGACATCGACGCACAAACGATTTCCATGGGTCCGGGGCATGATTCTGGACACCCTAGACTTAGAATTTTTCGTCGGCTTTTTTCTCATTTTTTTATTTTTTTCAAGGGTTTTTTTACTTTAGACTGCTCATAATCGTTATTCTGACCTAACCTGTCCGCGCATCACATATGCGCGTCATGGACGACCGCGGGGACTGCACGGGGTCGGGGTGCTGAACCCGGGACACGGCGACCGCGGCGCGCTCGCCACCACACTCAGCTCCTAGACGCGCTCCGCTACGGGCATTTCCTTGTCTTTTCTGAATACACCTATTTTAATACAGTCCACTCTTTCTATTTATTCCGACTGAGCCCAATCATATTGGTCCTTCGAGCCGGATTCAATATGATTGGGCTCAGTCGGAATAAATAGAAAGAGTGGACTGTATTAAAATAGGTGTATTCAGAAAAGACAAGGAAATGCCCGTAGCGGAGCGCGTCTAGGAGCTGAGTGTGGTGGCGAGCGCGCCGCGGTCGCCGTGTCCCGGGTTCGGCACCCCGACCCCGTGCAGTCCCCGCGGTCGTCCATGACGCGCATATGTGATGCGCGGACATATTCCCCGGGTTGAAGGGAAGTCTTCAATCTTCGACTGGAAGGGGGCAGATGCAGTTGAAAGCGCGACGAATGGTGCCCCGCTTCGTCTTCAGTTCGGCCACTCTCGTGACCCCGTCTACGCCAGGATAGGTCTTCGTGACCCGGCCCAGGGACCAGAGCAGAGGTGGCGCTGTTTTGTCCTTTATCAGGACTAAAGACCCCGGCTTCACTTCACCTCTGGAATCAAACCACTTGGTTTTGGCCTGCAGCAGAGAAGTGTACTCATTATGAAACCGTCGCCAAAAATGCTGTCTGATGAGCTGGATCCTCTTCCAACGATCCAGTCGCGTGATGTTGGCTTCAGTCACCTGAGGGTATATCACTGATAAGAATGGCCGTCCAATTAGGAAGTGAAAAGGAGTGAGTGCCGTAAAATCGTTAGGGTCAGAAGAAAGAGGAGTAAGAGGGCGTGAGTTAAGCACCGCCTCTTTGTTTGCTCGGCAGTGAAAGCCGTACATTTGGAGCTCGTCACCGACCTCACCACTGAGGCTTATATGGCTGCTCTAAATCGTTTCGTGGCGCGTCGTGGCAAGCCTCGAAGCATTACGTCCGATAACGGGACTAATTTCGTAGGCGCATCAAATGAGATGTGTAGGTTTTTGCAATCATCAAATGTTGCATCTGAAATGGCACAACAAGGTATTGAATTTATTTTCACGCCTGCATACAGCCCTCATTTCAATTCACTGGCTGAAGCTGCTGTAAAATCTTGTAAGCATCATTTAAAACGACTACTGCGTCTTACCCATTTCACCTTCGAAGAGATGGCTACCTGTCTCACTCACATAGAGGCGGTGCTTAACTCACGCCCTCTTACTCCTCTTTCTTCTGACCCTAACGATTTTACGGCACTCACTCCTTTTCACTTCCTAATTGGACGGCCATTCTTATCAGTGATATACCCTCAGGTGACTGAAGCCAACATCACGCGACTGGATCGTTGGAAGAGGATCCAGCTCATCAGACAGCATTTTTGGCGACGGTTTCATAATGAGTACACTTCTCTGCTGCAGGCCAAAACCAAGTGGTTTGATTCCAGAGGTGAAGTGAAGCCGGGGTCTTTAGTCCTGATAAAGGACAAAACAGCGCCACCTCTGCTCTGGTCCCTGGGCCGGGTCACGAAGACCTATCCTGGCGTAGACGGGGTCACGAGAGTGGCCGAACTGAAGACGAAGCGGGGCACCATTCGTCGCGCTTTCAACTGCATCTGCCCCCTTCCAGTCGAAGATTGAAGACTTCCCTTCAACCCGGGGAATATGTCCGCGCATCACATATGCGCGTCATGGACGACCGCGGGGACTGCACGGGGTCGGGGTGCCGAACCCGGGACACGGCGACCGCGGCGCGCTCGCCACCACACTCAGCTCCTAGACGCGCTCCGCTACGGGCATTTCCTTGTCTTTTCTGAATACACCTATTTTAATACAGTCCACTCTTTCTATTTATTCCGACTGAGCCCAATCATAACCCAATGAGATTTTTAATCAAAAAATAATTAAATAACTACTTTCACTAAAAAGAGCAATCTGAATAAAGCCACAAATAATATCAGCTCAGCTGAGCGGATACTTTGTAGTACTCTTAAAAAAAATCAGAAAAGAACCGACGAAAAATTCCAACACTCGGGTGTCCAGAATCATGCCCTGGACCCATGGAAATCGTTTGTGCGTCGATGTCAGATACACGCGGTATAGCCTGGCAGACAACTTAAAGATATTTTTAAAAATAAACTTTTACTGTGTGAAATTTCATAGACGTGATAGATATCGTAATTTTTTTGGATATTACAGAATCAGGCTACTTAAAATTTCATAATTTAATTCCGCCAAGCCCGTTTCATCATCGCAACACAAGACATGCGGAACATGGATGGGAAATCGTCTAATGACTCCTCCCACTTTGGGCGGAGCAGAACGGAGTGTCAGACTCTTACTGACTAAATCTCATCCGTGTTCCTCCTAGTGCCCTTTGCATTCCAGGGCCGCGGTGACTCTTTCGGACAATTCCGCAACCCTGGCAGGCACGGCACTGATCCTAGCGGGCCCCTACTACGCTGATATCCCTTTGAGGCACGCATGGATCACAACGCGCCGTCGACCCGGGCCTGGTTCTGACCGGACAGCGAGCCACCCAACGCTCGCCGTCCTTGCCCCGCGCCTACGGTGTCTGGGAATCGGCCTGCGACTCCCGACGCCCGGGGCGTCTTCTTCTGTTGCGGCGCTAATCGTAAATCAGCGCGAGGACTTTCGCCCTAAGATCCCATGGCTTGTTCATCCCACCCATACGCAAAAAAGGTTTTATTCATCGTGCGTACAGCTAAGAAGTGGAATTCCCTACCGGAATCTGTTTCCAGACAGCTAAAACATGGAAGTCTTTAAGTCAAGAGTGAATACGTTACTTCTAGGCAAGCGTGCTCCATCGCCCACCATCAGGTACATGATCAAACACGTATCTATTAAATAGCAAAAAAAGAAACACGTCAGATATACTCACGCTCAGCGTGCACCGGTTGGCATTGGCGGGCAACTCGAGCGACAGGTTGGAGAAGGACTCATAGGTGACACTAGTCTTGCCGCAGACGGTACAGCGCACGGTGGACTTGATCTGTCCGTAGAACAGGCGCAGGATCAGGCTCTCCTTGGACTTGGTGTATTCGTGCCACGCCTTCTCTGACGGCTGCAGGCTGTCCTGTGAGTGGGAGACACAGAATATGTTTATTTTGGGCCAGCACAAGACAACTAAGGAGGTGAACTCTCTGCCTGTGTCTGTATTTCCCACAGACATATAAATAGTAGCAGACCAAACATTCGCTAAAATTTGCGTAGCCATTACGCACACATAGGGAATGTTGTCATTACAGGGCCGAATTAGGACCGGTTGCCGGTATTATCTAACGATAATGAAACAATCCATACCTATACTTTCTGAAAATCCGTGAAAATCGATATTTTCTGGGTAAATTAAATATAGATTACTTATCAAAAGTCTTAACGAATAGAACCACCCTCTATTCCCGTGGTTATTGTTAAAGGCGACTAAGGGAATATTTTAAGAGGACGATGGGCAGCAGTCCACTCCTTTTTACGGTGTTTACAAACCGTTGACGTATGTCAGTATCAGCTAGAAGAACCGGCACTGCAGTTATTAACCCGCATGCCCAGTTTTGTAGAACCGAGAGTCAAGGTATTAGTATGTCTGAAAGCTAGTTTAGGAATAAATCAGGATTTGTGAAATAAAAGTAATGTAATTCAAAATTCAAGCATTTATTTCAATTAAACCATTTACAGGCACTTTTTAATTGTCAAGGCCGGTCTGTCCAAAAATTTTAAGCTATTTGCACGTTCCAAAGCGTAGATCTCTATGGAGAAACTCCACGGACACTCTTCTATCTTACACTCTCATAATGCTTACATATGGAGTAAATTCGTTAAACAGTGTAGGAATTGCTCCGGGACGTAATGTTGTTCGATCAAATGATTCTCAAAATGCTTTGAGCAAAGTACACTTGAAGGTCTTGGTTGCCAATCCTGGAGTTTCAGGTTTTTAATCCAGGCATTCCGTAAACTTTCATCCTTAGGAAACCTGGAAAAATATTAGTATGCTCATTTATTGCCTGCTGAATGAAAATTCATCGTTATGTGAGTAGCCTATACTGTATTTATACATATGCCTATGTTCTCCATAACACAGACACTGGGTAACATAACATTGATTTTATAATTTATTTTTTATAATAGCATGACATGTGTACATACACTGAAACTACTACAGGTATTTTGAAATTGTATCACCAAAAAAGAATAAAAAATCAGACATTAAACTGAGGCTTTATTTGATAATTCAATGGAAATAAATATTTTACATACAACAAATGCAATTAACTAGTTTCGCCTTTGTTGCCGAATTCGTCCCTGACTAATTGAACAGGTACTTGAGCTGTCACTTGATGCCACTTTCTGACTATTTTGTCCTTGTTATGGTTTATTTCTTTAGTTTTAGGTACAAATCGCATCTTTGTTAAAAACTGTATGTAAAAAACGAATAAACAGTATCGAAACATTTGAATTCAGTAAAGAAAGCACTAAGATTTCCCAAAACTTACCGATGATAGGTCAATCCAGGTGTTTTGTGGTAGCTAGCACTGTCACAGCGATACGCACAGCACTTTACCATTTTATTTTACCGTCCTTGTGTATTTTATGTCCCAAACAAGTAATATTTTATTAATTTTAACACGATTGAAACAGAACGTATGTAGCTTATCAATATGGCGGCGCGGGTTAAACAAGCTACGCGTCAAATTTTGTCTATGTATGAGTCAGTGTGACAACACGTGACAGAACGAGACACGCTTATGAAAAGTCACTTAGAAAAAAAAGGATAAAGAATCATACCATATAAAAAAATATATCTACGTATTAATGTTTGGTCTGCTACTATTTATATGTCTGTGGTATTTCCGAACGCTTACAACCCTAATCTCTTCAAAAGTTAGAGTGAACAGGCTTCTTCTGAGTAAGCTCGTGTCATCGTAGACTTTGTCTCTGTCATCTCTAACCTAGACTAAAGTCAAGAGTAAACCCATATCTACATCTACACTTTTGTACAAAGATGTTTGAGACCCGAGGAACATAAGATGGTTTTTGTCCCGGAAATCCCACGGGAACGGGAACGGTGCGGGTAAAACGGGAGCGAAGCCGCGGGGGACAGCTAATCAAATAATAAACAAAAAAATCAAGTTTGTTGTATGATAGAATAAAATAAATATTTAAGAGGGCTCCCTTAAATATTTATTTTATTCTGTTTTTCTGTTTTATGCTTTTTAGTTTATTTTTGTTTTGTTCTTATAGCGGCAACAGAAATACATCATCTGTGAAAATTTCATTACATACAGTCTGGTGACAGACAGACAGACAGACAGCGAAGTCTTAGTAATAGGGTCCCGTTCTTCAATTTGTGTAAAGTCAAATTCTCAATCAGTTTTTTGCCCATATTAAATTCGGACGCTGAGCAGAACGCTACTTAGCGTAGGTATTTATATTCTGGTTTGAAGCGATGGAAGCTAGTGTGATTACAGAAACTTGAAACTGTTCAGCTTTGTCTCTGGGATGGCCAACAGGGACAACGCTGGTGGTTGCCTTTGGTACTTCAGATGTCTATGGTCGTCGGTGACCCTCGACTTCCGGTGGGCTTTTGGTTTGGCATCCAATAAAACTTTTTTTTTAGAAACACACAGTTTTCAGTGAAAGGACTCCAGAATATTGAATCTAGTAGGCTGTTTGAATTTCGCTCGTTATGTGGGTTTTTCGCGCTAAAACACAGGGTTACCTTGTGCGGAGGCACGTTGATGCTGAACTGCAGATCCAGGTGCAGCCAGTCCATGAGGATGGTGAGGAACTCGTGCGAGTCCTGCTGCTCACAGCCGCGGAACGCGCGTTGGTGTTTGCCGACCTCGTTCTATACACATACACACAACATTATTATAACAAGGTGGACTTATGGCCTGGTGAGGGTCAGTGGATGCGAGACCCACAGGACCAGTTTTTGTGGTGACACGAGCGGGGAGGCCGCCGTTCAGCAGGGATGATGATTATTAAGATCATTTCGTGCATAGTGATATACCAAATACATCGCCATTAGCAAATTCAGAGACGTGTCTGTGAAGCTTGGGACACTAATCTACGTTGTCCCAAGCTTCACAGATGCATAGCGAATATGCTGATGGCGATTTAATTGTGATTCACTGTAACTCCTCAGAGACAATTAAAAGTACCACTAGAAAAACTTCATTGACTCGGCAATTTCGTGGAGAATCGATTTCCACTGCTCGAATCGATTCTCGGGAACTCGTTGAACTTCATTGATTACCTATAACTTTCTAGTGGTCGCCACTGTTCATTTTGGATCTGCTAGTCTATTCTGTAAATAACCATTTCGATATCGACTTCACCTGAGTGACTAAGCTTACAAAGTGAACTTTATTTCACACATCATAAGGTCTTATATTTATACGAATTTGAAACTCACCTCGGATTCCGCTGTCGAGACACGAAAATGTTGTTACAGAATAGCACTGCTGGAATCAACAGTGGTAACCTCAACTATTGCATTTCGTTATGAGAGTAGAGTTAAAATACTTGGTAACAGTCGGCTTGTCATTATGTTGGTAATAAGGGTGTGTGTGAGGTGAAAGGTCCGGAGGGACGGCGTTCGCCGCCTCCCATCCAGAAGGGCCCGAGGTGGAGGCGCGTAGTGTTCCACAGCGCCCCTATTGGACGTCACGAGAGGAGGACACCTCATTTCGCCCGCGGGCATGTGGTGGCGGCACTAGCCAGGGATCGTGGAAGGCGCACTAGTTCTCACGATCCTCGGGGTGGTTTTTAGTCAGAAAGGGTCTGACAGACCCCTTCGCCCGTTTCAGGCGAAGTACATCCATGACGATTTTACACACTGGTACAGTACGATTATTTTTTCTTTGCCTATGCGAAATACGTCGCAATCGATTGCGGAGGATGTCAATTTGACAAGAAACATAGAACAGCGCATGCGCGGGTAGGTCGCATATGCAGTCTCAGTCCCTCGTATTACGTTCGATGCATACTTGTGTCCCGCTTACTCAATGCAGTACAACTGTTGATACGAAAAGTGTTATTGTTTTAAATTATGTATTTTGGGTTTTTCTTACTGTTTCATTTCTGTTTTCTGTGTTTTTGTGGAGTATATGTTTGTTGTGTTAATTTGTGACCTTGTTATTGTTACTGGTTGTGTTTCTTACTTGTTAATAATACAAAACGTATACATGAGCAAAATATTCTACGTGACACTTTTTTACGCGATGGGACCTGCGCGGTCGTCACTAAAAGCTAACTTCGGAGCGGCAAAGAAAAAATAATCGTACTGTAACAAATAAAATAATTAATGTGTGTGTGAAGTAGCACGTACCCGGAGGTCCCTGGTGGCGATGAAGCGGTACTGTCCGGACCACAGCGCGCGCACCACCGCTGCCAGCTCTTCTGCTATGGCGCCGCGGGTGCTGTGGGACCTGGCGAACACGAAGAAACCCCTGTCTTATGTATTAATACACATGGCCTATTTTTGCTTGTTGTCATTATATCTATCAAGATGCAGGCCGGATTAGGACAGTGCGGGGCCCGTAGCATATTTTACCAAGGATCCTCTTAAGGTGGAAGCGCCAGGGTAGCACGCGAAATTCAGATATTTTTATGTTTTTTTTTGCAATTTGCCGGTCAGTGTGAAGCTGTATGTTGAACAAAATGCAATTCGCGGCCGTAACGTAACCATCTAATTTCATACAACTCGATTGAATGACTTTTTCACGAAATAACATTCATTCGAGTTCTATGAACTTAGAGGGTTATATTGATGATTCAAATGGTTATAATACTTTAGATAAATGCTCTTTACGATCGCGAACCGCCCATTTTTTTTTGGTTCTGCCTAAAAGACCGTTTTTGTCCATTCACGTAAGAATTTCGGGAAATCCTCTCTTAGTCCACCCCTACGGAGTGTAGGGAAGCTACATGCCAAATATCAGCTTTCTTCGACCAGGAGTTTCGGTTGTGCAGTTGATACATATTCAGTGAATCAGGTTTGCCTTTTATATTATGTACAATTTTTCGACTGAAACTAAACTAACTGCATTTTATACTGGTGCTAACAAATTATGGAACTTGATTCTGAAATAAATGTTTTTATTTATTTTATTTATTTAAACTAACGATAGGTTCCGAATTACTTTGGATGGCGACCGTTTTTATAATTTGTCGTCAAAAATGAGATTCGTTCGGACACGCGTGCTGAATCCAAACGAATCTCATTTTTAACGCGATATTTTTACACATTTCTTATAAGTTTTCCTGTAAAATATAGGCAAAGAACTATTATAATTTTTTTTTAATGTTAGGCTCTGTTATTACGGAGTTAAGGGCTCACAAAAGTTCATAATCATGTTCACCAAGTTTCAATAGAAACTGTCCAGTAGGTTCGGAGAAAATTGACTGTCACAGACGGTCAGGCAGACAGACCACCGAATGATTCAAGATTCAAAGCATTTATTTCAAATAAACCATTTACAGGCACTTTTGAATTGTCAAGGTCGGTCAGTCAAAAACATGAAGCTATTTGCACGTTCCAAAGCGTAGATCTTTATAGACAAGAACGTGCAAGAAACTCCACGGACACTCTTTTAAATCATGTGATGTTTACAAAAATATGGTAACATTATCTTTGATTGCTTCTATATGTGAGGACAATGCAAAGAACAAGAAAGTATTCAAAACAACTAGCAGATCCGGCCACGCGTTGCTGTGGCTAAGGTTTTTATTTTATTACATTGTAATTTATAATAAAATAATATTGCGACTATAAATTGATATGTAAGCTCGGGTTATCTTTGAAGTTGGATCAAACTGCACACGGTTTGCAAATTTGATTAAAATCGTTTAAGTAGTTTAGGAGTCCATCGTGGACAAACAACTTGACGCGTAATTTATATAAATTACGATTAAGATTTAAAAAACTGGCCAAATGCGAGTCGGACTCGCGCACGAAGGGTTCCGTACCATTATCTATAAAAACGGCAAAAAAAGAACAAGTTTGTTGTATGTGAGTCCCCTTAAATATTTATTTTTTCTGTTTTTTAGTATTTGTTGTTATAGCGGCAACAGGAATACATCGTCTATGAAAATTTCAACTGTCTAGCTATCGCGGTTCTTGAGATTCAGCCTGGTGACAGACAGATGGACAGCGAAGTCTTAGTAATAAGGTCCCGTTCTTACCTTTTGGGTACGGAACCCTAAGAAGGACCATAAGGGTGCTGTTTTTAAGGATGTTCGAGACCCTAAAAATAATACCATCACAAATAAAAAAAATATAAAAAAAAAATGGCATACCTACATTATGAAAAAATGTAGGTATGATGTAGGTAGCGCATCCAAAGCATAAGAAAGTAATTAAAAAATATTAAATCACAACATCATGCTTGTATTCCTGAAAGGGCTAAGCAGAAGGTAAAAAACACGAGCCATCTCGCGAAAAATATAATGTTGGTTTGACATACCTGTTGACATGTTCCAGGTACTGTCCATTGCAGAAGTAGGTGACGAGTATGGCGGTGTTGTTGAGACACTGGATGATAGAGTTCATGTAGCACGTGTTGCCCAGGTTCTTCAGACCCGTCAGACCGCGACCCTGGGTGGAAGAGGTCCATTAGTCTTCACGTTTTGAGTTGAGTGCAAGAGGTATAATGGTTGAGGTACGAATATACGATAAGCCCTTACTGCTACGAAATAAAGACGGTTTCAAAGTCAAATTGTTTTACTGCAAATTGTATTTCTGTATTGAAAATCAATAAATAGTATGTGCTTACGGTTCATAGTTTTGAAGGCATGTACTTTTTACCTGGCTGTCCCAGACGCAGGCCAATCTATACATAAAAATGAATCCTTGGTGATGCGATGCAAGGGTGAACGGCTGGGCCGATTTCACTAATTCTTTTTGTTGTTGTGTTTGTTACTGTCAGGAGAAGATTCGTCATCATCTGCCTAGCCATTTCCCAACTACATTGGGGTCGGCTTCTAGTGGTCTGTTTGCGAGGAATTAACTATATTTCTTTCTTCAAAGCATTATCAATTAGAAAAACTCCGGTTAGTACCTACTTAGCTCAAAAACTGATATTAATCTTCAAGTTAATAACTCGCTAAAAAATTCATACACCCTTACAGAAATACTCCATTAGCGCAAATTACCCGTGCGGCCATATTCGCCGGCATATAAATAAAGACACATTACGGCGCGCGGCGCCGCCCGATGGCTATCAGCCCTAAGGTCAGAGGTCGGCCTCCAAGGTCAAGTTCACGGCGAAACAACCCAACACTGTAGTTTTCAACTCGACTTTAATTTACTGAAAGTAGGGGAACAATATCGAGGTATGAAAAGCCGGACATTTGCAAAAAATAATTACTTACACACATTAGAATTTCATCTATTTTTGTCTGTAAGTAAGTTATATAACAGAACGGCTGTGATCCGAAAAAGGGTGGAAAGAAGTGTATGATTATCCTGTAGCTTCTATGTAGTGGGCGAGTCTTTTGCTATGAATTAAGAACAAAATCAGACTCTGGACAGCTACAGAGAATACCTAAAAAGATTCGATAACACTTCTTGCGCCTTGGGGATCTAGACCAGGCCTCATGATCAGCAGGATAGCTTTTTTTAGGATGGGAGTTCATCAAATGACTCCTGCCGCTCCGGGCAGTGCAGAAAGGAGTGACAGACTCGGACTAAAATCCATCAGTGTTCCTCCTAATGCCCTTTGTTTAACAACAAATTCTGCAACCCAGCACTTTAGAAGGCAGTCAGTCAGTTGTTAAACTTTTTGAATTTCCAAATCTCATTCAGTTCGTAATCGCCAAATTATCATGTTCCGTTCTTTGTTGTTGAACTGTTCTTAAATTATCCTAAACGTACTCCCAGTGTCTCAGTTAAGCATTTCAAGTTGAGTATTTCTCAAACTATATCCTGAACACCCGCCAAAATTGGGTATTACGAGGTATTTGATACGTTTTAACTCAAGAGACTCAACTCTCAAACCTATCGTTTGGGTGGGTTTTAAGCCAAAAACTCGGGACATATCTGTAGTATTCCGGTCGCATGGCAACCCTTGCCCCAGTGGGTGTGTGTGAGTCGTCTTAATATAGCCCCGACAACTTGATAGGTGGTAGTTGTGAATATTTGAAAAGGTTGGTGCAGTCTCTATGACGCAGTATCGGTAGTTATGGCTCAAGTTATGTATTTTTGATTAGTGTTATATGACATTTGTACCTTGGATTGTAAAAGTAGAATTTTATATGGGTCAGCGAAATGGAAGTTGAAGCTATAGATAACATTAAAAGTCGTGATGATTTTGAAACACAACTTTTTAAGGGCTTTATCTCTTGAAATTTTGTTTTTATTGCACATGCTTTTAACAAGTATTTTACGACATAAAAATACAAAATCCTTTATTTCAAATAGACCAGTGACAGGCACTTTTGAATAGTCAAGGTATGTCAGTCAAATAGATGCAGCTAATTCTGCCGCGTTAGCACCAAGAGCAGCAAGTTAAGACTCTCAGGTTGTAGCTATCAGGAAACACAGACTCAGGCAGGGAATTCCACTCCTTTGCTGTACTTACGCACTATGAATGTCACGAAACTTATGCTACTTTTTAACCGACTTCCCAAAAATGAGGAGGTTATTAATTCGGTTGTATGTTTTTTTTTTTATGTTTGTTACCTCATAACTCCGACAATTATGAACCGATTTGAATTTTTTTTGTTTTATCTGAAAGCTTTTTTGTTTCATACTTGCAGATTGGTCCCATTTAAATCAAATTAAAATCGGTTACGAACTTTGGATTTTAAATCGAAATAGCTGGAATTTGACTATTTAGATGATTCTTTGAAAATCGAAATTGCGTATTTTGCTTTTCTGCGATTTTGTAGTGGTGTTGTTAGGTGTGGGGCACCACAAAAAAATACAACAGACTTCTAAAAAAAAACACTACAAAGTAAAAAATAACTTTAATTTTGGAAGTCGGTGTCAAAATACGAAGAAAGTAACAAAAACACCGACTTCCGAAATTAAAGTTATTTTTTACTTTGTAGTGTTTTTTTTAGAAGTCGGTTGTATTTAAGCGTGCATGTTGGAGTATCGACTGAAAAGTAACCGGATAGCGAAATTCTTAGCAGGCAGGACTTGGCTGACCTTTGACCTTTGTTATTTTACCTTTATATTTATTTACTCCTTTCTAGCGTCAATCATTATTTGTCTGTCTGACATATCGCCGAAATACGTTTTTGCTTTGTTATATCTCATACCGTACGTGTTTCAAATATGTGCTAGATAAAATGTATTCTTTCTTTACGATTTGCCTGTTTGAAAATGGAATAGTTGGTCGATTACGGCAGATCAATGCGTACTATGAGACAGGATTTACACAATAGCTCTTCCAAGCATGTTGTACTACAAGATATGCATGGAATGTCAATAGATATATGCTTTTGATTACGTAATATGAATCGGCAAACGTAAGGTAGGACTCAGGCTAGGTAGAGTGACGATCTTCGAAGGGTGGCTGGTAGCAGCTGTATGAGAGTTGCCGGAAATCGAGCCAAAAGGCGAGCACTAGCCTGTTATAGGCTGGTGATGAATATGAATCGACAGTTTCGCGGCCCAAACATAGAGTTCGATTCAAAGGCTGCCAGAGTATTACTGCTTTTCTACTACTAGCTTAATTAATTAATCTTAACAACAAATACACAGGCGTTCCCAATGTGGCATAGGATTTCAACATTACTGGCGAGATGTACGCTAGTACCGGACTTCAGCTAAAAGTTCAGCTAATGTTAATATGTTTTTGTCTGACCGATCTCGACAGTGCAAATGTGCCTTTAAATAGTTTATTTGAATTAGAAGCTTTGAGTTAGGGTCTACCCAGATGAAGCTGAGTTCCAGTGAAGATTTTCAAAGATGACAGGCGGTACCATAAGAGAATAGAATATTCTTTATTATGTACCTACACCATATAAGTTACAGAAAAAATAGATGAAGAAAACATTAGCAGTGCTTTCCGCGGCACATAGGAATCGGGAAAAGAAAAGAGGAGGGAGGAGGGGGTTGTTAAGTTGGCCACCCATCCACGGAGCTATCGCGTCCAGCGCTGCTTAACCTTGAAGATCGCCCAGTGCGACTTTCTTGACCTCAATCTATGATGTGGTCGGAGATGCAGGACGCTTCCTCAGAAGTAACCTATTCACTCTTTATTTAAAGACTCCCAGGTTGTAGCTTAGTCTAAACTCAAACTCAAAATAATCTATATTGGGGTCGGCTCCCAGTCAAGCCGGAGTATTTTACGTGGAGCGGATGCCTACCAAACCTCTACAACCCATTAACTGGGTAACAACATGGTACTCTTTGGCAAAACACTGATGTCAGATTTTCTGGCTTCTGACTATCCATAATGTCTGCCAAAGATCTACAAATGATCGGGACCAAACTCAAAGCATTATTTCCATTAAACCATTTACAGGCACTTTAGAATTGTTAAGGCCTGTTAGTCAAAGAGATGAGCTATTTGCATGTTCCGTTAAAACTAAGCAAGTCTTATTTCTATCAAAACAACTTACACGTCTAAACAGCCAAACGATATGGTTCTGCGAGTACTTAAGCCGCACTTTGACCTTGAGCACCATGTTGGCGGTGTCCAGCGGTATGCATCGTCGCTCGTACCGCAGAATCTTGAAGATGGTACCGCCCTTGGTGACCGCTATCGCAGCGCGGCCTTCCTTTTTGCACGGTATGGTAGAGCTTCGCGACTTGGTCACTTAGTTTTCAAACAGTTTCTCGAGTTTTTAGTTGGTAGTTTATTCCAGTATTAGAAGATGAAATACGCAGCGTCAGAGGTGGTGGAAAGGTGGACCAATGTCCTGGTGAGGGTCGCAGGTAGCTGATGGAAGCGAGGCAGTGGACGTCTTACGGCTGATATTATGATAATGATACCAGTATTGAGGTACTGGTTAACTTTCTTTCTTGAAGCCGTTAGATTCTTTTTTAAAGATGGTTTTTTAACACTGTGTTCAAATGATTTTATTTACCGGTTATTGGTTTTCAGATAAAACTTGAGTGGCTGCGGTTCATTGTAATTTATTCGTTTCAAAGTCCTCTTGATGAAATTTTTAAACTTGCTTATTTCAAACGACCGTAAAACACTACTACACTATTTCAACAAGATAAAAATATCTTCCGAATCCACACAAAAAACTGAACAATAACACCACAAAAACACTTTGTTTATTTCCCAAGTCAGACTTCAGAATTATTAAAAAAACTCAATTATCATACCCAAACAAAAAGTTAGATTTAGTATACCTAGACAATGGAAACACAAGAATAAGTAACACTAATAAATAAAACATGAATAACGTAGATAATATTGTTGGGAGCATTACACAGAACAATTATTTTATTTATTTGTCACGATCGTTTCTTTATTTATTATTTTATTTATAAACATTTTTGGTTCTCTGACCGCGTGTGTTCGTGAGCATTGTCGAGCCTGGACTGAGCTCACGTGTTCCTTCACTGTCGTCAGCAAGGGGTGAGGCGCGATGTAGGGTGGCATAGTCTTCAGTATTTATTATTTATGTATGTATGTTTATGCCTGTTCGAGTTGCAGGTTTTGTTTGTAAGTATAGCGTCTTTGTTGCTAGTCTGGTTGTAGACTATTTATGGGTTCGTGATTTACAATGCCAGGGAATCTACACTAATATTATAAAGAGGAAAGATTTGTTTGTTTGTTTGAATTGAATAGGCTCCGAAACTACTGGACCGATTTGAAAAATTCTTTCTGTGTTAGATAGCCCATTTATCGAGGAAGGTTATAGGCTATATATCATCACGCTAAGACAAATAGGAGCGGAGCAATAATGGAAAATGTGACGCAGACCAAGTTGCGCGGGTCAGCTACTAAATAAATAAAAATAAGAAATAAATAAATTAGTCGTCGTCTCTCCCTTATCTAGCCATTCCATCATTCCCCCTGTCCACCCATTTGGTCTTCCTAATAAGCCAATCCATTCATCAACCCTATAATACCAGCCATATTTTAGACGAAAACTTTTCCAAAAGGTTCGTTATACCGTCGGTCGCGCCCTGAGCACATACGCGGAGACGCCATCCATCATGGCAATGTTTTGTTAACCAAACATTCTACACGCGCCTTTTCTTATGCATGGATATGCTTACACGAAAGAAATGTGGATACTCTCAGAAATTCGTTGAGAAATATTCGTATAAGACGGTGTGTATTCTTAAGCTTTTTAGGGTTCCAAACATCCGTGAAAAACGGAACCCTTACAGGATCACTCGAGTCTGTCTGCCTGTCTGTCACAGCCAGTTTTCACCGAATCTACTCAACCGATTCTGTTGAAATGTCCCTTGGTGCATATTGGCCTAGCTCTAATCTGTCTCCTGCTTGATAAGGAGAGAAGTGGAAATTATATTTCTTTTTTCCTACTCCTCCGCTGTACTCTTCTGATTAATTTCATTGCGGGATCCAAGAAAGTTGAATCGTTTCTCCGGGACTCGTTAGCTCGGCGTTTTTCTGGTGGTCGCCACTGTTGATTCTGGCTTTCAGGAGTTGCAGTGGTTGGGAATGTGTGGCGGGCATGTCCCATTAAGGATTTGACAACTTCTTAATACAAAATACTTGAATAAAAATCCGCCCCATGAGTTTTTGTCAACTTGAATTCATGGTAAACCTATCAGTAAGCGATTTAACAAGTGATTTTTCTAATTAAAACTGGCACCAGTAGAAAGTGCCAGCAAGTTATGAAGTAATAAGCTTGCTCTTTGCGTGTATCGCCGGAAAGGATTATATCTTACGTGCGGACTTCCCAGCACGTCAGGCAAGCACGCGATGTATTGACGCTGGTCAGCGAGTAGGAATGGTGAAGTAAGTTTCAGACTTCTAAGATTTGTTTTTAATTTTGTGTGTTAAAATCTATAGTCTTAGCTATCACTACATATTTTAAGGCGGGGTTGCAGTACTTTTTAAGATTTTTGAACGTCTGAAAATCTAATTAATTATGAGTTTTTTAATAAATAAAAATCATTACATAAAAATTGAACATACCCTCAAGTAAATGGTAAAGATAGAAACGCGATTTAGAATGATTGGCTCGATACGTTTTTTATCAAACATGACACTAAATTACAATTTTAAACGTGTACTGCTAAGAGATTTCATCACGAATATATATTAAAGTTATATCAATAGATAGAGCTTTTTATTTTGAAGTAAACGTTGCAACCAGATTGTGTAATTTCTTTATCAGTTTTCGCCAAGAAGAAAAAACAATCAAAATTTAGGCATTATTTCGCTCGCCGGACAGTCGCTGTTGTTCGTCAAAACACACAGTACTGCAAACTCGCCTTAAAACAAAGTCCTCCGCCAAGTCTGTCTGTCAGTTCGCGATAAGCTCAAAAATTACTGTACCGATTTTCATGCTGTTTTCACCAACTGATCGAGTGTAAAAATCTCGAGTCACGGTGTTCGTTATCGAACTCCTACGAAACGGCTTGACCGTTTTTATGTTTTTTTTTTTTGTGTATTTTTGGTAGGTCTGAGACATCGAGAGGTCTGGAGTCGTAGGTATTTTTAGTCAGGATTTTCAGCTAGTACCTACTAGTATAATAAAGCTGATGAGTTTGTTTGAATGCACTAATTTGGATATAATCTATCGGATTTGGAAAATGATTTTTCATATGACACAGCCGCATTCATGAGGAAGACTTTTATATGCTACTAGCTGTCCCTCGCGGATTCGCTGGAAAGCCGTAACCTTAATAACCAAGACTGACCTATTACAGTTAACTGAAACTGTCTCATTCCTGTAGCTCTAATGTTATAATATACGAATTTCTAGCAAAACCGAGGTCAGTGCTGGTATTATTTAAATCGAATACGTATTGCGGTGGCCGAGGGACATTAATCATACTGCCTGAAATTAATTGTGCCATCTAACCACCTAGGGGGAGGCTGGACGGGATAATTAATCGGTGTTAGGACTAATTATGGATGTAGGGGAACTTTATTTTTATTAAAACGACCCACGACTTCGCTGCAACTTTTTTATTTTTTACCTTTATAAGAACCTTCTAAAAACACAACAAAAAGCTTTAGCCAAATCGGCCCAGCCGTTCACGCGTGATGCGATAACCAAGGGAAATAGGGATTTTATATATAAATGATTTCGGTGTTTTTGTTTCGAAATTGAAGTTATTTTATACTTTGTAGTGTTATGTTTTGTTAATGGATTGTGGAGGTCTGGTAGACAGCCGCTCCACGTAAAATACTGGTATTCAGCCGAATCCGGTTTGACTGGAAGCCGAACCTAATGTAGTTGGGAAAAGGCTAGGCAGATGATGAGTGTTATGCTTTGAAGTCATTTATATCTTAGAATAGTTCATATCGGGATTACTATCATGTACCTTTTTATTTGCGGGTTTCCGATATTGCGGCACTGTTACAAGCGCCATGATCACGGAGACAAGTGAGTTTGTGGACAGTGGTACCGGAGATGGCCGTAATAAAAGACTACGAAAGAGGGTAGACAGACATGTCTGCCAATAACATCCCACCCGCAAGATCTTCAGTTACTCCGTGATCATGGCGCTTGCAACAGTGCCGAAATATCGGAAACTCGCAAATGAAAAGGTACATGGTAGCAATCCCGATTTGAACTATTCTAATGTTAGTGACTATGAAAGTTTAAAACAATATATCATTTATATTTTTTATGTAAAAAAGATTTTATTTTTCACTTTGTGGTGATATTTGGACGACGTCGTAGACATCGTCTACCCAGAAATTGAAATAAGCAAAAATGCTTCTAAACACTACAGAGCCAAACTGTAAATTTTTTAAAGGACCAAACGGCAAGTCTGCCGCATCGAACCAAAAGAGAATCACAGAAATCGGAATAATCGGTGTACATCCATAAAAAGACCATAACGATCCATCGTAGACTTTGTCTCTGTCAACTCTGACCAAGACTAGAGTCAAGAGTAAACCCATATTTAAAAAAATATCCACCGAATTGAGAACCTCCCTGCTTTTTTGGTAAGTCGGTTAAAAGGTCACATGAGGCAATAGAAGACGAAATATTATACAATAGGCTAGTTTCCATCATCCACAAATTGCAAAACTATTTAGTCCGTCAGTTAGAGTATTGAAAAATAATGGATAAGTATTTTTTGTTTTTGTAAATCAATGAATATTGCCAAAGATAAAACGCATCAAAACTCGGGAGTGGGGGCTCGTGACGTCACGACTCATTAAAATTATGCGAAGGTGTGACGTATTGAGAATTTTAAAAGCGTCGTAACTTCGTCAATTTTGGTTCCCGTAACAAAAGAAAAAATTCGGGTCAAATATTTTTTGATAATATAACTGACGGACTAATTAGATTTTTTCAGGACACAAGCCCATTCACCTAGAGCGTTGTATTGATGATTTTGATGATTGTAATTCTGTAACTACATATGTTTTACAGTCGCGAATAATATTTTAATCAACATACAACCTAGCACTGGCCTGCAAATTGCAAAAAACGTAAGAAAATTTGAATTTCGCGGGCTGGTTAGAGACCTTAAGATGGTCACCTATCCACAGATCAAACTTAGCAAGCGTTGATAAACCTTGAAGATCGTTCCGTGCGTTTGTAGTTATTTAGCCACGAAACACGTCTCCAATATTTTTTTGATTATTCTTAAAAAAAAGGACTGCTGAGATTGACGTCAGGGTTAAAAGACAATGCGTCAATCGTAACCCTTGTCCATGATAAATGTTGACGTAGGTACATTTTACAATCGCATTTTTTATCCGACTATCGTCACTTCTGTACTATACAATGCACAATACCGCGTGGATCTGACATCGACGCACAAACGATTTCCATGGGTCCAGGGCATGATTCTGGACACCCTAGACTTAGAATTTTTCGTCGGCTTTTTTCTCATTTTTTCATTTTTTTCAAGGGTTTTTTTACTTTAGACTACTCATAATCGATATTCTGACCTAACCCAATGAGATTTTTAATAAAAAAATAATTAATTATCTACTTTCACTAAAAAGAGCAATCTGAATACAACCACAAATTAGATATCAGTTCAGCTGAGCTGATTGATACCTATTTGTGGTACTCTTGAAAAAATGAAAAAATAAGAAAAGAACCGACGAAAAATTCCAACACTGTCCAGAATCATGCCCTGGACCCATGGAAATCGTTTGTGCGTCGATGTAAGATACACGCGGTATATAAATTAAAAAAAACAACGGGTTGCACTCCGAGAGTGCCGGGAGAAGTAAATACTTGAACATTAACGTTGTGCATTTTTGAATCATCCGTCTTAAGAATTTTCGATCAGGTCACGTGTCCTGAACGCGAGTTTAACATTTTATACCCATCCCAAAAAAAATCCTCAACGCCGCTAAAGAAGTTTTCACTTCAATAAATCATACACTTTTATTCTAAGGCAACTTCATTTAAATTTTCATAAAATAGAAGTTTGCTTCTAAAGGTTAGTTCAAGCGTATGTTATACGGAGACAGGCCTTAATGCATTGCACGTGTATGCTTTGTACGTCATAAGAATAAATGAACATTATTTTATAAGAACGTTGATGGATTGTTTTAAGTTCCACTGGAAAAAGCATCTTTAGGAAATGTTTTATAACCTAACTTTACGCTTGTGTTCCTTGAAAGGGTCGGCAGAAATATACGCTCACTTGTCACAATGTTATTTATTTTATTTTTTTGGGACAAGCCCGCCACACATTCCCAACCACTGCAACTCCTGAAAGCCAAGGCGACCACCAAAAAAACGCCGAGTTAATGAAGCCCGACGAGTCCCAGAGAAACGATTCAACTGTTTTGAATCCCGCAACGAAATTAATCAGAAGAGTACCTACAGCGGAGGAGTAGGAAAAAAATAAATATAATTTCCACTCGTCACAATAAGTAGCTTTTGGCCAAAACTTCATATGGGCAGATCTGTAGCCTATGGGAATCAGATTTTTAGCCACCAGGAAACAGATTAAACTCGCGTCAAGACACGTGACCTGATCGAAAATTCGTAAGACGGATGACGCGTCAGGACACGTGACCTGATCGAAAATTCGCAAGACGGATGATTAAAAAATGCACAACGTTAATGTTCAAGTTTTCACTTCTGCCGGCACTCCCGGAGTGTTATTTTTTCGCAATTACGGAGTTGATCCTAAAGTAAAGTTCTAAGTTAATAAAAAAGATCGAAATGGCAGAGGATTAACCTATTTTTATAAATAAGTACATCCCTTTTAGTGTTACTAGAGTAAGGGCCAGTTTCACCGGTTACGGATAAAGTGTCGGTTAGCCTATTAGGAACTTATCTGGCAGATGAACTAAATTTTTTGGTTTCACAGGTGTCGGATAGCGATATCTGGCAAATTTATTAAGTATTTGAGTATTATAAAGTTTTATAGTATTATAAGTGTCGGTTAGTTATCCATCAGATAACTAACCGACACTTTATCCGTAACCGGTGAAACTGGCCCTAAGACTTACTAATTTGTGTAATTATTTAGAAATGCTGTACTCGTGCGCATGCTTTTAATTCGATTTTATAACCTGTGGATAACGTTGTTAGTTGCGCACTGATATACCTAGATTATAAGTTTATGTTAACCATGTATAGTGTGCAATTGTTTGTTTTCCTTAATAAATAAAATAAAAATAAAATAAAGCTTGTTCATAGTGATGAGTACAATCACCCCTTTTGAGGTATTGCGTTTATTCTGTTACATTTTGTATTTTTAAACGACTTCCCAAAAAGGAGGAGGTTCTCAATTCGGTTGTGTTTATTTATTTTTCTTACCTCATAACTCCGTCATTTAAGACCGATTTAAAAAATATTGTATCTGAAAGGATACATTACATACTTCTCGATTGGTCCAATTTAAATTGTATCAAAATCGGTTACAAAGTTTGGATTTTAAATCGAAATAGCTGGAATTCGTTTGCCTGGATGATGGTTTTTTGTCTTCCAAGTAATCGATATTGCGTATTTTGCTTTCCTGCGATTTTGCAGCGGTGTTGTTTGGTTTTCACTTTTTAGCAGTACCCCAGTTCTACTAAAAAGTAAAAAAAATCAGAAGCGGGATTTTTGTTAGTTTCCTCGTATTTTGACTTCGACTTCCGAAATTAAAGTTATTTCTTTGTAGTGTTTTTTTTAATATATTTGGAAGTCAGTTGTATTTTTTTGTAAAAGGTTTTTTTAAAACCTCTGAAGGTAGTCCTAATACATAGGCCTAATCTTGGCATTACGAATCAGTGACTAAGGTACTCCTTAGTCACAAGGAAACCCAAAGAAAATCACCAATTATGATAATTAGCAATAGCATCACCTTCACAGCTTAACATACGAGTACTTGTAAAGTTCAGTAGTAATAATCCCACAAATATTTGGAGTGGCTCCGAAGCCCCACAACGAATGCACGCGACTTGGCATGTGATGACGTGGAGCGTGCGGCGTTTTGGCGGGCTTACCTGTGTCACGTTTTTCTTGACGTGCTGAAGTGGGAATTTTGTTTCGAAAAACTAACGTTCGTGATCGCTAGCGAGACCTATTCCTCAGCTCAAATACCGTGCAATAAAAAAATAAAAAATAAATACATTTAGCAGCGTGAAAGTCGAAAATTACCCTGAAATACAGGAATTGATTACCGCTATCGACAAGAGTGGGACATCACTAGCGTTTCAGCTGTCGGACATTATGTACCGTCAATGTTACTGACCGCCACGGCACCGAAAAATTGCAAACTCCGCAAGATTGTAAAATTATATCGTGAAATCGTATATTATAATAGAAAACGATTTTTTTTATATTTCGAGAAATAATAATCTAATCAAGATAATCTTACAGTGTCTGCCACTTTCCGGTGACATAATTATATAAATATTTTAGAGAAGCTTATGGAAGATGGTAATGCTTTGAGTCATCGTTTTTAAGTACGATTATTGGCCTCCAGAATGGAAGCAGTCCTAGTAATGGACTAACAACACCAGAGGAATTGCAGACGCGATATCATGGCTATCATAAAAATATAGTTGGAAACTTTTATACGGTTCATAGAGTATACAGCAACGTTGTTTGCAGTAGAGTCGTCACCACGAGCGAGAGAATCGCGGCGATATTATCGTCGTGCCACGTATTTCTATAAAACTCTTTACATTTTCACGGCGATATTATCGCGGCGATTCTACGAGTCAAAAAACGTCAACTCGCGGTATACACTTGCTTGTGGAGTTGGCACCTAAGATGGTAGGACTTTCTAGAGGAGGAGCTAGTTTTCAATGAGATCGATTTTCGAGGTTATAAGACGCTAACCGAGCTCAGGCCGTGGCTGGTTGACCATCAATTCTCCAAGCCCGATACGCGAGTTAAGCCGCCGCGCTGCTCCGGGCTGACATTTGAAGATATTTGACAGTCGTTCCCGATAATCAGAAGCCAAATAAATCTGACGATTGTCTTACCAGGGGGAATCGTACTACCCAGTTACTTTTGTGCAGGTAAATAGTGAGCCGCTCTAAAGAAAATACTGTATCCCAGATGAATCTGGTTATTATAGATGCCAGCTCCAATAAAATTAAGAAAAGGCAAGGTTTTCTTAATGGTAGGACTTCCTCGGAAGACGCAGCTACGCGTCATACGACCAATGTGATGACACCAAATGTGCGGTGTTTGGGCAGGCTTAACGGGTCACGGTTGTATTGACGTGTTGAGCGTGATATCGTGAGTTCAGGAAATCCTTCGTTTCTGTTAGGACAACTGCAGTACCAGAGACAATGCGGACACGTTCCCGTCAGAGTGAAAAAGATAGTGGCTTTTATGCCTTGAATACACTAATATACTTATGTATGTGCCTTGAATACACCCTTTATGATCACCACGTCACCACTGCCAATGGACATTAGTAATACCAGAGGCATTGCAGATGCTAAAGCATGCGTTGCCGTATCAGAGACTGAAACTTGTTTCATGTTCCTGGAAATATACCACCTCGTTTATGCTTCGAAACGCAACACAGCAGCGCTGCTTAGCAATAAATACGTATGATGTTAGGCGACTTTCTCGGAAGACATCGCCACACGTCATGCGACGAGCCATGTGATGACACTGAATGTGCGGCGTTTGGGCAGGCTTAGCGGGTCACGACTTGTGTCACGTTGGTTTTGACGTGTTGAGTGTAACATTGAGATTTATTTTTCAGGCAATGCGTTCCTGTTAGGACAACTGACCAGAGACAATGGCAGTCAGAGTAAAAAGGTCAAGCGTTTTATGTATGGTGTGTTATAGTAATATATACAATAGGCTAGTTTCCACCATCAATAAATTGCAAATCTATTAAGTCTGTTATAGTATTGAAAAATAATGGACACGTATTTTTTGATTTTGCACATCAATAAATATTGGCAAAGGTATAGAATTTGAGAATTTTAAAAGGGTCGTATCTTCGTCAATTTTGGTTTACGTAACAAAACCGGGTTAAATATTTTTTGATAATCTAACTGACGGACTAATTAGATTTTTTCAGTGGACAATATAGCTTGAATTCTATCTTACGCCGTCTTCGTGCTCGCATAGATTTGTCCAGACGCGTAAGTTTTGTTGTGATGAGTTTGCGTGTCATAAACAAGCAAATTTGTCAAGTTGGCGTCTTGAACTTGATTTATATAAAAGTGGGGTTGATCCCTTGTTAGGAATATTGATTTTTCAATGATGCAATTCTGTTTTAGTGCGAAATTCATAACAAATCGATCTAGTCAAGTGGTCGAAAGCGCAAACTCTCGAGCATGGTTTTGACTACGATTCAGTTGCAGGGTTGTTATGAATTTCTCCTAAAAAACAATCTGCATTGATATTCTTTAGTGACAGTATTGTTGCCCCCTATACCATGAAACTTTATCCTCTAGCGGTATAGATAGGCGTGATTGTACTAATTTACTTATTCAAATGCTCGGCTTACCCTTCCATGTTTATTATTATTGATGAGCGTGTAATGGCGGCACGTTCGCGGCTCGTTAGGGGCGGATTAACGCACGCGGTGGGATTCCTTGCCTTGACTCGATGCGCGTCATCGCTCCAACGCCTACCAGTGCATGCAGGTGCAGTGGGCCAAGTTGCGGTGAAGATTTGTGTCACTTTTAACCGACTACCAAAAAAGAAGGGGTTCTCAATAGGCTAGTTTCCATCATCCACAAATTGCAAAACTATTTAGTCCGTCAGTTAGAATATTGAATAATAAAAGACACGTATTTTTTGTTTTTGTAAATCAATGAATATTGACAAAGATAAAACGCATCAAAACTCGGGAGTGAGGGCTCGTGACGTCACAACCCGCTAAAAATTATGGCATGGCATGACGTATTGAGAATTTTAAAAGCGTCGTAACTTCGTCAATTTTGGTTCCCGTAACAAAAGAAAAAATACGGGTCAAATATTTTTTGATAATCGAACTGATGACTAATTAGATTTTTTCAGGACACAAGCCCATTCGACGGGTCCGATTTGTGTGATTCTTGTTTATTTCGATGCGGCATACTTGCCATTTGGTTCCGTAAACATTTCATTCAGTAGTTTATTATTTTTTTTTATTTGAGATGGGTTTGCTCTTAACCTTAGTCTTGGTCAGAGATGACAGAGACAAAGTCTACGATGACGCGACCTTACTCAGAAGAAGCCTGTTCACTCTAACTTTGAAGAGATTAGGGTTGATTGCGTTCGGAAACACAGGCGCAGGCAGAGAGTTCAATTCCTTTGCTGTGCGCATTATAAAAGACGTTTGGAAACGTTTAGTGCGAATTGGTGGAATAGCAACAAGGTGGGGATGGTTTTTACCGCAGCGAGACCGTGCTAAGTTCTCTAGATTACTAAAACCCCAGACTGACGTCTGGGAGGAACTTTTATCCGAATGGCAATGTAGGTAGGAAAATTCCATCAAAGGTCGACACCTCCACCAGTTTTTTTCATCCGTTCGTGAGCGGCTAGATAGGACATGGCTGGAGGTGGACCACTGTGTTGCCCAATTTCTCACAGGTCATGGCAACTTTAAGGGTAAATTATTTTCCTCCAAGCTTGTGGCTTCACCTTTATGTCAATGTTCTACAGCTGACCTTGAATACGAAAAATCCGCACATCACGTCTTATGGGAGTGTATTCTTTGGCAGACTGAACGTAATATTATGTTAGATAGTATTCAGGTTACATCTGGAGTAGTTTACTATACCGAGTATATTATAACGATGTATTCACAAATCTTGCAAGTTCTCTTTAGCAATCAATGACTTACTATTTTTATTTTTTGAGTGTTGATTTTAAGAAATAAGTTGTTTTACTGTTTCTGTGCGACTGTATTGCACATACAAGGCACTGACGTCGTAATGAGTCACATTAAGTGCGTGCGTCTGTCGGCTTACCGTTTCAAAATGCATGCGGTTTTTATGTCTGCCTTTAATTATAGGTACGATAATTAAATATAGGATGCTATGTGCAATTTATTGTTGAATACTGTTTAAATATTTCGAAAAGAGGGGTAGAACATAAAGGTTGTTGGCCGTAGCGTGATGTTAATAGCCTATAGCCTTCCTCGATAAATGAGCTATCTAACACTGAAAGAATTCAAATCGGACCAGTAGTTCCAGCGATTAGCGCGTTCAAGCAAACAAACAAACTCTTCAGCTTTATAATAGTAGTATAGATTTTATTTTTAACCGACTTCCCAAAAAGGAGGAGTTTCTCAATTCGGTTGCATGTTTTTTTTTTATGTTTGTTACCTCATAACTCCGACAATTATGAACCGATTAGAAAATTCTTGTTTCATCTGAAAGGATATACTTGCAGATTGGTCCCATTTAAATTTTATCAAATTCGGTTATGAACTTTGGATTTTAAATCGAAATAGCTGGAATTCGTCTACTTGGATGATGGTTTTATGTCATCCAAGTAATCGAAATTGCGTATTTTGCTTTCTGCGATTTTGCAGTGGTGTTGTTAGGTATGGGGCACCACTAAAAAGTGGAAAATAAAAAACTTAAAAAAAATGCAACAGACTTCCAAAAAAAAAAAAACTACGTAAAAAAAAGCTTTAATTTCCGAAGTCGGTGTTTTTGTTAGTATCTTCGTATTTTGACACCGACTTCCGAAATTAAAGTTATTTTTTAATTTGTATTGTTTTTTTTTGGAAGTCGGTTGCATTTTTTTGTAAAAAGTTTTTTTTTGTATACAACTCAAAATCTGAAAGGCCCCTTCATTGAAATGATCATTATGAACAACCTTTTCTACGGGACTGACCCTATTTCAAGTTTATATTTGTATATAAGCCTGTAGATTATTTATTTGATTTTTCTCTTGTATATTGTGTTAAAGTATGTTATATTTTTCCTTCTGGGTAAGGCGGTAAGCTCTCTACATCGAAGACTTTGTCTCTGTCATTTCTGACCTAGAGTCAACAGCAAACTCATCACAAATAACAAAAAAAAAATAGTAGAATCATTGGCTTTGACCGATATATTTTAATTAAATAGATGTAATGCCAATATCTAATTACTAACTAACCTGTATTTTTGCATATTAAACGAAGAACTATTTATGTTTTTCCAAGGCGAAACACAGTTGTTTGAGAAAGTACGCGTGTAACGTCACAATTTAACATTGACCTTTATTTCGTAGCAGTAAGGGCAGTTTTTACTTAAAAATTCACACAAGGGCAGTTTTTACTTAAAAATTTACAAAGGTACAACGGCAGCCTAAGGCTCGCTTGCACAACCAGAGTTACCTTCAACTCTGGCATTAGTTGCTGTGAGTCATAGGGCTGATTTTTCAATAGTCCAATATTTGTTACCTGACGAATAAAAATGGCCGCCTGACAGCTTTTGTATGAAAATTATGTCAATACTAGCTGGCCCGCGCAACTCCGTCTGCGTCACATTATTCATTAATAATATCGCTATTAAAAAATAGGGGATGATGGAAGAAGGTTGAAAATTTAGGGTTGTATGCATTTTTAATGCCACTATAAAAAAAAAAAATTGTCCAAAAAAAAAAAAAATGTTATGGGTGGACAACCCTTATCACATGAAAAATAGATAAGTAGTAGCCGATTCTCAGACCTACTGAATATGTATATAAAATTTGGTAAAAATCGGTAAAGCCGTTTCGGAGGAGTAAGGTAACTAACATTGTGACACGAGAATTTTATATATAAGATGACGTATTTATTCTTCCAATAAACGTTATCTGACTATTGAAAAATCAGCCCTTAATTTGTTAAAATAAACGGGTATTCCAATAGCCGTTTTTTGCTTCTGAAAAAAACATTACGCACTAGTGACTCACCACATCGCCCCAGACGGGCTGGAAGTCCCTCTGGTGGAGGTCGCTAGATGGTGCCATCTTCGCCGGCTTCGTGCTGCGGTCGAAAGCAGGTACACATACTTCCTCTTCATCTGAAGACACCTGAGGGACGATGGGAGGCTTTAGAAGAATGAAGGCTATGGGAAGCTGGAGTAATGCATTTCATAACTACAAATGATACGTTAAATCCATGCTACGATGTGCAACAAAATAATTACAATACCTCTTAAAGGGGTCATTGTGCTCATCATTATTTGACGACACGGTTGGCGCAGTGGTTGAGCGATTGACTGCTGCGCAGCATGTCGCGGGTTCGATTCCCGCACGGAACAAATATTTGTACGACCTACAAGTCTTTGTTCCGAGTCTGGGTGTTTTTCTATCTATATCTATCTATACTTATAATAAATCTGTAGAGAGGTCAATTCTGTACATGAAATATATTTCCAAAATAACGATCAGGGGGTGATTAAGGATCAATACTGATGCCAAAAATGCGATCAGTATAATTTTTGTCTGTATGTCTGTCTGTATAACCGTTATAGAAACAAAAACTACTCGACGGATTTTAACGAAACTTGGTACAATTATTATTCATACTCCAGAGCAGGTTATAGTATACTTTTCATCACGCTACAATCAATAGAAAAAATGAAAATGTGAAAGTTTGGTTGTTTGTTACTCAATCACGCCAGAACGGCTTAACGGATCTTAATGAAATTTAGAACAAAAGATATATTATAGTCTGGAATAGCACATAAGCTACTTTTAATCCCGGGAACATGTTCCCTAGGGATCACGCGGGCGAAGCCGCTGGCAGAAGCTAGTCTATAATATGTATGTAATTACAAAAAAAAAAAATGTATTTAGGTAGTTTATCAGCCATCTCGTTACCATAACACAAGCATTAGGTTGCTTAGCTTGGGACTATATGGCGTTGTGTGAAATGTCCAAGGATATTATATGTCCAAGGATATTATTATAGAGAACTTTTACTATGGGACCAAAGAAATCAGCGTTTCACTGAACGATATTGGTCTCACTTATACAGTTCTGCCTCGATCAGCCGCGTACAGCGTCGTAAGAATGTGAAGGCGGCAGCGGCAGAACAACGCTGAACTCTTATCTATAGCACTCGCATGATAATAACACATTTGTCCGCATTTCATACTTGTTTGCCGCGAAAGCTGAATAGACGCGGAAAGCTGAAAGGATGCGTACCTACGCGTCTCCATACAAAAGCGTTGTTTTCTATGGGCATAAGCTGAATAAGTGTAAGTAGTCCCTTATGCGCACATAAATGTATGGGACAGCCGATTTCTACTCGTCATTTTAGTTTTAGCCCTATGGTGAAAGTTCAAATGATGAGTACAATGACCCTTTAATAAGTAATGAGTTTATTCTGTTCCAGGTTGTATATGGGAAAGTAACTGCCTGTCTGTCTGCTACTCACGTCTTCACGTCGTAACAGCTCAATGGATTCGAATGAAACTTGGTAAAAATTTAGGTCATATCTTGTGATACATTTTAGCCCGGAAGTATGTTCCTTTAGTCTTCAACTTTCAAGCGGACAAAGTCGCTGAATAAGCTAGCGTTTGACAGTTAAAAATGTGTGAATAATTAGGTATGTGCATGAAATCACAAACAAGTGAGCAAGCGAGGTGAAGCCAGCAGTGCGATTCTGCAGTACGATTCTGTAAACATGTCGAAGTGAACGACAAGTGAGCTGTCAAATCATACAAACACGATAAGAATGACAACTCACTTTTCGTTCACTCCACCTAATTGATCACGGTGAGATGTCAACAGAATCGACCGGCTGTAAACATGTCAAAGTGAAGACTTGGGTGAAGTGAACACGAAGTAAGCTGCCTTTCGATTTTGCATACATATATATCGAAGTGAAGACTTGGGTGAAGTGACTGAAGTGAGCTGTCATTTCATCTTGATAACTTGGATTGACCGCTCATTTCGAGATCACTTCACCGAAGCCTTCACTTCGACATGGTTACAGATTTGCACTGCTGTTAATCCTTGTAATCAAGATGGAATGACGGCTCAATTCGTGACCACTTCACTCAATCCTTCACTTTGACATGTTTACAGAATTATCGTCTGTTATTAATACTTGATATGTGATATGTATAAGCCTTTTAGCTCATTATGAAGAGCGTTTTGTCGTGCAGGGATAGTTAGGCCCTTTCCACATGCTGGGCCCCGTATAGACGTCAGGTAGTCGATTATAATTGGGTATAGCGCTCGTTTAACTCTCTTGGCCTTTGCGATGTTTTCTTTGGCATGTTTATTCATCGAGAGCCTCTATATAGATATACTCGACTATAATCGACTAGACGACAGGTATTCGGCTCTCTTCGGGCGGAAATATCTACTTCGATTGTCGGTAGTTAGTAATTCGTTATAGAGATGTCACCGAAAAGTGGCAAACGTTAATTCATAACTCAATGGCGTACATGTGACGTCACATATGAACAAACCAATTAAAGCCTGTTTCTTGTAGACTTGTGCTTTGATTGGTCGCAGTTTTATTTCAGTTGACAACTTTTCGGAATGTAATCGAGAAATTATAAACTAACAAATTTTAAAGACAAGACAAGACAAGACGTTTATTTGTAGAGACATGAGTATACATAAAATGAATGCAAGTTGTTTATAAGAAAAAAAGATTAGTCATGTTCGGCCTTGTGGCATACAAATATAGGTAAATAGTCATTTATAACTCAAAAATATCATTAAATACACAAACTAGAAAATATTTTTTAAATGATAAATTATATTAAATTGTTCTAGTCAATATTCTAAATTATAAAAAGTCACAAAAAAAAAATGTCAAAAAAAATATGAATTCAATCAAAAATTTAAATTATTATTAAGTTGTCACAAACCATAAATTTAATTTTTTAAGAATAAATTTGTAAAGCATTCCAAATGTCCAGTAGACAATTTATCGAAAGTTTACAATCTCTCAAGTTATTTTATACGAAGTTCGCCACTTTCCGGTGACAGAGACATGCGTGTGTAAATAAATGTACTACAAAATTTCTTCCTATAAGTCTAAAAATTTCAGGGATCAGAATAGGTAGAGTATTAAACTAAACTTCTACAGCGAATTTATGTTCCTGCACAAAACTTTTTGATAAGGCAGTATTTTATTATAAAACCCTATAAAATGAATTTATGATACTTCGGAACAAAAACAATTTGTCAGCGACGTATTGAAAGTCCAGTAAAAAATCGATATTCTTTTTCGGGGATTCACATGTCATGGTATGATAATAGGCTAGTTTTCACCATCAATAAATTGCAAATCTATTTAGGCTGGATTTGACCAACGCCAGATAGCTTTATCGGAGGAATAATTTTGAATTTTTGACAGTTCTTCCATACAAAAACTGTCAAACGTTAAATTTATTCCACGAATAAGAGTTATCTGGCGTTGGTCAAATCCAGCCTTAGTCAGTCAGCTAACTGACTGTGTATTGAAAAATAATGGACACTTATTTTTTATTTTGTAAATCATTGAATATTGACAAAGATAAAACCTAAGTGATCACGTGTGAGAGGTTTACAAAATCGACCGGCTGGGAACAGGGTGCCCAGAAAGGCTACTTTAGCAGAATCAGAAAGCACATCACGCTACCCGTAACTGTAAATTTTTTTCAAATCAACCTTGAACCTAATGCGTTAGCGATAAAGATCGAAAGTCAAAGTCAAAAGTCATTTATTCAAATTAGGCTGAGTGCCAGCACTTTTTGAACGTCAACGTTTCCAAGAAGACAGCCCCCAAAAACGCCCGGCCGTCACCACTTCCTAGTGTTTTAGCTGGGAAGAAGAAGTGTCCAACAAACTCCCCAGCAACACATCTGTCTGTTGCGTTAGAAGAATTTGCTTAAACAAAATTATACTCCTGATGAAAATGAAATGACTGAATGAATGTGATTAATATTCTGATTCTGTAAAAGTGGCCTTTTCAGTTCCCTTTTTTTTTTAGGTGTGGGAAATCATCCAATGACTTCTCCCGCTCTGGGCGGAGCAAGAGGGAGTGTCAGACTTCTACTGACTAAAACCCATCCATGTTCCTTCATTGCCCTTTGTGTTCCGGGGCCACGGTGTCTCTTTCGAATGGTCCCGCGACTCCGGCAGGCGTCGGCCCCTTCGGGCCCCTCCCAATGCTGACTCTTTTAGACTTTTTAGTTCCCCTGGACTGTGGATAGCAGAGAGATAGTAGCACCATCTACATCACCACATACTAACTAAACCACTGACGTTGTGGCGGCATTTATGGCGCTACATAAGAACTAAATATCTGACGTCACACAGATCTTGCGTCGCGATATCAGAGTTTTCGTTGCAACTTGAACATATACAACAGCACAAATATAAATTATCGGGCTGTTGCCCACCGGACACAAACGTCGGAGCATCCTCCCTTTTTAATGGAGGTTTGCGAGACTTCAAACCCTATTCTGAATGCTTCTATATAAAGATGATTATCCATGCTTTGTTCCTTGTCTTTTTGAAGATTAAAAACTAAATACTCTACCTATTCCGATTCCTATAGTGGATCCATACGATACAGATATGAACCCAGAAAAAAATTCTATCACACCAAAAATTTTGTCTGCACAGACTTTGTTGACAGAAAAAAATCTACAACCTGTTACAGAATAAACGCTCTTAAGGTACGGTGTCATTATGAATCTTTCACTATGGGACCAAAATGGGCTAGATCCCATCATCCACAAATTGCAAAACTATTTAGTCCGTCAGTTAGAGTATTGAAAAATAATGGACACGTATTTTTTGTTTTTGTAAATCAATGAATATTGACAAAGATAAAACGCAACAAAATTCGGGAGTGGGGGCTCGTGACGTCACGACCCGCTAAAAATTATGCGAAGGTGTGACGTATAGAGAATTTTAAAAGCGTCGTTACTTCGTCAATTTTGGTTCCCGTAACAAAAGAAAAAACACGGGTCAAATATTTTTTGATAATCTAACTGGCGGAATAATTAGATTTTTTCAGGACACAAGCCCATTGAAATCGTGAAAAAAAATCGACTGCTCCGTATATTTATAAGTGCATGTGCAGTGTATAGGTGTATGTGTGTGTATGCGCAGTGTGTGTGTAGTGTAGTGTGAGTTGTACAGTGTAGTGTGTGTGCAGTGTGTGTGTGTGTGTGTGTGTGTGTGTGGAAATTGATTGATTGATAACTCGACAAAATTTACTGAACAGCTTTTTTCACGATTTTGACTTTGGTCTCATAGTAAAAGTTGATCATAGAATAGAATACTTACTCTTTATTGTAATGACGATTACAATGACACCTTAAGAGTGTGTATTCCGTCCACTAGCGCCGCCAATCGTTTTTTATTAATTGTGGTAAATGTAAGACACGTAGATAAAAAACCGCTCTGTTGTGTACTGAACAAATGTATCTATTATTTTTTGAGAGCTATTTTTAATACATAACTCATGGCTAAATAGCCAAAACGGCAATTATTGCTAAAAGTGGCCACTTTTAGCAAAAATATCGACTTTGGCAACTATTTATGTTCTAAAATACAAAACATAACTCTCAAAAAATAATAAATACATTTCTTCAGAACACTACAGAGCGGTTTTTTATCTACGTGTCTTAAAATTACCACAATTAATAAAAAAAGATTGGCGGCGCTAGTGGACGGAATACGCCCTCTTAAGAGATATTGCGTGTTTTCTGTTACAAATTGCATAGAAATCTGTATCGTGTGGTCCATTACTGACTCCATTCATGCAAATGCACACAGAAGCAACAGCACAAGTTATGGAAGAGACACAATGATTACCTTAGCGATATTAGGCGAGGAGTGAGACCTATTTAGTCCAGCGGCGCCCGGACTATCGGGGGACATCATGTAAGAATCGCCGTCTTCGTCCTGTACATCATTGCTTTTGTTACGGAGGGCAGGTATGTTTTTTTTTATGTGTAAGTAGGGCGGACTTGGCAACAGTGAACTTTTTTGTGCACACTGAGCGCGTTTTTACCGTCATGTGGATTTGTTTACTGTTCCATGTGCTGTTGTGGTACATAGCCAGCTTTTAAATACAAAAGAATATTGTGTAGCGAATGTGTAGGAAGTAAAGCTACAAGTCAAGAGCACATCAAGTTACCATAAACTGTCAAATTACCTCATTCGATTTTGAACTCGACTTTCATTGTGTTATGGTTTAAAATAATTTGGAGAAATTTAACAGTTTTGTATAACCTGATGTGCAGTTTATCATTATACAGTAGTGTGAGTTTCAAGTATTTTTAATTTAAAAGTTACAAATATGTAACGTGCACTAAGTGACAGCACAGAAGCGTCACTTTCAAACCTTTTTAACGTAACAGTTTAGAATTTGCAAAGCCATAAGGCACGGTGTACGCACGGGTTCTATTATTATAAAAAAAATATTTCGGGTGGCAGAGACCCATAGAAAAATGAAGCTAGTCAATACAGTTCATAATTATTTGCTATGACTCGCCACACCAATACAAGTCATGACCCCGTGATTTTTAAAGGGACAATCGAAACGTACAGTTCAGAATGCCGTTCTTGCTACTCCGCATACGCTAGCAGAGAAGCTGCTTTTATGTGCAAATCAATAATTTTTTGGGTAAACGAACTCATTCTGATGAGAGCTGTTTTTTACTCACAGAATAGAGCAGAAGCTTCGCACTTAATTTCGTTAGTTGCATGCAGCCGGCCTTCAGTACTTATCTATGTTCTGAACATGGAAACGCATTGGTTCTGCCACCCGTCTAGATTCAAACCTTCCACGTGACCCACTCTATCCATTAGTGAAAAACAGCATGAAAATCGGTGCAGTAGTTTTTAAGTTTATCTCGAACAGACAGACAGACGCGTCAGAGGATTTTGTTTTATAATATGTAGTGGTGTGTGTGTGTGTTGTTATGTGTGTGTGTGTTGTTATGTGTGTATGTGTTGTTATGTGTGTGTGTGTTGTTATGTGTGTGTGTGTGTGTGTTGTTATGCGTGTGTGTGTGTGTGTAGTGTAGTGATTCTTCCGTTACTGAATGAGTGACCGAAAACGCACAGCCGAACCTACTGGTCGTAGAAAGCTGAAGTTTGGCATGGAGGTTCCTTGGGGAGTGTAGGAAAGCACTAAGAGATAAGTTCCTGAAATTCCTACGGGAATAGGAAAAACGGGGTATTCGCGAACGAAGTCGCGGGCAAGGGCTGCTTTTATATATTTTTCTACTATTCCATCTGCCTAGCCTTTTTTCCCAACTATATTGAGGTCGGCTTGAAGTCAAACCGGATTTAGCTGAATACCACTGTTTTACGTGGAGCGGCTGCCTACCAGACCTCCACAACCCATTAACTGGGTAACACGGTACTCCTTGGTAAAACTGGAGTCAGATTTACTGGCTTCTGGCAATCCGTAACGACTGCCAAAGATCTACAAATCACAGCCAGGACCAACGGCTTAGCGTGCATTCCGAGGCACGGAGAAAACTCGGTACGTTAAGATAGTCACCCATCCACAGATAAACCTGGCAAGCGTTGCTTAACCATGAATATCGACCCGTGCGGCTGTTAATATTTAGCCACAAGCTCCTTTTTTATTTTTTACTATTTTTCTAGTGTTAAATTATACAAAATCAATCAAACTCTGGCTCCCATGAGAAGCCTGTGTGCTTGCAAATCCACATGACAGCAAATCATCCAGAATCAGTTATATTAATTAGTCAATGCATACAAAAATCAGTTTTATTGATAAGTAGATACAATTTTTTGGAAAATGTTTATATTGCCTTAGTACAGTTAGCCAAATAAAATATGGTTCACAAAGTTTAGTTAAACAAACTTTGTGAACCTACTACTCTAGTGTTTGCTTCGCGACAGTAGTAAATGTAATGTTATAGTATTATGAACAAAAAGACATTTTTACATAGGATGCAAACAAACATGCATATAACCCGAATACTGTTTCCCAATTCAAATACCACAGAATTAGATGTCAAGCTGACTTTTCAATCTGTATTCGAGACATACAAAATTGAACTTTCCAGACACCGGATTGTTGAGTTTTGGCATGGCGATGACAATATGACGAACAATGACAGCAAACGTTGGTGGCCTCTATGATCAACAACATTTATTGTCATCGTTTATTAAAAAATCTTTATACTTACAAAAGGTCTGATATAGTTAAAACTAAAATAACACTTTTACAAAGTGGTTTGTAAAATTTTTACAAAGTAAATATATATCATTTCGATCCATTGTTTCTTGCTTTCTTTTTCATGCAAGTTTTAAGATTCCTTCAAAGAGTTATTAGGGAAAGAGGAATGATCGCTATTGTCATGTTGAAACGTCAAAACTATAGAGGAATCTCGAATAGGGAATATGCATGAAAAACTATTTATTATCTATACAGTTTATATAATAATATACAAAAATATAATACTAACAGTGAAAATAGAATCAACATTATAAAAACAAACGAGATATACAAAGATTTCTGTCCCTCACGCGAAAAGGCTGTTTTCTATGGCAGCTGTATAGGCGTCACGGACTTTCGACTTCAAAATTTATATCGGACTTCTCTTTCTAATTTTGATCTCTGAAGCTTCAAACTAACTTCATAGCTGTACATACATATTTGAAAAATAATTTCATGATTGTTTACTAGAGCTAATAAAATTTCATTTAGCAAATAAAAAAACCGCATGAATATTCCCTAATGTCTTCGGTGTTATTAAACTAGACGTAATTTGTCTCAATTTCTCATGATATCACGCGTCATGTAAAGCCAGCTTAACATTAAACCAACATAACATACCCATAGATTGAAATAGTAAAGATAGGACCGTCCGAACGCCATACGAAAATTCACGAGCGTTCCCGAAGATATCTGACCACGTGGCGAGATCACTTTGGTCTAAACAAGCCAATTTATGGCTTCAGACATACGAGCGGTCCACTCTATCCGTACTATACGACGTGTAACAGAAATAACGCAAATATTGAAAAAGTCATTGTATTCATCATTGGGACAAACTTTGAAATCGTGAAAAATCAACCATCCCAACAACAGTACAACAATCTTCTCAAGTTTTGCGTTAATGAGAGTTTTCAGGAGAATTTACTCACCAGGGGAGCTAAGAAGGACACTTTAGGAGAATCATATTGGAATCATAATATTAATCACATAATAATCTGTAAAATTTCATTTTCATTTTATCAATGCAATAGGTTCAAGGTTGATTGCGATAATTTAACAGTTATGGGTAGCGTGATGTGCTTTCTGATTCTGATGAAGTGGCTTTTTTAGTCCCCAGTTGGCGCAGTATAGGCGAGAGGTCCTCTTTGAAAAAGTGACTTTGACACTAACATGACGTCGACGTCAACTTAACAAATATCAGAAAACAAGCGATTTGATAGGTGTTTGGGACTGACGCCTCAAGTGTTGCCACCTGGTGCTCGAAATTTCAGAAAATCCTCATTCCATTACATGTTGTAAATGTCAATGAAAATACCCAATTCAGGTTTTGTTGAGGCGAGAAGAATTTCTGAAGGGGCTCGCCCAGCAGGGGGTCAGAAAATTCTTTATATGGATGGTAAATCATCAAATGCCTCCTCCGGGATGAAGCGGAAAGGAGTATCAGCCTCTTACTGACTTCTAATGTCCTTTGTGTTCCAGGTCCGCAGTGACAGTTCCGAACAAATTCCTGTACGCTGGCAGGGATGGCAAGCTATATAACTTGAACATACCCCGTGCTGCGGCTTGTCCAGGTCCGGCTTCCTGTTCTCCCGCGCGTGCTGCAGCTTGCGCTTGCGCTCGGCCTCCAGCAGCTCGCGCGTGCGGTCCAGCTGGTCGCGCTGCTCGCGTACTGCGGCGATGGCAAGCTATATAACATGAACATACCCCGTGCTGCGGCTTGTCCAGGTCCGGCTTCCTGTTCTCCCGCGCGTGCTGCAGCTTGCGCTTGCGCTCGGCCTCCAGCAGCTCGCGCGTGCGGTCCAGCTGGTCGCGCTGCTCGCGTACTGCGGCGATGGCAAGCTATATAACATGAACATACCCCGTGCTGCGGCTTGTCCAGGTCCGGCTTCCTGTTCTCCCGCGCGTGCTGCAGCTTGCGCTTGCGCTCGGCCTCCAGCAGCTCGCGCGTGCGGTCCAGCTGGTCGCGCTGCTCGCGTACTGCGGCGATGGCAAGCTATATAACATGAACATACCCCGTGCTGCGGCTTGTCCAGGTCCGGCTTCCTGTTCTCCCGCGCGTGCTGCAGCTTGCGCTTGCGCTCGGCCTCCAGCAGCTCGCGCGTGCGGTCCAGCTGGTCGCGCTGCTCGCGTACTGCGGCGATGGCAAGCTATATAACATGAACATACCCCGTGCTGCGGCTTGTCCAGGTCCGGCTTCCTGTTCTCCCGCGCGTGCTGCAGCTTGCGCTTGCGCTCGGCCTCCAGCAGCTCGCGCGTGCGGTCCAGCTGGTCGCGCTGCTCGCGTACTGCGGCGATGGCAAGCTATATAACATGAACATACCCCGTGCTGCGGCTTGTCCAGGTCCGGCTTCCTGTTCTCCCGCGCGTGCTGCAGCTTGCGCTTGCGCTCGGCCTCCAGCAGCTCGCGCGTGCGGTCCAGCTGGTCGCGCTGCTCGCGTACTGCGGCGATGGCAAGCTATATAACATGAACATACCCCGTGCTGCGGCTTGTCCAGGTCCGGCTTCCTGTTCTCCCGCGCGTGCTGCAGCTTGCGCTTGCGCTCGGCCTCCAGCAGCTCGCGCGTGCGGTCCAGCTGGTCGCGCTGCTCGCGTACTGCGGCGATGGCAAGCTATATAACATGAACATACCCCGTGCTGCGGCTTGTCCAGGTCCGGCTTCCTGTTCTCCCGCGCGTGCTGCAGCTTGCGCTTGCGCTCGGCCTCCAGCAGCTCGCGCGTGCGGTCCAGCTGGTCGCGCTGCTCGCGTACTGCGGCGATGGCAAGCTATATAACATGAACATACCCCGTGCTGCGGCTTGTCCAGGTCCGGCTTCCTGTTCTCCCGCGCGTGCTGCAGCTTGCGCTTGCGCTCGGCCTCCAGCAGCTCGCGCGTGCGGTCCAGCTGGTCGCGCTGCTCGCGTACTGCGGCGATGGCAAGCTATATAACATGAACATACCCCGTGCTGCGGCTTGTCCAGGTCCGGCTTCCTGTTCTCCCGCGCGTGCTGCAGCTTGCGCTTGCGCTCGGCCTCCAGCAGCTCGCGCGTGCGGTCCAGCTGGTCGCGCTGCTCGCGTACTGCGGCGATGGCAAGCTATATAACATGAACATACCCCGTGCTGCGGCTTGTCCAGGTCCGGCTTCCTGTTCTCCCGCGCGTGCTGCAGCTTGCGCTTGCGCTCGGCCTCCAGCAGCTCGCGCGTGCGGTCCAGCTGGTCGCGCTGCTCGCGCACGGCGGCGATGCGCGCGCGCGCCGCCGCCACCTCGCGCGCTGCTGATGCTTGTTCCGAAAGCATGCGCTGGCGTTCTGTGGGGAAAAAGTTGTTTAAAAATAAAACCGGCCAAGTGCGGTTCGGAATCACGCATGAAGGGTTTAAATATTTTCATATGTTGTTGTTATAGCGGCAACAGAAATACACACTCTGATAATTTCAACTATGAGTCTACCTATTACTGTTCGCTGACAAAAATACGGAAGGATCGAACAGCGGAGGCTTAATAATTTGTTACCCTTCGGGTATAAAACCCTAAAAAAAAACGATTTCTAGTAGAATGCAACTTCTAGGACAAGCAGTCCGGTCCCCTAAGGTACAATGATGTAAAAGTTACATAGTGTTTCTGAAATTACTGTTACGATGTAGTTGGACAATTAAAAGAACTTTTTGCTATCATTAAAAATAAAAAATGAAGATGAATATGTGTGTGGTGTGTGTGTGCGTCTGTGTATGTGTAAGTGGTGCGTGCGTGTGTGTGCGTGTGTGTGTGTGTGTGTGTGTGTATGTGATTGAGTATGTGTTTTTTTTGCGTGTTCGTGCTTGTCGATGTACATCACCTACGTTAAAATCAATACTCAATACTCAATATCTTTATTGAATCTTTTCAGTTTCGTCGTATGAATTACTTTGGAGGTACGATTGTAAAATCTTTTTGCATTTGTAATACGATACACCGTAGATTTGACACTCTCCGTTTATTTTGTTGTAAAGAAACGGACCAAGAAAATTACAAAATCTCTTGACAAAAGCTGAACGTACACGTAGCAGGGTGCATATCCCATCTTTTCGACGTTTTTTGTTTTCTATTATTCGGTATGGGGTGTTGCGATGTTGCAGAATGACTGTCTGGAGTATGAAATGTTGTCAAACATTAAGCACTTTGCAATCATTGTATAGTTGATCGGTTGGAAACTGAATATTACGAAAGGTGGCTGGCTACTTTTAAAATAGCCCTATGTGCTACTTCTAGCGGCTTGAGGGTGGTTTTAGCTACGCCGCCCCAACAATAAATGCAATATGTTATAATGGATAGGCAAAGTGCGAAATAGAAGTTACGTATTATAATGGGATTGGCAATAAGCCGGAGGGTTTTAAAGATGTATATCAGTTTGCGAACTCGTCCAGTTAGCAGACCGACATGAGACTTGAAATTGAGATTCTTGTCCAAGACTATTCCCAGGTATCTGATGCTTTCAACGGAGGTTAAAAGAGGGGATTGACAGCTTGAACACTGCACTTGTGGATGACCAGTGTGTGCTTTGATTGAAATTGGAGTCTTTGGTTGAGAGACCGAGCTGTTGGAATAAGTTAAAAATTTGGTATTAGAGGTATTAAGGTTTAGACTATGGGAATTAAGCCAATTTAACGCCACGTCAAAGCCAAGCTAAGCTTGATGCTCTAGTTCTGACCAGGAATCCGAAAAAATATTGCTTATATTTTTTTATTTATTTAACAATTTATGTACACACACACACACAAGTAGATAAAAAAGGAGACAGAAAAATAGGTACAAAGGTGATGGTGGTGGTGATGGTTTGTCTTTTATTTGTTTATCTGACTATGTAGGTCAATCTTTCTACAAACGTCAACACTTGCTTGAGTGTGTATTTTGTTTTATAGTACCTATCATAGAGTGCTAGCTTTTTATTTTTTTGTTTTTGTAATGTACTAATTACTTTGCACTCTACTCATTGTATAAATTCTAGTTCCTAAAACATAACAGACAGTAGAGGAAACAACATTTGAACACTTACCAGATTATTGGGAACACATTTCTAAATTCAAAATAAAATGTTATAACTCATGGAAACAACACTTTATTAATATTAGTCAACAAAAAGGTATTTGATTTGGTTCCTTGGTGGCTTGAATGGTTCTACATTCAAGCCGAGCCTCTTCGACTGCCTTGGTTCGATGGTGATCAAATCAGTAGAAGTTATGTTAAGTTAGTTTTAAGACTTCGCTCTGGACACTATTCATCAGCGAAGTTTGCATTCCTTATAAAAAAAGCTGATTCGCCGAATTGCAATGAGTGTGGTCAGGTTGAGGATGTGCAACATTTGCTGATGGATTGTGTCCGGAACAGGCGCGAGAGGGAGTCACTCTTGAGGGAATAAGAATTAAATAAACAAAACGTTGGATTAATACAGTAAATTCTATCTCAACCTACTTCAGAAAGTGCCAAAAAGTTGTGTTGATCAATAACAGTCCTTCATCAGTGACTTCCATCGCAAACTAGTAATGTTTTTTTTAAGTACAATTTATTGTTTTATAAGAGTTAAAGGGTACGATGGGGTTGGCATATCTGCATAGACAAAAACCCAAAAAAAAAAGATAAAGAGAAAGAAAAAAATGAAACATAACAGACAGATTTGTTGCTGGGGAGTTTGTTGGCCACTTCTTCTCCACAGCTAAAACACTAGGAAGTGCCCGTTTTGGGAGACTGTCTTTTGTAGAACTTGACGTTCAAAACGTGCTGGCTCTCAGCCTTATTTGATTAATGACTTTTGAATTTGAATTGAATTGCAACGCGACCATATACGTCTCGAAATAACGTTTAAAATAGATAAACTTCTCTAGCCAGAGAGCGTTTCAAAGCAAAGGGGCGCTCATAGCCTTCTTGAGCAACGGCCTTCCCAAGTCCCTCCAGATATTCTTCTCACACCGGCACATATCAACTTTATTTTAAGGAACGCAAATTCGATATTTGTTTGGCAATGACAGAACACAGAGTCTTTAAGACTAAACTACACTGGGAGTCTTTAAGTCAAGAGTGAATAGGTTACTTCTAGGCAAGCGTGCTCCATCTTAGACCGCATCATCGCTTAACATCAGGAGAGATAGTGGTCAAACGTATGCCTATCAATAGTAAAAAAACAGAGCTATAGACTGTTGTTAATTAAAATATACAATGACATTATTTTTCTTCCTTTCGTGCATGCTTAAACACGGCGCAAAAAAAGCTATTTTGAACTCTATTTCCATCCACATAAAGCTCATAATCATCAAAAACTAAGAACTCACCCTCGACATCGGGCACTTCAGTCTCCTCGCTGGCACTGGAGATGGTGTCGGCCAGTTTCTCCGCTTCCTCTCTCTCTCGCCTCTGGTACTCTTCTAACTGCTCGCGGAGACTCTGATTCTCTTGTTCCTGGAGGGTAAACGGTCATTAGTATTCTTCTAAGAATATTAACAGGTACATTGTAACTCTAGGTATATTAACCCTTCCGTCAATGTTCATTTTAGAGGTCATCATGTTTGTCAAATAGAATTCACGTCTATTCCCCTTGGTGTCAGATAAAGTAGTTAGAAATAGACGTGACAATAGTAAGCTTTGTATTCCGAGATCCAAGACAACTCTAATGCGTATGATGTCTTTCTTATTTGTATATTGACATGGGTATTTTTTGATATGATTGTATTTTATTCATTTAGTTTTAAGTATATATTTTTTACTTTGTAGTGTTTTTTTTTTTGAAGTCGTATTTTTTTGTAAAAAGTTTTTTATTTTTCACTTTTTAGTGGTACCCCACATCTAACAACACCACTGCAAAATCGCAGAAAAGCAAAATACACAATTTCGATTACTTGGATGACATAAAACCATCAACCAAGTAGACGAATACGAAGCTATTTCGATTTAACATCCAAACTTCGTAACCGATTTTGATAAAATTTAAATGGGACCAATCTGCAAGTATATCCGTTCAGATAAAACAAGATTTTTTCAAGTCGGTTCATAATTGTCGGAGTTATGAGGTAACAAACATAAAAAAAACATACAACCGAATTGAGAACCTCCTCCTTTTTGGGAAGTCGGTTAATAAATATAATAAATTGAATTGATTTGAAAATATTGATATATTCTATTCTAGTTAGCACTCACCATATCATACTGCTTGTTCTCGAGCTGCATGAGTTGCGAGATGATCTCCTGTTCGCGCAGCTTGTACATCGCCCGCAGCTCGTCTTGTTCCTCCCCTTCGCGCTGTTCTCGAACTTTCTCCCAGTCCTGACGAAGAAACAAAGATAATTAGACATAAGATGCATTGTAAGGTTTAAAACTAATTTCAGAAGGTTGTACCTTCAGTATATCGCCTCATACATAATCAGTCAATAGGCTTGTGTCCTGAAAAAATCTAATTAGTCTGTCAGTTAGATTATCAAAAATATTTGACCCGTATTTTTTCTTTTGTTACGGGAACCAATATTGACGAAGTTACGAGGCGTTTTAAAATTCTCACGTCACGCCGTGGAATAATTTTTAGCGGGTTGTGACGTCACGAGCCCCCACTCCCCGAGTTTTGATGCGTTGTATCTTTGTCAATATTCAATGATTTACAAAAAAAAAATACCTGTCCATTATTTTTCAATACTCTAACTGACGGACTAAATAGTTTTGCAATTTGTGGATGATGGAAACTAGCCTATTACTATCCTCTGCTGAACGAAGCCTCCCCGTAGAGCGCCAACCATTCCAGTCCTGAGCAGTCCACATCCATCCGCTGGCAGCCACCGCGCTTTAATAACGCAGAGCGTCCCACACCACGTGTGATGGGTTTGCTCTTGTCTCTAGTCTAGATAAAGTCTACGATGGAGCGAGCTTGCCGTTACGTTTGCCTATACGCGGTCTTCACTCTAACACATGTCCGCTCCATCGACCGTCTTTCCAGTTACAGACATGGCCGGCAAAATCTGTCTTTGTACAGAAATAGCGAATATGAATGCGATTTTTTTATTGGTAACATGAAATACTTATAAGCTTTAGTAAACAATCATGAAATTATTTTTTTAATACCTCCATCAGCGATGAAAGTATAAAAAGCTTCAAAAATACAAATTAGAAAAAGAAGTCCGATATGCAGTTTGACGTCAAAGTGAAAGTCCATGACACTTAGACTACTGCCATATTAATTAAACAGCGTTTTCGCGAGAGGGCTAGGTATATTTGTTTAAAATAATTATATCTTGTTTGTTTTTCGAGCAATTTTGATTCTGTTTTCACTGTTAGTTTTATATTTTTGTATATTTTTAGATAAATTGCATAGATAATAAATATTTTTATCATGCATATTCCCTATTGCCTCAACAGAGTTCGGACTAACTCGAGAATCAAGGAGGATGAAAAAGCGAGCAAAGCATGCTCGAAAATTAATTAATCTCGCCTCAAACATGCTAGGAACAATATTCTAAGAAGCTTTTTAGACTTATTTTTGATATGAAACATCTATTGGCGGGCCTTGGCCGTAAAATTAACTTGTACGCCGTGACGGAAGCGACATGGCATCATGTCGTGATGCCCCTACAACGCCGCTTGTTACAGAGGGCGAATTTTAAAAACGTAATTTATAAGATTTTTATCAACTATGAAGTCTAATATGATATTTTTCGGCGTGACGGTATTTTTTTTTTTCATTTCTAACAAGCTGATGCTCGCGGCTTCGCCCGCTTGACAACCTTCGTCAAGAATCACTTTATCCATTGGTGCAGTAGTTTTTTAGTTTATCGCAAACAGACAGACAGACGGCGCGGACGATTTTGATTTATAATATTACTAGCTGTCCCGCGCAACTTCGTCTGCGTCACATTTTCCGCTCCTAAATAGTATTGCAACAAAAAATTGAGATTTAAACTATCCTATCTCTCAAGTTGGATCGAACTGCACATGGTGTGCGAATTTTATTATAATCGGTTAAGTGGTTTAGGAGTCCATTGAGGACAAACACGAGATTTATATATATTAAGATAATATGAAGTGATGTTTTTGTACAATGCGATTCAAATAAGAATAGGAACGTCAATGGCCTCTATCTGTCAAATGTCTCTTGAAAAGTACGGTTTGCATAGGAAACTTAGTTGCATACCAAAACACTTTTTTCACTCAATATTTATAAATAATCATTTATAAAAATAATAATCTTGCTTTGTTCACCCTACCGAATTGGTTCGAATTGACAGCTATGACGTCACAATATGGCGCTAAGTCGATCCTATTGGAACGCATGTTACATACCTGTTCAGCCTCTATCCGCTGCATCTCCAGCGTGAGCGAGGTGTCGGCGATGCGCTCCTGTTGCTCCAGGATGAGCTGCATGTTGCGCGCGCGCTCCGAGTACACTTGAACTGCTGCAGCCTGCAACAACGATACAACTAAGCACATTGGGAAAAGCAAAACCCAAAGGTAAACTATGGTGGATCATCATCTGCTATCGGATCCAGCTAAATATCAGTATTTTGCGTAGGGTGGCTGCCTACCAGACCTCCACTACCCATTTCCTGCCCGCTACAGTAGAAGCCCGGGCCCGGAAACCTGACAACCAATCTTACCAAGAAGTACTGAGTAACCCAGTTACTGTGGTGTGGAACCAGATTGGGAGTCACTCTCTGTAAATACTCGCTGGACCTGGTTAAACGAAGACGAAGGGCAGATGCCCTTCGTCTTCCAGTTTTGATTTGATGAGTTTGGGATTTCAGAAGAAGCCAGTGCTATGCACACGCAAATGTTGGGCACCATTTTTTTAATGGGAAATTATGAAATGGCTCCTACTGTTATGGAAGGAGTGGAAAGGAGTGTCAGATTCTCACTAACTAAAACCCAACCGATTCAGATTCAGATTCAGATTTATTTATTGCTTGTCACAGGTGGGAATTAAGTTCTTAAAGTTATTATTGTGCCCCTCCCGTGTTCCTCCTAATCGTCGCCTTTCAGGGGGACTACTCTCCAAGCCCGAAGTCCGTAGTTTCGGGTTGAGTTGAGGGTGTATTTTACTTCACCTAACTAGGTACTAACAATTATTGATAACACGATTTGACAGTTACTGTGAAATCGTGTTGTCTCTCATTCCTATTTCGGCTTCGGGACTAATCGTAATTCCGTAGGTACATATTTATGGAGTAGAAAACGCCCGAAACTACGGCCGCGGAGGGGCTCAGCTCACCTCAAGCTACACAAAGCAGTGTATGCATGGAACCTGTTACCTTACTACTCCTGTCCACTACTGGCTCGGCCGGCTTGCCGCGCGCGGGCGGCGCGGCGGCCGCGGAGGGGCTCAGCTCACCTCAAGCTACACAAAGCAGTGTATGCATGGAACCTGTTACCTTACTACTCCTGTCCACTACTGGCTCGGCCGGCTTGCCGCGCGCGGGCGGCGCGGCGGCCGCGGAGGGGCTCAGCTCACCTCAAGCTACACAAAGCAGTGTATGCATGGAACCTGTTACCTTACTACTCCTGTCCACTACTGGCTCGGCCGGCTTGCCGCGCGCGGGCGGCGCGGCGGCCGCGGAGGGGCTCAGCTCACCTCAAGCTACACAAAGCAGTGTATGCATGGAACCTGTTACCTTACTACTCCTGTCCACTACTGGCTCGGCCGGCTTGCCGCGCGCGGGCGGCGCGGCGGCCGCGGAGGGGCTCAGCTCACCTCAAGCTACACAAAGCAGTGTATGCATGGAACCTGTTACCTTACTACTCCTGTCCACTACTGGCTCGGCCGGCTTGCCGCGCGCGGGCGGCGCGGCGGCCGCGGAGGGGCTCAGCTCACCTCAAGCTACACAAAGCAGTGTATGCATGGAACCTGTTACCTTACTACTCCTGTCCACTACTGGCTCGGCCGGCTTGCCGCGCGCGGGCGGCGCGGCGGCCGCGGAGGGGCTCAGCTCACCTCAAGCTACACAAAGCAGTGTATGCATGGAACCTGTTACCTTACTACTCCTGTCCACTACTGGCTCGGCCGGCTTGCCGCGCGCGGGCGGCGCGGCGGCCGCGGAGGGGCTCAGCTCACCTCAAGCTACACAAAGCAGTGTATGCATGGAACCTGTTACCTTACTACTCCTGTCCACTACTGGCTCGGCCGGCTTGCCGCGCGCGGGCGGCGCGGCGGCCGCGGAGGGGCTCAGCTCACCTCAAGCTACACAAAGCAGTGTATGCATGGAACCTGTTACCTTACTACTCCTGTCCACTACTGGCTCGGCCGGCTTGCCGCGCGCGGGCGGCGCGGCGGCCGCGGAGGGGCTCAGCTCACCTCAAGCTACACAAAGCAGTGTATGCATGGAACCTGTTACCTTACTACTCCTGTCCACTACTGGCTCGGCCGGCTTGCCGCGCGCGGGCGGCGCGGCGGCCGCGGAGGGGCTCAGCTCACCTCAAGCTACACAAAGCAGTGTATGCATGGAACCTGTTACCTTACTACTCCTGTCCACTACTGGCTCGGCCGGCTTGCCGCGCGCGGGCGGCGCGGCGGCCGCGGAGGGGCTCAGCTCACCTCAAGCTACACAAAGCAGTGTATGCATGGAACCTGTTACCTTACTACTCCTGTCCACTACTGGCTCGGCCGGCTTGCCGCGCGCGGGCGGCGCGGCGGCCGCGGAGGGGCTCAGCTCACCTCAAGCTACACAAAGCAGTGTATGCATGGAACCTGTTACCTTACTACTCCTGTCCACTACTGGCTCGGCCGGCTTGCCGCGCGCGGGCGGCGCGGCGGCCGCGGAGGGGCTCAGCTCACCTCAAGCTACACAAAGCAGTGTATGCATGGAACCTGTTACCTTACTACTCCTGTCCACTACTGGCTCGGCCGGCTTGCCGCGCGCGGGCGGCGCGGCGGCCGCGGAGGGGCTCAGCTCACCTCAAGCTACACAAAGCAGTGTATGCATGGAACCTGTTACCTTACTACTCCTGTCCACTACTGGCTCGGCCGGCTTGCCGCGCGCGGGCGGCGCGGCGGCCGCGGAGGGGCTCAGCTCCGACCACGTCGGGTAGTCGATCTCACCTACAACAGCGAATAATAAAATAGATAATTATAAGAGACTAGCGCGGATGAGACTCCCCCGCGGCTTCAGCCCCGTCACTTGGCTACCCTGCAAATTTCTCAATTTTATCTTTCATAAGATTCTTTTCCTGACAATAACAAACAAAAAAGAATTAGCGAAGTCGGCCCAGCCGTTACGCGGACTCACGCGTGTTGCAATAACCAAGGGAAATAGGTATTCATTTTTATATATAAGAAGATAGAGATAAATGAAGTGAAAGAGGATATTCTTTATTACAAGTGTTTTCGTATGTGTCCTTATTAAAATAATGAGCGAAAATTCACACACAGATATCTAAAGACCATGGTTTTTGGAAGTGTTTTGGTGAAGCCATATTAATTTAACGAACATACCCAGCATGTCGTCCATAAAATCATCCTGCCTGGGCGGCACGCACTGCGGGTTGGTGGTGAATGCAGGGTACTTCAGTAGCCAGTCTTCGTAGCCGCCGTATAGCGCCAGTGGCTGGCGTGAGTACTGGACTTTCACATCCCACTGGAAAGAGAAACATGAGTTGGACGATAATGTATTGAGTGGCAAATCGTCATCGATATTATACCAAAATATTAGCCAGCCCCAGAAAGTACGTTAAGGTTTTTTTTCTGGCTGTTATTTCCTTGCAGAAGTCTGACATTTAGACAGCCAATCTTTAGGAGCGTTTACTCGCCATAGTGGTTCCCATAAACTTCCAAGTATTCTTGAAAATAGAGAGTATTTTCAAGAATAATGACTCGGAAGTTGTTTTCGTCGTTGCCTCTTACTTTATCCACCATGGTTGTAGCTGGCCCCAATATAATTTGAAAACACCTAAACAGCAGCAGAACGCTGGTGGGTCTCGGCATAAGGCTGCCAGCAGTTCAAGGAGAGTATGCCATCCCTAGACAGGAAACTAACCAGGTGCCTTCTGCGACTGAATAGAGGCAGCCGAATGGTGGCCGGCACTGCTAACTGAACTAACATTTCCACACGATAGGTATTATGGACAGTCCTTTGTACAGAGCATGCTTGGAGGTTGAAACGGTATCGCACGTACTCCATGAGTGAGGCATACAATAGGTACATCGAATTCGATAACAGATATCCTGTAAACACTAGGAAGACTGTTTATGCTTGTGGAGGGAGGTTCGCTGGATGGAATGTGGACCGCTATGGCTCACTACACTGTTCCAACTTCAGGACTAAGTGCGGAAATCAAACCTCGATAGGTATATTTGGAAAAAGGCTAGGCAGGAGACGTTACCATACCTTGAGCAGTATAGTCTTGAGCAGATGCAGCGTCTTGCCGGGTATGACGGCGGTGCTGTTCCAGTCCAGCATGATGATCAGCTCCATAGTAGCGCGGTCCGCCCACACGGGCCGGGACGCCGCCGGCAGGTTCTGCTCCAGCACGTTCGCTGATTGTCTGCCAAATGGAGAGTTTGGATAATATCGGCGTTTTCGAAGCCTGGATTCAATAGTTATGAGATGAAATAAATCTAAAAACACTGGACTATCCCAATTTGTTTTAAGGATGGGAAATCATCAAATGAATCCTACCGCTCTGAGCGGATCAGACGGGAGTGTCAGACTCTTAGGGCGGGTTGTTTCAACTACACTTAACGCACGCGTAAACGTTAAAAATGGTGCTAACTATCGTCAAATCAAAAAATTGGGTTGTTTCACAAAATGTCAGCGTTAACGCACGTAAAATATAACGTTTACGTTAACAGATGGTCTGAGCACTCGTTAACGTAACTTTAGTTGCGTCAAATAGAACAATATTGTGAAAATTCTTTTGAATTCCTCAATACCAGTTCTTCTGATGACACAAATAAGTGGTGGAATGCAAAAAAAGCTACTTAGGTAGGACCCGTGTCAATAACTTAGCTATTGGGAATTTATACCAGATTGTTTTGAAACAACGCTTCTAATTTAACGAACGTCAAACATCGTCTGTAATCGTAACTTTTTGACGTACGTATGTTACGTTAACCAACTGTTTGATACAACCCGCCCTTACTGACTAAAACCCATCTGTGTTCCATCTAATGCCCATTACGTTCCAGGGCCTTGGTGACTCGGTGACTCTTTCGAACAAATTCCTGTACCTTGGCAGGCACAACCCATCTACTATGCTGACATCTCTGAGGCGCGTGTGGAACACAACGCACCGTCGACCCGGGCCTGGTTCTTATTCTTATAGTACACCCTACGCTCGCCGGTACAGCAAATCCCTAGTACCTAGTAGGATGTTAGAACAGTAGTACTTACTTTCAACTATACCACTTTGTTTTATCCCATCCCTTGGTCTATTGATAATGTTGTAAATCTCTAATAAGGGCGGGTTGTATCAAACAGTTGGTTAACGTAACATACGTACGCCAAAAAGTTACGATTACAGACGATTTTTGACGTTCGTTAAATAAGAAGCGTTGTTTCAAAACATTATGTTATAAATTCCTGCTCATCCCAATAGCTAAGTTATTGACAAGGTACCTACCTAAATAGTTTTTTTTTAATTCCACCACTTATTTGTGTCATCAGAAGAACTGGTATTGAGGAATTCAAAGGAAATTTCACAATATTGTTCTATTTGACGCAATTAAAGTTACGTTAACCAGTGCTTAGACCATCTGTTAACGTAAACGTTATATTTTACGTGCGTTAACGCTGACATTTTGTAAAACAACCCAATTTTTTTATAGTAGCACCATTTTTAACGTTTACGCATGCGTTAAGTGAACATGAAACAACCCGCCCTAATATTATTAATGCGAAAGTAACTCTGTCTGTCTCTTCTTCTGCCCTAAACCACTGAACCGATTTGGATGAAATTTTGTACAAATATAGTTTGACAATATAATTTAACAAAGGAAATAATTATCATAGTTTTTATCCCAGAAATCCCACGGGAATGGGAACTATGAGCGTAAATAGGTTATATATATTCCGGGAGTATGTTCCCAAGGCATCACGCGGGCGAAGCCACTGGCACACGCTAGTCATAAATAAATGATGCATTACGGTGAAATTAGGCGTAGAGCACAGATAGACAGGTACCTATTATTATTATTATTATTATTTATTATATACTTTATTGTACACCTCATAACAAATACAGGAAAAACTTTGATCAAAACAAGTGTACAATGGGCGGTCTTATCGCACAGGGCAATCTCTTACAGACAACCTTTGGATGGATTTAGCGAAAGAAGTTAGATTTAGGGCGGTCAGTGTACAACATCATAAATATTATTAATTAGACACAATAATGTGAAACAACAATACAAAAGATAAAATAAGAATAATAATAAAATATTACATACATATATATATATATATATCTATATACTAATAAATATCAGATATACAGTTTGGATAAAAATTATAGTGAGAGATAATGCTCCTTCACCATTTTTTTAAACGTTGGTAGCGTTTGAGCACGTCTCACATCTATAGGTAAAGCATTCCACAAACGAGCTGCTTGAATAGTAAATGATTTATCAAAGAACGATGTGGAATGCATGCGGATACTTAATTTAAGAGTTTCCGATGATCTCAAGGACCTAGAATGTGTGTCACAGAGAAACTGAAAGCGTTCTTTGAGATAAAAAGGAGTATAAGGATTAAAGAGTACATTATAAAGCAGAGAAAGTATATTGTATTATCTAAAGTTACCGCGCAACTTCATCTGCGACACATTTTCAATGAATGCTCCGCTCCTATTTGTCTTAGCGTGATTATATATAGCCTATAGCCTTCCTCGATAAATGGGCTATCTGACACTGAAAGAATTTTTCAAATCGGACCCGTAGTTCCTGAGATATATTGCAACTGCATCATTTGACCTTAGAATATGACTAGAACTGCAAGAAACAAAGCTCCAAAAACATAGTTGATTGCATAACCGCCTCTTTTCTTTGAAGATGGTTAAATAAAACATGTAGGTAAACTAATACTTACCCAGGAGAGATAACTTCTTCAGGCACACTGATACAGGCTGGACAGTTGATATGCGACTCCACATAGTCCTTCCCTGACCTTGCATCCAGTATCATGACCTTGAGTTTGCCACTCTTCAGGATCGTGTAAAGCTGTTCACTCTTGATCGTCACCTCATCGGGACCTGGAACCAACGAGTTTAGTCATAAGGTGGAATGTGGTTGGACTATATCCTTTTTTGTTCACCTTATTGGTAAGATTTGAGGTTTTTCGAACTTGAGTTGGGTAAAAGCAAAAACAATTAAGTAGTAGGTTTAGGTATCAGCTGCATGAATTTAAATTGGTTGGCGAAAATGAGAATGAATCATAATATTTCAGTATGAATTATGAGGATAAATTGAAATTATGTTTTGTTTGTAGAAATAAATCAGATTTAAGTGATTATTAGGCAAAATAATATATCTATGGCAGTATTGGCAGTATTACAATAAGCAGCTGTGCTCTATAATTTAAAATCTTTATCATTGTAGGTGTTATATTTAAGTATCAAATGTTTGAGTGTATTAAGTTATATAAAGGAAAACAATCTTGATGCGACTCTTTAAACATACACATATTTAACAAATAAACTACAGCTTAAGCTAACAGTTCAATTGATTAAGTAATCGTTATTCTTGTAATTAGAATGGCTTTTGGTTGCATTTTATTTATAAATTGAGTTTTTAAATAAAAAAAGATTAAAAGACGGATCAAGATTGTTTACCTTTATTTAACTACATTAATATTTCTATATAGGATTAAGTCTTTAAAAATATTCCCATTTTTACACAGAAAAATATGAATCTGACCCTGAAATTAACTATAGATTCTGTATGCTATTCGATTGCTAATTCATTTCTATCAATGATTAGATTGATAACAGAATGATAGGAGAACAATAGGTGATTCATTGACCACCATCATCCAAGTAAACGAATTCCAGCTATTTCGATTTAAAATCCAAACTTTGTAACCGATTTTGAACATCGAATTTATCTGGAAGGGTATCTGCAAGTATATGCTTTCAGATAAATTCAGAAAGAATTTTTCAAATCGGTTCATAATTGACGGAGTTATGAGGTAACAAACATAAGAAAATAAAAAAAATACAACCGAATTGAGAACCTCCTCCTTTTTGGGAAGACGGTTAAAAAACCTACATGCGCGTACAAAGTCGCGAGCAACATCTAATAGATCTGTAAAAGTAGAAAGTGTTTATTTTTTGAGTCTTTGTTTTTTGTTTTGGGATATCCATTTAGCTTTTCCCTGTTGCCTCTACAACATCATCAGATTCTTGGATCCTTTTTTTGTAAGGTATTCTAAGAACCTACAGGTTGACAAAAAAAGTCTAGAAATGGAACAAATTTTTTGTCCGTTAGCAACATTCCCAAAATAATGACATTTAAAAAGTAAACAGAACTTCATGTTTTGGAAATAAAATTATTTCGACCATCAAACGGTGATTAAAATAGGTAAAAAGTGAAAAATCACGAACAAAACCATTCGAAGTGCTGGCAGGGAGATTATTTAAAAGGTGTACAGACGTTGTCTGGCGGAATATAACTCCAAAACTATTCTTTCTGATTTCGAGAATGTTTTGTAAAGTACCGCGCGCTGATATGACAGGTATATAAGAGTTGGTTTGTTTTTAGTTATTTCAAGTGTTAATTGATGATCCCAAAGCTGTTTTGAATTGCTAACATACGGAATAATTCTGATTTCGAGAATGTTTTGTAAAGTACCGCGCGCTGATATGACAGGTATATAAGAGTTGGTTTGTTTTTAGTTATTTCAAGTGTTAATTGATGATCCCAAAGCTGTTTTGAATTGCTAACATACGGAATAATTCTGATTTCGAGAATGTTTTGTAAAGTACCGCGCGCTGATATGACAGGTATATAAGAGTTGGTTTGTTTTTAGTTATTTCAAGTGTTAATTGATGATCCCAAAGCTGTTTTGAATTGCTAACATACGGAATAATTCTGATTTCGAGAATGTTTTGTAAAGTACCGCGCGCTGATATGACAGGTATATAAGAGTTGGTTTGTTTTTAGTTATTTCAAGTGTTATTTGATGATCCCAAAGCTGTTTTGAATTGCTAACATACGGAATAATTCTGATTTCGAGAATGTTTTGTAAAGTACCGCGCGCTGATATGACAGGTATATAAGAGTTGGTTTGTTTTTAGTTATTTCAAGTGTTAATTGATGATCCCAAAGCTGTTTTGAATTGCTAACATACGGAATAATTCTGATTTCGAGAATGTTTTGTAAAGTACCGCTGATATGACAGGTATTTAAGAGTTGGTTTGTTTTTAGTTATTTCAAGTGTTAATTGATGATCCCAAAGCTGTTTTGAATTGCTAACATACGGAATAATTCTGATTTCGAGAATGTTTTGTAAAGTACCGCTGATATGACAGGTATTTAAGAGTTGGTTTGTTTTTAGTTATTTCAAGTGTTATTTGATGATCCCAAAGCTGTTTTGAATTGCTAACATACGGAATAATTCTGATTTCGAGAATGTTTTGTAAAGTACCGCGCGCTGATATGACAGGTATATAAGAGTTGGTTTGTTTTTAGTTATTTCAAGTGTTATTTGATGATCCCAAAGCTGTTTTGAATTGCTAACATACGGAATAATTCTGATTTCGAGAATGTTTTGTAAAGTACCGCGCGCTGATATGACAGGTATATAAGAGTTGGTTTGTTTTTAGTTATTTCAAGTGTTATTTGATGATCCCAAAGCTGTTTTGAATTGCTAACATACGGAATAATTCTGATTTCGAGAATGTTTTGTAAAGTACCGCGCGCTGATATGACAGGTATATAAGAGTTGGTTTGTTTTTAGTTATTTCAAGTGTTATTTGATGATCCCAAAGCTGTTTTGAATTGCTAACATACGGAATAATTCTGATTTCGAGAATGTTTTGTAAAGTACCGCGCGCTGATATGACAGGTATATAAGAGTTGGTTTGTTTTTAGTTATTTCAAGTGTTATTTGATGATCCCAAAGCTGTTTTGAATTGCTAACATACGGAATAATTCTGATTTCGAGAATGTTTTGTAAAGTACCGCGCGCTGATATGACAGGTATATAAGAGTTGGTTTGTTTTTAGTTATTTCAAGTGTTATTTGATGATCCCAAAGCTGTTTTGAATTGCTAACATACGGAATAATTCTGATTTCGAGAATGTTTTGTAAAGTACCGCGCGCTGATATGACAGGTATATAAGAGTTGGTTTGTTTTTAGTTATTTCAAGTGTTATTTGATGATCCCAAAGCTGTTTTGAATTGCTAACATACGGAATAATTCTGATTTCGAGAATGTTTTGTAAAGTACCGCGCGCTGATATGACAGGTATATAAGAGTTGGTTTGTTTTTAGTTATTTCAAGTGTTATTTGATGATCCCAAAGCTGTTTTGAATTGCTAACATACGGAATAATTCTGATTTCGAGAATGTTTTGTAAAGTACCGCGCGCTGATATGACAGGTATATAAGAGTTGGTTTGTTTTTAGTTATTTCAAGTGTTATTTGATGATCCCAAAGCTGTTTTGAATTGCTAACATACGGAATAATTCTGATTTCGAGAATGTTTTGTAAAGTACCGCGCGCTGATATGACAGGTATATAAGAGTTGGTTTGTTTTTAGTTATTTCAAGTGTTATTTGATGATCCCAAAGCTGTTTTGAATTGCTAACATACGGAATAATTCTGATTTCGAGAATGTTTTGTAAAGTACCGCGCGCTGATATGACAGGTATATAAGAGTTGGTTTGTTTTTAGTTATTTCAAGTGTTATTTGATGATCCCAAAGCTGTTTTGAATTGCTAACATACGGAATAATTCTGATTTCGAGAATGTTTTGTAAAGTACCGCGCGCTGATATGACAGGTATATAAGAGTTGGTTTGTTTTTAGTTATTTCAAGTGTTATTTGATGATCCCAAAGCTGTTTTGAATTGCTAACATACGGAATAATTCTGATTTCGAGAATGTTTTGTAAAGTACCGCGCGCTGATATGACAGGTATATAAGAGTTGGTTTGTTTTTAGTTATTTCAAGTGTTATTTGATGATCCCAAAGCTGTTTTGAATTGCTAACATACGGAATAATTCTGATTTCGAGAATGTTTTGTAAAGTACCGCGCGCTGATATGACAGGTATATAAGAGTTGGTTTGTTTTTAGTTATTTCAAGTGTTATTTGATGATCCCAAAGCTGTTTTGAATTGCTAACATACGGAATAATTCTGATTTCGAGAATGTTTTGTAAAGTACCGCGCGCTGATATGACAGGTATATAAGAGTTGGTTTGTTTTTAGTTATTTCAAGTGTTATTTGATGATCCCAAAGCTGTTTTGAATTGCTAACATACGGAATAATTCTGATTTCGAGAATGTTTTGTAAAGTACCGCGCGCTGATATGACAGGTATATAAGAGTTGGTTTGTTTTTAGTTATTTCAAGTGTTATTTGATGATCCCAAAGCTGTTTTGAATTGCTAACATACGGAATAATTCTGATTTCGAGAATGTTTTGTAAAGTACCGCGCGCTGATATGACAGGTATATAAGAGTTGGTTTGTTTTTAGTTATTTCAAGTGTTATTTGATGATCCCAAAGCTGTTTTGAATTGCTAACATACGGAATAATTCTGATTTCGAGAATGTTTTGTAAAGTACCGCGCGCTGATATGACAGGTATATAAGAGTTGGTTTGTTTTTAGTTATTTCAAGTGTTATTTGATGATCCCAAAGCTGTTTTGAATTGCTAACATACGGAATAATTCTGATTTCGAGAATGTTTTGTAAAGTACCGCGCGCTGATATGACAGGTATATAAGAGTTGGTTTGTTTTTAGTTATTTCAAGTGTTATTTGATGATCCCAAAGCTGTTTTGAATTGCTAACATACGGAATAATTCTGATTTCGAGAATGTTTTGTAAAGTACCGCGCGCTGATATGACAGGTATTTAAGAGTTGGTTTGTTTTTAGTTATTTCAAGTGTTATTTGATGATCCCAAAGCTGTTTTGAATTGCTAACATACGGAATAATTCTGATTTCGAGAATGTTTTGTAAAGTACCGCGCGCTGATATGACAGGTATATAAGAGTTGGTTTGTTTTTAGTTATTTCAAGTGTTATTTGATGATCCCAAAGCTGTTTTGAATTGCTAACATACGGAATAATTCTGATTTCGAGAATGTTTTGTAAAGTACCGCGCGCTGATATGACAGGTATATAAGAGTTGGTTTGTTTTTAGTTATTTCAAGTGTTATTTGATGATCCCAAAGCTGTTTTGAATTGCTAACATACGGAATAATTCTGATTTCGAGAATGTTTTGTAAAGTACCGCGCGCTGATATGACAGGTATTTAAGAGTTGGTTTGTTTTTAGTTATTTCAAGTGTTATTTGATGATCCCAAAGCTGTTTTGAATTGCTAACATACGGAATAATTCTGATTTCGAGAATGTTTTGTAAAGTACCGCGCGCTGATATGACAGGTATATAAGAGTTGGTTTGTTTTTAGTTATTTCAAGTGTTATTTGATGATCCCAAAGCTGTTTTGAATTGCTAACATACGGAATAATTCTGATTTCGAGAATGTTTTGTAAAGTACCGCGCGCTGATATGACAGGTATTTAAGAGTTGGTTTGTTTTTAGTTATTTCAAGTGTTATTTGATGATCCCAAAGCTGTTTTGAATTGCTAACATACGGAATAATTCTGATTTCGAGAATGTTTTGTAAAGTACCGCGCGCTGATATGACAGGTATTTAAGAGTTGGTTTGTTTTTAGTTATTTCAAGTGTTAATTGATGATCCCAAAGCTGTTTTGAATTGCTAACATACGGAATAATTCTGATTTCGAGAATGTTTTGTAAAGTACCGCGCGCTGATATGACAGGTATTTAAGAGTTGGTTTGTTTTTAGTTATTTCAAGTGTTAATTGATGATCCCAAAGCTGTTTTGAATTGCTAACATACGGAATAATTCTGATTTCGAGAATGTTTTGTAAAGTACCGCGCGCTGATATGACAGGTATTTAAGAGTTGGTTTGTTTTTAGTTATTTCAAGTGTTAATTGATGATCCCAAAGCTGTTTTGAATTGCTAACATACGGAATAATTCTGATTTCGAGAATGTTTTGTAAAGTACCGCGCGCTGATATGACAGGTATTTAAGAGTTGGTTTGTTTTTAGTTATTTCAAGTGTTAATTGATGATCCCAAAGCTGTTTTGAATTGCTAACATACGGAATAATTCTGATTTCGAGAATGTTTTGTAAAGTACCGCGCGCTGATATGACAGGTATTTAAGAGTTGGTTTGTTTTTAGTTATTTCAAGTGTTAATTGATGATCCCAAAGCTGTTTTGAATTGCTAACATACGGAATAATTCTGATTTCGAGAATGTTTTGTAAAGTACCGCGCGCTGATATGACAGGTATTTAAGAGTTGGTTTGTTTTTAGTTATTTCAAGTGTTAATTGATGATCCCAAAGCTGTTTTGAATTGCTAACATACGGAATAATTCTGATTTCGAGAATGTTTTGTAAAGTACCGCGCGCTGATATGACAGGTATTTAAGAGTTGGTTTGTTTTTAGTTATTTCAAGTGTTAATTGATGATCCCAAAGCTGTTTTGAATTGCTAACATACGGAATAATTCTGATTTCGAGAATGTTTTGTAAAGTACCGCGCGCTGATATGACAGGTATTTAAGAGTTGGTTTGTTTTTAGTTATTTCAAGTGTTAATTGATGATCCCAAAGCTGTTTTGAATTGCTAACATACGGAATAATTCTGATTTCGAGAATGTTTTGTAAAGTACCGCGCGCTGATATGACAGGTATTTAAGAGTTGGTTTGTTTTTAGTTATTTCAAGTGTTAATTGATGATCCCAAAGCTGTTTTGAATTGCTAACATACGGAATAATTCTGATTTCGAGAATGTTTTGTAAAGTACCGCGCGCTGATATGACAGGTATTTAAGAGTTGGTTTGTTTTTAGTTATTTCAAGTGTTAATTGATGATCCCAAAGCTGTTTTGAATTGCTAACATACGGAATAATTCTGATTTCGAGAATGTTTTGTAAAGTACCGCTGATATGACAGGTATTTAAGAGTTGGTTTGTTTTTAGTTATTTCAAGTGTTAATTGATGATCCCAAAGCTGTTTTGAATTGCTAACATACGGAATAATTCTGATTTCGAGAATGTTTTGTAAAGTACCGCTGATATGACAGGTATTTAAGAGTTGGTTTGTTTTTAGTTATTTCAAGTGTTAATTGATGATCCCAAAGCTGTTTTGAATTGCTAACATACGGAATAAGTAAAAATTTGGGACAATAAACATCGAACGTATAGGTTATGTTTACATCAGGTCAGCATTACTTTAGTATAGCGCGCCTAGATTAATTGATACTTGAGTGACTTGATGATTTAGTAAAAGAAAATTCGATTTCTACGAGCGCTTTGACAAAATCGAATTGCTCAGGTTGACTAAAGTTGAATACCGCGCGTCACAAGATTTATATTGATTTTTGCATTGCATACAACAATTATTTAAAAATATTTACTTTACTTTTAATTAGACCATTTTTTTTTTCAAGCAATATAGCAACGCCACCTTAATTATTAAATATTTTTTATTTGAATTTGGATTATAATTTCATAGATAAAAATTATAGTTTCGTACGGAAAATTGTCAATAACTCTCAGTTTTACAGAATTATTTTTGGTGTATTACTGTGTGAATCGTAATAAATTGATTTGAACATTCCAAAGTAGAAGATACAGTTGTACCGTGGAAATTTTTATAAATGATTAAATTATAATATCTTAGGTGTACCGAGGCATCAAAAGATTCCCTAAAGCAACGTTTTGTGAAACATCCTTTGCGGAGTCAAGGATTTTACTGATGTACGTGAACAAATTGAAATATTTATTTAGAACACTCCCAAGATAAATGATCAAACTGTCTTAGGCATATTTTTGTTTTTTTTTAAGGCTATATCTAAAGCAAAATCACACCTCATAACTCGAATAAAACGCTAAAATTCAAGAAAAATTGTGGAGGCCCACTTAACTTTAACTTAGTAATAAGTTGCATAACGAGAACACAATCTTGTTCAGTTAAACAATACTTACTGATTTAAATAAATAATATGTTAATTTATGTCTAGCAAAAATACAGTTAGTATCAAGACTAGGTTGGTACGCTATTCGATTGCAGCGGGTTGCCACACGAACGGCACAGTGGCGCCCCTATTATTTTCTACTCTTTTTTGTCGAGCTGTACCTGGTAATCCCAGAGGCTGGGGAGCTTCAATGACCGGTGTGGTCTCCGTTGTCTTCTTCCGGTTCTCGTCGATCTTCTGTTTGATTAGTTCATTCTCTTTTATGTCGTTCAATCGCTTTGTTTTCTGTTCTTTCTGGTATCTGAAATGATAAAAATATAATTCATTTTGATGCTCGTTCTTTGCTCATAGCATTACCGACACGGTTGGCACAGTGATTGAGCGATGCGTTCGATTCCCGCACGGAACAAATATGTGAAATTGTATGTTTGCAAATGCACCCACGTTACGGTTGAAGTTATTAGTGTGGGGCAACGGTATTTATAAGAAAACAAACTGGCCAAGTGCGAGTCGTACTCGCGCACTGAGGGTTCCGTAAGCAGAAGTTGCGATTTACGATTTATGACGTATTAAAAAAAAACTACTTACTAGATCTCGTTCAAACCAATTTTCGCTGGTAGTTTACATGGTAATGTACATCACATATTTTTTTTAGTTTTATCATTCTTTTATTTTAGAAGAAGAAGAAGGGGGGGGGGGGCATTTTACCACTTTGGAAGTGTCTGTCACGCAAACTATTTAGTTTAGAAAAAAATTATCTTAGAAACCTCAATATCATTTTTGAAGACCTATCCATAGATACCCCACACGTATGGGTACGATGAAAATTTTTTTTTTTTGAGTTTCAGTTCTAAGTATGGGGACCCTCAAAATTTATTGTTTTTTTCCTATTTTTGTGTGAAAATCTTTATGCGGTTCACGAAATACATCTACTTACCAAATTTCAACAGCATAGCTGTTAAGGTTTCCGAGAAAAGTGGCTGTGACATACGGACGGACGGACAGACAGACATGACGAATCTATAAGGGTTCCGTTTTTGCCATTTGGCTACGGAACCCTAAAAAAGAGTTGCCATTCAACGTGGCATTGCTGTCAGTCTTCTGGGCATGTTTCCAGATGACAGCAATGCGGAGGAATACTTTGACGCCTAAGTGTATTATGTTTTTGTTACTTATAATCAAATGAATATAGTTAGGTTTTGTAGTTTTTCTGCTATTCATAAAGATAAAGACCTTAATCTCTCTAAACCCTGAGAGTTGTCACAGTTAAAAAAACGCAGTTAAAAAAATTTGCTTAAAAATTAAAACAGCGGCCAAGTGCGAGTCGGACTCGCGTACGAAGGGTTCCGTACCATTATCTATAAAAACGGCAAAAAAATCAAGTTTGTTGTATGGGAGCCCTCTTAAATATTTATTTTATTCTGTTTTTTAGTATTTGTTGTTATAGCGGCAACAGAAATACATCATCTATGAAAATTTCAACTGTCTAGCTATCGCGGTTCTTGAGATACAGCCTGGTGACAGACAGACAGCGATGTCTTAGTAATCGGATCCCGTTTTTACCCTTTGTTTAAAAATCTGTGATAAACAGAGACAGCACTAATTGCATGTGGCGCCACTCAAAAAGTCACAAATCCCGCCATATTGAATAGAAGCCATCAATTAGTAACAACTTGTGTGACAAGAATAAAAGAATAACTTTGAAAGCGTGTACCTTTAAGTTTTTCAACTAATTTTATGGCTGGCCCTAAAGCAAATGAAAGAGTTGTGTGACAGATGCCCAGCAGTGGGAAAATATAGGCTAGATAGATTTTTTAATATTACTTCTAGTTTCCTTGTCATACAATAGTTTTAAACCTAGATATTAAATAAAACTTTTTTAGAATTGAAGGTACATACAAGACTCACTTACAAAAAATTCAATACAGGAAACCACTATTCTATTCTATTAGGGGGTTTTGGTTTCCGCACTTAGTCCTGACGTTGGACCATTGTACGTGATACTGGAAACCACTATTTGTTGGGAATATCATATCATATAATTGAAATAATGAATTTGTCCTCTTGTATGTGAAACATGCTATGCACCTTTGTTAGTAAAGTGAAATAGTATGGTGAAATATATGTAGAATGCCATTGTATTTCCAGGCCTACTTAAACATCTATACTCATATAATAAAGCTGCAGAGATTGCCTGTTTGAATGTTAATCTATGGAACTACAAAAATCGAACTGCAAACAATGTTTTGCCCCATAAAAAAAAATAACCGCAGAAATTAGAATATTGACCTATTATAAAACAAAGTCCTCCGCCACGTCTGTCTGTTTGCAATAAACTTAAAAACTACTATACCAATTTTCATGCTGTTTTCGCCAATGGATTGAGTGGTTTTCGAGGATGGTGTTAGTATATTATTTGTTTTTGTGTACATTGGCTAATATATAATGATATTGATTGGAGGTGTCGGAAACAATATAAGCCGTCTGGGAGCTTTCAACGAAAACGTTGCCTAAACCCTTTGATATATAACAAAATGATGTATGGTGGAATTTTATATCTTGTTTACAGAAAATTCCACGATGGCATATGTCTATCTCTTAAGGATAATATCCATTTTAATACATAAAAAAAGGGCAATTGGAAAGCTATTTACACAAATACGGTATTAATCCTTATCATTTTAAATAAGTTAGAGGCTTAAAGCATTTCAAGAACATTATTTTACTCTTTTACACCATATCATTTAAAGGAATATCTTAGGAGTAATCACAAAAAAAAATATGGATGCGAGAATAAAATCCAAGCATCAAGCTATGCTTGATGCAATCACCGATTTCAACAACTGCACGAAAATTTTTCGCCGCTTTTTTGTCCATAGTTTGTCCTCCTACCTCTTAATCCTATCCTACTTCCAACTTATATTATAAATGTGAAAGTTTGTGAAGATGTTTGGATTTGGAGGTGAGTTAGGTATTCAATCAGGCTCTCAGGGATGAACAGATTTGGCTGAACTTAGGTACGGGAATAGATTATAGATCCCTGGGATAGGTTCCCATGGGTTGCAGGAACAGGATCAAAATTTAATGATTAGTTTGGGTTACGATAACCAACATCCACGTGGGCGAGCCGCAGGCAAAGTACACAATAAATGTTATAAAAATTGGTCAACCCATTTTGAAGGAGTTTGATAACAGACATCATTCACATGAGATTTTTATATATTAAAGGATGATAGCATATTCATGAAGATGGTTACAGGATAAACGAAATATAAAAAACAGAATATTTGCATACAAAATGCTGCATAAATGGCGGACAAAAGCTAACAAGTTATAAATAAAATGAAAAAAAAAAATTTTTTTTTAATCTAGACAGGATATTTGGCATGGTCAGTATCTCTATTTAGTAGAAATAAAATCAATTATTAAAATATGGGTCAGTGGGTCAACTAAGGGGCAGAGTTCATCACGTTCCTTAGAAAACAATCTACAACCAATTGATTTGGAACACAGTTGGCCATTTTGTATTACAATGTTTAAACACAAACATAACCTTTACCAGTCTATTCTGACAAAAACTATAACTTTATTTACAAAGTGAGTCACACATACTTATCATTTTAAGATAAGAAGTATGTAAATTCAAGTAAATATATCCATAACCAAAACAATTCTTATCATAAACAATAGTTTTTATTTCTTACCTGTCTATGAGGCTGTTCTTGAGCTTCTCAGCATAATCTATTGCCTTGTTTGGGTTCTTAGCACCCAACATGTTGTTGAAATAAGACTTGTCCTTCAAGTAATCCTTGTCTTTGCTGATATAAGCTATCACGCGAAGGTATTTCATGTAATAAACATAAGAGTACTCCTCATCTCCCTTCTCACGAGCTTGTTCCGCACTTTCGAATAATTTCTGAGCAGTTTTGCATAACCTGCAAGCAAAATATCATTTTTACATCGATCTTTCAGCTACAGAAGAGATTTTTTGTAAGAAAATACTGAGATTAGGTACTTACAGAGTAGCCCTTTTCGACTTCAAATCAGGTACATTGTGTAATTGGTCCAAATCCTCTATACATTTTCCAAGGTGAAGTTGTATTCTTCGCGTTTCTGTCATGATGAAATTTTGTACACCCTTACGTCTTATTCGAGGTATAACCGCAATTTAAAGTCTCCGGGACTACGGAATCCTACATTTGTTAGATAAAACACAGAGATTGTTGTAAAAATTCACTGCAAACAAAAATTGTGAATCAAATCAGAAAATGTCAAGTTTTTTTTTAATTGCCAGTTTTCATTACAGATTATTAAACAAAACGTTTCGTTGTACGCATGTTTTTTCTCCAATGAGGCAAGAGAAACTTTTCTGATGTTGTGATAGTATTTTGAAGACAAAAAAGCGATGATTATGTCCATTGGTGGATAATGGATGGGCGAAATTTTAGTCCACGGTATCGGATCGCAGATTTACTCGGCTCGACGTCGGTGAAGCTTGCTCATTACTCTGGTTGCCGCGTTGTCGTCAATGGAGGAAACTTTTGGTTATTCAAGAATAATATTATAATATATTATGATATTTGTATGATAGAAGCAATTGCACATTCAATAGCAGTAATTGACTTTTAAATAATTTCAGCACATAATATTTGGTTGACTTCTGAACCTGTGACAATCTTGTTCCTGATACAATCAAGATTCTGTTATTAGTGTGAATAGCTTCGAAAATCAGTCATTTTTGCAACAAAATAGCACTCAACGTGTCACAAAACAAAAGGATAGATCGTGGCTTGCGGCTCGCAGCATTGACAGACATGCAAGCCGCGGTGAGCCACGAGCTGTTGGATCGCCAACCAACTTACCTACTCGTCGAGCTACAAGTCCGCGTACTTGTTTGTCATCTAAAGCGCGCTGCGGCCACGCATCATTTATTTATATGGATCAACAAGTAAGATAATTCATTTTTAATAAGTCCACGTACTTTCTCGTCCGTCTAGATATCACTCACTTTTTGGATGTGAGTATGTGAAACTTTTGGAACTCTTGCCAGCGCTAGGAAACATCCAGCCCCTGTTGATTTGATGGCATAAAATGACTACTGCATACCTAAAAGGTTTAGAATAATTATATTTGCCACTTGGATAACTAAACGAAATTACAGGTTGTGATAGTCTGTGCTTTGTCATATTTTTGACGTAAACAGTATAACACTCAAGTCAATAGCATATGTTGGACACTATTCACGCTATTTTAGCCCTTAGTCTTCTGTCATAAGGACTAAATTGGTATTCTAAATCTCGTTGCTTTGTGTGGAAACAGTACAAAGCGTAAATAGCGCAGGAGCGCAAGTTTTCATGCGCAGTGGTTTCTTCCTCAATTTCCCTGGTCGATCGTGGTTTTCCATTTAGTTTTTCAGCTGATCACGCTTTCTACAGCCGCATAGCAGACCGTCCGTGTCGTGGGTCATGTGCGAAACTGTCGCAGCGTAGTGAATTCGCTGAGTGATTGTGTTGTGTAGTTGTTTGAGTAGCTAGTGCCAGTGAAAATGTTTTCAGGACTTACGAATCAGGTTAGCTCGTGGATGGGGGCTGCTAAGGGCGAACCCCAAGATGAGGAAGTCCCAACTCCAACGAAGGAACCGACTGGCGAAGCAGCAGCGGCGGCGGCAGAGGGCGAGAAGCTGAGGTAATGGAATTTAGTTGTTTACATTCTTTTTACCTTGCTGGTATCCGTTGGTTGTGTTTTAACAGGCGTATTCTAAATTCAAACGGGTACTTATTACAAAACTTTTTATTTTAAATGATGTGCAAAGATTTCTTGCTACCTTCCAAGGTGAAGGCTCTTACGTGGTTATTCAATATTGCGCAGTTTTTTTACGGCGAGGAATTAATGAACCGTACATAACAAAGCTTTCGTAAAATATTGATTTTCAGATACAGTGAATTTTAATCTGGGTCAAGTACTTTTACCATTGCATTTAATTTGGAATAGAAACACCTTCGTTTAACTCATTTGGGTTGTTACACAACAGATTCATTAAAATTTATAACTGTTTAATTATAACAGAAGTATTTTTAATTAAAAATGGTCTAGCATAAAATCTGGATTTCAATTTTCAAACACTGATATGGGGTTGGGTTAAAATTATGCAGCACTATGTAGGAATCTAATTGGAAACTTAGTAGACTACCCAGATTTAAAAATCTGTTACCGGGACATAGTATTCATAACCATAGGAAGAAAATTACATAACACTTATACATATTCAAATTATATTTTTTTCTGTCTTCTATTACTTTACTATAACAGACTTTACAATGTATTTCTTAATTTAAAAAAAAATATTCCAAATTCAAACATGTTTAATTTTTCACAGTCCCACAAAAGCTGGCAGCAAATTGGACCTCATCACCAATGTCAAATCCCAGATGACAGGATGGCTCGGTTCGGGGATCCCAATCCCTGGTCTTAGGAAAAATGAGCCTGCTCCAGCGGAACCAGAAGCTGTGCCAGTGGAACCAGCAGAGGTTGCAGAACCAAGAGCTGAGGGCAAAGATGATGATGATAATTCTAGGTATATTAGGTACGAGGGGTTGGCGGATGTAATGAGTTATACCGGAGTTTTGTTACGCTTTTTTTGTTTCGGTTCTTATGGTTGGTGTGTTATTTCTGATGGTAAAATGAGGGATTTTTTTCATCACATTTAATGATTGGTGACAAAATTCATAGACTTTCCACTATAGACTTTGTATTAAGATATAAAAAAAAAAGAAATACAGCAAATGATTTTAAATCAAGATTGGTCCTTCCAGTCTTTGATATCTTGGAGTTGATTAGGAAGAAGATACCGGATGACGAAGCAGCCATTCATTAGTAAAACCCTTTATCAGAACACCATAAGGTAGTTTAAAAGCCACTGGGCCAATGATAAGATTAAAACAAAAGATATCTTGATTAAAAGTGCTTTAATCAGTGACAATACACCAACCCCATATATTGATATTATTTGACAAGTTATTGCAACACAAAATTTTATGCTCATGAATATTGTTATAAGCCTACTTCGACACAAGGATGCTTTTGATATGGCACTTCAAAATTGTATTATGAACAAATTCGCTTCGCTTATTTTAATCACTAATTTATTTCACAGCTTTTTGGCACATTTCACTCTGAAATTATCGAGCACGTTAACAATATTTATTTCTCGAAATATTTCATGTTTACATCAATTTATTCTTTACATGAATTTGATCATTTTGAATTGAATTCGTGATATTTACACTTATGCATCATTGATTACAAAGAAAAACATCAAGTTTAAGTTTTTAGCATAATGGTTAGATAACCGAGTAGGGACATTTATTTCATGAATATTACCGATACATTTTTAGAAGAAATTAGAGAAAATTCACAGAGTTTAGATATATTTTTCTAGATGCACATGCAAACTTTACAAACTCATTTATTCTGCTCAAACCCCATTTTTAATTTCTCATTGTTGTGCATTTTCTCTTAGTGTACTGTTTTTTGATAAAATCTATGTTTTGGTCTAGTCAAATTCTCGAAAACCTAGTTTGTCTTCAATGATAGGCACAGACGCCACACATGAAGCTACAACAATTTGTCAAATTTTTTAGTTAGATTTTCAACTTTATTGCTAAAACAACAGGGTTCAAATTTGATTGGGATAATTAGACAGTTTGGGACACCCTGTTGTGCTGGCGACTGTACTTATGTTACATAACTTAGCCTTTGTCAATAATTTTGGCTGTATCTCCCTGTAAAAAAGCCCTGAAAAGTACATCGATCTGCAGTGAATCGAATCATAGCATCGCCTTTGTAAAAACGAATTTGGCTAGACATGAACCAAGTCGAACCCCTAGATCAAGAATCTACGCATTTAGTTAAAACCGTTTTAATTGTCTTCTCTCGCTGTAAAACTGAAAACTCGTGTACAAACGTGACGCAGCGAATTGCGTCACCATTTGCAATTAAATGAATTATTGAATCAGCTGATAACTTTAGAAGTAAGGAAAATGATTCAGTTTTTTATTATACTAGGTACGCGGAAAAGATTATATTTTCCGGTTTCCCGTAGGATAACGGTCTTATCTTGGACAATAACAGCGAAGGGTGGAAAGTTCAGGGAAAAGCTTTTGTTCAATAAAAAGGGCTGAATATAATAAAGGTAATTTATTTATTATTACCGACCTGCGCTGTTAACGCACGGGTGCTTTTATACCTACACAGACCTTGCTCGTTTATTGCATTTTCTATTAATGAAAACCATATCAAAAACCGTTGCGTAGAATAGAAGTAAGGGGAGATAAAGACAGAGGCCGACCGCGACTCTTTTATACTAGTTTGAGAAGAAAAGAGATACGGTATATCTCGGTATAGACTCATTAAGTAATGTAACCATGATTTTGTAAAAAGTCAGTGTTTAAAAGAGTGTCCATGGAGTTTCTTGCACGTTCTTCTCCATAGGATCTACTTTTTGGAACGTGCAACTGCCGCGCTGGAGATAGGGTCGGTGAGTGTGTTTTGTTGCAGAATAACTTGCTACTCTTGTCGCTAGCGCGGCTAGCTTCATCTATTTGACTGACAGACTTTGACTATTCCCGGAGTCGCGGGATTATTCGCAAGAGACACCGTGGCTCCGGAACACAAAGGGCAATGAAGGAACATGGATGGGTTTTAGTCAGTAGAAGTCTGACACTCCCTCCCGCTACACCCAGAGCGGGAGGTGTCATTGGATGATTTCCCAACCCTAAAAAAAAAAAAAAGACCTGGACTATTCAAAAGTATAAACTGGTCTATTTGAAATAAAGGATTTTGTATAGTGATCTATATAAATCTAATATATTATACTACAACCATTAAATTTGGCATGTAGCTTCATTGCACTCCGCAGGGATGCACTAAGAGAGAATTTCCGAAATTCTTACGGGAACGGAATATAACGGGATACTCTGGTACGAAGTCGCGGACGAAAGCTAGTATACATATTATATAAAGCATCTCGTGTCACGGTGTTTGTTATCGAACTACTCCTAAACAGCTAGACCGATTTTTATGAAATTTTTTGTCTATATTTTTTAGGTCTGAGAAAAGGTCGTAGGTAATTTCTTTTTTTCCATGGCAAACCGTTTACCGAGTCAGCTAGTAATATGTATAAAATTCTTCCGTTACCGGTGACTGACTGACTGACTGACTGACAGCCAACGCAAAGCCAAAAATACTGGTCGTAATAAGCTGAAATAAGGCATGTAGGTTCCTTGGAGAGTGTAGGGGAATTTCCATACACCTGGTCTTTGGAGGATTTAGTGAATGCCACCGATGCTTCAATTAACGTTTAAAAAAAAAGATTTTAAGAGTGAATTTCCCGAATTTTTTTTCGGGAACGGGAAGAAACGCTAAAAAATGCTAGTCATAATATACTTGAGAATCAACAAGGATATTGCTAAAAACTTAATTAATACTCGAGTTTAGTTTTCGGTGTATTATATCACTAAAGAGGCGTGTCAGTATGAATCACGTAAAAACCATCGACCCCAGCCAGGGAGGTACCATTACGTAATAGTTCGGGGGCAATAAACGGATCATTCGCTCCAACTTAGCGCTTAGCTTGCCAGATCGAGGTCGCAAATATATCGAGCGAGGTCCTCTGAATATATTAGTGCTATTGATTTTCCACGCAACTCGTAATTCTGGGTAGTAGCTGGTTAATGCTGGTTTCAATGGAACGTTAAGCTTTATAGGTATTACTTAATGATCAGTAGAACTGACTAAAGTCGGTTCCAAATAAACGTGCAATAAAGTACATTGACCCACATACATTAATTGACTTTCTTAAGATCAAAATCAGAAATAATGACATAAAGCTGTCCTGAATCGACTTCTATCGTGATCCTTTACGTTTTCTAATAATGAAAATCAGTTCTTAATTTATTGTTCTAGTATCTACGAAGAGATATTAGGGTAAGGTCAATGTACTTTATTGCACGTTTATCTGGAACCGACTTTACAATAGATTAAATTCTTTATTAAGGTTCTTGTGAAGCGAGAAATCTAGGAATACTTAGGTCCGTGTTTAAGTAAATATGTGACAAATTATCAAACGCGCGATGCAGTGATTGGTTGAATAAATTTTCAAAAGCCAATCGCAGCACTTTGATTTGTATTTAATTTGTGATGCGTTGATTACTTGAAATCGGTTTTTTAGTAACAAATGGTAATCAGGAATTTCCAAAAACTTATGCGTATAGGGAGACCAAGAATACCACTTAGCTTTCTACAACAGTACACTACCTTAGCCAAAACCTTCCCTTCAATGTCGTTAAGACCCTAAGGCCCAGGGTTGGTCCTTACGATAATGTTAACTAAACCTGTATGCTTGGACGCAGTGCCACTGGTGGGGCGGACAGCAGGCCAGCATCGACTGGAGGCACCCCTACTGAGGAGCAGCCTGGTGGGGTTGGAAACGGTATGTATCTTAAGTTCTGTAGATAAAGCTATATAGTTTGAAGAAGTAGAGGAAATGTGTCGAGAAGACAATTTTTGGATGCTATATTTTATTTCCTTTGAAAACATTATATTTGAATTAGGTACCTATGAGATAAATTCTAAGCAAGAATCTAATGTACCTTACTACAATGTACCTTACTAAAATAATGTGCATTAAACACAAATGTCTTGACTATCCACATAGAAACACGTCTGGCGAAGAATGACGTGGACCTCAAATTATGGGGAGGCAAAGTGTGAGAAAAGAACCTAAAATTTTTACAAAAAACGAGTGTCCATGAGATTGTTATCTGAAGAACTTTATTTTTATTAAGGAACAACAGACAGTCACAATATAAAACATATGACAATATTGTACTCCACAACGCAACACAACTTATTTCGAAGAATGGTCACTAACTTCATATTTCTGTTTGACCGACTTCTTGACAATGCTCAAAATTGTGAACCTCCTCCTTTTTTGAAGTCGGTTAAAATGCTTTGAATTTGAGCTTGAAATAGGTTCCCATGTCACCATTCCAACTGCCAAGATTGCCGAATTGTTCGAAAGAATCACCGTGGCTGGAACGCGGCGGGCATTAGGCAGAACACGGATGGGTTTTTGTCAGTAAGAGTCTGACACTCCCTTCCGCTTCACCCAGAGGAGTCAATTGATGATTACTTGTCCAAAAAAAAAAGAAGTCACCATTCCAAAAAATCTTGAGTTATATTTTAAACCGACTTCCCAAAAAGGAGGAGGTTCTCAATTCCGATTGAACCGATTTGAAAAATTCTTTTTTTCCGAGTTTTATCTGAAAGGATATACTTGCAGATTGGTCCCATTTAAATTTTATCAAAATCGGTTACGAACTTTGGATTTTAAATCGAAATAGCTGGAATTCGTCTACTTGGATGATGGTTTTATGTCATCCAAGTAATCGAAATTGCGTATTTTCTTTTCTGCGACCACTAAAAAGTGAAAAATAAAAAACTTTTTACAAAAACATACAACCGACTTCCAAAAAAAAAACTACAAAGTTAAAAATAACTTTAATTTCGGAAGTCGGTGTTTTTGTTAGTTTCTTCGTATTTTGACACCGACTTTTTTTTGGAAGTCGATTGTATTTTTTTGTAATACCCTTGTTACTTTACAAGATTATTATGTAACACAAGATTTTGTCATGAAATCTAGCCGTCTAAGCAAAATGCACGGTTGAACGACGAGTTGACTTGCTCTAGATATTATTGTCAGCCAGTCCCGTTCACTACGTCCTTAGCCGGAGCTAGTTGTTATGTGACTGCTTATTTTCAGAACTGGATAATAATGAGGACCTCTTGACAGAATTTGATCAGGGGTCGATTGGACATCTCCGGGACACATCAAAGACATTTTTGTATTTTTATTTTCTGGTCCTTTGGCCCCGAAGGGAGCGATGTCTCTTATTATTGTTTTGTAGTTTACTAATTTTGTTTTTATTCCATTTTTTATTTCGCACATTTTCAGGTAGCCAGAGTAGAAAACTGTTTACTGTTGATGCTATTGAAGTACCTGATATGCAAGAGTGTCAGTATATTTGTTTTGTTTTTATTTTCTTTATTTTTGTTGAAATGAAACTGGTTTTACCGACACCCAAATCGTTTCAGCGCCAACATAATCCAGATTACGTTTTTTCTGTTCCGAAAAAATCGTGGTACATTTTTTGCCTAAAAATTAAACGATAAAAATGCAAAGCTGAAATTGTGCGGTTTGGGCCTATTGTGGTTTTAATCGCTCCTGCGTTTTCAGAATTTTCAGTTTATAGAAATGTAAAACTAGTTTCATTTCAACATTTATCGTTTTGTATTCATTTAATTTATTTTTTATTGCTTTTTCAATAAGTTTCTTGCGCTTTTTTTCTCTATAAAGGTCTACGCTTTGGAACGTGCAATTAGCTTCATATTTTTGACTGACTGACCTCGACAAATCAAAAGTGCCTTTAATGGTTTATTTGAAATAAAAGCTTTGAGTTTGAAAGCTTCAGAAATTAGTCAGAGAGTCAACGACCTGAAGCATTTAATAAATCTTTCTATAACGAGTGCTAAATTAAATTCATCGTCGCTGAATTGCCTTGAAATTACCTCTTGTCCTTCAGCTAATTCAACACTATCTTCAATTTCTTTCTCGTACTTCAAGAACGACTTTACCACTCATAAAAGGAGCTCTACATGTACCTTTTCCGATCTTATTACTATTCTAGGATCCAAGTTTTGTGTAAATTCTTAATATATTTATCCTATAGTAAGGCTACAAAAAATCTAATATAAACAAAATATATTCTTGGCCACTTCCTAAAATACATAACTAAGACATCTAAAGATCTCAGTGGAATACAACATAGAACCTTAGTAGTTTAAGGTTCCCGGAGACAGGTGGGACACGTTAATGCGACATTTCATAGTTCTTTTTAAATCGCTCTACGGATTGAACAGTTTCTTTAATATGGTTTACAATATAGAGTACATATATCTATTTATGAAAACGTGCTGCCGCATCGCTGTCGCACTGTCGCGCCGCACCTGCCTCTGGGATCCTTTAAAATTACCGCGGTTTCTTCTTTCACCATTTCCAAATTCTCTTCAACTGTCATCAATTCAACAGTGACGACCAAGGCGGTTGCTGGAGCCAAGTCCCTGGGTAACTTCCTCTACTCTGCCGTGAACAAGGCCGGAGCCAAGGTCAGCGAAGCCAGCGCCAAGATCAAGAAGACCGTCGAGGAAAACGTGAGTAATTAGTTATTAAGGATCAGTAGGACCCACTTCGGAGATATCATCTTGTGAAATTTTTATAGGAAAAGGATCATCAATATCACGGATACGGAGATTGATAGTATCAAAGGCCTTTGCCAAGTTTAATAAATATTTAAGCGTATAACCTTAAAGTGATACAAACTATATACACTTAAAATAGAAAATAAAACTCCAACTAAAATATGGCGAAACAAAAATTCGTCCCCGTCGCTATCGACTGGAAGTGATCCCAAAAGACTGGTGGCATTGCCAAGTTATATGGAAATGTCGCCAGTCACCTTCAGAACGACCTCTCCTTTGCCAGAATTTACGTAGGTCGACAATGCGTGTACGGCAGCCTCACAGCCCCCTTTGGAGCCGTAACCCAACCCAACAGAAGGGGCTGAATTTTGTTTTTTTTAAAACCTTAATGTTAAGTACAATTTAGGACCAATTTTTCTAATAGTCGTCTTATCCGCCTACGGAAAAAGTATCATCGACAGTGTCAAAAGCTTTTGACAAGACTAAAAAAGTAATGTGACGTCTCTCAGAAACGCAGTACTTATTGTCATCACAAACAGTTTAATGAATCGATTAAATACTCGTTGTCTGCGCCAGTTCCATATCAAAGGACTCATTTATATTTGTGCCACTGTTATTATACTATTTCAATATACAAAGCTTGTCCAAACCAAAAGGACCATTCCACGGCGGAAAATTTCCTTTGGCTCCTAAAACCGACTATTATTTACATCGTATGGAAATCCGCAATGGGGTCCCCCAGGGTGCGATTATAGGGCCATGGTTGTTAGGTTAAGTAAAGCGGGTTGATTGCTCTGATCTCGATAGATTACAGGATTGGCGTGTTGCTATGTGCCCGCTAATGTCGTCATTGAGGCCGGCTCATTGAGAACGTTTCGTTTTATTCGAGGCTTTGGGCGAATGGTCCTTCGGATAAGTGGTACTGGTAGTTATATTTTATTAGTCTACCCTAAAAGTTCTAAGCGACTAAATAAATCCAAGTGTTATGAGAATATTTATAATGTAGCGGTCTCGAAAATGGGGAGTCTCTATTAGCATAACGGGTCAAAAAGGACGCAAATAATATTACTTTATAAAGTAACTAGCTGACCCGCGCAACTTCGTCTGCGTCACATTTTCCATTATCACTCCGTTCCTATTTGTCTTTGCGTGATGATATATAGCCTATAACCTTCCTCGATATATGGGCTATCTAACACTGACATAATTTTTCAAATCGGTTCAGTAGTTTCGGAGCCTATTCAATTCAAACAAACAAACAAATCTTTCCTCTTTATAATATTAATGTAGATTAGTGCGTAGTTTGAACCCAAACAGTTGTTTCACAGCCGTTCATTGGCATGAAAACTGCAAATGTAAATGACATGTTCTTTCATATTATTATGACAAAACCCGAGTAGAATATTAATATTGAAATAGTCAGTCTTGGCATACTGCGCAACACCATTTTCATTTGTTTTAGAGGCTAGACACTGTCTGACAAGATTAATAGATTTTGGCTATTTTTATTTTAGCTTTAATATAATCCAAATAGGTTTTCCTAGGCCTAGTTAAATGTTGAACAGACACATTATTCTCATTTATGTTCGTAGATAGCCAAGTTACAGGCATTTGGCAAGTTGTCCTGATATATATTTTGGCAGACGTTAGCAAGACTGCTTACTAATGTCAATGAATTGGGCTATTGGCAACTTGACTAGAATAGTTATGTAGGTAGGCAATAGGGAACTTGCATGAAAGGAATATTTATCCCTACTTTAAATTAAAAAAAAAAAAAACTACTACTACTTATACCTATACTTATATTATACCATATAAATATTATAAATGCGAAAGTAACTCTGTCTGTCTGTCTGCCTCTTCTTCATGCCTAAACGACTGAATCGATTTGGATGAAATTTTGTTGGTACAAAGATAGTTTGAGACCCGAGAAAGGATATAGGATAGTTTTTATATCGAAAATCCCACGGGAACGGGAACTATGTGGGTAAATAGGTTATATATTCCGGGATTTTGTTCCCTAGGGAACACGCGGGCAAAGCTACTGGCACATCCTAGTTATCTATAAGTACAGTTTATCTAATAACCGACTTCCAAAAAAAAACACTACAAAGTAAAAAATAACTTTAATTTCGGAAGTCGGTGTCAAAATACGAAGAAACTAACAAAAACACCGACTTTTAAAGTTAAAGACCAAAATTAAAGTTATTTTTTACTATGTAGTGTTTTTTTTTTGGAAGTCGGTTGTTAGATAAACTGTACTTATAGATAACTAGGATGTGCCAGTAGCTTTCGTCGGAAGTCGGTTGTATTTTTTTGTAAAAAGTTTTTTATTTTTCACTTTTTAGTGGTGCCCCACACCTAACAACACCACTGCAAAATCGCAGAAAAGCAAAATACGCAATTTCGAATTATCAAAGAATCATCTAAATAGTCAAATTCCAGCTATTTCGATTTAAAATCCAAAGTTCGTAACCGATTTTGATATGATTTAAATGGGACCAATCTGCAAGTATATCCTTTCAGATAAAACAATATTTTTTTAAATCGGTTCATAATTGTCGGAGTTATATAGTAAAAAAAGTTTGATATAGTAAAAAAAAAAAAAAAACATACAACCGAATTGATAACCTCCTCCTTTTTGGGAAGTCGGTTAAAAATATAATGGAAACAGTGAAAATAGGATAACAATAAGAATAATTTTATAAGAATAATTTAATAATTGAATAAAATGAATTTGACGTCAAAGTCCATATCGGACTTCTGTTTCTAATTTTAATCTTTGAAATAACTTCATCGCTGATGAAGGTGTTTAAAAATAATTTCATGATTGTTTACTAGAGCTTATAGGTATTTCATTTTGCAAATAAAAAAATCGTTGGCAAATTCCCTATTGTCTGGAATTACCGGACTATAGATTACATCTAGTGTATTGTGCTATGGACATAGACCATTAGCCTTGATTGCGTCATGGGAGACTGTTAACATGACGTTGGGAACTAAGTGATGGATTCTCGAGAGTTGTCTGTAAATGAGTAGTTATGTCGTCAAATCCTGAAGTCTACCAACTAACGTGCAGTGGAGTATTTGTATAACACGTAATATAATCAATGGTTATTTCTTTCAGTTTGTCTTTTCAAAAACGTTCGTTGCGTTATTAAAGTTGTCTAGTAGCGTTTTTCAAATAGATTAGAATTGATTAGGAGTGTACTTGATATACCTAATCTTTCATCGTGATAGTGAGTGTCAAAATAACTATATCAACTGTCCAACCTTCTTAAATTTACAACCCTGTTAACCATGGGTAGCACGATACCTTTTCGTAAGATCACTACATTTTATAAAACAAAGTACTCCGCCGTATCTGTCTGTCTGTGTGTTTGCGATAATCTCAAAAACTGCTGCACCTATTTTCATGCTGTTTTCACCAATGGATAGCGTGGTTCTCGACGAAGGTTTAAGTATATAATTTGTCACCGTCTGAAGCCGCGGGCATCGGCTATTTGATTTGGACGATTTTCGGGGACATTGACGTGATGGCTCAATAGTCTGACTAAGATCAAAAGACGTCATTAATTCAATAATTAATGACTTCTTTTGATCATGGTCATCTACAGGGTTATTTGTAAAACACCGACAACCACTCAGGGACTATGTTACTAACATCATAACCAAAAATTTTTGTTCTATGACTAAGAAAAATAAAAAAAATGAGCTTGCTTATGCATCACATACCGCGTGTATCTGACATCGACGCACAAACGATTTCGATGGGTCCAGGGCATGATTCTGGACACCCTAGAATTAGAATTTTTCATCGGCTTTTTTCTCATTTTTTCATTTCTTTCAAGGGTTTTTTTACTTTAGACTGCTCATAATCGTTATTCTGACCTAACCCAATGAGATTTTTAATAAAAAAATAATGAATTAACTACTTTCACTAAAAAGAGCAATCTGAATAAAACCACAAATTGATGTCCAGAATCATGCTCTGGACCCATGGAAATCGTTTGTGCGTCGATGTCAGATACACGCGGTAGACTTCGTAACATTTAGAGTGTTCAATTTATTTATTTTTTTGTTTTTTAATGAAATCCTGATGAACTAAAATATGATGAATTTTTAAAAGTCATAGAACAAAAGTTATTGGTTATGACGTTACTGACATAGTCCTGAGAAGTTGCCGGTGTTTTACAAATAACCCTGTATAAACTCGAATTAAACCAACACACGTAACCAATACAACTTCTACAACATTAATGATGTTTAACTTGGAAGGCAAACTAGAAGAGTTAATGAAACTGGCACAAATAGCGACCATTAATTAACTCGATAAGAAAGTCGTTAACGTGAACAAAACGGAGGCTGTGAGCGTCCAGATGAGTGCGTCGCAAGATAAAAACTTTTGAATTACTTCGGGCAAACAGAATTGAGTTATCGGAGATCAGTTCGCGTGGGTTTTTTTGAGGGCTAGTTGGGAGATTGTTTTTGACTTGTAAATTATTTAAGAAGTTTGAAAATAACTTTCGGTAGGCTTTATTGAAGCTAAAAATATCTGTACGCTCCAAAATTCTCGTTTTATGTATAATATAATAAAAATTTATAATAATATTTATTTGCAGAAAACACGGTATTAAAAGATGTTACGATACAAATTGAGTCCAAACATGTTTTGCTTAATACATGCAAGATTATAGTATTAACATTACAGTTTATGTTCAAGAAATTCTTTAACACTAAGTATAGAAACTAAAAGTCAGCCAGTTATACAATTTAATTTTATAAAGTCTATAATATAGATCTTTAAACGTATCTGGTAATTTATTGAATACTAGCTGACCCGCGCAACTTCGTCTGCGTCACATTTTCCATTATTGCTCCGCTTCTATTTGTCTTAGCAATTGTTTTAAAAATATTTTAAAATCGGACCAGTAGTTCCTGAGATTAGCGCTCTCAACCAAACAAACAAACTCTTCTGCTTTATAATATTACATGAAGTTCCAATAAAAGGAAAAAGTAAGCTGAACAAGCATTTGCCATTTACTGAAATGGATGTACAATTGAGACTGTGTTGCAATTGGACCAAAATAATCCAGTCGAAAAGCTGTGCCTTTACCGGTAAAGTTAGCTCAATGCATAATGGAATTAACTCAAACTATCCAGACTCGTAAATATTCAAATCAAGTTCCACTTACTGAACTAAAATTTTCAAACAGCTTTGTTCAGATTTCCAAGCCTAATGCACCTCAAAACATTCATGAGCATTTTTCATCGAACTTTTAAAGTTGACACTATACAACACAGTGTACGGTTCCCCTGAAGTGCAACTCTAGACAGTGTGAATTCCTGAACAATTGGAAAGCATGAGTGTGTTATTTGGCTTAGAGCCAGGTCTGCGAGAATTAGGGCAGGGGAGCCTTAATGCGGGTATGCATGACGCAAGGGGGTCTGGGGTACAAAGAGCCGGGGGAGCTTTGTAACAGACGGACAGACAAAGATGGCGGTATAAAAGGTTACTCGTTAAATATTGGAACGATTCTCGAATGTCACGGCTTTGTCCTATTTGTCTAGTTACTATTTACTTGGTGTCGGCAATGCTCCCGATTTTTGTGTGCGATGATTCAATAGGGTTTAGTAAAAGTAATTCGCAGAAGCCAGAAATAAATGAAAAAAGATTTTATGCTATGATTTAAAGGTGCATCCACACCGCAGTTACTTTCTGTGGAGTAACAGAATGCAACACGATAACATAAGGTAACATTATTCAACTTATATTAACAACAAATAACTTTTTGTTATCGGATGTTGTCCACTAACACTTGGAAACGTTGCTCAACAAAAAGCTACTGCGGTGTGGATGCACCTTAAATATTTATCGAACAAAAGACAGACATAATTTATTTGAATTCAGAATAAAAGAGAATGATAAAATATTGCAGCAAGAGACTCTATGAATACTGAGACAAAGATCAAATTCCTTTGCAATCTAAATTTATTTTAGGGCCTGTTTGTACAAAATGGTCACTTACTGATATTTGATTTGGTAACAATACTTCAAATGATCTTGTTAATCTCCTTCCCTAATCCAGTTAATTTGTGTCTCTCTCTGAGACTTGGCCTATCTGCATATAAGAGATTTATTATTACTTACATCGTTTGTTTAGATATTTTGTACTAGCTGTCCCCCGCAGCTTCGCTCCCGCATTTTTTTTTTCTACACTAATCCTACTAATATTATAAATGTGAAAGTTTGTATGTTTGTATGTTTGTATGTTTGTATGTTTGTATGTTTGTTCGTCAATCACGCAAAAATGGCTGATGGGATTTGAATGAAATTTGGCACACATATAGTTGACATCCTGGAATAACACATAGGCTACTTTTTATACCGATAAAAGGCATAGCTTAATGGCGGCGGAGGAGGAAGTGGAAATCAGACGTTTCTGCTGCCTTAGTACTTCAGATTCACAAGTACCAGGAGAGCATAAAACATGTCGAAATATTTTCGGGTCTGAATTTGTGAGCGCCAAAGATTTTCGAGTACCAGGAGAGCAGACATATATGTCAAAGTATTTTGGTCAGGTTTTTTATTTGCCGGAAAATAGATGGGCTTTCATTGCAAAGCGTTCATGTTTGTATGTTTGTCCGTCAATCACGCAAAAACGGCTAAAGGGATTTGGATGAAATTTGGCACATATGTAGATTACATCCTGGAATAACAACATAGGTTACTTTTTATCCCGGTAAAATACATGACCTAATGAGACCAGAGGAAGAAGTGGAAGTCCAAAGTTTCTGCTACCTTAGTACTTCAGATTCAAAAGTACCAGGAGTACAGAAACATGTCGAATTTTTTACTGGGCTAGAATTTTGTTACGAGTGCTAAAAGATTCACAAGTATCAGGAGACCAACAACATGTCAAATTATTTTTGGGAGAGCAAAAACGTGTCGAAGGTATTTTCGAGACCAGAATTCCGAGCGCTACAGATTCACAAGTACCAGGAGAGCAAAAACATGTCAAGGTATTCCGGGGCCGGAATTACAAGCGCTACAGATTCACAAGTACCAAGAGAGCATAAATATCTCGGAAATTTGATTGGGGCTTAAATTATGAGTGCTTTAGACTAACAAGTACTAGGAGAGCAGAAACATGTCGTGGTATTCCGAGGCCGGAATGTCAAGCGCTACAGATTCACAAGTACCAGGAGAGCAGAAACGTCTCCGACACTTTTTTGGGGCCATACGAGCGATTTAGATTCACAAGTACCAGGAGATCAGAAATATGTCGAAACATTTTCCGCGCTGGAATTGTGAACGCTATATTTTCACAAGTACTAGGAGAGCAGAAACATGTCGAAGTATTTTCGGGGCTGGAAACTGTGAACGCTATAGATTCTCAAGTACCAGGAGAGCCACGTGTCAAAGTATTTTCGGGACTGGAAATTGCGATCGCTATAGATTCCCGAAAATAACCAACCAGGAGAGCAGAAATATGTCGAGGTATTCCGAGGCCGGAATGTCAAGCGCTATAAATTCACAAGTACCAGAAGAGCAGAAACATCTCGGTCGATTTTTAGGGGTTTAAATGAGCGCTTTAGATTCACAAGTACCAGGAGATCAGAAATAGGTCGAAGTATTTTCGGGACTGGAATTCCGAGCGCTACAGATTCACGAGTACTAGGAGAGCAAGAACATGTCGAAGTATTTTCTGGGCTGGAAATAGTGAACGCTATAGATTCCCGAAAATAACCAGGAGAGAAGAAATATGTCGATTTTATTTTCGGGGCCGGAATTGTGAGCGGTTAAGTTTAAAAAATACCAAGAGAACAGAAACATGTAAAAGTTTATTTTTGGGCTAAATGACTGAATTCTAAAGGTTCACAAGCACCAGGAGAGCAGAAATATGTCGAAGTATTTTCGGAGCTGGAAATTGTGAACGCTATAAATTCACAAGTACCAGGAGAGCAGAAACATCTCAGACGATTTTTGGGCTTAAATTATGAGCGCTTTAGATTCACAAGTACCAGGAGATCAGAAATATGTCGAAACATTTTCCGCGCTGGAATGGTGAACGCTATATTTTCACAAGTATTAGGAGAGCAGAAACATGTTGAAGTATTTTCTGGGCTGGAAATTGTGAACGTTATAGATTCCCGAAAATAACCAGGAGAGCAGAAACATGTCGATTTTATTTGCGGGGCCGGAATTGTGAGCGGTTAAGTTTAAAAAATACCAAGAGAACAGAAACATGTCGAAGTTTATTTTCGGGCTAAATTAATGAGTTCTAAAGATTCACAAGTACCAGGAAAGCAGAAACATATCGAAGTATCTTCGGGGCTGGAAACTGTGAACGCTATAGATTCTCAAGTACCAGGAGAGCAGAAACGTGTCGAAGTATTTTCGGGACTGGAATTCCGAGCGCTACAGATTCACAAGTACTAGGAAAGCAAGAACATGTCGAACGCTTTTTTGGGGCTTAAATTATGAGTGCTTTAGATTCACAAGTACCAGGAGATCAGAATTTTCACAAGTACTAGAAGAGCAGAAACATGTCAAAGTATTTTCTGGGCTGGATATTGTGAACGCTATAGATTCCCGAAAATAACCAGGAGAGCAGAAACATGTAAATTTTATTTTCGGGGCTGGATATTGTGAACGCTATAGATTCTCAAGTACTAGGAGAGCTGAAACATGTCGAGGTATTCCGTGGCCATAATTACGAGCGCTACAGATTCACAAATACCAGGAGACCAGAAACATACCCGAAACTGTTCACAAGTACCCGGAGAGCAGAAAAATGTCGAGGTATTTTCGGGGCCGGTATTAAGAGCGCTGAAAAAATCAAAATTACCAGGAGATCAGAAACATGTCAAAGTTTTTCTGGGGGTTAATTGCAGACCGTTAGGATTCCAAAGTTCCAGAGGACCAGAAATATGTTGAAGTATTGCCGGCGTCGGAATTTTGAGCGGTTATGATGCAAAAGTAGGTACCAGAAGAACAGAAACACGTCAAGTATTTTTGAGGCTTCAAATATGAGCGCTATAGATTCACAAGTACCAGGAAAACAGAAACATGTTAAGTAATTTTGAGGCTAAAAATATGACAGAAACGTGTTGAAGTTTTTCTGGGCTGGAATTGTGAACGCTATAGAATTACAAGTACCAAGAGAGCAGACCCATGTCGAAGTTTTTTCGGGGCTGGAATTGTGAGCAGTAGGATTCAAAAGTAACAGGAGAACAGGAACATGCCGAAGTTTTTTCCGGGCTGGAATTATAAGCGCTAAAGATTAACAATTACCAGGAGACCAGAAATATGGCGCAATATTTCTGGGGTTGGAATTGTGAGCGGATAGGATTGTAAAGTACCGGGAGACCAGAAACATTTCAAAGTATTTTTTCGACAGGAATCGTGAGCGCTTAAGATTCACAAGTACCTACCAGGAGATCACAAACATGTCATGATGTAATTTCGGGGCTGAAGTATTACTTTCAGCGCACCGCAAAGACTCACAATATCTGGATACCTGAATCATGAAGTTGCAATTCCAAGGATGAGACAATGAGGCAAAAAAGTTGCGCGGCAATTCTAAAGTCTACGCAGACGAAGTCGCGGGAAGAAGCTAGTAATATTATAAAGAGAAAATATTTGTTTGTTTGTTTGAATTGAATAGGCTCCGAAACTACTGGACCGATTTGAAAAATTCTTTCAGTGTTAGATAGCCCATTTATAGAGAAAGATTATAGGCTATATATATATATATTAATTTTACCGGAACATAAAATAATTAAAATCCCCCTTCATGATAATAAATATTTACTACTTTGCGCCACTTATATACCTCCTAATACAGCAGAAGATATTTATGTTAACTTCTTTGATTCACTGGCTATTTTAATTGACGATCCCTCCATAGAATACGTTGTTTTAGCAGGTGATTTTAATTTACCTGAGCTTAATTGGATTAGCTCTAAAACTCATATGGCGTGTGCCGCGAGTAGCACTCATTCCAATGTTAGTCGTCATCTATTGAGTTTTTGCTCACTATTGGATATGAACCAATATAACAGTATAACTAACGACAACGGTCGCATCCTGGACTTATTCTTCTGTAACACACATGTAGTGACTCATACTCCTAATGTTTCGCTTTTGCCCATTGATTCCCACCATCCAGTCTTCTATGCATTAATACCATTTAGAAAACCTTCATTTATATCAAAATATAGAAACCGAATTCCACTTAATTATTTTAAATCTAACTATGCTGAGATTAATTCCGAAATTGAAGCCGTTGACTGGTTTAGCCTTCTAGAAGAATTATCTCCTGAGGAAGCAGTTTCAATTTTCTACGAAAAGATCTATGATATCATTAAGCGACACACTCCCACGCACAAACCCAAAAATTGTAATTTCCCGAATTGGTTCACTAAATCACTTTTGCATACATACAGAAAGAAATCACAAGCATGGACGAAGTGGAAAAAATACGGAAATATTAGCGACTATGAAGTATTCTCCATTTATAGAGCCAAATTTAAAAAAGACGTCGACATATGCTATAAAAAATATATAATTACGGTGGAAGATAGCGTGTCTGTCAATATCAAGGCGTTTTGGTCGTATGTCTCCAGTCGTAAATCCAGTAACAGTATCCCCTCCACAGTCTATTACCAACAACAGTGTTCCAATGATCCCACTACTACTTGTAATTTATTCTCCACATTTTTCCATTCGGTATATGAACCCTCTACGTTTGATCATAATTCATGGGAACCACCGCCCCCTACTCCTGATAATGATATTAACCTTTGCAATTTACATTTTTCCATGGACAAGATACAAAGTGAACTTAAGTTTTTAGATGCATCAAAAGGGCCGGGCCCTGACGGTATTCCCTCTATCTTCTTAAAAAACACCTGCGATACACTGTGCTTTCCTCTATTCTTACTATTTAATAAATGCATTACTAATGGCGTATTCCCAGAGATCTGGAAACGAGCTTACATTGTTCCGGTCCACAAAAGCGGCTCTAAAAAAGATGTGTCTACATACCGCCCAATCTCTTTGCTGTCGGCACTCTCTAAACTTTTTGAAAAACTCGTTCATAGCGAGATCTACCCCGTTCTACGCCACGTGATATTAAATGAACAGCATGGGTTCGTAAAAGATAGGTCTTGCGTGAGTAACCTCCTCATTTTTACATCGCAGTTATTTGAAAGCCTCGATAATAGACAGCAAATTGATGCGGTATATACTGATTTCCAAAAAGCTTTCGACAAAGTGGATCACAAGATACTACTAGACAAAATTGCATTTAACGGCATCAGAGGTAATCTGCTTCGCTGGTTTGTTTCTTACGTCACTGATAGGACTCAAAAAGTGGTGATAAACGGCTATGAGTCTAGCCCCATTCAAGTCACATCTGGAGTCCCACAAGGATCCATTCTAGGTCCATTATTATTCATTTTATTTATTAACGACGTTAAAAATTGTTTTCAATCTTCGAAATTTCTCCTATATGCGGATGACTTAAAGATATATAAAAATATCACCAATCAATCTGACTGTATAGATTTTCAGAAGGACCTTGATCGTTTCTTAGAATACTGCTCTACTAACAAACTTCAGCTTAGTTACTCTAAATGTCATAGTATTACGTTTACCAAAAAGAAATTAATTATCAAATTTAGTTATTGTTTAGGCAACACTATCTTAAATAGTGTTACTTGTCTCCGCGATCTTGGTGTTCAGTTAGACTCCAAGCTCCATCTCGATGCGCATGTGAATAATATAGTCAATAAAGCGTATCAAATGTTTGGCTTCGTAATGCGCGCCTCTAGAGAATTCCACCGCCCTTCCACTTATTTGCATTTGTATAAGTCGTTAATCCGTCCACAATTAGAGTACGCAGTCCCTATTTGGAATCCTTTTTATAAAAAATATATAGAAATATTGGAGTTAGTCCAACGTAAATACCTTCGCTCTGTGCACTATAGATGCTTTCGTAAAAAGGTTTCCTACCAATCATTGCTCGAAAAATATAATATCCTGACCCTACAATCTAGACGCACACTCCTAGAAATGATGACCCTTTTTAGTATATGCCGCAACAAGTTTGATTGTTCTGATCTTGTGAAAAGTTTGTGCTACCTGGTCCCTCGCACAGTACAGAGTAGAGAAGTACGTTCACGATGTTTGTTTGCCACTAATTTCTGTCGTACCAACTCAGGCGCACGCTCACCACTGCACCGATTGGTCGACACTTATAATAAAAAGTTTGGATCAATTGATATTATATTTCTGAATAAGACTAGGTTCAAAAAACAAATTATTTCCACTTTAAAGGAACAGCCTTAATTTTTTGATGTTGCTTTATTTTTGATTCCCACACCTCATGCATTTATGTAGCTTTGAGTTTGTCCATTTTTTCCCTCTCTTGTTTTTTACGTGCCGGTTTTATTTGACTCCAAACCTTTAAATTTGTCCCTAGTATTAAGATGCTGATATTATTAGACTTTTTCACTTTATTTTATGTTCTCCGAGATACATTTTAATAACAAACCGAGTAATAATTTTAACTTTGTAATGTGTACCTTTATGTTTGCCCTTATTGTTATTATTAACAGTACCTATGCTAAGTATTTTTTACGATAATCTGTGGATAACGTCGTGAGTGGTGTATTTGTTAATTCTATTATTTTTGTACTCCAATCATGTGTAATATTTAATATACTGCTGTTTGTTGTCCCAAATAAATAAAATAAAATAAAATATCATCACGCTAAGACAAATAGGAGCGGAGCAATAATGGAAAATGTGACGCAGACGAAGTTGCGAGGGTCAGCTAGTCTTTCATAAAAACCTTCTCCTGAGAATAACAAACACAACAAAAAAAGAATTAGTGAAATCGGCCCAGCCGTTCGCGCGGGATGCCGGGACCAAGGGAAATGGGGATTCATTTTTATATATTAGAGAAGATTTAGGCATAAAAATAGACCATCCCGTTCCATTCCCTTTTAATTCGTTAGCCAGAACGCTAAATGAAATATCCAATGAATATGAAATACCAAGTGACGTCACCAGCAAATCCCCGAAGCTTTATCCATCGGGTTTTATTCAAAGGTTTTCATTTACAATGGAATATTGTTTCATTTTCATATTCCACAGTAAATGCTATGACTTTTTCGCAGAAGGCCCTGCCCGAGGGTACCCATTTGATCGGATTAGACTTGCCTTTAACAAGTCCTTTTCTATAGGATGTAGAAATGGATTTCTATTTTATTTAGTTCGTGGTTTTTGTGTTTTAAAACCAATAGAGCTTTATTTCCAATTTCTGTGATTTGTTATTATCACAATTTGTTCTCATTCTATAATAATCTGCTGGCCTATTATGACATTTTTAGGGTTCCGTACCCAAAGGGTAAAAACGGGACCCTATTACTAAGAATTCGCTGTCTGTCTGTCTGTCACCAGGCTGTATCTCAAGAACTGCGATAGCTGGACAGTTGAAATTATCACAGATGATGTATTTCTGTTGCCGCTATAACAACAAATACTAAAAAACAGAATACAATAAATATTTAAGGGGGCTCCCATACAACAAACTTCATTCTTTGCCGTTTTTATAGATAACTAGCTGTCCTCCGCGGCTTCGCTCCCGTCAACTGGCAATTTTCTTATTATTTTTTTTACAAAAAAACCTGTTAATAACAAACACGACAAAAAAAGAATTAGCGAAATCGGTTCAGGTGTTCTCGAGATTTGCGCTTAGCAAGACATTCAGCGATTCATTTTTATATTATAGAATGGTACGGAACCCTTCGTGCGCGAGTCCGAATTGCACTTGGCCAGTTTTAAACGATCATGTATAAACTGTGGGAGGGAGACAGAGTTATAGAACGTTTTGTATAACTCTGTCTCCCTCCCACAGTTAACATAACACTATCCCTTTTTCTGAGCCTAATCATGATTGCATTAGCACGTCATAGTAGGGCCCCAGATCATACCAAACCAATGCTGTTGAACAGAATCTACTTACTGACAAATATCCTTATACTAAGAAAGGAAACGTTTTTATTTCCATTGCTGGTGATTTATTACTACTTATTAAGACGATGGCGCCTGCACGGTATTACGGCACCGCGTTGACCGGCCCGCGTCATTTTTTTATTTTATTGTTGTTTGCAGTACCTATTATGTTAAGGCGCGTCCCCGAGCAAAACGCAGCGCTAGCCGGTTTTTGTGCAGTTTTTTGGAGCTATCTACTCTTTATCCAAAAGAAATATCAACTAATAAAAAATACATTAAATTTCTACATAATCTTGGCTTCAAAATGGTAGAGTTAATTTTTTATTACAAAGTATAATGTTTAAGTAATCTCCTCACAACGAAACCACAGAAATGAGAAAAAAATACTGAAAACATGCATCTTCTCGAAAACTAACGATTATTTTGATTTTGTACTTGCACTAATGGATAGGCAATTTAATTATGAACATTTTGGTAGAAGTATTTTTTTCAAACGACCAAAATTCGATTTTATAACGATTTTATTCAACATTTTGAGCGTATTCGCTATTTTATCTCTTGCGCTGTTATTGAGGGAAAAAATGCTCAAGGTTATTTGCTCAGGGTACGGCCTTAAAATTTAACCTTGACAGTGTAGCATGCATAAAAAACTCAAACTTTTACAATTTTTATGGCATTAACATATTAATAGCATGTATTTATTTCATAGTATCTATTTATTTTATTTACCGTCGTCCGTGTGTCACTACAGAGTAGGTACCTACAGGGTGCCAACTGAAAGCCAGCACTGGGTGTCTGACGCCCAGCATATGCTGACATGGTAAACCCTTCGGTATGGGCACGCTCAGCACAATTATTTTTGTTTTTTTTGTACCTAATTGCTTTTTTATGTTTTTGCCACTTTTTTTTAATATGTTTTTTTTTGCTGTGTCTGTGTCAAATAAATGTTTTCAATTCTATTTTATTTTATTCTAATCTACAGGACTGATTGAGTAGACTTTTTAAAATTCTATAACCCCTTTAATTTACGGCAACCAGTGTCTTGAAATCCATTCCTCTACTTAACCATTTACCCCATAGAGTTCATTTTATTCCCCATACTCAACAAACCGTGGCAAGAAGCTTCTACTCTCGGCAGAGACATTTTCAGTAATGTCTCCTCTAATTGAGTTTGATCAGGTACTCCCAGTTTACCACAGATAATGTCGTCTATATACCTGCAATTAACCGTTAAGTAGTCGATAATGGTGCCCGATGCTTTTAGTGCTGATGCAGTTCCATTTTGAAGCTGTGTGAGGGGTTTTAGGGTTCCAAACGCTTGAAAGAATAACCGGAAACCTTACAGGATTATTCTTGTGTCTGACTGTCACAGCCAATTTCGCTCCGAAATTACTGGACTGATTCAGCAGATTTTTGAAGTGAAAACTTCGTTAGCGGCGTTGAGCACTTTTCTTGGGATAGGTACAAAAATATGTTAAACTCTCGTCAGGCCACGTGACCGGATCGAAAATTCCTAAGACGTCAGGACACGTGACCGGATCGAAAATTCCTAAGACGTCAGGACACGTGACCGGATCGAAAATTCCTAAGATGTCAGGACACGTGACCGGATCGAAAATTCCTAAGATGTCAGGACACGTGACCTGCTCGAAAATTCGTAAGACGGATGATTCAAAAATGCACAACGTTAATGTTCAAGTTTCACTTCGGGATAGGTACAAAAATATGTTAAACTCTCGTCAGGCCACGTGACCGGATCGAACATTCCTAAGACGTCAGGACACGTGACCTGCTCGAAAATTCGTAAGACGAATGATTCAAAAATGCACAACGTTAATGTTCAAGTTTTCACTTCTGCCGGCACTCCGGAGTGCAACCCGTTGTTTTTTTTTTTTTAAAAATCCATTATTTACGGGAACCAAAGCCTTTGAATTGTGTTCATAATAACATGAACAAATGTATTTATCGAAGAGGCCAGGAGCCAGCTAAGTCCCATGTCATAGGGGGCAAGTCTGGAGGCTCCTGACTGGTTCTGTGAAATTCTAAATAGAAAACTAATAACACTGCTCGACCTGGGTATAAAACCCAGGACCTCATGCTTAGCAGTAGCGCTTCCGACTACTAGACCAACAAAGCCGTGTTCAGTACTCAGACAACCCCCTCTTACCTAAAAGAACGTTTTAAGTTCCTTCATGACACACATAATAGATATCTGAGGTGATCGGAAAACTTGGGATTAGAGATCCACCAGCTTCTACGACAAATCTTTTACGGTTCAAGCGGTGCGGCTATGGAATGCATTGCCCGAGTCAGTAAGACGTGCTCAATCTTTGTCCACTTTGAAAACAATGGTCATTCAAACCTTTCTCAATGATCGTTTTTACTTGGATTCTATGCTTTTTGTTTCATAATTATAACTGTATTTATTTATCTATCATGTATTTATTCATATAAATCGTACCCCTAAGACTAGTTACAGTACTGTATTTCCTTTCTCTTTAAAATCCATCCAAAGGTTGTCTTGAAAAGATCGCTCTTAGCGATAAATAAGGCCGCCCATTGTGTCACCCTATGTAATGTGTTTTTCATCTATTTTTTCTGTAACTTATATGGTGTACATAATAAAGAGTACTCTAATCTACTCAGATTCTTCGTGATAAAATAAGGTTCTAAATCATCTTCATGATCATCTTCCTGCCCGTATCCGATGTTACAGTCTTGGTGTCGGCGCAACATGTTTTTTTATTCCATTCTGTCCCTGCCCGTATCCCATGTTACTTGGTGTCGGCGCAACATGTTTTTTTATTCCATTCTGTCCCTGCCCGTATCCCATGTTACTTGGTGTCGGCACAACATGTTTTTTTATTCCATTCTGTCCCTGACCGTATCCCATGTTACTTGGTGTCGGCGTAACACGTTTTTTTATTCCATTCTGTCCTAGCAGCACTCAATATGAATATAAATTCTTTCAGCAAGTAAAAGCATACCAACAACACGCATACCTCGGATTCAAAGAAAACCTAAGTTCGTTATCATAAAATATGGAATATAAAATTCTCCAGATACCTATATTTACAATACAAAGGCTCTCGTCTCGTCGCTTAGTCAAACCAACTCACAATGCCCGAGGTAACGTTATTTCTACACTCCCTAGAGAATTCTACTATATTCTTTTTGATATAGAAATATCGGGAAGCGACTAGCACACAGACCACGGCAGAATAGCATAGAATGCATAGAATACTCTTTACAATGTATCTACACCATATTAGATACAGAAATGAGAGATGTGGAAATAAACATTACATGGGGTGACACAATGGCCGGCCTTATCGCTGAAAGTGGAAGTTCCGCGTTCGCCGTCTGCTATTACTAAGGGTGAGGCCAAACTAACGTAATTTTGTGAGTTGCGTAAAATGAGTCGGCTGAATTTAAGCTGCATTCGGTTTCATACTAAAATCCTGTTTGCGCCACACGGCAACGTAAACTGAGTTGGACTTTAGTATGAAACCGAATTCCGCTGACTCATTTTACGCAACTCACAAAATTACGTTAGTTTGGCCTCACCTTTAGTAATACATTCGTGCCCGCGCAAATAGTGCTGTGCAAAAGCTTCGGCAGTAGCACGCTGCAAAGTGTCAGCCATAGTCAGAATTAAGAAAGAATGACGAAAGAAACAAGAGTTTGTTTGCGCAGAGTGTAACGCATAGCATATTTTTTTTACTTTTGATAGGTACGCGTTTGACCACTATCTCACTCTTAGACTCCCAGCAGTATTTAGCCTACACTTTCCCACTGCAGGCCAACCACCGGTCTCAAATCATTCCAGGTATACTTTTTCTGTAGCCTCCTCGTACCAGCCTTGCGTATAAATGTCGTCTTTCCAACTCTTCGTTCTTCCAGGGCCAGACTCGACGCCGCGACCATCCTGTAATACGCATAGCTTATTCTATAAAACTAGCTTTTTTTCCGGTTCCCGTAGAAAGAAGAAAAAAGAAAGACAGAAAAAGAGTTTATTTGCGGCCAGTATGACTCATACCAAAAAAAACACAAAATACAATAAAATTATACACATGAAAACTGGAATGATATACCTACGTCAAATCCGCGCAAAACGGCCATCTCTCGGCATAATGCTGGGACTCGTGTATACAAGACAGAGCCACAGCTAAGCAGCGTAGGAACATATGGAAACTCTCACATGGCAAATTTTAGCTTTCTACGACAAGTAGTTTCAGCTGTGCGTTGTCTGGCAGTCACTCAGTGAAGGAAGAATTTAATACATTAGGATAATAGAAAAAATGTACACAAAATCAACCGATAACGGACATCGCTCAGCTTAATACGATAAGGGACGACTACCGTCTTCGCTGTCAAGGTGACAGTTTCGGTGACCAACATTGACACGCTTGGTTGGTATGAACATTTTTGACAGTGTCAGTTCTAGCCAACCTGCCAAGACGTGGTCTATGGTCTAGAACATTCTCGATCAGTCGTGATTTTCAAAGTGTGAAACAATTGACGTACGATAGCAAGATGGCGTCGATGACGTAATGCGGATGGAAAGCTTCTGTAGGAAAACATGTTGTTCCTCGGGAGTAGAATATCAATGGTTATGCCTTAGAATAATAACGCATAGAAGCCGCGTCTAGAACAAAACCCGAGCAAAATCGTGTGTCCACTTCATTTTCTTTGTGTGCGTAAGCCGAATGTGTCTACGTTCCTCTAACGCACACAGATATAGCTTTCAGTGATACCATTACTAAGCCGTTACCCACAAAATATGGGAAGACGCATTACTATTTTGCTATCAAGGCAAGTATTTTATGTTGTTGGGAACTGGAAAAGGTAAACATGATTTTTCATGTAATATGACATATTTTTTCGGAAGGTATAATTCAATTTATTTCAAAATAAAAGGAAATAAATCGCATAAAGAATGAGATATTGTTCAATGCGTTTAGAATGCTTGATGGGTTATAATTATAAACAATGTTAAAACATCGGGTTTGATATGAATTAACAGTAAGTATTGTATTTTAAAATTACAAAAATGAAAAACATGAATGAAAGCAATGTGGGTATTTTTTCCTCACAAATAGCAACACTGTGTTATGACAAGTTAGGTTATTAGAATTTTGTTTTATTTATCGATTTACGTAAAAATAGTGCATAGAATGTGAGTACTTATTTGTGAAATGTTATTTTATCACATTTTTTGTTTTCCTGATGTGCTATAACATCCTTTCACGCAACAAACTGTCATTTTCAATTATTGACTCGCGAGCTGTGTTCGACGGAACGTGACATTGAGTACTGACGGCCTGACGGCTAAGTTTGACGGATTAGGCTAAGTTTTAGTTGCCTCACTTTTTGCACTCGTACTAGGTTTCTATGCGTTATTATTCTAAGGGTTATGCAAAGCTCTTGAAACTTAAAGCTGTTAGATAATGTTGTAAATAAAGGCACGATGGCTATAGTAGCAATTAGATTGCTCTCACATCCAGCACTGTTTAGTGTTATTGAAATGAAAACTTCTTTAGCGGCGTTGAGCACTTTTCTTGGGATTTTAAACTCGCGTCAGGACACGTGACCTGGGGCCCGAGTCTGCTATTTTTATAAATTTGTCATTCCGACACGATCCCATTGTCATTTTGCTAAAAGTTCGTAATCTTCTAAATTCATTCGCACGGTCACTGGGACGTCAATGGTCTCGTAATAGAATTACGGTAGGAATGCAGTATTGCCATTACTATAAAACCGAGCTGAATTTGAGCATTTATTTATGCCAGATTTTATTTATATTTAGTTTTACATATTATTTATTAGTGTTATAAGCAATCTGAAGTAGTGAGAAGTTCGTAAATACTAAATCTGTCATTATGTAAGAGATTACCATTCATATGGGTTTCTTTCAATGGCGTGTCAGTGGTTGATCATTGGAATGTCATAATGACGCCATTATGATGCCATTAGGTTAGTAGATTACCAAACTTGTCAAAACCAACCATTTTGAAATCAGTGATCGACCATTCTGACACTATTGTAATAGCAGACTCGGGCCCCTGATCGAAAATTCGTAAGACGGATGGTGTTCAAGTTTTCACTTCTGCCGACACTCCCGTAGTGCAACCCGTTGTTTTTTTATTATTTTGCGATGTTCTATTTTTAATTATGTATAATTTCTAAAATATTAAAGTGAATAAACATTAGTTATTTCGGATTTTCCATTTTTAATTTAGTTGAATATAAGTACTTTTTGGCGGCCATTTTTAATCTGTGGCATTCGAGATTATTTTCCCGCCATGAACGTTGAAGACAATTTTGTTAATATATACAATATATATATGGATTGAGTTTTATTGAAAAATATAAGGCAGCATTGGAAAGTAGACTGCGATTTATTTCACCTCCTAGCTTCTGAACATTTGTACTAGATACTTGCCACAGCAACTAGATTTGATCAATCGAAAATTCCAAAAAGAATAATGGAAAGTTTTTTTTTCGGGTATCGTCTATTCCTTGAAGAAACTTGTTCATCATCGATATGAAAACGACTGTGAGTTCGATATGAATCATGTCATTTCCTTCGTGTCTCAGCCTGCTATTGTCCGTGATTTTCAAAGTATTATACCTACCATATTTTGTCTGAGAGAAGCAGTATACAAGAAAACTAACTCCTTTACCAATTAACCAGGAATAAATTACGACACGGTTGGCGCAGTGGTTGAGCGATTGACTGCTGCGCAGCATGTCGCGGGTTCGATTCCCGCACAAATATTTGTACGACCTACATGTATTTGTTCCGAGTCTGGGTGTTTTTCTATCTATAATATGTATGCATTTACAAAAAAAAAAATGTATATTAGTAGTTTATCAGCCATCTCGTTACCATAACACAAGCATTAGGTTGCTTAGCTTGGAACTATATGGCGTTGTGTGAAATGTCCAAGGATATTATTATTTATTATTATTATTAAATGGACCTTGGATTTATATTGATAGGCTCATAACATCCAATGGGCTTGTGTCCTGAAAAAATCGAATTAGTCCGTCAGTTACATTTTCAAAAAATATTTGACCCGTATTTTTTCTTTTGTTACGGGAACCAAAATTGGCGAAGTTACGACGCTCTTTAAAAAAAAAATACGTCACGCCCTGGCATAATTTTTAGCGGGTCGTGACGTCACGAGCCCCCACTCCCGAGTTTTGATGCGTTTTATCTTTGTAAATTAAATATTCATTGATTTACAAAAACAAAAAATACTTGTCCATTATTTTTCAATACTCTAACTGACGGACTAAATAGTTTTGCAATTTGTGGATGATGGAAACTAGCCTATTACCCGCATGTCAGAGGTTTTCATAGAACAGATAGATTTGAACAAAGGTTAACAAATACCACCACATAAAATTGCTTTCCTGAAATCAGTTCACATTTTCATGAGCAACTCTTTCTTTTCCTCCTTATTAGATCAAGGTAACCGGTATCCAATGAATAAAATTCAATATATTTATCTTACCGTGTTCCTAGCCCGGTATCCTTTTTGACCCTTGTCAAGAACCTCATATCGTATTTTTTACGGCTTTTCTGGTGTGCCAGATATATTTTACCTGTGACTTTTGCCTTAAAATGGGGAAGTTAACCGCTTTTAAATTGATGTTTTTGACCTTTTTGGGTTGGGTCAGCCATTTTGTTTTTTGGGTAGCAATTGTTTTTGAATTGGTAACTTTTTAATAGATACTTGTTTATAGCTTGTAGAGATTACGAAACTTTGGGCCTAGTTTATGGTACGAAAATGATCGCAAAGCTGCTGTCAATTAAATTGACATTTTTGAATATAGGTAATTACATAATATATACGTTTAGTTGATGACGCCCTAATTTCAGGAACTCCTGATTGGAATTGAAAAATTATTTTAATGTTGGATAGTCCATTTATGGAGCGTGGCTGTAGGCATAACATCATGCTACTACCAAAAGGAGCGGAGCATTAATGAAAAATGTGACAACGACGTGTAGCGCGGCCTAAACGAATTGATGAATTTTTAACAGCCAATGTTAAAGCAAATCAAGTAATGCCACTAGAATTGCGTTTAGTTTGTGACGCATTGATACTTTCTTGCAAACCTTGCCTGCGTCTGTGTTTCCGAACGCTTACAACCCTAATCTCTTCAAAGTTAGAGTGAACAGGCTACTTCTGGGTAAGCTCGCTCCATTGTAGACTTTGTCATTGTCATCTCTGACCAAGACTAGAGTCAAGAGCAAATACGACTCAAACCAAAAAACAACCTCCAAGCTCTAACGCCGTAACATGGGTAAATAATATGATCAATAAATTTAAATGTGATTTAAATGATAAGGATTAAGAGTCCTATTACGAATCGTCAATGCTCGTTTGCAATAGACGAAGTTACGTTGGTCTGCGTTGGGAGTACATCTATAGTCCGCGAAACAATTTTGATACTTACTAGTCTGAATAGGATTATAGTTTATTTGGGCGCTCGCGCGAGACTGAGGAGCGCGCGCGCTGAATTGACGCAGAATATATAGTACTTTAGTTTTATTTATTGTAATTTTGTTTTACTATATACACAAACGAAAACTAATGAAACGTATTCATTGTAGATTGAAATTTTATATAATATTAATTTATTTGATAAAATTGTTTTTATTTGGAATATAATGGACGCTGAATCAAGACTTTTCTGGCTTAAATTAGGCTTTCTTTACGTTTTTTTCCGTGAAAACTCAAGGCATTTAAAGAAATTCTAGAACTCCAATAAACAAGTAAAACATTCAACTTACCTTTAAGTAATTTCAGCTTTTAAAAGAATTGATTGTAACAATGTGAATTTGACCGTCAAAGATCCATCGCCGACATTTTTTCTTGCAAACTGAGTTCGTAAAATATTTATAGTAAATTACACGAAAAGAAAAATGAAAATGTGTAACTCTAACTTACAAGAAATAGACTGGCACTATCGTTATTCAGGATCAAATAATTAAAATATCTTACTGCTGCTGAAAACTACAGCGTCAAAAATCATGAATTTCCGAAAAAAATGTAATAGGACTCTTAAAAAATGATAAATTATATTTTTTTTGTTAGTAGGTTGTAAATAACGCTTTTACACGTCAATCTTTTTTGGTCATTTTAAACTAGATGAGGCCGCCGTTTCCTAGCTGACTGCTCTGAGAAGAAACGCCGAAACAAACTCAGAGGTCAAAGTCTCTTTTAAAGTCCATACAATCGTACTGCACGCGTAGCATGGCGATTCTATCTCTATTCTACCAAGAAAAGACAAAGCTCTTTCTATCCCACTCGACATGTCTTCTGCCCGAGCATGGCGAAACCCGTAGACTCGCGTTTCTATGAAGACAAAGACATATCTAATCTTTCCATAGCAACGGAGAAGTAGCTAGTGATGAGTTCATTCTGCGAATACTACGATAAATTTTACGTTTAGTTAGCCAAAAAAATGTGTCAAATACTCTATTTTTCACACTCTTTGCACGTAACTTAAAGCAACAACAAAACGTGTTACTCGAACATATTTTTAATCTATATGGTTTATGTTTGTTTACAAATCACATGTTTTTGTTGAATTTATTAAATAAAATAAAATTAAAATAATTAAAAATCCGAATTAAATTAGAATTTTAGTGTTTATGATCATGGCGGCAAGGAAAAAAGTAAGTAGATTTTATGATTAATTAAATAAAGTACTGATTATTCCAATAATTGTGTGTAATTAATGTAAGTGAACATAAAATCCTACCATGCGATGAGAAGAGAACATAATAACATTCTAAATAAAAGGTGATTGGTGGCATTGTCTGATGAAAACTTTGCCATACACAGTGCAATGCGTTCTTTACTGTTATCTGTTATCTTTCTTTCCTTTAATATCGTTCGAAATGTTTTTACTTTAGTCATAACAAAAACAGTTTATTTACAACGTACAACCCGACAAATTAAGATGTTGGTAGACTATAAATGTCTACCCCGACCTTAGAATAATAACGCATAGAAACCTAGTACGAGTGCAAAAAGTGAGGCAACTAAAACTTAGCCTAATCCGTCAAACTTAGCCGCCAGGCCGTCAGTACTCAATGTCACGTTCCGTCGAACACAGCTCGCGAGTAATTAATTGAAAATGACAGTTTGTTGCGTGAAAGGATGATATAGCACATCAGGAAAACAAAAAAATGTGATAAAATAACATTTCACAAATAAGAACTCACATTCTATGCACTATTTTTACGTAAATCGATAAATAAAATAAAATTCTAATAACCTAACTTGTCATAACACAGTGTTGCTATTTGTGAGGAAAAAATACCCACATTGCTTTCATTCATGTTTTTCATTTTTGTAATTTTAAAATACAATACTTACTGTTAATTCATATCAAACCCGATGTTTTAACATTGTTTATAATTATAACCCATCAAGCATTCTAAACGCATTGAACAATATCTCATTCTTTATGCGATTTATTTCCTTTTATTTTGAAATAAATTGAATTACACCTTCCGAAAAAATATGTCATATTACATGAAAAATCATGTTTACCTTTTCCAGTTCCCAACAACATAAAATACTTGGCTTGATAGCAAAATAGTAATGCGTCTTCTCATATTTTGTGGGTAACGGCTTAGTAATGGTATCACTGAAAGCTATATCTGTGTGCGTTAGAGGAACGTAGACACATTCGGCTCACGCACACAAAGAAAATGAAGTGGACACATGATTTTGCTCGGGTTTTGTTCTAGACGCGGCTTCTATGCGTTATTATTCTAAGACCCCGACATACTTTCTTAGTTCTATTTGGCAAAAATAAAATGATTGTTGAAATAAATATTCCTTGTCTAGGTCCGAGAAGATGTAGACTATTTGACATTTCATATAGAGAGTTATTTCTACCCCCAAGTGTCAAAATTAGAGAAAATATTGGCGGCATGCTCGACGTTGTAGACTTATGTCGATCGAAGAAAAGAAACATTTCTTTTCTACGTGTCAAACATCGCCATGCTAAGGAAGATAGAAATCTTTCTTCAATCTGTCATTTTGTCGATTCTCCGGTCGACAAAACTCGTTTCTACGGTGGTCATGCTACGCGTGCAGGTCAAATCATATGAGAACCGTGCAGGTTAATGTCTGTAGTGGTATTTTGAGGAAAGTACCTACTACACAGATTTAAGTGCTGTCCAGACAGTGCAATATTATCATCCGTTTGAGCATTCTCGTAAAAGATAGATTACTTACAATAGAAAACGTTTAGGGGTTTATTTTGCTATGTTTTCCTGCTTCCCTTTCCTGTAACTACAGGATTATCTTAGGACTGCGTAAAAAGTCACGGAATATTAGAATATTCCCATTGCGCTCACTACTCTCGGGTTCAAAGATCCTTTGAACTTATGTTGTTTTTTTTTTAAGATTAGGAGCGGTTTCTTCTAACGGTAAGATTACGGAATAAAAACAGACAAGGGAAATTGAACGGTTGAGATAAAATCAGTGTTTTTGTTATTTGAGGATTTCCGGACTTTTAGCTAGAGGACTTAAGCTAGGCGATATTTAGCGTTGATGGAAACTCCTAGCGAGTTTGATCAATGGATAGTGGCTATCTACTTTATGTACTAGCTGTCCTGTAGGCTTTTTTTTTTTATAAGAAACTTCTCCTGACAAAAACAAACAACGAAAATAGAATAAGCTTGTGTCCTGAAAAAAGAAGATTGGCGATTTGGGTACCTCATTAAATCCGAATGTTCCAAAATCTTTTTATATGCAAATTATAGGTCTTATATCCGTAATTATTTTCCAAGCTAAAATGGTTTATTAGTTGGTGGTAGTAATTAAAAAAACTTGATTTTAGTGTGCGAACCCGTTACGCAAACAAAACGCATTAATCAACAACAAAACGCATAAAATAGAGCCAAACTTATTTCGATTCAAATTGTTATTAATATTTGGCAACCCCGCTGTCACTTATGTCAAAAACAAAAAATATGTAGGCAAACTGTCATATTTCTGTGATGTATGTAGGTTCCCTATTTAAAAAACGTCGTTTGGGATATTTGTAATAATATATTTATAAAAACACTACCTAAGTATATGAAGTGTGAACCGTGTGAATTTTCAGTCACCACGTTGCTATAATATTACAATTTGCGTTCAGTTGAGTATACTTTTGTGCAGGACGGAGCTGGTGATAGGACTCTCATTTAACATTTTTTGTGCAAATCTGTGAATTTCGATCCCGTTGCGTGCCCAGATAAAGAGAGACTTCAGACAAGAGTATTCAATCGAGCGAGTCCACTCCTCATCATATGAATAATAAAAAAAAATGGTTGTGCTGTATTAAATTGCATTTGGAACTCGATTTATTGACCCCAAGAAATGCTCAAATAATGTTAAATATAATAAATGAACGTTTATTTTTAGAGAACGAATATTATAGCCATGGAGCGCCTGAATCGTCGCAGAATTATGTTTACGAATATAGATGCTTTATATTTATATAAGTAATTCCCACGGCTCTCCTTGGAAGATTTAGTGTTGTTTTGCGTGTGGCACATGGCACATGCCAGATCCGTCAAGCTATATCATACGTTGGAGGAGATTTCCGCTTTCAAGGAATTTACACACTTAAAATAGATCGCGACCAGCTGGATTTTAAGAGGAGAAAATCCATTTTTACCAAAAATAAAATCCCGTCATGTGGGACGGATCACATATTGTGTTTTCATAGCCATTGAAAGGGAACAGCAAGGTCGGAGCGCCATCATCGGCGACTGTTGTAACTGTATAGTATTTCGCTTACGCTCGACACGAAGAAACAACCCCCCTGCGGTATTTCTTGACAATGTATTATTAACATTAGAATAAAAAGTTTTATGAATACTATGGTTTAATTTTTTACCAAATACATTGGGGTTGGCTTCGAGTCAAACCGGATGCAGCTGAATACCAGGATTTTACGTGGAGCGGCGGCCTACCAGACCTCCACAACACATTATCTGGGTAACACGGTATTTCTTGGCAAGACTGGAGTCAGATTTGCTGGCTTCTGACAATCCGTAACGACTGCCAAAGATCTACAAATGACAGTCGAGACCAACGGCTTAACGTGCTTTCCGAGGCACGGAGGCAACTCGATATGTTAAGATGGTCACCCATCCACAGACCAACCTTGGCAAGCGTTATTATTTAGCTCCTCACGTCATAGCAATTCGATGGCCTAAAGTCATTCAAAATCTTCTTACCTATATTTGCCGTTTTCTTATCTCAACTTGGAACACCTTGCTGAAACATCTACTAGCAACTCAAAAATCTTTCTATAATTGTTAAAGTACAATCCATACACTTTATCTGATTGAAATGTATGATACATAAGGTTTTTCCTTGAGTTAAAAAGTATGTAGGTACCTTTTTATTTTTTTTAGGGATGGGAGATCATCAAATGACTTCCCCCGCTCTGGGCGGAGCGGGAGGGAGTGTCAGACTCTTACTGACTAAAACCCATCCATGTTCCTTCAGTGCCCTTTGTGTTCCGGAGCCACGGTATCTCTTTCGAATAGACCCGCAACTCCGGCAGAGTATGTAAAATTATCTTAAAGAAATATTTTTGGTGTTCCATTTTGAGGTTATGTTTTAATCAATTTAATAACCCCAAGTCTAATGTATGTCTTACCATTACATATTTTGTTATACTCTATTGTAGCATTCAAATTCATATATTCATTCTATGAAACGCTAAGCCTTTATGTGGTACTGAAAATATACCGCGTGTATCTGACATCGACGCACAAACGATTTCCATGGGTCCGGGGCATGATTCTGGACACCCTAGACTTAGAATTTTTCGTCGGCTTTTTTCTCATTTTTTTATTTTTTTCAAAGGTTTTTTTACTTTAGACTGCTCATAATCGTTATTCTGACCTAACCCAATGAGATTTTTAATAAAAAAATAATTAATTGACTGCTTTCACTAAAAAGAACAATCTGAATAAAGCCACAGATAGATATCAGCTCAGCTGAGCTGATACTTTGTGGTACTCTTGAAAAAAATGAGAAAAGAACCGACGAAAAATTCCAACACTGGGGTGTCCAGAATCATGCCCTGGACCCATGGAAATCGTTTGTGCGTCGATGTCAGATACACGCGGTATGGGCTTCTGCCAATCTCCTTTGTGGATGATGGAATCTAGCCTATCGCTCCAACCGTTCACGTGTGGTACAATGACAAAGGAAAATAGGGATTCATTTTATATATAAACTAGCTGTCCCCTGCGGCTTCGCTCCCGTCAACTGGTTACCTTCCCTGTATTTTGGCGAACTAAACAAAAAAAGAATTACCGAAATCGGCCCAGCCGTTATGAGTTTTAGCGAGACTAACGAACAGCAATTCATTTTAATATATATAGATGTTTGTATTTTAAATTCCCGGCCTAGTACCAGAGTTCAAAATTCAATAATTCAAAAGTCGTTTATTCAAATTAGGCTGAGAGCCAGCACTTTTTGAACGTCAAGTTTTACGAAGACAGTCCATCAAAACAACCGCCCCAGTGGTTAAATCAACTGGTGACCAGTTGATTTACTGGGTTAACCTTTGAGAACAGATGACATACAATTACTAGAAATCCTTCAAAATCAAAATAACCTTTTTTTTACATTTTTTGTCTGTCTTTCTGTCTGTTTGTTCCGCCTTATCTCTGAAATGGCTGGACCGATTTTGACGTGACTTTTATTGGCAAGTAGCTGACGTAATAAGGAGTAACTTAGGCTACGTTTATTTAAAAAAAAATCGACTCGACTGTTAGGCGGAACGAAGTTCGCCGGGTCAGCGTGTTATTAATAAATAAAAAAATATATCATCCACCTTATAAAGATTGTCTACGCAAGCTAAAGTTCAACACAAGATAAGAAAATCCCAAGACAAGATCTGCCACGGAATAGATTACGAGTCAACCGATCGATCTCCCCGGATTAACGGCCGGATGATGGATCAGGTGGTACGTGGCGCATTGCGGCAGGCGACAAGGAGACGTACGACTCTCTTGGGGTATGGGCCTATTGGTTCATGAGGAAAACGTCATGGATGAAAGAAATGATGTATTGACGAGCTGTAGTGGCTTGTTAGGGGCCCGTTCCTGAAGGGAGTTTCCGGTGTCCTTCCGTCTGTACCAAAATAGGTAGACAATAGGCTAGATTCCAACATCCACAAATTGCAAAACTATTTAGTCCGTCAGTTAGAGTATTGAAAAATAATGGACACGTATTTTTTGTTTTTGTAAATTAATGAATATTGACAAAGACAAATCGCATCAAAACTCGGGAGTGGGGGCTCGTGACGTCACGACTCAGGAAAACTTATGCGAAGGTGTGATGTATTGAGAATTTTAAAAGCGTCTTAACTTCGTCAATTTTGGTTCCCGTAACAAAAGAAAAAACACGGGTCAAATATTTTTTGATAATCTAACTGACGGACTAATTAGATTTTTTCAGGACACAAGCCTATTTAAATTTTCACAATGTATTTTCATTGGCGGCTTGCCAAAAATCGGTCAAGTGTGACTGTGTCTCGCATTCCAAGGGTTCGCAATGCTTTATATTTCGACACTCGCAAAACTTAAAGTTGGCATTAATGAATCAGGAAATTTCACAAGACCCAACGCTTCGCAAGTCCCTGAATGATACGTACCCTACCTATACGAGGCCGATTCGCACTTGACCGGTTTAAAAAAAAAAGAAAGCTTGCCTTTGCACTGGAAAAAGTACCCTCACTTCAGTGGCCACAAGAGAATAGTTATGTGTACAAATAATTTCAATTGCAAATTGTTTATTATCCCAGGAACCGTCATAAAAACACGAAGCCATAAAACTGAAACAGTAAAATAATTCACGGACAGTAAAAATTTAAACTGAAACGTCCGATCTCTGCCTGCCGATTTTTCAAATTCATAAATCGAATCATTTCCCGATGAATTTTTTATTTTTATTTTTCGGTCCATTTCGCGCCATTGCATTGCCTTTGTACAGCCTTTCAGAACAGAACAGAGCCAATAGCTTTTAGCTGTTGAAGATGGTTTAGCTTTTGACCTTGTTTTTAAATGGACCTAAGTTGGGTGAAGGGCACTTCGAGATTTAGAGAATATACGACCTAGATACATAATGGATGCAATGGAGCGAGGGTCGATTTTGCTCGAGCACCTAAAAGGCGTCTAGTTTTATTTTTGCGACGGGTAAATGGAATAGGTGTATGTTTTTCCAATTTCCAAGTTTTGAATGTAGTTATTTTTCGGTTGGACTTGAATTTGCGGGTTTTTTTGCCGTTTGTGGGTTGCAAGGCTTTTAAATATATTTTTATTCGTAACATTCTTATTAGCAAACGCTTATATAGTTGCCTAAAGGGTTTCCTTTACCTTAATGTGGTTTGGGGTAGATGTGGTTCAATAGATGTGTCCGTAAGGGGTCATCCATAAATTACGTCACACGAATTTCATGATTTTTTGCCCCTCCTCCCGTCCTTGTCATAGGTCACATTTGTGAGACACCCCCTCCCTAGTGTGACGTCAGATATTTTAAAATTTACCAGTAGAGCGAGTGGTCGACAAAACAATTGGTAGGTATCTTATTTATACACAGATATAGTTGTATAACATGTATTTGAGGTTTTCGTAAAGTGTTTTAAAGTTCGTGTTTTAACACTTAGATTATAATAGATTTTGAAATGTGACGTCACGAAATTTAGGACCCCTCCCACCCCCCTTTTTTATATTGATAGGCATACGTTTGACCGCTATCTCACTTGATGTTAAGCGATGATGCGGTCTAAGGTCCTTTCCTTAGCTGTACGCACAATGAATGTATTCCCAAAACGTTTTGTGCTTATAGGTGGGATGTCCACCATGTACCGGTGGCACGTCGCCGTACGTCTTGTGGTCCGATGATGGAACAAAATGACACACTTCGTCGACCCCTCCCTCCCCCTTAACGTATGACGTAATTTATGGTCCCTAAGGTCCCGCAAACCTCCAAAGAAAAGGAAGGATCCTCCGACCAGACGGGTGTTGTCTGGTGGGCAACTAACTGCCCGATCGTTCATATTTGGGCTGATGTATATTTTCAAATGGCACGGAATACTCTGATAACGCGATGCAGGATTTCTTTGACGTAGTTCGCTGGTACTTTTTGTAGCGGTACAGATTTCCCTTCGTTTTTTTGTTACGCTAAAGATTTCGCTACGCATTTTCTTTCTCTAAGATTCAAGATTCAAATACAGGCACGTTTGAAATGTCAAGTTCTGTCAGTCAAAAAGATGAAGCTATTTGCACGTTCCAAAGCGTAGATCTCTACAGAGAAGAACGTGCAAGAAACTCCACGGACACTCTTTTTAATCATTTGATGTTTTACAAAAATCTTAGTTACATGTACTTGTTTCTTCTTTCCATCAGGGGAGATTTGGGCCAAGAGTTTCCCCGTTTTGTATATAAAAAAAAAAAAAAAAAATGTGAGGACAATGCACAAAACAAAACTAATTACAACAACAAATAATATAAAGATCAAAATAAGCCAGTGTTGGTTAAGAGATGACCAGTCTCAACTGACGCATATATCGGCACCATTCAGCTCAACCATTTTGAAGGGAAATTTTTTAAGTATATCTTAGCACGAGCAGGCATATAGGCGAAGCATCTTTTTTGATGGGAGTCCCAAAACCAAACACGTCTTTTGTGTTCTCTCTCTAAACCTTACATCTAAACATTTTTATTCCCTTAAAGGTTGATTTGACCAACGTGACTCCTCGTTTTTTAACCGACTTCCTAAAAAGGAGAAGGTTCTCAATTCGGCTGTATTTTTTTTTAATGTTTGTTACCTCATAACTCCGACAATTATGAACCGATTTGAAAAATTCTTGTTTTATCTGAAGAGATATACTTGCAGATTGGTCCCATTTAAAGTTTTATCAAAATCGGTTAAGAACTTTGGATTTTAAATCGAAGTAGCTGGATTCGTCTACTTGGATGATGGTTTTATGTCATCCAAGTAATCGAAATTGCGTATTTTGCTTTTCTGCGAATTTGCAGTGGTGTTGTTAGGTGTACCACGGTACCACTAAAAAGTGAAAATAAATTTTTTTTACAAAAAAATACAACCGACTTCCAAAAAATAAAACACTACAAAGTAAAAAATAACTTTAATTTCGGAAGTCGGTGTCAAAATACGAAGAATCTATCAAAAACACCGACTTCCGAAATTATGTTTTACTTTGTAGTGTTTTTTTTTGGAAGTCGGTTGTATTTTTTTGTAGTTTTTTGACTGATACTGCCACCAAAGAGGAATAAACATCTTAATATATATAAATCTCGTGTCACAATGTTTGTCCTCAATGGACTCCTAAACCACTTAACCGATTATAATAAAATTCGCACACCATGTGCAGTTCGATCCAACTTGAGAGATAGGATAGTTTAAATCTCAATTTTTTGTTGCAATATTATTGGAGCGGAAAATGTGACGCAGACGAAGTTGCGCGGGACAGCTAGTATCTTAATATAAATCACGTGTCACGTTGTTTGTCCGCGATGGACTCCTAAACTACTTAACCGACTTTAATCAAATTTGCACACCGTGTGCAGTTTGATCCAACTTGAAAGATAGGGTAGCTTACATCTCAATTTTTTTTTGCAATATTATTTAGGAGCGGAAAATGGGACGCAGACGAAGTTGCGCGGGACAGCTAGTTAACTATATTAAGAGAACATTCAATTAGCGAAGCTTCCCTGCAGTTTTCGTCCCCCTAGTGCAATAAATTCCCAGTATTTATTCGAAACTGACTTCCGAACAGCACTTTGTGAAATTGTTCGAAGTCTCTTCCATAGTTGCGAACCGTTATCTGCTTTGTTAATGTGTTGTCATGCCGAACTACAAACGTGCGCTGGAAATTGGAAGTGCAAACTGTAATCTGAATGAAATGGGTCGAATATTCGGTGCAAATGTTTTGAATTCAGCTTTGCTAGCTTTTCGTTCGTTTTGAATTCGGTATATATATATACAGTTTGGTGGGTAGGTTAATGTTAAATGTAATCCTCCTTGCTCCTGATATAATTTAACGTGAATCTATAATATCTATACTAATTAAGAGTTCGTTTGTTTTTTCGTTTGCTTGAACGCGCTAATCTCAGGAACTACTGGTCCGATTTGAAAGATTATTTCAGTGTTAGATAGCCCTTTTATATATCACCACGCTATAAGACAAATAGGAGCGGAGCATTAATAGAAAATGTGACGCAGACGAAGTTGCGCGGGTCATCTAGTGTCAGGATATTTGGAAATCAATAACGGCTCAATACCGGCATGGAGTTGGATGAAATTAAGAATGCTGGTAAACCATGGACTGGATTCGAGCATAGCAAACGTTTTATCTCAGTAATACATTCCCGTTGTTTAGTACATAATTATGTAAATTAGAGCTTAATTTTTTTATGGTTTGCTCTTGACTCTAGTCTAGGGAGATGATATAGACAAAGTCTACGATGGAGCGAGCTTACCTAGAAGGACACTGTTCACTCTAACTTTGAAAAGATTATGGTTGTAAGCGTTCGGAAACACAGACGCAGGCAGAGAGTTTCACTACTTTGCTGTGCGCTTCATGAAAGTCGCTGGGAAACGCTTAGTGCGAATTGGTGGAATAGCAACAAGGTAGGGATGGTAAGTTGGAGTGCGTCTGGATGTCCGATGGTAGAAGGGGGCCGGTGGGATGAGGTCGTGGAGTTCTTCGGTACATTATTTGAATTGTTAAAAAAACTTTTTACAAAAAAATACAACCGACTTCTAAACAAAAAAACACTACAAAGTAAAAAATAATTTTAAGTCGGTGTTTTTGTTAGTTTCTTCGTATTTTGACACCGACTTCCGAAATTAAAGTTATTTTTTACTTTGTAGTGTTTTTTTGTTTAGAAGTCGGTTGTATTTTTTTGTAAAGTTTTTTATTTTTCACTTTTTAGTGATGCCCCACACCAAACAACACCACTGCAAAATCGCAGAAAAGCAAAATACGCAATTTCGATTATCAAAGAATCATCTAAATAGTCAAATTCCAGGTATTTCGATTTAAAATCCAAAGTTCGTAACCGATTTTGATATGATTTAAATGGGACCAATCTGCAAGTATATCCTTTCAGATAAAACTTAATTGTCGGAGTTATGAGGTAACAAACATAAAAAAAAAACATACAACCGAATTGATTACCTCCTTTTTTTGGGAAGTCGGTTAAAAAATTGGTGTAGTATCAACATGATTCTATGAAGATGTAAGAGTAAATTGGCAGACTTAGAATTCCAGCGCCAACCAAAATCTCCCATCGATCGTGCAAAATGTAATTCCGTAAATTTTCAAGATAACCGTCAAAGAAAAAGTAGGCATAATGTATCGCCAAAACTCTAACGAATTACTTTCACAGAGTCATTGATCGTGTTGAAGAGTCAATTTGTCTCGTATTGAAAAATAAAAGCAAGATAAAAACAAATGTGTGAAAACGTTTGATGTATTAAATGACGAGAGTGCTCCAATTGTTAGTTTAATGCGAGACCACTTTGTTATCACTAACGAGTGTTACGTTACATTTTGTATTGTTGTAGGTTATATGTTTTACGTATTGCTATTACTTCATATGGTGGTTTTGTTTTTGTTGGGATCGACTCCAGAATGAGGTGATTCGGCAGAGAACCAATTTTTTCTACATAGCTTACACAGAATAAGCTTGCTGAAGAGGCAAAGGGGTGACAAAGTAGGCGTGCTGAATTCCAGAAATACTGTGTTTCCTTCCAAGTTACTGGTCACTTGCTAAGTAGGTGATTTACATATTTAGTTATTTTGCTGTGTGTGTTTGTGTTACATTAACTGTAGGGTATTTTATAATAGACTAGCTGACCCGTGCATTTCACGCAGTTCTGAGAAGAACTGCGTCGATGATGAGCAGGTTCCGTGGCACCAACACTGTCCTCAGAACGTTTGCGTGCAAAATGGACAGTCCTTTTACTGTGTACTGGGCAAGTGTACACCTGCACAGACTTTTTTTGTGTACGTACTTATTTTGGATATTACTAACAAATTACTAACACCTTTTATTTTTATTTGTATTTTTGTGTGTATTACTAACAACTTTACTAACGATGTGTCTTGTAAAATATGGACTTACGTCTGAAATTTATAAATTAATATTAATTTCGTTGGGCTGTATTTTTCGGGTTACATCCCAACCTATCCACCAACCAACCAACCAGCCAACCAACCTGTCCAGCCTATGACATTCACAAATAACGTGGCTTTCTATTGGTAAAAGAATTTTCAAAATCGGTTCAGTAGATCCAGAGGTCCCCTACAATCTCACAAACTTTACCTCTTTATAATATTAGCATAGATTTAAACTCTGAGGTTTCTTCTCAGGGTAATTCGTAGGAAACACCGACCTCATCTGTTTTGATCATCATTAATGGATTGGAAAGCAATTCTGTAATATAAGATTTAACCCCTCGATATAAGTACGAATTTGTGCTGAACTGTTTATCCCTTCGAAAATGCCAACGAAACAACACAACTAAGCCTATTGTTTTCTCACAAAAGACATTGTAAGTCTGCAGAAAGAGCATAACATTAGCGCGTTTCCTCAATTTTCGGGCCTTTCTTTCAATTGCTTTCACTAAGTTTTTTAATGCTACCAAAAATACGAGGTTTCTCATCGGTTTCTTTTTTTTTAATATCGCTGTTTGGTCGCTGAGACGAAATTTCCCCTGGGGCGTTAAACTTAGTAGAATAGAATTGTACGTGGAATATTCGTTAAGGTACGCAGCAGTATTTGCTGTACCTAATATAATTTTAATTTTATAACAGTCTGGGGAAGGCAAGACTTACAAAGTCTAGTCTATTGAAAAGAGTTGTTTTTGTTCGTTTCTTCGTATTTTGACACCGACTTCCGAAATTAAAGTTATTTTTTACTTTGTAGTGTTTTTTTTGGAAGTCGGTTGTATTTTTTTGTAAAAAGTTTTTTATTTTTCACTTTTTAGTGGTGCACCACACCTACCACACCACTGCCAAATCGCAGAAAAGCAAAATACGCAATTTCGATTATCAAAGAATCATCTAAATAGTCAAATTCCAGCTATTTCGATTTAAAATCCAAAGTTCGTAACCGATTACGATATAATTTAAATGGGACCAATCTGCAAGCATATCCTTTCAGATGAAACAAAAATTTTTCAAATCGGTTCATAATTGTCGGAGTTATGAGGTAAGAAACATAAAAAAAAAAAAAAAAAAAACATACAACCGAATTGATAACCTCCTCCTTTTTGGGAAGTCGGTTAAAAAGAGCAATTAGACTTAATAATAAGTGTAAGTGTAAGTGTCGGAGGAGTTGTTCTTCGAGGTTAAGCATCGCTTGACGTGGTCGGGCCATGGATAGGTGACATACCGAAACTCCTCCTTGACTCTAGTCTTGGTCAGACATGACAGAGACAAAGTCTACGATGGAGCGATCTTACCCAGAAGTAGCCTGTTCACTCTAACTTTGAAAAGATTAGGGTAGTAAGCGTTCGGAAACACACACAGGCAGAGAGTTCCACTCCTTTGCTGTGCGCTTTATGAAAGACGCTCATCCGAAGGTTTCGCGTGTCAATCAAAGACCCAGAAAAGCGTTCTAGTCTGGCCAATGTCTACCATGTCGCCCAGTTACCGAGCTGCATTTGGTTAGAAGATAAGTAATCCCCAACGGTTTGGGAAAAAAGCTAGATAGATTAATAGTTGATATTATGATATTTTTCGTATTCCACTAACTTTTCGTGCCAAAACTAGGATATTATTAAAACGATTCCTGGCAGACTTAGCGGCCCCGCGCTGGGCGCCAATTCAATAAATTCTAAATCTATCCCAATGCTAAGCCGTTCATTCCAATGTCTCGGCTAAACGGCTTAAAGTCTTAGCAGGCTCCGAGCTCACGATAATACATTCTATTACCAACCGAGGTAGGTAAAATGTTGCCAGCCCCAGGTGCTCGCTTGTACCTAGTTTAGGTTTCTCTTACTACCCTCTTTCCTTACAATATTCAACGCCCGACTGAGTTGTATAAATCGTGGAAGTTTGGTTCTAAAATGTTATAAGTTGGTGTTTCTGCGTGAAATATGAACGTGGATGACGTTGAATGGGCAGCCAAAGTGGAATATAAATTGCAGTTGCTGTAACTGAAATGTTATAGCTTATAATCTTAGAAGCTTATAATCTTTGCTATATTCATCGTTGAAATATATGAGTCTAGGAATAGAACTTCCTTATGTTACGGTTTTAGATAGGGAGGTGTTCTGTGTCTCTGTTTCACGAGTGTGTTCGTTATTTTATTTTTTATTGCAATATAATTATGCTGAGATAGGAGTCTTTGAAGGTTGGGTCTTTTATGTTGTTAAGTAACTATTGTTAGTTTATTGTACAAATCTTCTTACAATTAAAAGTCTTCTTATTATGCTTTGCCATTGGGCATGTTTACCCAAGTATAGATGTACCTACCAATGAAATAACGGCACAAAATTACTCAAGAAATAAAACCCGAGCAAATCAATTGTATCGAAAAACTTTCTCCTGAACCCTTCAGGCATAATAATGAATAAGCAATGAAAAAATCATAACACTTAGGAATTCGACCTCCTGCCTTCGGAATCGATTCTCGCGAAATTTCCCGATCGTTTCGATAACTGACTTCATTCGAACATTCGGGTAATATCGGCGTCACTCGGAGCGAAATTAAACCGGCTCTTTATTCGAAATTGGAGGTGTGGGCGTATCGTTCCAACTTCGTAATAATGTAAGGGGAATATAACAACTTACCACGCGTTTGAATTTTTTATAAATTGTATTTTGGGAGAGAAATATTTAGCTATTTTTGGACGGCTTAAAAATGTCTGTGTCTGTCTAAACTTTCGGGATAGAAGAAGAAAGAAAACTGGTTTATTTGTCACACACAGATACACTATAGCTCCAAATGTCATCATCTGCCTAGCCTTTTTCTCAGATAGATATATCGGGGTTGGCTTCCAGTAAAACCGGATTCAGCTGAGTACCAGTATTTTACGCGGAGCGGCTGCCTGCCAGACCTCCACAACCCATTAACTGGGTGACACGGTAGTTTTTGGCAGGACTGGAGTCAGATTTACTTATCTGACAATCCGTAATGACTGCTAAAGATCTACAAATGACAGCCGGGACCAACGGCTTAACAGCTTTCCGAGGCACGGAGGGAACTCGGTATGTTAAGATGGTCACCCATCCACAGACCAACCTTCACGTTGCTTAACCGTATAGATCGACCCTCGCGGCTGTTATTATCTAGCCACAAAACATAATTATCTTAGGCTCACGAATTTCGTCATGTGAACATTTCATTTGCCACAAAGTATCATGTTCATTTTATTGAGCGCCAGGCGTCCATTCCCTGTGGTGGCCATTTTGGTCTTTGAACCTAACATATATTAAAAATAACAGTTTTGCTGTAAATATCTTTTAAAAATATATTTCTTTTTAATTATTCGTGAAATATGTCCTAGGTACTAGCTGACCCGCGCAACTTCGTCTGCGTCACATTTTCCATGAATGCTCCGCTCCTATTTGACTTAGCGTGATGATTTATAGCCTATAACCTTCCTCGATAAATGGGCTATCTAACACTGAAGTAATTTCAAATCGGACCAGTAGTTCCTGAGATTACCCCCTTTATACAAACTTACAAACAAACATACAAACTTACAAACAAATTTTACCTCTTTGTAATATTAGTACTATAGACTAGCCTTTGCCCGTGACTTCGTACAAGCATATCCCGTTTTCCCGTTCCCATGGTAATTCAGACTCTCCCTTCACTCCCCAAGGAATATACACGCCAAATTTCAGCTTCCTACGACCAGTAGTTTTGGCTGTGCGTTGTCTGTCAGTCACTAACTCAGTAACGGAAGAATTTTTAATACATATTAGGATAGTGTCCCGACCCGGCTTCGCCCGGATGTATCTTTTTTTCAAAATTTTCATGTATACCTCGCCCTGACAATTGCGAACACAGCTATGAAAGATTTATCCAATTTGGATCAGTCGTTACGAAGTTATGCGCGTACATACATTTCGGCGATTCATTTTTATTTATATAGATACTAGCGACCAGCCCCGGCTTCGCACGGGTGCAATGCTGATACTAAATACATTACAGAAAAACTGTGATGTTATTATACATATAAACCTTCCTCTTCAATCACTCTATCTATTAAAAAAAACCGCATCAAAATCCGTTGCGAAGCTTTAAAGATTTAAGCATACATAGGGATATAGGGACAGAAAAAGCGACTTTGTTTTATACTATGTAGTGATGTAACAGTTTTGGTATAAATATCTATCTAATCATTGGTGAAATAATATCCCATGGCAGAGTGAAGGAATGTTATGTAGACTTATCCAGCTATTTTCACTCACGTCGCTGTCTCTCACAGGGCGATAGTCTAGGGACAGTTTAACACGATCCCTCTTAAAGTCAGAGTAACGACCTTTATTTCTGCCGACGACAGGCGAAGGGCGATAATTGACAAAGTTAGTCTGCCGACCCTCCCTTATGGAGGTAATTTGTGATCCCAAATGCCAGGAGTGACGAAATCAATTTGGTACTCATTAATCTGAGTTTTTGTTCCAAAAATATATGGCGATTTGTTCGGGGTGGAATTTGGTTGTTTTAACATGGGTTGGAAGTTTTTCCAAAACAGCTTTTTTACTTTAGACTAGCTGACCCGTGCAACGTCGTCTGCGTAACATTTTTCATTACTGCTCCGCTCCTATTGGTCTCAGCGTGATGATATATTTCGAAAGAACTCTCTGTCTGCGTCTGTGTTTCTGAACGCTTACAAAAGTGAATAGGCTACTTCTGGGTAAGCTTGCTCCATCGTAGACTTTGTCTCTGTCATCTCTGACCAAGACTAGAGTCTAGAGCTCATCTATACTATCTATACTTTAATATTATAAAGCAGAAGAGTTTGTTTGTTTGTTTGTTTGTTTGTTCGTTTGTTTGTTTGTTTGGTTGAACGCGCTAATCTCAGGAACTACTGGTCGTATTTGAAAAATTCTTTCAGTGTTAGATTGCCCATTTATCGAGGAAGGCTATATATCATCACGCTAAGACCAATAGGAGCGGAGCAATAATGAAAAATTTTACGCAGACGACGTTGCACGGGTAACAGCTAGTCTAGTTTAAAATGACCAAAAACGATTGACGTAGTGTTATTTACAACCTACTTACAAAATAAATATCATTTATCATTTATTTATGTGTAAATTAAAACTAAAGTACTTTATTTTCAATATGACTGTATTATGAACCTAATGGAGCCAAAAGCAGTGACGCTGTGACGTTCTATCTTCAGCTCATTGACTCCGGAATATATTAAGCAATATCCCTTAGTTGACTGCACAATTGTGAAAGCATTATAAGTTTCTATTTGAACCTACATCGGCCTCCTATATTTGTATCTGCAGGACCTTGTAGTTAAATAATAATAACCGCACGGATCAATCTTGAAGGTTAAGCAACGCTTGCCGAGGTCGGTCTGTGGATGGGTGACCTTCTTAACATACCAAGACTCCTCAGTTTTGCCAAAGAGTACCGTGTTGAATCTGGTTTGAGGAAGTCGACCCCAATTTAGTTGGGAAAAGGCTAGGCAGATGATGAACTAGTGCACACAATGTATGAGGCGTCTTGTTCCGGCGACGTTCAAGTTCCATATTACAGGGGGCGAGCCTATGTCATTACCAGGCACATATCCTAGCTCCTGGCTTCGACTGAGCAATCTCAGATGGAAAACCCAAAAATACTTGACCATCATCATATTACCCGAAAGACGTCCACTCCTGGACATGACCTCCCCCAAGTGTCGCCACGACCTGATCATCGATCTACCTTGTGGGAGGCCTTCCAACGTTGCGTTTTTCGGTACGCCGTCACCACTCCAGAACTTTTCGGCATTTTGATTTTTTTTTTTTTTGACCATCTGTTCTGCTAGCAATGTATCCTGCCCACTGCCACTTCAATTTGGCGATCCTTAGGGCTATGTCGGTAACCATCCCTACCTTGTTGCTATTCCACGAATTCGTACTAAGCGATTCCAAACGTCTTTTATAATGCGCACAGCAAAGGAGTGGAACTCTCTGCCTGCGTCTGTGTTTCCGAACGCTTACAACCCTCTTCAAAGTTAGAGTAAACAGGCTCCTTCTGGGTAAGCTCGCTGCATCGTAGACTTTGTCTCTGTTTTCTGACCAAGATTAAGGTCAAGAACAAACCGATCTCAAATAAAAAATAAAAACCTTCATAATACTTTGCCCGACTAGAATCCAGGACTTCATAAGCCCAACTTAGCAATATGTGACTAGATGTGTCAAATGTTAGGCCGTTTATGTAACTTATTGGTCCGAACACAGCTTTTATCACATTATGGTACCCTCGTTACGACGAATTTGTAGTAATACAACAGAATAGTGTTACTGTGTCTCTATCAACTTAGTGGAGAAATATGAACAAAGCTATTTGGGGTTTGGGGGAATTGGGAACTAAATAAAGATTAAATCTGAGTACACTTCGGTAGCAAAAAAAATCTTGTTTATTTTAGTTAGGGTGATTTTATGCTTTAGAAATTCACGGTACTTAAACCGTTTTAAGGGTTCCGAACATCCGTAAAAAAGGAACCCTTATTGAATCATTGGGGTATCTGTCTGTCTGTCCGTCTGCCGTCTCCGGTTCTACTGGACCGATTCTGTTGAAATTTGGTACACATCGGAGTTTTGTGACCCAAACAAACGACGGACGCATGAAGTAAATCAATAAATTTTGAGTATGAGGGTCACTTTTGGGGGTCAAACTAGAAAATTATATTTTTTTCATAACTTTCAAATAAACAGTTTTGAAGTTGCTCAAGAAATAAGACCAAAAATGACCATACCACCCCCTTATCTCCGAAACTACTGAGCATACAATTTCGAAAAGATTACAGGAAACCATATGACTTCTTATATGTTATACTATACTATATATTATACTTGATTTCAATGTATCGAGACATCTTCTTCTTCGTGTAGCTAGCACGACAATTTTTTTCCTAGATTTGGCCCAAAACGTTGCCACATCCACTGCATCACTGGTGGCCGCACAAAGGTCTCCTTAGGTGCATGTTTTGGGGCAGAGAGGGCAAAATAGGATCGATACTAAAAGTACTTGCTATCTGAAAAAAGTGTCGAGTATGAACTTGTATCGTTTCATCCTTAGTTGCGACTGCAGCTAACTTCTCCACAAACTTTGTCACCGAGGTACAGAAAGCTCTCTAGAACTGTCCCCATTTTTACCACTCCTGACTTTAATGGATCTACGGTCGTATCTAATTCCGTGAATGTAAGTGCTGGCTCCAAGTTGTTTGTTTCCGTTGACTCCCCAATTTGTTTGCTACGGTTGAAAAGATTTATAGCCTTTTATCGTCAAGATATTTTTGCTGTCTTCGCCTCTTGTGTAAATTTGCTTTAATAAATTGTCAGGGTTCTTGAAAATGTTGAGTTTTTCTTGAATATCATTTTTGTGAAAGTTAGTCTGATTTTATATGTCCTCTGTCATATGTAGTTTGAGTCTTCATGAATGTCAGTCTTGATTTCTTGCAGCAATTCGCCTTTGAGCTTTATTAACTCGTATATATCACTTTGCATGTAGATAGAATGTTTCTAGCATTTATTCTCAGCTCACAAACAATCTATCCTTCTCATCTAACTAATAAAAATCTTGAACTCACCGTCAAACGACTCACAGGCAAAACCGCCGGTTCTAGAAGCATGTTTTTTTACTTTTAGTAGGCACACGTTTGACCACTATCGCACCTGATGTTAAGCAATAATGCGGTCTAAGATGGAGCACGCTTGCCTAGAAGTAACGTACCCTCCCGTAATGCCTGTTATTTTGCACAAGAGGTCTTTGACTAACAACGGAAAGATTTCTGGAAATTCGTGTTCTGAAGGGGTTGTATCAAAGTTTGTATGGAAGTTGATCACTTTTGCCGATGGGGAATCCCACTGACCGCACGGCACTGACGGCTTTAAAAAAAAAGTCTCTGTAGTTATTTCAAGTTAAATCGTCTTTATTTGGACATCGCAATGCAGACGCCAATTTCGGGGTCGACAATATACTGTCGAAAAAAGGGTGATAACAAAATACTCCCCTTTATTCGCAACGACTTGTTTTTCTTTTACATTGTGATTCCGGAGTTTTTCGAGAACATTCGGGGTGAGTGACCTTTTTTTTGTAACTGTCAAATCGTCGGCACCTTTTGGGACGGAAGGTGCTTGTTAGTCGTTATAAATCAAGTTCCTTCCAAGTTTTGACAAGTTGTGTTACGGATTTCCTTTTGTACCTTCGGGAACTTGCCTTTAACTGCTATATTATGGTGTGATGCCGTCACCAGTATGGTAGAATCCTGTCTTTCGTCTACTTTCCGAAAATCTTAATGCTCTGTAGGTATCAATCCATAATTTCTTCTATAAATCTGTAACCTGTAGGTATCAGAAGCAGAGTAATATTTTTCTGCTTCAGTATTGTTATAAATCCTTTCCACAAAATAATGGAAGTGCTATAACACCTTTCGAAAGCAGTTAGCAATTAGCTCTCACTAACGAACCTCGAAAATCTATTAAAACGATACAAAAACTCTTTGCAGCGTTGATTGAGTTCAGAAACTTTGATTAATGACGCGAACATTGTTCTTTGGCTAACAGTAACCAGTGCAACTTGATCTGCGGCCAAAAAGGGTACCAAAAGCTAAATGTACTGTGTTTAACTTATCGGTTGACATTTGTCTTTGCGAACAGCGCCGCCATTAAAGGCCAAACCATGATGGCTGACTACAAAATGGCGGCGAAGTTTGCCGCCAAAGTTGTAATAACGTTCGTAGATGTTGTTTTATCTGCAGATTATGACGGAAAACCTTATACTTAATTAACTTTTACTAAATTTTGATGGAGACTTTATAAGTAAGAACTCTGTATGTCAAGGTGATTATAAGTACATACGAAAATTTACGATTTAATTATTTCAGTAGAAGCTTTCTCGGAAGTACAAATATTAAATCCTTCGTCGTCAGAGTTTGCCAACCCTTTGTTGCCGAAATTCATCATAAGTCAAATTGGAAATTAAATTAGCGTTTGCTTTCAAATTCCTAGCACTTCAAAACCGAATTTACGATTGTCCTAATTTATATTCTGGGAGGCATTACTTCACGGGCGCGTAACACAGACACACGTAGGGTTTAATTTTGTTTGGCACACCCACGCTGTTACGCCTTTATGCGATAATGTTCACATAGCACGTGTAGAGAATAGGCACCTTTACACAGGATCATGTTCTGGGAATGGTAAATTGAAATATTTAAAGCTGTTCTGAGGATGTAAGGTTTTTTAAAATATGTTATCAAATAAAATTGATATAATATGGCATCCGCAGGCAAGGTAGAGCGTCAAACTTGCGCGAATTGAGCGCTTTTGTTTTACTTAGCTTAAACTGTCGCATTACTGGGTACAGGCCTTCTTCGAGCCCTCAAGATATTTTTGTCCAGCTCGAACCAACCCGGGCAGTGGGCGGAATTAATTAAAAAATATTTTCTTGGGGCAAAAACTCCGAAATTTTTATGCCGTCGCTGATATTGCCACCAATAGAAGCCGATGGAGACAGTGTGAACGTTACAGACTTAAATCCCAGTGACCGTGATCTTCAGAAATGGAGGATCGACCAGAGAGAAAATTTCCACTAGCTCCTCATCATCTGCATAATCTTTACCAACAATGTTAAGGTCAGCATCCAGTCTCATCAGGTGCTGCTGAATACCCATATTTGCAAGACTGGTGACGGGCTGGTTTCTATTGGCTGATATGTTAATGAAAAAGCCAGGTCCAGCCAATTCCCAGCACTCCCAATTTTGATAATTTTCAGTTGGCTGGTAATGGTATTAATCCCAGGGGCCGATCTGCCGATAGCGAATGTTGGCACGACTCCAATAACTAGCTATGACTAAAATTGTCTGTAGCAGATAAGTCCAATTATTAATAACTAGCTGACCCGTGCAACGTCGTCTGCGTAACATTTTTCATTACTGCTCCGCTTCTATTGGTCTTAGCGTGATGATTTATAGCCTATAGCCTTCCTCGATAAATGGGCTATCTAACACTGAAAGAATTTTTCAAATCGGACCAGTACTTCCTGAGATTAGCGCGTTCAACCAAACAAACAAACAAACAAACTCTTCTGCTTTATAATGGGCAGGCAAGACCGTCGCCATACAAACGAAATCGTTTGTGAGTAAAGAATTCTAGATAGTTTGGCGTCTGAATTTTCATACTTAACTAGAAGATATTTTACAGGCTTTCGTAAAAATGAATGTGGTCACAGGTGCTGTTTAGGTAAAAAATAAAACAAGTTTAGTAGTCGCATGTCAATCGCAAACTGTCAAAAGTTGACGAATGCGATGCGAATGTGAAAATTAAAAAGAATTAGCACTCAGTTCATGGGCCCTATGTCGCAGGTCATTATGGTACTCTTTGGATGGTCAGTCTTTCGACTGTCACACTGACAGCGTCGATCGCAGTTGTCAAACTGACAGCAAAGAAAAAAAAAGTTTTTGTTATATACGTCATGTTTCCCTCTGATAGAATCCGCTCGCGATCAAAAAGGGATGGAACCTTATCAAAGTAAATAGAAAATGACAGTTCTCAAGACAAGTAGCGTTAGCGAAAAAACTGTGTATTAATTATTTTGTTATAATTTCTAAGATCTATCATAGGGTTGTGTAAATATACAGAAAAGTTTCATGGTTACAATCCTTAAATAATAATGTTTAGATATACGAGTATATTATGTAGGTAGGTACATTAAAAATCGAAATTCATTGACCATCTTCGATACATTTGTTTTCCAATTGTATGGATAAAACATGTTTGAATGAATGTAAGTGATTACAAATAACAGCTATAATAAAATAACAAATAAATAAATAAAATAAATAAATCATTTATTTCAGATATCGGATCCATACTTAAAAACAATTTTATTTTAAGAATAAGGAGGACTAAGTTGAACTTCAAAAATAACAATTTGAATCGATTTGTAAATAATCAGTTACAAAATATAGGTACGATTAATTGTTGGAAACTGGCAACACTGAAGGACGAGTAATGTAAATATGTCGAAGAATAAAACAATTTAATTATATATACACATCGTGGGCGCAAGTTGATACAAATGTATTGAATAAATATGCGTTTAAAAACAAAACATGATTTTTGATTTATTTGTATCTTTTCGACCATCGTGTCCACACGAAGCCGAGAATGGACAAATCATTTGATAGTTTCGGGTAGTATGAATTGCTGGTTGATTCTGCTAAGTGGCCTTTTTTAACCCGCTGGCAACTTTTGCCGACGCTACGGCTGGCCGGCGGACCGCGCGCGTCTCAGTTCCAAAAGGTCGCATCCCATTCTGATCGCGCGCGAGTTATAATCGACTTTTTCTTTCACACTTACTATTACTTTTTACAAACATTTAAATCAATAATTTCATCTCTATTAGCTAATTTGAATTTAGCTCCATCTTAATGAAGCGAGGTATCGTTATATGATTTCCTACGAAGGATTGTTATCTCTGGACTGTCCTGCTTTTATTTCGAACCCGATGAGTCTTACAGATGAAATCTATTCATCTCGGCTACCTTCAATATTAATTAACTTACTCCGTCTGTCTATATATCTATTCATATCTACGGTGGAAATATGAACGGTCTGATTTATGAAATAAAGTGGCTTTTCGTTTACTGCATAGTTTTCATTATTATTTATTTTGAAATGGTGTAAACGAATAGTACCCACATTAATATTATTACGTATATAAAATAAAGAAATCTCAGTATTTTTTCAACCGTACCAAGAAGCGGCGGTCGCTCGATAGAATCCAAAAATATAATGTTCCTAGAATAAAAATATAAAGTTACCTCAGATTTATGAATATCCCAAGCACAATTTCCATTTCTATTTAAACATACATAATTTATTCTGAAAGTAAAACAGAAAAAGCTATTTGCGCAGCTATCCCGAAGTTTTATTAATGTGAATCCTCCGTAATATATAGCTCTTTCAAAATATATATACTAAGTATTTCTCAGTCTTAGTATTCCCGAGAAACGTGGCGAAGTTAAAAGTCACATTTGTCTTGAGAATACGAGGAAGTTTGAACAATTCCTTACAAATATTTGCATATAAATATTCTAGTTTGAAAACTTGCTAACTCAGTGTGGCTTGTTATCTAAGTTGGCTCTCAATAAGGTCAAGTTTCTCTGTGGGGGTAGTGTTTCGAGTGTTACCTTAAAGAATTGTTGAAGCAGTATTGAATATATTGGATCTAACGTCTGTGAGACTGTTCAGAATTCTCTTTGAGGTGGAAATATATTTTTCTTTCTTTGTCCCAAGTTTTTTTTTCAGTTGTGTATTTTTCTTTACTATTTATTATTTTAAGGTTGGGCTTATAATGCTAAAATAAGGCTGCCAGCTTTTGTTCATGTAAATAAAAATCTTAGTTTTTTTAATTTGGTGACTCCAGCACTTTTTAAATTAACCAAATCATTGTATACTTGGCGATGCTACCTTTGTTCTGGGCTGTTTTTTCATTGACAGCGATTCAAATGTTTTTATTCTTTATTTGTGATGGGTTTGCTCTTGACTCTAGTCTTCGTCAGAGATGATCAGATGACAGAGACAAAGGCTACGATGGAGCTTACCCAGAAAGAGCCTGTTCACTCTAACGTTGAATTGATAAGGGTTGTAAGCTGTTATACTCGCTTCTATATTTAATTATGTGTTTGTACATATTAAGATTTTTGTTATTAGTCGAAGTATCTTTATGGTAGTAGTTACATTCTGTTGTAAATAATAACCAAGGTATTCTTTGATGCGCGGTAATTCAATCTATTTTTTTTTGTAAGGAACTCGAAACACGTCAACATCCTAATTTGGTTTCTTTTTCTCGTATTCTAGATTACTCGTATTCAGTAATCCTCTTACCTACCTAAATGTATCTACAGCTCTATACAATTCTGTATCCAAATTAAGCTTACTGAGTTTATAAATGCAAAGGCCTGTGGTGAATGAATCAGTCTTTTAATGGACCCTTTTATTGTAAAAGTTGCCAAAAGTATGGAAGGCTTTACCCTCTTTTTTAATTCAATTCACGCGTTTGCGATTCTTTCAGAATCTTTTTGAAATCGAATGGAGTTGGTTACGGTTCGAAAAACTTTATCTTATATTATGTGTGGTTTGTTTGTAAATTCTTTATTGTAACAGTCTATTTCCGTCCTTCGTTGTTGCCAAAACGAGAATATCCTCCTTGGAAAAGTTTTCAAATTACCTAAATATAATTCATATTGTTTGATGTTTCGTTTTAGACTTAAAACCGCGTAATGAATGCGTTTCTAGGTTATATTTAATAACCTTCATCAAAGTAGACCGAGTTGTCACCAACTTAATGTGGACTTGACCCAAATCCCTCGCGTATCCTTGTGTGTTTGTACAGACATATTATACCTTATTTGAAGACGGGCGTCTTCGCTAATGATGTAATTTGCGGGAGATTGAAATCCATATATATACCTTCATCTCAGAATTAAGCAATTTGGTTTTGAAATGTCAGTACAATTATTGAATCCATAATGTATTTACAGGTAAGTATCTTTGTTAGCGGATAGATAAGAGGTTACAGATACCGGCACGGTTCTTGAGCGCTCGGCGGAACAGTGGGGATCGCTTTGCGCATCGCAGCATAAGGTGTATGACAAATAAAACGTCGTCGTGAGGTACGTGCAGCAAGAGTAAAGAACGAATCCCGAGTGACGGCTATGACGCGCGATGCGCTACGGGCCAATCACTGCACTTTCCCCGCCCCCGCGCCTCCGCGCCTCACTTCATACCACCAAAGGCACCCAATAACTCACTTTTGCTTAGGTGAAGGTCAGCGCTCAAGATCCGTGCCGGTGATTGTACTAGGACAAGGTTCTTCGTACACGTATCAGCATTATGTTTAACAATGGCTGTTTTGCCATTTGACGCGCATCTTTCCATCTTGGTACCAAGGTTATTGATTTTGCTCATTTTCGTTTTACTATAGTATACGTCGTGCTCGACACAAACAAACTCTTCTTTATTTTTTACATCAATGGAGGCTTCATTTCTTCAATCAATCAATCAACCAATCAATCAATCTTTATTTGTGAACACAGGTATTACAATATTGGTCTTATATAAATATTTTAGTAGAGCTCTATGTCCTACCAATGAAATTGGTGTACAAATATATTATGTTTTTAGCAGTCCGAAACTATACAATACAAGATCAAGCTCGAGTAAACAATGTCAAATTAAATGTAGGTATTATAAACTAATAATCAATCAAATATAATTCGTTTTCTACAAGTATGTCAAAGGAAAATTATATTAAATGTCACATTTTATCATATTGTAAAAAAAAAAAAAAAATCTTAACATAGTAAATATTATCAAAATATAAATTAGTCAATAATAATTCATTTTTACATGCATGTCAATTGTAGTTAAATTAAAGGGCTGATAATGTCATATTTTATCATTTAAAAATTCTTCGATAGAGTAATACATCTTATCTATTAAAAATGAAAACAATTTGCTTTTGAATTTACGGACATTATGTTCACTCCTTATACATTTTGGTAATTTATTATAGACCTTTGGAGCCATTACAAAAATACTGTTTCTGTATAATGCAGTACTAGATCCGATTGTTTGTAACCGATCACTACGGCGCTGACTAGTTACTCGAACAAACTTATGTAAATTATTTTTGACGAACATAGACGTTTCAAAAATGTACAACGACGGCATGGTTAATACAATTTATGAATAAAAAGCCTGATGATGTGACTAAAAAAAAAACATCTTATTCAAAATGTGCAGCTACCATCTCACACACCTTAATTACCCAAAGCACACACATTTCTAGCACAAAGCAATTAGTTTGTTTCTAAATCTTGTGTGCCATGCCACCATGTTTTCATCAACTTCAAACAAGAACAGGCAGCAAGAAACAGTTAACAAACAGGGCATGCGCACTTCCTCAAGTAAATGCGATTCCCTGAAGCAGACACCAAAATGAACAAAAGGAATTTCGCTGAAACATGAAAACGTCTAGAATTACTAGTGTAGTACTCTAGCGTACTAAGTTGGTTTTAACAAAAGCGAATAGTTTTTATCTTTTTTTGAAAGACTTCTTGTTTCCGCATTCGTGTCGCTGCATTTTCTGATAATCACTACATATTATAAACCAAAGTCCTTCGCCGCGTCTGTCTGTCTGTCTGTTCGCGATAAACTCAAAAACTACAACACCGATTTTTACCATGCCGTTTTCACCAATGAATAGAGTGGTTCTCGAGGAAGGTTTTAGTATATAATTTGTCAAGCGGGCGAAGCCGCGGGTGTCAGCTATTAATCTTATAAGTATACTCAAGATGAAGATGTTTTCTTCTTCAACTCAATCAACCTTAGCTTCTCATTTTATCATGTCAACAAGTTTCTCTTACTCCTCTTACTTCAGAAGAGAAAAGTTATTGCTTACAGATTAATATTCCCTACTACCACATAGATCACCTACATCTAAAATCCATCACACACACACACACACACACACACACACACACACACACACACACACACACACACACACACACACACACACCCACACACACACACACACACACACAGACGCACGCACACACACGTACACACAAACACGTTATCTACATGCATAAACACAACATGAATAAACTTAACCCATCACTTATTTGATTTATTTCATTTTATTATTATTTTTCTTTTTTATTCACAATTTTTATCAAGTAGAAAGTGGGAGAGGGCACTGACTTCTGTAATACAGGTTTTTACCTAGCTCAGAAGTCAGGGTTTTCATAGGATTGCTGTAACAAAGTTTGTGAATAAAATTTATTACTTATTTATTACTTTATTACTTCTCTATCCCGTGTTCTTTGTAATATGCATTTCCTAGCAAGAATCCCATCGTCTTACTGAAGATGCATTTCTCATCTAGCTCAAGACTAGCTTCCAAGTAATTATTCATGTCATTAGTTTCGCTTGCAATCTCATCAGCACTTGCTCCATTGCTCAGAGCCTCAATATTCGGAGGTTTCCACAAAGCAATTATATGGTTTCTGTTCAGACACGGTACAGCTTGATGGCTAGCTTTACACGTGGCTTAGGCTTAGTTATGGTTTATCTTGGTCGTAAACTGTTGGATTGAGACTGAGAGCTGCTTCAGTCTTGTGATGATGATCTCGAGTAATATATTCATAACTAAAGGCCGCCCGCGACTTCGTCCGCGTATAAATTGTCGTTATTCCCGTGTAAATCCCGATCCCTCGGGAACTCCTGGATAAAAAGTAGCCTATGTGTTATTCTGGGTCTTCAGCTACCTACATACCAAATTTCATCGTAATCGGTTCAGTAGTTTTTGCGTGAAAGAGTAACAAACATCCATACGTACTCACAAACTTTCGCATTTATAATGATTTGTGGAAGGTCTGCATTTTACCCTGTGAATAAATATCATCTCATCTTTCTTTAGTATTAACGAGCGTAACCTACACCGCTAGGATCTTAATCGATGGTTAGCCTTTTAGGTTGTGATTCGAGAGAGACTTCGTTTGTACGTCAGACAGATCCAATATCCCCAAAAGTTTCGTCGCTGACGCCCACACACACATAGGTGTCCATTTTCAGGCACTCTACTAGATCGACATTTAAGATAAAACGTAAAATAAGGCGATAGATGTACCTACTCATCGTCCATGCTTTTTACTTGGTCGTGTATAATATTATTTTACTTTCGATGACCTATTGAAGGCTGCAGCCAATGTTCAATAAAATTGCTATATTACGGTGCCAAAGGTTCTCTTCTATCGTTATCAGCCATTCAATTAAGCGGAGTATTTCGCCAAATCGCATCATTGCGTGTTCTTTCCCTATCTGCTATACGTTACTGTGAATATTGACTTTGTTGCAAATACTCGTGTTGATTCGTATGTTAGCTTTTATGTGTTATTTTGGAACGTTGTGTTGATTTGATCGTGGTTTTGCTATCTAACTTTTTAACGGTTATTTGCTTTGTATCAGCTTACGAAATTCTGCGACAGTTTTTTTACCTTTGTTGTTGTAGAATCGTATTATCTAAAAAGCTATCATCAAGTTAATTTCATAGTGAAATAAATATACTGATTTAAGTTAAACTTCAGTTCAGTTGAATACATAACAAACAAGAAACCTTGTAACCGATCAAATATCAAACTGTGAACGATATATTAAAGAATACCATTGTCAAGAACACAGAAGCAATAACAGTCGCCTCGGAAACTGGAGATAGCGAATGCAATATTCCCATCGACCCTAGGAGGCAATGCGAGTTTAAACTGTCAGTGGAGTACTAGAACGTTCACTTAAGTCAAAAGGATATTGCTACTCCCGAATCTGAACTGCTACTAGAAAATAGGAATGTTGAAGCGAAATTTGATCAAAATGGAGATAAGTGGTTGAAGAAAGGAGACTAATTCTAGTAAATTAATAAGAGATTGTTTAAATGAAGTTATGGAAGCTCTAAAGTTAATGATGTTACAAAGAAAGTTCTTAATAAATTTAAAATTAATAAAACCAAGACATTAATTTTGACAAATAATTATTTTATATGATGATTGGTTAAATTATGTCTATTTTGTACGTCAATAAAAAAATAACACGTTCATATTTTGACAGTTTTAGTAAATGAAGCGGTTTTCTGAACTGACTTTCCTGAGAAGAAACAGAAAAATTGGCATCAACGTCAAATTTTCTTGTAAAGTCATTTACAAAAAAATACAAAATGTTTATTTTACGATTCCGCCCAAATCATCCATGTGTGTCATGTGTCAATAGTACATTTTACTCAACAGGGATGATCTTAAAATCCTAGAGATAAATAGAAAACGAAAATACTCTATCCATTTGCGAAAACAATGTTTATGACCGTGACAGGCAGTAAGATCTTGTAATAAAATACCAAAATTATGTGAATACTTGATCTCTACGTTACGTTACGTCAGCCCCTGATATTGTCGTCGCCTATATAAAGACGTAAGTCTGTGACCTAAATCTGTGCACTGGTTTCACACACAATAACTTGCGGTGACTTATTATAGCATGCGTCACACGGCTGGCTGCGTTACTCAAGTGAAATATTATAAGACTCAAGACTTGTATAGGGAAGTTTTTGGGTTGCGAATAGAAATATGGTGATATTATCTCATGGCTACAGCAAGATAACAAAGCTGTTTCGGATTTTCTAGGAATTATTTATGAGATGGATAACGATAACCATGGTTGTGAATAGAGCATGCACCCCGTTCTACCCGGTTCTGATAGAACCGCTATTACTATTTTATTTCATATTCTTAGTGGTAATTGCTTACCCTGAAAAAATCTCCATAGATTTATTAAAATTCCATAAATCTTTTAAAAAAGCTGCAGGAACCGGGGGATCCGGTTCCCCCAGTTCTAACTGCCTATAAGACCCGGTTCTCAAAAACCTGGAACCGAATGCGGTTCTGCATACCTTAGTTGTGAACTTGTGATACTAATAGTGTATATGATGAATTAGACCATAACGAGCTACAAGTTGAAACCCCAACAAGCAGAATTAATAATTCATTTGAGTGAGTCTGAAATGTAAGCCAAAATCATATCATCGCTATTAATAAATTTTCAGGGGCGTACTGTTAAAAATTCTCGCTGAAACGAAGCCGATCGTTAATGCACTAATTACAAATGTCCCGTCCCACGGCCACGCTCTGCGCCAAAGCGAGGACGTATCGATCAGCACAACACTACACAGAAACACACAGAAGACCAAATAGAACAACTCAAAGGAGAGACTTGCAGATAAATTGTCGCTACATACTGTGAAGATAAATCGGAATTGTAAACTAACTCCTACAGTGTCGGATAGTTCAATACTTTTATTTCGTTTACCGTCTTCGTCTTTGTGAGTTAGTGTTACTTCTGTCTCCCTCTCTCCTCTGCCTTAGTGCCCGTCCACACAACACTGATCCCTATTGAGCCTCGATCGCTAGCGAACTCGAGATATTAATTCTTCGCTGGAAAATTAAGTTTCTGATATTGAGTGATGTCGGTATTTGACGTCGGCTCGTCACGCTCCGAGAATTTCGATACTTCAGGGGACACGGTGAAATGATTCGACGTTAATTTCGTCTTTAATGGCAATTGATAGGCGGATATGGCTTTTTGGTTTTTGAGCCAGGACGTCCGTTATAAATCAAGTTCTTTTGCCAAATCTGGCCATGTATTTTTCAGGTCTCTTTTGCCAATCCTGAGCATGAATTTTTCAGGCCTATCTTTTGGCGAAGGTTGTGTTGGGGCGTGCGGTTTCCGGTTAAAAAAAGGTCGCCTTTGTTTTTCCTGTATGTGTCCTTGTGGTGGTATTATAAGGATTATTTGAAAAGGATAAGCATTTGCACCCTTTGTTCTTATACACACAAATATCAATGATTGATCCGTTTGCAGAGCTTATGGGATATGTTTTCTTACTATCCCTATTATTTAACTAGGTGTAATAGAAAGAAACAAAAGTGTATCTGCCATATTACTTTTGATCAGCTGAAGCTAATCCTAACGGAAATTTCAACTATCGGTATCATTGGGGTTTGACTATGGATTCCTTGAAGAAAGTTGTTCAAAGCATACACCTTTTCTTTGCACTCTGTAGAGATCTACATTAAAAAATAAAAGATTTCGATTTAATATTGTGTTGGTTTTCAGTTGTGATTTGTTCTAGAAAAAACTCTATTTCTATTTGTCATCGACACCAATATTATTATTAAATAGATCAAGTAATTCAATGCCTGGGGTTTCGTTTATTAAACTTGGGGTGAAGTTTATGAATACTTAATGAGAGGTCCCAGTTGACCGCAAAGTTTGATTACTAGTTACCAATTCGTTACTTTGAACTCCTCAATTCTCAATTATCGATTATTCATAAGTTTGTAAGTCAGTTATAATTAATGCTATGATTTTGGTTTTAATATTAAGGTCGCGTAGTTATTAAAGTACTATTTAATGAGAGAGGCTTATTTCCAACTGCTAATGTTGATATAGTTGATTGATCGGTTTCGTATAAACAAATTGTAAGGTTTTGTGTTATTTGTTAAAAACAAGAGCCTTCCTTATACTGGCGATTTTTTTAGGATTCCGTACTTCTGAATTAGTACCACCTTTTCGTTTCGTGATACTTGTATAATGCACACCTACTTGTCACCTTTATTTGTGTCTAATTGCGCTATAAATAAAGCAATGCTTCTTCAGACATTAGTTTATTCTGAAAAGTCTTCAGTACGAATCTTCACAGCAGTGAACTGGTCAATATTAATAGAAAAGGGTTTTATAAGTCAAGAATCAGCAAAAAGGACTCCTTGAAAGAGACTCTCATTTAAGTCAAAAGCTTGATGGAACTCTCGAACTAACTGTATATTTAATTCCAAACCAATAGCTGAATGGAAAGCTCTAAAATAGACAGAAGCCTCAAACACATGTTCAGTAAACTCGAGAACATCTGAGTCACATTCGATCCTTACTTATGTGATGCTTCAAAATCCTTATTATATATGTTAAGATGAAGTCATAACTTCTGTGTGTGGGCGGTAGTGGGCGTGAGACTAACAGTGGTAAATTATCCCTCCTCGTGGACACTTCTCCAGTTACTGGGGATGAGAATGAAGATCTTTATACTTATACTAAAGAAGTTGTAGAAAATATTGACAAAGAAGAAGTTGAGGGCAAACATAAAGCATTTATAAGATTTATCGTAATATAAAGAAAACAACTAGACTAAACTAGAGTGATATTTTGTCAAAGGACTTGCCTTCTCACCCATGAATAAAAAAGATTCGAGAAAAGATGTAACGTAATTGCTACGAATAGGTAACGCGGGGTGAATTGAGCAAGTAGTACCACGTCATGTCAAAGGTTATTTTTGAATAAATTACCTTTAACCCACACGTTTATGCGCAAGGAACTAATGTAAGTATAGCTTTGAGAAAAGTGAATGCTATTTCAAGACGGTAACTCCGTATTTTAGCAAAACAATCTCAAGGAAAATATTTTCATCCCTCTCAAATAACTCAAGTCTTGTACGGAGTCAAACGACAAAACGCACGTGCGTTGACAAAAATACCTTATAGCGCATCGTCTTGACGCGTAACGAGCCGACAAATCAGAAACCGCCTCGCACCGAACGGCTATCAAATTAAAATTAAACCGAGCGCCGTGATTGGTCCGCTGCCGGTGTGCGCGAGTGCGCGGAGTGGGGGTTGCGATCAATACGAGACGCGTTACGTAACCGAGGCAGTCGCCGCCTTAACAGACAACACCCTTCCGCGCTATTATCTACCCTATTCACAAGTTTGTAGATACTAGTTCCGCGTAAAGATATTCCGCAGGCTCTCGGCGCCATTCCTCCATACATCCGACACAAGTTTAGGGAGTTGCGTTTCCGGCGATCAGTTTACGTTGTAGCTTTACAGAATTAGTTGCGAAAATTTTCTGATACCAAGTTTGTAATGGAAGATTCAAATTAGAGGATTTTGCAGGCTTAATATTACTTGTATTTAGAATTGTTTGCTGAAATTACGAAATGTTATTTTTGTCCTTCATTGTTTGTCGTCAACTTTAGGCAATACTGTCATTACAAGATTATTTGTAGCTTCAATTAGCATAAAATTCCCATCTCTATAAAAGTTCTAGTTTTATTTATTAGAAAACCCTGAAATCGACCCTTTTCAAAATTGGACACATGAGAAACCAAAGCAGCTCCGTCCTTTATTTACGTTGCCATGAGGGTAGCAGCATATTACGATCAATTTACGACCAAGCAAACCCCTTCTAAATCAATAATTAAATCTAATCGTGCGACCTGCGATGTACGGCTCCACCTGACAATTGGTACATACATACACAACCTGAATACATCGAATGTCAAACCATTCCTCATAAACAGTTGGAATCGGATTCTGTGTTCCCACGTATAACGGGAAATTAGATTGTATTTCAGAATCTGAAAAAGAAATAACATAAATTTGAAGAAATCTGATTTCCAATAACGTAGTCCGTTAATAGTATTGTCTATGATCTGATTCATGTTGGACATATTAATCAGGATGCGGACAAAGTTCTTTGTTGCAAAAAAAGATGTAAAGAAAAACATATTCTATTAGAAAAATAAATGGAATATGATTTTGGCAAACAGATATCTAGTTGTGGATGATAATTACAAATGTTACATTGACCATGATTCTTATTCATGTTAAGCAAACCAATCTCTATTCTAAGGAAATCTTCACAAAATCCTCAATAGCGGAAAATATATTCTATCAAAACGCTACCCTTTGAAAAATGCGCGATCACGCTCGTTCAGAGGCTTAACTCCGCAGTATTCAAATGTCCGTCTTCCATAAAGATTCGAGAGCAGATAGAAGGCTTGAATAATAGAATGTCTGAACCTTGAAGCTTATAAATTCTGGATTTATCTTCTTTGTTACGGAATATTTAGTCAGTATCGTTTAATCTTTTGACATTGTATTGTTTATTGAGACTATCTTGTTACTTTGACTTGTTAGCCCTCGCTTGCGTAGGATTATTATAAACAATTTTGTCTTGTATATTTTTATCGTTATTTTAGACAGAAATAGTGCCTGTAAGTAGTACTATTTTTGTATCTAAAACTTTACGTGGGAGCTTATCAACTTGAACTAAATAATTCATGACAGATTGTTTACTTTGCTGTTATTATTGAAAATTGTTTTACATAAACGACGATGACAAAGAATAAAGCTGAAATTGACCTAGCTGCTAACAAAACCTGGATCACTGTTAACTCCAAATTACCCTAACACGCCTACAAAAGCGGCTTTTATATATTTTTTGCTCCCATCAACGTCGCGTAATGAAGATTGATGACAAATGGACCTCTATGTTGAATAACACAGTATTAATGTCCTGCCATCGTGTCCTGCATTATACAGTGAACATTTTTAAGCAAAAACACGTAATTGACCATGATTTATTTTGGCGATTTATAAAAGTTATATCTGATAAATGATACGGCTGGGTGGTTCGGTCTTGTATTTTATGTGAATATATTGGTTCCAACATTAAATAATGTTTGTGTTTGATACTTCGTCATAAACAACTTCATCTTTTTCGAACGTAAATAAACTCACTAGGCTGCAAGCCCCACCCAAAGGACGATTCCAAAATCTGCAGAAGCTTTATATTCTCCAAATTGTAAACAGAACCACCTCTAAATTACATGACCACATCAGTTCATCTTGGTCGAGGGTTGTGACTGGTCAGGCCAATACAAAATTGATCGAATTTGCCAACGAAAGATCTCACGGTCCCAATACAATTTAGATATCGGCCCCAAAGTAATTTAACCGATTTCTACTACATTTAATCAGAATTCAGATCTGCCTACGTCTCGAACCACGCCCCAGTTGATACTTAGGGTTCGAGGTACTTTTTGATTAAGCTTCTTTGGGACCTATATTTTTTCCCTCTTCATGATATTTTAACAGAACTGGAGTTGCTTTGAACTGATATTTCAAACTTCCGACTTCTTTTTTTGCTTTTGAGATGTTTGAATAACTTTAGGTAGGTACTGTATAACGTATTTTTAGAAATAGCGCGTTTGGAAATTAATATTTACAGAAATGATGCGATTGAACTTTTCACATGACGATACTCGTAAGACTCTGAATGAAATAGACTCTTCGACAGTTTACATAAAATAGGTTGCAAGTACGTTTAGACTTCTCATAAAAAAACTTACGCAGACCCTAGGCGAGACCCATTTAGCTCGGAATGATTCATTTTTATTGCACCAGTATCCATATAATCACCCTGACTTAGTTTATTTGCTTGTGTAACACTCACTTCTATTTATGGAAATGAGGGAGAATTACTTTTTTCTTTCAAGTATATTTCTAGGTCGTGACACGGTTCGTTAATTTACTTGATTGTTGTGCTTCATAATTTCTTTTATACTTTGTTATTTTTAGTGTTTTTTTTTGCTTTGAGTCTTACGTTTAATGTATTGATTGGTACAACTTTACTGGACTTATTTTGTCGCTGATGTTATTAATAACAATTTTTGCATTAATTTTAAGACATTCGTACTTTTCTATGTCCTAACATACTCTTTTTCTTGTTACAGGTAAGTTTTAATACTCACCAACATCATCATCAAACGTAATTTCACACCACGGTAGGTAAACCACAACCTCTTAAGTCGTAAAGGCAGTTTAGCCTGTACTTCAGAGATACACTCAACCCTGACACGGCAGAGCCAATTACGGCTGTCTGTGACGCCGCTCTAAACATTTCAAGTGCTGTTTGCCGAGGCCTTAGATGGGAGTTTTGAAGACCAGAACTGTTTAGATGATGTTTTACAAAGAATTTTATGTTAAACTGAGCTTTAAATTTGCTTTGATGGCAGCATAAAATCGTACTCTTACAATAGGTACCCATAAAGGAATGTTAAACACAACCAGTATAATGTAATGGGAAAAGTTCATAGTTATAAAACTCCGCATGAGCGCAGCTTGGAAAATGGAAGCAGTGGTTAAATAGATTCAGCTGCATAGATAACTGGTTTCGTATTGGTTTTTATTAGGAATCGTTGTTTGGCTAGATGCCCTCAGTGGAATTGGAATGGAATATACTGCTGGTGATAAGAAGAAAGTTTTACTGTTGTAGTTTGAAGCGAGTCAAAATTTTAGCTTCATTTTATTTACGAAAACCAACTTTATACACTTTAACCTAGATCCGGTAAACGCGAAATGTTGTCTACAACATTTCCACGCCAAGACGTGAGGTTACAACAACTTCCTTGCCTAAAAATATGTTTTATTTTCCTCCATAAAGACATCCGACGTTATCATCACCCGTCGGGATAATTTCCGACGGCAGACGGGAGACTAATAAAGACACGAGACAATAAACCGACGCAAATAACTATGCAGGTAGATACCAATTCATCTGGTTATAACCCAATTGGTCCCTGTCCGAATTCTCTAATGGGTTACGCAGTTGATGAAGTTGGGATATATTATAATCTAAGTGGCTCGCTAACAGTGAACTCGATAATTTGTTGACTTCAAAGGTTATTTTTAATCGGTAGTGTAAATAAAGTTTCTAGCTTTATATAGTTCTCTGTCTCTTCTATTAGCACAGCCATTTGGTACTTCGTTCTGAACTATGCTCTATCCTGCACAGACTCTTAGTGCGAGATAACTTTTAATTTAATTGCAGTAATTTCGTAAAAGCTGCTGGAGTAAGTTTTCGTCGGTATTTATTTTCTCAGAGGAGTGTGCTAGTCCTTGTATAAATATTAATAGTGAACCACTCTCGTAATGAAAACCTCTGCCAAGATTATATTATGTTTGTTAATTGAAATGTCGACGTGACTCAAAATTAACTGAACACTAGGATATTTGCATCACAAAGCGATGCTCAATTTCTAAAACGACTAAATGAATCCTTTATAAATTCACAACAATATGTAGTATTAAATTTGGGTAAACGGCGGAATAATATTTGTATTCTGGGCAGAGAAATATCCTTTATAAATATTTTCGCTTGGATCTTGCTTCTGGATACTATCAGTTTCGAAAGAGTTTAAGAAGTTATAGCTATGGTCGGCGTCGCCTGCACATTACAGGCGCTTAATGTTTCAATTTCAACTACGAGACTAATGTTGACAGTTGCTGCCAAGTCTGGAAAATTCCGGATATTATTGTCTTGTTTTTGTGCAAACACTCGTGAAGTTTATATCGATGATTTTTTGTCTGATGCTAATTTCACTGTACCCAGGATCGGTTATTAACAAAGTTGTTCCGTTTAGGCTTGTTAAAATTACAACATGAAATTACATGTCATTAATAAATTTGTATGAAAAGAGAATCCGGAAGTAGATGCAAATGTTTGATACCTAGAGTGCATTAATGCAGATTTATTCCTGCAGGAACATTTAAACGAGTTCCGAGCAATGTCCAAGTGCATTTTGTCAAAAGTTGCTAATAGGTTTTATTTTAGAGTAGTGTTACGTTCCGAGTAGATATTTGATTAAAGGACCTTTAGTATTCATTACCACTATAAATTCCATCAAAATTAAATAACTTAAGCAGCGCTTTATTCTAAAATGCTAAATACTCTACAACATTCTGCCATTACACCACCTAGTTAGAAACTGTACCGGTCCGCTGAAACTTTATTAAATTTGAACGCAGCAGGAACATTATAACACACGTTGCTCACCCTCGCTAACGTGCATGCAATTTACTCGCTTCCCGGTGTGCGGAACTTCCCACGACTGTTCTATCGACCTTGCGGGTAGTCAGAAATTGTGGAGCTTTGTTGAGCCTTTATATAGGTAGGTACACATTTGCTACTGTTAGAGTTACGGCAGCAACAGTTAATTAAGTCTTTTGTGTTCGACACACTTGCGGTTTGTGGCGCTATTGGCTGTAGATGACATGGCGACTTATATCTTTGACGTTTATTGTTGTTGTTGATTGAAATTGGGTGATGAGTTAAAATTCCAGGACTATAATTAAAGTTTTACTAATAACCCTGAACTTAACTTTCATAATGAAAACACAGTGATTGTGTATAATAACGAGTAATTGTATCTATCAGTGAGGTTTTAATTATAAAGACCACCCTCAATCACATAAATAACATGGAGCTGGAACAAAAGTGTGTAATTATTTTGTAACGCTTAATTACAAGCCTTCTTTCAGAGGTCGAACACTACAATCAGCCTTTTCAAGCTTACTGTGTAAAGGAGACGAAAACAAAACTAATAAAAATGTAGTTTCGAATCTAAGTAGCGTACGATCTAGTTACATTAAAGTTTATTTACGTGAAAATTTTCTCGCCGGTGGAAGTAGCCAATCCGCTTTAAGTTCGCAACTTTCCATAAGCCGGGCCGAAGAGATGGTGCGGACTACGTAACGAAGTAGATATTTTTAAATTAGATTTCAGATAAAGGTCGGGAATTCTCGGTGGATTAAGGCCCGGGTTATAATCAGCTGGAATGCGATTGGACGATGTTGTGGTAAGTTTTTTTTCGTCAACAACAGAAGTTCCTTCATATAAGTTTATCGGCACAATGTTTCTCTATAAGGAAAACGAAGTGAATGTCAGATGAGTATAACGGATTACAGGGGGTCGCCTCGGGTTTTCCTTAGGTGACTTACATTTTGTCCTAGTTAGATGATAAGTGAAGTTTCTTCCACGTGGAGATTTTCTGTATAGTGAAGCCTTTTTCCTTAATTAATGTTCTCAACGTAGTCGAGTCTATTTCTGGATCCTGAATTTCTTATAGCTGAAATAATTCTTAATTATCACCACCCAATGCGTTGGTTCCACCAACAGCCTTACCACCAGTAGCGATCAGTACAAATTAAAGTAACAAACACTTTGTATTCACTCCTCGACGTCAGCTGTCTAAGTAGCCAAGATACGACTCGTAATTACGTCTTGAGGCATTTTGAGTACTCGTAAAACCAGACATTGTGACCCAAGAAACCGCAACATTTTATTAGGCCTTTGTAGAGGCAGTTATTATAAATGATAATTATTTCATCTGCCATAAACCCACCCTTGGAGCCTTTCTCAGAAATATTTCACGACATTTTATTTGCAACTCTCTCTGAAGTAAAGATCTTCATTTTCACTCACTTTTGGTACTGATAACGTTGCTTTGTTTGTAGAAGGTTATGGCTTTTTCCTTGTTGATTTTGGTGTAAAAGATAAACATGAAATGTAATAACTCGGTAAAAGTAAGTTACCTGAAGTGAAAGGTCACGATGAAATATGAATTTACACCTAACGTTACGTAAAACTTGTATGCTCTCGAGTTTCATTCAGTTTCAATGAATGCAGCAGATTTAATTAAAAATATATATTTGTATGCAGACATACACGGGGAACGTTATTCCATACTGCAAGCTGGAAATGTAATTACGTAACTTTCTACGTTGCATGTGGCAATCTGGTCACCGATCGTACATCCAAGCTTTTTGCGCTTATCTATTTTACCACAATTCCTTGTTCGAGAGTTGGAAACAATTCCATTATCACTATCGAAGTTGTTCTTTGAATCGCGCGAGAGAGGCTTGATCAATATCTACCCGTTAACGATGAAACTTATGTTTCTCCTTATGTAACGGTAGTAGCACTCCAGAATTTGGATCCAGGCCAATTTGTTTGCACTTTGTACTCGGTGTATCATTTTCCAGTAACGAAGGTACGCTTTCCCTAATTTATAGCTTGCAACTTATCTCTCGTATGCTCAGAATTTAATTGTTCAGCGTTGTTGCTCTTCGTAATTATGAATAGTTTTGCCAGTTATTTTGCTGTTTCAGTTACAGTTTAATTGGAAATGTCTCTATTAATAGAGACGGGTTTATCAACCTTATTTGTTTTGTGAATAGTTCTGACTTCATTTTTGCGTTTCTTACCAGAAAAATGGCAATTAGTTAATTACGTTTGAAATCTTCATCTGTAAAATCTAGATCTGATATTTTGTTTTATCGAGGATGTATAGTTAGAATTTTGAAAGCAAAACAAACATTTCAAAAATTTCGAAGTTCAACATCTAACTTAATAATTTCGTTTCCGACTTTCGTTTGCTTATAACTTTTTTCTAATATGCTCCAATTAAGCTTTGATTTATTTAATACGTACCTTTAATAGAACCTATTACGAGACTGGTTTACGATGTAATTTTCTTGACCAAAAATTGTACATTCTAATTCAGTTAATTACTATTAGGTAAATTACCTTGGTTATTAGCTTTCTGAAACACAATCTATATTTATTATATAATGGCTGAAGCCGCCTTTTTTTCAGTTCAGCCTGAACTGTCTTACTACAAGACAAAGGCCTCCATTCCAACCTTTTCTCTCTTTGTTGTTCTTCACGTCAATTCAGTTAGTCAGTATTTATGTAGCTGCCTGCCGGAGTCGCGGGATTATTCGCAAGAGACACCGTGGCTCCGGAACACAAAGGGCAATGAAGGAACATGGATGTGTTTTAGTTAGTAGAAGTCTGACACTCCCTCCCGCTACACCCAGAGCGGAAGGAGTCATTGGATGATTTCCCATCCCTAAAAAAAAAAAGTATTTATGTAGCTAATTCAATCTTAGTTAAATTTTAGCGGTGTGTTTTTTGTATTGTGCTCACACTATAATTTACATACTATCTCTATACGTGAGGATTTGTTATTGGCTTCCTGGTGACTACGGTTTCCTATTTTATTTGTCTTAATTAGCTACAAGTCCTCCATGTACTAAATAAATAAATTCATAAAGTTTCCGTCATCCTTCTGCCTACATATGACAAACTAGCTGACCTGCACAACTTCGTTTGCGTCACATTTTCCATTAATGCTCCGCTCCTATTTGTCTTAGCGTGATGATATATAGCCTATAACCTTCCTCGATAAATGGGCTATCTAACACTGAAAGAATTTTTCAAATCGGACCAGTAGTTCCTGAGATTACCCCCTACATACAAACTTACAAACATACAAACTTACAAACAAATGTTACCTCTTTATAATATTTATTATATTACAAATTAGCAGTGCTTGCTGAACTTTTTCCCTTTACTGTCTAACTATATGCACTATCTTTTTCCCTCCAGTAATTGCTTCCATTAGTCTCTGTTCAGCGAGTGGCAGTTTTTCATTTTGCCTACAAACGTATACTTCGTTTTGTTTTTAATTAGTTCTATCCTCAAACGTGGCGACTTTTAAAATATCGCAAGTTTTTTCTGAGAGACTGTTGCTTCTTTTTTTCTTGTAGGTCACATTTGATTGGGTTCTTTTTAATAATATCTTCTTTCTACGAGCTATTTTAGACGGACATTAATAATTATAATTATCAATTTCATATATGTCCGCTACATTTTTGTCATTTTCTGTTTTTTTTGTGCCAGATAGTTTACATGCGCATATCTTAGGTTGTGTTTCAAAGCGCAACATCCTTTGAAAACAAAAGCGTAGCTCATAAGTACACTATCACTCACCCCTTTCTTTTATGCTTCTCACACGTCACCATAAAACTGCCGACGCTTACATATACCCAGTAGTGTCGCCATTTTGTTCTTAGCTGGGATTCTCGACGCAATGTGCTGTGACGTCACTGTTCCTCTTCATTAGCTACCATTGTGGAGCTTCGTTATCCTCCTCGTGCATGTCTGCTACATAGCAACATTCCGCGCTGTTGAGCAGAACTGCTACATTATTCGTCGCATTACGCGAAATTGATGATGTTGCTATGTGCAAACAGGTCAAATATTCTAATGATTTATTTGGGTTTTGTTTCAACGTATATCAGCAACAGCAGTGCGATTCTGTAAACATGTCGAAGTGAACACTTGGGCGAAGTGAACGACAAGAGAGCTGTCAAACCATACAAACAAGATAAGAATGACAGCTCACTTGTCGTTCACTCCACCTGAGTGATCACGGTGAGATGTCAACAGAATCGACCGGCTGTATGTGTATGGTTTGTTAGAGTTCATGCAATAGTGAAAAATGAGGCTTGAAAACCGCTCGCAATTTGAACTAAGACTTGGTATTAAAGAAATGTAGTTTAATAACTCCACCTGGTTTTATTTCTTGTTTCGCTTTTGTCTTCATGAACGTGGTTTGGAGGAAATTAAATTTTTGTTTTGAAAGCTTCAAATACGAGTACTCAACATTTTCCTCAGTATATTTCATACTGCTACAAACATGCTGACCCAAAAAGTTCTTTACCATTTTGAACCCTTGTTGCCATAAAATGTTGGCGTGTCATGTCTACCTTACTTAGCGAGATATCCTCGTGAGAAGAAGCCTGTATACATCTTTTAGCTCATAAATATTACGAGCTATTGCCCATGATGGCGGTGCCATATCCGCCAATAGCACCATTCAGCCATATATTTTGTGTCACGCAATGTTTGATAGAAAAAGTTTGCGCTATGCGATGTTCCAAATAGTTCCTGTTTGAGGAATTTTGTCTATTGTTTTTTCAATATGACGTTGGTTGTGGAAATAACCCAGCTTCGGTGTGTCAGTGTATATTTCTTTTTGATATATCGATAATATGTTGACATGATTGAATAAACTCGCTATACGTATGTCCAAAAAATGCTAAATCAAAATAGAAACTCACATTGAGTAGTAAGACATCTGAATCAATAAAAGCAACATGTACATGACATCTAGAGATCAATACCGAATCCATTCAGCTAGTTGAACAATTTCAGTAGAAGCCTTAACAAGTTCATTATGCAATGCCAACAGAGGATTAAACGCATGTTCGCACTTAATCTACGTGCATGCTCTGCATTGGCTTTCGCGAATGTGAAATACGCTACAGTGGCGGAAATTTGAAATGCTGCATTAACTTTGACCGCTGACGCTGTCATACCTACCCACATAATTGATATTTATGAAGCGTGTGAAATTTGCAGTGCAAAATTAATTAAGGAAGCTACTATAAATAGTGTGATAATAAATGAACTGGCATGTATTCATGATAAAGTTAAAATGTCTATATGTGATAGGGATTTAAAAGCTTACGGTAATTATAGTAACAATGATTGTAATAATCCACTAGTAGCTAGAGAGATTATAGAATAAGAAGGATACGAGGCAGTAAAGTTGCATTAGAGCTATTAAGTGAAGTGGTGCTAGAAAGAGATTCGAGCAAGTGAGGTATATCTTTATTAGCAAGCATAGAACGTGTGCGCTGGTTAGGGAAAGGTTAACGATATACAAACGGAGGAAAAGAGGTTATTAATGAAAATGTAAGTAAAACATTATTAATATTGTTAAATTAGATTAAACTAGAGGCCGCCCGCGACTTCGTCCGCGTATAAATTCTCGTTATTCTCGTGTAAATCCCGATCCCTCGGGAATTCCGTGATAAAAAGTAGCCTATGTGTTAATCTGGGGCTTCAGCTACCAGTGGCGAAGGGTGAATTTTCTAAAAAGGGAAGCCGGACCAAAAAATGCTTACCTTGCTCAAGTGTGATGCGTAAATTCCAGCTGTGGCCCTGTTTCGTCAATCATGACTATTCATGACCGATACAAACTGAGCTTTATTTATTTCAAATTTAATTTGGTCGCGTAAAACGAATGCGATAGGTACTTTGTATTAAATCATTTTGTATACCTATCACTCGAAAGGCCAGAGAATGTGGGATTGTGTTGAGGAACATTGTTCCAAATGCGAATTGATTACAGTATCATACTTGCTTAAATATAACAACGTTTCGATATAGTTACCGCGGTTATCGGATTTTCGTGGTGGCCGCGAAAAGCTAATTCTTGTTTACCTAGCAAAATTACTGTGTCGTTGAACCGTTTCATTAAACTTCTATTCCGATCTACTTTTCTATTATGAACTTCATACGTATTAGCAAAAAAGGTTTCTATCCTACGATTTCCCCGAAATCATGCAAAGATATACAACTTCGGATAATTTAATTATAACTTCCCGTAAGCCACGGGTATTTGTCGTACAAACAACTGTTAAAATGTTTGAAAAAACCATCGCGTCGTTTATAATTTATAATCATGTCAGGGCGAGCACGGCCTATCTGAATTACCTACATGTTTATTTTATTTCCAAAACTCAACTTTGAAAAGGATGTTTCCTCAGTCAACAAATAATCTGTCAGACAGCATTCTACGTTCACTAATGCCGCCATGCTATCGAACTTACTTAATAACAACAAAATCATTACTTATATAACTTCTTTCTAATAAAACTATAAACTAAAAAAACTATCTTACTCCTTACTTACCTAAATACCTATTTAAATATCCGATCACCAAACAATACAACGCCACTAACCATGTTTTCACTACGCAAAACTATCACTAGTTTACACAAATAACTCAATTTCAACAATAATACACGAATAATGCTATAAGATTCTAAATTATGATACGAATATATCAAATCAAATGAAAATGAACAATGATATCAATAAACATGACACTTAAATTCGCGCGAAAGAAATCTGTTGTGGATCTGTCATGACTGTCATTCAAATATTACTATCCGAACAAATTCGATTTAACTTCAGTATCATTCCATCTCGTTCTGGCGTACACATTTCCTATCTCTGTCCTGATCGTAACTCGATGATTAACGGCTTGCTAACTGCCTAAATCTAGCAGTGTTATATTGTGGCCTCAAGGTCACGATCGCTACAAGAGACTATGAATTAAATGTACTGAATTCCTGTTCGAGCGGCCGGATTATTCTAGGCTGTACAGTCTTACATTCAAGTTCATTGTTAGTTTTATTAGTTCATAATTACTCGATAGATGGCGTTGATAAATTACGTCACTAAACTGAATCTCGGTGTTAAGATTCTCCGCGATTCAACGACCTCCTCGTGCTTTTCTTCGTCTTTCTAAGTTGGTTTTTGTTCAAGGCACTGATTTTATTTCTTTGATTGTTAGTATTGTTACTTTTATAAGCAAATTTTATACATGCAATATAACTTCGTAAATAGTTATTTGTTTAAATCATGATTGAAAACAATATAATTTGATACTAGTATTTGCCATATTTCGAAAGGGAAGCCGATAGGAATCGAGTTGTATGGACCCTTCGCCACTGTCAGCTACCTACATACCAATATTTCATCGTAATCCGTCCAGTATTTTTTTCGTCAAAGGGTAACAAACATACATACACATACACATACATCCATCCTCACAAACTTTCGCATTTATAATATTAGTAGGACTTATCATCGCAACCCATCTTTTTCCAAGAAAATTCACTGGATAGTAACAAAACGTCGAGACTTTCAATTAATATTCCAATTTCCGTTGTTCACCAAGAAATATAGATTTAAAATAGAACTGTGAGCCGGAAATTAAACAAATCCAGCTTCTAAATATTTACAGCGCTTTGGCTACAATATGTACGTTCATGATTCATCCCCTTAAAAGCTAATGCCGGGCATTCATCACGCTCTGCTCTCTCATTAGGTCCCGTCACCCCCTCTCGTCACCCCTTGCGTCCGTACGTCCCATATCTAACATGTCATATAGGTAGAGGTTTGTAGCTGTGATGATCAATTTGGATTTGGCTGCAATTTCGACTCTGTAATTGTGAATACTGCGTTCATTCGTAATGTTTTGTCTCTGTTCAAGCGTTCAATGACCTGTATTGTCTTCTGCTGTTTCGACTATACAGAGTCTTTATAAAGTGCACATACGAAAATAAGGGAAACTGTACCTAATTTTATCGTCGGAAAACGGTAAAAAGGTAGGTTATCGGGGCGTCTTTTTGAGCAATTTTACGATTACTGTAAAAACCGATGAAACGAAACCGGACTGTTGCTAAAAAAAAACATGTTTATTTTCAGTTGACGGTAGTTTATTAAAACTATTTTCATTTTATAATAATAATAATTAAGCCCGTTTATTCCATAACCCATGTTTTACAATTTCAAATGTTGTTAGTAACTAAAATTAAAGATTTTACTTAATATCTAGTGTTAGGTAAAGTTAAAATAATTAATCTATTAATCTAGGAAATGGACCCAGCTTTGGGTATAGGCCTCCCCCAACCTTTTCCACCTTTCCCTATCCTTAGCCTGGTCAAACCAATCTCTCCCCACCGCCTGCACAATGTCGTCTGCCCATCGCTGCTTCGGTCTGCCCGCTTTTCTTTTTCCTGATGGTCCCTTCCATTTGGTGGTCTCTATTGTCCACCTGCTACCTGTGCTGCGTGCGATGTGGCCAGCCCATTGCCACTTCAATGTTAGAGCATGTCTCAGAGCATCCGTAAGCTTTGTTTTACGTCTTATATCATCGCTACGTATTTTTTGTATCTTTCTAATGCGCAGTATGCTTCTTTCTTTCCATTTTATACGGATGGCTAATTACTTCCGATCATTATGGAGTTATTTTATTGAAATAGATCATGCAGTTGAAAAGTTACAGTTGTGAAAAAACTTTTTTAAAAATCTATAAAAAAAAAGATTTTTGTAATACGTTTTCCGTCGATAAAATTAGGCAAAGTTTCCCTAATTTTTGTATGTGCCCATTATAAAGACACACACTGTATTAAACAATGTCTTTGTTGACATGAATTGGGAAATCTAACAGCTAATTAAATTGTTTTGAATTTAGTTAGCTGTTAGATTTCCCAATTCATGCCCAATGTTATAGAACAATAAATTTCATTTTTCCTAAATCTAATAAAACACTGAGATTTGAATTTTCATCTCATCTCGTCGTACATATTTCATCCCATTTGCAGCTAATGCTGGCCATTCATTTCTCTACTCGGCGCTCTCATTAGCTGTTGTCGTTCCCCCTTTTAATATAAAACGATGTCCTTTGGAATGCTGCTAGAGTTTATTTTAACGTTTCTTTAATGTTACGAAATTCTAGCCAACATTTTGGCTCGAATTTTTATGCTCGTCGCTGCATCTGTGACCTCTTTTACATCAGCTTTAATGCCAGACATCAGAATTTTTTTTTTTTTACATAGTATATAACATCTTGTCAGTATTCCCCGAAGTAGTCCTATGTAATTCAGTTTAGCTAGGTATGAATTCACGGAGTCATTTATTTAATACTAGCTCCTGCCAGCGGCTTCGCCCGCGTGATCCCTAGGGAACATATTCCCGGGATGAAAAGTAGCTTATGTGCTATTCCAGACTATAATCTATCTTTGTTCTAAATTTCATTAAGATCCGTTAAGCCGTTCTGGCGTGATTGAGTAACAAACAACCAAACTTTCACATTTATAATATTACTCGTTTGGTGTAAAGCGAAATTATAACCATCTTCCCCTCGACATTATAATTATTAAAGGATATTGCAAACTGTCGTAAGCCGTTTTCCGAAGCTACTCGCTAGGCGCCAAGCTAGCCGCCTGCCTGTGCGTTCGCGACCACGCGAATTCACGCGCGATGGCTTATTATTAGCGTTTTTCATGTGTAACTTTGGTGTTTCTATACCGATTTCTATTATTCTTTCTTATGGAATAGTTAATAATGTTAACTTTTATTAATATTAATTAGGGATGACTGAGAGTTTTATAAACGTAAGAGTAGACAAATACAATCAGAAAGCTTCGAACTGCTAAGCTATCGGGAGTTACACGTGTTATTGTTCGTCAGTCATAAAATATTGACATATGCTGTCGTTGGATATTTTTTATATAATTTTAAGGAGAACATTTCCGTCATACATGATTTCTGTGTAGCTTTCACCATTAAGGTTGCACACGCGACGGAAGCTTAAAAAATGGAGTAACTTCTCCCGTTTTCCCAACATTTCCCTTCACTGCTCTGCTCCTATTGATTGTAGCGTGATGAAAAGTATACTATAACCTGCTCAGGAGTATGAATAACAATTGTACCAAGTTTCATTAAAATCCGTCGAGTAGTTTTTGTTTCTATAACGTTTATACAGACAGACAGACAAAAATTGTACTGATTGCATTTTTGGCATCAGTATCGATCCCTAATCACCCCCTGATAGTTATTTTGGAAATATATTTCATGTACAGAATTGACCTCTCTACAGATTTATTATAAGTATAGATACGGATAATAGTCTATTGCTATTTATTGGGTACACATCTCCCAATTTCGTGCTCCTGCTGATAAATCCAATAAACATCAAGAACTTAACAATCATACTAATGCTCTTTAGCCCAATATTTTGTACATTCCGCTACCGGCTACTTATTCTATGACACTGTAGTTGATATTAGTGCAAACATAGCTAAGGGTACTTTTAAAAAAAAAAAAAAAAAAAAAAAAGGGTACTTTTTCTTTGTCTTATGCGAGGTATTCATCGTCAATACTCGTCTTCTCATTACTCCCCTTCGGTTTTCATGTCGTGTCGTTATGTTCAAGTCACGCGACACGATTCTTCATCCCCTAGGGTGCACTGGTGTCGCTGAAGTGACAATGGTACCATGTCCTTAATGCTTCCTGTGTGTTGTTGTGAATAGCTATACGTACATGCGGATAGATAGTTTTGTTACTGGTATATACTATAGCTAGATTAATGTCATAAAGTGAGGTTTATGTTAAAATTTGCTGGGATGGTTAAATTGATTTTTAACCGACTTCCCAAAAAGGAGGAGGTTATCAATTCGGTTGTATTTTTTTTTTTTTATGTTTGTTACCTCATAACTCCGACAATTATGAACCGATTGGAAAAATGTTTGTTTTATCTGAAAGGATATACTTGCAGATTGGTCCCATTTAAATCATATCAAAATCGGTTACGAACTTTGGATTTTAAATCGAAATAGCTGGAATTTGACTATTTAGATGATTCTTTGATAATCGAAATTGCGTATTTTGCTTTTCTGCGATTTTTCAGTGGTGTTGTTAGGTGTGGGGCACCACTAAAAAGTGAAAAATAAAAAACTTTTTACAAAAAAAATACAACCGACTTCCAAAAAAAAAAAACACTACAAAGTAAAAAATAACTTTAATTTCGGAAGTCGGTGTTTTTGTTACTTTCTTCGTATTTTGACACCGACTTCCGAAATTAAAGTTATTTTTTACTTTGTAGTGTTTTTTTTTTTTTGGAAGTCGGTTGTATTTTTTTGTAATTAACGTTACATTGCGTTATGATCATCTTTGAGTCGACCTCGTAAATTTATGCGCACTTTATTTTTTCTAAGATAGTTTATTAGCCAAACCTAAGACACTGATTAACCCATTTTGAACTTTGTATGAACCCCAGGCTATAATCACGACATAGTTTAATTACCTCATAAATTATGTTTATCGCTCATAATACCATTATCAGGACCACTATTCATCAGTTTAAGTCGTATTTCCCGGAGGAATAAACCCATTATACCATAGTAGCTACTAATATTACCTTGAACTGCCTCATCCATCATAAGGGATCCTTCGTCAAATCGACTTAAAAACATCTTCCCTTCATAACACCATGATATGTTGTGACAAGGAGGCTGAGGTCGTAAGCAGATTCACAGTATTATGGTAATGTGGGCGTTGGCGCTGAAGGATTCTTGGTTCGTTGCAAGATTTTGATTTTTGCAGGTTGTGTATGTTCTGTTGATTCTGTGCCCGTAGCTGCGTAGCTGTCTCTTATCGAAGTATAAATTGATGAATCTATATAAAAGAATATCTAAAAGCAATTATGTTTTGTTGCAGAAATGCGTTTTGTAGTATGAGCTACACAAAAATTAGGATCGTCATCATTCAATAGCCAATTCAGCCTATACCATCCTTGATATTGATCCGATGCCTGAAAATTCAGTTTTATTTTTCAGCCTGGAAATACACACTTGATACACGTTTCGTTTTTCTTCAAACCTGCCGTTCTGTGTATCCCTTTTCCGCGTTTTTCTTTCAACTTTGACGAATAACATCTCATTCACGAATTTACTTCTTGTCTTCTAAAAAGCTTCAAGAACCATAAAATAAATTCCACCATAAGTACTAGACCATCCATTACAATGAAATCAATTTGACCATCGTCGTCTATTTACGACCAAGCACAGAACAATAAAAATAGCAGATAAAAGAGCCCCAATAAAACTGTATCCTATTAAACATCGCTTGCCTCCAGTTACACTTACGGTTATCTCAACAGTACTTGTGTGGATGGCTGTAAAAGCTCGATATTAGATAGTATGAGGATGTACACTCGGTAGCTGAGGTTTCGCTCTTTGAGGTTTTATTGGTCTGGTGTTGTAATATATGAAACTTCTATTGGGTTCTGTTTTGGTTTCAAAATTTTGTTATTGAAGGTTGGTTTTGTACTAAAATCAGTAGCAGGTGCTTTAGTTTACGTTATTTTGGATCCTTCAGCAGCATTACCCTCATCTTAGTATAGAACTATCATCAATTTTGCTAGGCTCTTTCTGTTTTAAATTACTTTTACTATATATTTGTGCCAATGGACATACCATTTCCAAAAATGTAGTTCTCCTCTCTTTTTAATCATTATTTTCTTTCTTTTGTTTTTAGATTGATTAAATATTTTTAGTCATTTTAAATAACCAGGGCAGCTGCTATAATCAACAGTTTCATATCACTTGGATTCCCTAAGAATAAGCTCCATCCAGAAAATACGATGTCTCATATAATTTCCTCAGTAAATAATGACTACCTTTGTTGGCCCGAGAAAGGAAATGACGGACAATATGTCTGAAGATAAGGAAGCAAGAAAACAGTATTATTTCTCGCAGTCTTTTTTCTCTAGGCATAACTGGGGTTGGAAATATAAATCGGTTGATATTTATGATGTGGATGAATGTTGGATAAAAGTGACTGTGACAGTGTATTGTATCTTCATTTTAGTTATTTTGAAATAACAAGCATGATTGTTTTGTCGCTGAGTGACATTTTTTATATTATTGTCTTTTAGCAGTCTATCAGCGCTGGATATGTCCTCTAAATACACGCTGATGAATGCGATAGTAGGCTACTCTCATCCAGCTAATTTAGCATCCCTCTGAAAATCAACTCCTCCAGAATCTAAAGTGCCGTGCCTTCCACTAGCTGATTCTCGGTTTCCACCCATGAAAATATCTAACACTGTCTAGGTAACATACGTAAAACCAAAAACCATGCTATTTTTTTAATTTTAATATCCGTAGCAAGAAGGGGTTCTTGCTATATTTTGCAGAGTTACTGTGACCTGGCCCATATGTAGACCCAATTTCCTATAAAGAAACCAGAAGTCATGACCTCTTCTAATAAAACTGCCCTCTATAGTACACTTTACCTAGTTCGCCTCCTTCGAGGACTTTACTTAAGTCCGAGGTGTCGAGGAGTTTCACGACTGCTGCTCTACACTTACGTTCATACTCTGTAATGGGCCATGAATCCATCGTCCTAGATGTGTCTACAGCTACACTATTCAACTCGTCTCGTCTCTTTGGCTTTTCAATATGTTATTTCGGTTCGGTAAAGCGACGTACATAGGTTATGCTTGCCTCGTGGAGAACTTTTAATATTAAAATAGCTTTCACGAGTGGAAATACCTAAATATATGCCTGGCGTTCTCTGGGTATTCAACCCCTCTGCGTCAGACTGTCTGATATATTTACTACTGTATCAGCTATTCTAGTTCTTATTCATACGAGACAAGACAGATCGAATAGTAGCACATATAATACATTTATATTCAAACAAAATGTAATCGAAGCTTTTAATTCCTGGAATATTGTTGGGCAGTGGAATCACAATTCTAGTCAGGAGATACTAGGTTGCAGATAACAGAAATAAAGTAATCATTGCACTTACCTAGTTAACTTGGAATAATCTTCTGTGATTACATTAAGATTGCTGAAAGTAGAAACGAGATATCATGGGTATTTAATTAGGGGAAGACAAGGATCAAAATATGCAGTAAATAAATTAGTACAAAGACCAAGTGATGGAATATGTCATGTAAAAGATAAAATAAGACAAATGTGTTAAAGTTGCATAAGAAAGAGTAAGTTAGAAATTCCTGCAACGATAAGTGATCAACACTAAATTTTAATATGAAATGTGGTACATAGAAAACTTTAGTTTTCACTTAATTAAAAAGTGGTTGTGGTTTAAAAGCTACTAAAGCAAAGTGTAAATGTAGAAACATTGTCGAACAAGTTAACATTGGATATAGCCTACTATATCCATGAATATTACACAAGAACACTTAGCTTTGGATATAAAAAAGAGAAGCTAAAGATGTTAACAGCACACCGATATTATGATAATTTAACCGTTTTTCGCTGGCTGGTCCTGAATCCAAAATTTATGCGCTACGTTTTGGTGATCATGAAGAGTTTAACGACATACATTCAGCGGTTTGGGAAGATTCACGGTACATTAGGTGGCTCGTTTAAAATATAAAACATTCTGCTTCACAACCGGATTTGCTAGGACATATTTTAATGGTGTTTCTTTTTCTTCACATTTATATTTTTTATTGTATTGAACATGATTCAACCTAAAACAATCGGACGATTAACTTATTTTAGGCTGCTTCTTAAGCAATTCTCAGTTGTTCAAATACCAACATAGAAATACCTAACCTTTGCCTTTTCAAAGCTTTTCCTTCCGCAGCTTGTAAAAATATATTAAATCATTTTATACCGACCAAAAACCTTGACGGATCCTCATTTTATAAATGAAAATCTTCCTCCACAGAAATAGAAATGTCATATTAATTAAGTTCATCTTAATATCTCCGCGGGCTCCCGCTTTGCATGATCGGATTAGTGTTGGTTGAACACGAATTATATCACAGGAACTGGGTAATCCTGTATATCCTATATAACCGTGTTAGAATGCGAGTACATGCACTTAATACCGTGGTATAAGTTGATGCAATTACGGAGAACTAGCTTCGACGTGTGTGTAATATATAGCTGCTGCAGGTTTAGTTGGATTATTTGATTGCAGTGTAATTTTATTAGTACAAACCACGCCATTAAATATGTGTGCTATATCTTTAACATTATTATTATCTACTACAGGCATTTTCTGTGCATGTGTTACTATTTATTTAATACCAAAATACTAACTCACTTTTAAAACATGGATAACGTTCGATAGAAATATAAGTGCCTCAAGGATTTTCTCCGTCGTCGCTCGCTGGAAAGTTAATAAGAAATTGATATGATTACGTGAAGACGCCTTCTTAATCTAACGCCTCATGCCTCGGGCGTGTACCAACGCTAATAGCAATATTTATTTAGGCCACGAATACGCCAAGAAAAACATCCATTTATGAAAAGCAAATATCTCCAGATATTTTAAGACTCAAGTGCCAATGTTACATATAATGTTGATTAAAATTGTTAATTGAATGTGCAGTATCATTATCACTACATATTATATAAAACAGTCTTCCGCTGCGTCTAGCTATCTGTTCGCGATAAACTCAAAAACTACGCAACGATTTTCATTCTGTTTTCAGTAATGTATAGAGTGATTCTCGAGGAAGGTTTAAGTGTATAATTTGTCAAGCGGGCGAAGCCGCCGCATCAGCTAGTTAAGTATAAAAGCGGTTAAAATATTAGTAGAACGGTATTTTTTTAGTTATGTGGTGAATTTAATTTACAACATTGAGGTTTGAAAGAAGCTATCTGTGCGTACAGAAAAGGAGTGGAATTCCTTTCCGGAGACTGTGTTTCCCGTGGTGTTTCCTGATAGCTATAACCTGGGAGTCTTTAAGTCAAGAGTGAATAGGTTACTTCTAGGCAAGCGTGCTCCATCTTAGACCGCATCATCGCTTACCATCAGGTGAGATAGTGGTCAAACGCGTGCCTATCAAAACTAAATAAAAACTATCTATGAAAAAGGCATTTGTTTATATGTAGACTTGAGGTCAAGTTACGTCACTACCTCTACAAGTATCGACGTTAATAAGGATGTCCCTGACGCTACGCGTAATTTGTCTCAGGTCTTAATTAACAGGCGTAACCTTGCCTATAAATTATCCAATAACACTGACGGAAAGCTCGTTACTGTCCTGAAACATGTCGAGATCTTTCTGATAGCAGATTGAACTCCACATGTTGTTGTTGATGATGATGATGATATATACAACTGCCTAGGTATCACCATCGTCCAGGTTATGCACTATTTCGGTTCCGATCACCTCGACCACTCAAATCTGTGTGGCTCTTTCTTCAAAAGACGACCTCAGACATTAACTACACGTTTCTCGTGCGGCTTAACAATTTTATATAGATTCAATGTCTTTATTGTTTTTTTTTTTTTTTTTGCATGAATAATTGCACTAACAATGGGGTAAAAAACTGCTCATTTCTCACACTAGATGTCGCTACTGTTGAGTGTTCCCTGTCAACTGTCATCTATCTATATCTATATCTATCTATACTTATAATAAATCTGTAGAGAGGTCAATTCTGTACATGAAATATATTTCCAAAATAACTATCAGGGGGTGATTTGGGATCGATACTGATGCCAAAAATGCAATCAGTACAATTTTTGTCTGTCTGTCTGTCTGTCTGTCTGTCTGTCTGTCTGTCTGTCTGTCTGTATAACCGTTATAGAAACAAAAACTACTCGACGGATTTTTACGAAACTTGGTACAATTATTATTTATACTCCTGAGCAGGTTATAGTATACTTTTCATCACGCTACAATCAATAGGAGCAGAGCAGTGAAGGGAAATGTTGGGAAAACGGGAGAAATTACTCCATTTTTTAAGCTTCCGTCGCGTGTGCAACCTTAATGGTGAAAGCTACACAGAAATCATGTATGACGGAAATGTTCTCCTTAAAATTATATAAAAAATATCCAACGACAGCATAATGTCTATCTTTTATGATTGACGCACAATAACACGTATAACTCCCGATAGCTTAGCAGTTCGAAGCTTTTTGATTATATTTGTCTACTCTTACGTTTATAACACTCTCAGTCATCCCTAATTAAAAAAGTTAACATTATTAACTATTCCATAAAAAAGAATCATAGAAATTGGTATAGAAACACCAAAGTTATCCTACATGAAATACGCTAATAATAAGCCATCGCGCGTGAATCATGCTATAAGGATTATTTTTGCACTTATAAGGTCGCGAACGCACAGACAGGCGGCTAGCTTGGCGCCTAGAGGCTAGCGAGTAGCTTCGTTTAAAAAAAACCTTTTTACTGGGTACGGTATATAGGTATATCTATACTAATATTATAGAGCTGAAGAGTTTGTTTGTTTGCTTGAACGCGCTAATCTAAGGAACTATCAATTGGTCCGATTTGAAAAATTATTTCAGTATTAGATATATAGCCCATTTATCGAGGATATATACCTATATCATCACGCTAAGACAAGTAGGAGCGTAGCACTAATGAAGAATGTTTCAACATCAGGGTTTTTCATTCGATTTCAATTAATATCGCAGTTTTAAAATAACATCGCAGCAAAATAGTGATCAAGTACTGCGCGCGCATTTATGCTAAAATAGCTCCTTAACGTACTTATTATTTCAAAATATTTTCACCTTCTACGTAAACGAAGTCATGGGTTAAAGTTAGCGCTAGCCCAAAGTTACTATTCCACGCGGACGAAGTCGCGGGCAGAAGCTAGTTATACGTAAAGTTGTTGTAAACAAGTGTAATATTTTTGTTATATTTTCTGAATATGACAGTTTGTGCTGCTATTGATTGCAAAAATACAGGGATACATTTATTTCCTAAAGATGCCAAAAGAAGAAAACTGTGGGAAAACGCTGTTAGGAGAAAAAATTGGAAGCCTACAAAATGGTCGAGGCAAAATGGTCGAAAATTTGCTTTTTTGCCAGCTGTGGAAGCTTTTCTCTTTTTTAACTCTTCTTTTAACTTAACTACACTCCAAGTCGCGTACATTTTAGCAATTTAATTCATAAACAAACTAAGACAAACAAGTCGCATACAAACAATATGGCGGTTGGTTAGGAACACTCAACAGTGTCGCCACCTACATTATGTTTGTAGTTTATAACCCCATTATTTCGTAAACATTAACTGATTTAACGTAGAACTGTGTTCTGGTGTGTCTGTGGTGTGACCAGAGAGTCGTGGTAGGTTGATGCTCGGCCCTGACAATGACAACAAAGGTCTTATCTAGTTCTTTTTTCTTTATTGACATGTTTTCTTTTAATTTTGTTTTAATTGGTAATTTATTTTCTTTTATTTTTACGTTTTTGTGTGTCGCTTCTGGCAGAATAAATGCATTTTCTTTCTTTCTATTTAAAGTAGCCGTTAGCCGCCGTTGTCGGTAGCCGTAGTAGTAGTCGTTCTTTTCCATAGGCTTCATAGAGATCTACGCTTTGGAACGTGCAACTAGCTTCATGTTTGTGACTGACCGACTTTGACAATTCAATAGTGCCTTTAAATGGCTTAAACGAAACTCGCTTTTGTGTTTTTTCCCGTTCTCTTAGGAATATCTGGAAATCCGTCCTTAATGCACTTCTACACTCTCCAAGGAACCTACATGCCAAACAGCTTTCTACGATCAGTAGTTTCGGCTGTGCGTTGTCTGTCTGTCACTCGGTAACGGAAGAATTTTATATATTAGGATTAATTCTTTTATCGATTTGATCAATTTTTGTGGTTGGCATAAAATTGGCTGTTAAGACGATCGATCCTTAATATTCGGATTTGCTGCCACTTTTTTGGCTGGCGTTGCTATACCGCGTGTATCTGACATCGACGCACAAACGATTTCCATGGGTCCAGGTCATGATTCTGGACACCCCAGTTTTGGAATTTTTCGTCGATTCTTTTCTCATTTTTTAATTTTTTTCAAAAGTACCACAAATAGGTATCAGCTCAGCTGAGCTGATATCTGATCTATTTGTGGTTTTATTCAGATTGCTCTTTTTAGTGAAAGTAGTTAATTAATTATTTTTTTTATTAAAAATCTCATTGGGTTAGGTCAGAATAACGATTATGAGCAGTCTAAAGTAAAAAAACCCTTGAAAAAAATTAAAATGAGAAAAAAGCCGACGAAAAATTCTAAGTCTAGCGTGTCCAGAATCATGCCCTGGACCCATGGAAATCGTTTGTGCGTCGATGTCAGATACACGCGGTATGAGTGAAGAAGAAAGTCAGACGATCAAGCGCCAGTACCTCAAAAGATTTTCGTCATATTCACTAGTAGACACGATTTACCTCTATAACGTTATTATGAGGGATAATAGTACCTTTAAACCAGTATAATACAAGAATAATATTCGCATGAACACCTCGAGTTATTCTTAACATTTTGCTCACGTTTCGCTTACCATTCGCAGCATCGCAGTTCCAGTATCCAACCTTACCGCGGCTACGTGAACTATTTCCCCTAAGCTTGATTTAATAAGGCAACGTTATTATTTTTCTTATTTTCTTGAAGTGTTGGTCTTATTTATGAAAAGCTTTGCCTTGCCTTTGTGAACTGTATAATGTTATGCTTTAGAACTGAAAGCTGATTGAGTTCGTGGCTAAATAATAACAGCCGCACAGGTCGATCTTTGAGGTTAAGCAACGCTTGCCGAGGCTGGTCTGTGGATGGGTGACCATCTTAACATACCGAGTTTCATCCGTGCCTCAGAAAGCACGTTAAGCTGTTGGTCCTGGCTGTCATTTGGAGATCTTTGGCAGACGTTACGGATAGTTAGAAGCCAGAAAATCTGACACCAGTCTTGCCAAGCAGTACTACCGTGTTACCCAGTTAATGGGTTGTGGAGATCTGGTAGGCAGCCGCTCCACGTAAACTACTGGTATTCAGTTGAATCCGGTTTGACTGGAAGTCGACCCAATATAGTTGGGAAAAGGCTAGGCAGATGATGAGAACTGAAAGTATCAGGAACTGTGTGTGCTTACGTTGGCCTGTTTGGCGTATTCGTCCTAAATTCGAGTTAGTTCGAATACTTGTTAGCGATATACGAAAGTTTCTTGGGTGCAAGAAGGACATGTCGATGTGACGTCTATTTCCTGCAGTGGATGTCTATCGATGCAATGTTGATGATACGCTTATTCTTTGAAGATATGCAAGCTTGTATAAATGTCACCCGAAAGTGGCAAGCGCCGTAAGATTGTAATATAGGATTTGTAGGAAGGATTTTTTGTATGATTAAATAATTCACTAGATTTTTTAATATTGAAAATTATTAATTAGATATAATAGTGTGTCCAGAAAGGACACACTATTATATCTAATTAATAATTTTGACATTTATAACATACTAATATTTTTGACTTTATCCTTTATTATTATTTTGACATTAAAACTGATTACTATTTTGACATTATAACTAATTACTACTTTGACATTATTAGTTATTACTATTTTGACATTGTTACATAATATTTTTGAAAGAATATTTATAATCCTTGTAAGGGAATGTTCTAGGAAATTTTTCGATTTTCTCAAATTGTTATTTCATTAAATGCCACAAATAAAGAAATCTTATCTTATCTTATAGGTATCTCGTGAAATTGTAAACGTTTTTTCTAAATAAGACACGGTTAGATTGGAAACTATTGGATTTGGATTGGATTTATTATTTATAAAACGTTTTATCAAAATATATCGTGAAAATATAATCTAATCAAGATTTATTACAATCTTACGGAGTCTGCCATTTTCCGGTGAGATATACAGGGAAATTGAAAAAATACCCGAAACCTCTTAGGCAGTGAAAGTACACATGATTATAAGCAACTTTTGTTTTGGTAAAACTCCGAAATCTCGAAAAAAATATCAGCTGTTTCATACAAAATGCAGTATTTAGCCAATGAAAATGTATGAAACAGCTGATATTTTTTTCGAGATTTCGGAGTTTTACCAAAACAAAAGTTGCTTATAATCATGTGTACTTTCACTGTCTAAGAGGTTTCGGGTATTTTTTCAATTTGCCTGTATAAAAAACAACAAAACAATACAATTGAGCAATCGGTAAAATATCCAACCCAAAACAAAAGTTACAACAATTCCTCTGTCCAAAACAAACAAAAAAGCATGTATTTGCAACACAAACAATATTTTATTTATTGCTAAAAATTCTCTGTTGAAACGTTATCAAATTCGTTCCGTGTACTATTTGTTTATTCAAATCCATTGTGTGCTTTACCGCGGCACGTCGATTTCCGATGGCATCGTATAGAGAATATACGTGTGGTGTTACCTATAAAGCTTACATTGCTGTTCGCTGTGATTGTTGCGGTATTGGATTCACTGGTTCTGTGTCAGTAACCTATCTAGGTATGTTGTTCTCTGTAAAAGTTATTTTTTTTTTGTGTCATGTATTAATTAATTTGCATACTACTTATTGTATAAATTCTACTTCCTAAAACGTAACAGACAGATGCGTTGCTGAGTTTGTTTGCCAATTCTTCTCCCCAGCTATAACACTGGGAAGTGGTGACGGGCGGGCGTTTTTGGGGACTGTCTCTTGTAAAACTTGACGTTCAAAAAGTGCTAGCTCTCAGCTTAATTTGAATAAATGACTTTTGAATTTTGATTTTCCAATTTTGTTGGGATTGCACAGAAATTAATAATAATAATAATTATAATAATAATATCCTTGGACATTTCACACAACGCCATATTGTCCCAAGCTAAGCAACCTAATGCTTGTGTTATGGTAACGAGATGGCTGATAAACTACTTATATACAGTTTTTTTTGTAAATATATACATATTATAGATAGAATTCTTCTACTCATGTTTTCTGCTCGTACGGTCAATAGTTTCATAAAGGGATTTTTTATTTTTTTTTATTGATTTGATGATGGCTGTACCTACGTGTCTTCCACAGCATCATCAAGTAATACTGAGGGCATAAAAGAAACGAGTCTTAAATGTATGCCCAAAAGCCCCAAAGCTTAGAGAACATTTTTCCTCAAAAACTACAGGTATGTTGTGGAATATAAATCATAACTGAATTATATTTAATGTAAGTAACACACGTCCTCATTACGCTCATGTTCAGAGTAGGTACTCTCAGTTTTTAGCGATGTAAAGTATGACAAAGATATAACGCCTGTAGCAGGATGTGTAATTGTTGTACTTCGTTACATTGAGCATTCGCAGTTTCCACCGGGTTGAGAAATACAGCTCTATGTTCAGAATTCTTTGTCTGTGTTTTGTTCATGACGAAATTGTTTTACTGTGTTGCAGCTTGTTTTCTTATTTTTACTTCACTGTCTGGTTTTTTATCAAACCTCATCTCTGAAATAAAGGTCTCAAAGCTCTGCTCTCAAAGTATCTTCTTCTTAAAAGCTTATATTTAACTTGCAATGTATGTATGCTTGTTCGGGCGGAATCTTGCAACTGAATTTTAAATCAGTTATCTTTAACCGATTGAGCTGAAATTAATTTGGTAAACACGCTTATTTTGGATGACAATGCATGCTTAGCTGTGTGACGTCATTCTAATTCCAATATGGTGGATCGTCCAAGATGGCGGACTAGTTATTTTTTCTTGCCCTACCACAGTATGGGTATCAAATGAAAGGGCTTACTGAGGAGAATAAGAAAACAAATACAGCTTGTTTTTTTAAAGTTTTTTTTTACTACTAATTTATTTAGACGTACGTCTACCTAGGTTGTTTTAACTTTTATTAATTTATATATTCTTTATTGCCCACCAAAAACACATACACACACACACACAACACACACACACATACATACGTACATTGAAACACAAACGCACATACACGTACATTATTCTGTATTGACCTGAATGTGGTCCTCATTAATGAACTTTGTTAGTTTTAACTGACTATGCCTCTTCAACCCTCCCTTATTAATATCATCTCTGTATTCAACCTTCCTGTACAATGTCCTGTGTAGGTACAGTATTGTCGTCTTTATCATCCTGTTTTAAAATAGTTTCTCTTCTACACCTTTGTAAAAGTTTCTAACAAAATGTCAGCCACTGACATTTTAATGTATTCATGTAAAAATAACAGTGTTGAATAAAAATAGCGAGTGACGTACGTTTGTAGGTAGCACGGTTTCAAAATGGCGACGACACAAAGCACCTTTGTAACCGTATGGCATGTTGTGGATAGTTGCAACGTTGCACAATGTTGTACCTGGCTTTTTAATATTTAAATGGCTGAATGGAAATTGGGGCATCGTGTGTGAGTTTTTAATTTAACAGCCTTTATGCAGGCAAAGTAGGTCAATGAGGGTTCGAAGCAAATCGGGGCATGTTATTGGATTTCTGTTCCGAAAGTGTCAACTAGACACAATTTAACATCGTGTGCGGTTAATGGCTTTTTGGCTTTGGTTTTTAGGGCGATAATGCCATTATCGAAGTCTTCGACAGTCAGTTTTTTTGTAGCATTGGGAAAAGTAGTAGCGTTAATGTGCTCATTTGTGTTATTGTTTAGCTAGCCCACTTATTACTACTGTAAGAGTCAATTGAGACGGTAGACATTGTTGTGGTCCTTAAAGACACTTGATATTATGAGTCGAAGAGTCTAGATATCGACAATGCTAATAACTAGCAATGACGATACCGCAATAGGCTAGTTTCCATCATCCACAAATTGCAAAACTATTTAGCCCGTCAGTTAGAGTATTGAAAAATAATGGACACGTATTTTTTGTTTTTGTAAATCAATGAATATTGACAAAGATAAAACGCATCGAAACTCGAGAGTGGGGGCTCGTGACGTCACGACCCGCTAAAAATTATGCCACGGCGTGACGTATTGAGAATTCGAAAAGCGTCGTAACTTCGTCAATTTTGGTAACCGTAACGAAAGAAAAATACGGGTCAAATATTTTATTATAATCTAACACGGACTAATTAGATTTTTTCAGGACATAAGCCTATTTACTGCCATATAAAACTATGTAGTACTTATCTTGCTATTTTTTACATATTCGATTATCGTTTAAAATATTATATTCTAACTGTAGAGGCCTTGAATGTTATTTAATTTTTTTTTTATTCAAATTAACATTCATCACCCACCCCACTTTTTATTCAAATAAAGGGGATTTATAAAAAGGATAATTGCCGTTTTATGTAAAACCCCTACTCGGGTTACTAGATGTTTCCTCGTCCGTAGATCCACCCGTTTTGTGGCACCACATAATAAATGGACAGACGAATTTACCCAATTTGCTTCAATATTATGTGACGGCTGTGTTTTTAATCCTCAAAGGGCAAAGCTGTTCTATCGTACAGCCGCAGTTCTTCTATGTTGATAAAAGGCACCTCATTGACCTTAATACTCCAAGTACTACTTGTGTAATACTTTAGCTTTGAATTTACCTCATAACCTTTAGAACTATAACGCGTTGACGACTTTTAATTAATAGGGAATATGCATGCGATTTTTTACTTGTAAGCTCTAGTTAACAATCATGAAATTATTTTTTAAATATCTTCATCAGCGATGAAGTTAGCTTTAAAGATTACAATCAGAACGAGAAGTCCGATATGGAAAAAAAAGTTTATGACGCTTATACAGCTGCCATAGAAAACAGTATTTTTGCGAGAGGGACAGATATATTTGCTTAAAATATTTATATATCGTTTGTTTTTCGAGTAATTTTTATTATATTTTCACTGTTAGCATTATATTTTTGTATATTTTTAGTCAAACTGGACAGATATTAAATATTTTTTTCATGCATATTCCCTATTACCAGTATCTTCTAGGCCCCGTAATGCCCATAGTGTCCTCTTAGTGTCTCTAGCTTTTTTTTCCGTATAAAGTCTTTGACTTTTCTGTTTTGGAGTTTTTTTTTTTAATATTGATTAGCGTACGTTTGACCGCTATCTCACCTGAGTTCACTTTACTGGAGCAAAAATACCTCAGTATTAATTCTTATGACCGAATAGATTAGGAGGGTGTGTGAATCATTGTATTGTTAAGGTTGTAGGTGGTAGGCGTGTGTGATGAAGAATGTAGCAATAGTGAGAAGAGATGAATGAAAGTCCAAAGTACACCAGAAGAAGAAAGAAAGTTTATTTCACAGGTAGTTTACACACACAAGAGTTCCACTTAGAAGAAGAAGAAGGAGTGGTAGAATATATGGATAGATTTAGACAGATGAAGAAAGCAAGCAAGCAAGCACAGTCGGATTAAGCGGCGCGGCGGAGCTATGTGATTTTGTACGCTTATGATCGCAAGCGGCTCAAAACACGTACTGGCGCTGCGTGGCCCATCGCGCCACACCATACCTGCGCGAGCGCAAGGCAACTATAGTGCCGTCCCGCTCGCGCGGCACGTAGAACAATAGACGCGTCATCGCTTCGCCGGCCAGCTGATAAGAAACTATCTACTAATACAAAGTATCGGTTTGTTATGTTTGTTTGTAAAATGTTAGTAACACAAAATTATTTAATTTCGATTTTTGATTCTATATAATACTAGGTGTTAGGTTATTTGTAAATATGTATATAAAATATTTTGATCCTAATTTTGAACAATATATAATTTATGTATTTTATAATTAAAACATTAAGTAGGTCACTACATCACCCCCTTCCAAAGACCGTCAAGGGCGATAATAGTCGGGAAATCTAACGCGACGTCCAGACCGCGTCGTCCTGATGACGTCATTGTCAGTCGAAGGCAAGTTTTGGTTATCCGCGTTGGGTGTGTAGTGATTAGCATTAGTGTTGAGTGGTGACTGTGGTGTGTTGTGGTGCATGTACGTGGTATGTGGTGTGTTTGAAGTGTTGTCAGGGTCACGCAGTATGAAGGCCGGCTTAATGCGGTCTATCGATACGGTAACCTGTTTACCGTTTACCACTATCCTAAACACCTTGTCACCTCTTTCGATGACCTTATGAGGACCAGAGTATGCCGGTTTCAGACCACCACCGGCAGTACAGTCCCTAAGGAACACATGAGTTGATGAGGATAAATCCTTGTAAATGAATGTTTTGAAGTTGCTGTTGTGCCTGGCTGCTGGTGATGGTTGCAGATTCCGGATAATACTCCTAAACCTTGATAGGTAGGTGGTCATGTCGACGGTCTCCTCAGCCTGAGGGTCGAAAAATTCACCTGGGAGGCGCATGGGCTGGCCGTAAACTAATTCGGCGGCTGAAGCCTGAGCGTCCTCTTTGTAAGCGCTGCGAATACCTAACATGACTAGTGGAAGAGATTCCACCCAACTGTCGTTTGCGTGGCAGGTGATCGCAGCCTTTAGTTGACGGTGGAATCTTTCCACCAGTCCGTTACAGGCAGGATGGTACGCGGTTGTTCTGCGATGTTGGAACCCAGCAATTGCAGACAGGCTTCTGAAGAGTGCTGATTCGAACTGCCTACCTCTATCGGTTACGATATCCGTTGGGCAGCCGAAACGAGCAATCCAGCCACTCAGTAAAGCCTTTGCCACTGTTTCTGCAGTGATGTCTGCTAATGGTATTGCCTCAGGCCATCGCGTAAAGCGATCGACGGCTGTGAGACAATAGCGGAAGCCTTGGCACAGTGGCAAAGGTCCTATTAGGTCAATGTGGATGAAGGAAAACCTAGATTGCGGTAATTTGAAAGCTCCTACTGGAGCAAAGACGTGTCGTGTGGTCTTCGAGCGCTGGCAAGCCAGGCAAGAGCGAACCCACTCTCGACAGTCTTTCCTGATGCCAGGCCACACATATCGGTCAGCAACCAATCTTGCTGATGCCTTGGTGCCTGGGTGACTCAAGGAGTGCAGGCTAAGGAAAATCGTCCTGCGCAACTCCTTGGGCACAAAAGGTCTTGGTGTAGGGGTGCTGACATCACAGTACAGCTGCGTTTGGGATCCTGGTACGCTTACTTGCTTCAGGTATAACGCGTTATCTCCAGCAAGCAGTTGCTTCAGCTCCTGGTCCTCCAGTTGCGCTGCAGCGATCTTTTCAGCGGGCACAGGTTGCGTAATTTCTTCAACGCGCGAGAGAGTATCCGCCACGACATTGTTCTTCCCAGATATATGCCTGATGTCCGTTGTGAATTGGGCTATGAGATCTAGGTGACGTGTACGTCGTGGGGAACAATTCTCTTTACGAGTGTGGAAGGCGAATGTGAGAGGCTTGTGGTCTGTGTAAATCACAAAGTCACGAGCCTCCAGCATGTGCCGAAAATACTTCACACTCTCGTAAATGGCGAGTAGCTCGCGGTCGTAAGGTGAGTACTTAACCTGTGCTGGGCTTAGCTTCCGTGAAAAGAAGGCAAGGGGTTCCCAAGCCCCCGCTTTCAGTTGCTGCAAGACCGCGCCCATGGCTTTTTCAGACGCATCCGTGACCAACGCCAACTTTGCGTTGCAGTCAGGATGAGCCAACATTGCTGCTTGACAAAGGCTGTTTTTGCTGTTCTGGAATGCCTCGTTCTCCTCGGGTGTGAAGTTAACTGGATGTGAACCCTTAACCGATCCAGTTAGCAGTGCGTTTAGGGGTGCTTGAAGACTAGCTGCTCCTGGAATAAACCTTCTGTAGAAATTCAGCATTCCAAGGAATCTGCGCAGCTCTCTCACGGTCTTTGGCGCTGGGAAATTCTGCACGGCTTCGACCTTGGAAGGCAATGGTCTTGTGCCCTTGGCTGAAATGTGGTAGCCCAAAAAGTGGACTTCAGTCACTCCAAAGGCGCACTTAGACGTGTTGATGACCATTCCGTAGTCTCGGAGCCTGGAAAAAAACTGGCGCAGGTGGTGCTCGTGGGTCTTCCGGTCTTTTGAGAAGACCAAAAAGTCATCCAAGTACGCGTACGTGAAGTCAAGACCCCTGAGAATTTCATCCACGAAGCGCTGAAAAGTCTGCCCGGCATTTCGAAGGCCAAACGTCATGTAAGGGAATTCGAAAAGACCGAATGGTGTTGTGATCGCGGTCTTCGGGATGTCGTCTGGATGGACTGGTATCTGATTGTACGCTTTCACTAGATCAATTTGCGAAAATATTGTACAGCCAGACAAGCTATGAGCAAAGTCTTGTATGTGACGGATGGGGTATTGGTCAGGGATGGTTCGGGCGTTCAGCATCCTGTAATCGCCACAGGGACGCCAACCATCGTCTTTCTTAGGTGCTAGGTGGAGAGGCGACGACCACGGTGACTCAGACAAGCGACAGGTGCCACACTGCAACATTGCCTCAAATTCACCCTTCGCGATTTTTAATTTGTCAGGGGCCAATCTGCGAGGTGAACACGATACTGGTGGCCCTGGTGTAGTACGGATGTGATGTACTGTATTGTGTTTTGGAGTGCGTTGTATACCATGTGGGCGAGTGATGTCAGGGAATTCCTGTAGTATGTGAATGTATGCGGAATTACCAAGACTTACTTTCACTGAAGAGACGACATCTGAACGACGGACGGGTGACGCCGGGGTGGAGAGCGTAGTATGGTTGTCGATGAGACGTTGGTTCCTGCAATCAACAACCAAATTATAAAAAGATAAAAAATCCACGCCTATTATCGCCTTTGTTACATCGGCAACGATAAATCGCCAAGCGAAGTCACGGCGCAACCCTAGGTTTAAACTAATATTTATGAAACCATACGTGTTAATTGATGTTCCGTTTGCCGCACATAACTGGTAATTAGTTTTATCTAGTCGTCTTGTTATTGCCGATCGAGGGTAGACACAGAGGTCGCTGCCGGTGTCGACCAGAAACTGCACCTTCGACCTTTGATCGGTGACAAATAAGCGACCAGCACTCGGACAATCATCGGTCGCCATCACTGATTGCCCCGCACATTTCCCGACGTGGGGTAGTCGCACGGCTTCACGCACTTCCTAGCTCGGTCCCTAAAATTCTGATGGTACCAGCACTGGGGGAACTTTCTATAGCTGGACTGTGATCTGTTGGAGCTGGACCGATGGCGCGTACGACTACGGGATCTGCCTCTAGGGCGAGACAATCGCCCCACCTTCTCCGCCAGCTTCTCCATCTGCTTGGCCAGGGCGGCAATCTCGGAGTTCATGCTGGTGCCCGGAGTGCTCGACGATGCAGCTGTAGTGATGGCAGATGTTGATGCCACCGGGGTGCCGACGACGTCGTGGATCCGGTCCGCCAGCTCAGCCAGCTCGCTCAGGTCCGGCTTGGACTGGGAAGCTATGATCGCCTGTGTACTTGCGGGTAGGCGGCTCGTCCAGATGGTTCTCAGGAACTCCTCCGGCACACCTGGACCAGCGAGGTTGAGGAGGTGGCGGTAAAATTGGGAAGGCTTTCGGTCGCCCAGCTCCTCATGCATGAGAAGTTGTTTGATTTTTTTCTCACGCGTTGCCGAAAGTCGTTTTATAAGCTCACTTTTTAGTTTTTCGTACTTTCCGGTGGTTGGCGGGTGGACGATAATATCCTCGACTTCGGATGCGTATTGCGTATCCAAGTTGCCGATTACAAAATGGAACTTGGTGTCGTCAGATTTGATGTTTGCCAGGATGAACTGCGCTTCCATCTGGTTGAACCATAGTCCCGGCTTCTCCGGGTGAAATGGCGGTATTCGCACACCCACACGAAAACTTTCCGCTGCCGACTCGCCGACATCTCGATGACTGCGCACTTCGTCTTCGGACATCCTCGTGCTCCTGACCGGGGTCACCAATGTAGGTGGTAGGCGTGTGTGATGAAGAATGTAGCAATAGTGAGAAGAGATGAATGAAAGTCCAAAGTACACCAGAAGAAGAAAGAAAGTTTATTTCACAGGTAGTTTACACACACAAGAGTTCCACTTAGAAGAAGAAGAAGGAGTGGTAGAATATATGGATAGATTTAGACAGATGAAGAAAGCAAGCAAGCAAGCACAGTCGGATTAAGCGGCGCGGCGGAGCTATGTGATTTTGTACGCTTATGATCGCAAGCGGCTCAAAACACGTACTGGCGCTGCGTGGCCCATCGCGCCACACCATACCTGCGCGAGCGCAAGGCAACTATAGTGCCGTCCCGCTCGCGCGGCACGTAGAACAATAGACGCGTCATCGCTTCGCCGGCCAGCTGATAAGAAACTATCTACTAATACAAAGTATCGGTTTGTTATGTTTGTTTGTAAAATGTTAGTAACACAAAATTATTTAATTTCGATTTTTGATTCTATATAATACTAGGTGTTAGGTTATTTGTAAATATGTATATAAAATATTTTGATCCTAATTTTGAACAATATATAATTTATGTATTTTATAATTAAAACATTAAGTAGGTCACTACAAGGTTAAGCAACGCTCGTTCAGGTCGATCCGTAGATGCGTGTCCTTTAGCTACGTACTAAGACTTCTTCTTGCCTACTTTATAATAAATTGAAGATAACTAACAACGTCAAAAATGTCCTTTACTAAAGAAAAACTCGTTTGAAATCAAATTGGATTACGTAACCAATTTTTCTTCAGTACTTTTACCCAATTATTCTTCTTGAAAGACTTGGACTGAATCTGGGTCATTAATTTAATTTACACAAAAGTCCCTTTTTGAGTAAGATCTAGGAGAAAACGCCAACTTTATGAAATTCTTCTTCGCCCTTTTAATTTATTGATTAGTTAGTTATATGAAAGGCTTTTTGTAAAAGAAAAAGCTTGGCTCATTTTACCGGATGAAAAAATATTTATAGGTTTCACCCTTTTAGCAAGTCTGCTATGGTACCTTTAAATTTTTATGTAGGTTTGAGTGAGGGCCGAAAATCATAGCGTACAATTTTTCCACTTTATTTTTTGGGGTAACCATAGGACCACATTTTTCCAAGCTTTATTTTGGCGACATCCTTGCCTTTACTGCGACCCTGGTACTTTTTTCAAAACCTTCAATAAAATTCTACTCTACCAGTAGAATTTTTCGTCAGCGCTTCTTGCATGATTTACAAAGTCAAATTATCTAATACATAACCTTAATACTCATCACTTTTCCTAATTCTTTGAGGACCCAAAAAACATACCTGAATAAAAATTTATCTAGAAATTTATTTAAGGCACAGGTGTTAAACTCATAACATATTTATAATATGAATCCCAGTTTATCCGGACGCCATCTTGGCCGGTCCGTTGAGCCCCAGAGAGGCCTTTTGTCGAATTGTCCGGCTTTGGTCCGGTTATAAGTAGCCTAGTTGATGTTCGATGATATTGAGGAGTTTTTGAGGACTTTCGAGACGGATCGTGAATTCGTGATCCGGGTTAGTTTGTGTTAGAGGATGTGGAATTAGGATTTGATACTAATAATTGGTTAATATTTTGCTTTTTTGTGCAGTATTTAATGTTGTTTTTTCATTTTGTTGAGCGAAGATTGGAAGGATTCATACCTGTGAAGAATTAGCGGGTTAAAAAAAACTTTCATTATTAGACTGTAGGTATTCATAAAAACTTACAGGAAGGGCTGGCCTACAATGGCAAAACAGACGTGTGCGGGAAAGGCAGAACGAGGCCTTTTCCCAGCAGTGAGAAATACCCGGTTAATTAGATTAGATGACTCAAGATTAAACAGACAATTCATAAACACAAATAAACTATAAACAGTCTACCACACATCTTAAAGCAACACAATCTTAACCACGCACCATTGCATAAGAGAGAGTCACAGTTACAGCACAACGTAAAATCACATCACAGGACAAATCAACGAAACTACCAGACCATCCCCTAAAGTATTCAGACTCCCTGGCGCCTCACATGGACCGGTCTAGACAAGAACCAAGTCCCGATCAATACTTACACACATTTCGTTCCGGAAACTCGAGCGTTATAGCCCATTCCAATCTAAGCTTTGAAGTCACATCTACGGGCGAAATTTTCAAGTGCGCGTGGATGGCTAAATGTGAAACTATACGGAATTGCGAAAAATACGCAAAGAATGGGTCCGGTTTTGATGAAAACTGAAACTACAGTGTTAGATTTTTTGACTGAATCTATTTTTATTATATGGTACATGGTGGACATCCCACCTATACGCACAAAACGTTTTGGGAATACATTCATTGTGCGTACAGCCAAGGAGTTGAATTCCCTGCCTGAGTCTGTGTTTCCTGATAGCTACAACCTGGGAGTCTAGTTAAGAGTAAATAGGTTACTTCTAGGCAAGCGTGCTTCATCTTAGACCGCATCATCGCTTAACATCAGGTGAAATAGTGGTCAAAATTACGCCATTAAAAAAATAACTAGTTTAAGTTATAAATCTATTAATTAGCATTTTCCTTTAGTTTGCCAAAATTATGTCATTACTTCCTAAATTTTGATCCTCATTAGCGACACTATTGAATGATGTACATAAATTAGGTACACAAATTATAGATACAGCGTGTGTTGTTTTTTTTTTAATGTATAGGTTCCATGCCTGACTAGGAGTATTAATGTTTCAAATATTCAATGGTGCAGTTTGAATTTTCAAAAAAATCGGGCCCGAGAGTGCTATGAGTATTTTTTGCTATTCATCACAGTTTACGATTTCCCTATCCACGATCTCTTGAAAGATTTACCTGTAAATGTCGAGCAATTTTATATTTGTCACCGGAATGTGGCAAACTTCGTAAGATTATAAAATATCTTGAGAGTTTGTAAATTCTCGATAAATTTTCGATTGAACATTCTGATGTGACGTCACATCTAAACAAACCAATGAGAGCCTAGTTTCTTGTAGACTTGTGCTCTGATTGGTCGCCATTTCATTTCAGTTCACAATTTCTCGGAACGAAATTGAGAAATTATAAACTTTCAAATTTTGAAGCGTAAAAAAGCATTCCAAATGTACAGTTGACAATTTATCGAAAGTTTACAATCTGTCAAGGTATTTTATAGTAACGAAATTTGCCACTTTCCGGTGACGTATTCAACACAGAATTACGTCACCGCCATATTACTGCCGCCATTTCCCAAAATATATTATGATGTTACTTTTAGCAATTTTCTAAACGCGCCAGAAATGATACGTTTCTTTATTAAATATTCCCTAATTTGCGTCGGGAGGATATTTACTGCGACTGATTCAATTCCCTTAATTTCGTCTGATAAACGTCTACCTATATAGAGATAAATACGTCTGTTTCCGTCGCTAAGTAGAAAAGTCTGTTTTCTGTTTAAAGAGTAAATTATTTACTTAAGTATAGTCGCAGAGAGATTCGGTTTAAGGATCTGACATTTACCGTTAGTAAGGATTCTTTGAAATGGTATATCTTTTAGAAAATGTTTGAAGTATTTAAGTAGGCTTCTTAATATAATTATTTCGATTTATGAGTTATTTTTGAGTCTTTATTTATTCTCAGTCATAAGCTAAGTAGGCTGAAGTTATAAATATAACTTTGAAATTGCCGTTTTTGTTCGGCATTTTGTATGATTTGACGTCGAATTTTAATGCGAAATAAACTTATTATTTTAATTTGTTTTTAGGTTGTGCTTATTTATTAAAAGCGCCATGTTTATATCTACTTATAATAGAATTATATTACATCATAATTATTTATTATACAGATAATAATCTCGTGTCGAACTCCTCCGCATCGGCTCTACCGATTTTTATGATTTTTTGTGCAAATTTGGTAGGTATTAGAATAGGTCGTAGGCTATTTTTTTTATTTAAATGGCTAAACAACGTTTGCCAGGTCAGTTAGTTAAATTATAAGTCAATATATTTCGAAATGGGGCGTTCAATATAGGCCAATTCCAAAACAAAACCTAACCTAAAACTATAGTTACAGTGCCGTTAAAATAATTCAGTTTCCATTTGATAAAAGGTTTACAATTCAGTCGGGAGACGAGTACATATATTTTGATGTCCGACGTCGTAAAAGTTGAGAAGCAGAGTGCCTTTTAGGAGCTTTTAGGCTAAAGCAGGTATAAATGATGTTTCAACGGGCAGATAAAAGTTTAGTAGAAGGGCAGTTAGACTGACCTTTGTCAAACTTTACCTACATAAGGTTTCATGTGATGGAATGGTAGAACGGTGAGAAATAGATTAGGTAGGTACTAAAAGTAAGAAAATGTGCATTCACCTACCGAAAAATAAATAAGTCATCATCTGCCTAGCCTTTTCCAAACTACATTGAAGTCGGCTTCCATTCAAACCGGATTCAGCTGAATAACAGTGTTTTACGTGGAGCCGCTGCCTACTAGACCTCTACAACCCATTAACTGGGTACCACGGTACTTCGTGGCAAGACTGGAATCAGATTTATTGGCTTCTGACAATCCTTAACTACAAATGAGAGCCGGGACCAAAGGCTTGACGTGCCTTTCCGATGCACGGAGGAAACTCGGTATGTTAAGATGGTCACCCATCCACAGACCAACCTTCGCAAGCGTTGCGTAACAGCGAAAATATAATCAAAATTGATCGCAAAAACAACGATATAATAGCAATTTTAAACGCATATAATTTTGTGTCCCATTCGAGAAAACGCTGTTTTCTATGGCAGTAGGATAGGTGGCACGGCTCTTGATTTCAGAGGCCACGACGACTTGTCTTACTAATTACCAATTTAAAAGCTGTATAATTTGTCTCTGCCATCTATGACCAAGACTAGAGTCAAGAGCAAATTCATCACAAAAAAAAATTGCTACCTATGTTCAAATTCTGCTAACCTATCTAATCTCGACCAACAAGGCTACCCTGCAGTTCCAAATCGAAACCCGCATGAAATAGACAAGCACAGTTTCCATTGACCTATATTCAACACGATGACCTACATACGTTGAACATTTACGCAAATCCTTTCAATAAACGCAAATACTGAATTAACAACGAAATCCAAATTCAATGTTAATGAATGGCACCCCCATACGTTTAAAACAGAACCTCATAACTCTTCCCCCCGCTTCTCCCTTACCCGGTTGCGGGCCGGATGTCCGGATCAATTGACCGGATTACATGAAGCTCTGGACTTGTATGCGGTTGTGGGATTTACTTTCGGGTACACATATGATGTGTATCGAGTGGGACTGTTTTATTGGTAGTCTGAAATGTCCAGGCAAGTCAGGAATTCAGGTTAGTTTGGTTGATAGCAAGTTGTCTTTAATATGTCTTGAAAGAGCAATTTTGGTCGGTCTGGTCTTAAAGTTTGCCGTAAGAAATTACTGTTAGGTCTTTATAAGATTTTGTTTAGTGGCAATGACGTTTTAATGCCAAGCTTAATCCATATCTTTACACTACGTTGTATGATGTTCCATATAGAAGAGTCTGAGCTTCTTTGTAACTTATACATAATGCATCAATACCTGCTCTTTTTTTCAAATAATCCCTTTGGCACTCTCACAGAAGGTCACAAATAATCAATGCCTGTTGAATATCACATCGAAACAAAAGCGTTCACAGATATAAAAATGCCGGGAAAAATCGGAAAATATCACCTCCGTGTGACCCACATCGGAACACTTTGTATGAGGCAAACGTAGAACATTTCATATGAGAAACGTTCCGAGCCTTTCATTCGGAAAGCTGTCCCACTTGGAACGAGCAAAGCGTTTTATACGTATCCATTTTTTAAGTCGAATTTGACTGTAGATACTGAAAATCGTGAAAATGTTCAAATAGCTAATGCACAAAACTTCGAGTTTGTTGAAATACTGAGAATAAAGTCAGAAGCGTATGACAATGAATTGGATAATGATGGACACATACAATATCCTGGAAATAATTAATCAATTGACTAACATGAGAATCCAATAAACTTCTCAAATCCTCACGCTGATAAACTAATTATAAATAACCAGCTGACTAAACAAGTAAGGGCGAGGCCCCATTAGTGCGTTGCGCTGCGTTGCGTCGCGTCATCGCAACGGAACAACGCATTGTATGCCACACCTGTGCTGCGTTGACGCTGCGCCAACGCAACGCAAGAGAGTTTGCACGCCGTCGCAGCTGCGTCTAAATTCAGTTTTTTAATTGTTCACTAGACGACGACTCGTGACGTACTAAGAGCGATCAGCATGGAGTGCAGGTGTGTGCCTAAGCATGTGTGTTTACTTGCATCAGCACGGTTTTGTGGCTTCACTGTTTTGTTCGCGGTGCGCCGTCTTCCTTTTTTTGATGGTCTGAGGCAGTCCAGAGGATTACTGTCCGTCGACGCAGCGGAGCCCCGACAACGCAGCGCATCACCCTCCCTCCCGCTTCGTCTCTTGTCCGTCGATCCGTTGAAACGTCGCGGGCGACGACGCAACGGTCTAATGGGGCATGTCATAAAAAAATATATGGAAAACGACGCAGCGACGACGCTGCGACGACGCAACGCAGCGCAACGCACTAATGGGGCCTCGCTCTTACAGTTTTAAATTGTCAAGTATCGCAACTGATTCTCTATTTTCGGTCAATTCGTTCGAATATGCACTGCAAAAAAAAAACATACAACCGAATTGATAACCTCCTCCTTTTTGGGAAGGAGGTAAAAAATGGAACCTCACTGGTAAGCAATCTAGTACCATCCAGCAAGTCATCTCTTTTCCAGTAGCTAGTCGGTATGGTTCAGACGATTTCGATTCGATAGCTTTTGACGCCCCATCGAATATCGAGGGTCTTTGGTGATTGTGCGAATAGTCACTTTTGTCTATTTTAATTTTGAACTGTGCTGATGTGTGAATTTTGGGATAACCCTGTTGCTCCGTTGCTAAACTAATTGTTTCAAAGTTGGACGACGATTCTATGAAACCGTTTGAAATAAATTAGTGTTAATGATTTGTCTTGTTTTTATTTTCGATGAAGTAATGGGTAATTCTTTCTATTTTGAACTACTTCATGATTTATGCAAAGATTTCCGTCATTTCTCATATTTCACCATATTTGTGTCCATCTTATCCATGTGCGTTCTATTTGTGTCCATCTAGACCATTAGCATTCTATTTAAGTCCATTTCCACCATATGCGTTCCATTTGTGTCCATCTTCACCATCTGTGTGCTATTTCTTGCTATTGTCTGTGTCTGTGCACTTATTAAAAGTTCTCTTTCCACTTTTTCCATGCTAATCTCGGATAACAGAAAAACAAGACTGTAAGTATCACGCTGTATTTGTGAGATTCATTTAATTGTATCTTCATCTATATCCTCTTATTTGTGGGGTCACGCCCATTTCTCTCATTAAACCATTCTGTAGATAGGAATATAATCTACATACACATGTTTGTTTCTATTTTGCACAATCTTGTTCATATACTGCTGTGGAAGATGCAGATCGAAGAAATTGGTTGTCAAATACACGTTTTATTATATAGTTTTATTATATAGTTTTAGAAGTTGATGTATTTACCAACATTAAATTGTGGTACAGGATTTCAGGCATTATTTTACGTTCCACGACTTTCGGTCCACTTAAAACTAGTGCCAACAAATATTTTTTTTTTTATACAAAACGGGGAAACTCTTGGCCTAAATCTCACCTGATGGAAAGTGATGATTAGGCCAAAGATGGAAGCGAGTTTCACCCGGAATCCTCTTACACAGAGGAACTGGCTATCATACCTCTAACTGCCGGAACACAACAATGCTGTTAACCATAGAGTATATAACCACTAGAGAGCGTATAGGCCGATTTCTTCTAAGTACGCGGCTCACTACAGCGGGCCGGGGGACGAGGAACAACGCGCGGCTGCAATTGGTCCGTTCAAGGTCAAGTTGCATAGGTAGCCTATGGTTAGTGGTGGCACGACTTGATTAAAGGAAAATAGTCGATATCGATAAAATGGATTTTAACATTATAAAAATACTCAATCCAAACAAACAGCGCTATAATATCTTGTTTAAACAAAGTTTCCCTATTAACCTTATCTTTCCACTTTTATTTTAATTCTGAAATCTTCGAAAATCTAAAATGAAAACATGTATGTCAAACACACAGATGAAAAATCTGAGACCCTCCTCCTATTTTTAATGTCGTTTAAAAGTAGTTACGTGTTTAATGTAAGTATGTGAATTGATTAAAAATTGTATTAGTTGTAATTTTATAATCATCGATAAATCGACTTCAATCATTAAACGTAACAGCACAGATTTTTACGGTAAAAATACAAAGGGGAAGAAAGGGATAAAAATATAAGTATTTCCTAATGAAAGAAAGAGACTTTTCCAAAAGACATCAACGCGCGCTTCTCACAGTGTGCTCGTTCACCTAACCACCATTTTATATAGACCCCTGCAGTGGCTCACCATCTGATTCAAATCAAAAATATTTTGCGTAGTCTTTACTCTCCGATGAAAAGTTATGCCATCATTTTTGTAACAAAAGGTCTTGGAATGTTTCCCACACAAATTCACCGGGTATGAAGGCATTTTTATGCGTTATAAATTGCATAAAAATTAAAACGATTGTAAAAACTTAGCATGCCCACAGGTCTAACAATTGGTCACAACTAAAATGGTTACTAGTGCCGCTGACTAACATCTGAGCAAAAACACTAATAGTTTTCGTGCGTCGGGGCACTGTATGCGCAGTCAAGTGGTTTAATAGTCTTTGCTGTTAACATTGTTGTAATGGCGACAGACTTAGACATAATGGTGGTAGCTTGCCAGGCGGACTTAGAACAAGTCCTACCACCAACCAAACCGAGCAAAAAATTTGCCCCCGCTGGTAATCGAACCCGGGACTCTGGGTCTGAATCAGGTGGTATAACCACGAGACCACGGAGGCGGTTAGTGTCACCTGTTTAGCACCACCCGGGGACCACGTGTAGGGATTCACTGAAGGGTATTCTCCTACGGACGCGGGTGACTCGGTCCCCATACTTTTGAAACTCTCTGAAAATTGTGAAGTGAAGAGTTAGAGTAGCGAAATATTCCGTGAAACTAACTTCGTTATTAAGTCAGAGTTTTACCACTGCTCACGGATTTCTAGAATCCTGAGATTCAGACTGGCGTTTTAGTTGTAGAATGCGATTCAAATAAGAATAGGATCGACTTAGCTTCATATTGTGACGTCATAGCTGTCAATTCAAACCAATTGCGTAAAGTGAGCAAAGCAAGATTATTATTTTTTAATTATTATGTACAAATATTGAGTGAAATAAGTCTGATGGTATGGTTTAAAATAAATAATAATGACTTTAAATAATTACATATTATATTTAGCTAATTTTCTACTGTAGAAAGTTTTTATTTAAATTTGATTTACTTAAGTCTTATTTAACCAACTAGCTGTGCCCCGCGGCTTCGCTCCCGTCAACTAGCTATCTTACCTACCCATTTTTTTTTTGCTTTTAAACCTTCCCTGTATTCTGGAAACCTAAACAAAAAAATAATTACCGAAATCGGCTCTCAATACTCAATACTAAATCATTTATTTCAATTAGACCATTTACAGGCACTTTTGAATAGTCAAAGTCGGTCGGTCCAAAAAAAAAGATGAAGCTATTTGCACGTTCCAAAGCGTAGATCTCTATGGAGAAGAACGTGCAAGAAACTCCACGGACACTCTTTTAAATCAATTGATGTACTTCATACAAAAGTTATGGTAACATTATCTTTGATTGCTTCTATATGTGAGGACAATGCAAAGGCCCAGCCGTTCTCGAGTTTTAGCGAGACTAACGAACAGCAATTCATTTTTATATACAATACTAGCTTCTGCCAGCGGCTTCGCCCGCGTGATCCCTAGGGAACATATTCCCGGGATGAAAAGTAGCTTATGTGCTATTCCAGACTATAAGCTATCTTTGTTCTAAATTTCATTAAGATCCGTTAAGCCGTTCTGGCGTGATTGAGTAACAATATTACTCGTTTGGTGTAAAGCGAAATTAAACCATCTTCCCCTCGACATTATAATTATTAAAGGATATTGCAAACTGTCGTAAGCCGATTTCCGAAGCTACTCGCTAGCCTCTAGGCGCCAAGCTAGCCGCCTGCCTGTGCGTTCGCGACCACAAAAATAATCCTTATAGCATGATTCAGTACTCACGCGCGATGGCTTATTATAAGCGTTTTTCATGTACAACTTTGGTGTTTCTATACCGATTTCTATGATTATTTTTTTATGGAATAGTTAACAATGTTAACTTTTATTAATGTTAATTAGGAACGACTGAGAGTTTTATAAACGTAAGAGTAGACAAATACAATCAGAAAGCTTCGAACTGCTAAGCTATCGGGAGTTACACGTGCTATTGTTCGTCAATCATAAAAGATAGACATATGCTGTCGTGGGATATTTTTTATATAATTTTAAGGAGAACATTTCCGTCATACATGATTTCTGTGTAGCTTTCACCATTAAGGTTGCACACGCGACGGAAGCTTAAAAAATGGAGTAACTTCTCCCGTTTTCCCAACATTTTTTATTATGAGAAATAAAGATTCTTTAAACCTATTTCCCTTCACTGCTCTGCTCCTATTGATTGTAGCGTGATGAAAAGTATACTATAACCTGCTCAGGAGTATGAATAATAATTGTACCAAGTTTCATTAAAATCCGTCGAGTAGTTTTTGTTTCTATAACGGTTATACAGACAGACAGACAGACAGACAGACAGACCGACAGACAGACAGACAAAAATTGTACTGATTGCATTTTTGGCATCAGTATTGATCCCTAATCTCCCCCTGATAGTTATTTTGGAAATATGTTTCGTGTACAGAATTGACCTCTCTACAGATTTATTTTAAGTATAGATATAGAAGATAGATAGATGAAATAAATCGTCATCGATATGCAACTAAGTTTTCTATGCAAACCGTACTTTTCAAGAGACATTTGACAGATAGAGATCATTGACGTTCCTATTCTTATTTTGAAACGCATTGTATTATCATTCTTGTGAGTGTCATCATTTATTTGGTTTCTCTTTGCGTACAATGTAGTCACGTCGATCTATACCTTAACTTGTTTCAAGTTTCCTGTTCCTCGCTTTTCACGTTCAAACCTACATGACATATTTCAAAGCCGATCACGAGTTTGACGTCATCCAAACGCTTCAATTTCTTTCAAACATCCTTTGACCCCAAATCGTCACTGCAACCAGCGTTTTGTCGATACTCGCAAAACGCTGTCGCCTTCCAAAGTGAACACAGCCTTGCCACGAATTGTTTCTGAGTATTAATCAATACGGATTTATATTTTGTGAACGGCATTGTTCGTTCTGAAAAAGCGGCTTTGGCTAACGTCCGCAACATGTGTTACTAGTATTGCAGCAACTTTATTTTTATTTGACAAACTGTTTCTGTTTGCATTGAATTTTTATTTCACAGTTCTGTCTGAGCTTTTGATTGTGATTTTAGATATAGCAATTTTTCAGCTTTGATTTTGTGGAAATATTTTTTCACATATTGGTTGAAACTATTTTTGTACAATTGTTTCGGCATTTTCTCTAATGTGAGATATCAAGACCTAAGAGTTTAAATGTAATTGCAAAGTATTTCGGGTACCTAATTCTTCCGAGCTTATAGAGAATCAGTTTCATACTAACAACGTGGATAGGAGATAATATTCTGTGCACGCGTAGCATGGCGGTTCTATACCGTAGACTCACTTAGGGTGATTGGTGGCATTGTCTGATGAAAACTTTGCCATACACAGTGCAATGCGTTCTTTACTATTATCTGTTATCTTTCTTCCCTTTATTATCGTCGGAAGTGTTTTTACTTTAGTCATTACAAAAACAGTTAATTTACAACGTACAACCCGACAAATTGAGATGTTGGTAGACATACTTTCTAAGTTCTATTTAGCAAAAATAAAATGATTGTTGAAATAAATATTCCTTTTCTAGGTCCGATAAGATGTAGACTATTTGACATTTCAAATAGAGAGTTATTTCTACCCCCAACTGTCAAAAGCAGACAAAATATTGTCGGCATGCTCGACGTTGTAGACTTATGTCGATCGAAGAAAAGATACATTTCTTTTCTACATGTCAAACATCGCCATGCTTAGGATGATAGAAATATTTCTTCAATCTGTCATTTTGTCGATTCTCCGGTCGACAAAACTCGGTTCTTTTTTTTTTTTAGGGATGGGAAGTCATCCAATGACTCCTCCCGCTCTGGGTGTAGCGGGAGGGAGTGTCAGACTTCTACTGACTAAAACCCATCCATGCTCCTTCATTGCCCTTTGTGTTCCGGAGCCACGGTGTCTCTTTGCGAATAATCCCGCGACTAAACTCGTTTCTTCGGTGGTCATCCTACGCGTGCAGACCCATTGATCCGCCCCAACAGATATACAGATTACATCTCACCCGGTTTTCATCAACATAGATTGATATTCCGTGGCTTCTCTTTTTTTTTTTATCTCCTCCTCAGAGGAATTTGGCTTCGCACATCTTGTGCATTTGCCAGAGTCAAGTTACTGTGGCTTCTTTTGATCTTCTTTCTATCTGTCTCCTGCTTGATAAGGAGGGAAGTGGAAATTATTATTTATTTTTCCTACTCCTCCGCTGTACTCTTCTGATTAATTTCGATGCGGGATCCAAGACAGTTGAATCGTTTCTCCGGGACTCGTCGGGTTTCACTAACTCGGCGTTTTTCTGGTGGTTGCCACTGTTGATTCTGGTTTTCAGGAGTTGCAGTGGTTGGGAATGTGTGGTGGGCTTGTCACACAAAAAAAAATCCGTGGCTTCAGCCTTCAGTCGTACATTCATTCGTTCATGTTCAAGATTATCTTGTGAAAACTGGTCATTATGTGGTAAATTGTTTGCACTACAAAGGTGTTAAATTCCATTATTCCAGTCAATTCACTGCTTTTTGGATTTTGCATAAAAATTGGTGCATTTACATTATGCATTCAGCAGAGAGCTGCCAAATGACAAATGACATTTTCACCTTTTCCATAATATGTAAATATTACAAATAAAACGAAAACACAATCACTGTTGTCCAATTAATCTGTAATTATATTTCGTCGAAATGAAAATTCGTTGCTACAGTAATTGCCATTAATAATAATTTAACATGGTTGGTCCTCATTGCGAAACATCGAACATTTTAATGAGTTTCAGAGTCCAAAGAGCCTTGTTTTTTTCGAAAAAAGTTTGTTCGTTCTTATTAAGGTTTACAAAGTGAGAGTAAGCAAATATATGTTGGTCCTTATAGTCAGCCTTGATTGGTTTATCACGCTGCTGTGAAAAAACCGGTCAAGTGCGAGTTGGACTCGGCGAACAAAGGGCTTCGTACCACAAACCATTATTTTTATTATTTGTTATAGCGGCAATATAAATACACAATCTGTAAAATTTTAACTTTCTACCGCGGTTCTTGAGAAACAGCCCGCTGACAAACAGACAGACAGACAGACGGACAGCCAAGGCTTAGTAATAGGTTTCCGTTGGTTACCCTTTGGGTACGGAACCCTAAAAATGAACTGGGCAGTAGATTTAATCTGCCTAGCCCTTTCCGAACTAGTCTGCTTCCAGCCCAGCCGCATGGAGTGATTCCTAATCTGACTTCTACAACCCAGTTCCTAGGTAACACGAAACCCTTTAAGGTCAGGTAGACCGAGCGAAGTAGGTGCACGGCTCATTGCGCGTTAAGTATGGAAACGTGTCTAACTTTTCCATAATTTACGCGCAACGAACCGCGGCGGCGTGAAGCCGCTGTATTACATAATCACTTATTATTAAAAGAATTGAACTATTTTGCAAAACTTAACCACAAATTATTCTTCTTTATGTAATTGACTTCTATTAGATATGGTTTTTGGAAGTAAAACTTTCACAAGCTTCAAGAATAATAAGAAAAACATGAAAAAATAGTCGAATTTAGCCTCCTATTCGGATTTTTTTTTGATCGAGCGAAGTTTTCGCCATTATGTTTTGAACCACAAATTGTCAAAGTACAAAAAGTAAACTTCAACATGATTTTTTTTGGCTTTAAACAATCTCTATTTGTTTGTTTAAAATTGATTCAAAGTGATGGAATATTCGGAAAATTGGGAATACCTGGCCTTAATAAGGCTGGTGTCAGATTTTCTGACTACCGTAACGATTGTCAAAGATTTACAAATGACAGCTGGGACCAAAGGCTCAATGTGCTTCCCGAGGCACAACACTTAGGGCGGATTTCATCAATGAAACTGAACACGATCAATATATTAACCACTTTTACGAGCTGTCAGTTTAATAATTTTCTGTGAAATATCGCGATCAATAGAGCCTTGTTTTATAATAAAATAATAGTCCTTTTTTAGGGTGCCGTTGCCAAATGGCAAAAACGGAACCCTTATAGATTCGTCATGTCTGTCTGTCCGTCCGTTATGTCACAGCCACTTTTTTCCGAAACTATAAGAACTATGCTGTTGAAACTCGGTAAGTAGATGCATTCTGTGAACCGCCTTAAGATTTTCACACGAAAATAGAAAAAAAACAGTCAATTTTGGGGGTCCACATACTAACTGAAACTTAATTTTTTTTTTCATTTAACCCGTACGTGTGGGGTATCTATGGATAGGTGTTCGAAAATGATATTGAGGTTTCCGATATAATTTTTTTCTAGACTGAATAGTTTGCGCGAGAGACACTTCCATAGTGGTAAAATGTCCCTCGCCCCTGTAACTTCTAAAATAAGAGAATGGAAAAAAAATATATGATGTAAATTACCATGTAAACTACCAGCAAAAATTGGTTTGAACGAGATCTAGTAAGTAGTTTTTTTTTAATACGTCATAAATCGTAAATCGCAACTTTTGCTTATAATATAATACCTACAGGTCTGTACGGAACCCTCGGTGCGCGAGTCCGACTCGCACTTGGCCGGTTTTTTTCATAAGGTTTTCTTTTACTAAGCATGACGGAGTAAGCAAATGTATTTTGGTCGTTACTGTCTCTTTCTGTCCCTAACCGTATTTATGAGGCTGTTCTCAAAATGAACTGGACAGCTGAATACTTTGCATAATTTTTAAAACGGCTTTTTGGAGGGCACTTCTTTTTAAGAAATCTCTTGAATTTTTTGCATACCTTCTTTTCATTTTGTTGCGCAGAACAAAGGCTTTAATGGCTCTTTGATTTTGTTTGAAGTCTCATTAGACTGTATTTAGAACATCATGGTCTAATCTTTTAGTAATTTAACGAACATTTTTTTCAATACCTGTTTAACTGCATAGTTTCTGAGTATTGAACTAGTATTGAGCCACCAAATGATATTGATTGTAATAATAACATTTGATACTATCAGTACAATCTATTTTTAAATCGACTTCCGTTCATTTTTAACTACATTTGTTTGCCATTGCTAGATCCACCATCACTGCTTCATATGACCTGCCTTCTTTTCCCTGAAAACGCTGCTTAAATAATAATGTAATTATTTATTCCATGTATAAACTTGTTATCGGAAGGTTGTTTACGTTTCTTCGTACTTGTACAGTTAATTTAATTCCTGTTATCGCTGTCATTCCTCAGTAGGGAATGAATACTACTATGTTAGCGTCTATTGACTGTATTTCTAAATACAGTTCAATGAAAAGTATCACTGTGTCGTCGTTCTATTTATCCCTCTCTAACAATGAATCCTCCTCATTTTTAGGGTTCCGTACTCAAAGGGTTACAACGGGACCCTATTACTAAGACTCCGCTGTCTGTCTGTCCATCTGTCACCAGGCTGTATCTCAAGAACCGCGATAGCTAGACAGATGAAATTTTCATAGATGATGTATTTCTGTTGCCGCTATAACAACAAATACTAAAAAACAGAATAAAATAAAATATTTAAGGGGGCTCCCATACCTACAACAAACTTGATTTGTTTGCCGTTTTTATAGATAACTAGCTGACCCGCGCAACTTCGTCTGCGTCACATTATTCACGAATAATATTGCAAAAAAATTAAAAAAAAAATTAGGGGTGGACTACCCCTAACATTTAGGGGGATGAAAAATAGATGTTGGCCGATTCTCATAGATACCGGATAAGCACAAAAAATTTCATCAAAATCGGTCAAGCCGTTTCGGAGGAGTATGGCAACGAAAACTGTGACACGAGAATTTTATATATTAGATGTTACGGAACCCTTCGTGCGCGAGTCCGACTAGCACTTGGCCAGTATTTTTTATTGTCATCCCCATTTTTCGTAATCACATTTATATGAATTTTAATACCGTACCGCTCATATCTTTTCGTTTAATTACTTAATTGTTCGGTGTTCCCGTAACAATAATAAATTGTTCAAAGTTGACCCAGTTTTCTCACAAACGAACACCCCCTTTCACCCCCCTCTCTTTGTCAACCCCCGTCGAGGTGCTAATGTGGATTTTAATTTGTTTTATGGCTATTGTTGTTAAGCTTTCCCTGTAATAGTATTCCAGTGAAGTTTGACTACGATAAATCCTGTGTTATAAGTTGGATTCGTATTTAAAGAAACGTGGTTTTACACAGGACTTCCTTTGCTTAGAATTGTAGATAACTGGCTTGATTGCGATACAAGGTTATAACTAATAATATTATATACTTAGGTTATAGTTAAATCAATTATCTTAACATTATGTTTGTGTGAAATGTAATAAAATGTTACGAAGTCTATGCGAAGCAAAAGAATTCTTATGCTTCGCAAGACTTCGTAACATTCAAAGCGTTCAATTTAAACATTTTTTTATTTTTTGTGTGAAAATCTGATGAACAGAAATAAATTATGAATTTTTAAAAGTCATATAACAAAAGTTGTTGATTATGATGTTAGTAAAATAGTCCTGAGAGGTTGTAGGTTTTTTACAAATAACCCTGTAAATTATACCTGCGATCTATTAATAAATGGCTTACGTTTAACTTACCACCAGATATAGTCACAAATAGCAGACAAAAGTAGTAAATGGTCACCAAAATGAAACTCGCATTTTAATGTTAAATTATAACCAAGGTTTTAACACTTTGCTATCCTATTTAAGTAAAATGACTCCAAGTAAATCATGAGTAACCCAAAAATAGTAAATGATCACCAAAATTATACCAATCTGGCGCTCGCCGGCCGCTGCCGCGGCACGCTCGCTTCGCTCGCTCGCCTTCGCGCGCTAATGGTCATGGTTCTAACCTAACCTAACCCACATGTTTCACCAGCCATAGAGGGGATCTGACGCAGACACGTTACTATAGAATTTGAGTATTATACTAACTGAATATTAATTTGCTCGCTAAGATTTGGTGATCATTTACTAAATTTGGTGGTCGAATACAATTTAAAGTGGAGTCGTGACTATTTTTCTGGTGTTAAGTAGATATTTTTGGTAACAAAACTAAGGGTATCAAATCATTTTATGGTGGTCATTATATTTATCCCCTTAATAAATCACTGGATATTTATAAAAAAAATAAAATTGATCGTGCCTAATTTTGTCTCAGTCCGACGGGTGGCCTTCTTGTGGTACCTATAAATATTTCTAATTCTATCAAGTCCTATTGCAATTGCTATAGTGTCTGCATTTAAGATACTTCAACTTTAGTAAAATAATACGATTCTAGCTCTAGCTTTGCTCTTCTTACTTAATTCATACCAGCACCTGCATAATAAGAAGTTGTTAAAGACCCCATAGCTTCATTGCTTACGCAATATTCACCCGAAACTAACTCTCTATTAATGAAACGATATATAATTCTCATAACTACCATTTCCACGTTTGAAACAATAACAGTCCCAATAAAACGATTAATATCCGCCACATTTCAGTGCACGTTAAATATTAATAACGCATTAATTTTGTCGTTTTATTTACACAGGAAGAGAGAATTTCATTTGACGTGAAACATTTGAGTTAGTCGGAAAACGAATCGATTATCGTAGCTCGTTGAACCGAAAAATTGTGTTCTTTCAGCTTCATCGATATTTAAATTAAAAACTTAAACCTACCAAGAGAATATTACAAACCTAATCTTTTCAAAGATAGAGTGAACAGGCTACTTCTGGGTAAGCTCGCTCTATTGTAGACTTTGTCTCTGTCATCCCTGACGACTAGAGTCAAGAGCAAATCCATTTCAAGTAAAAAAATAGATAAGAATAAATAAACCACATGCCTTGTGCTTTAAAAAAAAAATTTATAATCATGATTACTTATCCGATTACATTCGAAACTGTACACCCTTACAACTAAACAATAACAAGTATAAAATAACACAGTTACATTAATATCACTTCCCTAGCTATTTACTAACGAACAAACATATCGATCACCACTTAAAAACAAAACACAGTCGTTCTAAATTCAATAATCATCACATTGACAGGTGCTGTCATTTTTTTTTAAAGGAGTTTGTCCACTAAGACAAATGATCCGACAAAGACTTGCCTCTTGTCTCTGGCAAGAAGAAACACGTAATGGCACCAAGGATAGGAACCACTGCGAAGGCTACTGGAGGTAGCCATGCAGCGAAGACTGTCATGCCAGCTACGTAGGGAGCTATCATGGAGCCGACCCTGGATGTGGTGGAGGAGGCACCCATAGCCATGTTACGGGCTACTGTTGGGAACAGTTCTGTTGTGTACATGTACCTGAAAAACGACAAAAAAGCAATGAGGATTGGTCAGATTAAGAAGAGTAAAAAATATGAAAGACCAGGTTTAGATAGATACTATAGAAACAACACACGAGGTATTTTTTCCCGTTGTCCAAATAGACACCCTAGATGACATTATTACAGATAGCTCAACCGGAATTATTTCAAGATGAAGCAGTTTGTCGCAAATTATGTATTTCGACCAGAATCTGATACTTGTCCAAACAAAAATATTCGGTTATCATAATATTAATTAATTTTCATGAAGCCTTTGCGCCTTGTATCACTGCAAATAATTGAAGGCAGTAAAACTAATTCATTTGTACCCAAGGCCCATTCACAAAAGAGAAAAATGACGATATCTAATTATGACGATTCTGGCTTGCTAATTAAGCTCCCATAATTTCATTTAATGATTAAATTTAGTAGTAGTAAATCTATTGACATGCCACTTTATTTTTATTTGCTGTACACCTGACATTATTTATTAATATTTGTAAATGTTATTTATTGACATGCCCGATTGATTTTATTTGCTTTTTTCTTTTTTGTTAATTTTGTACGCCATCTACTGGCAAAACATAGTGCACATATTTTAACTCCATACCGTCTGTAACTATACCTATGTTTTACAAATAAATGATTGATTGATTGATTGAAAAAAAAAAAGCAATCAAAGTAAACTCACATAGTAGCAAAGGCTCCCGACGCACACCCCACACCAATGGCGCCCATAGTTAGTCTTACAGCGAACCAGTCTTCTGGTACGATCAGGAAGGCATTACTACCTCCACACACGATGAAGAGGCTGATCATCGTGATCTTCCTGCCGAAGTATCTGCACAGGAACCCGCTCAGCAAGATGCCAGGGAACTAAAAATTAAATTGGTTGTCTTTCAGCTCCGAAAAACGCGGAAGACGCGCTTATCGTGATTTGACATTCCTTGTTAAGCATATTTTTTTAAATGTCAGTGTCTACAGTTTAAAAATATTGTATACCATAGAGTTCAATCGTTCAAAAATGAAAATAAAATGTATAGAGGATAGTTTTAGATCAGTTGCGTCATGTGCAATGAACCAATGGTTCCACCGGAGAAAATAAAAACGTGAATAATGAACTCATAAGAATTACATATCATAAGGAAAAGATTATTAATAACAGCAGTCTAATATGAAGACAAACTACAAACATCAGTGCAATATACTAGTAAATTATATTCGTTACTGTTATGTAACATTTTATGAGATTATGACATCAAAATTCACGACATTGAAATTGTAATTTCATTAAGAACTTAGCTGTTCTAAATTCTGCAGATACTACGCCTTTATTAATTGACATAACAGGTGTAACGTATCATCTGAGCCAACATTTTAATCCGGTCTATATGACCATAATTATGATCACTACATTAAAATTTTATAAAACAAAATCCTCCACCGCGTCTGTCTGTCTTTTCGCGTTAAACTCAAAAAATACTGCACCGATTTTCATGCTGTTTTCACCAATGGATGGAGTGGTTCTCGAGGAGGGTTTTAGTATATAATTTGTCAAGCGGGCGAAGTCGAGGGCAGCAGCTAGTCTATTCTATCTATTATATAAAAATAAATCGCTGAATGTGTTGCTAAGCGCAAATCTCGACAACAGCTTAACCGATTTCGTTAATTCTTTTTTTGTTGTGCTTGTTATTATCAGGAGAAGGTTCTTATGTAAAAAAAACAAGAAAGTTGCCAGTTGACGGGAGCGAAGGCGCAAGGACAGCTAGTATAGAATAAAATTTACCTGCAATGCTCCAGCCAAAGCAACAGAAATAAAGACGTTTGAACTCGTCTGTCCAATATACTGGTTGCTTCCATAATAACTCATCCCGAGAACGAACCAGATGAGGCAAGAGCATAAAGTGTAGATCCTCAGTAACCGAGTCTTCAGCAAGTCCAAATATGTTGCTCTGCGGATTGGCTCGTTTGAGTTCACCTTTTCACTGGCTATACTTTTAGCTACGTCTAACATGTTATCTGATGGTAGATTGTTCCTGAAAAGTGATCAAAAACGATAAATATTAATAAAGAAGAATAAAGGTTTTGAAGATTCAAATCATCATCTGCCTAGCCTTTTCCCAACTATATTGGGGTCGGCTTCCAGTTAAACCGGATTCAGCTGAATACCAGCATTTTACGTTGAGCGGCTGCCTACCAGACCTCCACAACACATAAACTGGGTAACACGGTACTCCTTGGCAAGACTGGTGTCAGATTTTCTGGCTTCTGACTATCCGTAACGACTGTCAAAGATCTACAAATGACAGCCGGGACCAACGGCAACTCGGTATGTTAAGATGGTCACCCATCCACAGACCAACCTCGGCAAGCGTTGCTTAACTTTGAAGATCGACTCGTGCGGCTGTTATTATTTAGCCACGAGCTCCTCTTTTTGAAGATTCAAATAATTTAATACTTTCTATCTCAATGCTTACCATTTCGCAGCCTTTGTCATCACTTTACTGGCCTCCTCCAATTTACCAACACTCAACAACCATTTCGGAGATTCAGGCAGTATAAAGAAATATGCCAAGTACATTACATGTGGGATCGCGACACCCAAGCAGAATTTGTCCCAAGATCTCAAAAAGTATGAGAAGAGTGGCATCAGCATTTGTCCAACTGGCATAGGTAGGGCGCAGAGGCAGTTCATCAGTTCTCTCTTCATGGGTCCTATGATTTCCATCATGAGGATGAAGGAGCATAGGATCGTTCCGGCTGTTGCTGCACCGATGAAGAACCGGACTGTGGTGAACAGCCAGTAGCTTGGACAAAAGGCTTCTACTAAAGTTGTTACTAGCTGCAGCATGCAAGATATCAGCAGGGCTGGTCGTCTTCCATATCTGTAATTAAGGGTATCGTTTAAATTACCAGTACCAAAAACGATAGTTAGGTACGATTGCTCGGAACCTAATTGAAAGTGATATTATTTCGTTGTTACTTGTAAATATTACTAAATGAATAAAATTGTTTAGTTGATGTACAATTTTATAAGAAAATAGAATTCGGGATAACTCATAACTGATATCTAAGTTTCGATGGTATAATACAAAACGTACTGCATGTTTTGTTGTACACGTATGTACAATTTGTACTAACTTTTTCGCAGTTTTTATTTAATGCTTGGATAATCCAAGGACTGCTAAGTAAAGAAAATGCTTGGGAACTATTTCACAAGTAAATTGCTCACCTGTCTGCTATATATCCGAAGACAATACTCCCTATCAAAACACCGAACATGCAAATAGTTTGAGTAAAGTTCGCCAGCCAAGCTTTATCACAGATCAGCTCCCACTGCGAGATGATAGAATTCTCGAAGTCCGTATAAAAGTTGTAGCTAACACAATCACTGTAACACGTATTCATTTCTATACTATTCGTTAGATTCGTCTCCGTGCACATGTATGACGTTGATGGTGCTATGAACACTATGCCTAGCTGGTGCCACGCTGATGACATTTTCGTTGGAAATGCCACTAACAGCCATAGCATCACTTGCCATTTTCCAAACTCTCCTATAGCTTTTATCAACTTGTCTGGCTCCTCTGTTTTTGTCTCCATTTTAGGATCTTTCTCCGTCTTTGTATTTGACTCTGTATCCATGTCTGTTTCTTATTCGATTTCTTGTAATTCACTGACTGCTACCTCTCTGTAGTCATAATCTGTATCAGTTATGTTTACTTCTGTAGTAATAACACCAGTATTAACTGTTATCTTGAGTGTTGTAGACGGAATGTAATGATTGTATGCATACGGATGCTTTTATAGTAATGGTAGTGTCAGTTTTATCACTTGAGATTATTAACTCTGTAGCTGGGTTGAAGATCCGTCGACAGTTTGTAGTTGAATCAAAACTGTAACAAAGAAATTTGTTTGATAAAAAACTTTTTACAAAAAAATACAACCGTCTTCCAAAAAAAAAACACTACAAAGTAAAAAATAACTTTAATTTCGGAAGTCGCTCTTTTTGTTAGTTTCTTCGTATTTTAACACCGACTTCCATAAAAAGCTTTTTAATTTTCAATTTTTAGTGGTACCCCACACCTACCAACAGCACTGCAAAATCGCAGAAAAGCAAATTACGCAATTTCGATTACTTGGATGACATAAAACCATCATCCAAGTAGACGAATTCCAGCTATTTCGATTGCAAGTATATCCTTTCAGATAAAACAAGAATTTTTCAAATCAGTTTATAATTGTCGGAGTTTTATGAGGTAACAAACATAAAAAAAAAATACAACCGAATTGAGAACCTCCTCCTTTTTGGGAAGTCGGTTAAAAATGAAGCAGCTGTAATTTGTCAAATAAGACTATGAGTCTTAATTAGGTTCCAATGATTCTTTACGTTTCTGGTTCGATAAGGTTCGATTTAGTATTATTTGGCTGTTGTCGGCAGTGTTGGACTTGTATGTCAAAACGGTTCGCGTATTCGCTGAAATTTTTTCGGATAAGATATGATTTAATTCTTTAAATGACGTATAAATGCGCTATAACTTTATTGATGTTTATAATGTAATAATTTTAAGTCTTGATAAAATCCTTCATGTTTTATTTTTAACTTTTTAAGTACAACAGAAATGACAATAAATTAAAGTTCTATCAGTGAATGAAACAAGACATAATATAATTATAAATTAAACGAACTTACCTAAGTGAAGTTCCATTTTAATTGTACGAACTGCATAGTCTCGAAATGATAAAGAAGACATGTAGTAGTCGCATCCGCTAGCCTTATGTCACGATTTTTTAGAGCTCAATTACTCAATACCCAAACTCTAAAATAAAAAACTTTTATGGTCACAACACTATATCCGTCATTATCGTTTTTCGTGCAGCCTGAGTCACAGCAAAAAAAAAAAAAATATTCATTTTATTTAGTGTAAAACAGAGTTATTTTATTAAAAAACAATGCCTAAACGTAAACGTGAGTGCAGTGAGGAAAAAATTGAAAGAAAACTAAAGAAATACAGCGATTTATTGCAAAATATGAAGCGTCGCCGGCGCCGTTCGCGCACGCGGTCACGGACGCCATCGCCGTCAGCGTCACCCATACCGCCAGATAGCGATATAATTGTGGAATCAATCGAAGATCTCACTCAGGAAGATCCTGTTCAGGATGGAATAAATAGTAACTTCGGAGAAAATAAGGACCAAGAAGGTAAATGTTCATATTTTGTAGTTTTTTCCTCCTAGGTTATAAAATACAGTGTACAATAAACCACGTGTTTGTCAGAGGCCTATTGAGGCTTTTAATCAACAAACCACATTATAAGACGGGCTATTTAGCCTTATTCTATCGTATCAAGATGGGTATTCACCCTCTATTCTATTTTCTACTATTAAGTAGAAATAGATAGTTCGTTGGTTTCCATGTATTGACATGGCCCTTTCATTCTTTTTTCAGAAGAGCTTTTAGATGATGACATCTTAAATATTCTCGGGGATGCTCCGCAAGACAGCAATTTTGGACCACCAATCCATAAAGAATTGGCCACAAGATGGGCTGATATCATTAAAAATGGCCTAGCCAAAGAAAAAAGAAATGAACTAAAAGAAAAATATCCACCACCAGAAAATTGCAAAACCCTTGGGGCTCCCAAATTGAACCTAGAGGCACAAGCTGCCATAGTAGAAGTGGCAGTAAAGAGAGACAAAGCTATTGCAGCCAAACAAGATCAAGTTGGTCGTGCATTAACTGCACTTGCTACAGTTTTTGGAAAACTATGCAAAAATAAAGAGAATGCCCCTATAATCAATGTAGTTGTGGATGCTGCTCGTCTTTTGTGTGACCACCAACATCAGGAGACCACAACAAGAAAGAATTTTATACTGCAAGGGTTGGAGCAAACTACTAGGGAGGCAATCAAAGACACAGAAACGGACACTTGGCTTTTTGGAGAAGGTTTTGCTGAAAAACTTAAGGCTTCAAAGGCAATTAAAAAATCTGCTCAAGAAATCAGTATGATTAAAACCAAAAAGCCACCAAACCAACAAATAATTCTTTATAAAAAATAAACAATAATATGAATTGACCTACTTAACCAATCACGACTTCATTTGAGTTTTATTCCAGCATGGAAAAGTTTTAGGTATCAATGTAAATATCACAGTAAATAACACATCCTAAGAAGAAGTTGTAAAAGTTATAAAATAAGACAGTAGTAAAACAAAAAGTTAGCTTGGCAAGTTCCGTAGCTGTTAAAAACTTCCTGAAATGGGAAGCTGGCCAAGCAAATTTATTTTTCAGCTCGTTCGTTATTATGCTAGTAAAACAACTTGACTTCCACTTAGATTTCCGTTAAGTGCAAAACTAACTCGTGGGTACCGTAAAAGTTACTTTAGGACCTAACAAACAGTTTTTACTTTTATCTTTCTCGGATATAAATGGGCGAGAGTACGAAAATATATTTGGGCCTTTTTAATAACCTATGGATAATTTACTGGTCACTGAATCGAATACTTCGTGACAATTCTTGACACTGAAACAGGTTTCTCGAAGTAATAGAGGAGAAAATTCGGCCCATTCAAAACACAGCTTCATGCTCATCTGCAAAACCGACCCAACTATAGGTACTGGGGTCAGCTTACAGTCAAACCGAATTCTGCTGAATACCAGTATTTTACGTGGAGCGACTGCCAACCAGAACTCTATAAACCATTCACTGGGTAACACTTTTTTTTTTAGGGATGGGAAATCATCCAATGACTTGGCCAAACCTGGAGTCATATTTACTGGCTTCTGACAATCCGTGAGAACTGCCAAAGATCTACAAATGACAACCAGGGACCAACATCTTAATTTACTTATTTATACTATTGATAGGCACGCGTTTGACCACTCTCTTAGCTCTACACACTATGAATGTGTTCCCAAACGTTTTGTGCGTGTAATAATATAAGATCGAAACATTGAATAACAATAACTTCAATAACCCTTTAGACAATACAAAAGTAACTTCGACTCGATGACAATCTATAAACAACAGATAGCATTAAGCCAATATCAAAATAATGTACTCATTCAAAGTTATTTTTGACAGGGTCGATAGTGCTCCGACAAATTACTATCAGATATTGGAGATGCGCAATATGAGAGGACCACCAACTGTCAGATTAGGAAGATTAAGAGATTTAGTGGATTATTCGTAGAGTGTGTGTTATCTACTCTCTGAAGGTCAAAAATTTACATAAACATGCGACATCTTTAACCGACTTCCCAAAAAGGAGGAGGTTCTCAATTCGGTTGTATTTTTTTTAAATATTTTTTACCTCATAACTCCGACAATTATGAACCGATTTGAAAAATTTTGTTTGAAAGGATATACTTGCCGATTGGTCCCATTTAAATTTTATCAAAATCGGTTACGAACTTTGGATTTTAAATCGAAATAGCTGGAATTTGTCGGAATCGAAATTACGTATTTTGCTTTTCTGCGATTTTGCAGTGGTGTTGTTAGGTGTGGGGTACCACTAAAAATTGAAAAATAAAAAACTTTTTACAAAAAAAATACAAACGACATCCAAAAAAAAAACACTACAAAGTAAAAAATAACTTTAATTTCGGAAGTCGGTGTCAAAATACGAAGAAACTAATAAAAAAAGTTTTTTAACACAAAAAATTAAAGGATAAAATACACAACAATAAAAAAAACATCCTGCTTTTAAAGCAAAGTGTGCCTTCGCGGCTGCGCTAAATAGGTCCAGTTCATCATAAATGCCAGAAAACTACTGCTCATCTGATGATATAGGATGATGTAGAAAACAATTGAGCACGCTACCTTATAAGTAACCTATTCACTCTTGACTTAAAGACTGTTCTGATCCCCGAGAAAGTATACATAGGTACTGATAAAATGGATGTTAAAGAAGTAATTTATCATAACATTGATAACTTATTGCCACCGTAATGCTAATTAATCCTACTAATATTATAAATGCGAAAGTTTGTGAGGATGGATGTATGTGTATGTGTATGTATGTTTGTTACCCTTTCACGAAACAACTACTGGACGGATTACGATGAAATTTGGTATGTAGTTAGCTGAAGACCCAGAATAACACATAAGCTACTTTTTATCCCGGAATTCCCGAGGGATCGGGATTTACACGGGAATAACGAGAATTTGTACGCGGACGAAGTCGCGGGCGGCCTCTAGTTGTTGATAAGGTAGCGAATTTCATCTACTCACTATTAAGCAGATCCAATTTAACTAATTCAAATTAAAGATACTGCAAATTCCACAAAATTACGTCTTCTTCACTATAAAATACATTGTAGACTAAATTCTAATTTCAATTACTGGTCGTAAGCATCGAATGTTTTATTTTCTTGAAATGATAAAAGTCGTTTATAGAAAGTTTGCTAGTTCGTGTATAAATAAATTCAGGTCAATGACAATATAAACTGATAGCCGGACTTATAACAACCAACCGTTTATACTCGGTGCTATTTCAGACGCCTTACAAAGGCGGCCCACTTAATGTACCCGACAAAAACTACCTCCAGGCGCGATAAGTATTATTTTTATTCCTTTGAGATGAGTGAATACAAAATTATTAGGTCGTTGGGGAAAGCGAAAAAGATCCAAGATGAATGGACAGTTCTGCTCTCTCTACCCACTGATAGTCTGAGCTTATCTGAATAATACAGTACTTAGTAAATCCATACGATTAAAAAGTAATGCTTTATTGCCCAAATCCATCGTAATTAAAGAAAATCCTGGTATTAATATTAATCCATCGAATTATTGTTACTCATCTTTAGTTGTTATCCATCGTTATTATAGAAAATCTTGACAATAAATTTTTAAGTGAACAATCCGAAAGTAGCCTTGTTTGTTGATGAGAAATCATCAAATGGCTCCTCCCATTCTGAGAGTGTCAGGCTCGTACTGACTAAACCTCACATTGTATTCCTTCAAATGCTCTTTGCGTTCAAGAGCCTGCACGATAACTCTTTAGAACAAATCTGCAACCCTGGCAGGGCTGAAAGTAGCCTGGGACGAGGTTATTATTACCAGCAGAAGAAAAACGCATCTCATATTATGTAGTGTAAAAACTTATAGAACAAAACAAACCTCATCATCATCTGCCTAGCCTTTTCTCAACTATTTTTTGGGGTCGGCTTCCAGTCAAACCGGATTCAGCTGAATATCAGTATTTTACGAAGAGTGGCTGCTTACCAGACCTCCACAGCCCATGAACTGGGTAACACGGTAATTCTTGGCAAGACTGGTGTCAGATTTTCTGGCTTCTGACAATCCGTAACGACTGCAAAATATCTACAAAATGACAGGCGGGATCAACGGTTAACGTGCTTTCGAAGGCACAGAAAAGTCTCGTTATGTTAAGATGGTCACCAATCCACATCCAAGCGTTGCTTAACCTTGATTATCGACCCATGCGACTGTCATTATTTTGCCATGAGCTCCTCAACAAACACATCATAAATGTAACTTATATTCATGAGGTCTTTCTTTTGTCCCCCAGAGCATCCTGGGCGAGTTCAACCGCGAACAGGACGCCTTCATCAAGGGTCAGGAGGGTCGTGGCAGTGCCGCTGCCGTGCCTCCCTGGGTTGGAGCTCCCAACGAACCAGCCCTCAAGGAGGAGTGCCTCTCCTTGTCTACCGTAAGTAGTTTTTTAGAGCGTTATATTCCAAATATTGAATGTGATGGTCGGTTTTTTTTTAGTTATTGATAGACTCGCGTTTGACCACAGTTTCATTGGTCGAATATGGAGTATGCCTACCTAGAAGTTACCTATTGACTCTTGACTTAAAGCCTCCAGGTTATAGCTAGCAGCATCAGGAAACATAGACTCCGGAAAGGTATACTACTCCTTAGAACGCTCCATGGTATGGGTTGGATGTCCACCAATTATGTAGGTACAGGTGGAGAATCGTACACATTCAGCAGTCATGTCTCTGACGTCTCTCCAGACAGCCACGAATTGTACGTGACTGACAGGGACGCGCTTTTCGTGTCGTCACTGACGTGGATGTTCTACGACTTCAAAAATTTTTTTGACACATCTGATCTGCTAAATTCTTGGGTGCAACAAGAATCCTTAGACGAAGCTAAATAACAAACTCCAATAGAATACCTTTATGACAGACGTTGAACAAAAACAATCGATTGAAATCCTCGCAAAGCTTCCTCAATAAAGTTTCAATCTCAAGCATTAAGGAAGTTCTTAGTGAGGATTACGAAGTTTGAGCCACTTGATCGGTTGATCCTTATGAGTAATCACTGTTGATCCGTATTCTGATTCACAGTTGATCGAACTTTGACTGGGGTTAATAAAGCAAGAACCAACCAGCTGTGGTCCCTCGTAGAGGTTTAAGGCCCATTCCGTCTCCTTCTGGAGTTCTGAGTATCAGTAGAATCATTACGCTGGTAATGTTATGTCAAAAAAGACTCTTAAACAAAATATCGTGGATAGAATGATCTGCTAGCCAAACAATCTGTTAGTCTACTGTTGGATACTTTCTATACATGATCCCATCATTCATTAATGCTTCAGAGAGCATGTTGAAACTGTTGGAACGATAAATGGCAGAATGACAGATGTCTCAATCTTCAAGACTTCAGGGGCCCGAGTCGATTTGAGCATTTATTCATGCCAGATTTTATTTATATTTAGTTTTACATATTATTTATTAGTGTTATAAGCAACCTGAAGTAGTGAGAAGTTCGTAAATACTAAATCTGTCATTATGTACAAGATTACCATTCATATGGCTTTCTTTCAATGGCGTGTCAGTGGTTGATCATTGGAATGTCATAATGACGCCATTATGATACCATTATGTTAGTAGATTACCAAACTTGTCAAAATCAACCATTTTGAAATCAGTGATCGACCATTCTGACACTATTGTAATAGCAGACTCGGGCCCCAGTTGGAATGACTTACAATAGTCTATCAATTTGCCTAGCTATTTCCCAACTGTATTGGCCCTGTGTTTCCGGATAGAGCTGGGTACCTCTACAATCCGCTAACTGGCCAAGACTGGTGTCAGATTTTCTGGCTTTTGTCTCTTTAATAAATGACAGCCGGGACTATCGGCTTAACGTGTTTTTCGAGGCACAGCAGAGTCTCGTGTATGTATTGGATGGTCACCCATAAATTAATCGACCTTGGGAAGCGTTGCTTAGCTTTGCAGATCGAGCCGAGCGTCTGTTATCATTCAGCCACGAGATCCTCGACTGATATTATGCTTGTCAAATAAATAACTTCCTTCATCAGTATCCCGGAAGCAATCCTCTGTCAGAAATATTGTGCTATCCTCATCAATTCTGGTATGTCCAAACTTTTGACGTGGAACCGTTGTATATGTTGCTAGCAGCCGGAATTTATGTAATAACACGGCCAGCGTGTCGGTTACAGATATACCTGCGCGATTTTGCACAAAGTTAAATATTTATGGACTTGTTTTTTCCAATATTCTGATCGCCTATCGAAATTATTTTTTATTGCTAGCTTCGGTCAGATAAAGCAAATTGTGTATTTCCGTTTGGGACGTTATATTTGATTGATATTTTGATATTGGAAAAAGATAAATATTTTATGAGAATTTGAATTTTTGGAATCCATGGATAAATTGAAGGGTACTGAGGCATAGCAAGTAGTTTAATGACAGCAACTTTCCAGTCAATGGACATGGTAAAAAGTGGCCTATGAATCAACACATGCGAAACCTTTACCATTATTCCTAGTTTTTTTTTTAAATTACATTTTAATGATTAGAATAGAACGGACACTTTTTAATTACGAAACCATTTTAAAAAGTATCTCACTTGGGTTTTATAACCCGGCGCCATTATTTTAAAATGAAACAAAGCAGTCTCAGCGCTGTAAGATTTTTAGTTACCTACAAAAAGAATAAAGCGATTAAAGCGCTGTATGACACGAATACTATTGACACTGACAGTCGATGAAATGACAGTTGACACTTTGATGTAATGTATTTTGCACCTGATATCAGGGAATCGGCCGTCGACCTAAGTTACGACGCTTTCGTATCTTAGAAGTAACACTACTCTACACCATTTTTTGGTGAGATAAAAAGTCTGGCAGCTCTGGGATCTTAGTCCATTTGGTATGTTTCTATTGTTTGGTATGTTTTATAACCTCAAAATCCGAAATCATTTTGGATATTTTACAATTCTGAAAAGTGTCCGTGATTTTAATTTAGTTTCAGTCGAACATATGCATTATTTAAAACACAGATAGTAAATTCACGTCTCTGTTGGTTCTTAGGCGAACGATGTATGGGCACTGAACAATGTCCTTTGGTCAGTGCCTTATCATGATTAGTTTGTAATTGGCTTCCCTTTGGCCGATACTCATAGTCAGGTAACTTTCTAAGTCAGACCACTGGGGGTGTGTGGTTTATTCTGTGTCTAACACCAATAGACCTTTTTAAGGGTAAAGTATATCCTAAAAGGAAAGAAGCTGGTGGACATTGCCGACGCAGCGTTGGCGCGGCCTCGCACAAGGTAGACCGTCGGTCCAGGACCGATAACCTGGTGAGGGTTGTGGGTAGCCGATGTATGTGAGACGCACAGGACCGTTTGTTCTGGTGGAACTTGGGGAAGGCCTGTGTCCAGCACTGGACGTCTTTGGCTCGCCGTCCGTCCGTCTAGTGACGACAGGCCGTGTCGACGGCGCGTTAGTGTTCCATGCGCGAGTTAAGGAACCCCAACCTACCAATATTAGCTTTGTCAGACAATAAGTATTTACTAGATTATTATTTCTCAATTTCCCCACTGCGCGATCAGCATTTATAATTAATCTAGAACATGCGTCAATCTGATCACGCTGTGGATGTACTACGTTAGCAATTAAGTTAGTATATAAGATCAATATCTTGTTAGATGAATTCAATTACTGTTTCGCTGTAACTCTGTCGGAATAAAGTTATTTTTTAACACTTCCGTTGTCGCTTACTTAATTGGCGCAGCCGGTAGGATCTCTGTAGTCAGTTTGCCGTGTATACAATTCTACGTGGAGTAGCCGACGTCCGTGTCTACGGTTTAGCAGAGATAGCCGAACAAATAAATTCATTAAGGAGCCACTTCGAGTTACGGAAGAGGACCAGCCACAGCAGTAATTCAGGGAGCATGGAGCTAGCTGCGGAATTGTGAGTAAATCTTTTTCACCTTCCTCTCAGCTCTTCCATCTATATCCCAACCTTGTAATAGTCTATGTGTTTGTGTATTATTAGGGATTGGACAACGCCGTAATAATATTTGCATAGATTTTAAACGTACTAATATTTTAGAATAGTGATAGTTTAGTAGCACATTAGTGTGATTTTTTTTTCTCTCCGCGTTTGTTTCTTTCATAACTTTTCACAATGGAAAACGTAACCCGTGTCCCACAGGAATTGGTTAACATCATACCAATATTCAGCGGCGACACTAGAATGTTGCCTTTATTTATAAAAAAATGTGAATACATTTTGTCTACGTTCTTAGGAACCGCAGCCCAAAATGAATATTTATTTCATGTAGTAACTAGTAGGTTATCAGGCGAAGCAGCCAGTTTGGTAGGCGAAAGAGAAGCTATAGGTACGTGGGACGAGCTGAAGAAGTTGTTAAACCAACACTTCGGTGATCCACGCACAGAGGATTGTTTAGCAATGGAATTAGAATCGTGTAGAATAAATAAGGGTGAAAGTTATTTAGATTTTTGCCATAGAATACAGCGGATGAGAAGTGTTTTATTTGCTAAAATATCAGAAACTATCATTGATGAATCTCTACGTAAGGCAAAGCAAATCATTTATAGTAACAGAGCGATGAATGCTTTCTTGTTTAATTTACCGCCATTTTTAGTTAGATTAGTTCGTTTGCGCGACGTCACAACGTTAGAGGATGCATTAAAAATAGTTTTAGAAGAACAAAACTTCCAGGCAGTCTATGAGTCGAAAACAAACGACAGACGTAATTTTAGCAGAAATAACAGACCCAATTTGCCTAATAACCAAAATGCAATTGAATCTAATAATCAAAAGAAAGATTCACATAGCATATCAAGTACACATGTACCGAATAGTGCTACAAACAGCACATCTACACCGAACAATTCGCATCAGCCCAGTTTCCAACCGAGACCTGCATTGAACAAATAATGCTGATGAAGAACAACTACAAAAACTGCATACAGAACCATATTGAAATAGAAATAACTAAGATACAGAAAATAACCGACAACCAATGGTTGGTTTACTCAGAGGAAAATCTCATCATCACCGAGAATTGCAATACAGAAATCCTGAAGTACACTATCCTTGGGACCTACATCGTGACACCTGGCCAACAATGCGAGACACAAATAGGCGAAGTCATCATTGCCGCCACCACAAACACTACAGTTTCCAGTCTCCAGCTGCCATTGATCCAGATGCCAGACCTACAACAGGACATCCAGAGAAGATCAAAGAAAGTGGATCTAAGAAATGTGGACTTCAGTGATGTGAAAGAAGTGTTACAAAGTGCAAAATTTAGTGAAATAGACGATACGACACAAACAGTGACAATAGAAATTAGTATATGGACCATCTTAGAGTATGTGGTTATTGTAATAGCAATAGTTATCTTTATAATGTATAAATTTCAGTTCATAAACTTTTGTCGAAATTCTCCGAAACCGTCTGCGACACCTTCGGATAATTTCTCTCTTAGGGAGGGAGGAGTTAAGGAACCCCAACCTACCAATATTAGCTTTGTCAGACAATAAGTATTTACTAGATTATTATTTCTCAATTTCCCCACTGCGCGATCAGCATTTATAATTATCTAGAACATGCGTCAATCTGATCACGCTGTGGATGTACTACGTTAGCAATTAAGTTAGTATATAAGATCAATATCTTGTTAGATGAATTCAATTACTGTTTCGTAACTCTGTCGGAATAAAGTTATTTTTTAACACTTCCGTTGTCGCTTACTTAATTCGCGCCTCAAAGAGAGTCAGCACACAGAGGGGCCCGAAAGGGCCGACGCCTGCCGGAGTCACGGGATTATTCGCAAGAGACACCGTGGCTCCGGAACACAAAGGGCAATGAAGGAACATGGATGGGTTTTTAGTCAGTAGAAGTCTGACACTCCCTCCCACTACACCCAGAGCGGGAAGAGTAAATGGATGATTTCCCATCCCTAAAAAAAAAAGCACTGGACGTCTTCCGGTCATGATGTCCATGATGTCAAACACATACATTAACAAAACGTTTTGGGAACACATTCATAGTGCGTACAGCAAAGGAGTGGAATAGGCTTGTGTCCTGATAAAATCTAATTAGTCCGTCAGTTAGATTATCAAAAAAAATTTGACCCGTGTTTTTTCCTTTGTTACGGGAACCAAAATTGACGAAGTTACGACGCTTATAAAATTCTCAATACGTCACACCTTCGCATATTTTTAGTGAGTCGTGATGTCACGAGCCCCCACTCCCGAGTTTTGATGCGTTTTATCTTTGTCAATATTTATTGATTTCCAAAAATCATAAATACGTGTCCATTATGTTTCAATACTCTAACTGACGGACTAACTAGCTACAACCTGGGAGTATTTAAGTCAAGAGTGAATAGGTTACTTCTAGGCAAGCGTGCTCCACCTTAGACCGCATCATCGCTTACCATCAGGTGAGATAGTGGTCAAAGGCGTGCCTATCAAAAGTTAAAAAAAATTCCTTGTAAACTTCTAGGACCGGCGGAACTTCGTGCGGGCGCCACCAGCGGGCGTTGAGTTCGACTTCGACTACGACAAGATGTATCCTGTGGCCGTGGCCATCATGGGTGAGGACCCCAACCTTGAGAAGATGCGCTTCGATCTCGTGCCAAAAGTGTAAGTTTAGCTTTCTCTTTTACTAGATTAGTAGTGTCCTGGGGGTCCGTCTCTCGGACCGCGTATTAAACAAGTACCTACAACACTACGCGCTTAGGCCTATTTAATTTTTTTAAAATAAAAAACTAGCTGACCCACGCAACTTCGTCTGCGTCATAATTTCCATTAATGCTCGGCTCCTTTTAGTCTAAGCGTGATGATATGTTACATATAGCCTTCCTCGATAAATGGGCTATCTAACACTGAAAGAATTTTTCAAATCGGACCAGTAGTTCCTGAGATTACCCCCTACAGAAGAAGAAAACACCGTACAATTATGAAATTAATGTTTATGTGTTAGAATATTTTGTGCCAAAAGGGCCTCAGATCAGCATAATGTCAGGTGGTAACACAAGATATTACCACCTAACGCTGATTTTCAGCTGCAGCCCACGGGTGTCATACGCTCGAACGCAAAGTGAGCATATAAATAACAACTAAATAATGATAAAAAAGTGTAGGTGTAAATATAAAAAAATGCAAAATAAATATAATAACGATGACACGGTTGGCGCAGTGGTTGAGCGATTGACTACTGCGCAGCATGTCGCGGGTTCGATTCCCGCACGGAACAAATATTTGTACGACCTGCAAGTATTTGTTCCGAGTCTGGGTGTTTTTCTATCTAGGTTGCTTAGCTTGGGACTATTTATGGCGTTGTGTGAAATGTCCAAGGATATTATTATTATTACATACAAAGTAAAAAAAAAAACAAAACGACGTTCAAAAGTGTAAATATCAAAAACAAAAATCAATAAAATATATTTATTTTGTAAAAAGGTAAACATAAAACAGTTTACATGTCAATCCTTTTTGGTCATTTTAAACTAAATGATTCCGGTGTTTCCTAGCTGACTACTCTGAGAAGAAACACCGAAACAAACTCGAGAGGTCAAAGTCTCTTTTCAACTCCATAAAATAGTATTGGTCAAATCATTATGAGAACCATGTAGGTCAATGTCTGTAGTGGTCTTTTGAGGAATGTATTACACATAGACTTAAGTGGACCTGTCCAGACAGTGCAAGCATTTGTCAGGTAGCGTGTAGCTCAAACTTAGAACTTTAAGGAGGTTTTTTTTTCTAATGAGCTCAACATGTTTTTTTTTATACAAAACGGGGAAACTCTTGGCCCAAATCTCACCTGATGGAAAGTGATGATTAGGCCGAAAATGGAAGCGAGTTTCACCCGGAATCCTCTAACACACAGGAACTGGCTACCATACCTCTAACTGCCAGAACACAACAATGCTGTTAACATTGTAACAACAACAAATATATCGAGTTTATTTTCATAGATAAAGGTGCAACCATACCGCAGTTCCTTTTTGCGGAGCAACGTTTCCAATAAGTGATAGCGGGCAATTTGTTGTTAGTATACCAGTTAGTCGTAAGTTGAAGAATGTTACCTAATAATAATAATAATATCCTTGGACATTTCACACAACGCCATATAGTCCCAAGCTAAGCAACCTAATGCTTGTGTTATGGTAACGATATGGCTGATAAACTACTTATATACATTTTTTTTTGTTGTAAATACATACATATTATAGATAGAAATCGAACCCGCGACATGCTGCGCAGCAGTCAATCGCTCAACTACTGCGCCAACCGTTGTCGTGTTACATTTTGTTACTCCACAAAAAGTAATTGCGGTGTGGATGCACCTTTACGTGATAAGAGATAAAGATTTACACGAAAGTAGCTCAAGATATTGGGTATTTATCTAACATCAATAGATGAAGACTCAAGATATGTGAGGCCTGCTATTGATGAGTGTTTGTTTGTTTGTTTAGATTACGGGGGGTTATCTCTGAAACTACTTGACTGATTCTGAAATTTGTAGTTCGTTTCACCGTGACAAGTGAGCTGTCATGCCATCTTGTTTGTTAGGTTTGACAGCTCACTTGTCTTTCACATCGCCTCAGTGTTCACTTCGACATGTTTACAGAATCGCTCTACTGCTCCATTTCGATTAGAGTACCTATATGTACTGCAATATAAGATAGTGGAAAATAAGTGTTAAAAGCGATTTTCCTGATCCAAAATGTTAAAACTAACATAAAATAGATGTTATTATAACTACGAAATCATTTTTAATATTCAATATACTAATAGGTATTTAATAACAACGTGCAGGGCTTATGCCTACCATATAATTATATTATAATAAATAAATGTAAATATAAAATTTTGATAATATGTTTTTAGCAAAATTTCTACATACCTAGTTTATTTTATTTAACAATAAAATACGTAGAAATTTTACTAAAAATATATTTTCAAAATTTTATATTTCAAGATCAATTAATAAAAATTTGATTATATCTTGACACTGTGATATATATATCTTTAGATTATGATAAAATTTTAATTTTTGGTTTGTAATTTATTAAAAAAAATACCTGCTTGGTCTCCCGCACTGCACCAGTATCGTCACAAGTAATGAAAGAAATAAGTTAACTCTCATATAAGAGGGCTTCCATGCAATCACTTATCTCAAAATTGATAACACTTTGTACCTCCCTCTGTGGCGTCACACACGAAACACAATAATTCATTAATTCTATACCACAAACGCTGTCTGTCAACAATATAAAATGGTGGAAGTCAAGCTTCATAGCTTGGCTCATCGCCGCAAGGTTGCCTGCTTGTCGATCTTCTACAGATTGTACTTCGGAGAGTGTGCCCAAGAACTCCACGACCTCATCCCACCGGCCCACTTCTACCATCGGACATCCAGACGCATTGCAACTTACCATCCCTACCTTGTAGCTTTTCATCTAATTCGCACTAAGGGTTTCCAAACGTCTTTTATAATACGCACAGCAAAGCAGTGGCTGTACCGGCGTCTGTGTTTCCGAGCGCTTATAACCCTAATCTCTTCAAAGTTAGAGTGAACAGTAGGCTCCTTCTGGGTAAGCTCGCTCCATCGTCGATTTTGTCTCTGCTATCTCTAACCTAGAATAGATTCCAGAAAAAACCCATTATAATATATATTTAAATGAATACCTATTTCCCGTGAACGGCTGGGCCGATTTCGCGAATTCTTTTTTTGTTGTGTTTGTTACTGTCAAGAGAAAGTTATTATGAAAGAAAAAAATAAGAAAGTTGCAGATGACGGGCGGTAAGCCGCTGGGGATAGCTAGCATTAAAATAAAAAAGTAAAGCACAAAACAACATTATTTTAACTGTTGATGACATACCGACTCGATTTTACTAAGGACGCTTGCGAAGAAAAGTTGCTCTATGAATATATTCAACTAACGTCCGCTCGCGTGAATGTCGAAATACCGGGACAAAAAAAAGTAGCCCATGTGCTATTCCAGACTGTAATTGAACTCTGTGCCAAACATCCAGCCGTTCTATGCTGTCTATAGCACATCGTTACACGTGCAGGTCTTCCAAAGTGTGAATGCGCATAGAAATCTTCGTCACTGTTCGGCAACGGTCGTATTCCCCGAGCGTCGGAAGACGATAATGTATATTGAGTGGTTAAGGTGGAAGCGCCAGGGTAGCCCGCGAAATTCAAATATTTTTATGTTTTTTGCAATTTTCCGATCAGTGTGAAACTGTATGTTGAACAGATTACGGTTCGCGATCGTAAAGAGCATTTACCTAAAGAATTATAACCATTTAAATCATCAATATAACCCTCTAAGTTTATAGAACTCGATTGAATGTTATTTCGTGAAAAAGTCATTCAATCGAGTTGTATGAACTTAGAGAGTTATATTGATAGTTAAAATGGGTATCATTCTTTAGATAAATATGCGTTACGGCAGCGAATTGTATTTTTTTCAACATACAGCTTCACACTGACCGGCAAATTGCAAAAAACATAAAAATATTTGAATTTCGCGGGCTACCCTGGAGCTTCCACCTTAAGTGCATTTTCTTCATGCATAATTTAGTAGAATTATGTTCAATGATTCGGGTGTTTCCGGGAATACGACAATTAGGGAAGATCTGCATGCGCATTATTAATTTGGGAATACTGTACTTAGTACAAGTGGAGTGAGCATGGAGTGAACTGTATTTGTGTGTGTGTGTGTGTGTGTGTGTCCAAAGAGCTCATTTTATGTTAACTTCACCTAAGTTTAATCGCTGAGGCGTTGACAGTATTGCACTGCAGATCCGTTCAGCCGTACTGGCGTGGTTGAGTAACAAACATCCATGCAAACTTTCGCATTTATATATACTATAGTGATACCTACTCATTGATAACTCGTATTATTAGGTAAGGATTTGACATAACAAGATAATCGTATTACCATTATCTATGTACTATTGAGCGGTTCGATCAACATAAGCTCAAAACTCTTGCTTTTCCTTGGCAGTGGCAATTTGAGAATAACTCTACAAGATAAGATTGTGGTTGTAAACTAATAAAGTTTACGACGCGACTGATCAGCGAAAGCTAATTTGGCAGTTATCAATAGTCCTACTGTTTATCGATATTCTTTTAATTAATTTTAACTCTATCCGGTCATAAACGGGGACGTTTGCGCTGAAACGAGTCTTGAGTAGCTACAGTCCGACTGGAGACCAAGAGTATCAATTTCAAATTATATTGACAGCAAAATAATATAATATTTATTTATACTTAACTATCTGATGTTCGCGTCTTCGCCCGCTTGACAAATCTATAAGTACTATATAATATTATAAAGCAGAAGAGTTTGTTTGTTTGTTTGTTTGGTTGAACGCGCTAATCTCAGGAACTACTGGTCCGATTTGAAAAATTCTATCAGTGTTAGATAGCCCATTTATCGAGAAAGGCTATATGCTATATATCATCACGCTGAGACAAATAGGAGCGGAACAGTAATGGAAAATGTGACGCAGACGAAGTTGCGCGGGTCAGCTAGTTATTTACTAAACCTTTCTCGAAAACCACTCTATCTTTTCTGAAAACAGTATGACAACCGGTGCAGCTTAGTATTTAAGTTTATCGCGAACAGACAGACAGACAAACGCGGCGTAGGACTTTGTTTTATAATATGTAGTGATGTAAGTACAATAGTGGTACATGGGCGGACTTAATGCAATAAGGCATTCTCTACCAGTCAACATTTGGATTAAAAAAGGCAGTAATGAGAATATGAAATTAATAAAGATTAACTTAAATCTTATAACGAATTTGTCATAAACGAGAAAATCTAAGGAACCAAAATTAATAACAAAACAATAATAAGGACATTTAGAATCTGATGAACTGAACGTGGCCGCCAATAGGACAAATAACATACATGTGACAGTCGCCTTTAGGGTTCCGTAGCCAAATTGCAAAAACGGAACCCTTATAGATTGGTAATGTCTGTCTGTCCGTCCGTCCGTATGTCACAACCACTTTTCTCCGAAACTATACGAGCTACGCTGTTGAAACTTGGTAAGTAGATGTATTCTGTGAACCGCATTAAGATAGAAACAAAAATAGAAAAATACAATAAATTTTGGGGGTCCCTATACTTAGAACTAAAACTCAAAAATTTTTTTTTTCAAACCAATACGTGTTGGGTATCTATGAATAGGTCTTCAAAAATGTTATTGAGGTTTCTTATATAATTTTTTCCCAAACTGAATAGTTTGCGCGAGAGACACTTCCAAAGTTGTAAAATGTCCCCCCCTGTAACTTCTAAAATAAGAGAATGATAAAACTAAAAAAAATATATGATGTACATTACTATGTAAAATTCCACCGAAAATTGGTTTGAACGAGATCTAGTGCGTGAGTCCGACTCGCACTTGGCCATTTTTTTCTTAAATTCGGCTGCAATATAGGTACGCCCGCATTATACACCTACATACATTAAAATAGCTGATTTCACCAATGAAACTGAACGCGATCAGTACATATAAACTGCGATCAATGGCTGTCAGTGTCAATATTCCACAGAAAATAATGACACGTTCGTAAACTTGATTTATATATGCTGATCGCGTTTTTTTTTTGTTTATTTGTGATGGGTTTGCTCTTGACTCTATTCTTGGTCAGAGATGACAGAGACAAAGTCTACGATGGAGCGAGCTTACCCAGAAGTAGCCTGTTCACTCTAACTTTGAAGAGATTAGGGTTGTAAGCGTTCAGTTGCATTGGTGACATTGGTCACATTGGTGATTGCACCCTATCATCTGCCTAGCCTTTTCCCAACTATATTGGGGTCGGCTTCTAGTCAAACCGGATTCAGCTAAATACCAGTATTATACGTGGAGCGGCTGCCTACCAGACCTCCACAACCCATTAACTGGGTAACACGATACTCCTTGGCAAGACTGGTGTCAGGTGTCATTTTCTGGCTTCTGACTATCCGTAACGACTGCTAAATTTCTCGAAATGACAACCGGGACCAACAGCTTAACGTGCTTTCCGAGGCACGGAGGAAACTCGGTATGTTCAGATGGTCACCCATACGACACCCCTCGCAGACGAACCTCGGCAAGCGTTGCTTAACGTTGCAGATCGACCTGTGCGGCTGTTATTATTTAGCCACGAGCTCCTCATGATGGTGATATTCACCCTATGTGAGTAGAATATTGACATGACAGTAAACAAAAAAAATACAACCGACTTCCAAAAAAAAAACACTACAAAGTAAAAAATAACTTTAATTTCGGAAGTCGGTGTTTTTGTTAGTTTCTTCGTATTTTGACACCGACTTCCGAAATTAAAGTTATTTTTTACTTTGTAGTGTTTTTTTTTTGGAAGTGGGTTATTTTTTTTGTAAAAAGTTTTTTATTTTTCACTTTTTAGTGGTTAACAACACCACTGCAAAATCGCAGAAAAGCAAAATACGCAATTTCGATTACTTGGATGACATCATATCTTAGCAGACAATACAACGTCTACCACTAAGTAGACGAATTCCAGCTATTTCGATTTAAAATCCAAAGTTCGTAACCGATTTTGATAAAATTTATATGGGACCAATCTGCAAGTATAACCTTTCAGATAAAACAAGAATTTTTCAAATCGGTTCATAATTGTCGGAGTTATGAGGTAACAAAAAAAAAAAAAAAACATACAACCGAATTGATAACCTCCTCCTTTTTGGGAAGTCGGTTAAAAAGGAGCCATGTCGAACGATGACCTTATCAAAGTTATCAAGACCATGGGTAGCAGAAGAGGTAAGATAGGACGTAGATAATGATAATACAACGACCATCGAATTAAATGAAGCTTTTTTATGTTTGTTACCTCATAACTCCGTCAATAGGGAATATGCATGAAAAAAATAATTACTATCTATAGAGTCTATCTAAAAAAATACAAAAATATAATACTAACAGTGAAAATATAATCAAAATTACTCGAAAAACAAGCGAGATATAATTATTTTAAGAAAATATATCTGTCCCACTCGCGAAAACGCTGTTTTCTATGGCAGCTGTATACTTAGTCGTCGTGTAATTTGACGTCACATTACGTATCGGACTTCTCTTTCTATCTGTAGTCTTTGAAGCTTTATAACATCATAAATGATGAAGGTATTTAAAAAAATATTTCATGATTGTTTACTAGAGCTAATAAGTATTTTATTTTGCAAATAAAAAAATCGCATGCATATTCCCTATTATGAACCGATTTGAAAAAATCTTGTTTTATCTGAAAGGATAATATACTTGTAGATTGGTCCCATTTCAATTTTATCAAAATCGGTTACGAATTCTGGATATTAAATCGAAATATCTGCTATTCGCTTACTTAGATGACAGTTTTATGTTATCCACAAGTAATCAAAATTGCGTATTTTGCTTTTCTGCGATTTTGCGGTGGTGTTGTTAGGTATGGGGTACCACTAAAAAGTGAAAAATAAAAAACTTTAATTTCGGAAGTCGGTGTCAAAATACAAAAAATCTACCAAAAACACCGACTTCCGAAAATAAAGTTTTTTTTTTTTTTTTTTTTGTTTATGATGGACATTTCACACAACGCCCTATAGTCCCAAGCTAAGCAACCTAATGCTTGTGTTATGGTAACGAGATGGCTGATAAACTACTTATATACATTTTTTTTTTTTTTGTAAATACATACATATTATAGATAGAAAAACACCCAGACTCGGAACAAATACATGTAGGTCGTACAAATATTTGTTCCGTGCGGGAATCGAACCCGCGACATGCTGCGCAGCAGTTAATCACTCAACCACTGCACCAACCGTGTCGTCAAAGTTTTTTACTTTGTAGTGTTTTTTTATTTGGAAGTTTGCTGTATTTTTTTGTAAAAAGTTATAAGAAAAGTTCGCATTCGCTTATCAGTTGCAATCTGTTAAAAATGCAAACTTAACGTTGCTTAAAAATAAGGGCAGTTGGTCATCAGGAAGGCAATCGCGCTAATAAAATTCGGCTGGAACGCAACTGAACTGTAGCCATTTCACAACTTTTTTAAACATTCCGTATCGCGCTAAACGTTTGACAGAAACTTGGAACGCAACTGCATCACAACTGTAACGTTACCGCTGTCAAACAAAAAGTTGAAACAGTGCTACTTTTTCTTGACTTCTTCTCAATCGTTCGCGTTGTGTTGTTTGGATTTTGAACGAAAATACGAAAATATTTGTAAAACTTTGACAACACAACTTTGGTTGAAGTTTAAACTCTAGCGCGATACCAAATTCCTTACAGGTGAATCGAAACTAGATCATAACCAAAACTGAATTGGAAACGAATTGCAGGCGAACCTAAACTTTTAAAATTAGCGCGATTGGCCCCCAGATCTTGTAAATTGAAAACTCTGCTGGTCATATGGTCAATGGTCATCATCTCGTTTCATAACGTCTCCTTACCAGCATAGGGCTTATTTCTAAGATTTTCATTTGATTCTAAAGAACTAATATTAACCGTACAGAATTTATTGAAGCCTTTGACTTCGAGTCTTCTGGCAATGACAAGACTACCTATAAATGTTTATACTTGTAGGTATTCATCGTTGTATTATATCGTTATTTTTAACCGACTAGTTTTTATCCGGCGGGTTATGTGGTTTTCATCTTTATCTTTTTTTTACTATCAAAAGGCATACGTTTGACCACTATCTCACCTGATGTTAAGCGATGATGCGGTCTAAGATGAAGCACGCTTGCCTAGAAGTAACCTATTCACTCTTGACTTAAAGACTCCCAGGTTATAGCTATCAAGAAATTTTTATTTTTTTTGTTTACTATTGATAGGCATACGTTTAACCACTATCTCCCTGATGTTAAGCGATGTTGCGGTCTAAGATGAAGCACGCTTGCCTAGAAGTAACCTATTCACTTTTGACTTAAAGACTCCCAGGTTATAGCTATCAATATTTTTTTTTTTGTTTACTATTGATAGGCATACGTTTAACCGCTATCTCACCTGATGTTAAGCGATGATGCGGTCTAAGGTGGAGCACGCCTAGAAGTAACCTATTCACTCTTGACTTAAAGACTCCCAGGTTATAGCTATAAAAAAATATATATCTTTTTTTTTGGTTTACTATTGATAGGCATACGTTTAACCGCTATCTCACCGGTTGTTAAGCGATGATGCGGTCTAAGGTGGTAAGGTGCGATCTAAACTTCTTTTAATTCTTTTCCAGTATCACGGAGGAGAACTTCTGGCGGAACTACTTCTACCGCATGTCGCTCATCTGCCAGGCTAACGAGGCGGACGCGGCTGCCGGCCGTCAGAGCAGCGCCGACGACTCCCAGGGTATGAGTTGCACGCATTCTAGCACACACTAGTTCTCACACGTCTTTCGTGGTAGACACACGTTCTGAGGAACGTAGTTGCAGACTGAAATTGGACCCAGCATTGCCAAAACGTTCAACAAGTTCCCTGTCTGTAGGTGCGTAGGCGCAAAATACCCGAAAGGCATACTTCACTCTTGGGGGCCGAGTCACCCGCGTCCGTAGGAGAATACCCTTCAGCGAATCCCTACACGTGGTCCCCGGGTGGTGCTAAACAGGTGACACTAACCGCCTCCGTGGTCTCGTGGTTATACCACCTGATTCAGACCCAGAGGTCCCGGGTTCGATTCCCAGCGGGGCAAATGTTTTGCTTGGTTTGGTTGGTGGTAGGACTTGTTCTAAGTCCGCCTGGCAAGCTACCACCATCATGTCTAAGTCTGTCGCCATAACAACAATGTTAACAGCATTGTTGTGTTCCGGCAGTTAGAGGTATGATAGCCAGTTCCTCTGTGTAAGAGGATTCCGGGTGAAACTCGCTTCCATCTTCGGCCTAATCATCACTTTCCATCAGGTGAGATTTGGGCCAAGAGTTTCCCCGATTTGGATAAAAAAAAAAAAAAAAATACATATAAATTTAATTTATTTGAGTACCCTCAGTTCCCAGGATAACATGGCACATCGCTCAACTAGTACCATCTCCAAAGGTCATCAATACTAATATTATAAAGAAGTACAGCTTGTGATGCTGTAGGGGGTAATCTCTTTACCTATAGATAGCCACTTTATTTGTGAGTGTCATAGGCTTTAACCCGAAAAATACCGCCAACGAAGTGTATACGGGTCAGCTAGTGAAATATATTTTTCATTACTCAATCTCGGAAAGTAGGCCTGAAGTTGCCTGAGGAGCGGGTTGAAAGTATTTCTTTGCAGCCCTAGGGAGAATCGTTTTAAACTGACAACCGTCAAATCATAAAAAAAAACGACGATGAAAATTTTATGGCTCAATAGCTGGCTGGTCACACAAAAAAAAAAACTAAATTGCCGGGAAAGCAGCAATCCGATCTTGTCTTTTTCAGCTTTGTTCATACTTTCGTATAGCAGAGATTTGTATTAACACGATGAGTTTATTAGATTCAGATTCGTGTTTTTATTTTTACTTTCCTTGTAATGAAAAGTACAGTGTTTACCTGTGAAAGACTTCTATAGTCCCTCGAACTATTGCGTTCCAAACGCCGTCTCAGTTACTTTCACCCCTGGATATTATAAGAATGTACTATTTCATTTAGTTAACAACTAATACTACAGAAATTATATATTGTGGTAATGTTGGGTTAAATCAGTTCAGTGTACAATATTAAGCTCTGAAAGTCTGAATGAATTTAAAATAATTAATGAGCTTTATCCTTCCAGTCTTACTTCGGAAAATGGAAATTGTTGGGACGTTGGTATGTTTTGGCATAACTGGGCTCAATTGTTAATAACAGTGTCCACAGATTAGATAAAAAGCTATTAAATGGGTTCACTGGGTTAAAATATTTCTTGACATGGGGTGACATTTCAGTTATATCTCTAAACTTTTAAATTCACACAACTCAAAGACCTCAATTACTATTTCTATGTAGGGTGTCTCCAAAATTCCACATTACATCATACATTAAGTTCGTTCTTAATTTTTGTTTCTTCACCTTTATGTTTTTTATATTTGGTTTATTTTCGTTTTGTTCCCAAATTAGACGATGATAAATCAGCAAGCGAGAATCTGATAGTGAATGAGAAATCTTCGCAAGAGTCGATCGACGACGCCAAGAAACTTATAAAATCTTTGAAAGTCGATAGAGAAAACGAGGATGGTAAGACTTAATTTTTTCAGACTTTTTATTTATATTTGATACAATTATCACCAACAAGTATTGTTATTTAAGTTAAAGAAGGCATATTATAGTTTGATAAGGAAGTAACAGATACAGAAGACTTTTAATTTGATTAGAATAAAAAAATTAAGTATCGTTTAGGGATTATTTCATTAATTTCTTGTTTCATTTATGTTTTCGCACACATGGCCATATTATTTAGTTTTATTTTCTTTTATTTTCACATATTTATTTTATTAGGACTTATATAAAATAACGTACTATAGCGAAACCATTCACATTATGAATCAGAACCAACTTTGAGGAATATATTGCATTGCATGTTCTTTGTGTATGTAAATATTTGTCTGGCTATTACACTTTTACAACCCTTTTCACCAAAAACCTCTTCGAGAAATTCTCCACGATTCCCACTTGACTCAACCATACTGACTATTCAATTTTTTAATCCGATTTTAGGAAAAGACTTTAATTAATTGTATCTGAGTAAAGTCAAAGTAATCTCTTTCGATCTTTGTCCCACAGTCATTATTTATTGTTACTATAAAAATTTTGTCGATATAAAAATTAAATCCATTAGCATCATCAAATATATAATTTTAGTTGATTTACTAAATGGATATGAATATTGTTGTAAACGAATATTTTCTTTTTCCCCGGAATGCAGCTTAAAGGACATCTTTACATCCACAGCACACAATATTATAACACCACTGTTCTATATATTATTCTCTTATATTATGGTCTAGCTAAATATTTACTAAGGAATCTAGTGTATTTTCCGTGATTCTTGTTATTATAATTGAAGTTTAATATTGAATTGCATTGTACCCATCATTAACGTTGCCTCTTTCAACACATATAATGAATGTAAAATCACTTTTATTGGTATCTGAAGGTTCTAGCGTTGTAGACCGTTTGAGAGTACACCCTTATATACTGCGGGGTGGGTAATGTATAGAACAGTAAATATCTAGTCGATACGATGCTTGCATCAAATAATGTACTATGCTATTATCTTCATGAGAATTGTTTCAATCTTGATAAAATAATGCCATCACGATCTAGCTAGCGGGTACGCACATGTAAAGATAGAAATCTAAACCACGGTAAAAATGTTAATATTGATCACTGTAGATATTCTTTCGCTGTGAGATATTTAAAATGGGTTGCAATGTCTCGACATATATCTATATATCTTCTAAACTTATCTATCCTACCGTAGACACAGTCTCCCTAAGATTTTAGTTACCTTGATGATCTTTTTCTCATCTGATGCTGTAAGCTTGACGGTACAGTCATGGCATTATTGTGTCAAGCCCACATCACTGTTAATCCTCTCACACATTATAAATATAATTTCGAGCGTTATTACTTATATAGAATTTATCGCTGTATGCATTTTTATTTGAACTTTTAAAAGATATATCACTGTGTCATATCTTCATCCTTGTTGTTATCTCGTGTGTCGTATATATATACAAAGTGAATGTTATATGACAATATAGCTTTTCTGTCCTTGTTATAAGGACTATAATAACTGTATATATAACCATGTATTTATTTATAATCTGTTGTATGTCACTGGTAGCATATTGGTCTGTATTTCAATAGCTAGCAGCATCATCTTAACAGATTGGAACGATCTCCTGTTTATGATTTCGCTATTGACGTAAAGACCACTACGGTTGAATTGTATACTTATCTATAAAATAATAAAAATCAAATCAATTTTTCTCAATGGAACCTATTTTAATGTCTACTAAATGTTATATATGTCTAAGTATCGGTTAAGGTTATATAGCTGATAATATCACACAGTTCATTAAAATTCGGCTCAGTAGCGTTAAATGTAAGTATATATTGTTCAGGTTTTGACATTGCTACTTGTATATCAACCCTGTTCCTTGAGCTTTATGAACTTTTATTGCTTGTTTGTCTTGTGTTTTATCTATCTATCTGCTTACATATTTCTCAAAGTTGGTCGTTACCTCTTCGCGTTTGTTTCTCACAGCCGTTTAATTGTTTTTGCGTAGCAATGTTGAAACTTTTAAATCTTGTTGTACATAAAGTTGTGTTGTCAGCCTATCTGAAATCTTTCATGTTATTATAATGATTTTAAACAATAAATTGGACAAGCAAATGATTATGAAAGTTTTCAAAGAAAGACCTGAAAGAAAACAACAAACAAGGTCTGGAAAGAAGGGTATATTAATGGAATGAGTGAAAAGTTCGATCAATTGTTATGAAAGATAAAAATGTTGTTTGTAATAGGGCTTGCCCTTCACAGCCGCGACATATCACTTATGGGTGACAGTCAATTATATAATTCCATACAAACTGCCGTTTTCATTACTATTGAGAACATTTACTGACAACACATTATCTTCCCCGTTTGTTTTGTAATTATTTACAATTAGCATTAGGTCTATATTAATCAGGAGAATAATCCAATGTTATTAAAGTTGTGTAGAACTAGATGGACTCATTTATGATAGAGTTTTGATGGTTGGTCGATTGTGACTACAGGCCTAGTATGCTGTCGCCCGGGTTTCTTTGTTAACGAGTCTTTTAGTACTTGCTTTGTTGTCAGAGGTTTGATGATGGTCAAGAATAGCAGCATTTTTTTCTATATTTATATCTATTATTTATATATTTCTTCTACATTTATGGTCTTCTTCAGAGACATTATGTATGTATGTATGTGTGACCGTATTGATACGTTAAAATAAATCTATTTATTAACCAATGACATCGATATTTTAGCTGTTGTATTTATCTATGTATATAATCAATATCTACATATATTAATAACTAGTAAATATTGAGTATTGTGCATTTCTAATTATTATATGTAAGTATATAAATATGTATCAAGAACTGAATTAGGTTCTTCTATTCTATACATTCCACAAATTCTTAGACTATCAAATTCAAGCCTCTAGCAACTATAACCAAAACCGTTGAGCAATAAATTAGTCGTGATTATAGCCTAAAATTGGTGTCCATTTAATCATAGTCCCGAACTTACTAAATAATTTGGCTATCTGTGTGTCTTTGCGACTTTTCTTCAAAATTTTGTTCTCTGTCTCAATATTATCCTTGGTAGCCGTGGCTTACCCTGGCCTGGTGTCGTCTTCTTCTTCCAGTAGGTCCCTTCAACCTGTACTACATGTATCTAGCGACAGTATATAATATACTCTTCGAAACTCGAAACATTGTTTAGTGAAATTACGACGTATAGTTAAAAATGAAAAATTGGCATTTATAGTTAGTTATTATGAATTGAAATAATTATATTATTCTAAAATAATATTGGTGTTGTCATTTTAGATTTTAATCGTAGTTAGTGCCTGTAAATCAATGAATATTACTATGCCAATAGTAATACCACTGTCAGTTGAATAATATTGAATAAAAAGACGGTCGGTATTCCATTCAAACTACCAAAGCACTTGATATTTAAGTTTGATATAATTTAACACAAGTGTCAGTATCAAAACCTTATTATAAGATGCATTTCCAGAAATAAAGGACCATCTATATGTTAAATAAATACGTAAGTATACTTGCACTAAGGCTGAGTTTGTATGTTGATTCACCTTCTTCTTAAATAAAGGGCACGTGTCACTATCATATCGGCTCAGCCGTCCTATCAATTGAATCTATAAAATCCACAGATTACCAGCACTAAACGTAAACATGATAGTATTGCTATACGTCAAAGAAAAATAAGATAAATAATGCAACGTGATATCGAAAGATATATCTTAAAGAAGCCTATTCTCATCAGGCTTATGTTGTCTCGATCGAAATCTGTTCAAAAAGTGCAGTATGATGGATCAAATGAGAAAATGAATGACTTAATCGACTATTGAGTGTCGGATTTAGATTAGATTTAAGTGTACTTGTTGTTTGTTTCTTATACAAAGATGTTAATAATAAATAATCTGTCCTTGATTTTCTGAAAGCTAATGAAATATTTTGTCTTTTCTTGAGTTTGGTTCTTTCAGCTAATTAGCTACAAAAGCGAACTCATCAAAATATTGACTAAGCTTTCAAAAAGTGATGGTAACTGTAAGTTCAAATTAACCAAATACTAACACTCAAACTCAACCTATTTTTAGAACAATGGGAGAAAGAATTAGAAGCGGAACTGAAAGAGTACGAAGTGGTGGCAGACAAGGCTGGCGACGACAAACAATGGGAGAAGGAGTGCGAAGATCTACTCGGTGACGACATAGACCTCAAGTAGACCGCGGTCTACTGGTAGAAGACAGGAGTAGACCGAGTAGACCAAGGACTTATGTAGCTGCGTAACTTATGTAGACTGGCCCCTTTAATGTTTTCAATTGATATTATTTTATTTAGTTTTTTATTGTTAATTTGAGTTTGTTCTTTATTTATATATTTAGATTGATTGTTATTGAATAAACGATTTATTTTGTTTTCAAGGCTGCTTATTGTTGAATTAATTGTTTGTGTTGTAAAAGGGGCTTGTCTCAATCCAAAGTTGGCAACAGAGCTCAATTAAATTCTTATGACATAAAAATAAGGCATTGGCCTCACAACGCGACGCTTTTGTACGACGCTTTTGAAATCACCCTTGTATACAATGGGCCATGTTGGTGGTAGGGATGAGTCGGTAAACGGAGGTAAGATAGGCCTTTGATGGCTGTTTAGATTGAATCGTTATTTAGAGATTGTTGTGAAACTTATGATTATAATAATGTTAAGTAGGTATATGGGAAAAGAGAAAAGTAGTGTCGTTGTCCTTTTCTGTCTTATGGGTCTGAAATAAGAGGCTTTACCAACAGCCTGGACGAATTCTTGTTGGCTTGAATTTCTGGCAAAGTTGAAAAGCAGGTATATCCTGATTGTGGCTACAGTTGATTTCATCGAGTGATACCTATGTCATAATAAAATCTTTTACAAGTGTAAGAATGTTTTTCATTAAAGACAAAGGCGCTTATCAATAACAGCTGTTTCTTATCAATTTGACGCACTACAAGTGTGAGTAATAAATGTTGGATTAGTGAGTGATAGAAAGAGTTAGATATAGATAGCTGCGTGGCCCATTTACTGCAAGAGTTTAGGCCTAAAGCTTATGTTATAAAAATGTTAATAACTATGAATTAATAAAGATAAAGGCTCGGTTGTATGAACACTCACAAAATGCTCTTAGGGTTAAACGTAATAACAACTTTAATCTGTTTATAGTAGCCGTGTTATGAGCACATCATTGGCGTATCTGCAGGGCCTGGCTCCCAACCTGTAGGCTAATTCACGTAACTAAATAAGTGCTGTTGCAGTGCAGTTGTAGTTAAGTTTCGATCAAAACAACGCTTTTCGTATTCTCTACCGCTGTCAGACCACTGACGTGTGTGTCAGACACGCTCGCGTCAAGTTCGCGTCACGCGAGCGCAATAACGGCTACCTACTGTTGCGCGTTTTTGGTGCGTGCTTCGGAACGCAACATGATCGGTATTCTACTATTTGTTTGACGTCTCAAAATGATAGAATATTATTATAACGTCATATTCATTGAAATGTAATCGATTCTATTCGATTATTTAATATGGCCACACCATAAGTAAGTTTGGTAGATATTGGCTGTGGTGCAGTTGACGCGCAGCTTACGCGTAGTTCAAAGATTACAAGAATACCGTTTATCACTCAAACTTGAACTTAACTACAACTGCACTAAAACTTTATCGGCGCGTCATAAAATTACGTGAATTAGCCCCTCATGCGACGCCCAATAAGAGCAACGATTTTTGTTATTGGGCGTCCCCCCTGCAGGAAACCCCAAGATACTCCAATGATATGTGCTCATGACTCATGCACCCTATTATACAAACATAATAATATACTTACGCTTTAAAATTTTCCGTAGGGGGTACTCAGAAACTACAGAACCTCACTTGCTATGGTCTTACTTTTTTAATTTGCTTATATTTTTGATCAATATTGCTGTTATGTAACAATCTCATCTAAGTAAGCTAAGGTGAAGTGAATACAAACAAGATGGAATGATAATTCACTTAAAACGCAATCCACCTAAGATTTCTCGATGAGAGGCTTACAGCAGTGCGAGTAAACAACTCACCGTGTGAGTTTAGGTAAAGTGAACATGAAGTGAGCTGACAATCCATACAAACATTATGGAATGACTACACTTCATGTTTAGTTCATCTAAGTTGACACGATGAAATTCTGACAGAATACATTAGCTGGTTATACGCGCAATTAGTTAAATAATTTATTAAGATCAAGTCTTCGAACAAAGGAGTTCGCGGCTAAATAATAACAGCCGCACAGGTCGATCTTCCAGGTTAAGCAACGCTTGCCGAGGTTGGTCTGTGGATGGGTGACCATCTTAACATACCGTTTTCCTCCGTGCCTCGGAAAGAACGTTTGGCTGTTGGTCCCGGCTGTCATTTGGAGATCTTTGGCAATCGTTACGGATAGTCAGAAGCCAGAAAATCTGACACCAGTCTTGCCAAGGAGTATCGTGTTACCCAGTCAATCGGTTGTGGAGGTCTGGTAGGCAGCCGCTCCACGTAAAATACTGGTATTCAGCTGAATCCGGTTTCACTGGAAGCCGATCCCAATATAGTTGGGAAAAGGCTAGGCAGATGATGAAGTCTTCGAACAAATCCGAAGATAGACGAGATATGTTTTTGTGTCAAATAAATGTGACTTAACATTAAATTATAGATTTTAACGCTAATTTCTATTAGTGAGGTTTCATGCAAACTGGCTCTAATCTAAGGTGTATTTCAGCTATATTTGGACTTTAATGAAATATTCTAAGTCTATGCTAATTCTATAATTCGTGTTGCTAGATATTGTCAAATAAATAATAACAAATAATTTGTAGTTTAATGGTAGCCGTGTTGTCTTATATGGTGTACATAATAAAGAGTATTCTATTCTATCCACATAATAGAACTGCTATACCGCGTGTATCTGACATCGACGCACAAACGATTTCCATGGGTCCAGGGCATGATTCTGGACTCCCCAATGTTGGAATTTTTCGTCGGTTCTTTTCTCATTTTTTTCAAGAGTACTACAAATAGGTATCAGCTCAGCTGAGTTGATATCTATTTGTGGTTTTATTCAGATTGCTCTTTTTACTGAAAGTAGTTAATTAATTATTTTTTTTTATTAAAAATCTCATTGGGTTAGGTCAGAATAACGATTATGAACAGTCTAAAGTAAAAAAACCCTTGAAAAAAATGAAAAAATGAGAAAAAAGCCGACGAAAAATTCTAAGTCTAGGGTGTCCAGAATCATGCCCTGGACCCATGGAAATCGTTTGTGCGTCGATGTCAGATACACGCGGTATAGCAGTTCTATTATGTAAACAGCTCATCGTATAATTTTAGGTGAAGTTTGCTGTCAATCAGCCAGTCGATTCTGTCGACATCTCACCGTGATCACTTAGGTGGAGTGAACGACAAGTGAACTGTCATGCCATCTTGTTAGTATGGTTTGACAGCTCACTTGTCGTTCACTTCGCCTAAGTGTTCATTTCGACATATTTACAGCATCGCACTGCAGTAGCTTTCGCTGGAATTACAGTTCCGCTAATCCCGAGAGTTTTAATATTGAACAGGAAAAAATATTCACGTAGATAACTTCAGTTTTATTTATGAAGGCAATAAATTGCTATATGAACCGAATCAGATAATGGTGTAATTTAGCAAATAGATAAATGTTACTTTTAGATTTGCATTCCAATATTTACAACTTGTTATTACTTGATACTAAACTAAACTTAGAATTCTTGAAAATTGGCGAACGATTGCTTATTTCTTTTCTGTAAAACTGTTTAGTTGACGAGCGAGTCTAAACATGCCACTTTAGCAGAATCATAATATTAACCACACATTAGATTCAAGGTTGATTGGGAAAATTTGACAGTGTTCGTAGCGTGATGTTCTTTCTGATTCTGCTAAAGTGGCCTTTTTAGACTTGCTGGTGAAATTTGCTTTTAATATTATTTATACATTCAGTCAAAACAAGTTTAGGTATAATCTCCCACAAATTTAGCCGTTATTTTTAAAATCATATTAAAAAAAAACACTATTTCCTTGTCTTTTTTATTCTTACAAACATTGAAATTGATAGTAAAGTACCAATAATATTATAATTTTGTAAATATTGTATAGTAGATTTTTTCTTGAGAAAAGGAAATTGTAACAGAATAACGATTTAAATTATTTTCAAAGAACCTTTAATATTTCATAGCAATGCTCGATGCATTCATGGTCTTCCTTGTGTTATTATTCACAAGATTATTTTCAATGTTATTTAAATTATATACTTTAAGGTTATTGTATTATTATGTAAATACACAAAAAATAATTTAGTTGCGAAGTAAGGAAGCTGCATTATTACTTACCCGGAATATTTAAGAGTCCTATTACGAATCGTAAATGCTCGTTTGCAATAGACGAAGTTAGGTTGGTCTGCGTTGGGAGTACATCTGTAGTCCGCGAAACAATTTTGATACTTACTAGTCTGAATAGGATTATAGTTTATTTGGGCACTCACGCGAGACTGAGGAGCGCGCGCGCTGAATTGACGCAGAATATATAGTACTTTAATTTTATTTATTGTAATTTTGTTTAATTATATTGACAAACGAAAACTAATGAAACGTATTCATTGTAGATTGAAATTTTATATCATATTAATTTATTTGATAAAATTGTTTTTATTTGGAATATAATGGACGCTGAATCAAGACATTTCTGGCTTAAATTAGGCTTTCTTTACGTTTTTTTCCGTGAAAACTTAAGGAATTTAAAGAAATTCTAGAACTCCAATAAACAAGTAAAACATTCAACTTACCTTTTAGTAATTTTAGCTTTTAAAAGAATTGATTGTAACAATGTGAATTAGACCATCAAAGTTCCATCGCCGACATTTTTTCTTGCAAACTGAGTTCGTAAAATATTTATAGTAAATTACATGAAAAGAAAAATGAAAATGTGTAACTCTAACTTACAAGAAAAAGACTGGCACTATCGTTATTCATGATCAAATAATTAAAATATCTTACTGCTGCTGATAATTACAGCGTCAAAAATCATGAATTTCCGTAAAAAATGTAATAGGACTCTTAAGTAGGTATGTTCTTATTTAAGTTCGTGTTTTATTTGTTTGATTGCCTAAATATCAAAGTGGCATGATTCATTAAAATGTCTGATTTAGAATTAAATTGTTACATAAAAAAGCATTGTTCCTCTGAACGATAAGAAATAATATTACCTTCCTTTTTAAAAACCCAAGGAAGTAAACTGGTTTTCCAAAATTCCACTCTTGCGCATTTCACCAAAAAGTCGTCAACTTGATTTCTTCACAAAAAGGGACTAAAAGTTGTCTTTCAAAAAACAAAAAAAAAAAGTTTTAAAATGTCGATCACCTTGTAATAATCTCAAAGCTCGCGATTAATTTAAATATCTACTTTTAAATGTTTTAAGACGATCAGACTAATGTTTCAATGTCAATCAAGCTTATATGTCAAACTAAAGTCATTCGGGAAATAGCTACTTCGTTTATAGATGGTATTATATTTCTTGTTTAAAAATAAACAAGATATATAAAATAAATAAGCACATTTTGGACTAAATCATGGCCAAAATTCACGTTATTTGACCTTTTGGTATCAAAATCAATGCGATTTTACATAGCATACCTACTTACATGCGAAACAAGTTCAAGTCATAATAATTACCTAATACATATTCAGCCTTATTCATAAAAACTTTTTAAGTATACGCTTAGTTCAAGTAGTAATTGGCACATTTTAATTGGAACTTTAGACGTTGATTGGCAGGCAATGTCTAGGGGCGAAGACAAACCCTTGGGTCTTTTCACAGACATATAAATAGTAGGGTCTTTTTAACAATTTGAACTAAAACTATTCTTTAAATAATTTGAATTATAATCTGCTAAAGAACAGTGCGTTTAACAATTTGAACTAAAACTATTCTTTAAATAATTTGATTTATAATCTGCTAAAGAACAGTGCGATTCTATAGACATTTTACCGTGTAAACTTAGTTAAAGTGAGATGGCAATTTATACAAACGAGATAGATTAACATCTCACTTAACTTGTGTTTGAGTTCACTTCACGCTCACTTCACCTGAAATTACACGGTGAGATGTTGGTAGAATAGATTGGCTGTAGTTAAATTAAGTCTGTGCTTAGATTTTTTGTGAACGAAGCTGTCAGTGTTCGTCTCATACAAATCTTGTGACATATTATTGTCTTGTCACAATTCCGCTAAGAAAATTTTCACCCGAATAGCAACTACGTTGACACTTGGTGCAAACATACCGAAGTGCCACTCAACCGTATGTAGATATAGAGTTATGTGTTCTTTATATTGTAAACATTCCTATTTCAATGAAAATAAATTGAGTGTTCATCTCCATGTCTTGTGTTTTTTTTAACATATTTTTATTTATTTAAAAACTAGCTTTTTATAAATTTAGATAATAATAATCCTAATGTAGACCTAGAATAATATATACAACTGCACTATAATGTACAGTTTTTTGAAAACTTGTTATTTCAATAAATTTTTATTTATTTCTTTTAGTTATCCTGTAAATTCTGCCAAATGACTCGTTGTTCCCTAAAGAAAATACACACTGAAAATTTCAACTGTTTACCAATTACGGTTCTGGAGATAGGGGACCGCTGACAGACAGACGGACGGACAGCGGAGGTTTAGTAATAAGATTCGGTTGGTAACCTTTTGGGTATGGAACCCTAAAATGTAGCATTTCAATAGCAGATCTAAAGGCTGTAACCACAGTAGCGATTGTGCTAGATTGTTATACGACCCCATTATCAAGATGGCTTATACCACTCCCCGGTTTTATAGTGCTAGATTTAAATACAGGAAAAATATTAAAAAACTAGCTGCCCCGCGCAACTTTGTCTAGACTGCGTCACATTTTTCATTATTACCCGGCTTCTCCCGGTCGTAGCGTGATGTTATAGTATAGCCTTTAGCCTTCCTCGATAAATGGACTGTTCAACACTACAAGAATTTTTCAATTCGAACCAGTAGTTTCTGAGATTAGCGCGTTTAACCAAACAAACAAACTCTTCAGCTTTACAGTATTAGTAAAAAAGTACCTACTTATAGATAAACATTATCAGTCTGGATTCCTGCTAACAGAATCGAATCTTTCTTCATTTTATGATTTTATATTACTACTTAATACTAGAGTGATAAGTAGGTATAACCCGGTTCATTAAAGAAAGGAATCTTAAATGGCGGTGCTTATCATGTTTTCTCGCTTGCACACTAGTGCCGTCTATACTCACTCTCGCGCGTACCGTAGGCAGAAAAAAATCATCAGTCTTTTATTAAAATTTAGGTGCTGTTTTTGTACAATAAATTTTACCAACATCTTTTTAAGGATCCTCCTTTTGTTTTATGTTGTCAGGTGTTCAGAAACGGAAAATTCATCCTGAATAAATTTCTTACTGTTTTCGATGAAAACAACAATAACGATCTTATAATAAAGATTGCTCCACGTGCCTTTAGATTTTTCAACTTTAACACGCGCGATAAGCCACTAGCAGGAGCTAGTTTGAAATAAATACGACCCGGTCATGTTTTTATTATTTAATTTGAAAAATGTCTTCGACTTGAAAAATGTTTTTGTCAACTGTACTATCTGTCAACGCAAGTACAAGACGCCATTTAAGATTCCTTTCTTTTAATGCATCGGCTTATAGTTTCATTATAGGTAGAGACGTACATCCAGCTCGCTAAAACTGTAAGTTCAAGGTTGATTGAGAAAATAATCTAAATGAGTTGGTGCTTACTAAATCTTAATTAGAGTAAGAAAGTACATTATGTCCCTACCTAAAAGAGTTACCTAACCAACCAAATATATTAAAATTTTGAATTTAATATAGTGTAAACTTTATTCTAATAATTTAACTTATGCACTAATGTTAGATAGACTAAGTTTTACTTTTAACATTTGTTAAAAAGAACAAGTTGCATATTCTTCTAATATTTGTATGCCAGTGAAAGGCGAAACTTGTCAGATATTCCAAAATTTAGTAAGACCTAATATGTACCATGTTTTATACAAATAAAAATGAATATTCTCATTCTTAAAATTAGTCAGTTTTGGGTAGCTTGATATGCCTAAAAAAAACCAAGGGATAAACTGACCGTTCAAAGATATCTCCAGGTCTAAAAAGGCCACTTTAGCAAAATTTTCCCAATCAACCTCCTACCTAAGCGTTAGCGATAAAGATGAAAATTAAATTTGACAGATCGTTCTGTGGTTAATATTATAATTCTAATATGATTCTGCTACAGTGGCCATTTTAGGCCCCTAGCAGGTCTGTTCTGTCAACATCTCACCCTGTAAACTTTGATGGAATAAGCGTGAAGTGAAGTGTCACTCCATCTTGGTTGTAAGAATTGACAGTTAGCTCACTTTACCAAAGTTTTCACGCTGGATGTTTACAGAATTGGACTGCAGAACAGCTAAGAAAACTAAACTTTATTTCAATTGAATAGATGATCACATATCTGCTATTATTATACATGTGAATTTAAAACAACTTACTATCTTTTTCAAGTTTTTCTAGTGTCTGTCTGTCTGTCCGTCCGTATGTCACAGCCACTTTTTTCCGAAACTATAAGAACTAAGCTGTTGAAACTTGGTAAGTAGATGTATTCTGTGAACTGCATTAAGAATTTCACTAAAAATAAAAAAATAAACAATAAATTTTGAGGGTTCCCCATACTTAGAACTGAAACTTACTTTTTTTTTTCATCAAACACATACGTGTGGGGTATCTATGGATAGGTCTTCAAAAATGTTATTGAGGTTTCTAATATAATTATTTTCTAAACTGAATAGTTTGCGCGAGAGACACTTCCAAAGTGGTAAAATGTGAATAGGTTACTTCTAGGCAAGCGTGCTCCACCTTAGACCGCATCATCGCTTAACATCGGTGAGATAGCGGTCAAACGTACGCCTATAAATATTAAAAAAAAAAAAATGTGTGTGAGAAGAAAAAGTGTGTGTGTAACTTCTAAAATAAGAGAATGATAAAAGTAAAAAAAATATATATGATGTACATTACCATGTAAACTTCCACCGAAAATTCCTCCGTGGTCTATTGGTTATACCACCTGATTCAGACCCAGTGGTCCCGGGTTCGATTCCCAGCGGGGGCAAATTTTTGCTCGGTTTTGTTAGCTGGTAGGACTTGTTTTAAGTCCGTCTGGCAAGCTACCACCATCATGTCTAAGTCTGTCGCCATAACAATAATGTTAACAGCATTGTTGTGTTCCGGCAGTTAGATATATGATAGCCAGTTCCTCTGTGTAAGAGGATTCCAGGTAAAGCTCTCTAACATCTTCGGCCTAATCATCACTTTCCATCGGGTGGGATTTGGGCCAAGAGTTTCCCCGTTTTGTATATTAAAAAAAATCCTGGTTTTAAAAAATAACTTAGAGCTAAGTGTTAGTAAAAATCATATTCTTGTACGATCCTCAAGTATAACTATAACTACAGTACGAATAATCTAAGTTTACCCATGCGAAGTACGTCGCAATCGATTGCGCAGGATGTCAATTTGACAAGAAACATAGAAAAGCGCATGCGCGGGTACGTCGCGTATGCCGTCTCAGTCACTCGTATACGTTTGATGCATACTTGTGCCTCGCTTCCTCAATGCAATACGACTGTTGGTGCGAAAAGTGTTAAACGTTGTTATTTTTTTTATTAATTATTCTGGTTTTTTCTTACTGTTTGACTTGTATTTTGTGTTTTCTTGTAGTGTATGTGTTTGTTGTGTTACTTTGTGATCGTGTTATTGTTATTGCATGCATTTTTTCAAAATTCAAACATAACACGTACACAAAAAAAACATAATCTACGAACGTAACACTTTTCTACGCGATGGACCCTGCGCGGTCGTCACTAACAGCCAACTTCGCATGGGTAAAGTTAGAATATTCGTACTGTATCTCTGGTACAATACTATTGTAATCACTTTCCGAAATTCCGAGATTGCACTCGAGCAGTAGATAGTCATTCAATCACATCTCAAATCGAACATGAGTTCGATTATTCAAAAATTAGTTATTGTAATTTGACTGAATTACTAGTAAAAGTAATGTGTAACATCGATTCTGGTTGGCCACACTTATACTTGGCGTTGTAACGAAACCATATCGCGATCTAACTCGACGGCAACGCCATCTATCGAGCTAAGGGATAACTACCGGAATGGAATTTCATGCTCGGCGGGCACGCCCTTGGTGTCTGGTCTGTCTGGAGGCTTATTAAGTTTAGTTTAAATTGTTTTTATGCTTGAGTTGTTTGATTACGATGCCATGGAGGAGTGTGCTAGCTTACAAGTGTCAAATGAGTTTAGTTTTTTAGGTTGTATGTGTTACCCATGTTTTATTATTTTTGTTTGTAATAATACTTTGCATAATTTTGTATAAATGCAAGTTCTTCTAACGCAACAGACAGATGTGTTGCTGGGGAGTTTGTTGGCCACTTCGTCTCCACAGCTAAAACACTAGGAAGTGGTGATGGGGGACTATCTTCTTGTAGACGTTGACGTTCAAAAAGTGCTGGCACTCAGCCTAATTTGAATAAATGACTTTTGATTTGATTGATTTGATTTGATGCTATATTTTTAACCGACTTCCAAAAAAAGAGGAGGGTTCTCCATTCAGTGGGTTTTGTTTTAATGAATTTACACCGATTGTACTCCGAGGTTTCTGATCAGATTTCTGTGATTCTTTTAGTTCGATACAACATACATGTCATTTGGCCCCGTAAAAAAAAAAAAAAATACAAAAAAATACAACCGACTTCTAAAAACAAAACACTACAAAGTAAAAAATTACTTTAATTTCGAAAGTCGGTGTTTTTGTTAGTTTCTTCGTATTTTGACAACGACTTTCGAAATTAAAGTAATTTTTTACTTTGTAGTGTTTTGTTTTTAGAAGTCGGTTGTATTTTTTTGTAAAAAGTTTTTTATTTTTCACTTTAGTGGTGCCCCACACCTAACAACACCACTACAAAATCGCAGAAAAGCAAAATACGCAATTTCGATTATCAAAGAATCATCTAAATAGTCAAATTCCAGCTATTTCGATTTAAAATCCAAAGTTCGTAACTGATATTGATATGATTTAAATGGGACCAATCTGCAAGTATATCCTTTCAGATAAAACAAACATTTTTCAAATCGGTTCATAATTGTCGGAGTAATGAGGTAACAAACATAAAAAAAAAAACATACAACCGAATTGATAACCTCCTCCTTTTTGGGAAGTCGGTTAAAAACTAGTACCTAAATAGTTTTTTATTAATACGTCATAAATCGTAAACCGCAACTTTCGCTTATAAAATATACCTACAGGTTTGTACGGAACCCTCGGTGTGCGAGTCCGACTCGTACTTGTTTTTATTATGTAATGGGCTTGCTATTGACCACAATCACGCCTGATGGAAAGCTATGGATGAGGTCTATGATAGAGCAAGCGTGCCCAGAAGATACCTGTTCACTCTTGCTTTGAAGGCAGACGGGTTATATGCGGACAGGGACACAGTTTATGGCAGAGAGTTGGTTCCACACTTTGGCTGTGCGCATAATAAACGTGGACGAGAAGCGCTCCGACTAGTCGTACCCGTACGACTAGTCGGGATTTCGACCAAGTACGTTTGTACCTTGTTCGTGGTACCCTGCAGTACGTCTGGTATTCCGGGAGTAAAAGGGCGATGGTGGGATCAGGTCATGGAGTCCCTGTGCACACTCACCAAAGTAAAATCTGTAGAAGACCGATAGACAGGCAACACTACGACGATGAGCTAGGCTGTGAAGTTGAGCCACCAACGTCTCGTCACCTATAAGCCTTTTTGCTCTGCGTTCTACCGAGTCCAATGCAGCAAGCTGGTATTTTTCTGAGCCATCCCATAAGTGGCTGCAATTCTCCATACAGGAACGGATCTGTACTTTGTAAAACTCAGAAGCTGTCCAGATGTGAAGTATTGCCTTACTCTATTCAGCATGCTCAACTTCTTGGCTGCAGTATGTGCTTTTAACTCGATGGTTGAGCCGAAGTTGTGATTAGACGTCAACTCCATGCCCAAAAGCTCCAGGCGGTCGGTAACAGGTACAGGCGTACCTCGGAATGTAGGAGATAACTGAAAAGGACTCCATTTAATTTCTTTTATGGCGGCACTTCACAAATTCAAAATACACTGATCACCCAATTACGCATGTAGGTACAACACAGTATATTGCTTAATAATATCTTTAGTTTAATTGATTTATGAATCTGCACCAATAACAGGATTTCACGTTGATAGCTTGACGTCGAACAATATAAGGTGATATTAGTAGATATCATTTTATGTATTTCCTCACTGACGTGTTCACCTAATCCTATCAAAAGATAGAGGCATTAGAAATAAAGATAGATACAAAATATATTACTCATATCATAACAAAACTTATTTCAAACTTGTTGGTGGTATATCGACAGGGTGATTGATTGGCTTTCCTTCAAATAGGATGTTCTTGAGGTAGTTTGCAACGGTTCGACTTGATAATTTCGGGACCAAATTGGGTCTTCTAAGTAATCTCACTTTTTGAAGTGTTTTGGAAGATTTCTAGCTGTCCTGATCAAAAATTGTAATTTGTGAGAAACAGTTTTTCTCCACTCTCTTTTCTGGAAGGTCGACATGAAGAAATAAATCCTTTGTTTAAAGCCATGAATATTTTTTGAAACTTCTCTTGAATAAACTAGAGTTCGATTGCCTATAGGTATACCCAATTTGGCCCCCCAAAATACCGGGTCAAAATCGTTGAATATTAGCTCTAGAACATCTCAATTGAAAGAACGTACTCAATAGGCTTGTGTGTGTCCTGAAAAAATCTAATTAAGTAGTCCGTCAGTTAGATTATCAAAAAAAATCACCGGGGCCGAGTCACCCGCGTCCGTAGGAGAATACCCTTCAGCGAATCCCTACACGTGGTCCCCGGGTGGTGCTAAACAGGTGACACTAACCGCCTCCGTGGTCTAGTGGTTATACCACTCGATTCAGACCCAGAGGTCCCGGGTTCAATTCCCAGTGGGGGCAAATTTTTTGCTCGGTTTGGTTGGTGGTAGGACTTCTAAGTCCGCCTGGCAAGCTACCACCATCATGTCTAAGTCTGTCGCCATAACAACAATGTTAACAGCATTGTTGTGTTCCGGCAATTAGAGATATGATAGCCAGTTCCTCTATGTTTGAGGATTCTGGGTGAAACTCGCTTCCATCTTCGGCCTAGTCATCACTTTCCATCAGGTGAGATTTGGGCCAAGAGTTTCCCCGTTTCGCATAAAAAAAAAAAAAAAAATTTGACCCGTGTTTTTTCTTTTGTTACGGGAACCAAAATTGACGAAGTTACCCCGCTTTTAAAATTCTCAATACGTCACACCTTCGCATAATTTTTACTGAGTCGTGACGTCACGCGCCCCCACTCTCGAGTTTTGATGCGTTTTATCTTTGTCAATATTCATTGATTTACAAAAACGAAAAAATACGTGTCCATTATTTTTCAATACTTTAACTGACGGACTAAATAGTTTTGCAATTTGTGGATGATGGAATCTAGCCTATTACCAATGTCGCTGCTATAAGTACCGAGAAACTAAAAAAACAGGTTGAAGTCGGGGTGAATCTACGAGTATAGTGCAACCAGTACCTACTTGTCGCGATTCTGACACCGCATCTGGCGTTTTGAGCTCCAAAGCGTCGGCCACGAGTGTGTGGGGGCTGCTGCGTGGACCTCTTAAGTTCTTTCACAAACGTCCCGGAACGGAAGATGACCTGGGGTCGGCCTCTTACGAAGAGCTGCCTCAGCCCTGAACATCCCGACCAGTAGGCTGGACCTGGCCGGGCTCCGAGGAGCCGGCTCGTCGTTGAGGGCGCCTCAAGGGAGGGTGCAAACACAGGCAAAGCCGGTCCGTGCCTGCGGAGATTCAGCTTCTGAACCTGGTGCAGCGGTAGCAGGCTGCCTTCTGGGAACGACTCTTCGTCCTGCGCTCCCCGCTATCGGGTAGGTATATTTTTTTCTTTAATTTTCAGGATGGGATATCATCAAATGACTCCTCCCGCTCTGCGCGGAGCAGGAGGGAGTGTGGACTCTTACTGACTAAAACCCAACCGTGTTCCTCCTAATGCCATTTGCTTTCCAGGCCCGCGGTTACTCTTTTGAACATACTCTGCAACCTTTTCATAGGTAAAGCGATTGAAAAGTTCCTGTAATCATTTAATTCGTAGACGTGAGAGTCTTGATCATTTTCTACTTATCGCTATCTGCATGTAGGATTGTAGGTATTGTTCTTGCCTCATAATAAGTCAAATTCACACGATTGTGTACCTGTCCATATTTAATCTTCGTAATGATTAAATATTGGTTGACACGACAAGTTACATTGCTCGCCAAACATCAATACATTGTCCAAATTTATTCGGTCTACTTTTATGATTTCGTGCAAACAATAGCCATCTGGTTTGATAAATTATTTGCTTCGAGGTAATTTCAAGCTAATAGCCAAATACGCAGGAAATATTATGGTGCACAAGGTGTCCAATTAGACAGCAATTCAATACGACCAGGAAGAAATCGGGACCTACGATTTATGTGCTTTCCAAGGCTAGAGACTTGACTGAAAAATGACTAATGGAAACCAATAAAAAAATCCCGACTTGAGAATCAAACCCACGATCCTATGGTATGCATTCGTGTTTGTTCTTTGTTTAAGGGGAGGTTGCAGTACTGTGTGTTTTGACGAACAACAGCGAAATAATGGCTAAATTTTGATTGATTTTTCTTCTTGGCGAAAACTGATAAAGAAATTATACGTTATAATTATATATTATATATTAAAAAGCTCTATCTATTGATATAACTTTTATATATATTCGTGATGAAATCTCTTAGCAGTACACGTTTAAAATTGTAATTTAGTGTCATGTTTGATTAAAAAAAGTATCGAGCCAATAATTCTAAATCGCGTTTCTATCTTTACGATTTACTTGAGGGTATGTTCAATTTTTATGTAATGATTTTTATTTATTAAAAAACTCACAATTACTATGATTTTCAGACGTTCAAAAATCTAAAAAGTACTGCAACCCAGCCTTAAACGGTAAAACGCGCATTGACAATCAAAAGTGCCTGAAAATGGTGTAATTGAAATAATTTAAGTTTGAGTTTGCACCAACTTGGAAGCATAAAGTTCAAATCGTTCAAAACGTAACCAATGTAAAATTAGAATTCTGTTGGAAGTAAATACCAAGCAAGGATTATGTAAAATTATATACATACTTATGTACCAGTTGAACCTCGTAGCGGTCGCGACCTTAGCAGTCGTTCTGCGCCGGCCCGATGCAGCGAGCGTGAAGATTGAGAAAAAAATAATTTAAAAGTGTAAAACGAAATTTATTGTTTGTTTTTGTTTATGTTAAGTGTTGTAGAGTAGTGAGTGTTAAATAATGAAGTGGTTCGTGGTATTTTTTGTTGGTATGTATTGGTTTTGTGTTGTTTACTTTATTGATTTATATGCAGGGGACTGGGGTTTTCCGTAATTCAAAAGGATGACTGTGGAGGCTAAAGTTAAAATAAAGACAAACTATATAGGTTCCTTTATGACCCACGTTAGCTGACCCGCGCAACTTCGTCTGCGTCACATTTTCCATTAATGCTCCGCTCCTATTTGTCTTAGTGTGATGATATATAACCTATAGCCTGCCTCGATAAATGGGCTATCTAACACTGATTTTTTCAAATCGGACCAGTAGTTCCTGAGATTAGCGCGTTCAACCAAACAAACAAACTCTTTTGCTTTATAATATTAGTATAGATTATTTATACTATCGCTTTCTCGGTCAGTAGAGCATTTGTTACAATTTCCCTACTTACGTGTAGGTACCTATGTGGAGGAGCTCATGGCTAAATAAAAACAGCCGCACGGGTCGATCTTCAAGGTTAAGCAACGCTTGCCAAGGTTGGTCTGTGGATGGGTGACCATCTTAACATACCGAGTTTCCTCCGTGCCTCGATGCACGTTAAGCCGTTGGTCCCGGCTGTCATTTGTAGATCTTTGGCAGTCGTTACGGATAGACAGAAGCCAGTAAATCTGACTCCAGTCCTGCCATGAAGTACCGTGTAACCCATTCAATGGGTTGTGGAGGTCTGGTAGGCAGCCGCTCAACGTAAAATACTGGTATTCAGCTGAATCCGGTTTGACTGGAAGCCGACCCCAATATAGTTGGGAAAAGGCTAGGCAGATGATGACGTAGGTTAAAATTCTCACAACGACTTCTCATAAGCTTTTATTTCTTAAGCCGCAATCCCATCCATAATGGAGTTTATAACATTGGTGAAATGCATTAATGCAATCATCTTATTGCAAACTGAACCAGGTCAGACCTTCAAAGCCCATTTACTATCAAAGATAATAACTCCAATTTTCGTTATTACATAAATTCGTTTCGCAAAACATGTCAAAATTCTCAATTTTGGTCAGCCATAACTTTACCTTGTTAAGTGCGAGTTCGGAGACGGTTTTATTGATTCACTTTCTTTTTTTCACAAAAACATCCTAATGTGTAGCTATATAAAATTCTTCCGTTTCTTAGTGACTGACTGACTCGGTGTGACTGACAGGCAATACACAGCCGAAACAAATGATCGTAGAAAGCTGGAATTCGGTATGTAGGTAGCTTCCTTGGGGAGTACAGCAATTCCTATGGAAACGGGAAAAGCGGAATCGTAAGCAGACAGGTTGCTTAAGAACCGCTGTGGCTTTTCCGAAAAACGTTACGCAGTTAAACTGCTGGTAATCGAACCCAGGGCCCCACGCAGACTCAGCAGTCGCACTATCGTTCACGAGACCAGCAGGACACACAACGGCATGCATGTGTGTATTTCCCGAAGGGTTGTTGTCGTATATATCTGACATTTTATTTATTCATAAAACAATTTACATTGTGTTGAATATACTTACTTATTGAGATAAGATTGTGAAATATCGCGTGAAATTGTAAACTTTTTTTGTTAAATAAGACACTGATGTATTGGCAACTATTGAATTTGGATGGGATATATAAAACGATTTGTTCATAATATTTATAGAAATTTTAATCTAATCAAGATTTATTACAATCTTACGGTGCCTGCCACTTTCCGCTGACATATGCACATGCATTTAACTAACGAATTCAAAAAAACTTTGAATTATTAATTAGCATTCCAAGTAAAATTCAAGTCCTATAGTGCAAACAGTTTTCAACAAATATAATGTCGGTCAGATTCAAAATATAATGTCAAACAGATTTCAACAAATGTAATGTCAGACAAATTAAAAATATAATGTCAAACAGATTTCAACACATATAATGTCAGACAGATTCAAAATCAAACAGTTTTCAACAAATATGTCAGACAGTTTCAAAATTATAATGTCAGTTTTCATTAATTATAGGTAATGTCAAACAGTTTTTAAAACTAAAATGACAGTAGTAGACAGTAGGTATATTTCGACGTCTAAGTTCAAGTGCAAAGTTATAGACAACGGTCCTGTTGCCATCAACACACAAATTAAGATTCCTACTGAGAGGTTTTAAACTACATCCTACCTATTATATTTAAAACCTTTGCATTAGATTTATAATTGGCCTGCGCAAATATGATCACATCTCTGAATTTCGCACAAAGCTCAAGTGGCTGCCCATTCGTCTTCGCCGGGATTCTCATATTTTATTTCTGCTCTACAGTATTCTATTCAATCCTACAACCCCCTCTTACCTTAACGTTTTAAGTTCCTTCATGACACACATAATAGATATCTGAGGTCATCGGAAAACATGGGATTAGAGATTTGATAAAAGATTTGTCGTAGAAGCTGGTGGAATGCATCGGCATGCATTCCACCAGCTTCTACGACAAATCTTTTACGGTTCAAGCAATGAGGCTATGGAATGCATTGCCCGTGTCAGTAAGACGTGCTCAATCTTTGTCCACTTTTAAAACAATGGTCAAACATCACTACCTTTCTCTTTGACCGTTTTTGTTTGGGTTCTAATATTGTATTTATTACATACTTAAAATTGTATTTATTTATCTATTATGTATGTATTCATATAAATCGTACACCTACGACTACCTACACTACTGTATTTTCTTTTTCTATAAAATCCATAGTTGTCTAGAAAAGATCGCTCTTAGCGATAAGGCCGCCCATTGTGTCACCCTATGTAATGTTATATGATATATATATGATAAATTTTGAATTTTGAAAAAAAACTGCCAGAAAACGCACAGCCGAAACTACTGGTCGTATAGAAAGCTGTGGGATGTAGGTTCCTTGGGGATTGTAGTGGAGCACTTAGAGGGGATCTGCCGAAATTCCTACGGGAATGGGAAAAACGCGGCGGGCTATGCGTGTAAGAAGTCGCGAACATAACCTAAATAGTTAGTTATTTTATTTTTAGAAATCTCTGATCTCAAATAGTTTATTGCAATTAATATACACATACAGGTGGTAAAATTTATAACTAGAAACAATTATGGACCCTGTCGGGCACAGTAAAATTTTAAATAATTAGAAGAGAGAAAGAGCGCTTTTAATAAATAATTATTCTTATTTTGATTATTTTTATTTGTAAAATAAATTGTTTTAATCTTTCATGGTCACTAACATTAGAATCTATACTTAATATTATAAAGCAGAAGAGTTTGTTTGGTTGAACGCGCTAATCTCAGGAACTACTGGTCCGATTTGAAAAATTATTTCAGTGTTAGATAGCCCATTTATCGAGGAAGGCTATAGGCTATATATCATCACGCTAAGACCAATAGGAGCGGAGCAGTAATGGAAAATGTGACGCAGACGAAGTTGCGCGGGTCATCTTGTAGTTAATAACGGAATTGCTACCATGTACCTTTTTATTTGTGAGTTTCCGGTATTTCTTCAGTTACTCCGTGATCATGGCGCTTACAACAGTGCCGAAATATCGGAAACTCGCAAATAAAATGCACATGGCAAGTAGCAATCCTGTTATTAACTATTCGAATGTAAATTAAATGTTAATATTTCCTGTACAACTAGTAACTATTATTAAATATGTTACCTTCACAACTGATGTAGATAACTCGCTACTTACCTACTTACCCACCAACCAAATCTTACTTATAATAAATGCGCAGAAGATTATGGAAACTACACGGAAGCTTAGCACCAATGCATACCACTTACTTTTATGTAGATGATAGACTGATAAAAATATTTTAAATGCTGTTTGAGCATATACCTACGACCTTTAACAAGAATGTTAATGCAGTAAGTAGACTGGTTAAACCGCTGCCAGGGCTACGGAAGAGTTTGAAACAGTCGCCGCGGCCCTGGAACGCAAAGGGCTTTGATTAACATTGAATGGGTTTCAGTCAGTTAGAGTTTGACCTCCCTTCCGTCTTTAAGCCGTTGGTATCAGCTGTCATTTGTAGATCTTAGGCAGTCGTTACGGATTTTCAGAAGCCAGTAAATCTGACTCCAGTCTTACCAAGAAGTACCGTGTTACCCAGTTAATGGGTTGTGGATGTCTGGTAGGCAGCCGCTCCACGTAAAACACTGGTATTCAGCTGAATCCGGTTTGACTGGAAGTCGACCCCAGTAAGTATAGTTGGGAAAAAGGCTAGGCAAATGATAAGAGTCTGACCTCCCTTCTTCTCCCAGGGCAGGAGGAGTATTATCTTAAATAATAATAATAATAATAAATATTTATTCATCAAAATTACAGATACATACAGCAATAAAAAGTAGGTTGAGAATACACAATTATGGAACCTATGTTGTAGAATCTGTACAAAAAATGTTGAACCCTGCCTCTCAAACTAGGTTATAACCTGTATTTTGAGAAACAGTGAACAGCCTCAAAACTCTAATACATTAATATTGTATACATTAATATTGATGAACGGTGTCGACCAACCGCTGCAATAATTTTTGTGTTCTGCTATAATTATGGAGTGTGCATGTGTGTGTGAGGGTGTGTGTGCGTGTAGTGGATAGTGAGTATTGCTTGCTTCGAATGTATGATAAGGTGGGGTGTGAGAGGGGTGCGTGCGCGCATGTTTGTGTGAGTGAATGTTAACGGGTGCGTGAGAGATTAGGTGATGTATGCAAGCAGAGACCCCGTGTAGGCATAGTCCTTTTCTAGTAGCCACTCCGTAACTTTAGTTTTAACTGCATGGGAATTTAGATTTAGGATTTTTAGCTCTTTGTTAATTTTATTGTAGATATGTTTTCCTAGTGTGTAAAATTGGTGCTTGGCAAAAGTTGTTTTATGTTGAGATCCTGTGATAAGTTGTTGTCGCTTATTTATATTTGGCGGCGGCAGCTTAACATGAGTTTTTAAAATTGATCGGAGCACAAAGAGCTGGCGTACCGTAAGGACTTTGCAGTTAGTGTATAGTTCAGATGTAGGGAATCTATAGGGTTTCCTAGTCATAACTTTAAGAATGGCTCTTTGTGCTCTGTTCGTTCGTTTTTGCTGCTCCTCCCCATGCAGTGATACAATATCCAATAACAGATTGGCAGAGAGCGTAATACACCATCTTCAGAGTATCAAGTTTGGCCGACTCTCTAAGTGACTTGAAGATGTGTATAAGGCGCATAGTTCTTGTGGTTAGGGTGTCAATCTGTTTGTTCCATCTCAGTCCGTCATCAATCTGAACTCCGAGATATTTGATATTGTCTGACCTAGTAAGAGTTGGACAGGCACAAGATGGGATTGAGTTTGAGCATGAGTGAGCTGAAATACTAAAGGTGTGTGATGGCCTCATGTTACGTCGGATTGCGAATGGGATGGGAAATAAAAAGACAGTAGGTAAACCTCAGAGTGACGCCCTCTAGCAACGCATGCTAGATAGACGGTGCGGACAGAACGTATAACATATCAATACGAACTCAAAGACGCCACGGGAAAAAACAATAAATGTATTTTTTGTGTAACTGCCCTTTTTACCCGACTGCCAAAGATTGGTTATGTTGTTTTCGCGCGTATCTTGTACGTTTAATTGTTTGTAAATTTCTTTATTACCCCGTACCTCCCAAACGGTTAGATGGATTTCGACTATCAAGGTTCCGTTAGATTCATTTCAAATACCCTAGTGTCCTTAGATAGGTTTTTTAAGCAATAGCAATATGGCGAATTTTTGGCGCTAAATTGTAGGTAAGTCTTCAATATTTTTTATTAAACCGTTCCCGAATAGGGTATCAAAATGAAGGAAATGAAATGGAGGTTACAGAAACATAAGCCATATGTTTAAATTAAATTAGAAAACAGTTTTCGTTCATTAAAGTTTTGTAGTCGGGTTTTTTTAGTTTTTCTAAGTAATTTGCGACTTGTTATTCTATTTGTTGACACTCTGGCAAAAAACACCGCGCTGTCAATTTGATACATTTCGCGCCCGCATGTGTTTGCATAATAAGCTGCTCGCACACGTAAGATCATCGGCAACCGACTTTTTGTAGGAGAAAAGTGAAACGTACTGATTGCAATAGTGAAACTCCTAGAAAAAAGTCGGTCGTTTTTCCTAGCAAAGAATCGGCCCGATCATAGATAATTATATTTTTATATTTCTGTGGGCCCGATTTTCGGTCCTGCAGAAAGTATGATGTGGCGGGCAGCGTTAATTCAGCTTATATACCACTGTTATACAAAAAGTTTAAATACTTAAATAAAATTTCAACGCTGGGGGTTCCAGAATTACTAGGTACTGAATCCATGATATAGGATTGTACAGATTACTTACCAGAAAAGGAAGGACTTATGCTCAGGAGTGGGCGAAGTCAGGCTGTGATGCTGAGCATAATAAATCCATGGTATTCGTTGGTGCGCCGAAGTGTCAGCACTCTGCATAGTAAACTAGCTTTTGCCAGTGGAAGTGGAATTCCCTGCCGGAGTCTGTGTTTCCTGATAGCTACAACCTGGGAGTCTGTCAAGAGTGAATACGTTACTTCTTGGCAAGCGTGCTCCATCTTAGACCGCATCATCGCTTACCATCAGTAGTGCGATTCATTAAGGCAGAACATCTTTACAACCAAGAAATCATCGTTGAAACATCTGATGTGGCATATATTTATCAGATGTTTCAACGATGATTTCTTGGTTGTAAAGATGTTCTGCCTTAATGAATCGCACTACAGGTGAGATAGTGGTCACGTATGGCAATCTCATCATCAGTTAAAAAAAAACTATGGCCCTTGAGGCGGTTTAGAAACTCAGACACTAGGGTGTGTGGGATCAATAGATCTTACTACCCTGAGCTACCCACACGATAGAAGAAGAATAGAATAGAATAGAATACCTACTCTTTATTATATAGGTGCACCATATAAGTTACAGAAAAAATAGATGAAAAAAACATTACATAGGGTGACACAATGGGCGGCCTTATCGCTAAGAGCGATCTTTACAAGATAACCTTTGGATGGATTTTAAAGAGAAAGGAAATACAGTACTGTAGGTAGTCTTAGATCAATAGTAAAACAAAAAAAAATATTTTCATACTCCTCCACTGCAGTTTTCTGATTAATTTCATTGCGGGATCCAAGACAGTTTTCATTTCATTTCATTTATTTATTTCAAACAAATACATTGAGTAGAATATTAGGTAGGTATTTTACATTTTAATAAAATTAATATAAATAGTCACAAACAAAATAATTTGAAAGCTTAAATTATATTAAAATGTGAAGTAATGCCCAAAAAGAATGTCAGATATAATGTCAAATGTACGTTTAAATGTCAGATGATTGGCCAATGTTATAGAATTATGTAGTCAAAAATCAATTCAAGTCAAAGTTTTATCAATGTTTTAATTACCTACTAGGTGTCCCCCGCGGCTTCGCTCCCGTCAATTAATTATTCATTGCATGTATCGAGTTTTCATTGTTTTTATGATGTATTCTGCTATTCGGGTCGGAGACAAATCCAACGAATCAATAACCACGAAAATTGGTTCAGCAGATCTCGAGTTATAAGTGTTGTAACAAACCCGTCTTTGTTTTATAATTATATTAGATAATAAATTACTTTTCATCATTTGACATAAAAATCTGATAATGAGTAGCAAGTAGCAACATATTATTTTAACAAATAAGGCTTTGTTTTTAAATACGTGAGGGCTATAAATTAATATGAGTGAAGTCTATAGTTTAATCGTTGTTCCAAGTCTCGTCGAGCTTTATTGGTTCGGCATTTTCTGGTGGTTGCCACTGTTGATTTTGACTTTCAGGAGTTGCAGTGGTTGGGAAATGTGTGATTGGCTTGTCCCAAAAAGAAATAGTGTTCTCCGTTCCCGTAGAAATTTCGGGAAATGCTCTTAGTGCTGTCTCAGGAACACTTTCCAAGGAGCCTACAAGCCAAATTTTTACGACCAGTAGGTTCGTCTGTAAGTTGTCTGTCAATCTCTCATCAGTAACGGAAGAATTGTATAGTCTGCCGGGCGTAGTGATTCTGAGCACTGTGGAATACAACACACGGTGCTTAAAGAGTTTCATTGTCACCCACAAAACTCATCATCCTCATTTTAAAATGTCAGTAACGGAGTCACCAAGCCGGTTTGAAGACATCGAGATAAATGCCAATGGCTCGGTACAAAATGAAATGTATCTGAGGGCAGTCGACCCTGGCTCACTGTTTCAATGTAAACCCATAATTGTATGTTATTTTATGTTATACCTTCCTAATTATGTAGTCACTACATAGTTTTTGGGGGCCGAGTCACCCGCGTCCGTAGGAGAATACCCTTCAGCGAATCCCTACACGTGGTCCCCGGGAGGTGCTAAACAGGTGACACTAACCGCCTCCGTGGTCTCGTAGTTATACCACCTGATTCTCTGAGGTCGCGGGTTCGATTCCCAGCGGGGGCAAATTTTTTGCTCGGTTTGGTTGGTGGTAGGACTTGTTCTAAGTCCGCCTGGCAAGCTACCACCATCATGTCTAAGTCTGTCGCCATAACAACAATGTTAACAGCATTGTTGTGTTCCGGCAGTTAGAGGTATGATAGCCAGTTCCTATGTGTAAGAGGATTCCGGGTGAAACTCGCTTCCATCTTCGGCCTAATCATCACTTTCCATCAGGTGAGATTTGGGCCAAGAGTTTCCCCATTTTGCATAAAAAAAAAAAAATAGTGCTACTGTGAGCAGGGTAAAAATGAGTAGGTACCTATAATTATTACATAAAGACAGTTGGCTTAGGCCCTTTCCATACTGCGATTTTCAATCAATTCAATTAAATAAATTTATCTCAGATAACACAATCACATTTAGCAATTAAAATCATCCATACATTTTCAAAACACAATAAAAACAGTACAAGAACACAACAATATAAACATTGGATCAGGACCGCGCCACCATGCGGAAATAAACCCGCACTGCATCATTGCGTACATTTGCATCAAATCACAGATTTTAACCGCGCGAATTTTTTGCCAGTGCGGATACTCGTATAGGACTCAATGGGATGAAAAATCGCAGTGCCGTCAGGGCCTTAATTTGAACTTGCAAGTATTAGGTACCTACATAAGTCTGCCAGGGATGCAGAATTTGTTTGAAAGAGTCACCGCGGCCCTGGAACACAAAGGGCACTAGGAGGAACACCGATGGGTCTTAGTCAGTAAGAGTCTGAAACTCCCTTCTGCTCTGCCCAGAGCGGTAGGAGTGATGTTTTGATGATTTCCCATCTAAAAAAAAATACATAAGTAAGTTTAGAATAAGCTGTTGACCGACAAGACCCTCAAATACTTCTGTAAAATAGAAGTCCTGGGTGCGATGTTTGGGTCTGAAAAAGCGTAAGTATTTTCCCTTTTGAATATTTCCAGATGTAGTTCGGAGCCTCAAGACGGATAGGTTTTAGTCAGTAAGAGTTAAGTAATTTGATTGATTGATTTATTTATTTAAAGAGAGAAGTGAAGAGTTTGTTTGTTTGCGCGCTAATCTCAGGAACTCTTAGTCCGATTTGAGAAATTATTTCAGTGTTACATAGCCCATTTATAGAGAACGGCTATATCATCACGCTAAGACAAATAGGAGCGGAGCATTAATGGAAAATGTGACCCAGACGAAATATTTATTGATTATTTCCCATGCAGCAAAATGTAGGTACAGCTGCCTAACCTTCCGGGGAATACTGATGATACGCAATATGGACACTTATTTCGTGTTAACTCAGATCAGTTCCCCGATGATACAAGCCCATCTCAGTTATTATGATACCTGAGTGCAGAATACCTAATAACTCACAACTTTCCACTCATAAGGATATATTGCACTGGCTACAATCCATTTCAAGCAAGGGCTTTTAAATGTAGGTACGGTCAACCGCACATCAATCATGAACTATGATAATTGCCCAGGTATCTAATCAAACTACGGTAGACGTCAAATTTTAAAATAGTGGTAATTGAAACACCTATTGACATATTGCTTTCGAAAACGAAAATCGATATATATGTCATCGGAAAATATCACGTCGTAAGATTGTAAAATATCGCGTGGAATCGGCTTGTGTCCTGAAAAAATCTAATTGGTCCGTTAGTTAGATTATCAAAAAATATTTGACCCGTATTTTTTTCTTTTGTTACGGGAACCAAAATTGACGAAGTTACAACGCTTTTAAAATTCTCAATACGTCACGCCCTGGCATAATTTTTAGCGGTTCGTGACGTCACGAGCCTCCACTCTCGAGTTTTGATGCGTTTTATCTTTGTCAATGTTCATTGATTTACAAAAACAAAAAATACGTGTTCATTATTTTTCAATACTCTAACTCGGACGGACTAAATAGTTTCGCAATTTGTGGATGATGGAATCTAGCCTATTCAGAGTATACCGACAACCGACCGTTTGAACATAGACATCAGCCCGAATATGTACTATCGGGCAGTAGCCCGCCAGGCCCTTTTCAATGGGGGTTTGCGAGACTTTACTCTCGCTCTCTCTATTCCGCATACCCGCTAAACATTTACCTAAAACTTTTTTTTTTCAAGTGACGCTGTCCTGTGAGGGTCAACGGCCTCCCTCCTTGCCGTTTACTTCTTCCAGCTTCCGAACGATAGAACGAGCATTGAGCAGTGAGTAACTTTTCAAGATAAACTTTGCCCCACACTAGGAATTTCTCCTGTATAGTGGGTGCGTTTACACAGACATATAATGTCATATTCACAAACACAAACAGCCAGACCCGGAACTACTATCTGTAGGCCATACAAATATTAGTTCAATGCGGGAATCGAACCCGCGACACGCACCGCAGCACTATCTACAGCATTGTCAGACACTTCTCAATAATCGCGACTTTTTTTGCGTAAATTATCTGCCACTTTCGATTGGTTTTAGGGTTCCGTACCCAAAGGGTAAAACGGGACCCTATTACTTAGACTCCGCTGTCCATCCGGGGACCCTATTACTTAGACTCCGCTGTCCGTCCGGGGACCCTATTACTAAGACTCCGCTGTCCGTCCGGGGACCCTATTCTAAGACTCCGCTGTCCGTCCGGGGACCCTATTACTAAGACTCCGCTGTCCGTCCGGGGACCCTATAACTAAGACTCCACTGTCCGTCCGTCAGTCACCAGGCGGTATCTCATGAACCGTGATAGTTAGACAATTTAAATTTTCACAGATTCTGTAGCTGCTATAACCACAAATACCAAAAAAAAAAACAGAATAAAGTAAACATATAAGAGGACTCCCATACAACAAACGTGATTTTATGCTCATTTTAGCTCGATATTGATAAAGGCAACAGGTAGACGCTTGAAATACTCACAGAATATTTAGCTATAATTATATTCACTTCAAAATTAAATTAAAATAAATCAAATATTTAAGAGCGGCAAAAAAATACAAAAAACGTCATTTTTTTTGCCGTTTTTATAGACAAGGGTACGGAACCCGGATATTGGTAGGGTTAGACAATCCTAAAGACTTGCCAATAAATTCTTAATAATTTATGTCTGAACCGTTATGTTATATTTTCAGCGGCACCCGGCAGGTCTCCAACAGTCTCAGACATATTCATCCGACATTACAAGTAAGTCATGCAACCAACTACAAATTACATTTTGATGACTTTAATACATCAATCTTTTCATTGTCTTGGGTTAAGTGGTCTCTATCTTGTAATCATTTAAGTATATAATTTGACAAATCTACCATGTTGCAAAATCGGAGTCGAACAAGTATTTCGTTTCTTCCTTGTTTTGACTGTTATGTAAAGAGCATTCGTTTTTAAAACTGCATTGCAAAATAATACCGATTGCCAAGTCGTATTAGTTTCAAAATGTCAATTGCTAAACATAGTATTTTCAAAGGATTCTGAAGCATTTCTATTTATTTGAACGCATTTAGATAGTTATCAAGAGGAGCTCGTGGCTAAATAATAACAGCCGCACAGGTCCATCTTCAAGGTTAAGTAACGCTTGCCGAAGTTGGTCTGTGGATGGGTGACCATTTTAACATACCGAGTATGTTTCCTCCGTGCCTCGTTGATCCCAGCTTTCATTTGGAGATCTTTGGCAGTCGTTACGGATAGTCAGAAGCCAGAAAATCTGACACCAGTCTTCCAAAGAGTACCGTGTTACCCAGCTAATGGGTTGTGGAGGTCTGGTAGGCAGCCGCTCCACGTAAAATACAGTGTACACTCGAATATAGTTGGGAAAAGGCTAGGCAGATGATGATAGAGATAGTTATCAAATGGCACAACAAGCTGTTATGTTATTCACGACACAGTTCCACGGCTCAAATGCCATCGCAACTCATATTTACGTTTTTCAGGGACTTAAAAGGTAATGCTCGTTCAAAAATCAACATTCAATCAAATCCTTTCAAAGTTAGAGTGAACAGGCTACTTCTGGGTAAGCTCGCTCGACCAAGACTAGTCAAGAGCAAACCCATCTATAAATAAATAAAAAAACTTGCAATTGTCGATACTTGAATTGGTGGAACTCGCTGGAGTGAAATTATCTCGAATTATGAATTTAATTACAAAAATAAAACTTCTATTGTAAACTATAATTATTAATCATATTCTATTGTAACTGAAATGGACAAATACACAAAATTTACAACTAACTTTAGTTAGTACGTAGCATCAAAAGATTCGTCCATACCGCTATCAACTGGTAATGTGCCCATGAGACTGGCGGCATTGCCACGTTAAATGGCAATGCTTAGCTTTTGGCCAAAGTAAAAGCCAGCTCTTGGGTCACGGGAAGTGTCAACCAGTCGTTTCGAAATTTCTTTGCCAAGGCTGTGAGCATAAAGGCTCCACGGATCGACGGTTTCAAGCCCAAACGGCTCAAAAATACTACTATATTTACGCAGCTTGATTACAATTATTAAACAAAGTTCATTTAACAGCGAAACTCTGAACAAATCAAACACTGACGCAAATTATTTATCTTTTTTCTTTTTTTACATCAAGACACTACTTCCTAGTGTTATAGCTGGAACTGATTCAAAAACCTCTCAATGACCACTTCTGAATTATAATAATAACTACGTTTGCTTACAGATTTCTGTAACATGAGCAGAATGGAAAACCGGAAAACCCAGTTTTTATTCGTCTTTAACTTGTTTTTCAGGTCCAATTTGACGTCACCGTCGTCATACCGCATCGGCAACGTCAAGTCTTTGATGACCGACCCAGAATTCGACGTCAAAAGACCTACAGTCATATACGCCCATGGGTGAGTTTAACTATATTGTTGACCCTGTAAACCTTTTTTTTAATTTGAGATGGGTTGGCTCGTGACTCTAGTCTTGGTCAGAGATGACAGAGACAAAGTCTACGATGGAGCGACCTAACCCCAGAAGTAGCCTGTTCACTAAAATTTTACAAAGATTAGGGTTGTAAGCGTTCGGAAACACAGACGCAGGCAGAGAGAGCTTTGCTGTGCGTAATAATGTAAAGAAAGACGCTTGGAAACGCTCAGTGCGAATTGGTGGAATAGCAACAACAACAACCTCCATGGTTTCGCGTTGCTATGAACTAAACATAAAACTTGCTATTTGGTTGCAAGCATCAAGTTTTTGATGTGAATCCAATTAGTAGGCCCTAGTCAGTGATATTGGCGGTTGAAAATTAGCTCAAGCAATCACAGTACAACGCGCGTTTGATAATAATTATAAAATAATTTATCTCATGAATGATGTATTCAATTTTAAGTCACCAGCCCCCTTCTACCATCGGACATCCGGACGCACTGCAACTTACCATCCCTACCTTGTTGCTATTCCATCAATGCGCTCTAAGCGTTTCCATAAGTCTTTTTTAATGCGCACAGCAAAGGAGTGGAACTCTCTGCCTGCATCTGTGTTTCCGAACGCTTACAAACCTAATCTCTTCAAAGTTAGAGTGAACAGGCTGGGTAAGCTCGCTCCATCGTAGACTTTCTCTCTGTCATATCTGACTATAGTTAAGAGCGAACCCATATAAAATAAAAAAGAAATAAGAATCATAACTAAGTGTAGTTGAAATCAAAAAAATTGGTTTTTATTGTTATGACCCTTTTCTTTTACTAACCCATGCTGTTCCTATGCTATACAAAGAACTCCATGAAGGTCCACATCTCCCTTTCAGCCCGTTTTCAAACCTCTGTCTCCACATCTCTTAGGTATTGTACTATCGATGAATGACTTCGTCCAAATACAAAGCGGTAACTCGATGGCTGCTATGTATTAGTATTATACCTCTTTTACTATTGTAACCATTACACGTGTCTCTCTATCATCTTCCAGCTACACAGAACTATCGACAGACGAGAGCATATCCACCGTGATATCTGCCTACCTCCAGCGAGGAGGCTACAACGTGCTGCTACTGGACTGGTCCAACCTGGCCTTCGGGAACTACGTCATCATCGCCAAGACCCTGCCTGATGTAAGTAATTGGACAGAACAGCACTAATATGCACCGAAAAGCAAAAAGCAGTTTGTTATGTGACGGGCGTCATATTGAATTCGAAACCTAAGGAAGGATTGGAAAGTTACTCCCGAGACTGGCGAAAGAGTCAAAATTTCGAGGGAGTCAATACAAGGAATAAAGCCAAAGATTCAAGCTCGCCCAAGGCAAAGATACCCCAGGGATAGCCCTGAGGAGCTACTCTACTTTTCACACTTACTGAGATAACCTTGAAAATCGATGCCTGGCGGTTTTCTATCGGTTACTTTCGGGGAGTTGCTTAGCCCGTTCCATCATCGGTCTTCAAGTAGTACGGCGATGCGCCGCCGGTACATGGTGTGTTTGTTATATACCTCCCATAAATGCCCATGAACACAAAACGATTTGGGAATACCTACTTTAATTATGTGTTACAATTTGATTATCATGGACGGGTGCTGGATGGACTTGATTTGCTTCGAGACCTTTCTTAATTAGTTTATTTTACTGCTAAAGCGATTCTTGATAAATAATACATTTATGATAAAAAGTATCTCTTTACTTCTGTAGTTTTTCCGGTTTTTTCATCTAAACCATGCAACAGACTTTGACCCGCTTTTCACAAAGACAAAGAGAAAGAGCGGTAGACGAAGAACGTTTTTCTATATAGTTTGCGTGCGTGCAAAGCCGGGGCGTGTTGCTAATATTGTATATCATATCTTTCCAGGCAGGCCAGTACGTAGGCAGGGCGCTTCTGAAGCTGGTGAAGCGAGGCCTACCCGTCAAGGGTCTACATCTGGTCGGGCACTCCATGGGCAGCCATCTTACAGCGTATGCTGCTAGGTATCTGAAGTCTAGAGGGTTTACCGTGCCGAGGTAAGTAGGTTCAAGAGATGAGAAGAAGTTTTCAAGATGACTTTTAGACCACCACATAAAAGAGAGAAGAGAAATAAGTAGCTCGGCCGCCATTATTAAATAAAAACGTACGTATCTACACAAAATAAAGTACCTACTCAATTTTCGACCTTACCATATTTTCTTAAAGTCGGAAATCGGTTACTTCGTTTTGTGTAGATACGTCCTTTTTCTTATGACGGCAGAGCTATAATCAGGCTTTAAACCAAGATAAAATAGGTAACTTCTAGACAAGCGTGTTCTATCTTCGATAACATCATCACGTGAGATTGTGGTCAAACGGGAACTAGATAGGATTTAATATCTATAATATTTCTGGCTGCAATGGGCTTGTGTCCTGAAAAAATCTAATTAGTCCGTCAGTCAGATTATCAAAAAATATTTGACCCGTATTTTTTCTTTTGTTACGGGAACCAAAATTGACGAAGTTACGACGCTTTTAAAATTCTCAATACGTCACGCACTGGCATAATTTTTAGCGATTTTTGATGCGTTTTATCTTTGTCAAAAAATACGTGTCCATTATTTTTCAATACTCTAACTGACGGACTAAATAGTTTTGCAATTTGAGGATGATGGAAACTAGCCTATTGGGTCTTTGCCCAGAGAGTAGTGGAAGTTTGACCAACATTTTTATTCTATCATTTCTATGCGTCAATTTTGGCTAGAACTTCCCGAAAATTTTGATACTGTCTAAAATATGCCTAGAACAGTAGGTAGACCTCATGTTCAGTAGTTTCGCCCAGTGTAGTTCAGTTTTAATAAAAAAGGCCAGATTCTGTAAACATGTGGAAGTGAATACTTAGGCGAAGTGAATGACAAGGGAGCTGTCAAACCATACTAACAAGATAGCATGACAGCTCACTTGTCGTTCACTCCACCTAAGTGATCATGGTGAGATGTCAACAGAATCGACGGACTGGTTTTGTTACCAATGACGTCCAGTGTGTGTGAGTGAAGTTTAAATCTAATCTAATCTTGTAATATATAAAAGGATTGTGTGGTTTTATGTAACCGCGGTAAAAGTGAAACTTTTCACTAAAAAAGGTCAGCTGATGCGAACTATAGGCGCCGCCATATTGGCCTCGGCTGCTCTGACGTCACCGTCACGCGACATGCAACACAGACGAAAAAGTTTGAGACGATTTGATAAAAGTTTCACTTTATAAAATATCTCGTCACACGTTGTTTGTTATGGAACTCCTCCGAAACGGCTTGACCGACTTTTATGTTTTTTTATTTTGTGTACACTCAGTAAGTCTGAGAACAGGTTGTAGGGTACTTTTTTTGCCACAACAACGTTTGTCCGGTCAGTTAGTGGGGTATGTAAAAATCTCGTATCAGTCGTTGTTTTCGTACTCCTCCGTAACGGCTTGACCGATTTTTATGAAATTATTTGTGTAATATTTGGTAGGTCTGAGAATACGTCGGAGGCTTTTATTATATGTTAATACAACGTTTTCCGGATCAGCTAATAATCATCACTACATTTTATAAAACAAAGTCCTCCGCCACGTCTGTCCGTCTGTCTGTTCGCGATAAACTCAAAAACGACTGCACCGATTTTCATGCTGTTTTCACCAATGAATAGAGTGGTTCTCGATGGAGGTTTAAGGGCATCATCTAGTTCATACATAATTCTTAAATTGAATAATTTCAACTATAATTAGTACAAATTTAATCTTCTCGGTAAACTTCCACAATCACAGTACCTAATAAAACAAAGAAAGATAAACATATGCACCGTAAGAAACCTGTGTGATATCTCATTAGACTAATTAATTGAATTCATACTGCACTACACTTAGTGCTAAGCAAGTATATCTGCTGTGACATCAGCGATGAGCTATGCATTTGTAAATTACCTAGACGGGTCTCGGATGCGATCGTGGCATGTTAATCAAGTTCTTATATGAGAGCAAAGGTTAAAAGTGAGGGTTAGTCTTCATGTTAACAAACTTTAAGGCTAAAGTGTAACTAGACATTTTTGAAGTGAAAACTTCTTTAGCGGCGTTGAGCACTTCTTGGATGGGTATAAAATGTTAAACTCGCGTCAGGACACGTGACCTGATCGAAAATTCGTAAGACGGATGATTCAAAAATGCACAACGTTAATGTTCAAGATTTCACTTATGGCGCACTCCCGGAGTGCAACCCGTTGTTTTATTATAACAGAATCTTATTATATTGTATTCTGACATCTCGGATGTTCATTAACGAAAAATTAACAATTTTTAATTCTGAATGGTTTGTGGGGCACAAAAATTAATGAAGTGCCTGGGAATATACAGCTAGCAAAACAAATGTATTTAAATCTCTATACCTACGCCTGGTAAGAGTTCATTCACAGTCACGCTTGACATCCGCAAAAAATAAATACTTTATTATTAATAATTATGCCTTTTTACGCGACTGCCAAGGAAGGGTTATGTTTTGCGCGCGTAACTTGTATGTCTGAAGATTTCTTTATTACCTTGTACCTCCCAAACGGCTGCATAGATTTCGACTATTAAGATGTCGTTAGATTTATTTTAAAAACCCAAGTGCCTTTAGTTAGACAGGTGTTTAAAGAAAATAATGAACCGGATTTTGGGCGCTAAATTCAGGATTCAGAAAAGGAATCAAATGAAGGAAATTAAATTTTATTAGGAGACAGTTTTCATTCATAAAAGTGTCCCGGTTTCGGTCTCTAAAGTGCATTGCTTATACGTTCACTGTTTGGCAGTCGGGTTTTTTCATTTTTCTTATTATATATTTTTTCTTGTTAGTAGATAACTATTTACTGATATTTTTAAGCACATGCAAACCGCTATTCTTTTAACAATTTAGCCCCACATTGATAGCAGGATAACTGTGATGCGCAGCGTTTCATACAAATACCTGAGGCAGTGTGTGGTTTAGTGATAATTGCATTGTATTTTATAACATTCTACTTACAGACTGACCGGCCTAGACCCAGCCTACCCATTGTTCTACCCGCCTCTAGCTGCGCCCCCCATGACAGCATCAGATGCGACCTTCGTGGATGTCATCCACACAGACGGCGGCGGGTACGGAACTCCCCAGGCGACGGGACACGCTGACTTCTGGCCCAATGGCGGCCAGGCCAAGCAGCCGGGCTGTCTGTCTGCTACTGTACCTCTCAGTAATGAAGGTAGGATTGGGAAAAGGCCTTAGTATATTGAAGTCTTGAGTCGAACCTTCGTGGATGTGTTCCACACGGACGATCGCGGTTACGGGCACTCGGTTGTTAGTAACAGGCTTGCACTTATACACTATTGTTAGTAACTTAACTAAAGACCAATTAATGATATTAATAGTGAATAATATAACACAAAAAATATAAGATGAAGGCTTCAGAAAAATGAAGCCTTAAGTCAAACCTTCGTGGGTGTGTTCCTCACGGATGTTGGCGGTTACGGCACTCCCCAAGCCACGGGGCACGCCGACTTCTGGCCCATTGGGGGACAGACCAAGCAGCATGGCGGTCTGTCCGCTACTGTACCGCTCAGTATTGAAGGTAGGATTAAGATGAAGGCTTCAGAATAATGAAGTCTTAAGTGCGAACCTACGTTGATGTGTTCCACACGGACGGTGGCGGGTACGGCACTCCCCTGGCGTCGTCGGGACACGCTGACTTCTGGCCCAATGACCAAGCAGTCGGGCTGTCTGTTCGCTACTGTACCACTTACTAATGAATGTAGGATCAGAGGAAAGAGGTTTCTGTACGAGTAACATTCATCGACTATTCAAACTGTAGTGTTGCAAGCGTGAAGTTAGGGGCATAGACTACAGACCACTACAGGTTCTCACCCAGCTCTTTTTTCCCTAAGGCTACCTTTCCCCCTAATTATTTGTTTCTTAAATTGTAGTCCTGAAGTAATGGGATTTGCCTCCTAACTATCCTACTGCTTTACTTGTTTATCGTTGACTTTAATGCATGCAGATACATAACACATGAGTAGCAGCAGCCCCTTGTTATATCTTGCAATGTATCGTCTTACTTGTAAAAATAAAACGTATTGAGCAGATCATAAGGTACTTAAGAAAGAAACGAAAGATGTTTATTTGGGAGTCGCACAAAACAGACAGAAGTTTGATACATTAAAACTAACGATTAGGACCTACTTCATAATTAGTTCATCATCTTCTTCCTAGCCTTTTCCCAATTATATTGGGGTCGGCTTCCAGTCAAACCGTATTCAGCTGACTACCAGTATTTTATGAGGAGCGGCTGCCTACCGGACCTCCACAACCCATTAACTGGGTAACAAGGTACCTACTCCTTAGCAAGACTGGTGTCAGATTTGCTGGCTTCTGACAATCCGTAACGACTGCCAAAGATCTCCAAATGACAGCTGGGACCAAGAGGAAACTCGGTATGTTAAGATGGTCACCCATCCACAGACCAACCTCGGCAAGCGTTGCTTAACCTCGAAGATCGACCTGTGCGGCTGTTATTAGGCACGAACTCCTCCAGTTAGTCGTCGTCGAATAATACTTAATAATTAGTTAATTAACAATAATAACATTAAATTAATCTTTGCGAGGCCAAAAAGGTCTCTATCTCTCGCTGTGTTTTTTTTTAAATGCTGCGATATTTGGCAGATACTAGCGTTTAAAAAATAACACAGCGCTGGTGCTATGATAGGGCCTGTGATGCTATTTCTTAATTGCTTAGCCTCTTCCAAACTCACAATCTGTCTAACTAGGGGCAGATTAAGCATTATAAGCAATTGTCCTTAAATTGCTGAAGAACACTTTTTTTTTATTGTTTTATTCAGGCTCGAAAGCAATAGTGTAGTAAAATAATAATTGAGTTAAATAGGTACACTAACCTTACAATAAATTAAAAAATATACTTAACTAACAAAATACTTGAGTATAGCATCAAAAAATTCGTCCTCAACGCTGTCAGCTGGTAATGTACCCAAGAGACTGGCGGCATTGCCACGTTGAATGGCAATGCTTAATCTCTGCCCAAAGTAAAAGCTATAGAAGTAGCAGTACTATATCTAGTTAAATTTTTACTGACTATGGTCCTCGTCCTTTCCAGATTTCTGCAGTCACTGGCGATCCTGGGCGTTCTGGTCGGAGTCCCTCACGGGGGAAGATTTCCTGACGAGGAAGTGTCAGGACTACGACGTGTTCCTGAGAGGACAGTGCTTGGAGGAGCCTGTCGTGTTCATGGGCATCAGAGCGGCGCCCGAGTGAGTGACGTTGTTTTGCTTTAAATTTTTGCTCAGGCGCTGACAACATGTTGGAGTGTCTTCGATACTATACTAGCTAGTTGCTTTTGTGAGGAGTTCGTGGCTGAATAATAACAGCCGCACAGGTCAATCTTCAAGGTTAAGCAACGCTTGCCGAGGTTGGTCTGTGGATGTCATCTTAACATACCGAGTTTCCTCCGTGCCTCGGAAAGCACGTTAAGCCGTTGGTCCCGGCTGTCATTTGTAGATCTTTGGCAGTCATTACGGATTGTCAGAAGCCAGTAAATCTGACTCCAGTCTTGCCAAGAAGTACCGTGTTACCCAGTTAATGGGTTGTGGAGGTCTGGTAGGCAGCCGCTTGACGTAAAATATTGGTATTCAGCAGAATCCGGTTTGACTGAAAGCCGACCCCAATATAGTTGGGAATAGGCTAAGCAGATGAGATGCTCTTGTGAAGGCACCGATGTTTGATTAATATAAGTAATGCCTCTGAAAAATCAGACTGTTAAAACTATTTCTCATGCACCCCGTTTTGTTTCCTAACATTTTGGTACGTAATCAAACATGAGTTTTTGGAAAATAAACTCTTCCAGTGGATGTTAGTATTAACTACAATTCATTCTGGAATAGGAAAACTTAAATTCCAGTCACATTGAGTTTATATTTGTTTAAGTGCAAATAACGTCATAAAAAGAGATTTCCAATAGACTGAAGTTATTCTACCTTACTTAGCTCATCCTATCATATCATATCATGGCTTCAGTATAATAACTTTAATGTAATCATTGTAATATTATTTCCAGCTTACGAGGAAACTTCTACTTGAGGACTGGTGCGAAGTCACCATATGGACTCAACTTGAGGGGAGCTAGCTGAGAAGACAGATGAAAACATGAACTTGTGTTGTATTTAGTTGTAATATGGATCACCGGTACCTGGAGCCAGCATGAGGTGATCGTAGTGGTGTAGAATTTGCATAGATTTCGAAGTTATTCTTGAAAACTATGCGGGTGGAACTCACAATTCTGAAAAGCAACGTGGAATATTCACTACGCATAATGCGACCTTGTTGATTCTCCATAGAAGAAAATATTAAATAAGTACTAGCTGACCCGCGCAACTTCGTCTGCGTCACATTTTCCATTATTGCTCCGCTCCTATTTGTCTTAGCGTGATGATATATAGCCTATAAACTTCCTCGATAAATGAGCTATCTAACACTGAAAGAATTTTTCAAATCGGACCAGTAGTTCCTGAGATTAGCGCGTTCAACCAAACAAACAAACAAACAAACTCTTCTGCTTTATAATATTAGTATAGATTTTCTTAATAGATATTTTTAACAACTTTCCCCTTACACCCGTAATGGGAAAATCGTCAAAAATATTAGATTAATCAAACATAATTTTTTTATTTGAGACTAGCGACTCGCCCCGGCTTCGCACGGGTGCAATGCTGATACTAAATACACTACAGAAAAACTGTGATGTAATTATACATATAAACCATCCTCTTCAATCACTCTATCTATTAAAAAACCGCATCAAAATCCGTTGCGAAGTTTTAAAGATTTAAGGATACATAGGAATATAGGGACAGAGAAAGCGACTTTGTTTTATACTATTAGGTTTGTCAGAGACAAAGTCTGCGATGAAGCGAGCTTACCCAGAAGTAACCTGTTCACTATAACTTTGAAAAGATAAGAGATGTAAGCGTTTGGAAACACAGACGCAGGCAGAGAGTTCCACTCCTTCAATACAAAAAATAAACGAAAAAAGAAATCGAATCGCATCATGCAAACTTCTCATCCCTACACCTGCTGAAAAGGTTTTGGGAATGATCTCTGTCATCTGCCTAGCCTTTTCCTAACTATTTTGGGGTCAGCTTCCAATCGAACCGGATTCAGTATTTTAAAACGATCTCTGCCTTACCTGAAGTTGTTCATCTAGAATCTACATGAAAACCCATATGAATATACCTTTGTATTTAGGGCGGATTTCATTAATCTGAAACTGAACGCGATCAGAAGGCGTAGTGTGAGTTTTATAACGTTATCGAACGCGTTAGCGTAAATACCAATTTGTATTGAAACTGAATAAGCGCCGCCTGTAGGCTAATTCACGTAACTAAATAAGTGCTGTTGCAGTGCAGTTTAAGTTACGTTTCGATCAAAACAACGCTTTTCGTATTCTCTACCGCTGTCAGACACGCTCGCGTCAAGTGCGCTTCACGCGAGCGCAATAATGGCATTCTACTGTTGTGACATTCTTTGGTGTGTGTTTCGGAACGCAACGTGATCGGTATTCTACTATTTGTTTGACGTCCCAAAATGACAGCTTATAAGCTTAAGTTTAATTTTTAATATTATAATAACTTCTATATTCATTGAAATTTACTCCTTTCTAGTCGATTATTTAGTGAATAATATTTTTTCTCTCTACCGTCAGTAAGTTTGGTAGTTTGGTTTTCGTACAATTGACGTGCAGTTCACGCGCAGTTTACGCGCAGTTCAAAGATTACAAGAATACCGTTTATCACTCGAACTTAATTGCAACTGCACTAAAACTTAATCGGTGCGTCATAACATTACGTGAATTAGCCCTCTGTGAGAATGACGGATAACTTTTTGTTTTCTATACACTTTGACATAAGCAAACGTTTACGCTAACGCTATCGAGTACGTTAGAAAACTCACACTAAGCATATTATGAACCCTGTTTACGAGCTATCACTGTCATTATATTCTATAGAATATTGACACTGACAACTCTTAATAAACGCAGCTTGATCGCGATCAATTTCATTGGTGAAATCCGCTCGTAGTCATTGTTGCACACTTGTACATTAGCGATGTGAATCATTACGTTGGTACAATGTTTTGCTAAAGATAATTAAGTTGGTACTAGCGTGTAGTTAGAAAGAATTAAATACCTCGGTACTAAGTCGTCTTGAAGAATTGTAAATAAATAAATTGGTACGTTTTGAAAGTTGTTTTATTTTTATTTTATTTTCGTCATCACAGATTGGTACAGTACCCTAAAAATAATTGAATGGCAGCACGAAACAAAATTAAACAAAAGTAAATGAATGTCTTAAAATTATTAAAAAAAAACTACAACAATATTTTATGAAAAGGGGAAAAAATAACACATCATTCTGTGGACTAAAAAAAAACTACTATTTTTAAACAACTTTCGCATTCGCATGTTAATCGCAAACTGAAAAAGCCTCAATTTTCATACATTTCTGACAGTTTGCGAATGTGAAAATTTGTAGAATTGTCCCACAGATGTTATTTTTGTTCCCGTAGTCATATTATGGTGTGAGTTAAGTAATTTCTGGTCAAGTAAAAATAAAATTCGTTTTTGGAAAATACATAGTAATTATTGTATTATTATTATATTACTTTATACTCATTTTATTTGCAGCCGTTATCTAAGACCAAACGCAAAACCATAAAGGGGTACCTAGGTACTCTTCATTTCGAACAACACCCGAACCCTCGAATAAAAAAAAATGCTTTTCAGTATCTTCATTTTGTCGAGTTGGAGTTATGCGCTCAGAAATTTATGGAACAGTTTTTTTTCTTAATACAAGTTATTAATAATGATGAGTAGGTACAATTACCCCATTTAAGATATTGCGATTATTCTGTTACAAGTTGTATAATAGGAAATATGTATGAAAAATGCTTCGACGTCAAAGTCCATATCAGAGTTCTCTTTCTAATAGTTTTCTTTGAAGCTTTATAACTTCACCGCTGAAGGTATTTAAAAATAAATTTCGTGATTGTTTACTAGAGTCAAAAAGTATTTCATTTTGCAAATAAAACAAATTCAAGAATATTCTCTCAAAACGAAAGGAGTCAACATTTTAAGCAGCGGCTGTCACATATCTGTATAAAATCTCGAACATCAACTGAACTGTTGAAATATTTAATCGTCGTTTTAATAATATCTATAAAATATCACTTATTTTTTATTCTTACAGTAAGTATCCATATAGCTATTTTTTTCTTTAAAAAAATCTATTTTAGTTCTAAATTCACAATCATAGTTACGAGGTTCACATACACCTCTAAAAAATTACAATAGTCCTTAGAGATTTTCCGGAATGCTACGTTAAAATATCACATTTTGTACAGGAGGTATCACAAATTGTGTGCACATACTGTCATCGACATACATGATATCAACCACTCCAATCACAATATCACTAACCATTTCATAATCATTTTACTGTGTAACATTATTCACAAATTAACTCAATTGACTCTCTCAATCAGCAGTTCTAATATCTTCAATACTGTCAGGCAAACTCCTGCCTTTCGTCTCAGGCAGTAACAAACACACCAACCCAGCCAAAATGGGTGCAGTTCCAAAGATCAGTGTCGGTAACCATGGAATTGTCGTCGACGTATTAGAAATGAATGGAGCAGCCATGGATCCAATCCTCATGGCGGTAGAACAGGCTCCCATACCCATATTCCTGATGACAGTGGGGTATAATTCTGAAGTGTAGATGTAGATGGTGGAGGCAACAATGGCGGCGCAGCTGACGCCCATTGTGCCAAGGGTGAGGGTAAGAGCAAAGATCTTGGGGACGAAGTAGAGGACGATGACGAATATGCCTCCAAGCATGAAGAAGACGGTGGTGGTGAGTCTGCGGCCGAACTTCTTGATAAGCCAGATGGAGACCAGGTTTGAGGGTATCTGGAATGAAATAGAAGTCTTGTTAGTCAAAGGTATATTGTTACACAACTTATTTTTTTTTTAACTATTGATAAAGGATATTTATTTTGTAAGTAGGTTGTAAATAACACTTTTACACGTCAATCTTTTGTGGTCATTTTAAACTAGATGAGGCCGGCGTTTCCTAGCTGACTGTACTGAGAAGAAACGCCGAAACAAACTCAGAGGTCAAAGTTTCTTTTAAATTCCTTACAATCGTACTGGTCAAATCATATGAGAACCATGTAGGTTAATGTCTGAAGTGGCATTTTGAGGAAAGTACCACACAGATTTGAGTGGACCTGTCCAGACAGTGCAAGCATTTGCCAGTTATGGTGTAGCTCAAACTTAGAACTTATAGGAGCTCAACGAACTGACGAACAATACCAAAGTAAGGACATTTGTGTAGGCCGCTTACAGAACTCAAACCGTCAGACTAACATTAAGTGAAATAAACCCCTAACATAGCAATCTACATAGTCCTCATATTCACAATCTATACTATAATATTATAAAGAGGTAAAATTGTTTGTAAGTTTGTAAGTTTGTATGTAGGGGGTAATCTCAGGAACTACTGGTCCGATTTGAAAAATTCTTTCAGTGTTAGATAGCCCATTTATTGAGGAATGCTATAGGCTATAAAATTATAAAGATATCATGCATATTAGCCAAACTATCTCAATTTTTGTCTATCCAGGCGGATAAAAATAGCTCTTACAACAGAGTTATTTGCGTGCGCTGCCTTAACAGTTGTATATAATTGAAAACAATGTATGGCAACCTGGTCCGCTTTGAATAGTTCTACAAAAAAGTCCGCGGCACCATATTTCTATCTTTTATATTTTAGCAGATATAGTAGCTTTTATGTGTTAAAAAAAGTATTTTTCGATGTACCTACTTAACTTTGAACGATTTTTTAAACAACAAAATATTAAACCTTATCGAAAACAATGTTATAATGATCACAAGCACATCATAGAGATACGATTTGCTCAAAACAGTACCTATGTCAATTGGTTGAACAGTTTCGAAGATAATATAAAATTACTAAATCGCAAAACGCCGCCCGCGCCGTTCATTCACGAACCGCATTAGAACATGCTTTGTGCAATTACGTAATTTTTCTGAATCGTGGTGTTATGATTTTCCGCGGATTAATGACCCTCTCCAGTTATTATTTAACTTTTGTCGTTAGGTACGTGAGTTGTACGTAGTTGGTTGAATGTTGGTTGAATGTTGTTGGTCTATTGTTTTGGTTGCTCGGTTTCTCAAAACACAATTACAATATTACTTCGTTCTCATTCTTCGAGTTCGAAGCCTGCTGTGATATTTCTGTTTTTGGGATATCGGACAGTTTCAGCGATTGTTTATCATGCCTAAAAGGAAATCTCAACTTTCCCGTCAGACATCCCAGACATGAGACAAGAGCAGCTCGAGTACGCCGTACGGCAGAGTCTGCTCTTGATAATCATCTGCGCCTCTCGAGGAATAGAGAAAATATTTCGCAAGCACGCGCTGGGAAGTCTAGCTCAGAGCGTTCACAGCGGCTTGCTAACCAAAGCTGGAGAACATCGCAGGTCCGTGCTCGGGAATCTAGCGCTGAACGTGCACAGCGTCTCAGTGATTTAAAGCAGCATGGCTCTGCAACAAGGGATAGGGAGTCTAGCGCTGAGCGCTCGCAGCGGCTCGCTAGCCTAGCTACATACATATGCAATAAAAACAAAACCCTCCTTTTGGCAGTCAGGAAATAAATCATAGCACTCAGTACTAACCGAACCACACTCATCATTTCATCAGAAGTTAAAATGTTTACCGCCCAACGAAGTGGGCACGGGCAATACCGTCTTCACCATAAGGGCACACGGGGCCCGTGCCCAGGGCCCCCATTCTCAGGGGGCCCCGAAGGACCGACAATTTCTCTCACACATTTATTCTCAAAACATTTTTGTCGGGTACATTACACTTTTTTCACAAATCAGTAATCTTATCAGAAGGTATATAAAAGGCAAATAAATCTGTGTACTGTTATTGCTGCCGTCTATTTAATACCACTATGGGTACTGGACATAATTTAAGATCTCATTGGATATAAAGATTGGAAGCATATAAGTAACTTATTGATAGAGCATGAGAACAGTTTACAGCACAGGGAATTTATGATGAATTATGTTGCAAGAATGAAAACTACTGGACGAATTCACACTGAGTTGCTGTCCCAATATAATACAGAAATTTACTATTGGAAGAATGTGCTTAGGAGGATTGTTGCAGTAGTGAAATTTTTAGCTTCAAGAGGTCTTGCTTTCCGTGGTGCTAATGAGATATTAAGATATGAGATAGTGAGAAATTATTTGGGATGCTTTGAAAACCATTGTCAAAGAACATAAATCAGCAAAGTTCTACTCTATTAGCGTAGATTCTACGCCAGATCTGTCCCACGTTGACCAACTGACTTTCATAGTTAGATACGTAAAAGACGGACAGCCCATTAAGAGATTTTTGCAGTTTTTGCCTATGAATAAACATAATGCGCAATATATAGCAGATACCATTTTAAAGTTTTTTGAAAGCCTTGATATACCTATAAAAGATTGTCGCGGGCAGAGCTACTACAATGCATCAAATATGTCTGGAAAGTACTCTGGTGTTCAGGCTGTTGAGTGTGTTACTGAAGCAGTAACATTCTTTCAATTTGTACAAAAATTGTTAAATTGTTCTGCACGCGCCAATGCTTTTAATGCTTTGCAAAATGGTTATTTAAATATTTCTGAAGCATTTTCTTCAATCGCAAGTGACATCAATCAACCAGGAGACACTAGAAAGGAAGCCCAAAGTGTAGCAAAAAAAAAGGGAAAATTTGAGACGGCTCTTCTAACAGAAGTATGGAATGATCTTTTGGGAGTTATGAATAAAACAAGTCTAAGTTTACAGAATAGCAATCTCCGATCCGTTATATCAATACCGCACGCAATAATTTTGATCAGTACGAAACGACTGCTAAAGAAAAAAATCCTTAAGCTGACTACAAAGATACATTATAAGGAAAAAGATTTCGCAGCACACGCATCGCTTTTTTAGAAGGATCATCAGAGACTGCACAGATGAGAGGCAAGGAAAAGTTTCGTGTAGATACTTTCATTCCCATAATATTGACACATTATATACACATTTAAAAAAACGTTCGGCAGCATACCAAGAAATTGATAGTTAATTTAGTTTTCTTTGTCAGTTAACAACAATCTAGTCTGGTGATTTGACCAAAAAATGCAAATAATTTGCAGAATTTTACCATGAAGATATTAATGCAGATGAGCTCAAAACAGAATGTTTTCATTTAAACCAATATTTAAAAAACATAGCAAAGCAATCAGCGGATTTAAATACATCACCTAATAAAATCAGATAAATTGGAAGAAACTTTTCCAAACGTAGAAATTGCTACAAGCATATTCCTTTGCCTAATGGTTACCAATTGTAGTGGAGAGCGGTCAGTTTCGCAGCTTATAGAATAAAAAATGAATTGCGAACAACAATGTTACAAGAATGACTCAGTAATTTGTCAATTATGTGCATAGATATCCTTCAAAAAATTGACTAAGGATATAATAGAAGATTTTGCTCAACAGAAATCCCGAAAGAAACCGATAACGTAATCGTAACCAAAAAACCAGCAGCATTCTAATATAATTAATGACATACTCGTATTATTTGATTACCTATAATAAACGGTCATACTTATTAAAAAAATGTTAGTACAATTCGCTTTTTTTACTTTCCAGAAGGGCCCCAAATTCTTGTGTGCCCAAGGGCCCCAGCCTAGTTTAAGACGGCCCTGGGCACGGGTCAGCTACTACGTTATATTATGAGGACCATGCAGATCAGTGTCTGCAACGGTATTTTGAGGAAAGAACCACACAGATTTGAGTGGGCCTGTCCAGTCAATGCAAGCCTTGGTCAGTAGTCGATTAGCTCAACTTAGAACCAATAAGGAGCTTAATGACTCGACGAACAATGCCAATGAAAGGACATTTGGGTAGGCCACAAAAGTACTCAAACTGCCATACGTTTGACCGCTATCTCACCTGATGTTAAGCGATGATGCGGTCTATGTTGGAGCACGCTTGCCTAGAAGTAACCTATTCACTCTTGACTTAAAGACTCCCAGGTTGCAGCTGTCAGGAAACACAGACTCCGGCAGGGAATTCCACTCCTTAACTGTACGCACAATGAATGTATTCCCAAAACGTTTTGTGCGTATAGGTGGAATGTCCACCTTGTACCGGTGGCACATCGCCGTACGTCTTGTGGTCCGATGGTGGAACGGGCTTGGCGGAATTAAATTATGCAGTGACTAAGTTATTAGCTGGCGACATTTTTAAGTCATGATTATTGATAGGTTAGTGATGTTTTAACGCGACATATTTCTTAACCAGTGCGAAGATAACGTTAAAAATATTTCTTTTTGATATTCTATATCTGTTTCTGTCTACAAGTTAACGATGATAATACTGATATGAGATAGAATCCTTAGTACCTACCTGAGTGCTGCATTTTCTCCTTCAATTACATTTTTCTTCCTGCTACTTTATTTGGTTTCCAAGCATCTAAGAGAGGTTATTATGAATAACCTATTCATGTATTGTAAGAACGTCTTAGTACGACTAAATAAACATTTTAGGTACTGGTGTTTCTGGCTAATTCTTGTATTGACTAAATTAGTTGACATCATCCTATTTTTTATTCTTATTCTTTGACATTTGTGATTCATATATTTTTTTTTTTTTCAAAATGTCAACATTTTGAAATAATTCATTAATTTTAATATTTTATTTCAGTTTTATTGATTGTATCTTTTAATCATTTCTCATTACTTTTCTATATTTGATATTGTAAAATGAATAAGGAAACAAAAAATTAAAGACATAAACATTTGTACGCCTAATGGCAAAGCATAGAGCACTGTCTTACAAAAAATGTAACATCTCACACACCTGTGTACCTGTAACCTATGTTTACAAATAAATAATCTGAATCTGACTTTGAATCTGGTTGACTGTCAAGATAAAATGTGCAGTAAAGATAGAATGCACTCAAACTCAAATAAAAGACATTACCTGTATAGCTCCAGCCAAGGCCACACTGACGAAAGGATCAGGGCTGGTCTGACTGATGTACTGGTTGAACCCGAAGTAGCTGACGCCAGTGATGAGCCACATAACGCAGCAACAGCTGGTCTTCAGTAGTAAGGACTTCTGGAACAGCGCGGAGTAGTTCAGCTTAGGCTCGTCGGCTTTGGCGCAGATCTCTTTCGATAGTTGTGTCAGGGTTTCTTCGATTTTTGCTGTGGGTAGCTTGTTCCTGGAAGAAAAAAATAAAAAATATAAATCTAATAAATAATTTTTAAGGTAGACTGAATCCCAGCACTTTTAAACGTCAAAGTTTTACATAAACTTACAGTCCCTCAAAACGCCCGCCCGTCACCCTTTCGTAGTGTATTAGCTGGGAAGCAGAAGTGGCACAACAAAGCCCCAGCAAAAAGGGAAAAAAGAGGTTTGTTTAGAAGTTTTGGGGGTGACGAGTGAGTTGTGGGGAGGTTGGTATTTGAGGACGGCTGAAGGATTTTAGGCAATTATGCTAACGGTATTTTGGTCTCATTTGAATCTATAATTATAATATCTATAATAAATTCATAGCAGCGGGTAAAACTGCATATTATTTGAGACTTTTTACGTATGAGTTTTTTCAGGTTTAGTTTCCAGTAAGATCCAGATTTCCAGTAATTGTAAAACAAACCTAAATGAATTATAAACCTAAACCATCATAAATATCTCTGTCTAATGACGAGGGTGGCTTGAAAAAGGCATCTTTGAATTCATCGCATTCAGACGGACATAGTGGTGGCGGGGACTTGGTTTGATAACATGTAGTAATATGTCATACATAAAATGTGTACCTAACCAAGATATATCTAACTAAAATTGACCCCAACTAGGTTCTGATATGGTACAGCCATATTATTATAGTTTTTTTTCAACAGTTAAAATATTGGAATGCTTATCACAGTGCCACCTACACTCGGCCTCTTGATTCTTGAAAGCTCGACGTTACATGGCAAGATTGACCCAAAAAAGTGTAGCCTGTATTTTCGTAATTTGTGTAATGTAAAACAGACAGATGGCGCTGCAATCGATCAGTCTAGGAAAACTAGGTACTGCTGCAGTAGCACTGAATCCTTGCAGTGGATAACATGCAAGATTCTATGCTACCGGCAATAAGTACCTACCTATGTTTTACAAGGAATATGTAACCTGTGTAAATAGATGTTATATTTGGAAACTTACGATGAATGGTTGTAATATTTTCATACGATTGAGGGCGTATTTAAAATAGATGAGACATTACTGTAGTCGTTTTGAGGATAGATGTTGTTGTCATTTTGTGGAATGCTAATTAAATCTATACTAATATTAGAAAGCAGAAGAGTTTGTTTGTTTGTTTGTTTGGTTGAACGCGCTAATCTCAGGAACTACTGGTCCGATTTGAAAAATTCTTTCATGGTTAGATAGCCCATTTATCGAGGAAGGTTATAGGCTATATATCATCACGCTAAGACCGATAGGAGCGGAGCCTTAATGAAAAATGTTACGCAGAAGACGTTGCACGGGTCAGCTAGTTTATTTTTATTTGTGCTTTGGTTTCAGAACGTATGGTTCATACCTGTACACTACCAAAACTAAGTCCAAATAATGTGACGCCACTTCGTCAACCTTTTTTCGCGTTTATGGGTTGACTAGCTGACCCGCGCAACTTCGTCTGCGTCACATTTTTCATTACTGCTCCGCTCCTTATTGTCACAGCGTGATGATATATAGCCTATAGCCTTCCTCGATAAATGGGCTATCTAACACTGAAAGAATTTTTCAAATCGGACCAGTAGTTCCTGAGATTAGCGCGTTCAACCAAACAAACAAACAAACAAACAAACTCTTCTGCTTTATAATATTAGTATAGAAGTATAGATTTTCGAAAAATCTATTTAAAAAAAATGATTTGACCTCACGATATTCCCTTTAATTTGATATTCCACTACACAGCTTTTCTACTTTTTCATTCATAATAAGCCACCAAAGTCAGGCTCATGAGAACGCTAGTATTCCCAATCTTCCTTTATGCGGCGGAGACATGGACAGTGCGTGAGTTTGAAAAGAGAAAGATAGATGCCCTAGAAATGTGGTGCTGGAGGAAGATGCTCGGCATATCTTGGACAGAGTTCCGGACCAATGTGTCCATACTTCAGGAGCTCGGCATCACAAAGCGTCTATCGACCATAGTACAGACGCGCATACTGCAGTACTTTGGCCATGTCTCTAGACGCGATAACAACTCAATAGAGCGGCTAGTCGTACAAGGAAAAGTGGAGGGAACCAGATTGCGCGGCCGATCACCTATGCGATGGACTGATCAGGTGAAATCCGCAGTGGGTAACTGCGTGTCAGACTGCGCCCGACAGACTTCCAACAGAGAGAGATGGCGGGAGATCGTTAAGAAAGCTGTGTCCGCCTCTATCACCAATGTGGACGCCTCAACGTGACCACGACCGCTCTGCCAAGAGCGAAACGACAGAGAAGAAGAAGAAGCCACGACATATTCCTCAACCGGCGACGGAACGCAAAAAAAGCAATCTTCTTTCTATATCTGTAATTTTAGTTTAAAATCTACAAGATAAAATGCTATCAAGATGTCCTACAAAAGGTGGAACATAGACACATAAAAAAGTAGGTCTAAATATTTGTCTGAATTAATGTTACTTTCCTACTTGTTAATATTTCGCAAACACAAGATTAATCACTCTCTAACGGTCATAATTATATGTATATTTATTTGCGTAAATCATCCTAACTTAATCTGGGCTTAGTATTTTTTATTACCTAACATTGCATTTTTTATGGTTCTTGTAATGTAATCTAATTAACTAGTTATGAGCTGTTTTAATTTAAATATTTTAACATGTATCCCATCCTCTCATCTCATCCTCAAGGATTGTAAAAAATGATTTATCTTTTTAAGTATAACACTTACAGGGACGACTGATTCGTCAAATTTTAGTACAACATTTTTCACAATTTCTAATGTTATAGTACCTTCTACCTATAAGTTTTGGTTTATTTATAAGTACTAATATTATAAAGAGGTAAAATTTGTTTGTAAGTTTGTATGTAGGGGGTAATCTCAGGAACTACTGGTCCGATTTGAAAAATTCTTTTAGTGTTAGATAGCCCATTTATCGAGGAATTCTATAGGCTATATTATATCATCACGCTAAGACAAATAGGAGCGGAGCAATAACGGAAAATGTGGCGCAGACGAAGTTGCGCGGGTCAGCTAGTTAATAATATAGTTCAAAATAATGATCTCTCAGTTGGGACGATCGACAAAAAACAAGATTTTCATTTTCTCTTGAACCAGTAAGATTTCAATCACGATTTTTGTTTCACAAATTTTCCCAGAAGCATAATTTGCAATAAACATAATAATATACATACTTTTTCAGTATTAGTTCGTGTTTTACAAGATCACTCAATTGAAAATTGTCCACTCTGAGTGATCCATATAAACCGTTATAAATCTTAAACGTGGCTTTGAAACGAATCGAAATTTTGTTTAGCAGCTTTCACAAATCTTTCACAATTAATTAAAATGCAAATTATAAACACATAGGCAGTATATTCTTGGATACGCGTTATGGCTTTTTCTTCAGTTGTCCAGATTGAGAGATCCAGTTAATGAGTTCTAACTTTCTTTGTTTAGGTTTCACAAATTTTATACCTTACCATGAAGTTTTCACAATTATATCCTAAATTATTTTATAATTTGGTTGGGATAAGAAGAGTTTTTCGAAAAGATCTCTCAATCCACACGCACATACTCTCGGTGCGCGAGTCCGACTCGCACTTGGCCGGTTTTTTATATGGATGGATGCGTACAATTTTTTTTTTTTTAATAATAAATAAAATTTATTTCCCAAAAAACTTAGTTCTATGTTACAAAAACAGTTTAGCAGTAGTAATATACAAATAAATGGATTTAGCTTTTGTAACCGAACTAGGTAATACCTGTATTTCGGTTAACAGTGCCATTCCCCCGAATATTATTAAAATAATGGTACTATGGATGTGTGCTATGGATGCCTGCTATGGGTCGTCGTGAGTGGTGTAGCTAAGTGCGGCGGCGGCGCATCTTTATAGCACATCTTACTCGCACCGCTACACAGCTTAGCATCAGTGGAAACGGTCAAATAGTTGCGTAGCTTAAATTTCAGCTTCCTACAATCGATAGTTTCGTCTGTGCGTTGTCTGTCAGTCTCTCACTCATTAATAATTTTATAAAGAACTAGCTGACCCACGCAGCTTCGTCTGCGTCACATTTTCCATTAATGCTCGGCTCCTAATTGTCTTATTGTGATGATATATAGCCTCAAGCCTTCCTCGTTAAATGGGCTATCACTGAAAGAATTCTTACCAAATCGGACCAGTAGTTCCTGAGATTAGCGCGATCAACCAAACAAACAAACTCGTCTGCTTTATAATGTTAGTAGAGATGACCAAAAAGCTTCTATTATATTCTATTAAAATCTATTTTCCACTAGCTTCTTTCTATGACCAACTAACTTCTATTCTGTTCTATGTCCAACTGGATTCTGCCAGCGGCTTTACCGGTGTGAAATTCTATAACTATCCCGGGTTCAAAAATATCCTACCTATGTCCAGGACATGGTTTTCCCGTGTGAGAAGATTCGAAAGCACTTCCACCAGTCATGCCAAGGAGTACTGCAACCAAGTCACTGACTTCAGGAGATGAGATGGACAGTTGCTTCATGGAATGTACTGGTATTCAGCTGGATCCGGTTAGACTGGAAGCTGACCCCAAAATAGTTGGGAAAAGGCTGGGAGGCAGATTAATCTATAGTATATATCTATACTAATATTATAAAGCAGAATAGTTTGTTTGTTTGTTTGTTTGTTTGGTTGAACGCGCTAATCTCAGGAACTACTGATCCGATTTGAAAAATTCTTTCAGTGTTAGATAGCCCATTTATTGAGAAAGGCTATAGGCTATATATCATCACGCTAAGACAAACAGGAGCGGAGCATTAATGGAAAATGTGACGCAGACGAAGTTGCGCGGGTAAGCTAGTTGAAATTTATCAGGGCTTAAAGCCGCCAAAAAGGGCAATAGAGATGTCATTACTCGGAGTTTCCTTGCGTGATCGAATCAGGACTGATGATCAAGAGAACCAAGGTTACCGAAGGATCCTCAAACTAAAGTGGCAGTGGGCAGGGGCATATTGTTTTCAGAATCAATGGTTGATGGGGCCGAAAAGTTCTGGAGTGGTGACCGCGTACCAAAAGACGCTGCGTTTGAAGGTCTCCAACAAGGTGGATCGATGACCTGCTAGTCTATTCTGTAAATAACCATTTCGATATCGACTTCACCTGAGTGACTAAGCTTACAAAGTGAACTTTATTTCACACATCATAAGGTCTTATATTTATACGAAATTGAAACTCACCTCGGATTCCGCTGTCGAGACACGAAAATGTTGTTACAGAATAGCCCTGCTGGTGTGGGTCGCGGGTAGCCGATGGACGCGAGACTCACAGAAATGGTTGTTGCAGAAACCAGTTTACGACTTTAAAGTTTAATTTACTGTTAAAAAAGTGTCTGAACCAAGTCAATGAGTATACTTATGACCTTGATCAATATACAACGTAATATTTTTCTAACCGCGCCAACTTTTAGATCTATACTTCTATACTAATATTATAAAGAGGTAACATTTGTTTGTAAGTTTGTATGTAGGGGGTAATCTCAGGAACTACGGGTCCGATTTGAAAAATTCTTTCAGTGTTAGATAGCCCATTTATCGAGGAAAGCTATATATCATCACGCTAAGATATATAGGAGCGGAGCATTAATGGAAAATGTGACGCAAACGAAGTTGCGCGGGTCAGCTAGTAATATTATAAAGCAGAAGAGTTTGTTTGGTTGAACGCGCTAATCTCAGGAACTACTGATCCGATTTGAAAAACTCTTTCAGTGTTAGATAGCCCATTTATTGAGGAAGGCTATAGGCTATATATCATCACGCTAAGACTAACAGGAGCGGAGCAGTAATGAAAAATGTTACGCAGATGACGTTGCACGGGTCAGCTAGTTACGTATACAATTTGTATGATATAAAAGAGCAAATACAAAATAAAGTACAACTTCGTTGGGAGTTTCTACCTGAAGGCGATGCTGGACGCGTTTTCCAGGAAATGAATAGCAAAGGCTTGAAGAAAATAGCGACTCCAAATCATCATCTTCATTTGTATACACGCACAGGATCCTCCAATGTTTTCACCTCACAAATCAATATTGGGTAAACATTCTATGTTCTTTTATGAAGAGTCTGTTTAGATGTAGCTGTTTTTATCAGCAGTACAGTACGGACGTCTTTCGGCTGATACATGATGATGATGATCTACAGTCTACTCACAGCATAGCAGCTCTGGTCACGATGCTCGTGGCCTCGCTGACTCGGCCCACGCTGACCAGCCAACGGGGCGACTCCGTCAGCACAAAGAAGTAGCCCAGATAGATGAGGGGCGGCAGGCCTAAGGCCAACAGGTACGTGTTCCAGCTCCTGAAGTAGTAAGCGAACAGAGGGACTGTCATGTGACCTGGAATAGGGAAATTTCAAGGTTAGAAATGGAAATAATATCAGCAGAGCATCCTAAATAGGGTTCAGCGATACTTCAAGCCTGAACAGACTTTAACTGTATAAAAAGCAAAAATTCAAAATTCAAAAGTCATTTATTTAAATTAAGCTGAGAGCCAGCAATTTTTGAACGTCAAGTTTTACAAAAAAACAGTCCCCAAATCGCCCGCCCGTCACCACTTCCTAGTGTTTTAGCTGTGGAGAAGAAGTGGCCATCAAACTCCCCAGCAACACATCTGTCTGTTACGTTTCAGGAACTAGAATTTATACAATAACTATACTATGCAAAGTAATGAATACATGACACAAAAAAAAAATATTATCATTTGTCAGCTAGCACAATATGACACTAAAACGAAATACACACACAAGCAAGTGTTGACGTATGTGGATTAAACAAATAAGTAAAAAAAAGATTGACCTACATAGTCAGATAAATAAATAATAAAAAGAAAAAAATAATATTATATGAACACAATGGCACAAGACCGATTTTGGGAGGAATATTGCAGCCACCTTTGGGATGGCTCAGCTAAGTGTTTCAGCTTACCGCGCTTGACTCGGTATAATATTACTGTGACTCGGTGGAATACTTCTGACATCAATACTATTAATACTTTATTTCAGATAATTTGAGAATCCATACTGTGTTAGTAAGTTATAACTTAAAAACTATGTTAGTAAAACTCAAAATTAAAAACACAAAACATCACTCGATCAAATAGACACATGGAGTGCCATCCAGGACCGTCAAGTCGGTCCGCTATTACTTTCAGAATGCTGTTGGAGCTTACTCGGATACGGTGCAAAATGGAGGCCGTTCGCTTTCTCATGATGGCATGAAAACCATCAATCCGTGCCTCCATGAACATGCCAGACGCACTACAGCATCGCGGCATCCCCAACAACATCCTAAAAGCATTAGTATATTGTACACGATTACGATGGCACAATTTTTTACCAACGATGTCACGTCATGCAACTTTTCAACGTACTGACGGACTAATTAGATTTTTTCAGTATAGTAAGCTATTGCAGCAGCGTAATTACAGTGTATTTACAGCTCTTGTGAAGTGAGATCGCTTCATTAAATCAAGTCAAGGGTAATGCTAGCAATATAACCTTTGAGCGTCCATTCATTATTGCAATATCATCTGCCTAGCCTTTCCCTAAGTATATTGGCGTCGGCTTCCAGTCAAACCGGATTCAGCCGAATACCAGTATTTTACGTGGAGCGGCTACCTACCAGACCTCCACAACCCACCAACTGGGTAACAGCGGTCCCCTTGGCAAGACTGGTGTCAGATTTTCTGGCTTCTGACAATCCGTAACGACTGCCAAAGATCTCCGAATGACAGCTGGGACCAACAGCTTAACGTGCTTTTCGAGTTTTCCGCACGGAGAAAACTCGGCATGTTAAGATGGTCAGCCATCCACAGACCAACCTCGGCAAGCGTTGCTTAACCTCGAAGATCGACCTGCGCGGCTGTTTTATTTACGAGCTCCTCCATCCTCATTGTCTAAAATTCTCGAGAAGATCCTCAATAAAAGCCTCAGGTCCTTCTTAGACAAACACAAACTAGTTGCCGACAATCAGTATGGATTCCGGCCAGGGGTGTCGACAGAGGATGCTGTACTTGATCTCACCCAATCGGTCGCTTCGAACTTGGATAAAAAAAAAAATGTTTGGGCATTTTTCTTGACCTCTCTAAAGCATTTGACACAGTTTCTGTTCCTATACTTATCTCGAAGCTGGAACTTCTTGGTGTACGTGGTACTACACAAAATATTTTTAAAGATTACCTCCGAAACCGCACACAGCGTGTTAAAATCGATACATTCCTTAGTGACGAAGAAATAGTGACTTACGGCGTCCCTCAAGGCAGCATACTGGGCCCCTTGCTATTCCTAATCTATGTTAATGACCTCTGCAAAATGAACCTCCCAAACTGTAAAATATATGTCTATGCTGATGATACCGCGATCATAGTCTGTGGATCTACTTGGGACATCGTCAAGGCTAAAGCTGAAGTAGCAATGTCGAAAATAATGCAGTGGAGTGAATTTCAACAACTATGATTTGTTACCTAATTTTGGTGGAAAAGTTTGTTTCTGGTTTTTTTAATAATCTAAGATGTTGATAAGCAACAGATACGTATTCAGGTACATAAAATGTGAGAGAAATTTATTTATTCCTGAAAGCTTCTAATAAATTGTCGACACCAGAATTGGTACGACACCAAAATTGATGTCTGACACCAAAATTAGAAATATTGACATCAGAATTTATTTCTGTTACCAAAATTAGAAAGTCTTGACACCATTTTTTTTTACTGAACCAAATTATAAATAAATTATCAATAAAAATCTTATTTATAGTGAATAAATGTTTTAATAAAAAAATAACATAATGAGATCAATAAAAAAAATAACAATCAACAAATACAACATTCTTATTTTTCTGTCTTGTTAATTCTACAGTTGTTAGTTTAAATGAATTGCAGTCACCTCCTCTAACCTCTATCATCATCATCATCGTCATCATCATCATGATCATTTTTAATTATATAAAAGTAATTTTTTAACATTTTATGTTAACATAATTATGTAATGAGATCAATTTAAAAAATTATCAATCAACTAATAAACTTTCTTACTATTCTAAGTCTTGTCAATTCAAAAAATATTCAAATCATCATCGCTATCATCACCTTCATGATAATTTTTATTAGCTGTTTTATTTTCTTCCTTAGTATCCATCACTGTGCATTCATTTCCTGAACGATAGTAAATTACTGAAGTGTGCAATGTAATTTGAGATCGGCTAGCGTCAAAATGGACGGATTGAACCTCAGAGCCATATTTCGTATTATAATTTTCACTGAAATCCGTATGTGTATTAAACATTCGTTTTCAGTAATTCGTTCATCATTCCTAATTTTTTATTTTCTCTTCTTTTCTGTCATCCTTTTCCTCTCCAAGCACTCTGCGTGTGTCAACTTTGAATTTTATTTGTTTGTTATGCTGGAAAACAAATAATACCTAAATTATTTATTTATTGCTGTTGAAAGCATTTTTCGTTCTAAGCGTACAGTACACGAACGTTATACATTTTCTTGTTTCTTCATCACTCTCAAGCTACTCGTACTGAACTTTCAAACCGAGTTATCTTATTATGATTAGTTTTCGTTTGTCTTTGAGGTACCTCGTAACTCTAAAAACTAATTTTGGTGTTACTAAGCAATTTTGGTGATTGGTAAAATACCACCAAAACCACCAAAATTGCACCACCAAAATTAGAATCTTATTGAATATGTTTATTTAAAAAAAAACTGCTAAGAATGTACTATTTATATTTGGATAATTTTGAAAGCAAACCTTAACCTTTATATTTAAATTTAAATTACAACACCGACTTAGTCATAAAACGTTTTTAAAACATTACACCAAAATTGCAGGTTTTTTGTCCGATTACTACGAATAGACTTACTTACTTTTTTGGCGGGAAATCACAACGGGATGGCACACGTCTGTCACTGCTGCGCGTGAGTGCCTGGCTAAACGAAGTAAACGTTGGTAGCGTTGTCCATCTAGGTTTATTCTATACGAGTCACTTAATGATTAGATTACTCCCACCAAAATTTAAAATTTCGCGCGGACAGTCCTTTTCGATTTTCACTAGGATAAAGTATTGCCCTAAATATAAAAATAAAACTGTCATTAGATAGAAAAAATAATACTGAATACAAATAAAATCAGTAATTTCAAGTAAACTAGTGTAGTTTCGTTTAAGAGGTGGTCATCCCCAGAAAAACGGATTGTGGACGCGCCACCAAACTTAGAATTATGCTAAATAACATTTTTTTATTTCACCACAGAAATGTTAAATACTAAAACATAGACGGCCTGATCAAGATAAGTACCCCTTTTTTCTATAAAAAAAATAACTTCGTTGTACGTTTACTTTGAGATATGATTTTCAGCCGCGCCGCCTAAACATTATGCTTGAGAAAATCACTCAGTGGCTAAATTCAAACTTACTCACGCTGAACCTACACAAAACTGTCTACATCCCTTTTTCAATTCGACGTAACATCCCACCTTTTCACCATCCCACCTTTTCACTATAACAGCTCACACATGCTCGAATCTTTCACCCTGTAACTGTCAGGTGCTCTCAAGAACTGACAATGCAAAATATCTGGGAGTACAGATAGATGATGGACTAAGATGGGATAAACAAATTGTTGCCCTCACCACCAGATCAATGAGACTAATACACATCTTTAAAGCTCTCAGAGAGTCTGCAAATCCTAGCACTCTAAAAATGGTCTACTATGCCCTGGTCCAATCAATTCTTGGGTACTGCATTACCGTTTGGGGCGGTGCCACAAAAACTAACCTTCTTCGAGTCGAGAGAGCGCAAACTCAAAGTTATGACGAGAAAACCCTACAGATATCCAACAATAGAACTGTACTCCGACTGCAAGGTACTTACTGTTTGTCAGCTCTTTGTGCTCAAATCGGTTCTAAGAAGGCACAGTTCCCTACCAAAATCAAACCCAAGCAAGCGTACAAATCTTCTTCCACGTTCACAACACAAAACCACGTTCGCTAAACATCAGTATTACACACTAAGTACACACATCTATGATAAAATTCATAAAGAAATAAAACTACTTGATCTTAACTCACACACATTGAAATCTAAGGTAACAGAGTGGCTACTGCAGAAAGACTATTCTTATACGGAGTCTCTACTCACTTACATCACCTAATATAATCAATTCACCGAACCTCACATTTCCCTCACGCACGCACGCACGCACATTCACACGCACGCCCACACCCCCCCCACACATCCCCACACACTCACACACACACACACATACACATTCACCTACTCAGGCAATCATTCAACCCCATACACTACTACTCACTCTAAATTAGAAAAATTAAGTATCCATATGTATATTATAAATTCAGATCGACACTGTTTCATTTTTGTTGTATTTGTATAAATCGTATTATTTTAAATGTATCAAATGGCCGAACACTGTCTCTTAAGATACAGGTTTATCCTAGTTTAAGAGGCAGGGTTAATCTATTCATGTACAGATTTTTGCAACATACATTATTGTTAGTCGTAATCATTTCCTAACAGCTGTAAATTTTCTTATAATATACTTGTACCTATCTGTAATTTTTCGTAAATAAAAAAAATATTTATTATTATTATTTATCATTATTGCAATATCTACGTCGTATTTTGGCGCTTGAGAATGTGTCGCAGTTTTAAAATAATATCTATGTAAATTATCTAATTAAAATATGTCAACAGCCCATAAGACCAGTTTCGGCAATTGGACTATACACTCTAATTAAATCAGGTTTCTAATAAAGTCGGTATTTTTTCTTTATAATTAGAAACTGGATTATTTACTTCCCGAAATACTGATCTGAGTGTCAATTCTACGAATTTTCATCGCCATCTGTGAAAAATGTATAAAAATAAAACTTTTTGACAGCTAGTGATTGACATGCGAATGCAAAAATTGTTGAAAAATTTGTAGAATAAGCCCTCTGGAATTTTGAATACATTAGAATACTAAATGATAATGATAAATGATATTTATTTTGTAAGTAGGTTGTAAATAACACTTGTACACGTCAATCTTTTTTGGTCATTTTAAACTAGATGAGGCCGGCGTTTCCTAGCTGACTGCTCTGAGAAGAAACGCCGAAACAAACTCAGAGGTCAATGTCTCTTTTAAAGTCCATACAATCGTACTGGTCAAATCATATGAGAACCATGAAGTTAATGTCTGAAGTGGTATTTTGAGGAAAGTACCACACAGATTTGAGTGGACCTGTCCAGACAGTGCAAGCATTTGCCAGTCATCGTGTAGCTGAAACTTAGAACTTAAAGGAGCTCAACGAACTGTACTAAGTAAATACTAGATAGTTAGGTACCTATTACCTAATCTTTCAGCGTGGTTTTGGCTAAAAAGGACCAAAGATATAGGGATATAACCTTGGATACTTGTATAAGACTTATTTTATTAAAAACATTCGAGCAAAAAATCAAAATCTATCTTCTCAGGCAATAACAAACAATTCCATAAGCGGAGCCGTTTTTTTAACGCAATTTTTGTAAACCGAAACTTTTGTTGGAAATTCAGAATCTAACTTTCCGAAAGGACAGTAGAGTCACTTTTTTATATGTACATTTACATTCAACGATGACGTTATAAAGGGATGTTTAATGGCTTAATTGAAATAAACATTTTGACTTTTGACTTTTATTCAATTTCAGGGTTGGTCATATATAAGTGGCGCGCGGAGGTACTACGCCGGGGGGAAACTCCGCTGACGCGGCAAATTGTCGCGAAGCGTACAGACTTCTGGCGTGATCTCATGGCGACATGGAGACGACGACTTTCGCAACCCAGCGCAGGGTACGCCACGATAGTGGCGATAAGTCCCCTCTTTGAGGAGTGGCTAGAGAGGCGCCACGGCGTTCTCACCTTCCGCTTGACGCAGGTCCTCACCGGACACGGATGTTTCGGGAGGTACCTGCACCGAATCGGGCGGGAGGAAGCCATGGTCCGGAGTGAGACGGAATGGGTCGCCGTCACCTTCTTTTGCGAAGCAGTCATGCTAGCGAAGGAGGTGGCGGAGTGGGAGAGGGAGAGAACCTCTCGTCCCGGCCGGGATGGCTGTTCTCGGCCAATAAATCAGCATTGTCATTCAACGCGGCAATGCTGTCAGTTTTGTGGGCACTTTTGGCATTGGCAGCGATGTGGATGATTTTTTTATGACCCCCAATGATTTATTTTATTTTTATAGATACGCGTATTTATATAGTTTCGTTATTATTAGTCTAGTTATTTATAAGTGTTTAGTAGTTACTTCAGGTGAAGTACTTATACACACTTAGCAAACATTATTTTTAAAATAGGTAGGTAATAATTTAAAAATTAAAAGCTTGAAGAGGAGTTAAATATGAGTAAAAAAGTAGCTGATTTAAATTCCCATAGTAAACTCTTTCATCTGGTTAAAATTTACAAAAATATTGACGGATAAATTTATAATTTTAACAACTTAAAATAAAAATCAATTATGAAAATTGTCTTACCGATGATAAAAGGTATCTGGAAGAGGCAACCAGTGACCTCCCTGTACCGAGGGCCCACGGACTCCATCACGATGACGAAGGAGACCACCATGGTGCCCGAGGTGGCCACTCCCACCAGGAACCGCAGGATCGTGAAGACCAGGTAGTTCGGGGAGAATGGCATGCCCAGCCCGAAGATGATGAGTGTTAGGATGGCCACCAGGAACGTATGCTTGCGGCCGTATCTGGAATGAACGGGAAATAAATTAAACTAGATCTAGGTTTCCTTTGGTCTAAGGTGATATGTTCATGAAAAGTAATATGAATGATTCCTGAGTAAAAATTGATTTGGGCATTTACTTGATCATAAAATTAATGATCTGTCAAAAGTGTAATATTTTATATTCATAATAAAATAAATTATAGTGACAGGTATAAAACAGATTAATAATTTAAATTGACAATCTATTTTCAATTTAATTAACTTCTTTTTGCATCGATTGTGCAAAATGTAATGTTTTGGGCACAGTGACGTTAATCGCGGATTAAGTGATGTAAATTACTAAAAGGGCAAGACAAATCTTATGTATAAAATATAAACGAAATTTTTATATGTATAAGATATCTATATAATATATCGTTTTTTAAAATAGGGGAGTTTGGAAGAAGGTAGAAAATGTAGGGTTATATGTTATGTATTTTTTAATGACACAAAAAAAAAATTGTCTGGCCGAAAAATAAAAATAAAAGTGTTGGGTTGGGTAACGAAATTTTTAATATAAGATATTTTATTTATATATCAGATATATTATATAGAAATAATATATCTTATATAAATTTTGATATAATATAAAAATTTTGTGTCACAGTGTTTTTTACCATACTCCTCCGAAACGGCTGAACCGAGTTTGATGAAATTTTATATTCACACTTGGTAGGTCTAGGTCTAGGTTGTTATCTATTTTTCATCCCCTAAGTGATACGGGTGACCCAACCCAAAACATTTATTTTTATTTTTCGGCCAGACTTTTTTTTTTGATGTGGCATTAAAAAATTCATACAACCCTAAAATTTCTACCTTCTTCCAACATCCCCTATTTTTTAATAGCAATATTATTAATGAATAAGGTGACGCAGACGAAGTAGCGCGGGTCAGCTAGTATATTTTAAACTTATATAAACATTTTATTTAAATGAGTTATTATTTTTGCCAGTACCAGTACTTAAAATTTCATAATACCTACTCGCACAAATAAAAAAGAACAGTATTTTTAAACTAAGAGCACTTTTAATATTCCTTACGTAGCAAACTAAAAATTAAATCTCTGTATATATCATAGATGCCCCCGATAAGTACATATATATGATATGAAGATAAAAAAGAGACGAACAAAGATATACTGATTCATTTTATCTAGCATTGGCTATGGAAAAAATAGGTCAAAGTGACATTTGTTTATTTATTTTTACTTCATGGATATCGTATGCCTAGCCTTTTTTCCCAACTACATTGAGGTCGGCTTCCACACAAACCGAATTTAGCTAAATACCAGTATTTTACGTAGAGCGGCTGCCTACCAGACCTCCGCAACCCATTAACTGGGAAACACGGTATTTCTTGGCAAGACTGGAGTCAGATTTGAAAGATTGATTTGATTCGTTTCAGATTGTCAGTAATGACAATCCGTAACAACTGCCAAAGATCTACAAATGACAGCCGGAAGCAATTCAGCTTAACGTGATTTCCGAGGCACGGAGGAAATTCGGTATGTGAAGATGGTCACCCATCCACAGACCAACCTTGGCAAATGTTGCTTAACCTTGAAGATCGACCCGTGCGGCTGTTTTTATTTAGCCACGAGGCGACTATTAAATTGGTAGGTATAATGACAAGAGAGAACCACACCACAAATAAATTGGTATAACTTCCGAGGCACGGAGGAAACTCGCAATGAGAACCTCGTGAAGTCTGAGAAAGAGAAGCAACTCAAGTGTGTCGACTTAGCACACGAGGTTATCGACATGAGGAATGTGGAAGCTGTCATTTTTTTCATTTTTTTTTTTATACAAAACGGGGAAACTCTTGGCCCAAATCTCACCTGATGGAAAGTGATGATTAGGCCGAAGATGGAAGCGAGTTTCACCCGGAATCCTCTTACACAGAGGAGCTGGCTATCATACCTTTAACTGCCGGAACACAACAATGCTGTTAACATAGTTGTTATGGCGACAGACTTGATGGTGGTAGCTTGCCAGGCGGACTTAGAACAAGTCCTACCTACCACCAACCAAACCGAGCAAAAAATTTGCCTCCGCTGGGAATCGAACCCGGGACCTCTGGGTCTGAATCAGGTGGTATAACCACTAGACCACGGAGGCGGTTAATGTCACCTGTTTAGCACCACCCGGGAACTACGTGTAGGGATTCGCTGAAGGGTATTCTCCTACGGACGCCGGTGACGCGGCCCCCGAGCATCGTCATTGTAAACAGCGTCATTGTGCCGATAGTCGTTACGGCTAACGGCTTGATGGCCAAAAGTTTCGACGACCATTCTGTCGAAGCTGACGTTACTTTGTTGGATAAAGGGACACAGAAGGCATTTCTCCTCGAAACGGCTCGTATTGTGAGGAGGTTCCTTTCGCTGTAGCTTGGACTCTGATTGTACTTTTTATATTTTTAAAGGTTTTTTTTAATGTGTATTTTTAAGACATTAATGTAAATAAGTATGATTATTTTAATGAATAATCAATTAAAAATACATATGAATAATTCATTTGGTTACCTTTTCGTATGTACAATGGAATTTAATACCCTAAAAAAAACTGATTTAAACTTTAATTCTAACCTGCCGACTAGTTATTCAAATTAATGACTGTCAAAACATAAATCAATTCAAACACAGCAAAAAATGTAAACATTAATAAAGTATACAGCGTTATTTTTAGAATGAGCAAAATCTAAAAGGCACTAAAATTCACAGATTTCATCTGAAGTGCCTGCACAAATTGGCTTTTGGATTTAATAAATAAATATTACACTATTTTTTTGCACTTAGGTACTTACTTTTGGTATTATTTTAGAAACATTTTATTACTAAAATAGAAATATCTCCGATTTCATTATCTATATTGGCTCGGCTTCCAGTCAAACCGGATTCAGCTGAATACCAGTATTTTACGTGGAGCGGTTGCCTACCAGACCTCCACAACCAATTAACTGGGAAACACTGTACCTCTTGGATAGATTCGGGTTATGTTGGAGAACAATCTGCTGCTCTTGTCATTAGCGCCGCAGGATTAGCTTCATCTATTTGACTGACAGACCTTGACTATTCAAAAGTGCCTGTAACTGGTCTACTTATTTGAAATAAAGGAATTTGTATTTGTATTTGCATGACTGCGCTAAAACGGATATTCAGCGATTTTTCAGTCTGATACTGCCTGACGCTGTCTTTCATGTTTAGCGGCGAAACCATCAAATGGCTACTCAGACCCATTTTCTGAGGGTCAATTCTACTAATTCTTAAACAACTTTCGCATTCGCATCATCATCATCATCATCATCAGCCTATAACAGTCCACTGCTGGACATAGGCCTCTCCAAGTGCACGCCATTTGGCTCGATCACTGGCAACTCTCATCCAGCTGCTACCAGCCACCCTGCGAAGATCGTCGCTCCACCTAGCCTGAGGGCGTCCTACCTTACGTTTGCCGATTCGCGGTCTCCACTCAAGAACTCGTCTACCCCAACGGTCATCGATTCTACGGCTAATATGGCCGGCCCATTTCCACTTCAGCTTGCTTATTCTATGAGCTATGTCCTCAACTTTGGTTCTCTGTCGGATCACTTTGTTGCGGATTCGATCTCTCAAAGAGACCCCAAGCATAGCCCGTTCCATAGCTCGCTGAGCGACCTTGAATTTATGGACCAGCCGTACCGTGAGTGCCACGTTTCGGCTCCGTAAGTCATAACAGGCAGGACGCACTGATTGAAGACCTTAGTCTTTAGGCTCTGTGGAATACGTGACGAGAAGACGCATTCGCATGTCAATCGCAAACTGTAAAAAAAGCTTTAATTTTCATACATTTTTGACACATTGCGATTGAGATGCGATTGAGATGCGATTGAGATGCGATTGAGATGCGATTGACATGCGATTGCGGTGCGAACGTGGAAAGGAGAGGGAATGACTCCATACATTCTTGGGCCCAGGTGTTAACTGAATCAAACTAGCCTTATTTATAAGAGGATATAATAACAAGGTCTCACTGAAAATTTGGTGAAATTTGGCTAGCCAAGAATCAAGTTATATGAAGTCTAGTAAAAGTGAGGTTATATTACAACCTTGTAAGTAGTTTTTTTTATATTTTTTTCGAAATACTTTTCAATGGCTTCGGTTGTGTCATGGTTTGATGCATGGAGCGTGTGTGACGTGTCGAAGATCTGACACGTTTGGCTCTCCCGCGCCCTGGACAGTCGCTACAGTTGAAACCACCAGTTTCTACATTCAATACCCTAGATACGTCAAAAGTCCTATGTAAAGCCGAGGTCGTGGGGTTAACCAATAAAATATGGAAAATACGTGCGCACTCAGAACGAAGGAAACGAACGAGTGAAATCTCATCTCATAGTCGGTGATTGACTGATGTCAGGCAGAAGTGTTGCCGGAAGAAAAATTAAAAGAATTAGCTATGAATCGATTCCACGAAAAAACATTTGTCACTCGACTTTCATACATATTCTGAGATTTTACCGATACATTCATAATCGATTACTCGCAATTCAGGCATAATTGATTATTTAGTTTCAGAACTTAATTTAAGTTTTCTCGCTTCCTAGATAGAAACATGGTACCATATTTCGTGATTTTCTTTAGAAAAATATAACGGTTTTTTTAATATACATTTCAACTAGTTAACTGCTGGGCCCAGAAGTCCCCTTCTCCTTTCTGGATTGGTACTCATAAGGTTTTTGTTTGTAAGTACTATATTTTGTAAGTGCAAGTGAACTGTTCTTAATTTTTTGTTAGAGTTATGCATGTAATACATACATTATATAACGGCTAGACCAGACTGGGGCTAGACAAGGTCTAGCATTGGCTAGGTCTTTAACATTTAGTTACGTTTTAAGCAACTCGACCGGTGTAATTGCAAATACGTTGCGTTTTTTTATTTCGAAACTTATTATTCATAACGGATTATTACAATATTACTACATATATTTTTAAGGTTATGACAGTACAAAAAGAACACAAGTACTTTTTGAAAATAAATATCGAATGTGGTTATTAATGTATTCTTTTTGTGTTCTAGTGATCTACTGCATGAAGTCCTAGGTTTGATTCTTCTCTCATTTCGGAGATAAGAGGGAACGATCAATGTTCTTCGGTTTTCTTAAAGATGTATATTTGTTATATGAAAACTACTTGTGAATTAGCTGTGCAGAGGGACAATAGACAGACACGATTGATCCTTTAAGGGTTTTACATTCGGACACCATGAACCCTAAAAACTCAAACAGACTAATTTAATCCGAAGGGTTTAAAAAATCGTATCTATGTATATTTATTTATCCGTTTTTTGCTAGTCTGTATCTAATATTTAATAGTCCAAAACAAGTTCTTAATTACTTCCGTATATAATTTGCAATACATAACGTGTTATTTGACCCCAATACATTGTAGACGCGTGAGTAATCATTTTGAAAGAGGCTTCTGATTTCAAATTCATTATGTTAAGAAGACATGTTAGATCAAATTATTACCGTATTTAGGGTTCCGTATCCAAAGTTTATTCAACAGAACTCGATCTACCGTCACTTGTCACAGAGTGTGTATTACATCGCGCTATATACGACTAGCTACTACTAGCGTTTGCGTCACATTTTCCATTAATGCTCCGCTCCTTTTTGCCTTAGCGTGATGATATATAGCATATAACCTTCCTCGATAAATGGGCTATCTAACACTGAAATAATTTTCAGTGTTAGATAGCCCTTCAAATCGGACCAGTAGTTCCTGAGATTACCCCCTACATACAAACTTACAAACAAATGTTACCTCTTTATAATATTAGTATATATAAATGAAAAGGAGAAACCGGGATGGGATCAAACATACAAGAAAAGTGGTTTTTTTTTTCGGTTTATGAAACGGAAGTTCTGTAAAGGGTTAATTTAAAAAAAATGATGAAATCTCTTAGGCCCATGAATGGAGAAAAGACTGTTTCGTGAATGAAGAAATTTTAATAAAATTGGTGTAGCAGATTTCCACGTAGTATCAAGGCTATCCTTGATGAAAAATAAGATTAGGTGTTGAATAGTGCAATCTCTTTTTGCTTTCGCAAAATTTTGCTGTTATGCAGCATATTGTACATGCGCTCTTAATTAATTAAATATGAATGTCTTGACCTAGAAGAACTTTCGAAACTAAGTATCCCATTGAACAAAGCCTAAATATCCACCGCTGAACACAGGCATTATTAAATTACTCAAATAAAAAATATAAATAAAAATACTACCTACAATAGTACCGAGGTAAGCATAAGTACTATAAACAATTTTCTCATACGAGTAATTAGTAGCAATAACCATAGGAAAACGCTATGCTATTAAAAGTCTCATTAGGGATTCAAAACCGCATCTTGGTGTATATGTATCGAAACTGCAAAGTATATATTGAAAGAAAGAAAAATTGTTCATTCCTCCCAAACAGATGCACAAATTATAAAGCGGCATGGAAAAATATTGTTGGACTAGAAAAAAAGTTGGGTAATGTGGGAATCGAACCCACTAACTGAAACACTAAGGTACAGTAGATATTATGATTATGAAGTCGCAACCACGACCAAGTTTAAAAAAAAATATGTGTGACTCACCGGTCAGACATAAATCCAAAAATCGTGCTCCCGATCAGGATACCAACTTGTAGCATCATCTGGTTCAAGCTGGCCAGCCACCTTCTCTCACAAATGAGGTCCCATTCCGAAACTATAGTGTTCTCAAACGGACTCGTATCATATTCATATTCCACACAGTCTTTATAACACGTCGAGTTCCGGATCTCCTCCGTAGAATTACCCAAGTTCAAACACCGAAAAGTTAAATTGGGTGTCAAAAATAGTATCGCCATTTGCACCCATCCGGAGCTCAATTTCACTAAAGACACTGTCCCAAACACTAAAAACTGCCATTTTCCAAAATCCCCTAGTAATTTCGCAAAACTGTCCTCTTTTTTAACACTGTTCGTCACTTGTCTTGCTAACTTGACCACCATTTTGAAAAGTATCCAATAATGTTTTTTTTTTTAATTTAAATTTTCACTTCTTTTTTCTTTATTTGACGTGTGTTCTCTGTCGATTGTTTTTTCGATCTTAAATTGTTTTTTGTCTTGGCCGCTCGAGACGTGTGTTCTCTGTCGATGTCTGCTCTGAATAACCTGTCGGTAGCAAGCAAAGCAATCTTTAGATTGGTTAACATACATTGATTACGTTTAGAGGTTATCATTAGCGGTATGATTCTAGGATTAGATGGTTTATGAGTTTGCGTGTCTGGTGCATTGTTTCTTGGTGACAGTTTGTAAAATTGGTAAATAAATAGTAAATAGCATTACTGTGGATTGGAAACATTAATCTGTGCCTTGTTTTAGATACTGGAAACTAGGGATTTTATTATTTTCTTTACATATGCAACAAAATTAGTAGGTAGTTTAATTTTGATGGCTGATTTTTCTAATGTCAGATAATTTAATATGGCTGTATGACATATTTATGCAACTATCGGACTATTGAAAAATTATTTCTTAGTTAAAGTTCTTCGATCATGAAATTAATGAATTTCACTTAAAATTATTAAAAAAAAAATACAACCGACTTCCAAATAAATAGAAAACACTACAAAGTAAAAAAAAAACTTTAATTTCGGAAGTCGTGTTTTTGTTAGTTTCTTCGTGTTTTGACACCGTCTTCAGTTATTTTTTACTTTGTAATGTTTTTTTTTTATTTGGAAGTCGGTTGTATTTTTTTGTAAAAAGTTTTTATTTTTCACTTTTTAGTGGTACTGGTCCCACACCTAACAACACCATTGCAAAATCGCAGAAGTTTTGACAACCTCCTCCTTTTTGTGAAGTCGGTTAAAACTAGCTTTTGGCCGCACATATCCCGTATTTTTTCGTTCCCGTGGGAATTTTTCGTTCCCGTGGGATTTTTTCGTTCCCGTGGGAATTTAGGGAATTTCTCTCTTAGTGTTCCCCTACACTCACTTTTCAGCTTTCTACGACCAGTAGTTTCGGCTGTGCGTTGTCTGACCGTCACTCACTCAGTAACGGAAGAATTTTTTATTATTTGGAAAATTATATAAACAAAATTCATTATTATTTGTTATGTTTTTTAAACGAAAATCACACCTGAAGTGAAGTGCTGTGTTCAACAATAATGAAACAAGAATGATTGGTTCTTCTACCGTTTTTCTTTTAAATACATTTATTGGTAGAATCTTTCTCACTGACAGAACGGGAAAACCATTTTCGGCAGTGAACGTTTATGGGCCGATATTATATCAGAGACATCATCAACGCTCCTTAAATTGCTGTTCAGTGGCTATGTATATATATATATGTATTGTTCAAATACCGGTTTAATAATATTCTATAGACTGATACAGGAAATATTGTCTTAATTATATCTAGTCTTGGATGCTTAGTGATTGATGGCCAGTTACATAAAACACTTTTACTCGGTAGCGTAACCTAAATTTGTTTTTTTTTTTTTTAATTTCACTAAGCTTAAGCTAAGTTCACTTGTGTCTGTTCATAAAATCCGCTTATTTGATACAATTTTTTTCGTTTCACAATAAATGTGCTCACACATAGACACATGGTGTAGGTATTTATAGTGTCGTAACTCGTAGGCTATTCCTAGCTTAAGGTGAATGCTCTAACCAACCCACGAAATTCAAAATTTCTTGCGTTTTTTGCAATTTGCAGGCCAGTGCTAGGTTGTATGTTGATTAAAATATTATTCGCGGCTGTAAAACGTATGTAGTTACAGAAATTATAATCATCAAAATTACCAATACAACCCTCCAAGTTCATAAAGACCCAGAAACAAAAAGAAAACAGAAAAAGTCTTACAGCCGCAAATAATATTGTAATCAACATACAACCTTGCACTGGTCTGCAAATTGCAAAAAACGTAAGAAAAATTTGAATTTCGCGGGCTGGTTGGAGCATTCACCTTAAGACAATGAATAGTTTACACAGTGCGAGCTAGCGTGCGAGTCAGCCTGCCGAGTAGCTGCAGAGCATTAACTGTCATCGTGTAGACGTTCCTTGCGAGTTACTGACACGTGCGAGTTGGATAATGGTTAATGTGAGCGGCTCGGACAACACTCGCATCGTTCGGACGCGTTCGGCAGTTGCGAGTTTCAGCCAGGCAGTGTCGAGAGGAACCTGTATTTTTTGTAAGAGACTGGGCAGCTACTATCACCGTGAAGACAGCTAAGGCGAGTCGAGCTACGCACATATGAGGAGGCAATCCACTTCTTATTGTTATCCGTCTTATTCCCTCTCCTGAGCTCGATATCTTCCGTTGGCAAGCAATGGATGTGAGTAAAATTCAGGGGGCGGGCTAAGGTTCAAGCCACCTACCCCAAAAGACCAAAATATCTTTGGTAGTCTACAACCTAACGAAGTCACTGAGGAAAAGTAATTGAATAAGGCTAGTTATAGGTTAAGTATTATTTTTGTTCTTAATTATTGTTCACTTCGCTAAAACCTACCCTCAGCGGTGTCAAGCGTCCCCCCAATGACATTCCCGAATCCGCCCCTGCAAAGCAGTCGCAACTTGCAAAAATACCTTTATTTTCTCAACATTTTGACATTACTGTCGCTGAGACGATGTTGCGACTTGCATTTATGGGTTATTCAAGTACGAGAATTGCCATTTTGGAGGCCAATTCGTCCTTAAATTACGTAAATGTTTGGCCACATAAAAGGACACTTGAATACCTTCAGATCGCCTTTATGCCTTTAAATATTCTGACATTCTTTTATGAAGACGTTTTGTAGCAGAAGCGCGCGCGCGGGCGTTTTGTGTGGTTTTTTGGATGTTCGTTTTGGGTGTTCTGTTGCAACTGCAACCATAAAAGCTATGTTCTTATTCTGTATTAACGCAATCTTGTTCTACTACAGAATAAGAACATACCTTTTAGGGTTCCGTACCTACTCGAAGGGTTACGTCCGTCCGTTCATGTGCCTTTCAGCGGGCTGTATCTTAAGGCCCGTAAAAGGTAGACAGTTGTACACTGAGTGTATAGCTTTTGTATTGCCGCTATAACAACAAAACAATCTAAATAAAATTATAAACGAAACGGGGCTGCTATACAAGAAACGTGTTAATTTTTTTCGATTTACGCTACAGAACCCCGCGTGTGAGAGGCCGACTCGCACTTGGCCGATTTTTCTTTATTTCTGGCTTAGAAGGAACACATTAATAAATTAACCTGTGTAGGCTTTTTTTAACTCCGTCCCTTACCCCGTTACCCTCGTCCGTGTGTCACTGCAGGGTTCCAACTGAAAACCAGCGGAGATGGTAACCCTTTCGGCATGAGCACGCTCAGCACAGTTTGACTGTACCATGGGAGTCTTTAAGTCAAGAGTGAATAGGTTACTTCTAGGCAAGCGTGCTCCATCTTAAACCGCATCATCACTTACCATCAGGTGAGATAGTGGTCAAACGCGTGCCTATCAAAGGTATAAAAAAAAAATATTTTTCTTTATTTTATATTTTTGTTTCTCTTTTTTTATAACGTGTGTTTTGCTGTTGTGTTTGTGTCGAATAAATGTCTTCTATTCCTCTATTATATTCTTACTATTTTGGGGTCGGCTTCAGCCTAATCGGATGTAAATCAATATCAGAGCAACGATATTGTGAAAATTATTTCCCTTGACAGAAAACAGGGCCCCCCTATTTCAAAATAGGAAACAACCTAGTCTAGTTTTTTGACCTATTCTGGTTAAATAGAACTGATTCCTGATAGGTATGCAGTTAGTCTTTAAGTGCGATATAATGAATATGATAGTATTAGGATACTATCGTTCATTGTTCTACTGATATGATTTACTGATACAGTTCGAACCATGCTAGTTTACCGCTTTGAAGTACGTCGCAATTGATTGCGCAGGATGTCAATTTGGCAAAAACATAAGACAGCGCATGCGCGGCGCGCAATATGGCGCCGTGTAATGGGGTCTCAGTCAGTATACGTTCGAAGCATATTTGTGTCCCACTTGCTCAATGCAATACGACTGTTGATGCAAAAAGTGTTACTAAATACGTTGTAATTGTTTTAAATTAGTTTTTTTTTGGTTATTTCTAACTGTTTGATTTGTGTTTTTGTGGTGTAGGTATATGTTTGTTGTGTTACTTAGTGGCTTTGTATTGTTACTGGTTGTGTTTCTTACTTGTTTATAATACGTATAAATCAGAAAAAAATATTCTACGAACATAACACTTGTTTTATGTGATTGCACCTGCGGGGTCGTCACTAATACCTGACTTCGGAGCGGTAAAGAACCGTGGCTTGAACTGTAAAGCTGCTTTCAGACTATGCTATACTATATAGCATAGAGTATTATATAGCTTATATATAGCACAACAATACCGCGCACCATACCTACATTGTTTACTAGATGACCCGCGCAACTTCGTCTGCGTCACATTTTCCATTACTGCTCCGCTTCTATTGGTCTTAGCGTGATGATATATGATGATGATGGCCTATAGCCTTCCTCGATAAATGGGCTATCTAACACTGAAAGAATTTTTCAAATCGGACCAGGAGTTCCTGAGATTAGCGCGTACAACCAAACAAACAAACAAACTCTTCTACTTTATAATATTAGTATAGATAGTACAGTACAGAGTATGAACGTGTCCATAACAATGTATGGTGCGCGATATTGTAAGTAGTGCTATGAGCTATTTACTGTATGCCATTATATTATAGCGCAGTCAGAAAGCAACTCCAGCCGGCCTCATCTAGTTTATAATTATCAAAAAAGATTGACGTGTAAAAGTGTTATTTACAACATTACAACCTACTTACAGAATAAATATAATTTATCATTTAACTTAAGTCACTAGACTACAGACAAATAGATAATAGTATAGCAATAATAAAACATAGCTTACAATTTTCGAAAATTGTAGGACACACGATGATATGATATGATAAGCCATTCCCTATAACAACGTGTAACAAATTAAACGCCTCTTAAGGGGTCATTGTACTCATAACTATGAACAACTTTCACTATCGTATCAACACTGAAATCGCCAAATGTCCCACAAATTTTACTCACAAAAGGGACTACTCACACTTACTAAGCTCTATTCAGCTTATGCCCATAGAAAACAACGATTTTATATAGAGACCCACCCGTACGAAAAGTTCAGCTTTCCGCATCTATTCAGTTTTCGCGGCAAACAAGTATAAAATGAGGACAAATGTGTTATTATCATGCGAGTGTTTTAGATAGAGTTCAGCGCTGTTCTGCCACCTTCTCATTCTTTTGACGCTGTACGCGGCTGATTTATTTATTTACAAGAACATGTAAAACATTACAGATACTGCTATCCAAAGCATTATACCAAAAACATTGTATTTTTTTAAGAAAAAGGTGACAAATCAGTAAAATCAAAAGAATATAGGTAAGCACACATTATAATTAAAGAATACTATATAACATAAAAAAGAATAAGTATTCAATCAGTGTAATAAAAAAGCAATAAAAAATAACACCTCATATCTCGTCCATCTTCTCAAAAATCTTAAACATGCAAAACCCACAACTATCCATCTCCCAGCAAACAAATCATATTCCAGAAGCAGGACTGTATAAATGTGACCAAAATCGTTCAGCGAAACGTGAATGGAGCTGCATAAGTGTGGGTAGTCCTTAACTAGAAAAAAATGTTTGGTTTGGTTACAACTTCCATCGTAAATGTTGTTCATAATTACGAGTACAAAGTCCCCCTAAGAGGTATTGCATTTATTCAGATACAAGTTGCATATGAATAGTCATTATTAATGTAAAATTTAATAATTACCTACATAGATACTGTTAGTCTATGTGCTGATTTATCCTACATCCTTGACTTGGATATAAAACTCGTCTTATCTAAACTCTAGCTCATTATGTATGTATTTAGTTTGTAGAAAATGGCTCTGTACTCGACAGGAAAATTTACTTCAATATATTTCTGCCTTAGGATAGGGTCACCTTGGGCCCCGAAAGGGCCGACGTCTGCCGGAGTTGCGGGACTATTCGAAAGAGATACCGTGGCTCCGGAACACAAAGGGCACATGAAGGAACATGGATGGGTTTTAGTCAGTAGAAGTCTGACACTCCCTCCCGCTCCGCCCAGAGCGGGAGAAGTCATTTGATGATTTCCAACCCCTTAAAAAAAAGGGTTGGGTCACCTTTAATTTGTTTTGCTACCGGAACCAAGTAGAGTTTTACCAATCTTTAAATTATTTATTTAATCATTTCGGGAACTATGGAAGGAGTTAAGAGAGGCTTTTCCCCAGCAATGGGATATATTAACTTCCATTTCAATGGAGGTTGTCTTTACTCACTGTTCCGCACACCTACAGAACGAAACGCTGTTTACATGCCATTTGATCAAAATATATATATATTTCCCAATTACACCAAAAATAGAACTCAAATTGGGAAATACCTGCAAGCGTGACAACATCACAGTTAGTATTTCTAAAGCTTGAAAATACTGCCCATAACATAGGTATCGCACCAAGTCTTAAGAATGCGCTAGAGAGCGAGGAGGTCACGCTATTTTTATCGCAGAGAATTGTGCAAAACTACTAGGTAATGCAATAAACGCAAAATAGTAAATATTGTTTATGTTTATTAATTTACCAGCTGACCCACGCAACTTCGTGTGCGTCACATTTTCCATTAATGTTCGCCTCCTTTTAGTCTTAGCGTGATGATATGTAGCCTATATCCTTCCTCGATAAATGGGCTATCTAATACTGAAATATTTTTTCAAATCGGACCAGTAGTTCCTGAGATTACTGGTTTGGGAAATACTTTTGATCTGGTTTAGTCGCGCCCAAGCTGGTTCTACTCGCACAAGGCGAGACTTATACAGGGCACACTTTACCGTCTTCATTATCTACCTAGCATTTTCCCAATGATATAGGGGTCGGCTTCCAGTCAAACCGGATTAAGCTGAATAGTTACCAGTATTTTACGTGGAGCGGCTGCCTACCAGACCTCCACAACACATTAACTGGGTAACACGGTTCTCAGGCAAGACTGGTGTCAGATTTTCTGGCTTCTGACTATCCTTAACGACTGCCAAAGTTCTCCAAATGACAGCTGGGATCAACAGCTTAACGTGCTTTCCGAGGCACGGAGGAAACTCGGTATGTTAAGGCATCAGTAACGGAAGAATTTTATACATTAGGATAATTATTGGTTTTGAAGACGGTAAAGAATATCGTGGCTAAATAATAACAGCTGCACAGATCGATCTTCAAGGTTAAGCAACGCTTGCCGAGGTTGGTCTGTGGATGGGTGACCATCTTGACATACCGCGTCTCCTCCGTGCCTCGGAAAGCACGTTAAGCTGTTGGTCCCGGCTGTCATTTGGAGATCTTTGGCAGTCGTTACGGATTGTCAGAAGCCAGAAAATCTGACTCCAGTCTTGCCAAGGAGTACCGTGTTACCCAGTTAATGGGTTGTGGAGGTCTGGTAGGCAGCCGCTCCACGTAAAATGCTAGTATTCAGCATAATCCGGTTTGACTGGAACCCGACCCCAATATAGTTGGGAAAAGGCTAGGCAGATGATGATGATCTACGACGGGATATCCAGGAAAGGTCAATGTACTTTATTGCAAGTTTATTTGGCGCCTATTCTAGGGATAAAACTATTACCGGCACACTAAGATGCTGTTGACCCTGCTTACAAATTATGCGTTACTACTTGAACAAACTGATGTGACGACTATGCAAATTCAATTTCATTGGAAACCGTTTAAAATACGTGTATTATGATATTGTGTAGGTACTAGGATATACAATCTTAATCAGATGCTATAAGCAATTTTGTAAGATATTTAAATTCGAAAATATGGCGAACTAGCTGACCTGCGCAACTTCGTATGCGCCACATTTTCCATTAATGTTCCGCTACTTTTAGTCGTAGCGTGATGATATATAGCATATAGCCTTCCTCGACAAATGGGCTATCTAACACAGAAATAATTTTTCAAATTGGTCCAGTATTTTCGGAGCCTATTCATCTCAAACAAACAAATATTTCCTTATTTAACATTAGTGTAGATAAGACCGAATAAGAAAGCGTAGGAAGATATGACCAATATAAAAATGGCGAAATCACATAATAATATCTATAACTCAAAAATACCAGCTATACTTGTAATATAATTGATGTCATTGAAGCCAAAATCAATCAAAGTAACCCAGACGATACTATTTATGGCAACTTTTCGAAATTGCTAATATTTTTTGGTTGTTCGATTTTGGTAACATACATATGGCTCTTTGGTAACGTGATATACCAAAAAGTTGGCTCTTTGCGTCGTCGTTTTTAGGGTTCCGTACTCATAGGTTATCCAACGGAACTACGGAACTGAGCCTCTGCTGTCCGTCTGTCTGTCAGTCAGTGTGCTATAGTAAATAATAATAATAAATGACGGCCAATGGCATTATTGCCAAGAGCCACGACCAACACCTGAAGAGGCTCTCGTTGGGCAGCTGGATGAAGAAAGAAAGGAAGAAAAAGAGTTTATTTGCGGTCAATATGACGCATACCCAAAATACACAAAAATTACAATTATAAAAATGAAAAATTGGGAAGTTAAGCGTCAAATTTGCGCAAAACGACCATCTCTCAGCACGGACACGGCGCGTATTGTGAGGAGGTTCCTCTTTCGGGAGCCTATAGAAATATTTAAAAATTTTTATAAAAAAATTTTTAAATTTCTATAAAATTAATAAAAAAAACATTTAAAAATATAAAAAATAGTAGCCCACCGGTATCGGGAACAGGGTTCAAGCTACCGGTGGTCAGGGCTCCCGAAAGAGGAACCTCCTCACAATACGCGCCGTGTCCGTGCTGAGAGATGGTCGTTTTATATTTATCATTTATATTTAATATAAATGATATGTATATAAAATGAATACATGGAATAATAATAATAATAAAAGCCCTTTATTAACAATCTTACATGTTACATTTGATCTTATAACTACTTATGTACTACTAATATTAACCATGGTTGTTTATGAAAGCAACGTAATTAAACGTTATTATTTGTATTAGACACCAGTTTCGTGATTGTCTTGCTCTTTGGCATAGGCCTCCCCAAGTGTTCTCCATACCGATCTGTCCCTTGCTATCCTCATCCAGCATGGTCCTGCTACCTCCTTGATATCATCCTCCCATCTTCGATGCTGCCTGCCTTTACTTCTCTTTTTATATCGAGGGCACCATTCCGTCACTTCATTCGTCCACTTTTCTATCCTACTTCTTGTTCGATCTGTCGTTCAGTGTGCTATACATAGAGTACTACTATAAGGTGCTATAGTATAGTGTGTTTAGTTTATTTATACCAATAATAAGATTTAAAAAAAATATAAAGCTGGGTGGATGGATGGAGAGGGAGAGGAAGGCCAAAGAAAAGATGTATGGATTGTGTGAGAAGCGATATGAAAGAAAAGGGAGTTAGTGATGGTTTGACGGCTGATAGGGCAGAGTGGAGGAAAAAAACGTGTTGCGCCGACCCCAAGTGACATGGGATTAGGGCAGGAAGATGATGATGAAAGCAGGCTCCCATAAAAAAAAACGTGTTTTATGGTACGGGACCCTTTTTGTAAGTGTTCGACTCGCTCTTGACCGGTTTTTAAATTTTGATCGAATTTGGCTACATATTGCTATATCTTTGGCAACGTGATATTCCTAAATGTTATTATTTCTTTGTATGGTCCTTTTTTTGTAACCATTATTATTTTGTAAAAGCATTCTTATCTTAACGTTACATAATCTGGCTATAATTTCTTAAGCTAAATGAAATGTTTGTTTCAAGGAGGTCATCTCTGAAATATTGAATAACATTTCATAGTACCTGCAACGCCGGGGGACTGAGCTAGTTTAATTAAGTATCTAAATTGCATACTCTAATTCTGCCAAGGCCGTTCCGTCACGGACCACAAGAAGAACGAGGATTCTTGATGGAAATACCACCCATACTTACAAAAAGTTTTGGGAACTTATTCATATTGCGTACAGCTAAGGAGTGGAATGCCTTGCCAGAGTCTGTGTTTCCTGATAGATACAACCTGGGAGTCTTTAAGTCAAGAGTGAATAGGTTGCTTCTAGGCAAGCGTGCTCCATCTTCGATCATATCATCGCTTACCATCAGGTGAGATAGTGGTCAAACGGATGCTCATAGTAAGAAAAAAAGAAATAGTTAACTAACAGTCTGACAGCGACACACATGAAAATGGAAGTGGATTGCTGTGGGTCCCATTTTAATCACAAATCTCACATTTTATTTATGCAAGAGTTGAACTTGTGTTCTATTGTCCAAGCCTATCGCTGAGCCAATGGGACCTTTACAATTATGTCCGACCTTAGATCTCTATGCATTAACAAAAATAGCTTAAAATACTTTTACCACCGCCGGCGATCAGCGAGTTTTTTTTTTTAATTTTTAATTTGTGATGTGTTTGCTCTTGATTATAATCTTGGTCCGACATGACAGAGACAAAGTCTACGATGGAGCGAGCTTACCCAGAAGTAGCTTGTTCACTCTAACTTTGAAGAGGTTAGGGTTGTAAGCGTTCGGAAACACAGACGCAGCCAGAGATATCACTCCTTTGCTGTGCGCATTAAAAAAGACGTTTGGAAACGCTTAGTGCGAATTTGTGGAATAGCAACAAGGTAGAGTAGCGAGCAAAGGTTAAAACTCGAAATGAGTTGGCGCGCAGCGAGTAGCGAGTACAAAGTTTTTTTATTTATACATAACGGGGAAACTCGCTTGGCCCAAATCTCGCCAGATAGAAAGTAATGATTAGGCCGAAGATGGAAGCGAGTTTCACCCGGAATCCTCTTACACAGACGAACTGGCTATCATACCTCTAACTGCCGGAACACAACAATGCTGTTAACATTGTTGTTATGGCGACAGACTTAGACATGATGGTGGTAGCTTGCCAGGCGGACTTAGAACAAGTCCTACCACCAACCAAACCGAGCAAAAAATTTGCCTCCGCAGGGAATCGAACCCGGGACCTCTGGGTCTGAATCAGGTGTTATAACCACTAGACCACGGAGGCAGTTAGTGTCACCTGTTTAGCACCACCGGGGACCACGTGTAGGGATTCGCTGAAGGGTATTCTCCTACGGACGCGGGTGACTCGGCCCCCAAAAAAAAAGTTCAGATAGTTTTTAGCGAGTGCTTTTATGCGGTGGGCGATTACTCGCAATACTCGCTCCGGCCCGCTCTGGGTATGGGTAGTAATTACCGCTGGTTGATGAGTTCTGACCGCCAAGCGAGCGTCGCCGAGCTAGTGTCGCTGAGCGAGTACAATATTTGATAGCTCTTGTCACTGCGATTAACTAGTGGTAATTTAAGAGCCGGTTCGCCGGCAGTGTGAACAGCCAGCTATCGACCAGAAATATATGTGTCTCTTTCACTAACACGAGATCTATATCTTTTGTCCCTTTTCTCAGCTAATAGACGATAGCTATCGCTTCCTCGCCAGCGATGAGATAAGTGACTTAAGTACTTTTCTCAAAATGCTTGGAAATGTGAGCATTATTTTGATAAACTTCTTCGAGATAAATCGAAATTGCTGTACCGAGCAGCGGCCGGCAAAAATATGAAAATACATATCAATTACATAGTACACTCATACGTATCGTGTAATTTAAAAATGGAACGATCTTTGGCTCCGAAACATGGCAACCATAGGACGTAACAAATCAAAGGTTTTATTCAAATTTCGAACTGGCTTGCAAATAGAAAGCTGTTTGTGGATAGAAAAAACAAATAAAAACATTAACGCGGGAAAAATTATTGTTCGTTTTCATTAATTTTGAAAAGTAATTGTATTTTAATTCCCGCGCATTATTTGAGAAAAGTGCTATACAAGCCTTGGCCACAACAAGGCATTGATTGTCTTACGTATGTACGCCTCGGCTCACATTTATACGTTCGTCCGTCAATGCTTCTTTTGCTGGCCGCTGCAGTACTATAACTATTTTATTGCATTGAAGTGGGTAGGCGTGTGCGATGGGTAAACGATTCCTGGCCCACTTACTGTGCGAGCACTAGCAAGTAGGTATGTGGCTAGGTAGCTACTTGGCGGGCGCAGATGAGTTAATTAAAAGGCGAATAAGCTTTAAAGCAAGTAATATATTATAGTTAAACAAATAAGCGTACAGAGCAGGCGAACAAAGCAGAATGTGTTTGGATACCGTCAGGACACAGTATTTATAATAGCCGGTAAACAAATTACGTCATCGTTAGGAACGGCCTCCATGCGCGCGTCATCGTGCTAGACAAAAGCATCGCAGGCGGCGATCGGTCGTGTGTGCGCGTCGTCATTCACACATACTTAAAATCCTTATCTCTGAGGCGGAGCTTAAAAGGTGGCGTGATATTTCGTGCTGCGTTCTAGTGTGCGAGTTTACTTGCCTACTCGCCACACCACTCCCCTGGTGAGTCGTAGCCTGGCTACGGACGATAGTAGTCTGGGAATCTGACTGTGCGCCCGCTCCTCGTCTTCTTGGCTGTAACCTGGTCTTCTGGAAGTTGTTGATGTGACGTCATGATGGGTTGTTCACTGGCTAAGTATGCTGGCTTTAGCCGGTCTATAGTGACTTTTTGCGTCTTTCCCTTTACATCGAGGTCGAAAGTCTTGTTGTCTCGGTGCAGGACCTTGTATGGTCCTAAATATGGAGCTTCTAGCGACCTTCGTGCGGGACCTTGCCTCATAAATACATGGGTAGCTGTGTTCAGGTCCTTAGGCACATAGAACGATCGAGTGGAACTAGTGTGCCAGGAAGTAGGTTGGGGTGTTAGCTTACTCATGTGTGAGCGGAGTCTGCTGATCAGGCTGGTCATGTCGACTGTCTCCTCTGGAGTGGAGGCGAAGAACTGTCCTGGCAGACGGAGTGGTTCACCATACACCAGCTCTGCAGCGGATACTTGCAGGTCTTCCTTGTACGCGCTGCGGATGCCCAGTAGAACCCACGGCAACACCTCAGTCCAGTTCGATTTGGCGTGACAGGTGATGGCGGCCTTCAGCTGGCGGTGTAGTCTTTCCACCAGGCCATTAGCTGCGGGATGGTAAGCCGTGGTTAGGTGATGTGATGCCCCGATTAAGGCAGCGAGTTCCTTAAAGGTGCGGGACTCAAACTGCCTGCCCCGATCGGTGGTGATGTGCTCGGGGCTGCCGAATCGCGCGATCCACCCTGACGTCAAGGCGGCTGCGCAGGTCTCCGCCGTGATGTCCTGCAGCGGATATGCCTCAGGCCAACGCGTCACACGGTCGACTATGGTGAGGCAGTACCTGTAGCCAGAACATAATGGTAAGGGGCCAATTAAGTCAATGTGAATGTGACGAAACCGTGCTGAAGGCGTCTGGAAAGCTGTTAAAGGTGCTGACGTATGTCTGGACACTTTACTTCGTTGGCATGCTTCACATTCCTTGGCCCATTGTCGACAGTCCCTTCTTATCCCGGGCCATACATACCTTTCGGTTACCAAGCGAGTTGTTGCTTTACCACCAGGATGACTCAGACTGTGAAGGGTTTCGAATGCCCGTTTACGAAACCGTTTAGTGAGGAATGGGCGTGTCCCCGATGAGATGTCGCAGTATACCTCGATTCCTTCTGGCAGTCTGATTTTCTTCAGTTTCAGGCTGGTGCCATTATGTATGAGGTCTTGGAGTTCCGCATCGGTTTCTTGTTCGCTGGCTAAGGACTGGTAATCTATGGGAAAATTAATTTCGTTAATGCGTGATAGAGTATCTGCTACCACGTTGTCTTTGCCAGCCACAAACTTAATATCTGTTGTGTACTGGCTGATGAAATCTAAATATCTGTACTGTCGTGGGGAACAGTTTTGACGAGGTTTGCTGAATGCAAATGTCAGTGGTTTATGATCGGTCAAAACTGTAAATGTTCTCGCTTCGACCATGAACTTGAAATACCGTATGGCCTCGTATATAGCTAGAAGTTCGCGGTCGTATGGGCTGTACTTCGTCTGGGCAGGGCTGAGTTTTTTGGAGAAGAATGCCAGGGGTTGCCATTCGTGACCCTGCTTTTGCTGGATTACAGCACCGATTGCCACGTCCGAGGCATCCGTCTGTACCGCGAGTTCTGCCGTTGGGTCAGGATGAACTAGCAGTGTTGCCTCTGATAAGCTTTGCTTACATCTGTTGAAAGCCTCCAGGTGTTCCCATGTCAATTCTATTGGCTGCGATCCCTTAGTTTTGAGGCCTGTTAAAAATTTGTTCAAAGGTGCCTGCATGGAAGCTGCTGCTGGAAGGAATTTTCTGTAGAAGTTAATCATTCCGAGAAATCTTCTTAGGTCCTTGATGTTCTTTGGCACCGGGAAGTCCTGGATGGCTTGTACCTTTGTGTTTAGAGGCTTAATTCCAGATGCTGAAACCTCGTGGCCCAGGAAACTCACTTTTGCTTGACCGAATGTGCATTTGTTGGTGTTAATCAGCACTCCGTACTCTGTCAACCTCTCAAAGAGTTGTCTGAGGTGCTGTTGATGCTGGACGACACTGCTACTGGAGATTAAGATGTCATCCAGGTATGTATAACAGAAATCTAGGCCCCGCAGCACCTCATCCATAAACCGCTGAAACGTTTGTGCAGCGTTGCGAAGCCCGAACGTCATGAACGGGAATTCAAACAACCCAAAAGGTGTCGTTATGGCAGTCTTTGGTATGTCTTCTTCTGCGACTGGTATCTGATTGTAGGCCTTTACCAAATCAATGGTGGAATAGATTGTCGTCCCAACTAGCTGGTGCACGAAGTCTTGTACATGCCGAACTGGATAACGATCTGGAATCGTACGTGCGTTCAATGATCTGTAGTCTCCGCACGGTCTCCAGCCGTCGTTCTTCTTGCGTGCTAGATGCAGCGGCGACGACCAAGCGCTCTCAGATCTGCGCGCTGTTCCTTGCTGTAGCATGTCTTCAAACTCTTGTTTGGCTATTTTCAACCGCTCAGGGTCAAGGCGGCGAGGACGACTGTACACAGGTGGGCCTGGCGTAGTGCGTATGTGGTGCACAGTGGTGTGCTTTGTTACGCCTGGTTTGCCAGCTGGGCGTGTGAGATCTGGATATTCTCTCAACAGCTGTTGGTAATCTGTGCCTTCCATGGTTGTGCGGACTGACGAAATGGCTTCGGTTGCTTTTTGTGATGTCGCAGCGACTTTAAGTGCAGTAATGTTGTCGATTAACCGTTGATTGCGGCAGTCAACAAGTAGGTTGTAGTAACCTAAGAAGTCGATGCCGATTATTGGCTTTATAACATCCGCTAGTATGAACTGCCATGTGAATGCTCGACGAAGACCCAGATCCAGAGTGAGTGGCAGGTAACCGTAAGTGGCTATAATTGTTCCGTTTGCTGCGAATAACTCATATTTGGTCTTGCAGCGTGGCTCCCGAACAGCGGATCGCGGAAATACGCACAGGTCTGAACCCGTATCTACCAGATATTGTATTTTTGTCTTGCGATCCGTGATGAACAGGCGGCTTGCTACAGCTAGGCAGTCTTGTACCGCCACTAATGGCTGCCTTGGGAGTTTACCGGCTGCTTGCTGTAGTTGCATGGCTGCGTACATTTCCGCGCTCTGTCACCGAACCGGTAATGGTACCAGCACAGGGAATGTTCTCGAACTCTGGAATTGGAACGAGAGCGGGAACGATGTGGTGAATCTTGCCTCGATCTTCGTGACTGCGAGCGACGACGGCTGCGCAGCTCCATACTCATGGTCTCCAACCTTCGGCTTAATTCTGCTACGGTTTTAGTCAGCGTGTCTATAGCAGTATTTTGCGGATCAGTCGTTACTGGCGGGCGAGTACTGGCACTTGCTACTTGCCCGGTTACTGGAACGATGTCATTTATGCGATCAGCCAATTCTGCCACGTCTTCTAGGGGCATAGATGTCTGCGACGCGACGATGGTTTGCAGGTTGGTGGGAAGCCGACTTGACCAGATTGTCCTGATGAATTCTGCTGGGACTGTCGGTCCAGCCAAGTGTTGTAGGTGGCGCAGGAACTGCGACGGTTTCCTGTCGCCGAGTTCTTCGTGCATCATTAACTGCTTGATTTTACGCTCCTGTGACGCAGATAGCCTCTTGATTAATTCTGCCTTCAATTTGTCGTATTTTCCTGTTGCTGGTGGAGCAACGACCAGGTCTCTAACCTCCGCAGTGTGCTGTGGTTCCAGCTGCGACAGGACGAAGTAAAACTTGGTTGTGTCCGTCGTCATGCTTGATAACGTGAACTGTCCTTCCAATTGGGCGAACCATAATACCGGGTCATCAGGGTTGAACGCTGGTGTTCTTACTCCCACTCGACAAGCTTCCTGGAACACGTCCCTCTCTTGTCTTGGCTCCAAATTCTCCTTGCTAGTCTCCATTTTCTCCTCTTGACAACGGATTCGGGGTCACCAATGAAGTGGGTAGGCGTGTGCGATGGGTAAACGATTCCTGGCCCACTTACTGTGCGAGCACTAGCAAGTAGGTATGTGGCTAGGTAGCTACTTGGCGGGCGCAGATGAGTTAATTAAAAGGCGAATAAGCTTTAAAGCAAGTAATATATTATAGTTAAACAAATAAGCGTACAGAGCAGGCGAACAAAGCAGAATGTGTTTGGATACCGTCAGGACACAGTATTTATAATAGCCGGTAAACAAATTACGTCATCGTTAGGAACGGCCTCCATGCGCGCGTCATCGTGCTAGACAAAAGCATCGCAGGCGGCGATCGGTCGTGTGTGCGCGTCGTCATTCACACATACTTAAAATCCTTATCTCTGAGGCGGAGCTTAAAAGGTGGCGTGATATTTCGTGCTGCGTTCTAGTGTGCGAGTTTACTTGCCTACTCGCCACAGCATCAATTAAATTAAAAGAACATTTATTTACTATTCTATTAAATCGACAGCCCAATCCCTTTGCAAGGTTCATAACCATTCACTAACGTCTCTTTTTTGGGTTCCGTACCCGAAGCGTGCCGATACGACCCTATTTCTAAGCCTCCGTTTCTCTCTCTATTTCTAAATCATGTTCGTCCGTCTGTCTGTCTGTCAGCGGGCTGTATCTTAGGAACCGTTACAGGTAAAAAGTTGAAATTTTAATTGCAAATAATACAAATATTAATAATTAATTATAGGGAGCCAAACAGTAAAGTGATTTTTTCGTCACGTTACGTCAGTCTGGCAAAGGGCTGTTTTTCATGAACAAAAGGTAGAGACCGCTAAAAACAAGTAAAAAAAAAAATACCAACCTATAATCATCCGCATAAATAGTGTAAAAGAATAATTGCAGTTCCTGAAATGGGGTAACAATTACCCCATTTTAGGAACTGCAATTATTCTTTCATCCAGATGAACAACTTTTACTATGGAACCAACACCGACATCTTAAAAATTCTAAATTCAAGCATTTTTCTTTTATTTCAATTAAACCATTTACAGGTACTTTTGAACTGTCGAGGTCGGTCGGTCCAAAAAGTTGAAGCTATTTGCACGTTCCAAAGCGTAAATCTCTATGGAGAAGAACGTGCAAGAAACTCCACGGATACCCTTTAAAAATAATTTAAATTTTTACAAAGTTTTGTTTACGTAGGGTTGAAATTATGCACACATGTGAGAACGATGTAAAAGACGAGCAGGATAAAAGCGTCCGTAATAAAAGAGGAACCATTAAAAGAAATAATTAAAATCAACCATGGCAGCTGAGAAATGACCAGTCCCAACTGACAGCGCCTGTTCACGAACATGACGCATGCGCCAGCACCGTTTGACTCAACCATTTTGAAGGGAGCCAAATGATCAAACGCATACGCCAACATCAGCTAGACGTTTGAGTGAGCATGACACTCCCAACCGCCAGGGTACATTCAAGTCAAGAACTGATAGTTAAAGTTTAAGTTAAAGGTACACAGTACTCACACAAGTGCCGTTAATGGCTTCACGAAAAAAAAAACAGCTTTTCATCTCAGACCAACAAAAAAGGTGGTCTAAGCTTTTCATATGTAATTAGCCATGTCATAGGTACGCACAAAAATGTCGAAATCGATTTCTTTTTCGCAATTCCATGTGCTAGTCCCAAGTAAAAGTGGTTCATAATGATGACTAAAATGACCTCCAGGCATTGCGTTTACTCTGTTACATGTAAAATAAAATAAAAAAAAACAATTTTTGTAACGAACCCTTCGTATACGAAACCGACTCGCACTTGCCCGGTTTTTTCTATCTCTTCAAGTTATATTTACTTAGCTAAGTACTGTGAAACAAAAGATAATCCTTCACCTACAAAGTATCGAAGAAGGTGAACGGTCATAGGCCTATGTGTGACCTCCATGGACCATTAAGGTTAGAATAGTAACACCTTGAGCATTAACTTTGGCGGTTGATTACGATATTTTGGTGATTGGTTTATTAAAGAACGAGTAAATGTGGGTGTAGTAAGATAGGTCAGAGAAATACGTAGGTAGGTAGAAAAAATAATAACATAGCTCGCTTTTAATAGTGGTCTGATGAAAAGATTAATTGCTGTTTATTGCTATGGACTCCCGTGCCATCGAGCAACAAATTAGCAAATGCTACCATACATACCTAATGACAGAAAATCTTCTCTCTTACTGGACACATAAGTACCTAAAAAACAATACAGATTTAGACCTTGTCCTCTGTGGTTTTGAAAGTGTCCAAGTTTTGCTAAACGATGATCCACTCAGTCGAGTTGACGATCATCACCCACCTTTGAGTACAGTTATAAAGGACAGTGTTCCAATCGAACAAATGAAACGGAATAACATCAAACGTTTAAATTTCCGCAAGTGCGACTATGCGAGGCTAAGGGCGGACCTCGCAGAAGCTGATTGGTCTTGGTTAATTTTGTCACCTGATGTCAACCAGGCATTGGAAGAATTTTACCAGGCCCTTAACTCTATTATTAGCAATCATACTCCTACGACTAAGCTGAGTGAGTCTGCACAGCCCCTATGGTACTCGCTATACCTTAAAAAATGTCTCAATGATAAAAGTGAATATCACAGGCGCTTCAAAAAGTAAAAAAAAACCCTCATGATTATGACACATTCTTAATGTTGCGTAGCAGGTGCAAAACTCTTTTAAAAGAATGCTATAGCTCCTGTTTGGTGGTTTCATCAGATAGTCAGGACATCAGTGAATTATTATTCTCGAAATTCTTAAATTCTGTCTATGATGATACATCTCGATCTCCCCCTAGTACTGAAGCATGCGCCGGTATCGAATGTAACTTTCTCTCTCTCTGTATGTGTGTGTGTGCCGGTATGATTTATATCGAGCATGATTGTGTTTAGCGTTCATTAAAACATTAGGATCGCAATAAAAGTGCTGGGCTAGACGGAATCCCTTCTCTTTTTCTGGTCAATTGTGCTAAAGAACTGACATTGCCATTGTATTACTTGTTAAATCGATCGCTTAAACTGGGTGTGTTTCTAATTTCTGAAAAAAGGCGCACGTTGTACCCATTTATAAGGATGGTGACAGGTCAGATTGCGCAAATTACAGACCCATAAGTGTACTATCTAGCATGGCGAAACTTTTTGAGGCGTCCTCGTATGAACATTTTTAGTCACACATTAAACCGTATCTTTCTCAATCTCGACATGGATTTGTTCGAGGTAAATAAACTCTTACGGTTTTACTCGAATACAAAAACTATCTGTGTATTGATTTCGCGTGAGGCGGTCAGCTTGTCTCAGTCTATACTGACTTTTGTAAGGCATTTGATAAGGTTAACCACGAAGTACTGCTCAAATCGTATGGAATATGCATACATTTATTTTTTTTACTAGATATTGATAGGCATGTTCCCTGTTTCGGTGGATACAGTCTTATTTAAAGAAGCCAACTCGTTACTGTTAAATGAAACCTGACATTGCCAGTTAACATGACATCAGGCATTCCGCAAGGATCGCATTTTGGACCCAAACTTTTCATCATTTTTACTAACGATCTTGTGTCAAAATAAGAATGTGCCTGCTTGTTGTATGCGGACGATCTGAAGTTATTTACATCCATAAACAGCATTTCTGACTGTGAAATCCTTCAGAATGGTCTGAATATCATTTACGATTGGTGCATCCTTAACCGAATGAATTTAAACGTAAATAAATGCTTTGTTATAACTTTTACAAAAAAAAAAAGGATTACGAACATAATATGACTATAAACCTGAAAGTTAATCGTTAGGGCAATAGCATGTAGCCAGAAATCTTGGGGTGTTGTTTGATGAGAAACTTTCTTTCAGAGATCATTACGACCACATCACGAATAGAGAACTTAAGTATTTCGGTTTTATCTTAAGGACTATCAAAGGATTCAAAAACCCTCAAAGCTTCCTATAACTTTTCAAAAGCCTAGTAAGAATGTATTCTGGTGGGCTACCACTAATAGTCATAGTTGCGGTCTATGACTTTGACCATATAGGTAGATTTTAATTGGTGAATGGGTAAAGTAACTAAAATCAAACCAGTTAGCTAAACGGGATATGTGCAATCGTGTCGAAGTTAATATTCCTTGTGACCGCTAGTTTTTTTAGATTTATCATTCTCTTATTTTAGAAGTTACGGGGGGGGGGACACACACATTTTACCACTTTGGAAGTATCTCTCTAGCAAACTGTTCAGTTTAGAAAAAAATCATATTAGAAACCTCAATATCATTTTTGAAGACCTATCCATAGATACCCCACACGTATGGGTTCGACGAAATATTTTTTTTTGAATTTCAGTTCTAAGTATGGGGACCCCCAAAAATTTTTTTTTTCTATTTTTGTGTGAAAATCTTAATGCGGTTCACGGAATACATCTACATACCAAGTTTCAACAGCATAGCTCTTATAGTTTCGGAGAAAAGTGGCTGTGACATACGGACGGACGGACAGACAGACATGACGAATCTATAAGGGTTCCGTTTTTGCCATTTGGCTACGGAACCCTAAAAACAGAATCAAATAAAAATTTAAATCAACAGAAATGATGTTATGCCGTTTTTATTTATAGATAATGTTACGGAACCTTTCGTGCGCGAGTCCAACTCGCACTTGGCCGGATTTTTTTAAGATTTCTGAAGTTTATACTAATCTTATCTCTTAGTATATATAAATTACGTGTCACGTTGTTAGTCTGCGATGGACTCCTAAACTACTTAACCGATTTTAATCAAATTTGCACACCGTGTGCAGTTTGATCCAACTTGAAAGATAGGGTAGCTTACATTTCAATTTATAGTCGCAATATTATTTTAGAGTGGAGCAGTTGCGCGGGTCAGCTAGTAATATTATAAAGCTGAAGAGTTTGTTTGTTTGTACGCGCTAATCTCAGGAACTACTGGTCCGATTTGAAAAATTCTCTCAGTGTTAGATATATATCATCACGCTAAGACAAATAGGAGCGGAGAATTAATGGCAAATGTGACGCAGACGAAGTTGCGCGCGTAAGCTAGTTCTTGATACGAGGCGTTGTTCACCTCGTATTCAGCGATGCGTCTATTTTTCCTTATCTGAGTCGCCAAGGCGAGACTGATGATAATAAAAAAGAACGTTTAATATTTTAATCTCACATCAAATAGAGAAGTTGCAGCTGGTCTACTTCCGAATTGTCAAAATAAATAATGGGTTAGCGGAAGATTTCTGAGAGCTGGTGGTTTAGAAAAAAAAAAGATGTGACATCAATCAATCAAAGATATGTCAAGAAAAATAAATATAAAAAAGAAACACCCGTGCTCCACCATTGACCGCATCATCGCTTAACATCAGGAGGGCAATCGCGCTAATAAAATTCGGCTGGAACGCAACTGAACTGTAGCCATTTCACAGCTTTTTTAAACATTCCGTATCGCGCTAAACGTTTGACAGAAACTTGGAACGCAACTGCATCACAACTGTAACGTTACCGCTGTCAAACAAAAAGTTGAAACAGTGCTACTTTTTCTTGGCTTTTTCTCAATCGTTCTCGTTGTGTTGTTTGGATTTTGAACGAAAATATTTGTAAAATTTTGACAACGCAACTTTGGTTGAAGTTTAAACTTTAGCGCGATACCAAATTCCTTACAGGTGAATCGAAACTAGATCATAACCAAAACTGAATTGGAAACGAATTGCAAGCGGACCTAAACTTTTAAAATTAGCGCGATTGGCCCCCAGGTGAGATAGCGGTCAAACGTATGCCTATCAATCAAAAATAAAAAAAAAACTGAATCCCTACTAATATTCGATATCAATGCGAAAGTAACACTGAACCGATTTTGATTAAATTTTGTACAAAGATAGTTTTAGACCAAAGAAAGGACATAGAATAGTTTTTATCCCGGTAATCCCACGGGAACGGGAACTATGAGGGTACATAGGATATATATATTCTGGGAGTGTGTTCCCTTGGGATCACGCGGGCGAAGCCGCTTGCTCACGCTAGTTTCAAATAATAACCACTACAAAGTACTAAATAATTTTAATTTTTGTAGTCGGTGTTTTTGGCGTGGTTGCTTCGTTTTATAATAGGTAAATAACATTGTAGATTTATCATAAATATCCTTGGGATCACGCGGGCGAAGCCGCTTGCTCACGCTAGTTTCAAATAATAACTACTACAAAGTACTAAATAATTTTAATTTTTGTAGTCGGTGTTTTTGGCGTGGTTGCTTCGTTTTATAATAGGTAAATAACATTGTAGATTTATCATAAATATTGATGTTAGGTACTAATGAGTATCTAGAGATAAACATCATCTGACACTAACATGAGAAAAATCACCAAAAACTAAACAAATTGTTTATTGTCTGTTATACGTGTTTTATTGTCCGTAAAGACTGCAATGTTTTGTTAATTAATTACCTATTAGTACGGTTGTGTAGTGGTTTTGTAGTAGTTTTTGTAGTATGGTTCACCTAGTTTTTAACCGACTTCCCAAAAAGGAGAAGGTTCTCAATTCGGTAGTATTTTTTTTATGCTTGTTACCTCATAACTCCGACAATAACCGATTTGAAAAATTCTTTTTTAAATCTGAAAGGATATACTTGCAGGTTGGTCCCATTTAAATTTTATCATAATCGGTTACGAACTTTGGATTTGAAATCGAAATAGCTGGAATTCCTCTACTTGGGTGACGGTTTTATGTCATCCAAGTAAACGAAATTGCGTATTTTGCTTTTCTGCAATTTTGCAGTGTAGTATTTTTATTTTTCATTTTATAGGGTACCCTAACCACTATAAAATGAAAAATAAAAAACTTTTTTGAAAAAGTCTGTGTTATTGTTAGTTTCTTCGTATTTTGACACCGACTTCCGAAATTAAAGGTATTTTTTACTATGTAGTGTTTTTTTTTTAAAGTCGGTTATATTTTTTTTGCAAAAAGTTTTGAAGTTATTCAAGAAGTTAGACGAAAAATTACCATCACCCTAATTTCTTGAAAAAAAAAAATGGATATAGAACTTTACCTATACATTACAAAAGAACCTTTAAGAAGTTACAAAAATGAAATTCGTTCGGAACCCTTTGCATGCGAGTCCGACTCGCACTTGCCCAGTTTTCATTTCAAAACTGAGTTTTAAATAAAATAAAACTAAATACCAATGTTAATACAATAGCGATTACTAAATGAATTGAACCATTATTTTTAATAGTAGTGTGATTGTGTAGTCTGGGCTGCGGAATTTGTTCGAAAGAGTCACCGCGGCCCTGGAACGCAAAGGGCATTAGGAGGAACACGGATGGGTTTTAGTCAGTAGGAGTCTGACACTTCCTCCTGCTTTACCCAGAGCTGGAGGAGTCATTTGATGATTTCCCACCCTTAAAAAAAAAAAGTGTGATTGTGTAAAAAGTCACATAAACATTGTTTACCTTTATTTTACTTTTTTACTATAAATAGGCACGCGTTTGACCACTATCTCACCTGATGGTAAGCGATGATGGGGTCGAAGATGGAACACGTTTGCCTAGAAGTAACCTATTCACTCTTGACTAAGGGCGGATTTCATAACTCTGAAACTGAACTCGATCAATATATGAGACATACATACATAATATGATGTATATGAAGGCGTCAGCGCTGGCTGAGCGATAGCGCCATCATCGTTTGGGTTCGGTGGTATCAGGATCATTGTAGAATAAAACACTCAATACAGTACTAAGCTCTCTTTATTAACTGTGGCTGAGTGCTAGTACTTTACAAATAGACAGTCCCCCAAAACGCCCGCCCGTTACCACTTCCTAGTGTTTTAGCTGTGGAGAAGAAGTGGCCAACAAACTCCACAGCAACACATCTGTCTTTTGAGTTAGAAAAACTCGCATTTATAACATTATTAAAGAAGTCTGTTTAATTTAATTAAAATAGGTAAAGCGACAGTTTCGTTCTGGACGAGTGTCCTAGTCGGTGTCTCGAGCCAAAGTGCGCTCGGCAAAGTCCCCACTCTCCAATACGACTCTGTCCACGTGCCGCCATTACAACTGTCAACTGACGTCACGGCGTTTACCACTACCCACTACTACAATACTCAAATCAGCAACTAATGATTAAATGATATCTTTATCCACAACATATACGTTTTCGAGCTGTCAGTGTCATTATTTTCTACGGAATATTGACACTGATAACTTTTGAACGTAGCTTGATCGCAATCAGCTCTTGAAGACTCCCAGGTTGTAGCTATCAAGAAGCACAGACTTACAGGAATTCGACTACTTATAACCACAATAAACCGTTTTATTATAAAATCATTATTTGCCACTGCAATGAGACGGAGCAGCAGATGCGGAAGCATTTTTCAAATGCTATGACAATTTTCTTAAACAGTTTTCCGCCATCTTTATTTGAAACAAAAACGAACACATTTCTGGTACCTACCTATTCTTCAGTCATAGATGAATAGTTTTTTTTTAACATAGTTATAATATGTTTCTGGCAGGTTTTTCAAGGATATTGTTGTGTTAAGGTTATGTTCATGTTATTTGGATGCTAATTGTTATGTTAAATACTCGTTACTTAACACAAATACTTGTTTGCAAAACACGTATAGATAGGTGTTGTTTGTGAATTTTTGCCATTTCAACAATAAATCCTACAATGAACCAAGACTAAGACGAAATTCACTCATTGTCATGTGGAATGTTTAAAGGGGCGATCAAATTAATTTTCATACGCCACATACCTACTATAAAGTTATAAATAATGCAATGCATTGTGTGTTGAGTTTGAATAAGCAGTGTTTTGTTGGGTCATTCACTTTTACACTAAGAGCGGATTTCAATGAAACTGTCAGTCGATTTTGTAGACATCTCACCGTGATCACTTAGGTGGAGTGAACGACAAGTGAGCTGTTATACCATCTTGTTTGTATGATTTGACAGCTCACTTGTCGTTCATTTCACCTAAATGTTCACTTCGACATGTTTACAGAAACGGACTACTGCTAGTCTATTCTGCAAATAACCATTTCGATATCGACTTCACCTGAGTGACTAAGCTTACAAAGTGAACTTTATTTCACACGTCATAAGATTCGCGGATTCCGATTTCGCGGATTCCGCTGTCGAGACACGAAAATGTTGTTACAGAATACCACTGCTGATCGCGATCAAGCTGCGTTCAAGAGTTGTCAGTGTCAATATTCTATGGAAAATAATAACACTGACAGCTTGTAAGCGTGGTTCATATATTATGTTGATCGCGTTCAGTTTCAGATTGATGAAATCCGCAGATGAGTTTCGTTTCTGATTGATTGATTATATATATATTTAATATTTTTTTTATTTTTTAAAGTGACCGAATAAAAAAAACAACAACTTTATGGGTAACCTAATATTTACCAAACAGTTAATCTTGCTAATTGATCTAAATAAAAAAAGCGAAAAACCAAAGAGCATAAAAACTAAATGATATTGAGCAGCAATGCCAAGGTTAGTTCATTAGCGATGGGTTCTAGGCCAAAAAAAGACCTGCCTTGGCCAGTTTTTTGCCCTATTTTCCGCTGGAAATGCCCGACTATATTTTTGTCAGGACACTATCTCGCAATCTGGCTCCCATCACACCGCTTTCAGGCTTGTGATGAAGGTATAGTAATATTTTTTTCCCGTTCGGAAAAATGAGGCGGCCTTGTCATTCAAATCGTATTTATCGCATGAGGTGAGTCGCCGGGAAACCCCTAAGAAGAACGGAGAGTGCGAATCGGACTCGTGCACCGAGGGTTCCATACCATTATATAAAACGTGAAATATTGAAATATTCGTCAGAGAATTTTAACTCTGCTTTAGATCAGCGCCATCTCTTGACCGCTAGTGGAACTGATGTAAATTTTGTTGATGATTTCTGAATAAGTATTTATTTGCTATTTAATTTTAGAAACTTCGTTTTTTTTTCATAATATTTAAAAAGTACCAGCCAGGTTTGAGTGGACCTGTCCAGACAGTGCAAGCATTTGTCAGTTATCATGCAGCTCAACTCAGAACTTCGAGGAGCTCAATGATCCGACGAATTTAACAATACCAAAGTAAGGACATTTGGGTAGGCCACAAAAAGTACTTAAACAGCCAGACAGTCAAGAAATTAATCTAAAATAGCTTCACACTTACAATACTTCATTTAAGCATCATGTGGATTAGTGTCTGAGATGGTCATCAGAAGGAAGAACCACGCAGATTTGAGTTAACCTGTGCAGTCAGTGCAAGCATTTGTCAGTAGTCGTAAAGCTCAACTCTTATCTACTTAGGAGCTCAACCCGAAATCGGGACTTGGGACCCTAAATACCGTGTTGTGTAAGCGCTTGGAACTGGTACGTGTTCCTCCTAATGCCCTTTGCGTTCTAGGGCCCCACGGTGACTACCGAATTAAAAATAAAATTGAAATTCGATTTCAGGATATGAAAAGGTAATTCTAGGTCTACAAAACCAAGTTAAAACCACCGTGACATGCTAAGTTTTTTAGGGGCCCAAAACTCCTAACAAAATGGGTATTCTCCTTTCATAACGCTATAAGTTGACCTAAGATTCGATTTTAACTGACGTAGGTAATCACCGCTGATACAATTACCGATATATGTATGATGCAATTACAGTTCTGTAATTGGTCACGAATTCGTAAATAAACAGGTTTTAGTTTGTATTCAGGTCACTGATCCTCGAGCTACAGATGTTGTGTTTACAATAAGTGACCAATCGTCTGTTATTATTTAAACCTTGAATTATTTTGTTTCACGATAAACATTCAACCAAATAATTCAAGGTATGTTTTTCTGGAATAGGTATGCACGCGAACACCATATAGGCTAAAAGACGAATAGTTGCGTCACTTTTTGAAAATATTTTATAAAAAAGAGCAAAATACTTTGTTTTTAAAATTGTGAAAGTAAAAACCATTATCTTTGAAATCCATGATTATAGGCGATTTTGCCGACTTATTTTTGTGACAACTGTCCCGTATAAGGGATAATAGTTGGCTTATCCATATAAACACAGGATTGTTGTCGAGAAAAAGGATTTTTAACCCGCAAAACTTTGATCGCACCTTGTCTTCCCCAACAATCGCGCAGACACATGCAACATGGTCAACTTAGTGGTAGTTGTAGAGTCTCTCGATTGATAATTAATTCGCTAAACTAGAGTAATTAAAATCGAGGCAACTATTCCCCTGGGGCATCTAACCTGGTTTTACCCTAGGTACGCGTACCTACCTGTCGCACACACCTATTTAGATGCTAGAAACTAGAAAGTAAATAACAAAAATGATCAAAAAAATATATTTCCTGAGTCCCAATATTATTAAAATGTTTTTCATTTTTATTCCACTACAAAAAATCTGGTTCAAACGCAATTTATTCTGCTGTGAAATTCAAATCTATCAATATCCTACTATGCAAAATTCGTCCGTTACGGAGTGACAGACAGACAACGCACAGCCAAAACTACTGGTCGTAGAAAGCTAAAATTTGGCTTGTAGGTTCCTTGGGAAGTGTAGGAGAGTACTAAGAAGTGTAGGAAAGTTCTCCGAATTCCTACGGGAACGGGAATATATAATAAAAGCGGTATACGCGTACGAAGTCGCTGGCAAAAGCTAGTTATCTAATTGGTTTGATTTTAGATGTTAACGTAGATATTATTAGTGTCATTAACTATTATATTATGTCATTAACGTATTAATTACATTTCTAATTTTATATTGTATCAATCATTTTGTTTTGAAACGTTTTGTTTGAACTTTGTGTTTTTGTATATCAATGAGGTTTCAAAATTAATACTTGTTTGCACTTGGAAAAATATTGAATAAATGGATATTGAAATAAAATAAATAACAGACTGTAACAAACAGAAGGTAAGCAATAAATTAGTAAGAATAGACATCTATTGGTGTGGTGAGTATTTTAAGTTTTTATTTAACGTTCAATTTACTATCTATTTGCTATAACTCATGCAAAATCATTTTAAGCCAAATAAAATAATGATTTGACCCACTGTGCAATCAACTAGGTCTTGTGATTAGAAATTTAAATAGATTGAAATAAATGCACATGGTTTTCTAAATTACCCTCACAAAAACGAGGAAAAACATTACGATAAAAAAGCGGGTACAATTACAAAATAACACACACCTACCTTATTTTAATGACTCACTTTTCACAAATACATAAATAAATTATTTAAAAAAAAATCTTAAACACGACCACTCGTCAAACTGACAGTCAAACTAATACTGAGAGGAAAATGAGATTCTTGCGCCAGAGCAACCGTGAAATTAGGCTGTATGCAAAATAGCCGGGACGTTTTTCGTATGACGTAGTTCGGTTCTTTTTGTGTAATGTATAAAATTTAGGATTGACTTGCGACCATAGATATAATATTGTTAGGAATCTCAAGATAAGGGTATCACCGAGCCTATATAAGGACGCGAGTCAAGCGGATCGACACACTCTATTTCCAACTACCGTCGCGTACGGAAGCTCTGCCGGTTTACGTCACGACACTCGAGATTAGTCTAAAGTTAGGTTTTCATATTAATCAGATTGTTAATGCGTGTATTAGTCATAAGTGAGGTGATTTGTTTTGTGAAGATTGATCTATTGCGTGATTAATTTGTTAAATTAGACGTAAGTACGTTGATTGTTGTTTTTTTTTTAACTTAAAATTCCATAAGCTCCTAAAATCAGGCGTGGGATTAAGAATCAAGCCTACTGCCTTGCTCGTTTGGCCATCTGCATTTAAAAAGTAACGGCAAATAATTTAGTGCTTTTTTCACACAACAAATCAAATTCACTTGGGTTTGTTTTTTAAATTGTTTTAACCGCCGCGAATATGCCGAAACCACGTAAATCACGTAGTCAGTCGCGTCGAAGTCCCGAACGAACGCGAAAACGATTACAGCGACGTGAAGAATCGTGTCCTCGTGGGTCAAAAGATTCACGTTCTCGCAATCGTAGCTCGCGACGGCGTACCCGTACACCGAGTAGGCCGCGACCTCACCTCCGCCATCGTTCCCGATCATGTATTCGGTCGCGTGAACGTTCTTTTTCGCGATCCGATTCTCGAAACCGTCACAGTTCCCGGTCGCGGTTTTCTAAACGTAATGAAAGCGAACGTAGGTCCACTAAATCACGTGAAAACCTCAACTATACGCTAGACAAGATCATGAATAGATTGGAAACGATAGAAAGTAATTTCAGATCTACCCCCACAACATCAGAACAATCGGGTGCTCAAGCGATTGTTGACGCGATTCAGTCCATAATTCCGAGCCGTTCTCGTAATTACTATGTGTCGAATTTTGATCCGTCACTGCACGACATAGATTCCTGGTGTGACGAGGTAGATAGGGCCCAAGTATCAAATAATTGGGACGATAAAGAATGCTTATCACGGGTTGCAAATTGCTTAAAGGGCGATGCCAAAACCTGGCTGAACGAATGGGTATGTAACGATAGATCGTGGTCTAGTTTCAAACGCGAATTTAAACCTCTGTGTCCGAGAAAACTAGATTACGCAAATATTTTATTCGAGACTATGAATAATACGTCAGACAAGTACTCCTCATATGCCGAATACGCGCGTCGTGCCCTTTTACGTCTCCGTATTGTTAAGGGACTTAGCGAAGACTTAATGACCTTGATAGTTATTCGTGGCATTAACGATCCCCAAGTACGGGCTGCAGCCGCGAATGCAGATCTTTCACCAGAGAATTTAGTTTCCTTCCTATCAATTTATCAAAAACCAAATCGTGATAAAATCCCAGTGAAGGCGCGGCCGTCAGTAAACGCTTCGAATAAACGAGTAAATGACAAATCATCGTCGTCTGGTCTTAAGTGTTTTAACTGCAACCAATCGGGTCACAAAAGTTACCATTGTCCGAAGAAGGCAACTCAACCCTCTGAGACACCGGTAGCTAGCTCTTCTACTTGTGCTTTCTGTAAGAAACGGGGTCATACGGAAGACAAATGTTTCGCAAAGAACAGGTCAGAGCCACAAAAACGTAATGTGAATCTTTGTAGTTCCACTAGTTCAGTCAACAACGATATCACTACTGCGGTTATACAGGGTATCCCAGTAGATGTCCTCATAGATAGTGGCGCATTGAATATTTCCCTCATATCGTCAGAGGTAGTAAAGCATTTTGCCTGTCAACCGAAACCCAGACATTGCGTTTTGAAGGGGTTAAGCAGTCATGAGATTGTAGCTAAGTCATACGTGACGCTTACACTTGAGTTTAGCGAGATATCGGTTGAAGCTGATCTAGTCGTAGTACCGTCACTTTACATGTCCACTCCGGTGATTATTGGTACTGATATACTGAATAGGGACGGCATAACGTACGTTCGCACAAAAGATAAGCAGTGCATAACGCATGCCCTCCACGTCGTGTGCGTTCGCCCAGCGGAATGTTGTTGAATTTAAAGATTTTAATTATGCAGATATTTAGTGTATGACGTCGTATAATTGTGTATGGTATAAAAAAATTTGTGCACGCAGCCATTGTGGAGAAATTCACCAAAAACTGATTCCGCTGGGCGAACGTTGTCCTGGCGGAACTTTTTTTAATCCATAGACTTTAGAAGAAAAGAGATGTGTCCAAAAATTAGTGTGTATTTGTGTGTAATTGTGTATGTATGAATAAAATTAGTGCATGCATAAACTTCGGAGAAATTCAAGTTTCCGCTACGCGAACGTTTGGCCATTACCTAGTTTTCATATAAAGCGCTTACATAGAGAGCTGTAGATTTTTACATAAGTTGTTTTGAATTTGTTTATATTTGTTTAAAAAACAGATTTAGAAAAAATCGTAGGGCTTAAAAGATAAAAATATAAACGTAAAATACGCTTATTAGGTCTTAGTTCTCTAAGTATGCACTTTGGGGTCTAGATTTTCACGTTTATACAAACCTTGTAAGTGTCTGCAACATGTTGCCAAGTATCAATGATGTTCCGTTAGTAATTAAAGAGTTATAGGACAATTTACCATGAATTGATCACTGTTTACAAAGCAGTCAAATATTACGACGTTCGAAAGGAATTGCATGGTAAAATGTATGCCAATAATTAGTGTATTCATTCAACTATTCACATGCAAAATTTCATGTCATTAAATTCAGTAATTAAAGAAAAACAATTATAATACTGACGAAGCATCGAAAACCTACATAACCCGACCAAGTTCGGATGGCTACAAAAAAGCGGCCGTGCCATATATCTTAGAAACGTTCTTAACCTTGCAATATAGTATTTATTAATATGGTACAGTTACGTACACAAGCGTTAGGAAAAAATAAAACAATTGCATTTCTTGAATGAAAATTATTTTTTTAATAATAACGCCACTATCTACGATAAAAATAAATCTTCAATTAACAAGTACTTCTCTATTTAAATATTCGAGTACAAAAATATTTTTAATTACATATAATGCTTAATTATGTAAGTAGGTAATTATGATAACGTTAACAAACGCTTGCAACGACAGCAATAGACTTAAATGTGTTTTAACTAAAATAGGTTTAATAAACGATTATGAATATAAGGGTAAGTATAATATTTCGAGCTTCAATAAAAATTAAAATCACATCACATAACTAGACTATTCAGTTGTTTAGATTTGATCAACATTAAAAAAGTGCTTATAAACTAAAACATTGGTATAAAAAAGGTATTTTCAAGAAAATATTCTTAAATGTCCTAACCTCAACATACATAAGTCACTACCAGTACCTACAACGGTATACATCAATTAAAAAATCGATTCAAGAAGTAGTTTTTTTTTAAGTTATTAGATTGTTTGATCCACTAAAGTTGCAAAGGGGAACGCTCGTGCATGCCTAGTCCATTGGTTAAATAGTGTAAAAAGCTTTTTTTTTTTTTTTTAATCTTTATTTTTAAAGGAACTTTTACGCATAGCGTATGCCAGTCCCATCATACCCTAAATATACATATGGGCAATTATAAGTGGGCCATAAATTCGAACAAAACTTTCGCATCGACTCCATTCGGTTGGGCCAAGATTTTATGAAAAATACCTACGTCAGTCTTGTTCAAATTCAAAGCTGATATTAAATTATTTCTAACTGACTCATATCGGACACATTCCATCAATAAATGGTGTAAGTCTTCAACAACCCCACATTGTTCACAATTGGGCGAAGTAGTTTTCTTCATCATGAACGCAAATTATTATGACATGGAATATGTCCCGATCTGAGTCTATGAGCAGTAACCACTAATTTTCTACTTAAATTGCTATCTATGAACCAAGGCACACAAAGAGGCTGACATTGGATTGTTTTGTACCATATCCCAACTTCTAATGATCGTTTATTAAAATATTCTTTCCAAAGCACATAACATTTTTTTTTAAATTTAGGCAAATATTCTGAATAGTCCAAACTAAAGTAAGTTTCTTTACCGTTTTTAACTGCGTATTTTGCTAATTTGTCAGCCTCTTCATTGCCCCGCAACCCAATGTGCGATGGAACCCATTGCAATCTCAATTGGACACCTTTTGACCGCAGTGCGTCTATCTTCGATAGAATAACATAAGCTATCGAAGCACCTCTATAACCAGAGGCGCATCGAGCTATGTGTTGTGTAATAAGCTACAATATGATAAATATTTATCTAAACAGTAGTAGGTACTTACATGTAGTAATTATTTAATTTCCCTAAGGGGTCTGTCTATACTTAGTTAGAATCCTGATCCGTGAAATCTTCAATAGAAATTAGCTGTATGAATTTTATTTGTCTTAAATAATAGGTATATCTAGATTATATCTAAAGTCTCAAAAGCATACTTAAATAAAGTACCTACGTAAATAGTACCTACTTTCTGTCATAGTCAAATACATTTAAAAAAGTAAGTGTACAAAAATAAATGACATTATTATATCGAAACAACAATTGTGTTATCACCTATACCAATTCAATACCGATATTATACTGTAAATTTTGGGATGTTACCTAAATATATTGCACGGCCGCTTTTTTGTAGCTATTCGAACTTGGTCGGGTTATGTAGGTTTTCGATGCTTCGTCAGTATTATAATTGTTTTTCTTTAATTACTGAATTTAATGACATGAAATTTTGCATGTGAATAGTTGAATGAATACACTAATTATTGGCATACATTTTACCATGCAATTCCTTTCGAACGTCGTGATATTTGACTGCTTTGTAAACAGTGATCAATTCATGGTAAATTGTCCTATAACTCTTTAATTACTAACGGAACATCATTGATACTTGGCAACATGTTGCAGACACTTACAAGGTTTGTATAAACGTGAAAATCTAGACCCCAAAGTGCATACTTAGAGAACTAAGACCTAATAAGCGTATTTTACGTTTATATTTTTATCTTTTAAGCCCTACGATTTTTTCTAAATCTGTTTTTTAAACAAATATAAACAAATTCAAAACAACTTATGTAAAAATCTACAGCTCTCTATGTAAGCGCTTTATATGAAAACTAGGTAATGGCCAAACGTTCGCGTAGCGGAAACTTGAATTTCTCCGAAGTTTATGCATGCACTAATTTTATTCATACATACACAATTACACGCAAATACACACTAATTTTTGGACACATCTCTTTTCTTCTAAAGTCTATGGATTAAAAAAAGTTCCGCCAGGACAACGTTCGCCCAGCGGAATCAGTTTTTGGTGAATTTCTCCACAATGGCTGCGTGCACAAATTTTTTTATACCATACACAATTATACGACGTCATACACTAAATATCTGCATAATTAAAATCTTTTAATTCAACAACATTCCGCTGGGCGAACGCACACCTCCACGTCATCTCTAACGTAGTCGCGACTCAGGTTTCTAAGGAATCAGAACTTAGCACACCCTTGATTGGAATAGAGCGAGACAGTTTAATGCAAGTCATCAATAGCTTTTCTAATTTTTTTATATCCGGTACCGCCTCCACTACAGTGACCACTGGTGAGATGCATATAAATCTGACTAGTGATACGCCGATTGCATATCGGCCTTACAAATTATCACTAGCGGAAAAGATTAAAGTACGCGGAATCATAGACGATCTGTTAGAAAAACAAATTATTAGGGAGTCTGAGTCGGAGTACGCAAGTCCGATCATTCTCGTAAAGAAAAAAGACGGGTCTGACAGAATGTGCGTAGATTATCGGGCCCTAAATAGGATAACCGTAAAGGATCGATATCCGTTGCCGTTAATCGACGATCACATTGACCGGTTAGGAGATAAAAACATAACACGATTTACATCCTTAGATATGGCAACTGGTTTCCATCAAATAAGGATCCATCCCGATTCGGTACACAAAACTGCTTTTGTGACACCGGAATCACAATTTGAATTTTTAAAAATGCCGTATGGTTTGTGCAACTCACCGATCGTCTACCAGCGTCTCATTAACAAGACATTGCGTAAGCACATTGATGCCGGGAATGTACTGGTCTACATCGATGATGTCCTCTTATTGAGTCCCACGGTACAGGACGGTATTGATTTGCTGCGTGAAGTTTTAACAACTCTGACAGGAGCTGGTTTTTCGATAAATTTGCGCAAGTGTTCATTCCTGGCCACAGAGATAGAATATTTGGGCAGAGTTATCAGTGGTGGTCAGGTGAAGCCGAGTCCTTTGAAGGTTAAGGCCTTGGTAGATTCTCCAGTCCCACAAAATGTCAAACAGGTGCGCCAGTTCTTGGGGTTAGCTGGGTACTTTAGGAGGTACATTAAGGGATATGCAAGTCGAACTCGTTGTATTTCACAACTTACAAAGAAGGGCATTCCGTTTAAATGGGGTCTTGAGCAGGAATCAGTCCGTCAAGAAATTATCACACTTTTGACGACTGAGCCTATTTTAGCGATCTTCAACCAAAACCTCGTTACAGAAGTACATACCGATGCGAGCAGCGTAGGGTACGGTGCAGTCCTCCTCCAAGTTCATGGGGATGGTAGCAAAAGAGTGGTCTCATATTTTAGTCGAGTTACCCAAGGTGCTGAAAGTCGCTACCACTCCTATGAACTGGAAACCCTAGCTGTCGTTAAAGCTTTACAGAACTTTAGGCATTATTTGATAGGAATCAAATTTAAAATCGTGACTGACTGTAATGCTCTTAAAGCAACAGAAAAGAAAAAAGACATACTCCCGAGGGTAGCAAGGTGGTGGGTATATCTTCAAGATTTCTCTTTCGATATCGAATACAGGAAGGGGGTCATGATGTCCCATGCGGATTACTTAAGCCGCAATCCGCCCATTCGCGTTAACCATATCTCACGGCCAAAGAACTGGGCTCAGATTGCACAAACGGCAGACGATGAAACCCGGACTCTCATCGAACGCCTTAATGAGGGAAGTTTGGATTCGAACAGATATGTCCAACGGGATGGTGTTCTATTTTACAAGTACACTCCCGTTGGTGAAGACTCCAGACTTCTCTGTTTTATTCCTAAAGGCCACCGCCTTAGCTTACTGCGAGTCTTTCATGACGAACATAGTCATGTTGGATTCGACAAGACGTTGGATCTCATTCTCAAGCATTTTTGGTTTCCGAGTATGAGACATTTTGTAAAGAAATACATAGCTCATTGCGTTGTATGTGTATCAAAAAAAAGAGTACCAAGGTCTGCCCTCCAAAATATAACCTCTTGGGAAAAATCAGATGTACCATTTTCGACTGTACACGCAGATGTTTTGGGTCCTCTCCCTGAGTCAAACGGTTATAAATTTATTCTCATAATTGTCGACGCATTCAGCAAATATACGCTGCTGTACGCAATATATAGGCAGGATGTAGACGAGCTCCTGAGGGTGTTCACGAACGCGGTATCTCTTTTCGGTGTTCCTGAGATAATAGTGACTGACAAGGGTCGCATGTTTGAATCCTCTAAATTTACTAAGTTCGTAAACGAAATAGGATCGTCTTTGCATTACATCACTCCAGAAATGCACCACGCCAACGGCCAAGTCGAACGGTACGCACGAACCGTGCTGAACATGGTCCGCATTGAAGCCAACCATAAAGGTACTTCGTGGGCTGATGTGTTGTGGCGCCTGCAATTAACGCTCAACGTCACCAAGCAGAAGACTACGCAGGCCTCCGCCCTAAACCTCCTGGTTGGAATAAATGCCGTGACCCCAGTCATCCGGTCTCTCATTCGTGACATCACACTAGAAGGCTCTCCACCAAACCGTGAGGCGCAGCGTGAGCTACACCGGAGCCGAGCGACGGAGCTGTTACGTCAGAATCAAGCCCGTCAGGATGCATATGCCAACAGACATAGGCGTGAGCCGCGTGTCTTCAATGTTAACGACTTGGTGTTTGTCATCAAATACTCCCAGTCCACAGGCAAATTGGATCCAGGCATGCGGGGCCCTTACAGGGTCATACGTGCTCTACCTAGTGGACGGTATGAGCTGCGGCTACTGAGCGGTTCCTATGGGAAGACCACACAAGCCGCTGCTCAGTACATGGTGCCTTGGCGAGGGGAATGGTGTCCCGAGACCTGTGCGGCATTCTTCGAGCGTGAGTATGGAGTACTTACGCTTTGATTGAACGGACTGCGGGACGTTCAATTTGGTTGGATCTAGACGTTACCAGGCAAACATGGGATGTAGACGTATTTTTGGCAATAAACTGCGGGGTATTGCCCTACATGTTATGTGGAAGCGTCTAGATCGAGACTCGAGGTGTCCTCCTGGGCCACCTTGGGTAAGGCAAACTGCGGGGTGCCTTTGACATGTAGAGAGTAAAAGACTGGTATCTTTTTGGCAATAAACTGCGGGGTATTGCCCTACATGTTCGTGTGTGTGTATGTATGAAAGCTAATTTTGCAAGTGATGATGTAAGAACGATAATGAGTGTGATGTGTAAGGATCATGGAAATGCGGGAATATAATGTAAACCTGTTCTTCCATGACGCCTTATTTATTAGCTTTGCTCGTATGACGATGTATGTTTCAGGGCCTTGTAAGAGTGATGTTTGAAAGAGATAGGCACCACTATACAATTAAAAGTTGTGTATAAAGTTGTTTGTTTGACTCACAGCTAGCCATGATGAAGAGGACACTGATAACGTCCACAACAGCCACCAACCCCCGTCTGACGAGGACTTGGCTGAGGCAGGTCCATCACATGAAGTTGGCGAGCCCGCACCTCTACAGGGACTTCCAGACGTCCAAGACGCGGCCGTGGGCGACGCGTAGTCAGGAGAAGCCGTGTTAGGAATCTCAAGATAAGGGTATCACCGAGCCTATATAAGGACGCGAGTCAAGCGGATCGACACACTCTATTTCCAACTACCGTCGCGTACGGAAGCTCTGCCGGTTTACGTCACGACACTCGAGATTAGTCTAAAGTTAGGTTTTCATATTAATCAGATTGTTAATGCGTGTATTAGTCATAAGTGAGGTGATTTGTTTTGTGAAGATTGATCTATTGCGTGATTAATTTGTTAAATTAGACGTAAGTACGTTGATTGTTGTTTTTTTTTTAACTTAAAATTCCATAAGCTCCTAAAAATATCTTTTATATTTCTATGCTTGCGACCATTTGTCCATTATGAGGAACAATAACTAGGCTGCACTTTTGGAAAATAGTCAAGGTATTTTTTACTGTCTGACGTAGTTTGAGATGAATTACGTAGTGAATTAGTAGGTGTATGTTTGTATATAGGTATGTATAATTTAACTCATTTGTTGGTTATCATCATCACCATCACAGCTTTAATCGAAATATGCCCACTACTGGGCAAAGGCCTCCTCCAAGCATCATCACATAGTCAAGTCACTTTTCCTGGCTAATGGAGCTGCTGATACCGGCGCAGACGCAGCGTTGGAAGTATTCCTACAAAGTGATTCAGTGGTTCTCAATTGAAATTATCATGGAGACATTCAAGATGATTTTTTATTGTTTAAATGCGATTGTCAAGTATTTCCTATATGGCATTCGCTGACCACGGCATGAAAACTAATGAACTTAAAAAAAAAATATTGTCAGCTCACTGAAACAATCAATGTCTACATCTCTTTTTACTCTACTCTCTTTTCGCAGGTATGCTGGAAGAGATTTCTGTAGAAATAAGCATGACCTTTGTACCTACTTTTCTGTTCCCTTCTTCATATTAAAAGTGTGTACATACATTGTTAAATAAATAAAACGTAAAAAATAATTTGGTCCCGTTCTACAAATCATTAGTCCATATTATTAAATTAACGAAACTCTAAATTACTATTTCTCTGTATAGACGTGATGTTAAAACGTGATGAATTCTTTGTCAACTAAACTTGCGCTAAATGTCGACGATTATGTAAATTTATGTAAAACGGAACATTGAAATAAGATCGTTAAGCCTTTAAGTGTTTACTACTGCGAAAACTAGTTAATTTTGCCATATAAATTAAATAGCTGTCCCGTGCAACTTCGTCTACGTCAAAGTTTTTGATGAATGTTCTCTCTTATTAGTTGTAGCGTGATGTTATACAGCAATTAACCTTCTTCGATAATTAGGCTATTCAACACAAAAAAATCGAACAAGTAGGTAGTTCTTGAGATTAGCGCATTTCACCCAACAAACAAACAACTTCTTCGGCTTTTAATATTGGTACAAATTCTCGTTCGATTTATAATAGTAGTAAGAAGTAAGAAACAAATATATCATGACTGTCATCAATTTGTGTTAAATAAATGTATAAACCACCACTGTAAGTTGGGCATATTACTCAAACGGCCGATTCCCCATTCGCCCTGCAACATACCGTAACATTGAGCGTATCTGGCTGTCCCGCGCGTAAGGCCGTACGATGACAATTGTGTTCTTCGTGTTCTTCCTACACGAGACGTGACATGAATGGCTTTCCTCAAACCGGTACTGATCGTGTTTGTATCATTAGTGATGTACGAGTAGGTAAATACGCAGTAGTATTGTTTCAGTAATTAATGAAGATTTTTGGAATGGTTGACTCGTTTATTGTTTAATTTAAGTTATAAAAGAAATAACTACAAGCAAATTTTTTTAGTCTACTTGAATAAGTTACTGATATTTTCTTTTCATTTAAGCTGATACTGTGCCACTTCTTGATTATTTCCCGCGCCACTTCCCTACAGCCCTTTTTTTTAGGTTTGGGACATCATCAAATGACTTCTCCCGCTCTGGGTGGAGCGGGAGGAGTGCCAGACTTTTACTGACTAAAACCCATCCATGCTCCTTCGTTGCCCTTTGTGTTCCGAAGCCACGGTATTCTTTTGAATAGTCCCGCAACTCCGGCAGGCGTCGGCCCTTTGTGTGCTGACTCTCTTTGAGGCGCGCTTGGAACACGAACGCGCCTTCTACACGGCCTGTCGTCATAAGACGGACGGACGGCGAGCTACCCAAAGCTCACCGTCCACCAGCCCGCGCCTACGGTGGCCGCCCGTTCCCAACAGCCCTATACTAGCAGATCTGTGACCAGATTGGGCACTATTGTGTGGATACTTTTGCCCGTCGGTCACAGTGCATGCAGAAAACGTAACCCGCCCGCAATAAGACGTCATCTAGATCATAGTATCAGCTTAAAGATGTTCACTGCTGGAAATTGGCCTCTCCCAAGTGCCGCCACCACAATCGGCTACCCGCTACTCACCAGGCCTTCGGTCCAGCTTGATAGGCTTTCCAACGCTGCGTCTTACGGTACGCAGTCGCCACTCCAGAACTTTTCGGCCCCATCGACCATCTGTTCGCCGAGCAATTAGTAGGCATGTATAAATATTTAATTACTCATCCCTAAACAAACAACAGGACTTCATTCCTCAATTCCTTGAAGAGCTAGGCAGAGACCTATAGTCTGCTGAACGCTCTGACAGTGCTGGATTAAGCCAGCGCGGAGCTTGTAGCAAACTTTACCAAGAAGCCCCCTAAACCTAAAACCTTTGTAAAACGAAAATATCCAATAACAACAATATTAGCCCTCCTCTATTATTTCTCTAGCTCCTGGGTCCACAGGCTTTGCCTACATTGTCTGTATAGACCGGATCCGGGGCTGTTTAAATTTCAGAGTGTAGCTTGAAATAAAAGAAACGAAACGAGTTTATTTGCGCAAAGTAAATAAAAACTTTATTTCATCTTTTACAATTTTTAAAAAAATTCGAAGCACGAGGAAAAACATATTTAATTTTTTTTAAATTGCATGTATCATAGGTTATCTTATCGAGCTCTGGCATCCAAGCTTGTGTTATGGATGGGGCTCATTCTATAAATTGTAAGACCAAATATTATTATTATAATATTATTATACCTATATATTTTTTTAATATTATTATTTTATTTATTTTAAATTACTGACTTCATCCGCAAAAAAAGCCCATGTATGGTAAGAGTCAGGATCGTATCTGAAATAGATCCCACATGCGCGGGGCCCGTAGCATTTGCTACTCTATCTACGTGGCTAACCTGGCACTTTGCTCTCAGACTAAAAATGTAGAATCTATTGCCACCTAGTTTATTCTCATCACAATCATTGGCTAGGCAGATCAGCTGGCCTACTATGACGTCTTAAAACGATCATGTATTAGCTGTAGGAGGGAGACACAGTTATACAAGACGCATCGCATAACACTATCAATTTTTCTGAACTTAATCATGATCGCATTGGTACGTCATAGGGCCCCTGTAGAGTGATCCTCATTTACGTGAGATAATAAGTTATTGCGGTTAGAAATGAGTCAGAAATGAGTGCTTTATTACCCTTATTACAGACACAATAATATCATAAGACGATATTTGTAAGGAAAACATAACTCGTTTTTATGCTCAAGGATTTGATATAGGTTATTATAAAAAAATGCGAAAAAGATCAATCAAATGATTGTCTTCATATCGTAGTCAGGCGGATATACTATCCATTCCAACTCAAACCAATGCAAAATTGGTCCAGTAGAGTAACAAATATAGTGCTTAGTTAAAAACATGAAATGTTAAAGGATTACCTACTGAAAAATCATCTCCAAAAGAGATCCAATTAATCGTTGTAATGTTAAGTCGGGCTTGACAGCTTGTACGGGAGAAATATCCCATCCATTGCACGACTTGTCAATGATAAATATACATGTAATTTCTTGAAATGTCATTTACATAGCTGCACGTAAAAGTGCAATTTTTGTTGTACACTTTATTTTAATATTGTCTGTTTCATTGTAGTTGCAACAGTAAGTGTTTTGTTCACACTGCGCAAGAGTGCGATGCTTAATAACAAAAGTACTAGGTGTGAATGTCAAATTTAGTTCCACATTCTGCCAAAGAGCTAAGTGCCATGGTGAGCCAGACATGGACAAGCAATAAAACAAATTTGCACAAAAAATGGAGTTTAAAAAATCGCAAAGTATTAAAAATAAATTAAATTTTTTATTTATGCATTTATGTGCGCATAATTCGACAAAATGTACTGAACGGTAATTTTTTTTTGCGATTTTGGTGTACAATACAACCCACATTAAAGAGTTGTTTTTATAGATGAATACAATAGCCCCTTAAGACATTTATTCCGTAACCTACATATTTTGAGCTTTTAAATGTTACATACGGAATTCTAAAAGCAACAAAAACTTTACATCGTCGTGATTTGATTAGTTCTGTAGATTAGTATCTTAATTTTGATTTCTCATGAAGTTACTTATAGTATATCGTAGGTAACCTTCGACATTTGTAAAAAGTTGCACTGAACTCGTTGAATGTTATAGGTAAAGTTTTTTATTAAGAACTAGCTTCTGCCAGCGGCTTCACCCGCGTGATCCCTAGGGAACATATTCCCGGAATGAAAAGTAGCTAATGTGCTATTCCAGACTATAAATTTCATTAAGATCCGTTAAGCCGTTCTGGCGTGATTGAGTAACAAACAACCAAACTTTCACATTTATAATGTTACTCGTTTGGTGTAAAGTGAAATTTTAACCATCTTCCCCTCGACATTATTAAATTAAAGGATATTGCAAACTGTCGTAAGCCGTTTTACGAAGCTACTCGCTAGCCTCTAGGCGCCAAGCTAGCCGCCTGCCTGTGCGTTCGCGACCTTATACAAAAATAATCCTTATAGCATGATTCAGTATTCACGCGCGATGGCTTTTATTATTAGCGTATTTCATGTTTAACTTTGGTTTTTCTATACCGATTTCTATGATTCTTTTTTTATGGAATAGTTAATAATGTTAACTTCTTTAATTAGGGATGACTGAGAGTGTTATAAACGTAAGAGTAAACAAATATAACCAGAAATCTTCGAACTGCTAAGCTATCGGGAGTTACACGTGTTATTGTTCGTCAATCATAAAAGATAGACATATGCTGTCGTTGGATATTTTTTATATAATTTTAAGGAGAACATTTCCGTCATACATGATTTTTGTGTAGCTTTCACCATTAAGGTTGCACACGCAACGGAAGCTTAAAAAATGGAGTAACTTCTCCCGTTTTCCCAACATTTCCCTTCACTGCTCTGCTCCTATTGATTGTAGCGTGATGAAAAGTATACTATAACCTGCTCAGGAGTATGAATAATAATTGTACCAAGTTTCGTTAAAATCCGTCTAGTAGTTTTTGTTTCTATAACGGTTATACAGACAGACAGACAGACAGACAGACAAAAATTGTACTGATTGCATTTTTGGCATCAGTGTCGATCCCTAATCACCCCCTGATAGTTATTTTGGAAATATATTTCATGTAAAGAATTGACCTCTCTACAGATTTATTATAAGTATAGATAGATAGAAGAAGATAGATTTGATCTCCTTGAAATGGTAATAATAAGAAATACAATTTTAAACTAGTCATTTATTGAAATTCCGAATATTACATTTATGACTGCGACTTCTTAAAATCATATAAATATGTTTCAGCTTACCGTAATAAAATCATATAAAAAAAAAACAAAAATCATTTTGAAAATCTTTTCAGTCAAAATGTATATGCTTTTACAATAAAAATAAGGTACTGGATTCGTACTTGCAAATCACTAAGTAAAAATATGTACCTACTTTCCTCCGTTTCCTACTGGTAGCGCCCTCTGTTCAAAGCGACATAAACCAACACTCATTCGGTTCAGATGTTCTCCGACAGAGGTCAGGCCAGGTATCATTTACAAGTCTCCACTGCATTTCTATGAATATGTCACCGGAAAGTGAACAGGCATCTTCTGGGCAAGCTCGCTCCATCATAGACCTCATCCATTGCTTTCCATCAGTCGTGATTGTGGTCAAGAGCAAGCCTATTAAATAATAATAAAAAAAGTGGCAAACGCCTTATGATTGTAAAAATCGCGTGTATTTTTAAACTTTTTGTTCTAAATTAATAAGATACGGATAGATTGAATACAATACAATACGATTTTTTCATAATACATCGAGAAAATGTAATCTATTCAAGATTTATAATTACTATCTTACGGAGTCTGTCATTTTTCGGTGACAAATAATATATAAGAAAATACATAAAATCTTGCATCCCGTGCACAAGATAGAAGTTTTTTTTGGAGAGATCATCAATGAAGGAGTCTTTAATGGTGCGACTTGCGACTATTTCAGTCTACAGAACTACTAGTTATATTATTTTATTAGTAGGATTTTACTAATGGTCTAAGGTTGGTTCATATGGTGGTCCAGGTGATAGTTTCATGTGTAAAAATAATCATAGAGCTTTATAGAGTATTTTGTTAGGTTAGGTTAGGTTAGGTTAGTTAGAAGTTAGTCAATCTGAAACTGAGCGCAATCAACATTATAGCCGCCATTACCTATTTAATAAGACCTGATATGTACTAATTTTTTATACAAATAATATATTCCTATTCTTATTGTATAGGGTCCCATGGTCACCAAAAAACGTTTAGGTAGATATTTGTATTTTGACGAAGGAAAGTGTGTCATTTAGATCATGTGGGTGGCGGATACCGACTTCTGTCTTATATGTCATGTCTGTACGTCATTTGTTTTTGTTAACACCAGTATGGGCAAGGGACATATTTATGAAACTGTACGTCCGTTTTTTGACCCGGAAGTTCTTTAATACTGCAGCTTAGTATATTTATAGAAATTATGATGAGTCAAAGCAACGTAGGTTTTTTTTCCAGCATGAACTGTCTCACTCGTGGGATTTCTCTCTCTTAGTGGTGCTTTTTCACGCCAATTCACTGGGAAGGCACGCCCAAGACCCGAAATTTCTCCTTGGTCTGCTGTGACCCCGTAGTTTTCAATATAACAGGCAACTAGATTTGTCTTTGGTTGATCTAAATTTTGGGTGGAAGACACTGTTTCCATAATTTTATAAAACTAAAAAGCGAAGATACTACATACAAGTATGTTATCTTCGCTTTTCTTTCTACAATAATACTCATGAATTATTTATTTATTTATTTAAACTTTTCGCTCAAAAAGGTACAAAGGCGGACTTAAGAGGGCGTATTCCGTCCACTAGCGCCGCCAATCGTTTTTTTATTAATTGTGGTAAATGTAAGACACGTAGATAAAAAACCGCTCTGTAGTGTTCTGAAGAAATGTATTTATTATTTTTTGAGAGTTTTGTTTTATATTTTAGAACATAAATAGTTGCCAAAGTCGATAATTTTGCTAAAAGTGGCCACTTTTAGCAATAATTGCCGTTTTGGCTATTTAGCCATGAGTTATGTATTAAAAATAGCTCTCAAAAAATAATAGATACATTTCTTCAGTACACTACAGAGCGGTTTTTTATCTACGTGTCTTACATTTACCACAATTATTAAAAAAACGATTGGCGGCGCTAGTGGACGGAATACACACTCTTAATGCCTTAGGCATTCTCTGCCAGTCAACCAAGGCTGGTGAAGAGATTAGATACGATAAACTGCAATCAGGTACCTAGTCATACATTACTCGCAGATACTTCATAATCATCATCTCGTCCACTGAACGTCCTTGGAGGAGTCTTGCTCCCGGGTAGCCCGCGAAATTCAAATATTTTTATGTTTTTTGCAATTTGCAGGTCATTAAGAAGTTGTATGTTGAACAGAATACAATTCGCGATCGTAAAGAGCATTTATCTAAAGGATTATAACCATTTGAATCATGAATATAACCCTCTAAGTTCATATAACTCGTTTGAATGTAATTTCGTGAAAAAGTCATTCAATCGAGTTGTATGAGCTTAGAGGGTTATATTGATAATTAAAATGGGTATAATTCTTTAGATAAATATGCGTTACGGCCGCGAATCGTATTTTATTTAACATACAGCTTCACACTGACCGGTAAATTGCAAAAAACATCAAAGTATTTGAATTTCGCGGGCTACCCTGGCGCTTCCACCTTAAGTCCTTAAACCTCAATACATCGCCAGGTCTTGTGCCCCTCGCATCCACCAGTTTCCTAGCGCCAGGTAACGACCTGGACAGACAGGGTCGTTACTCTTGCTCGTTATGATGCAAACAATCTGAGGGCCAAACAAACTATACTTTACGCCAGATAAACGTGGAATAAAGCACACACCCACATACATTTATTTACTTTCAGCACAAATAGAGTACAGAGGCGGACTTAATGCCATAGGCATTGTCTACCAGTCAAACTTTGGGTGATGCAGAGAATAGTGGTAGGTGCAATACGGAGAATTATTAAATGCGATTGATTATGATTATTATTATTGCCTTTCTTAAGATCAAAATCAGAAATAATTACATAAAGCTGTCATGAACCGACTTCTATCGTGATCCTTTACGTTTTCTAATAATGAAAATCAGTTCTTAATTTATTTTTCTAGTATCTACGAAGAGATATTAGGGAAAGGTCAATGTACTTTATTCCACGTTTATCTGAAACTTTCGCATTCGTATTTCAATCGCAATCTGTAAAAAAAGCCTTAATTTTCATAAATTTTTGACAGATTGAGTTGCGAATGTGAAAATTAGTTGAATTAGCACTCTGATCACTACAGATATAAAATTGTTATAACTAAGTAAGGCTGTGAGTTTTACCAGAACAATTAAATTATTTATCCAATCGATCATTGTTTAATCGATGATTTGACGTCAAACCCTGATAAACAAACTTCAGCAAATCTTTTTAAGACATTTTCGGGGTACTTGGTCATTACCAAAAAACTAAACCGGGCTGTTCTGAGAGATTCCAAAATTATTCGAGCATTGTATTTTGTAAGCAAACATTTCGTGAAATCCTGACAATCTGTTGATGGGAATGCACTTACCATACATATAATAATATTTACATAAAACATTCTTAGATGATGCATACTTTTTCAAGGAATTGAATCCGTGACTGTGATTAAAACAAGACGTGTGAAGGCCATTGGTCGTTAAAGACTGAAACAGTCGCGCATCGTAGAAATCAAATTGGAGACGTGCATAGTAAGAGTATATTCAAGCTGCTTTCAGCCTACGCTATATTATAATAGCATATAGTATATAGCTCATAGCACAACAATATCGCGCACCATACATTGTTATGGACACGTTCACACTGTACTGTACTTTAAATTATTGACAATGTATGGAGCGCGATATTGTTGTGCTTTGAGCTCTATACTCTATACTATATATTACCTATAGCGTAGTCCAACCTGTTTCAACAGGATTAATCGTGAAAATGGGGGTACCACAAGGCTCAATTTTGGGTCCTTTCTTATTTCTAGTTTAGATAAATGATTTGCCCTATATTTTAGAAAATAAACTCAATATGGTGTCGTTTGCTGACGATACATCTTTGATTTTTAAAGTAAATAGACATGCAAACAATCTTGACAGTGTAAATAACGCTCTAATGAAGGTACATGATTGGTTCACTGCTAATAATCTAGTGTTAAATGAGAAAAAAAACGAAGTGCATTCAATTCACTTTACCAAATGTCAAAAGTAATAATTGTGACATAATATTGAACAAGGAGAAACTAGAATTAGTCGAAGAAGCAGTTTTCCTGGGGATTAGGCTAGACTCAAGGTTACAATGGGGTCCTCATTTAACATCTCTTGCAGGAAGGCTAAGTTCAGCAGCATATGCTGTTAAGAAAATTCGCCAGTTTACAGATGTTGAAACCGCTAGACTAGTCTATTTCAGTTATTTTCACAGTATAATGTCTTACGGTATTTTACTTTGGGAACGGGCTGCTGACATCGAGTCTATTTTCATTTTGCAGAAAAGAGCCATCAGAGCCATTTACCATCTGCGCCGGATAGATTCTCTAAGAGAACTGTTTAAAGAAATTAACATCATGACGGTCCCTTGTCAATATATTTATGAAAATATTATGTACGTTAGAAAGAATCTACATATTTTCAGTAAACTAGGCGACAGACATAACTATGTCACTAGAAATAGGAATCAGTTAGTTCAACCAGGTTTCAGACTTGCTAAAGTAGCAACATCTTTCATGGGATACTGTTTAAAGTTTTATAACAAAATACCGCCACATATACTAGAACTAAATGAGACGAAATTTAAAAACTGTGTAAAACGCACACTATGCAAACAAGCATATTATAAATTAGGGGAGTACATTGACGACAAAAATGCTTGGCTCAATGCTGGTCCGCTCCACAACGACTAAAATGCCCGAACTTTGATGAAGATGTGAAAACATTGTTGGACCTGCTGAAGATTGTAAGATTATCTTTGCATTGTATAGACTCATTAAATAATCTAACCACGATTTTGTAAAAAGGCAGTGTTTAAAAGAGTATCCATGGAGTTTCTTGCACGTTCTTCTCCATAGGATCTACTCTTTGGAACGTGCAACTGCCGCGCTGGAGATAGGGTCGGTGAGTTTGTTTTGTTGCAGAATAACTTGCTACTCTTGTCGCTAGCGCGGCAGAATTGGCTTCATCTATTTGACTGACATACCTTGACTATTCAAAAGTGCCTGTAAACTGGTCTATTTGAAATAAAGGATTTTGTATTGTATTTGTATTGTATTGTATTTGTCTGAAAGCAACGTCATGAAGATTATAATATCTCTAAAATCATCAATTGAACTCGTAAATCTTTCAGATTATCTACCTACTATCAGAAAAAATGAACAGAATAGGCTTGTCCACCGATAAAATCTAATTAGCCCGTCAGTTAGATTTTCAAAAAATGTTTGACTACTAATTTTTTCTTTTGTTACGCAAACCAAATTTGACGAAGATACGGCGCTTTTAAAATTCTCAATACGTCACACCGTGGTATAATTTTTATTGCGTTCTGACGTCACTGGCCCCCACTCCCGAGCTATGATGCGTTTTATCTTTGTCAATATTGATCGATTTACAAAAACAAAAAATACGTGTCCATTATTTTTCAATACTTTAACTGACGTTACAAATAGTTTTGCAATGTATTGATGTTGGAAACCAGCCTATTATCCATTCTTCATACACATCGTGCTCACTCTATACCTACCTCTAAATCGACCAGCAATACCCCAGACCACTTGAAACATACTTATCTGTCACTACTAGAGAGGTGCGTCCACGCGCCTGTCAAGCCGTCAATAGAGTTGCCCAACGATTCTCGTTAGCCGATTATTATCGATACCGGCTTGTCCAGTTGTGATGAAACTGTAAAGTATCGATACTCAATGCTCAAGGTCAATGTGAAGCTTTGTTCCAATTATTTTAAGTCGTGTTTGGGTTGTGAAATGGTTTGTGGGTAGATCCTGGTGTAAACTGACCACTAGAGTTTATATTTATTTATTTATTTAATACTTTACGCACACATTTACAGAGGTGGACTTAATGCCTTAGGCATTTTCTACCGCTCAACCTTTGGGTGATGCAGAGAATAACAGTGGTAGGTGCAAAATGGATAAAGAGAAACCAGAAACGCGATTAATAGTAAAAATAATACAAAGATAAATAAATACATATAAACTATAAGTACATACAATAAATTTAATTTGATTTTTTTTTCACGATAAAAGTAACATTGATAAACACCAGCTAGTCTATTCTGTAAATAACCATTTCGATATTCACTTCACCTGAGTGACTAAGCTTACAAAGTGAACTTTATTTCACACATCATAAGGTCTTATATTTATACGAATTTGAAACTCACCTCGGATTCCGCTGTCGAGACACGAAAATGTTGTTACAGAATAGCACTGCAGGTTCGGGGTGACATATATGACGGTTAATTGTTGGTTTTTATCACGGTGGGGCGCTTCACCCATAAAATGGTGAACGCAATGAATCCTTACGGAAGTGGAGTGCAAAACATTGAGAGCTTGCTTCGCTTGCTCTTCCATTCTCCACTCTTTTACTTCTTCAGCTTTTCTGTATGAAACAATAAAATCACTCCTTGACGACACGATTGGCGCAGTGGTTGAGCGATTGGCTACTGCACTGCGTGTGGCGGGTTCGATTCCCCCACGGAATAAATACTTGTATGGCCTACAGATAGTTGTTCCGGGTCTGGCTGTTTGTGCATTTGACTTTGTATGTTTGTGAACGCACGCACGATACAGGAGAAATTCCTAGTGTGTGGCAACGTTTTTGTATTTTAAAAATGATCAAAACAAATCTTTTCTTAATATTCATCTTAAACGATTCAGGTCTCCATCCTTTTGGTGCTGTTTGTCATGAATCCGGTTGTTTGTTTCCTATTAAACTGAAATTATATTGAACTTCTTTTAAATGAATGTGATAAATAATGCTGAAAGTTTTTCCTTATAATGTGAGAACGCCTGCCCAATTTACAATGTTCGTCGTTTAGTCAACCCATTGCTTTCATAAATATTCATTTTTAAGTTTGTTTAAAAATGTTTAGGGTTTCCTCGTTCATCCATAACAGGTCAATCAAATATATTTGATTGCATAATCTAGTTTATTTGATAAAAAAATTTAATACCAGTATTCCATGTTATAATTTTGTGGGTGATAATTAATAAATTATACAAGATGCTAATTTACTCTTAAACCTCTAGTTATTAACATCTTCAGTCAACTTAGTATGCTGATCGCCATTTTAGCATATTTTTTTTTAAAGAATAAATGATTTCTAAAACCAATACCCAGAGTCCTCCGTGCCTCGGACCGCTTAACGTGCAGCCAGGACCATCGGGTGCCGGCTGTCATTTTTATATCTTTGACGTTCGTTACGGATAATCAGAAGCCAGAAAATCTGACTCCAGTCTTGCCAAGAAGTACCGTGTTATCCATTTGATGGGTTGTGGAGGTTTGTTAGACAGCTGCTCAGCGTAAAATACTATACTACATACTGGTATGCAGCTGAATCCGGCTTGACTGGAAGCCTACCCCAATATAACTAGTTCGAAAAAGGCTAGGCAGATGATGATTTGTGATGATCCTTTAAATTATTTGAGCTATTGTTGTCATTTTTAACAGTATTCTTCAAAACATAAAATCTAGTTTTCTCCACGCCCACTCCTCAAAATTGTTGAAGTAGCATGTACAGTACAGTACAGTCTAAAATCTACATAATTTACACAATTTTTTTTTTACTTTTGATAGCCACGTGTTTGACCACTATCTCACCTGATGGTAAGCGATGATGCGGTCGTGGACCACGCTAGAAGTAACCTATTCACTCTTGACTTAAGACAGAGATCAGATAAATTAATAGGTATTACAACGTCTGTTCTACACAGTCGAGATTTCCAAAAAAAGGCCTCGCTTTCCTTTTCACCCACATTTTGGTTTTATTACACCATAACCTAACGTAAGATATTATTTAACTATGACCATTTTGAACAAGGATACACCTTATGAGAGCGGTCGCGTCAGCTACCCTTATTAGCAATGCGTAGTGGGCAACTTTCGTCGAGAAGAGACAAAGTGAAATTTTTCATATTTGATCGCATTTGATCGTAGAAGCTTTGTAAAGTTGCACAGTTTGTGAGTGTTCTCAGGAGTTTAAATAGTAAGTTTTATATTTATTTATTTTGTGTATTTAAATGTTTTTATTTCTTTTTTATTTGTGGATGTTTTAATTCATTACTCTTAGATGTTTTGATTGGGTTGCCGGTTCCTTTTCGTTTTGTGTGGTTTAAAACAGTGTGCCCTGTAATTCATTGTATGGCGTAGGTGTATACAGGTTTTATAGATGACCTACATAGCAACTGCTATGTATATATTGCAATATATACTTATTGCGCATTAGGTGCATACATACCCTTCCTCATATTCTTGAAATATATTTTCTTCCAACTACGCAATAATATCATCTTAACGAGCCTAAATAGTGAGAACAAAGAAGCACTTTACTATTTTAGAGTAAAACAGTGAAGTAAAGTATATATAAAAATCTATTAGTATGGCCTAACAAATATTTGTTTCGTGCGGGAATCGAACCAACGACACGCGACGCAACAGCCGACCGCTCAACCACTGCGCCAACCGTGCCGTCGCGTCGTTTTGATGTAAAATAGTGCAGTAAAGTTGTATGAAAATCCATTACTGCATTGTTTTCGCCCTAAAGCCACAAATCCCAGGTGACTGTCCAATCCCAAGCTTCGTTTTTTAAATCAAGGCCAACTAGATTTTTACCAGCCTATCAGCGCTATTCTGACCAAAAAACAGGCCAATCACAGGCTACAAGCTTGACCAACTAGTTTTCTAGCAGCCAGCACTACTTTTATTCCCGAGAACAATGACAGAACGACCAACCAACGTATGTTACGTACTTATGTTTATTTCAAATTTTGGGCTGTTTCAGAGGTTGGGAAGTTCGAATCGCACCTTTCATCAATTTATACAGAAGTAAGTCAAATAAAATGCAGTTTTTTTAATTTGTGACGTGTTTTGCTCTTGACTCTAGTCTTGGTCAGTGATAACGGAGACAAATTCTACGATCGAGTGAACAGGCTACTTCTGGGTAAGCTCGAAGTTGCCTGTTCACTCTAACTTTGAAAAGAGTAGGGTTGTGAGCGTTCGGAAATAAAGACGCAGGCAGAGAGTTCCACTCCTATGGTGTGTGCATTACGAAAGACGGTTGGAAACGCTTAGTGCGATTGGTGGAATAGCAACTAGTTTTACGCATTTTTTGTTAATTATTGTTTCATTTATGAAGAGGAAATGATGCTAAAGCGAGCGAAGTGAGCTCGTACATACGCATTTGCCTTTGTATAGGGTTGGTTTTTGTGGACCATTCAGTCATCACTGAATGTAGGATTCAGCAGTGCTATTCTGTAACAACATTTTCGTGTCTCGACAGCGGAATCCGAGGTGAGTTTCAAATTCGTATAAATACAATACCTTATGATGTGTGAAATAAAGTTCACTTTGTAAGCTTAGTCACTCAGGTGAAGTCGATATCGAAATGGTTATTTACAGAATAGACTAACAAAAGCGAGCTAGGTAATTTTAACACCGCATCTAACCCCACAGTTTTCCAGCTGGAGTTGCAGCTTTTCTTTTTATAAATTAGTCAGGAACTAGCTTCTGCCAGCAGCTTGGTGATGCCTAGGGAACATGCTCCCGGGATATATAAAGCACTAGCTGACCCGCGCAACTTCGTCTGCGTCAAATTTTCCATTACTGCTCCGTTCCTATTTGGCTTAGCGTGATGATATATAGCCTATAACATTCCTCGATAAATGGGCTATCTAACACTGAAAGATTTTTCGAATCGGAGCAGTAGTTCCTGAGATTAGCGCGTTCAACCAAACAAACAAACAAACAAACAAACAAACTCTTCTGCTTTATAATATTAGTATAGATTAGTAGGAAGTAGGTAACTTCATCGTCTTATACCAGCTCCTAGGCCTAGTTAAAATTTGGTGCCAAATTTGAAGTGGGAGGCCGTTAACCCTTTGCTGCTATGGTGAATTGCACTGCATTACACCCCAAAGATTCCTTCTTTAAGGCACTTTCCGATAACCAGTAATGAGAATTTACATACTTTTGCTCGGGTTCTTGTAACAATCAGTTGAGACACTACAACGTTAGGTATTTAACTCTATTACTGCTTTAACAGCGAAAGTGATTTTGAATTTAAACTTAACTAAGTAATTAAAAATACAACGTAACGTTTCGAAGTAGGTTATAAACAAGTTTTTTGTTAGTCCTTAAACCGACGCCTGTCGTCACTCGATGGCAAATGGTCTATTGTTCATTTCCATAATATTTTTTCCGGAATTCTTCGCAATGGGTATGGTATAATAATTAATCTTGTCAGTTATATTAAGACATTTTGAAAAATGAAGATGCTGCGTAACTATAAATTATACAATTGAGATTTGGCACCAATTGATCTTACAATAAAATAACAAAATAATATACTAAACTAACAAAAGGCTACAGTATAGCATCAAAAAATTCGATCAATACCCAAGAGACTGGTGGCGGCATTACCACGTTGAATGACAATGCTTAAGAGTGTGTATTCCGTCCACTAGCGTCGCCAATCGTTTTTTATTAATTGTGGTAAATTTAAGACACGTAGATAAAAAACCGCTCTGTAGTGCACTGAAGAAATGTATCTATTATTTTTTGACAGCTATTTTTAATACATAACTCATGGCTAAATAGCCAAAACGGCAATTATTGCTAGAAGTGGCCACTTTTTGCAAAAATATCGACTTTGGCAACTATTTATGTTCTAAAGTACAAAACATAACTCTCAAAACATAATAAATACATTTCTTCAGTGCACTACAGAGCGGTTTTTTATCTACGTGTCTTAAATTTACCACAAATAATAAAAAACGATTGGCGGCGCTAGTGGACGGAATACACGCTCTTAATCTCTGCCCAAAAATCTCTACCTATTGATTTATTTTTGCTCCTAAAGAAAAACCAGACTTACACCCGCACCGTCACTTGTTTTCCACGTGGTAAAAAGCTCAACATCAATAACAATATCAATAGCAATATTGAGAATTAAAGTGGACCCTCATTTGGAGCCTGTAATGTAACGTTACAGAGTCGAACATTACATCACTGAAGAGGACCAAGTATTACAGTGCGCAACCTGTAATGTTACAGATTCGAGCATTACACTGGTGAAGGAAGAGAACCGAGTATTACAACTGCTTGCTGCTTTATGATACAATGTGTCGATTTGTATCTGAAATGTTACATTACAGGTGAACGCTACAGTTTAGGGAGCACCTTAGGTACAAAGTTATGTCTAGAAATGAGATGACGGCTATTCTAGAAGTATAGAAGTGTCTAAATAAATTGTGATAATAGCAACGATATTCTGGATCTATTTTCTACCAATGTTTAAAGTGAACCTGAACAGGCTCCTTCTGGGTAAGCTCGTTCCATCGTAGATTTTGTCTTGTCATTTCTGACCTAGAACAGCGTCAAGAGCCAACCCATCACAAATAAAAAAAGACATCCTTTGTGATAGCTAACTTTGTTGTTATTAATATCAACAAATTATAAATTTCAGGTAAGAAAACATGAAAATATGCATCCTGAGTGCTGTCATCATGGTTATACTGACAAAGGACTCTCGCGCAGACGAGCAGAGCAATCAAAACAATTTGATCACCACTTACGACCCCGGAGAGGTGTCATCGTAAGTATTCATTTAATTAACTTTGTTTATTTTCATTCGTTCATTAATGACATTGTTTCTGACGGTCAATGAATCTGAATAAATTTAGGAAATGACCACACCCTCTGTTTTATAATTTATTTATTTACTATGGATATCATTATGATAGTTTTATTTTCAATATACAGATTCCTATTCAAAGATATGCAACGTTTATTTTAGTGTGGTTTAAACTTGTCTTAAATCAACAGACTTTCTTTTACGGTTAGATCATAAAAGACCATACAATTCAGCAATAATTTGCACATTTGCTGGTAGAATGTGCCGAACTACGCAAATAAAAATATGTACACATACATATTTAATTTGAATAACTTTTTATAACTCATTAATTATTCACAGAAATAAACGACCTTGCTCTTCGTAATATTACTTTGTTAATATTTTCAGAAAATCCCCAAAGTTTCCTCGTCTTCCGAGCTTTGGTGAAATAACAGCAAGCGATCAGCCTGATCTTCACCCGGTAAACCAAGGCCATGTCAAGTTTGAAGATCAAGCGCCTGAACGACCCATAAAATTTGAAGATCATTCAAAAGAACCTGGTTTAATTAACATTGATAAAGCTGACCCAGGTTCACTCCTCGCTGATGTATCTGTCGATCATGAAGGATTTGATAAAAATGATCGTATTTCTAATACTGGATATGATAGTGAATCTTACAATTCAGAAAGTAAGATAAAATTTGAAGGCAATAATGATGAGCAAGAGGATTCTAATGACCAAGACGGTAATGAAGAAGAGGATGAACCTGAAACTAGTGCAAACCAAGTAGTATTTGAAGATGATGGCAAAAGTGAAGGAGTTGAATATGACTATCCAGATGAGCAAGAAACTGAAAACGAAACTATTGAAAAGCCGATAAAATTTGAAAATCAAGAAGTCGAATCTAATAATCGAGATTCAAATAGGAATACTGTAACTGAACGAGTAGTTTTTAAAGATGATAATACTAGAAATCAGCAACCTGTTCAAAAACAGAAAAGAAAAGGACGGCAGAAGTCTCATTTTGAAGGAAAACCAAGTAATCCTGCACCAACAGCACCAAACTCACCATATCCTGGATTAGGCTACCCTGGTTATCCAGGAGTAGGTTACCCCGGACCCGGTTATCCAGGACCAGGGGACACGAATGCAGGATATCCAGGCCATCCAACGCCCGGTTACCCGACCCATGGATATCCATATCCTAATTATCCTAGCCCATATCCTGGCATGGCTCTCCCAACTGCTGCTTATCCAGGATATTCACCCTACCCTAGTATTTATTCTGAAACGAATCCAGGATACGGTGCATACCCTACTTCAGGGTATCAGGTTCCAGGAGATCAAAGGCCTCCGGCAGGTTCTCCTGCATATCCAAGTCCTAGTCCAGGTGATCCAAATGGACATAGTGATACAAAGTACCCTGGTCAAGAATACGCCGGTTCCCCATCTCCTGTTGCCCCACCTCCAACTGCTCCACTAAATGGCCAGCCAGGACCGGTCTACCCTGGACCAGAATATCCGTATTATCATGGCTATCCAGTGCCAGGGTATCCTCCGCCGTATCCTGCTGATCCCAATTCACAGTATCCTGCTCAAAATCAGGCGCAGTATAGACCTCCTGTATATCCAGGGCCTCATCAGCCAGGATATCCTACTGGACCTCAAAGTAAGTGCCTGTGTACTGTCTATTATTAATTTAAATTTAATTTAATTTTGACAATCTGCATAATCCGACAACCGTTGTAGACGCTAAAGTTTGTGAGGATGGATGTTTGTTTGTTAAGCCTTTCATGTAAAAATCTCTAAACGCCTTACTGCTTGCCTTTTGTACAGGAGTGCGTATCTCTAAACATGTCCAAGTGAACACTTAGGCGAAGTAAACTGTGAACTGTCAAACCATACAAAAAGATGGCATGACAGCTCACGCGTCGCTCACTCCACCCAAGTGATCACGGTGAGACGTCAACAGAACTTTTCTTCACTGTAAATTATATAAGCTGCTATGGTGTACAATAAAGAACTAACAGGACGGATTTTGATAAAACCTTGTAATAATATTACATACATCAGACAGAATAACACATTAATATTATTAAACTTTTCTGTTGCTGATCGAGTGACTGACGGACAACGTACAGCCGAAACTACTGGACGTAATTCCTACGAGAACGGAAAAAATCGGTATATGCGCGTACAATGTCGCTGCTAAAAGCTACTAGGTTCTCCATACAGAAAGAAAGAATGAAAAATGTTTATTCAGGACTCGCACAGTACACTTAAAAGTAAAAATATGTAAAACTAACTGTTATAAAAAATAAGTTGACACAAAAATAAGCTACATCCTGAAATGTGCGAGTGTACTTATCTGTGCGAGGCCAAAAAAGGTCCTTGTCTCAGCCTGTCCATCATCTGCCTAGCCTTTTCCCAACTACATTGGGGTCGGTTTTCAATCAAACCGGATTCAGCTGAATACCAGTATGTTACGTGGAGCGGCTGCCTAGCAGACCTCCACGACAAATTAACTGGGTAACACGGTACTTCTTGGCAAGACTAGGAGTCAGATTTACTGGCCATCCACAGACCGACCTTGGCAAGCGTTGCTTAACCTTGAAGATCGACCCGTAGAGCTGTCATTTTTTAGCCACGAGCTCCAAAAGCACGAGCACGAGTTTTTGAACCGCGTTTTTTTTTAAGTAAATGGTGATGTGTTTTCAGGCGCATTCTCCTGAAAGACGTCTACCTCCCCGGTACGGTGATGATGGGTATGACTCTGATATTGAACAGATTTTTTTGTATAAAATGAATGGTGAAGATGATTTTTAAGAAGCTGTAAGTTTCAATGCTAATGAACCAAGACCAAATGAAATATAAATATCTGTCTCGGCAGACATAAAACACTAATCCAGCTCTATAAATTCCGATAGAATCTCAGTAAAACCTTTGGCACAATAACAATGCGTCCATTTGCTCACGCTTGCGGGTCGCGGTCAACAGGCGAACTCGACGACAACAATGCATCGGTGAGAGGTGCTAGCGGTCAGCGGGTGACTAACTTACCTGCAAGCTTGGTGCAGAAATGTAGCAGATTGATCTTAGTAATGCTTGTCATGAAATTATAACGGGGATAAATATAATGACCACCATAAAATGCTTTGATACCCTTAGTTTTGTAACCAAAAATATCTACTTAACACCAGAAAAATAAAGTCTAAAAATACAATAGTACCAGCTATTTAGTAAATGATCACCAAATCTTAGCGAGCAAATTAATATTCAGTTAGTACTTATAATATTCAAATTCTATAGTAACGTGTCTGCGTCAGATCCCCTCTATGGCTGGTGAAACATGTAGGTTAGGTTAGGTTAGAACCATGCCAGATTGGTTTAATTTTGGTGATCATTTACTATTTTTGGGTTACTCATGATTTACTTGGAGTCATTTTACTTAAATAGGATAGCAAAGTGTTAAAACTTTGGTAATAATTTTACATTAAAATGCGAGTTTCATTTTGGTGATCATTTACTACTTTTGTCTGCTATTTGTTACTATATCTGGTGGTAAGTTAAACATAAGCCAATTATAAATAGAGTACGTATTTTGTGTATATATGACGGAATGTGGATCGATGAGGGAGATCCCGGGAGATCTAAGAAAAGATGGGTTGAATGTGTGCAGAGTTGTCTAAATTAAGTGGATATTACATTACACGACCTATCGGGCCCGATTTCTAGGGCGCCCTGTCCCTGCGGCATGGTGCCCATTATTATACCACACTAGAAATCGCGCCCTAACTGTAGTGGCGGCGTAAAGTGGGGGCGGAGGAGGCTGGTCCGCCCCGAGTGCCTAGCACCAAGGTGACAACGACAACTCACTCGTGCATCCAAAGAAGTCGTAGTATAGGTCCAAAGAAGGCGTACATTCATTTTTTAATCAAATTCATTAAACAGATACCAAAGTCGCGTCTAAAAAAAAAATAAAGTGGCTTTTTTGACGCGCCGATAATTTGTTTCCAACTTATGACATCAATTAACGACTAATATCTAGATATCGGGCCCGATAGATCGCGTAGTGTAATAACCGCTTAAAGTAAAGGTATCCAATGATAGTGTGACAAAGGGGTATAACAAACGTGTTGTACCGACGCCAAAGAACATGGGATTTGTGGAAAACACTGCACCTTTTTTGAGAGTATCTTCCACCATTTGGAAGGACATATAGAGTCATAGGACGAGGCAAAGCTGACGCACGCCACTGGTTATATTATAATTAAAAGTAACCCGGTCTAAGAAAATTTACATCTCATTGTTGAGTTCTTTAGGAAGAGTTCAAGGGCAACGGCCGTCTACAAGCTTTAACAAAATTAGGTTAAAATTGGACGTACTGTTACGCCTACATATTCAATTATTATTTCAGGGTAATTATTTTATTGAAAAACTAGCTGTCCCCCGCGGCTTTGCTCCCGTGAACTGGCAACTTTCTTATTTTTGTGTACAAAAAAAACTTCTCCTGATAATAACAAACACAACAAAAATAAGAGTTATTATTTCAAAGAGATTGGAATTCGCACGGTAGCATCTCAATTTATTTTAGCAAACATTTTATATATTAGGCAAAATATACATTTATACATTAAAACGAGTGATATCCATAACTTTAATACCAGAAACAAGCACAAGCTACATGCTCCTTCACACCGACTTCGTTAGGTCCATGATTCATTTTTGGGGAGCTCGGTATCCGTTTATACAATAAACTTCCACTTTATTTTCTTGATCTGCCTTTTAACTCATTTAAAGCTAAAGTAAAATCTAACCTCTGTTCGAAGGCATACTATTCTGTTAATGATTATTTAGAAGATAAGAATAGTTGGTCGCTGTGTTGAACGCAAGACATAATATTATCATGTTCTTTTTCTATAAGTAGTTCGTTTATGACAGATTAATGTGTTCATATAATATTGTTTTTATTTTTTAAATGTTTTTTTTATTTGTTTTGTCTTTTTATTATTTTATTCATGTAGGTCAATCTTTCAACGTCAACACTTGCTTGAGTGTGTATTTTGTTTTATAGTAGCATAGTGTGCTAGCTGTTTTTTATTTTTTTTTGTTTTGTGTCATGTATTAATTACTTTGCATTCTTCTCAGTGTATAAATTCTAGTTCCTAAAACGTAACAGACAGATGTGTTGCTGGGGAGTTTGTTGGCCACTTCTTCTCCACAGCTAAAACACTAGGAAGTGGTGACGGGCTCTCAGCCTAATTTGAATAAATGACTTTTGAATTTTGTAATTTTGAATTAGCTAGCTAAATCTGTTCAGCTGTTCTCGAGATTTGCGCTTAGCAACACATTCAGCGATTCATTTTTATACCTATCTATATCTATACATATATAAAACAAAGACGGGTTTGTTACAACACTTATAACTCGAGATCTGCTGAACCTTTTTTTTTTAAATTTTCATGGTTATTGATTCGTTGGATTTGTCTCCGACCCGAATAGCTGAATACATCTTAAAAACAATGAAAACTCGATATGTGCAATGAATACTTAATTGACGGGAGCGAAGCCGCGAGGGACAGCTAGTCTTATATCTTATAAATATAAAACAAAGACGGGTTTGTTACAACACTTATAACTCGAGATCTGTTGAACCAATTTTCATGGTTATTGATTCGTTGGATTTGTCTCCGATCCGAATAGCAGAATACATCTTAAAAACAATGAAAACTAGATATGTGCAATGAATACTTAATAGAATGGCAATAGTTAGTTATAGATAAATCATTTTCATTGGATTATAACATATAGGTAGCTCTGTTTTGTTTTAAATCGAAAACGTTCGTACTTCTCAAGATTTACTTCCCAATGATTCACCATTTTATCATTTCGTTCTAGGACCCTCCCGCCGACCAAAGTCATTAACCCAGAGAGCAGTATCAGCAGTAGCCGAGGCCCTGACTTCAATAGCCCTCTACGATGATCAGCAGTGCGTCCCAAGGTTACTCTGTGAGGTGGCTGGAGGCAGTACAGCATCATCGCCCACACTGCTGAAGGCTTCTGCTAGTCTGCAGCCTTTGCTTTCGTAAGTTTTTTTGGAAGCGTTTTCATCTCCTCGTTTCTTTTTTTTATACAAAACGGGGAAACTCTAGGCCCAAATCTCACCTGATGGAAAGTGATGATTAGGCCGAACATGCAAGCGAGTTTCACCCGGAATCCTCTTACACAGAGGAACTGGCTATCATACCTCTAACTGCCGGAACACAACAATGCTATGCAATGTTGACATTGTTGTTATGGCGACAGACTTAGACATGATGGTGGTAGCTTGCCAGGCGGACTTAGAACAAGTCCTACCACCAACCAAACCGAGCAAAAAATTTGCCCCTGCTGGAAATCGAACCCGGGACCTCTGGGTCTGAATCAGGTGGTATAACCACTAGTCCACTAGTGTAGGGATTCGCTGAAGGGTATTCTCCTACGGACGCGGGTGACTCGGCCCCCAAAAATATTTTTCTTCATTTTATTAACATGATGACCCGTCCAACGTCACATTTTTCATTAGTGCTCCGCTCCTCCTGGTCTAGTGTGATAATATATAGCCTATAGCCTTCCTCGATAATTATTCAAATCGGACCAGTATTTCCTGAGATTAGCGCGTTCAAGCAAACCAACAAACAAATAAACTCTTCAGTTTTTAGGGTTCCGTACCCAAAGGCGTGACTCCGACTCGCACTTGGCCGGTGTTTGATAGAAATAATCCATATTCACTCGTGACATAAAAACCTTTGGCTGATAGCATACTTCTACAGGGTGTTCACTCATGAGCTACGTGAGTACAAGAAAAGTACTCCCAAAATGTTTTGTTCATACCTAAAGGATATCCACTATGTACGAGCACTTGTAAATATTGCGTCTCCAGTCAGTTGCTTCGACCATTGAAACCTTTCTAATGTAAGAAATGGTAGAATTTCATAATTTCCTATTTAGCTTTGTGGTTTACTATATCGTCAGAACAAACAAATGGAAACCCTTTGTTCGGTTTGAATATCTTTAAGGATGTTACAATGTTTAGTTTGTTCACCTAGTAAAATTATTGCTAAGAGTCTCGAGTAAGGCGTTTTTCTTTGTGAAGATAATGTTGAAAATTATAATAATCGATATTTATTGCAAATAAAACGTAATAGCTGTGTCAGCCAACGGCTAAATCAAGGGCTTGATTCAGAAAGTAGTACTTTTGGTCACGGGTCGCATTGATAGGAGCCCTGACCACCGGTAGCTTAGACCCTGTTCCCAATACCGGTGGGCTACTATTTTTTTAATATATTTTTTTTTTAACATTTATAGATATTTAAAATTGTATGACATTAGATTTAAAAAAAAAAAATAAGACGGAAAATATTCAAAATAATAAGAGTTAATTTTAATTTCCAGTCTTCTTCAAGCATATAATGGAGTAAGCACTTCTCCACTCTTCATATTTGGCCGCGCTGCTGTTACTGGAATGACTGCCAAGGGAAGCCCGTCAGCCTGCTACCGTGCCTACCCAAAATGTCCTACTGACCCCGAAAAACTAATTCACTATCTCAACAACCACAACGGAGGCTTCTTCAGATTCTTTGGACTACCGGAGACACCTCAGCAACCACACAACTTGGAGCAATTTTACAATTACTTATCTGGCCAGAATGGTCTACCACAGCAACCCCAACAACAAAATTATGGATTTCCAAGGCCTTACGGTTATGGTTTTCCACCCCAAAACCCTTATGCTCATCCTTACAATTATGGACACAATTACTACAATGAGCAAATCGGTCAGAGAAATGGTAAAAATATTGATAGTGAGGTAGAAGCCAGAATACAGAACAGACCAGGAATCAACGTTATAGAAGCTGAAAATGATTCAGTTCCAAATGAAAGTCAAGATAATGGTTCAAAATGGTCGTTTCCAGAAGAAGGCAGTAATAGAAAGGGTAACAAAAGAGACAGAGTTAAAGTTACAAAGCAAAGAAAGAGACCATCACAATCAAATAAACAACAGGAACAAGAGAGGCCCTCAAGAGGAAGTAAAATGTTAAAATTCCCGGATGACAGGTCAGATGATAGACGAGAAGTTCAAACGATCAGAGAATATCCACGAAAAGAAAAACATATATACTTTCCTGGACAAATAAATACAAACTATCAAACAACAACTCCTGTGAATCCAGAAGAGTATTATTTTGATCATAAAAACAATTTCTATGTAAAAAGACCTAAAGCTTTGAAAACAGATGATGTAGTTTACGTCGTTAGAGGAAACGGTGATCCTAATCATCCTGAAATTGTTAGAGTAAGACCTGGACAGAGCATTTGAATACCAAAAAAATACAGTAGAAAGTACGAAACGCGAAGATATTTGGAAGTGCATTTCCTATTTTCCGTACAGAGAATACGTATAAAGTAATGAGGATACTATAATAATATTTTATTAATCTTTGTCTTATTTTGCATATTACCCGTTATTTTAGATGCAGTATTTTATTACACTTTCTTGTGTTACATAGCAGTTTTGGTCTTTTTTATGCTGCTAAATTTCTATTTCATCGTGAGTGTGCATAAAATCATATGATATATTTAGAGATAAATAATAATCATTTCTAAAATAAGAATCAATACGTTATTGAAGACAGTCGTATTCCTAATTTTAGAAATTACTATATTTCCTTAATTATGTTATTCTTACTTCGTGCTCATCTTTACTGTGGTGAGAAATAAATAAAGATATCAATATCAATATATATCAATCTTTACTTCACATTCTTGTAATAATGGTCTAAATCTTTAATTACGTCATCATTCTTAAGTTAATTTACGAAATATCAATGCTTTTATCATCCTGTACATTACCTTCAAATGTAGTTAAGTTAAATAAGTTAATTAAATTGTAGTAATTTATTTATACATTTGTGTTTACTTTATAGTGCTTGCATTATCTCCTAGAATTACACCTAAAAAAACGTTTGTATTAAAGTCAATTCTGGAATAATGGCTTGAAAAATGTCCTTAACTGCCCTAATTTTTTTTGTTGTGCTACTAGTTCACCGGCTTAAATATCATCGAAACTTAAAGCAATGAATATGAACCTTGTCCTGAGAGATACTTACTTATTGTTTTTTTGCTGCAAAGTTATCGTGCTTAATTGAATCAATTGTAGTCTCTGTTTCTGAACGCTTACAACACTCATCTTTTCAAAGCTAGAGTGAACATGCTCCTTCTTGGTAAGCTCGCTTCATCGTAGACTTTGTCTCTGTCATCTCTGACCAAGACTTGAGTCAAGAGCAAACCCACCACAAATAAAAAAAAAATAGCTGACATTTTTATTTTAAGCGAATTGTTTTTTTCAATTCAGGAGACTTAAGCCCAGTGTGACCTGCCCAGACCCATTTCAGCCTGGAAGCTTGGCAGCAGAAGTGTTAACAAATGAAATTAAGTTGACAAACAGGCCGTTAAACGTTTTCGTCCATTAGTCATAATTAAATAAGAGACTACCACCAAACTGATGAACTTGACCAATTAAACCTGAACTTATCAAAGATGACTCTTCGCCATAACTCCAACAATACATAACCTTCTTCCCGACCTTAACAATTAAATGCTGCACGCTGCCCACAGCTTAACAATTAAATGACAATAAAAGTCGATACGCTGCAATTAATGTTAGGTCGACCTTAACTTTATTTTTACACTGTCAGATCGTTCACCTATATAGCATGTCGTGAGACCATTTATATGATACGATACGATTATTATCACGATTTGATTGTTTTTCTTAAATGGTGGTGCGTGACAAATAATCATTATTTTGTTATTGTTTTTAGTTTTTGGATTTATGTTACCGTCTATTGAGTTGGTATCATTGCTTCAACAATTGGCTGTCTCCATTACATTACTGTTAAACAAACAGTTTAATTTAATGTCAGTCTTAGTCTTTGACGGCTTTCCTTTAGTTTCTAACAGGACGGTAAGCTGTTGATCGTAACTATGAGTATTAGTTAAAAGTGTTTTATGTACAAACGCCAGCACAACAATCTGTCAAATTTCTTTAATAGATTTTCAACTGCATTAGGTTCAAAGTTGATTGGGAAATTTTGACAGTTTCGGGTAACATAAAGTGCTGGTGACTATACATAAGCTACTTGCTTGAGAACAATTTGAGTCGGCTGACTATTATTATTAAAACTTGTATCAAGCAAGCTATACCCGACTCTGCAATTAATTGCATTAAAAGTACAAAAGGACGGTCTAAACTTTGTCTCTAAAAATGGACGAGATAACTAAGAGGACTTTTTTTATACAAAACGGGGAAAATTTTGGTCCAAATCTCACCTGATGGAAAGTGATGATTAGGCCGAAGATGGAAGCGAGCTTTACCCGGAATCCTCTAACACAGAGGAACTGGCTATCATACCTCTAACTGCCGGAACACAACAATGCTGTTAACATTATTGTTATGGCGACAGACTTAGACAACTTGCCAGGCGGACTTAGAACAAGTCCTACCACCAACCAAACCGAGCAAAAAATTGCCCCCGCTGGGAATCGAACCCGGGACCTCTGGGACTGAATCAGGTGGTATAACCACTAGACCACGGAGGCGGTTAGTGTCACCTTGTCCCTTTAGCACAACCTGGGGATCACGTGTAGGGATTCGCTGAAGGGTGTTCTCCTACGGATGCGGGTGACTCGGCCCCCAAAAATTATCTTAAATTTCTTAAATGCTATCTTTAAGATTTGTCCAGACATACAAAAATAAAGAAAGTAATTAATCTATTCTACCGAGAACATACACCATAGACCAAGCAATAGCCAAAGGAATACAACAGTAGGTAAACTAAACTTAACTAGCAATCAGATAATTAGTAGCAAACCAGGCTCATCAGCATGCGGTTACTCAGAGAACGCAGTGGCATACACGCGGAAGACTGTAATGAATGCGCAATTAACGGATACAGGCAAGGTCGCGCGATTAAACTAGTCTAATGCCTATATTATTGCGTATTTAGGACGGCTGGTGGATTCTTGATTGTTGGGTAAAATATTTGTGTAATCTGAAGTAAATAGAGCCTGCAAGTTGCAGGTTTACAATTTGTTGAAGTTAAATGATGGGAAGATATGAATTGAATGTTTGCATGCGGTTATAAGCTAAACGATTTTATAATTAATTGCAGTAATTAATAGAAAGGGATTCATTTGGATTTAGAATCTAACAAAGTGATAGAAATTATGTGCAGGGCTACTAGAAACTGTATTTAGTATAGCGCTTTAAGGCAAAGAAGGCGGGATGAGTTGGAATTCTATCAGTAAGTGTTAAAACAAAAGAAGTTCCCTTGCGAATTTTATTTTTTAAGCTAGGAAAGAGGCTGAAGTATTTCACCAGGTATTTCATAATAATATGAGGAATGGGCTAGAGAAAGGTTTTCAAGACATTCGTCGACTTTACCCAAGTCGCTATGATTGTCTTACTATATAGATGGTCTGGGATGTACCTACTGACCGTCTGTAGACGGACAGACGGACGATGGAGCGGACATGGTTAGAGTGGAGACCGCGTGTGGGCAAACGTAGTGTGGGACGCGCTGCGGCACGATGGATCGATGATTTGAAGAAGGTGGCTGGCACTGGATGGATGCGGACTGCTCAGGACCGGGATGGTTGGCGCTCTTTGGGGGAGGCTTACGTTCAGCAGTTGACAGCAATTGGCTGATATATGCTGATGATGATAGATGGGCTAAATTAAGATTTAACACCTGGTTATCGGGTACAAACTTGATTGATTTTTCTATCTCGTTTGAATACATCGTTACAAATAAGTGTAATCCACATTTTATAGATAACCGAAGTCGAGTACTTACTACTTAGCTTGCTGAAGATTCCAGGCTTAATATAATGGTTCTTGTTAATGATAAAATCTTCTGCAGTTGTTAAAACAGTAATCTAAGTAATTTAGGATCATCGGCAATGATAAGCTCGTCGAATCGAAGCTGCAAAGTCTTGAGCATCGTCGCCGAGTTGCTGGTCTGTCGGTTTTCTATCGGTTACATTTTGGGGAGTGTGTGACGGAATTGCATAATTTGATTCCGCCAAGCCCGTTCCACCATCGGACCACAAGACGTACGGCGATGCGCCACCGGTAAATGGTGGACATCCCACCGATACGCACAAAACGTTTTGGGAATACATTCATTGTGCGTACAGCTAAGGAGTGGAATTCCCTGCCTGAGTCTGTGTTTCCTGATAGCCACAACCTAGGAGTCTTTAAGTCAAGAGTGAATAGGTTACTTCTAGGCAAGCGTGCTCCACCTTAGACCGCATCATCGCTTAACATCAGGTGAGATAGCGGTCAAACGTATGCCTATCAATAGTAAAAAAAAAACATTATGTGTATAGGTATATCACTAACATTTATTTCCGTGCTACTGGTCCACCCATTAACTCGAATGAATGGGTCGCAAGCCATAAATAAACAAGTTGTCGATATTAGAATGACTAATTATGTGCAATTCAAATCCTGTTGAGTGTTGAGTGCTAGGCTCTTAGGTATTATGAATGGATCTAGCGTTTGTATCGTGGGGAGCGGTACTTGGCTTGATGATAGTCAGCTAGCGGGCACGTGAGAGAATTGATTGGCATGGCTACTAGTAACTGTTCTTAGTATAGCGCTAGTCTAAAGCAAAGAGAACGGGATGAGCTGGAATTCTAACAATGAAATCTTTTTATTCTCAATCATTAGAAACGTTAGAAATATCCGAAAACTTTTTAACCGACTTTCAAAAAAGGAGGAGGTTCTCAATTCGGTGGTTTTTTTTGTGTTATAATGTTTACACTGATTACTCCGAGGTTTCTGATCAAAATTTGTGTGATTATTATTTTAGTACGATACTTGTCATTTGGTCCCATAATTTATTCGGATTGGCTTAGTTATTTTTATTAAATGAGTATTTTTGCTCATTTCAGTATCACCACTTAAAAGTGAAAAATAAAAATGTTTTTACAAAAAAAAAAAATATAACTGACTTAAAAAAAAACACAACAAAGTATGAAATAACCTTAATTTCGGAAGTCGGTGTAAAAAACAAAGAAAAAAAACCGAAAACACCGACTTTGTTGTGTTTTTTTTTGAAGTCGGTTATATTTTTTAGTAAACGACCTTTATTTTGTAACTGTGCTCTGATCTATAGAAGAGTATTCAAGGAGTTTCTTGCACGTTCTTCTCCATAGAGATCTACGCTTTGGAGCGTGCGAGCTTCATGACTGACCGACCGGACCTTGACAATTCTAAAGTGATGATGTGCAACGGGTTACCAAGCCTAACAAGTCAAATGAAAAGTACCTAATGGTCTATTCGAAATAAAAATAATCGTTGCATTTATTTTACTGCAAACATATAGGTACATTTTATAATTTAAATTGTGATTTTACTGTTTACACTTATAATAAAAATTAAAATTGGTAAGTAAAATAAGTACTTGTATGGCAGTTTAGAATTCGTCCACATCGCTATCGACTGAAAGTGAGCCTAATAAACTGGCAGCATTGCCATGTTGTATGGCAAAATGGTTTTTGATTTCGTATTGATAATAAAATTAATATAGTCAATTTTTAGATAATTCAAAGAAAAAATCAAAATTCAAAAGTCATTCATACAAATTAGGCTGTGAGCCAGCACTTCTTGAACGTAAAGTTTTTACAAAATACAGTCCCCCAAAACGCCCGCCCTTCACCACTTCCTAGTGTTTTAGCTGTGGAAAAGAAAAAAGAAGAAAAACAGTCACACAATGAATCCTCCACAGTTAATCACATCACTTGAGTAGCGTTTACTTTGTGACTCTTCGATAATTTCGGTCCAGCAGTGCTATTCTGTAACAACATTTTCGTGTCTCGACAGCGGAATCCGAGGTCAGTTTCAACTTCGTATAAAAATAAGACCTTATGATGTGTGAAATAAAGTTCACTTTGTAAGCTTAGTCACTCAGGTGAAGTCGATATCGAAATGGTTATTTACAGAATAGACTAGCAGTAACCGTAAATTATATGATATTTGTAAAAGAGATCCGAACCACTTCGTCTTCAAAGTCTAATGATTATTGTACAACCGCAAATCTCGTGTTACTAGTTTTACGTAGAAAGAAAGAAAGCAAATTGCATTTATTGGCAAAATAAAAAACACCTTACAATTATGAAATTAATATATGAATATTTTGTGCCAAAAGGGCCTCAGCTCAGCATAATGTCAGGTGGCAACACAAGATATTACCACCTAACGCTGATTTTCAGCTGCAGCCCACGGGTGTCACACGCTCGAACGCACAACAGGCATACAAAAAATAAAAAAAAACGTCAAAGTTATATGAACATAGTTATATGAACATCCATAACTCTCTTGTTTATGAACCGATTATGATGATTTATTTTCAATTTTATAGAGAGCTAGCTGTTGCCCGCGACTTCGTTCGCGTGTAATTATTTTTTTAAAACAAAAACGGGTATCCTTTGTTATTTCTAATATCTCCTAGAGTATGTGTACAAAGTTTCATGATGATTGGTTAAGGTGGATGCCTAGATAGACCTCGCCATACATTATTCAGGTGAGGAAATCTCCGTAAATAAACGTTTCTGCAGAATAAAAGCAACTGTAATGAGACTTTACAATGTATTATGGGCGCATATAGCCCAAAATTTATAAAAAAAAACAGTATTTCTAGGAGAATTATACCAAATAAAAAACGAAAAATGTTTACATGTGTGAGTGATCTGAATCACGCCATCTGACAGAAATTTATAGAACCACCGAGAAAGTTGGTTGCTGTTGTGTTACGAATTTACGATTGGTAAACATTCATAAATAGATGGCGCTGTTCGATAATTCGAACAAGCGCCATCGAGTGACGCGCGGATGCGATCATGTGACGTTGCCGTTCAAGAAGCAGCATGTCGCCGCCGCGTCTGTGCCCGCGCTGTTGCCATTCCGTCCATGCGTGATTGTCTTGAGTCTTGACAACTTGCGAAGTTGCGAATCGTTTACAAAAATTGTGTTTCTAGCAAGATAGCGCCGGGCGCGCGGGTTTGCCTGCGGAGTTAACATTATATGATTGATAAAATGTTTTTTAGTATGGAATGAGATAGAATGCTTTACATAAAGTGAAAAAATTATCTCTGCGATCTGCCCTTGGTTCACACAGATACAATACTTATGTAATTTTATTATTGTATTATCTAGTTTAAATATGTAGTAAGTAGTTACTAGTACACACTTAAACATTCCTTGACTTTCCAGATATAAAAATCTTTTTAATGTATGTAAGTAGGTACTGATAACACATTTTCTGATACGCTTAGGTACTAATCCATTGGTTTGGGTTGAATGAAATCAGAGAATAGAATTTGATGTATAAGTAAGTTATAACTAAATCAGGCGACCAGCGAAGCTACCTACACAATGGTGAAACGTAGGTACGTAGTACATCTATAGATTGAATCATATTTAATTCATGTGAAACCAGCAAGATTAGTGAATAGACAGACAAACCACTTTGATTTTTCATAATTGCTTATTTTACTAGTATTATTAGCACACACAAAGTGCGTCAAGCAGGGTTGCCAACAATAAATTGACAAACGATAGCCCTGAAAGCTGTCTCCCGAACTACCTACTAACACGGCAATGTACGCAGTTCGGGAGCGCCCTTTCCCCGTCTCGCCCCGCACGATTGCCCTGTCTAGACGTCTTGGTTGGACGACTGTATGTATGATTTATAGTATATTTATTAAGCTTGTCCATAAAAACAAATTAAGCTCTGAGAAGCATGGCCCTACGACGCACCGTTTTCGAGTTATGGGCCTTTGATATTTATTTTTTTTATAATACGCTCTATATTTCCGAAATGGTAGGTCGGATGAAAATCTTTTCTGGAAAGAAAAAGAAAGAAATTGTAGCTCTGGTCGAAAACTATGAGATGGTGTAAAGAAACCCGCGAAAATTAGTAAAAAAAATTGCATCTTCAGCTTGCGTATCTTTAGGGGCATGGGACTTGGTCAAATTTTCGGAGATTTTTTTTTACTACTTTTCGCGGGTTTCTCTACACCATCTCATAGTTCTCGACTAGAGCTACAATTTCTTTCCAGTAAAGATTTTCATCCGACCTACCATTTCGGAAATATAGAGCGTTTTATAAAAAAAATAATATCAAAGGCCCATAACTCGAAAACGGTGCATCGTAGGGCCATGCCTCTCAGAACTTAATTTGTTTCTATGGACAAGCTTAATAATATGCTGTAAAAAAATTAGTATATTTTTGAAAAAAAAAACGAAAAAGTCCCAAAAAAAATATTTTCAACCAAAAAAATTTTTTTTTTGTTTCTTTGCTGTTCATAGTGCCCCTAATCGTATACTCCAACTCCAAAAAATCCGTGTTGTTGTGTATAATACTTATATGTGCCGTTATATATACTTACGTATGATGTTATTTATATTGTAATCTACATACATAATTCTTTCTAACACTAAATTCAAAATAATAATTGTAAATATCAAAATATTTTAAAAAGTATGTTATCTTTGTATGGTGGTATGACTCGATGGTTTGAATCCAAACGGAAACTATCTAAGTAAATGTAGTGAGAGTAAATAAAACGATTATTTTTATGAAAATATTAACCCTTATATTAATTAATTTATAGTAAGATACAATAAAAAGCTTTACAATGGAATAAATAGTCTTTTATTTATTTATTTAGTACACGTCACTATTTACACATTACAATTTACGTTCAGTCACATTACAACAACTTATAATATAGGGACAGTATACCTATATTACCTAAAATTAACTAATTACTATAAAACTTAGCTAATTATTCATATAAATTATGAATAATTAGCTAAGTTAAAAAGGTATCGAGTCTAGAAACAAAAGTATGCTTAGACCAATAATTATACTAATAAGAAATTTTAATTTTCAACTGTTTGAATAAAACGACATCTAGTGGTGTCGAAAGTTACTACTATTTACTTTGCATGTGTGTGTAAAGAGTAAAGTCAAGCGGCTAAATCTTTATTATGTTAAACAACTGTACCTAATATAATCACTCAACATACTTAGAAACTTTCACTTACTATGATAATAATAAAAACAATTTCTTTTACGTACTAAACACAGCCTTTGGTTGCACTTTACACAATAAACATCAGTCTTATTTTTGATACATAAGTTGCAGCGAAAGCAGGAAGTCATACAATTCCCGACATGCCTGCTCGGACAAAGTTTTTGAAACCCCATTGCTTTTATATTGTTTTTTGCCTTTATACGGTATGGTCATCTCGTCAATACTATATCTCATTTCCTCTTCGGTGGCCAAGCAGTTTTTCCTCACCTTCTCTACAAGAGGTCTTACTTTGAAGTAGCGATCTGAATCTGGACAAGAGTTATCAGCAAAATGGATGTACCTGCGTATGGTTTCAAATTTTTTCAGTGACATGATTTCAGCAATAGCTGGGTAGCGCTATTCTTTTGACCAATAATCTACATGATGGCAAATTTACAACACCCATTAGTTACAAAATGGCAATAAAATCTTTCATTTCGTCCTCAGAGATATTGAAGGATCGGCTGGTAACTTGAACTGCATAAAGGTTGGTATTATGTACTATAAGTAGGTATCTTGTAAAATATCCAAAGAAAAGTATTTCCAAAAATAATCTATAGGCGTGAAATCGGCATGTAAGTTATTTTTAAATTCACAATTAGTTATTTCGGCATTGTGCAGGAATGTGCCTTTTTTCCATTTGTAGTTTGTGTGTTTACGTTTCTTGAGCCTGATATTATGAACACGAGAGTGGGTGTTGACATAGCGCCTTCTCTTAGACCTGGTATTCACGGCATTGGGTCTATCGGTGATATATCTTGAACAGACGGTATAGACTGAATGGACGACAAAGTTGGAATATTATCAAAATTTACCTGACTGGTCAACACTTGGTTGATAATTGGTGTAAGAGGCACTGCTAGTTCTTGATCTTCTGGCTCACTATTGGGTATCTCATCACCAGAACTATTATTCCTATCTTCATCGTCTTCGGAAATATTCTGGTTTTCTAATGACGACGGTATAGATGGTGCTTCAGAGGACAACTCGTCACTGTCTTGGCGACATATTGTGTTACCTCTTCATCCGAACTTGTTTGATTTTCTACGTCTGATGAAGCGTTAATTGGCGGCACTAGAGCAAATAACTTTGATGCACGTGATGTTTGTTTGAAGACCTGCAAATAAGTTACTTTTCGAACTAACTGGCAGTGTCCAATATACTACACATCCCAAAATCGCACTAAAACAGCACCTAATTGGCAATGGGAAATATACTGGACATGCTAATTTCATAGAAAATTACGATAAATCCATAACAGCTATTATAATTTCAGTTTGTGTACACATATATATAGGTTTTATAAAATATATTGAGAAAAGATGAGTAATCATTGCAAAGTAAAATAACAAATAAATCGGGACTTACCGAGAGCGGTCGCGGCACGTGCTACCTTCCAAACATTTCGGCGGCGACTAACCAGCAATGCGCACGCGCACCTTACGCGTAATTTTATATACATTATATTATTTTGCAAATAAACTAATGGAATTGAAATTAATAAAATATAGTTTTAAAAAACGATTGTATATTTTTTTTAAGTTGATGTTCAGTATATTGCACGTTATCGAATTAAGGGTTAAAATCTTTGTATGAGACCAGTTAACAAGCACAGTGACTATCTAAAAAAATCAAGTTAATGCCCTAAGTGACGCGTACAATAGATTTATCTATTGAAGATTTCTAAGTTAGGCGTAAAAATTGAAAATGTTCTAAATTGTGGATCTAGCGCCATCTAGCGACAAAATGGCATCTGAGATCATCATCCATCCACCTTAAGTAGCTTTCGCGTGAAAGCGTAACATACAAACTTACATTCACACTTATAATATTAAGCAGGGATGTCTCGGTCGGTAACATTAATTGCAATGATGATCTAATTAATGATTGCTTCATCAACTATATACCAACCTCAAACATCAGCTTTTTCTCAAGCTTGTTAAATGGGCCATGGCAGCGAAGACTGGTGAAAAGCTCATGTATTTTCAAAACCTAGTAGAATCATAAATTAATCACGATAACGACTGATCTACGACTTGCTCACGACATTCAACATATCGCACGGTATAAAGCACCCTGCCCCTGTTATGTTCGTGACATTTTGCCGGTTTTGGGAAAAGCAAGAATTTTCTCGACTCCGGCAAAAGTAACGCCTTGAACTTAATATTTTTTGTCCACGCTTGATATGTTTGTAGTCTTCCGTGTATAAATATTTTTTTTTTACTTGTGATGGGTTTGCTCTTGACTCTAGTCTATGTCAAAGATGACAGAGACAAAGTCTACGATGGAGCGAGCTTACCCAGAGGTATCCTATTCAATTGTTATTGATAAGGATATTTCTTCTTTGTCCTAGTGTTTGTTGGGTACTTGCATTGCGTTTCTAGATTGGTCTTAATGTGCTGGAAAATTTTTGTTTGGACGTACTGCATCGTTATTGTATCTATTGCCTTTTGATAAAGACCTTAGAGCAAGAACTGCTAGGGTATCTATAGGGATTTCCAATTACATTTTATTTCTTATTAGCTGATCGCCGTGGCTTCGCCCGCTTGACAAATGATATACTAACACCTTCCTCGAGAACCACTCTATCCATTGGTGAAAACAGCATGAAAATCGGTGCAGGAGTTTTTAAGTTTATCACGATTAGACAGACAGACGCGGCGGAGTACTTTGCTTTATAAAATGTAGTGATTTAAGCATTTCATTGGCACGTGGACGAATGGACTTTCCTCCTTCTAGTGAAGGATTTCGGATTCAAAAGACTATAGAGTTTTGGAACTTCACAGTTCTTCTTATGATTACGCTTTTTTTTAAGGTCCCTGTACAATAGCTTTCCCCTCATTTTCAAAACAACTTTCATTGAATGGTCCTTAAAAGAGACTTTGTCTTCTGAGTTTGTTTCGGTTAGCTAGAAAATATTATCCTCATCTAGTTGATCGATCATTTAGATGTTTGCAAATTCAAAGATTATTTAATAAATTATGCTTTTGTCACAAAATGATAGCATAACAAACATTACAAAATCGATGTACTTGAATATAAGAGGAAGAAAGGATGACTGATGGGCTATGAATCAATCAGTAGAGATGGAAAGGTTTATTTTTAGCGGTGAACTGCACTGAAGTGTTCTTCTTATATAAATCAATAAGGTATTAATAGCAGTTAAGTTCATTATCAGGAATTCTAAATATACTTCTTCGTTGGTGAACTGGTCGCCACTGCTACTGTTTAGATTTTTTTTAGACGGTCAGTTTAGTAGTCTTGGTCAGAGATGACAGAGACAAAGTCTACGATGGAGCGAGCTTACCCAGAAGGAGCCTGTTCACTCTAACTTTGAAGAGATTAGGGTTGTAAGCATTTGGAAACACAGACGCAGGCAGAGAGTTCCACTCCTTTGTTGTGCGCATCATAAAATAATGACGATTGGAAACGCTTAGTGCGAATTGGTGGAATAGCAACAAGGTTGGGAAGGTAAGTCGCAGTGCGCCTGGATGTCCAATTGTAGAAGGGGGCCGGTGGAATGAGGTCGTGGAGTTCTTGGACACACTCACCGAAGTACATTCTGTAGAAGAACGACAAGCAGGCAACCTTGCGGCGATGAGCCAAACTGTGAAGCCTGGCATCCACCAGTTTTTCGTCGGCGATGAGCATCGTATAAATAGAGAAGAATTAGAGTATCTAGACATTTAACAGCAATAGCACAAAGTTTATGACATTTTGGTAGCGTGTTGACAGATATAAGAATAAGAATACATCTATTAAAAGAAAACAATGGTTACAAACTTTGTTATACTAGAATGTTTGTTTCTATACATATTTAGTAAAAAAAAAACAAAGACTTCCTGCACTAGGCTAGGCCTGTCCCGCGGAAAGCTTCAAGGATTCCAATGCAATAACAAGTTATTAATTACGATAATGCAGAATTTCGATAGTTGAAGTATTACTAGATAACATAAAACAGAAATTACAATTTAATTGTCCAGTTACAAGCATACAAGGAATTTTACGGATTATAATTTAGGAACTAGAGGAAGAACTATAATAAAATAAACTAGATAGTTGCATTTAATATATTTATTTATTTTACAGAACTATGAGATCACTTTATCACAACAAGTGTTTTATAAAATACTCGGTGCTGTCATAGGTCCAATCTGTTATTTCTTTGGTAATTATATTCTTTGCTTCACGAAGCGATGAAGAGGAAATGTGGGCTTGTAGACTTCGTATGTAAAAAGTTATATATAGAGGTTTGGCTCTCGCCTGTTTCTTCCTCCAATATTAAATCGATTCAATAGATATTACACAATCTGAATAAGAAGGATATTAACTGTGCCCCTATGTTTTTCTTTATTCATTAATAGTTGCCAAACCTGTTCAGTAAGGCTTTTTTGACAGCAGTTTATTGGACAATTTTGAGCATGTTTTGAGGGTCCTAGTGCTTTTCCGTTTAATATATCATCAAAAAAGAAAACATAGCGGCACAAAATATATTCTTCCTATTCAGTTCATGAAATATCTCTTGAATCTTTCCAATATTGAAGAAGGAAACAGGCGAGAGCCAAACCTCGAATTATGACTATTTCCATACAAAATCTCTCCGCCCGCGTTTCCTTTTAAGTTACAAAGTTTGGTGAGGTTATTGTAAACGAGGGTTTTCATGTAGGAGCTGAACTTTTTTGCAAATTCTGTTTTAACGGGGATGATGGGTTACTTGAAAACACGTCTTCTAACCATGTCTTCGTAGTCGAGTGAGTTTAGTACTTCTTTATGGGGAAAGAGAATGATTTTTAGTAAGTAGTAACTACTGCCAGACCACGCACAACCGAAACTATTGGTCATAGGAAGCTGAAATTTCGTATGTAGGTTCCTTTTTTTTTTTTTTTTAGGCATGGGAAATCATCCAATGACTCCTTCCGCCCTGGGTGTAGCGGGAGGGAGTGTCAGACTTCTACTGACTAAAACCCATCCATGTTCCTTCATTGCCCTTTGTGTTCCGGAGCCACGGTGTCTCTTGCGAATAATCCCGCGACTCCGGCAGGCGTCGACCCTTTCGGGCCCCTCTGTGTTGCTGACTCTCTTTGAGGCGCGCGTGGAACACTAACGCGCCGTCGGGTATGTAGGTTCCTTGGGGAGAGGAAAGAAGAACTAAGAGGAGAAAAAAATGGAATATGCGCGTACGAAGTTACACATAAGAAATATAAGATTGGTCCTAACGGCAGTATTTCTCCTTTCTAGTTTTTATGAATATTATACCGAATCCTGATTAATAGATGAAGTAATCAATTGAATCCAATGAATTCATAATAAATAAGCTACATTTGTCAAAGAGAGCAGCTGTTTAATAATATAAATAACTAATGATACACAGTTGCATAACTTAATAATAAAGACATAAATGTCAAAATAATTTCTAATCAAAGATGATGGGTTCGTCATTGGGAAGTCAAATATCAAAGCAATTAAAATGAGTTCCTTTCGGTGTACTAAATTTGTCGTGATGTAGGTATGTGATGTCAAACTTGAAAGTATAAAAATATTACTTATTTTTTTGTGCTGATATGTTATTTTGGTCTTTTGGCGGAAATAGATATGTGGCTTGTTAATTATTATTTATTTATAGGCAATCTCAGTTTGAATCTTGATGCCAAAACGCAAAGCATTTATTTCAACCGAATACAGACCAAATGTTAAACAATTAATTGACAAGCTGTTCCTTGAAAATTTAAACATGTCTGATATTAGCCTAAAAGAGTTGAAACAAATATGCACAATCCAAAGTGTAAGATGATTTCTAGATGGATCTGAACGGGCAAGAAACTCCACGGGCACAATTTTTAAACCAAATTATTACAATGTCTTTCTTTAAATATTTCAGATGGGTTTTCTCTTGACTCTAGTCTAGGGTAGACATATCAGAGACAAAGTATACGATGGAGCGAGCTTACCCAGTAGAAGCCTATTCACTCTTACTTTGAAGATATTAATTAGGGTTGTAAGCGTTCGAAAACACAGACGCAGGCGCAGGACGTCTTGTTGAAAACTTTATTGCAATTCCATTGTAGAGGCTAGATTCGAACTGAGGTTAAAGTTTTATTTATTACTTAAGCTTTTGTCCGCAACATCGTACGTCCATATCTCGTTTTTTTTCCATTCCCGTAGGAATTTCGGGATATCCTCTCTTAGTGCTTCCCTTCATTCCCCAAGGAACCTACAAGCCAAATCTTAGCTTCCTGCGATCAGTAGTTTTGGCTGTGCGTTATCTGTCTGTTACTCAGTAATGGAAGAATTTTATATATTTATATGTTACAGTCAGAACTCATAACTGGTCAAAACCAATTTTGACTGCAAAAATCAGGCAAAAGTAGTTTTGACTGATTTTCGCAGTCGAAAGTGGTTTTAACTGAGGGCGTTGGTTAAAACTACTTTTAACTGCAAAATATTGGGCAATAGTGTTTGTGACCAAATTGTATGGTAAAAAAAACTAACCTAACCACCTTAGCTTTTTATGAATTTTGCATGATAGTCTAAATTTTAAATCAGGCAAAACCACTTTTGACTGGTTTTTGCATTCAAAACTATTTTTGAATAAGGGCATTGGTCAAAACCACTTTTGACTACAAAAATCAGTCAAAACTGTTTTTAACTGAAGGCATCAGCCAAAACCACTTTTGCCTGATTTTTATAGTCAAAAGTGGTTTTGACTGGTTATGCGTTTTGACTGTAGCATATGTATTGATTATTGGTGTGCGCACGTTTGACCATAATCTCACCTGATGGGAAACGCTAGCCTCAAAGTAATCTGTTCACTCGTGACTCCCAAGATGCTACTATCAGGAAACACATTCTCCAGGTAGGACTTCCCTTCCTTAGATAAAAGTATTAAAACCGATTTGTGCGTATGGGTGGATTGTCCATGATGATTTAGTAGAAGTGGAAGTTTTAAATTCGTACCCTAATCGTGCACTGATTTTAGTTTAAAAAATGGAAGATAAGCTTTGAATTCGTACTCTAATCGTGCACTGATTTTAGTTTCAAAAATGGAAGATAATCTTTGAATTTGTACCCTAATCGTGCACTGATTTTAGATTTACAATACATATTTTCAGTGAGGTTAATTTCGGGGACCTTGGATGAACATGTATTGTAGACAGAAAAACATACGTTTGTATCGGCATGAATTAAAAAACCACATGAAAAAAAACCAACAGAAACAAATCTGCATCGCAACAAAAAGAACCGCAACGCCATCTATCCAACTGGCGGTGAACTAAAATCCCAAATCGCGCAAGCAGAGTTTACCATACGATTTGAACATATACATCCGCCCAAATAGGAATTATCGGGCAGTAGCCCCCACAATAACCGCCTGCGCTAAGGATCCTCCCTTTTAAATGCTGGTTTTCAGGACTTTACTCTCAATACTGCATACCCCCAAACGTTTAAAAATAATTCTACAATTCATCAAACAGTAAACAGAAGTTACCTGTCAATGGTCACGAGTTGGTACACTTAAGTAAATTGTGTGCAATGCCAGTCACAAGGCTGTACTATAGAATCAATATTATTCCGCGGTTACTCTACATTATTATGGTTTAATACAATTTGTGATGCATTATTACGAGAATTTGTAGCGTTTCTAAATTGGTTCTTTGATTCATGCTTGTTTGTTTCAGGAAATAAAGTCATCATGATGGTTTTATTTTTAGTGATTGCTTACAGGAAGTCGTGTTATGGGATATCCGTAAGTTTAGGTAAATACCTACTTAGAATACGTTAACTGGTAGTTACGCTCTACTTGTTTCAAAGTAAAATGATTGATTTCGATTTTATCATTAAAATATACTTTTGAAAGACAAAGTTGAGTGAGGTCCTGGGGTAGAGTTTGAATTAGAGAAGACGTTATTTTTCTGGATAAATCCATTCATACCGGAAAAGTCTTCCTACTAGCACATGAAAGTTATTAGTCCAGAAAAGCTTTCAAATGATAAAATCCACCACGATCTTTATTGCTCTTTACATACCTAATCAAAAATTGAAGAAAGAAGAAAAACTGAAGTTACATTTCTTTTCTAAGTTTTGGTGATATGAGGTTTAAGAAAAACGGAAATAAATGACTCGATTTTCCGAAAGCATCTTTCCCGTCTAGCATTGAAGGTTAGATTAACACACCAAGTAAATAAACAATTAAGCCAAGGCGGCCATAAATTCAAGATAAAAATCTTCCTCGCCCGAGGAAAATTCTAAACAAAACAGAGTACAAACTAACTTCACAATTATGCAAGCACCGCACCCTCGACAAAAGGACCAGAGAGATAAACCGACCAGGTTGGAAATACTAGGCAGAGGAGTGAAGAGTTGGAGTATTAGATGCAGTTTCAGTTGGTAGTGTTTTAGTATTATCATTTGCAGTGAAAGTCGACGGTCGAAGGACGCGGGACGCGGCGCCAAGAACCAGTGCGTTGCCGACGCTCGATCTACGAGCACGCGTACCGTGTTCCCTTACGAACTCTTCACGCGTGTGTTGTGCTACGATATACGATACTGAATGGAATACGACAAAAGTCAACTGATTTAAGTATGTCAGTCTTAATTTTTATGTAATTGTTGTTGTCTGGAATTGCGGAAGTTTCGTCTTGTGTTGTGTTTTGAATTTAACGGTAGCCGTTGCGAATCTGTTGTCGGTGGTAATATGGCTTCAAGGCGTGCATACATTAGGCTTTCGTCAAGTCAATGTTTACCTTGACGGCCTACTTATGGCAAAATGTTTCAAGGAACTAAATCTGCATAGTCTTTAATGCGGACATTTTTCAGCAGGGTCGTCTAAAATGCCAAGAGTCCCGAAAAGCACGCGAATCGCGACGTTTCAATTGGTTATCGGAAGATCTGCTCAACGCGTGTCAAATTTTATTAATTACTTTTTAGTTTATCAACCGATAACAATTGTTTCCTTGTTAAATTAAAACATGATTGATTTCAATCGATTAGATTACCTACTTCCCAAAATCTTTGATTTTGTCTGCACAGGTACTTACTTCATTAAGTACAACATAATTTATTACTTCTTCATTCTTTGGGAACTTCACAATAATTATTTTGTTTGTTAAACTATAATTATAGAATAATTACACAGTACTTCCTCAGTTTTTGTTTAAAAACTATAAATTACTATTTGTCTTGGATTGAGGAACTAATAAAATACATAAGGCTTTGTAGTAATAAAGAGCTTTACGATATACCATTATAATTATGGAGTTAATATTTTTAATTAATTAATTAATTAACATAGCTTCATAGTTCAATAATAATGAAAACAAGGCTACTCTAGGTCGCCATAATTATAAACAAGTAAATTGTTGGTAAGAAAATGAAAATGGAAAAACCAAAATGGAAGGAAATCATACGATGAAATTATCAAAACGATTTCATTGTTCAATTAATTATAACAATCAAAGATATCAAACTGTTACTACTGATTTAAATCATAGATTTCATTTTAATAACAAATGCACTCTCGGTAACTACTCCATTTACAATGGTACTCAACTAAAATGAGTTGCAATTACAGCTATTAGACATCAAAGAGACTACTCTATAACTAGATCCTACATTGTCTATGCATTTAGCAAACATAAGATCAAAACGACGTGGGATTTTGGTCAAGGGCAGACACTGAGGCCACTGGGTACAATAAGGGCAGAGACCATATTTCTAATGAACCGCTACCAGCACATAAGCCTAATATAAACGTTATAGTCAGTGGTAATAAATCACCTAGATAAGCCAGTGACAGATCAAAAACGACACTGAAAACAACGCTACCGGTAATTTTTAAATTTATTTTTGTCTCTAAGGACGCTGCACTAAATGCTCACTACCTGAAAAGACAAGGGCGCTAATTTATTACACAAGTAAGCTGATAATAATGTTTAATTTAAATGTTAAACACTTAATTGTATTAAATTGTAAATTCTCGTATCGAAGGACCAGTATTTTGACCTTTGTTGAACCAGTACTGGTTTCTGAAGTAAAGAAAAATAATAATTTTGTTAACAATAATAAATTAAGGATTATGGTGAAACTGGATGGATTAATTGATGCAAATGATGAGATTATACATCCAATAATGTTATAACGATCACAGCAAAGATTGATAGAATGGTTCTGGATAGATTTAAAATTGTATGATATCGACAGGATATGAAAAAAGCATATTTTAAAATTCTCTAGCTTATTGCTGAATAAGCAATAGAGTTTTTACCCTTAGTAAATGAATGGAACACGTGGATCACTCACATTATTATCTTTATCGTCATTAATAACAGCTTCAATCAATCTTCTTTCTTTCTTTCTAATAATAACCCTTTCTTTACTGAAATCATTTCTCTCGGCCCTACGCCATCTCATCCACACACCATGTAATTATAATTTGCAATTTTCTTTTTAGACCTCCCACGTTCCTGTCTTCCATTAAGTCCCTCTTTATTTTGTAGCCCTTTTTTGTTTTGTTCCAGAACAAGTTTTGTTATAATTTCTATAGCCTGTGGTTATTTTCGTCATCTTCAGATTTGGCTTATACAATGTTAGTGTTTTGTAAGATTTGCTGTCCTTTGATGTGTTCTAATTTACTAGTGTTTGAATGGTTATATCTTATTTAATTATAGTCTTCGATAAATCATTGATTGAGCAGCGACATAGTATAACTAAACATGTCATTGGATTCCGCAGGGTGCTATACTAGGTCCTTTTTCACTATTTCTATAGTTATAGCAGATTCATTTTGTGCGAAAAGGTTTAAATAATCAGATATAATCAATTTCTCACAGTTACGACCACATGTTTGGGTTTCCATTAATATTAATGTAATGCAACTACGAAATTATATATTATGAAAAGGTGAAACAGATACTTTGTAAGTTATTAACTTCAAACTCTAAACATTGTGCGTAGGAACAGACAACGGTCTTAAAATTTACCTTGACACGAACTCTTAGTCGATAATACTCAGGTCATTTTGTCACAAAAACCGTTAATAAACAAGCATTAAAACTCTCTAAATACCAGTAATAGATTTATAACATTACAAGGTGAGAAAGTAAAACTAAAAGATGTCAACTTTCTTTTACATAACAATGATATATCTGATAACGCATTTAGAGACCTGTTAACCCTAAAACTATATCCGATTTGAGTAAAAAACAAAGATTTAATGAATTATTCATGGGCCCTTCGAAGTATCGGGAGCATCCGATGGTTCGATGAGAAGGCGACTAAATTGAAATGAGTCTTTCTCTGGACCAGTGGCGAGTGTTTGATTGCCTTTTCAAATTGGTAAGGTTGCTCTAAACAAGTTTAGTAACCGTGTTCCAAGATGTCACAGCTGAGGGTCACCTAGTCGATGCTTCGTGTTTGATTTTGGTTGATTGTATTTATTTATTTATCGAGTAGCTCTTTTCCCTTTTGGGATTAGTGGAACTGTGAGGTGCGGCCATCGAGGAAGGCGGAATTCTACTTTAAAAATCAGTAAGAACATAGCAGTGCTAACTACTACATGACCTTGGGAATTTGGTTTCGCAAACCTCAAAGGTTTTGCTGTTTCTATTATTTATTTTACTTCAACTTCATCATTCGGTTACTTTTTTTCTCTTTCCTAATTGGTCCTTTGAGTCAAACATTAATCGTGTTTTATTTAAAGTAAAAAAGTTCTCTCTCAAAAGTTCTCAAGTTTAATTTACTTGTCATTATAGTTCCATTTAACAAAACGATACAAATATGATTTACATCAAATGAAATGATAAAACCAATTCGATTCCTTATAAGCAGCCATTTTTCTTAGAAACGATAAATCGCAACTGCCAATCTATCGGCAGGATCATATTAAAATAATGAATTTATAGAGCAACGCTCTACAAAGTGTGGGTGTTAGTGTATTCGTGATAAAGTATGATAATCAAGATAATACAATCATAAATGTCATTACGTATTCCCAAAGTGGCTTAGCACGAAATAATTTAAATGATGTCTATCATATACCTAGCGAAGTTAGACCTGGTCTAGATGGAATTATTCTACAGGAAGAGAATAGCGCTAACAGAAATATAAATATTGTCCAAGTTGAGGCGAATTTCTAAGAATTTGGGGTGGATGGATTAGTATTCAAAATGAACTATGCCTTCAAGGTTACGATTCGCGCGAATTAGACGCAAGAAAACGACCGTAGCATCTTTATTATCGAGAATTTACACTCTAGCCTTAAGAATCTTACGAAATTAACGTGAGAGAGGAGATTATTAATTCACATGCTGATTGTAGACAGTTAACTTTGCTAAATAGCGATAAATGCGCTCGTAAAATGTTTCGTCTACACAAGTTCTTACACTCAATTCAGCGAGACGGGTAACTTAATAAGTTCTGTGGGTGGCGGATAAGCCAGTCTGATACTATTTCTGCGCTATTGCAAATTATTTAAATCCGTGTTATTTCTATAGCGACCAAAGTTCCAGACACGGTATCTTTTGGTATCAACAACTTCCTACACCTTATCTAGTATCTAGGCGAAAATAAGTTTACAAATATTGGTTCCCCTACGTTTATCTATATGTTGACACAATTTCATGGTGCAGAAAATAATTTTGAATACATAATGGTTGAACTTCACAGGACATTTTTTATAATTAAGATTGTTAACAGCCTTTCCAAGTTTATTCATTCCATTTCCTCCAGTATTATCTTAACTTTTGCCATTGCACTATTATTTTCAACTGTGAATACAATATCAACTTCATTCATACTTCTAGTATATTCAATAACAAACGCAAAACGGGTTTCTTCATTCACAACTTTGCCAGTTTTCTTGTCAAGAACATGAAACACATTGTATTCATGATCAAAAATCTAGTTTATACCCAGAGCGCCAGTAAACACAACATGAGATTGTAGCAATTACATAATTACGCCTACATGATAATATTTTATCTTAGATATGTAAATATTACGCCTCGTATCTCTCGTTTTATCTAGTTTTCTACATCTTAATAATCCATTATTTAACTTATTATCTGATATGTACTGGACCGGCCCACTTTTTATTGTTGCAATGGGTTTTGTTTTTATTTTTCGTTGTTTTTAACTACTTATTTTACGCCTTTTGCTTGTCTTCGTTACTTGGCTACTCAATTTTGTATGTATTTTATTATTGTGGTATGTAGAATGATATTTCTCTTTATTTCGTTCTCGTTTTGCCTTTATTTCCGCGTTTCAGCAATCATGTCTTTATTTGTAAAGTAAACTTTGATTTCAAAACGAATTTCTCAATCAGTATTAGTATCTAAATTAATAATGACAAATAAACAAAGTAAATTGCAAATCGAATATCAAGTGCACTGCATTGAACCGTCAACATTCTAAAACTGCATTTAAACTAGAACTGAAATCAACAAACAGTTTGTTGTTTTCAACGTACGTACGCCTAGTTAAAATTCCGAACTAATTTAGAATACATGGAAAGCCGGAAAATGGTCGAAACTAAATAAAAGAAAGACATTGCGGTCGCGAAGTCTCGGCCACTTCCTCGTCGGGAAATAGATCAAAGATAACTTATTCAGCAAGAGATTAATTTTCACCATAATTATGCTTAATAACATTGTAATAACTGTAACATTTACGTTCAGTTTCATAAGACAGTGGCGCCATCTGATGGCACTTTATGGCGTGTTGTTACGTTTTAGTGCCTTTGATGTTCTTTAGATTTTTTATGGGCTTCGGTAGCATTCTTTTTGGTATGTTTTTGTCGTTATTATACTAGGCTGCGCCAAGTGATTTGAAATAAGCTGATTTGATTTATGGCGCCTCTTCCGCGAATACGATGGTGTTCATGTGTCTAATTCTATAAAACATGGCATTGATTAACCATGTTTAACATAGTTGTGTACAAAAAAATTATGTTTGATTCCAACTGCCAGCCATTCAAGTTTTTTTTTTCTTTTTAAACGTCGAACAATGCTTTGTCCTAAAAAACGTAGTTTAATTTGCGAAGAAAAAAAGTTAACTACGGCTTTTCTCGCCAAAAAAACTTAAATTACTGATTAGTATTTGAAACACATAAAAAACGTAACAGTTTAAAGGTATGGGTACTAATTAATCCCCCTAATTCTGTCCCCGTCACGGGTTCACCCAATTTCGCGGCATAACTGTTTCTATTTTGACATGGCGGCGTGACACACGCTTCCTGGATCCAAAATGGCGGCGATTCAACTGTCACACACAATTAACAACCGATTTTAATCTCTAGTCCGTTATCGTAGGACGCTGTTCGAATAAAAATGCTTTCGGAATGAAAATTTAAGTATAATATAACTGTCTGTAGGAGATAAAAATAAATTATGAAGGAATCGTGCGTTGCTGGGAAGTGCTATGTCGAAATGCATACCTATTGCATTTTCAGCTTGAGTTTTTATAATTAAGTGTTTTATATGCAGTTGCACACACGTTTTTTGATGCTGGTATTTTTGGCTGAATCTTAAGTAACATCATAAATGCGAAAGTTAGTTTTTTGTTTGTTTCTTATGCTTTCACGACTAAATCGCTGAAATGGTTTTTATGAATTTTGGAACAAAGATAGATGACCCTGGATTGGTCCATCTACTTTTTTGCGAAAATATTTTATAACATGATTGAAGGTAATAGCTTAAAATACTTATTGGCTGTTAGTTTGAAAATCTTTAGTAAAAAACGCGTATACCCATCAACGTATTTACCTTAGTACAATAATTATGATTGCCATGATTGGAGTATAAAAGTTTCCGAACTAATTAATGATCGGCTCAAACAGTAGCCGATATCTCTATCAATAAGCTGTCGATGTTGTCATAGATAGCGACTCATTGTTTACTAGATTTATTACCTAGTTCGTAATAAACAAATCATACTTTGGTTCTCCATACTGACGGATAGCTCACTCATCTTAACAAATAAATATAATTGTGTCTGTTTGTAATATCAAATAACAGATACCAAATCAAAATTAAATTATTATAAAAATTAAAACTAAATTCAACTCTATTTCAGACTCTAAGGTCTATCATTTTGTTAGTACTTTTGTGTTAGTAATAATGATGCTTAAATAAGTAACAATACAAACCATAGCTTTCACAATTTTTTTTTTTTTTTTTTTAACAAATGATTTGATTATTTTGTCCTATGAATGTCCCCACCCGATGTTCTTGAAAGGGACAGTCCGGTCTGGCAGCTATAACAACAGACACTTTTTTTCTGTCTGGTATTTCCGGCTAATCTATGGAACGGCTGGACCGATTTTAGCGGGACTTCACTGGCAGAAAGCTGATGTTATAAGACCAGAGAAGAAATGAGTATAGTGTTTCGTACAGCAAAAAGTCGCATATTTGACCAATAATTAAAAAAAATAATCATACCTACTTTAAGTTTCTCCATAATATATCCATACTGATGTATAAATCACTCATTCAACAATAAACAGCTGACTTACAGCATCAAGAAAACAATACCGACGTTTTCAGGTGAAAACCCCTGAAAGTTACACACTAGACGGCCAATTCTTCTTTAAACTCTATCGTTTTCATCATAAGGTTGAATTTTCCACAACAATTTGGCTTCTTATGTCATTGGCATGGACAGCAGCGGTTGACACCTGATGAGAATAAGTAATTCTGCTTTTGAATGATACTTCGACGTATTGATGTAATAAAATGGAGGCATTGTTCTGCGTAGTCTGGGAGACCGGCTGTATTAATGTTTGCTTATGTTAGTCGGAAAAGATTGTTATTTTTACAAGACCTGCAAGTCGTTATATTCTTAAGGCATTTCGATAACAATATTGTGATACTGACAGCTCTTGAAAATGGTTTAGAATTCTTGATTAAAAATTTAATACAAATGTAATTTCGTTGGTGAAATATGCCTTTATAGGTACAGTTTTAACAGAAATAACGCAAAACTTTTTTTCGTCAGATCAGTTTTGGTCCCATAGAAGTTTAGTTAATACTGGTGAGTATCATAGCAATATTTAAGGATTTGCGTTGTTACTGGCTTTTTAACTTGTAGGTATTGCGTTATTTATGAGCACTTATAGAAAAATATAAAATAGTTACGAATCACGCAATAACTCATTTAATTTTGCACAATATGTGAGTAAGTGTAGATCTAACAGTTTGTAAAACATTATCATTGTGAAATGGGTCTATTATGTCTACATAATTTTGATGTAAGTTATTCATGTTTCCGTTTCTGTTTAAATGAATGGCCGGAGGCCGGATGTTAAAAAGTATCGTTCATCATAATACATCGCTGGATTCAATGGAAACTGACTCACATATCATAAACAATTTCTCGCAAGCTTATTCAACAATGCCTTAGCATTCACACTTTTTAATTAATATTTTGAAACGGTCACCTATGGAAGTCGATGATGTGGTCTACGATGGAGCGAGCTTGCCTAGAAGTTACTTATTGACTCTTGATTATAGTAATCCTTAGAAATAGTCATCAGAATTCATAACTTTCGGCAAGAAGCGCGCTCCTCATTTCCTTAGCTGTCCACGTGATGAAAGTACTCCTAAAATCAGAAGTTTTTGTGGACCTTGCAATAAATAAAAGGATCTAAAATTGTAAAAAAATAAATTCTTAATTAAATCCCAAACTTCAATTAATCTGCAAGCGATAACTTATCAAGACTACCACTAATTACTAGCAATAATCAAACTAATAACGTCCGTTGAATTATAAGAATTAGGTAACATTTTCAATCTTGATATAACATTTAAACATGACGCAAATGTTAAGGTCGCTGTCTCCTCGACTAGTAGAAGTAACTCCAACAATGCTTTGTCAGACAATGTCAATACTCAATACTCAATACTCAATCATTTATTGCATTCCATATGTATAACAAAGATGGTTTAAAATGGTTAAAGAACAAATATGGACCCTGTCGGGCACAGCAAATAATAGGAGAGAGGAAGAGTGCTTAGCAGTATGTCAAGGTATGAAATAGTATCAAAAATTATTACAGATGTTAAATTGGATGTATAATTGTAAAAACATGTATATATTTATTTGGTCTGTGTTTATTTGTATAGTATATGTATTGAATAGGAATAGTAACTACGATTTTTTGTAAAAATGGTTTGAATTATTTTTATTATACTTAAATTTTGTTAATAATTATAATGTTTGGTGAATAAGTTTATTGGTATAGTATATTTATTGAATAGGAATAGTAAATAAGAATTATTGTAAAAATTGTTGGAATTATTTTTATTATACTTAAATTTTGTTAATAATTATAATGTTTGGTGAATAAGTTTATTGGTATAGTATATTTATTGAATGTCAGCGGCTCTTTGATTGATGGTCTGGTACCAACAGATAGACAGGTTCGGGTATATTTTGATCTTTCCTGGTCGATTTGAGTTCGAATTCTTTGAGGGTTAGATCAGCGGTAGTATGACTTGGTTTTATTGTAACATCGACGATTTTTTAACGATCATTCACGTGTAAGCAGTTGCAAAAAAAGATGGTGTCCGTTTGTTATATACTAACTGAAACGTGGTGCTTTCCGATAGAAAATAGGCCATCATCTTTTATACCGCGTGTATCTGACATCGACGCACAAACGATTTCCATGGGTCCAGGGCATGATTCTGGACACCCCAGTGATGGAATTTTTCGTCGGTTCTTTTCTCATTTTTCATTTTTTTCAAGAGTACCACAAATAGGTATCAGCTCAGCTGAGCTGATATCTATTTGTGGTTTTATTCAGATTGCACTTTTTAGTGAAAGTAGTTAATTAATCATTTTTTTATTAAAAATCTCATTGGGTTAGGTCAGAATAACGATTATGAGCAGTCTAAAGTAAAAAAAGCCTTGAAAAAAATGAGAAAAAATCTAAGTCGCAAAATTCTAAGTCTAGGCTGTCCAGAATCATGCCCTGGACCCATGGAAATCGTTTGTGCGTCGATGTCAGATACACGCGGTAAAATGATTTGTCTATCCTATCCCATCCCATCTGTCTATCATACCCAAAGGATAATAATTATATTTAGCTACTAGCTGACCCGTGCAACGTCGTCTGCGTAACATTTTTCATTACTGCTCCGCTCCTATTGGTCTTAGCGTGATGATATGTAGCCTATAGCCTTCCTCGATAAATGGGCTATCTAACAAAGAAATATTTTTTCGGACCAGTATTTCCTGAGATTAGCGCGTTCAAGCAAACAAACAAACTTTTCACAGGAATATTAAAAAAAGAAAAATGCTTCCAAAGAGTATTCTATTTTGTGTGACAAGCTTACTGAGTGAACTTTGTCACACACAATATTAGGCTTAATTAAAATAATACGAATAAATTGATACTTCACCGTGAATTCCGCTGTCGAGACACGAAAATGTTGTTACAGAACAGAATAGCACTACAGTTTCTACGTCTCTCACAAACCAACCACGATAATAATGCCATTTTCCCCTTCACACAATCATTTTAGATTTATTTTCTGCAAGCAACATCTGCGACATTTACGAGACCTAATAAATCTCAAAATTCGCGAATGAGATTGGCGAATTTGAGATTTACGTCTTACGTCCGGTTTCAACCGACTAATAGAGATATCAACCAAAATGATAATGTTATACTAATTCAATTTTATAATTAACTCGTTCTTCACGCCGTTCCACGAGTTAATTAATCACCGTTAGAAATCGGTGATAAAGTTTATGATCGATGTCATGGTGATAAATTTATCAGGGTATGATATCAGGTAACATCACAAGAGCCGAAGTGTTTTGGTAGTGTTAAGGTGTGTGTTCACTGGGGCGTAAATATTATATTGAATAAAATAAACAATAAAATAAAGTTTATTTGTGAACAATAACACAAGATAAGTACAACAAGTAAAACAATGGTAGTTGCAAAAGTATAAACTGTAGTGCAGCTAACAGCGCCCTTTTCCGAATACATAATTTGACGACACGGTTGGCGCAGTGGTTGAGCGATTGACTGCTGCGCAGCATGTCGCGGTTTCGATTCCCGCACGGAACAAATATTTGTACGACCTACAAGTATTTATTCCGAGTCTGGGTGTTTTTCTATCTATAATATGTATGTATTTACAAAAAAAAAATTTATATAAGTAGTTTATCAGCCATCTCGTTACCATAACACAAGCATTAGGTTGCTTAGCTTGGGACTATATGGCGTTGTGTGAAATGTCCAAGGATATTATATGTCCAAGGATATTATTATTATTATTATTATAATGGAATGATGTTCCATGCAAAAAGTGCTAAGCAGGTAAAATAATAATTTAATTAATTGAGATTAATTTACTTTATAATAAAACTAGCTGACCCGTGCAACGTCGTCTGCGCCACATTTTCCATTAATGCTCCGCTCCTTTTAGTCGTAGCGTGATGATTTAAAGCCTATAGCTTTCCTCGACATATGGGCTATCTAACACTGAAAGAATTTTTGAAATCCGACTAGTAATTTCTGAGATTAGCGCGTTCAAGCAAACAAACAAACAAACAAACAAACTCTTCAGATTTATAAAATTATAGTGTAGATAATAAAAATAAAAAAACAAGACAAAAAATACAGTACAAGACCTATGATTGGGATTTAGTTTGACGTTGAGTTGGTGTGGTGAGTGTAGCTGTAGCTGAATGTTGAATGCGTGTGTTCATTTGATGACAACACAAACTTGGAATGATACGAACTTTGCTGAGATAAGTACAAGCGAGTGAACTTAAAACTCTAATCTCTTCAAAGTTAGAGTGAACAGGCTCCTTCTGGGTAAGCTCGCTCCATCGTAGACTTTGTCTCTGTCATCTCTAACCAAGACTAGAGTCAAGAGCAAATAAAAAAAAATGCTTTTGTTTTATTTGTTACCACCTTATTTAGCAGCGTTACCTCATCAAGTGTGTCCACCTCTCAACTGTCACACACACCATCGTCAGAAACATAATCAGCGTCCAGTGAAAGTGTAGCGTGACTTACTGACGCTACTTCAAATGAATCACTTTCTTCAGCATCACAATAGACTCCAAATTAACTACTTAATGAGGTTGTCTAAGAAGCCGGATCAGTGGTAGATGCTGTTTCGGAAATAGATGTTGATTTAATGAATGTTTCTCGCTATGGCATAAAAGAAACGGAGCATACTTAAACTATGGTGTGGCTAAAAGTTAGTCAGTAATAGAAGTAGACCTGTATAAAAAACGCAATGAACGTGGCCACTTATCGGGCGCAAAATATTTACTCGAAAATAATAGAACCGACTTCCAAATAAAAAAAAACACTACAAAGTAAAAAATAACTTTAATTTCGGAAGTCGGTGTTTTTGTTAGTTTCTTCATATTTTGACACCGACTTACGACACTTCGACACCGATTTTTCACTTTTGAGTGGTACCTCACACCTAACAACACCACTGCAAAATCGCAGAAAAGCAAAATACGATATTTCGATTACTTGGATGACAAAAAACTATCATCAAAGTAAACGAATTCCAGCTATTTCCATTTAAACTTCGTAACCGATTTTGATAAAATTTAAATGGGACCAATCTGCAAATATATTATATCCTTTCAGATAAAACAAGATTTTTTCAAATCAATTCATATTTGACGGAGCTATGAGGTAAAAAACACAAAAAAAATACAACCGAATTTAGAATCTCCTCCTTTTTGGGAAGTCGTTTAAAAAGAAGAAGATTAAGGAAACTACTAGCTAGTAGTTGTTCTTTGTAAAATTATTTCACTATGTAAACACTCAATTAATCTGGCAACCCTTTTTTCAACTTTGTTGTGGTTTTCTCAAACTCTCAAACTCAAACATTTATTTCAATGAAACCATTTACCGACTTTTGAACTGTCAAGGTCGGTCGGTCCTAAAAGATGAAGCTATTTGCACGTTCCAAAGCGTAGATCTCTATGGAGAAGAACGTGCAAGAAACTCCAAGGACACTCTTTTAAAAATTAATAAATTGATACAAAGTTTTGTTGACATCGTGTTGAAATTATACATACATGTGAGAACGATGTGATGAGCATGATAAAAACGTCTGGAATAAAAAAGGAACAATTCAAAGAAATAATTAAACTAAATTAAATAAACCATGGCAGCTGATAAATGACCAGTCCCAACCGACGGCCGCGGCGCCATGACATGCGCCAGGCCCATTCGTCTCAACCATTTTAAATGGAGCCAAATAATATAACGCATACGCCACCATCATCTAGGCTTTTGAGTGAGCATGACACTCCCAACCAAATTTTCTTCCAGGCAAATTGGAGGCAGCTGAATAATAATCAGTTACATAGAGGAACTGACTATCTGTCTTCTAGAACATCTTTGTTGCGTGACACTAACCTTAATGTAGAATAGCTCATGCCGAGGCAAAAAGTAAGCTAAGCAGTTCCGTAGAAATAAAACCAGAACACGTGAGAGCTTATTGTAAAAGAATATGTCTTGGGAAGTGCGTGAACTATAAACATTTCAGCCATCAAACCGCAATGTAGGTATGAAGTAAGAAAAGCTAAAGGTTGACTGGTAGAGAATGCCTATGGCATTAAGTCCGCCTCTGTACTTTTTTTTTGTGCTGAAATTGGTTAATAAATAAATAAATAAGTAAGGATGCAAGTACTACAGGCACTTTAGACTTCACAACAATATTTCTGAGAGACTATCTTGTCGCAATTAATTGACACGCAAAGCACATCTAAGGTGGACAAGACAAGGTATTGCATTAATTACAATTGCCAAAGGTTACCTCTCAACATCAGATGGGCACACAGCCAATGCCATTACTTATTCAAATACAAGATTTTAATCAAACACTGATGCCCTGATTATGTAGTTCTATCCTTTTTTTTGTTTTCCGGAGATTTCCTTTAGAAGACGCTTGGACTTTTGACATAAATTGTTTTAAACTTTCATAGTCACTAACATTAGAATAGTTAATAACGGGATTGCTACCATGTACTTTTTTATTTGCGAGTTTCCGATATTTTGGCACCGTTACAAGCGCCATGATCACGGAGTAAAGTTAAATAGAATAAATGCAAAATTAAAATTCAAAAGTCATTTATTCAAATTAGGCTGAGAGCCAGCATTTTTTGAATGTCAAGTTTTTACAAAAGTCAGTCCCCCAAAACGCCCGCCCGTCACCACTTCCTAGTGTTTTAGCTGTGAAGAAGAAGTGGCCAACAAACCCCCTAGCACCAACAAGAAGAGCACTTATAAAGACCAGAGAGTGTAGGGTTTCTATCTCACCAAAACCAACCCGGTGATCACCATCAGCACATCATAGAAGGAGCCCGTGACTTCTTGAAATTCTGTGCAACGCCTGTTAGAGCACATCCATAGGGAGACTATACAAAGTTCACCCTAATAACGCTAATAAGCACAGCAAGGCTCTGCCTTGCTCTGCCAAGTTTGACTTGGAATTCGTAGTGCCCGTCGTTTTCCTCACCTCTCATCAGAGCCGTCTTTATACGGTGGGGATGCAAGCGGTGCAAAGAATCGGGTGCAAAGTCCTAGGGGGTATCTGCCACAACAATAACCCTGACCAACCCTTAAGTTATGCGAGTAGAGGAGCCATGAGCATACCTCATGTGAAAATATAACATGTCGAAAAGTTAGTAATAATTTGGTGTGCAGACAGTTTTATACAACCCCAAATGTGCCTAGAACGGAACTGCCCCTCACCCATCACCAATTCGCAATCATTGAAAAAAACGGGTTGCACTCCGGGAGTGCCGGCCAGAAGTGAAAACTTGAACATAAACGTTGTGAATTTTTGAATCATCTGTCTTACGAATTTTCGACCAGGTTACGTGTCCTGACGCGTCATCCGTCTTATAAATTTTCGATCAGGTCACGTGTCCTGAGGCGTCATCCGTCTTACAAATTTTCGATCAGGTCACGTGTCCTGACGCGTCATCCGTCTTACAAATTTTCGATCAGGTCACGTGTCCTGACGCGTCATCCGTCTTACAAATTTTCGATCAGGTCACGTGTCCTGACGCGTCATCCGTCTTACAAATTTTCGATCAGGTCACGTGTCCTGACGCGAGTTTCACGTTTTATAGAATCCCAAGAAAAGTGCTCAACGCTGCAAAAAATTTTTTCACTTCAAAAAGAGATCTTACTACAACAGACTCATTTCAACCTAGGTATTTTCTTCTAGTATCCGCGTTGATTGATTAATCAGCCTTGTCACGTACTCATTAGCACCTTAATGACCATTTCCTTAATCTGTGACATCCGTAGCGACTAATTAAACACTATGTAGTACTGTTACACTGTCATGGTCTTTTCGTGAGTGTTTAATTGAATAGATCAATGTGTTTGTGTATTGTATAGGAGAATTTTATTGGAAGATGTTTTTTTTTAAATTCTATTTATAAATAAACTTTGCCAATCTTGGTTGGCTCTTTTTCCCAATTGGATATGACTGTCTTTACCGAGTAACGCATCTTGTATTTCGTAAATTTTTCATCGGAGAGTGAGGCTGTTTAATTTATTGGTGTATTAGCTGATGCCCGCAGCTTCGACCTCTTGACAAACTATATACTAAAACCTTCCTCAAGAACCACTCTATCCATTCTTACAATGTATCGGTCTAAAATTATTATGATAATCCTAATTTCGGCGAGAGGGGGCCAGGAGTCCCGGAGTCGCCGGACTGCGGGACTATTCGAAAGAGATACCGTGGCTCCGGAACACAAAAGGCACTGAAGGAACATGGATGGGTTTTAGTCAGTAAGAGTCTGACACTCCCTCCCGCTCCGCCCAGAGCGGGGGAAGTCATGTGATGATTTTCATCCCTAAAAAAAAAGGGGAGCCAGGAGTCCATATCACAGGGTATCCTAGTTTTTCGTGTTCCACGCGTGCCTCAAAGAGAGTCAGCACACAGAGGGGCTTGAAAGGGCCGACGCCTGCCGGAGTTGCGGGACTATTTGAAAGAGATACCGCGGCTCCGGAACACAAAGGGCAATGAAGGAACATGGAGGGGTTTTAGTCAGTAAAAGTCTGACACTCCCTTCCGCTTCGCCCAGAGCGGGAGAACTCATTTGATGATTTCCCACACGAAAGAAGTATCCTTGTTTGGATTCCTGACTCCCAGAAACCTTTGTATCTTCAATATATTTTGTAATCTTAAATATTGTAAGTTGTAGTGAGTAATAATAAGTCCAATCTTATCTTATTAATTGTTGAAAACAGCATGAAAATCGGTGCAGTAGTTTTTGAGTTTATCGCGAACAGACAGAGATATGGCGGACTTTGTTTTATAATATGTAGTTATTACTTTATTTCTACTCTTACCTTTCAAAACAGAAAGCCGGCCATCTTTTTCTTTTTCCCTTCTTGAACCTCTTCTAAAGCCCTGAACGCATTGATATTAGCTCTGGCTCTTCTCGTTAATTCCCCAATTTGGTCAATAACATTGCGGATCATAAAATATCTTAGAATTTACTTAACAAATCGTAGAGTTCCTTGACAATTCTCTCACACCAAGAAACCTAGAACATAACCCCGAGGTACACCAATTCGTCCCTTTTAAAACTTATTGCTAGCAATAAAACCGTTTTCTTTCTTGGTACTGCTGTATCATCGCACACCAATTCCACCTCTCCTTCCTTTAATTTACGATCTATATTCGCATGTGTTTCTTCGATGATCTGTATATGGTGTTCGACCATGAGTCTGCTTGTGACTAATCGGGCGAAGTTCAGACTCGACCTTACTTGCTCAGCTGGACAACTATTAAATAATTTTGAGCCCGATGCGAAGTTAATGTTGAGTTTTTATTGTTTTGAATGAGTTTTGAGTCCTTTTGTGTGTGGTAATTGAGGGTCAGTTGGTGAAATGAAAGACACAGTTAATTTGCAGAATCAGTTTTTATTCGTTAACACAGGTACATAATGCAGATCTTATTATAAATGACGAAATGAGCGCTAGGTTATGCCAGGAGGCGCACAGATTATGGTGAGCAGGTAGCTCAAGATTACAAATTAAAGTTTAAAAAATACAAAGAAGAAAGGCGGTAAAGGTGTAAACATCAGAAACAACTACAACATTATCAATATTTTTTTTTTATTTTATTTTCTAATATTGATAGGCATACGTTTGACCAGTATCTCACTTGATGTTAAGCGATGATGCGGTCTAAGATGGAACACTCTTGCCTCTTGACTTAAAGACTCCGAGGTTGAAGGTAGCTATCGGGAAACACAGACACAGGCAGTGAATTCCACTCCTTACCTGCACGCATAATGAATGTGTTCCCAAAACGTTTTGTGTGTATAGGTGGGATGTCCAATAGATGACTAAAAAAATCTAATTAGTCCGTCAGTTAGATTATCAAAAAATATTTGACCCGTGTTTTTTCTTTTGTTACGACAACAAAAATTGACGAAGTTACGACGCTTTTAAAATTCCCAATACGTCACACGTTCGCATAATTTTTACTGAGTCGTGACGTCACGAGCCCCCACTCGCGAGTTTCGATGAATTTTATCTTTGTCAATATTCATTGATTTACATAAACAAAAAATACGTTTTTTATTTTTTATTATTGAAAACGGGGAAACTCTTGGCCCAAATCTCACCTGATGGAAAGTGATGATTAGGCCGAAGATGGAAGCGAGTTTCACCCGGAATCCTCTAGCATAGAGGAACTGGCTATCATACCTCTAATTGCCGGAACACAACAATGCTGTTAACATTGTTGTTATGGTGGAAGGGTTAGACATGATGGTGGTAGCTTGCCAGGCGGACTTAGAAGTCCTACCACCAACCAAACCGAGCAAAACATTTGCCCCCGCTGGGAATCGAACCCGGGACCTCTGGGTTTGAATCGGGTGGTATAACCACTGGACCACGGAGGCGGTTAGTGTCACCTGTTTAGCACCACCCGGCCACCCGGGGACCACGTGTAGGGATTCGCTGAAGGGTATTCTCCTACGGACGCGAAGACGTGTCCATTATTTTTCAATACTCTAACTGACGGACTAAATAGTTTTGCAATTTGTGGATGATGGAATCTAGCCTATTGTCCACCAAGTACCGGTAGTATATAGATAAAATTACCCCGTTACTTAGTGATTGCAAGATGAAATGATGACAGACAACGCACAGCCTAAACTACTGGTCATCCAGTGGACCCCTACACTCTCCAAGGAAGCTATATGCCAAAGGAGATGGTAAAAAGTGGCCTATGAATCAACACATGCGAAACCTTTTCCATTGTTCCTAGTTTTTTTTTTTTATTACATTTTAATGATTAGAATAGAACGGACACTTTTTAATTACGAAACCATTATAAAAAGTAACTCACTTGGGTTTTATAACCCGGCGCCATTATTTTAAAATGAAACAAAGCAGTCTCAGCGCTGTACGATTTTTAGTTACCTACAAAAAGAATAAAGCGATTAAAGCGCTGTATGACACGAACACTATTGACACTGACAGTCGATGAAATGACAGTTGACACTTTGATGTAATGTATTTTGCACCTGATATCAGGGAATCGGCCGTCGACCTAAGTTACCACGCTTTCGTATGTTAGAAGAACATAGTAACACTACTCTACACCATTTTTTGGTGAGATAAAAAGTCTGGCAGCTCTGGGATCTTAGTCCATTTGGTATGTTTCTATTGTTTGGTATGTTTTATAACCTCAAAATCCGAAATCATTTTGGATATTTTACAATTCTGAAAAGTGTCCGTGATTTTAATTTAGTTTCAGTCGAACATATGCATTATTTAAAACACAGATAGTAAATTCACGTCTCTGTTGGTTCTTAGGCGAACGATGTATGGGCACTGAACAATGTCCTTTCAGCTTCCTACGACCAGTATTTTCGGTTGTACGTTGTCTGTCCGTCACTCAGGATATAACAGAAGAATTTCATACTTTAAAATTAGGATGACAGCCGGTATCAACGGCTTAACGTGCTTTTCGAAGCACAGAGGAGTCCCGGTATGTAATGGTCACCCATCTACGGAGTGACCTCGGAGAGTGTTGCCAAACCTTGATGATCGTCAAGGGCAGCTGTAATTATTTAATCACGAGCTCGATAGTTAATTGAATGCTCTCTTACATGTCCCTAACTTAGATCCTCATCTTCCTGCCCTTATCCCATGTTACTTGAGGTCGGCGCAACACGTTTTTTCTTCCACTGTGCCCTATCAGCCGTCAAACTATCACTAACTCCCTTTTCTTTCATATCGCACCTCACACAATCCATCCATCTTTTCTTTGGCCTTCTTCTCCCTCTCCATCCATCCACATTTATGTTCACCCTTTTAGTTAAATGCGTTTCCTCCCTCCTTTTCACAAGTCCCTAACATCGTCTACACTTCTACACTAATATTATAAAGAGGAAAGATTTGTTTGTTTGAATTGAATAGGCTCCGAAACTACTGGACCGATTTCAAAAATTCTTTCAGTGTTAGATAACCCCTTTATCGAGGAAGGTTATAGGCTATATATCATCACGCTAAGACAAATAGGAGCGGAGCAATAATGGAAAATGTGAGGCAGACGAAGTTGCGCGGGTCAGCTAGTAATATATAAAATTCTTCTTCAGTTACTAATGAGTGACTGACTAGAGCACTTAGAAAGGATTTTCCGAAGTCCGAGATCTACGGGAATAGGAAAATGTGTTATGCGCGTAAGAAGTCGCGTGCAAAAGCAAGCAGTTAGTTAAAAACTTGGATAGTGTTAGCTGCTATCCTTCATAACATTGTTAAAATTATATAACTCAAAACATATAGTTTAAATTATAAAAAATGTAGTTCTACGCTTGCGGAATATTTATCGAAACTCAATAACATTGACACAGAAAAATTGATAGAAGTCTTAGGCTGAGTTGTACCATAGAAGAAGTTATAGTTAAAGTTTGCGTCAAATTTAACACTAACAGTAGCGCTGACTTTAACGGTTATAGTGAAATGTGTTGCACCAGCGAATTCATTAGCTTTGTTAAAGTTAAAGGGAAGAGTCAAGTCAAGAGATTATATTCAACGCGTTTGATAGTTGACGGATAATTTAACACAAACAATAACACTAACCAGCGGAAAGTGAGCGGTTACAGTTACGGTTAAAGTTATGACGTCATTTAACTATTTGTCAAATGGTGCAACTAATTTTTGGCCTAATCGATACTATAACTGAAGTTTCGATGTTTGTTATTGTTAAAGTAAGATGGTGCAACCCAGCCTTAGGCTGAGTTGTACCATAGAAGAAGTTATAGTTAAAGTTTGCGTCAAATTTAACACTAACAGTAGCGCTGACTATAACGGTTATAGTGAAATGTGTTGCACCAGCGAATTTATTAGCTTTGTTAAAGTTAAAGGGAAGAGTCAAGTCAAGAGATTATATTCAACGCGTTTGATAGTTGACGGATAATTTAACACAAACAATAACACTAACCAGCGGAAAGTGAGCGGTTACAGTTACGGTTAAAGTTATGACGTCATTTAACTATTTGTCAAATGGTGCAACTAATTTTTGGCCTAATCGATACTTTAACTGAAGTTTCGATGTTTGTTATTGTTAAAGTAAGATGGTGCAACCCAGCCTTAGTATGATAGTTGTTATTTAATATTACTTCGTACGTAACTATTTATTTATTTTGGTTTATTGTGAAAAAGTTTCTGTTCATCTTTGTAACGTTTGCTTATTTTTAAAGTCGATTAAGATCTATTATTATATTGATTTAGTTAACATATTTATCTGACCAATTTAAATTGTGATGAAGTGTTGGCCTGAAACACAGGTTTAAATAAACCTAGTTCGGGCAGGTCGCTACATATATTTTAAGTTCCTAGTTAAATATCTTGTACCTGTATTTAATTTTAGCCATAACCTAGTTTTAAGTAAGATTTTTACTATATATTATCTTTCTGTGACTATTTATACACATGTATTGTTAAAATATGAATAAATTGATTTGATTTGATTTGATTGTTGGCAGGCGTCCTAGTAACAAACAATGGTGACGTCACAAGGTACTCGCACGTCATCACGATATATAAGAACTACAATACCTGCGCGTGTGTTGAATAATACATGCATTATCGAAATAATTATATTGTATTGTTATCAAATGATTGTACACTATAGCTGATGCCAGCGGTTTCGCTCTCCTGAAAAATTATATACTAAAATCTTCCTCGAGAACCACTTTATCCGTTGGTGAAAACAGCATGAAAATCGGTGCAGAAGATTTTGAGCTTATCGCGAACAGACAGACAGACAGACGCGGCGGAAGACTTCGTTTTATAAATTTGTAGTGATACGAAATGTTTCTTTGTTGGCTTATTGATTCAGTGTTAATAAGTGTAGCTAGGGGTTTATTGGTAATCAACTACTTGGTTTAAAAAAAATCTTAACGGAAACATCTATACTATATATAATAATATTATAAAGCAGAAGTTTGTTTGTTTGTTTGGTTGAACGCGCTAATCTCAGGAACTACTGGTCCAATTTTAAAAATTCTTTCAGTGTTGGATAGCCCATTTATCGAGGAAGGCTGACCCACGCAACTTCGTCTGCGTCACATTTTCCGTTAATGCTCGGCTCCTTTTAGTCTTAGCGTGATGATATGTATAGCATTCCTCGATACATGGGCTATCTAATACTTAAAGAATTTTTCAAATCGGACCAGTAGTTCCTGAGATTACCCCCTACATACAAACTTACAAACAAATGTTACCTCTTTATAATAATTATTATTATTATTTACAAATAAAAAAAAAAAATTATTTATTGATAGGGTCGCGTTCGATCTCAATATGATGTGGTTGAAGATAGAGACAATAGACCAGAAATTGTATACTTTCGACTAAAGGCGCGTCCCCTTGTAAAACGCACCGCTAGCCGTTTTTTGTGCAGGTTTTTGGAGCTATATACTCTTTACCCAAAAGAAACATCAACTTAAAAAAAATCATTGAATTTCTACTTATTCTTGGCTTCAAAATGGTAGATTTTTATTTTTTATTACTAAGCAACCTATTTAAGTAATCTCCTCATAACGAAACTACAGAAATGAGAAATAATTAATGAAAACATGCATCTTCTCGAAAAGTAATGATTATTTTGATTTTGTACTTACACTAATGGATAGGCAATTTAATTATGAACATTTTGGTAGAATTTTTTTTTTTTTTTTTTTTATACAATACGGGGAAACTCTTGGCCCAAATCTCACCTGATGGAAAGTGATGATTAGGCCGAAGATGGAAGCGAGTTTCACCCGGAATCCTCTTACACAGAGGAACTGGCTATCATACCTCTAACTGCCGGAACACAACAATGCTGTTAACATTGTTGTTATGGCGACAGACTTAGACATGATGGTGGTAGCTTGCCAGGCGGACTTAGAAGAAGCCCTACCACCAATCAAACCGAGCAAAATAATTTGCCCCCGCTGGGAATCGAACCCGGGACCTCTGGGTCTGAATCAGGTGGTATAACCACTAGACCACGGAGGCGGTTAGCGTCACCTGTTTAGCACCACCCAGGGACCACGTGTAGGGATTCGCTGAAGGGTATTCTCCTACGGACGCGGGTGACTCGGCCCCCCAATTTTTTTCAAACGACCGAAATTAGATTTTATAACGATTTAATTCAACATTCTGAGCGTATTCGCTATTGTATCTCATGCGCTGTTATTGAGGGAATAAATGCTCAAAGTTATTTGGTCAGGGTACGGCCTTAAAGACCCAAAGGTTCTAGCGATCAGGAAACACAGACTCCGGCAGGGAATTCCACTCCTTAGCTGTACGCACAATGAAACTGTTCTACTAAACAGAAGTAGTTTACGGGCACATTTGTATGTTCCACACAATACATCCGATACCAATAAGTACCTATAACTAAACGCAAGTACTACGATAAATTATATATAATAACTTAATTCCCCTACATACCTACACCACAGGGCCTTGAGCCTATAACCAATAGGTACCCCATGATCGATGTTACATGATTGATACGCAACGTAATTGGTGTATGGCGTGCGTCTGGTATTGTCTATGGTGTTTTGAAAGTTAGTTTGACATTATAAACTAGATGTTGGTTTTTAACCGACTTCCAAAGAAGGGGGAGGTTCTCAATTCTGTGGGTATTTTTTTTTATGTATATACCCCGATTACCTACTTCTAGGTTTCTGATCCGATTTATGTGTTTTTTTTAGTTTGATGCATTTGTCATTTGTTCTCGTAAGATTTTATTCAGGTCGGCTGAGTAGTTTTTATTTTTGCTTATTTAAATTTCCGCGTAGACGAAGATGTCGTTCAAGTATCACCACATAAAAGTGAAAAATAAAAAACTTTTTTACAAAAATAATAACTGACTTCCAAAAAAAAAGTTCAGCGGGCGCAAATTAAAAGAACATTCAAATACAACTTTGGCCTACAAATGACAGCCCAGCGTGCTTTCCGAGGCACGGAAGAAACTCGGTATATTTAGATGGTAACCCATCCACAGACCAACCTTGGAAAACATTGCTTTACCTTAGAGATCAACCAGTGCTTCTGTTATTGTTTAGCAACGAGCTCCTCAGTTACAATTTCGGCCGATAAACTTACGAAAAGCTGCAAAGAACCTCACAGTTAATAAATAACAAAACTAATTTAAGTTTCTTTTAATTCTTCAAGAAGTTATTACTACATTAATCATCACAAACGTTAGTAAAGCCACCGGCAACATAACGAACGAACATGGCGTCAAAATAAAATATTGCCACAATAAAAAATATCAACACTTTCCACTATTTTGTTTGTCTTAGAAAAAGTGTTCATTTATATGGTAATTTTTATGGTAAACACGGCGTATTTATGGTGCGAGTTAACGAGAGGTCACGCTAACGAATTAAGGTAGGTATGTTTGTATGTTTGTCATGACTGTTTCTGTTATAAGGAGGGCGCCAAATACCGACTTGTTTGAGTTGGTAGCTTGAGCTATATTTTCGTTTTCTTAATGCGTTTCTGGGACATGTTTTGAGCCAGATGGTAGAGAAATTAGAACTAGAAGTTAAATAATAATAAATTATTTATTTCTCCTCACAAGCTTATTTTAGGTTTAACATTTTATTTGTATAATTAGCTGGTGCCTGAGTAAGGCAAATACAGGCATTACAAATATCTTGTGGCCAACACAGAAATGGTTTAGACTTGCCTGTAAGAGTTTTGACTTTTGATCTTTACTATAATATTATAAAGCAGAAGAGTTTGTTTGTTTGGTTGAACGCTCTAATCTCAGGAACCACTGGTCCGAATTGAAAAATTATTTCAGTCGTAGATAGCCCATTTAACGAGGAAGGCTTTTGGCTATATATCATCACGCTAAGACAAATAGGAGCTGAGCATTAATGGAAAATGTGACGTAGAAAAAGTTGCGCGGGTCAGGTGTGTTATAAATGTTAAAATGTGAACTTTATCCTCCCTGTTGCAGCTTTGTCGCAAAACTACAATTCGTGGATAGATCTAGAGATAAAATAGCTTTCTGTAGAAGTTTGTAAAATGATGACCATTTGCTCTTTACGATATATGACAAAGTATCTCCTACAACCTAGAGTAGGATAGTGGTAATTATCCTGTCACCAGCAGGAGTTCCTTGCCTTACCAAACTTAAGAAACATGCCTATCCAAATACATGAAACATTACAATTTCAAATAAGTCTGTCCATCCGCGGCGCCGATCTCGGAAACCTGCCGCTCGTGGCGACATTCGCTAGCCCAAGGTGAAGCGTGGGTAGCCGCACCTACCACTACTTGTACCCACGAGCGACGCACAACACATCCACATACTTTCCGGTTCACGGCTTATATTTGATGGAAACGTTTCTTTTATTGATTCGTCTTGTTGGCCTAGCTTGGATTTAGGTCAGTTATAGTAGTTCAGCTCCAAAATCGTTGGTTATAAAGGCACCGGTGCTTTAAATCTGTTGAAAAGGTAGATCAAGTTCATGTTTTCAATGGTTGGCAGAAACTGTGCCTTAATATACTATGTCGCAGTGAAAAGGTAGCCTAAGCTCCGAAGCTCTTGTAAGTTAATTTTGTGATTTTTATCAAACCACAGTAATCTATCCTAAACATATACAGCCTTACTTATAAACGTTTATTAAAATTAAGACACATAGGTTTTTATTTTAAAGTAGCACTTCACCCGTGACTTTGTTCGCGCGGGTTTACTATTGCAATTTTCGCAGTGATCTCCATTTCCTTCGAAAAAAGCCTATGTTAACTTCTTAATATTCTTCAATTGATTTCTTCAATTGGTGAAAAAATGTTTAAACTGAGTCCTGTAGTTTCAGAGCCTATTCAGTACAAACAAACAAAAAAAATCTTTCTCTTCATAATATTAAGTACAGATAAACAATATAGAGGCACTTCTATATTGGCACTTTGACAATAGTTAAGAGATCTTTTACAATATCCTGGTTTATATTTTTGGAAATACAATGTTTTACTGCTAAGGTAACGTAACTCTAACTACGTATAAATTTGGCATCATTTGGAGATATAGTAATCCTTTGTAACGCCATTAAGACAAGTTTCTACAGTTTCCATTTTAGACAAAATACTTGAGAAAGAGAGATTGTTTTAATTTTTAATCAAACAATCAATAGGACATAAATATCTTTTGAAAATATTAAACAAATTGCATTTATGTAAATGGTTCATTACATAAACAATAGCGTACATGGTAAATTGTATAATAAGAATAATAAATTAGGAATATGTCGTTCTTAATCATTATTTATTCAAATGTAATCCTTTAGGCAGGTAATATGATAAGAATTCCACAGATTTAAAACAACTTTCGATTTTCAAGATTATATTGTTAGCTATTATTTAGGTTGAGGGTAGGGGAACGGCGGATGACGGTATAAAAGCAGTGTAGACAGAGCGTGCGCCCCATACAAGCCTGGCTGGTGGCTTTAATTCTATATTAAGGCCTCACAGGCAAGTCCGGTTAAGCAGAATCCAATCTTCTCAGGTTGACCTGCGAGAGGCATATCAAAAAAAAAAAAAAAAAGCTTTCTCCCCTTTTCTGCTGTCATCCGTCGTACGAGGAGGTTGTGAGTCTGTAATTTCTGTATTTGAGTAATCCTTTTGTGTTATCTTTTAATTATATCTGGTTTGGAGAATCTGTTAATTTGTAGGTCAAATAAATTTTGTTTTTTTTTTTTTAATTAAATCCGCTTCTGATTCCTAATAATATATTAACTAGCTTTTGATCACAACTTCGTACGTCGCATATCCTGATATTTTCCGTTCCCGTAGGAATTTCGGGAAATCCACTATCTTTGATCCCCGACACTCCCCAAGGAACCAACATGCCAAATTTCAGTTTTCTACGACCAGCGGATTCGGCTGTCAGTCACTCAATTTCCATTAATGATATAATCCTATAACCTTCCTCGATAAATGGGCTATCTAACACTGAAAGAATTTTTCAAATCGGATCAGTAGTTCCTGAGATTACCCCCTACATACAAACGTACAAACATACAAACTTACAAACAAATGTTACCTCTTTATATATTATTAAGTATAGATTAGTATAGATGATTTTCATTGTTTTTTTCGCCTGATGGTAAGCAATGCATCCCAGAAGTTGAATTTTCAAACTAAATGAAATAATCCGTTCGGCAATTAGGCAGTTAAGGAAAAAGACAATAAACCAAACCAAATTTACCAAATCTGGTGCAAAACAATCACCAATAGCAATCATCTGCCTAGCCTTTTCCCAACTATATTGGGGTCGGCTTCCAGTCAAACCGGATTTAGCTGAAAACCAGTATTTTACGTCGAACGGCTGCCTACCAGACCTCCACAACCCATTAACTGGGTAACACGGTTCTCCTTGGCAAGACTAGTGTCAGATTTTCTGGCTTCTGACTATCCGTAACGACTGCCAAAGATCTCCAAATGACAGCCGGGATCAACAGCTTAACGTGCTTTCCGAGGCACGGAGGAAACTCGCAATGTTAAGATGGTCACCCATCCACAGACCAACCTCGGCAAGCGTTGCTTAACCTCGAAGATCGACCTGTGCGGCTGTTAATATTTAGCCACGAGCTCCTCCAATCACCAGTTGCAATATTTTAATAATAAAACAACAAATAAATCAGTATTCAACCCACAAACCATAGATACCATACCGTCTCAAAATAATTTTAACGTAGCGCACATTATCTGTGCATGCATTAACCAAAGATAAGTAATAAATATAGGGGCTAACTAGCAGAGTCTTTGTTGAGGCCGCTCCGAGAACTGAAGCTATTAATAGCAGGGATTTGATAAGTATCGTCTTAGTCATTCTTTGTGGACTTCGTCTGGAAGGGTTCGGAAGTTCAATGAAACAAAGGATTCACATGTCTGGCAGCTTCTCATCAGAGGATTTTTTTTTTTGAGGCAGACTGTTGTAAAAATCAAAGCAAAAAGATTAGGAGATAGAGAATTAATGAATATGTAGATTCAAAGTTGACTGACGCTATAACCTTTTTTAATTTGTTACTAGTTGACCCGTGCAACTTCGTCTGCGTAACATTTTTCATTATTGCTCCGCTCCTATTGGTTTTAGCGTGATGATATAATCCTCGATAAATGGGCTATCTAACACTGAAAGAATTTTTCAAATCGGACCAGTAGTTCCTGAGATTAGCGCGTTCAACCAAACAAACAAACAAACAAACTCTTCTGCTTTATAATATTATATAATATATAATATATACAACGTGTTTTTTTAGGGTTCCGTACCTCAAAAGGTAAAAACGGAACCCTTATAGGATCACTTTGTTGTCCGTCTGTCTGTCTGTCTGTCTGTCTGTCTGTCAAGACCTTTTTTCTCAGGAACGCGTGGAGGTATCAAGCTGAAATTCATATCAAATACTCAAGTCTATGGTCTCTTGGAGCTGTGAAAAAATCAAACTTCTAAGTCAACGCGATCAAAAGATACTCCCGTTTATGCCGCAAATTTTCGACACTCGCAAGGGAATCAAAACCTACAGGGTACTTCCCGTGAACTCAGAATCTTGAAATTTGGTACGAAGCAACGTCTTATAACACAGATAAAGGAAAAATTGCGAAAAGCATAAATTTTTAGTTACATCATATAATAAAAATATTTTTAATAATTTTAAACTTATTACCCCTTTACTCATGAACGCGTAGTGGTATTATATTGAAATTCTTATCAAATACTCAAGTCTATAATATCTTTAAGCTGTAACAAAATCAAACTTCTACGTCAACGCAATCAAAAGATACAGCAATTAAAGCCGCATATTTTGAAACTCGCAACTACTCGCAAGGGAATCAAAACCTAAAGGATACTTCCAGACGACCTGGAATCTTGAAATTTGGCATGAAGCAACGTTATAAAGTACACATATAGGAAAAATTCCGAAAATCTTAAATTTTTAGTTACATCACATAGTATATTTTTTTTAATAATCATAAACTTACTAGCTGACCCAGCAAACGTTGTTCAGCGATTAAAAAAAAAAAAACAGATGTTGGCCGATTCTCAGACCTACCCGATATGCACACAAAATTTCATGCAAATCGGTTCAGCCGTTTCGGAGGAGTTTGGAAACAAACACCGCAACACGAGAATTTTATATATTAGACTTGCTGACCCAGCAAACGTTGTTATGCGATTAACAAAAAAAAATAAAAAAATAGATTTTAGCCGATTCTCAGACCTACCCGATATGCACACAAAATTTCATGCAAATTGGTTCAGCCATTTCGGAGGAGTTTGGAAACAAACACCGCGACACGAGAATTTTGCTTCCCATTCCCTATTAAAAATTACATTAACAATTAAATTAAAATAAGCTAGTGGCAGTTGAGAGATGACCAGTCTCAACTGATGGCGCCCGTTCAAGAACATGACGCGTGGATCAGCACTACTCAGCTCAACCATATTGAAGGGAACCGAATGACCCAACACACGTGCCACCATCAGCGAGACATTTGAGTGAGCATGACAAACTCTCAATTGCCATGCTCGTTCATGTCAAAAAAAAAAAACAAAAACAGTTACATTATATTACACGTGGTACTCATATTTACAAAATAAATAAAAAATGCTTCGAAGTTATACAATACTATAACTTTTCAAAAGTTAAAAATAAAAAGATTAAACATTTACTCCAATAAAAAAAAATACTATTTAAAAAAAAAAAAAAAAAAAACCATGTTTATAAAAATAAAAGGGAGAGCATCTCTTCCAAATATAAAATAAAAGAAAACTAATTAGTGGACCCAAGTGGCTGTGACTGTGGAGCAGGACCAGCATTAAGCCAAGCTTTTTTATCAAGGATATAATCCTCTAATTTATAATATGCTTGTCTACATAGTGTGCGTTTTATGCATGTTTTAAATTTTGTCTCGTTCAGTTGTAGAATCCGCAGTGGTATTTTATTATAAAATTTTACACAATTCCCCATAAAAGAATTTCGTACCTTAGCCAATCTAAACCGAGATTGATCCAAATTGTGCCTATTTCTAGTATTAAAATTATGTCTATCACTTCTCTTCTTACAGAGATGAAGATTTTTCCGAACATACATAATGTTTTCATATATGTATTGACAAGGTACCGTCAGCTTTCCACATTGTTATGTTATGGATTTCATTTAGCAATAAAAATACCATAACTTTTACTTATATACCTACAGGTTTGTACGGAACCCTCGGTGCGCGAGTCTGACTCGCACTTGGCCGGTTTTTTTTATATCCCATAACTCTAGGGTATGATTGAGGCCATATCAAAGAATCAACTGGCATATGAGTTACGTTCCAATCCTTCGTTATTTTTTTTTTTCATTTTTCATACAAAATAATTCGGCAAAGTCACGATTATTAATGTAAAACACCCTTACGTGAAATATGGCAACGTCGCATTTTCTTAGCTTTAAATATGAATGATTGGTTTGAATAAAAATGAATTACTTGTATTTATCAATGAAACTTAGATACCTAGACACATCGAGGGTCTGTTTTGTACGGTAAGCAAACAAGTAAAGATTCGTCATACTAGTGACAATTTTTGACCTAATTTAATTATGATTGATGATATCTCCGAAACGATGCATTTTTGGACCACCTATACTAGGAGTTTTAGTATTATTTTTACCTACAGAATATAACCCTAGAGTTATAATATTATATATAAAAAAATACAGGTTGTATAGTATATATAGTATAGATGGGTTTGCTATTAATTGACTCTAGTCTTGGTCACAGATGACAGAGACAAAGTCTACGATGGAGCGAGCTTACCCAGAAGGAGCCTGTTCACTCTAACTTTGAAGAGATTAGGGTTGATTAGACCTGGGGTCTTTAAATCAAGAGTGAATGTAGATTTTTTGGCAAGCGTACTTTAATAACGACCACATCATCATTTTCCATCAGTTAAGGCATCAATTTAAAAAAAAAAGCCCAGCGTACTTAATGTCTGAAAACCAATTAAATGTAGAAACTTTACAAGTCAAACAATCACAATAATAATACAATACCATATTAACAGAAATATGGGTACAAATGATAATCTAGAATTACATTCTAGAGGTAGAATTCCAATTTTTTGGCTCCAACTGTCCTATTTTTTTTTTATAGGTACACGTTTGACCACTATCTCACCTGATGGTAAGCGATGATGCGGTCTAAGATGGAGGCGCTTGCCTAAAAGTAACCTATTCACTCTTGACTTAAAGACACCTGGGTGTCTGGTTGTAGCTATCAGGAAACAGAGACTCCGGCAGGGAATTCCACTCCTTTGCTGTACGCACTATGAATGTGTTCCCAAAACGTTTTGTGTGTGTAGGTGGGATGTCCACCATGTCCATTTCATACAAAACATCTGCTTTCCTATCTCCAAATACCTCAAACACAACTGAGTGACTCACCACATCAATGCTGTCAGTTCACGCGCAGCTGACAAACAATCTACTAACATGGTACTTACAACATTGTAGCAGAACAAATACTATCCAGTAACCAACTAGTTCTCGGCCAAGTGACATTAGGCCTAGGTTTAAGTTTAACGAGGCAGTTCAAATAGTGCTAATCGTCTTTAATCTCTAGGTCAGTTGGGTGCTTGAAAAGAGGCCAACCGGTGTTGTGGGCTTAAGTATGGATTGTTTTATAGTTGTAAGAGATAAACTGGAATCAATGCTGGCCGTTTTGGATCCCTAACCCATGGTAGATTCAAGTGACAACACTTCTGAACGACAGACAGAAAAAATGTTGTAAAATGAACTCGATAAGGGTTGGTATTTCATATCTGACAAATCATGTCTCTTTTAATATACAGACATGGGACCGTGCAGATAGTATTTTGAGTAAAAACCACACAGATTTGAGTTGGCCAGTCCAGTCAGTGCACGCATTTTTCAGTGATCGTGTAGCTTAAGGTGGAAGCGCCAGGGTAGCCCGCGAAATTCAAATATTTTGATGATTTTGCAATTTGCCGGTCAGCGTGAAGCTGTATGTCAAATAAAATACGATTCGCGGTCGTAACGCATATTTATCTAAAGAATTATACCCATTTTAATTATCAATATAACCCTCTAAGTTCATACAACTCGATTGAATGACTTTTTCACGAAATCACATTCAATCGAGTTATATGAACTTAGAAGGTTATATTGATGATTCAAATGGTTATAATCCTTTAGATAAATGCTCTTTACAATCGCGAATTGTATTCTGTTCAACATACAGCTTCACAATGACCTGCAAATTGCAAAAAACATAAAAATATTTGAATTTCGCGGGCTACCCTGGAGCATCCACCTTAACTCTGAACATAAATAGCACAAGGCATAGTATAGGATGAGTAATTGCTGTTGTGGCAAAACAAGAGACTGCGTCAGTTTTCAAATTCACTCTGTATGTCTCAGTCAGTTAATTTTCACGTGTGTCAGTATTCACTTCCACAGAAATACTTCGTATCACTCTTGACTTCGGAGGTCAACTAGTAGTAAAACGATTAGAGGCTTAACGTGGGTTCAAATTAATTTGACACTTAACGTCAGTGACAAAATGGCGACCAACAAACTGACAGTTTGAAGCTTAAATTACCCCTCTTGACAAGTAAATTATCAAGAATTACACGCCTCATGTATTATTAATTAAATCATAGTGCATGTTTATTGATTTTATTTTATTTTGTTCCAGGTTTACAAAAACTTATGCCCAGTGACGTGTTCCGTTGTACCGACCGGCGCGGTTGCGAAAATGCCGTGACTTTTAACAAACTATAACGAATTGATTACTAATTAATAATATTAAGTGAGTGATAGTGTTAGTGTTGTGATAAGTGTCCATGTGTATTGGATTTTACTGCATTGGTGAGTACAGCTTTTGATTTCTGGTTTTAATGTAAGGATACTGCGCAAGCGGCCATTTAAAACTGGTCATAAATTGCAAAAGCCTGAAAAGGGAATGATTTAAGCTTCGCCTGCGAATTATCCAAGGCTTCTGACTTAATAAAACATATTTAAAACCTGGAATATACATATAATGTTCGGGAGACGCTATTTGAGCTTAGAAATGAAACAAACAGTGACAATTAAAAAAATAGAGACTCTATTTTTCTAATTATCACTGTAAAGCAAGCCAAAATTTTGATAAAATGTCTTCCGTCACAAGTGAATATAAGTGTGCCACAGGGCTCACTTCCAGGACCTACTTTTTTTTAAAAACTAATTCTGCTGTTTTAAGAACAAACGGAGATTTAAGTATAGACAACTGCGTATTGCTTATGTAACTAATTGGTTTTAGGTAAAACAAACGCAGAATGTTATTGCGACTCAAAAATAAAACACAAGTACTGATACCTAACTTAGAAGTCGGAAAATCGATTACAAAACTAATTTCACACATTCAATTTCGAGTGTGAAATTAGGACACATGTAGGCTGTTCCAAGATGCACTTAAAACTTGACATTTCTGTCGCTTCTGAACGTAATAACATCTTGAAGCCTAACAACAATAACTTTGACCTGGCAGAGTCACTAGCCCTTCGAGAGGCAGTAAGTATGTCAATAGAAACTGACTTACATGTAGGTCATCCTAATGCTTATGACATACAGACGCATGGCTGCATCGTGGGCGATATCGGTTTCTGTCATATTCCATATTTATGGAAGCCATATTGACGACTATAATGGCAGATTTGTTAAAAAAGCTTATTTATAGTTTAACAACTTTAATTTTGTGTTGTCAAATTTTGTTTGGAATGTCGATAAAGATGAAGACTTAGTTGTAGTGGAAACTATGAAGGTGGTAATTTATGAGTTACGTTTAACTAATAATGAAGAAGACCCAGAATGTAGATCTGAAAATTTTGTCGGAGTTTGACTTTTAGTTTTACTTAAATCTATATTGTAGGTACAAAATTAGGGACATTCTGCTTCAGTTCCATCAGTTTTTGTTCAACATTAGTTCTTTTACATAAAGCCTAGGCAAAGTCTTCTTATCGTATGGGTAGTCTCTAACTACTAAGTAGGTCTAACGACACCCTAGTGTCAGAACACGGTAGAATTTAATTTTGTTTTAAGCGTAAGCTTTCTGGGGGCCAAGTCACCCGCGTCCGTAGGAGAATACCCTTCAGCGAATCCCTAGACGTGGTCCCCGGGTGGTGCTAAACAGGTGACACTAACCGCCTCCGTGGTCTAGTGGTTAAACCACCTGATTCAGACCCAGAGGTCCCGGGTTCGATTCCCAGCGGGGGCAAATTTTTTGCTCGGTTTGGTTGGTGGTAAGACTTGTTCTAAGTCCGCCTGGCAAGCTACCACCATCATGTCTAAGTCTGTCGCCATAACAACAATGTTAACAGCATTGTTGTGTTCAGTTAGAGGTATGATAGCCAGTTCCTCTGTGTAAGAGGATTCCGGGTGAAACTCGCTTCCATCTTCGGCCTAATCATCACTTTCCATCAGGTGAGATTTGGGCCGAGAGTTTCCCCGTTTTGCATAAAAAAAGCTGTTACGATTGCTTAGTTCCATCTATTCCCTCTTACTTTGTCCAGCTATAAGTTAATCCGTTTCGAATTTGTTTTATCAAACGATGCATTTATTATAAAATACTTCAACTAAGTCCTCGCTATAAATATACCTACTATTATAATAATAACACATAATAGTGAGTGTCGCCTCTTCACATTCAATTACACGTCGCTCCGATTGATTGGCATTGCACAATTGAAGCCGGTTAGCTCGCTCATCGATTTGGGTGGTGAAAAGCATAAGATTATGGCGGTAGTAGATGTTAGTTCGATACTTGCATGCTTATCCTTTAATCTCGTATTCGATTTGTCAAATTCAAAAGAGTTAAAAGTGTCTAGGGACTGGTGATTTATTTGTCGGCATAAATAATCATATGGGACGAAAAATGGCAAGACAGGTTGACATGGCTAAGATTGTAGAATGGCAAATGGTTACGGAAATGGTCTCAACAATGGCATATGTCACTGTCGTTAATAACATTAATGAGAATGATATTATATGCCATAGTTGATATGAAAAAGTTGTGGCTGTTAATAATCCAACTTAGAAGGAACCTTACGGTTGACTCTATCATAGGCACACATATATAGAACCACCGGCAATTAATAAGTTGACAAAATTATTATTTTACTTCATCTAGAAAAAGCCTGTATATCGCTGTCCCTCTCACCTTACACCATCATAACTCAAGTGAGTGTTAAACAAATTGGCAGCGAGTGAAGTAACGCTCGGTATTAAACTAATTGACTTATTGCTTTTCGACTGGCTGCACGTATGTATGTGAATTTGATACAGAATATCCACTCTATTACAACCCACGATGATAATTTAGTTAGAAGAGCAATAGAAATCTCGAACTTTGAGGCGTTTATATAAATATGTAGATTTAACTGATCTTAAACTTGAAGAATATTTGAAATCACAAAAGCTTTAGATCAGAGAACCCTTCATCATCATCCACAGCCCGACTACGGCTCCTGCTGAGTATATTATTTTCTTATACTATCCCATGCTCCTGTGACAGCCTCATCCAGGTTCTAGCCGCGATGTCCATTCTCTTACGCTGGTATTTAATAGCTAAAACAGATGGACGTTAAGATGTCATGAGTGCTTCGTTGACCAAGGGGTGACAGCTGACCTTTTAGTCATAGGATAGATTCCAAGGTCGAGCGAAGTCATATAGGACTTATTGGACCTAACGGTTAGGAGAATCTGTAGAAACAAGAGTCTGAGCTTGTGCCCAGTACTGGATCTGCTATGAGTGTTAAGTTAGTACATAGTGCTTGGCACTTAGGCTTACCTCAGTTGTAACCGTTCCTTGGTATCCAAAGTAGTTCTGTTCTGTCTCCTACTTGTTTACGAGGGAAATGAAACTTATAGAATAGAACAGAATACTCTTTCTTATGTACAAGTAGGTACACCATATAAGTTACAGAAAAAATAGATGAAGAAAACATAACATAGGGTGACACAATGGGCGACCTTATCGTTAAGAGCTTATGCTTAGCTTATGTGTTGTTTCTTACTCCTGCGCTTTTTTTTTTCTGACTTATAATATAACGTAGCGAGATCAAAGTTTTTTGAGTTATTTCTCCGGAACGTTGAACGTAGACTCGGCGTTTTACTGGTCGTTGCTACTCTTGATTCTGGCTGTAAAAAGTTGCAGTGGTTATGTAGTATAGGGGTTTATTTTTTTTGTGCTGATCTTCTGTTTTTTTTCTTATCATGTGCAAGTTGTATCTAGAGACAGTGACATTGGCGCCTCTCCAGTAATCATGATTGAGTAGCGCATATTGTATGTCATTAAGAAATTGTTCCACAATATTTCCTAACAAATTTTAATATTATTCTGCATATTTTATCTAATGATGCGTAGAAATATGCTCCCGCTTGATAGATATAAATTGTATGCAGGAATTATTTGTGTTATGTGTACAATTTTTTATCATTGTTTAATATCGTAAATATCACGTAAACATCCTAGCATAACATGCGGTAAACATTGTGTTTTCTTAATATAGATTTAATACTGGTTTCAGCGACCTTTACTGAGTTTAAAACTTTTTATTCCCATATTGTAAATATCTCGTGGTTGTTAAGTTGACAGGAGCCGAAGAATATGAGGTTTTCTGTTTATCTACATTATCTACATTAATATTATAAAGAGGAAAGATTTGTTTGTTTGAATTGAATAGGCTCCGAAACAACTGGTCCGATTTGAAAAATTTATCGAGGAAGGTTATAGGCTATATATTATCACGCTAAGACAAATAGGAGCGGTGCACTAATGAAAAATGAGACGCAGACGACGTTGCACGGGTCAGCTAGTTTATGTAAAGTGCTCTCAACTTCGACTGTTTCAATTGAAATATTGTGAGCAGTTACAGAATTATTTGCCTAATACATAATATTATATAATTCCTATTCATTCCGATCTGCAGTGCTATTCTGTAACAACATTTTCGTGTCTCGACAGCGGAATCCGAGGTGAGTTTCAAATTCGTATAAATATAAGACCTTATGATGTGTGAAATAAAGTTCACTTTGTAAGCTTAGTCATTCAGGTGAAGTCGATATCGAAATGATTATTTACAGAATAGACTAGCTGATGACTCCTTTGATAATCCGTAAACTTTTGGCCGGTCGTAGTTTGTTTTCTGCTGATAGCAAGAACTTTTTATTTGTATTCTGTCCCACTTCAAAACTAATCAGCTGCTCACTTTAAAAAAAAACTCTACGCAAAACTTTACTTCCAGAATCTCGAAAACGTCATCAGAACTGGGAAAAGGATAAAGATAGAAAAATATAATGATCATGCCCTCATCAAAATTCTAATGGGGTCGGTGCTTGGGTTCGGCAAAACATAATATCGTCTTCCAGTCTATTAGAATCTCATTAAGTTTTTGCCTGTCGCTTTTCTACTGGTTGCATTTTGGGGAATGTGCGACGGAATTGCATTATTTAATTCCGCTAAGCCCGTTCCATCATGGACCACAAGACGAACGGCGATGCACTACCTGTACATGGTGGTCCACCCCCACGTAGAAAACTTTTTAGGAACACATTCATAGTGCGTACAGCCAAAGAGTAGAATTCTCTGCCGGAGTCTGTGTTTCCTGATAGCTACAACCTGGGAGTCTTTAAGTCAAAAAGAAAAGGTTACTTTTAGGCAAGCGTGCTCCATCTTAGACCACATCATCGCTTAACATCAGGTGAGATAGTGGTCAAACGCGTGCCTATCAACAGTAAAAAAAAAGTTAGTTCAAAGATTATCTGATTCATTTTTCACAGTTCTTTTCTTCTCGAAACTACATAATCCGTATCTTTTACTTCCTTATTCCACTGCCTACCTTCAGACAAGGTACAAAGCTCAGCAGTAGGTTGTACAGCAACCTTCAACGGCGAACATCTGTTGACGGGAATGTTAAGGTGTCGTTTTGCAACCACTCCTTTATATGGCGAAACGGGTCATTGCTATTGGAACTCGACCTTAAGCTCACGCAGTACATTCGTGTTTATTTTACTTTGATTTGATTTAATAATGATATATATTGTTAGTAAAGCTTTTCTGGGTTTGAGATCTGGCATGGTGTTTTCTTTAGAGATTTTCCTTGAGTGGAAATTCAAAATATTTATATTATTTTGGTTTGAACCAGAATGAGAAGTATTTATATTGCCATGGTTAAGTTTTATAGTTGCTTGTTCAAAGGTCGACAATATGGAAAACTTTCAATATCCCTGAATCTTCACTGATTTCTGTATTTCCCTCTAAATAGTACCAACGCATCTTCATCTTCTGTAACCAAATATAACACTCAATTTCATTAATATAGATAAATATTATTTTCTGAAACTCCCGTTTCAGTATTCGTAAAATTTAAACTACTACCGTCAATATTTACTCAAAAACCAGTTGCAAAAATACGGAACTGAAAATTAACTTTACACAATGACCAAGAAAACATGAGCCGTAAGTATTGCTTACACCGATGACCTTGACCTGAAATGAGTTGTAATAATATGAGTTATAATAATACCGTGAGTAATAATATTGATGAGAACACTACGCGGGTGTCAGTTGAGGAAAATTGTGGTTTAAGGCGAATTTATCGGGCTACGTCATTTTTATGGCGCCTAAGTGACGTACGGTGTATTTTGAAGGTTTTACTAATGGTGTAGGCAGAGTTGTTAGACTAGAATGTAGGTGTGCACTTGGGAAGGAGTAAATGTCAAATTGGGTACAAGACTTAGCGAGCACAGACGGGTAATTCCCATTTTGTTAATAAACTTTCGCATTTGGCTTGCCGTCGCCCGTCGCAATCTGTCAAAACCATTCTGACAAGTTTCTGAAGTGTATTTGTTTTTTTTTTAAGGCGAATTCTTGTGGTGAAAAAACGGGCAGGAGCACACAGTAACAGGCATCCGGTTTTTAATAGAGTTAAAAAGGTGTTTAAATAAAGAAGGATAATTTCAAAAAAGTTTTATTGTTGAACATCATGAACTAGTGCACTAGTGACCTTGACCTAAAATGAATAATAATAATGAGATGAGTAATATTATTTTATTATTGATACAAACAGTACTTTTGAGGAAATATGGAGTTTATGCTGAATTTAGACATCGGAAGTGAGGTCATGAATATGACACCTTTTATTGTTTATGACGAATTTATTATAAAGGCTTTGTAATAAAGATATTAGGTGGATGTAGATGTCAGTATGTTTAGTAAGGTCAATATGTGTATTTTTATATATAATTGGAAAAAATAAGAAGCTTATTTATTTCAAAAGTGGCGTAAATAATAATAAAATCGGAGTAGTTGATTAACCATTTCGATAGCGACAAGTAAGTTACAAAGTAGTAAACAAATTATTTGATATCTGATAGTGGTGTTCCCTCCTAATTTCCATTTACACACAGCTGATATGCAAAACAACCCTGCATTGCATGACGAAAATTATTAAACCAATTACAGCTTGACCTGCGTACACAACAAGTTAGGTCAACTAGCGACCTTTTACCTTACTTCCAGATGACCTTGACCTAAAACGAGTACCTACAGTGCCGTAAACCAATCGTGGGTTATTAAGGAAAACCCTGAAAGGCGTATTTATTAAGTTTAACGTAAAGTTGGCGCCAGTTGATGACGTAGACTTATTATCATGCTGTTCTGCTGTGTAGGACGAACGTAATTTGGGTCGTTGGTTATTTTGTTTAAGTTGTTTTGCTGTTGTAATCGGTGTTAAGTAGATAGTTTCGTTGGTGTTTGGAGATTTGCGGTCCTTGCTTTGATTCGGCTTCCAAACTGTAAAGTCTTGATCAAAATACTTTTTTTGAATTAGAGCTTTTGAAAAATAGTTTATTTTCCATGTGATATACAACACTATTTTTTAATTAATACAAAAAAAAATGGGGCTGTTCCCGTACCCATTATTGATCATAATTTTGCAGTCAAAAGTAAAAAAAAAACGAAATCCCAAAATTGTTTAATTTGATTTATTTTTACTTGAGTATCTTAAATGATTTCTTAAAAATTACTTAATTGTAAAAAGTCGATAATTTTGTTGGTCCTAAGCCCAATTAAAGTGCGAAAGAAAAGTTTGGATTGCTTATTTTTTCGTTTACCATAAATTTAGTGACATTTTGGGATATAAACAAACGTTAATAACTTTGCTGTTTATGAATATTATTTATTGAGACTTTACATATATAATAACAAGACCTTTTCTAATAAGCCCTTTAAGTATTTGTACTAATTAAAAATTAGTGGTGTATATGCTGGTATACTATACATTGATTAAACACCGGCTGGAGTAGATTGTCGATTACTATTTTCCTCAATTTTAACAAACAATAAAATTGAGTTATGTTTTCAATTTAAATTTAAATTTTTGTGTACCTAGGCTGAATAAATAGTCAGATTTTAAAATACAATTTTATGAATAAAATAAAGTAAAAGTTATCAGTCAATTGAAAAATCGGCGGTAAGTATTAATTTATGTCAGTGGTCTTAGATTTTATTCATTTTTAATTCTTCACTATTTTGTATGTGTGATAAATTGCCTCTCTCTGTTCTTAATATATTATAGTTTGCGCATTGCGCTTTTTAACCGAATTCCAAAAAAAGGAGGAGGTTCTCGTATTCGGCGGGTATTTTTTTATTTATTTATATATGCTGTATTGTACACCAAAATATATAAAAACGTAAAGAAAACCTTAAACTAAAAAAATATACAAACGGCGGCTTTATCGCAGTCCGCGATCTCTTCTAGGCAACCAGGAATGGAAAAAGATAACCTGGACATGAAACGGAGCAGACAGTTGGTGCAAATATTAAGTTAACATTTTTTTTATGTATGTACACCGATTAGATGTACATACATGAAACTAGGTTTCTGATCCGATTTATGTGATTATTTTTTAATTGCGTCATACTTGCCATTTGGTCCTTTCAAAATTTAAGTAATTTAATTTGGATCATTCTAACAGTCAACAAAGCCCCTGTATATTTCCTATGACATCATTTAAGTTGAAATCCAGACCCTCACAGTTCTCGTGAATGTTACCGCGCGATCTATATTAGACTTGGCCACTAAGCACTAAGTCACGTCTAAGTTATAAATAAACATTTTTGTGGCATCAGTCAGTAACTTAACTTCTTGGAAACAATAACTTTATATCGTCAAGTGTGGGACGTCGCGATGGTACTGACTCAGTGAGATGTGTTCATTGACCATATGTTGAAGGTTTTTTAGTTTTAAATTAAATAAAAAAAACGGCTATTCCGACCAACAGGGGATCATAGCACACACATTATACTTAATAAAATTAAAACAATAACACAAGCGATGAGAAATACCTAATACACTTAATAAATTCAATTTCACAACATTACTAAAATTAAAATTCATCAATTAAAAATTAAAAAAAATATGTGCAGCTCTTCCCAAATAACCTTGTTTAAAGCGTACTGTCAAGGCCTGTACACGGGAAGTCTGTGGTTCAGCTGTTCACGGGGGTCGCTAAATGCCTTGCGCGTCCAATATAACAATGTTTTCAGGATGATGTTGAAACTACCTCGTTTCTGTAGTGCCTCGGGGATGTTTGCCCAATGGCGTACAGATGGCTTCCATGCCATCATCAGGAAAAAGGTGGCATCGCTTGTGAGGAGGATTCGAGGGAGTAGCAATAGCATCCTGAAAGTCGTGGCTGAGGACCCGAAAGCTCCTGTGCTGAGGCATTTCATGAGAAGTCATTGTCCGCATGAAGTGCCTCGTAAGTACATGACTCATTAGTTATTTTTAAACTTGTTTTACTAACCTTAGTGTGTAAGTTGTACTAACAGAATTGGTTCCTTATGTTTTTCCCAATAAAAACAATTTGTATTTGTATTTGTCTTCTAAAATATTAAAATAAAAATTACAAAAATGAAATAATAATAAAATATCAAGACTGGGTTTTAATTTATTGATTAAATGCATAGTATCGGGCAGTCAGTTCGTCAAGGAAGGGTTTTTTTGGTTCTTTTTTATTTTGCTAATAAGTTGAAATAAAGAGTATTTTCTTTTATTGGTACTTACTACTTGATATTGGGAAGTTGGTATTATATCAACGATTTTTACCCGACATTATTTCCTTCCAGAAGATCTTTAAGGTTTTTTTTTGCTTTTATAATATGACGATCTCTAGCCCTCACTCTGACAGAGAGGAAGATCTTAATAAATTAGTCATCCTCATTCCTTAAATTCATAGTATTACTGCTTGTTTCTGACTAAGGGCGGATTCCATCAATAAATCTGAATGCGATCAGCATGTGAACCACGTTTAATACGAGTGGTCAGTGTCAGTACTTTCTATGGAATATTGACACTCGTAACTCTTGAACAAACTTAAGATGTACAGCAGCGCGATTCTGTTAACATGCCGAGGTGAAGGCTTGAGTGAAGTGATCACGAAGTGACCTGTCAATTTATATAATCAAGATGGAGTGGCAACTCATTTCGTGATCACTTCACCCAAGTGTTCACTGCGACATATTTACAGCCTGTCGATTCTGTCGACATCTCACAGTGAATGACAAGTGAGCTGTCATGCCATCTTGTTTGTATGGTTTGATAGCTCACTTGTCATTTACTTCGCCTAGGTTTTCACTTCAACATATTTACAGAATCGACCGGTTGATCGCGTTCAGTTTGATTGGTGAAATTCGCTCTCAATCTATTAAATACATGCTATAAATTATTGGCTGCTTTACTTCTATTTTTTTTTTCCAATCAGGAAATTTTTCCACCAGACAGATGCAGATATTATTTTATTTTTACTTTTTAAAAATATTTTACTTTTTAATTACTTACTTTTTATTTTTACTTTTATAAAATTTTTACAGCCAAGAAAATTTGTCTCATGTCTTCTCTGCGATATAAATAAAATCTAATTATGTTTAAATAGCCATCGTATTTGGGCATACATTTTCTATGACCAGGGGAAAACTGGTCATGACCACTTTAGCATTGATTTATTTCCAGCGATTCCGACGTCTGACACTTTGTACGTATTTTTAGAGTTGATGGTCCATGGGAAATTATTGATAGTATGGGTACGTATTTAGAAATAGCCAGTAAAGATTGTACAATAAGTAATCTAGTATAAATCAGTACCTATACTAAAATTTATATAGAATAGGCTTGTGTCCTGAAAAAATCTAAATAATCCGTCAGTTAGATTATCATAAAATATTTGACCCGTATTTTTTCTTTTGTTACGGGAACCAAAATTGACGAAGTTGCGACGCTTTTAAAAATCTCAATACATCACGCCGTGGCATAAATTTTAGCGGGTCGTGACGTCACGAGCCCCCACTCCCGAGTTTTGATGCGTTTTATCTTTGTCAATATTCATTGATCTACAAAAACAAAAATTACGTGTCCATTATTTTTCAATACTCTAACTGACGGACTAAATAGTTTTGCAATTTGTGGATGATGGAAACTAGCCTATTCTTCCGTTTCTGAGTGGTGACTGACTGACACACAACTCATAGCCGAAACTACTGGTCCTGAATACTCTTTCATTTATTTGTTAATACACCACTAATTTTTAATTAGTACAAATACTTATAGGGCTTATTAGAAAAGGTCTTGCTTTTATATGTGTAAAGTCTCAATAAATAATATTCATAAACAGCAAAGTTATTAACGTTTGTTTATATCCCAAAATGTCACTCAATTTATGGGAAACGAAAAAATAAGCAATTCAAACTTTACCTTCGTATTTTAATTGGGCTTAGGACCAACAAAATTATCAACTTTTTACAATTTAGTAATTTTTAAGAAAACAATTATGACACTCAAGTAAAAATAAATCAAATTAAACAATTTTGGGATTTCGTTTTTTTTTTACTTTTGGCTGCAAAATTATGATCAGTAACGGGTACGGAAACAGCCCCATTTTTTTTTGTACTAATTAAAAAATAGTGGTGTATAGCGGCAATAGAAATACACTCTATGTGAAAAATAGTGGTGTATAGCGGCAATAGAAATACACTCTATGTGAAAAATAGTGGTGTATAGCGGCAATAGAAATACACTCTATGTGAAAACTATAACTGTCTACCTATTACTTAAGTGTGTATTAACTGTTAGATTTCAAGACAGCGAAAAAATTGTATTGATTTTAAATAACGGTTTTTATCTAATTTTAGTAATTAATTTAAGCTAGTAACATGTGGACACTTAGTGGATTGTACAATTACCTATAGCATGATGACTATCTACATCTATACTATAATATTATAAAGAGGTAAAATTTGTTTGTAAGGAACTACTTACTGGTCCGATTTGAAAAATTCATTCAGTGTTAGATAGTCCATTTATCGAGTAAGGTTATAGTTTATATATTATCACGCTAAGACAAATAGGAGCGGAGCAATAATGGAAAATGTGACGCAGACGAAGTTGCGCGGGTTGGCTAGTTTTTTTTTATATCCTTCCTCGAACATGGGCTATCTAATACTGAAATAATTTTTAAAATCAGACCACTAGTTCCTGAGATTACCCCCTACATACAAACTTACAAACAAATGTTACACCTTTATAATATTAGTATAGAAAAGAAAAAAAAACCGTTGAAATGAAAACCTCCTCCTTCTTTGGAAGTCGGTTAAAACGTAAACATTTTGATCCGTACAACCGATCCAAGAGTTGTATCTCGGGTATCATTAATTCTAAAACTTCAGAAACCAAATTGACTTTAATCCTGACCTACCCAAACGTCCTGTTTTCTTAATAGAGGATTAAAAAGGGTTTAAAAGGTATTTTTAGTAAGTTTTTATAAGGAAGGAATAAATCCACGGTGATGATAAATTGTAATCTATTGTGAGAGGATTTATCACGATAAGTCACAGGTTTAAGCGGTATTTCTACCAAAGAGAGATGTGCGAGACTCGCACAACGCAAGCGATTCTATAGGTTCTCTAAGAGAACTGTTTAAAGAAATTAACATCATGACGGTCCCTTGTCAATATATTTATGAAAATATTATGTATGTTAGAAAGAATCTACATCTTTTCAGTAAACGAGGCGACAGACATAACTATGTCACTAGAAATAGGAATCAGTTAGTTCAACCAAGTTTCAGACTTACTAAAGTAGCAACATCTTTCATGGGATACTGTTTAAAGTTTTATAACAAAATACCGCCACATATACTAGAACTAAATGAGACGAAATTTAAAAACTGTGTAAAACGCACACTATGCAAACAAGCATATTATAAATTGGGGGAATACATTGACGACAAAAATGCTTGGCTCATTGCTGGTCCGCTCCACAACGACTAAAATGCCCGAACTTTGATGAAGATGTGAAAACATTGTTGGACCTGCTGAAGATTGTAAGATTATCTTTGCATTGTATAGACTCATTAAATAATCTAACCATGATTTTGTAAAAAGGCAGTGTTTAAAAGAGTGTCCATGGAGTTTCTTGCACGTTCTTCTCCATAGGATCTACTCTTTGGAACGTGCAACTGCCGCGCTGGAGATAGGGTCGGTGAGTTTGTTTTGTTGCAGAATAACTTGCTACTCTTGTCGCTAGCGCGGCAGAATTAGCTTCATCTATTTGACTGACATACCTTGACTATTCAAAAGTGCCTGTAAACTGGTCTATTTGAAATAAAGGATTTTGTATTTGTATTTGTATTTCTTAAAAAATATAACCGACTTCCAAACACTACATCAACAAGTATAAAATAACCTTAATCTCGGATGTCGGTGTTTATGGTTTTGATTCTTTGTTTTTTAACACCGACTTCCGAAATTAAGGTTATTTTATACTTTGTAGTGTTTTGTTTGGAAGTCGGTTATATTATTTTGTAAGATAGTTTTTTATTTTTCACTTTTAAGTGGTGATACTTGGACGACATCTTCGTCCACGCAAAAATTTAAATATCAAAAATGCTCATAAAATAAAAACTACTCAGGCAAATTGAATGAATTTTTTATGGAACCAAATGGCAAGTATTAAAATTACAATAAATCACAGAAATCGGATCAGAAACCTAGGAGTACCTAATCGATTTACTTACATACATAAAAAAATAAGACTTCCAAAAATAATTTTGGAAGTCGGTTAAAAACACATCTCTAGCTTCGTATCCTCGCACATCTCTGTTGGAAACACAACCTTACAGTGTTTTGAAGTATTAAGACATAGATTTATGTCGTATCATTGAAATATTTTAAGTTGATAATACTTGCTGAGGATTATTTTTGGAGGGTCTTATACTCGATTTATAATAATAATAATGTTCTCTTTGCAAGTACTATATTGTATTCAAATAATATAAATTTCCTACATATTCATACAATAAAATAAAAAGTTCTACTTACTTACTAAAACAAAAAATAAATTTAGCGTATGGTTTCGAAAAATTCGTCCGCATCGCTAGCCACTGGTAATATGCCCAAAATGCTGGCAGCATTGCCACGTTGTATGGCAATGCTTATCCTTTGGCCGAGGTAAAAGTCAGCCCTTGTGTCACGCGAAGTGTCAACTAAGCGTCTTGACAGATCTTTAAACGAAGATCTTTGCAAGTTAGTTAAAATACCTAACACTATTTATACGTCAATCTTTTTAGTGAATTTTAACTGTGTTGATGACCGATGATATGAGGTTATTTTATATATATAATTCTCACGAATCGTATATGAGAAAGCGAAAAATAAGCTATAATTTGATCATTATCTTGAATGTGACTTGATTTTGATCTTAAAAATCAAGTATAGCAGCATTTTTTCCTAATATTCCTCATTATAAGGACCAGAAATAATAAAATACAAGTTTACACGACGACTAAAAATTTTAATTAAAAAGATGATTTCTGCGCACATCGAACCACACTCGTCTTAATTTTTTCGCATATTCATAAATATTTACCAGTTCCATTAAAATATAAGGAAAATAAATAATTAACGGCCAGCTAAGCTGTTAATGATGATTCGGAATGGTTCTCAAGACTTCTAGTTAATTGCGAAAGTGTTTTAACAGATTAAATAATAGCGGCCATCGCTAGGTGTTAATTTGCATAAATACACACGTTTTAATTATCTACGAATCTTAATAAAAAACGTGCCGTTAATTTGCATACATTCCTCCGTTTTATTTTCTTATGTAATTTTGAAGTTATTTGTTTTATAAACACACTTTTTTGCCATGCAGCTTCACCCGCACATTTTTTTTTAAGTGAAATATATATTCTTTAACGGCGTTGAGCACTTTTCTTGAAATGGGTATAAAATGTTAAACTCGCGTCAGGTCACGTGACCTAATCGAAAATTCGTAAGACGGATGACGCGTCAGGACACGTGACCTGATCGAAAATTCGTAAGACGGATAATTAAAAATGCACAACGGTAATTTCCAAGTTTTCACTTCTGCCGGCACTGCCGGAGTGAAACGCTTTGCTTTTTTTAAAGTATTTCCCACGGGAACGTATTACTAGGTTATTCTGAAATGTTCCAATGCCATATCTATGCAATCTTATGCCATAATATTTTATTTCTTTGTAAAACTTGTCCAGATAATTACAAGAAAAACAAAACAACGCTGTTTTCTACATTTTGTCGACTTATGCAAACTGTAAGTACTTTAGGTACTATGTTGGTTTCTTTTTTCTTATTAAAAGAATAATAATAATGGTATTGATTGATAGATACCTATTCCAATTGATTTGTGATAAACAACGCTGTTTTCTACAATTTGTCGACTTATGCCAACTGTAAGTACTGTAGGTACTAAGTGACACCGCGCAGCGTAACACGACGCCGTCACTTCGTGTGTCTTAGTTTTTCATATGTTATAATATGTATTAGTTTATTTTTATATTTTGTTGTAAAGGTGTATTTTATTTTGTATGGGCTACTGTTGCCTGAAATAAAGGAATAATAATAATAATAAGTTGTTTTTTTTTCTTATTAAAAGAATAATAATAATGAAATTGATTGATAGATACCTATTCCAATTGATTTGTGATTAAACAAGGTTTATTAATAAGGATTACACACTAACAGACTTTCACATTTTATTTAATGAGTAAAATTTTTATTGCGAAGATTCCATTACAGTTCTCTCAATTAAAAAAATATTTAATGGCCTACATAGTTACTTCGTAAAGTGATATTTCCTTTTGCACTCAAAAGAGTTTAGTCACCTTTATGCTAATTTAAAATAAAGTTATTTATAACTTTTATAATCTAGGATCAAGATTAAAATATACCTATTCTTAGTTCTGAAACTTTAAACTTAACATTCCAGGAATAATGTGACTTATTAAAACACTTTTAGAATCTTTAATTTCGGTGTAAGGTTGACGTATTTAATCTAAATTGTTATACAAAATTACCTCTGAGATGCTTTTCGCCCACCATCCCCGTTTTATTGAAATATTATTCTAAGTTGATTTTGATTTCAGTGCTAATAAAAAATAAGGTCATTTCTCGTACTTGTAAAACGTTCCATTTCAGCGTTTCATCTAGGTTACAGACTTAGTCAAAAACTTGTCAAAACATGGGGAAAATAAAGATGTTTCTAAAAATTAGGACTTAAATTTTTATTGTAAATTCTTTTAAAAATACGGGTTTGTTCATTTTTCTTTTGGAAAAAACTCAAAGTTGTTATTTTTAGACAAACTTGGAGAGGAACCAAGAATAATAAACATAATATTCTTAAACAAACAAAAAAAAACATTCTGTCATAATTCTTTGCACGCCGTATTTCGCGTTTGCTGTTGACGTCTGCATGACATTGATATTCAAATGAAAACAGGACATTGTTGAACATATTGGAAACTTTTACATTGACGCAGTATGCGCAATTTTTATACGTAATATAACTGTAGATTAATACTGATTTTATTTGGTTTTTGTATCTAATCTGTAGCGATAAGTTAGGCTTAGTCATATAAATTAGTCATTCTTAGTCGTTGTTTACATCAAAATCTAAGTTTTTATTAGAAATTCTAAGAAACGATAGCCATTGGGGTATTTTTGGCTTGAAATCAACAGATTATGAGTCAAATCTGACCTAATTTAACAATCTGATACAGTTAATTCTACAATGATTTGCATGCTTAATAATAATATGCTGCTTTTCCTGTTTTTCAGACTCTTTTATGTAAAAGGAGCCTGGTCCTTGTCGGAAGACAAGGACCGGGCTACCGTTTGATAAGGACCAGGCTTTATTTAAATATAACCCACTTTTCGGCATTAAAAATACCTACAGAGTTTTAATTTATTGGCATTTTTACAAGAGAGTGAAAAAAGTAAGCTGTTCGCTATTGCAAAATTGATCATAGTCATGAGTTAAAAATCCAAATCCATCTGAAAATTTTCTTGAAAAAAGATCGCTTTTGTCTGTGACTTACTTACTTTTGTATTTAATACAATACTCTTATGTACACCATGTAAGTCACAGACAAAAGCTATAATACAATGTATTATATGGCTATGTACTTAAAACCCTAGAAAGTTACGTATACAGTACTATACAGTAATAATAACCCTGTATAGGTATTTCACAATCAAACATCATGCTTACAAGTAACAAATGCACAAATTCCAAGGAATGCACTTCTCAATTAGCGCAAGCGCAACAAGCAATTAATGAATAAATGAATGAGCGTTGAACGCGGCGACAGTGACGGGAGCGCGACCTGCGCGTGCGCTTCGTGGAATGGGCCGTGTCGGGTGACCGCGAGATGTGAGCTATGCGAGCTAAGTCAGTACGTATAGTCGCCAGCATAACAAGCCACCCGAAACTGTCAAATTTTCCCAATCAACTTTGAACCTTATCACTTTAAAAATAAAGTTGAAAATCTATAAAAGAAAATTGACAGATTGTGGTAGCTTGATGAGCTGGCGTCTGTACCTACTGCGTTGGGCTTTATCTGGAATAGCATATATATGCTGCGTTTTTGTCCCGTGAGTGAGTTCCCTCAGGATAATTTCTACTTTCAAACACACATAAAACATAACATCACGCCGTGTTCAATGGGGGCATAGTTGTACCTAAAAAAGCTATTAACAGAACATCCCTTATTTCGCCGGTCATTCAGGTATTCAAAATTCAAAAGTCGTTTATTCAAATGAAGCTGAGAGCCAGCACTTTTTAAACGTCAATTTTTACAAAAAACAGTCCCCCAAAACGCCCGCCCGTCATCACTTCCTAGTGTTTAAACTGTGGAGAAAAAGTGGCCAACAAAGTCCCCAGCAACACATCTGTCTGTTACGTTTTAGGAACTAGAATTTATACTAACATACTTTTACCACCATCATGTCTAAGTCTGTCGCCATAACAACAATGTTAACAGCATTGTTGTGTTCCGGCAGTTAGAGGTATAATAGCCAGTTCCTCTGTGTAAGAGGATTCCGGGTGAAACTCGCTTCCATCTTCGGCCTAATCATCACTTTCCATCAGGTGAGATTTGGGCCAAGAGGTTCCCCGTTTTGTATAAAAAAATAAAAAAAATACTACAAGTAGTATGCAAAGTAATTAATACATGAAACAAAAAAAAAAAATCAGCATTTAGCTAGCACATTATGATACTATAAAACAAAATACACAGTCAAGCAAGTGTTGACGTATGAATCCCTTATCCTCATGTAATAGGGGGTGATACTATTGCCGTCAACTGGGCATAGACTTCGGGCTGCTACTGAGAAGTTCAAGATGAAAAACCCAATAACACTTTGCCCGAGCCGGGTATCGAACCTAGAACCTCACGTTCTGTAGCAGCGCTTACGACCACTAGACCATCGAGGTTAGTATACTTACCTCTCTTTCTCTTTTCTAGTTTTAGACAATTTTTTTACATTTGATAGGCACGCGTTTGACCACTATCTCACCTGATGGTAAGTGATGATGCGGTCTAAGATGGAGCACGCTTGCCTAGAAGTAACCTAAGACTCTCAGGTTGTAGCTATCAGGAAACACAGACTCGAGCAGGGAATTCCACTCCTTTGCTGTACGCACTGTGAATGTGTTCCCAAAACGTTTTGTGCGAAGAAATATTATGCAATAGTTACTGAATTCTTAATTCAGAAACTGGTATTGGTTAACTTTAGTACAACAATTAGAACTGAACTGAATAAAATAGGCCAATATTTAGTAAGAGCATGCTTACTTGGTCACCGCATACAATATTGTGGACCTAAATCACGGAGAATTGCCGCGTTGGGGAATATTCTCGTATTTAAGAACATTATTCTGGATTTAGAATAGAAACATGACTCTCTCCGTACCACAATGTTGTAAACAAGTATGTTACATTAGATTTAGATTTATTTTTTAACACTATTTGGGTCCAGTAGCACCGAACATCAAGATCCTCCGTGCCTTGAAAAGCACGTTAAGCCTTTCATTACTAGATCTTTGGCAGTAAATCTGACTCCAGTCTTGTCAAGAAATACCGTGTTACACAGTTATTGGGTTGTGGAGGTCTGGAAGGCAGCCTCTCCATGTAGAAAACTGGTATTTAGCTGAATTCGGTTTGACTGGCGCATTGGAACACTGTTTGAGCCCTGGTGGTGGGACAAATCCTGTTGGAGCTCTTGGTTAAATAATAACAGCTGCAGGAGTCGATCTTCAACGCTTGCCGAGGTCACTCTATGGATGGTTGACCATTTTAGCATACGAGAAGTCTCGTGCCTCGGAATACACGTTAACCCGTTGGTCCCGGTCTGTCTGTCTGTTTGCGATAAACTCAAAAACTACTACACCGATTTTCGTGCTGTTTTCAGCAATGGATAGAGTGGTTTTTGAGGAAGGTTTTAGTTTAGTTGTCAAGCGGGCGAAGCCGCGTGCATCAGCTAGTATATTATAAAACTGAAGAGTTCCTTTGTTTAGTTGAACTACTGCATACTGGTTCGAATGGAAAAAATATTTAGTAGTGTTGAATAGTCCATTTATCGAGAAAGGCTGTAGGCTATTAACATTACGCTTCTACCAATAGAAGCCGAACATTAACATTTTTTTTTTTTTAAATGACGCTGACGAAGTTGCACGAATCATGCGCGGAGTCTGCTACTATGCTATAAACTGTACAAACGCGTTTTATCACCAAACCCATAACATCATCTCATTAAATCATACCATTTAAGGGCAATATCTTCAACGGTGATTAATACTAACTAACCGCAGTGGCCCCACAGCCTATTATTAACGTTACCGGGAATCGAACCAAGGACGCCCACCGCGACGTGTTGAGATACGAGCCTCATTAATTACTGAGCCACTAGAGCTATTGTGTGTTGTCTTGTTGGGCTGTTTTAATTAAAAGGACAAGATGAAGTTGGTATGCTGTTAATTGTGGTTAAAGTTATAAATATTGGGAGATAGGTATTTGAATCGATAAAAAATCGATATGTCACCGGGAAATGGCAGACTCCGTAAGATTTTAATAAATCTTGATTAGATTATAGTTTCTTGATATGTAATGAAAAAATCTTTTTGTATTTATCTAACTGACCCACCCAACTTCGTCTGCGTCACACTTTCCATTATTGCTCCGCTCCTATTTGTCTTAGCGTGATGATAAATAGCCTATAACCTTCCTCGATAAATGGGCTATCTAACACTGAAAGAATTTTTCAAATCGATCCAGAAGTTTCGGAGCCTATTCAATTCAAACAAACAAATCTTTCCTCTTTATAATATTAGTGTAGATAGTGTAGATATATTATCCCATCCAAATTCAATACTTTCCAATACATCCGTGTCTTATTTAGTAAAGTAGTTTTTAATTTCACGCGATACTTTACAATCTTACGGTGGCAGTCATTTTCCGGTGACAGATACATATTTAGGTACAATTAGCGGCAAAAACCTGATTTTATGTTTTTTTTTTATTGATTCTTGGTATAAGTATCGATTGAAAATGTGAAGCGCTTAGATTAATTTAATACTCTCTAGGTAGATTAAGCTCAGATACATTTGCAGTCAAAAATAAGGCAAGAATTCTGTCTCCTCAAAGTCCAAATTAAATCAAAACGATTAATAAACATCAAATCATACACTCTTTGATTACATTATGTAAAGATGAGTTGTTTACCTTCACCTCACGCCATCTATCTATATAAATGTTCATACAGAATGCATATAGGTAATATTGTGAATCATCAGTAACTGGCAAAGTCTTATAATAACTTGACAACAATGTATTAAAAATATGAACAGTAAATTGCATTATTAACACACACTTGTGTATATTCATTGTCAATTTGATATTTGATCAGGTAAAAAGTGTGCGTGGAAGATATTGAATTTGGATGGCATCAGTGAATACACACTTGTGTATATTCATTGTCAATTTGATATTTGATCAGGTAAAAAGTGTGCGTGGAAGATATTGAATTTGGATGGCATCAGTGAATACACACTTGTGTATATTCATTGTCAATTTGATATTTGATCAGGTAAAAAGTGTGCGTGGAAGATATTGAATTTGGATGGCATCAGTGAATACACACTTGTGTATATTCATTGTCAATTTGATATTTGATCAGGTAAAAAGTGTGCGTGGAAGATATTGAATTTGGATGGCATCAGTGAATACACACTTGTGTATATTCATTGTCAATTTGATATTTGATCAGGTAAAAAGTGTGCGTGGAAGATATTGAATTTGGATGGCATCAGTGAATACACACTTGTGTATATTCATTGTCAATTTGATATTTGATCAGGTAAAAAGTGTGCGTGGAAGATATTGAATTTGGATGGCATCAGTGAATACACACTTGTGTATATTCATTGTCAATTTGATATTTGATCAGGTAAAAAGTGTGCGTGGAAGATATTGAATTTGGATGGCATAAATTACATATACCTATCCCATCCATCCAAATTCAAAAGTTTCCAACACATTCGTGTCTTATTTGGAAAAAATAGTTTACAATTTCGTGCGATATTTTACAATTTTACTTCGTTTGCCATTTTCCGGTGACATACACACTAATTTCGAAGAACAAATTGATTTCGTGACAAATGAAAAAATATATACCGCGTGTATCTGACATCGACGCACAAACGATTTCCATGGGTCCGGGGCATGATTCTGGACACCCTAGACTTGGTATTTTTCGTCGGCTTTTTTCTCATGTTTTCATTTTTTTCAAGGGTTTTTTTACTTTAGACTGCTCGTAATCGTTATTCTGACTTTTATCGAATCGAATTTTTTTTTATTTAAAAATCTCATTGGGTTACCAATGAGATTTTTAAATAAAAAAAAAATTATTTAACTACTTTCACTAAAAAGAGCAATCTGAATAAAACCACAAATAGATATCAGCTGAGCTGAGCTGATACCTATTTGTGGTACTCTTGAAAAAAATGAGAAAAAAGCGACAAAAAATTCCAACACTGGGGTGTCCAGAATCATGCCCTGGACCCATGGAAATCGTTTGTGCGTCGATGTTAGATACACGCGGTATATAAAAAATATGTTTTGGAAAGCCGACGGCATGTTACGTCATTCAAAAGTTTTGGTGCTGAATTCAGCAGTGCGATTCTGTAAACATGTCGAAGTGAAAACGTGGGTAAACTGATCACGAAGTGAGTTATCAAACCATACAAACACGATGGAATGACAGCTCACTTGTCGTTCACTCCACCTAAGTGATCATGGTGATACGTTGGCAGAAAAGGCCGGCTGAACTGGTTCGTGGGCAAGACTCAATATTATTTGAAGTAGAATGTTAATTTTCACCACGAAAACCATAAGGAATATAAAAGACTTGCTGACCCGCGCAACTTCGTCTGCGTCACATTTTCCATTAATGGTCCGCTCCTATTTGCCTTAGCGTGATGATATATAGCCTATAGCCTTTCTCGATAAATGGGCTATCTAATTTACAATTTTTCAAATCGGATCAGTAGTTCCTGAGATTAACGCGTTCAAACAAACAAACTCTTCAGCTATATGATATTAGTATAGAAAGAATAAGCAATCAATTACCTACTTTTTACTGCAAACATTTTTAAGTTTGAAATTCTTAATAAAAAGTCACAAGCATAAGTGTCTTGAGGAATTGATTCGTTTTCGGCCTTGCTCTTGACCACAATCATGCTTGATGGAAAGGGATGTATGAGGTCGATGATGGAGCGAGCTTGCCCAGAATAATAATACTTACACATTACACACACACACACACACATACACGCACACACACACACACACACGCACACACACACACACACACACATTTGCATTTTTGAAAGAGTAATAATGTCCATTTTAAAAACAACGCTTATAGAGCGATCTACTTCAATCAATTGTTTGGAATGGATAATATCAGATATTTTACTTAATAAGATATTATTTTGCTGTCCAGTTAGTTTCCTTTATCATGCTACATTTACACTGTTGCAAATAACCGTAATGTTCAATCAAAGCCACATCTTTTTCAATGTAGGTAACGAAAATGGTCATTTAATATTTCATTTGTAAAGTAATTTAAAAGATTGAAGCTTGGCAGTTCGTTATTATTGAATGATAATAATCGTAGCGGCATCTAGACAATAATTATGTTGTTGTGTGATATTTATGTACTTTGGATGTGTTATTTATTTATTTTATTACTCTTTGCACTTAGGTACAGTAATTACCGACACGTACAGAGAGTCAACAAAAACAATTAATAATAATAACAGAATACAGTAAAAAAATATCAAAAAAAGAAAATAAAAAACTATCAAACATGATGAAAAATTATAAAAAAATTATAAACTAATTAAAAAGAAATACATTCTTAATCACTAAAACAATCCTTGCATATTTTTAGGCATAATTGAAGTGGAATATATCTACATCCGGATGTATTGTATCAATAATAATATTATAGGCACGAGCATGGTTATTACTCCGACTTGAACTGCTAACAACGTCAATCTTTAAATGACTAGCCAGTTTTTTTAACGTGATTAATTATAATCGACTCCTTTAAACGTGAAGTTTAGTACCCTACCATTGTCACATATTTTTAAGCTATAGTTTCAATAAGCTGGCATACAATAAATCGCACCCCACGATGGTTAGAGCCTAGCACCAAACAGTGTCTACCTGTGCTAGGCAATTAATAAATCGTTAGTTTAATAAGGGGTGGTTATCCTGACTAATAATAAGTCAGGAAATAAAGTAGTCAGGCAAAACTGCTATCAAAGTTATTATTTCTATAGTTTGGGGTTTATTGTGTCTTCATTGGGGCTGTTAGAAACTAATGTCTTTTTAACTATTTAGGCGTACTTATACTTGCTTTTGTTTTTTTTTTTGCTTGCTTGTGGTTTCGCAGATAAAGGGGGAGGAATAGTCAATTTTGGCCTTATTTCTTGAATAACTTCTATCAAAATGTTTATTTTAAAATTATGACAAAAATATAGTCAAAACCCTCACAGTAAGCCCTTTCATTTGATATGTCGCACGATACAGTTTGATTTTTTTTTTTAAATTAATTTTCTACTTTGTCTCCCTTTCAAAATTGATTTATTTACATAACGCTTTCATGTTTGGGTCACAGAAGTCGTATATGCATACCAAATTTCAACAGAATCGGTCTTTTAGATTCGGAGAAAACTGGGTATGACAGACACATAGACAGACAGACACCCAAGTGATCTTATAAGGGTTTCGTTTTTTGTTCGGAACTAAGTATGTAGTTAGGAAAAAAAATATGAACTAAGTATGTAGTTTGTGCCAGTTATAAAATCAAAGGAATATTCAAGCAAACTATTCATGCTAGAACCAGACGGTATCACGGTTCCTACTCACAGTTTTATTCAGGTCACCTATTTAACTCAGCAAAATAGGTGGTTCTCCTCACGTTTTGCTGTTTATTCAGCTGTTTCAAAATAATATTTCAGTTAAATTGTTAATTTAAATAGGTCTGGTAATAAAGACTGCTGCTGTGAGCGTCAGTGGAATTTCCTGCTCTGTTTAAGTTTTTATTAAACAATCTTTTTTTAGAAACAAATATTGCTGATGAGTCAGTCAATCAAGGAATGCAATTAGTCAGATCCTGAAAAGTCTGAATGTGTATGTTTATCGTTGGCATACGTTGGGATTATTACTTGTAAACTGTGGGAAAAAGATGATGTGCAAATGCGTCTGACCTATGCTGCAATGTCCATGTGTTATGAGCGTGTATTCCGTCCACTAGCGCCGCCAATAGTTTTTTATTATTTGTGGTAAATTTAAGACACGTAGATAAAAAACCGCTCTGTAGTGCACTGAAGAAATGTATTTATTATGTTTTGAGAGTTATGTTTTGAACTTTAGAACATAAATAGTTGCCAAAGTCGATATTTTTGCTAAAAGTGGCCACTTTTAGCAATAATTGCCGTTTTGGCTATTTAGCCATGAGTTATGTATTAAAAATAGCTGTCAAAAAATAATAGATACATTTCTTTAGTGCACTACAGAGCGGTTTTTTATCTACGTGTCTTAAAACCACAATTAATAAAAAACATTGGCGGCGCTAGTGGACGGAATACACACTCTTATGAATCAGATGTTTGCTGCAACCTTTCATATTTTTAACCGACTTACAAATAAGGAGGAGGTTCTCAATTTAGTAGGTATTTTTTTATGTACACCGTTTACTCCGAAGTTTTAAATCCGATTTTTATGATTCTTTTTTAGTTCGAGTCAGTATACTTGCCGTTTGGTCCCGTGAATTTTTGATTCGGTTCGGCTCAACAGTTTTTAATTTATGAACATTTTTGCTTATTGCAATTTCTGCGTAGACGATGACGTCGACCAAGTTAAAAATAAAATATTTTTTACAAAAAAAATAATTGTCGAAAAAGTTTTACTAATTAAATATGCGAAAGTTAGGAACGGCGATGCGCCACGGTACATGGTGGACATCCCACCCACACGCACAAAACGTTTTGGGAACACATTCATAGTGCGTACAGCATTTCTACTTTCAGGGGTGAAGCAGTAAGCCATTACTTTTACCTATTATGATTATTATTCCATTTAATTATTTTTTAACAAATTATTTACATATTTAAATATTTCTATAAAAATAAAAACAAAACATTTAAAAACTAAAAAAAAATTGTTACCCACCGGTATCGAGAACAGTGTCCAAGCTACCGGTGGTCAGGGCTCCCGAGAGAGGAACCTCTTCACTATAATGCGCCGTGTCCATGGATCAAGCTCTTGATCCAGCTGCCCAACAAGAGCCTCTTGATGTGTTATTATTATTTTGTTAATTTGTTAGCATTTTTTTGCTTTCACTAACAAATCTACATATGCATGCTATACCTGTCTTAGAACTCCATACTGGCGACAGCAATAAGACCACATCATCTCATAAATTCCCCGCCTATTTGCCGACAAACGTATTAGCGGAAACATTCGAAAAAATACAAAAAAAACTGCGCGAGAGTGCAAGTGTCACGATCCCTCCTGAATGAGCGGCGCCGCCGCACGCGATATATCGGGAAGGTAAAAAAATAAAAACAAACGCGTTCGGCCACCTTCGGGCCACTTCGGCGGTGGTCGGGCGAGATCGGGCGGGCTCGCACCTGTCGCGTGCGCCGGTATTCGGTAGATTTTTTGTTCTCTTTTTGAATCTGTTTACATTGTTGGCTGTTTATATAATAATTGATATAAGTAGCGGTGTTTATCTTAATCGAAGAGTTATCAAATAAGATTTTTTGTAATATTCTTCAGTCTCTAATGTTTTCTTTGTATTTCCTTTTTGCATAAACATTACAAAGTATTAAGCAACATTTTAACGTATGCACATAATTTGAAAACAATAGTAAAGAAAGCGACTTTTCTCTTTTTCAACACTCATAAACTTATTTTTAAACTGTACAGCAAGTGGCCCACGAATGTTTTGATGGGTATTTATCCTATTTGTCTAGTTCCCATGGTAACGGGCCTATGAGAAAGGGCCGAGTATTGCCCATCAGTGTCATTGAGATTTATGTGACATTTAGTTCTGTTCAATTGGATAATAGTTTAAACAGCGGACATGGATGCCACTGAGTATTGACCAATTAGTTACGATACGATATTGCAATTTTTTGTTTGTTTTTTTTTCGTTACTTTGTAGAGTCATGTTTGTTTTGAGATGAAAAGTTCAAGAGGCAATTTGTAATGTGCGCAAATAAGATTACAGTTTTTGTCTCTGTTTGAATTTATATTTGTTACTAGCTCTATGCCGTGGCTTTGCTTACGTGGCCCTATCAAACAGGGACGGTTAATTTTTCTTTGACGATAAAATATGTTCATAATAAAATAGAACCTCCTGCATTTATGTAGTCGGTAAAACCTGTCTTAGGACTTGGACACTCATTGATATACCTTTGAATCAGTATATTATTTTTTCCATCAGATTATTTTTTTCATAATTTACCTTTTTTTAGAACTAAGCACTCTGGGCGGAGCGGAAGGGAATGTCAGACTATTACTGACTAAAACCAATTGATGTTCCTCCTAATGCCCTTTGCATTCCAGGACCGCTGTTGCTCTTTCGAACAAACTCCGCGATCCAGGTAGAATTCCGCCACGAACACATTACAATTTAGCTCTTTAAAACAATTTAATTAAATAATTCCTTATTTCAGACTGCATACAGTCCATGATTTAGTTAGTTTTTTGGTGTTAGTAACAATGTTGCTTACGAAGAAGTTAGTATTGTTAGTTTATATAAAAGACTAGCTGACCCGTGCAACTTCATCTGCGCCACATTTTCCATTAATGCTCCGCTCGTTTTAGTCGTAGCGTGATGATAGCCTTCCTCGATAAATGGACTATCTAACACTAAAAGAATTTTTAAAATTGGTCCAGTAGTTTCGGAGCCTATTCATTTCAAACAAACAAATATTTCCTGTTTATAATATTAGTGTAGGTTGGGGATTTTTTTGGATTTTTATTCTTTGTAATATTGGGTTTAAATTCCAAGGTTTTCAGGATAGTGAAAAAAATATAATATTTTTCATAATACTTTTCCGCCATATTGTGACACTCAGACAGGTCTGTTCCTGAGTAATGTCGGGTGCATGCCTGTCGAAGACTCAGAGTTTATTTTCGCGTCAACGAATTTGTGACAAATAACTGAAAAGTTTTAGACTTCTAGTCATAAAGTGGTTTTCTTTGTTACTCAAGTCGGTTTATAAAATCTGTTTACCAGATAATTATGCAATAATTATTGCCGTTAAGATTTTGTTTTGTCCAGGATTTGATCGATAGGATTAAAAATCGATTTTCGCTTTTTGCTTTTATCTAAACCATATTGTAAGGAGTTTTAAATTATTTATAAAAAGTAATCTCTGAAAAAGAACAGGTTTTCTCGCGGAATATCATCTCAGGAAAGTTTTATCACAGGAAAATGCTTGGATTTTGTAGACGAGTACCGTGAACGAAACCACGGGAATACAGTATAGGTACAATGCGATTCTAATGAGAATAGGAACGTCAATGACCTCTCTCTGTCAAATGTCTCTTGAAAAGTACGGTTTGCAAAGAAAACTTAGTTGCATATCGATAACGGTTTATTTTACTTTGTTTAAATATGTCTAAAATCAAATTTAAATAAAAACGTTCAATTACTAGTAAATTAGCTGAATAAAATATTTAATTATTTAAAGTCATTATTAGTTATTTTAAACCATACCAAAACACTTTTTTCACTCAATATTCATAAATATTTATATTTTTTTTTAAATAATTTTGCTTTGCTCACCCTACCGAACCGGTTTGAATTGACAGCTATGACGTCACAATATGGCGCTAAGTCGATCCTATTCTTATTTGAAACGCATTGTACATTACCTAATATTAGACTATATGACGCATACATTACAGGTATGGGTTGAAACCTACTTATACCTTATCTCGAATCCTTGAAATCTGGGCCAAACATACAAGCAGGAAAAAAAAGTTTTAATAAGAGCTAGTTTTGGTGAAAACACACAAAGATCACGAATTAGTTGATAAGATCAACCGGGACATGTGAACATGTTGATATGGCCTGTGGAACATGTTATATGTTGTTATCATGGCCACCGAACAGACTAGGTTTGGTGGCCATATTTGGGAAGGGATTAATATGTTTATAAGGATTGGGACACCGTGGGAGCTATTTTAACTTTATTTTTTATAATTTTTTTTATATCAAATATTATCAATCTTACTGTCCCACTGCTGGGCAAAGATTTTATTATTTTATTTGAGATGAGTATGCTCTAGTCTAGTTCAGAGATGACAGAAACAAAGACTACGATGGAGTGAGATTACCCAGAAGGAGCCTGGTCACTCTTAGGTACTTTGAAATTATTAGGGTCTAATAGCGTTTGGAAACCCAGACGCAGGCAGAGAGTTTTGGAAAGGCTTTTTTTATTTAACCCCAATGTCTGGAAAGTAATTCTAGAGGAACTTCACATGAGGTGCAAGTCATGAGACGCCATTGGCATTGCAGATACCTAATTAAAAAAAGACAAATTTTACATTAATTTTTTTATTCAAAATTTCGCCTCAGTAAAAGTAACAGAATACACAATATATGAATAAAATAAATAATAAACCTTCTCCGTCAATCCCAACGTTATTAATTCCGACGTTGTATGAATACTTCACAATGTACTGTCAATGTAATTCCAACTGACCGTAATCATTTGTTCGATCTTCATCGATCATTTTATAGCTCAATCGATCTCTGCTATAATATAATAACTTGCCGCCGAAGGTTGCTCACGATAGGCTCGACATCAATCTCATTATTGTATTAATATTATTTGATTTACAATCTATTAAAAGTGTAACAAACATTAATAACAAACACGTGTGTATTTAGCTGGCCTTAACTGTTTTGCAAAAACAGTATTTCAGTCACCAAAGATTTTAATTATTATTCTTTGCAAAAACTCTATTTTACCCAAAGGTGAACCGAAAGCCTGGTGAAGGCATAGCACCGGTCATAATGTCCAACGTTTGACTTATTTTTTGATAAAATAAGGCACATATCATTTTAAGGTTTAAGAGGGCTTTCACAATTTTTCTTGAATTTTAGCGTTTTATTCGAGTTTTGATGTGTGATTTTGCTTTAGATATAGCCTTAAAAAAAACAAAAATATGCCTTAGACAGTTTGATCATTTATCTTGGGAGTGTTTTAAAGAAATATTTCAATTTGTTCACGTACATCAGTAAAATCATTGACTCCGCAAAGGATGTTTCACAAAACGTTGCTTCAGGGAATCTTTTGATGCCTTGGTACACCGAAGATATTATAATTTAATCATTTATAAAAATGTCTACGGTACAACTGTATCTTCTACTTTGGAATGTTTCAATCAATTTATTACGATTCATTCAGTAATACACTAAAAATAATTCTGTAAAACTGAGAGTTATTGACAATTTTCCGTACGAAACTATAATTTCATAGATAAAAATTAAGTTGGCGTTGCCATATTGCTTGAAAAAAAAAATTGGTCTAATAAATATTTTTAAATAATTGTTGTATGCAATGCAAAAATCAATATAAATCTTGTGACGCGCGGTATTCAACTTTAGTCAACCTGACCAATTCGATTTTGACAAAGCGCTCTTAAATAGAATTGATTACGTCAAGTAGGATAATCATTTAGATTTATTAATGAAAAATCAGACAAACCTGAAAAACCAAGTAAAAAAACTTGAGAATAAGAGTGAATGGGACATACTTCCATAATCTTAATTACCAAAACAAAACATTTGCCAATTTAACCATGTCTGACCTTCATAATTTTCGCACATACTCGCTACTTAACGTAACTTACTTCAAAGTTAGTGCTTATTTATTTGACATTGGCATTTATTACTCTTTCTCCATTTGCGAGACAAGCAAACATGTCGTAATCTGTCTAAATTAACATAACCTAATTCTCGGCAGTCGGTTAAGATAAGTTGACAAGTGAAGATGTGCATTGTGCAGTGATATTGAATTTTTAATTGTTTTGACTTTGCTCAAGGATTTTTTTTCAATGTTTTTCTTTTTTGTTGCTCAAGTGTTTTGTGCGGGAGAAAGGTAAAGGTAAGGTCAAGTTTTTTTTTTTATTGCTTAAAATATGTAAAAAATCGAATTTTTAGCAATAACACAATTACTACCGCACTATCCCAGTAACGATGATCTAAAATTAAATTACTTATAAGTCCAACTTTAGATTGTTTCTAATATTATTCATGAAGTATATCTATACTCAATATTCAATACTCAATACCTTTCTTGCATTCTACATGTATTCTTAGGTGGTAAAAAACAAAATTGGTTCATGTGGACCCTGTCGGGCACAGCAAGATAAGTAGGAGAGAGGAAGCTTCTTTTTTAAATTATGTAAAACACAGAGACTTGGGTAGTTTGCAGTAAGTAATTTTTATGATTTTATTAGTTTATCACTTACCGAGTTGTAGCTTTCATTTAGCATAAATTGTTTGAGATTCCTTAAGATCTTGTCTAGAATAATTAAAAAAGGACGATAAATTTTTTACCAAAGTTACACTGATTAATTGCCTCTTTAGGAATGCAATCATAGTTATCAACTCACCCCTAAATTCTAAATTGATTTTAAATTTTATAAACTGCCGCTTACATTTTGCATAATCAAATTGTGACCTTAGCAGCAACTCGTGACTATTTCAGCGATTTCAGCAGACAGTTATAAACAACTCTTATTACTTTGATATCAAGCATTAACTATCCTAATAACTTAGGCGTAAACTAGGTATGTGAAAACTACACTCTCTTTCGATATCATAACCGATGTTTTTTTTGTAAATCCTTGAATTTAAGACAATAATTAAATAAAAAATGATGAGATTTTGTACCTACTTCAGATTAGAGTCCAAGAAAAAAAAAACGTCCAAAAGGAAAAATTACAAATTTTTTTTTTCTTTAACTTTTGGTGCTTCACTGTGTCCCAAACCTTACCACCGCAAAAACATCGCAAAAACTGACCCAGATATTATTACAAGGTGAATGACACTGTACGGGTCACTGTATGACCTGTGCGTGCTATTTGTATCAAGTGCCCACATCCTGTGCTGAAAAATATATAAAATATATAGGTGATGTAACTAGGACAGATCGCCGCGCCGCGCCGGTCTAATCCGGTGTGCTCGCGGTTTTGCGATAGATTTTGTGGTAGAATTACAGGCTGGTTCTTCAGTGAAGATTTTCATTTTCTAAAAATAGAAATAACTTTTTATTTTTATTAAATAGAAACAAAGATCAGTGTTTAAGATTTAGATTTTGGTAGAGTTAAATTGCTTTTATTTTTACTAGAATAATCTCTGACTCGATCAAAATTTACCAACTATATTGGGGTCGGCTTCCAGCCAAACTGGATGTAGGCAGCTGAATACCATACTTTAGTGCCATCATCATCTGCTTAGCCTTTTCCCAACTATATTGGGGTCGGCTTCCAGTCAAACCGGATTCAGATAAATACCAGTATTTTACATGGAGCGGCTGCCTACCAGACCTCCACAACCCATTAACGGGGTAACACGGTACTCCTTGGTAAGACTGGTGTCAGATTTTCTGGCCTCTGACTATCCTAACGACTGCCAACGATCTCTAAATGACAGCCAAGACCAACAGCTTATCGTGCTTTCCGAGGCACGGAGGAAACTCTGTATGTTAAGATGGTAACCCATCCACAGACCAACCTCGGCAAGCGTTGCTTAACCTTGGAGATCGACCTGTGCGGCTGTTATTATTTAGCCACGAGCTCCTACCATACTTTAATGTAATTTAGGATAATCTCTGACAACCAGACACTATTTTAATTTTCGAAATAGAATCTTAAATTTTATACTGTCTCCGTGGAACAGTAGTTTAGGCTCTTCCCTTGTGACCTGGTGGTCGTGGGTTCGATTCCCACGGGAAGCTTACTTTGTAAACTTGTTTCTAGTTTGGCTAGGACATTGCAGGCTTGAATCACTTGATTGTCTGATTAAAAGATGATTCCGTGCTTCGGAAGGAGCGTAGGTATAAGTCGTAGGTCCTGGCCGCCAAGTGACGGTCGTTAAACCATGTCAGAGGCCCTTGAGGTGGTTTAGAAACTCTGACACTAGTGTGGGTGGGGTCGTTAGACCTTAATATACACACGATAAAAAGAGGAACATTTTTAAGATTGTTACCTATCAGGGAAAGGCTTCATTTGTTAAGTCTTCTTTGTATTATTCAGGCGTACCTACATTCTCATTTGTAGATAAAAAGAGTAGCAAATGTAAAAACTACTTATATTTGGTTGACAATTTTTTCCCGTGACCCAAGAGCTGGCTCTTACTTTGGGCAGAGATTAAGCATTGCCATTCAACGTGGCAATGCCGTCAGTCTCTTGGGTACATTACCAGTTGACAGCGTGGAGGACGAATTTTTTGATGCTTTACTTTAGTCTTTTGTTTGTTTAGTATATTAAAATTTGTGACCTTACATTTTAGTCAAAATTGGCATAATAAGTTAAAACGACATACAATCTACTTATATGGCACCACCCACTAACTTCAACAGACTCTCACTACCAAATATAAGTTTTAATAACTTGTTCTAATTAGGTTTGCTCATGTTACCATCCATGTACGAAGGCTTTCTTTTTTTATTATTTTTAACCTTAATAAGTGCGCTGTTAGGATTCCTACACGGATGGTCCGTTGTACCCCACCTATGGGCCTATACAATCTACACTAATATTATAAAGAGGAAAGATTTGTTTGTTTGAATTGAATAGGCTCCGAAACTACTGAACCGATTTGAAAAAAAAAAACTGTGTTAGATAGCCCATTTATCGAGGAAGTTTATCCTACTAATATTATAAATGCGAGAGTTTGTGAATATGTATGGATGTTTGTTACTCTTTCACGTAAACATATGAACCGATTACGATGAAATTTGGTATGTAGGTAGCTGAAGACCCAGAATAACACTTAGGCTACTTTTTATCCCGGAGTTCCCGAGGGATACGGGAATAACGAGAATTTATACGCGGACGAAGTCGCGGGCGGCCTCTAGTAGGCTATATATCATCACGCTAAGACAAATAGGAGCGGAGCAATAATGGAAAATGTGACGCAGACGATGTTGCGCGGGTCAGCTGGTCGTATATAAACTACTTAAAGAGCGACATACAATTATGCACTTCTTCACTGATTTCATCTGCCTTTTGTCTTTATTAATACCAAATGAAGTATGGATAATTGTGTATGTGTGAGGTTGAATGACATTATGATAGCCATTAATGTAAAGATAATTCATTTATGTGAATGAAAGTTAGCGTGCCGATGGACATGGAGAGTGGAAGTAAAAAACGTGTTCGCTGGAAGTAAAATCGCTGACCCAAAGTAACATGGGACAAATTCAGGATCTTGATGTTTTACATTTATTAAGAGCATTTGAAGATGCCGAGGAGCTCGTGGCTAAATAATAACAGCCGCACAGGTCGATCTTCTAAGTTAAGCAACGCTTGCCGAGGTTGGTCTGTGGATGGGTGACCATCTTAACATACCGAGTTTCCTCCATACCTCGGAAAGAATGTTAAGCTGTTGGTCCCGGCTGTCATTATTTTGGAGATCTTTGGCAGTCGTTACGGATAGTCAAAAGCCAGAATATCTGACACCAGTCTTGCTAAGGAGTACCGTGTTACCCAGTTAATGGGTTGTGGAGGTCTGGTAGGCAGCCGCTCCACGTAAAATCCTGGTTTTCAGCTGAATCCGGTTTAACTGGAAGCCGAACCCAATATAGTTGGGAAAAGGCTGATGATGATTCGAAGATGCTGAGGCTTCAATTTAAATTGGTATTTTATTTCTTATGCACACAAGACGAAGACAACCAAGAGATTTTATCTAAAAGACCCATCTTCAAACAAGTTAATTAAATCTGTGCTGGACCACACCTTCAAACCAAATCGATAGAAAGTCAGCCATATTGATTATTACAACACAATAATACCAACGTTTATCGACGATGCAACAGCTATCAAATCTCTTATCAGGAGGACTTATTACTTGCACATTTTATTGTCGTCATTTGGATAATCCGGAGATGTTATCAAAGTGTTATCAAGTGAAATGGGTGAAGGTAATTAGGTAAACAGGTACCTACATGATTTTGTGCATGTATAAATTGGTGTACCAACATAACGCAGTCTTACGTAATATTTTGAATATATGGAATATGCATAAAAAAATATTATCATCTTTACAGTTTATTTAAAATTATCCAAGAATATAATACGTAAAATGAAAATAGAATCAAAATTACTCGAAAAACAAACGAGATATAATTATTTTTAGTAAAACTAAGCATAAATGGCTAATTTATTATTTCAGACTACATATGTATACAATTAAATAAATAAAAAACTCTTAACTAACTAAAACTAACATTATGGCGTCGAAAAATTCGTCCGCATCGCTAGCCACTGGTAATGAGCCCAAAAGGCTGGCAGCATTGCCACGTTGTATGGCGATGCTTATCCTTTGGCCTGTACTTTGACGTCAAAGTCCATGTCGGACTTCTCTTTCTAATTGTAATCCTTGAAATTTATAACTTCATTGCTGATGAAGGTATTTATATATAATGTCATGATTGCTTACTAGAGCTAACAATTATTTAATTTTGCAAATAAAAAAATCGCATGCATATTCCCTATTGGGCAAATATTAGCCAAATGGTGGTCGTCAAATAAACAATGTCAAAGGCCCTTGAGGAGGTTTATAAACTACGTCAAGAACGTACTTGCTATGGTAGACGTCAGACCCGTACAATAACGGTCACATAAATTTATTGACTTTCTTAATATAAAAACAGTAATAATGACATAAAGCTGTTCTGAATCGAATTCTGTCGTGATCTTTACGTTCTCTAGTAATGCAAAACGGTTCAAAATTTATTGTTTGAGTATCTACGAAGGGATATTAGGGAAAGGTTAATGCGATTTATTGTACGTTTACTTGGCGCCCACCATATTTATTTATTTCATTATGTCAGGGTGGCTTCCTCCGGCCCTGGTCCAAGCCATGGTCCGACGAGACAATGGGACGCCGTCACCTCCTTCTGCGAAGCAGTCATGCTAGCGAAGGAGGTGGCGGAGTGGGAGAGGGAGAGAACCTCTCGTGCCGGCCGCCGTGGTAGACCTGGTGACCTTCGGCCACCGTAGGCGCGGGCCTGTGGACGGTGAGCTATAGTAGAAGTCTGACACTCCCTCCCGCTCCGCCCAGAGCGGGGGAAGTCATTGGATGATTTCCCATCCCTAAAAAAAAGGGTGGCCTATTGTTATTAATGCGGGGGTAATTGTAAGCTAATTCACAAAAAGCCATTTACAAGCCTCCACAGTTAACAATAGAGTAGATATTATTGTACAGTTGCAAAAATTAATAAACTATTACTACTACTAAGTTTAACATAAAAGTGAGTAGGTTCCTGCGTAGTTGGAAATGTGCAACCAATATTAGAAAATAACAGAACTCATATCGTGTTTGGATAAGACAGTACTAATGGTTGCTAAGCTACTTGTAAGCAAATATCTTGAAAGCTGTTCGTCTTTAATAATTTTGTTGATTGCTTTTGCTGAGCGAATCATGTAAGAGTTGCCATATATATTTTTTTCTCACACTTGAAGCTTCTACTCAACGCCACATGCCTTTAAAATCCTTCCCACCGAAATACCCTTTCAAAACAAAATTCCCACGCAGGTCTTATCAGTAGGTACCAATAATCTAGATCTACAACAATTAAAACCCTAAAAAGGCATTCTTATATAAACACAGAAATTTTAAAACAAAATGTCGCAAAATTGCCGGCGTCAGAATTAAGGCCATTTTGAACGCATGCTTAATCAATTTGACTCATACATTCCACTCGGTCGGTACTGCAGTGTACTGGCTTTTAGTTAGACATCTACTGTTGTATAGATTAGTTTGCAGAAGAGACAGGAATCTGGAAGCAGATAGTCGATGGTGTCTAAAGCTTCTGGAGTTGTAAGATGGCACTGAGGCACTTTTGCAACACGTAGTTTAACTCACCCGTTTCTCTCAACACACACACTCACACTCACCTAAAAGCGCACACACATACACACACCCCAACATCCCTACATGCGCACACATACACACGCACAAAACACACACAAATTGTCATATACACAGTCACGTGAATAAAGTTATTCTATTATAATATCTTATCATGTTCTATTATATTCCATTCCGTAATATTATTTTGCTATGAAAGAGCGAAATCGGTATTTTTTACTTAAAAGGAGGCTCTAATTATGAACTTGTTCTCTTGATTTGGTACAGGAATAAACTTTTTTTTTTCCATTGCTTTGTATGCAGTTTTAAGTCTAACCAGAGTTGCATCAGGTACCTTGTTTTACGGAGGAAATCCTCGTGGATGTCCTCCACCGTGGGGCGGGCGGAGGGGCCTGTCAGACTCTCACTGACTAAAACCACCCCAGTGTTCCAACTCTCACCTACGCCGGGGTTCGCGGGACTAATGCGACTTCCGTAATCCCCGGCTGTGCATCAGGTACTTAGAGCAACCTCAAACACCAACCTCGTGTGTTAGCAGATGCAAAATTGCATAAAAATATGCCGAAACTGACCCATAGGCGACAAATGTCTCGGAAATGTGTCAAATGTTTCATGAATGTGTCAATTTGTGAGCAATCGAGATTAGAGTTGAATGTGATGTGTCATGTTTGTTTTTTAAACAGATTGTATTTACCTATCTTATGATGCAATTTTATTAACGTACTGCATAATACTATTAATAGTGACAACTTTTAATTTCCTTAACATGAAACTGCAGGATATTAAGAAATCAAAAGTTAACCCATGCAATTCTGTTTGAGCTAGTTAGCAAATAAACTTTCGCTTAGACAAACAAACCATTTGACACATCACATTGCAAATATTGATTGACCAATATTTCTTTGATAACAGTCCTAATATTATAACAACACAGTTGCACAGCCTTTCTCTTGCAACTTCAGTCGCTTTAAAGAAAAACTAACCTAGAACTATCTACAGGTTCCATCAATTTCTGTACCAAATTTCATCAGAACCGGCTCAGTGATATAGGCGTGGAAATGTAACAAACCAACAAACAAACTCACCTTTACACTTATAATATTAGTAAGAATCTCCTTTATTCACTCCAATCTCATTCTTCCTCTCACATGCTCCAAGATCACTAAAAGCTCTCCAAAGTTAGAGTGAACAGGGTTTTTCTGGGTAAGCTCACTCTATTGTAGACTTTGTCTCTGTCATCTCTGACCAAGACTCATGTCAAGAGCAAAGCCATTCCTAGTAAAAAAAAAAACTTAAAATCAATTCGATATTCAAACTAAGCGTCCCATCTGTTCCATGCTTCGTTCAAACGCTAATTTTAGTCGAGTTAATACGTATGAGTAACTACTATCATTCGGTATGACGAATTGTATTGAGACTCGTAAGGAAAGTGGACGTTGTTTCCGACTTGTCGAGTAGTCAAGAGTTTGGTTAATAATCTTGTCATGAATTTATGGGAATAAGATGAGTTTTGGAAGACGTGTTTGGAATATTAATGGCGGGAAGTCGTGGGGATTTTTTTATTGTTTTTTAAGCTATGTTTGGTGGTGAGACAAAGCCATTATTTTTTTATTATTAGCTTATTAGTATGTAGTGTCATTTGTAGTTCATAAGCCGCTTGGTTGCGGCATCGATTTTTAGCTCGATTAACGTATAATGTGCATGTTATTGGATTATTCATTTATTTTTAAATAGAGATTTGTCCGGTAATTCGAAATGTCTATGGATGAACGTCATAAGCTAGTTATTAACGGCATAGGCATACCATAATACCCTTTTATTGGATGGGTGATCATCGAATGACTTCTCTTTCTCAGGGCGAAGCAGAAGGGAGTGTCAGACTCTTACTGACTAAAACCCATCCGTGTTCCTTTAAGGTGGAAGCGCCAGGGTAGCCCGCGAAATTCAAATATTTTTATGTTTTTTGCAATTTGCCGGTCAGTGTGAAGCTGTATGTTGAACAAAATACAATTCGCGGCCGTAACGCATATTTATCTAAAGAAATATAATCATTTTAATTATCAATATAACCCTCTAAGTTCATACAACTCGATTGAACGACTTTTTCACGAAATAACATTCAATCGGGTTCTATGAACTTAGAGGGTTATATTGATGATTCAAATGATTATAATCCTTTAGATAAATGCTCTTTACGAACGCGAACCGTATTCTGTTCAACATACAGCTTCACACTAACCGGCAAATTGCAAAAAACTTAAAAATATTTGAATTTCGCGGGCTACCCTGGCGCTTCCACCTTAAATGCCCTTTGCGAAACTCTCTGCCTGCATCTGTGTTTCCGAACGCTAACAACCCTAATCTCTTCAAAGGAAGAGTGAACAGGCTCCTTCTGGGTAAGCTCGCTCCATCGTAGACTTTGTGTCTGTCATCTCTGACTAAGACTAGAGTCAAGAGCAAACCCATAAAAAATAATTTTAAAAATGTATGGTGGGTGAACGAAACTTAAAAGCGCAATAGTCGATGAGCATTGACTGACGAACCAATTACGTGAAGCAACAGAGCTGTCGTCGTCAAACCGACCAATGGAGAGTGTGCTTAAATTACCACTCGTATCGGTTTATACTACCCTCTGTAACCCTTATAGATATTACTGACCCGCGCAACTTCGTCTGCGTCACATTTTCCATGAATGCTTCGCTCCTATTTGTCTTAGCGTGATGATATATAGCCTATAACTTTTCTTGGTAAATGGGCTATCTAACACTGAAAGATTTTTTCAAATCGGACCAGTAGTTCCTGAGATTAGCGCGTTCAAACAAACAAAACTCTTCAGCTTTATAATATTAGTATAGATACAGCATGTATCCATTTAGAAATGTAAGCAAGTAATGGTACATTTGCTGAATAATCGTTCCTTAAGTGATGTTCGCATCATATGCTCATATCTTGATTCCAGACATAGATTAGTCACCCTGACTGGTTTATGCATTAATGTCAGCAAATATTAATAAATATTTCTATGCAGGTTTATATGGCAGTTACTGACTCGTGTATATAAAAGATTGTAGTTTATTCACCAAATAATTACTTAACACAGTAATTAAATAGTAAATAACTTAAAAACTACAATTTTAACGAACCGAAACGATGCGAAATCACGTAAATTTTCGCAGCACTCGTAAAAACTAAAAAATACTGGGCCAAGGTTCGTACTATGGACGAATATGCGCAAACTTCGAACACAAGCGGACATGGGCAATGACCGAGGTGCAGACCTAAATCTTTACTCAACGTTTATAGATGTGTAATCTTTTCCTTTTTTTAAGGATGGGAAATCATCAAATTGTGACTCCTCCCGTTCTGGGCGGAGTAGAAGGGAGTGTCAGACTCTTACTGACTAAAACCCATCCGTGTTCCTCTTAATGCTCTTTGCGTTCCAGGGCCGCAGTGACTCTTTTTTTCTTATTTTTTTAGTAAACAAGTCTTAGCTCCTTGATCACTTCACCCAAGCCTTCACTTCGAAATGCTTACAGCCCGTCGATTCTGTTAACATATCGACGTGAAAGCTTTGGTGAAGTAATCAAGAAGTGAGCTGTCAATCTATCTTGATTACTTGGTTGACAGCTCACTATGCGATCACTTGACATGCTTACAGAATCGACCGGGTAACAAAACCTACCCGACAACTTACAACCCTCATTTGAACTCATCTGCCTAGCCTTTTCCCAACTTTATTGGGGTCGGCTTCCAGTCAAACCGGATTCAGCTGGGTACCAGTGTTTTACGTGGAGCGGCTGCCTACCATACCTCCACAACCCATTAACTGGGTAACACGGTACTCCTTGGCAAGACTGGTGTCAGATTTACTAGCTTCTGACTATCCGTAACGACTGCCAATGATCTCCAAATGACAGCCGGGACCAACAGCTTAACGTGCTTTCCGAGGCACAGAGGAAACTCGGTATTTTAAGATGGTCACCCATCCACAGACCAACCTCGGCAAGCGTTGCTTAACCTTGAACATCGACTTATGCGGCTGTGATTATTTAGCCACGAGCTCCTAACAACCCGACAACTTACAACCCTAATCTCTTCAAAGTTTGAGTGAGTAAGTAAGCTCGCTCCATCGTAGACTTTGTCTCTGTCATCTCTGGCCTAGACTAGAGTCAAGAGTAAACCAATCACAAATAATAAAAAAAACATGTTGCTTTAAAACCATCTCTATCTGCCTCCATCTTCGCAACTGTCTCATCTTCGCATAACCCAGCCAATGCATCCATCGGTCGTTGACCCCGCGATGCGCGTGAGTTGACCGACTAACTATATTTGTATTTGGTCCATAGTGCCACTATTGTGGGTTTGCTTACGATTAAGTGCTGCTGATTGCACGGCTTTTAATCGGAAAGCTGCCATCTTTAAATGGAAGGAATTGTTTTGTTATAGATTTGGTACCTGGTATTGTAGGGTTCGTGGCATCGAATGTTATAACGTTCTAATTAGAAAAGTTTAGGTGTTGATTGGCTGTCAAATGAGATCATCTGACGAGATTAATAATTCAAAGGTGGGTTTCGAAATTCGTTGAACTTATAGCTAGGCAAGTTAAAAGTATCATTGAAATGAATCAGTCAATGTTGCAAACAAAAGGTGAGATAGTGGTCAAAGTAAAAAAAAAACAGCCAAGTGCAAGTCGGACTCGCGCACCGAGGGTTCCGTACAAACCAAAGTACAAAGGTATTATAGACCTGAGTATTTGATATGAATTTCAATTTAACGCGTTCATGAGGAAAAGGGTCTTGACAGACAGTCGGACGGACGGACAACAAAGTGATCCTATAAGTGTTCCGTTTTTACCTTTCGAGGTACGAAACCATAAATAAAAACACAGCTGACTCACAGTTACATGACATTTCTATTATTGCTGCCTTATCCATGCCGATAAGATTGATTCTTGATTGCTCATAGCCTGACTCTCACGTACGCCAGGTTACGAAGGACTTATCTGTACGGAACTTCTGATTTTGGACTTTGGTTCTTAGCTCATTTTTGGACGTACAGCTGTATTGGTCATTGATGAGATGTAGCTATAACAGCTAGAGCCTAGAACATCAAGCGCTTTTCCGTTAAATAATAAATGATATTTATTCTGTAAGTAGGTTGTAAATAGCACTTTTACACGTCAATCTTTTTGGTCATTTTAAACTAGATGAGGCCGGTGTTTCCTAGCTGACTGCTCTGAGAAGAAACACCGAAACAAACTCAGAGGTCAAAGTCTCTTTTAAAGTCCATACAATCGTACTGGTCAAATCGTACGAGGACCATGTAGGTTAATCTTTGAAGTGGTATTTTGAGGAAAGTACCACACAGATTTGAGTGGACCTGTCCAGACAGTGCAAGCATTTGCCAGTTATCGTGTACCTCAAACTTAGAACTTTAAGGAGCTTAACGTTATATTTATTATGCACATAGCCAATGTAATGTAACTATAAGGCGTTGTGTGAAATGTCCAAGGATATTAAAAAAAAAAATACAAAAAAAAAAAAATGTAAATTATTTTATTGCTGGGGAGTTTATTTCTCCACTTCTAAGTAGAAGTTGTGCAACAAACGGCCCAACAATCACCCGTCACCACTTCTTAGTTTTTGAGAAGTTTGAAGAATAGACGAGGATTCCAAGAAGTGAAGCGCTTTTAGTTTGGGTCTTTGGGTCTTTCACATTCCCCTACAACCCCTACATGTATTATTTCGACTTCCCAAAAAGGAGGAGGCTCTTACCTCATAACTCCGTCAATTATGAACCGATTTGAAAAATTCTTATTTTATCTCAAAGGATACTTGCAGATTGGTCTCATTTAAATTTTATCAAAATCGGTTACGAAGTTTGGATTTTATATCGAAATAGCTGGAATTCTTTTACTTGGATGATGGTTTTTTGTCATCCAAGCAATCGGAATTGCGTATTTTGCGATTTTGCAGTGGTGTTGTTAGGTGTGGTAACATTAAAAATTATAAAAAAAATAAAACCAACTTCAAAATAAAAAAAAAACGATGTAAAAAGTCGGTGTGAAAATACAAAGAAACTAACAAAAACACCGACTTCCGAAATTAAAGTTATTTTTTACTTTCTAGTGTTTTTTTTTTATTTGGAAGTCGGTTGTAGTTTTTTGTAAAAAGTTTTTATTTTGTAGCTTCTAACCAACGTTTTCCACGTGCATGATATATGCTATCTATATTACGCAAGTTTAATAATCCCCGTATTTTCCCTTGATAGTAGTACTACCTAAGTACACACTATCGACGAAAACACATTCTTCAGTAATCCCTTTTGATTAATAAATCTTTAATGCGCAAATTTGTGGCTTTCTGTCAATAGTTTATAGGTATTTATCTAAAGTATATGACCGATAGAAAAGTGTAACATTTGATAAAAACAATATTAGATATTGGGGAAATAGCCAGATAATATTTATTTTCCTTAACGTCATACATAAATACCTTCTTAATATTCGTACTGTTACAAGAAAAAAATCTTAAGAGCGTGTATTCCGTCCACTAGCGCCGCCAATCGTTTTTTATTATTTGTGGTAAATTTAAGACACGTAGATAAAAAACCGCTCTGTAGTGCACTGAAGAAATGTATTTATTATGTTTTGAGAGTTATGTTTTGTACTTTAGAACATAAATAGTTGCCAAAGTCGATATTTTTGCTAAAAGTGGCCACTTTTAGCAACAATTGCCGTTTTGGCTATTTAGCCATGAGTTATGTATTAAAAATAGCTGTCAAAAAATAATAGATACATTTCTTCAGTGCACTACAGAGCGGTTTTTTATCTACGTGTCTTAAATTTACCACAATTAATAAAAAACGATTGGCGGTGCTAGTGGACGGAATACACACTCTTAACTAAAAAATGTTTGTTTGTTTATAAGAGGTAATCTCTTTAACTTCTGCTCCGATTGCGAAAATTCTTTATCTACTAGAAAGCTGCACTATCGTGCATATATGTACACTGAATGACGTATTTGGTTTTTTATCCCGCAAAATACAAATTTACCATGCCACAGGATCAAAGCCACGGAGAAATATTTCTTTATTAATGTATTAAATAATTGATTGTAGATACAACATAATTATATATAACAAAAACAAGTGTAAGTACAGTGGTACTTAGCACACGAGGCAATCTCTAACAGACTACCTTTGGGGACAGAACCGAAAGAGTTAGATTTTCCTGGGCTTCCCGCTAATCTCCTAAAAAGTATTATTTTTCTAAATATCGAACTGAATTTTGATAAATTCCCAATAAAGTGAAAATTATTCAATTTAATAAATAGTTACCTAATATTTATTAATCAGTAGACCAATCAATTTCGTCACTAATTGGCTTGATGTCCAAAAATATCGAAGGCCTTTGCATGATACATTATACACGTCAAAATCCGCAACAAACCACGCGATAAGTCTGCAGTAAGAATTAAAAATATATAATTAGCCAAAAACATCAATTATCATTTTCAAAATCATAATTATATCAGTCGAAAAGCCTCGGAAGGTCGTCTGTTATCAACTTATCACCAATCTACTATCATTCACACGTCATAAGTGATAACACTTAATTTTGCCTTGTTGATTAAAAATTCATTATCTTACAGCTGAAAATTTTCAGTATTGTGCCGCGTCTTGAAACTTACTAACGTGAAAACTGCATAAGATTCAAAAGAAGACATTTATTTAATTCCTGCAGTTCTAAAGTCTTGCGGTACATTGTGATAACCTATTTAAAATTGACCCACTTATTTAGTAGTTGTTTTTAAGTGGATTTGATAAAAGTGGTTGTAAGACAATTTTTTATTGTCTCAGTGGGTTTTTTGTGGTTGTGATAGTGATGTGACTAATTTTAAAGTGTTGATAAATAGATCGGTTATCAATGTGTTGTAAAAAAGTGTGTGATTTTGAGTGTGGGAGAGGAATAATGACTCTGAAGCAACGATCACGGTAACCTTATGATTAGACAGGATTTTTTCAATCGTTTTGTTGTAGATTGATAGATTTCAATAAGTAGAGCTTTAAGAAGCCTCGCGCAATGACCAACTACAACCACATCATTGATCGTAGCAACCATATATTTATTTTTAGCAACCACATCTTTATTTGTACCAACCACATCTTTATTTGTAGCAACCACATCTTTATTTGTAGCAACCACATCTTTATTCGTAGCAACCACATATTTATTCACAGGGACCGAATATTGGTCGTAGTGATTCTCAAATAGTTGCAAAGTAAAAAGGTGGTCGCTCAACCGCCATTTTACAAAGTTAAGTTGATGAAACGTTGGTGGTTGTTATTGTTACTGAAGTTGCAGTTGTGGTTGCCCAGAATGCGAGGCGTCTGAGAAAGATACTTATTAAGATAGGAATAAAGAGAGGTCTTTGCCCAGCAGTGGGGTAAGAGGAACTGTGGATGATGATATTGAACAAAGAAACGCATTTGAGAGAAGATTTTGCTCAACGGCAAAGGGACGTGACTTAAGCGGCAAATCAAACACATGTTGGTCTGAAGTGGCAAATATTTGGTTATAATATTATGTGGTTTTTAAATCAATGATGTATTTGTGTATGTAGTTTTGTAATCAAAGAGCATATTATTTCGGGCTGAAGTTGATCAAAAGCAATTACATGGTAAGTGTTGTTTCAGTATTTTTTGGATGGGTCTAGCAATATAAAACATACGGTAGATTCTATATCGTGTCACTTTTTCTCTGCCATAATTTAAATGATCATTTTGAAGACATCATGGCATGATACTATACTGTTTATTTAAGTTAAATAAACAAATGCACGTGGCAATATACAATTAAATGGACCAGCTGTGTCTAAAGTTTCCGGAACTGTAGAATTACTCACAATAGCGCCAATATATTGTTGAAAACAACTGCAGAGTCGCAGTTTCAACACAGAAATAGTTAAGAAAACTGTATTTATTCCCTTAAACAATATCAACAGTGTGAAGCCAGGAAGGTTTGAAGACATGAGGATCGTGACTTGTATATAAACAAGGCAGAAACATCGTTACATAATGAAGAAATATCTCCAACGTAACTAAATCCCTCAACCAAACCTAACAGTTAGTAACCAGAGTTTATCTAACACTGGTTTGGAACCAACATAACTAGTACCCGTACTGCCAATAAGTTTGTTTGAAAATTATTACAAGGGACAGGTCTAAGTTAAATGGTAGCAAAGTTAACGTCTTTTAAATTATGTGCATACTTAATAATAACAATAGTTTGTTAGGCTGTCAGTACACTGAATGGCGAGGCGATGTGGAGCGAATAAGCTTTAAACTGAAAGGTATTTGAAATAGGTTTAATGGTTGTAACTGGGTAATTTGTTTAGGCCTTTCCTTGTTACGGGAATAAAAGGCTAAAACGATGCCGACTTAGGTTTTATTCACGTTGTTGAAGACCTCATATTGCTTAAATGTAAATATTATTAGCTTGAACCAGTTTTTATCAGTACTGGCTTAGTTAAAGCTAATCCTATTAATTAGTAATAATTAATAGTTGTCCTTAAATAACTACAGAGAGAGTTAAGGCATTCTACTTAGGTAGTTTATACCTAAAATAAATGCCTTATATTTCTTACAATTTAGCCGTAAAAAAAACAATTATGTTTATATAGAACGTGTAACAGAATATACGCTATGTCTAAAAAGGGGTTATTGTTTTCATCATTATGAACAATTTTTATTATAGGAACAAATCGAAATCGGGAAAAAAACCCAGCCGTTTAAAGGGCTTCGTGAGTTTTTTATCGTTTTCTACCGCATTAGCGTAAATGCCAATTTGTGTTGAAACTGAATAAGCGCCGCCTGGTGAGGATAACGGATAACCAATTTTTTTCTATACACTTTGACATAAGCAAACGTTTACGTTAACGCGATCCAGTACGTTAGAAAACTCACACTAAGCTCTCTGTACATTTTGTGGAGTTAGGTGCACATATCTTTTGCAAATAAAAATTATTTACTTAATATTATGTGGAAGTTATTTTTTTTTCGTGATTGCATTAGAAAGTTGTTCATTATTATAAGCATAACGGCCCCTTTTTAGTTATTGCATTTACTCTGTTGGGCGATGAATATTGGATGTAGAAAAGCTCATGCTTACAAAACCACAAATCAATCAAGAATTATTCGAAACCACCGCTTATAAATCTGTCAAATTAATTCTAACAACGTTCTAATTGACATAAAAAACTTGACATCCTTCCGTCTAACAACCTCGCTTGTTAATCAAACTGTGAATGAAACTTTTACTACTCACACCGACATTATTTCATCATCAAATTATAAAATAAAAAACATAATTATAACCGATCTTCTTCAAACCCTACAATTTGGGCACCATATTCATAAACCCATTAATTTTTATCTCAGTGTCGCATCAAGTCTCGCATAGCTTTCGATGCTGTATAAGGCGCGAACAATCACTCTCTGTGTGTGAGTACCTTTATACCAGACATATAAGGGTGCTTGCCCAATGGAAAGTTGAGGTTTTTGTCAAGGTCGTCTTATGGGGAATGGTGGTGTTTGGTTTAAGTTATGGTGAAAAGTGAAGGTTATCGAAATGATAAAAAATATCGTCTTGAAAATAACTTTATCTGAAGGTGGTATCTTGGACCTGAGTCTGCAAGATAAGAAACTTTTAATGTGCTCTTAATGATTTTTACAATGCAATCGCTTTTCGGGGGCCCATTTATTGGGTGCGCACTTTATTTACTGCACAAAGGGATAATAACCGTTGGTTTGATCTTTATCATAACATAGCTGACCCGCGCAACGTCGTCTGCGTCACATTTTCCATTACTGCTCCGCTCCTATTTGTCTTAGCGTGATGACATATAGCCTATAGCCTTCCTCGATTAATGGGCTATCTAACACTGAAAGAATTTTTCAAATCGGACCAGTACTTCCCGAGATTAGCGCGTTCAACCAAACAAACAAACAAACTCTTCTGCTTTATAATATTATATATAGTATAGATTAAAAGCGGCTGTAGGGACCTCTGCCGGTTGGTTTCAGCAACTCGTCCACAAAAAGTCCGCCAACCTATTTTTCAAGAATGGGAAATTATCAAATGACTCCAACGCTAAATTCCAGGGCCACGGTGACTCTTTCTTCCCTAGCAATATCTACTACAATGTTACGACAGAATGCAGGAAAAGAATAGTTACTTCTCGTCAACGGAGTCCACAAAAGAACAACACACTAAGTATATCAAACTAACTTAAACTGTAAATGGGAATTGCTATGTAACAACAATTCTTTTTTTATCGAAAAAACTCAACCATTTCGGTCATATGCTGTAACCGACCGCATACTAAAGCAACGTGTAGAGACACCACAAAACAACAGAACACATACAAACTGAGTAGCCGGCGCAAGCGCAGCTAATCGAGAAGTTTTCTCAAACAATTCGTCGTACTCGCAATACCGTTTACATAATTACGTTCATATTACTAAACGTTGTTTAACACCACGGAAAATGAATGCATGGAATATTCAAACTAAGGTTTATTCGTACATACCGCGTGTATCTGACATCGTCGTACAAACGATTTCCATGGGTCCAGGGCATGATTCTGGACACCCTAGATTTGGAATTTTTCGTCGGCTTTTTTCTCACTTTTTCATTCTTTTCAAGGGTTTTTTTACTATAGACTGCTCATAATCGTTATTCTGACCTAACCCAATGAGATTAAAAAAAAAAAAAAAATTAATTAACTACTTTCACTAAAAAGAGCAATCTGAATAAATCCACAAATAGATATCTGCTCAGCTGAGTTGATACCTATTTGTGGTACTCTTAAAAAAAATGAGAAAAGAACCGACGAAAAATTCCAACACTGGGGTGTCCAGAATCATGCCCTGGACCCATGGAAATCGTTTGTGCGTCGATGTCAGATACACGCGGTATTATGTGTTCATGTATGAGTACCTATAATATAATTCATCTGTCCTTCACGTTTTATTAAAGGCCAGAGAGGATCACTCTGTTTTCAAGTTAGATTCGTAACATAAGAGACAGTGCTTTTTTCAATCATCATTGTTTATCAAAGCAATAGTAAAATCACTATTGCTTTGATAAACAAGTAGTATTAAAAAGGAAAAATTAATTCTTTATGTTTTAGTTCGCAATAATCGTAGTCGCTTATCATGCATTATTCAGTTTAAAATGTAGGTTGGTAACCTAGAAAGAGAGAAAAAAAAGAAGAAAAATAATTTATTTGCGGCATACTAAATTAAATAAACTCTGCTGCAAATAACCTGTATCACGCCTATACCGATAGCCAAAGATTAGTTTCATCCTCAGAATACACTCCATTATTGGTTCGAGCCAAAGTTGATTTTGATGACAATAAATTCGCTCCTCAATGTCGAAGGCCAATAATTGCAGAAATAAATGCATTTCACCCTCCATTACATTATAATGCCATCACTCCATTTTTTCTATATTCCTTGCTAAACATCAACACTAGCAAATTCTCATGGTGCGGTGCGCGGGAGTAGGTATTCAGCAGAATTTGTAGTGGGCCTAATGTCAGACACTATTAGTTAGTGAAAGTATGTTTAGAATAATATCGAAAGACGTTTGAGATGATATTCACAAGACGTTAAGTGATTTTCAAGGAGATTTGTGTAATTTGTCAATTTTTAAGGTGTTACATGGTACTTCAAGATTTAACCGTGGGTGTGTCGTTGAGTTAGTTGTTTTTTTTTTTAAAGGATATGTTAGAGAGTGAAAACAGAAGTTTGTTGTGTATCAATAGTCTGTTCCAAATCGGGAACTTTTAATTACTGTCTTTCACACGATTATGTAAGAAACTAAGATGACAGGAATAGTGTGCAGACATTAATATGGCAGATGAATTTCTAGTAAGAAATTGTCATATTGTTTATGACTGATGGAGACACTCTACAAATCTGTGCTTTCTGATAATCTCAAAGGAGACGTCAAACACGAGCCTATCAAAAGTAAAAAAAAAGAGTTGTATGAAATTACACCTACACGAGCAATTCAGCAGTTTCATACAAATACCTAAGGCTGAGTGAGACACTGGGTGCGACTACTAAGCTATGCCAGCAACACTCGGTCTACCAAGGACTGAGTATTCTGGCGTAGCTTGTACAGGCCTATTGTTAGAGATGGGTAATCTCGACTCCGGGGAGTCATTCGAATCACTAAATCTGGCTCCGCTATCGGTCGGTACTGACTCCGCTAATCATTCCGGACTCGCTTGTTTCAATACAAATCCAGTGATTTTGTAAGTAAGTATATCATTTATTTGCGTAAAATATGCGTGCGTGCGTTGCGTGTTCTTCGGATCATTTGATTCTTTTAACTCAGGATTTGATCGAAATACACAAAAGTAGGCATTATTTTTGTTTCGGACTTGTTGTTTTTTAGAATGCGACCTGCAATTTTTCTATTATTATAGATTAGTCAGTAACATTTAATAAATTTTATTGTAACGTAATGACTTATGATATATAAGTTCATTTTGGCTCTATTTAACTGACTTCGTTGTAAACCGAACCTGTAATTCATTCGGCTCCGCACCGAGTCGAATTTCATAACTCCTCGGAATCGATAGAATTTGAAAGGAGTTGATAAGGAATCGGATCCGCTTACGGATTTGCCCAACTCTACTATTGTCTCTAAATGGGCTCCAGTCGGTAATATTTTTTTCTTATATGTTTAAGACGGTTTTGGGATCAAAAACATCAAGAAGGCAGACGTCTCCTTGATGTTTTTGATCCCAAAACCGTCTTCTCTGAAGTAATGTATGGGACAACGTTGAGACAACGCCTTGAGCTGCTTATAGAAATCGCTAATCAAATCTCTAGCATACCTAAGATTATGAAGATCTCTCAAACTCACGGAAGCCATCACATGTCAACGTAGCCAGTTTCTCAGGGTACGTGAACAAATACTAAGGTCTTAGGCCAACGATCGAAGACAACACAGCTTTCACAAGCCCACTGTGTAAACAGACATCATACTGTATGATTGACTGGCTCAATGGTTTTGTGGTTTTAAGTGTTACCGTTGAGCGTGTGGTCCTGGATTCAATGTTCAATCCTCATGTAGAACAAGGTGTAATTGGGTTTTGTTTGTAAGGAAATTCTAAGTTATAAATTTTATTAGACTTAAAATCACGCTTGTGGTTAGTTTATATACTTAAGAGGAAATTCAGGCGGTAGAAAAAAAAGGGGCACAGTATATATTCTTCTAATTCACTTTATGGTGACGAAACAGGCCCGAACCAAGCCTCTAATTATAATTTTTTACATAAAAAGTCTCTCCGCCCGTATTTCTCTCTTAAAATTCAACCTAATTTCGCCGGTTATGTTGTCCCACCATGTAAAAGGGTTGCACCTATTGCCATCAACATTAAAACTGAACATGGAAACCCTCAGGCAAGGGTTTTCCAGTAAACGGAAAGTAGAATAGAACGCATGAACTCTTTTAAACAAATAACATTTTTTTTACTATTGATAGACACACGTTTGACCGCTATCTCACCTGATGTTAAGCGATGCTGCGACGATGATGCGGTCTAAGGTGGAGCACGATTGCCTAGAAGTAACCTATTCACTCTTGACTTAAAGACTCCCAGGTTGTAGCTATCGGGAAACACAGACTCCAGCAGGGAATTCCTCTCCTTTGATATACGCACAATTAACGTATTCCCAAAACGTTTTGTGCGTATAGGTGGGATGTCCACCTTGTACCGGTGGCGCATCGCCGTACGTCTTGTGGTCCAATGGTGGAACGGGCTTGCTGATTTTTTTTTCTTAATGTAGATCTCTGTTGAAAATTCATGGCAAAATTACCATAAGCAAATCCAGTAGTCAATCTTATATAATTTTTAGAGGTCTTAGAACATAATATATCTCTTATTTATCTATCATATATTTATTCATTTAAGTCGTACACCTAAGACTACCTACAGTACAGCCGTACGATTCTGTAAACATGTCGAAGTGAAGGCGTGGGTGACGTGATTACGAAGTGAGCTGTCAAACCATACAAACAAGATGGAATGACAGCTCACTGGTCGTTCACTCCACCTAAGTGAACACAGTGAGATGTCGACGGAATAGACCGGCTGTATTTCCTTTCTCTTTAAAATCCATCCAAAGGTTGTCTTGAAAAGATCGCTCTTAGCGATAAGGCCGCCCATTGTGTCACCCTATGTAATGTTTACTTAATATTTTTTCTGTTACTTATAAAATATGGTGTACATAATAAAGAGTATTCTATTCTAAATTGAAGGGCTACACAAACAATTTAACTTCAAACATTTCCATAAGGAAATGAACCCAGTTCACCTTTTAAGTATTAGATCACTATCAATTACTAATTAATACACACGAACTATGTTCAAAATCAAGCCTCGAAGCAAAATAAACAAACGTTAAGTTAAAAATAAAACATGATTTCAATTAATTAATGTCACTTATAATTAAAGCGTTTAGTCATACGTGTTAAACTGTTCTAACCGCTGTGGTCTTGACCTATAATGAGAAGTGTAAATAAATATTTGTTTCTTAAGAACTGTTGTAAAGTTTTGTTGATTTGTAACAGGAAAAATTGGTGTAAATTTAATTTGGCGGTGGAACCATTGAGGCCACCTGACGCAATTGATTTTATACTTTATGACATTACGATTTATATTAGTGACGTCAAGTGGAACCAATGGTTCCAAACCGGGCGCAACCGGCTCCCATACAACAAACTTGAGTTTATTGCCGTTTTTATAGATAATGGTACGGAACCCTTCGTGCGCTAGTTCAACTCGCACTTGGCCAGTTTTTATTATTTGTGATGGGTTTGCTCTTGACTTAAGTCTATGTCAGAGATGACAGAGACAAAGTCTACGATGGAGCGAGCTTACCCAGAAAGAGCCTGTTCATTTTAACTTTGAAAAGATTAGGGTTGCAAGCGTTCGGAAACACAGACGCAGGCAAAGAGTTCCACTCCTTTGCTGTGCGCATTATAAAAGATGTTTGGAAACGCTAAGTGCGAATTTAATTCTGCTTTACATTTAACCGATTTCAAGAACGGGAGAGAATCTTAATCCAATTGTATAATGCAACGCAAATACATTTTGCCAATGTCCACAGTGAATTGGATAAGAACGAATGTGTAAAAATGTCTGCATACGAAGTATGTAAACTTAGATTCATAAAATTGAACCGAAATTATTAGATTACTTCCCTTTTCTTATTCATAGATTTAGTTCGGTCAAAAAATGTATAAATCTTTGCAGCAACGGGCAGTTGGTTCCAAAAATTCATTATATCCTTATTCAATCGCTTATTTGTTTAATAAAAAGCTCATCAACAAATAGCCAAGTCACGTATTACAATCACATGACCATAAATTAAAACAAATCATAACCCATATCATACCATCTTAGCCGAAGAAATCAATACAATCGAACCACCTCAAACAAAAAATACCGACATTTTTTTCCTTCGAAATCGATCCCACCTCAACCTGAAAAAAATAAATAAAAAGATATCAAACTGACAGATAGACAAAAGCAGTACCTATTAATGACGTCATCAGGTCTTATTCGGATTATCTTTGCTCACAATCAGTGCGGTGGTAAAATGAAGTGTCGGCACTCGTATGGGACACAGAGCTTGGAACCTGTAGACTTGGCTGTAGCGACGAGCAACGTCATTAGGTACCTACTTTTAATATTTCGCTCGAGGACCTTGGCTTGGATGTGCGAGAATGCGAAGCGAGGGATGTGATTGTTAAGATACAATAGAATACTCAATACTCAATCATTTATTTCAATTAGACCATTTACAGGCACTTTTGAATTGTCAAGGTCGGTCGGTTCAAAAAAAGATGATGAAGCTATTTGCACGTTCCAAAGCGTAGATCTCTATGGAGAAGAACGTGCAAGAAACTCCACGGACACTCTTTTAAATCAATTGATGTACTTAATACAAACATCATGGTAACAATCGCTTATTTAACTCGCTCAGCGTAGCAGTTGCATAATTATGTCTCTTGGTGCCTATTGGCCTAGCTCTAATCTGTCTCCTGCTTGATAAGGAGGCCACTGGCTCTGTTAATTTTCTATGTTTGTCTATTTTTAACCGACTTCCCAAAAAGGAGGAGGTTATCAATCCGGTTGTATGTTTTTTTTTATGTTTGTTACCTCATAACTCCGACAATTATGAACCGATTTGAAATTGTTTTGTTTTATCTGAAAGGATATACTTGCAGATTGGTCCCATTTAAATCATATCAAAATCAGTTACGAACTTTGGATTTTAAATCGAAATAGCTGGAATTTGACTATTTAGATGATTCTTTGATAATCGAAATTGCGTATTTTGCCTTTCTGCGATTTTGTAGTGGTGTTGTTAGGTGTGGGGCACCACTAAACTGTGAAAAATAAAAAACTTTTTACAAAAAAATACAACCGACTTCTAAAAAAAACACTGCAAAGTAAAAAATAACTTTAATTTCGGAAGTCGGTGTCAAAATACGAAGAAACTAACAAAAACACCGCCTTCCGAAATTAAAGTTATTTTTTACTTTGTAGTATTTTTTTTAGAAGTCGGTTGTATTATTTTGTAAAAAGTTTTTGTATGGAAAAGTTTCACAGAACCGAGTCTAGCCAGTGGCCGCCGAAGCGACTCCGTACTCTATGGTATAAAATTACCATGGAATGACGACTTTGGAGCTGTCGCAGGAAGTGTTGACGTGTGTGTCACGCCTTAGTTGCAGGGCTGTCGGAGTGATACAGCTGATTGATTAGATGATCAGCAGGAAACTGGGAAAGTGGTAATGAGATCTCGTTAGGAGGCTGGGCCATTGTGTAAATGGGAAGGTATCTTGGCTCTAGGCAAAGTAATAACGATGGTCCGAGTCCAAGATTTTTGGTTTTGACCACAGTGATAGCGGTAGAGAATTTCGGTAAACGTTCAAAAAGTGACAAATCCGTTAAACGTAGGGAAATCAGAATAATGTTCAAGGAAATATTTTTCTACTAAAATGTATTCTGTTTACTGAAAGGCGAAATTATGATATTGTAAAAAATATATAAAATTGGCTTGAAAACAGAAAACCGGCCAAGTGCGAGTCGTACTCGCAGACGAAGGGATCCATACTATAAAACTTAATTTTTATTAACTGTTGTTATAGCGGCAATAAAAATACACAATCTGTGAAAATTTCAACTGTCTACCTGTTATGGAGGCTTAGTAATAGGGTTCCGTTAACCCGTTAGTAACCCTTCGAGTACGGAACCTTTTAATAAGCATAAACCAGAGTACTTGATTTTTTTCCTGTACTCTACGTAAAGACGTATTTCATGACTAGCTGACCCGCGCAACTTCGTCTGCGTCACATTTTCCATTAATGCTCCGCTCCTATTTGTCTTAGTGTGATGATATATCGCCTATAACTTTCCTCGGTAAAAGGGCTATATAACACTGAAATAATTTTTGAAATCCGACTAGTAATTCCTGAGATTAGCGCGTTCAAGCAAACAAACAAACTCTTCAGCTTTATAATACTAGTATAGATTGTGGTGATCCAATAATGGCACACCATATATTTGTAGGTACCATACACAATTTAAAATTTAATCTACACAACCCCATAAACAATCAAAACAGTGACTTTTAAATAACTATCTGATGACACGTCCATTATACTTCCACACAGTCGATGACCGCCATAACTTTCATTTAATCAAAATTCCTAGCACCAACTCTGAAGCCCTAAGTAATCCTAATAAGTCAATTACATGTAGACTTCACTTTCACCAACCCTGGGTTATATAAAGGTGTGCCCAGAGGAGCGATTTAAAAACGCATTACGTACGTCATGAGTGACGCGTATGTTAATGGTATAATAGAAAATGTGGCACACCCTTGCATTGTTTTGCTTTCTATGCTATTCGTCATAGCCACAGTGACTAGTAAGTGACGGGCTTTTGCTACTGTATTCTACTATAAAATGGGATACGTTTTTTAGTGTTCCGTACTCAAAGGGTAAAAACGGGACCCTATTACTAAGACTTCGCTGTCTATTTGTCTGTCACCAGGCTGTATCTCAAGAACCGCGATAACTAGACAGTTGAAATGTTCACAAATTATGTATTTCTGTTGCCACTATAAAAACAAAATAAAATAAATATTTAACGGGGGCTCCCATACAGCAAACGCGATTTTTTTCCCCCGTTTTAGCTCGATATCAATTATGGCAACAGGTAGGCATCGAGAAATATTCACAAAATATTCAGTTGTATTTTTACTTTAATAATACAATTTAAAAAACATATATATTTAAGTGGGGCTCCCATACAAAAAACGCCAATTTTTGCCTAGTTTTGCTCGATATCAATAAATGGTAACTAAAATAGGGTTAGGTAGTACCTACTGTTGTTTACCTAATCAATGGTACGGAACTCTTCGTACGCGAGTCTGACTCGCACTTGGCCGGTTTAAAAAAAAGTGTTTTAAGTACTTAGTATAAACATTTACCTATGTAGTACCATAATCTATACTAATATTATAAAGCAGAAGAGTTTGTTTGTTTGGTTGAACGCGCTAATCTCAGGAACTCCTGGTCCGATTTGAAAAATTCTTTCAGTGTTAGATAGCCCATTTATCGAGGAAGGTTATAGGCTATATATCATCACGCTAAGACAAATAGGAGCGGAGTTTTCATTTTATTGTGTAATGTGTACTATGATCCTTTGTTGGTCGAATTAAACGTTATTTTTTTTTTTTTTAATTAAAGGAAAATGTGACGCAGACGAAGTTGCGCGGGTCAGCTAGTAATTAAATATTTTGTTGACTATGTTTCTGCATGTCAATGTTTTATGTAGTACCTAAGTAGAGAAAATTATGAAAAATTGTGTACGCTAAATAGCAAAATAAAAGAATCTAGATAGATAAATGCAACAGAACACAAACTCTTGTTTGTGTTTTTTAATACCACCTTATCTGTTGATGAATGATAATGACAGCTATTTTTAGCAATTAATATCAGGACGTAATGATAACTCATTATCTAAAACTATCAATGTGTTTTTTCTTCGACGCAATTTCATTTCTTGGCCTGTTGTTATAGGTACAGAATATGCTCCTGGCTTGATTACAATTGTATTAATGTGTGATGGTTCAAAGAATCCTTATCTATGTTTTTAAAGCTCCATCCTGTTTGCTACGATCTTGTATACATATTTTCAGAAGTAAAATAGGATAAGGTTACTATAGCTAGGTACTGATGAAGCTACTTGAAGGTAACAGAAACCTTCAGTAGTGCCATTCCATCCTGATGAATTTGGTTTGGACAAATGTTTATATATTAGCTAGATAGTGTAAGTAAGTACACCTACTTGCTGAATCTATGGAATTTAAGTTATAATTTTTCTACATAATTTGAGTTGGTATTGAGCATTTGCAAAAGATACTTAGATTGTTGAAGAAATCTGTATACAGTAAATAGGTAAATTCTGCTAATTTACAAAAACAAAAAATACGTGTTCATTGTTTTTCAATACTCTAACTGACGGACTAATTAGATTTTTTCAGGACACAAGCCCATTAGATTTTACAACTGTGTCGACTATGTCTACCAAACAATAATTAGTAAAAAACAATAGGTTCTAAAATGAATTTAAGAAGCACTGGAAGGTATACTGCTGTAAGCAGCGATTTATTGAGTGGGTGTGCGTGTGTGAATGGGGGTGTGTGTGTGAATGGGGTGTGTGATTGAATGAATGGAGTAGTGTGGACATTCGGGTGTAAGTTCTGTATAGGTAATGCTACAGACCGTAAACCTTGAAAGGGTCATTTATCATTTCATTATAGGCTTTTATTATGAACAATTTTAACTATAGGACTAACACTGAAATCGTGAAAAGTAATTAGCTGTTTAGTACAGTTTTTCGAGTTATGGAAACATAAATACCTTTATATGGATTGTAAAAAAACAAGTTGTAAGTAAGAATGAGTCCCTAATGCAATTAGCCCCTTTTTAGGTATTGCGTTTGATATATATTACAACCTGTAGATATATTATATTTCTACAGGCAACACTGTACCTACATTAAACACAAAGTTTAAACATTTTTTTTCTATTCTCTTCTGCTATTTGCAGTAACATTTCTAACTAACAACGATTAAAACAAACACTAAAACGATTGCCAGAACAATTCCAAAACAGCACACTTATCCTTCACCCAAAACTTAAGTGACACATCAACGAAAGTAAATAACAAACAGTACTTAGTTAACTATATTACTATACTTAGTTAACTTAGTTAACTATATCACAATGCACTAGTACATAAAACTTCACTTATGTACGAACAATCACAACACATAAAAGTTCCCCATATAAACTGCTATTATCTTCTATCAAGGAAGCTGAACGAGTCATTCATTGGCTGCCAAAAGCGACGTGTTGCGCGCGCGCAGGTTTGCGTGCTACATAAATTAATGGTGGCATTGTTATTTGGGACTATGATTTGGTTGTGACTTTGCTTGTTAAGCTGGTAGGTCGACTTATGACTGATTTATTCAATTACATATCAGCGACTGGATTGGGCACATTTTATGCGCACAGCTGGCATTCTATGACGTCTTAAAACGATCATGTATCAGCAGTGTGATTCTGTAAACATGTCGACGTGAATGACAAATGAGCTGTCAAACCATACAAACAAGATGGCATGACAGCTCACTTGTCGTTCACTCCACCTAAGTGATCACGGTGAAATGTCGACAGAATCGACCGGGTGCTGTGGATTACAGCATTATACAAGACGCGTAAAACTATCCCTTTTTCTGAGCTAAATTATGATCGCGTTTACTATGACATCTAAAAACGATTATGTATCAGCTGTGGGAGAGAGACAGAGTTATACAAGATACGTAGCACTATCCCTTTTTCTGAGCTCAATCATGATCGCATTGACAGGGCCCCAGATCACCTCTTGCATGTCGGCGATTCTCTGTAGGAGTTCTAGCTCACAATTTACGTCATATGTTGCCTCTGAGATATTACCTCTATATTTAATGGTATCTACAAATACGGTGTCTTTATAGATAAATAGTTTTAGAATTAATATCTCTATAAATCTCTTGCTCTTTCTTATGAACTAAGTACAGTACTATATTTTCGTTGGGTCAGTTTCCCTCATTTAGGTATACTCGCCACTGCTCTAAATTATTTAACTTGTATGGCATATGACCTGCTGTATTTTTAACTAAATTAACCTTAAGTTAAAGGTACCTTTTATTTGTGATGGGTTTACTCTTGACTCTAGACTTGTTCAGAGATGACAGAGACAAAGTCTACGATGGAGCGAGCTTACCCAGAAGGAGCCTGTTTACTCTAACTTTGAAGAGATTAGGGTTGGAAGCGTTCGGAAACACAGACGCAGGCAGAGAGTTCCAGTCCTTTGCCGTGCCACTTTACTGTTGCCTACTGAAAAAGTCCTGTTACCTCTCTCTTAATAAAACCATATTTTCTTTTGGAGAACTGTGAAGGACCATTATGTCCCTGTGAGCCTTCACCAATGAATATCGCCTTCACCAATGAATTTCGCCATCACAGACAGACTGTAACACCTTACTTATGTCATATCACACAATACAATACATACCTACATGTGTGTCCTACACATGTATAATGTATGTCATTGCGTCTGTCTGTCTGTCTATGGGCTGCCGTTAATTGTGTGCTAATCACATTTGTTTTACGGATCATTGCGGGGGAGGTGACGAGGTTGTTTAAATTATTTATTGCAATTGTTGGTCGAAATTGAAAGTTATTTGATATTGGGTTAGGTCAAATTTGCTTTAACTCTCCAACAAGCGATGCTGAAAAATCTACAGTTATCAGATGATTTCGCAATTGATTTTCTTAGCGTAACAACCCGACATACCTACTAAATTAAACCTAACCCTTTATACTCCCGTGGCGTAACCAAGAAATTAATAAATAGATATTTATTTGCAAATAGTTTATAAATAACATTTTAACATGTCAATTTTCATTAATATTAATTTAACTTAAATAAGATCGGTAAATGTAATATACCTATTTATGTTGTATTGTAAGACAGTGACAGCGTAGCGTAGCTTATAAAATAAACTCTGTTTTTCAAAGAAAAAAAAAATACTATTTACAATAAGTGCTAACTAGCTGATGCCCACTTGACAAATCATATACTTAATTTTTCCTTAAACCTTCCTCGCGAAACACTATCCATTGGTGAAAACAACATGAAAATCGGTGCAGGAGTTATTGAGTTTATTGCGATTAAACAGGCAGACAAACAGACGCGGCGGAAGACTTTGTTTTATAATATGTAGTGATGATTTTCAGCCTAGTTTGAATAAAAGTCTTACGATTTAAAAAAAAAAGTTATAATAAGTATTAGTAGGTACTTGTGTAATCGATTTTTCGATACTTCAAAGTAGCTTCACTATTCACACTAACCGTTAACAAATTAATTTTCAAGTATTTACTCACTTTTACTACCGTTTAAGTGCCTAACGTAACATATCACTAAGTTACATACAAGAGCACTTCAGACTAAGTGACACTCGCTGTACTTGCGACTCTGCTTACCCAACAGTCTTCAAACAGGGAGTTTACTCAAACTAACTGTGTTTGATGTAGCTCACTATGCTAACAGGAAATTAAGCATAACGACGCTTTGTATGGGTAGGTTTGAAATGAACGGTGGCGCTGGCGTTTCCTCTCGCTTTTGTTTCTCTGATTAACGGTTGCTGAAATTCTTTGATCAGTAAATCTGCTGTAAAATGCTAGCAAGAAAATGTTATCAACTCGAGCTGGAGTAGTAATGATTAGCATTTTAAATACTCTTAAATGTATACTAATATTATAAAGCTGAAGAGTTTTTTGTTTGTTAGCTTAAACGCGCTTATTTCAGGAACAACTGGTACTATTTGAAAAATTCTTTAAGTGTTAGATAGCTCATTTACCGAGGACGGCCATAGGCCATATATTATCATCACGCTAAGACAAATAGAAGCCGAGCATTAATGGAAAATGTGACGCAGACGAAGATGCGCGGGTCAGCTAGTGCTAAAAATAGCCAGCTGGCCAATTCCCTCACTCTTAAACAATACAAACCTCAGGGGGACAGTGCAATTATGGCCACAAACTGAGACACTGATTTGATGATTGCAGTTGCCCAACGCATCACCCATCTTCCGGTTACCATCAACTATCTTGTGTCTCTTGTAGCCTGGGGTTGGATGTTTTGAACCATGACCTTGCTAAATGCGTATTACATTAGCAGAAGTAGGTACACCATTTTTTTCTTGAAAACGACTTCTTTGGTACTATAATAACTAATTTGTGAATTCATAGCAAAAATCTATCTCCCTTGATCTCGTAGTAAAACTCCAGGAACCCAAAAATCAAAATTAAAAATAATCCTTGTGATCTTATAAGGGTGAACTTCTGTGACCCAAACACAGACACGTAAATTAATAAATTTATGTTTGTGACAGCCGGGATCAACGGCTTAACATGCTTTCCGAAGCACGGAGGAAACGCGGTATGTAAAGATGGAAGAACCAAACCCATCCACAGAACAACCTTGGAAAGCGTTGCTTAACCTTAAAGAGCGACTGTTATGATTTAGCCACGAGCTCCTCGTTCAGGGGTGCTAGAATGACCTCTTTAGCAGAATCATATCAGAGTCATAATATTTATCAAGCAAAAATCTATCAAACTTCATTTTCATCTTTATCGCTAACGCATAAAGCTGCTTTCAGACTACGCTATAATATAATAGCAAATACACATTGTTATACAAGGTTCTGTACTATACCGCGTGTATCTGACATCGACGTACAAACGATTTCCATGGGTCCAGGGCATGATTCTGGACACCCCAGTGTTGGAATTTTTCGTCGGCTTTGTTCTCATTTTTTCATTTTTTTCAAGAGTACCACAAATAGGTACCTGCTCAGCTGAGCTGATATCTATTTGTGGTTTTATTCAGATTGCTCTTTTTAGTGAAAGTAGTTAATTAATTATTTTTTATTGATAATCTCATTGGGTTAGGTCAGAATAACGATTATGAGCAGTCTAAAGTAAAAAAACCCTTGAAAAAAATTAGAAAAAAACCGACAAAAAATTCTTAGTCTAGGGTGTCCAGAATCATGCCCTGGACCCATGGAAATCGTTTGTGCGTCGATGTCAGATACACGCGGTATATTATTGACAATGTATGGTGCGGGATATTGTTGTGCTATGAGCTATATACTATATGCTATATATTATATTATAGCGTAGTCTCAGAGCAGCTTTAGGTTCAAGGTTGATAGGGAAAATTTGACAGTGACGGGTACCGTGATTTGCTTTCTGATCCTGCTAAAGTGGTCTTTTAAGCCAAAAGCTACTTACCATTTAAAAAAAAACAAATCTGCATAGTAACGATCTGGCCAACCTTGACACTACTCGTACGTACAGTGGCGATATGTATGTCATAAAGCGGTCGGAGATCACCAGACCTATGCAAATGAGATTAGCTCAAAGTGCCGCCTACTGGAGAAATCTGTGGATGACCTGGTGAACCACTAATAAAAGTTTACGTGGCTCGGAATGGCGTGAAAAGGGCGGTATGTAGGTATGGCTGAATTTGCATAAATGTGATTGAGAATAGGGAATATGCATGAAAAAAGTATTTGTGATCTGAACAGTTTATCTAAAAGTATTGGAAAATATAATACTAACTGTGAAATTAGAATCTAAATTGCTCGAAAAACGAACGAGATACAATTATTTTAAACAAATATATCTGTACCTCTCGCGAAAACCCTTTTTTTCTATGGCGGATGTATAGTCGTCGTATAATTTGACGTCACATTACGTATCGGACTTCTCTTTCTAACTGTAGTCTTTGAAGCTTTTTATCTTAATAAATGATGAAGGTATTTAAAAAATAATTTCATGATTGTTTACTAGAGCTAGTAAGTATTTTATTTGCAAATAAAAAAATCGCATGCATATTCCCTATTTGCTAGTCTATGGCTTTTTATGTTTAAAGAAATGTGGTGTTTATATTCCGCGGCCAACGTTAGACGTTTTGGCTTTGTAGATAGGCTCGGCTCGACGCATCAATATGACAACGATTTTCAAAGTTTTTTTTTTATTTGTTGAACAATTTTGATGAAACATTTTCACACATCATAAGTATGTCTGTAACTCGTATAAATGTATGTATGACCAACAAGGATAAGCTGGCGAAACGCTTAATGACAATGAATTTACCGTAGGTAAGAAAACTAACAAATTGAAATACTGGATCAAATTATGGCCACCTACCACTACCTGTTAGATAAAGATAAATTAAAATAAGATAAATTTATTAAGCCATTGCTACTATAATTGCCTTAAAATTAGCTTAACTTAATGAATAACTTGACTGTAACTAGAAACATGTACATTAAAAGGACGGGTTGTATCAAACAGTTGGTTAACGTAACATACGTACGTCAAAAAGTTACGATTACGGACGATGTTTGACGTTCGTTAAATTAGAAGCGTTGTTTCAAAACATTCTGGTATAAATTCCTGCTCATCCCAATAGCTAAGTTATTGACACGGGTCCTACCTAAATAGCTTTTTTTGCATTCCACCACTTATTTGTGTCATCAGAAGAACTGGTATTGAGGAATTCAAAAGAATTTTCACAATATTGTTTTATTTGACGCAACTAAAGTTACGTTAACGAGTGCTCAGACCATCTGTTAACGTAAACGTTATATTTTACGTGCGTTAACGCTGACATTTTGTGAAACAACTCATTTTTTTGATTTGACGATAGTTAGCACCATTTTTAACGTTTACGCGTGCGTTAAGTGTAGTTGAAACAACCCGCAATAAGTCTTGCAGTGGTCCCCAAACTAGGCAGCGCTTGATTAAACCATGTTTTATGTTACTATACTTTCTTGAACACTAAGATACAAAATATATGGAAAATTGTTAAATAAAAAAAATGGCTAAGTGCGAGTCGGACTCGCGTCCAAAGGTTTCTGAACCAATTTCACTTTTAACATGATATTGTAACACTAGGGACTTCTTATAGTAATACATTTTTAATGTTTTCCTGTAATCTTTAGGTATAGAATTATTATCTGTATTTATTTCAAAATTTTAGGCTCAGTAGTTTCGGAGATAAGGGGAATGGTAATTTTTGGTTTACTTAAAACCACGTAAAATACTGAATACTGGTATTCAGCTAGTAGTTAGGAAAAGGCTAGGCAGATGGTCATTTCTGGTTTAATTTCTTGAATAACTTTCAAACTATTTAAATGTCACACGAAACAGTTTGAAAAAAGTTTTTTTTTAATTTCTAGTTTGACCTCTAAAAGTGACCCGTAATTTATATTTACGTAACGCGTCCGTGTTTGGGTCACAAAAGTCCATAAGTAACATTATCGGTTTGGTAGATATGGAGGGAACCGGCTGTGACAGACGGACAGACAGACAGACACCCGAGTGATCCTATAAGGATTCCGTTTTTCACGGATATTTGGAACCCTAAAAAAAACACAAAAAGCTGGTGGATACAAAAATTTATCATACATAATATTTACATACTACTGAAAGTGAGTAATCACATATCTATACTTTATTATTCAACCCTAATGAGTACCTCTTAAAGATCCCATAATCATAATTTACAACCTTATCAAGTACCTACTTAACTTGTAATAGAAAGTGTAGATATAGGTCACTACCAACATAAAGAAAAGTATCCTATCAAAGTTCCCATAATACCATAGGAGTCCCCTTATCTGCTTCTATTACCCCATATAAATTCCTCACCTATGTCGTCCTCATTATGGTGGCATGTCCTCATAATATCGTGGGATTCCTCCCGTGTTACGCCATGGGAGGTCGATGAACTTGCCCCATGGTTTTATGGCGTTATCTAAGGTGTTTGGGACTATAATACGAGGGAAAGGAGCTCGTGGCTAAACATTAACAGCCGCACCGATCGATCTTCCAGGTTAAGCAACGCTTGCCAAGGTTGGTCTGTGGATGGGTGACGATCTTAACATATCGATTTTCCTCCGTGCCTCGGAAAGCACGTTAAGCCGTTGGTCCCCGTTGTCATTTGTAGATCTTTGGCAGTCGTTACGGATTGTTAGAAGCCAGCAAATCTGACTCCAGTCTTGCCATGAAGTACCGAGGTCTGGTAGGCAGCCGCTCTACGTAAAATACTGGTTATCAGCTAAATTTGGGAAAAGGCTAGGCAAATGGACTATATTAATGCGAAGCCGAGAACCATGATGTGTTGGTACAATCCTACGTGTATTGAATTTAACCTGTCAACTCGTGAACTTTGATACCGCGATGGACAATGCGCACACAATTTATGACACATTTATTACTTACTACAGTATTACACAATAGGTGCTCATATCTATCACAAAAGATAACAATACAAGCCAACCACATAATATCTTCATAATTTTGTTTGTTTTCTAAAGCACGTTACACACACACGTGCTTCCAGATCCTCTTCAGTGGTGACAATAAGATCTAGTCATGGAAATTGAAATCTTAACTGTCTGCACTTAAATGCACTTATCCCACTTAAGTGGTGAATTGCGTACAGCAGAGACTTAGAATTGAGGGGTTTACCCAGTCCGGAGTCGCGGGACTATTCGAAAGAGATACCGTGGCTCCGGAACACAAAGGGCACTGAAGGAACACGGATGGGTTTTAGTCAGTAAAGTCTGACACTCCCTCCCGCTCCGCCCAGAGCGGGGGAAGTCATTTGATGATTTCTCGTCCCTATTAAAAAAAAAGGGTTACCCAGTGTTTTGTTTGTGTTAAAATAGTTGTCTTTAAGTCAGGATCCTTTTTGACCATTATTGAAGTATCTTTCATGTGTAGACAAGTCAGAAGGGGGCTTTTCATCTTCTTTGTCGCTATCTTATTCTTATCATTGCAACATCCAACACACAACCTCACTGAGGCACAACTCCTTATTCGAAACACTCACACATGACAGGGCTACCTCTAAATTTATCACTTGTTCAACTTTTAAACCTTCTGATGTGACTTTTGATGGTAAAAACTAGCGTGAGAATCCTGGTACCCATAACACAAGTTAAATCTTTCCTTGGGTACCAGAATTCAATACGAATACTACTGACACTAATTGTTACTCTCCAATGTCTTTGTTATAGTTGCATTACAGTTGTTCGTTAGTGTTTGATTGTACAATATTTTTAGTTCAATAAACAATTTTTTTTATTTTTTTATTGCTGAAGGTCAGGTCTAGTCTGTGGTGCACTATGCTCTTCCAGGTTTTTCTGTCCTGTGAGCGCCCGCGTGGTCTTTTCCAGTCTACTTGGCCAACTTGCTTAAGCTTCTCGAGGCTGTCAGGATTTCTACGAGCGACATGTCTAAAATATTTAAGAATTTGCTGGAAATAAACACCAGGAAGCCTTGTCGTTATTTGAAGCTCCTTAAGAATGGATAAGTTGGTCCGGCATACAGTCCATGGAATTCGCAGCATCTGCCTCCAAACTCACATTTCAAAAGCGTCAATTTTTGTCCCTTTCCTTCTCTCTGATTGTCCAGGATTATTGAGAAGTGGGCTACAGTATTTTAAATTGTCAAAGATTTTTTTGCACGATTTACATCACATCCCTTTATTATTTTAATTGATAGGCGTTTAACTACAACCCCACCTGATGAAAACCAACGATGGAGCATGCTTGCCTAGAAATAGGTAACCTCCTCTTAACCTTAACTCTTGCCTTAAAGAGACCAAGGTTATAGCTTTCAAGAAACCCAGATGTCGACAGAAAATTCCACTCCTTAGCTGGATGCACAAAATTTGTACCTAGTTGTTTTTGAGCTCTTTTAGTTGACTTAATCTATACTATCTATACTAAAATTATAAAGCAGAAGAGTTTGTTCGTTTGTTTGTTTGGTTGAACGCGCTAATCTCAGGAACTACTGGTCCGATTTGAAAAATTCTTTATTCAGTGTTGGATAGCCCATTTATCGAGGAAGGTTATAGGCTATATATCATCACGCTAAGACAAATAGGAGCGGAGCAGTAATAGAAAATGTGTCGCAGACGAAGTTGCGCGGGTCAGCTAGTGTCAAATAACCCCAATTAGAAATTATTATCCACTAGCTGATGCCCACGGCTTCACCTGCATGGATGTCGTTTATTTTATACTAAAACCTTCCTCGGGCACCACTCTATCCATTGGTGAAAACAGCATGAAAATCGGTGCTGCAATTTCTGATTTTATAGCGAACTGACAGACGCGGTAGAGGACTCTGTTTCATAATATATGTAGTGATGATATACTTTAAATCATTTACTAAAAGCTGCTCATGTAAGCCCAAAAATAAATTTCAAGCTAGGTCGTATGTTTATTTTGAAACCCAAAGATGGACCTTCATGCAAAGTGTACGCTTTGAATGCCAAGACCACTTTTTCTAATGCAAATAGAAGAGACTGTTTCACATGCACCTGAAATTTTAAAATTCTACGTTCAAGAAGACCCATTATTTAACTTAAAACTCGATAATTTTCGACTTATTTGCACACGATATGCAAAATTTAAAGTGATGCAGCCTTCATACGACTGACTAAGGTCAGAGCGACATGTTCCGCGTTCTAACCTCAAATTGTGTTAAATATATTTGATTTATTTGACAAATATATCCTCAGTGTTGTAGTTCAATAGTATGGAGTGAGCTTCCGGTGGTTTTGGAACAAATATTATGTAAAATAAACCCCCAGTTTCATGGCAAACGAGCTTCTGCATTTTTGCGTTGAACTAAAAATATCACACTTATTGTACAGTGGTACCTACATAAGACCAAATCTTAACATCAAACGAAGTGCTACTCAGGAATAAAGATCAGATTTATTTTATTTCAAGACGAGCCAATTTCTGACCTCATTCTCGTCTGATGACAAGCTATAAAAAAGATCTACGATGAAACGAGTGGACCCAGACGATGTATTTTCATTCTTTATCAAGATTGACAGGCTTTAAGTTGGAAACTTTAGGCAGTTAACACATCTACTGGCCGAGAGACCTGCATTATGACTATGTGCACGAAACTGAATCTTTGTAAGGAAGTCCTTAAGAGTCCTATTACATTTTTTACGGAAATTCATGATTTTTGACGCTGTAATTTTCAGCAGCAGTAAGATATTTTAATTGTTTGATCCGATAGTGCCAGTCTCTTTCTTGTAAGTAGGAGTTACACATTTTCATTTTTCTTTTCGTGTAATTTACTATAAATATTTTACGAACTCAGTTTGCAAGAAAAAATGTCGGCGATGGAACTTTGACGATCTAATTCACATTGTTACAATCAATTCTTTTAAAAGCTGAAATTACTAAAAGGTAAGTTGAATGTTTTACTTGTTTATTGGAGTTCTAGAATTTCTTTAAATTCCTTGAGTTTTTACGGAAAAAAACGTAAAGAAATCCTAATTTAAGCCAGAAATGTCTTGATTCAGCGTCCATTATATTCCAAATAAAAACAATTTTATCAAATAAATTAATATGATATAAAATTTCAATCTACAATTTTTAGTTTGTCAATATAATAAAACAAAATTACAATAAATAAAATTAAAGTACTATATATTCTGCGTCAATTCAGCGCGCGCGCTCCTCAGTCTCACGCGAGCGCCCAAATAAACTATAATCCTATTCAGACTAGTAAGTATCAAAATTGTTTCGCGGACTAAAGATGTACTCCCAACGCAGACCAACAGATTCGTAATAGGACTCTTAACTTCAGTATCTGCGCTTGCTACTATAACAATGATATCACGTGCATTCATGAGGACAGTTAACTGGAATATCATCAACTCACGCGACCTTATCTAGTAGATAATACTGTTTAATAACAGCGTCTTATACTCCTGAGTTTAGAGAGATATGGTGGCGCCATGCCATGACACATTGACTATCATTTAGCTAGAATGTGATGATGAGTCATTTAATTAAGCAGTTTACGCGTTTTGTCAAAAATCTATTAAATTAATCTGAAGAAAAAGGGAGTGGATTATTTAGTAAGGGCCGATGGATGAGAATAGAGTCTATAACATAACAGGAGAAACAGGTTCCTAACCTGTGTATGCAATTGTCGAAAATCTTTCTTCACTGCTCGCCTTCTATAAATCAAGCGTTCTGCAAAATCTATACCATACTAATATTATATTATTATTTTATTATTATTCGTTGATTCGTTGGATTCATGTTTTCTTAATCATTTTGTTTATGTGTATGTATGTATTTATTATACCGCGTGTATCTGACATCGACGCACAAACGATTTCCATGGGTCCAGGGCATGATTCTGGACACCCCAGAGTTAGAAATTTTCGTCGGCTTTTTTCTCATTTTTTTCGTCTTTTCTAATTATGCTGCACCTACCAGGCTGTCTCTGCACCACCCTAAGGTCGACTGGTAGAAAATGCCTATGGCATTAAGTCCGCCTTTGTACATTGTCTTTACTTGTGCATACAGTTTTAATAAATAAATTAATTCATTATAACGAAGAATTTGTTTGTTTGGTTGAACGCGCTAATCTCAGAAACTACTGGTTCAAATAATAAATCCTTTAGTGTTGAATAGCCCATTTATCGAGTAAGGCCATAGGCTATAATATAAAACATCATTCTACGACGAATAGGAGAGGAGCACTTATGAAATTCATATTTCTTAAGTTATTTCTGAATTTAAGTCATCGTAGTCGAAACACCATTTAGTATTACTAAGCTAGCAACCATGACCACCTGTACCAAAAACTGATTAATGAACTCGAAGCCAAACGAATAAGATCACTAAAACCATCCCTGTCCTCAAAAGGACATACTTCCAATATAGTCGCATATCATTAATCATTGAACAAGTGCGTACGACCAGATCAACCATAAAGCAGACATGACGCAGAATATTCACTTTTAAGTAATATTGAATTCATGACAAAGATATCGTAAATGTCGAAATCATACTTCAACTCAACCTAAATTTGACTACGGGTAAAAATGGAACCTTTGAAGTAGTTTTCCTTCTCAGAATACAATACACAAGTACCTACCTACTTCCACTTCAAACTACTTTTGCTGAATTGTGATGCTTTCCGCTTCTTCACTTTTTGCTATAAAATGAAATGTGCCGTTTTTGGGAGTATTTTAGAAATGTATCAAATAGTGCTCTATAGTTTCTGCCTACCCCATGAGGAATAAGGCATAAGTGTAATAATAATAATAATAATAAATAATAATAATATCCTTGGACATTTCACACAACGCCATATAGTCCCAAGCTAAGCAACCTAATGCTTGTGTTATGGTAACGAGATGGCTGATAAACTACTTATATACATTTTTTTTTTTGTAAATACATACATATTATAGATAGAAAAACACCCAGACTCGGAACAAATACATGTAGGTCGTATAAATATTTGTTCCGTGCGGGAATCGAACCAGCGACATGCTGCGCAGCAGTCAATCGCTCAACCACTGCGCCAACCGTGTCGTCAAAAGTGTGTAGCGGTCATCTCTGCTACCACGTATGTACTACCAAAACAGACTGACATCATACAAAATTGACATCGCTTTATCAACAACCTGTCAACAACCTGATATAACAACCTGTCAATAAAAAATCCATCGGGAAGTTGCCCATCAGGCACAGGAAATTCCTTTTTTCATTGGAGGTTGCGGCACAGCCTATTCCAGATACCTTCATAAATGTGTTTGTTTTGAACATTTTCGTTTCGATGTGGCTCTTCTGTCTTAGTTTCATCTTGTCATCAACAACTAAACACATGTTGGCAAGTAGGTCAAAACCGCGGCTCAGGGCCACGGAGACAATCGCTCACAGTGATGTATGTGTTGGCGCTGGCGCTAAGGGGACGAGGATGGCACTTGTTTTAATGTTCAATTTACATGCGCAGGAAATAGAGAAAACATACATATATATAGTAATACAACTGTCCCCCGCGGCTTCGCTTCCGTCAACTTCAATTCCAGTGAATAGGCGATTTTTGTGGACCTATAAATTTTGTGACAACTATCCCGTATAATGGATAGTTGCCTTAACCATATAAATTATATAGGATTGATGCCCCGCCGAACAAGGACTTTTATTCCGCAAAAACTTTGATCGCACCTTGCCTTCCCCTGCAATTACACAGACACATGCAACGTGGTCAACTTAACTTAGTGGTAGTTGTAGAGTCTCTCGATTTTGATTAGTAAAATTGTAGTTCATTCGCGAAACTAGAGTAATTAAAATCGAGGCTACTATACCCCTGGGGCAACCATCCTGGTTTTACCCTAGCCCTTGTAGCAGCAGGCGTCTAGGTTGTCTCGCCAACTCTTCCAAGATTGTTGACGCTGTTCATTATTAGGTACCATAAAGCACTGATCAATGGTAAGTTATCTATTAATTTCTAGAATAGTTGGAAAACTTGTTTCCTCGCCATACGTCGTTTTCTGTAAATTTATTTTTTTACTGATTTTAATAGGAATTCGAACCGTTTACACACTTGGTCCTTGACTTCTATTTTATATAATTTACATAAAATGACAATTTTAAGCAAGTCTTTATTGTTGATTTCTAGATAAAGACTGCTAATTTGCATGTTTCCGAGATCATTATCTTGCAACTTAAAATATGTTAGGTGCATTCACTGCCGCATTCATTCAATTACGATTTCATTGATAAAATTAATTTTTGAGACCAGTTAGAACTATTTCTTTTATTATTGTAAACTTTAGCATTTACAGCTTTTTGGCTTTGACGTGAATCCTTTTGTTTATTGGTTCATAAATAAGATGTTTTGTAATGTTTAATAAAATACTGAACGATAAGACTTAGTACGTATGTGATTTTTCATATTAATTTAATTTGAAAATTCTAAGTAAATCGTGTAGTGTGAATAGAGCTTACGTGAACATAACTAAGGAACATTACCTGTCACCGTGATTATGTCGATATCCGTAATTTATTTTTACTACCTTTTGTTTAGTCTTTATGTATATATTATTTGCGTATTATGTATGTATCTGTGTATCTATTATGTTATATTATATTTTTTGTTTTTTTTGTTTTTCTTATGTCACACCATAACAGCCCCAATTTCATGTCCAGTCAAATACTGTCTCCATCCCAGGTTGCCTGGAAGAGATCGCGAAATGCGATAAGGCCGCCCATTGTATGTATTTTAGTTCTAAGTTTCCTATTGTATTTAATTTTTGGTGTACAATAAAGTATATAATAAATAAATAAATAAATAACTTTTTCTAGGATAGAGTTTTTGAGAATGAATTATCAGCTATTGATAAAGCTTGTGGGCCACTGAAAGATCCATTCATACTATAGTATAATTGCAGCTTTCCTAATTTTATTGTACTTCGGAGAGTGTGCCCAAGAACTCCACGACCTCATTCCACCGAATCCCTTCTATCATCGGACATCCAGACGCACTGCAACTTACCATCCCTACCTTGTCGCTATTCCACCAATTCGCACTAAGCGTTTCCAAACGTCTTTTAAAATGCGCACAGCAAAGGAGTGGAACTCTCTGCCTGCGTCTCTATTTCCGAACGCTTACAAACCTAATCTCTTTAAAGTTAGAGTAAACAGGCTCCTTTTGGTTTGGGTAAGCTCGCTCCATCGTAGACTCAAGTCTCTAGCTGTCATCTCTGACCAAGAGCAGAGAAAGCACTGGTGTTCAGCTGAATCTGGTTTGACTGGAAGCCGAACCCAATAAACTTGGAAAAAGGCTAGGCAGATGATGAACCTTGAATCTAATGCGTTAGCGATGAAGATGAGAATGAATTTTGACAGATTGTTGTGTAGTTAATCTTATGTTTCTAATATGATTCTGCTAAAGTGACTATTTTAGACTCGTTGATCATTCGATTCCGAAGACCTTCCAATGTAAGTAAACATTTACACGTTGATATAAAATACCTATTAAATTTTTTCTTGACATATACTATTAATATTAAATTATCTGTGATGAATGACCGGACGCAATAAACAACGCTTATAAATACTATCTATTAGGAACAACTTCATTGACTACTGCTATTCAAGTACCGGTGGTCAAGATCATATAATTTGAAATTATTTATTTATTACATTATAAATTGATAAAAAGCATTATATTGATCTATAAAGATACTTGCAAGTACTTTGTTATCGAAGTTTTACAACTTTGTTTGGAATTTTAAGCTACGGCTTTGTTTTTAAATCCTTTATGTTGTAACATCTGTATTAGTACATCGAAGGAGATATTTAGATGACACCTATTCTTAGTATGTCTTTGTGTCGTGGTGGGCAATAGGCTAGTTTCCGCCGTCAATAAATTGCAATTCTATTTAGTCCGTCGTCCGTCAGTTAGAGTATTGAAAAATAATGGACACTTATTTTTGGTTTTCATAAATCAACGACAAAGATAAAACGCATCAAAATTCGGGAGTGGGGGCTCGTGACGTCAGAATGCACTAAAAATTATACCACGGCGAGTGTTTATTGAGAATTTAAGCGTCATATCTTCGTCAATTTTGGCTAACGTAAAAAAAGAAAAAAGATGGGCCAAATATTTTTTGATAATCTAACTGACGAACTAGTTAATTAGATTTTTTCAGTGGACAAGCCTATTTGCCGATAAACCTACACCACCTTCATATATCTGATATATCGTCAAATATGTATGGGGTTGACAACTGCTGTCAAAATGTCACGTAATCAACCCCCTGTATTTTGATATTTTGACAATCGCATTCGCTTATAGAATGTCACTTGGGCCAATACTACTAATTTTTAAACAGCGCATTCGCATGCCAATCGCAAACTGTCAAAAAAGCCTTAATTTTCATAATTTTTTGACAGATTGCGATTGAGATGTGAATGTGAAACTTATGGAATTGGCACTCTGTTCTAAAGCCTCGGTCTGTTATATTATCGCTCGCAATACGCCACAGGCCTTATCAAATACGTATGCAATAACGATCCCTACGGCAGTGTCGCCCACCGTTCGCCGAGCCTTTGAAGTCGCCGCCATGCGCAAGAGTTGATATAAAACCACTTATCGAGTATGTTCGTAATGTAGACCGTTTTCAGAAATTATGCTGTTTGTTGTTGATTTAACGAAAGATTTTGATACGTTTCCTTATTTTTTAATGCAAAAATAACAGTAATTGACATAGTTAGGTAGTCTGTGAATGATAAACTATCTAAATATTATTTATTTTGCAAATTGTTTACGAATAACACGTTCATTTTTTCGGCTTTTTGAACTAGATACGGCTGGCGTTTCCTAACTGACTAAGTACTTTGATTGGAAACATCGAAACAAACTAAGTTAGTTCTTATTACTGCGAAATATAGTTTTTGGTTCAATTCAAAATAATGGGTGAGTCACAGGAGTTCGTGTCTAAATAATAGCAGCCGCACGGGTCGATCTTTACGGTTAAGCAACGCTTGCCGAGGTTGTTCTGTGGATGGATGACCATCTTAACATATCGAGTTTCCTCCGTGCCTCGGAAAGCACGATAAGCCGTTGGTGCCTCCTGTAATTTGTAGATCTTTGGCAGTCGTTACGGATTGTCAGAAGCCAGTAAATCTGACTCCAGTCTTGCCAAGAAGTACCGTGTGACCCAGTTCATGGGTTGTGGAGGTCTGTTAGGCAGCCGCTCTACGTAAAACACTGGTATTCAGCTAAATCCGGTTTGACTGGAAGCCGACCCCAATATAGTAGGGAAAATGCTAGGAAGATGACAGTCAGAAATGGTTTAAAATTAAATGTTTGACGTTACTTAGATCTCAAAAAAAAAAAAATCTGCATATTATTCAATTTTAAAACTGAAATAATTATATTATATTTGTTTTAGTAATATTTATCCATGTAGGTATTATAATGTCATATTTAAAGTTTATTGTTTTATTTTTAACTTTTACACACGGTGTCTACATCTCTTTTATCTGGCTCTCCTTTCGCAGGTATGCTGGAAGAGATTTCTTTAAAATTCTATTTGTTTGTACATAAATTGGTAAATAAATAAAAAATATTTTAGTTTAAGTTCTTCAATAAAAGTTTTATCGCTTCTAAGCGCAGACGCACATTGCATTATAACTTCTTACCAAAGAGCTTCCGGTGCTATCACACATTCTGTACCGGTGACCACAGTTACCGCTCTGCTGGTAACTTACCGCATACCGCTAGCTTTGATGTCGCCGACGGACATAAGTTGCGCAAGATCTAGACCTGAATCACATTGATCAGCATCGATTGATGAACTGGTGACGCGGACGCATCAATTTTCATTTCATTTCCGATGCTTACGCATTACGACGCGAATCAAAGCGCGCAAGTGAGATTAAATGCACTTTTAAATTTGAGCATTTCCAGCTAAGGACTTATCAAACCCTACTGCAATACCATGGTTGAAAACTGTGACAAAGTTCTTCTGACTAAAGTATGCTTTAAATAAATATTCAACTTCAAATTCTTTATTCAGAAGTCGGGGGTTTGTTGTCTTGTATATTTTAGAGATTTTCTTAGGAATACTATTAATTTTTAAATAGGCAGCATTAACTTTATATAAATAGCAATTTTACATATGAAATGTGGGTCACTAACTCAAAAGTGCTACTGTTGAGCGTAAGGTGCGAAACTGTAGACCCTTATTTGATCACTGTAACTAGGTTCCACCAAATATCTATACGAAAATAAAACTTCAGCAATAGCGCATGCTCCGAAAATGTGAATAGTTCCAAAAGTCATTTATTCAAGTTAGGCTGAGAGCCGGCACTTTTGAACGTCAAGTTTTTACAAAAGATAGTTCCCCAAAACACTTCCTAGTGATTTAGCTGTGGAAAATAAGTGGCCAACAAACTCCCCAGCAACACATCTGTCTTTTACGTTTTAAGATCTTGAATTTACCTATACAACAGTATGCAAATTTATTAATACATGACACAAAAACAGAAGTTTGGAAGTTAATGTCTCGTGACAACTACTTTGAAAAAATCTAAAACCTAACAACTAATTAAACAAATTAACAAATGATTCAATAGTTAAAACCGCACCAACGCAATGTTAGACAGAACCACTGCATTTAAAAATAAGACAGGATAAAATATAAGGAAAGACTTGGATCGATTACATATCGTCGTTAATAAATACAAGATATTACACTGTACGCTATTAATTCCTGATCTATATGGTGCAAAAAATGTTGCCAGCTTCCAATATTATTCAACAGTGCAATATCTGTCCACCCTATATGGTAATACAGGCTTGAATATAAATATTCCTGTCAATATACAAGATTCCTTAGCAGGATTATGATTAAGTGATTCGAGATTTTTTTAGTATTCCGGAATCTAATTGGCGAACCAATTCGAAGTCTTTTTTTTTTTTTTTGGTAGGCTTAAACGTGAGCTTCAATCTCATCTGATGGATAGCGGTGATATGGTCGACGGTCGTGCACACTTGCCTGGAAGTAACCTGTTCACTCCTGTAGGCAACACAGACTCCGCTGAATACAATTTTCTCTGACACTTTTTTATATGATTTATACATTTATCATGGTCATTTCAATGGAATTCTCCCATTGTAAGGGCCTGGGTTTTGTTTTGAATTCAGGTCAAACGATATCGAGATTAAATTTTTATCCGACTTCCCAATAACTTCGTCTTTTATGAACCCATTTGAAAAATTCTTGTTCGGTTTGCTCCGATTTATCAAAATCGGTTAGGAAGTTTGCATTTTAAATCGAAATAGCTGGAATTCGTTTACTTGGACGATGTTTTTTTGTCATCCAAGTAAACAAAATTGCGTAGTTTGCTTTCCTGCGATTTTGCAGTGGTGTTGTTAGGTGTGGGGTACCACTAAAAAGTAAAAATAAAAAACTTTTTCCAAAAAAATTCAACCAACTTCCAATTTAACAAAAAAACACCACAAAGTGAAAAATAACTTTAATTTCGGAAATTGGTGCCAAAACTAACAAAAACACCGACTTCCGAAGGTAAAGTTATTTTTTACTTTGTAGTGTTTTTTCTTAGGCGACTATGCAAATCAGCGCCGTGATGTTGGTCCACCCATAGCATAGTAAAATCTGTGGTATAATGCTGAATAGACGAACATAGTGCATCTTCCCAGTTTCTGGTCTTTCTATTTTTTCTTGAATTTTTATCTTTATATACTAATATAATTTAAGCACTACTAATATTGTTAATGAATTTTATAATTTTTAGGTATTTCTGTGTGATTTTTTTTTCTCTTTGGATTTTTTTCCCCGTTAAAACCTATAGCCTTCCATATGACTGTCAGACTCTATACGGGATGACTGGTATTAGGAATTTATTCTGAGTTAAAAAAAAATTGATTCTATTTATTCCGTTAGTTATATTATCGAAAAATATTGGATTGATATTTGTGGTTTTATCAAATCAATAAAAAAAATTAAGAAGATAAACCGCATCAAAGATTAGGAACTGGGGTTTGTGACCTATCTATCGGTACGCGGTATACTATCCGGTATTAAGTGCGTAGGAATAGGAAAGTGAAATCGTCTTATTTGTTTGTTGTTGAAACTAAAAAAATACGTTTCCAATATTTTTTTAGAAATCAATGACATTTTTTTAGTCAAAAAAAAAAACAAAACTAATCATCAAAAAATCAAAAAAAAAAAAACAATCATCTGTAGCATTACCCATTTTAAGTAACGCGTGTAATTATCAGTCACTCTGTATATTTACTTCTTAAAGAAGCTGCATCTGTAAATGGAGTAGGTAAACACTTTAATCTGAACCGTCAATAAGTAATTTAACCAATCCATTAACAGTATTATGCTGTAAATATGATGTATTATCGCCATTAAAAGTGCCACATGTGTAATAACAGTGTTCTCTTGTTGCAGGTTTCCTCATGGTATCCTGTGTAGGATAATTATTGTAAGTGCTTCTACACATGCGTCTATTAGTTGTAAAAATAATACATAGCAAAACAGATGGGTTATGATAATACATGATTTAAATAAATACAACTATAGCTACTTTTAAGTGTATATTCATAATGTTTTGAAATTAATAGTCATTGCCAATTCATTGATTTCAATAAGACCATTAAATGGCTATTTAGTTACAAAGAAGTGTTATAGTTTTTCGTGTTAACTCAGTAGAAAAGCTTCTTGAAGAGGCTTTTAAATCCATTTTTTTCCCAGTTCAAGAGTACGTATACGTATTGCTTTTGTCTGTTTCTGGAAATTTTCTGTTTTTATTAGAAAAAAAATATGGTTTCGTTAGTTAATCCAGAAATATTATTGACGCACTTTGAGCTTACAAGTCGTTTCTACAAAATATTATTTTTAACCGACTTCCCAAAAAGGAGGAGGTTATCAATTCGGTTGTATATTTTTTTTATGTTTGTTACCTCATAAATCCGACAATTATGAACCGATTTGAAAAAATCTTGTTTTATCTGAAAGGATATACTTGCAGATTGGTCCCATTTAAATCATATCAAAATCGGTTACGAACTTTGGATTCTAAATCGAAATACCTGGAATTTGACTATTTAGATGATTCTTTGATAATCGAAATTGCGTATTTTGCTTTTCTGCGATTTTGCAGTGGTGTTGTTAGGTGTGGGGCACCACTAAAAAGTGAAAAATAAAAAACTTTTTACAAAAAATACAACCGACTTCCAAAAAAAAACACTACAAAGTAAAAAATAACTTTAATTTCGGAAGTCGGTGTCAAAATACGAAGTTGGAAGTCGGTTGTATTTTTTGTAAAAAGTTTTTAAAAACTATCTTCTTTATTCATTTTAAACAATGTCTCACTCATTTAATTAGCAAAATCTTCTTACTAAATGGTCTACTAACATCAAAACATACATTACATTTATATCTCTCAAATATTTCGGGGCTCAAACGACCATGCCTTAGACGCCATATTTAAATCTCGAATTACCAAAACAAAACATTTACGACGTTATTAGCACAACATATGGTGTTATAAAAACCGGTAATTAATCTTTAAGATACGACTTTATATGCTCCTTTTGTTCCTATCTAGATCGGGCCTAGGAAGCGTGCCCGATATGGCACATAAGTACTGTTTGTACCAACCTTGGTACGGAGCGCAAAAACGTCACTTCTCCTTATGTGGTGAATGTGTAATAGATAGATTTTTATTTTGTTGTTTATAAGGTCGGTTCTTTATGGTTCCTGCTTTCCTGGTAGGAAAGAATTTACTGTAGCTGTAAGTACTACCTATCTAGGTGTGTTTTAATATCAATCATAAAACAGTAAATACCTAAGAAATCGGGGATAAATATTATCCAAACAATGGGTGCAGTAAACTAATAATACAACCTTAATGAAAACCCAAAATATTATTTATTTATACATACACTTAAAATAAAAAGGAAATCTCTGTCGACTGGAAGTGAGCCCGTAAGTCTGACGGCATTGCCACGTTGAATGGTAATTCTTATCTTCTGTCTGAGGTAAAAGCCAGCGAACAGTAAAATTAGGTTTTATCATAAGGTTCCGTGAATTTCCTCCGTACAAAAAGTAGCCTACGCCACACAGTTACATACTATTAGTGTCGCTTTTTTTAGATTTCTCTTCAGATATCTCTTAAAAACAAAAAAAAAATCAGTAGTTCTGAAAATAAACAGTTTTCAATGACCCTAGAAAAACGCTACTTTATGAACTAAACAGGAATTTTCGTTGCAAGGAAAAATACTTGAAATTCTTCCACCACAGTATTGTATTAAGAACAACCAGAATGACTCACAAACATTGTAACGACGCAAATATTTACTACATATGGCGACAACACAAGACAGGCGTCTCATTATTTTTATTGTAAGTAAATAGTTCTGTATTTTATAAGTTTAACCGCAAAATATACCAGATTCTGACCTTATGCTGTGGCATTTATTGAAGTGCTAAAAACAACTTAATTTTGTATTTTTTCCTCCTTTGCTCATTGATTAACTTATGTAATTTCTCTTTTCGAAATCACTGCAATCAAGTTTATTTGCTTAACCCAAAATATTAACTTATTATTAGCAAATATGTAGTTAATATTTTGGGTAAACGTAGAACAAGACATACAAAAACCTCTTAGAAAATCTGACCAATTCTTTCACATTTAATTCACTTAAGACTTAATTGTGTTGTAACAAACTTAACACAGAGTTAGTTGCTTACATATCGTTTCTAAAAAATATTTCATACATAATGGCCCCGTGTTAGCAACTAACCTAGAAACGAATAAAGAACCCTGATTTATTAAGAAAGCCTTTAGTTTTCATGACCATCAAGAGAATGTAACGGTTCAAATTAAAACAGATGGACATCATGTCAACACGAAAGAATAGCAAAAGTAACTTTCCTGTAGCTTCTATCATCACTTTATACTTAGAATAATAACGCATTCTAAGACTTTATACTAAACTCAAACACAAAAAAAAAATACTTTTCACTTTTTAGAGGTAGGTACCCGACACCTAACACTGTTACACACGCAATTTCGATTACTTAGATGACAAAAACCATCATCCAAGTAAACAAATTCCAGCTACTTATTCGATTTAAAATCCAAACTTCCTAACCGATTTTGATATAATTTAAATGAGACTAATCGACAGTATAATCTTTCAGATAAAACAAGAATTTTTCGGTTAATAAATGATGGAGTTATAATAACAAAAAAATGAGCTAAAATACAACCGAATTGAGAACCTCCTCCTTCTTGGGAAGTCGGTAAAAAACTCGACAGATTGATCGCTCTAAACAAAGCACACATTCAAATCACAAACCCGGAAGTACCCAACACCTATTTGTCAATAAAAGTCACTAATCGCCGCCATGACACTTGGTAATCGATAGAATCGTCCGAACGTCCGGTGGAGCGGTGACACAGCGCGACCATCGATGGACGGCCGCTAATGGTCGATCCTGGCCCTAAATGGACATAAAGGTTTTATTGTTTGAAGTGACAGTCAATTTAGGGATGGCATGAAGGGATTTAAAATACTAAAATCGAAGAGTAGAAGCATTGCGATAAAGAGCTAGAAAGTGATATAACTATGGTTATACAATATAAGTTTCGATATTTTAAGCTGTTTTTGATGGCAAATAGCGACGCCACTCGCCATTAATTTGACACAAAATTGTGTCAAATTAATGGCGAGTGGCGTCGCGGAAGAAAGGTAACTCAATCCTAAAGTGCATACAGCGTTTCTTAATTTCTTACAGACTAGCTGACCCGCGCAACTTCGTCTGCGTCACATTTTCCATTATTGCTCCGCTTCTATTTGTCTTAGCGTGATGATATATAGCCTATAACCTTCCTCGATAAATGGGCTATCTAACACTGAAATAATTTTTCAAATTGGACCTGTAGTTCCTAAGATATATTTCAGGGACGGTTTCCAATAGAACAATAAGTTCTTTTTAAATATCCAAAGCTTCCATCCTACCTATGACCTTTTAAAGGCTACCTTTAAAAGGTCACTTTTAGCGATAAAACCGCCAAATGTTTCGCCAAATAGTATTTACTTCTTCTATCTTTTCTGAAAAATATACGACGTAAATAATAAAGAAAATCCTATATTATGAGATCTTTGATAGCGTAGTTAATCCCATGGTTGGACATAACTAGACAGAGATAACTGCACAGTAGATCTCGGATAAAAATACTGAGGATCTGCAAACACCTCCCCGTGTAAACTTAGGCGAAGTAAACGTGAAGTGAGCCGTTGCCTCCTTCTGCGAAGCAGTCATGCTAGCGAAGGAGGTGGCGGAGCGGGAGAGGAGACCCTCTCGTCCCGGCCGCCGTGGTGGACGCCGCGGGCGTCGGGGGCCACCTGGTGACCTCCGGCCACCGTAGGCGCGGGCCTGTGGACGGCGAGCTATGGGTGGCTCGCCGTCCGTCCGTCTAGTGACGACAGGCCGTGTCGACGGCGCGTTAGTGTTCCACGCGCGCCTCAAAGAGAGTCAGCAACACAGAGGGGCCCGAAAGGGCCGACGCCTGCCGGAGTCGCGGGATTATTCGCAAGAGACACCGTGGCTCCGGAACACAAAGGGCAATGAAGGAACATGGATGGGTTTTAGTCAGTAGAAGTCTGACACTCCCTCCCGCTACACCCAGAGCGGGAGGAGTCATTGGATGATTTCCCATCCCTAAAAAAAAAAAAAAAAAAAAAAGCTGCCAATCTAATCAATAAAGATGCAATGACAGGTCACTCTGTCTAAGTTTATACAGCGAGGTGCTAATAGACCGTCAGTCGTAATGATTAATAGAATCAAAAAGTTGTTGTAGCTCCTCCATTACATCTCTTAACAAATCTTGTACAACGAGCACCCCTGTCTCATAACAGGAAGCGTCTACTTGTGCAGTGAGACAACGCTCAGAGCCGGACACATCAACGACCTACACTACTGCGTTAATATGCACTGTGACGGCTTTATTGCTTCAAATCATTTGAGGATGACTGACTTGCGTTGCTTTATTGTTTTAACTTTTATTATTCAGAATTTATTGTTGACAAATAATATTGACCGTATGAATTTGCTGGTTCATGTCTTTTCATAACCGTCATGTCTTTTTCCAATGTTACTTTTGGTTGGCGTTCTTTGATTATTATCGCTGTCAACTGTTACTCTGTCATTCACTTCTTTTTCTCAATCTTCTTGTTCTTTGGTCAAAGTAGCATAAAAAATATAACTGTACTAACTTGTTTTAAGCTGTTAGGGATTAGCTTCCGGATTATTAAGAAACGGCAAATAAATTATGCAAAAACAAAAAACGAATTTAGACCTTAGATGCACCAACCTTCGTTTAAAGAAGTAAAAACAACTGAAGACTTTAAACAATAGAAAAGTTCAAAAGCATCGAGCTTTTGAACTTTTATTACGAAGCTACTAACTAAACAGAATTTTATGATCATGGAATCCAACGCATCATTCAATATAAGTGTATATGTTTGCGTGTCAAGTCCCATATCATTAAACAAATGATTGAGGTGGACAGCATCGTGAACCCGCAGGCTTACCTGTCAACGTGTTAATCCGTTGGATAACATACAACATACTGGTCAGATTCAAGGTCTATGTCTTCTGATACATGAGAAGTTACTTATGAATGAACTGGTTCTAAAGGTATGTTGGCTGACATGTCCTTGAATTAAGTTGTCAGAAGCCGGTGGGTATGTCAGAAGAATTATGGTGACCAACGTCTTAATCTAAGTTATTCAATGTGAATTTAAACGCAATTGATAAATTGGTCACACTTTATAAGGAACTTTTCAAAATGTGTAAGCTTTTTTACATAGATCATTTTAGCATCTTTCGCATCTGCTAGAGATTATAAATTTTAGCCATCAATAAACCATCAACCTTTAAAGTAAATACTATGATAGATTATTGATTCGAAGACTGAAATCAACGATATCACTAAAAGAGCTAGTATATAACTATCAGTGCATTGTTAGTAAAAATAGGCTACGGAAAAAACTAAACAGCTCATGCTTTATCTCAAACAAACACTGACCGTTTTAAGGTCTTAGCGACCAACGTGTTTGCTTAGCCTCTTTTGGTACCTAAAATCTAAATCCCCCAAACATTGACTGTGCAAATACTTCTAGCTTCTCAAACACTATAATTATAATAAGATGTGTATAATAAATATTGTGCCAGTCCTCCGATCTATCGGTAACTTAGCGTCGTGCGCTTGCGCCGGCGGCAGAACTGTCAATATTATAATCCGTTGCATAACACACCGGTCCGTTTCAAGGTCTAGTCTACTGGCAGTGGGTGAAGCAATTGTGTACTTGTGATTAACTATTTGTTGCATAGTTTTTATTTCAATTAAGGTTTGCAGATATTGGTAATTGATTATCTTTCTTTTACATGTTTGTTGGGATTCACTAACGTTAATGTGAAGAATAAGTTTCTGAGTTCTCCGTTTGAAATTATTATTCTTATACCTGTGCTTTAAATTAGTTCGACTATCCTGAATACTAAAATTAACATTCACTCTAAAAACATAACCCTCCTCCTTGTGCAGTCTCGAGAATCGTCTCCTTCATTTTTTTTTTACATGATATGGGCTTGCTCTTGACTCTAGTATTGGTCAGAGATGACAGAGACAAAGTCTACGATGGAGCGAGCTTACCCAAAAGTAGCCTGTTCACTCTAACTTTGAAAAGATTAAGGTTGTAAGCATTCGGAAACAGACGCACGCAAAGAGTTCCACTCCTTTGCTGTGTGCATTAGGATAGACGCTTGGAAGCGCTTAGTGTGAGTTATTCCACTGAAGCTAACCACTCTGCAACCAAAACCATCATTGTCTATATATTCATGCGTCTCTGTTTCCCTTTCTCTTGCATCATCCTGCATCCATGCACTTGCAGGACTTTCGGCATTTCGTTTCTCCTCTCCTTTTGTTTTACCTTCTCTACATTATTTTTTCTTCTCTTTTTTTTATACAACTCTTAACAAGGTCAAGTTCTCATAAACATCCCACACGATTTCATTTATCTCTTTGCAAGAATCACCATCAAGACAATAAACAAACAATTTCACTTAATATCTTGTTTGCCGGAGGCTGGAGGCTGTCAATATAATATCCGTTGCATAACGTGCGCACCGTTTGAAGGTCATTGTCGGATGAACAGCTTCCAGCGATAATGGACGTTTTTGTTTAAATTGTCATGCTGTTAATTATTTGTTGTTGTTAGTTCTGTTTGGTTAGGTGTTTCTTTTAGGAATAACTACTGCATCTTGTTTGAAATTGTGAATTTAATTGTGTTTTCCTGCAAATGTTTGGTGTTTATAAGTAAGTGCGCTAATACTAAAAAATAAAAAATAAGAATAAGCAAATGATTCATTCAGTAAGTGATTGATATGGTCCTTGCTATTAATATTTCCCACTTATTTAATATGTTTTGTCTGATTCCGGGTGAAACTCGCTTGCATCTTCGGCCTAATCATTACTTTCTATCAGGTGAGATTTGGCCCAAGAGTTTCCCCGTTTTGCATTTTAAAAAAATCCCTGTCTGGGTCTACTGACTTGGCGTTGAGAATTTGTCTTTGGCTAAAAAACCTTTGTTAGATAAGTTTTAGTAAAAATCATTGAAATTAAAAATATAGTGCCCAATCAAGCGGAACGTTTGAGTTGGAAAACAAAGTACGAAAAAAATAGAAAATATCCAATGGTCATAGTTAGTAAAAACCCAAAGATAAGCCACGTCCTGCCATTAGCACTAGTATCTACAGTCATAGATAGGTATTACTTAGAATCCACAATGACTAAGTAAAAAGCTTTTTTATCTAAGGTTCAGAATCCGCTGTAACACAACTGATTGGTTTTGAACTGTGATTTAAAGTATAGCCGATATGACTTGACTACAAAGTAATGAAATTGATTATTATTTTCTTATTTTTAGGATTATCATCAATGGTCTCAACGATTTCGATATTTTCTCTTAAACGTAGCAAATTTGTCTTTGTCGCAAAATTGTCTTGATTGTTTCAATTGTCAGTATACATGCAACGTTAATCTTTTTCCACCAAGGCAAACGTATCTATCCACTCACCCCCGAAAAGTTTCCAAAACCTCCTCATGGACCTATTCTGTCTCTATCAAAACCAATACTTTTGCAAGTCCTAATATTACTGAATAAGCATCTAACTTTACAAAGTAATATAAATCTTCCTACAACCTGAATACAACCAGGACCCACACATAAAAAGCTCTCAGTCTATTTATATCTTCATTCAGAGACCTCAGTTGAACCCATCTGGCCTACTCTTTTTATAATCTCTGATTCACTCCACAGTTTTAAGCCGCTTCCTTTCAACTCATTCACAAAGTCTTAACTGACAGTAACCCAATATTTTAAACCTTCGATGTAAACAGATCTCTGGGATCAATCGTCTACGCTTCACTACGTTAAAAACTAAATACTTGAGGGTATAAAAATAATCTCTTCATCATCATTTAACTTATTTTGTAGCTGAGATTTTGTGTGTCTGTCTTGAGGAAGCCTATAAGAAAAACTTACAAATAGTTATTCATTCAGAGTTTACGCCCAAACCCTTTAATAATTTACATTATCTTACTTTTTTAAGCTGGTAAAATTAATATAAATTAACACTAGCTAGCCTATAACCATTTCGATGGTCCCATCTATCAATCTTTCCCCGACCAACCAAACCAAACCAAACCCTCAGGGGCCGAGTCACCCGCGTCCGTAGGAGAATACCCTTCAGCGAATCCCTACACGTGGTCCCCGGGTGGTGCTAAACAGGTGACACTAACCGCCTCCGTGGTCTAGTGGTTATACCACCCGATTCAGACCCAGAGGTCCCGGGTTCGATTCCCAGCGAGGGCAAAGTTTTTACTCGGTTTGGTTGGTGATAGAACTTCTAAGTCCGCCTGGCAAGCTACCACCATCGTGTCTAAGTCTGTCGCCCGCCATAACAACAATATTAACAGCATTGTTGTGTTCCGGCAATTAGACGTATGATAGCCAGTTCCTCTATGTTAGAGGATTCCGGGTGAAGCATGCTTCCATCTTCGGCCTAATCATCACTTTCCATCAGGTGAGATTTGGGCCAAGAGTTTCCCCGTTTTGATTAAAAAAAAAACCCAAACAAAACCAAGTCAAACTAAACCAAATTCATCAGAATTGTTTCAGCGATTTAAACGTGAAAGCATACCAAAACCAAACTCACTTTGCATTTGTTACTTACTGAATTAGAATGGGAATGAGACAAAACTCATAATATTATTCTTACACCCCAATGATTTATAAAACTATAGATACGTTGTCCGCACTCTAAAATGACAACATGAAATGAAGCCAATTGGCCACATCGCTCTTAGTTACGCACCAACCTGTCGCGCGACACTACGTTTGTTTTGATGTCAATTTGACTATTACTTATCCTGTGACGTAACTGAAGATGTATATTTATCTCCCTCTAGCAACAGGCATCCCGCCGTACGGTGACATATTTTCTTTCACTTTTTTCATGCGTATTAGTAGCTGTCTAGTATTTTCGCCGTTTTTAAGCGCCGCGATGTAGGTTTATGACGTGTCACACCCTTAACAAATAACATAACCTAATCGCTTATTTGGAACTGTCTAGAGCTCAAGACACAATCATCCATGTAACCCAATTACTATAAATGTAACCAAACCCAATCAAAACGCTCAAGTCAAGCCACGACGCGCAACTAGTGCTCAATTAACCCAAAACAAAGCCACACCGTCTGCTGGTACCAGGATCATTGACCGAACCACTAGTTACCCGATATCTTCTCAAGACAAGTGGAAGTATATGTGGGTAGCCCGACATTGATACTACCGTCAAAAACAACAGCAAGAACAACCGAGACAGTTTGTGATGCTGATATTGTTGCTAACTGGCTTTTCCTGTGGCTAAAGATCTGTGGTGTAGATTTAAAGTTGATATGATTGTAGACGGGGCTATTTAAAATGTGGGATTGACTCGGAAGAAGTACGTTAGTGATTTTGTGGCTTAACTGTCTTCTTTAAAATCTTTCTTATCTTTAAGTTTTCTTCAATCTTTCTTTAGCTCTGGTTTGCCTAAGTGTTATGAAAGGTGTACTGCTATTTCGTACTTATGCACTTCTTTAACGGGTTCCCTACTCGATCTCGTGTCATTCGATTTTGATTAGGGAAACCCTTTTTAACTCTTCAGTTCATTGTATTCAGTGGATTATGCTCATCCATATTTAAGTCCGACAGAGTCCGACATTCCAAGTCTCTTCTTCCGACTTGGCTCCATCTCAGATCATTAAATTGTAAATTGTTATGGTGAATGATTCGAGTGGTGGTCCTTTAATCTGACTTGGCAAATAAGCCTTAGATTAACTTATCGTATTTGAGACTATAATATGCAACCACCAATATTTCCATGAACCATGAACTTTCTTTGTTTTCATCTACTTCAACAACTCTTCAGCAAATCAAAACAATAACCATAAATTCAAAAATAGAAGAACCGTTACATAACTCAAAATCCATTGTTCCCTAGGATTCAATCCGCAATATTGCTTCTGAGCAATGGCGCCGTGCATGCGCCGTGGGTGAAAGTGACCCGCGGCTTTGACCTTTGGCAATGCAGTGTAAAGGGCTGGTTGCGCTTGCGCAATACTGATCTATATTCAAGGTTTTATACTCTTTCTTGATGGGAAATGGCTCTGTTTTTGACATATTTGGGTCTGGTGAAAGGATTTTTTTTGTGACATAAGGTTAATTGAGTCATTTTTTCAAGAAACAAGGTACTAATTGGATTGAATTGAAACCGTACATACCAATCCAATTGATATACTAGTTTGGTCTTAAAAAGATTTGTGTACCTAACTAGTGGATTTAAAAATACAAATAATTTTATGAATGCTTCAGTTTGGATGGGTTTTGTCAGTAAAGAAAATACTTTTAAAGAATTTGAGAGTTTCTTTTCAGTTTTACTGAATTTTCAGACATTTTCAAAAAAACTCAGAATTAAAATGAGTTTTTTTTTGTTGTGTAGATATTCAACTTTTGTAGCTAAATCTTGATCGACATTAACTTACAATGATTCCCATAAAACCTGAACCAACATCTTAGGAAATAAGATTACAGTTCCAAACCCCTTATTAGCTCAGTTGCTCTAAAAACAAGTAATTAATACAATTACAAAGCAGTAAACACCGCAGCTTCGCAGTAAAACCAACCTGTTTATTTTACCATACATTATGCAAATGTTTTTGTGGCACTTTTTTGGGAAGCTAATTTGGATAACATTTTACGCCTCAAACTTATTTGTTTTATTTCTTTGTGTGTTGATTATTATTTGATTTGACTCTGAGCACAAGCTATAATTGATTGTAAAATGAAATGATAAGTGCCTCAATTGAATTGAAATATAATTGCTCTTTTAATTCGCTACACGTACAGAATAATATAAAGCTTTGCTGCTGAGTTTTGTACATGGGAGTAATTTTTGTCGCAATATAACAAAAACAAAACATTTTTCAAGACTGGTATCTGGGAAAAGCTAGCATTGATTAGCTGGTCGGTTCTAACTCCGAATTCTGAATTAAGAATTTAAAGTTGTATAATTATAATAGTAACTAAAATTAACAAATGCACAAAACTTACAACTAACTAAAATATAGCATCATAAAATTCGTTCTCAACACTCAATCACGTAATATATATAGACACGTCATAAACCAACATCGCGTCGCTTAAAAACGGCGAAAATACTAGATAGCTACTAATACGCCTGAATAAAGGGAAAGAAAATATGTCACCGTACGGCGGGATGCCTGTTGCTAGAGGGAGATAAATATACATCTTCAGTTACGTCACAGGATAAGTAATAGTCAAATTGACATCAAAACAAACGTAGTGTTGCGCGACAGGTTGGTGCGTATCTAAGCGCGATGTGGCCAATTGGCTTCATTTCATGTTGTCATTTTAGAGTGCGGACAACGTATCTATAGTTTTATATATCATTGTCAATACTATCATCTGGTAATGTGTCAGAGACTGGTGGCATTGCCACGTTGAATGGCAATGCTTATGGTCAAAGTAAAAGCCAGGTCTTGGGTCCCGGGAAGTGTCAACCAGCCTTATTGTTGTTCCAATAAATATTTTTGTATTTTTTTTGTATTTGTATTTGTTTCGAAATATCTTATAATCTTAACATATATAAATCACGTGTCACGTTGTTTGTCCGCGATGGACTCCTAAACTACTTAACCGATTTTAATCAAAAGAGATTGCCCATGAACAGTACTCTTGATAAATTACTTGTGTCTCAAAACCTTGAACGGCATGAAATGTTTAAAATAAAAATATATTTTTATAAAAGATTTTGATTGATATTTAAAATGGGATAGTTTTTTGAAAAATAATTAGTACTTTTATGTTTCCGACGTTATAGTACGCCATGTTTTACTACCGACTGTCAATACTAGGGATGTCCATTTTTTCTATTGCGGGTAATGTGCGTACCTACCTACCTACATTTAAAAATAAAATAAAATAATATCGATTTTGTATCGATTGTTCAATCTTTTATTGTAAAGTAATAACTGAGTTCTAAATCACAAGTTGTTGCTGGCATTATCAATATCAGTGGTTGTAAACGGCGACATCGGCGCTAAGTTGTATTTGTGAAATACCACTGGCTGGTTTACGGAAATAGATCAAAAATCGATATTTCATCAGTATGGGTACAACCTTATTTGACGTTTATTGCACGTCTGTCATATTTTTGCAATACAATACTGTTATTTCTGCTTGTTTTGGTACATTGTGCTTCGAGTCGAGCCTTTTAGTTCCTCCGTAGCAGTAGCTGCCAACCCATTGAAAATAAACATATTTTTAACGCCACTGCACCGTGTGTATTGTTTATTACTAAAAGCCGGACTTTTTGAGTTGTGATCATGGCGAGTGCGACTGTGATGCAATGTCTCAACTGCTCTTTGAGATTCGCCACTTAGGCGCAGACACATGTTGTCGGTGATTCCGAATAACATCATGGACATTTTACGAGTCTGGATCTCACCAACACCGGTAAGAATGCATATTGTATTTTTAACGTAGTAGAATTTTTTTTTGTTAGGAACTGCGCTTTATGTTTACGTACCATATAACAAATCTTAGAGGACACAAGTACAATCCATGTCTGTGTGTTAGTTCCTCACCTCAACGTTGGGTTACCGGATTGTATCATAACCTATATAGGTAGAAACCTTCTACTGATGTGTTGGTAATAACTAACTTATTTACTAGGATTGATTTTTTCAATCACTTAAGTGTATTCGAGGATATGAATGAATTGTGTGTAGTATCATTTAAGATTGCAGTTGCACAGAATTTTAGTATTGGGAACTAATAATTATTTAGTAAGAGAAAGAATAAAATCGAGGCACGTGTCTAGTAGAACATGTTATAGTTATATTTTAGTAAATAAAGATGAAAATGTAAGAGATACATTAGGCGCTATAGTAGGATACTATTGTTCTTGCCTTGTGGGAAAAAGAACTGTAGGTTGATGTGTGCATGTAATGTGCATAATGTGGTATTTGAGCTCGGCACGTTATGACAATGTTGTGTTCCAGCACTATTTTTGGATAACATATTTTTAGAAGAATAAAATACAAGTTTAAGAAATAATCATTCTTTTATTTGTTTTATTTGGTGTTGTGTGTTTTACCTTCCCTCTCTACTTACAAAGACCATTTCATGATACCTACCACATCTATGATTTGAGTAGGATCTAGACAATAACACTGAGCGATTGACTATTTTAGTAATGATTTCTTCCATGCTTTGCAATTTCATGAAACGCGGGCATGAGATTTAAAAATGCGCAAAATCTAAATCAGTAAGACTTGGTGAGGTAAAACCTTACAGATTTTACACAAATTATGCTTCAAAGATACCGAGCTCACCCGTAAACCCATTCAGACCCTTTTAAATAGCTTTTTTCAACTAATTTTTGGTCGAACATAACCTCAAAATGGTAATTTCATTTTCGTAAATATCTCAGAAACGCCATTGTAGTTTGTGTTAAATCTTTTGAGGTAGTATTTAGACATGCCATCAAGTATTTTAAAGATGATTTTATGAAGACACAACAATGTTGAATTGAGTACATTTGTCCATAGTGCCGTGGGCATTCTCCTTTGCACACCGTGTGCAGTTTGATCCAACTTGAAAGATATGGTAGCTTACATCTCAATGTTTTGTTGCAATATTATTTAGGAGCGGAAAATGTGACGCAGACGAAGTTGCGCGGGTCATCTAGTAATATATATAGTTATTGAACTCTAATTTAGCTTGAAAACTTGTTCAAGATTAAAAGTAGGGTTTCACACGTTCTTAACTCAAAAGCCTTAATTCAGAACCCCTTAAGAAGCGTCTTCAAAAATTCCACTCCAAAACCAAGAACCCAAAAATCTTCCATTCATCAGGCTCCCATCCACAGGGACACACGTCAATGTTACTCCCCATAAGGGCACACCCGTCAGTCGGCCTGACCAAATCAGGCAAAGCCGGTCGGATCGGAGGTCGGACAGAAATATTCCGAGAGGTTTAGACTTGTGAATATATCCGTAAATAACTGAAATGATGTCTGATGGTTGCTCAATGACTCAGAAGTGCTATTTTTGGGTAATAAGTGGCAAGTTTTTTCTTAAACTTTGATATAAAGTTGGGAGAATTGCCTGAAATTGGATGTAAAGGTTTATTGGCACTTGAGTTATTTATGATAGCTGCAAACCTGCCAATAGTATTGACTTATAAATTAGGAAACTATGAGTTATTTTCATTGGATTACAAAAACTCGTAGCTAAATTCGCTAGTTATAACTGCCGCACGGGTCTACATTCAAGGATAAGCAACGTTAGCCGAGATCGGTCTGTGGATGGGTAATCATCACCAAACATGCCAAGACACCTTTGTGTCTCGATGACGTTAAACCAGACTCTCGTTTTTTAGATCTGCTGCAAAATCTGACACCAGTTTTGCCAAGAAGTATGTCTAGTTTTGTCAAGCCGACCCCAATATTCTTGTAGTTAGGAAAAGGTCAGCAGATGATGACAAACATTCCATAATTATTGAAGTAGTCATGTAGATTTCATGGATTTTGAAACAGCAATTAATCGCTCTATGGGTCTGCAAAGTCCACGTTAGCAGAATCACATTAAAATTCAAATATTAACCACACAACAATTTGTAATTTTCATCCTTATCGCTAACGCATGAAGTTCAAAGTTGATTGGGAACAGTGACGGATAACGTGATGTGCTTTCTGATTCTGCTAAAATGGCCTTTCATGACCCCCTGAGCCTTAGGAATTCAACGACACCCAGTGACCTTCACTAAATAATTAGTTTATGTGGTGGCATCCAATTTAAGGAACTTAAAAACACATTAGCTACACTCCCAAAAAATACTAAAAAGGAATCAGGACCTCCTAAAACAACGCCAGATTATCATCAAAATCCCAAAAAGGCAACATTAAGACAGGACCATCGTTAGGAAGAAACATTATCATTTAAATCGTCTCAAGGTTTTCTTGAAACTTTTATAAATACCTCGTAATCTTCCATGGAACTTTTACATCTGAGAATCAAAGAAATAATGCACTTATGTACCTACTTTATATTATTTAATTTATTAATTAGTATAGCAGTATAATGTTGTTACCTAGGTTTTATAATTTTGTACGAGTCATTGCACAGTAAGTCTAAAGATCGACAATTTTAATGGCTGGTCGTGTATCGTCTATTTGCAAATCGTGACAAGTATTATAACTTCTAGGAATTAACAGACCGTTACATTGTTCATCTTAAAACTAATATAATCTTTTGTCAGAACAGCTGTTTTCATATATTAATCCACTATTATAGATCTCGCATTTGTTTTAGCCAGATAGTACGCGCTAATCTTAGGCTAAGGGCAACCCCCATTCCTTCCATTTCTCTAGGTGCTGTGTGCTTCTTCACATCAATTCACCAGGAAGCTATCCAAGGCGTCATCCCCACAATTTTCTCCTCGATCTGCCGTAACGCTGTCTATATGTTTCAGGGCTCCAGTCTAGTGATATAGTAACCCCTCAGCTTTGACAGCATCTAGCAGACATGGTCTGCTCAGTCCCACTAAAGTTTTTTGACCTTTTTGTGATTGGCTTGGCAATAATTTTTTGGAGCAAGACGCAGTTTTACATATAGGTATATACTGGTATTTCATCCTCTTCGTTTTCTTCTTCTTTTCTTTTCCATAATTTTATCATGTTTTTATACAAGCAAATGTGCTATTCTATTCTGGCGCAAACGCGACCTAAATGATAGATGAAACATAAGGATGCGTTTCCACTAAATTACGTGCGAGGGTGCGTAGTGAGGAATGTTTTTGTTAAGAACCTATAGAATGACTTCATTAACGTATCCTCGCCGACCGCTAGCAAATCGATTGGTTTTTAACAAACACACCCCTCATTACGCACCCTCGCACATAATTTAGTGGAAACGCATCCTTATGTTTCATCCACCATTCATTAAAAACTTGCGAAAAGATTTTGATCCCAGTTTTGCCTTGTTTCCACATTCCACGGGTTTTTGCCCAACAGCCAATAAGACACAATTGATTACGCATTATACAATCACATTCAAATCATCTTTAAAACAATCAATAACGCTAATCCTTTTTTTCGCCCAAAAGCACACAAAAACTTAATTGAAGTCAAAGCTAGGCTTGCAAATTCTATAGCTGGATGACGTGTGGGTGGCGGATGCCAAGGTCAACCACGGTTGACGGGTGATGGTTAATTTATAACCATGATGGCAGGTTGTTAATGCTATTAGAATAAGTGAAGATCATAATGAGGTAGTGGGTGGTACGCATGCAGGAGACGTCTTTTGATCAGGATTACGAGAATGCTCGTGATGAGAATACGTACTCGAGTTATGTGGTATTATCTAACGTGTTTGAGAATTAATGAATAGGTAATAATTATCTGTATGTTATTGTCCTACTGCCACAGTCTACTACTAAATCTTCATCTTAAACAAAGATAATTTAGACTTTAAACAGTATTTCAATATGACTTGAGACTTGGAAAACTGAAGAAAGATTTCCCTAAAATCAATACTTAACATGTTAATTTTGCGAAAATTAATTATTAAGAGTAATCGCCTTAAATCTTTTGAAGAGCTCATTGAGAAGCTCCTGGCCCTTGATCTTCCTGAGGTTCGACAATCGTATTCGCTGGTAGAATGACCCTTTGTCTAGAAAAGTGCTATTCTGTCGGTGGTAGGCTGGCGAAGGCAATTGTCAAAAATGCGTAAACTGTGTGACGTTTCTCTGTTGATTTCATGTTGTTTTCATGTGACTATTCTCTTAAATTTTGGCATTTCAACAAATTCATTCGCTGAGGTTCTAAACAAAGTGATAGAATATTACATCTGAAGTCATGATCAAGTCAGTGATGAATCAGTCAGACAAATTAATTATAATCGTCCACCACCAAAAGTACAAAACGATATTCGCAAAAAGCAAACCCAAAAACGAGTTCTAACATGTCAACTTTTTGTCTCCTCGGATCGACTGCTCACAATAAATCGATGATTATCGATACCAGCCGGTCAGTGGTTCACGTTATCAATCAACGTTAACACAATGAGCCGTCGACAAGGTTAGCGTGGGAGGTAAGACGAGGGTTATATTGAGAGGATTAGTTGTTGAAATAATCGGATGTGGAAGTGCAGATTAAAAGAGTTAGGTGTTGGATTATTTCATTAGCAGATTTTTATATAGGATTTAAGAGCCTGTCCTGATAAGGCGTTTTACGCGCGAGTAGACCCGCGCGTAGCAATTTTTACTCGAGGTAACGCGCGAGAGCATCTGGACGCGATGTATGTTATGTAGCTCTAGTATCTCGAGTACGCGCGAGTGCCTACGCGCGAGTAGACTCGCGCGTAAAACGCTCTATCTGGACAGGCTCAAAGACTTCAAGAATATACTTAATTACTAACTTCTGCGTCACATGCACCGCTCCTATTGATCGTGATGTTATAGCATAGCGGGACTGAAGCATAGCGTGGCATACCAAACATTCTTCTAGATATTAAAAAGCCTTTGAAGATCGCGAAAGGCAGACTCCCTAAGAATTTAGAAACGCGATGATGAAAGATTAATATCATTAAGTATTGATATTTTACACATCATATTTGTCACATCATTTCGCGAACCTATCCTAAATCAAACACGATATTGTACTGAAGTACACTTGACTTTACGACAGTTACAAAATGTTTGACTATGCCAAATGTCAGATGTGTGACAAAATGATAGGATAATAAATAATACTGTCTTTAGATTGGGTAAGTTTCTTATGGGTGTGGTCTTCAGTTGTATTAACTTGTATAACGAAACAACAATCGTTTAGAGATGTTAAAAGTAGATCCATGATTTTTCTTTTGTTACGGGAACCAAAATTGACGAAGTTACGACACTTTTAAAATTTTCAAGACGTCACACCTTCGCATAATTTCTAGTGAGTCGTGACGTCACGAGCCCCCACTCCTGAGTTTTAATGCGTTTTATCTTTGTCAATATTCATTGATTTACAAAAAAAATACGTGTCCATTATTTCTCAATACTCTAACTGACGGACTAAATAGTTTTGCAATTTGTGGATGATGGAATCTAGCCTATTCAGGACATTCATTCACAACAATCATCAATCATAAACGAAACAAATCATAATTTCAATCGAAAGACGTCTACTGCTTCGGAGGCCTTTCAACGCTGCGTCACGCAGTTTGTTGTCGTCACTGCTGACCTTTTCGACCCCATTGACTTCTGCGAGCACTGCGACCAGTTTTCTGCCACTTAAGTTTGGTCACACTTAAGTTTATTCGCCATGTGCTGTAGTGTTACTATTCTGTACGTAAAATATGTAAATTCTTTCGTTGCTCTACCACTTCCTTGGTCATTGATTTATAATAGTCCTTTAGAAGCCGTTATCAAAACCTACACGTGTAGTACCGAATCTACATTCGCCTATAAAAAAATGTAGTCACTAACCTGCTTACCAATTACATTGAATACAAAATTATCATAAACACCTTGGAACCTCACATAATCCGCAAAAAACTCGATCAAAGTCTACTATCCTCACTTTGTAAAACCATCAGGCAATTTGACTTCATCAATAATATCTGAGATCGACATCTGTAGATCTGCGTCAATGTCAATAAACTGAACATCAATTAGATCAATGCTTTTGTCGTTATAATGTGTGAATTCTCCGAAATTATTACTTTTCGTAAGGTCTATGAGATTAGTCGGCTTACAAAGGTCAATTCGTAAAGTTTGTACTAATCAATAAATTTATGTTATTTAGAAGGCAAAGATAGATAGATAAAACACTTGTATTGTACAAAAAAATAAGTTATACAACTCCATACAGAAACGTTATTTTATGGGTACAAAGGCAGTCCTATTGCCGACAGTATACAGAACTAACACATAGTCAAAATATTCGTTACACTTAAGCTTAGTAAAAAAACAGTAATTCCCTTTTAAGCAGTCGTCGTCTCGGCTCGACAATCTAGAAAGCAGACTTGTTATCGCAGAATTCCTTCAATGACGTTTAACACCCACAACCGGAAAAGGGAGCCTCTATCCACCGGAAATAACACGGAAATAAAGACCACCACCAACTGTGATAAGACCTCAACAATAATGAGACCATTAATAACCTTACCTGACACTTACATCATACGACCTTATCAGAGTGTTATCAGTGATCAATCACCACGATCCAAGAGCTAAGCCCATGATCTGAACTTGTCATCGCCTCGCATGTCAATTTAAAAAGTTATTAGTCATGCAGGACACGTTTTGGTTCAAGGTTCTGCGAAATGGCGATTACTTAGGGTTTTTTTTATTGGATGCCTATTTGCGCTTCCTGAGTTATTGGGTGTGATGAAGTCGTGGGTGGTAAAGGATGTCGAATGCTTTCTGGTTGATTTGTCAATATCCAGCTTGCAAATGGCAGCAGTCAAAAACTATTCCATGGAATGATGAAAAGTACTATTGTCTCTTGTTCTAAGCCAAGCCAATTTCATTCAAGTCCTTTTAGCTTTTGAGGCGTCATTGGTTTACAAATTTCCAAAAAAAGGGACTTTTTGGTTAGATTTTGGTGAGAAGTGAAGTTTAGTTTTGAAGTGCATTTTGCATGGTTTAGACCTACAAAACTTACTAAGATTCTAAGGCCAATTTCTCTTCCAAATATTTTGGAACATTTATCAAAATACACTAACAAACTGACAAAAATAAATTTTACTCCTAACCAATTCCTTTGGTGAGGTCAACCCGGAATCTGGTAGCAATAATATTTACAATTCACCTTTGATTTATCCTTAAACTTCAGATTGGAATGTAATACATAAACACTTGGAACAAGTACCATTTATTGCACCTTATATTAACGATCGACTTGAGATATTCGTAAACAAGCGACTAGGTAAACTTGTAACCCTGTGAGAGATAAGGGACGACGGACAGACGGACAGACCATTCTTCATGTTGAAGCACTTGGAATGCGTGGGCAGGCAGACTGCAGGCCTGTGTGGCGAGGAACTGAGGTGTGCACAGGCGATAAGAGGCTGCGATTCCAAGAGTTAGGAATTTTTACAACATTTATAAGCCAGACAGGGCATCCAATTGCATCAACACGCTGACGCATAAAACATTAGCGTGCAAGCAATTCGCTCTCTTTTTCGGGAATTATTAAGTAGAAAACAAGAAACTAGATTGCGTCTAGATTGATTTTGGAGTGATCCAAAGATAGTTAATGGAAGTGCGTGCGTTAAAAGCAGTGGCAACTGTACAAGTAACAAACAAAATGCTTTAAAAAAAATTTTGAGCACAAAAATGGAAATGTAGTACTTATGTATTATTGCGATCAAAACTTTTGTCAAGAGAAACTAATCCACAGTTACGAGTATAGAATAATTTTTAAAAGTTAACTGGAAGTGTCACAAAACGCTGCAACAACCAGAGTTTCAAAACTTCTCAGTTCACAACTTACACCGCTAACCAATCAGTCTCCGAGCATAACTTAACGCCGTTAAGTTACAACCTCTCGACCGAGCCCAGATAAAGTGCCACCGAGCGAATAGCATGAATACCGACACATTTTGTAACAACTGGGATAATCTGTTTAATTCCTACAGTTTCATAATACTACTCCATTTGAATAGAAATGCTTGGCTACTTACTGGAATGTGGTTGTTTGAGTCTGAAGTCAGATCCGGTATTGAAATCTGGGTCTTCATCTAGCTATTTGTGTGTCTGAAATATTGCATCGTGCTTAAACGCACCTTAACTGGTTTTCAAATTACTATCCAATTATTTGCCTTCTGGATGGTCAATGACCTATAGACACTTTGCACCTAGCTTTAACTGCTCATGTAGCTTTCTTGTTAGTAAATCATTTAAATGTGTCTAAAACTTACCTCTTTATCCCTTTTTCTGTACACTATCCAGCTTTGTTTTACTAAAGTGTCATGTCAAATTTGTGACTGCTAGCCTACGGATAAAACTGCTGAAGAAATAGTCACTACTTTTTTACTACACCTTTGATAAGTTTATGATAACTTTCGAGGACTCTTACAACACAATCTTTAATATGAGTTCTACGTATTGACAAACAAGAGACATTCCCAGAAGACCTCTCTTAACCTTTAAGAACTTCGTAAACAATTAATCTTTGTGGAACCACCAAACCCACATCCAAGGTCACACTGACGGCACTGCATTCCTCCCCTGAGGCGACAAGACCGCCATTAAAAATAACCAGTAGCATTACAAACCATAGATATTGATCATTGAACTTTGGTGCGCGGGCGCAGGCGTGCTCGCGCAACGCGACTTCGGATCATCGGCTGTCCCCTATTGGGCTACCTTGGCATACAATTGATGGTGCTACTAGGAGTTTTAGATAGGGCTGTGGGACTCGAATGTGAGTTGTAAAAAAAATGTATTTGTTGGTAGGGTCTCCGAATTAGTAGAAGCCTTATTTAAATCCGAACCTGGTAAAACAAAAGACAATAAAAGTATAAAGTCCAGCAATGGGAATGACAAAAGAGCGTAGAAGAACAGAAAACAAGATAGTTTAGTTTAATGACGTGTGCAAGAATTGCACAAAATTGGTGAAAACTACATAATCGATGAGGTTTTATCACGGAAACGGCTGTTATGATGAAATAGCCAGCAATAACAGCATTGGCTAAGTAAAATTAGAACGACTGGACAAATAAATCCTCTCACGTTCGGTAATTCCTTAACACAAATCTCTGAAGCAGTATCTTAAAAAACTCTCCATGGTCAAAATAAAATCGTAGACCAACAGTAATTAATTTTTAATTCATAAAACACGCCTCCATTCACATCCAACGTGTGATGTTGGATCAATCGAATGTTCGCGCCGTAATAAAATATTTGATAACATGTAACTGCAGTTACGTCAGTTAATGATGTGAAGCTATTCGGTATCGCGTAACATTGTGGGATCACAGCTTAGTGGTAATTTGAGGAGATTGCTAGTTTCATTGTGGTAGGCAATGTGGCTGATGAGAGGAAGGTCGTTTGATTCTGTTCCTATCCTAGTATCATGTAGCACCTGCCAGGGTTGCAGAATTTGTTCGAAAGAGTCACCGCGGCCCGGAACGCAAAGGGCGTTAGGAGGAACACGGATGGGTTTTAATCAGTAAGAGTTAAGACTCCCTTCTGCTTCGCCCAGAGCGGTATTTTGATCGTTAAAAAAAAGTCTCATGTAGCAAGATGGATTTTGATTAGATTTTTCTTTTTCTTCCATAGATTCTTGGGTATCTTCCGCGTGTAATACAATAAACGCAACTTAAACAAAAACAAAACAGCCCATAGAGTAGATGTTGTTCACAATGATAAGTAAAATGACCCCTTTTCAGATTCCGTGTTACATGTTGCAGAGCTGTTAAATTTGCTGTAGTTGCCATGGATATTGAAGTAGGAATCCATAGTTGACTTTCTCAATCATTACCATCTCCTCCATATCATCGCATTGCCATTATTTGGTCTACGTTAGGCTATTTGTACTACCAAAAAGGAAAATGTGGTGACCTCGTAAATAAACAGTTTCTATTTAACTTCATAATTCTTCGATAGGCTTGATCAAGCAGATGTGCTCCTAAGTCAGTTATATAAGATAAGAACCATTGAAAAAACATAACTTATAACTCACGATCAAGTCTATCGTCCTTAGTTAAAAGTTATGTATTATACAAATTAACATATATATTGTAATCAAACAGTAAATAATGTATTGGTTACAAGGAGATGGCAGTAGTTCAACAATATGGATTTCACCTTATTCATTGTTAGCCCCCTGAAGTAAACATCATACAAATGATGCTTTCTTAGGTCTGAATCAATAGTCATTTATTTATTTCAGAAATATAAATATACGAGAGCAAAGATACTTTATTTAAAAAAAGTTTCTAGCAAACCTGCGAAAAAACAAAAAACGAATGTAAAACAAATGCTATCAAACATTTATTATTTACGATTATTTTTATCTCTTATACTAAGACGCCTATCCCAAAATACGCAATAAGCTGTCGAAATATAATTGATTATTTTTATTTATCATATTCATCCATCATCCATTCTATAAGCTCATTTATTTATCAGATGCACTGCACATAAATCGATATCAACACTAGATACGTCCCACACCACGTGCATCCCTATCGAGTTACATTCGACACCACGCTTGTAATTAACGCACTAATAAAGGCATCAGATTCATCAATGTTCTCATGATTTGTTATTATAGTGGTTTGATAAGATCCTCCAACTGAATCAACTAGTACATTATCATCTGCCTATCCTTTTCTCAACTATATCGGGGTTGTCTTCCAGTCAAACTGCAACATAGTAACACTAGTTCTTGGCAAGACTAGTGTCAGTTTTACTGGCTTCTGACAAACCGTAACGACTGTCAAAAATCTACAAATGCAACACAGTAACACTACTTACTTTTCTTGGCAAGACTAGTGTCAGTTTTACTGGCTTCTGACAAACCGTAACGACAGTCAAAAATCTACAAATGCAACACAGTAACACCACTTCCTGCTTCTTGGCAAGAATAGTGTCAGTTTTCCTGGCTTCTGACAAAACCGTAACGACTGTCAAAAATCTACAAATGCAACACAGTAACACCACTTCCTACTTCTTGGCAAGACTAGTGTCAGTTTTCCTGGCTTCTGACAAAACCGTAACGACTGTCAAAAATCTACAAATGACGGACCAAGGGCTTAACGTACTAATCAAAACACGGAGGAATTCCTTTTATTTAGAAGGATATTTTCGATGACCTGTTGAGGGTCGCGGGTGGCCGATGGATGCGAGATGCACAGGACCGGTTGTTGTTAAGACACTTGGGGGAGACCTGGTTCCAGCCATGGGCGTCCTTCGACTGATATTTTAATGATGATGATATTTCTACTTGAAAAGTAAGCGTCTATGTTTTTCAGTCTTTCTAAAGGAAACTTCGACCGGTTGAAAATGTCTTGTTGCATTAAATCCACTCATTTAAATACTTAAAATCAATATTTTATTTCACATACCAGACACTTATGCAAGAAAAGCTATCTCTTTAATAACTGTTTAAACAATAAACAATATCGTTAAAATATTCAGACAGCTAGTTTCGTAAGTTAATAAATATAATATATTGTTAGACGATATTGTCGAAGTGCTGGCCGGTTCTAAATACCAAGCAATACAGATGGTATCTAGTGTTTGACAAATGGTGATCTAAGCAGGTGGTCTGCTGGCTGTCAATGGCAGTAATTGGCTGAGCAATGTTTGTATTGCAGGGATGATTAATCATAATGTGTCAAACGGTTAAGGTTCAAGAAAGAATTTGTGCTGCTTAACCTTTTTTTTAAAGAAGATACATTTTTATCCAGCACATACATTTTATAGCAACATAAATTTTAAGCCAATACTGGTACTCAGCTAAATCCGGTTGGTCTGGATGCCGACCCCAATATAGTTGGGAAAAGGCTAGGCAGATGTTGATAAATTAAAAGCCAAATGGTTTTTTAAAGAAAATAGGTCATTTGAGTAGAGTATGTTGTCTAACTGACGAGCTTCTGCCGATTTCTGAATATCCCAAAGCATATGAGACGGTCTTAGTTTGTAAAACACTATATTAAATAAGGTGGCTATAAGACCATGGAAAACCCCTGACTCTTTTTTAAAGACAGCTGTCTTGTAATGATACGTAATGATGTTAAATTGATGGTATTTTTATTGTATCTTCATAAATTACTTCTGGGGTTGCTCAAGGGATTATTTTAGGTCCTGCCCTGTACATTATTATGTTTTTTTTCGAACGCATTTATTATTATATTGAGATCAATCCGTAGTTGGAAATACTTTTTAAAACTAAAGTTCTTCGTCTTATTTATTAGAAAGTCAATTAATGCGCTCCATTATGAAGTCTTTATGGAAGAAACGTAATAAAATGTTATAGTTATAGTTGTGAAATTAGCATACATATAGTTAACTAGCTTTTAATATGAGATACTTTAAACTTCAGATCAAATTATATAAGATAGCTAATCCTCCGCGGCTTTGCTCCCGTCAACTGCAACTTTCTTTCAAAAAAACCTTTTCCTGACAGTAAAAAACACAACAAAAAAGAATCAGAGAAATCGGGCCTGCGCCTGCCGTTCGCGCGTGTTGCGATGAACAAGGTCCCAATAGGGATTCACTTTTTTTTTTTTATTGGGACAAGCTCGCCACACATTCCCAACCACTGCAACTCCTGAAAGCCAGAATCAACAGTGGCGACCACCAGAAAAACGCCGAGCTAATGAAACCCGACGAGTCCCGGAGAAAAGATTCAACTGTCTTGGATCCCGCAACGAAATTAATCTGAAGAGTACAGCGGAGGAGTAGGATAAATAAATATAATTTCCACTAGGGATTCACTTATATATATATTTTTATACGTATAAGATAGATAGATAATGTGTACGTACGTGTCATCCGTTTCACGTAGACATATTAAAATTTAAGATTTCACCGTAGCTGAAAAGCATTTCGTCTTGTCACCGCTTTGCATTTATTGCGGTAACTCTTTAAATTCCAAGTAGTATCATTCAAATCGGCTTCATCTCTAATCATCAAACTAATTTATGTAAATTGACATAGTTAGAGGTGTTTTTCCGTTGTCATGACGACTGTGTCAAGTAAAGTTTGTTCAAACGGACTTAGATTTTTGGCTTTATTCACTTAATGTTTCTTAAACTACACTTAAATCTCTTCTTAGAAGCGTCCTAATTTCTAAATGTAGCTTCATAACGTAAAACCTTGCCTAGGCTCTATCGATTTCGTAAAATTCTGCGAATACCTAAATAAAATTGCTTCATAGAAACGTGATTAAGTAACGAACGTTCGTTTTTAATAATAAAATCACTATTCACATATTGATTTAGGCAAAACGACCGTTTTATTGAAAAAAAAAGATCAACTTTGTGACAAAAATTAGCATAAAATTAATCAGTATTCTTAGCATTTACTCGTAACTTACGTATCAAAAGTATTTGAGGACTTTTATAGTTTCGCGCTAATAAATTATTGTCATTTTTTAAATAAAAATCTACAGATACACACGAATCATGTATGTTCACAGAATAAGAAATTACAGAAGTCCCAAATCGCATAGTGCAATTAAAAAAAATATTTTTGTTTCAAATAGTCTGGGGAGAAGTACCTTGTTATCCAGTAACAAGGTTATGGAGGTCAGATAAGAGGTTGCTCCACCTTAAAATTATTTTATTTAGCTGAACCCAGTTTGGCTGGAAGCCGACCACAATAATATGTAGTTTAAAAAAGGCTAGGCAGTTGATGATGCAGTTCTATTTTGTACCGTTAGTCTTTCACGCAGCGTAAATGCAATTTTAATGACGTGTCCCTCGCATAATAAATGTGGTACATAAAGACTGCTGGACAGTTTGAGGGCTCACGTTTTGCCATGCACCGTAAGGTTGCGGGACAATAGGTACGAGTATATCACAGGATGCACCGGTCCTTATGTGCATAGAAGGCTTTAATGTTACCTACTGAGCTAATTTAAGTTCAACATAGACATTTTAACCAGTGCTTTTGCTTATGAAATCTATCCCACAGCAACCTTTGAAATTTCTGACACTTGTCAATAGGCTTTCTACAGTACTTCGAAGAATACGTTTTTAGATTGTTTCCTTGTTAACACATACTGTACCAATACTAGGCAAATTCCTGTCTCAAGTCCTTCCAAGATTTAATACCTCGGAGAATACGTTTCTAGATTTTTTTTCCTTGTTAACCCATACTGTACCAATTCTAGGCAAATTCTTGTCTCAAGGCCTTCCAGGATTTTTTTGTTAATGTGTCACTTCGTAATAGCCTTCGCAAGTCCTCTCGCCACCTTTTTCTGGAACAACCTTTTGCATATGAACAATTTCATTCAACACAGTTTTCCAGATAATGCTTTTTTTTATACAAAACGGGGAAACTCTTGGCCCAAATTTCACCTGATGGAAAGTGATGATTAGACCGAAGATGGAAGCGAGTTTCACCCGGAATCCTCTTACACAGAGGAACTGGCTATCATACCTCTAACTGCCGGAACACAACAATGCTGTTAACATTGTTGTTATGGCGATAGACTTAGACATGATAGTGGTAGCTTGCCAGGCGGACTTAGAACAAGTCCTACCACCAACCAAACCGAGCAAAAAATTTACCTGCGCTGGGAATCGAACCCGGGACCTCTGGGTCTGAATCACTTGGCGGTTACTGTCACCTGTTTAGCACCACCCGGGGACCACGTGTAGGGATTCGCTGAAGGGTATTCTCCTACGGACGTGGGTGACTCGGCCCCCATAGGCCCCTTCTAAGATTACTTACTTGAAAAAAAAGTCTTGTCTACTTTAATGTTTGAAGTGAATCTTCTCGTTTATTATTCACTCTGTGGTGTACAGTCGCCAAAACATCAAGCTACAAAAATCTGTCAAATTTCTGTATTACATTTTCATCTTTAAAGCCGAAGTTATTAAGTTCAATTTTGATTGGGAAATTCTCACAGTTTCGGGTACCTTGATGTGCTGGCGTATGTACATCAATTCAATGTTTTTATATAATACTATCGGTTGACTGATATCGAACTGGTTACGAACCACAAAAAATGGGGGAAACCTGCTTCCAAGTTTGATCTTATTTATTTTACTATAATTATTGTTTTACATTTATATGCTAATCTATACTTAAAAGTTTGATAAATGGAGGTAAAGAGATTAGTCTAAAAGCAATCATTTAGACAACATTTGTAAATAAAAAACGTCATTGGCTACAGGATCTACGTAACGGTTTTTCGATGTTTTTGTTTAGATCCATCTTAAATCCCCTCTAATAATAAAATAGTTACATGAATAGTAGATTGACAGTTGAAATTCACACAATCACAGTGTTGGTATTTCTGTTGTCGCGAAAAAAACGATGTCACGGAACCCTTTCATGTGCGAGTCCGACTCGCACTTGGCCGGTTTAGTAAAATATTAAATTTAGTTTGTGAGTTCCTGAAAAAATTATCAGCGATTTTTACAATATCTACTCTCTTCTCTATCAGATAAGACTTCCGATTTAGGGACTACTCACACTGATTCAGATCACATCCATTCGCATTTCGCTGAACGATTTTGGTCACACTTATACAGTTCTGCTTCTATCAGCCGCGTACAGCGTCGTAAGAATGAGAAGGCGGCTGTGGCAGAGGCTGAACTCAATCTATAGCACTCGCATGATAATAAAACATTTAGTCCTCATTTTATACTTGTTTGCCGCGAAAGCTGAATAGCCGCGGAAAGCTGAACGGACGCGTAAGCGTTTCCATACAAAATCTTTGTTTTCTATAGGCATAAATTGAATAGAGCTGTACAAGTGTGTGTAGTCTCTTAATCTGTCGGCGTCTGCAAATTAAAAGAACAACGGTAAGACAATACAATTTGGTAAAAGAAGGAAGGATAACATTATTATAGGCTAACCTATCGTCCTTAATAGTACTTATTCTTGATGTAGTCTTCATAGACCATTCTTCAAAGCTGCTACAATGCACCTATCAGGCTGCGAATACTACAAAGCAGATTGGCAATTGGCAGAGTGTGGTCATTAATATTTATTAAGCACAGGTGGAACGATGAGCATCTGTTAATATTACATCTCAAGTGAATAATGATTAGTCTTTTGCGACACTCAAGAAGATTCATTGATTTTATTTAACGCTACAATAAAGTATTTAGCGTGTGGTTTCTGCTGAATTAGTGTAATGTTTTTTAAATATTATTTGACCATAATCTTATTTATTTATATATATATATATATATATATACTTTATTGTACACCAAATTTAAAAGTACGTACAGAAAATCTTAAACTAAAGACATACAATTGGCGGCCTTATCGCATTCCGCGATCTCTTCCAGGCAACCTTTAGAGCACGCTTGCCTATTTAGTTAAATACGGCCCAGGTTGTAGCTATCGGAATGGTCAAATAACCGTCGATTTTTATCACTTCAAAACTAAAATACAGGACTTTTTTGGAAAAATTTATTATGTAAGTACATTTTCTTTTTTTTGTGATGGGTTTGCTCTTGGCTCTAGTCAAAGCCTACGATGGAGCGAGCTTACCCAGAAGGAGTCTGTTCACTCTAAATTTGAAGAGATTAGGGTTGTAAGTGTTCGGAAATATAGACGCGCATAACAATAGCTTAACATTTTTTTTTTGTAAACTTTCAACATTATGTGTTTGTTAAAGACGGAATCTTCGATCGATTACGATTTATACACTGATAGAAAGATGCACCAAAAGTCTTTTTAAATTCGGAAAATTGACCGGTTTCAGTGGGCCTCGATTAAAAAGCGGCGGAAAAAAGCTAAAGTCTGAGACTATAAATGTCCTACGCATTTATAGACTTTTTTTTTGGAAGCCAGAATCAACAGAGGCGACCACCAGAAAAACGCCGAGCTAATGAAGCCCGACGAGTCCTGGAGAAACGATTCAACTGTCTTGGATCCCGCTACGAAATTAATCAGAACAGTACATCGGAGGAGTAGGAAAAAATAAATATAATTTCCACTTCCCTCCTTATCAAGCAGGAGACAGATTAGAGCTAGGCCAATATGCACCCGACACACAGCACAGGCTTTCATATTTTTAGAAAGGCCATCTGTCTGCTATATATTCTTTAGGCGCTATAATTGTACGTTTAACTACGTTGTTAATTGTTTTTTTTTTCTTTTACTTTCTCGGGTCCCTGGAGACCCGGTCCTTTGGTAGGCGTACAAGGGGCCGAAACCAACTCGCAGAGGCCCCGTTAGACATATCAAAAATGGGTCACCAACCGGCGGCGGCGATTAACCCTGTATGCACTGTGAGATTATTCCCAAGGACAATCCCCGGTTGGAGCAGTACTATTGCAGAATATGGAAACAAAAGATAAAACGCTATGGGTTTGGGTGGTTTAGTGGACTGATAATCGTTTATTATAGAAGAACTATTGGCCCCTGCCTGACCACTAACAATCACGGCTTATTTATTATTATAATAGACTAGCTGACCCACGCAACTTCGTTTGCTTGTCATTTTCCATTAATGCTCGGCTCCTTTTAGTCTTAGCGAGATGATATGTAGATATATGCCTATATCCTTCCTCGATACATGAGCTGTCTAATACTGAAAGAATTTTTCAAATCGGACCAGTAGTTCCTGAGACTACCCCCTACATACAAACTTACAAACAAATGTTACCTCTTTATAATATTAGTATAGATTAAATAAGATTGGCCACAACTTACAGCCTAGACCAATCCACGGATAGGTTTTCTTATCAAAAGATTTATCTCCCACAAAATTAATCGAACTTAGCCAATGAAGCCTGGGGCCAATAAATAAGTAATTTACATACATTTCTTAGTAAATGGACAGATGGCTTGCAACAGTATGAGTTACTCTGAGAATTAGTTTGCATACGTTAGTACTGCGATTGATTGCGATGCTTATCTGTTTGTGATGAAACTATCAATTACTTATAAGCGTGAGTTAACTTGTTCGTAATGGGTTATCGCTTTTAAATTCATGGTTGGGTTGTTCGGTTAAGAAATGCTTTGGACACATGCTGTCTTAATCGACGAAATATGTGACATATTCAGTTGACATTAGAGGGCCAATTCTACTAATTTTTAAACAAACTGTCAAAAAAGCCTTAATTTTCATACATTTTTGACAGTAGAATCTATAATAATATTATAAAGAGGTAACATTTGTTTGCAAGTTTGTTAGTTTGTATGTTTGTAAGTTTGTATGTAGGGGGTAATCTCAGGAACTACTGGTCCGATTTGAAAAATTCTTTCAGTATTAGACAGCCCATTGATTCAGACACTCTCTGAATAGGTATACAGTTTGCTCTTCAACTACAAACGCAAACTGCGATCGAACTCAGAGCAACCCCGGTCTGGGTCAGTATACAGTTTGGCAATACGCGAACGGTTACAAACAAGGCATGGCGCGTACAAAGTCGCAGACAAAAGCTCGTAGTTAATAAAATCAATATACAGTGTGTATGTATGTTATTGTGTATGTTATTATGTCTAATTAATATTATTTATGATGTTTGTACACTGACCGCCCTAAATCTAACTTCTTTCGTTCAATTCAATCCTAAGGTTGTCTGTAAGAGATTGCCCTATGCGATAAGACCGCCCATTATACACTTGTTTTTATAAACGTTTTTCCTGTACTTGTTAAGAGGTGAACAATAAAGTATATAATATACTAGCTGACCCGCGCAACTTCGCTTGCGTCACATTTTCCATTACTGTTCCGCTCCTATTTGTCTTAGCGTGATGATGCCTATAACCTTCCTCGATAAATGGGCTATCTAATCCTGAAAGAATTTTTCAAATCGAACCAGTAGTTCCTGAGATTAGCGCGTTCAACCAATCAAACAAGAAACTCTTCTGCTTTATAATATTAGTATAGATATAGTATAGATAAAATCAAAACTATGAAGAGGTTGTTCGTTAATTTGTGATTCTGTGGAAATACTGATTCAATTACAAAACGATATTTAAAAAAAAACGTTTCCAATGATTGGTGATAAGCGGTATATGTTGAACTTGCTGCTGCTTATTGCTTGCTGGATAAGAAACGGGAGCGATGCTGCGGGATTGAAATAAAAAAAAATCCGGTTTGACCCTGTGGATACGAGACTTAGTAAATTGAACAATTAAATTCAAAATAAAAGGAATGATACTAAAGGTAACTGGTATCTTGAAGAAGGAAAACAAATTCAAAAAAAACATGTCATGTACAAGTACAAAAAACACTATCAAACAACGATTATTGACAAACAAACAAAACTAAAAAAATAAACGATTTACAATCACAAAAACTGATGATTGCTGTTCAACACCCGTGGCTTTAGTTTTTTTTCTCGTAATTATATTATTATACATAATAATACCTAATATCGATACTATTAATTTATTGGAGTATTGACATTAGCAACATCTGCGTATTAAAACATGTTTCTTTTAATTGCTATTTATGGTTCTAGCTGGGTGCATTAATTATTACGAGTATTATTCTTATTATTTATTGGCTGTGGAATATCATATCCACGGTAAATGCCATTGATGCCATCGGCTATCAGCGATCGTATATTTCTATACTAAAATTATAAAGAAGACAGATTTTTTTGTTTGTTACGAATAGGCTCCGAAACTATTCTACCGATTTTTACCATTTTTTCATAAAAAAAAATCATAATTATGTGGAAGTAACTAGGCTATAATTTAAAAAAAGTTGAAAGTTGAAGTGCTATTCCCAAATAAAAACATTACTTCGAAGTTTATGCGTCTGGAACATTAAGCAGATTATCATCACATAACAAGTAACAGACCATTTCCCAGCTTAGCTGTGGAGAAAAACAGAAAGGCAATGACTGACTGCTTAATGCCTATCTGATCTACAGAAACCACTGATCTACTGGATAACACCATATTAAGTCAATTACGATTATTAGTCAAAATAAAGTATCTAATTTATTTCGTATAAAAAAATAAATAAGTACCCAAACGGGTGTGTGGTGTCAATTTAAATAATTTAATTAAAAATAAAATTAAAATAGTTATTTATTAACATGACTGACATCTTCTCAAACACATTCGATTGGTAACTTGTCTCCTTAATTTCTATTTATTGTGTACCTATCTGCATTAATTACTTTGGAATCCAAATGAGCGTTCGAGTTTTAGCAAAAAAACTCGAAGAAATTATGTAGATACTAGCTTTCCCCCGCGAATTCAGATGTGCATATCCCGTTCTTTTCCCGTCCTGTAGGAATTCCTACGGAGTGTAAGTCTAGAGTGGCTATCTGTCAAATTTCTGCTTTTTAGAAAGCAGAAATCAGTAGTTTCGGCTGTGCGTTGGTATATAAGTCAGTGAATCAGGTCTCTTTTATTACATAATATATAGATATTTTATCAACATAATAAATAATATCTAACTAATAAATAAGAAACCATGTCACGTTTTCTAGGATTGGATATAGCAGACTTTGTGACTACTTAACGGATTTTAAACACCTTAAGAGCGTGTATTCCGTCCACTAGCGCCGCCAATCGTTTTTTATTATTTGTGGTAAATATAAGACACGTAGATAAAAAACCGCTCTGTAGTGTACTGAAGAAATGTGTTTATTATGTTTTGAGAGTTGTGTTTTGTACTTTAGAACATAAATAATTGCCAAAGTCGATATTTTTGCTAAAAGTGGCCACTTTTAGCAATAATTGCCGTTTTGGCTGTCTAGCCATGAGTTATGTATTAAAAATAGCTGTCAAAAAATAATAGATACATTTCTTCAATACACTACAGAGCGGTTTTTTATCTACGTGTCTTAAATTTACCACAATTAATAAAAAACGATTGGCGGCGCTAGTGGACGGAATACACACTCATATAAAATAAATAACTTCTTGATCCCATTAGTAAGTTAATTGAGTGTTGCTTATCCTGCTACAGAAATCCCAATATATGATAACTCTATGGTTAATTCCGATTATATAGCTCACTGAAATTAACAGTAAAGAGAAACTGAAATACTATCACAACATAGTAGAAAAAAAAGCCAGATGGTCCTGCCGTTTCAAGTACAGAGGTAACTCAGAAAGGGCTAGAATAATTCCTACAACAACGTTTCTCATTATCCTAGTACTACAGTGAACAAGTATCGACAATACGTCAATGTGATCACGATCTGACTACTAAGTCCATACCATAAACGCACCGACCGTCGCGAGCGGAATACCAAGCGTTTACCTATAAGATAACATTTCCATTCGCTATCATTTGGATTATTCCTCAACTCTGAAGCAGCATATAAACTTGTCAACAACATCAATACCCTGCATTTGATTAAACTTCATGATTGTGACAATACCTTTTCTAATTACTTTGCCGTTAACAGTGAACTCTTCAACTTTTCAAAAGACATTTTTCTGTAGATGGTTTAGATAAAGTGTTTAAAATGTGTATAACATCTGTATCAGCTAAAGCTGTACCGCATAACTCTAGCCGCCTCGGTAAAAAGGGTAGTCAGGAAGCAAAATTGGTAGCGAAACTGACTGCCCATGGTGTGCCAGACGTAGTAAATCTGAGGTATAAGCTAAAGAAACAGTAATTAAACTTGCTAACTAATCGTGAGACAGTTCTTAGTCAAACTAAGCGTTTTCAAGCATCTTTCATAATGCGCACAGCAAAGAAATGGAACTCTCTGCCTGCGTCTGTGTTTCCGAACGCTTACAACCATAATCTCTTCAAAGTTAGACTGAAAAGGCTATTTCTGGGTAAGCTCGCTCCATCTTAGACTTTGTCTCTGTCATCTTTGGCCTAGACTAGAGTCAAGAGCAAACCCATCTCAAATAAATAAACAAAAAAGCTAATGGAGCGTTTTAACTGCAAATCGTGATCTTCTTTTTTTCTAGTCGATGTTTAATTCCTTAGATCGTTTCAGTGTTTGGCCCAGTAGGTTACGTTAATAGTAAACAGATTCAGTGAAAACATTTGTAAAACCGCTTCAGTATCATCGTCATCCACAGTCTTCCTTATACCAGCTCCAACTCAGTAGACTTCTTTACCTATTTGTTCTATTATATCATTTATATTCCAAGTTTGATAGAGCACAACATCTAGTGGACCACCGCTGTTTATATATTGATGTTCATAACGTGTTGTGATTAGGTGCAAAGTTCCTGTTTGTTTCTAACGAGTATTGTTCTTTCCAGTGAGGCGATGGAGAGCCGAGTCGGCCTGGACTACATCGTAGAACATGCGGAGTACACGGGCAAGCTCGCCGCCGCGCTCACATCACCGGCCGCGCCTGTTAAGAAGCAGGTAAGATGTGTTGACTTTTAGATAATTAATGAGGACACAGTAGACGAAGTACATTAGATCCTGTTGTGACTTTAGGACACTATTTCCTAGCTCTGCAACTCCTGAAAGCTCGATTCATTAGCAGCCACCCGACGTAACGGAGGTCCTGCCACAAAAGACATCAGAAAAGAAAGCTACGGTTTACGACACCAAGTTGAAAAATTCAGGGATAAGATTCAAAAAGAGACAGATGGTTCCAGCCACCTGGACCTAAATTGACCTGGTAAAGGTCAAGATAATCCAATAGAAGTGAAACTAATTGGTACGTCAACGCTTTGGGAATGCCTTTGTCCAGAGATGGAAATCTTCAACTATAATAATGATGATAAACAGCTGACTAACAGCCTTTAAAATGTCGTGTGAATCTAGGTTCACAGAGTATCCACGCAGCTACTTGTATGTGGCAAGAGGCCTTATCCATATTGTAACGAAAAGGTGCAATATGATTTGGAGTAAACTTTTGCCGGTTTCGGTTACATGATATTTGAAATCTTTGGTCTTAAACATTTGTAAAATGGACCAATTTAACACCTTTTTGAAATGTCAGTTTTGTACAATAGGGTTTGATTTACACCTAGTCACGTTTTAAAAGTAGTCTTATAATCTTACCTTCTATAGGGGCTTCGAGGTGAACTTAACAGTTGTTTTACTCTTCAGGTTTTTGAGCTGTTATCGGCGTTGTGCGTCTACAATGCTGATGGCTACGCCAGGGCAGCTGACACCCTAGAAAGATACAAGGTAAGTCTTCACATTTTGAAACTGTCGCACTATGACCGCTAATGTACAGTCATAAAGCTCATCGATTTTTTAAAAACCTTCAATGCAACTTGTGCCCGATGATCACTAACTTCGTCTAGTAAGAGGACCCTCCCTTTTTAAAGGAAGGACGAGGATGTTTCCACTCTCTTCTTCACAGCTCTCAATGGCTTGATTTTGTGTCATTTCTGATACTGAAATTCGTTTGACATTCTCTTAAACTCAAGTTAATGATGACCAATTTTAAAAATAGGTCTCCAATAATTTGAGTGACTTAAGATGACATGCTTATCAATACAAGATTTATTCTATTATAGAGGGCTGGCTCGTTCTTTGCTCAAAGAATTAGCATTGCCATTCAACGTGGCAATGCTGCCAGTCTTCTGGGCACGTTTCCGGATGACGACGATGCGGAGGAATTCTTCGACGCCTAAGCGTATCTTGTTTTTGTATATTTATTTGTATATAGTTAGGTTTAGTTGACTTAGATGTTAAAGTAGAAATAAACATACGTGTAATCTCTGTTTATAGAGAAGAAAACAAAGGGTTTGGCACCAATTTTTTTGACGTATAGTAGCGTAAGGTACGTACGTACGTATCTTCTTTTAATATTTATTTGAATTGAGTCAAAAGTAATTTATTCAAATTAGGCTGAGTGCCAGCACTTTTTGAACGTCAACGTTTACAAGAAGACAGTCCCCCAAAAACGCCCGCCCGTCACCACTTCCTAGTGTTTTAGCTGGGAAGAAGAAGTGGTCAACAAACTCCCCAGCAACACATCTGTCTGTTGCGTTAGAAGAACTTGCATTTATACAAAACTATGCAAAGTATTATTAAAAAGAAAAATAATAAAACATGGGTAACACAAACAACCTAAAAACTAAAATCATTCGACACTTGTAAGCTAGCACGCTAGCACACATTGGATATATATATTCATATTTTTGTACGGTAAAAACTGCTGTCGAAAAATAAAACCAAAATACTATGGGCTTTTTTAATATTCCATATTTTTTTTTTTATTTTTTTTTCTACAAAACGGGGAAACTCTTGGCCCAAATCTCACCTGATGGAAAGTGATGATTAGGCCGAAGATGGAAGCGAGTTTCACTTATGTTAACAACACTGTAACGTAAGTTCGTCAAAACATTCTTGCTAGGCCCTCTGAGGGATAGCACGAATCATCATCATCATCTGCCTAGCCTTTTCCCAACTATATTGGGGTCGGCTTGCAGTCAAATCGGATTCAGCTGAGTACCAGTATTTTACGTGGAGCGGCTGCCTACCAGAACTTCACAGCCCATTAACTGGATAACACGATACTCCTTGGCAAGACTGGTGCCTATAGTCATTGCATAGTGCGAATCAAGATTAAAAATAATGGATCGTAACAATTCAACTAAAACTTAAATGTGGTTATGACATAATTAATTAATACTGATGTTCAATTCACATCCTCAAAGTGATAAACAAACATGTTTATCTATTTAAACTGCTCATTAATTCCGTGCAAACTGAATGAATCATTGGAGGTATCACCAGTGTTCGCGACCGATGCGAAGCCAATGACCATATTAAGTAAAAGATCGATATCTTTTACTCTTTATGCAGATTTCTGATGTAGACCACGACACGTGGTTGTTTGTGACACATGCATTTAGTACTTTGCATTGATATTATTCGAGGTCCGGGATCCTTACTTCGTCGTGTAGACCCTGATAAGTCGTTTTACGTATTATCTGTGTTCGATACAATAATTACCATCGAACACGGTTTGCTGATCTAGCTATCCAATTCCGCCGCACTTAGTGCGCCACAGAGTCAGTGCATATTCGGACAACAAACCGGGTGCATTCGCCAGCCTATCATTAGCCATCATTTTAGCGTAGCTTGAAGTATTAAAAATAAACTGTCTTTTACCAGTGAATCAAAGCGTTTTAGTAGCCATCCAAATAGTCAATACCACGTAGGTCGCGAGTTCGCGACCCCAACAATCTGCTTCATTTGCCATGTCTAACAGACAAGTAACAACTCATTCCACATATTTAACGCTTTAGTGCTATTAGTTATTTTATTATTTTATCGTCATTTTATATATTTGTGACGGCACGGTTGGCGCAGTGTTTGAGCGATCAGCTGCTGCGTCGCGTGTCGTGGGTTCGATTCCCGCACGGAACAAATATTTGTATGGCCTACAGATAGTTGTTCCGGGTCTGGCTGTTTGTGTATGAGACTTTGTATGTTTGTTAACGCACCCATGATACAGAAGAAATTCCTAGTGTCCCAACGTTTTATTTATAAAAAAAAAACATATCCCAAAATAATGAAGTTCTTTTCAGTGTGCTTTCTCATAAACTTGCAATTTTTCCTTCCCTAACCATATCACTCTCCGTTGGGTATTAATCTTTTTCACACATGATAAAAATTATACTTGTTCGGTATTATTACGTGAATCTACTTTAAATTAATGTTATGCACCGTAAAAGGGATTTTACAAAAAAAGCAACCGACTTCCAAATAAAAAAAACTTTAATTTCGGTAGTCGGTGTCAAAATACGAAGAAGCTGACAAAAACACCGACTTCCCAAATTATTAACTATCGTTTACTGGATAATCACCGTCTTTATCTTCCAGACCCTGAAAGGCGAGAGGTACCGCCTCAGCGTAGTGGTCGAGGAGCTGAAGAATGCGACCACCACGGACTACAAGACCGCGCTGGTGGCCTTCATCAACTGCCTCATCATCTCCGCGCCCAGGCTTCCTGACAGGATCCGCGTCAGGAACGAGTTCATTGGTAAGTGATATTCCTTGCCTGTCGTCGTTGGTCACCTGATCATAGAATTTGAAGCTTGAAACGCTTCCGTCTTACAGAATTTCCAGTGTCTAGAAATTCCTTTGAAAAACCCAAATCTTAATAAAAAACTTTTTACAAAAAATATAAACGACTTCCAAATAAAAAAACACTACAAAGTCAAAAATAATACTATATCAAATATAATATCCCACACCTAACAACACCACTGCAAAATCGCAGAAAAGCAAAATACGCAATTTCGATTACCTACTTGGATAACAAAAAACTATCATCCAAGTAAATAGCTGGAATTCCAGCTATTTCGTTAATAAATCCAAACTTCCAAACCGATTTTGATAAAATATAAATGGAACCAATCTACAAGTATATCCTTTCAGATAAAATTTTTCAAATCGGTTCATAATTGACGGAGTTATGAGGTAAAAAACATAAGAAAAAAAAAAACATGCAACTGTTTTGAGAATCTCCTCTTTTTTGGGAAGTCGATTAAAAAAAAACATATTGATCAAATCAAATCAAATCAAAGCAAAATTATTGGCAAAGGCTCTCTCTATTCTGTCCATATCACGGCAATTTGCTGTTGTGGTCATGAATTGGTTCAGTTCGTCTGGCCAAATATATTAATGCTATCAACTCTATGTGATGATTTATCTTCCTTGATTTACATTTCATGTGTTTCCGTTTTCAGGACTGGGTCTACTGCCAACATTAAACAACTTGAGGTAAGAATTGTTTCTTTTATTACACGTATATTTGCCCAATCTAAAAATAACCATATTTTTTATTGAATCGCTCTTGACCACAATCAAGCCTGAAGAAAAGCGATGGATGGTGATCCAAGTACTAACCACATTAAAAGTTTCTCCTCTCCATACAGTTAAAAAAAACTGTTATAATAATGGATCTTGAACACGTTCTCAAGAGAGGCCCTTTTTAGAATTTATAAACCGTTAAGTAATACCTAACCTTCCCACAAAGGACAGCCATAAAGATCATAAGAAACAAATAAGGCTCTACAATACATAATGATATTAACATAAACATTTATCTCGACCGGGCAGTGTGCAAAACGCATAAATCTACCACGTTATTCCGATGTCAAACTAGAAATTATAATACTACCATTTATAGTTTTATGGACAAATAGGACTTAATGATGTTAAAAATTTTTAAGTGGCTGCCTTGTTGGTTTAGTGGTTGCTTGTATCACTATTAAATCTGTGTTTCCGAACGCTTACAACCCTAATCTTTTCAAAGGAGTGAACAGGCTACTTCTAGGTAAGCTCGTTTCATCGTAGACCTTGTTTGAGTCAAGAGCAAACCCATCTCAAATAAAAAAATAAAAATTCTAAGGTTCGAATTTTTAGCTCTACTCATATTTTTTTTTATTTTATTTATTTGGCTCACCAACAGTTGAGTACACTTATACAATTATGGGATACATACAATCAAATTCGGGTCTAGTGTATCAATCTCTTACAGGTGAGCACATCATGCATTACATACTGGTTAAATTGAAATTGTATAAAGGCTACTTACAATTAGAGGGTATTTAAATACATTAGGCTCCTCAAGCCATATGGATAGAAGTGTAGTAGCAACAGTGCTAACACAACGAAAACTAACGAAGCAAAATTTGTAGAGTTTTTCGTGCGATTTGAACATAATTACAACAGTCCGTATATCAACTATCGGACAGTTGCCCAATGCCCACCAGACACAAAAATCGTCCGGTCGGAGGATCCTCCCTTTTCAATGGATTTTTCCGGGACTTTACTCACTGTATCGCATAGTCAGGGTTTATGACAATGGACTTGCTTTAAATTACATGGGACATAGTCACCAATGGCAAAATATGGCAGGTCTGTCTCTAAACTCACTCAAAAGAACGCATTTACAACTTCTCATGGATTCTGTAACTATCCCTTTAAGAATCGGCCTGGTCTCATTAGTCATTTTTTTTTTTTTTTTTACTCAAAACAGGGAAACTCTTGGCCCAAATCTCACCTGATGGAAAGTGATGATTAGGCCGAAGATGGAAGCGAGTTTCACCCGGAATCCTCTAACATAGAGGAACTGGCTATCATACCTCTAATTGCCGGAACACAACAATGCTGTTAACATTGTTGTTATGGCGACAGACTTAGACATGATAGTGGTAGCTTGCCAGGCGGACTTAGAAGTCCTACCACCAACCAAACCAAGCAAAAAATTTGCCCCCGCTGGGAATCGAACCCGGGACCTCTGGGTCTGAATCGGGTGGTATAACCACTAGACCACGGAGGCGGTTAGTGTCACCTGTTTAGCACCACCCGGGGACCACGTGTAGGGATTCGCTGAAGGGTATTCTCCTACGGACGCGGGTGACTCGGCCCCCAATATCATTATAGTCATTTATGTTATTTAAAAAAAATTAAGTCCCCCTATACTTGTTCCTACGTCGCTTCTACGAGTATCTGCGTGTGCATTGTACCAAATAAAAATGCTCTTTCTTGCTTCTGTTTTCTTTCTCTTTACAATCCCAGTTTTCTCGCAATTCTTTATTCCATCACGATATAGTGATATTTTCAACATGAAATAAAAAAATATAAAATAAAATAATTTTATTTCAGATCTTGATCCATATGATGTTAGTAATACACACTACTTAAAAAATATGTTAGTAACAGACACAATGCAAAAGATTATAATTCATATACCGCGTGTATCTGACATCGACGCACAAACGATTTCCATGGGTCCAGGGCATGATTCTGGACACCCTAGACTTAGAATTTTTCGTCGGCTTTTTTCTCATTATTTCATTTTTTTTCAAGGGTTTTTTTTTACTTTAAACTGCTCATAATCGTTATTCTGACCTAACCCAATGAACTCCACGATCTCATTCCACCGCCCCCCTTCTACCATCGGACATCCAGACGCACTGCAACTTACCATACTACCTTTTTGCTATTCCACGAATTCGCACTAAGCGTTTCCAAACGTCTTTTATAATGCGCATAGCAAAGGAGTGGAACTCTCTGCCTGCGTCTGTGTTTCCGAACTCTTACAACCCTAATCTCTTCTAAGTTAGAGTAAACAGGCTTCTACTGGGTAAGCTCACTCCATCGTAGACTTTGTCTCTCTCATCTCTGACTCACTAAAGTCAAAAGCAAACCCATCTCAAATAAAAAATAAAAAAGGGCTTGCCCGATTTTTTATTGTTGTTTTTTTTTGTATTGTTGGTAGGTCTGAGATTAGGTCGAAGACTATTTTTTTTTTATTCAAATGCCAAAACTCAGTCAGCTAGTAATATTATAATACTAGCTTCTTCCCGCGCGACTTCGTCTGCGTAGACTTTAGAACTGGTGCGCAACTTAATTGCCTCATATTGTCATTCTTGTAAGCATCTTAATGATTCTGGTATCCAGATAGTGAGTCCCAAAATTACTTCGACATGTTGGTGGTTCCCTGGAAGGTACTTGTGAATTTTTAGCACTCACGATTCTGGTCGAAAAATATATCAATTGCCTGGTATTCTGGTATCTACTTGTAAATCTGTAGCGCTCATAATTCCAGCCTTGGCAATACTTTGACATGTTTTTGGTCTCCCCCGGCACTCTTAAATCCTAACCTCTCACAATTCTAGGCCCGAAAATATTGCGACATGTTTCTGGTCTCCTGGTAATTGTAAATTTTTAGCTCTCATATTTCCAGCCCGGAAAAAACTACGCCATGTTCCTGTTCTCCTGTTACTTTTGAATCCTTTTTAGGGATGGGAAATCCTAACTGCTCACAATTTCAGCACCGAAAAAATTTGAACATGTTTCTGCTATCTTAGTACTTGTGAATCTATAGCTTTCACCATTCCAGCCCAGAAAAATTCTTGCGCAAAATATTTTGAATAACTCCAGGTATTGTAAATCTTTGGCGCTCAATGTTACTTCAACATGTTTCTGTTCTCCTGGTATCTTTTAAATCCAAACAGCTTGCAATTAAGCCCAAAAAAAAATAAAAAAAAAATATTGCTCAAAAATACTTAAACATGTGTCTGGTCTCCCGATACTTATGCATCTTTAGCGCTCATATTTCCAGCCTTAGAAATACTCCAACATGTTGTTGTTATCGTGGAACTTTTGAATCGCTTGCAATGAAAGCCATCTATTTTCCAGTAAAAAAAACTACCCTAAATACTTTGACATGTTTCTGCTCTGCTAGTAGGTACTCGAGAATCTTTGGCACTTACAAATTCAGCCCCGAAAATACTTCGACATGTTTCTGCATCTCATCTCATCTCATCTCATCTCATCTCATCTCATCCCATCCCATCCCATCCCAAATCGTCTCATCTCATCTCATCTCATCTCATCTCATCCCATCTCATCTCATCTCGTCTTATCTCAATTTCAAGAAAAACTGGACTACTCTTAAAGTCCTACTATCCTACTAATTACTTATTAGTACTTGTAAATCTTTAGCGCTCACAATTACGGCACCGAAAATATCTCTAAATGTTTCTGCGTTCCTGGTACTTGTGAATGTATAGCGTTGCTTCTAAATATTTCTGATCTCCTGGTACTTGTGAATCTAAAGCGCTCATATCAAGCCCCAAAAAAACTTCCGAAATGTTACTGATCTCCTGGTACTTGTGAATCTAAAGCGCTCATATCAAGCTCCAAAAAAACTTCCGAAATGTTACTACTCTCCTGGTACTTGTGAATCTGTAGCGCTCGTAATTCCGACCCCGGAATACCTCGATATGTTTCTGCTCTCCTTGTGAATCTGTAGCGCTCAGAATAACAGTCCCGAAAATACTTCGAAATGTTTCTGCTCTGCTAATAAAAAAGAACTTGCCCTAAAATAATTTGACATGTTGCTGGTCTCCTGGTACTTGTGAATCTTTTAGCACTCGTAATACAATTCTAGCCCGGTAAAAAATTTCGATATGTTTCTGTTCTCCTGGTACTTTTGAATCTGAAGTACTAAGGTAGCAGAAACTTTATACTTCCACTTCTTCCTCTGTCTCCATTAAGTCATGTATGTTACCGTGATAAAAAGTAGTCTATGTGTTATTTCAGGATGTGACCTAAATATGTGCCAAATTTCATCTAAATCCCTTCAGACGTTTTTGCGTGATTGACGGACAAACATCCAAACATACAAACATGAACGCTTGCAATGAAAGCCAATCAATCTGTTTTCCCGCAAAAAAAAAAAACCTGACCAAAAATACTTTGACATATGTCTGCTCTCCTGGTACTCGAGAATCTTTAGCGCTCACAAATTCAGACCCGAAAATATTTCGACATGTTTATGCTCTCCTGGTACTTGTGAATCTGAAGTACTAAGGCAGCAGAAACGTCTGATTTCCACTTCCTTCTCCGCTGCCATTAAGCTATGCCTTTTATCGGGATAAAAAGTAGCCTATGTGTTATTCCAGGATGTGACCTACATATGTACCAAATTTCATCCAAATCCCTTCAGCCGTTTTTGCGTGATTGACGGACAAACATCCAAACATACAAACATACAAACATACAAACATACAAACATACAAACTTTCACATTTATAATATTAGTAGGATTAGCCAATTACATCGCCACGTTTTTTTGTCAGCGCCGCGCGCCGGTTGATCAAGCACGGTAATTTAAGTCAGACAAAAAAGCATTTGATACATTTCCTTTTTTTGTCGGTCGTTAGTTAGTAATATAGTAATTTATGTGTGTATTGTGAATTATTCGGATTGAGCAATTTGGCTAAGTTGATAGATGTAGATGTAAACGGAGGCTATTAGTAAGTTTTTGCTGTTTAACTCAGTTAGTATTCGCCAATTTAGACATAATCTACGATGGACTTACTGAATTTTATTTCAGAACGGAGTCCATAGGGTTAGTAACAATTTTTATTTAAATTCCATTGTTAATAGTAAACAGATTGTTAATAGTTGACAGACACATAAAAATATACAATTAAATTTCGGTGTGGAGCCGCATCCACCTCTGCAACATCGGGGAATCCCACCGACTTCGAATACATGCCTCAGTCTCTCAATAATTTAAATCTGGTCTCATGATGCATGTTGTTAGCAGACTGTCAGTTTATAAAATTATTGCCAATTTAGTAGTGAATTGCCTTAGGTTGAATAACTTAGGACAAGTTCAATAAACTCTTAAACAACAAAACTTTTATGGTTCCTATTTTAAGACAAATTATTGAAGTAATTTTCCGATTAAATTTTATTACACCTGACTCAGTACTTAGTTTAATAAGTACAAAAACAGCAAAGTGATGTCCTTAGGTAACATTACACTAATCACTCACAAAAAGTATCCGTAATCATGTTGTGTTGATCTGTGAACACAGAACGACACTGTGTCGATAGCTGTGTTGTTATGATGAAAAATTTTGGGGTCTCGATAGGGACACACTTCTAGATGTAACAGCTGATAAGTAGCCCTACCTTGATAATTATGTTGCACAATGTTATGAAACAGAAAATTAATTAGTTGATAAACGTATCTTACAAAATCGCAATTCAGGAAATAAGAACAGTAGATACCTAGACCTATCTAAATTACCTATTTGTCTGTAAAATAATACACACCGGCAGACGTTTTACTTAGGCATCAATAGAAATTTTGTGTAAAAAATCTCACATTTAAATTAAATAAAAATACAAACATACAAATTCAGAACCTCCTTTTTGAAGTCGTTTAACAAGCTTGTGAGCTGCAACAACTGCATCAATTTAATCATGGCAAAGAAACAAAAAAATTAAGAAGATATTTCATCAAATTATATGTACCCAAGTAAACGACATGAAATCCACAGTACTACCCAATACTTTCCCCAACTACCTGCAACTCTAAACCAAACCCTTCCAATTCCAAATACAAAAGTACCACTAGACCACCACAGTGTTCTCATTTGAAAAACGAACGTTAGTAACTGACTTGCGTAGGCGCATCTTTAGGTCCGCAGCGCGCTCCAAATAAGGCATCGTATCCGCCGTGAATAATGCCTCTCGTTAAATATTTGCCGCAGCGGATAATGTGACTAACCCCTTATAACCGGTTCGTGATTATTTCGCTGATTCAGTTAGCTAAGATAAGTTTATTTTATGCAATTATAATGTGTCATATTTGCTGGAAATAGATTGGTAGGTATGTACTTGCAAACGAGGAATTGCAATGCAAGTATTAGTGCAGAGAGAAAAAAAAACACTTCTAATTAAATGTGGTTTAATAATGAACACCGCTGCAAACAAGCAGTTTTACAGAAACAAACACAAATAAAACGGCATATCTGTTTTGGAGATACAGACAGATATCTACACTACACAAACTTATCACAACCCTCTTTTAAAAGAGGAAACATATCATCCTGCATTTCCGAATTAGCTAAACTCTTACTTAATAGTTAACACAACGAATGACGAAACTATCTGCAGCTTTTAATTTTTCCTTTCTTTTTATTAGTTTTTATATAAAAAAAAAATGTGTAACGTATACCTAATTAGCACAACGTAACAATTGTTAATTAATAGAGGAAGAGCGAGGTTGATCCCATCACAAGTATCTTCGGATTACTTTCTGGGAGGCCCCGGCAACTAAATTGTAAAGATTTAAGAAAATAAACACATTTGAATGATAACTGTTGTGGTAGTTAAAAAAAAAAAAAAAATAAAGTTTATCTGCAGCTTATTAAAAATCACACTAGAACCCATAATTTTGTACCAAAATTCACTTGAATACCATAATCTTCATTCAACAAGACCTATGCTAAATTTGCTTGAGGTAGAGTAGGTTCTTCAACATCAATCCCAGTTTTGCTTTTCGCCTTTTCCTTATAAGAGACTCAAGCATGTTACGTATTGTACCGTAATATTTGAAGTTTGACCATAAATCAGAGCCAAGTGGTGCTTGCTTGCTCTCGAACTATCGATATGCTTTGCCTTGAGGCATAGTTTCTATACTTTCCCTCAAAACTATATTTTTGTATTCCTACCGTGTGAAACACTACTTGAACGAGGCTTAGCAACAGTCCGTGTTGGTTGAGTTATCGATTAGTATTACGTCACAACTTCTGACTGAAGTAGATGTTACAAGTATATAATTAATTAATTAAAGATTCAAGCAGCGGAAGGATTCAACGTTTTTTCCTGATAGCTACAACTTGGCGATTCTGCCGGTCGATTTTGTATAAATGTCAAAGTGAAGACGTGGGTGAAGTGATCACAAAGTGAGCTGTCAAACCATATTTTTTTTTATATACGAATCGGGGAAACTCTTGGCCCAAATCTCACCTGATGGAAAGTGAAGATTAGGCCGAAGATGGAAGCGAGTTTCACCCGGAATCCTCATACACAGAGGAACTGGCTATCATACCTCTAACTGCCGGAACACAACAATGCTTTTAACATTGTTGTTATGGCGACAGACTTAGACATGATGGTGGTAGCTTGCCAGGCGGACTTAGAACAAGTCCTACCACCAACCAAACCGAGCAAAAAATTTGCCCCTCTGGGAATCGAACCCGGGACCTCTGGGTCTGAATCAGGTGGTATAACCACTAGAGCACGGAGGCGGTTAGTGTCACCTGTTTAGCACCACCCGGGGACCACGTGTAGGGATTCGCTGAATATGAAGGTATTCTCCTACGGACGCGGGTGACTCGGCCCCCACCTCGGCACCATACAAACAAGAAGGCATGACAGCTCACTCGTCGTTCACTCCACCTAAGTGATCACGGTGAGATATCGACAGAATCGACCTGCTGAATAGGTTACTTCAAGACGAACGTAGCAACTCCATCGTCTAGCTCATCATCGCTTACCATCAGTCATCAGTTGAGATTGAGGTGAATCGCGATCTATCAAAAGTTAAAAAAAAAAACAGCCAAATGCGAGTCGCCCTCTCACACAAAGGGTTCCGCACCACAAACCGAAAGAAACACGTGTCATGTACTGACGCTCCCTTTATTTTATAAATAGCTGACCCGCGCAACTTCGTCTGCTTCACATTGTCTTATCGTGATGTGCCTCTAGCCTTCCTCAATAAATGGGCTATCTAAAACTGAAAGAATTTTTCAAATCGGACCAGTTTCTGAGATTAGCGCGTTCAAGCAAACAAACAAACAAACAAACTCTTGAGCTTTATAATATTAGTATAGAAAAATGGATTAAATTTAATTTTTACATACAAAAATACACACTCTGTGAAAACTTCAACTGTCTACTTACTTGTTCTTGAGATACAGCCCGATGACAGACAGACTGACGGACGGAGACCGGATGCTTAGTAATAAGATTCCGCTGGTTACCTTTTGGTTATGAAACCCTAGAAAGGCTAAAGAAATGTTCATTGAAAAGGGCAACATGGATTACACCATATTAAATGAGTTTGGACTTGGGGACACATTACAATATCCAAACTCGCTCTGAACGACAATTCCCAGTTTTGAACTCTAATCTCATTTTCCAAGTCTATTCTCTACTTCCACATTTAGTAAAAATGTACAATCTCCTTCCAGACATGAAGCAGCCAGCCACCCAGACCTGGGCGTGCAGCTGGACGTGTTTGAGGAGCAGAGAGAGAGCGATGAGGCGCAGGGTCCAGGAGGCATCAACCTCAACTCGCATCTTGATGTGTTCTATGCGATTCTTAAACAGGTGAGCATTTTGGTATGATGGTAAAATTCTGGGTTGGTTTAGGGTTTCATTTGGATGGTGGAAAAGAAAAAAGTGTCATGAAAATCAACTCGAACTTAGATTTGGCCCACTGGTGCCCACAGAAACAAAAATATCTCCATAATGATCTTGTCCAGGTTCGAGGACTGTCTAAGTTTCTTTACATACTGTATTTTTTCGTCATATCATGCCAAAGGCACTCTTGCTACTCCATTCTTATACTTATGTATATATGCACTCTATGTAGCACGCAAAAATACAAAGACAAACAGTAGCAAATTAGTCGTATCATCAAAAAACTACAAAATCCCTTGTTCCTCTTTCAGGTGGCAGACACTCCACAAGAGATCCCATTCCTGAGCATCCTGCAGCACTTGTTGAGGATAGACCCCAAGGAACCGGTCAGCGACATCGTTTGGGACACGGCAGAGACCCTGGTGCACCGGGCTACACTGCTGGAGACTAGGGAAGATGCTGCAAAACTGCTCAGAGCTCCAAGTGTGCAGGTACGTCGATGTCTCTCTCCTAAGCTAGTGGTTTCAGCTACTGGAAAAAGGACCCACAGCAGTCAAAGTTTTATAGGGTTTTCCATCAAGAACGAATGTCTCATCAGCACACCATATGCAGACCACATTCCAACAACAACTGTCTCAATAGTGAGATGTGGTTGTTATAGAATCATCATGTTGACGTGATGTTTCCATCTTCAAATTACTAGTTTTGTTTTACTTTGATAGGTACGCATTTGACCACTATCTCACCTGATGGTAAGCGATGATGCGGTCTAAGAGGGAGCACGCTTGCCTAGAAGTAACCTATTAACTCTTGACTTAAATACTCCCAGGTTGTAGCTATCTGGGAACACAGACTCTGCCAGGGAATTCCACTCCTTTGCTGTACGACGTGTGTTTCCAAAACGTTTTGTGCGTGTGGGTGGGATGTCCACCATGTACCGTTGGCGCATCAACGTTCGTCTTGTGGTCCGATGATGGAACGGGCTTGGAAGAATTAAATTATGAAATTCCGTCGCACATTCCACTAGTTTCCACTTCTAAGTCATAACTGTTCCTCTTTCAGGCTAAAGTGGGCTGCACATGCCAGCACCGTGACATGTCCAGTGGTGGTAGGAAGCAGAGTCTCCAGCGAGCGCTGTCACCACCGCCACCACCACCACCGCCCGTCATGATGCCTAGTGCAGGTAACTTCCACTTAAAGGACTTTGATCATGTTGTCTTTAAGACAATCAACCAGATGAGAGTGCCTTCTACCTATATACAATTTCGATTGACTGTGTGTTTGGATTTACAAAAAGACCTTCCAAAAATAAGTGAAGACCTTGTCCAAATGTTTATAAAGCATTTGAAAAGAAAGTTGTGGTTCAAGGACCTACACGATGAAATAAATACGTTACTTGTAACTTTAAAAAATATTGAAGTACTAGGGCATTTTTAACCGACTTCCCAAAAAGGAGGAGGTTATCAATTCGGTTGTATGTTTTTTTTTTTTTTTTTTATGTTTGTTACCTCATAACTCCGACAATATGAACCGATTTGAAAAATTCTTGTTTTATCTGAAAGGATATACCTGCAGATTGGTCCCATTTAAATCATATCAAAATCGGTTGCGAACTTTGGATTTTAAATCGAAATAGCTGGAATTTGACTATTTAGATGATTCTTTGATAATCGAAATTGCGTATTTTGCTTTTCTGCGATTTTGCAGTGGTGTTGTTAGGTGTGGGGCACCACTAAAAGGTGAAAAATAAAAAACTTTTTACAAAAAAATGCAACCGACTTCCAAAAAAAAAAACACTACAAAGTAAAAAATTACTTTAATTTCGGAAGTCGGTGTCAAAATACGAAGAAAGTAACAAAAACACCGACTTCCGAAATTAAAGTTATTTTTTACTTTGTAGTGTTTTTTTTTTGGAAGTCGGTTGCATTTTTTTGTAAAAAGTTTTTTATTAAACGCCAAAATTTTTTCCCAAGTCAGACAAAAATGTTAATACCCTTATGGAATTTCTGAGTAGCACCTAGGAGTTTGAAAGTTTGTGAAAACACGTGAAGCTGCACCTTTTGGTTGGTTTAGCGCACCGGTTTGTATATCTGCACACACATTTTATCATGTATACTATAATATCTTCTGCTTATTTGACTTATCTCCGTTGAGGTTGCCCACCATGACCGAAAATCGTTCGGGAGAATTATAATTTTTCATTGTCCACAATTTGCACATTTGCACAATAAGACTGTCATACTAATGCATAACTAAACTTTTGTCTCTATTTTCCAGTCATACCACCACCACCCGCTCCAATGCTACCCCCTCCCCCACCGTGCGGCCCCCCTCCCCCTCCGGTCCCACCCCCTCCGTCCGCCTGCCCTCCGTCTCCACCTGCGCCGGCGCTGGACATCAAGCTACCGCAGCAGGAGACGCCCATACCGAAGACTAAGATGAAAACTATCAATTGGAATAAAATTCCTAACAATAAAGTGAGTTTTGAGTTGAATACTACTTCTTCAACACGTATTTATTTAAAGTGGAGATAGGCAAACAAATTAAAAGCTCATTCCCAAGGTCAAGTCAGAAAGTAGAAGATAATGGATGATTATTACAACATTTGCTAGACATTTTATTTTCATCATCATTTGGCCGAAAGACGTACCTGTTCTGGCCTATCGGGCTTATTCCTCTAATCATTCTCTAATCTTTGGTCCACTTTTGGTTGTCGCAGTCTCACGTTACATTATTTCATTAGAAAGAAAACTACCCCTACTGGATAAACTCCCGAGCATCTCACGCTTAGAAAGAAAACTACAAAATTAAAAATTCAAAAGTCATTTATTCAAATAAAGATGAGAGCCAGCACTTTTTGAACGTCAAGTTTTACAAAAGACAGTCCCCCAAAACGCCCGCCCCTCACACAAACAAAACAGTCCTAGTACTGGACAGTTTTGTTTGTAGTTTTTCTTTCTCGCTGCAATAAGCGTGAGACAAGTTCTACGAAGTATGATACCCCAATAAATAATACTATCGTTTATAATATTTCCAGGTCATCGGTCAAAACAACATCTGGTCACTAGTAGCATCGAGCCACAAGCACTCTCCGAAGGTCGACCTGGACTGGACGGAGATTGAGGGACTCTTCTGTCAACAGGTTAGTACATAAACCACCTAAAGCTGAACAGCTAGGAATATGAAACACCTTCCCTGAACCTTTGTTACCATCTGGAAGCCTGAGGATGGAAAATAAAGCAGTACAAGGACATGATAGAATTCTAGATGTTAAACAGCGGATTTAATAGTGCCTCAAGATTAGAACATATTCGACAAGGACAGGGACAAGGCGAGGACACAGAAGTCGGAGAAGAATCTAAGGCCCGTATTAATAAACGTTACTCAGCCCGTGAGACCGCACTTGATTTGAATGTTGAGATGCTGATCGTATTAATAAACGTGATTCTTTATGTTCTCAAGTTGTGGATTAGGCGTACGTCATTAACTGAGTGATGGACTGATTAATAAACGAAACTCGGCCCACGAGCGCGGGTTGCTGAGATGCTATATCGTGAGTGCAGATAGACCGTGACTTGAGGAGTGATTAGCGTGGCGCGAAACATGGAGTTTGAAAATATTGAAGTAAAATTAATTATTACGATGAAATAGATTAGGTACTATGTCGACATTTTGTGGCTTTTGCAATTTCGTTTACCAAAAGTTTGGGATATTTCAAATCCTTTTGAGTTACCTAGTGATAATTAAAAAAATACCGGCCAAGTGCGAGTCGTACTCTCACACAAAGGGAACGTACCTTAAACACTTTTTTTTTAATTTCATTTCATTTTTATTATTTGTTGTTACAACACTCTCCGTAAAAAATTCAGTTGTCTATCTATTACGGTTCATGAGATACAGCCCGCTAACAGACAGACTGACAAACGGACGAATAGCGGAGGCTTAGTTATAGGGTTCCGTTGGTTACCGTTGGGGTACGTAACCCTAAAAAGTATAATTCATGATAGTTAAGTAGGTACTAACTAATACTTCCTGATATATGTGGGTACCTACCTATAACACATTTAATTTATTTATATTCGTGCGATGTTAGTGTTAGTCAACAAAGTAAACAAATGTTTGGCGTTCCTTTTTTGACACTGATGCTACATTGCGTTAGCGGAGAAGCGGGGCATCGAGCGTCCGCCGCCGCGTGCAACTATTATGTCATATTGGGAAATAAATACCCAACCTCAATCCTCAACCTCTTTCTAACAATTTAACGCTTTCTTGGGTAACAAATAACTTATAAATTTATAACGTGTATCTATTACCGCTATTCATTAAAGATTTAATGAAATACAAGTATTAAAATCAAAAGTTTTACATCTAATAACATGGCAATAACGAAATGCGACAAGTCTCATTCAAAACTTCGGTCAATGTGACGTCATCGTTCACGCGATCAAGGCATCAAGTACAGCTAGGTGAGGAGCTGATCTTGGTCACTGAGATACTGTATTTATGTGTCTATTAATAAGGAATAATCTTGAGATGCTGATGACGTCATAATGGCGTATCAAATGATAACGCACTTGAGTACGTAGTTGAGTAACGTTTATTAATACGGGCCTTAGAGCGACAATTTGGCTCGTTTAGTTCTTCGTCGGCATTTAAACCGCTTTACCGTTTCCTTATTTTTAGGATTCTTTCATTTCCTCGTCAAAAAAGTAGTATTACCATGTGAGACTTATTTTCATAGACTTACGCAAAATATCGACCATTTTTGTTCCAGATTCAACCCACAGGATCCGCAGGCTCATCACCTAGGTTAGGTCGCAGTCCCATCTGCGACAGCTCAGGAGAGAGGAAGCCTAGGAAGGAGTCTTCAGAGATCACACTCCTGGATGGAAAGAGGAGTCTCAACGTTAATATTTTCTTGAAGCAGTTCCGTAGGTAAGACAGCACCGCACAATAATTTATTTCCATCTGTTGAAAATCCTTTAGACAACCTTTACTTCTACTCCTAAGCCATCGAAATATACAAATCAAAACTTGACAGTCATAAACCTGCGTTTTAATCCGAAAACCAACCATATCACAGGTTTGTGCCAGTTCTCTTTAGCCATGGACAACGGGGTAAGTCCCTTGTACGGCCACATCTCGGTGCATACCCACATCAGCTTAAAGAAAATATTCTCTGAGACTGCACATCTCGCGGTTGTGCAGAGTTTTGGCGTTTCATTATAGTTGGTGGGATTTTTATCAAGTTAAAAATTTTGCCGTCCACCAACTTTCCTTCCTTCCTTAATCACCAAATAACCCACTACCCCCCCCCCCCCCTATTAGTCCCCACTTTCTTATCATTCTTTATCCATTTACAGTTCTAATGAAGACATAATCCAGCTGATCCGCGAAGGTGCTCACGACGACATCGGTACAGAGAAGCTGCGTGGTCTCCTCAAGATTCTACCAGAAGTAGATGAGTCTGAGATGCTGAAGGCCTTCACCGGTGACGTCACCAAGTTGGGGACAGCTGAGAAGTTCCTGCTGCAGCTTATACAGCTTCCAAAGTGAGTGGTCTTTTTGGTCTACTGGTTGGTCTTGTTGGTCTACTGAGTGAACCGTGTTAATTTTTTCTTATGAAGTTTAATTTTAGTACCTTATACACAAAGTACCTATTATTTGACACTAGTTTTACAACACTTTTGTTTTTATTTTTTTGATTTTTCAATTTCTACTTGAAAATCCTTTTTGTCCTGGTAAACATGATCAGTAATATTTTAATTTTCTGTTTACAGTTACAAACTACGCATTGAATGCATGCTGCTGAAAGAAGAATGGGCATCAACATCAGGATACCTAGAGAGTGCTATCAACGCTATCCTAGTCGCTGGAGACGACCTAATGTCTTCAAGAGCTCTGCAGGTAAATAATATTTTCAGTATTCTAGCCTGTCTTCTTCTTAAGAGGGCGCATTCCGTCCACTAGCGCCGCCAATTGTTTTTTAATAATCGTGGTAAATTTAAGACACGTAGATAAAAAAACGCTCTGCAGTGTTTTAAAGAAATGTATTTATTATTTTTTGAGAGTTATGTTTTGTTCTTTAGAACATAAATTGTTGCCAAAGTCGATATTTTTGCTAAAAGTGGTCACTTTTAGCAACAATTGCCGTTTTGGCTATTTAACCATGAGTTATATATTAAAAATAGCTCTCAAAAAATAATAGATACATTTCTTCAGAACACTGCAGAGCGATTTATTAAGTATCTACGTGTCTTAATATTACCACAATTAATAAAAAACGATTGGCGGCGCTAGTGGACGGAATACACACCCTTAAGTCCTCCTATAGTTGTCAGAATGTTGACTTATTTGATAACGGTGATGACCAAAAGTTGGAACATAGTTGATAATTTCATATTTGTTTTTCTAGGAGGTGCTATACATAGCGTTGATCGCCGGAAACTTCCTGAACGCTGGTGGCTATGCGGGTGGAGCCGCGGGCGTCAAACTGTCTTCTCTGCAGAAACTACCCGACATCAGGGCTAACAAGCCTGGCATGACGCTGATGCACTATGTCGCTATGGTAAGGAATATTACGGTGGCAAATACTTTTGAGAGACTCTGAAACATTCAGCTGTTCTGCCATAATTTGAAGGCTTTATTCCAACTACTATTGGCTGAGTTGATTGATTGACGGAAGAGGATCATTAATTCACATCATTTAAAGAGGCATTAGTATATTAAAAGTTGCAAATTGTTGGTAGAAACTTCCATGCGCAGATCACCAATTGAGAGGAGCAAAGTCTCATACCTCAGCCTACTAGAACTGAGATTCGCATGATTGCAGCACAAAATGTATACACTTATCAAAATCTACCACTTCCAATACCATAACTTTTTGAGATTTTATTTGAGACTTCTTCTCATTCTCCAACAGCAAGCAGAACGCAAGAACAAAGAACTGATCCACTTTGCGGACGACACCCGCGTCCTGGAAGAGGCAGCTAAAGCCAGCGTGGATCAGGTGCACAACGAGATCAAGACCTTGGCCAACAGGATACAGGGGCTGAAGAAGGAGATCCAGATGGCCAGCACGCAGCAGGATATTAAGGAGCAAATGGGGGATTTCTTGCAGGTGGGATGAACAAAGTAGATTTAGATGTTAGACACAGTATGATTGCTGGTACTAGTCAAAACTGATACTCGATTGAGACCTACTCTAAAAATCTTCTGCTAGGGAGCTGTAAAATGAATTGTGATGATTCTACCACTAGCAAAAAATAACATAAAATTCTTAGATATTTATTTGCATGGGTGTTACTTTACAAGTGAAATTATTTGGGTTTTTGCCTCCTTTAATTTTTATTTTATTTGAGATGGGTTTGCTCTTTGCTCTAGTCTAGGTTTTAAGAGATGATGTAGCAACCTAATACCTAGAAGGAGCCTGTTCAATCTAGCCTTGAAGAGATACGGATCCTTTCATGAAGAGAACTCTTTCGATAGTGCATGAGTTGGAAATAAAACACTTACAATTTCTAGAATGGAATAGAATAGAATTATGTACACCATTTAAGTTACAGAAAAATTAGACGAAGAAAACATTACATAGAGTGACACAATGGGCGGCCTTATCGCTAAGAGCGATCTTTTCAAGACAACCTTTTTGCTAGTGTCACATCATGAAGATATATAAGGATTGTTTTGTCATTACAGGTAGCAGAACAAGAGGTGTCCGCTCTCAACAAAGACATGGAAGAGGTGGAGAGCATACGGAAACAACTCGCTGAATTCTTCTGCGAAGATCCCGTGTCCTTCAAGTTGGAGGAGTGCTTCAAGGTAAGTCTTCTTCTACTTCACCATGTTCCTTAAGTATTGATACACAAGATTTTACTACGGTTTCCTATTTTCATCGCCTAAATCAGATTTTGGTATTGGATTTTAAAATGTAATGTTGCTGATAGAGTCTATATTCCTTTGCATTCCAGATGTTCGTATGGTTCTGCAGTAAGTTCAGGTCCGCTGTCAGCGACAATGAGCGGCGGAGAGCCAATGAGGAACAGGCTGCTGCCAGAAGACGAGCAAGAGATCTGGCTGCAGCCAGGGTTAAGACTGGTGAGCAAAAGTTTATTATCATCAACAAAACCCTAAGGGCTCGCCGGAAGAAATATGATAGGAAGTCCTTTTCTGGGAAAACTTATTAGATGGGCAAGAGGACTTACGATACTGCCATTACCATCACTTGAGTCTGGGTGTCTGAGCATTCATACTAATCAATCTTAATATTATAAAGGCTTAAGTTTCTCGGTCTGTCGGTCTATTTATATGTCCGTCTGTTTGTATGAAAAGTCGAAGATTACACACCGGTAGATCACCTCCTGGAATTGACTTAAAGGTTGTTTTTATAACGAAAGTATGTTTCCACGTAATAATTTTCAACTATCACGCGGAAGAAGCCGTTGTCAAAATTTATTTATTTATATAAATTTTATGCACAATAGTGGTACATGGACGGACTTAATGCAACAAGGCATTCTCCAATAGTCAATCTTTACATTAAGAAGACAAAATATTGGAGCCTGATATAATTGCCAGACATTTTGATGATAGTATGATTTCTCTTATACTAAAATCTTGATATCCTTGTCCATGCAGGTACCAGCAGTGTTTGCAGTACACCAGTATCGGAATGCGAGTCTCTCATGGAGTCTCTACTGCTGGACATCAGGAACGGCCTCGGCAGGAGGTCGCTGAGGAAGCCGCATGACCCATCACCGTCACCTGGTTAGTATCTAATACAAATACATACTTTGCAGATTAGAATTATGCTCCTTCTCTAGAGTGTTGACATTTTCTATGTCAATTGGTATCTCTGTCGGATTTGTGAATTTAGAGATGATTCACTTGAATCTTTATGTTCTAAAGTTATGTTAGTCTGGGTCAACCACAAAAAAAAAAATTTTTTTTGAGTAGGTACGCCTTGCAAAACTTAGTGAAGTTATCACTGGGCCTCTAGAGGTAAACTTCACTAAGTCTTGGGGTGCAGGACATGAGGGGACTCTGCAACCCTAAAAAACTAAAGTCTAGGATAACCTTTCTAATGGCAATAATTTGTTGCTTATTTGTGTACTACGAGGATATGTTATTGTACATGTATTTAAACAAATGAATCCCTATTTCCCTTTTTCACCGGGTCACGCGTGAACTACTGGACCGATTTCGCTAATTCTTTTGAGTTGTGTTTGTTATTGCCAGGAAAAGGTTCTTATAAAAGAACAAATTAAGAAAGTAGCCGGAATTGACGGGAGCGAAGCCGCGGGTTACAGCTAGTCGTAAACATATAATTATGTAGGTACCTAATAGGTATCGTAAGTTAATGATTCACTGATAAACGTTGATGCTTTACTTTCAGATGTGACTCCAACAGGCAGCCTTCGTCGCAGAAGCAGGGCAAGTCCTGGTGACGATGAGGAGGGTCTGCTGGAGTTCCTCCGACACTCCTCACCAGCCGCCAACGATCTGAGGGAGAGGAGTGCTTGGGGCAGTCTTGGTGAGATAATATGAATGTCTTGACATAATTTGTATATAGTGAACTAGGTACTAAAACTTTCAGGCATGGTAAGAACCCAAATTGGACCCTTTTATTCAATAGCTAGATAACCTTAAAGTTAGGTGCAATGGTGGAGTTCCTGGTCGATACTCGGGGTTGGTCGGATACGGGTTGAAGAGAGAGAGAGGGCTGAAAGAGACTAACCGGGTATCCAATTGAATGGGTTGCGATTAGAAAGGTTTTTATCCAGCGTATGAGAAAATCTGACACCAGTCTGGCCAAGGAGTTGTCGCTCATCTGTCTAGCTTTTTCCCAATTATATTGGGGTTGGCTTCCAATCAAACTCGAGGAGCTCGTGGCTAGATAATACAGCCGCACAGGTCGATCTTCAAGGTTAAGCAACGCTTGCCGAGGTTGGTCTGTGGATGGGTGACCGTCTTACCATACCGAGTTTCCTCCGTGCCTCGGAAAGCATGTTAAGCTGTTGGTCCCGGCTGTCATTTGCAGATCTTTGGCAGTCGTTACGGATTGCCAGAAGCCAGAAAATCTGACACCAGTCTTGCCAAGGAGTACGGTGTTACCCAGTTAATGGGTTGTGGAGGTCTGGTAGGCAGCCGCTCCACGTAAAATACTGATATTCAGCTGTTACTGCCTACCAGACCTCCACAACCCATAAACTGGGTAACACGTTAGTTTTTAGCAAGACTGGAGTCAGATTCTACTGGCTTCTGACAATTCTTAACGACTGCTAATGATCTACAAATGAAACGGTATGTTGTGATTGTCACCCATCCACAGACCAACCTTGGTAAGCGTTGCTTTACCTTGAGATCGATCTGTACGACTGTTATTCTTTAGCCACGGGCTCCTCAGAGTGCTGTGGTCAGTTTAAGTCATCCAGGATTGGCTAAGCTCTACACTGTACAGGAAACAAATAACAACACATTCCTCCCACAGATCGGTCGTGGTCGCGGCGCGGCGCCCCCCGCGCGCGCCTGGAGATCCCGGAGAGCAGCCGCGAGCGCGCCCCCTCCCCGCGCGCGCCGCACGCCCCGCCCGCGCCCGCGCCCCTGTCGCCCGCCCCCGCCTCACCTGACACCGCGCCCGCTAAGCCCAAGTATGTCAAGTCTTTACTTGAAGAGTATAAGAGTGCCATTATTTCATCGCGATAGATTTATTGATACGTTAATAGTGATGTGGTTTTTGGATTTTATCACCCCAACCAGAGCGGTTATAATGAATGTTTGACTGACCAGTCTACCTGCCGTAAGACCAAGCACGACTGCTGAGCTGAGTAGATACAAGATTCACAGGAAGATATGGGTTGATGAAGTGTTATTAGGGTCTTCTACGATGACCAGTTCCATATTCAGAGTTAGTCAGCCATTGCTGGTGTTTTATGCATCTTTCCAGTTAATAAAGTACTGATTTCCAACCAAATTTGAATAAATAGTTTGCATTAATGATATTTCGTTCGCAGGGAGTGGCGACAGAAGATCGAGTCGTGGCTGCGCGCGAGCAGCCAGGAGGAGGGGCGGGCGCGCGCGCGCACCGCGCACCGCCTGCACACCGACAAGCGCTCCTTGGAAAACGACTCCGGTACTAATCCTTCAGCATATCGTTCTTAGGATTAACATTTTGCCGACCACTGTAGGCGTGGGCCTGCGGATGGTGAGCGTTGGGTGGCTTGCCGTCCGATCAGAACTGCCCGGGTCGACGGCGTGTTGTGTTCCGCTTCAAAGAGATGTCAGCATAGTAGACTAGGCTGACTAGGACCAGTGCCTGTCAAGGTACAGGAATTTGTTCGAAAGAGTCACCGAGGCTCTGAATCGCAGGCGCATTAGGAATAACACAGATGGGTTTTAACATAGGGTTTTAAGTCAGTAAGAGTCTGACAGTCCCTTCTGCTCCGCCCAGAGCGGGAGCAGTCATTTGATGAATTTCCATCCTTAAAAAAAGGATGAAATAATATGCACAAAACTGCTGAAGAGTGCCCGTAATTGATGTGCAAAATTTTAACAAGACAGTCTTCTAGAAACTCTACAATAAAAGCGTGTTTGAGTAATTTAATAAATTCGCCAGGTTCTATAACTACAAAATTTTATATTTAAATGACGTTCAGCTATAAAATTGCAGTTTTTGTTTCCGAGGAGTTCTAAGCAAACCAGTGAATGGGTGGTGAGTGGGTGTCCTCATGTGATAATTAACCTTTGTTTGGTTTTACAGAGAGCGAGCGTAGCGCTACCCTGGAGCCCCTGCCAGAGGGCCGCGCGGACTGGAGGCCTGCCGTCTTGCCTGACAGCGACGTCGTCAAGGCGCTCGAGGCTGTCGAAGGTAAAATAAACATTTTGTTATTTTCACACCTAAATAACGTAATAAACAAAAGCTTTTAGGATGAGCTTCTTGCGGCGTCTTTGACCTCGTGGAAGTCGAAACTATCCTAATTCTTCCACTAGGTATCCCCAATAGGGATATAATCCTATTTCTTAATCCATGCCATGGTCAGGTAGACCATGGTCTGGATTAGATAAGGCCCCCGTGAGTCAAACATTATCCAAATTCGTTCAGACTTTCACATTTACAGTCAAATGTTTAATAGTGCCGAGTAGGCTCTCGTTATTGTTAACGCAAAGCTCTGAAAACTGGTATCAGCATTAAGTATGATGGTCCGGGCCAGCTGCGCGACACCAGTCAACGAAACACGAAGCCGTCATTTCATGCGCAGTAGTTTAGATTTATTTATTCTAATATGTATCCATGAAATACCTTATTCAACAAGACGTTAACATTTTACTGATATAATGCTCTTTCCAGACGTACAACCACAGAAGAAGGACACCAGAGTCCCTTGGAGGAAAACAGAGGAGAACGAGGAGATGAGGAGGCTCAGGAGACAGCGGTCACGGCAGCAGATAGAATCTCCTCAACCACTCATATCCATCACAGAAGAACAACGCAAGCTGCCAGATATCAAGGTCACCAGTGAAAGGGAACAGAAGGTTGTGAGGCCAGAGAGGATAGAGAAGTCAGATAGAGTGGAAATTGACTCCGATAACATTGAAACCCCACCAGCTCAGAGGAAGTTCGCCTCATCATTCAACCCCCCACCAGAGAGAGAACCCTGCAGGAAGTTCCAACCGTCCCTACCCACCCGTACCAACCTCAGCGACAAAGCTTCCGCCGAAATGAAGGACCTCTGCCAAGAAATCTTAGGAGATGGTCAGTTTGACAGGTTCTCTGCCGCCAGAAGGACAAGAAGGTACAAGAGGAACACAGACTCTAACAGTTCCCCTGAAGAAGAAAAGAAACCTGAGCCAGCACCTGAATTGGTAGCTGAAACTCAAGTCATCAGACCTTCAAAATTAGACGTCCAAGCCTCATATAAAGTCGAGACGCCGCAAGAAGTGGCGAAACCGATCGAAGTTAGCAAAGACGAGAAGGAAACCAGGTTGAAAAGGTGGCAGGATAGACTTAAGAACCAAAGCACAGACAAACCGACCAAAGATACAAAGCCATACCTTCGAATGAGGCGGCAAACTTCCATAAACCAGGAGGATGTGCAGAAAGCGATACGGGAACTTAAGTCTCCTGCGGAAACCCCTACCGGAGTCTGGTCGAGGGACGGGTATAGAAAATCTCTAAACACACGGACAGAGAAGGCCCCAGAAAAGGTTCCAGAAAGAACAACCTCACCTAGGATGTCAAAAGTCAAAAGCGAGCATGAATTAAACGACGAAGGATTTGAAGAAACCCAGAGTCTAAATTCAGAAAGTGCTTCCCAGGGTGCTTCCTCTGGCTGCAATGTTGAATGCGAGTCACCTGTGCCGAAAATCTCCAAGTCCCCGGTCCCGAAATTGGGACAACCAAAGAAGATTCCTACCAAAGAGACGAGGACGCCTCCTCGCACGCCCATAGATCCCAAGCGCGTGATCCCTAAACGGGCTAGTTCTTTAAGAGTGGAAAGGTCTACTTCCAGAGCCTCATTGAGAAGTTCTAGGAGTTCTTTGAACAGTTCTACATCTGTATCGACTGTGAAGCGAGTCCCTCCGGCGCCTGTGAAGCCCGTACCTAAGCCTGTGCCGAAGCCTGTCTCCAGGATGCCAGCTTCAAGGTCCTCTTCCAGTGGCAGCTCAGTAGGCACAGCAAGGCCACCTATTAAGAGTGTCAACAGCAGGACAACAACGTCAGGATTCATGAGGCCCACCGCAGCCTCGAAAGGAAAGGTAGGCGTCACCGCGCAACAAGTCCTGAGAGCAAGCGTCAAATAAAAGTGCTGTAATTTCTAACTGTAGAGGAACTGTCAAAATGAAGATGTTTGACAGTTCATCTATGTGTTCTGGTGCTAATTCTAATCAAAGGTTTGAAAGACAAAAAGTCAGGACCAAAATGTTACCGCGGGAAATATGTAAACCAGTGAAAAAGCGAAAAAAAAATCGTTGTATTTAATTATGTTATCTTTTTAATCCTAAATTTACTTATCACCGCGGTAAATTATTTATAGGTGAGTGAGAATCCAGTGCCTTGTTTTACAACCAGACTTGTTAGTATTAATTTTAATAAAATACAAAAAATATTAATCTTTCAATAAACAGGTAATTATTGGAAACTTCAGATGACATTAGGCGCTAGAATCTCAACTGAAAAAAATCTGAAGTTTTCAATGACTGATTATTTTATTATAAGTTTTATTATTAGATCTGTTTACAAAGAAAGCTGTCATATACGTAATGAACCCGTACGTAATTTTTATTATTATAATTATATGTTTTATTTAATTTAATAAAAATATAAATTCATTCATGTGCCACGAGATAGTACGGGTATTTTATTTAAATTACCATTTTTTATTAAATAAATTTAAGGGCAACACCGAGGTAACAATTTTTGGAAATTCGCAATTTAAATAGGTGCGGTAGTCGAGATTTTCCATAAACGGTAAAATATTATTTGTAGAATAAAGCACATTTTTTTATTAATAAAGTATTCGCTATCCTTAGCCAACTTACTCAGTCGTAGTAAGTGAAAAAGAGATAGATTTGTGTTCGGCAGCGCGCTTTAATTCAAAAGAAAAATATTCTACAGTTTTCGGAAAAACAGATTATCACAATAAATAAAGTTAACAGAAAATTGAAAATTACCACAAATTGTACCGGAAGCATCCCAGTTATCGAAGTCATTAATTTTTTTATTGAATTATAATACTAAAATTATAAATATTTTATGAAACTAGATTATTTAAGTATTATAGACATTTTTTTTATTCAAAGACGTACTACAGAAAATGATCTGATTTTATCATAATTCCCAATAGATCTTGATCAAAGGACACATTGTCACAAAGTATAATACAAAAATAATTTTAAGGCTTTAACCCAATATTGTATTGAACGTGTTTATTAACTAAACGATACACAATAAATTGACATACCTACGACATACAATAAGTGTTTCATTTTCTTATATTAAAAAAAAACAACATTAGGTACTTTGAAATTAGGTACCAATCAAGATTGCTATCCACATTAAATAAACGACAATAACTTACAAAACAGCGGAGTTTTTATAACTTAATCATTTTAAACATGCTAACAAAATCATTTTATAATAATAGGAACTAGGCGTCCTTCAACAAAAATCCTTTTTGAGATACATATTCCAAGCAGTCTTATGAAACCCCGATTACAATCCATCTTATTTCAACCTCTTTATATCACCCCAGTTTTTCCTTCCATATTTTATCCCCTATTTCCTCCTAAACTTACCCCCTTTCCTTCAAAGCTTAATTTAACCCCCTTCCCGTGTTTCCTCTTAACTTCTGACTCTTTTGCTTTCTCTGTCTTTTCCCACCTATAGGTACTGTCCCCTTCTTCTATTTATATATTCCACTTCATCATCACAGTATCCCAGCATCTACCAGCTCTACAACCAAATCCGTCATCTTCTCGCTGCAAGCTGCACTGCTGGTCTGAACGGGTTGCACTCGCGATGTAGACGATGATTCGCTGTCTTGATTCTGTAATTATGGTAATTTAGGTAACTACGATTTGTGACGACGACAAATAAACTACCAATAAGGAAGTGGAGCAAGTCCCTGCTTGATGGTTAAACCTGGAAAGAGTTGCAATGATGGTTGGTTGAGTTGTTGTGGGAGTTTTCAGATCCAGTAACCAAAGGTTACGAGAAATTTGAAAGGATCTTCCTCATAGGTCTCGGCTCTTTGGTTGATGATCGTAAATTCTGTAATGCTATTTTTTTTTTTTTGTCAACCAATGAGAATTTGGAGCCGAAGAATTATGGTTATCATAATCTATACTAATATTATAAAGAGGAAAAGTTTGTGCGAGTTTGTATAATGTTGTGAGATACTGAACCAATTTTGTAAATCCTTTCACCAATAGAAAGCTGATTTATTTGTAAGTATCATAAGCTATATATTAACCCGAAAAATACATCCGAACGAAATAGGCACGTCAAAGTCAAAGTCAAAGTCAAAGTCAAACATTTATTACAAATAAACCATCAGGCACTTTTGAATTGTCAAGGTCGGTCGGTCCAAAAAAGATGAAGCTATTTGCACGTTCCAAAGCGTAGATCTCTATGGAGAAGAACGTGCAAGAAACTCCACGGACACTCTTTTAAAAATAATAAATTGTTACAAAGTTTTGTTGACATCGTGTTGAAATTATACAAACACTAGCTGTCCCCCGCGGCTTCGCTCCCATCAATTAAGTATTCATTGCACATATCGAGTTTTCATTGTTTTTTAGATGTAGGTATTCTGCTATTCGGGTCGGAGACAAATCCAACGAATCAATAACCATGAATATTGGTTCAGCAGATCTCGAGTTATAAGTGTTGTAACAAACCCGTCTTTGTTTTATATATATAGATGTGAGAACGATGTGACGAGCATCATAAAGACGTCCGGAATAAGAAAGGAACAATTCAAAGAAATAATTAAAATAAATGAAAACCAACCACCACCAGCTGAGAAATGACCAGCAGGAATGACGGGGTCAGCTAGTTTTTATACAGTCCTAGTTTCGAGTAGGTAACCTATGACTGATGATTTTTAACTGTCTCATCTGTGAGTGTCGGTGTCGTTCTCGGTCTCGGATTTCCATGTGTGGTACCTACTTATTGAGCAGTGTAGTGCAGTTTAGGTGGCATAGTTTCATAAAGTAGTTAGTCACCAACCTCATGTTGATACAAGTCGGGAGCTTCATCGCTTTCGCACGTCATGATCGGGTACATGTCAATCGCTATACCCAGACCGAAGCGGCCGGCGCGTTTGAATTCTTCCTGTAACCTGTTGAAAGTAAGGAAAAACTTGTTGAAGATAAGGTCCCAAGGCTACCTTCCCTTCTTTAGAGATTGAAAGTTATTTCTGTACACTCGTTCGTAGTATGCCATTACGAAGTCCGATAGATTCTTCAATTTTTTTTAACATCTTCCACTTTACTTACAATTCATATAACGAGTCCCTATTCAGGCTGGTATTAAACACGGATTCCTCGTCGCTCATCTGCACCAGCCTCCGATGCAGTTCATCTGTATAGTACTCCAGCAGCGAGGACAGGTGCTCCGCCCTCTGTTGGCGGTCCAGACACATGTACATGATGTAGGCCAGGTCTAGAGCTGGTGAGGCGTACCGGACCGCCTGGAAGTCTACCATGTACATCTGGAAAAGGAAGTGCCTTTAATCTTCTTTGATCTTAACTTGGGACTTGGATATCAAAATTTTAGGTTCAATAGTCTCGGAGATAAGGGGTAAATGTTAATTTTTCGTCTAATTTCTTGCTTAACTTCAAAACAATTTATTTTAAAATTATTTAAAAAAACATAAAATAACCCCACGATAAGCCAAAGGAGATGACAAACGATATAGTTCAAAAACACTTTTTTTATTTTCTAGTTAACCCCCAAAAGTAACCACCATACTAAAAATTTAATAATTTAGGTACGTAACGCCTCCATGTTTGGGTTACAGACAATCATGTAATATATAACGGAGATTTCAATAGAATCGGTCCAGTGGTTCCGGAGAAAACTGGCTGTGACAGAAAGACAGACAGACAGACACCCGAGTGATCCTAGAAGGGTTAGGTTTTTTGTTCGGAATCCTAAAAACTCATTGGCCGACTTTACTATCAAATAAAGGACCCCTTGCTCATCTATTGTGGTTGCGACCACAGCATGACGTTTAACACTCAACTGCCTAGATACCCCATGAAGTGAAGTAAGTGTGAAAAAGGTAAACTTACATCAGCAATATCCCCATCCACATACTTAAACAAAAAGTTATTGGTCCAGCAGTCTCCATGTCCAATCACTGCGAGCGGTTCCTTAGGAGTGACCAGCTCCACCATGGCATGGAAGAAGGTGTCTTCGCTGCAGAAGCTGCGGAACTTGTCCAGGTAGAGCTCCTTGTCTTCAGCATCAGCCAGATCTTGTTCCACCATGCCTATGGCATTGGCTGTGGCTTCCATGTAGTAGTTTTTGTAGTAATCTACGTTTTCTTCGACGTAAAATACTGCAATGTAAATGAAGTTACGGTCAGGAATCAGAACACCTTGGCAGTTTAAATGTAGATACGAAACAACCCCTGAATCTGGGGCCGTAGTAAGGGTAAAAACAGAATCGTTACAAACTAGGATTGACACTAATGGTCCATTCCTCTCGTCACTAATTCTGCCCCTAATTCCACCTCATATTAAGCTGAAAAATTTAATAAAACGAATGGAAAGAAACAAGCAATAGGTCTCACCCTCAGAAATCCCATCCTTAATATTCAGTAACTCATAAAATGCCTCAGGGTTGTGACACTTCATAGCCAGCGACAGCGCATGGAACTGTGACAAATGCTTCAAGACAAAGTAGCACTGCTCCACAGTCAGACCCTGGTGCCTGTCGGGCATGACATACCCTTCCCTCTTCAGATCTTTCAGCACCACGCAGTCATTCTGTGCTAAATAACACTTCGGTATCGACTTGAACGGATTGTGGACATTCCATTGCTTCTGGAAGTTCATTAAAGCTGGCCAGATCTTATTGTAGAACGCGACTTCATTGCAGAACAGCTCGTCGCTTTTGAAGGCCTCTCTGCGCAGGATACTTTCGGGAAGGCACTTGTAGATGATGGAGCTCTCCCAAGGTTCGTCAGTTTGGCTGGAACCATCGGGTTCCTCATGTCTTTGTACGCCTTTCAGGGTGATCCGGTATACCATAGAGCAGTAGTTATCGCCTCGTTTGGAGCCAGGCGCACCCTAAGGACAAAGTCGACGGATTATCATACGGTGCGTTTTGCAATGGCAGGATATAGGAACGATCTTGGTCTCCTTTTGCAGGTTTGTAATTATAATTGCTCCATAGTGCCTACTGGAGCAAAAGATACAAATAAAAGATCCGTGAATACTAGAACTGCACGTAGATACTTACTCAGTCACTTCTTATTTCAAACGATTCAGAAACTATAATATAACTTGCCGAAAGACACCACCTAATGCGTTGAAACTTTCTGTTCGCTGGTAGATCCTTTAATAACTACACCTACCTCAAATTGCTGAATACTGACGTCAGGATACTCATCTTTGAGCAGACCCTGTAGGAAATCGAGGCTGATCTCCGACATGATGGGACACCGATCAGTCACGAGGACCTCCTGACTGGATAGACGACGGAATTCAACTGAAGAGCTGCTCCTATCATTACCTAGTTGAGAGCCTAGGGTGGCCATCGTTGTTGGAAAGTTAAGGACGAAAATATGTTGATTGTGTACTAACGAATTCTTTGAGGGCTAGAATGGTCAATCAGCTCCCGTCTGTTAAATACGCCTTACCTACTCGGGGACTTTGCCAGGGGAATGCTCTGTGTTAAATACCATTTGTCAATCGAGGCTGCTATAAATGGAAAATGGATTAATTTTAGCGAATATGTTTGCATATTCTTAGAATACTGGTATTCAGCTGTAGGTATACGATTAGACTGCAAGCTGATTCAAATATGTACCTATATTAGTTGGAAAAATGTTTTACTAAAGATAAAGTTACTATGTAAAAAATAATGGTTTTACATATTCATGAATAATAGGTATATGTGAATTTAAGTTACTTACCAACCTTAAAGTCTAAATCAATCTATGCGACATGGACACTCTACTGGTGTGGGGCGCATATTGAATTGTTGCGGCGGCTGGGGTCGCCGTGATTGGATAATATCACCGGTTGTTTCAGTAGTTAACGTACAATCAGCTGTCTATCATCTGCCCTTCCCTCTTGCGCAAGATTGTTCCCGAACCAATTATGTAGATCATAGAAACGCGCCAGTTAGATTTTTTTCTCTGATTTGAAAAAAAAAAGCAAAACTAGCAAATTTAAAAGCGAAAATGTGTGCTCTTTTGATTTAAATACTCTTGTAGTGTTTTTCTTGTTTTATTTTTACTCTCCAAACTCTTCAAATCTCGCACAGTACTTGCTTAGAACGGAACGATTACGTCAATTTGACAAACCTCACATTCCCGCCAGAACGCGCGTTCAAATCACTGATTTTATCAACTAACTCAAATTAAATGCAACCAATCGAAGAAAATAACATAGTATCGAAGAAATAAGGATTGGATACTTAAATAAATTAAAATTAAAGTGATCATAGTGATCATACTTGGTTCAGCACTTTTATGCATGAGATTTTGTTCAAAATAGGCAACCAACTTTGAGTTGACACATGAATAAGTTTCATTGCTTTAAACGCAAACGTCAATGTCAAAATTGTCAAATTGAAATTTGATTTTTCTGCGTTAGAAAATTGGTGCCGGACGGAATATTCTCTAGAAATAGGAAATTATCGGTGTTCTATCCATTTTGATTGGATTTAAATTAACGTTAGTCTACGGAAAAACAGTGCTAATAAACTATCGCTCAACATGCCCGTGGATCAAATTCAATACTCGGAAAGGTACACTGATGACGTTTATGAGTACAGGTGAGTTTTCTCCAATTTTTTAATACCCTTACTCAACTATAACTGCTCTAAGATGTTGATTAAAACGCTCTCTCTGAACCTTAAATAACCTCTATGAACTTTCTATGTGAAATGTGCAAGTGGATTTTGCACAATATGGTTGCAGTTTTCGACAGTCAATCGCGTCATTTTTCACAGTCTTTCATGGGTACCTATAAAATTTTACGCTGGTTTTCGACATAAATTCATCTGACATGAGTTGGGTGCGAGTATGAAAACCTTTTCTAGAGGTTTAGACTACCATTAGATCGTTATACAAGCCAGTATGCCCATAATAATGATATTATGACCATGTGTCATCTGGCTACAGCTGTTTTAATAAATACTCAGCTGTCCGTACAACATTTATTTTGATTATGTAAGTGCATAACACAAGCTGCTTACAGACAACTGTACCTATGACTTAAAATCTCTTTCTAATTATATTTCATGGCAATTGCTTATTCTTTTAAATAAGTATAATAAACATCTTATAATTTTCCGAATCCAGGCATGTCATCCTTCCACCGGACATCGCCCGCCTGGTGCCAAAGTCCCATCTGATGACAGAGACAGAATGGCGCAATCTCGGAGTCCAGCAGAGCCCGGGTTGGCTGCACTTCATGGTGCACAATCCTGAGCCTCATGTTTTGCTGTTTCGGCGACCGAGAACTGACAACCAGGCCCCTGTGAATGGCCTCGATAGTAATACTAACTCAACGGTCAAAGTATGAGGTTGATGCAGCTAGGTACCTAATTTAATTCATGTAGTTGGTGATAGAATACTTAGGTTGTATTTAAAAGTTTTACTTTTGTAGTAACTTATATTGGTCTTGAACATGTTAACAGCATGATGTCATTCTCATAGCATAATGTTGATACCTAAAGAGGTATTACTCAAGTCATGTTTTAATCATAATAGAATGTAGGTAGTTTATGGTGCTGACTGACATTGAACAATACCTACTGTTTAAACAAATGAACAAAGTCATGGCAATAAAAGTGATGTTATAACTAATGTCTTTTTACAACTACAATATTCATAAAATATTGTCAGCATGAAAAGAAATTCAAACTATCAAACACCAGAAGTCAAATTATCTTATTTAAAAAATCATTAAAATCTGGTTTTAATCTATTCTCAATGTCATACCCAGTTCTTTTTACCTTCAAATAGTATGTTTATCTGAACAATATTAGCTATGATTGATAGCAATTCATCTTAATAAGAAATACGTTTTTTCACTATGGAGTCAGAACCCTATTGAAATCATGGATTGGTTTGACATTAACTTATCAATGGGAAGTTACGGTGTGCTGACCTGCCATCATAAGAAAAAAAGGATATATCTACACATTTTGAGTAGATACATCCGTTTTTCTAATGGCAGCAGTGATTATTCATCTACACCTTGATGTTAGGTTATTATTACCTACATGTCTTGCTCAAAAAACAACACTCATTTCAAACACATATTACGCATGGCCTGTCAAGAATAAAACCTTGTGTTCTATTACCAGCTAAATGAATCCTATAACAAACTACTTATAAAGATGTTATGATATATAAACAAATTAATGTAGTTAGCCTCTATGCAATTAAAATGATAACATTATTGTTTTCACTATAAAAGACTAATATAAAGATATTTAGTATTACAACCAAAAGAATTGTCCAAAAAACTATGATTTGCTATTTTTAAGAAATATGAAGAGCCTTGTGGTTGATGGACAAAAGTTTATAGATTGTTGTGATCACCCCGTGTTTCAATTGTCAATCTTCAGGTATTTTGCAGCAAACTGTAAGTTGAAATAAAACAATTTTTTAATAAGACAATACAAAAATATATGAATTGTCAATACTAGTTCATATAAATATTTTGAACCTATCAAATAGATCCTTATGTCAAAACCGAAATTTTAACTGCAAAAACTCCTAAAATTTTCCAAGAAAAGCACTTAATCTTGATGTTGGACCATTGTGTGTGGCATATTCCAAGCAGTCTGTTGAAGTTGTTGGCTGATGCTATGAAATACTGCTGGGAAAGTGACTTATTTGAAAAAACTTGACAGTTTTTTTAATTGTTGCCCCCGCACCGGGGATTTCTCCTGTATCATAGGTGCGTTTACAAACATACACAAACAGCTAGTCCCGGAACAACTATCTGTAGGCCATACAAATATTTGTTCCGTGCGGAATTCGAACCCGCGACACGTAGCGCAGCAGTCAATCGCTCAACCACTGCGCCAACCGTGCCGTCAGTTTTGTTCAATTCCTAACATCTTTGTTTGCCATATAATAAAAAAAGATGTTAGGTTTTTTCAGTCTGTTTTAATATTCCTAAGAACTAGTATTGCTATGTTTCACCTTGTATAAACAAAATAACTGCCAATGATTGTTTAAAAATACTTGATAAATAAACATTCTACATGCTATTGATACATGGGATGCGAACAATAATATAAATACTTTTGTTATGCAAATATACTTTGGTTATTAAAGTGGAGTTATATGAAATGTGGCATTCTACTCATTTAAAAGGTATAATACAAAATATACATCGTTATTGGAAATACCATCTGCTGCTGACTTTACCTACCTTTAAGATAACCTTATTGTAATAGTTGACCCAGAAAGATAAAAATGTTTATCAAACGCTTGGTATTTTATCTATTGGATAATTAGCACACTGCAAAATCTATGTATGTAGTATAATTATTTATACTTAAGTTGGATATTGTTCAGAGATAATAATTATATATTATTCTTACAACCCACCTAAGCTTATCTGGTGAATTTTACCTGCATAGCATGTTATGCAAATATTTTAAAATGAAATACTTACTTGTTTAAAGTAGGTTGTTCCTATTCGTGACTGAAAATATATTTATGTGAAATTGTTTAATAATAATTAAAAATAAAATAAATGTGCCTTTAAGCTGTTTGCTTGAAAAAATAATAAAGTATTATTATTTGGTAAGGAAAGATTCAGACTCATGAATAAACCAAAAAAATCTAATTAGTTCATTTGAAGACTTTCATAAAAATATTCGACTCGTATTTTTTTGTTTTTGACGTAAACATAAAATTAAGACTATTCAGTTGAAAACTGGTGTGACGTCACATTGCGATACACTTTGAAGCTGCTTAAAGACTACGCTATATACATATATAGCATAGAGTATATAGCTCATAGCACAATCATAAATAACGCGCACCATACATTGTCAATAATGTCCATAACAATGTATGGTGCGCGATATCGGTGTGTTATGAGCTATATGCTATTATATTATAGCGTAGTCTAAAAGCAGCTTTAATCAGAAAGTGACGTCACAATCCTCCATTCCATATCTTTGGTGCGTTTTATCTTCGTCAATTTTATTGATTTATAAGCAATAAAATACGTATACAATATTTTATGGAAATCTATCTGACGGAGTAATTAGATTTGTATTCCTGTTCCTTGATAGATGTGACTTCTTTTATTAAGAAAGCAATGACAGTAACCATATACGAAGATAGGATTTCTTCTTCACAAACTCATGTAATATAAAATAATTCCCTCAACCACTCTAATATGCCTTTAAAAATAATATGTTTATGTATGTTAAACAATGTAGTAATGGCTTTGTATATTGTATCGTTCGTTATTAATGGTGCAAATTTCAATTGACTAATAATGTAAGTTAGCGTATGAAGTTTAATTTAATTATAATGTTTGTTAACTAAATAAAGGTTTATATGGGCAACACTGGCATAGGTTTTTATTTTATCAACAAGGTGGAAGCTCTCACTCTCATTTTCTACTCGCAAAATACGCGCTTAGTCGTGGAGTTGCGGAAACCAGCCCGATTTACATACAAGGTGGAAGCTCCAGGGTAGCCCGCAAAATTCAAATATTTGTTTTTTTTGCAATTTGCCGGTCAGTGTGAAGCTGTATGTTGAACAGAATACGGTTCGCGATCGTATAGAGCATTTATCTAAAGGATTATAACCATTTGAATCATCAATATAACCCTCTAAGTTCATAGAACTCGATTGAATGTTATTTCGTGAAAAAGTCATTCAATCGATCAAGAAGATACCAGGCGCGCGGCGTCTGGAGGTCGCGCGAGGCCGCCAACGGCTGCCAGCGGCGACGCTGGCGGCCGCTGCCATTTCGGTGTGACTCGGCCCTTACAGAGAAATATCATTTATCACACACCACATTTATTTATCTACTGGTTTCAGGCTGCGTTTCCACCAGAGATGTGCGATGGAAATGTGTCGTGCGAGGATGTCTAGCTGCTCTGTGAAAATGTGTGGGTGTTTCCACCAAAGCTGTGCGATGAAAATGTGCCTACGAGGATGTGTAGCGGAGCTGTGAAAATGCGCATTAATGTGTGGTGCGAGGATGCGTTACGAAGCTGTGAAATGTGTCGACGGGGGTGCGGTGTAGTGGAAGTGGAGTAACGCGAACGCCTGCCTGCCACTCGGCGCTCACGTCTCACTTTGCTGTCGTTAGCGCTTGTAGTGCATAATGGAAGAAAAATTAACTGGCTGGTACAGTATGCGCAAACTTCGCAACACATCCTTCTCAACACACATTCCTCGCAACACATCCCTCGTACACATCCCTCGCACACATCGCTCGCTTGTTTTATATGCGCAAAAATCTAGCTCCGCTGAGCTGTTTCCACCAGAGCTGTGCTGACCGAGGCGAGGTAAATGAAGCGATTCTATACTTATTGGTTCTTTACAAACACATTCCTCGCTACACATCCTCGCACATCTCTGGTGGAAACGCAGCTTAGAGGTGAGATAGTCGTACTATTTGATCTAAATAAATTACGATGATACCTACAGACTCACGAACTACCACGAGCACCTAAATCAGAAGTTTGGTTTTGGCTGTGGGATTCGAACCCACGACTAGTGTTTCTTTTACCCCTATATCCGGTTTCTTGATAGTTTTTTTTTTGTTTTTGCAAGGGTCGGGTATAAAAATAAACCACGTTATACTATGTTGAATGTTTATTTGTGTTTAACTTCTAAAACATTATAAACACAGTAAAATATACAAATAAATGCGGAAGTAGTACATTTCGTAAGGTTGCCAATATTAAAATAATAATTAAATTTCGTAAACAGAAAACTACCGTACTACACAATAAACAAAAAATAAGATTATTAACAATATATTAGTGTAAATTTTTATTTTCTATTTTCGTTAAAAATTATAATAAAGATTGTGCTTTTTTCTTATATACTATATTAGCGAAATTAATAAGAATTTAAGTAAAGGTCGCGGGTTCGCCGAAATTTCGGAATGTTGCCAACGTTAAAAAGTGCCGCGACTTCGAAATTTTGGCGCACCGTTGCGACGAAAAAAAATAAAATAAACCATGATATGGTTAGATCCGAAGTTCTTAATTTAAAGTTAGCTTCAACAGGATTATTTAACGATCGTATAAAAGTCTCTCCAATATATCCTTATCTAAAAAAGGTAGGCAGCATCTTACTAGTAGACACACGGTACATATCGAGATACATCGGCATGCGACATAAAAATCGTCGCATTCCAAATTAGCCTAATCGAAAAACGTGTCATCTTGCCTTTTGTAATAGTGAAAAAGTTTTGGATACATGTTTTTAGTTCCTAAGAAGAGTCCCTACAGTCCGACAGTATTATCTAGCGCGGGCCGCGATTGTAGGAGACGATTAATTAATCGCAAGAACTTTCGTCAAGGTGAAGTTTGTAAGTTCATCTGTTCGTTGCGATTTTTTTGTCGCAGGACTCGACAGTCGCGGCGCGCCAAGATCTAACAGTGAGGGAAAGGAAACTGCCACTACTCTGCATAGAAGCACTTTGATTATTATTTTCATCATCTAACGATACATTTTTGATAACTCGATAAATGTTTAACTTACACAAACATGCATTTAAATAACATGCTCGATATCATTTTGACTACATCTAAATACTACTCGCAAAATTGTTAACGAATCCATTTTAACTACGGCCACACTAGACATATGGCATACATTTTTGAAAATCGGAGAGGTCAATCTATTTAACAATACTTTCCACTAAAACTTAGGCCGTTCAGTGGTTGCGCGGTAAAAACGTGGAGGTTTGTATCCATTGTGTTGCATTATTTATCAAAATATGTCACAGTTGTGGTTTTAAAGCTAATTGTGATCCTATTAAAGCTTTCAGCTTATAACGTTCAGTGTGACCACATTTCAAAAATCCTACTAGTTTAGTAGTTCGTCAAAATCAGTTTGCTTATTGTTGTATAATTATAGAAAAAGATGGATATGGTTTCAGTAGAATATTTCACTCGTTGATATGGTAAAATGTGGTCAAACCAATCGAGCTGTCTTGTAAATAATATAGACCACCGATTAGTCGGTGACCATGTCGCCTCAGTTTCGTTTCACGTGATATAATACATATGCCTGTATTTTACACAGCAAAATGATATGGAAGTATACAAGAAGTGATATGATATATAATGGAGATTGTACTAACAAGATATGTACTTAAACGATTAAAATATCAAGTATCCACAAATTTGGTACATTTTTTTTTGTTTAATATATATATGTATAAATGCTCGTTACAGTGTCTTTTTCGTTGGATCATCTCGTTCTAGCAACACTGTCGGGGTTACGGAGGGGAAAAACAAAAATAGTAGAAATTCTGTCAGGGTTGCCTACAAGAATAAAAAAAAAACTACGGTAGAAAATGAAAGCGACTCAATCACGATACGTACTGCAACAATGGCATGCCCTTATTAATACAATAAGCGTTGCATACGACTATCGTCTCGAAAAGGACGCTACAGGGAACTAAAACTAGATAATATCATCGTTAGTTCTAAATAGCCGGTTCCTTACAGGCTTCTACTTTTTAGTATCTTTCCCCGGGAAGCCTCGATTAGAAAATGTGTGGAATGTTAGAGCTTATGTATAATAAGGTAGAATAGCATGTGCAGGGTATTGTTAGTGATGAGTCGAAAATTAGTAAGAAATACTGTACAATTTATATAATACTTCGATGTTTAGTAAGGATAGAAATTTAAAGCGTTCTCTTTGGTATTGCTCGACAGTGTTGCTAGTTCGAAGGTATCATAGAGAAGGAGGCGGTCGCCGGGCGGCTCCGCTAGGTGGCAGCACCATACGCGCGTGACGTCACATGAGGGCTACTCTTTGGTGGGGGGTTTCCCGTTGGTGTACTGCGGAGGAGAGTTCGATGTCTGGTTCTGTGTGTCCTCCGTCGTCATTACTGATACTAGTTCTTCGACGGCGCGGCCAAGGTCATCTGGAAATTGATGCATCTTTTTAGAAACATGGTTATGATTTTAAACAAATGTTAGGGTTAATTGGTTAAGATGTTTCGATAGTATTTTGTGAAATTTGAAATTGTTTATCATGGTGGTTTCCTACTATAACGGCTAGCGAGGCACCTGGTTAGCTTGTGATTGTAGAATAACTACGAGACAATGACTAAGAGATGAGATAAAACTTTGATTTTTATTACCTCAAGGTATACGTCCTGTTAGGTTTGCAGAAAACAGAAAAAAACGACATCGTGAGTAATTAATATTATTGCTTGAACGACAGTAAACATGCATCACTCAAAACCATGCAACAACCTACAAACGACGACGGAAGAAAAACAAAACAACAATGAATAACAAAAAAAAAAAAAAAACAATTGAAAACACAATCAAAGAAGTCTAAGTCTAGAAGAAGAATATCTGTGAATTGAAACAAAGCCCTAAAAAACTAGCAAAAAGCATCTGTAGTGCACGTGAATAGAATCCATTTAGCATTGCTTCAGTGATGTCTGCATGTAAACAAGAACTACCTACGTGAAAAAATAGCAATAGGTACAATCAAACGCTGCTACAAACGTTGAAATCTGGAGCAACAGTGCTACGAAAGCTAAAGTCTATTCAAATCCTTGTTTCCAATTGACGTTTTCCCGAAGCATAAAACTAACATTAATGCAATTAAGCTGCTTTCAGAGTACCTACGCTATAATATAATAGCATAATAGTAAATAGCTCATAGCACTACAATATCGCGCACCATACATTGTTATGGACACGTTCATATTGTACTGTAGGTACTATATATTATTGACAATGTATGGTACGCGGTATTGTTGTGCTATGAGCTATATACTCTATGCTATATATTATAGCGTAGTCTGAAAGCAGCTTGACTTGACTGAAAATATCATTAATGAAGTTGCAGTGAAAACTTGACCCTATGATCATGGTGTTATAGTAACGTTTTCAGTTATCGCGTAAATTGGAAATGTCAATTGTCAACGCTGGGGACGTAGCAACGTCGTCGGCAGTCGTGTCACGTGTGTACCTGCGCAGTGCATGAGCGAGTGCACGGCGTGCGGCGGCGGCGGCGGCCGCTCCAGCGCCTCGCGCGACCCGCCCCCGCCCCCGCCCCCGCCCCCGCCCGCCCAGCGCCCTCCGCCGTCTTTGTACACATACTATGTTACGGACCGGTACACTACATACGGACTGGGTTAAGATCCTGAGGGACTCCTACTCAAAAAGTCTTTATGATAGGACATGGAGAGGTTCCTTGAGGCACACCTAAAGTTGTAAAGTTTTGGGGACATATATTAGTACCCTGTGGGATACTTCCATTGAGTAGGTAAAATATAAATCCTCCTAAAGAAGGTAGGACTCACAATGGTGCCTTGTTGAACACCTCTGCTATGATAGTTTATTTTGTCGTGGAGGGTCTTCCTCGCTGAATAAAGCTGGTCTTATTGTAATTAGAGGAATACTTATTGTAATAAGGATTCTTTTTTATGGACCTTCACACTTTTAGTATGGAAATTATATTGTCAACTCTGTAAAAGGGGTCACTTAGTTGAAAAGAAAAATATTCGGATACTTACTAGTTTGCGACTCATGGTATAGTCCATTATGCATTTTCGCCGGCGAATCGGTAGCAAGCTGCGAAGCGGTCACAGAGCGAGTCTGGAGCGTGCCTGTACGAGCTGGTGGAGAACCTTGGGCAGGCTGGAATTAGAGACAAAAATACTTTCAATATGATTACAAATGTTATTATGGTTTTGAATTAAAGGCCATAAATTGGTTGGTAAAATGCATCCCCGGTTCACTCACAGGTTTAAATAAGCCTCATTTCCTTTCTGCCTTTCTTGAAGATTCTGGGCATTTATCACATTTTAACCCTGGATTGTCTTAAAAAAATGCTTCTCCTTAGTGTCTTACCTTTACTAATGTTCTTACCTCATCAAGCAGTCTCCTCAGCCTCTGCAGCTGAGCCTCGAGCTGCCGGTTATGTTCTTCGAGGATCTGCATGCGCGCCTCAAGACGACCCTTATGCTGTCGCAGCAAACGGGCTTCGGCCATCATGTCCTGCAAGTAATTGATTTAAATTGTTCAAATATTGTGTTGTTTTGGCCAATGTGTCTTTGAAAGCTGTGTGAGATTTTTGAGTTGCTTTCTAGTATTAGGCTTCGCTTCTGTGATATTTACGTTGATTTAGCCACAGGAAGGAAGGGTTAGCTGAAGATGTAAAGTGCAAAAGAATTATTGAAATTATTGCAAGGGTGGCAGTTATTGACATTGTCTTTGGTGCTAAAAGCATGAGTATGCTTTTACGTGTTGCTTAATTACACACTGTATTTCTACATCAACTTTTGCTAGCTTATGATTTTTTGGGGTAATTTACAAACACAGAACTTTACTGTCAAAATTGAAGAGTTCTTCAAAAATCGAAGACATCTTTAAAACTCAAGAGGCACATCAGATAACGGTTTCGCAATTTTCAACTTCTTCTCCAGTTTCGGCAATACCTTAAACGTCATGATTGTCATTTTAACTGGTTTTAATCTCTTTTAATTTCTTCACAGAATTTTAATCTTATCGTCCTTTGTTAAAAGCTTCAGTTAGTAATTACCTGGTCAACAGGAGCGTTCCTGTTATCAGTAACTCCGTGTTGTTCCTCAGGAGTAGATCCTGGGGTCTGCTTAGCCTTCAGACGTTCGTATTCAGCTTGGAGGCTGGCATTCTCTTCCTCCAGCTCTCTGTAATGTGAAATGAAGACGTTAAAATCTTTGTTTCTTGTTGCTACTTTGATGTTTGTTTTTGGTTTTTGCTTTTGGGACTACTTCAATTATTCATCTCTACCTGGCCGGGCCAGATTTTCCTGGAATACTTACACACATTATCTTTATAGCAGGTACTATTATGAAATTACCTACATAATAATTTGGCTGTTATAACTTCGTACCTGATCATAGCCTCCAGCTCGTGTCTCTGCTCGCGATGGATGATGGACACGACCTGCACGGGTGAGCGAGGTGCGTCGTCAGCCTCACCGCCGCCGTTCAGCGATGCGCAGTATTGAGCGATCAGCTGATGTTCTTCGTCGCTGTGGAAGATATGATATCATTTTTAAATGTAGAGATGTACCGAATGATCAATTTCCCATCAGTACGCAAAATAATCTCTTCCGATTCTGGAGTGAGCTTGCTATCCAGTACAATAGAGCGGCTAACGGATTAAGAAAAACAAACGAGGCCAATTCTTTGTAAAGGGAAGAAGATTGACACACAATACAGAGATTTTTAAACAAAGCTATTTGTGTTCGTAAGTACTAAAAATAAGAAGAAGTTCAGAAATAATATGAAGAGAGTTAGAGAACAGTAAAAGGTAGTGATGCACAAACCTGTCCGGAGTATCTCCCGGCTTAGCTCCAAGCTCCACCTGAGCCAACCTGGTAGCATAGAGCTCCAGGCGCGAGTGCATGTCGTCGCCGCCGAGGGCGGAGCCCGACGCGCTGCCGTGCTGCGGCGATGGTGCCGGAGACTCCAAGGCATCTCCTAGAATATGACGGTTGTTTATTTAAAGCTTGTTACAAAATGAACCAATAAATATCTACGTCGTCTACTCGAGATATATAATAATGAAGATTTTGGAAAAAAACATTTATTTTTTAACAGAAGACTCAAAATGGGTTCTGTGGCAGTTTTCTAGTATAACAAATTAGTCATACATTATGTAAAACGTGATACGATCATAATATTTCAAAACACACAGGTCCCACAATTGCTACCTGTAGCTTCTTTTCAGCGTAAACATAATGAAACTAAGAATATGGTACTAGATTCACATCATTGAACAATACACAAGACACATAATAACTCCCAGTGACAATCTGAATATGACTTGCAGAAGAAGAGGATTTATTGTTCTTCTTTTAAATATATACCAAGACGAAAAATCTACGAATAAGGAGACAATTTAAGGACATCCTACCTTCCAACACAGTCTGCACTGGCAGGTAGCCGACTCGCGGGTGCTTCTTGAAGTAGCGCGCAGACTTGAACTTGTTGCGCAGCGCGCGCGTGAAGTCGCGCACATCTTCGCCTGATGTCGTCTGCAAATAAAAAGCATTTTGTTGAACAATCGCTGGTAACAGATAATTATGGAAGCAGTAGAGTAAGAAAAATGTGCTGTATGCTAAAATTCATAAAGAGGTAGAGAACGTATAAAGTCATAAATAGACCTGCTACGTCTTTTTAAAAAACCCGTTCTAATTTTAAACTTTAATTTATTCTTTGAGATAGTTACGGTTTTGTGCTGTTTGTACTTTAAACTATACTCTAACTCAAGTTCTCAACACAAAATTCTCAATTGAGACTCAATCTTAGTTGGAGTAGTTCTAATTACAATAATTGGCTCGAAGTTATGGTCTTACGCATTATACGCTGGCTTATTCTAATCCGCACGCGCTTACATATCTCATGATTTTGAAGGAAATAGTATTGGTAGTAACGAAGAAACATTGTTTACTTACAGCAGTGCAGTACTCCTGCATGGGATGAGTCAATTTGTGGTTCTTGGCTTTACGGCCATTGAAGAAGCACTTCTGGCACATGTCGAAGTTGAAACATTTCAGGCAACGGTATCTAAACAAGAAATAATAAAATATTAGTCAGGGTCGGATGGATTGTCAGTCCCAATAACATTTTTGTGATGTTGGAGTTGGAAAAATCGGAGAATTCAAGCTTACAATGCCTTTTGTTAGATCCTTTAGAACGTTACCCGAATTGTTACCTAAAAAATCAAATACAGCAATACCGCGGCTCCTTGAGTCACCCGTGGAACATTTACCTGAAGCCAACAATGGGGTACTCCTTGCAGATGTTACACTTGGCCTGGTGCTTGGCGCTCTCGGCGGCGGCCAGGCGGTGCAGCACGGGCAGCCACACCATGGACTGCGGCTCCTTCTGCAGCCACTGCAGGAAGTGGAACGCCTCGATGAACTGCAGCTGTCCGTCTGCGTCGCGTTCCAGTGTCTTCTCTTTGTTTACTGGTTCTTCTTTCTCTTTTTCCTTTTCTGGGAGGTTGACTGTGGAGAAAAGAGAATGATGAGTAAATTTTGTCAGCAGTTACAACCTCTTTTTATCCTCTCCTTTTATAATAGTAGTACTATTGAAATGCTGTCGATTGTATCAATTTAACTTTGATACTATCTCTATTTTGTAGCCGGTAAGAACGGCTTTCATTGCTAGGGACACTTGACTTGAGGTTTACTGTTCCATGACTAATTTACATTTTAAAACTTTTCAAAATTTTGAAAGTACCTAAGTTATTCAAAATGTTCTGAAGATGACAACAGTTTGGTTTTGGTTGATTTGATAACGTGAGTTGTGGTTGTAAGAAGTAAAACCAAAAAAGTAGATCTACACGAAGCACAGTTCAAGGTACTATACTGTTATGCATTGACATTGGTTTATCTGGTAAGGACCTACAATTCCTTCGAATATACATGATTACTAGTTTTTATAGATACTTACCAACTTTCCTGTCGAGAGTGCCTCCCTTGTTGCCCTCTTTGGTGGCAGCAGAAGCCTGTTCGAAGCAGCTCCTCACTGAAGGTTCGATGTTTGATCCTCCGAAGGCTGCTACCTCACCCAGTTGTCTGGGTACCTGAACAAGTGAATATACATTTTATAATGCGCCGATATTCGAATAAAAGTTTGAAAATATTAAATTGTTGATAGGAACTGAATAGCATGATTGTTTTAGGAAATAAGGTAGAAACGAATTTTTTACCTGTATGCAGTCATGCAGCAATAGTCCCAGTTTTCTTTGGTCAGCTCTACATGATGGGTCGGCGATCAGTCGGAATAGATACCTGAAAATATAACGATTATATTAATTCCGATAACTTTAGCAACCTGATGATTAACACGTTCGATCCTAGAATAAATTGGATCGTCAATGCTAAAAAGCTTTTTCTCTTTATTTTCGTTCTTTCAGACTATTTTATGTCCTGATTTAAGTGTAATATTTTTTATTCCTTTATCGCATAGAATGTCATTTACTTCCTTCTATTAGAAGCCATTCCAGAATTCATGTTCTTCTTACTCAATCCATCCATCTCTTCTTTGGTTTTCATCTATAATCATGACTAGCTGACCCACGCAACTTCGTCTGCGTCACATTTTCCATTAATGCTCAGCTCCTTTTAGTCTTAGCGTGATGATATATAGCCTATAACCTTCCTGGATAAATGGGCTATCTAACACTGAAAGAATTTTTCAAATCGGACCAGTAGTTCCTGAGATTACCTCCTACATACAAACTTACAAACATACAAACTTGCAAACAATTTTACCTCTTTATAATATTAGTATAGATTTACTCCCTAATTTCTGTCTCTAACATCTTCTAGATCTTCAATCATCACTACAATTCCTCGACTCACCTATACTTCTCCTCCAGGTGTCCCTTGCAGAGCAGCACGAGCCCCACCTTGAAGCTCAGCACGCGGATCTGGCCGGTGCGCTGACTGTCGTACACGTTGAGCAACCAGTTGATGGACAGGTCCAGGCACAGTGGTACGTTCACCAGGCTCGGGTTCTCTGCTGCTATTACCTGGTGGGTAAGAAGTGTGTTAGTGATTGGCTCTTAAGTAGTTCACAGTTCCATGAACTATTATCTTCGCTGGTCGTTTTGTTATTGAGTTTTCTATGCAGACTGCGAAACTGTTATAAGTGGCAACTACACGCTTGACCTGATTGCAAATAGGTGGAGTTCTAATAGATACGCTTTCATCTTCATCATTCTTATGCTGTCTTTTGTCATCTAGATCCATTTCAATGATATGGGTGGGATCACCCATCGGTTTTAACTTTCATTTTCTAAAAAGTTTGGATTGCTTCAGAAACGTTTTCGATAACGTTTTGATGTCTTTAGTATTTTCGAAGATATTTTTATATATTCAGGATGATGACACTTGCTGTATCTTTAGTTCTATCTTGATTAACATGGTCTGTGTTATGTAACTCTACTCTAGACTAATAATTCAAAGTAATTGTAATAAAAAAATGGTACATACCTCATACAACGAGGTAAGAACAGTGATCATATCAGGTATGTCAATGAGGCGGTCGTTCTGTGCGCGCAGCCCGTGAGAGTCGAATGCTTCCAACGCCGCCGGCAGTTGAAGCATGTGCACTAAAACAAATGAATTTGGTTATTTTTGCGACCCCAAGTGACAACTGAGGAACATTTTGGCCGAGATCTATAAACGTAACTAAGAATGTTAAATAAATAAATGACAACCAAAGCAAGTGCTATCGTGCACATGGATACCGTGCCCCATAAATGACAAGTGGTTAAGGATAGCGACCCTCAACTCAAGGTCTATAGAGATTGATTCAGAGCATAGAACCACAACAATAGAAATGTTTTTGTCTGTATTTGTATTATTTAGCACTTTGATCAATCGATGCATTGTAATCTAAATGGGTAATGTGTTATTTAACAACACTCTTGATTTCCATTTAACAAAACATCTGGAAAGTTAAAGGGTCTACTTACTGCACAACGCCTTCTGCACCGTCCTAAGTTTGAGTGCGGTCCGGTACGCGGAGAAGCGCACCTCGTTGAGGTCAGCCAGCGAGTTCATCAGGTCGATCATCTTCGGATGGTCCCAGTGGGTCGTCTCCAGCTCATGGCTGAGAAGGAACAGAATTTGAGTAAGGGTTAATTTTACCGGGCAGTTTAAATAATAAGTAAAAATGCCATCTTCCAGTGTGAAAAAGGAAGAGGGCTTATTGTGTCATGACACATTTTCATCTTACTTCAAAGCTTTACAAGATGTATAAATGCATAGCTTTGTCTCTCTCTTACATAATTTTTTTTTTACTTGTGATTATTTTGCTCTTTGTCTAATATAGGTCAGAGGTGACTGAGACGAAGTCATCGATTGAGTGAGCTTCTAATGGCATTGGCATCTGCTTTTGTGGATATAGATAATCTCAACAGACGAACCTGACTGTTGAACAACAGATGAATCCTGTCTTTCGTCTCACTTTATGACTACCTTATCATAAAGTGACACGAACGACAGGATTAAGGTTTTGAGGTGAGTCTGTCGTATCTTGGATGGTTTTATGATCATTGTCAGGACCATATCTTTCTTCCTGGAATCACTGGCGTTGATCATCATCCGATAGTAGTTCACTATTGAACAAACATCGTTCAATTTGTGCGACATTTACTAAGATCTTTTATTTTGGCGTTAGCACTTCAATATTTAGATGAGATAACTAGAGTTGCTGTCTTCCCATTTTCACTCCATCACTTCTTGACATCAGTATTGACCATATTTCTTTGACGGTCAACTTACTTGATATAATATGGTACATTAGCAGGAGTGACGGCCCTCTCCCAGGGAGGTTCCACGGAGCCGGCCAGGAAGCCCTGCGCTGCGCCCGCGCCGCCGTCCCGTGCGACCCCGGCCAGCTGGCGCACGCGCTCCTCGCCGCCGGAGACCAGGCCTGATACCCTGGAAGATGATGACGTTGATGAATAAGGGTCAGTTCGCATCCTAGGAAAACTTCATGTACTTGGAAAAAATAACGTGGATTGAAGCTTCAGACGAAGTGACATTCTATATAATTATGAACAACACAATCGACTCCTGTCAATATGTCTCAAATCTTGGGGTTTAAAAGTCAAATTGGGGCTACCACAAGGCTCAGTATTGGGTCCTTTCCTCTTTTTAGTATAGGTACATAAATAATTAACCCCATTTTTCGTCCCTTGTTTCTTGCACGTTCTTTTCCATAGAGATCTGCGCTTTGGAATGTGCAAATAGTTTAAAATTTTTGACAGACTAATCTGGCCAATTCAAAAGTATGGTCTGTAAATTGGTCTTCGAAATAATTGCATTAGCACTTGCCTACCCCAATAGACAGTATCTCATGAATACCCATAAGCCCCCAAGAATGTAGGTTGACAATGTTGATATGCAGCTCTTAGAATGAATATAAACAGCTATTTAATTGACTTTCAATCATCGTCCGCTGTTTAACATTCCTTACATACTAATATTTACTCTAGTAGGTGACTGTTTTAAGCGTTCCATTCGTGACCTATCTGAGTATCTGAGTTCTCAACTAAATCACGTACTGATATTTTTATCTGTTATTACTATTACATCAAGATCGTAGTCTTCTTTTTGTGGTATTTTTTTGATATATATTAAAACAATTGATATTGACAAAGAAACTTACATTGTTACATACTCATTTGCTACTTCAGATCAACAACAACCGCAGTCTCTCATAAAAATATCTTACACTAGCTGACCCGTGCCCACTTCGTTGGGCGGTAAACATTTTAACTTCTGATGAAATGATGAGTGTGGTTCGGTTAAGTACTGAGTGCTATGATTTATTTCCTGACTGCCAAAAGGAGGGTTTTGTTTTTATTGCATATGTATGTAAGTAGCTAGGCTAGCGAGCCGCTGCGAGCGCTCAGCGCTAGACTCCCTATCCCTTGTTGCAGAGACATGCTGCTTTAAATCACTGAGACGCTGTGCACGTTCAGCGCTAGATTCCCGAGCACGGACCTGCGATGTTCTCCAGCTTTGGTTAGCAAGCCGCTAAGATTTCCCAGCGCGTGCTTGCGAAATATTTTCTCTATTCCTCGAGAGGCGCAGATGATTATCAAGAGCAGACTCTGCCGTACGGCGTACTCGAGCTGCTCTTGTCTCATGTCTGGGATGTCTGACGGGAAAGTTGAGATTTCCTTTTAGGCATGATAAACAATCGCTGAAACTGTCCGATATCCCAAAAACAGAAATATCACAGCAGGCTTCGAACTCGAAGAATGAGAACGAAGTAATTATTGTAATTGTGTTTTGAGAAACCGAGCAACCAAAACAATAGACCAACAACATTCAACCAACTACGTACAACTCACGTACCTAACGACAAAAGTTAAATAATAACTGGAGAGGGTCATTAATCCGCGGAAAATCTTAACACCACGATTCAGAAAAATTACGTAATTGCACAAAGCATGTTCTAATGCGGTTCGTGAATGGACAGCGCGGGCGGCGTTTTGTGATTTAGTAATTTTATATTATCTTCGAAACTATTCAACCAATTGACATACTGTTTTGAGCAAATCGTATCTCTATGATGTGATCATCATAACATTGTTTTCGATAAGATTTAATATTTTGTTGTTTAAAAAATCGTTCAAAGATAAGTACATCGAAAAATACTTTTTTTAACACATAAAAGCTACTATATCTGCTAAAATATAAAAGATAGAAATATGGTGCCGCGGACTTTTTTGTAGAACTATTCAAAGCGGACCAGGTTGCCATACATTGTTTTCAATTATATACAACTGTTAAGGCAGCGCACGCAAATAACTCTGTTGTAAGAGCTATTTTTTTCCGCCTGGATAGACAAAAATTGAGATAGTTTTGCTAATATGCATGATATCTTTATAATATATAGCCTATAGCATTCCTCAATAATTGGGCTATCTAACACTGAAAGAATTTTTCAAATCGGACCAGTAGTTCCTGAGATTACCCCCTACATACAAACTTACAAACTTACAAACTTACAAACAATTTTACCTCTTTATAATATTAGTATAGATTTGCTGTTGTGTATTGATGAGAGAAAGATGGCAACATGATTACGACTTCTAGGCGGTAGATACTTAAGTTTCACACAATTCTTAGTTTCTCTCTCGTCAGAAAAAGTAATCATCGTAATTAATAACTCTCTTGATTGATTTTGGACATGGCGGCCAATCTCAAAGAAGACCAGCCATCGGCGCGGGTCATATCAAATGTAGCATCATAATTACCTGGTATTCAAATCATCAAGCCTGGCCAGCAAGTGGTCGGGCAGCTGGATCTTGTCCCTGGCCAGCTGCTGGGCCTGCGCGTGCAGCTCGTCCGCGAGTCTGCGCAGGGGGGGTAGCTGCGCGCGCGCACGCGACACGGCGTCGAGCTGAGCGCGTGCGTCTCGCGCGTCGCCTGGCCCGCGCCACGACGAGCGCGCGGCCTCGGCAGCCTGCACGCGCCCGGCGAGCTCATCTAGTGAGGTTGTGAAGGTTCGGACACGCTGGAAGGAGAGAAAATATATGGTTAGATGTTATTTGGAGGGTTTTGATATAATACGCATGGCAAAGGAAGGGTAATGAAGACTTTTTGTGACTCCATCAAGGGGCGTTTCCGTCGAGGATCGAAAACCGCGTGCGTCTGTAACCTTATTGCTTCTTCTTCCTTATTGCATTTAAATGAAATACCTTGCGGTAGCATTCTTCTAAAATTTCTTTGGAGTTGGTTCATTTATTTGTCAGTTTTGGGCTCTGGAAAATCTCAGCCTACCCACTTCATGTTAATTTTTGAAGTGAAATTTTTTTTAGCGGCTTTGAGTACTTTTCTTGGGATAGTATAAAATGTTAGGGAAACTCGCGTCAGGACACGTGACCTGATCGAAAATTCGTGAGACGGATGACGCGTCAGGAGACGTGACCTGATCGAAAATTCGTAAGACGGATGATTAAAAAATGAACAACGTTAATTTTCAAGTTTTCACTTCTGCAATCCGTTGTTTGTTTTTTGATCTGATTATAATTAATTGTATTTAAACGATGTCGAGATATGTCCTTGGTTGTTGACTGTCATGATAGAAATGTGGAAAACAAACCCAGTCGGTTAGTTTTAGGAACAGGAGTACAGAGTACTAGTTTTAGCTTTCTGAAACTTTGGCGCAAATATTATAATTATTAAAATAAACTCACATAGTACTCATTATTTCACTTGCACATCCTTAGATGCATCTTCAACCTTAAACTCAAAACCATCAGGTGCACACAGCACGTTGTAACAAAACCCTTGCTCATTTTTTTAAATACTTGATCTGAACAAAGACGCCATCTTTATCTTCACGCCAGCACTGGACCGGTCCCCGGCAGTGACCTTGCCTGCAGCCTTGCAGCTAAGATAGAGTTACCTCACCGACACGGCGACGACCGCAAACTTTGTACGTTGTTTTTTGCTGGGTTTTACTGAGTGAAAATGGGCGTTTGTTACCTGATTTTAACCCTCCACCAAAAAAGAGGGGTGTATCTGTGTGTCTGTCTGTGGCACTGTGGCTCTTCAACGGGTGAACCGATTTGGATGCGGTTTTTTTATTTGAAAGCAGGTTTTCTAGCGGTGGTTCTTAGACCGCTAATAATATAGGTACTTAACGAATACGAATACGGTCTCCCGAGGCGAGGACACTTGGCCCTGTTAGGGCCTATTTTAAATTAAAAGGATTTATACATTTTTTTTTACTTTTCGTAGATTTTTTATTGCTTTTACAAGCTGTGGATATAATAATTGCATATAATGAATGCATTAGTATGTGTTATATCAAATGGTGAATCGTTTTCGGTCAAAAGTGTTCACGGAGCGATGTTTTGACTTGTGTTACTTTTGATTTGAGACCATATGAATGATGAACCGTTTACAAACGAACACACGTGCGTTCAACAAATAAATTAAGTAATTAAAAACAAAACAAAGCCACGGTAGCCTCTTGTTAACAATCGTTTAACCACTTAACTGACATATGACATATGACGACACGGTTGGCGCAGTGGTTGAGCGATTGACTGCTGCGCAGCATGTCGCGGGTTCGATTCTCGCACGGAACAAATATTTGTACGACCTACAAGTATTTGTTCCGAGTCTGGGTGTTTTTCTATCTATAATATGTATGTATTTACAAAAAAAAATGTATATAAGTAGTTTATCAGCCTTATCGTTACCATAACACAAGCATTAGGTTGCTTAGCTTGGGACTATATGGCGTTGTGTGAAATGTCCAAGGATATTATTATTAGTATATACCAATAGACAATTGAGTTGATAGAATGATTGTACCCAAGACGTTTGTCGAAGGGATGTTTGATGACAGAATGTTTCAAGTTAAAGTAAACTAAAGTTTAAAGAGAGCGGGTGGCGGTAATAGACGCAGCTTTTTTATTATTTGAGATGGGTTTGCTCTTATTGACTCTAGTCTAGGTCAGTGATGACAGAGACAAAGTCTAAGTTGAAGCGAACTTACCCAGAAGCAGGGACCGTAAGTAAGCCGTTTATTAGGTTACCTTATCAAGATGTAACTCCTTGAAACGGTTTTAGCCTTGAAACCCAGAAAAATGGTTATCCCTTCAATATGTAACTTCAGTGTTTAGGAACAGTACTTGAATTATCTTCAACCCCCACCACCCCAGTTCCACCGACTGAACTTTATGCTGGCTGGCATTAGCTATCTATATTTAAGTGTAAATTATTGAATAAACTTATATTGTTTAGAACAGTTCGTTGTTTCTTTGCTTCGCAACCTCAACCCACCTTGCGTCTGGGCTTTTGTTCCTTACTCACTAGAGGGACAAAATCTCATATGAAACAGTGGCAGAAGTTACACACCCAATGAATGGATTTTATACTTGAAACCCATTGAAAGGGTTATAATATGATCATTATGATAACCCATTAAATGGGTTCAATACTTGAAACCCAGTGAAAAAGTTATATCATCAGATAACCTATTGAATGGGTTGTATTCTTGAAACCTATTGAAAGGGCTCAGAAAAACCCTATCGAAAACCCTAACCGAAATGGTCCCTGCCCAGAAGGAGCTTGTTCACTCTAACTTTAAAGAGCATAGGGTTGTAAGCGATCGGAAACACAGACGCAGGCAGAGAGTTCCACTCCTTTGCTGAGCGCATTATGAAAGACGCTTAGAAACGCTTAGTGCGAATTGGTGGAACAGCAACAAGGTAGGGTTGGTAAGTTGTAGTGCGTGTGGATGTCAGATGGTAGAAGAGAGCCAGTGGGATGAGATCGTGGAGTTCTTGGGCACACTCTTCGAACTAAAATCTGTAGAAGACCGACAAGCCAGTCGAACCCTTTCACAGACAAGACGCCTGTGTCTCTGTGGCAAGAATATCGGCTAATTATGAATTATTTAACACTAGCTGACCCGCGCAACGTCGTCTGCGTCACATTTTCCATTACTGCTCCGCTCCTATTTGTCTTAGAGTGATGATTTATAGCCTATAGCCTTCCTCGATTAATGGGCTATCTAACACTGAAAGAATTTTTCCAAATCGGACCAGTAGTTCCCGAGATTAGCGCGTTCAACCAAACAAACAAACAAACAAACTCTTCTGCTTTATAATATTATATATATATATATAGTATAGATTTGATCCAATAGGTAAGGCTTCTTTCCACAAACTGGCTAAGTGCGAGTCGGACTCAAAAACGAAGGGTTCCTTACCATGAACCTTAATTTTTATTATTTGTAACGGCTGATAGCGGCAAAAGAAATACACAATCTGCGAAAATTTCAACTCTACCTATTATCGTTTTAGGCTTAGTAATAGAGTTCCGTTGGTTCCTTTTGGGTACGGAACCCTAATTAAAAATACGTATTTCTCATAATCGAAACCAATCTAGCTAATGTATTGGCTATTTCAGTTCTGCCCAATATCACTACAGAAAACTTCTGTCCATTACACATTCTACAGAAAACATTCCATTTCAGCGAAAAACACAATACCTTAATATCATAAATTCTTATCAAAAACTACTGACCATCAAAAACAGCGAGGAAAAACGGGAAAATGTAACAACTCAACTACATAGTTCCCTTGTTCATCGTGTGTACTTTATGAGATTTCTCCCGGATAACCAAGTGCCCGGGTACCCGGGCCACCCGGGTAGGTACAGCGGTATCGTCAGACCCGGGTTCAGATGGTAAGGCACGATAATCGCCCGCATTTAACCGACAACGGTGAAGAGGTATTGTGTTATTATCTTCATGGAAACTTGAAGAGGATTGGTCCACTAGATAAATAAGTTCCAACGGGGTCTTTTTCCTATTCTTCTGTTAAAGTAGAAACATATACGAAAGTCTTTGGTTTTTTGGCTTGATCAACATTATGATAAAGTTTTTTTAGAATAGAAATATAACAACACAATAAAATGAAACCTAAATATAATAAACTAGCTGACCCGTGCAACGTCGTCTGCGTAACCTTTTTCATTACTGCTCCGCTCCTTTTGGTATTAGCGTGATGATATATAGCCTATAGCCTTCCTCGATAAATGGGCTATCTAACACTGAAAGAATTTTTCAAATCGGACCAGTAGTTCCTGAGATTAGCGCGTTCAACCAAACAAACAAACAAACTCTTCTGCTTTATAATATTAGTATAGATTAGCAGAATTGGTACTTAGGTTTTCTACACTAAAAGTGAATTTTTAAGTTACAAATAAGTTTGAAAATTTTATAATTTCATCACTATTTATCTACTAAAATTAAAAATAGTTCAGTAAGTATTCTAGTAATAATTGTTAGTTTTAATCTTAATATTAAGTTCTTTTTTTTTTGCAAGCTGAAACTTAATAAGCAATAACCATGTCTCAAGTTCCCAATCTTCTCCTTTCCCAATTATTTATTTGATATTATTAGTATATTGTTTAATATTGTATGTGTTTATTTTATATTATTAAGTCTAATTAATGTTATTTATGATGATTGTACACTGACCGCCCTAAATCTCTAACTTCTTTCGTTCAATCCATCCTAAGGTTGTCTGTAAGAGATTGCCCTGTGCGATAAGACCGCCCATTGTACACTTGTTTTTATAAACGTTTTTTTCCTGTACTTGTTATGAGGTGTACAATAAAGTATATAATAAATAAATAAGTTACACATATTTCAGTTTTAGTAGGTAGCCTAGAATGACCACGATTATGAAACGACTGTCAAACTAATTAAACATCACCAAAGCAATTTCGACTTCAAACCATTTTAGGGCTGACTTCTAAAATCTCAAGCTTCATCGTTACAAATACGGAGTAACCTAGAATGTCTAACAAGTAGGCCAGTTCTCCGCGATCCTGACCACAGCTCCATCGGGAGTACTAGAGATTGTGAGCCTGATAACACATGAGGTATGGCTTGTTTTATGTCACCCCTTATCTCGGAAACTTCGCAAAAAATGCCGGAATTGGAGTACCGCGTAAAATTTTATGGAGAATGGTGTGTAGTGTCTTCATTTGTTTTTTTTTTTATCTTTTGTGTAAAGTAAGAAAGACTGCTTGGTTCGAAAATAGAATAGCAAGTTAGCTTCTTGAAACCTGAATTTATAATAATTATAAGAACTTTTTAGAATATTGAATTAAAAAATATGTATATAGTATGTTAAATTAATCTTTGTGTGAAGCTGCAGCTTTTTGCGTCCTGCAATAAAATGGACCTTATAATTGTGTTGTGGTAGACATCTTAAAGGAACCCATTGCCATGGGTAACTGAATGAATAAAAAATGACATATTTCCTGAAGGAATCATTTATGGTGCAATTTTTTGATCTGATTCCACCTAACTTTCATCCCATTTATTTCCTATTTTAATAACCGCTCCTTATATCCACAAAAACAATAATAACTCAATCTCTAGGATCTCCATTCTTTAAAGTTACTTTAATCACAGTTAATTTTAATAACCGTTCCATATACAACAAAGTTCACAATAACTGGAACATGACCATAACAAACGGCTCACAATCGGCTATCAACTCCTGCGCACGTGTCGCTGCGCCGAGAGTTACAACACTGCACAATGGGCGCGCCAGATATGTGGGGTAATGTGGACCACAATCATTTGTCATGGGGAATTTCGTCTTTAGTTTAGTTTTCGATGATGATTGTGGTATTTTGAGTGTAAAGGATAGATGTCGATGGTGTATGACATTAGTACTGTATTTTGACATATTCTTTGTTTTTGATATTAATTTCTGTTGCTAGTTTTATTATTTAATTATGTTTTATAATGTAATAAATGAAATTTGTAATTTTTTAAAAATGTTTTTTTTTTTTTCAAAATTACAGAATTTCCCATTCATTCTCACTGCCTTCCTTATCACATAAACACACATATTCAAGTACTTAATTGTTTCGGCTAAATCACATAAAAACACAATCGTTTGTAAATTGTTCTTGTTCCAATAAATATTTTTGTATTTATTTTTGTTTCTTTACAGTTGACTTATATTTTAATTTATTATTGAGACTTGGTTGCCTACAAACATTTGTACGCCCTCTGGCAAATCAGACTATGTGTTACTACGATGTACTACTATTAATAATTATACTGTACTTACATTATGTTAAAAAAATGAATAAATGGCTTACAAACTTATCTTCTAGATTTCAATTTTAAATGTTGTCAAACTCTAATTCTACTATTATAAATCTATAATTGAGTTTATATGTTACTCTTTCACGCTTAAATCACTGAGCTGATGTTGATGAATTTTGGTGCAGTATTAGATGGAATCTTGGTGACGGTTACTGGCTACTTTTTTAATGTGGAAACAAAAATAAACCCCAGCGAAGCCGCAGGTTAAGGCTTGTGATGAGTAAAAATTTCCAAACATTTTTGAATCTTCTTTTGGTGTTTTATATTGCAGTAAATTCAACTTCATTATATTTTCAGCATGAATCAACTGATTAGAATAACTGGGGAGCTCGTGGCTAACTAATAACAGCCGCACAGGTCAATCTTCATGGTTAAGCAACGCTTGACGAGGTTTGTCTGTGGATGGGTGACCATCATAACATACCGAGTTTCCTCCGTGCCTCGGAAAGCACGTTAAACTGTTGGTCCCGGCTGTCATTTGGAGATCTTTGGCAGTCGTTATGGATAGTCAGAAGCCAGAAAATCTGACACCAGTCTTGCCAAGGAGTACCGTGTTACCCAGTTAATGGGTTGTGGAGGTCTGGTAGGCAGCCGCTCCACTTAAAATAGTGGTATTCAGCTGAATCCGGTTTTTGTTTAAAATATGATTTGCCCTTCATAATAATAATCTCGTTCAGCCTGCACTGTCCCAGTGCTAGACAAAGGCCTTCCGCAAATCTTTTGATGTTATTCTTTTCTCGAGCCACCTCAAACCAAGCCTCTAAAATCTTATTAAGATAAGAACTAGCTGACTCGTGCAACTTCGTCTGCGTCACATTTTCCATTACTGCTCCGCTCCTATTTGTCTTAGCGTGATGATATATAGCCTATAACCTTCCTCGATAAATGGGCTATCTAACACTGAAAGAATTTTTCAAATCGGACCAGTAGTTCCTGAGATTACCCCCTACATACAAACTTACAAACAAATGTTGCCTCTTTATAATATGAGTATAGATAAAAATTTCTAAATTTTTAATTACCTACTCTTTATATCGAGTTAACTACCATTGCATTTGGATTAACTCTACGCTCTTATTATTTTAACAAAAATCCAAATTAAAAAGTAAACCACCCAAAAACGCACATACCACTAAATTATCAGACCAAAAAAAAGTTTACAAACCAGAGACAAAGTGCATTCCAAAATCTAACCGGAAGTTTCGGAAAACGTAAACAAACAAATAGTTAAATGGAGCAGCAAGGTCACCGCACAGTGAGTGATTCATGATGGTGGGCTGCGCATACGCAGTGTGCGGCGCTCATTATCAGATGCAATGGGCCAATGAACTGGGCGAGTTTTGATATGTGAGTGAGTGATTTGTGGCTTGTCTATGGTTGTTTGTCAATTTTGTTAATTTGAGGGTTTTAGGTAATTTTGCTTGTGTAGATTTAATTGGTGATAGATGAAGTTAAATAAATGTAGAACGTTGGTTTTGTACTCGTAAGAGGTTTGTTTTTAGACACAATCAGGAAAATTAAATCAAAAGCAAAGTGGATGATTCTAGCTTAGATCCTAAGATTTTAATATGAAGTCATCAATCAATTTTTAAGTTTTTCTTTGTGTTTTTGTTTCTTTGAGTTTTAAGAAAGATCTTATGAATGAACCGGTTGATTTCTCTCAAACGTTCCTGCTACATGTAGGAATGTTTGAGAAAAACTTTGTATTTCAGACAAAGTTATTGTTTGAAGAAAACAAAACAAATCGACTTTCAAAACTCAATAAAAACAAACAACACACAACACAATATTAATTTAATAATCTGTAGCTCATTAATACCAACATGAGCAGTACTCCCATATAAGTTGTGTACTATAGTGTACTGTGTTTGTGTACAGATGTACTGAACTGATTGAGGTTATTGCTTCCCGATAACGCTTATCTGCTTACTTCCGTGTCGCAGCTAGGTGGCTTACATTTGTTGTAATACATAGTTCAGTGCATGGCAGTAAGCTGGGTTTAATAGGTCGAACATATTACCCACTTAAATATATACAAGGTAATGTAGAACCTGAAAAGGGGTCATTGTAATAATGACTAACAATATTAATGAAAAATGTGATAGATAATAATGTATATTATACAATAATCTGGTTTTGGGTAACACCCTGTTTAGTCAAAGGCTGTTTGATTTCAGGCTATATAAAATGAATCTGCAGGTAGTGCTTTTGTTAAGGATGGTTAATCATCAAATGACTCCTCCCGCTCTGGGAAAAGCAGGAGGGAGTGTCAGACTCTTACTGACTAAAACCCATCCGTGTTCTTCCTAATGTCCTTTGCCTTTCAGGGTCGCGGTGACTCTTTCGAACAAATTCCACAGCCCTGGCAGGCATTTGCAGGTAGTGCTACAAAGACCTTTTCTGAAATGGACAAAAACGAGCTGTGGTGACCGCCCTTGTACACTGCGTGTTTTAGATTCAAGACTATTAAGTTCAATATCCTTCTCTTCCTTCTTGCCTTTTATCAGTGTCGCCAAATCCACTGGCACTTTCTTGAACATCACAGGCTTTTGTACAAATTAATGTGCTCGTAACTCAAGAATTTCAAAGACAAGAAGAAGTCACGTCTATCCTTCAAAAAACCTGAATCAAAATCTAAACGAGTTATGAGTTCACCGCAACAAAACACAAAAAAAACTAGCATACTCTTTGCATAAATTCTCTTTTAGGTACTCACTTTCGAGCAAGTTACGGGAGCTGCGCGTACGCACCTGACCTTATCGAAGGACATTCCCAACGTCCTTCACGACATAACTGTAGTACTAAGTGGTATCAGCATAAAAACAAGTCCAGTAAGCGTCTAGCCGTTATGCGTTAACTGAGCATGTATGGAGAAGTGGATGAGACTAAAGTTGTATGTTAATGGGAGATTAACCTGAATCTGATGAGTGGTTTGTTGTGTAGTGTTGAAGACTGGCTGGTTGGGAATGGTGGGTGATACAGTTAAAGCTTTGAATCTATACAGAGGTTTGAGAAGTCTAAAATGTAAAGTCACCAAGAATTTATGTAGGACTAGCTGACCCACGCAACTTCTTCTGCGTCACATTTTCCATTAATTCTCGGATCCTTTTAGTCTTAGCGTGATGATATGTAGCCTATATCCTTTCTCGATACATGCTATCTAATACTGAAAGAATTTTTCAAATCAGACCAGTTGTTCCTGAGATTAACCCCTACATACAAACTTACAAACAAATGTTACCTCTTTATAATATTAGTATAGATGAATTGATTGACTTCTTAATTTTCATAGTCCTACCGAGAGACATCGTTTAATTTAGAATGAAAAATCCTACTATCCGTTATCCTAATTTATTTTTCGAGTTTATAGCAGCATGTGTTCTTTTATTGTGCATTGAAGTGGAAGTCCATGCTGGAAGCTGTTTCATGATAGCTACTACCTGGAAGTTTTTAAAGAGAAGTGAATAGCTTACTTCTAGTCAAGCATGCTCCTGCTAATCGTCGATCACACCAACCTTTTTTATCAGGTGAGATTGTCGATCGCGAGCTTATCAATATCAAAAAAGCAGCTCAATTCTCAGTAGAAACTTCCTATGGTAAATATATTCTTGCTTGCTGCTCGTATAAACCAAGTATAACTCCCATGGGTATGGAATTACATAAACGTTAATAAGCGCCAATACTACAGCTAAATAACTGTACAAACACAATATTTCCTGTATCATTTCCTACGTCGAAGCCAATTTATATTTCCTGTAAATCCTCTAATCCGTACTTAAGTCAATAACTAAGTACAACGTCCAGGAACAAATTGGAGACTGTGGTACCTAAAGTACCATTTGTGTATCTCTAGGTGGTACTGTTAATAAGAGAAACATATCACGACAGGGAATCGAACCCGCGCCAACTGGTTGACTCACTAATTGGCATACGGCCAGTTTTCACTACCACTAGTGATGGCCCATTAGTATCGAAGTGCCAATAAGTGTTGTCACTTTGGTGCGAACGGAATTATCGATCTTCGGAATTTGTTACGTAGTCAGAAATCAACAATCTCAGTTTTGACGTAAGTGTACTGTACAAGTATACATGTTATATTACTGTAATACAAGCAAATGTAGAATTCTCCGACGTCTGAAATTCACATGTCCTGTTATCCAAACGACCTTTGAGATATCACAAATTCTCTACTACCGTCCCAAGTTTTGCTTATTTTTATTCCCTAGAGCTTTCTTAGACTACGACTGCTTATCGTTTAGTTTATGTACAAGTTTTGTTTCATTCATAACGATTGCTCCATAGACATGACACAATTATTTCTGTACAGATAGTGAAATCAATCAATCAACTCGGCTTACTACGGCCCATTCACGGACCTCCCAAGTTATCATAAACAAATCGTCTATGTAGCAAAGTAGTAGAATTCATATAATATTAACGAGCTTGCTAGCTTGTGTGTTTACTTTATACTATAGACCTTATGTAACTCCATAATTAAGTGAATAGTTTATGTTTGATGTATTTAGGCAAGAAATGGATTGGTGATCATATATTATTAGTATTTGGCAAAAAGTGTGATCTAACTCCAATTTTACCAAACAATTTTGTCTCCACCCATAAACATTGTAACCTATAATTTGCATGTATAACACACGATGCATACGTATAGGAAATCTTGCAAACCTAATTCCCTCAAAATTACCGACTTCCATTTTGGTATCAAACACGATTGCGAATCGGTTGACTAGTACCATTTGTGTAGTGCCAATTACATCGAATACGGTCCCATCACTAGTGAGTGGGTGTTTAGAAGTCGATGTAGCGTGGGTTGGAGACATGCAGGACTTGTACTAGCTTGCTATTGTTGGGGTAAGCAGGATTGGTGAGCTGGCTAAACAAGATAAGAAATTATTGGTCGAAGTTGTTTAAAATACGAAAGTCTATACCAGTAATGCTGGCCGCTTTAACTGTTTGTAGTGAAGCGAAAATTTTGAGAGAACTGTATTGTTATTTTGCCACAGAGTAGAAATTCTACCAAAAATTAACATCCTTTCATTGACAGAAAAGACAAATTTGTTGGTTGGTTTAAAACTTTTAATTGTACTATCGAGACAGACTGGAGCTATCACATACTACTTTATCTTTATTTATAAAATTCCAATGATTTCTCTCTGGCTGAAATCGATTCAGTACTTTAGAGAGTATGAGGAAACTCTCTCATAGCATGTGAAAATCATTTCCCCTTTTAGTTTTGCCGCTGCTAACCAAGAATTTCACACAATATTTTCTGACAACAATACCCAGACAGAACGCAATATTATCCGTCTCCAGATAATTCCACATTTTCCCGGACCGGCCAAAGATCCCAGTTTCATTACACGGAGAAATCCGGCTATCGGCTGTTACCCGGTTTTATACCGGAGCCGGCAGCAGGCATCCGGTTTATGACGTCAGAATCTGAGGGATTCGTCGTATATCGGTATATTAGATAAATAATGGATCAGGATTGAGGGAATTTTTGGGTTTGGTCTGGTGGTGAGGAGGTAATTTTGATAAATTAATATTTTTTGTTTCCGGTTGTCATTGTTATTGTTTTGATGCAGTTGGGTCAACCAGACTCTGCGTGGACCCGTAACCAGTAACCAGTAGGTAATCATCCCGTGGACCAGTAATCCGTCTGCGTGGATTAATTACAATCCATTCCCTCCTTTTATTCTCCTTACAGTTTGAATTTACATAAACCTCTTTTTAGTGCACACCCACAGCAAAAAGGGGGCCTTATGCAAAATTTCATGTTCCTAGTCTCAGAAATTTTGGCTTTGCATTGATCGATATATCAGTCAGTCCAATTTCCCTTTTACATATTGTAGAAGTATATACGATAGATTGGGTGTCAATTTAGGTGACACAAAAACTGTAGTTAAACTTAATAGTGATCTAAAAAGGCCATTAGCAGAATCAGAAAGGGCATCACGATACCTGTCTTTGTCAATTTTTCCGAATCAATCAATAATACAATCTAATGCGTTAGCAATAAAGATGAAAATGAAATTTGACAAATTGTTATGTGGTTAATATTAGGTGTCATGATTTTGCTAAGGTGGCCTTTTCAGACCCGCTGGACTAGGCTCTCAAATGTAATAATATTTGATAAAGTCCGGCCGCGAAGCAGGAAGAATTTCGTCCTTTGACCTGTTATTACCTGTCTCTGTCACTCCCGCGTAAATAGAATGAGTCTCGCTCGCACAGATGCAATGGCCGCCGTCCTCAGGGATTGTAAACCTTTTACCTGAGAGTGTAAGGTTTGTTCTTGTTTGCTTGTGTATGTCACGTAAAAAAAAAGAGGAAACGAAATTAGTTAGATTAAAAGATAGATTTTTAGATGATAATGAAGATGATGATAACTGTTCATTCTTTTGTAATAAATGTGATAGGCGAGACGTCTTCGGAAAGCAGTAGCTCCGATACAGAGGAATCGGACTCTGCGGCTCTGATTTTTTTTTTTTTTTTTTTTTTTCTGCCGTTTTAGTACATAATTGTAACTCGATTTTTATAAATTATAATATAAATTCTAAATACATAATTAATATGATTAGGTATAATATTTTTTTTTCTAAGTTGGTAAATTTTCTTTCTCCTTCAAATATTTCATGTAAATCGCACTTAATACAAAAATGTTTGTGATCACTGTCAGTAGGTAAAGAGGTCATTGTACGAAATTCTTCCTGCTCCGCGACTGGATTTTAGTATGTTAATACAGCATATGGATTCATTCAAAATTCAAGGTCGCGACTCGGGATCGTTTCACATGTTACAGTGAACGTCTGCGAAATGCAGACAAACAGGTTTTGTTTCCATTTGCATCCCTTTCACACTATAAAGAGCACACAAATCTACCTTTTTACATAAAAAAATTAATGAAGCCCTAAGACTTAACGAATCCCGACGATTTGAGGTCAAAATATAAAACGAGACCTATAAAACACCATCAGAACAAAGGTGACTCACTGCCACCATATGTCGTGAATGGAGCCACCAGCTACAGTAGAAAACACACCTTATTTTATTGCTGATAAAGTTCAAATTCATATGCCACTATAATAATAGGAATCCTTATATGGCACAATTTTCTTAGAAATTCTGAGCTAAAAATAGACATATTGCTTGCTTTTATTTCAAAACTAGGCTTTATTTCAGGAAACGTGAAGTTGCTTTTTGATTGTAAGGGTGTGTAGGACAAATAATAGTAAGTTTTTTTTATTGAATGAGTGACAAAAGATTATTTTTGTGTTTCTATAGAAAATTACTTTTATTATTAAAATTATTTTTAAATAATTTTAATAATAAAATTAAATTTAGAAAATTATTTCTATAGAAAATTATTTTTTTAATGTGGTGATTATAGGCTCTTTTCGCCATATTTTACACATAAGGAATATCCATATTTTACAATTAGGTACGATTAATAAGGTTTGTTCATTTATCGTGATTTAATTGTAAGCCTAATTCTTAAGAATTTCACTAACTTAAACGTCAGCTTCTGAAAATAACACCACCGATTAGTCTTTTTAATTACCAATATTATTAAAATTCGCTTTCGAAACCGTTTATTAATTTATAAAAATAAAATTGTTACTTGATAGCACTATATTTTTTACAAGTTTAAGGACGTAGAGCCATATCAGTGACAGATCCTATCCAGTACAAATATGGTTCTATACCCCATAAACAGATTATTACATAATTTAACGGGACATACAGGCAGACAAGCTTAAAATTACGACGATAAACACGTTTTTTTAAAAGCGTCTTGTTTGGTATCTTACATGCTGGAGATTAAAATCTTTTGTGTAGTGTAGTAACATTAAGGTTATGCTGTAATTTTATTTATTTTAAAGACCAGGGAAACGATGATAAGTGTTGCCAGAATCACAGAAACTGGCAAACAACAAATCAATATGGCTGATTATTTTAAAATATCTATCTAATAGTGAATCATCATCTTCCTGCCCTTATCCCATGTTACTTGGGGTCGGCGCAACACGTTTTTTTCTTCCAGTCGCCCTATCAGCCGTCAAACTTTCACTAACTCCCTTTTCTTTCATATCGCTTCTCACACAATCCATCCATCTTTTCTTTGGTCTCCCTCTCCATCCATCCACATTTATGGTAATTAATTACTCTTTTAGCTAAATGCGTTTCCTCCCTCCTCTTCAGACGACCATACCAAGACAAGCGATTCCCTTTTAACTTTCCGTCACTGGCGCCACTTTTAAACTACCTCCAATGTAGTCATTTCTTATTTTATCCGCTACGCTTTTATTACGCGAGCTTCCTCTCTATGTGCAGAAATGGTTTGGAAATTCGGCACGCAGGCCCGGTATGGTTTGGTTTGGTCTCATGATTTTAAATTGTTGGTTTTATTAACCTATCTATAAATCTTATTTTGGAACTTCACTGCTTTTAGAGCACTGGTGATGAAATTTGATTCATTTCAAATTTATGCTTGTTCTGCCAAAATACGCCCCATTGTCTAATTGTGTATTAGTAACCAACTCTAAATCAATCCTACTCCTCTTGCTGACTTTAACGACTTGACGCGAACCATCTGATGCACTCCGTCGTACCAAGAGGTATTATTTTACGTAGTTTATTATAATTATACAAGCACTAACTATTTATTGTTGGCCAGTGTTTTGTTACAGCAGCCAAATGCTTTTGTACGCACTTTGGGATTTGATGTAGATTTGTGGTGCTTTTAAAAGGTTGCAGTCATCGATTCTTTTTTATTGGTCTACTCGTTTAGTAATGATTTATCGTAGTAGAATTTATGTTTTTAGGGTTCCGTACCCAAAGGGTAAAACGAGACCCTATTACTAAGACTCCGCTGTCCGTCCGTCTGTTTGTCTATCACAAGGCTGTAACTCATGAATAAATAAACAATCGAAATTTTCACAGTTGAAATTTTCAATTTGAATCTTGAATCTGAATCATAATAATGGGAGCGAAGTCGCAGGTCACAGCTAGTACAATATAAAGTCGCTACACAACGCAGCTCGAGACTGGTCCCGCTGTCGATTGCATACACCGATTACTGTCACCCCCACAGGCTGGCTCAGTTGCACTGGTCTTAACGACAGGTTCATTTAAACCGTGGTTAAAGTTGTGTACTCGTAGGTAGGAAGTGTTGTGTTTTCAGATTGTCTCTATATTACCACGCTGAGAAGCTATTTTTAATGGAAAAATCTATGTAATTATTTCAATACTAGTGTAATCCCTCGTGGCTTCACTCCCGTCAACTGGCTACCCCATCTACCCATTTTTTTGCTTTTAAACCTTTCCTGTATTCTAGCGAACTAAAGAAAAAGAGAATTACCGAAATCGGCCCAGCCGTTCTCGAGTTTTAGCGAGACTGACGAACAGCAATTCATTTTTAACCGACTTCCCAAAAAGGAGGAGGTTCTCAATTCGGTTGTATTTTTTTATGTTTGTTACCTCATAACTCCGACAATTATGAACCGATTTGAAAAATTCTTGTTTTTTCTGAAAGGATATACTTGCAGATTGGTCCCATTTAAATTTTATCAAAATCAGTTACGAACTATGGATTTTTAAATCGAAATAGCTCGAATTCGTCTACTTGGATGATGCTTTTATGTCATCCAAATAATCGAAATTGCGTATTTTGCTTTTCTGTGTTTATTGTGTTGTTAGGTGTGGGCTACCACTAAAAAGTGGAAAATTAAAAACTTTTTACAAAAAAATACAACCGACTTCCAAAAAAAAAAAACTACAAAGTAACAAATAACTTTAATTTCGAAAGTCGGTGTTTTTGTTAGTTTCTTCGTATTTTGACATCGACTTCTTCTTTTTGTTTTATGCCGATTTATGCCACTATATTGTCGAGGTTGGAATGTCTGAATTGCATTAAAATTTGCCCATTTATGCATGTTGAAGTGTTATAGAGGTTATGGTGGAATGGAAATGAATATAAAGACTAGACTAATCTGCATTTTATTTGACATCTTTTGCATGTCAACAAGGTTTCCTAAAAGATCGACCGATCTTTGGTCATAAAACATTTAAACAACACCAAATGGTCCATGTCTGTTACAATGTCTGCTAATAAAAATAGCATTGCACATAACAGTCCGTTAAATGGACCCACAAAACACAGCTGCAAAACAAAATTAATCGTCATCGTTAACGGCAGTTTAAACAATGGTGCAGCCACCCCTACGTGGGTTAATCTTGAAACCTGTAAGAGCCAGTCATCCCTGCCTGTTTATCTGCAATCTACTGATAAGTCTGCACCGCAGACTACATACTTGCAGAGTTATTTCTGTATTATCAGAACATTGTACGTACATAAGTAAGTTCATATCAGTTAAGGAGTTTGGCTTTTTCAGAGGGCGTTCATTTATGCATTTAAGTTATACGTAAGTTACACCTTACCTAACCTAACTAACAATATGAAAGTGAAAGTATTTGTTTAAACTTTTACGCCTGTATTGCTGAACCGATTTTGATGAATTTAGTTACAGAGATAGATGGAACCCCAGAGACGGTTATAGGGTACTTTTAGCAAAATCTATTAACGCGAAAGAAGCCGCGGGAAAATGCTTGTAAACCTTCTATTACTTACATGGTTTCGCAGTTAATTTAATATGATTTTGTGTCTATAATAATTTACATTAAATGCATAAATTCCTACACAAGTATGTTAATATCTGACCTTTGCTGATCTTACACCTCGTTAGGCAAAATAGTTGAGATTTCCCAATTATTACCTGTAACAAAGAAAAAAAGAATTATTAATATTAAAGGATAAAAGAGTACAAATTAATAAAACTAACAATGCAGAAAACTAAACGTTACGCAAGATTGATTAGAGGAAAACATTTTAAATTCTAATTAAAATAGTAAAATAATTGTGACAGTGATTTTTGTTATGCTTTCACATAGCTAAATCGAAGCACCAATTTTGGTGAATTTGGGTACAGAGATAGATGAGAGAGCCAGTCTGGAGACGAGTACTCATTGACTATTTTAATGCGAGCAAAGTCGCGGAAATAAGCTTAAAGCTAGTATATCTAAAACTTTATTGTATTGCGTCCAAAAGTTCATTTGGTAGGCGCCTGATATTTTTTCAATAAAGTAGGTATATTGACATAGTCTCTGTCTTGTACACGAGTCCCAGCATTATGCTGAGAGATGGCCGTTTTGCGCGAATTTTTCATGTGTATAATTGTATTTTGTGTCTTTTTTTTGGTATGCGTCATACTGGCCGTAAATAAACTCTTTTTCTTTCTTTCTCTCTTTCTAGTCGTAGATACTTCAACAATAAATAAATGAACCCTTTTTAACCGACTTCCAAAAAAGGAGGAGGTTCTCAATTCGGCGGGTATTGTTTTTTATTGTATATACGAGGTTTTTGATCCGATTTGTGTGATTCTTGAAAAGATCGCTCTTAGCGATAAGGCCGCCCATTGTGTCACCCTATGTAATGTTTACTTAATATTTTTTTCTGTTACTTATATGGTGTACATAATAAAGAGTATTCTATTCTATTCTATTCCTTTTTAGTTCGATGCAGCATACTTGACGTTTGGTCTCGTAAAAAAATATTCAGTTTGGTTCAGTGGTTTTTATTTTATGAGCATTTTTGCTTCGCCGCGTCGTCTAAGTTTCACCACTTTTTTACAAAAAAAATATTACAGACTTCCAAACAAAACACGACAAAGTATAAAATAACTTAAATTTAGGAATTGGATGTAAAAAACAAAGGAACAAAACCAAAAACACTGACTTCCGAAATTAAAGTTATTTTATACTTTGTAGTGTTTCTTCATGACTTGAGAATGTAAAGGATCACGATAGAAATCGATTCAGGATAGCTTTATGTTTTTGTTCCTGTTTTTCATATTAAGAAAGTCAGTAAAAGTATGTGGTTCAATGACCGTTTTTGCACATTTATCTCTGACGCCCACCATGGCCACCATTAACACTTCATTGCATGTATCGCCCAAAACTTCATAGTGAATATACTTCAAGAGATATTTATATAACGATAGCAAAAACATCAAAACTATAAATAGCAGCACAACGGTATTTTCGCAAGCTTTATTCACAGAATTGTCGGCCAAAAATGCGGCTACCATTTGCATTTCCCGTGAGGATAAAAATAAAATATTAATACAAAGCTTTTTATGACCATCTTGTATGGTAATTCGTTTACCATTGACCAATATGTTGAATAAAGTTATTAATGTATTCGAAACACGTTCAGTAGCATGAGAACGAGGATCGGATTTACTGAGTAACAAAGTATTTAGTCGCGTGATGACTTTGATGAACCAGACGAGACGATAAAAAAACTATTTTATTAAGTCTTGTCAACATTTCTATAAGTGTATATATGAGTACAGCTCAGGATTAGAATTCCCTGCAGGAGTCTGTGTTTCCTGATAGCTGTAACCTAGGGATGTTACTTTCAGGCCAGCGTGCTCCAGTGTCGATTATAGCATCGCTTTCCACCATCAGGTGAGATCATGTTCAAATATGAGTATATCAGATTAACCGATATCGAGAAAAAAGGGTCATCGCCAACGCTACCATCAAAACGAAATGGAAAATAAATAAAATAACACTTCCAAAATCTTTAATGACTTCAACCTATTTGTTTGTATAGCATGAAATCTAACAGTATACTAGTCCAAAAATGGAAGAAACGAAACGTAACAGTTAATAAATTACAGTTCAAAAACGGCTAATTAATCACAACTACTAATTATCAGGCTTAAGAAACATAATATCCACCTTTTCAATCACAACAGTCTAATATTTCAACTTATCCTAGAAACAATTTTTCACACCTGTCATCTCGAAGGAGCTTAAAAAAGAAGATGGCTGTCTATTTGTCACTTGTCAGTATTGCAGTGTGCGCAGGAAATGTCAAATTTGAATTTCGAATGTGAGAACAATGCGATGCGGTCGTCGCGTGCGCGTGACTCAGACGCGGGAATGTTTTGACATTTCACTTATTTTTGTAGCATCAAGATGTGATGTCATCCGTATTCTGTAGGATGGTTATGATTTTATGATGAGTTATGGTGAACTGTGAATTATGAACAGTGGTTGCTCAATTCATAATAGGCTAGATTCCATCATCCACAAATTGCAAAACTATTTAGTCCGTCAGTTAGAGTATTGAAAAATAATGGACACGTATTTTTTGTTTTTGTGAATCAATGAATATTGACAAAGATAAAACGCATCAAAACTCGCGAGTGGGGGCTCGTGACGACACGACTCACTAAAAATAATGCGAAGGTGTGACGTATTGAGAATTTTAAAAGCGTCGTAACTTCGTCAATTTTGGTTCCCGTAACAAAAGAAAAAACACGGGTCAAATATTTTTTGATAATCTAACTGACGGACTAATTAGATTTTTTCAGGACACAAGCCCATTGTCTGGTTACAGTTACTTACATAGGTTTAGATAAAGATAGGTAGGTCAATCACATTTGAAGTTTAAGTAAGTCAGTTTCTGCGCAATAATTTTCATAAATAGGTTTTATTTTCACTGCAAAAAGTAATTGAGACACTGGTAGTTATTAATCACATTCTGTCAGCAAGAGAGCAGACGACATCGTTGTTATAGCAAATGGAAATTAAAGGGAGGCACGACATGAGAAACACAGGAAATGAGAAGCCTATGCGGGTTGTGGATGATGATGATCTGGCACATTCATAGCCCTTCAAAATAGGTTAACCTACTAACAAAGGATAAACAGGTGGTTATAAATTCCTTTGATCTCCGCGAAGCAAATAATGCATTATGCAGCCCATACACTGTTTACACACATTCAAGGATACGATTCTTGCAAAACACTTCAGTGTAAAAATAATTTGAACATTTCTACACTCGCGGTGGGGGACCGGCAGTCCTTATTGTTGAGCAATCGTTTCGAATGGAAAGGATTGTGAAAGACTTGAGAACTGTGAAGGTTTACCACGCAATAATATGATTTTAATAAATATTCCTGGTTAGCAACAATGCTGGTATTGGAAAATACTTAAATTAAGTAAAAGTCTTGAAACCGGAAACTCTCTATATTTATTAAAATTATATGACTTTTCAACCCCTGCTTGTTACAATACACATAAATAATGTGTCACTATTAGTTGATCCTGAATGAAAACCAGAAAATCTGACACCAGGCTTGACAAGGATTATCGTGCCTCTGTACCCCGTCACTGGGTTGTAGATTGTGGAGGTCAGATGAGAAGGTGTACTTATAAAATACTGGTACTCAGCTGTCATCCAATTAGACTCAAGTCAACTTCAACGTAATTGCGAAAAGTCTAGTCAGTTTTTTTTAACTTACGGCATACGTTTGACAACTATCTTACCATCTCACTATGATGGTAGGCGATGATGCGGTCTAATATGAAGCACGCTTGCCTAGAAGTAACCTATTCACTCTTGACTTATAGACTCCCTAGTTGTAGCTATCAGATTTATTGAATTGATGCTGAACGTGAACATACCTTTAAAAGCAGATCGATTCATTACCATAGATTTATCACGAAAAAAATTAAATCTTCAGTTCATATATAAACAAGCGATGCACCGCTCACAATCATTAAATCAATAACAATACCGCACATTGTACAAGTTGTAAATATATCAGTTTAATTAATGGATTGCAGTCAGCTGCACTTTTAAACAAACAGTCGCTTTAAAGCGATGATGGCGCTTAATTGATTGTTTGAGTATGCTTTCATCGTCGCAAATTCTGGAATAAAGTAAGAAGTGAAAAGTTTAACTCAAGTAAAGTTTGAAGGATCTGCTAACATTTTTGTAAAATCATGGCTTTATCACTAAGTACATACATGAGATTTTTGAACTCAAAAATTACCGAATACATTCGCTTACGGTTTTCACCAAGTAGTAGATTCGTGAGGAACGTTTAAGGTTATAATTCGTTAAGATTTTGTCTATAATATTAAGTCGATGATTATTGAAGATAACGCAAAAAATCATGCCGACTGGAAGCTTGAACTCGTACGACGGCGAGTTGCAAGTTTATTTACTTTAGGAACTTCCATTTACGACTACCATTTTCCAATAAATAGTCATGCACTGGAGATGTTTATGTAGCCTTTTCCTTCCCATCTCGGCGTTTCGCTCCAAGTTACAAACAACCCACTGCCCTTTTGAGATAAACACGCGAGACTGCCATTAAAAAAATCAAATCCCGAATCGTGCATCAGACGAAAATATCGCGTGCGCCAAGCCTTTTGTATCACACTGCGATTCAGCCAATCACAGCGTGAGATTTTGAAGTGTTCCAAATTCGTTATTGAAATATTGGTCGCGGTTACGGGTTGCTAGCTCAGAGACTTTCAATTGAAAATTTGAATCAATATTGAAATGGAACGAAAATATTGAAATAATAATATGCTCTTTTTCGTTGCTTTTTTAAATTAAAGTTTTTTTGCTGTCTGTACTCGGTCGATGTGTTTTTTTTAGGTTTCGCCACATTTTTGCAATAGGTGATTAAAAGTTTTCACTGATGTGCAGTTGACTGTACATAAATGCTATAATTGTATTTAGATCATGAAACAATTTGATTGGTGTGCAAAATGTTTATTAATCAGATAAATAATATTTTTAATAAATATTTAACTATACCTTGACTTTTTGAAGCGTTTTCAAATGTTATGCAAAATGTTATATTTTCAATATGAAATTAATTATTTATTAGAACCAACTTGAACTTAAAGTTAAACAAACAACACAAACTTATTGGTCTGTAAATAATTAAATTATATTAATAAATATAAACAAAAACCTGACGGGTATGTAATTGTTTGTTCTGATTATTTTTAAGCTGTTTTTACTTCATTTAATACGTTTCTTTGCAAAACCCATTCACTGGCGTTACCAAACTTCTGTACAAGTTTTGCAAGATATACCTAATTAAGATATTATGACAGTTGCATGATCAGCACTTTTACATCGATAACATCTTATCCAACCTTGTTTTAAGACCAATTTAATTATCTTAACTTTCAGCCAAATATATCTTTATTACGACGAAAAAAAATCGGCTAAGTGCATGTCGGACTGTAACGCGAAGGGTTCAGTACCAAAATAAAAAAAAGTGTGGTAGCTCCCTTTTAATTTTGAACTAATTTTTTTTTATTACATACTTGTTGTCCCCGTGACTTTGCTCCCGTCAACTACAATTTTTCTATATTTATCTTTTATAAGAACCTTCTCCTGATAATAACAAAGCCTGTGGCATTAAGTCCGCCTCTGTACATTTGTGCATTATTAAAGTGTTAAATAAATAAACAGAAAAAGAAACAGCGATATCGGTCCTGTAGTGCGATTCACTAAGGCAGAACATCTTTACAACCAAGCCTAGAAATCATCGTTGAAACATCTGATGTGGCATATATTTATCAGATGTTTCAACGATGATTTCTTGGTTGTAAAGATGTTCTGCCTTAGTGAATCGCACTACTGATGTTCACGGGTGATGCGATGTCCAAGGGAAATAGGGATTCATTATTACGATAATTATACTATAAATTCTTAAAAAATATTTTGTATTAAGAATTTCGAAATTAGTTTAAAAAAAATGTAAATTTATTCTTTAGTAGTGAGAAATACCCAATTTTTAAATTTTAATAATATTGAGTTGTTGTTATAGCGCCAATAGAAATACAACAACCAAGTTCTTGAGATAAAGCCCTTTGACAGACAGTTGGACGGACGGATGGCTTAGTAATTGGGTTCCGTTAGTTACGCTTTGGGTACGGAACCCTAAAAAGATAAATACAAATAACTGTCCATGATTTGGTATTATATGACTGTTCATTTTGACCGTTACATGAATTCTCGTAAGAAATATGTCTGATATTTATTTTTATGTCTTTCTTACGATAATAGAAAGCGAAAACCATTACGATGGAGATTGTTTTAATTTTTAAATCGCAATTGGCATAAGGCTGTTGTCACACTTTACCTCACTTGAAAGTTTTTTGACGAATAAATACTTTTTGTTTATTTCTGTTTAACGACTTTAAAAAAGATAGTTCAGTGATGTTGTACTAAATGTAGGCACAGGTCATATATTATACATATACACGGGCCATATGACCCGTGCGTACATTAGTACCTAAGTTTACATTGTGGTATCACCATCTGCCTAGCCTTTTCCCAACTATATTTGGCTTGGCTATATTAACCGGATTTGAATACCAATATTTTACGAGGAGCGGCTGCCTACCAGACCTCCACAACCCATTAACTGTGTATCACTGTAGTTCTAGCCAAGACTATAGTCAGATTTACTGGCTTCTGAAAATCCGTACCGACTGCCAAAAATCTACAAATGACAGCCAAGACCAATCGCTTAACGTGCTTTCCGAGGCACGGAGGAAACTCGGTATGTTAAGATGGTCACTCATCCACAGACCAACCTTGGCATGCATTGCTTAACCTTGAAGATTAAGTTTACATGTGGTATGTAAGCTTAAATATCGAAGATTCACGTTATTAATTAAATTAAAAGCATAAATTACGACAGAACACCTATTTTCAAAGAGCATTTAAATCATGAAATTGAAGCTTTACAAAGGGAAAGGGTTTGTTCGTTTTCCAAGGACTCATTAATGTCATTAAAACAGCTTACTGGATTAAAAACAAAGAGCTCATTATCGCCATCACGAGTCTAGATTTTCAAAGAGTTTAATGAGAGACTCATTGAAGGAGGTATTTATATAACTGAACTAGCTTTTTTCCCGTGACTTCGCCTGCGTGGCCACAGCCAAAATAATCTCGTCAAAATTATGCATGGTTTATTAATTTAGAATTTGTAGAAAAAAAGCTTATAATTGATGCTTGATGAAAGTTTTCCCATTAGAGCACCAATTTTTTGAGCACCAAAACTATTCTCAATGGTCACCAAGCAAAAATATTGATTGGTAAACATTGGTGTTCTTAGAAATGGTGCTCTAAAGGGAATACTCCGCTTGATGATTTTTTTTTCATTTTTCAGTTCTCATGCTAAATTAAAGTTTGGAGGAGCTCGTGGTTAAATAATAACAGCCGCACAGGTCGATCTTTAAGGTTAAGCAACGCTTGCCGAGGTTGTCCCAGTTAATGGGTTGTGGAGGTCTGGTAGGCAGCCGCTCCACGTAAAATACTGGTATTCAGCTGAATCCGGTTTGACTGGAAGCCGACCCCAATATAGTTGGGAAAAGGCTAGGCAGATGATGATGCTAAATTAAAGTTTGACAAGTTCTCAACTTCGAGTTTAATATTCAGAAACCGGGAATTTATATTAAACAAATTTCTCAAACCTATAACTTCATGATAACACAAGTAATGCCTATGTATTTACCATCAATAAAGTACCTATTCGGACTTGCATTTCTGTTATTTTATTAAAAAATAGCAGATGCCCGCGACTTCTCCCGCTTGATAAATGATATACAAACATTTTCCTCAAGAAACACCCTATCCATTAGTGAAAACCGTTGCAGTAGTTTTTGAGTTTATCGCGAACAGACAGACACGGCCGTGGACTTTGTTTCATAATATGTAGTGACATTTCCACAATTTGATATTGCCACTCCTTTTTTCCTGATAAACCAATATGTAACTACATTAACACACATATTTAATTACACCCACTCACAACAGCATACATACTAATTAACATAATATAACATGTACAGAAGACATCAAAATCAAACAGTACACAGTAGGCACTTGAACACTGTATCGATAATATTTAGACAAGAAATCGAACCCCGGACTAAGCTCGGCAAACATAAAGTTAAGATAAAGCTAAATAAATAAATTGGTACCACTGACCAAGTAAACTAACAGAAGTTTTAGTTTGTAAATCTATACCTACTAATATTATAAAGCTGAAGAGTTTGTTTGTTTGAACGCGCTAATCTCAGGAACTACTGGTCCGATTTAAAAATGTATTTTAGTGTTAGATAGTCCATTTATCTAGGAAGACTATAAGCTATGCATCATCACGCTAAGACAAATAGGAGCGGAGCAGGAAAATGTGACGCAGACGAAGTTGCGCGAGTCAGCTAGTTTGTAAATAAAGCAGAATCATATTAGAATCACAATATGAACCATACAACAATCTGCTTTCTGTTTCAGCTAAAGTGGCCTTTTTAGATCCCCTGGATTATTTTGAAATTTTGTACAAATTCTGTGTAAAATAATTTAGTTTCATTGTCGAATTACTCGGCCATATATGATTACTAGCTGACCCGCGCAACTTCGTCTGCATCACATTTTCCATTACTGCTCTGCTCCTATTTGCCTTAGATATATAGCCTATAACCTTCCTCGATAAATGGGCTATCTACTACTGAAAGATTTTTTTAAATCGGACCAGTAGTTACTGAGATTAGCGCGTTCAACCAACCAAACAAACAAACAAATAAACAAACAAACTCTTCTGCTTTATAATATTAGTATAGATATGGGTTAAAGATTTTAGATAACCTGGAAGACAAGTTAACTAGAAATAATATATTTGAATGCTTTTCGCCTGCAGTCAGATTGATAGATTTATTAGACCTTATTCTATCGGATAGATAACAAACACGATTTTGTATTGCATCAGCTTTTATTGCAGCTGGAAAACATAGTTTGAATTACTGTTCCTATTCAAAATTAATTCTACAGTGTGAGGTAACATTCAGTCACGTCAATATTCATTTTATCAGTCCCCATTGGCCCTAGGACTGTCTAAAATCGAGAGGAAACTCAAGTTAGCTCAAAAGGGAAAATTTCATTTTGTGCTGTCATGAACAAATATTTATTATCTATGCAGTTTATATAAAAATATGCAAACATGTATTACTAACAGTGAAAATATAATCAAAATTATTCGAAAAACAAACGAAATATAATTATTTTAAACAAATATCTCTGTCCCTCTCACGGAAACGCTGTTTTCTATGACAGCTGTATAGACGTCATGGACTGTGACGTCAAAGCCAATATCGGACATCTCTTTCTAATTGCAATCTTCGAAGCTTTTTAACTTCATTGCTGACGGAAGGTATTTAAAAAATAATTTCATTATTGTTTACTAGAGCTAATAAGTATTTCATTTTGCAAAGAGCCGACAACCCAGGATAATATATTGTTAGCATATTCACACTTATTCATAATGATTTTAAACATGAGCAATAATAAAAAACTGGTAAATTAAGATTTGTAGGTGGCAACCCGAAAACGGGCATTCGAGAGGCTATGGTGAAAAAAGTATTGACAGCTACCGAAATTCTATTGTAAAAAATAATAGTTGTTTTCTTGTTGATTCGGATTAAAACCCACTTTATAACAATCTGACTTATTATTCTAATAATTCAGAAGTGTAACGAATCCAGAGGTATTTATAGTGCTGATATCGGTATGTATTCTTTGTTTACTTCATTGTATTCAACGGCCGGAACAAAACGCACTGAATAGGCATATCTTTAGATTCAGGTGTCTAGTTTAAGTAATTATGGGTATATTGAGACCTTATCACGATTATTTCGGATAATAATAACAAAATTATGCAGTTATTAAAGATACATTGGCTACATTGCACCAATGCACGACATTGTATCTTTAGAAGACATTGTAATGCACATACCATCAATACACGACATTATTTTGTACAACATGGGCGTGTAGCGTAATGAAACCATAACAATGTCTCCAAATACTCGGCTGTGCCTTTAATAAAATCCATCACTGCTTGCGTGTATAACCCATTTTTGCTTGTAGTACATAATAATATCTACTATGAGTTGGTAATTTTGGTATTTAAAATTAAACTCATTTAACCTGTCATAAACTGACTATACCTACTTATAGACAAATAAGTTCAAAGAACATGATAATAGGTCTTGTGTTCAATACAGCAACCAACTATTCGTATCATCTAAATAATCATTACAGAATAGTATGTCTTTGGATGGACAAAAAGTGATTACATTGACAATTACAAATTGCAGTTACATTGTGATTGGTAATTTAAATACTTTTGAACAGATTACTTAAGTAACTAATTGCAATAAGTACTTACTGTAATTGAGTGCAAAGTAATTCGGTTGCAAGTTAATCTAAATGCATTATAACATATTACATATTATAAGTAATCTGATAAAACATAATTACACATTGATATTAGTAATCACACCTGCATAAAAAAAAAGAAATAAATAAAAAAATTAATACATTTGACAATTACAAAAATAAAACAAATAATTATACAAAGATTACACCGTACAGGTCTAACTTGCAGTACCTACATGTGCATACTGTTATTGTAATAATTTCAATATGATTGAATAGTAATTGGGTTACACTGTGGTCGAGTTAGCTTATGATTCAAAACATTGTAATTAATTTCATAGCACATCAAAAGTAATCTATTTAACTGTAATTTGATTACTTTGATATTATGAATATTTACTTCTAATAACTAAAATTAAATAACTAAAACTAAATAAAAAAGTAATCTTATTGACGGTAATTTGATTACTTTGATATTATGAATATTTACTTTGATATTATGAATATTTACTTTGATTAATTGAATATTATGTAATTTGACTGGTTTTAATCAAATTATTATGTAATTTAATTATTAATTAGATTACATAAGTAACTATTTACGCTCATCACTGCTTCAGACAGAGACAGATAACTTATTTATACACATAATTCTACTTAATATGTACCTACATCATTTTCTTTTGTGAAATATTGCTAGAATATTGTCTTATTCTGAATCCAAATATTTTAAGGTCTGATTATATATCTCTAATGCTGTTTTGTTTTGTCCTGTTCCTTTTCCTAACCCACAAATTTATATTAATCAAAATAAATATCAATTATTTTGTATACTTATTTATTAAGATATAATACTTACCTACACATAGTATTAAAAAGAAAATAGGTACTTACCGTGATTGCGATGTCGAATCGCTCAAACAGTAGATACACACCGGAACTAACTGCTGAAATGCGAACGAAGAGGAAGCAATCACCATCTCCTGTACATGAAGGCATACGTGGACGATCGACACGTGGAAACAAATCACGTGATCGGAAATATACCCACAAATACCGACGCCATTGCTCTCGAACTTATCGTATACCACGGACTCAAAAGAGACGTATAGGTAGGAGTCGCTCTCGAGCGGAGAAGACACGTCATCGAACTGGGAGATCAAGGAGTATAATTTTAAGATACCCCAGTACAGGAAGTGATTCTACGTGTAGTAGATCGTCGATACGAATGCATTCTTCAAGTAGCATCTTTAGCTCTTCAAGCAGCGTTTCATCCTTTTCAAGCACCGATCGATCTAGATATGAAAACAGACAGCCTAGAATAAAACGTCGACGCAGGGATCGTCATTATAGCAAACGTAGCAGCAGAGATCATAGTGTAATGGAACGTTTCATCAATGCCATTAGTTCACATGGACGGAACACTTTTGTGGGCGCGCAAGACGTTATACCCAATTTTGACCCGAGCCATAGAAACCAATCAACAAGAGCTTGGCTGAAAAAGGTGAATGAGACGGCATCAATATATAAATGGAGTGATAAACAAACTGTTTTCCATGCGCTACCTAAACTATCTGGATTAGCTCGACAATGGTATGAGGGCTTATCATCAGTTAAGTTTACTTGGAAAGAATGGCAAAGAAAAATGCTTGCAAATTTTCCTGATGATCGCAATTATGCCGATAAGTTGTCCGAAATGCTTTCACGAAGAAGCCGTCGAGACGAGACCCTTGAGGAGTATTTTTATGAGAAGGCTAAATTAGTAAGCCACTGCAATATTAAAGGAAAAGAGGCAGTTGACTGCATAATCCACGGTATCTTCGATCAGAATATTAAATTGAATGCTCAAGGGGCTAACTTCAAATCTCCAAACAAACTTTTGAAATACTTACGTAGCATTTCCGTGAAGGCGGTAACTTTTAATAAAGATGCCAGAAAAAATAATCTACCCATGACGAAACCCAATATGACTTTTTCGAAAAACACAAATGCTAATAGAAACGGCAACTCATCAAATTCTACTACGCCTATTTGTTACAACTGCTCTGAACCTGGTCACACCGCACCTAAATGCCGAAAAGAACTACAAAAATGTGGCAAATGTTCCCGTATAGGACATCTCGCTGAGTATTGTAGGCGTGATCGGAACATAACCGAAACCATTAAAGCGAAGTTAGGTGCAGACAATGCCAGTGGCTCTAGTAGGGTACAGCGCATCATTACTGAAGGCGAAACTGGTGATATTATATACAACAAGAGTGTAAAAGTTAATGATAAGAGTCAATTAGCATTTGTAGATTTTGGCAGTGAATGTTCGTTAATAAAAAGAAGTGTAGTTGATGAGTTAGGACTTAAGATAAATGACAAAGACATTCCACTATTAAAAGGTTTTGCCTCCGGTACACTGACGCCATTTGGAAAGGTAACTATCGACTTAAAAATAGACTTTGTTGAGGCCGATGTTGAAGTTTTTGTTGTACCAAACGAATTTCTAAGTACAGATCTACTTATCGGACAGAATGTTACTGAGCTACCAACCGTCACTGCATTTAAAACAAAGTCCAGTCTGGTACTATATTCGGATGATTCAGAACTCGAAAAAATACAAGTATATCTTGCTGAAGATGTTATCGTCAACAACATGAAGCTAGTAAAGATAATTCTTTGTAATGAAGACTACACGGGACATATTTATATACCAGGAAACACATCATTTAAAGACGGTGAAGAAATTATTACGCTGCCTGGGGCATATTACGTTGAAAATGGTGTAAGCCATATACCTGTAGTGAGCTTTGAAAAGAAAGACGTTACCCTGAAAAAGAAAAGACTATTAACGCGAGCTCGACTTTTGCCGACGTTGGCTAAAGCCACAAACCCTACGGAATTTCAGGTAAAAACGATAACTCTGTCCAACTCTGACCCTATTCCTAAATATGACAAAATAATCACTATTGACATGCTAAATATAGGAAGTGACTTGACACAAGAACAAAAACAGTGTCTACTTGATTTAGTTAACGAGTTTAGAGACTGTTTCGCACTGGATCTGAGTGAATTAGGAAGTACACATATATCGGAAATGCACATTCAACTACATGATAATACACCAGTTTCATATAAACCGTACCGGCTTCCGCATAGCGAAAGATTAGTTGTGCGTGATTTGATTAAAGAACTTTTAGATAATGAAATAATTCAAGAATCCAATTCATCGTATGCAAGTCCGATAGTACTAGTAAAAAAGAAAAATGGTGAATATCGCTTGTGCATTGACTATCGGGCCTTGAATAAGAAGACCGTGAAGGATTCATATCCAATGCCAGTTATTGATGACCAGTTGGATCTCCTCAGCGGGAAATCTTATTTTACTAGTTTGGATCTAAAGTCCGGGTATTATCAAATTCCGATGGCTGAGGAATCAAAGCATCTAACTGCATTTGTAACACCGGATGGGCATTACGAGTATACTCGTATGCCCTTTGGCCTAGTCAATGCCCCCGCTGTATTTCAGCATATGATTAATAAAGCTCTAGGAAAAGATAGATTTAGTCTGGCACTCCCTTATATGGATGACCTATTGTCACCAGCAGCTTCCATTGACGAAGGTCTTCAGAACCTTCGACGAATTATGATCTCATTACGGAATGCTGGATTGACACTAAACATATCCAAATGTCATTTCTTTGAAAGAAAACTAGATTATCTAGGTTATGAAGTGTCAGAGGAAGGGTTACGACCGGGAACGAAGAAAATAGAAGCAGTAGCTCTATTCCCAACTCCTAAGACTGTACATCAAGTCAGGCAATTTGTAGGGTTAGCAAGCTTCTTTCGTCGATTCATACCAGGCTTCGCAAGCATCGCAAAGCCGCTCACAAGGCTTACGAAGTCTAATGTACCTTGGGTCTGGGGTAATGAGGAAGAGACAGCTTTCCAAACAATAAAATCTAAGTTGGTTGAGAGACCTATATTAGCCTTATATAACCCAGCATATTTAACAGAGGTCCACTGTGATGCTAGCAAGTTAGGAGTTGGCGGTATACTGCTGCAAAAAGTCGATGAAAAGTCGCCATTAAGACCGGTAGCCTACTACAGTAGACAGACGACTAAAGAGGAAGAACATTTACACTCATACGAGTTAGAAACACTCGCCGTCGTTCAGTCATTAAGGAAATTCCGCACTTATCTTATTGGTATCACGTTTAAAGTGTATACAGACTGTAACGCAATAAGAACTACCCTAACTAAAAGAGATTTAATTCCAAGAATTGCCCGGTGGTGGCTGTTATTGCAAGAATACAGGTTTACTGTTGAATATAGACCCGGAGAAAATATGCGTCATGTTGACGCACTAAGCCGTAATCCCGTTCAATGTTCCGATCTTGGCGATTTAGATGACATGCGCGCTTACGAGATAATGAACATTACAACTACTGATTGGTTACAATCAGTACAAATGTCAGACCCTAAACTTAAACTAGTAAAATCAATATTGCAAACTGAAAGTAAAGAAATTAAGGACATAATGAATAACTACAAAATAAAAGAAAATAAGGTCTATAGGAAGGTAGGTAACAGTTTAAAATGGGTTGTACCTAGTAGTGCTCGGTGGCGTGTATGTCAGCTGAATCACGATGAAGCAGGACACTTCGCCGTAGACAAAACATTAGATAAAATCAAGCAAGATTATTGGTTCCCAAAGATGAACCGATTTGTACGTAAGTACGTATCAGCTTGCCTAAACTGTGCATACAATAAGGCTTCCACCTCCAAAAGTAGCGGTTTTCTCCACCCTATTCCCAAAGGGAACATTCCATTCTATACATTACATATGGACCATCTTGGTCCATTTGTTAGGAGCAGGATTGGTAATTCCTATATATTAGGTATCATTGATGGTTTCAGTAAGTTTATCTTTATTAAGGCCGTTAAGAATTTGAAAAGCAAAACTACCATCAAAATCCTTACTGAAATTTTCAGTATAATCGGATGCCCGAAAGTTATAATAACTGATAGGGGGACTAGTTTCACATCATCAACCTTTAAGACATATGTTAAGTCTATCGGCGCGAAACATGTTTTGAATGCAGTTGCCACACCCCGCGCTAACGGCCAGATAGAGCGGTATAACCGAACGATACTGGAGTCAGTTGCTGCATCCAATCATGGCTGCGATGAACGATGCTGGGATGAACATTTAAGTAAAATACAGTGGAGTCTGAATAATACGCGAAATAAAAGCACCGGAAAATCCTCTTCAGAGATTGTTTTTGGATATAGAACAGTTAATCCTAGCGAAGGTTCGGTCTTATATTCCATTCAGAATGACCTTGAAAATCCTCAATTGACGTCGCCTATGGAATCAAATGAGACAGATCCAGATATTCATGTGCAATGTACAAACATATCCGAATTAGACTCTTGCGTAGCGGATTTGGACTCTGCGAGAGAAACAGCTCGGAGAATAGCCGAACAAAATATAGAGAAAAATCAAATGGCAATGAAAGCTTACTACGATAGTAAGAAATCACCCACTAGATTTTTTGCGATCGGAGATCTTGTTATGATTCCAAACTATCACATACCTGCAAATGGTAAAAGCAAAAAGTTATTACCCAAATTTAGAGGACCCTACAAAATTAGTGCTGTTCTCAATAATGATAGGTACGAGGTCTCTAGTATTGAGGGCCATTCAAAACGAAAATACAAAAGTGTATACCCTGCTGATGCTCTAAAGAAGTGGATTACTGTTACTGCGTCTGATGGTGATGACGACAGTAACAATATTGACTCCAGTAGCGATTCCAATGAGTGTTCAGAAACTTAATATTTATATAGCCTTCTATAATATTCCTTTATTTCCTACCATGTACATAGTTGAATGTATTTTTGTATTATATTATTTAGTTTAAACCACGTTATAGTCCCTATCCTGACAGAAAATGTTTCAGGACTGCAACTAGGCCAAGTCATCCTATCTATTGGCTAAAAGTTCATGTCTGATGCATTGTGGAAAAAATATGTGTAAGTGTAATTCTCTTATTCTATCTAAAAGTGAAACATGCTACTTACTTGTGGTGCTCACTTCAACCATTTTAGAGATGTAATAAAAGTGAAACATGCTACTTACCTGTGGTGCTCACTTCAACCTATTTAGAGATGTAATAAAAGTGAAACATGCTACTTACCTGTGGTGCTCACTTCAACCTATTAAGAGATGTAATAAAAGTGAAACATGCTACTTACCTGTGGTGCTCACTTCAACCTATTTAGAGATGTAATAAAAGTGAAACATACTACTTACCTGTGGTGCTCACTTCAACCTATTTAGAGATGTACCTAATAAAAGTGAAACATGCTACTTACCTGTGGTGCTCACTTCAACCATTTTAGAGATGTATTAAAAGTGAAACATGCTACTTACCTGTGGTGCTCACTTCAACCATTTTAGAGATGTATTAAAAGTGAAACATGCTACTTACCTGTGGTGCTCACTTCAACCATTTTAGAGATGTATTAAAAGTGAAACATGCTACTTACCTGTGGTGCTCACTTCAACCATTCTAAAGATGTATTAAAAGTGAAACATACTACACACTGTGGTGATCACTTCAACCTATTTATGGGACATATTTAAAGTGAAACATGCCACGTTATTGTGGTGATCACTTTAAATTAAAAAGCCAATACATTGTACTCGTTCAGTGGGTAATAATGAACATTTTGTCCACAGGCATCCCAATTCAATCGGACATGGAACTTATATCTGCTAAGATGACATGTCTGGTACATCATCAAGATTGATTAGTCTTAGTTCTCTCTTAATCTTTATTATTAATATCTTGATTTTGTTTAATTTTATTTTAGTTTGTCCTGTTCTTGTGTTTCAAAATCATGATTGTTTTGTATAGAGTCATACAAGTCACCCGAATGGCCGAGTCGGAATAGGGTCATTCCGTTTAAAGGACGGCCGACTGTTAGCATATTCACACTTATTCATAATGATTTTAAACATGAGCAATAATAAAAAACTGGTAAATTAAGATTTGTAGGTGGCAACCCGAAAACGGGCATTCGAGAGGCTATGGTGAAAAAAGTATTGACAGCTACCGAAATTCTATTGTAAAAAATAATAGTTGTTTTCTTGTTGATTCGGATTAAAACCCACTTTATAACAATCTGACTTATTATTCTAATAATATCCTCGCTCAGAATAGTAAGGAGACGTTATCCGAAATAATGGGAGCATGAGAGATCTAAGAGAGTGACGTAGAGAGTGAATCTATAGGTAGCTATTTCAGTGACAGCATCGATTCTATCTTCTATAATATAAAAATGAATCGCTGAATATGTTGCAAAGCGCAAATCTCGAGAACAGCTGAACCGATTTCGCTAATTCTTTTTTTGTTGTGTTTATTATTAATAGGAGAAGGTTTTTATGTAAAAAAAGTTGATATTTGATGGGAGCGAAGCCACGGGGGACAGCTAGTTCCTTCTTTGTCAAAGCCTCAACATAGCTCATGATTCCTCACATTAGCTTACAAATTAGGGCTCCAGTCGAGTTTGAAGCTAGTCAACCATAACTAAAATATGCACATGAGTAACCTCGAACATGTCCCCTTTGAAATGCCTCATCTTCCCTTGTGTGACATTATGTGGAGCCGAGGAATGTGATGTTGTGTCTTTATGGATAAAATTTCGGTTTAAAGACATTCATTTCTCAAAGAAAAAATACAGTTCACTTAAAGAGAAACTTAACTATATTAACAATAGGTTGTAGTTTACATTACGACGTTCAAACCATCCAAGAAACCGAACACCGTTGTTTCATGTTCTTTATAATACTAGCAAACCGCCCCGTCTTCAAACGGGTACAACATACATCTATTATACATAATATAAACCTTCCTCTTGAATTACTCGTCTATTGATGAAAACCGCATTAAAATCCATTCCGTGTCTGAAAGATCTAAGTGTACAGACAGGGGAAGTGACTTTGTTTTATGTTATGTAAAGAAGAACACATATGCACAAGTAAATCTAAATGAAATACAAAACATTCCAAGCTAACTCATCATCGTGCCTAATATAACAGTCCTATACCTTATTTTATAATTGTCTAAACCCAAATTCTTTAGTTAATTGACAAGGTTATTTTATACTGTTATATTCCTTCGTATCAACTCACACGAGATTTAGATTTTTTTATTATTTTTGTTTGTGATGAGTTTGCTCTAGACTCTAATCTAGATGACGGAGACAAAGTCTACGATGAAGCGAGCTTACCCAGAATTAGCCTGTTCACTGTAACTTGAAAAGATCGGATGCAAAATAAGATTGTAATCTGACTTTTAAGTAAGGTTGGTGTTTTTGAGGATCCATGCATGCTCCATAAAGACGTTGTCAGTGTTGTAAGTCTCATGTGATTCGAGATACATCTGTTTTTGTTGTTGTTGTTATTGATAGGTTCGCATTTTTTGAGGAGTTCGTGGCTAAATAATAACAGCTGCACAGGTCGGTCTTCAAGGTTAAGCAACGCTTTCCGAGGTTGGTCTGTGGGTGGGTGATCATTTTAACATATCGGGTTTCCTCCGTGCCTTGGAAAGCACGTTACGCCGTTGGTCCCGGATGTCATTTGTAGATCTTTGGCAGTCGATCAAGTCTTGCCAAGGAGTACCGTGTTACCCAGTTAATGGGTTTTGGAGGTCTGGTAGGCAGCCACTCCACGTAAAATACTGGATTTCAGTTAAATCCGGTTTGACTGGAAGCCGACCCCAATATAGTTGGGAAAAGGCTAGGCATATGTAAATTGCAAAGGTTCGCATTTGACCACATTTGATGGAAAGTTATTATGTTGTCGACAATGGAGCACGCTTGCCTAGAAGTAACCTAGATTCACTCTTGACTTAAATATTGTCGTTATTTTGTTAGGAACAGGACTTCTGCTACCCTTTACAGTGGCTAAGCCCACAGACAGATCTCGTTATGTATGCATAATTTTGGTGTGAACGACCTCGATACACTTGAGGTACGAATTCGCGAGGACACCATGTCCACCATACATGGGTAGGTAACCATTACTTGTGGTCCGCAGTATACAGGAGCTGCTAAATTTTTTTTGGAAATCTAACTGACGGACTAATTAGATTTTTTCAGGACACAAGCCTATTCCAATCGCTATGGATACATCACCAATTTATAAACCCGTAAGAGGATTGAATTGAAGGACCGAGAAATAATTAATTAGGTAGTTATTTGTTATAAGCCGATCAAAAAATTCGGGCAACGAAAATAAAAAAAAGCTTGCCGAAGATTAGAATTATAAGATAATGAAACCTGATGATTTCTAAGGACCAAAAATTCAAGCAATTAGTTTAAGATTTTTGTGATATTTCCATATGTACACTTACAGGATTTTACATCTTCATCTTTCATCTTTTTCTTATGTATAAAAATCAATTGCTGTTCGTTAGTCTTGCTATTACTCAAAAACAGCTTGACCAGTAGGTACACAGTAAAGGTTTAGGAACAAAAAACTTATTGGTATGAACTTACGAAGTTCACCAGCTGTGCGATTCTGTAAACATGTCGAAGTGATTACTTAGGTGAAGTGAACGACAAGTGAGCTGTCAAACTATACAAACAAGGTGGCATGACAACTCACTTGCCGTTCACTCCACCTAAGATCACGGTGAGATGTCGTCAATATCGGCCGGCAGGTCAGTAGTGTTTCTAAAGATAATCACACCAACTAACAAAGCAATCAAATTAGCTAAACCAACAAACACTGCAGGCTATACATGTAAAATTAATTCCCTCCATCAAATAATTAGAATTGAATAAAGCGAATTGATGAATACATTACTAATTACGGGCATAGCAAATGTTGTGGTTGCCAATATAAGATTATAGCGACCTAATGTGGTCACACGGAACTAGGGCTGACAACTTTTTCTAGTAAAAATAGAGTACCTACCAATAGTTTGTCTTTAAGTCAAGAGTGAATAGGTTACTTCTAAGCAAGCGTGCTCCATCTTAGACCGCATCATCGCTTAACATCAGGTGAGATAGCGGTCAATCGTATCCGTAGCCTAACAACAGTAAAAAAAAATCTGTTCGTTGTGTTTTAATTACTTGTACGAGTACTAGACAATTTCAATGCTGTCATTATTTTCTTTTACCGCCACAGAGTATTTTAGCGTACAGTATTGTTTTTGTAGATTAGAAAGTACGCTAACTCAAAATAGAGTACAATCCTGGTTGCCTGGAAGAGATCGCGGAATGCGATAAGGCCGCCATTTGTATATTGGTTTTCTTTAGATTTTTATAGGTACATTTGGTGTACAATAAAGCATACTATAAATAAATTTAAATTCTTCCGTTACTGAATGAGTGAGCTCGTGGCTAAATAATAACAGTCGCACAGGACGATCTTTAAGGTTAAGCAACGCTTGCCGAGGTTGGTCTGTGGATGGGTGACCATCTCAACATACCGAGTTTCCTCCGTGCCTCGGAATGCACGTTAAGCTGTTGGTCCCGACTGTCATTTGGAGATCTTTGGCAGTCGTTACGGATAGTCAGAAGCCAGAAAATCTGACACCAGTCTTGCCAAGGAGTACCGTGTTACCCAGTTAATGGGTTGTGGAGGTCTGGTAGGCAGCCGCTCCACGTAAATACTGGTATTCAGCTGAATCCGGTTTGACTGGAAGCCGACCCCAATATAGTTGGGAAAAGGCTAGGCAGATGGTGACTGAATGAGTGACAGTGTGACAGGCAGAAAACGCACAGCCGTAACTACTGGTCGTGGAAAGCTGAAAATGATCATGCCTTGGGGAATGTAGGGGAGTACCACGAGAGGATTTCCTGAAATTCCTACAGGAACGGGATCAACGGGAAATACGGGTACGAAATCTGGGGGACAACCTCTAAGCACTCTATATAAGAGTATGGTTGGCAACCCTGCAGAGAACTAATATTATGAATCATGCCTGAACTCATGGGAGATTCTAAACATAATGTATCATCATTTATTAGTGGGACAAAATGTTATAGAATGTGGTCAGACGCTTTTTTTTTTTTTTAGGGATGGGAAATCATCCAATGACTCCACCCGCTCTGGGTGTAGCGGGAGGGAGTGTCAGACTTCTACTGACTAAAACCCCTCCATGTTCCTTCATTGCCCTTTGTGTTCCGGAGCTGCGGTATCTCTTTCGAATAGTCCCGCGACTCCGGCAGGCGTCGGCCCTTTCGGGCCCCTCTTTGTGCTGACTCTCTTTGAGGCGCGCGTGGAACACTAACGCGCCGTCGACACGGCATGTGGTCAGACGCTATGGTATTGTTTCAGATTGAATATAAGTATATTACTTACTATATGCGATAAGAATAGAACTATGTTTTTATTAAATATAGCTAATGTTTATTAAAAACATAGTTCTATTGTTGTTATTGTATACGTTGCCTGCGACTTTGTTTGTCTCTTCACAGTATCAAGGGTTTGTTTTTTGTGCAGAATCTTAAATAACAGGTTTTTGTACTCTTTATAACATCAGGTATATATACCCCAGTGATCGTTTTGTTTTAGTCGGTCCATCCGTTTTGGAGATAAGCCGGAAGAAATAAAAATACAAAACAAAATGATTATTTTGGAAAAAATACAAATTCCTAATAATTATTACACGGTATTTAGTAAAAAGCTGTTATTTTTAACAATGCAAAATTGTATTTGTATAGAAATGCAAATAATATCTAGAACACAGTTAACTACTATTATTTTTATATAATAATAAAATGAAAAACGGTAGGTAGCGTAAGAGAATCCTGACCACAAAAATGCATCGAATAAAATAAAAAAAACCACATCCGGCAATAATCCATAAAAGCCATAATTATAACTTTTTCAATAAACCCAACGGTTCACATAACTGCAAAAAAAAAACATGACCACAAGATTTTTTGTGTACACCATCGAATCTGAGACAAAGTTCTTATCAGACTATGTTGAACAACCCAATTATCAACAGGTTTCTCATAAATCTTTCTGAGATTTTCTGCACGATATTAATCCTCTTATGGACCAAAAAGAAAAGAAATACACTTAATACTTAACGGTCCTGGTATAAATAATGTGGTGACTTTTGAATTTATTGCCACAAACGATCTTATACTGATTTATGATGTAGACGCATAGAGATAAATTAGCGAGACTGATTGGAAAACATTTGTTTGTTCATTCTTAATTTAGTCTGCTTTTGGGATTTTTATCCTCTCATCTAAGTAATTCTTCTCCTTATCGTCTGGCCAGTAAGGTCCAACGACACCACACACCCTATTTTCAGAGTTTCTAAACCGCCTCAAGGGCCTCTGACATGGTTCAACAACCGCCATTTGGCGGCTGGCACCACCAGCATATACTTGCTTTCCGAAGCACGGTATCATGTTTTTATCCGACAATCAGGTGATTTAAGCCTGCAATGTCCTAGCCAAACTGGAAACAACTTCACAAAGTATGCTTCCCGTGAGAATAGAACCAACAACCACCGGGTCTACTTGACCATGGCCGTCTAAGTAAATGTGTTCATTTTATTTATTAAAATTCTATTAGGTGACCGTGAAAGCCAATTCTTGTTTTGCATAAGTTAGTATTAATGTAAACACACGTAGGAAAAGTCTCCACTATATTACTTAAACATAGCAAGATCTGTCCTCTATGGAAAAAAAAAACATTATAAGGTGATTTATTAAAACATGGATTTTATAATCCCGAAGACCCATTGTGTCACTGTTCTAAAGCAGTCAAGTTGTCTTGGGCTATTTGACTTGTATATCTACCTATAGTCAAGCATATATTTTCACAGTTACCTATTCATAAGTTTATATACATTATCCTCACCGTTTCCTCCTCCTCCAGCGCCCTGATGAGCTCATAGTACAGCATCTCTGCCTCCTGGGAGATTTGTACCTTCTCCTCGCATCCATTGTATGGGATTTCGCAAGACAGATCCGTTTGCAGATGCATCTTCATTATTTATATCACCAACACTTATAAAAACACTTCACTATCAATAAATATATCTTCAGGTCATCTGTGGTTTATTGTGGTCTATCACTGATTCTTTGGTGGGTTTACTTTGTTATTTTCTAATAGGTTTTTTCTGTTTTAGAAAAAAATATCAAAATAAATTACGATCTCTACTAAAATCAGGTTTGAATTCAAAGTCATCGACTATTAATTTTGACCCCCAGACAAGATATTGCATTGACTTGGATTAGTCATCGCATCTTATTAATTAAACAAGACCAACAGGTCAGGGACCTATGCTAATTTTGAGACCAACAATGTTAATAGCTTCTAAACCAGATGCGAAAACTTTTGGTCATTCAGTCCAACATGAAGAGCAATGTACTCCTAAAAATTGCAATAAGACTTCATAAGACCATCATCAATCAAATCAAGGAGCATGTACAGTAATAATTAATTCTGTCTCGTCTCCATCCTGTGCTTTAAGTCCTGGACTTCAGGACAGTTTATAAATATCATAATTCGTTATGCTTCAGTACGTCGTCGCCGGATCCACTAGGCTATTCTTAGCTTTCTGGCAATGGCTACTGATCCTTAGATTAAAGAGGAATGTGAAAATCCTTGAGGATTTTGAGATTTGTTGGAGAAATGGTGATGAGTATTTAGAAGGACAGATGTCACCTGTTGATGATAATGTTAGTGAAAAAATTAAAACAAGTGACGATGGTGGAGATGAATTTATTCAGGACTTACGACCGGTTCTATTGGAAGAAGTATGTGGAGATTTTAACAGCACGACGAAAAACACTTTGATTAATTTCATTTAAGAGGTTGGCTATTTAATCAATAACCTTATCAGATGATTTCCAAGACGAAATGTATGTTTATGACTTAAAAAAAGACTAAGATAAACCTACTAAATTAGGTTGTGATTTCAATTCGTCTCATTAGTCATTTCGTCGCCATCCCTAGCTGAGTTCTCGAGTTATCATTGAATAAGCTAGGCGTTCCTTGCAAAATTTTAAAAAAAAAATCTTCATATTTTCTAATAGTATTTGTAACTACTTATATCAATTCCTCTAATACAACAGTCTACCCAAGTCTGATAGAACTGTTGAAACAATAAAATCTAATGTTTATTTATAAGTTCTTAATGTAAACAGTTATGCAATAAATGTATCTTTATCTTCTACTCTCATTTGCGAAAATCAAAGATCATAAAAATCAGTCCAGCCTTGAGTTATAAATCCCGCCAAGGTCTTCTGGTGTCCTCTTAAATATCATACAATAAGATAAATAGAAAGCATTAAAAAAAATTGGCGAAAAAAATATTTGTACTCAATTGTACATAAGCGTCGGACGAATTGGGAAAGAGTCGAAATACGGTATGACTAAATATACAAAGTGACGTATTGGTGAATGAGACGTATTAGGGATAGCGACGAAATGACTAATGAGACGAATTGAAATAACATCCCTAAATTATTAGCAGTGTTTAAAAGATCACTCCATAAGGTAACAATCACACGCAAACACAGTCGGCCCGTGCTAAGCTGTGAGTTGAGACTCAAGACACTCCTGTCCTTTTTGCATAGCTCGTTACTGCAAGAGACGGTACTGATTTAGACTCGAGGAATGCCGACATATACGTACATACAAACATAATACATGTTGGAAGGTAAACTTCAGATCCTTTGAAGTATGTGGTAAAAGCATTTGAAGGCAATAAATACGTTGGGCGTGATTTAAGCGATAGTAAAGGATTAGACCAACGTTATGGCTAAGGTGTGTTGTCTTAAGAAGTAAAGCGTGAATGCGGGTGTAAGGATCGCTTGTATTTATGCAGTTTTAATGATTTGTTAGTAGCACGTTTGCGAGGTGGGATTTGATTAAATATACTTTGAGAAGAACAAGATACTAAATAAACAATTCCGTTGCTTTTTTTCTACTCTTTTAACATCAAGAAAACTTAATAAAATCTAATTTGATGGCAGACACTACGTATCCATTGTATAAGTGCAGCAAATTCATAGCAGCATCATTCATAGAAAATCAAGAATGCTTTAGAGATTTTACAACAGGATATATTTCAATGGAAGATAGAAGAAAAAATAAAAATCCCAATGACAACAAATATTTAACATATGGTAATGATAAACAAATCGACATCATAAGAAACTACAATAAATCAACCAAATCGATACAACAAGAATCAATTGAAGTATTTAAAACCATTGATAAAGCTGACGTCGAATCAGGAATCGATTGGAAGCCTCAGCCCTCTACCGAATCAAACCGTGATGAACGTTTGGCAGTTTTCCAATACTTGTCCGAAGTGACAGTTAACTAAGTTACGTATTGACGGTTAAAGTCTGTAAGTGTATTATGGTTTTTGCTCCTTTGACAAGTTGATATAAGTTTTTCGAGTATTTTTTTTTGCTTATTAGGGCAAGTAAAGATGATAGTGAAGAAAATGGCTTAGTATATAATTTTAAGGGACAAATAATACGATCTTTAATGTAAAATATATTTTAAAATTGATTTGCTTTTTCCATGCTTTTCGCTTTCGTTGCTTATCGCGTACATTCCGTGCAATTTTCTTGCAAAAAAATAGTATAGTGTATATGTTTATCAAAGAAATAATTTTCGAAATTGTATTAACTTCTTGAGATTACCTCCTACAAACATTATTATACCTCTTTAAAATATGAGTTAACAATTTAAGATGCCACTAGATGTCATCTTGAAATTAATCTTACCAACAATTATGATCAATGAATTTATCCTTTCACGCGCATCATTTCCAGAAATTGTTAGTGCCATTAGATACTCTGTAATCCTTGAATAAACTTTGATCTAATGAGCCTTAGCTCCTTCCAACCCTGAGGTTATCACTTGATCTCCAATCAGAGATAAATTACAGAAGAGATAGCACATTATGCAAGGGAAGATAAGAATAATACGTGGCCTATCGTGTTTCTGAGTATCTCTCATACTTATCTACAGTTGGGTCATATATGTCTGAAGGTTATTTTTAAGGTGCTTAGGGTGTCTACTGATAAAAAAATAGTTTTTATTTTATTTTGGCATCAAACAGTCATATACATACAATCAATATAATTCTTCAGAAAATTAGTTACTTACAAAAGACCTATAGTGCCGACAATGTGATATAATGGTAAAAATAAGTACAATAACTCTTAACAATGAAAGACGTGCAAAGACATATTAACTTTTGTATCAGAACATAAGTTATAGAGTTGATTTAAGAAGATTTACGGAAAACAAAAAGGGATCATAAAGAAAAGACGATAAAAATGTACTAAAGGCAAATGTGCAAAACATTAAATAATAGTTTAGAAGGAGATGGTACTACCTACCTAGTCAAACATTATACATAGTAAAAAACAATGTCACTACTATATCACAAAGCTAAGCACTATTTTTATAGCAGAGCCATTGTCATTCAATCTACCACAAAAAGCGATAAAAACATAACTCTGGTCTTGTTTCAAGCAGCTTAAAATTCATTGATATACTAAATTGCATAGAATCAACTCCTTTTACAAACATAGTACCTTAGGTAATCATTATTTTAAATTCATTCTGAGACCAAATCCAAGAATACCCGCCAACACAATCGAACCACACTATGTCCTAGAATTAGCTAGAATGTCGCTGAATGGACTCTAGACACGTTTCCAGGTAGTAGGCCTGCTATTTTCAGATCATGCACTTGACTAAACAATATCGGACTGGTCGCCTTCCGTTCTTAGTTGGACCACAATTTGCTAAGCTTGGTACGGACTTATTAAGTTCTTGCGAGAACTTTGCCAAATACCCGGATTTAGCCACTTTGTGTTTTGGAAATGTCTTAGAATTTGGGCAGGGGCTAGCCAACATTCTGTTGGTAAAGGATGCCAAACAAAAACATAACATAATGCCTGTATTCTCTAATGGGTTTGTCAGAAATAAACACTCAATATTTTGCCAAGTTAAATATAAGCCATACCGTGCGATATGGCTAAGGACGTGGAAAAATATGTATGTATACAAAAACATTTAGTTGTAGATGGATATCATCACTGGGTGTATTAATATGTTATGATTTATAGAAATAGAGACGAAGTCGAATTTACTGGTTTCTAAAGTAAGCGTTTGGATCCAAGTATAACAGAAAATACTCTTGTAATAATACACGAGATGTTTGAATTAATACTAACATAACTTCATGTGTAGATGATATACATATTTTTACTTTAAGGCTTGCCAAAGACAACAACATGCCCACCCATGTAGCAGAAATTGCTCCAACAACTGACTTAGGTTTAAATACAGTTCAAGCGATATATCAGACAAATTATAGTTTAAAAGACCACAATTGAACACAAGTCGTTTCAGGTCGTTAGCCCATCGGCTTCAAAGACTACATTCCTACCAGTTAAGCCCAACTTGTGTGGGATGGAAAGAACTAGATAGATATCGATGAAGTGCCTGTTGGAATTTGTCTAGCTAGTAACTTCATTCAGTAAACAAGGGTCGGGCAGATTGATGATTAGTAGTGACAAGTAAAAACTGGAAGTGATTTTGTCATGTTGAGATTTAAAACTTTCTTTTAGGATGCAAAATAGGTCGTAAAAAGACGAGCCTCCGACATTCAATTCAGATAAAAGACACAACAAATCCAGATATTGTTCCCAAAACGACGAAACCCAATATTCTGAATACTGAAACAGCTCTAGCACACCAAAAGGTGATTCTTTTCATACAAGATGCAAGTTATCCTCACAAAATCTGCTTTTAAAAGATACAGCCGAGCCTCTTAACGACTTTTTTATTGAGGTCGACGATCTCCAGCCAGTAAAAAAAAAGATACCGTACAATTAAGGGCATGGAGGGTGGCAATTTTAGGATTATTTTTGCTCTGGCAACAATTTTTAAATGTGGAATGTAAAATATATTAATATTCATTATTATGCTTCGTTCGTGATCTGGTAAAGATATTCTGTCGGTGTTTTTAAATTCTTCGTCAAGTTAAAAATATAAGGTTTGGATAAATTAGGTGAACTCCTAAAGATAATTTATTTTTAACAGCATTGAAGCCTATATAAATCAATAAATCGCCTTCATAACGTAATGAATAAATTACATACAGAGAGGTACCACTAAAATACTATTAACCGCTTTAACTTGTTTTTCAGTACCTACGAACTAAGCCAAGACAAGGCATATACAATATATTTACTGAAATCCCTAATCTTTCTTCCACACTTCAGCGATTCCTAAAAATTACGACCTCCATTTTCAACTCGAAATAATACTTTTTCGGTCAGAGCCTGTTAAACAGGACGAATTCCGGATAAATGGCGCAGAAAGTGAATTTCTCTCGAAACTAGTGAAAATCGCATTCAGTATTGAATCCTACGCGCCCTGAATATAGATGGCGGTAAAGTAGCGTATTTCGTATGCGGGCTGGCAACACTGATTAAATTAAATGTCAAACATCCTTGTCATAAAATAATAAGGCCATAAAATTAATTTGTGGGCTTTTAGGAGTTTTTATTTTCATTTTTATTACTTTTCCTTGATCGTTACGGCTTCTTCCTTGTTTTGATGAAATTAAAAATCTTTAATTTTAGTGAACTCGAGTGTGTTAAAACGTAGCTAGCTACAAGTAGATAGCCCTTGACCTAATGTTTAAAAGGCTGGAGGCCAACATTGATCTCCAGACGGATTTAAAAGAAAACAACACTTCCGATAAGAAGAAACATCACGATTTACACAAAACATGACACTATTGTTCTAATAAAGTTTTATTTTAAAATGTATGATTGTGTGTGTGATGTCATAAGTTTGTGTTCTACTATGAATAACGGAAGTAACTAAATTATGAGTCAGCTGGACGGTATTGTTTTGCCGTTTCGTCATTATTTCCAACATCATGACTTTTCATAGGTCAGTGTACTATGAATATGCTAATATCACACAGATGATCTATTATATATATATATATATATATATATTTCTGTTTGTAATTACGGGCTAGCTCTGGATATTCCGGAAAATGGCATTGGCAAAGGAATTTAGGTTTTATGTGCAATGTTTTGATTTCCTAGGAAACCTTTAGTGGCTTACTCTAAGGCTAGCATTCCATACAGAAAAAATCTCAACTCTTGCCACTACATATTATAAAACAAAGTCGCGTCTGTCTGTCTGTCGGTCTGGCGATAAACACAAAAACTATTTCACGAATGGATAGAGTGGTTCTCGAGGAAGGTTTTAGTATATAATTTGTCAATAGGGCAAATTCTATAACACCCTCACACATTGGCCATTGATGAGAGAGGATGCTAGTTTATAAGTGCTAAGTATAAAACTACCCGTATCACATACTAGACTCTTATAACTTCCGCAAGATGACAAAACAGCTTACCATTTTTTTTAATGTCAACAAATTTGCAGAAAACTAGAAGAAGGCCAAAAGATTCTGGATGCTAAGTATTCATGGCAACAAAAATTTTAAAGAGTTCTGGCAGATTAGTAACTTAGTACCTGGTAATTATCCTGTTTATGAAAATCATTACTAGCTAGCGGAGCACATATAGGTATAGCAATCAGATAGAACAATACAACGCTGCCTGCCGGCTATACAATAGTGTTAAATCGTGATAATTAGCAGCACCTGAGTATTTTACACCGCTGGGTACGACTGCGGTATTGTCACTTAAGTAATAGTAAGCCATTAATTACTTTGAATATTGGGTTTCTATTTTAATGAAATTGTACCATTTCGATGATAGGAAGCATTTGGTAGTAGCCGATTGTGGTTTTCATGGATCTGAATTTGGTTGGCGAATCGTGATGTTTAAATAATAAGGAGCAAGATTCACTGTAGTGTTACAGGTTAGATTTGAAGACTGCGTATTTATCAGAATTTGAATGGCAGAAAGTGACAAGAATAAGTAAGTCTCCAGTTTTTCGCTTTCATTTTGGATTTTTCGGGATAAACAGAACTCCTATATTTGGGATCAAGTCGAAGCAAAATTCTATTTTTTCGCCGATTGTCCTCAGTTCAAAATATATGGGATTGAACACATGAGATTTCGCTGGCACATGTCAATCCTAGAAATTACGGACATCTTGAAAATCCTTATGACTGATTTTTTGTAGCTTTACGCTAAATTACGTTCTCATTATTGCAATTACATGCAAAAAATTACAAGCAATTTCAAGACTTGCGTGTACCAGTTACATTACATTCATTAAAATAATAACAAGAGCACGTTTCATACCTGACAATATTAAAAATATTGTACATGCATTATCTATTATTGGCTTATCGCTTGTCTATCCAGAAATGGGTGTAGTAATAGATAGTCTGTGTTTGTGCTTGTTTCTATTTGAGTTTATGATAGAACTGAAGAGAGATCAAAGGTGCTGCTTAAAGATATATAAATTATAGATAGAATATTTAATATCCTCGCTGAAGAAGGTCGTGACAGGGATACATATGCAAAGACTAGTATAGGAAAAATTAATATAAAGACAAAATTTCTAAACGAACTGCCAAAATATTCTTTTAGGTCTTAAATCCTAAACCGTTAGCTAGGATTTAAGACCTTAAACCATAGCCAAATAAACAAGTAAATTACATACAGATCCTTTACGAAGTAACCTTAAAGCTAACAACTACACTACCATAACAAACGCAGGACCAAGAAATATAACATGCTCTCCTTGCATAAGGTTGCATGGATATAGCTATATAACAGTATATGTATATGTCTGCATGTACGGGTAGCAGATGACGTCACTTCGCAACCGGCCAAGGAAACCAGTCCCGTTACAGAATACCCTGAATATCAACATGATATGGAAATATAAGAGAAATGTAGAGCGCTTTATGACAAATATTAATAAGTATAGTGGTGTGATAAATGGAGATTTAAATGATGATATAAACGTTGTGTTGACAGAAGAAAATTGTTCAGGTGAGAACAATACAACAACAGGTTTTAGAATCACTAGTATTGGATAATTTATAAGTGTTAATTTATAAAGCTGGACTTGGGATATGGCGAAAAATGCAAAGGAATACAAAGTGTCAGTTCCCAGTCAAAAACAATTTTAGAAGTACAAGTTATAGCCTCGAAGAGAAGAAGCAAAAGATAATTTTCAGATTACCTAATATCGCAAAATACTGCGGCTTTTTACACTTCTGTGTATGCAATGTGCATTTCAATGGCCTATATTACACCTATTTGTTTTGATTGATGAAGTTCTACCTTTATTTGAAATGTAAATAATGTTGATCAGCTGAGAATTCTCATTCAGAAAGCAAAACTGTTAGTGTGACTAACGATACTGTAATGCAATGTTTTGTTTGGTCGCCCCAGTTATTAAGTAGGTATAATGAATAAAAAGAAGATTATCTTTATTTATTAACACATTAATTTGTTTGCAAACTGCATTAAAACTGCAGAGCCAATTGCAAAACAACTCAAGCACGACAAACCAATCCTCTTTATTAGGTGAAGGTTCATTGTATATGGGCATTAATTACGAACTCAAAACCAATTCAAGCGAAACCGTCGTATGCACTTAGTCCAGAAACACGAGCATGAGACATGACACTCGAAACCCATAAGAAGATAACAGAACACTATAATCCTATTTGAAAATTGACACAACACTACTCACACACAGGCACAAAAAATAAACAAAAACAAAACACTGTAGAAAAAAAATATTGCACGGAAGAAAAAGCTTTTTTGAATTTCGAACGGTTTTTACGGCGCAGCGTGCGCGTGCGCCTGGCAAGCCGGCGCCATGACACTGGCTTGCGTGAGCGCAAGTCGCAACAAGCCAACAATTTACATATTTATTATTATGCTAGGTCCTGCGGTAAAGCTACTGCGGCTGTGATTGGAGCGAATGAGGGAATAATGATCGCGCAATTTATTTTGTTGTGAGAAAGCTTTCGAAGGAGTTGTAAAGATCTTGATGTTTATGATCTGGGAGCTGCTTTTGTTTATTTTGTGATTTTTGTGGCTGGAAACATAAGAGTTGGAGGACTGTGTTATTTAGAGAAGTTCTTTAGTTTTAATCAATCAATCAAAAACTTATACCTAGAATCCGTCAAAGATTCTTGGGGTATAAGTCAGAAGTGAATAAGTTATTTCTAGGTAATCGTGCTCCATTCTTGAATCACATCATTGCTTCCCATGATTCTGGTCAAAAGCGTGTCTTTCAATATTAAAAAATATAAAATCTGCATGTAGCTTACAGTCTGGGCTCAATGAGGATAGTGATATGATTATAAAGAAAAGACTTTCAATAGAATCAGGATATCTCATGGAATGTGGAGGTCAGAGTGTATTCGCTTGGATACCTAACACCGCAAAGTGAGGTTTTTATAAAACCTTTTTATTTTGTGGTAAAACCAAAGAATCTCTATAACATGTGGAAGAGAACTGGTCAGGAATTTGATAGCAAATGAATAAAGTGATTCCAGAGGCTGAGAATTGCTTTATTCTAGCAATATAGAAAACACGTAAAAGATAAAAGTAGTAATCTGTCAGCGCTTAGAAATTAAAAGAACAATATTAAGACAACATAGTTTTTAAGTTCATTAATAAATAATGTAATGTAATGGATCAATGTTGTCTGAAATTAAATTAATGCAACTTTGGCCCAATAGGGTCTTACGGGCATTGACAGCAATTTGTTTGGTATGGTTTTGAAGTCCTTGTTTTATTTTCACGAGTACAAAGACCAAGGTATATAAGAGATATCTATCAATATTATAAAATTATTCCGTTACTAATGGGCTTGTGTCCTGAAAAAATCTAATTAGTCCGTCAGCTAGATTCTCAAAAAATATTTGACCCGTGTTTTTTCTTTTGTTGCGGGAACCAAAATTGACGAAGTTACGACGCTTTTGAAGTTCTCAATACGTCACACCTTCGCATAATTTTTATTGAGTCGTGACGTCATGAGCCCTCACTCCCGAGTTTTGATGCGTTTTATCTTTGTCAATATTCATTCATTTACAAAAACAAAAAATACGTTTTTTTTTATATACAAAACAGGGAAACTCTTGGCCCAAATCTCACCTGATGGAAAGTGATGATTAGGCCGAAGATGGAAGCGAGTTTCACCCGGAATCCTCTTACACAGAGGCACTGGCTATCATATCTCTAAATGCCGGAACACAACAATGCTGTTAACATTGTTGTTATGGCGACAGACTTAAACATGATGGTGGTAGCTTGCCAGGCGGACTTAGAACAAGTCCTACCACCAACCAAACCGAGCAAAAAATTTGCCCCCGCTGGGAATCGAACCCAGGACCTCCGTGTCTGAATCAGGTGGTATAACCACTAGACCACGGAGGCGGTTAGTGTCACCTGTTTAGCACCACCCGGGGACCACGTGTAGGGATTCGCTGAAGGGTATTCTCCTACGGACGCGGGTGACGTGTCCATTATTTTTCAATACTCTAACTGACGGACTAAATAGTTTTGCAATTTGTGGATGATGGAATCTAGCCCATTGAGTGAGTGACAGACAGACAACACACAGCCGAAACTACTGATCGTAGAAAGCTGAAATTTAGCTTGTAGCGTATCTACACTCCGTAGTCGAGCTCTAACTCCCGTTTCCGAAATTTCGACAGGAACGGAAAGAAGTCGGTTAAGGCGCGTCCCCCAGTAAAACGCAGCGCTAGCCGTTTTTTGTGCAGTTTTTTTGGAGCTATCTACTCTTTATCCAAAAGAAATATCAACTAATAAAAAATACATTAAATTTCTACATAATCTTGGTTTAAAAATGGTAGATTTTATTTTTTATTACTAAGTATAATGTTTAAGTAATCTCCTCACAACGAAACCACAGAAATGAGAAAAAAATACTGAAAACATGCATCTTCTCGAAAACTAACGATTATTTTGATTTTGTACTTACACTAATGGATAGGCAATTTAATTATGAACATTTTGGTAGAAGTTTTTTTTTTCAAACGACCAAAATTAGATTTTAAAACGATTTTATTCAACATTCTGAGCGTATTTGCTATTGTATTTCTTGCGCTGTTTTTGATGGAAAAAATGCTCAAGGTTATTTGGTCAGGGTACGGCCTTAAAACACGGAATATGCGCAAAAACAACGTCTGCGCTACAGTCGTCAATTTTATCACTTATGTTTTTATTTATTCGTTTATTTATTTAATTATTATTACTTTTTATGCAAGACGTATTGTATTTATTTAATTATTTTTAATTACTATCCGATCGACGTCAAACCGTAAACGCCGGCTGTCACTGAAAATCAGCGCTGTGTGCTCTCTCGAACACGAGTCCCGGCATTATGCTGAGAGATGGCCGTTTTGCGCAGATTTGACGCATATCTTCCTAATTTCTCATATATGTAATTGTAATTTTTGTGTATTTTTGATATACGTCATATTGACCGCAAATAAACTCTTTTTCTTTCTTTCTTTCTTTCAAATAACGGACAAAAGCTAGTATTTAACATATGAACACTCCGTCAGACTATACATGAAAAAGACGATTCTAAAACTAAAGGAAAGAAAAATAATCTTATGCCAAATACTTCATTCAAGACTAAGAAGAAAATCTGAATCAACAGAATCGCAATCAAAACTCAAGTACCCAAGTACGATTATAACTTTCAACAGCAACCCGGAACCGAACCCATTACCCATGGGAGGCATTGTGAACCATTTAGCAACATCCTGCCCACACCTCGGGTCACTGACCGGCGCTTGCGCAATTCATTTATTGTTCATCAAAGTTTCACGCACTGAAAATATTATTGAATGTGTTCTAATTAAAAAAGTAGTCGGGCGTGACTGGGAAAAGTATTCATTTTGAACTTTGAATTGATGGGTGTAAGAGTTAAGGCGAGGTTGCAGTACTGTGTGTTTTGACGAACAACAGCGACTGTGAGCGAAATAATGCCTAAACTTTGATTGTTTTTTCTTCTTGGCGAAAACTGATAAAGAAACAATACAATATGGTTTCAACATTTACTTCAAAATAAAAAGCTCTATCTATTGATATAACTTTTATATATATTCGTGATGAAATCTCTTAGCACTACACGTTTAAAATTGTAATTTAGTGTCATGTTTGATTAAAAAAAGTATCGAGCCAATCATTCTAAATCGCGTTTCTATCTTTACGATTTACTTGAGGGTATATGTTCAATTTTTATGTAATGATTTTTTTTATTTAAAAAACTCATAATTAATAAGATTTTCAGACGTTCAAAAATCTTAAAAAGTGCTGCAACCCCGCCTTAATGTAGACCAAAGAGATAGGATGGTTTGAAAGGTGATAAGAATAGAAATGGTGATGAATATTGAGATAAAGGCTAATACAGGTATGTAAGTACATGAAAAAACCAGCCCAGTGCCAGTCGGACTTTCACTCGAAGGGTTCCATAGGTTCCATAAAACGAAAAAAACAATTTTCTTGTAGGTGTGTCATATTTCAAATTGTTGTCATAGCGACAAACTCTGAACATTTCAACTGTCTTTCATTACGTTTCTTAATATACTGGGTGTCCCAGAACACAACGTCAAGCCGGAATCGGATGATAGGACAAATCATAATAGTTAACAGAAAAATATAAAAAAAAATCTTAGTCATGTAATTTTTAAATTACGGTAATTTCTTTCGAAAAATGTACACCCTGTGATGATGGTTTTGAGCTCCTTTAGCTACAAAATTAAAAAAAAAATTACATGACTAAGATTTTTTATATTTTTCTGGTAACTTTTATGATTTGTCCTATCACCCGATTCCGGCTTGACGTTGTGTTCTGGGACACCCTGTATAGCCAGCTGACAGAAATACTGACGGATAGTGGTGGCTTTGTAATAGGGTTCCGTGCCCACAGAGCAACCAACGGAGCTCTATTACTAACCCTGAAAGGCAGGGTAGAAAGGGATAAGGAAATGACAATGTCACCAATTTTAACTGCTGATAACTCTAAACACGAAAAGAAGATCGAGAGTGTATAAAGCATCATTGTGAAGGACATTAATCACATAACCATTGATCAAATTGAAATACTATGGATTACTCACACAAGAAGCTAAAATATGAAACAGGAAAGAGTTGATAGCTTTTAAAATATTTCCCACATCCTAGGACGCTCACAAACATAAAAATATTACATAAATATTAATAGGGATATGCATGCGATTTTTTAATTTGCAAAATGAAATACATAGTGGCTCTAGTTAACAATCATGAAGTTATTTTCATCAAGGCAAGTTATAAAGCTTCATAGATTACAATTAGAAAGAGAAGTCCGATATGGATTTTGACGTCAAAGTCCATGACGTCTATAAAGCTGCCATAGAAAAACAGCGTTTTTGAGAGAGGAATAGATAATGTTTGTTTAAAATAATGATAGCTCGTTTGTTATGCAAGTAATTTTGATTCTATTTTCACTGTTAGTATTATATTTTTGTATGTTTTTAGATAGACTGTTAAGATCATAAATATGTTTGAAGTGAAAACTTCTTGGGATGGATATACAGTGTTAAAATCGCGTCAGGACACGTGACCTGATCGAAAATTCATAAGACGGATGATTCAAAAATGCAAAACGTTAATGTTCAAGTTTTCACTTCTGCCAGCACTCCAGGAGTGCAACCCATTGTTTTTCATTTCATGCATATTCCCTATTCTTGAACTCCATCATAAATGGACGCCTAAAATTTCAGCTCCAAGTTCCTCAAGAAAACTATGTATTCCAAGACATTCAGCTTAATAGTCAACTCAAAGACTTCATTATTATAAACGACTCCAAATAATTTGTTGCAGAAAACACTAAAATTTAATTAAACTACTCGTTTTATGAAACTAACCCAGTTGGTATAGAGTTGGTTTTGGCACCAACTTTCAAGTTGGTTCGTGGAATGGCGCTTTGGAATCGGATTCCCGAATCGGTCAAGCGGAAGATATTCCTTTTCCGCGTATATGACTATTTATATTATCTTGGCCTTTACAATAATAGGTACTGGTGTATGATGTGACTTTCTGTGTTGAATTGTATGATTACTATAGTCCCTTGAAAAATGTTCTTTCGAGAAAGGACTGTCTGTTTTATTTTCTGGTAACTTACTTTAATTTTTCAATGAAGTATCTATCCATACTAAAATATTTATACGAAAGTCGTCTGTCTTTTTGAATGTTTCTTTGTTATGGACCTCTTCTTGTCTTAACATCATCTGCCTAGCATTTTCCCAACTATATTGGGGTCGGCTTCCAGTCAAACCGGATTCAGAATACCAGTATTTTACGTGGAGCGGCTGCCTACCAAACCTCCACAACCCATTAACTGGGTAACACGGTACTCCTTGGCAAAACTGGTGTCAGATTTTGTGGCTTCTTTTTGACTATCGGTAACGACTGCCAAATGACAGCCAGGACTAACAGCTTAACATGCTTTCCGAGGCACGGAGGAAACTCGGTATGTTAAGATGGTCATCCATCCACAGACCAACCTCGGCAAGCGTTGCTTAACCTTGAAGATCGACCCGTGCGGCTGTTATTATTTAGCCACGAGCTCCTCGCTCTTCTCGTCTTAACGGCTGGGCAAATGTTAATGAAACAAGGTATACGGTGGTTTTTAATATGTCGTGGACGCGTCTAGGGACCTGTTGTTTCATCAAAAATATAACAGCTGCTAATAAGTTTAATGAGTTGGGGTGGCATCGAAATTAATTGTACGTTAATTTTATGACGCTTTCTAATTTTGTCAAAGGCAGGTGCAATGCAATTAGTACCACATTTTTACCCGTCTTACGGGGTCATGGCTTAGACGTTAAATAGACAAAGCTTTCAATGAATTGAAAGCTGACGCTTCGCGTGACCCAAGAGCTGGCTTTTACCTTGGACAGAGGATAAGCATTGCCATACAACATGGCAATGCAGCCAGTCTTTTGGGCTCACTTCCAGTCGATAGCGATGGGGACGAATTTTTTGATGCCATATTTTAGTTAGGAGTTTTTTTATTATTTTCTATTTTAAATGTATATATTTTGTTCAATGAATTGAGTTGACAGCCACTAGTACCCTTAACTATAAAATACGAAGTCAGTTAAAAGTAAGTGTCTTTTATAAAGACTATCATTCACACAGTCAGACAGTCGTTATTGAAGTAACAAGCCACAAAACAGTGACACCAGCCTTGCCAAGATATATCGTACTACCCAGTTACTAGGTTGTGGAGGTCTGGTAGGCAGTCGCTCTACGTAAAATACTGGTATTCAGCTGAATCCGGTTTGACTAGAAGCCGATCCTAAAACGTCCTCCACACTATTCCCGAAGTTGATCGAAGTTGAGCGAATACGATAGTGTAGAGGGGCACTTTGCTTCGCCTTGTGCAAATTCACTTCGCTTCGGGTGACTTCCAGTTGTTGTTGGTTTTTGCGCCCGAGTCAAAGGACTCGAAGTGACACGAAGTTCGAACACGAAGCGTCTGACCACACTACTTGGCTCACTTCGGTTCGCGTCGAGCTATAGTAAAAACGCACGTATTTTTATTACGCGAGAGTGAGTACACATTGCAACGGCAGTTGCCACATAGACGCTATCCATGATGCCTATTGTGAGGGGAACGGGCGACTGAGCTCCTTGCGAAGTTGCTCGAGTGTGTGGACACGTACTTCGGACTTCGGTCAACTTCGGAGAATACTTCGTCGAAGTAACTTCGGGAATAGTGTGGATGAGCCTTAATATAGTTGGGAAAAGGCTCGGTAGAATGATTCATCCTGCCGATCAATTCTATCAAGTGAACTGTCATTCAATCGTTGTTTGTACAACTGCACTGGTTGGTTCTGTAAACATGTTGAAGTGAAAGCTTGGGTGAAGTGAATACAAAGTGAGCTCTGCAGGACTAAAGAGGATAGGGAAGAAGTGAAGCGGCTCTGGCTAGAATGCACGGAACTCTCGCTAATTTATGTTTTTTTTTCGTTATTTAAAAAACAAATACTCATTTTGAAAGTGCAAAATGTATAGGTAAGTTATAGAAAACATGTAGTTTTGTTTTTATTCAAAAACTGCCGTTCGATTCTGTAAACATGTCAAAGTGAAGGATTGGGTGAATTGATCACATAGTGACCTGTCATTCCATCTTGATGACATGGTTTGACAGCTCATTTTCTGATCACTGCACCCAAGCCTTCACTTTGATATATTTACAGAATCGACTGGCTGATTGACAGCAGTGCGCTTCTGTAAACATGTCGAAGTGAACACTTAGGCGAAGTGAACAAGTGAGCTGTCAAACCATACAAACAAGATGGCATAACAGATCACGTCGTTCACTCCACCTAAGTGATCATGGTGAGATGTTTTTCAGAATCGCACTGCAAATTATCTTCATGTGACCATTGCAATGTAACTAATGCTCCAATTTTCTAAACATTAAACACTTGATCGGTCAACACAGATAGCAATTAGCTGATTAACTCAGTCAACAAACTGTTTAAATAAGGAAAGTGAACTGTCTCCGTACGAGTTGATACGAGTTATCATATTCCAGTGTATGTCTGGTGATAAGCCGCGATTAATGGAATAATGTCACTTTATTTGAAGTTGCGCCAGTTACAAAGTAACCAATTAATTTTTTTCAAATTCAAGAGGAGCTCGTGGCTAATTAATAACAGCCGCACAGGTCGATCTTCAAGGTTAAGCAACGCTTGCCGAGGCTGGTCTGTGGATGGGTGGGACCATCTTAACATACCGTGTTTCCTCCGTGCCTCGGAAAGCACGTTAAGCTGTTGGTCCAAGCTGTCATTTGGAGATCTTTGGCAGTCGTTACGGATAGTCAGAACTTCAGAAGCCAGAAAATCTGACACCAGTCTTGCCAACCAGTGTTACCCAGTTAATGGGTTGTGGAGGTCTGGTAGGCAGCCGCTCCACGTAAAATACTGGTATTCAGCTGAATTCGGTTTGACTGGAAGCCGACCCCAATATAGTTGGGAAAAGGCTAAGCAGATGATGTTCAAATAATACTCTTTCTCAGAGATAATCATCATTTTCTTGCATGTTCTTTCTTCTATTCTGTTCTATCAACCGTAACGCCATCACTAACTTCCTACATTCATCTTCTCTTCAGCCTCCTTGTCTATCCATGCACATTCATATCCATAACAGTCTTTCTTAATTCTTTAATGTACACCAAAACAACTTTTATGATACAGTCATAATAAAATACATGTATTAAGCTCAAAATTGAGTTTTCTCCCAGCTCTTTAAATTTAATATCACACTATATTCAATGTGATGACTTTTTCTCATGCATGTACCAAACTTGGAACACGGGTAGACTACGTCCTTTTTTTTTTTTTAGGGATGTGAAATCATCCAATGACTCCTCCCGCTCTGGGTGTGGCGGGACAGACTTCTACTGACTAAAACCCGTCCATGTTCCTTCATTGCCCTTTGTGTTCCGGAGCCACGGTGTAGGGTAGACTATGTCCTGGAGTATGTTTCCTTCAGGTAGTTTTTTTATTTATTTTTTATTTGACATGGGTTTGCTCTTGACCTTAGTCTTGCTCAGAGATGACAGAGACAAAGTCGACGATGGAGCGAGCTTACCCAGAAGGAGCCTGTTTACTCTAACTTACTTTTTGGGGGCCGAGTCACCCGCGTCCGTAGGAGAATACCCTTCAGCGAATCCCTACACGTGGTCCCTGGGTGGTGCTAAACAGGTGACACTAACCGCCTCCGTGGTCTCGTGGTTATACCACCTGATTCAGACCCAGAGGTCCCGGGTTCGATTCCCAGCGGTGGCAAATTTTTTGCTCGGTTTGGTTGGTGGTAGGACTTGTTCTAAGTCCGCCTGGCAAGCTACCACCATCATGTCTAAGTCTGTCGCCATAACAACAATGTTAACAGCATTGTTGTGTTCCGGCAGTTAGAGGTATGATAGCCAGTTCCTCTGTGTAAGAGGATTCCGGGTGAAACTCGCTTCCATCTTCGGCCTAATCATCACTTTCCATCAGGTGAGATTTAGGCCAAGAGTTTCCCCGTTTTGCATAAAAAAAAAAAAAAAAAAAAAAACTTTGAAGAGATTAGGGTTGCAAGCGTTCGGAAACACAGACGCAGGCAGAGAATTCCACTCCTTTGCTGTCCGCATTATAAAAGACGTTTGGAATCGCTTAGTGTGAATTCGTGGAATAGTAACAAGGTATGGGATGGTAAGTTGCAGTGCGTCTGGATGTCCGATGGTAGAAGGGGGCCTGTGGAATGAGTTTACTACCGTACGGCGATGCGCCACGGGTGAACAACATGGTGGACCTGGATCCTACCCACATGCACAAAACGTTTTGGGGATACATTCATTTTACGTACTAAAGAGTAGAATTCCCTGCCTGAGTCTGTGTTTCCTGATAGCTACAACCTGGGAGTATTTAAGTCAAGAGTGAATAGGTTACTTCTAGGCAAGCGTGCTCCATCTTAGACCACATCATCGCTTACCATCAGGTGAGATAGTGGCCAAACGTGTGCCTGTCACTAGTAAAAAAAAAAAACCCACAGGCATGCTAGTCTATATACTAATATTATAAGCAGAAGAGTTTGTTTGTTTGTTTGGTTGAACGCGCTAATCTCAGGAACTACTAGTCCGATTTGAAAAATTCTTTCAGTGTTAGATAGCCCATTTATCGAGGAAGGCTTTAAGCGTTTTATATATCATCACGCTAAGACCAATAGGAGCGGAGCAGTTATGAAAAATGTTACGCAGACGACGTTGCACGGGTCAGCTAGTTAAAGATATTACTTAAAGTAATCCTTCAACTTGACTGAACCTGGCCATCAGTTCGCGTTGTTACCAATCAATTACCACTATGTATATTGCATAATGATGATTGACTGAGTGACTGCCCATTGATCCCGGCCCGTATCAATTATGTAATTACTGATTGTTAAGTAACTCAGTTACTGTTGTTATTTACTGTTCATTACTGGGAGTTACGTTACAATTGAGTCGATTATAAATCGATGCACCGATGACAGCAATGCTCGGGGTTTTTCTGGTGGATAGAATTCGCAACTAAGCCATTTTTTTTTTAAACGTAGAATTTCACACAACGAATTTCTCCTGTATCGTGGGTGCGTTTACAAACATACAAAGTCACTTACACAAACAGCCAGACCCGGAACAACTATCTGTAGGCCATACAAATATTTGTTCCGTGCGGGAATCGAACCCACGACACGCGACGCAGCAGTCGATCGCTCAACCACTGCGCCAACCGTGCTGTCGAATTTCGCATTCATCATTTCCGCGATTTTGCACGTAGAATCAGCCGGTCGACATCTCACCGTGATCACTTACGCGGTGTCCTGCGTGAGCGACGAATACGACGCGACGCGACGCAACACGACGCGACGTAATGCGACGCGATGCTATACGCGACAAATGTCCTACGTGATTTTGGTCATTACTTCTCGAATCATGGAGAAGTACAGTACAAATTTGCTTTAAAGTTAAAAATAAACAATTCCTGTAATGTTTATGTTTTTTGTCCCACAATAATTTTTGCTCACACACTGCGGCGATCAACGCTTCTGAATCAACCATAACGTAGTTCGTGGTGTCGCATCTGGTCGCCCTCAAATCAAGTACGCGTTACGTCGCGTCTCGCCACAGACTGTCATATAGGCCGCATGTAGGGTATGCCGTTGAGTTGATCGCGTTCGTCGCGTTCGCAGCGTCGCGTCGCGTAGCGTTCCTCGCTCACGCAGGACACCGCGTTAGGTGGAGTGAACGACAAGTGAGCTGTCATGCTATCTTGTTTGTATGGTTTGACAGCTTACTTGTCCTTCACTCCGCCTAAGTGTAAACTTTGACATGTTTACAGAATCGCACTGCTGCATGCTGAACTGGAAGTGGGCCAGCCATGTCTGTAGACGGACAGACGGTCGATGAAGCAGTCATGTGGTGGAGTGGAGACCGCGTAGGGCAAACGTAGTGTGGGACACGCTGCAGCACGATGGATCGATGATTTAAAGAAGGTGGCTGGCAGCAGATGGATGCGTACTGCTCAAGACCGGGATGGTTGGCGCTCTGCCTCCCTGGCTATAGGCTGATTTGATGATGATGATGACAAATCGATGTTGTTTTTTAATCTTGAGGAGCTTGTGGCTAAATAATAACCAGGTTGATTGAAGGTCGACCTTCAATGTTTAGCAACGCTTGCCGAGGTCGGTCTGTGGATGGGTGACCAGCTTAAAATGCTGATGTAGCGGCATCGATACCGCCACAAGAAATAAACCAACGAAACAAATCTGCATTGCAACAAAAAAAACCGTGACGCCATCTATCCAACTGGCGGCGAACTAAGATCCTAAATCGCGCAAGCAAAGTTTACCATGCGATTTGAACATATACATCCGCCCGAATATGAACTATGGGGCAGTAGCCCCCCTGGCACAACAACTGCCAGGGCATAGAATCCTCCTTTTTCAATGGGGGTTTGCGGGACTTAACTCTCTGTACCGCATACCCCCCAAACTGACATTGTTCCTTTCCTCCGAAATCACGTTAGGCCGTTGGTCCTGGCATTTGTACATCTTTTAATGATGCCATTACCCGTATCTATCATTATGCTCTGAATATGCTGTGTCATTTGTAGTATCTTTATCTTCTAACTGCTAATTCAAAGCTTATGATATTTTATCTGTAGAAATTTTTCGATGTTAAAATATGCGTCAGAAACGTCTTAGTTATTGGAATTTGTTTTCATCCATAACACATGCCATCGCTGTCAATACATATAAACACCGAAAACAAACAGCTACCTATGAAAGAAATGGGTCATACGAGCAGTAATCCGGACTCCGGAATAGAACCGGCGACCGCACAGAAACCGGATACGCTGCTTTGATATTTGGGTTTCTGGAACCAAGTTCCTAGCAATTGCGACATGAATGAATTTCAGGTTTTTGTAACTTCAAATGATGAAAGCGGATCCCAATCTAGGCTATAGGATTGTTATAGTCGTCGCGAGTTTTTCCAATAGTACTTTGTATAATATTACAGCAGTTGGTTGCAAACATTTTAGAATGTCAGAATGTTGGGCTGTGAAAAAGACGGATGAAAATAGATTGCATGTGGTGGAGATGAGAATGTTGAGATGGATGTGTGGAGTAACAAGAATGTATAAAGTGAGAAATGACTACATTACAGGTAGTTTAAAAGTGGCGCCAGTGATTTAAAAGTTAAAAGGGAATCGTTTGTCTTGGTATGGTCATGTGAAGAGGAGAGAGGAAACGCATTTAACTGAAAATAAATGTGGATGGATGGAGAGGGAGAGGAATAGAGATGTGTCCCTCACTCATGAGGTGCCTCATTTGAGGTACTCGTGATCGCAAATTGAAAGAGTTACTCAAATTCCAAAATTGAACCACCTCACTCGTTCACGCGTCCTCACTTCAAAATTTACATTGACACTGACATAATATTGAGGCGAGGTAGGTACTCGCGAGTGAGTATTGAGTGAGCGAACATTATTTTGTACTCAAAATGAATAAAGAGAAAATGTTTTCATAATTGCTATTACTATGAACTCTAAACTTTAACTATAAACTCTAAAAACATTGGAATTAGATTGGTATTCAGTATTCAAGTGTCATTGATTCGTTTATTTTGGCGGTCTAAAATTCATGAGCGAAAGAAAATGATGTGTGTGACGGGGACGTAAAAATCGGAATCGTGAGTAGTACCTACTCGTGAGTCGACGCGCCCGTTCGCCTCACTTGCCGCTGCCTCGGACAATCGGCTCATGAGGTGAATACGCTCACGTTCGATGCCTCGCCTCAAATGAGGGGTACCTCGTGAGTACCTCGCGAGGTAAAATGAGGTGCTCCCTCATCATCGTTTATAAATGATGAGTTACCCATCACTAGAGAGGAAGGCCAAAGAAAAGATGGATGGATTGTGTAAGAAGCGATATGAAAGAAAAGGGAGTTAGTGAAAGTTTGACGGCTGATAGGGCAGAGTGGAAGAAAAAAACGTGTTGCGCCGGCCCCAAGTAACATGGGGGATAAAGGCAGGAAAATGATGATGGTTGCAAACATTTTAGAACGAGAGTTTTACTTAGAATTTTACTTCGTTACTTGCCAGGCTTAGGGAGTCATCACTAAGCTCTCCCTATATTAAAGCCGTCTGTCTATGTGTTTTCGGCCTTAGACGCCATTTCCACCAACTCGCACCAAGCGTTTCCAAGCGTCTTTCATAATGCGCACAGCAAAGAAGTGGAACTTTCTGCCTGCGTCTGTGTTTCCGAACGCTTACAACCCTAATCTTTTCAAAGTTAGAGTGAACAGGCTACTCCTGGGTAGAAGTTAGCAACTTGTTTGGGCAACTTTGTCATCAGACCACAAAACATTTTAAATTCTTTTACAAGACAATTTCATTATATCAACTTTAACCATAGTAAAGTATGGAAGTCAAGAAGAAGAATGTAAGTATGGAATGAGATCCGACTACAGTTCGAGGGAGAAAAATCACTAATTATAAAACAAAGTCCTCCGCCGCGTCTGTCTGTCTGTTCGCGATAAACTCAAAAACTACTGCACCGATTTTCATGCTGTTTTTACCAATGGATAGAGTGGTTCTCGAGGAAGGTTTTAGTATATAATTTGTTAAGCAGGCGCAGCTGCGAGCATTTGCTAAATATATTTTCGTTAAATATATTCCACAGTAACGAGAGAAGCCGGTAGTTCAGTATTTAATTACGAATTTATGAACAGTGGGCGAAATGCAAACCTGTGTGAGGAGTGGACACGCTGATAAGCGGAAGCGGGAGCAAATTCATTTACATGAATATTTTTTTAAATATTTTCTCTTTGTAAACTCTTCACAAGCACATTAACGAGTCCATAATTTACAAGAAAGCCTCCCGATTGTTTAATTAAGAATTTGGAGTTGAGTGTTGACACGTTTTAATGCCAAACATTTTATTCAGAAGCTGACCAAGATTTGAAACCTCATCAAGTAACTAAGCAAATTTCTTTATTGAAGCTATGTCATTTCAAAATCTGTTTTATTTAAAGAGAAGATAACGTAATTAAGAAGCTTGGTATCACACAGAGCTAGTTGAGACACTACCAAAACTTTCCTTACTTAATAGTTTGGTTGTTACTAGCGTCAGCGTGCCACTAAGTCGCTGTCGCTCATGACGCAACACACACCCGAACCATTGCAGCATCTCTCAGTTTCGGTTAATTAAGACAGTGTTTTGAGTGGCACTTAGTGCGAGCTAAATAAATAACGCCGTTCGCCCGAGTTCGGACTCGATGAATGGAATGTAACGTACAACATTGTACGAGAAACATTCTATGGGAAATGGGAGACGTGTTACATAAAGATTTTCGTAAACTAATTAGCTGGCTGGTATGAAGCATGTTTTATGAAGAACTTTATGTAATAAAAATAATCTTTTGATGAGAATTGAATAGCGGTAGGCCGAATGCATAATGTTGCCTATTGATAGTTTCTTCCTATGTTGGGATCTATTTGCAGTCATAACTGAAGCAGTTAACCTGCCAAAGCCTGTCTCCGTTGGCGCCAAATACAAATACAAAAAAATACAAATACACAATTTTGCAAATTGCACTAACGATGGATGATATTTCGTTCAATAAAACTTTTCCAATTTTAAAAATAAGACGAAATTTAAGCGTTTCATTGAAAAAATGAAACGCTTAAATTTTTTTATGGTTGCTTGTGCGTACTCTTTTTTGTTGTTGAAATTACAAAAATTTCGTGTAAGTTTTATAAAAAAATACCAGTATTTGACATGGAGCGACTGAATTTCTGACCTCCTCAGCGGTTTCTCGGTTCATAAAAGCCCTTATCTTGATAGACTGGTAGCCTGACTTCTAACTACTCTATTAACCATTTTTTTTTGTACCTAGTCACATTGCTCCCTAAATACATGTCACAAGTAATGTGTGTACTTTTGTCAAATAAAACCTGTCTAACCAAGAAGTACCGTGTTACCCAGTTAATGGGTTATGGAGGTCTAGTAGCCAGCCACTCTACGTAAAATACTGGTATTCAGCTGAATCCGGTTTGACTGGAAGCCGGCCCCAGTATAGTTGGGAAAAGACTAGGCAGATGGAGTCTCATTAAAGGGTAAATCAGTAATCGCCACTGCACCCAATCAGCTGGCGATCAATCTGCATTACAGATTCGCCTTTACCAGTACAATCCAAATTCAATAATTAACAACTGAATAATGTAGAGTTGCTAGTGAATTAAAATGGCGTGAATATCATCTCGATTCAATTAATGTATTAATTATATTGGCGATCAGTTTTAATTAGAGGTGTGTGCTCGTGGAGTAATTAATTGTGGTGAAAGGGTGGGTACAGACGGGGTTAGTGGAGGGTAGTAACTGGTGTTTGTTTTGTTGAAGATTTTATCGTTTAGTTCGGCTGTGAGCTAGTTGCTATTGTTTTAATGCTGAGAGAATATTTTTTAAACAAAAAGTGCCTTGAAAGGCAAAAGAAAGAAAAAAAAAATTTAAATAACAACATTTTTCTTTAGTAAATAAATTAAAATTTCATGCAATTGAAAATCTTTAAAGCTAGCAGATATAATAAACTTTTATTTTATCAGATTTTAACCTCTGTTAAGTGATGTATAGATGGCCCTTTTCTGTATCGAATTGAAATTATATTTAGCAGCATGGTAGTATTTATTCATTTAATGAAATTAGTTCTGTATTCTGCAGATAGGTAGACAGAAAAGTGACTAAACCGTGACATAATTGATTATGGCAACGTTTTTTTTTTATACAAAACGGGGAAACTCTTGGCCCAAATCTCACCTGATGGAAAGTAATGATTAGGCCGAAGATGGAAGCGAGTTTCACCCGGAATCCTCTTACACAGAGGAACTGGCTATCATACCTCTAACTGCCGGAACACAACAATGCTGTTAACATTGTTGTTATGACGACAGACTAGTATGATATAACAACTTTTCAACATTCAGTTCTGAGTTAAGAATTTTAAATTTAATTTCGATGCTTTGACATTAAACAAGAGTTTGACATGTCCTTTACTTCAATTTTTTTTTTCAATTCAAGCGAGGTGTCGGTCAAGCAACTATCCCAGCCACTGCCACCGTCTGAACTCGACCTTATACAGTAATCACTGGAACAGTGCCCTCGCTTCAGCAATTAATTATCACTAGCTCTGATTGAATGCTAGTCACTCGTCAGTAAACACTCGTATCAGAGCATATTAGTTAGTCAAGTAGCCGACAGGAAGCTCTGTGTTACTTACTATCATGATTTAAGTAACTATCTCCGCCACTGGCGCCGTCTAAACCCTACCTTCCACAGTGATCACTGGAACAGTGCACTCGCTCAGCAAATAATGATCACGGGCGAGCTCTGATTGAATGCTAGACGGTAGGCACAGGAATCAGAAACATATTACGTAGTTAGCCAAGTAGCTGCCAGGAGGCAGTATGTACTAATTAGAATTATGTAAGGTAGTGTGGGATTAATTTATAAGGTTGTCTAGGTGAAGATAAACAAGTTGCAGGCTTAAACAAAAGTTAAGTACTTGAAGAAACCCTATGTCCAGCAGTGAAGTGCTAAGCTGTGTTGGCCACTAAACATTTTTTGGAAAGTTTGAAATTCCCAATAAGATTATATATGAATAGGTACGATGGTAACACTGGCTGTCTGTTAGTTACCGCGATACTTATTAACATCTGAACGAATTTGGGTGAAACATGACATACGGGTAAATTACTTATGCTCTGGGAATAAGACATAATAATTTATATCTTCTGGGTAAGCTCGCTCCATCGTAGACTTTGTCTCTGTCATCTCTGACCTAGACTTGAGTCAAGAGCAAATCCGTCTCAAATAAAACATACCGAGTTTCCTCCATGCCTCGGAAAACACGTTAAGCCGTTGGTCCCGGCTGTCATTTGTAGACCTTTGGCAGGCGTTACAGATTATCAGAAGCCAGTTAATTTGACCAGTCTTGCCAAGAAGTACCGAGTTACCCAGGCAATGGGTTGTGGAGGTCTGGTAGGCAGCCGCTCCACGTAAAACACTGGTATTCAGCTGAATCCGGTTTGACTGGAAGCCGACCCCAATATAGTTGGAAAAAGGCTAGGCACATGTTATGTTATTATTTTATTAATATAATTTCAATAAACACTAAAACTTTCTTTTTTGTTTCTTTCAATTTCGGACGTTGCCCTGAATTCTTTGGAGCATATTTCAGCCGATATTTCATAGGAGCCGTGTTCACTGTTCAGTGTTGTAATCGCGACGTTAACTACTGCGTTCCGGTCGCGCGTCTGGGTCGCACAGTCGCACCGTAGGTGCTGACGTGTGTAGGTTTCCTATGTTACACGACACGTCATATCGTGAGATACGAAAATTGCCAAAAAAAAACAAAAAGCCTTTGCCATGTTAAGTTGTTTAAAGGCAGTCGTCAAGCGGCGCAAGAGGCGCCAACTCTACTATTTTTAAACAACTTTCGCATTCGCATGTCAATCACAAACTGTCAAAAAAGCCTTCGTTTTCATACATTTCTGACAGATTGCGATTGAAATGCAAATGCGATGCAAATGTGAAAATTAGTAGTATTGGCACTCAGGTTTAGAAGTCACGCTCTGCCTCATTTTGAATTAGCGTCTAAAATAAATTGAGATAAAAACAAGACTTTATTTAAACTTAAATCATGTTCTAACTTTATCGTTGTCTACTCTTCAAGCCCTCATTTGATACCCATTTTAATAGGGTTAAGAAAAAATATGTAATCCGCCATCTTGGAGCGGAAGCCACATTGAAATTATTACAATATTGAGTGTTGAACATTGTATTGTCACCAGAATTTAAGGTTTGTGAAATTTCAGCTCAGTCAGATACCAACAAGTGGTCGAAAAATGGTTAGCTTTTGACGGACAACTTACGTATAGTGCCAGTTAACATAAAATCTACTAAAAAAGGGTAATAACGTTAAACATTGGACATAAACACAGCACCATGAAATAAGCGTCTTCCGGCGTTACGACAAATGGCACTTTATGACACTATTGTTCACTAAACAGTGTGTGACGAATCAGTTTGGAGCAATTAAGTTAAAAATAATTAGGAAACAAGCGCGCTGCGTACTAACACTTGGGTTGTAAAGATAACACTAAATGTGACGGAAAAATGTAGACGGAATGATGGGGTTATCTGTGCTTCAATTACCATGACTCTTATGGGAAACACGCCATTAAAGTGACCGTTTTCCTACTAATTATAAACTAGCTTATAATAAGCTGATGACCACAAAAGTGGATGGAGAGGGAGAGGAAGGCCAAAGAAAAGATGGATGGATTGTGTGAGGTGCGATATGAAAGAAAAGGGAGTTAGTGAAAGTTTGACGGCTGATAGGGCAGAGTGGAAGAAAAAACGTGTTGCGCCGACCCCAAGTAACATGGGATAAGGGCAGGAAGATGATAATCCCCGTGACTTTACCCGCTTGACAAATCTATACTAATATTATAAAGCAGAAGAGTTTGTTTGTTGGTTTGGTTGAACGCACTAATCTCAGGACCTACTGGTCAGTTTTGAAAAATTATTTCAGGGTTAGATAGCCCATTTATCGAGGAAGGTTATAGGCATCACGATAAGACAAATAGGAGCGGGGCAATAGTGGAAAATGTGACGCAGACGAAGTTGCGCGGGTCAGCTAGTTAAATTATATACTAAAACCTTCCTTGAGAATCACTCTAGCCATTGAAAACAACATGAATATTTTTTTTATTTTTTTTTTATTTGTGATGGGTTTGCTCTTGGCCTTAGTCTTGGTCAGAAATGACAGAGACAAAGTCTACGATGGAGCGAGCTTACCCAGAAGGAGCCTGTTTACTCTAACTTTGAAGAGATTAGGGTTGTAAGCGTTCGGAAACACAGACGCAGGCAGAGAATTCCACTCTTTTGCTGTCCGTATTATAAAAGACGTTTGGAATCGCTTAGTGCGAATTCGTGGAATAGCAACAAGGTAGGGATGGTAAGCTGCAGTGCGTCTGGATGTCCGATAGTAGAAGGGTGCTGGTGGAATGAGGTCGTGAAGTTCTTGGGCACATTCGCCGAAGTACAATCTGTAGAAGACCGACAGGCAGGCAACCTTGCGGCGATGAGCCAAGCGGTGCGAACAGACAGACAGACGCAGCGGAGGACTTTGTTTTCTAATATGTAGTGACGATATATGTTTAATAATTACACACGCCTCAAGCATCTACGGCTTTGCCAGGTTTGCGGAATTCGTTCGAAAGAGTCACCGCGGCACTGGAACGCAAAGGTTACTAAGGAACACGGATGGGTTTTAGTCAGTAAGAGTCTAACACTCTCTTTTGCTTCGCCAAAAGCGGAAGAAGTCATTTGATGATTTACCAGTCTTAAATAAAAAACTTTTTAGAAAAAAATACAACCTTTATACTGCCAAAAAAAAACACTACAAAGTCAAAAATAACTTTAATTTTGGGAGTCGGTGTTTTTGTTAGTTTCTTCGTATTTTGACACCGACTTCCAAAATTAAAGTTATTTTTTACTTTGTAGTGTTTTTTTTTGGAAGTCGGTTGTATTTTTTTATTTAAGGCTGGTAAATCATCAAATGACTTCTTCCGCTTTGGGCAAAGCAGAAGAGACTTTGTAGTGTTTTTTTTTGGAAGTTGGTTGTATTTTTAAAAAAATGTTTTTTTTTTTTCACTTTTTAGTAGTATCCCCACACCTAACAACACCACTGCAAAATCGCAGAAAAACAAAATATGTACGCAATTTCGATTAATTTTTCAAATCGGTTCATAATTTTATCGTCGGAGTTATGAGGTAACAAATATAAAAAAAAATACAACCGTATTGAGAACCTCCTTCTTTTTGGGAAGTCGGTTAAAAAATGGGTGGTATTGTATTCTGTTGCCTCAGATTTCTCTTATTAAAAGCTGGTGTGGAATAATATAAGTATCTCAAATGACAAATCAGTAACCATTTGACCTTCACTCCAAACCCAGCCAACTTGAAACGATGGTATAATTTCCATCAGAATTTAGCAAATTAATCAGTATAAAATTACCCGGCGATGCCTGGGGATGTTAATAATGTACCGTTTGCCGGTTGTCATGGCAACTGCCGGCCCTTGAGGGCAGCGCGAGTGATACGGAGTCTGATGATATTGCACTGTGGCGCAAACAACGCGGCTCGGGGACAAAATTAGGTTAGCATTTTGTGTTATTGTTGCGAAACGGTTTGGATTAGGGGCGTAATGGGAAATGATGGGCGTTTTCTTTTTTCTGTAGCTTTTTATGTGTGATTGACATCTATACAAAATATGTAATTGTAATAAAATAATGATCTTTAAAATATGTTTTTAATTTTCTAAATATTTCCGTTTTCGGAGGCCATTGTTGAGTTTCTACTTAAGGCTGTATTAGCACTAATTATCGCTGAATTTCTGACACCTATTTACATATGTAAGTTGCTTCTAATATATAACACTACTTACAAAATTACTTTGCAGCGTGAATTTTTAAAGTGTACCTTCATGACCAAATCCAAAGCTATAAGGAATATCGAAAAACACTGAAAGGAGTCTCTAGTCCGATTTTGATAAAAATTAAAACTGCATCATTTGATTTTTGAAAAATCGTTATTCCTACCCAGGAATCGAATCGAGTACCCAGGATCGAATAGAATATCTTTCAGTGTTTTTCGATATTATTCATAGTTTTAGATTTGGCCTTAAAGGCACTTTTCAAAAATTCAACCTGTAGGTATATTTATTTATTGTTTTACTTTATGTAACGGAAAGAGAAAACATAAGGTGAATTTAATGTCTTAGATATTCCATAACAACCAACCAACGCACGGGTGGCGATAGATACTTGATACTTAAGATTACCAAGATATACCAAGGACGTCCTATCAGAAGCCATTTTTTATCTTCCTGTGACATCATAAGCAACAGTGCCTATCACCTATGACATTACAACCACTAACTAATCCCACCAGCATTAAATTTTGGCCAGCGATCCGTTAAGATAATTAGTGGTTTGTAATTTATAGCATTTTGATCAAATAACTTTCTGCTCGTGTCAGCGGCGTGTTCGGGGGGCCACGTACGTTTGGTAGTGGTCATTAGGGCCGTCTGATGGCGCACTGTGGTCTGAACGGTAATGAGGCTGGACAAAAATATGAAGTACATTTTGAAGTGAAAACTTCTTTGCACTTTTCTTGGGATGGGTTTAAAATGTTAAAATCGCGTCAGGACACGTGACCTGATTGAAAATTCGTAAGACGTCTGGACACGTGACCTGTTCGAATATTCGTAAGACGGATGATTCAAAAATGCACAGCGTTAATTAGTTTTTTTTTCTGACATTGAATTTATAATTTTTAAATGTTAAATTTATCTCCGTTTATTAGGGGTATATTGCCTGAAATAAATGAATTTTATTTTATTTCTATTTATTTTAATGTTCAAGTTTTCACTTCTGCCGGCACTCCCGGAGTGCAACCCGTTTTTTTTTTTGACTTTGGTAGTATATTTTTACTGTTTTTGGAGTACTGCGGCAGCGGCTTCACCCGTGTGAGTATACGAAATTACCATAATTATCCGAGATAAAAAGTAAGTTATGTGCTATTCAGGCAGTACTCTATGTCTGTGCCAAATTTCATCTAGTTCTATTCAGTCGTTTTGGCGTGAATGAGTAACAGACTGTCATTTTAATAATAAATGTAACTTTAAAAACGTTATTCAACTGTTTTACAAGAACCAAAAAAAAAACAGTTAAAATCTGGCCAAGTGCGTGTCGGACTCGCGAAAGGGTTCCGAACCAATCTCATTATTTTAACATGTAATTTTGAACACTACAAACTTCTTATAGGTTTTCCTGTAATCTTTAGGTATAGAACTATTATCTGCAAATCTATTTTTCAAAATTCTGGCTCAGTACATTCAGAGATCACAGAAGTCTATACTTATACCAATTTTTAACAGAATCGTTCCAGTAGATTCGTAGAAAACTGGCTGTGACAGACGAACAGGCAGACACCCAAGTGATCCTTTAGGGTTCCGTTTTTGTTCGGAACCCTAAAATATTAAAATATTGTTTCGAAAACGATTGCTGATATTGATATTTATCATGTTTCAACTTCAATTTTATTATTTTAAAAACTAATTGCAATGAAAAAAAAAAATACAAACATCCGAATTGAGAACCTCCTCCTTTTTGGAAAGTCGGTTAATAAAAAGGGTACCTACTGTTATCATGTTTCATGAAATCATCACAAACAATCTTTTAATTTCACGTGAAATGTAAATATTTACTTTTGAGTCGTTCTTTCATTTCTTTTCAAAGCATTTTTCTCTTAGTAATTCTAAGAAGATCAGATACTTACAACGATCATTTTTCTTTGAAATATTCAGATGCATTGTTGTGTAGGTGTATAATTATATTGATATTTTTGAACGACAGCATTTTTATACAATCATCATAGGTTTACCTTACAACTGTACCTTTTTATTTATTTAATTTAAATTACACCTCACAATGAGCACAGGGTAAAAATATTTATAAAAATAAGTGGTTTAATGGTCTCATCGCACAGGAACATCTTTCACATCTTTTTTGCATAACTTAATGTACCTACTGGTCATAGAAATAGTAAAAATAAAATGGACTTTTGAGAATGATAATGTCAAATCTTCCTTCAAAATCTCTGCGTTTCGTAGTTTTCAGTTTCTGAGTGAAGTAAGTCATAGGACACAGCAATTTTAGTTGAAATACTTATTAGCAGATATTTAATTTAAAACCTGCTAATCAGTATTCTAAATCATTTTATGGCTATTTTTGAAGTGAAAACTTCTTTAACGGTGTTGAGCACTTTTCTTGGGATTGGTATAAAATGTTAAACTCGCGTCAGCACACGTGACCTGATCGAAATTCGTAAGACGGATGATTCAAAAATGCACAACGTTAAGAGCGTGTATTCCGTCCACTAGCGCCGCCAATCGTTTTTTATTATTTGTGGTAAATTTAAGACACGTAGATAAAAAACCGCTCTGTAGTGCACTGAAGAAATGTATTTATTATGTTTTGAGAGTTATGTTTTGTACTTTAGAACATAAATAGTTGCCTAAATCGATATTTTTGCTAAAAGTGGCCACTTTTAGCAATAATTGCCGTTTTGGCTATTTAGCCATGAGTTATGTATTAAAAATAGCTGTCAAAAAATAATAGATACATTTCTTTAGTGCACTACAGAGCGGTTTTATAACTACGTCTTAAATTTACCACAATTAATAAAAAAACGATTGGCGGCGCTAGTGGACGGAATACACACTCTTAATGTTAAAGTTTTCACTTCTGCCGGCACTCCCGTTGTTTTTTTTTCAATAGAGGGCTCTATTGAAAAAATCTAAAAAGCTTATCTACATTGTAATCCAAACCGCTATCAATTCATACCAGCACAAAAATGTGCAATTTGATCGTTTGGCCGCAGTCCAAACAATGGCGCTGATGTGCCGCTATGGCCCACTGTATGCCCCAGTGTGCCCACTGTGCGGCCATTAACATATTAATGCAAAACGTTATTAGGCGGTAACTGATGGCCGGCTTAGACGCCATGTTGATGCCTGATCGTTCACGCCGCTTTGAGTATTGAGGTGGGCAGAGTTTCAGGCGGTTGGGTGTTGATAGTTGAACCGTAGCTGTGTTCCTCTCAATATCTGTCTATATTATGTAGCTTAGTTTTACTCTTTAGCGACTTTTAATGTTTTGATAGCATTTTGCCAGTGGCTTTCTCTATCCTATAATTCATATCCTGTCGGAATTGCAAATATCTAACCTTTGCTCCTACGTTATTGGCAAATCATGGAAATCTCTGTTTGGAACCGCTTTAGGGATCCAGTGGCTGGGTGTTGTTAAGCCACTCAGTCACAACATCAGTCAGGACATTTCTTTTTACAATGATGAGATTAGTTAATACAGCTACTTTTTCAATATTTAGATTGACTCTGAAAATCATAATTTAAATCCAAGTTTAACTGCACATAGTTAACGAATATATCTCATAATACTAATCTTTTATTACTCTGGCATCTGTGTATTACTTATTTATTTATTTATTTAGACTGCATGCACAATAGTGGTACATGGGCGGACTTAAATGCAACAAGGCATTCTCTACCAGTCAACCTTTGGGTTAAAAAGACTCCACTTGTTTTAATTAATTAGTTATGTTATTATCTGCGCATAATGCAATGCATGCTATGCTTCCCTGTAAGTTATGAGGACTTAAGTTAGCAATGTACAAATTATAAAGTTACTAGCTATCCCCCGCGGCTTCGCTTCCGTCAACTGCAACTTTCTTATTATTTTTCTTTCTTAAGAACCTTCTCCTGACAGTGACAAACACACCAAAAAAATAGTGAATTTGTCCTAGCCGTTTTTATATGTACCTATAAAGATAGTGTACTCATCGTTGAAAAGCCAAATAAAATAATAAATGACATGAAAACTTGATTAAACGATTACTTACCTAAAGTTATGAATGAACACCATCAATATACAGTTCATTGCGTGCCCACAAGGCAATAGGACGTAAATCAAGCTAACTGAACGCGCAATGGAAGACGTGTTATTATTTACTGACTATTTGCCGTATACAGTAAGTCGTTACCGGTACAAACTACGGTACTTACGTGTTTATGAGTATGTTTTAATCCAAGTGTGGCTTACCTGTAAGTAAGAGAAAGATTATATTAGTTTTGATTGGATATTAAATTGAATTTATTGGGCTGAGCAAAACTTGTGACAGAATTCAGTGTGCCATTAGGCTTGTGTCCTGAAAAAATCTAATTAGTCCGTCAGTTATATCAAAAAATATTTGACCCATATTTTTCTTTTGTTACGGGAACCAAAATTGACGAAGTTACGAGGCTTTTAAAATTCTCAATACGTCACGCCCTGGCATAATTTTTAGCGGGTCGTGACGTCACGAGCCCCCACTCCCGAGTTTTGATGCGTTTTATCTGTGTCAATATTCATTGATTTACAAAAACAAAAAATACTTATTTATTATTTTTCAATACTCTAACTGACAGACTAAATAGTTTTGCAATTTGTGGATGATGGAAACTAGCCTATTCTACTAATTTTCACATTCGCATCTTAATCGCAAACTGTCAAAAATATGTAAAAAGTTAGTAGAATTGGACCATCATTAACATTGTTCTAAGTAAGAAGTTAAATATAAAAAAATATATCACGTTTTCATTCATTCAAGGGTTCTGGCAAAGGCGTACCTACGGTACACTGACATTTCTCCAGTTATTTTGAAATAATAAAAAAAAGAAAATGAGTAAACAAAAAAACCAAAAAAAGGCGAGCCTTAATGGGACAGTTGTGTGGGAGATACATAATATGTTCCTGTCAGATGTGCCCAGAAGATTTTGTTTAGTACGTAAGATTTAAATAAAATAGTTCAAATATAACATAGTTTATAAGTCAATAGGTACTAACACATTTATGGGTATCTTGTCTGAAATAAAGATTTATTTATTTTATTTAGCTTTCAACTAAGCAATAATTCAGGCAACGGGCAACATCTCGGAAATTTCAGATACGATAACCCAATAGCGCCAGGCAAGTTGTACTTGAAGGATCCAGGACCTCATGATCAGTAGAAGTGTTTTTTGTTATTTATTGACTGGTTCACATTTGACCTCAATCTCACCTGTTGAAAAGCAACGATATAGTCGACGGTGGAGCACGTCTACCTATTCACCGGTGACATAAAGACCTCAACTTGAAATCATTCGTGAGGCCATCACAGATCGAAAATTATGAGTTCAAAAATAGTGATTGCGGTGATCTATATAATATCTCTTATTTTACGCCCGGGTGGAATCTTGTAACTAATTTTTAAATCAGTTATCAACCGATGGAGCTGAAATTTGGTATACACGCTTAATTTAAATGACAATGCATGCTTTGCTATGTAACGTCATTCTAATTCCAATATGGCGGATCATTCAAGATGGCGGACTATTTATTTTTCTGCACTACCATAGTATGCGTATCAATGAAAAGGCTTACTGAGAAAAACACGAAAACTAATACAACGTCACATTAAATCCAAAATATGGGGGACCATCCAAGACGTATTTAAGCTTAGCTTTTGTTTTTTTTTTTTAAATACCATTAATTATATGTACTTATACTAGCTGATCCGCGCAACTTTGTCTGCGACATATTTTCCATGAATGCTCCGCTCCTAAATAATATTGCGACTATAAATTGAGACGTAAGCTATCAACCTGCACACCGTGTGCAAATTTGGTTAAAATCGGTTAAGTAGTTTAGGAGTCCATCGCGGACAAACAACGTGCCACGTGATATATTAGAAGAAGAAGATGACAAGAAATCTTTCCTCAGCAACTATGACAAACTTCAATCTAAACTACCAACTGAAACCTCACTTCAAAATCATCAGCATCAGAATCAAAATATCAGCCCTCCGTTAGGTTATGGACTTATGGCGCATAAAATTATTCCCATACTGTAGCCTGCATTGTGTTGCATACAAAGTAGATAAGTGGCCGTAAGTCATAACTCCTAATAAGTAAGGACGTGTGCACACTGGCGCCCGCTGAACACAAGTTAATTGGCGTCGGGAAGTTAAGGTTTGGCGCTAAACTGTTACTGTTGCTTTATTTACCGTAGTTGCTTATTAACGGTTTACTGATTGGATTCGAGTAAATTGTGCATAGATCACAAAATTATTGCAGAAATTGCCATAGGAACTTCGTAACTTTTCTTTAGGAAATCGGGATGAGAAAAACGAATGGTCTATTCGAAGTTCTGGCCCTGATCTCTGATGAATCTAGCGGTCTAGCTCTACAAACATCTCATTGTATTTTATCTGTCTCCAGCTTGATAAGTGGAAATTATACTTCTTTTTCCCTACTCCTTCGCTGTACTCTTCTGATTAATTTCGATGCGGGATCCAAGACAGTTGAATCTTTTCTCCGGGACTCGTCGGGTTTCATTAGCTCGGCGTTTATCTGGTGGTCACCACTGTTGATTCTGGCTTTCAGGAGTTGCAGTAATTAGAAATGTGTGGCGGGCTTATCCTTGACTTATTATTCCCATTTACGAAATCGTTTTCATGGTCCGGGTTTATCAAGAGTCAATGCTGTCTTTGTTTTGGTATCCACACTTATACATATATCCTCGTTTACCCACCCACTTAGGTACTTTAAATACAGTTCCAATATTTATTTCTTTGCCCGTCAATATGCCCTCCCCCTAACTCCAGACACGCACGCGACTTGCGTCGGCGCCGTCGCTCTCATATATCTGTCACAAACCGGCGCACGCGCAACGAGCAGCTCTATTGAGCGCCCATTGAGAAACGACACACATTCACTGAAGGAATTCGCGAACTGTGTGTTGTATGTATAAGGGAGCTGTGTATGTTTGTGTTTGGTATAGATATGGTTATTTTTAGGTTGTTCTCAACTGGGTGTTAAAAATTGTGCTTATTTTGAGTTGGGAAGTTGCTGAATGATGTTTAGGGCTACTATAGATTTTTTTGGAGTCGGTTGGAGGGCTTTAAGTCAGTATCATTATCTATACTATAAGTGGAGGGAAAAATTACGCGCCAATCAGCTAAGCGTTGATCAGATCAGGACTTTAATAGGATTCACTGTGGTCAACTGGCCTGGAAAGAACTCGTCAATGGACCCATCACAACTTTCCACGGCCCTTAAAAACGTAGAAAACGATTAAGAAAAGAGTATGTCAGAGCAAGAAGTTATTTTATTTTATATAAACTTCTAAAACATAGAATTCTACTATATGTGGCCTTTGCTTGAGTGAAACATGCTTCATGCATCCTTTGCTGTATGTAACACCACCAAACAGCCATAAGGCATCATAATTACTAATTTAACGCCTGTAAAAGGGGCCACGCTAAAGATTTTATATCTTTACCCATGTTTGCAATTTCAATCTTTTACTACATACGAAACTTTAATCTCTACCGTCGCTAAATGGGGGTGTCGTTAAAATATTTTAGAGGCTTTTAAATCGCGTTAGTAGGGTACCGAGTTTATTATGGGTTTACTTTGTAACCGCAATGTGGCTTTACTTTGAAGACGTTATGGCGTCAATATTCTAAAATCAGGCAAACTTTATGAGACAAGTCTGCCCCACCAGTTCCTAACCACAGCAACTCCTGATAGCCAGAATCAACAGTAAGGATCGCTAGAATCGCTGAGACAATAAAAATCAGTCAAATTCCGGAGAAGGATTCAACTGTCTTTTAACAGATTTCCCAAAAAGGAGGTTTTCAAATCGGTTACCTCATAATTCCGTCATTTATGAATCGATTTGAAACATCTTGTCGATTGCTCCAAGTTTGGATTTTTAAGGCCGTACCCTGAGCAAATAAACTTGAGCATTTTTTCCCTCAGTAACAGCGCAACAGATACAATAGCGAATACGCTCAGAATGTTGAAAAAAATCGTTATAAAATCTAATTTTGGTCGTTTGAAAAAAATACTTCTACCAAAATGTTCATAATTAAATTGCCTATCCATTAGTGTAAGTAGAAAATCAAAATAATCGTTAGTTTACGAGAAGATGCATGTTTTCAGTATTTTTTTCTCATTTCTGTGGTTTCGTTGTGAGGAGATTACGTAAACATTATTACTTAAGGGCGCTTTCACATTTTTTCTTGAATTTTAGCGTTTTATTCGAATTTTGATGTGTGATTTTGCTTTAGATATAGCCTTAAAAAAACTAAAAATATGCCTAGGACAGTTTTGTCAAAGCGCTCTTACAAAATCGAATAGCTCAGGTTGACTAAAGTTGAATACCGCGCGTCACAAGATTATATTGATTTTCGACAATTATTTTAAAATATTTACTTTACTTTCAATTAGACCAATTTTTTTTTCAAGCAATATAGAAATGCCACCTTAATTAATAAATATTTTTTATTTGAATTTTGATTATAATTTCATAGATAAAAATTATAGTTTCGTACGGAAAATTGACAATAACTCTCAGTTTTACAGAATTATTTTTGGTGTATTACTGTATGAATCGTAATAAATTGATTTGAGCATTCCAAAGTAGAAGATACAGTTGTACCGTGGACATTTTTATAAATGATTAAATTATAATATCTTCGGTGTACCAAGGTATCAAAAGATACCCTAAAGCAACGTTTTGTGAAACATCCTTTGCGGAGTCAAGGATTTTACTGATGTACGTGAACAAATTGAAATATTTATTTAGAACACTCCCCAGATAAATGATCAAACCATCTTATGCATATTTTTGTTTTTTTTTTAAGGCTATATCTAAAGCAAAATCACACATCAAAAATCGAATAAAACGCTAAAATTCAAGAAAAAATGTGAAAGCCCTCTTAATAATAAAAAATAAAATCTACCATTTTGAAGCCAAGATTTTGTAGAAATTTAATGTATTTTTTATTAGTTGGTATTTCTTTTGGATAAAGAGTAGATAGCTCCAAAAAACTGCACAAAAAACGGCTAGCGCTGCGTTTTGCTCGGGGACGCGCCTTAAATCGATATACCTAGCTGGAATTGGTAAACTTGGATGATGGCTTTTTGTCATCCAAGTAATCGAAACTGCGTATTTTGCTTAGGTACCTGAGATTTTGCAGCGATGTTGTTAGGTGTGGGGTACCACTAAACAGTGAAAAATAAAAAATAAACTTTTTACAAAAAATTACTTTAATTTCGGAAGTCGATAGTCCTCAACAACCCCTGACACAATCCTCGTCAGCAGCCCACTGAAGTACGGCACGTTTTTGTAATTTGGAAGTCCGTTGTAATTTTTCTAAAAGTTTTTTATGTATGTGATGTTATTTTTTCGGGAAAACGTCACTGTGTCTACCAGAAATAAAAAGTATAACCACAGGGGTACGAAACCCCTAGAAATTGATTGCCCTTGCGTTTTTAAAACTACACGTATGTAGCTGAATTTTAAAAGAGTCATTATAGCGCGTCATAATTTCTAACAATATGTCATTATTTTTCATGATCGCTCATTTGGTTAGCATTATTAATAGTAGTGTTATTATTTACTTTCGTTATTATATTGTACAGTTATTAAGAATTTATTAGGCTCGCTAGTTGTTTATAGCTGCCATAAACTGTTGATTTACGATAAATTGCTGTAACTGTATATTTAGTGTTTACTCGATACGGTATTACCTTTTGAAACATCAATAAATTTAGAAGGAAGTTAACAAACGAATCTAACATTATCGAAAACTAAAATCAAGTAGGAAAGAGTGTGCGCTCAGTAAGGCGTTCAAGCTGCGCCCGCGCACCGGCCGCCGACCCACGACACTGCGTCATCGACCGCCTTACTGAGCGCACACTCTTTCCTACTTGATTTTAGTTTTCGATATTGTTAGATTCGTTTGTTAACTTCCTTCTAAATTTAATACAGTCCACTATTTATTGTCACCGGAGTTTCTCTGCTGTTTATCCTAGTACCACCTTTAGGATATAACCCATTCCTTTCTAGATGTTTTTATCAATTCTCATACTTAGCGTTTTACTATAGTTAGTAACATATGGCTTACTACTGACATGTTAAATAAAATATATTTTTTTCCATGAGGGTTTGTCTAAAAGCACTGTAGAATTATGTTTAACTAGCAGACCCGCGCAACTTTATTTGCGTCACATTTTCCACTAATACTCCTCTCCTGTTTGTCTTAGCGTGATGATATAAATGGCCTATAGCCTTCCTCGATAAATGGGCTATCTAACTCTGAAAGAATTTTTCAAATAGGAAACAAACTCTTCTGCTTTATAATAGAAAAGTATCTATAGATAGAGTTTGTCTTTTTCACATTGTTTTCATTGGCAAAATTTAAAAAGTGCAGCATGGCCAGTTTTCTGATGCTATTCGTATTTTCGTTTCGTTCAAGCAAACAAACCAAACTCTTCAGCTTTATAATATTAGTATAGATTTATGTGACACGGTTTTTGAGGTACTTTATCGGTATTTTATCTGTCCATTAACCACTCACCAACCAATGATTTTATAGCGTTAACCAAATAAATGATCGATAAAAACCTCAGAAATCGGGCATTAGTGAAGTAAAAATAACGATAGGCTAGTTTCCACCATCAATAAATTGCAAATTTATTTAGTCCGTCAGTTAGAGTATTGGAAAATAATGGACACATATTAACAAAGATCAAAAGCATCATAACTCAGGTAGGGGGATCGTGACGACAGAACGCACTAAAAGTTATACCACGGCGTGATGTATTGAGAAATTTAAAAGCGTCGTATCTTCGTCAACTTTGGTTTACGTAACAAAAGAAAAACAACGGGACAAACATTTTTTGATATTTTATGCACAAGTAAAGACACTGTACAAAGGCGGACTTAATGCCATAGGCATTATCTACCAGTCAACCTTAGGGTGGTGCAGAGACAGCTTGGTAGGTGCAACATAAAGAAAAGACAAACCGAGAGGAAGAAAAAAAAAATACAATCTATAATAAATAAATACATACATACACATAACCAAAATTATTAAGAAAACAAGATACCAACGACTTACTGCTGTAATGATAATCTAACTGACAGACTTATTTAAATTTTTTCAGTCAGTTTTATCTGAGATTTCATCACATCGATCATAATTAAAGTGCTAATCAAGTCAAAGTACACTGGTTACAACTTCCTACCACAAAACAGATAGTGAAAAGCATCATTTATAAATGAAAATAATAAGCGAAAAACAACAGAGAAGAAAAAACAAGTATTTTTTGCCAAAAACATTGCCCAGAAAGCGGAGACCGCAGAACAATTTATTTTAATAACATTTCAACGTGCGCCCATTCTGCGAAAAAGTATCAAGTCCTACCCAACTTATTCACGTCCTTAAAACAAGGGAATAAGGTCGATATTGTGAAGGTGTTCAGTCGAAAAATAATTAATTTCATTCGCGTTATAAATGCAGTCGGTAAACCACAAATATTGGTTCAAATTCGTTCTGTGTTTACATAAATTTAGAGATTTGTATTATTTGTTGGGTAATGTTGCAAATGCAGTAACTTCGTTATTTGCTTATGAAAAACTAGCTCCTGCCAGCGACTTCACCCGCGTGATCCCTAGGGAACATATCTCCGGGATGAAAAGTAACCTATGTGCTATTCCAGACTATAATCTACCTCTGTTCCAAATTTCATCATGATCCGTCTTGCCGTTCTGGCGTAATAGGAAATATGCATAAAAAAAACATTTATTATCTAAACACTTTATCTAAAAATATACAAAAATATATTACTAACAGTGGAAATAGAATCCAAATTGCTCGAAAAACAAACGAGATATAATTATTTTAAACAAATATATCTGTCCCTCTCGCGAAAACGCTGTTTTCTATGGCAGATGTATAGACGTCACGTAATGTGACGTCAAATTCCATGTCGGACTTCTCGTTCTAAAAGTAATCTTTGAAGCGTTATAACTTCATCGCTGATGAAGATATTTAAAAAAAAAATTCTAGAGTGTTTCTGGAGCTTATAAGTAATTCATTTTATAAATAAAAAAAATCGCGTGCATATTGAGTAACAAACATCCAAACTTTCACATAATTGGTGTACTATCCATTTACCATTGTTCATTACTAGAATTAGTTTAATGCTAGATACTTGTGTTTATTACTAGAACTTGTAATAAAAATAAATAAAAGAACAAAAAATAATGTACCATCGTTGCTATTGGATGCGTTTTTCTTAGTAAATTGAGAATTAATTAATTTGGTTATATGTAGGTATATTTATGTTTCTTAGTTTGTATTCATTATTGCATTTTTATTCTCTTTTCATTGTTTCAATTGCTGTTTTCTCTGTACCAGCCTAACCGAAGCCAACTGGTAGGAAATGCTGAAGCCATTGCGTCTGCCTTTGTATAGGCGTCAGCACATCCAAGCTACAACAATCTGTCAAATTTCTTCAATAGATTTTCAACTTTACTACGTAAGGAATAAGGTTCAAGGTATTGGGAAAATTTTACAGTTTCGGGTACCTTGATGTGCTGGTGACTGTACGTAGGTACATTGCTTTTTTACATGTAGAAGTTTTTAAATAGTATACTTACTAAAAAATAATTTATTAAGATTCACCGAGGGCAATGCTCAAAAATATAAAGGTACCTATCAGTGGCGAAGGGTGAATTTTCTTAAAAGGGAAGCCGGACCAAAAAATGCTTACCTTGCTCAAGTGTGATGCGTAAATTCCAGCTGTGGCCCTGTTTCGTCAATCATGACTATTCATGACCGATACAAACTGAGCTTTATTTATTTCAAATTTAATTTGGTCGCGTAAAACGAATGCAATACTTTGTATTAAATCATTTTGTATACCTATCACTCGAAAGGCCAGAAAATGTGGGATTGTGTTGAGGAACATTGTTCCAAATGCGAATTGATTACAGTATTATACTTGCTTAAATATAACAACGTTTCGATATAGTTACCGCGGTTATCGGATTTTCGTGGTGGCCGCGAAAAGCTAATAATTCTTGTTTACCTAGCAAAATTACTGTGTCGTTGAACCGTTTCATTAAACTTCTATTCCGATCTACTTTTCTATTATGAACTTCACACGTATTAGCAAAAAATGTTTCTATCCTACGATTTCCGAAATCATGCAAAGATAAACAACTTCGGATAATTTAATTATAACTTCCCGTAAGCCACGGGTATTTGTCGTACAAACAACTGTTAAAATGTTTGAAAAAACCATCGCGTCGTTTATAATTTATAATCATGTCAGGGCGAGCACGGCCTATCTGAATTACATGTTTTTTTTATTTCCAAAACTCAACTTTGAAAAGGATGTTTCCTCAGTCAACAAATAATCTGTCAGACAGCATTCTACGTTCACTAATGCCGCCATGCTATCGAACTTACTTAATAACAACAAAATCATTACATAAATAACTTCTTTCTAATAAAACTATAAACTAAAAAAAGTATCTTACTACTTACTTACCTAAATACCTATTTAAATATCCGATCACCAAACAATACAACGCCACTAACCATGTTTTTACTACGCAAAACTATCACTAGTTTACACAAATAACTCAATTTCAACAATAATACACGAATAATGCTATAAGATTCTAAATTATGAAACGAATATATCAAATCAAATGAAAATGAACAATGATATCAATAAACATGACACTTAAATTCGCGCGAAAAAAATCTGTTGTGGATCTGTCATGACTGTCATTCAAATATTACTATCCGAACAAATTCGATTTACAACTTCAGTATCATTCCATCTCGTTCTGGCGTACACATTTCCTATCTCTGTCCTGATCGTAACTCGATGATTAACGGCTTGCTAACTGCCTAAATCTAGCAGTGTTATATTGTGGCCTCAAGGTCACGATCGCTACAAGAGACTATGAATTAAATGTACTGAATTCCTTTTCGAGCGGCCGGCTTATTCTAGGCTCTGATTTTATTTCTTTGATTGTTACTTTTATAAGCAAATTTTATACCTGCAATGTTACTTCGTAAATAGTTATTTGTTTAAATGATGATTGAAAACAATATAATTTGATACTAGTATTTGCCATATTTCGAAAGGGAAGCCGATAGGAATCGAGTTGTATGGACCCTTCGCCACTGGTACCTATCTATCAAGATCTTTGACACATTAAACCAGTGAGCCAATTCTACTAATTTTTTTACGCATCTCAATCGCAAACTGTAAAAAATGCATGAAAATTATGGCTTTTTTGACAGTTTGCGAAAAAGGCTTTTTTGATTGACATGCGAATGCGAAAGGTGTTTAAAAATTAGTAAAATTTGCCCTCAGATTTAAAAGTGATCAAAACCAACCTTAAGTCTAACCAAAGCAGAAATTCATTGACAACACGAAAAAAGCAGCCATTACGGTCGAAATTTCCACAATATTTTCCTCTACAAATCCTAATATCTCTCTAGCTACTCCTGATACTAAAACCCAGTATCAGCAGACAGCCAGACCCCAGGCATCCAAATAAATCCGTCAGCAACACAGTATGTCAATTAAGAGCAATTTTCACAAACTGTCCGCGTGTCCAAGTGTGTATGTGTATGTCCAAAAAATTCCCTTGCGAAGGCACGCCCGGGCTGCCCGCGTTTAGTTAGACACGATGGTACTACGGTGGGTAAGGTTTGATAAATTATTGGGATAGTCTTGGTTTTTCGTGTAGCTTTTTGAGCTTTGGATAGTATAAAAATTGGGGCTAATCCATGACTTCGCACAGCTTCAAAACATTATTACTAAAAGGCTCTTTAAAAATAAAACTATTAATTTCGTCAGTTTGATCAAAAAGTATTGGACACTCTTCTCTGTGTTATTGTCTTCTCAGACTAATCCGTCATGAACGCATACAAGTCATCACGCCAGATGACATAGTGCGTTAAAAATTTGCACAAGATGACATAGTGCGTTAAAAATTCGCACAAGATGCGGAGTGCGTTAAAAATTCGCACAAGATGACATAGTGCGTTAAAAATTCGCGTGATGTACGAGACTCAGAGGATTTTGAATACGAATAGCATCAGAAACTGGCCATGCTGCACTTTTTAAATGTTGCCAATGAAAACAATGTGAAAAAAACAAAGTCTATCTATACTTTTTCTATTATAAAGCAGAAGAGTTTGTTTGTTTGTTTGGTTGAACGCGCTAATCTCGGGAACTACTGGTCCGATTTGAAAAAATATTTCAGTTTTAGATAGACCATTTATCGAGGAAGGCTATAGGCTATATATCATCACGCTAAGACCAATAGGAGCGGAGCAGTAAGAAAAATGTTACGCAGACGACGTTGCACGGGTCAGCTAGTTATTACATACTACAATACAAATACAAATAAATACAAATACAAAATCCTTTATTTCAAATAGACCAGTTTACAGGCACTTTTGAATAGTCAAGGTATGTCAGTCAAATAGATGAAGCTAATTCTGCCGCGCTAGCGACAAGAGTAGCAAGTTATTCTGCAACAAAACACACTCACCGACCCTATCTCCAGCGCGGCAGTTGCACGTTCCAAAGAGTAGATCTTATGGAGAAGAACGTGCAAGAAACTCCATGGACACTCTTTTAAACACTGCCTTTTTACAAAATCATGATTAGATTATTTAATGAGTCTATTCAATCTTTCATTTGCTATTATAAATTGAACCTAATCCTATTATCCGACATTTGTTAGGCAAAATTCCAAAAGTGTTCTCTGAATTTGGCAACGTTTTCGTCGGCATGTCACTACTTGTGCATAATTTATCATTATTGCGTCATCGTGAGCTGTGTTGACAGAATTCATTCGAGACTTCCCAGAATATCACAACTTTTGCCCAATATAGCTTCAAGATGCAGTATTGACAAGGTCTCCTGCAGTTTCTAATACTGGACAAAATCATATGAATACATTTTTACTATGGTAGGTAGGCGCCTGATAAACTTGCAATAAAGTACATTAACCGTTCCTTAATATCCTTTCGTACTTCGTAGACACTCGAACTTGAACAATAAAATATTAACCGTTTTTAATAGAGAAGGTAAAGGATCACGATAGAATTCCATCCTGGACAGTTTTATAAGTCTTTATTTTTGTTTTTGATGTTGAGAAAGTCAATCAATGTATGTGGGTCAATGACCGTTATTGCACATTTATTTGGAACCTACAATAAAAACTGTTTTTTTTTTCTGAAACTACACCTATCACATTGTGTGAATAAAAATCTAATGACTATATTGACTAACCAAATTACTATTTCGTTTTTGCGAATTGACAGCTTCATTAAGCATGTTCTTATTTCCAGGTCCCCCCTAACCTGAGCCCCATGAGAAGGTAAGTTATAGAACATGTCCAGCTAAACCGGGGCTCATGGCGACAGTAATCCGCGCGACTGCGTGCATACGCGGCGTGAGCTCGCATACATTAGCGTTAGTGCTGATCGTGTGGACTCTAGCTGTATCATGTTTATTAATAATGGTAGTTGTTTAGGTGGCGCGTTTTTTTTATAATGAGGGGAGGAATCTTTTTCATTGACCGAAGTTAGGTAGTGAATCTGAGGGTCTGACTAAGCATATTTTCCTGGACTTTTAAATTACAATTCAACCAATTTATATTCGTACTATCTGATGCTTTTTTTTTTTAGGGATGGGAAATCATCAAATGACTCCTTCCGCTCTGGGCAGGGCGGGAGGGAGTGTCAGACTCTTACTGACTAAAACCCATCCATGTTCTTTTAGTGCCCTTTGTATTCCGGAGCCACGGTATCTCTTTAGAATAGTCCCGCGACTACGGCAGGACTATCTGATGCTTGCGGCCCCCTTGACAAATTATATACTAAAACCTTCCGAGAACCACTCTATCCATTGGTGAAAACAGCATAAAAATCGGTGCAGTAGTTTCTAATTTAATTGAGAACCGACAGACAGACGCGGAGGAGGACTTTGTTTTATATTAAGTAGTGAATTGTAAGGTTATGGGCGAATTTTTGCCCAGCAGTTGGACAAAGCAGGTGGGGAAAAATCGTTCTGATTGAAAGCAAATAAGATAAAAAAGCGTTCAGCTCATTCAATTTACACTTGCTCTGTAGTCCAGCAAAATAGCGTTTCATCTTGGAATGGTAGATAATATGCTGGAAACTCGTATACACCTTCATTTTGGCGTTCTAAACGTTGTGTCAAAAGTCTCGAAAAATCTTGATTAGAGATGGGTTTACTCTTGACTCTAGTCTTGGTCCTCTGACCAAGACTAGAGTCAAGAGTAAACCCATCCATCGTAGACTTTGTCTCTGTCATCTCTATGACAGAGACAAAGTCTACGAAGGAGCGAGCTTACAGGTTAGGCTACAGGCTACTTCTGGGTGGAAGTAGCCTGTTCACTCTAACTTTGAAAAAAAATAGGGTTGTAAGCGTTCATGCGGATAAATAAGCTTAAAATAAGTTATTCCGCCAGTTGTACTTATTTCTTTGCAACTAGCTATGCCTACACAACAGCTGAAGCTCCCAGAAAACCTGCATCATCAACACAATGTTCCCACAATCCTCTTACAAACAACTTAATCAACAGAGAACTATCATTAAAAAAATGCAATCCAATTCCTCTAAAATAAAATACAAAAAAAATCTAGGTCGCCACCAGCACTATGCTCAAACGACATTTTATACCCATGTATTGGCAAAGCACTTAAAACTGCAAACACAATTTTTCACATATAAAAAGTTTACGTCACATGAAATATCGCGGTCGCACTGTACTACTGAAATACCGTGGTCGTACTGTAGCGAGTCCGCAAATAGAATACGAATGAATTTATAATGAAGCCCATTCACGAACCAATATGTCGGGTGGCATAGAGTTGCCGATATTGTGTTGCTGTGGAGTTATTGCAATGATGGTTACCTATTCTGGAATGAAAGTGCTGTGTAGGATACAGTGTGGCTTCAAATATCGAGTTTTGGTTGTTCTTTTAGAGTCGTGTTACCTACTGGTTCCATTGTTTTGGCTTGTGTTTTTGGCGCTGCGTAAAACTTTAGCGTGTCTATTTCGAGATCTGAATTCGCCAATAGCAATCCTGTTGAGTAATAAAAACCACCGTGGGATATTGACAACATAAGTATGTGGTTTCCTAAAGTTTAGTTTGCAAGTTTAGCCTACATTCCCTAGGATTTAGTTTATTCTAGCAATGGATGGTAACCAGCAACAACTCCATAACAAGTTCATTTCCACATAGACAGTATAGAAGCCGGCACAAGTCGTGAGTAAAGGTGAATGTAGCAGGGTGATCTCGCCAATGTACGGTGGGCAAACGATATTTGCAAGTTCATTTGTCGTCGTCAAACCGACCAATGGGGAGTGTGCCCACGACTCGTGTCGATTGTTATAGCAAATTCATGTTTTTCAAAACAATTTCTGCAATCTCTAGTAAACAGCAATAACCACTGTTACAATTCCAATATTACTACCACAATACACAACACAAGAAGATCACTTTATATTCTTTTATACACAATTTCCCACAGCCATATTGAATTGCTTCTGCGGAGTGAGGCGTCCCATTCATCCGCGGATATGTCGGGGTTGGGTTGTCGGACGGTGCCAATTCTCGATTTAATATCGTGAGGATGCTGCTATTCTTATTAATGGTTTGCACTTAGATTAGCATATTGTGAGATGAATAGAATAAACTGGAGGATTTCACGAAATGTCAGTCGCTAGTCCTGGATATGTGGTGGTTAGTGTTGAATTGAGTTAGTTAAGTATACAGTGTGAAATTTTAATAGATGCTTTCCCGCGGCAGAAAGATTAGCCATCAGTAGTACCGAAACACAACGTTCAACGTACAAAATACTTAACAATTACTTCAGACCAAAATAAGCTCTCATGCATAGGGATAGATACGGCATAAGTTCACGCAATCATCTTCCATTTTTTTAATTGATTGTATGACCATGACAAAATAATTCAGTTGCGGGAAAACAACCATTAAAATTTCACGGTGTATAAAGGAAAACTGAGTCAGTGATAGTGTGCCGAGAAGACAGGATGAAATCTATACTAATATTATAAAGCAGAAGAGTTTGTTTACTTGTTTGTTTGAACGCATTAATCTCAGGAACTACTGGTCTGATTTGAAAAATTGTGTCAGTATTAGATAGCCCATTTATCGAGAAAAGCTATAGGCTATATATCATCACGCTAAGGCAAATAGGAGCGGAACATTAATGGAAAATGTGACGCAGACGAAGTTGCGCGGGTCAGTTAGTATAATGTATTGAAGAAGACATGCTACGTCGCCGACCAGAAATAAACGGACCTGGTGTAGAGCTTTAAAAAAAAATGTAGTTTTTTTTTTCAAACTAAAAATTACCTCATAAATTATTTTATAACATAATAACTAGCGAATTAAGAGCGCAGAGTGTTTAATGAACTATTGCGAGTCTGCGTACCCCTTCGTGGAATATGATCGTACAGTTATGTTATCTAATGTTCCGTTTTCCGACGAAAGAAAAATATGAAACAAGAATTAATATATATTTATTTTCACAGAACAGATACTGAACTGCCTGACAAGTATTAGCAGATATAACGTATTCTTTTCATTCAACAATACAATAACACAGTTAGTAAAAATAAGAATAGAAAGTCGCGGATATGAATGTCATAAATAAATTAAAAAGTATCATAGTATCTCTCCAGTTTATTAAAGCTATATGTCAGGTATCCAGGATATCACCACCTCATCTGTTCCTATTCAAAGAGAGTAGGACAAAACATATGACAACTTGTTACGGATTGAACCGATCGCTAACGAGAGCCGGCGCTGAATCTTTTACGTAAGGAGGGGAAGGTTTTAATTATTGATGCCGATATCGATAGTTAGGAGTGGTTTGGGAGTAGGTCAGGGTTTATATGATTTATGATAGACAGGAACATTACAAGAAAGAGAGAGAGAGAGAAGATATACAAAGTGTCAAGTAAGTTTTTGATGGTATTGAGTGGTTTTATTATTTTCGTCTCCGGTAAATCTGTGTGATATTATGATGCCAAATTGTATGATTTGTGTCAAATTCAACACATATAACACACAGTGCTATTGAAGAAATGTTCAAGCTCCTTCTGGGAAAGCTCGCTCCATCGTAGACTTTGTCTCTGTCATTTCTGACCAAGACTAAGGTCAAGAGGAAACCCAACACAAATAAAAAAATAAAAATTGTAGGCCTCAAAAGCTTTTAAAAATCTGAACACAGCGGTAATTTTCGTATTTTAAGGAACCATATTGCTGTCACAAACTCATTTTGACATTGATTGTCTCAGACGATATATCGACTTGAATTTGATCGCGTTTCAAATACGAGAATCGTTTTGATTTTTAAGATTTGCTGTCTTAAAAATCAAAACAGTAATATTGACACATGAAATTCCTGATCCAAGACATACAAGTGTCATAGAACGTGTGCACACACTTCAAAATCCCGTCCTCCCAATTTATCGACAATACCCCAGCCCCCCAGTCCCAACACTAGCACTCATCGCAAGTGGTCGCATAACGACGTCGATAACGAACCGCGTTGCATTGTTATCGACAAAATGCTAAGCAGCTCGATATACCCGGATTAGTGCTGTACCGCCACCGAGCTCTAGTCTCGGTGATTTGAGCTCACGATGTGGGATTATCTATTATTATCTTAGATTTAGGATCGGGGGTTTCTGCAAGGGGCTGTTTTTTCTTATTTTTTCAGCAAGTGCATGGGATGAGTCTGTATTGTATTTGTAATGTAATCTGCGAGACGCTCGTGTCTAGTATTAAGTGGAATTGATTGAAATGTTTGGTGCTTAGCAAACATTACAATACATTACATTTTTGAACATAGTTGTTAAGTTTTATGTTACTAACATCTTTGTATTTGTGTACTAACATAGTTGGTAAGTTGTAATGATTCTAACAATATAGTATACTAATATTAAAAAGAGGTAATATTTGTTTGTAAGTTTGTATGTAGGGGGTAATATCAGGAACTACGGGTCCGATTTGAAAAATTATTTCAGTGTTAGATAGCCCATTTATCGAGGAAGGTTATAGGCTATATATCATCACGCTAAGACCAATAGGAGCGGAGCAGTAATGAAAATGTCAAGCAGACGACGTTGCACGGGTCAGCTAGTATTGTATACTTAAATATAGAAATAATTTCTGAAATAAATAGATAATTTATTTTATTTATTTTTATTTGCGTCTTGCTGGCAATAGTCATACGCGATTTGATTACGAAATGTTCAATGTTAGTTTACATCGACACCTCGATTAGCTTCGTCGTCGGTCATCATCATCTGCCTAGCCTTTTCCCAACTATATTGGGGTCGGCTTCCAGTCAAATTGGATTCCGCTGAATACCAGTATTTTACGTGGAGCGGCTGCCTACCAGACCTCCACAGCCCATTAACTGGGTAACACGGTACTCCTTGGCTAGTACTGGTGTCAGATTTTCTGGCTTCTAACTATCCGTAACGACTGTCAAAGATCTCCAAATGACAGCCGGGACCAACAGCTTAACGTGCTTTCAAAGGCATGGAAGAAACTCGGTATGTTAAGACGGTCACCCATCCATAGACCAACCTCGGCAAGCGTTGCTTAACCTTGAAGAACGACCTGTGCGGCTGTTATGATTAGGGCTTGGTTTGTAGGGGGTAATCTCTGGATCTGCTGAACCGATTTTGAAAATTCTTTGACCAATAGAAAACCGCGTTATTTGTGAGTGTCATAGGTTATAATATTAACCCGAAAAATTCCGCCCAACGAAGTGTATACGGGTCAGCTACTTATTTATAAACCACGAGCACGTAAATAACTAACTTAATCGTTTCAAGAAATGAAATTAATTTTAGGGTTCCGTAGCCAAATGGCAAAAAACGGAACCATTATAGATTCGACATGTCTGTCTGTCCGTCCGTATGTCACAGCCACTTTTTTCCGCACCTATTCATAATCATTCATACTCATTTTATTGCTTTGCAAACATGGGTATGGTACATACATAGTTGTTTTTATATATAAGAACTATGCTGTTGAAACTTGGTTAGTAGATGTATTCTGTAAATTGCATTAAGATTTTCACACAAAAATAGAAAAAAAACAATAAATTTTGGGGGTATACTTAGAATTGAAACTCAAAATTTTTTACTCAAAGCGTGTGCTGTATCTATGGATAGGTCCTCAAAAATGATATTGAGATTTCTTATACAATTTTTTTTAAACTGAATAGTTTGCGCGAGAGACATTTCCAAAGTGGTTAAATGTGTCCCGCCCCCCCCCCCCTGTAACTTGTTAAAAAATATATGCTGTACATTACCCTGTAAACTTCCACCGAAAATTGGTTTGAACGAGATCCAGTAAGTATTTTTTTTTAATACGTCATAAATCGTAAACCGCAACTTTTGCTTATAATATATACCGACAGGTTTGCACGGAACCCTCGGTGCGCGAGTCCGACTCGCACTTGGCCGGTTTTTTGTAGCTGCAGCAATGAAATGAAAATACAAAAACAGTACTGTATTTAGTTATGTACATATAAAATAATGTATGTACGTTTGTATCCAGTCCCGTCTGGAACTTAATGCCAATGGACGTCAGCGTAATTAAAATAGTTTCAGTGATTTATCGCCACGAGCCGGCGTCGAACCCGGGACGTCGCGCGTCGCTCTGATGAGGACACGACGGAAAAATGTGGCTTGCAATGAACATTCTTGCTTCAATGCGAATAATGGAGGAATTCGGGAAAACAACGTTACTTCTGGATGATGTAAGAAACGAAGCAATGTTTAGGTAATGTAGTGGGCATTGTTAGGACCTTAACTTTATGGTAAAGAATGGATTTGTCTATAGCTCACCAGATAAAATGTGGTTTCCTTTCAACACGTTCAACGGTATTTGGCGCAAATCAGCTGGCCTGTATTGCCAAACTACTGTGCTATACAACTATACTAGCTGATGCTCGCAGCTTCGTCCGCTTGACAAATTATATACTGAAATCTTCCTCGAGAACCACTCTAACCATTGGAGGAAACAGCATGAAAATCGGTGCTCTAGTTTTTTAGTTTATCGCGAACACACAGATATACAGACTCGGCGGAGGAATTTGTTTTATAATATAATATATTGATATCAAAGTCAATATTTTGCTTACATATTCAGCCAAGACATTTACAGGTAACAAAAAGGAGCAAACCTAATGTAAAGTTTTAATTAAGGCATATTTTTAAATTAACAATTCAAGCAATTTAAATGCGTATTGATTGTTTTATGCATTTATGCGTAAAAGATGTGCGTCCTTGGTGCGCAGGGTGCGAGCCGGTTCCAACAGCATCCTGGGCATGATTGCTGACAGGCTGGACTGCTGTATTGTGAGTCGTTGCTCCAGCATCTCAGATGGGATGCTGCAGCAATGATTATTTTGTCGTGTGTGTTCATTTTGTTGTTTGAATTGTGTCACGTGTGAGTCATGGTTACTCGGAAAAAATAATTTAATAATAATAATACCAGGCAGGGGCCAATAGTTCTTCTATAATAAACGATTATCAGTCCACTAAACCGCCCAAACCCATAGCGTTTTATCTTTTGTTTCCATATTCTGCAATAGTCTTGCTCCAACCGAGGATTGTCCTTGGGAATACTTTCATAGTGCATACAGGGATAATCGCCGGTTGGTGCCCCATATTACATTTGAAATTTCTAACGGGGCCTCTGCGAGTTGGTTTCGGCCCCTCGTACGCCTACCAAAGGACCGGGTCTCCAGAGACCCGTGGATGAAAACAAATATCAAAATAATAACAGTACGAAATAGACTGACGTAATTTCCAAAAGTGATACGCAAAAACCTACATTTAAGGTCGTAAAGAAAAGCCTACTACCCCAAAATACTCCTCTAACATCATCCCTCTCTAATTTTCAGCACAATTTTCTGCAACCTCCGTACATTAATTGAAACAAGCAATGATAGAGTACATCGCAGAACAATAGCCAGTAAGTACCCGCTCTGCCGATCTCCTTTGTGCGAATGCGTCGACTGTGACGGCGTGCCGTTGAACCGACTGTACGGTGCTCTCGGCTCTAGGTAGAGTCGCTCTAGGTAGAGCGGGTAGAGTCGGTAGAGCATTGTAGAGCTGCTAATCTTTGCTGGATGCTTATTGTTGAAAGTTTTTTAGTTATGATTAATTTATTATTTGAAGAGATGTTTTGACGTATTCTGTTTCTCTTACAATGATCCAATTTATTTGACATACTAGGCGGTTCTGAGGATTTTTCGTGATATCTAAAACCTACATGTAAGAGTAAGCGAGCTCTATCGCCACATCGCTTACGATGAAGTGTGATAATGGAGGTTAAACGCGAGCCTTTGATTGTAAGAATAATAACTATCTCCAATGAAGTAAAGGTATCTATACTAATATTATAAAGCAGAAGAGTTTGTTTGTTTGGTTGAACGCTCTAATCTCAGGAACTACTGGTCCGATTTGAAAAAAAAATTCTGTGTTAGCTATCCCATTTATCGAGGAAGGCTATTATATAAGCCGTATATCATCACGCTAAGACCAATAGGAGCGGAGCAGTAATGAAAAATGTTGCGCAGACGACGTTGCACGGGTCAGCTAGTTATAAAATAAAGTTATTTGGCTAAATGCTTGAGTACTTCGGGGGTATGGAAGATCGAGAGGCAGAGTGAGTGATGGGTCACTGCACTTTGGTCAAAGGTTGATTTGATTAGATTCTGACTTATTTTTATATGAGATGTTCTTTTATCTACACTTTTACACTAATATTATTATGAAGAGGAAAGTTTTGTATTTTTGTAACGAATAAACTCAGAAACTGAAAATAAAAAATCTTTCACCATTACAATGTTACTTTATCTCTGAGTAACATATTATTACTTGAAAGGCTATATTTATTACTTGAAAATAAAAAGGGATCTATAATAAAATTGCAGTGCGGCGATGTCGAGGGCGAATTGCTGATCCAAAACGAAGATGACATCGATCATACGAAAACATTTACCATTACAAAATAATTTCATAATAACACAATGACGAAATGAAAGCATTGTATATTCAGCATCAATCCAACAGAGAAATCAAGAGGGAGTGGTTTAATTGTGCATTGAACACAAATACTCCACATTCCGATGGTATCAGATCATTGTGCTGGTATCAGATCATTGTGAGGGCATCCCGACACCGTTGACGACAATTAAGGTAAAAACCTTGGGATTGTTGGCATGTGTTGGTATGCTGGAAGCGGCTAAGCGCTTAAACTATTTAGTCCGTCAGATAGAGTATTGAAAAATAATGGACACGTATTTTTTGTTTTTGTACATCAATGAATATTGACAAAGATAAAACGCATCAAAACTCGAGAGTGGGGTCTCGTGACGTCACGACCCGCTTAAAATTATGCCAGGGCGTGAGGTATTGAGAATTTTAAAAGCATCGTAACTTCGTCAATTTTGGTTCCCGTAACAAAAGAAAAAATACGGGCCAAATTTTTTTTTGATTATCTAACTAACGGACTAGTTAGATTTTTTCAGGACGCAAGCCCATTTGTATAAAAGAGTCACCGCGGCCCTGGAACGCGGTGGGCATTAGGAGGAACACTGATGGGTTTTAGTCAGTAAGAGTCTGACACTCCCTTCTGTTCACAGCGGGAGGAGTCATTTGATGTCGTCCCATATTTATCAAAACAAAGATCAGTTGCCTTTGTGACCCTAAATCGCCCCAATAACAGTTACCACTACCACATCCATTCCCCCTACATTTGACAACTTGATTGAGTCGCGACGTGCACACAGCGCGCGCCGTGATTCGCGCCAGCGCGCCTGCATTAACTCGCTATTGTGCAGTTTCCTGCTTTATGCAGCTTCCTGCTGAACAGCAGATTATACTGCCTAAGCTGTAGTAAGCTGTAGTGAGATGTTGATGTATCAATCAAATGCTGGTCTGGTTTTGTGAGGGCAATCTCTTGTCAACGCTGCATTATAAATAGACGCGTCATCATCTGTCTAGCCTTTCCCAACTATATTGGGGTCGGCTTCCAGTCAAACCGGATTCAGCTAAATACCAGTATTTTACGTGGAGCGGCTGCCTACCAAACCTCCACAACCCATTAACTGGGTAACACGGTACTCTTTGGCAAGACTGCTGTCAGATTTTCTGGCTTCTGACTATTTTGGGGGCCGAGTCACCCGCGTCCGTAGGAGAATACCCTTCAGCGAATCCCTACACGTGGTCTCCGGGTGGTGCTAAACAGGTGACACTAACCGCCTCCGTGGTCTATTGGTTAAACCACCTGATTCAGACCCAGAGGTCCCGGGTTCGATTCCCAGCGAGGACAAATTTTTTGCTCGGTTTTGACGGACTTGTTCTAAGTCCGCCTGGCAAGCTAGCACCATCATGTCTAAGTGTGTCGCCATAACAACAACGTTATCAGCATTTTTGTGTTCCGGCGGTGGTATGATAGCCAGTTCCTCTGTGTAAGAGGATTCCGGGTGAAACTCGCTTCCATCTTCGGCCTAATCATCACTTTCCATCAGTGACAGCCGGGACCAACAGCTTAACGTGCTTTCCGAGGCACGGAGGAAACTCGGTATGTTAAGATGGTCACTCATCCACAGACCAACCTCGGCAAGCGTGGCTTAACCTTGAAGATCGACCTGTGCGGCTGTTATTATTTAGACGCGTCATATACCATATAAAAGCTCTAATAATCGATTGACGTGTGAATCATAACAATCGGCCCAGGCGTTTGGTCTGTATAGTGCTTCAAGTAACATACATACATACATAGGCTGATAAGCTATATCCCTGACAAGATTTAGATATATATTATGTTTTAAAAAATAAGATATGAGTACTTAACTGTGTTGCATCAAGAGATTAGTTATGTACTATCAAACCCCCACATCCCAAGTCATGTCCTCTAAATCGACTCTTCCTCGAATCATCAAATTGATAGTTATAGCTTGTTATTTATTGATATTAATATATCCACTGCTTAACCTTAAACATAAGTATGGAGGTTCCGTAATAAGCAGCCTTAAATGAAAGCATTAATGTCGTGTGGTTAGAGCCTTTGTTTCGCCGCTCTGGGCAAATGAATTAATGACCGCACTAAGGCTACAAAATAAGAACAATGCCCCTAATAATCTTCCTGTAGGTACCTAATTCATTCGTTGGTTGCTTTAAGAAACACCCACGGTTCTAGTTCTTTTGCTTACTAGAAGACACCATCGAAATTAAAAGCACCTAATTAAAACAAGACAATTAAACAAATTAAGATCCATTGCCCACATTCATGCGTGTGAGTTGGAAACAAAAAGAAACGAATCCTACTTCAGATCGGCCTACGTTCGATAAGTTCTTTGACCTAACAAAAGTACCCACGATACGTGATACAGCATTCACATTATAGTTTCTATTAAACCCGCATTGAAATCATAGTATTGTGCCATTCATCTGTACCGGACATCCGGCTTAGCAGCTTGAATGAGATCATTAAAAGCTTTGAGATCTTTGTACTTGCATATAGTAGCGCCATCTATGAGTTGGTTCGAGGTTTAAGTTCGATGAGCTTTTGATCGGTCGAGAGTGCCCGGTGCGAAATGTAGATGGCGGGGTATTAAGTTTCGTGTAAAAGCTTTAACTTACTGGATTTTTTGTATAAAATTGCCATAATATAGTTGACAGTTTTCAAGCAGAAATTCTGCACGTAAGTTTAAAATTATTTTTAACTACCTATACATTATTTTTATTTTCAACCGAGTTTCGTAAGTCCGATAGGTATCAACTGCGCTCTATAGTAGTACCTAAGTAGCTACTAAGTTATTCATGCGCAGATTTGACGCATATCTTCCTAATTTTGTTCATATATCATATTTAGTTGTAATTTTGGTATGCGTCATGTTGACCGCAAATAAACTCTTTTTCTTTCTTTCTTTTTCTTTCTTTCATGCCTAAACAATTTATAAAGTACCTATGTATGTGAGTGCTTAAGTAGGGAATGTGGTACCTGAAAAATGAAGACTATTATCACATCTTTTAAATAAAAGTTTCAAGCTCCTACCTGAACAGCGTCATCCAAGCAGCGGCCCCAGGCGTCGGAGCGGTCCACCAAGGAGTTCCACTTGTCGGCTAGCTTGGCAACCTCGCGGCGGATGGAGCGCGCCAGCTCACGAGCCTGCTCCTCCGCAGACCGGTACCCGCGGGAGTCGCCTTCGTTCTCGCGACTCGCTGCAAGACGAGAAATAATTAGAATAAAAGAAAGAATAAACGTTAATTTGACGACAAATTCATGTAATAGAAGCGACATTAAAAAACGCTCGCCCGTCACCACTTCCTTGTGTTTTTCCTTCCTAGCTAAACATTAGAAAATGGTGACGGGCCTGCGATTTTGGGAGACTGTATTTATGTAGAACTTTGACGTTCAAAAAGTGCTGGCATTCATCAATTTAAATAAACGATTTTTGATTTTGTTTTTGAAAACAATCAAAAAGTACCTAAGTAATAATTAGTAAGTAGCTTTAGGAAGTATTATTTTAAAGTTATTAAGTTTGCCTCTGTACATAAATAACGAAACTTTGCCAAATATTTTGGGGTTTATGATGAGGTGATAATTTGATTAATTTATTTTCTCTTATAATTTCCACGACAAAAGACGATAATGTCAACTTATTTTCGTAGTTTATGTTACGGCTTTGATAACCAAGACCATTGACTGCACTTGATACATGAAAACGCTATTTTTGTCGACACCTATATACTAGAGTTTGACCATTCTACGATTAATTAAGGTGTAATGTTAGAAATGCAAAAAAAAAACACTATTTAAAATAGCAAGCTGGTTAGGTTGTAAGGTAAAAGATTTGATCTCCTAAAAGTTCTTCGTAGGTAACAAAATAAATAACTAATTAACGAAATAGCTTTTCTGGATTCATAACTAATAAAAATTGAAACGTCATAAATATTAAATATCAATACATCCCGTCGGTGTCGTCTTGAAAATCCAAGATAATCCAACCCTCAATTACCGCATTTCCTTATTCACAAACGAAAAATAAACATGTCACAGCTTTTCAGTGTTAAGTAGCAACTTGGCCCATCGTCGAGCGTCGAGCTCTCAATATTTGGAGCGTGAGCCTCCCCCCGCGCCCCGCCGAGCGTGCGGGGTGGCGGGGGTCGGGGGAATTTAATAATTACAACGTTACTTCCACGCCGGCGTTCTTCTGCCTTCACTTGGATATTGCACTGGCATAGTTTCCGGAGTTGCTTGAATTTCGCCGGGAGAGGAATTGTTCCTGCTTTTGATGATAGTATTTTGGAGGTTATGAGGTTCTGCGGTATTGAGGAAGTGGGTAAATGGTCCTAGAAGTAGGTATTTAAGCTTATTGAGTGTTAGCAGAAATCTTTTGTGAAGTTACTAAATTTGTCAAAATTACATACTAATATGCAGCTACAACCACAAGCGAAGACACAGCTTAATTACCTTATTAATATAAATGAATGTGAAGGTAGCTCTTTAACCTTTTCACGTCTAAACGACTGAACGGATTTGAATGAAACTTGGCACAGAATTAAGACATTGAAGCAGGCGAAGCCGTTGGAAGAAGCTAGATAATCACAAAACTTCAACAGAATCCTAAACAAATGCCCTTTATAAGGCATACCTACATAGGAAACTGCACAAAACTTTAAAAATATCTACATTGGCCTCCTAACCCATAACATTTACCTACCTTCCTATAGAAATATGCAACACGACAAACCAACAGGGATATTTTTATAAAACCAGTAGATTTTCAAGTCCACTCGCTTTGTCACTCGCCCACGAATTCAAACGAGGCACTCGTCGGCCGTAGCGCTGTCGACCGAATATTTTTCAATTTTTTTCATCTTGCAACATTTTTCTCTGTAACGGTTCAGTAATTTAGTAAGCGTCGCTTGTTGAATGTAGTTTTGCATAGTTCTGTCTAATAACGGTTTTATTTTGGTTTTTGTTTGAAGTTTTCAGCGTTCTGGAAGCAAAAGATAGTTTACAATAACTATAGTGTTGAAAATCTATGACGAGGAGCTCGTGGCTAAATAATAACAGCCACATAGGTCAATCTTCGAGGTTAAGCAATGCTTGCCAAGGTTGGTCTGTGGATGGGTGACTATCTTACCAAGTTTTCTCCGTGCCTCGGAATGCACGTTAAGCCGTTTGTCCCGGTTGTCATCTGTAGATCTTTGGCAGTCGTTACGGAATGTCAGAAGCCAGTAAATCCGACTCCAGTCTTGCCAAGAAGTACCGTGCTACCCAGTTAATGGGTTGTGGCGATCTGGTAGGCAGTCGCCCCTCGTAAAACACTAGTATTCAGCTGAATCCGGTTTGACTGGAAACCGACCCCAATATACTTGGGAAAAGGCTGGGCAGATGAGTATTGAAAATCTATTCTATATTTTACTAATAACTAGTTTGGCCTTTGCCCAGCTGTGGGACGAGAACGGTTAGATGAAATAAACAGTGTACCTTATCATTTTTTAGGACAACCTTTGAGAAATAGACTCACAGTTTTCTTTTTTTTTACTTGATATGGATTTTCTCTTGACTCTACCCTAGGTCAGAGATGACAGAGACAAAGTCTACGATGGAGACAGCTTACCCAGAACTAGCCTTGCCATTTATGATGAAGATTTCAATATGTACTTTCATTATAATACTTGATGGTTCAGTTTCTGGTGTTCCAGTAAAGTTATGTATACCTATTTATTTAGAAATATTATCAAGCTGAAGAGTTTTTTTATTTGGTTGAACGAGCTCAGGAACTACTGGTTCGATAAGAAAGTTGCAGTGGACGGGAGCGAAGCCACGTATAGCTAGTATAATAATATTTATGTATAATATGGATAGCAAATTTATTGGGGAAGGTTATAAGCTAAATAACATCATGCTACGACCAAAAGAAGCGGAGTATTAATTAAAATGTGACAAAGAAAAAGTTGCACTGGGTTTACAATAAAAATTAAACAAGTGCTCGAAGTATTTTTTTTTCAATCCAATGAAATTGAATTAAGTACACGTTACAAATAAATCTACACTCTTTTAGATTATGTACATAAAACCCCTAGTTAATCCGGAACAAGAGATAAACGAGCAAGAAAAATAGCTGTCATCTAAACAAGCCATAGAGTACTACTATAAACAAGCCTTTCGGAACGCCACTCGATATTTTCACTAGAGTGGCAACACTGGCGACCGCGCCAATCGACTTACGAGTTTAGTCGAGTTTTTTTCCTGTCACTACTTTCGTGAATTTCGGACGAAGCGGCTTTTGCGTGCAATTTTTGTCAGAGGATTTCGGTGAACTTAATCCCTGAAATATTGAGTGCAATTCAGAAAGTTTTTGAATATTTAAAGTTTTCAGCTGGGGAGAGATACAGAATTTCGTGGATTCGTCCTGTTTTGTGGACACGACTTTGTGGGATATTGGACTACATGTCAGTACAGCTGAAAATACAGCCTCTCAGGGATTTAGTAAACCTTTTTAAACGTAGATAACTAAACTTAATGACGTTTCCAAAGTTGACACCAATACAAATTAACAGTATCCTCATCGATAAAAAAGATCAAAACACGATAAATTCACACAGAAACAGTAACAACAAATAAAACGAGCTCGTATCTCTAATTCTTCCATAAAAATGACGCCATGTTCGAAGGGTCGCTGACGTATTTCAAATCGTCCTCCGCCATTGGTCCGCCGAGTCGGTTCCATTTTCAAATTTACGACTCAACCAATGGCCGTTACGGACGGTTACGTACGCCCCTATACTTTATCGATATAGCTTTGATTTCTTACTTAGAATTAATGGAATAGTTTCTATTGGAGAATTTCTATTGAAACATGAACTTAGAGATTGTTCTTTCATTCATAACTTAGAATTTTATCTAAAGGAAATTCGATCTTGCGTAATTAATCTCCGGTTTTAATAAATACTTAAACGACTAGGTAGGTATATACATTTAAAATTGAAATAAGAACTCCCTAACTAAGTTAACCCTAAAAATCGCGTCAAAAAATCGTCCTTATCGCTGTCGACTGGAATTCTGCCCAAATGACTTTATTTAGAATTTATCTTAGATGAAATCTAGGCTTTCTTTTTCTTTAAAAGCAAAACCATCCTAATAGCCCATTCAAAACACAAGAGCACTATCATTAAAACAAATTAATAACGTCAAAACGAGACCATTATTTTGGCGGGTAGTTGCCGCCATTTTGAAATCTACATCTCAGTCGACAGGGGGACTGTCACGCAGCCAGACGTGTAATCCGTTCATCTTAGAGACTGGCAGCTGGAGCTATCGCAGGACTAAGCCGGGTACTTGTCGACTTGCCAATTATTGTGCTGGGTGCTTGTAAACTGGCATTTGGATTATGTATTTGAGAGGCAAGGTGTATCTTGGTTTCAGAGGTGGTGTTCGAAACTTTGAATTGAAGTTTATTTTAAGATCCCGGGGAGAATTTATAGCAGCAATGAAAGTTACTTGAGTTGCTATTTGTTTAGATTTCTAATGCCATTATTGACAACTTGTAGGTATTATAAAATGTCTATAATCAATTCTTGCATCGATTTTTCAGTTGACTTTTTGGAGAGGTCTTTGATTTAAAGTATAATTAAATCTTAAGCCTACCTGCCGGCCGGACAGCCAGAATTTCCACCCAAATTAATATTCAACCTTAACCAAACCCAACATCTGGCCTCACAAGCAATCATCAGACGCACCACAAAACCGAATAGTCATAAAAACGCACTTAACCCTCAAAGCTGACCGCTTAAAAACATAATCGGGCGGCGCAATCAATCACAGCAGCTGTCAATTGATTGGCGCTAGCCGATTGCTATCACCTTGTGAATGCAAACTATATTGATTGAGCCGGTCCGCACGGAATTTGCAATTAGCGAGGCCGGTACGCTTCTAATTGCGTTCAGGCGTTCATTCATTCACTCGTTCACCGCTTTGTTGCTGCGCTTTTGTGATATAGCGCTTTAGGGTTAGGATTTACGTTCCGTTCGACGGATGCGTCTCTATCATTGGTTCGGTATTTGAATTTTATTTAGTTACTGACAGATTTGGGGATTGAATTTCGGAATGTCAATGGTGAATTGAAATGTCGAAAAGTAAACATTGATTAGGTAGATTTTTTACATCTTTGGTCGCTGCGATGTTGCTTGGCAGCCGAAAGACGTGAGATTAGAAACTTTCAGCTGCAACGAAAAATAATGGTATAAGAAATTTTAAAAGTTCTAGCAGCCGCAATGGCGTTGCGTCAAATCCAAGAAACATTAGACAAGGACAGGAAAATGATGACAAAAGTTCAAAGTTCTGAGGTAACTAAAAACTTGAGTATGGACTGCCACAGGGCAGACAGTTAATCTCAGTAATCCAAGCCACGTCATTTGGCACAGTAGCAAAACTTAATTCACGCTGCCAGCTGAACTAAGATCCCGTCTCAATAACAATACGGTGTCAGCATCAAATATGCAAATACCGGGCGAGTCAGGCAACAATCAAGGTGTGAATGGCCAGTGGTCCGGAACAACGCACTTTGATGTGCAGACAGAGGGACTGTACTTTACGTACCTACGAAATGGAGGTTAGCAGATTATTTTGGCAGAAGGTGCAATGAGAACATTAGTGTCAATTCTACTAATTTTCGTATTCGCATCTCAATCTAAATCTGTCAGTCTGTCAGTTTTTGATTGACATGCGAATGCGAAAGTTGTTAAAAAATTAGTAGAATTGGCTCTATTAAGGGCGGATATCATCAACCTGAAACTGAACGCGATCAAATGAACCACGTTTACGAGCAGTCAGTGTATTTTTTTTAAATGGAATATTGACACTGACAACTCTTGAATGCAGCATGATCGAGTTTCGTTTCGTGGTCATTGGTGAAATCCGCTCTAAGTGAGAAAGGAAAAAAAATGTATTTGCTGATGTCAGCTCTAATAATAATTAATCAGAAACAATTAAGAAATCAGAAATAAAGTAGAAATTTCGGGAAATCCTCTCTTACTGCTCCCCTAAACTCCTCAAGGAACCTACATGTCAAATTTCATCTTCCTACGACCAGTAGTTCCTTAGTTAATTAGTTTATTTGTCTTAGCGTGATGATATATTATAGCCTATAGCCTTCCTTGATAAATGGACTATCTAAAACTGAAATCATTTTTCAAATCGGATCAGCAGTTCCTTAGATTAGCACGTTCAAGCAAACAAACTCTTCAGCTTTATAATATTAGTATAGATAAGAGTGTCGTTTGTATGGCAAAATAATTCATTATAATAAGCCCATTCAGCTAACTGATAGAAAAGAATATAAAATAGCCTAGGATCACAATTTCGAAATAATTAAGTATGTTTTTAATGATAGTTTTCCAATACCTAACAATCCAATAACTATCTACTTATTGTTATTTTCTGTTACTTAATCAAGATCACAGATATGCCTCATACTTACTCAATTTTGAAATATGTTTCGACATCCGTCCTATGGCCGAATGTAAACAAAAATACAAAAAATAGTCGCACACAGGTACGTGGCCTAGTTCCTGCACACTGTACGAATTGGTGCTTCTGCCCGGGTTTTTATTTAATATTTTTGAATATTGATGTTTTGGCTGTACAACAGATGGAGTTTGTATTTCGAATCCAGCGTGGTTCGGATTGAAAACCTTTTCCATGTTTTTCATTTCCATCCAGATAATGGGTAGTTAGTTGGAGGAACGAGTTTTATGGCATTTTAGGCAAAGATTTCATTTGCATTAGGCATTTAAACATTTTTTAATTTAAACTTATAACAGCGCCATCTCTTAAAATAAATACGCACTAAAACCGCACAACTCCATCACTCTGCCAACAGATGTCGCCACTTACCCTCGGTGTCACTAGTGTCGGACAGCGGAGGCTCATTCGCGATGTATTGTCTGCCACTCAGGAGATTGCTCTCGACGACCGGCCGTTTGTCTTCGAGCTGTCTTCTGAATGCACGGTGGTCATCCTGGAATGGGAATTCAAAGATTAATTGTGGTAGGTATTTTGAATTTACTGTGCTCTAGTCGAAGCTAGTACCTAAATGAGTAAATGGAAACAGAATACAGACAACCATAGCGAGCGACAACGTTTAAATCTTGATTTGCGGACATCATAATATAATCGAGCTATTCCTAACTTAGGTAGTTCCTGTAAAGTAGATTAGGGTGAAATATAGTGAAAAAATTGTATACTCTGAGTAATACCAAATCTATATATTAAATTATACATAATACCTACTATTTGGTTTTCAACAAACTTGACTAAGAATTCCTGTAACATTGTTAGTTCAATAAATATCTGCGTTAAGGCCATATTTCCCGAACATTAGCCACAGAATTCGATTAGGGCCGATTATCCGAACCCTTAAACGCTTGTTAACATTCCACACGTTCCTGCCGCTAAGCCCGCCATTTTGTTGCTCTTCTGCCACTGGGGAACTGAGGGCCTAGCACGAATATTTTGACGTATAGTAACGTTAACGTAAGTGAATTTTGAATGTGAAAAACTACAACCCCATGTTATTTTGGTTTAATTTTACGGGACATACACAATTTATATCATTCAAAAATATGAATTTAGTTTGTAATTCAAATAAATATTATGTGCAAAACGAGTATTGTAGCTGTAGTAAAATTTTACGTAACGTTACTATACGTCAAAAATATTCGTGCTAGCCCCTCTGAGATCAGAAGTTCCGCGGACCACGTATATCCAGAATAGACTGGCGAAAACCTATAAGAATTGATTAGACTTGATTTACAGCAATGAAATGGTTAAGTGAAACGAGGGACTTTAAAAGTAATAGTTAGGTCAGTGGGTCATCTTAGGGGAATCTGGATATGTATAAGGTCTTCCAAAACCTCTAGACAGTGTAAATTAGCGAATGCAATTGTTGAAATTCGTAAATAGGTTGATCAAGTGACATTTCGAAAGCATTCGTCAGTCCCACACATTTTAGACGCTTTCGCCACGCATTTTTTAAAAAATTGGAAATCATCTAATGACTCCACCCGCTCTGGGTAAAGCAGAAGGGAGTGTCAGACTCCTACTGACTAAAACTCATCCGTGTTTCTCCTACTGCCCTTTGCGCCACGCTACCGCTGCACGCGCTGAGAGGAAGTCACTTATCTAGAGAACTTAGTAATTGCGGAGTCCAGCAGTGGACTACGATATACTAAGTTGAACGATTGATAGAATAATAAAACTATTCTGTGCAAAATAGTCATTGTTTGCGACGGAGGGCTGGTAAAAACTGTCACTTAAATTGAGTTTGACGGCACAGTTGGCGCATTGGTTGAGCGATCGACTGCTGCGTCGCGTGTCGTGGGTTCGATTCCCCCACGGAACATATATTTGTATGGCCTACAGATAGTTGTTCCGGGTCTGGCTGTTTGTGTATGTAACTTTGAATGTTTGTAAACGCACCCACGATACAGGAGAAATTCGTAGTGTGGGGAAAAGTTTCTTTAAAAAAAAAAAAAACCTTCTTGCTAATGAAATGCCTCTTTTTTAGAGCCCTGACTGCTACAGTATTGGATCGCAATCCTGTCCTTCTGGACGGAAAACATCTTCCTTCTATAAACCTTCTGCTTCCTTCTACTCTGTCCTTATACTCAAACCTATTATAAGTAGGCGATTGATTTAGCCGCAATCCACGGAATAATGTGGCTAAATTATTTACCGCTGGGCGTACTTTGTTGACTCTTGCGCAGATTTAGAGGGCATTGTTTGAAGTTATAGATCTATTAGTTACAGGATTGGGTTTACTGTGTACGAGCTCCTGGGCTTTGCAAATATCCGATGGAATAGTAAGTTAGTCTATTGCCATCGCACAGGCAAAATCCAAAGCACAGACTAGGTATTTTCGAAAATTGCAAGAATCCCATAAACACTGTCTTGCTAGGATGCCATCCTGGACCTCATTCGCAGCAATATCGCTTGAGATTTCTAGGACAGGGTGGCACAGAATTTCTGCCTAACGCTAAATAAAAATTCTATATATACCTCTCTGTGTTCGTTTTAGTGCTTATTTCTATGATAATGACAAAGTTCAAGAACGTAAGTTTAACTCTTCAGAAGATGGAATGCATGATGCAGATACTATTTTAAGTGTAACGTTATTGATAACCAGGAAGAAGAGGTCGTGGCTAAATAATAACAGCCGCACAGGTCGATCTTCAAGGTTAAGCAACGCTTGCCGAGGTTGGTCTGTGGATGGGTGACCATCTTAACATACCGAGTTTCCTCCGTGCCTCGGAAAGCACGTTAAGCCGTTGGTCCCGGCTGTCATTTGTAGATCTTTGGCAGTCGTTACGGAAAGTCAGAAGCCAGAAAATCTGACAGCAGTCTTGCCAAAGAGTACCGTGTTACCCAGTTAATGGGTTGTGGTGGTCTGGTAGGCAGCCGCTCCACGTAAAATACTGGTATTCAGCTGAATCCGGTTTGTCTGGAAGCCGACCCCAATATAGTTGGGATAAGGCTAGGCAGATGTTATTGGTAACCAGCAAACGGACTCAGTCTTCTGCATCTCTCGTCATCAAAAAATAAAGTTGGAGGTTGGAGCCTTCCACTCTTATTAACAGTTTTGTAAAGTGTTTCAAGCTGTGATCTAAGTTTTGTTTCGTATTCAATCAATACCATTCTTTTGTAGAATTATGCATGCTAGCATGAGGGATTTAAGGTCTAATACAGAGTGAACTCATGTCGGGAACTATATGTTTTTTTTTTCCAATTTACTACATAAATAAATGCGAATAAGCCAGCGCGTTGAGCTCCTTGCGGATGACTCATTCGGTGAGCTCACACAGTAACAGCAGTAGTGCTGACCAGTTTTCTCCTCACATCTTACTTAGCTACTATCCTCATACCTGTTGTTTCAAGAGCGCAGGCAGGTCGCCCCGGGGTGGGGCCAGTGCGTTGAGCTCCGTCTCCTTGCGGATGACCCACTCGGTGAGCTCGCGAAGTGACAGCAGTAGTGCTGACCAGTGTTCTGCGTTGCTTTCCAGACGGTTTCTGTGGAGAATAGAGAAGATTTTATTAGTAAAGTTAAATAACCTTGTTGGATCGCAAATCGCGACTGCTCAGGTTGTGGCCCTGGGCTTGACTCCTGAGAAAATATTATAGGTTTTTTTGCATTAGGAAATCCTAAGTAAAAGCGCAGATTATGAAGTCAGTAATCTTCTTCCTGAATTATCCTCGTTCGTGTTTTATTTTCAGCATAATCCTTCTTTATTATTGCCTGAATCCCCAATGCTAGAGCACATACTTGCTCCCCGTGCATGAAATAGTCTCTTTTGAGGTGAATCCCATACAAGAACAATGTGCTTAAATGAAGGTGTTTTTTTTGTTACTTTTGATTGACCACCTGATGGTAAGCGATGATGCGGTCTAAGGTGGAGCACGCTTGCCTAGAAGTAACCTATTCACTCTTGACTTAAAGACTCCCAGGTTGTAGCTATCAGGAAACACAGACTCCGGTCTATGTTTAATTATTTTGAAAATTACATACGTTTTTATCTTTTATCCGACCTGTCATTGCAATGTTATAATGTAATAGACTGTGTAGTTTATGATAAACTAAAAATTCCATACCAGACTCCTCAATCAAGTCATGATATTAATTGCGCATCCCAAAAGCATCTTCAACCACTCAACAGTAATCCTACTTCCTATTCCTTGCCGCCACAAGATTGCTATAAAGATAATCCCCAATAAAACACGACATAAAGAACAGGGCGTAAGCAGAGAGCCAGTGCTATAACTCAAAAAGTTGGCCCTCGCACAAAGGGAAGTACAATTGTTGAAATTTGGCCGCCGCGCCCGGCTGATACCGGAGATTTGGATGGCGAGTAGCGATGGGTTGCGTAGTATCGATACTGATGGAAAAATAATAATTGTAAAGCTAAAATAAGCGAAAAGAAGAGTCATTGGAAAACAAGATGAAAAAGGAGTTTTCGAAAGAAGGATATTTTGATAGCCAAAAAGTAAGTAAGCTCACTGCATTGTCGACTTTGCATCTGTCACCCCTTTTTTTTGTTAGGGAAGGGAAATCGTCAAATGACTTCTCCCGCTCTGGGCGGAGCGGGAGGGAGTGTCAGACTTCTACTGACTAAAACCCATCCGTGTTCCTTCATGTGCCCTTTGTGTTCCGGAGCCGCGGTATCTCTTTCGATTAGTCCCGCGTCAGGAACGTGCAATAAAGTAGATAACCCTTTCCCTAATATCCCTTCGTAGATAGTCGTACCGATATGTGTGTGTGTGATATAATGTTAAACTATCGATAGTCGTACAAGCACAACTCTACACACATTTTCAGACTTAAGCTGTATTCAAGAAATTGCAACGGTTTTAAGTTTATTTAATTTTGAGACAAATTCTGAAACCTCTTGAACGTTCATTACATGTAGGCGTCTCTTCAAGTGAACTTGCGATGTATGTATTATCTTGCTGTAAATAGGTATTATGATACTTTGGAAGTTGCTGTAGGTGTAGGTTCTGTACAGCAGTGCGATTCTGTAAACATGTCGAAGTGAACACTTAGGCGAAGTGAACGACAAGTGAGCTGTCAAACCATACAAACAAGATGGCATGATTATGATAGCTAACTTGTCGTTCACTCCACCTAAGTGATCACGGTGAGATGTCAACAGAATAGGCTGATCCTCTTTCATCAGGAATTCTTTAGTGATTTAGGAACTTTATGGGGAATCATCACTAAATATTATAAAACAATGTCAACCACCGCATCTGTCTGTCTGTCTATCTGTTCGCGATAAACTCGAAAACGCCTGCACCAATTTTCATGCTGTTTTTTTCACCAATGGATAGAGTGGTTCTCGAGGAAGGTTTTAGTATTTAACTAGCTGACCCACGCAACGTCGTCTGCGTCACATTTTCCATTACTGCTCCGCTCTTATTTGGCTTAGCGTGATGATATATAGCCTATAGCCTTCCTCGATTAATGGGCTATCTAACACTGAAATATTTTTTCAAATCGGACCAGTAATTCCCGAGATTAGCGCGTTCAACCAACCAAACAAACAAACTCTTCTGCTTTATAATATTAGTATAGATTTATCAAGCGTGCGAAGCCGCGGGCATCAGCTAGTTATACATTAAAGAAACATAATAATGTGATAAGACCGACACAGACATAAAAAGGACAGAGACATAAGTAAATTCACAAAATTTTTTATTATGTCAGGCCGCGTAAGAAGTGTGTAGGAAATATGCTGCCAGATAGGATCCGCAAGTTTATTTGCGCCAAGCATGACCTACACCATAAACGTAGGAAAGATTTGCGTCACATCCCCGCAAAAAAGCGATCACTCAGCATAACGCTACCAGACCCTTCCTGTACATAATCTGCAAAACTTAACACATCATAAAAAGGAATTTCAAAGCACGACACAACATGGATCCCTTCACAATCCGTAAAGTTTGACAGCAAAGTGATACAAACACAGGGACGTACTCGCACAAAGGGCCCCGACCGCAGGGGCCTGGGCCCACCTGGGCCCTGACCACAGGACGCAAGTTCAACATAAACCGGGGCCCCGTGCCACCGCAGAGGAGCTTACTGTAAGATGGGCTTGTCGGTTAATTTTTGATAAGATTATGGTTACCTTCACGTGTATAGAGAGTAGTGTGTTATGGTTTTGCAGAGGATTAGATTTCCTTTGTTTTGGATTTGGCATTATCGACTGGTATAGCTGTTGTCAGTTAGTTGGTTATGTAATATGTAGTAAATACATAATTATGTAGTCTACACTTACCTAATCTATACTTCTATACTATAATCTATACTATACTAATATTATAAAGAGGTAACATTTGTTTGTAAGTTTGTATGTAGGAGGTAATCTCAGGAACTACTGGTCCCATTTGAAAAATTCTTTCAGTATTGCCCATTTATCGACGAAGGTTATAGGCTATATATCATCACGCTAAGACAAATAGGAGCGGAGCAATAATGGAAAATGTGACGCAGACGAAGTTGCGTGGGTCAGCTAGTAATCTATACTTAATATTATAAAGAGGTAAAATTGTTTGTAAGTTTGTAAGTTTGTAAGTATGTAAGTTTGTATGTAGGGGGTAATCTCAGGAACTACTGGTCCGATTTGAAAAATTCTTTCAGTGTTAGATAGCCCATTTATTGAGGAATGCTATAGGCTATAAATTATAAAGATATCATGCATATTAGCCAAACTATCTCAATTTTTGTCTATCCAGGCGGAAAAAAATAGCTCTTACAACAGAGTTATTTGCGTGCGCTGCCTTAACAGTTGTATACATATAATTGAAAACAATGTATGGCAACCTGGTCCGCTTTGAATAGTTCTACAAAAAAGTCCGCGACACCATATTTCTATCTTTTATATTTTAGCAGATATAGTAGCTTTTATGTGTTAAAAAAAGTATTTTTCGATGTACTTATCTTTGAACGATTTTTTAACCACAAAATATTAAACGTTATCGAAAACAATGTTATGATGATCACAAGAACATCATAGAGATACGATTTGCTCAAAACAGTATGTCAATTGGTTGAATAGTTTCGAAGATAATATAAAATTACTAAATCGCAAAACGCCGCCCGCGCCGTCCATTCACGAACCGCATAGAACATGCTTTGTGCAATTACGTAATTTTTCTGAATCGTGGTGTTAAGATTTTCCGCGGATTAATGACCCTCTCCAGTTATTATTTAACTTTTGTCGTTAGGTACGTGAGTTGTACGTAGTTGGTTGAATGTTGGTTTAATGTTGTTGGTCTATTGTTTTGGTTGCTCGGTTTCTCAAAACACAATTACAGTATTACTTCGTTCTCATTCTTCGAGTTCGAAGCCTGCTGTGATATTTTTGTTTTTGGGATATCGGACAGTTTCAGCGATTGTTTATCATGCCTAAAAGGAAATCTCAACTTTCCCGTCAGACATCCCAGACATGAGACAAGAGCAGCTCGAGTACGCCGTACGGCAGAGTCTGCTCTTGATAATCATCTGCGCCTCTCGAGGAATAGAGAAAATATTTCGCAAGCACGCGCTGGGTTATCTAGCTCCAAGCGTTCACAGCGGCTTGCTAACCAAAGCTGGAGAACATCGCAGGTCCGTGCTCGGGAATCTAGCGCTGAACGTTCGCAGCGTCTCAGTGATTTAAAGCAGCATGGCTCTGCAACAAGGGATAGGGACTCTAGCGCTGAGCGCTCGCAGCGGCTCGCTAGCCTAGCTAAATACATATGCAATAAAAACAAAACCCTCCTTTTGGCCGTCAGGAAATAAATCAAACCACTCAGTACTAACCGAACCACACTCATCATTTCATCAGAAGTTAAAATGTTTACCGCCCAACGAAGTGGGCACGGGTCAGCTAGTAATATTATAAAGAGGAAAGAGATGTGTTTGTTTGTTTGTTTGTTTGTTTGATTTGAATAGGCTCCGAAACTACCGAACCGATTTGGATGAAATTTTGTGCAAAAACAGTTTGAGACCCGAGAAAGGACATAGGATAGTTTTTATCCCGGAAATCCCACGGTAACGGGAACTGTGCGGGTAAAACGGGAGCGAAGCCGCGGGGGACAGCTAGTAAATACATAAAGAAAGAGAGAAAGAAAGAAAAGAAAGAAAGAAAATTGCATTTATAAGTTGCTTTCAGTGTGCCAATTCTACTGATTTTCACATTCACATCGCATTCGCATCTCAATCGTAATCTGTCAAAAATGGAAAATTAAGGCTTTTTTGACAGTTTGTGATTGATATGCGAATGTGAAAGTTGCTTAAAAATTAGTAGGATTGGCCTTCAGGTTAAAATGTTATCGTGTTTCTGTTTTTCTAAGCAAAACACGCATGTACCTATATTCTATTTCAATAAATACAAACTTAACCAACCGGAAAGAAAAATAAAAATTTGGAACAAAAGTTAACCCTAAATATTGCGTCAAAAATTATTTCGCATCGCTGTCGACTGGAAATGAGCCCAAAAGGCTGGCAGCATTGCCACGTTGTATGGAAATGCTTATCCTGGAACCGAGGCAAAAGCCAGCCCTTGTGTCACGCGAGATGTGAACTAAATCTTCATCAGTCAAAGTCATGTTTCACCATTGAAATATTAGAACAAATTATTTTCAAAGGGCCTTAAAATTTCACATCTCAAAGAATTTTCCGATTGCCGTAATATTAACCACCCCATCTTCCCTCTTCGTCATTCAAATTCAAAATTTCCGCAAAACAAGCAAGCTGCAATTTCTGCTAACCGTCGTAACCACCACCCTTAAATTCTACCATGATGTCCCATAAAACTACCATGAATCTACCATTAAAGTGAATGCGCACTACCTCTTTATTACCTACTCCTGATTTGTTTCAACTACACAGGTAGCGAAATGAAACCATTACAAATCATTGATCAGCATTGACAAGCTTGTACAATATTCTATGTATTCTTTGTTTGCATAATGTTATTGTAACTGTAGCGGTTTCATTATTACCTCAACGCAGGGACAACAAATTTAGTTAAATAGTAGACTTCGCCTCCCGAAGTATTTCGTCACGCTTCACTGATAACTTAAATCTTTCAAATATTAATGGCCGAATCACTGTCTCTTATAATACAGGTTGACCTAGTATAAGAGGCAGGGTTTCAATTTCTGCACATAGATTTATGTACTCTAGAGCTAAGCTCCACAGTCGTGTATAATGAGTTTGCTTTTCTATGTATGATTTTTGATAAAATAAAATAAATAAAAAAAAAAAAAAAAAATTACCCCTTTACATGTGATAGCGCAGATAAAACTTGCTCAAGACTCCATTCTGCGGTGGAAGAATAGCAGGTTCGATTCTCCGTCGATTGGTAGTAAAATTGTCATAAGATGTGGTTGCAAAAGCTTCCAGTAGATAGGAAAATAATATGATCTAAGTCGAAATACCTTAAGTTCTGAAATGCAATTAAAAACTTTATCGATGACACCGGATTGGATAATTATTTCTCGATATTATAAGAAAAAATAGTTTTGAGTATGTAAAAGGAAAGTAGCAAACGCCGTAAGATTCTTAAATATCGCGTAAACTTTTAATTCTAAATAAGCCCTTGATAGATTGGAAACTGTTGAATTTGGATGGGATTTATTATATTCAAAACGATTTTTTCATAATATATCGAGAAAATATAATCTAATCAGGATTTATTACAATCTTACATGCCATTCCCAGTGACATATAAAATAATTTCCAACCAAATTCAATAGTTTACAATACTTCCGTGTTTTATTAATAATTTTTTTTTTACAATTTTACGCGATATTTTAAAATCTTACGGCGCGGCGTGTAAAGTTTACCGCTGACATCTATATTAAATTCTATCTATCTAAACTACATAATCGATTAAATTAGTGTAAAAATAAATTATGCTTAGCAATGATGTAAAAAAAATTGTATTCTACCATTTTGACGAGTCAATAAAATACTTTAAAGCGAAGCCAGTGATAACATTTTTTAAGCGAAATGGTGCTTTACCTTCTGATGTGATCTTCTAGTAGTTTGTGGGCCCTAGGTTAAGGCGGGGTTGCAGTACTTTTTAAGATTTTTGAACGTCTGAAAATCTTATTAATTATGAGTTTTTTAATAAATAAAAATCATTACATAAAAATTGAACATACCCTCAAGTAAATCGTAAAGATAGAAACGCGATTTAGAATGATTGGCTCGATACTTTTTTTAATCAAACATGACACTAAATTACAATTTTAAACGTGTACTGCTAAGATATTTCATCACGAATATATATAAAAGTTATATCAATAGATAGAGCTTTTTATTTTGAAGTAAATGTTGAAACCAGATTGTGTAATTTCTTTATCAGTTTTCGCCAATAAGAAAAAACAATCAAAATTTAGGCATTATTTCGCTCGCCGGACAGTCGCTGTTGTTCGTCAAAACACACAGTACTGCAACCTCGCCTTAAGGAGAGGGTCTATCTTAACCTATAGCCTAAGAGACCTTAATAGCTAGATCTGGACTTTATAGGGGTCATAAGTATTCAATATACATCATCCAATAAAAATAAAAAAGTAACCTAAGGAAAACAGGCCAGGAAAAGTAATTTAACCAATTTTATTGGTTATTTATTTATCTTTTTATTACCTATTTTCTTGGTTTAAAGACCATGTTTTAGTTATCCTATCCCAAATACACTAATCTTATACTTCTGGGTGAGCTCGCTTCATCGTAGACTTTGTCTCTGTCATCTCTGACCTAGACGAGAGTAAAAAAAAACGCTTACAGTGACATCTCACCCTAAGCTCAATAAAACGCGATTTGCATGCGTACCGTAAACTTGTAGGAAGCTGTCTAGTGATATAAAACTGTATTATAACTGTTTATTTCATTTTATCGTCGCGTTTTACGGTTACCGCCACATAACGACAATGATACAACTATAGTTTGAAAAGCATTTTTTTTTACGATGAAACCTGAAAAACACCATGGTAAGAGGAATAATAAAGTATATATACAGGGTGAAAAAAAATCTGAAAAGGGGTCACTGTACCCATCGACATTTAACCAATTAATGGGTTGTGGAGGTCTGGTTGGCAGCCGCTCCACGTAAAACACTGGGTATTCAGCTGAATCCTGTTTGACTGGATGCCAACCCCAATGTAGTTGGGAAAAGGCTAGGCAGATGATTTATGATACAAGTAAAAATAGTAGGAAGTAGAATAGGAAATATAAGCTCTATTTTTTCTACCCACAGTTCCACACCTACCGGGTAGCAAGAATAGAGTTCGCTTTCCAATCCTTGTCAGAGCAAAAAGCAAAAGTACCCGCACGAATTAACATGATAACAAAGCTAAACAAAAGCAAATATGATTTACATAGATGGCACATCATAATTGAGTACGAACAGTCCACGGTTCGATTCCCGGCAAGGGAAACTCCAGATTTATTACACGTCGTTAAGTTTGAATGATTAATTCACTGATCGGTTTGGAGCCAGGAAAATGGCAAAAACGGAAAAAACTTATTTAATTTTCGAGACTGAAGATTTGTTTTTTATCATAACTCATAAATTTCTTTATAGTTTTATAGTTTTGTGAAGATTAAATAGTATTTTGACTTTTTTTACTGTAGTTTTTAAACTCATTCATTTTCGAATGTATTGCGTGCCAACAGATAGACGCAATGACAAAGAGGGCAGCTACATTATAAGTGATCAGTGAACACAAAACCCCCATCTTATTATAAACAACTAGAGGCCGCATTTCGCATTTATATTATTAGTAGGATAGGAAGTAGGATTTTGAATCTTGAAACAATTTTGTTGTTGAAAGAGAAAAGAAATAGTTTTTGGGATTCAACGACATTAAAACGTAATTATCTTGCCCTTTTTTAAATTTGGTATCCAACGGAACTACATTATATTTTTTTGTGGGATCCAACGCCAAAAATATTAAATTGGGATTCAAAACTGGGATCCAACGAAAATAAAAAGAATTTTATTTTTTTGTGTACTCTCAGTAAGTCTGAGTCTATTTTGTTATAGGTTATTTTTTTATTTTGCAAAAAAACGTTTTCCCGGTCAGCTAGTTATATTTATGAAAGTAGCTTAATCTGACTTTCTGTTAGTGTGTTGCCTCACCTCTAAACGGATTTCGACGAGACTTGAAAAACTATGTCGCCACTGATTATGGTGATACATTTGATTCTTTTTATCTCGTGAATAGGTATATTCATTTATGATAGTTTTCGAATTTCGAGCGAAACCGCTACATAATTTTCGAAGACGAGGAAAATTCTGGCAAGAAACGAATTAAAATGATTTTTTTCGGAATTGATATCTAGTTTTTAGTCTTTTAATGAATTCATCAAGCACATAAAAGGCGCACTTTATGTCAGAAGACTGTTCCGCACAACCATTAGATTTTTTCAACGAGTCATTCTACCTCCTGTAGGAAAATCTCCCGCCGTTTTCCAAGCCTCAAATACAAAATGGCCGCCTATATTAAGAATGACCGTTACACAGGCGAAAATTTAATTTTTTACCGAAGGATTATTTATGGAGGCGGCGATCGGTGCCGCTCGCAAATAAATCTACTTGTTTGCACTTCAGACTTAATTGGAGTACGCTCCTTTTTGTTAAATATTTGCCTGTGTGGGCGCAGATATTCGTTATAATACTGATTGATTGATCATTTGATTAAACCATCCCATCTTCGTTTATAGGATAATCATGACCACTTGATACTTGAAAAATCTATTGCCTACAAGCCTAATATATAAAATTATTCTGTTACTGATTAATGACTGACACAGACAACGCACAGCCGAAACTATTGCAGTGCAAGAATGTAAACATTTTGAAGTGAAGGCTTGGGTGAAGTGAGCTATCAACCAAAGTAATTAAACTTCGACATGTTTAAAGATCGACTGGCTGATCGTAGACAGTTGAAATTTGACATGTAAGTTTTTTGGGGAGAGAGTTTCTAGAAGATTTCTCGAAATGCTTAAGATTGCGGGAAATAATGGGAGATGCGCGTATGAAGTCACGGCGAAAAGCTTGTCTATACTGCGTATATCTGACATCGCTGCACAAACGATTTCCATGGGTCCAGGGCATGATTCAGGACACCCTAGACTTAGAATTTTTCGTCGACTTTTTTCTAATTTTGTCATTTTTTTCAAGGGTTTTTTTACTTTAGACTGCTCATAACCGTTATTCTGACCTAACCCAATGAGATTTTTAATAAAAAAATAATTAATTAACTACTTTCACTAAAAAGAGCAATCTGAATAAGACCACAAATAGATATCAGCTCACCTGAGCTGATACCTATTTGTGGTACTCTTGAAAAAAAATTAAAAAATGGGAAAAGAACCGACGAAAAATTCCAACACTGGAGTGTCCAGAATCATGCCCTGGACCCATGGAAATCGTTTGTGCGTCGATGTCAGATACACGCGGTATTGTAAAAAGTAAACTGACCAAGTCATATTTTAACGCAAGGCCCAAATTACGACCATTATTTTTTTTTCTATAAAGAAAATGTCACCCCGATGATTGAATACAAATTATTAACCCATGTCTTAGAATAACCTAATCTACCCGCAACCTTATACCCAAAATAATAATATGATAAAGTGTTCTAGCTTCATCCGACAACGATGCGGCTAGAACGCTATTATAGAAACCTACAATAAAACTATTGACAAAAGCTTGACGTCTTTGAACTCCAACACGAACATACTCAGATAGGATATGACGGACATCTTCTATCACTCCACAGACAACGCAATTGGGAGAAAACATTAAATTTTGCACAAGGCTTTCCTTTTATGATGTAGGTAAGCACTAAGAAGGAATTTTTAGAAATCCAACCTTTTAGGGGGTGAAAAGAGTGCTAACTACTAATTCTAACTACTAATCTATACTAATATTATAAAGCAGAAGAGTTTGTTTGTTTGTTTGGTTGAACGCGCTAATGTCAGGAACTACTGGGCCGATTTGAAAAATTCTTTCAGTGTTAGATAGCCCATTTATCGAGGAAGGTTATAGGCTACATATCATCACGCTAAGACAAATAGGAGCGGATCAATGATGGAAAATATGACGCAGACGAAGTTGCGCGGGTCAGCTAGTCTATGCTAATATGATTAAACAGAAGAGTTTGTTTGTTTGGTTGAACGCGCTAATCTCAGGAACTACTGCGCCGATTTGAAAAATTCTTTCAGTGTTAGATATCCCATTTATCGAGGAAGGCTATAGGTTATATATCATTGTATGTATGTATATATATGTAAATCGGGCTGGTTTCCGCAACTCCACGACTAAGCGCGTTTACGTTTATATATCATTACGCTAACACCAATAGGAGCGGAGCAGTAATGAAAATGTTATGCTGACGACGTTGCACGGGTCAGCTAGTTTCCAATAAGTATATCCCTTTATCATCCGTACTCATCAACCAAGACGCCTTAAATTATATCCAAAATACTATAACTATTCCATTCAATATCCTTTCTCGATTAATAATAGTTGCTGTCGCCACTATCACCGAATTCAATTACCGTTGACAATATATTTTAGTCTTCTCTTAACACAATTATATTATCCAACATCCGCTATAGTTTCACAAAGAAAGGCACTTTCAAAACAATACTCAAGTAACTTTTAGTCCATAAATTCTTCGACAAAGTGAATATCTAATTTTCTGTTAATTGACAACCCTGAGTCCCGTCAACCCTTTTAACGCCAGAGTGGGACATAGTAACACAAATTTTTAACAGCAGAAAAGGACAGAAATATATTTTAAGTTTGATAGAAGTGTTCTTAATGATTTGACTGATGGAATGGAGCCATTTGAAGAATTTGGTGACGAATTTGATTAAAATATTGTACAGTTGAATTGTGATAGAAATTGATATTTATGGGGTGGCAAAGTTATAGCTACGATTCGTTTTATATTCTTTGCAGTAAACTGCTAACTGGTTTTCTAAGTATTTTGCTCAAAATTTTACTTCTCCCTGATAAAAAAAGGTTGGCAGTATGTGATACTCCATCAAAGCAGTTAAAACGTCATTGGAAAATAGAATCACCATACCCAACCCCCATAATCGAATCTTTACATAAAAAACCCTATCAGTCTTACCTATTAAACGACATATTACCTTTATAACCCCACGTGGTATTACCCCATGTTTTCCACCCCCATAAATAACACTTAATGGCCTGTTTTTGTTTGGCGTCTGTAAATACGTTCAACTTTTTCAAAGTCCCATGTGCGGTGGAATTTGAGGGTTAATTTAAGCACGCGTTTTTATAAGGTTTTCACGCGGTTTATTTTATTTTACTTCGGTGTTTTATAATATGAGTGTTCTAATATGGGCTAACTTTGAGTATGTTGCTTAAAAAAAGTATTTTTAGGTATAAGAGCGCAACATAAATTTTAGACGTTTATCTTTTAGGGTTTCCATACTTTTCTGCTTCTTGCCAACCCTAAAAGCAATTTACAAAATAAGTAAAGAAATAATTGCTTAATACCCCAGCCACAAAGCTTATCCGAAGATCGATTTATCCCAAATAGAATTAGCTCTTCAATTTATTTCCTATCAAAAACCTTTAGCGGTAAGCGTATACAATTTGTGGGGGGTAGTTTACAACTCTCCACCCCATGGTTGGAGTGCGATGTTGTGACACTTTGCAAATTAATTCCTGGCCCACAAAATGAGTTTCATTTTATACTTTTAGTTCAGAAGGTTGTGGGTAGTTGGGAACTTTCTATAGGGAATGGTTCGCACCTAAATATGAATTATCTCTCTGTGTAATTTTGCGGAGGTGGCTTTCAGTTGAAGTTTGTAGGTTTTAGTTTTCCCCTGTGGTTATTAATACATCTATATTGGAGAGATCTCATTAGTGACCAAATATAGAGTTTAAAAGGACATTGTTCAGTGCCCATACATAGAACCAACAGAGACGCGAATTTACTATCTGTGTTTTAAATAATGCATAATATGTTCGACTGAAACTAAATTAAAATCACGGACACTTTTCAGAATTGTAAAATATCCAAAATGATTTCGAATTTTGAGGTTATAAAACATACCAAATGGACTAAGATTCCAGAGCTGCCAGACTTTTTATCTCACCAAAAAATGGTGTAGAGTAGTGTTACTATGTTCTTCTAACATACGAAAGCGTGGTAACTTAGGTCGACGACCGATTCCCTGATATCAGGTGCAAAATACATTACATCAAAGTGTCAACTGTCATTTCATCGACTGTCAGTGTCAATAGTATTCGTGTCATACAGCGCTTTAATCGCTTTATTCTTTTTGTAGGAAACTAAAAATCTTACAGCGCTGAGACTGCTTTGTTTCTTTTCAAAATAATGGCGCCGGGTTATAAAACCCAAGTGAGCTACTTTTTAAAATGGTTTCGTAATTAAAAAGTGTCCGTTCTATTCTAATCATTAAAATGTAATTAAAAAAAAAACTAGGAATAATTGTAAAGGTTTCGCATGTGTTGATTCATAGGCCACTTTTTACAATGTCCTTTAAAAGATCACACAGGAATTAGTTGGTACAGATAACAAACAGTTATAAAAACGTGAGAAAATGGTTTTCAAACGAATTATTTCTATTTTACTAACACGCTTTTTAAAACCATATTATGTTATTTTCTTGTTACCTTTAGATATTACCAGCCGACCCGCGCAATTTCGTCTGCGTCACATTTTCCTTTAATGCTCCACTCTTATTTGTCTAAGCGTGATGATATATATAGCCTATAACCTTCCTCGATAAATGGGCTAACTAACACTGAAAGAATTTTCAAATCGGACCAGTAGTTCCTGAGATTAGCGCGTTCAACCAAACAAACAAATAAACAAACTCTTCTGCCATATAATATTAGTATAGATTTAGGTTTTATGATTACTTCTCGACTAACCAGTAACCAAGTAACTACAGCAAGTATCAAGATCATAATTCCTCATGCATTTCGACCCTGTCACTACAGCTATCTATTCGCAATTTGGTACATTAATAGCAATTACGAAGAGCAACCGGTGACGTAATTGGTTTAGCAACCAGTCGCCGCAACGGGTTGCAGTAGCCATCGTCGGTAACGTCCCAGTTATTGGGTTACGTACAGGGTGTATTGATTGTTTTAGAAGGATTTGGGTGGCATGGTGTGTGTCTGATTATGGTTACAAGTCATTTGGTATGTGGTTTAAATGGAACCTCAAGTTACAATTAGGACCCTTTCTCTGTCATCTGTTTTTTCGCCCGCGTGCGGATCTGGTCCGCATGCGGGTATATATAACACGCCTGGCCACATGCAGTGCGCTGGCGCTGCAGTGTCGTGCGTGTCACCAGTGATAAAACACTGAAGTCGATCCGGTAAGCACGCAAGGGGGTTTCGCACCCGCAGCCAATCTACGTTTCGTGCGCGTGCTGCCCGTATGATAGTAAAAACATTGTATGAAATGATATGATGCGTGCAGCCTGCATGCGGACCAGAAAATGTTATTTATTCTGCAGAGTTCCTCGTATTCGCAAGTCAGTCGCAATCTGTCAAAAATGTATGGAAATGAGGGCTACCGTTTTTGTATTCACCAGTTGGTGCCACTGTCGATTGAGGTATTTAATCGTAGCATTAAAGTAGTTAATACGAAAGTCGAATGCAACAAAAAAAAAATCACTTTAGTTTGATTAATTCCGTAATTTCAGTGACAGTTTTTAAACCTAGACGTAATATTTTAAACATAAAGCTGAAAGCACTTTATAAAATAAACTAGGACACACAACACTACGCAATAAAAAACACATAAAACCTCAGTGTTTCATTACATCGGAACGTATCCGAACGCACATTTTTAAACGTCATACATGAATGACAGATCGCAGTTTGGCGGGAAAAACAACAGGAGAATGTTTGACACGAGTATATACAAATGAAATAAACGAGTGTTTTCGTTTCTGTTTATTTTTCGTGTGGTATAATATATATTTTGTTGGTTCTAGTTGAGCCCTAGTTCGAGATAAATCTGTAAAGAAGTACCGCTTCCTGTATCGAACCCTTGATCTAAAAGCCTAATGAGAACCTCGTAAGGTGTTGGTCTAGGTTGGTGGATATAAAGCCAGTCAGTTTACATTCCACATGTCTCAACCTCGCGAAGAAACTTGATTTGTATATATGTCCTGGCTGTTACCATATTCTTGGTGTGACATTTTTTTTTATTAAGTATTAGGCTTGCTCTTGACCACAATCACGCTTGATGGAAAGCCATAGATGAGGTCTATTTTGTTTATGATTGTTTCATCAGCTAGAAGTTATAAGAGTGAATTACAAAGGATCATGCAAAACGAAAATGCTTGAAACTGAGCTGGTGTTTATCAGTTACATAAAAGACGGAGTGTATGTAATTAGACCGGCAGTGCTTTCCTGTATGCAGTTCATCTTGAAAACTTGAGCTGTTAATCCATAGCTTCAAGAGTAGGTACTGACAAATTCACATCAAGATTCAAGATTCAAAGCATTTATTTCAAATAAACCATTTACAGGCACTTTTGAATTGTCAAGGTCGGTCAGTCAAAAAAACATGAAGCTATTTGCACGTTCCAAAGCGTAGATCTCTATGGAGAAGAACGTGCAAGAAACTCCACGGATACTCTTAGCTTAAGCTCACCTTACGTAAGTTTTCACGGTAATAAACTCAACCGGCAGTTCTTCTAGACAATCCAAGCAACAGTACTGACCTGATAGCCATGCTCTTGGACTTGAGATGGTGCCATCGCTGGTTCATCTCGTCCAGTCTCCTCTGCAGCATGACGGCGTCTTCCTGCGAGGACAGCGAGCCGAGGAGCCGGCGGCCCGTGCCCGTGAGCGATGCGTACACATCGCGGTGCGTCTCGATCTCGGATTGAAGGTCCTGGAACAATGAGGAGGTGGACATTAGTACAATCGATTGGGGACGTGATGTTGGAGAACGTCATTTAAAGGCCTTGGTGCTGAAATCTATACTCATACTACCGGACCCGATAGACATTGACCCAAATAACCTAGATACCGACTGCAGCGCCATCTACCGGGCTAATTTGTGAATCTAAACCATCCAGGACGCCACCCAAATGCATACAAAAAAATTCATTCGAATCGGTCCAGCCGTTTAGGAGAAGTTCAGTGACATAAACACGTTCAGTAGAATTATATTATAAAGCTTATAAAGCTGAAGAGTTTGTTTGTTTGTTGCTTGAAAATACACGCTAATCTCAGAAACTACTGGTCCGATTTGAAAAATTTTACAGTGTTAGATTAGCCCATTTATCGAAGAAGACTAAAGGCTATATATAACGTCACGCTATGACCAATAGGAGCGGAGCATTAAAATGAACAACGTGACGCAGACGAAGTTGCGCGAGAAACCTAGTTAAATTATATAAGTACACGAAGCGGTAGAAATATAGTTTTGATTTTTTCTGTGGATGTTTAGATTAAAACTAGCGCAATTTTAATATTGAGGTACCAAAAAGAACCCTTATTTCATTGAACGAAGTGTAAACAGCTATAAATAACAATCGCCACAGTTGTACAAAAGATACCTAAATAAAAAAGAACTGACTGAACTTTGTAAGACTTGATGTGCGAGAGAAGTCTTGATGAGTACAGAAACTTTCATCTACTAATTAACAAAAGTAGTAGCGATTTTGACGACACGGTTGGCGCAGTGGTTGAGCGATTGACTGCTGCGCAGCATGTCGCGGGCTCGATTCCCGCACTGAACAAATATTTGTACGACCTACAAGTATTTGTTCCGAGTCTGGGTGTTTTTCTATCTATAATATGTATGTATTTACAAAAAAAAAATATATAAGTAGTTTATCAGCCATCTCGTTACCATAACACAAGCATTAGGTTGCTTAGCTTGGGACTATATGGCGCTGTGTGAAATGTCCAAGGATATATATTTAAAAAAAACCTCTGTAAACTATCTAACATCGGATTTAATAACTTGGAAACCAACCTCAACAATCCAACCAATAAACTAAAAGACCAATACAAAATCCATATCCATAATGAACTCGTACAACAGAACATAACATCGCTCATACAACTTCATATTTTCTTTTCATCCACAGCGTAACAAAACGAACAAGACTATACTATTACTGTTGGACATACTGCGACTGCCACAGTAATGCTATACGATGTATTATTCATGCTGTGATTTCATAAAAACAGAGATATGTCATTGGATAAAGTCTAGCGTTCTGTGTGAGCGATAAAGCCATACGAAGAGATATGAAGCGAAATTAGGTCATGTTCTTTCAGCTTTGTGAAGAATGTTTAAATTGGATGACTATGATACAGGGTCTTTGATGATGAGTAGGTCTCCGTTAAAACTCTTCTAGAAACTGGTGAAGTCGGATTCGGATGCTTTTTTGGTTCTTTCGGAAATGGAGGCGAAGTTGTAGCGGCACCTATACTCAAATTCAAATTCAAATGTCATTTATTCGAATTAGGCTGAGGGCCAGCACTTTTTGTACGTCAAGTTTTACAAAAGACAGTCCCCTAAAACGCCCGCCCGTCACCACTTCCTAGTGTTTTAGCTGTGGAGAAGAAGTGGCCAACAAAATCCCCAGCAACACAACTGTCTGTTACGTTTTAGGAACTAGAATTTTACAATAATTAGTATGCAAAGTAATTACAAATTCAAAATTCCTTCTATAATTTACATGACACATAAAATATATACATTATTTATCACTTGTTAGCTAGCACACTATGACACTAAAACAAAATATACTACTGCCACAAAAACTAACGTAGCGGCATCTATACAGTCAGATACAAATTAAAGGCCTAACATCATATACATCCCGCATCGCGGTGCCAGTATTCCGTCCAATTTGAACATGCCCGACCAAACCAGACACAACAACCGTCTGGATGGAGGATCCTGCCTTTTCAACGGAGGTTTGCGGGCCTTGACACCCTGTTTCGTTTAAAAATAATAGTAGCGAAGAACACTATTGTAAAGTTACGCGCTTTGAGATAGCGAGGTGCGAAGAGGCTTTTGCTTTCTAGTAAACCAATCACAGTCTGGAATTATTATTTGTTTAGCGCACAACATTTATATAGCATAGCACCATATGTTATAGCTTGAATTAGGCACTGGCTCAGTGAAAATACTCGTCCACAGTTGAAATAAGTGGTCCATTTGTAGGACTTTGCCATAGCTCCTATTAACCGGCAGTGCAGCGAAATTTTCGAGAGTTACTGCAAGGTTTTGTGACGACTTGCTCGTTTGTTTAGGGGTCTTAGTGTTTGAAAAAGTGGGTTAAGTTTGGGAGCTTAGTTTTTGAAAAAGTGGGGTCGGTTTGTTGATTTGTTGTTAGACTTAGTTGTGGGAAAACAACTTGTTATGTTTATTATACTAGCAAGTGCCTGACGTTGAAAGACCCCGTCGAGGTTGGCCCAGAAAGAGGTGGTGAGATGGTATAGACGTTTACCGTTAGGGCTGGAGAGACTCGAGATGGCGTAGGTGAAGAATATCTGGAAGGACTTGGAGGAGGCGTTTGCCTAGCAGCGGGATAGCAATCAATGGCTATAAAAGTCTATCAGAATACGTACTGTGATAAGTTACGTTGATTTATTGTTAAATCTATGCTATATTATAAAGCTGAAGAGTTTGTTTGTTTGCTTGAACGCGCTTATCTTAGAAACTACTAGTCCGATTTGAAAAATTAATTCAGTGTTAGATAGCCCATTTATCGAGGATGGCTTTTATTTACGCTAAGACAAATAGGAGCTGAGCATTAATGGAAAATGTGACGCAGACGAAGTTGCGCGGGTTAACTAGTAATGACATAATATCACGTCTGTTTTCCATAAAAGCACAGACAGAAGTGGGGATTCGCAGGTATCGCACATCAATGTTAAAACGATTTATCAAACTAAACCTTCTAAAAATCAGCATAACCAATAACCGTAATCCCCAAACTAACCCTTAGTTAGTAACCACAAAGCCCTGTTTACAGCGTTACAGCGGCGGCGGCGGATCAAACAACAAGTTGAATTATTGACCGGAAGTTAGTGAGCTCATGAATATCTGACGGCCGTGTAACTACAGCGCAAACGCCTCGGACACTGTGTACTCATTGTAGAATTAACGGATTGAAGGGCTTAGTAGAATCGGTAAATGGAGGATGTGTGAGTGGTTATGAGAGAATGCTAAGAGTCTTCCCGATTCTAAGTTAAGTATCTTAAACGTAAGATGTATAGAAGGGCCGACGACTGCCGGAGTTGTGGGACTATTCGAAAGAGATAGGTACTGCAGCTCCGGAACACAAAGGGCACGAAGGAACATGGATGGGTTTTAGTTAGTAAAAGTCTGACACTCCCTCCCGCTCCGCCCAGAGCGGGAGAAGTCATTTAATGATTTCCCATCCCTAAAAAAAAAGGACACGCGATGGGTAATGAGAGAATGCTAAGAGTCTACCCAATGTCTACCCGACGTGGATTTAATCAAGAAGATTCAAGAAGACTCAGATCTTCTTGATTAAATCCACCCGAGTATTCGAGTATTAGTCATCTGCCTAGCCTTTTCCCAACTATACGGGGTCGGCTTCCAGTCAAATCAGATTCAGCAGCGTAACGGAAGACGCGGCGTTGGTAGGCCTCCCACAAGATGAACGGATGAGCTGGTGAAGGTCGTGGGTAGCTGATGGATGCGAGACGCACAGGAGCGGTCGTTGTGGCGACGCTTGGGAGAGGCCTGTGTCCAGCAGTGTGGACGTCTTTCGGTCGATATGATGTTGATGATGATGAAATAAATATAAAAAATCAAAGAAATTAAAGTCAGCCTGACTTTCATTTCTTTGATAATGGTTGTAGACATAACCGTCCCGCATGACGAGAACCTCGTGAAATCCGAGAAAGTTAAACAAATCAAGTATATTGACTTGGCTCGCGAGGTTGTAGACATGTGGGAAGTGGACTCTGCAATCATTGTACCAATAGTTGTTACAGCCAACGGCTTAATAGCCAAGAGCCTCGACCACCTCAGGAGGCTCTCGAAACTAGCTGACCCGCGCAACTTCGTCTGCATCACATTATCCATGAATAATATTGCCAAAAAATTAAAAAAAAAATTAGGGGTGGACTACCCCTAACATTTAGGGGGATGAAAAATAGATGTTGGCCGATTCTCATAGATACCGGATAAGCACAAAAAATTTCATCAAAATCGGTCAAGCCGTTTCGGAGGAGTATAGCAACGAAAACTGTGACACGAGAATTTTATATATTAGATCGCTGGAATTTGTTTACTTGGATGATGGTTTTTTGTTATCCAAGTAATCGAAATTGCGTATTTTGCTTTCCTGCGATTTTGCAGTGATGCTGTTAGTTATGGGGAGGTACCACTAAAAAGTGAAAAATAACAAAAAAATATAACCGGCTTCCTAAAAATAAAAAAAACACTGCAAAGAAAAGTTTTTTTTACATTAACCATTTTGAAGTCAGGTTTGCAAAAAAGTTCCCACCCGCCCCAAATCTTATCCCCTTTGGTTCCGTATGGTTATTGATTATCTCCAAATCTACTGACCTTGAGTTAACGCTTCAATTCAACTTTTCGCTTTTTTTTCAGCAATGATATTTTCACCAGTCACTTAGCCCACACAAACTTAGTGGGTACTTATGCAAAATTAACGTGTTTTTACCTATAATCTTACGTTTTTAATTAGCTTGTTTATACGGCCGGGTGCTCAGGCTGTAGTAATAAGCGTTGTGGAGGACTTGGCACACAGCTTACCTACTGGTCTACCCGAGAACCAGAGGTAGCGTAGTGGTTGCAAGTGTCGATAGTTTTATATCGATTACAGAGTTCAAATTAAAACGAGAGAGAATTGAACGAGAGAAAAAAAAAGAGAGAGAAAAGAAATTAAGAGAATAGTAATAATCTGAGTGCCAATTCTACTAATTTTCACATTCGCATCGCATTGGCATCTCAATCGCATTCTGTCAAAAATTTATGAAAATTAAGGCTTTTTTGACAGTTTGCGATTGACGTGCGAATGCGAAAGTTGTTTAAAACTTTGTAGAATTGGCCCTCTGGTTAAAATAAGCTGACAAAAAACAACTGTTAATTTAGGAGCAACTTTATTTAGTTTACAACGTTGTGCAATTATCTGCAGTCTTCAAAATAAGTATTCTCTAAGCCATATTTTTCCAGTTCTAATTATATATAATCAAAGTTCCAGTACTTATTAAGAATTCGGAAAATATCTCGTCAAAGCTGACCAGAGTTTAGTAAAATTATTAAATCATTAAAACACTTATGGCGGGGCTGTTGACCCGTAGTTAATTCAATTGTGTAATTGTTACAAATGCGTTTTTTTTATCAGTTTCTGGTTATCTACAAATATTTTTAACGAATATCTAAACATGTTTACTTTACCATTGTTAAAATTCACCAAAAATTATTTACCTTTTGGCTACGAAAATTGAGCCCTGCTTTATGTCAAGTTATTACCGCCCAGTTAAGTATATGACAAATATCGATAAAAATACTAACGCCACATCCCACCCCTAGCGACGACAACCCCTAGCAATATTGATGTTGTTTACCTTAGCTATCGGCGCCTCCCGCGCAGCCCTTAATAATATCAAGGGTTTATTATAATAAGGGTGCCTTAATACTATGATTTTCCTTTGTTATAGCCTGGGAGGTGCAGAGGATAATCGATGAGGGTTCAAATCAGCTGTTCTGGGGGTCGAATATACCTTTTTGTTGTTGTCATGCTAATATGGATGGGGTTGGTAGCTAGTTTCATTTTTGAGTTGTATGTTGGGATAGGGACCTGCTGAGCTTGTATAGGTTTAATTAAACATCACAGAATACTGGACGACAAGACAGAGAGGCTATTCCTCATTAATTTTTCATTAATTAATCCTAATATATAAAATTCTTCCGTCTAAATAGTAACAGCCGCACAGGTCGATCTCCAAGGACCTTGGAGATCGACCTGTGCGACCTGCCTGGCTGCAAGCCGAGGTTGGTCTGTGGATGGGTGACCATCTTAACACACCGAATTTCCTCCGTGCCTCGGAAGAAGATCTCCAAATGACAGCCGGGACCAACAGCTTAACGTACGTTAAGCTGTTGGTCCCGGCTGTCATTTGGAGATCTTTGGCAGTCGTTACGGATCGCCAGAAGCCAGACAATCAGAAGTTTTGCCAAGGAGTACCGTGTTACCCAGCTAATGGGTTGTGGTCTGGTAGGCAGCCGTTCCACGTAAAATACTGGTATTCAGTTGAATCCGGTTTGACTGGTAGCCGACCCCAATATAATTGGGAAAAGGCTAGGCAGATGTTGACTGAGGGAGTGATTGGCAGAAAACGCACAGTCGACACTGCTGGTCATAGAAACAAGCCCGCCACACATTCTCAACCACTGCAACTCCTGAAAGCCAGAATTAACAGTGGCGACCACCAGAAAAACGCCGAGCTAATGAAATCCGACGAGTCCTTGTGAAACGATTCAAATGGCTTGGATCCCGCAACTAAATTAATCAGAAAAGTACATCGTCGGTACAGTCGGAGGAGTAGGAAAAATTACGAGGATAAAGATTTGAGATATTACCTATATAGTTTCATTTATAGAAAACTAGCGACCCGCCCCGGCTTCGCACGGGTGCAATGCTGATACTAAATACACTATAGGAAAACTGTGATGTTATTTTACATATAAACCTTCCTCTTCAATCACTCTATCTATTAAAAAAAAACCGCATCAAAATCCGTTGCGTAGTTTTAAAGATTTAAGCATACTTAGGGATATAGGGACAGAGAAAGCGACTTTGTTTTATACTATGTAGTGATTATACTGTTTGATTATGTGTGATTGTGTATTATGTAAAAACCACTAGTTTTCAAATTAACCTCGACATTTTGTAAAAACCTGAAACAGTGTTCATAAATCAGTGAAGAAAAATTGTTTCAGGTTTTTCCCTACATGCTTATTCCAGGGCAATTTCAGAATTCCACAGTTTTTTGTGTGCATAACTTAGGTTGAGAAATGGCAGGCTATTAGCAACCTTATGAGAGTGAGCGTCGGTCGCTTTGAAGTATCTAGGCCTAAACCGCAGCCTCTTAGACTGATCTAGGTATCCGCTGGGAACTTTTTTTGATTGATAAAGCTTTGGTAGGGACCTGTGTGTATATGGAGTTTTTTTTTTGCCTTGGATAAGTTTTCGGGTATATTTAGTAATGTTTTTTTAAAGGAATGTATACTTTTTAGGGTTTCGTAACCAACGGATCCGACGTCCGTACGTCAGTCAGCGGGCTGTATCTCTAGAACCGAAATAGGTAGGCAGTTGGAAATTTCACAGATTGTCTATTTCTATTGCCACTATAACAACAAATAATAAAAATGAAATGAAAATATAAATTAAAGAAAAAACGATTTTGATGGTAGGATCATGGTAGAGAAACTTTCGCGTGAGAGTCCGATGCGCACTTGGTCGATTTTTCACTGTACAAGAAATTGAGATCAGAACTTACCAGAAGTAAAAAAGTTACGGTTTTTTAAGGAACTCAATAAAATGCGTCTTCGAAAATTGGTCGTTTGTAATGAATTTGTAAAATGAAGCCTACACTAATAATTATTCAACAAACGTCTCGACCAGGGTGTCCCACAAAATGTATAACACCATGGCAACATCTTGTGCATGGGTTCCATCAAACAAACCATGGGAAGCGAGCAAGCCGTGAGTCCTCGGGGGAGTTTTCAACAACAAACTTAATCCCAACTTCTTAAAACTAAGTTACGACCCTTCACGCAGTTATGACGCTTTATTTTATTACTTGAAAAGGCGTTAAACAATTATAATTTAGTACACTTGGACTTTACTTCAAGTACGATTTGAACTTTTAATTAAAAATCTATAGAAAAAAACAACTAAATAATAACAGCCGCACATGTCGATCTTCAAGGTTAAGCAACGCTTGCCGAGGTTGGTCTGTGGATGGATGACCATCTCAACATACCGAGTTTCCTCCGTGCCTCGGAAAGCACGTTAAGCTGTTGGTCCCGGCTGTCATTTGGAGATCTTTGGCAGTCGTTACGGATAGTCAGAAGCCAGAAAATCTGACACCAGTCCTTGCCAAGGAGTATTGTTTTACCCAGTTAATGGGTTGTTGAGGTCCGGTAGGCAGCCGCTCCACGTAAAATACTGGTACTCAGCTGAATCCGGTTTGGTTGGAAGCCGACCCCAATATAGTTGAGACAAGGCTAGGCAGATGATGACTGGAATTACCTACAGATAAAAAGTGTAATTAATGTTTATGAGTGATTGCGACGATAACAAAATTTGATTAGTCAAAAAAGCATAGTTAGATCATTAAAAATCAAAAGATTTGCTGTTGGAATACACTTTCTACCACAAAAAATGACCACTTTCCAATCATCACAATCAAGCAAAAGGAATAAAATCATACAGCCACGGAAACCGGATTAAACGTCAATAATACCATTTATAACGAGATTTCGCAGCTTTCCAGTAACCCATCGTTAAAAATCGTTACAGTTCAATATCATTCTGTTTAAATCATTCACATTCGGAAAACGTAGCAAAATTCAATAAAATCCAATCGCGAATTAATTAAAAATTCGTTATGTACAAATGTTTGTATTCTCCAACTGTTCGTTGATTACAGTGGCGGTTAAAAAACTTGGTCATTTTAAACATTTTTAACCGGATATCCGGTATTCAATTCGGTTGTTACTGTTTATTGTTTTAACGGGTTAGTGATCCGGCTATCGGTTTTTACTTTTCGCAGCGATTTGTGAAGGTTTATAATATGATCCGGGTGTAAAGTAAATATAAAAGTGTGTTTGTAGTAACCGCTACGAGGTAAATTTTAGATTTCGTATCCTGAACTATAATTGGATGGTCTATTGTGATTGACAGAAAGGGGAAAAACTACCTAAGCCTGCAAATGAAATTATTTTCCATGCTTTAGGGCTGAGGACACAACTAAAAGCAAAGGTTCACGTGAGTATAAACTTTAACTAGTGCTTAAAAACATAACCCTCCTCCTGGCGAAGTCGGGTGAAAATAAAAACAGCAGACGTTTTGATATTCACTCTCATTCTCTGTAGCAAGGAAAAAACACGTTAACAACCTATTCGGATCTGAAAAACATACGGGTGAACTCTGGCATACAAAGGTTTAGAAAGATTCTTTCAGCGCTTAAAATGGAATCTTTTGTCAAAAGCTTATAAGTAAAAATACCAACACAAGCTGAAAAGAAATAACTTCTTTTGTGCTCTTTGTAATAATAATTATAAGAATTTGTTTAATAAATATTTGGAATACGTACCACGAGTGTTCTCTTTGCAATATAAAAATTCTCTTTAAAATTCTTGTTCGCTATTGTTACGATACTTTTTTGAAAAATTATGAAATATCTTGGCAAACAACTTGATATAAAGCAGTTTTAATATGTTAATTCTTTAAAATTATAGTTTTACAAAAGGGTTACAAAAATTTTAGCTAAAATCCCTTTATTGAAGCAGGTAAACAAACTACGTTGTTTTTTTTCATTTGTGGACATTGTACCAAAGCATGTACAAATACAAATTCCCTTTGACAAAAAGCTATACCTACCAACCAGTTCATTATTTATTTGGTCCCTGCGCTCCAACATCTCGTGTCCCAGGGGAAATTTTGTAACTTATTCCTCAATAACAAGCTCTAAGATGAGACAGTTGTATTAAAACCCAAAAAAAAATCCTGAGAAAATCTTCAGAAGTAAAATATTAAAAAAAACTGATGTAAAAACAGAGTTAGGTATGTTACGTAACTTGCTAACAATTTCAATATTTGGAAGACCATTTTTTTGGCACTGATTTGTAAAGCTGCACTAAGTAACTATTTTGCAATGTACATTATTATACAATAGTCAGTTATTTTTATTGTTTTTCCGGAGTATTTACAAGCTTATATCATCTAGTGATATAATCATTCAGTAAACAGTCCATTCCAATATATTTTTAAAAGATAGGCTTTTTAAAAAATTATCATGAAGCAAAAATTATGACCTGGCCTGGTCGCGGCATTTAATTCGAGGACCACTTCATTACATCCAGCCTTCCAGCTGAAAGGGGGAGGGGGGGAGGCTATCCATCTTCCCCTGTCTTACCTGGTCCTCCGAGATTTATTGCCTGCCAGATTTACTTAAGTACTTTTATTCAGCTTGTTATGAACACAGATTATTATGCAGAGGGTGTATCTTGGTGAGGTTTTTTGCTTATACGAAGTAATGCCTTATTTTGGTAAGAAAAATACTTTCATAATTTAGCTCATTGAAAATTGTTTAGTGGCCTCATTATCAAAGTACTTTTAACAAAGTATTATATTTGCTTTGCTGTTAATGACAATCCATGTTTGTCTAAGAGAGTATCACCACTTTAAAATTACATTTTTAACTATTATCTTTCTCACGGAATTACAAATTGAAGTTATGGTGCTCATGGTATATGTCTATAGTCATGAGTAATTATTAAGTCACATGCTCACAAACTCTACACTACGCTTCTGCCGAAATTATTAGGAATACTAAGTAGGTATTAAACCTTTCAAAAAGACATCATATCTTAGCAGTTAGGCACAAAACCACCCCCTTCCTCCTTTTCCTTAACTAGTCTGTGTAAAGTCACAGGTGCGCCATAACCTGGCGGGTCGTATCGTTAAATTGATACAGTCTCTCGGCCTACTTCCCGCTTATGCCTTAATGCTAGCTCCTGGACTACTTGCACTAACTTTAATACGGCCTCGACTTAGTATTTAGATGTGGATAGAGAAGTTTGTAGGGGAAATATGAAATATATAATGTAAATAGGGTTAAATGGAAATCTAGGTTCGTGGTTGTGTCGAGTAGTTGTGAGTTTGTTTGGAAGACTGTTTGCAAAGGTTGGCTGGAAATCGATGTTTTTGCATGCTGTAGTGTGGGTTTGAGATCAAAAAACCGGCCAAGTACGATTCGAACTCGCGCATGAAGGGTTCGGTACCATTGTATTTTTAGGGTTCAGTACCAAAAGGTAAAAATAACCCTTATGGTGTGACTAAGTCTATGCGTCTGTAACTTGTTGGAGTAGTTTTAGATGACGTTTGTCCAACTATTTTGCAGATAAGATATATTATTTTATTTTAGCAACAGCGACTACAGGGTTTCAAAAAAAAATCGAACAGGAGCCACTAAGGCGGCATGTGAGGTATTATATTATGTAAGAGCGATATTCGTACATTTCCAAAAAATAAAAATAAAATACGCCTCATGATTTTCGACTTTTGGCGGAAAATGGCAAATCACTACCTATTACGGTTCATGAGACATAGCCCGCTGACATACAGACGGACGGATAGAGGAGGCTTAGTAATAGGGTTCTGTTCTTTGAGCACGGAACCCTAAAAATAGGCTAGGCTTTACTGCAATGCCAGAGTTGCGGAATTTGTTTGAAAGTGTTACCGTGACCCTGAAATGCAATAGGCGTTTGTGGTAAGTACATGAGTCTGACTCTCCCATCCCACAAAAAAAGGCTTTTAATACGAACATTGATTCTTGAACGATTTTTTTTCTTGTAATCTTAGAATTTTTTAACGAGTTCTTTTTTGTACAGATCTTTCGTACACGTAAATGCGCATCAGGCTATCTGAAATTGTAAATTTATATAATTTTCGCAATAAAATTTGAAGCCTGAGTCTGACTCTCCCATCCCACAAAAAAAGGCTTTTAATACGAACATTGATTCTTGAACGATTTTTTTTCTTGTAATCTTAGAATTTTTTAACGAGTTCTTTTTTGTACAGATCTTTCGTACACGTAAATGCGCATCAGGCTATCTGAAATTGTAAATTTATATAATTTTCGCAATAAAATTTGAAGCCAATCTTATAAGCAATAGGTACACTTGAAAATCTATTAAAGAAATTTGACACATTTGATGTGCTGGCGTCTGTACATTTATTTATTTATTATTTGGTCCACCAACAGCAGTAAATGCACAAATACACGAGAAACAAAAATCAAAACATAAGTTCTGGCATCTATGTCTATTATAGGTATACACAGCTTACATCAAATAACTAAGCGGAGTTTCTTAATGTGTTCCTGCTTTCAAAATTAAACTGGTCAAACCAAATTTCTAATCAGCAGTTAAGATTATGCAAAACCACACTCAATCCAACACTATGACACAAGATTAACCCACAAATCAAATGGCTTCTAAATAACAAGGTTAAATTTACACAAAAACGTCTCTTTAAAATTCAGTATGAATCTGAATTAGAATTGAACGAAAGCAGTTAGCAAGAACTTATTATACAAAACACGTTACGAATGTCACGTCCTTACATGTCCCGGAACAAATTATAACGTCCAACAAAGCCCTAATACCCGGGCAGAGGTGGGCATACCCGGGCAAAGCGGGCATACCCGGGCGTCAAATGTAAGAAGTTGCAAATTGAGCGGACACGTTACTCGGGTTTGATTAGGATCAGAACGTGGTTTGAATACGGTAATTTTAGTTAGTAAATGTGGTTTTAAGTTCTCTGTTGTTTGATAGATAAGTGAGTCATAGTGTGCAAGCTGCCAAGTGATGAATAATATTTGTGTCATATATTAATTACTTTGCATACTAATTATTGTAAAATTCTAGTTCCTAAAACGTAACAGACAGATGTGTTGCTGGGGAGTTTGTTGGCCACTTCTTCTCCACAGCTAAAACACTAGGAAGTGGTGACGGGCGGGCGTTTTGGGGGACTGGCTTTTGTAAAACTTGACGTTCAAAAAGTGCTGGCTTTCAGTCTAATTTGAATAAATGACATTTGAATTGTTTTGAGACAAGCGTCTTCGCGCGGCTCGTATCTTTGACAATGTCGTTACTTACCATCAGCTGAGATAATGTTCAAAACGGGTGCCTATCAATAGTAAAAAAACTAATGAGAAAGACCCCTCCTTCATAATAAGACAATCCTATATCTTTAAAAAATATTGATTTTAAAAAACTATTCATCATACTGGCAGATAAAAACATGGATCTCAATTTTTATCGGACATTTTAAATTAATTAAGCTTTCAAAAACCGTTAACCGCAAAAAATACTTAAACAAGCAATAAATATTCAAAGCGAAAAATAAATGAAATTATAATTAAAGTTGGGGCGGAAAGCGAAAATCCGGTTGTTGTGGTCTAATTTAGAAAATGCGATGTTCGGAATTATGCTACAGGCCGATGTGATAAATTGCTGGTATTAAATTGACACTGTAATAAAATACTCAAGAATGAGAAAGGGGGAAAATAAAAAAAAACAGCACATAAATGAAATACATTACTTGGATGCTAAACAATAAATTCTAAGCATTATATTACAATAATGTGTTGTATCAGTACCAATTTCATCATGGAAATCCAGCTCGCTGCTTGACAAAATGGCGGCCAGTTTTTGCTTAGACTTAGCATAATTTATGTTTGCAATAATCATATTTGTTACCCCAAATGGACAATTTCATTTGGAATGTAATTTAGAAATGATTAGGGTGTAAATGCTTGTTAGGAGTTAATGGAAACATTTTATTTGAGGGTTAGGTTAAATTAATTATTTTGAAGTGGGATTCGAATACGTTTGTGAATAATTTTAGGAAGGTCTATTAATAAATGATAATAATGCATAAAGATTAACTTGTTTTTGTAATTAGGGGTCCTGATTTACAGTAACTTTTCCAGCATTAATTAATCTGCATAATAAATGTTGACATCATAATTAACAAAGGCCGGAACCACATGCTTCGAAATTTAAATTCATCACCATGTTCATTAAACGCACAAAATTTGATTTACGGACCCCAAAAACCAGTTAGACAATGCATCATTAAGCCGAACCCAATCTCAAATGATTTAGACCCTGTCAAACCCCCCTTAAATCTCGGAACCCATCAGAAAACACGGTACATACATCTAGCATAATCCGAAATCGAAAAAAAAGGGAAATACATTAGTAAAAACTTGGTACAGCCAAGTGAATAAATCAAGTTGCAAACGACTGTGGAACCGGGAACCGGATCAAGCGAGTAATCCCGGGCTGGTAACCGGGTTGTAACCGGATTTAGGCGGATATAACCGGGCCGGCCACCTGCGATAACGACCCGTCGCGGTTGCGCTCCAATGGAGCTCAGCTAAGGTGGCCCTACAATCGGCTGAGCGGGGTTTTGGGCTGCACTTGGAAATTGCGCAAGACTGCTTGCAGAACCATTTGTTACTGACACAGCACAAATTATTTTTATTAAAAATAGTTAACAATACTAGACAGCGATTAGCTTGATAGTGTCTTTATCTATTTTTTTGCCGTCAAAACGTGTTTGTAATTTTTTGTTGTAATTCCGAAAAATCTTTGATGTCTGTCCATGTAACATGTTGTGTTATTTATAACATTTTTGAACTCTCAGCTAAACCAATATAATCCAGTACCACTCTATTCATTCTTATCCGGCCCGTTCACCCGGATAAAAATCCAAAAAAAAAACCGTGACCCGCAGCGATGTGGCAGCACCTTAACTCGCTTTGCTCGCTCACTCGTTACATAGCTTCGCTTTTGTAAGCTTTACAAGTTTCTTCTTTACCTATTGCATCGAATTGAAATTTCTTTTTAAAACATCTCGTTGTTAAACTTCGTGGTTCGTTTGAGCGGAAATATTTCGAGGAATTCTGCGAGTGAAGGTTTATTAAATAGATAGATTTAGAGGTAACTGTGGTTGGCGATGTGGAAGGGTCAGACTGCGTTGGACTGACGTTGAGGTGAAATGATTTGATTGACCAGAGCATGGGTCACTGCCCAGTGAAATGCAGGAGGTATTTGAAGTTGGAGAACAGATTCTGCTAGGGAATACAGTCAGTGAACCTGAGGAGCTGTGTTGCCTTTTTATATTGTAGCCTTTTTAGGGTTCCGTAGCCAAATGGCAAAAACGGAACCCTTATGGATTCGTCATTTCTGTTTGTCTGTCTGTCCGTCCGTATGTCACAGCCACTTTATTCCGAAACTATAAGAACTATGCTGTTTAATCTTGGTAAGTAGATGTACCTATTCTGTGAACCGCATTAAGATTTTCACACAAAAATAGAAAAAAAAAACAATCAATTTTGGGGATTCCCCATACTTAGAACAGAAACTCAATTTTTTTTTCATCAAACCAGTACGTGTGGGGTATCTATGGATAGGGCTTCAAAAGTGATATTGAAGTTTCTAATTTTTTTTTTCCAAAACTGAATAGTTTGCGCGAGAGACACTTCCAAATTGGTAAAATGTCCCCCCCCCCCCCCTGTAACTTCTAAAATAAGAGAATGATAAAACTAAAAGAAATATATTATGATGTACATTACCATGTAAACTTCCACCAAACGCTCAAAGCAATTTTTCGGTGTTTTGTTTCGGTGTTTTGGTGGAATTTTCGGTGTTTTCGGTTTTAATACGGATAAATCGTAAACCGCAACTTTTGCTTATGAAATAAACCTACAGGATTGTACGGAACCCTCGGTGCGCCAGTACGACTTGCACTTGGCCGCTGGTTCAATCTAGCATTTCATCATCATACGCAGCCCGACACCGCTGAGTATAGGCTTCTCTTTTCTGGTGCCAATCCCCATGCTCCTGTTCCAGCCTCTTCCAGTGTCTTCCTGCCATGTCAGAAATGACCTGCCATGTTACTAAGTTTTAATACACTTACTTACTTAACTTTTGATTTTGATAGGCACGCGTTTGACCACTATCTCAACTGATGGTAAGCGATGATGCGGCATAAGATGGAGCACGCTTGTCTTGACGTAACCTGCTAGAAAGACGTTTGCTGGTTTTTTTAGGTCAAATCTTGCAAGCTGGATTAAAAACAATTCCTCTCTAAAGAGTTCAAAACTAACATGTTGGTTCAGTTTCGATGTCAATTCTCCTTTTAGGGTACAGGACAGTACAGACGAAGCGATTTCGATTTTTCGAATTTAACATCATCTGCCTAGCCTTTTCTCAACTATATTGGGGTCGGCTTTCAGTCAAACCGGATTCAGCTGAATACCAGGATTTTACGTGGAGCGGCTGCCTACTAGACCTCCACAACCTATTAACTGGATACACCTTGGCAAGACTGGTGTCAGATTTTCTGGCTTCTGACTATCCACAACGACTGCCAAAGATCTCCAAATGACAGCCGGGACCAACAGCTTAATGTGCTTTCCGAGGCATGGAGGAAACTCCGGTTAAGCGTTGCTTAACCTTGCAATGGACCTGTGCGGCTGTGTTATTATTTATCCACGAGCTCCTCGACTTTATGCCGCGTCAAAATAAATGCTTGCTTTTGTAATGATTTTAACCACATTTTTTATTGTAAAACAATTTCAAAGGAACTTCAGCCTATTCAATATATAACATGATACGATCAACCCGGCTAAACACGACAACCATCTCCCCAACTCGCCACAAATTCTCATAACTTAAAATGAAGTTAATACAGCCTTCCGCAAAGTGGGCCAGATACACCTGAAACTTATGCCTTGTCTGAAGTCTGCCTCAGATAGCGGATAAGTTATCTGTTGCTTCGGAGGGTGGGCAGAACTTCAAGCGTCATGTTTCTTCTATTGTGTTTAATTTGTACTCGGGTTTTGTTTTGGATTTATGTAAGACTAGGTTTTGCCCGCGACTTCGTATGCGCATGCGCATGTGTGTCCTAATAAAAAAATAATTTTCCAAATCCGACCGGTCGTTCTAGAGGTTAGCGCGTATAAACAAAAAAACTGGCCAAGTGCGAGTCGTACTCGCGCACTGAGGGTTCCGTAAGCAGAAGTTGCGATTTACGATTTATGACGTACTTATTAAAAAAAAAACTACTTACTAAATCTCGTTCAAACCAATTTTCGCTGGTAGTTTACATGGTAATCCACAGCATATATTTTTTTTTAGTTTTAACATTCTCTTATTTTAGAAGTTAAGGGGGGGGGGCACATTTTACCACTTTGGAAGTGTCTGTCGCGCAAACTATTCAGTTTAGAAAAAAATTATCTGAGATACCTCAATATCATTTTTGAAGACCTATCCATAGATACCCCACACGTATGGGTACGATGATTTTTTTTTTTTGAGTTTTAGTTCTAAGTAGGGGACCCCCAAACTTTATTGTTTTTTTTTCCTATTTTTGTGTGAAACCTTTATGCGGTTCACGAAATACATCTACTTACTAAATTTCAACAGCATAGCTCTTAAGGTTTCGGAGAAAAGTGGCTGTGACATACGGACGGACGGACAGACAGACAGACAGACAGACGGACAGACATGACGAATCTATAAGGGTTCCGTTTTTGCCATTTGGCTACGGAACCCTAAAAACTGTTCGTGTTATAGGTAAGGTCTTGTTTTACAGCATCAAATTTCTTTTTACTGTCTCCACAGAGAAAAGAAATTGTGATTATATTTGAAGGTAAAAAAAACGGGTTTCACTCCAGGAGTGCCGGCAGAAGAGATAACTTGAACATTAACGTTGTGCATTTTTGAATCAATCGTCTTAAGAATTTTGGATCAGGGGCCCGAGTCTGCTATTTTTATAAATTTGTCATTCCGACAAGATCCCATTGTCATGCCATTGTCATTTTGCTAAAAGTTCGTAATCTGCTAAATTCATAATCGCACGATCACTGGCGCGTCAGTGGCCGGTCACTGGAACGTCAATGGTCTCGTTATAGAATTGCGGTAGGAATGCCGTATTGCCATTATTATAAAACCGAGCTAAAGTTGAGCATTTATTCATGCCAGATTTTATTTATATTTAGTTTTACATATTACTTATTAATGTTATAAGCAATCTGAAGTAGTGAGAAGTTCGTAAATACTAAATCTGTCATTATGTACGAGATTACCATTCATATGGCTTTCTTTCAATGGCGTGTCAGTGATTGATCATTGGAATGTCATAATGACGCCATTATGATGCCATTATGTTAGTAGATTAACAAACTTGTCAAAATCAACCATTTTGAAAACAGTGATCGACCATTCTGACACTATTGTAATAGCAGACTCGGGCCCCTGGTCACGTGTGCTGACGCGAGTTTAACATTTTATATCCAACCCAAGAAAAGTGCTCAAAGCCGCTACATAAGTTTTGTTTAGATTATCTTCTAAATTTACGGTAATGGACAGTGGTTCCTAAACTTAATACAACAACGCATTTACTACCAGTCATCTATGAGATAAAACTAGAGGTATAGGTACTGTAGCAGATTCACAAAACAAAAGTTACTCCGAAATACTTTAACAAAACTTATGTTTTTTATCTGACCATAAAATAATCTCCACATTTTCTTATTTCTCGAGAAGACTAGATATTAAGCTCTTCAGATAAACTGTTACTACATCGTGAGACTAATACTTCAGCTGTCTTTTTACCCGATTTAATCCGGATCGCACCGGTTGGCGGATAGCGGGACCAAAATATTGATACAGAAGTTTCACTTCATTATGTTTTTGATTTAAAAATTGAGTTTTATGTTACCGGATAATTGTTAAACACGTAAGTCCTGAGAGATTGTAAACTCTCGATAAATTGTTAACTGAACATTAGGAATGCTTTTTCACGCAAAAATATTTTATAGTTTGTAATTTCTCGAATTAATTCCGAGAAACTGTAAACTCGACCAATCAGAGCACAAGTCTACAAGGAACTAGGCTATTATTGGTTTGTTCAGATGTGACGTTACATATACGCCATAATCAGTTAACAATTTCTCGGAATGAATTCGATTTTTTTTTTAATATCAAATTTTGATGCCCAAAAAAGCATTTCCAATGTTCAGTTGACAAATTAACGATTGTTTACAATCTCTCAAGTTATTTTATAACCTTACGAAGTTTACGATTTTCCGGTGACATAATATATGAGGTACCTACTAACTTTTCCCACGGTAACATTCGCATTAATAATTATAATTTTCGCAAAATCGTTTCAGTGATTTAGACGTGGAAAAGTTGCAAAACTTACTTTCGCATTATATAATATAGTTACAATTAATAGATACATGACATTGCTTCTATTTTATTTGGTTAGTTCAAGAATAAAAAAATAACCAAAGTTTCTGACTTAGAATAATAACGCATAGAAGCCGCGTCTAGAACAAAACCCGAGCAAAATCGTGTGTCCACTTCATTTTCTTTGTGTGCGTGAGCCGAATGTGTCTACGTTCCTCTAACGCACACAGATATAGCTTTCAGTGATACCATTACTAAGCAGTTACCCACAAAATATGGGAAGACGCATTACTATTTTGCTATCAAGGCAAGTATTTTATGTTGTTGGGAACTGGAAAAGGTAAACATGATTTTTCATGTAATATGACATATTTTTTCGGAAGGTATAATTCAATTTATTTCAAAATAAAAGGAAATAAATCGCATAAAGAATGAGATATTGTTCAATGCGTTTAGAATGCTTGATGGGTTATAATTATAAACAATGTTAAAACATCGGGTTTGATATGAATTAACAGTAAGTATTGTATTTTAAAATTACAAAAATGAAAAACATGAATGAAAGCAATGTGGGTATTTTTTCCTCACAAATAGCAACACTGTGTTATGACAAGTTAGGTTATTAGAATTTTGTTTTATTTATCGATTTACGTAAAAATAGTGCATAGAATGTGAGTACTTATTTGTGAAATGTTATTTTATCACATTTTTTTGTTTTCCTGATGTGCTATAACATCCTTTCACACAACAAACTGTCATTTTCAATTATTTACTCGCGAGCTGTGTTCGAAGGAACGTGACATTGAGTACTGACGGCCTGGTGGCTAAGTTTGACGGATTAGGCTAAGTTTTAGTTGCCTCACTTTTTGCACTCGTACTAGGTTTATATGCGTTATTATTCTAAGGTTTCTGACCAACATTAGATTTAGTCGAGGTGTAACACCTGTGAGTTGCACGAATTATGATGTCGTATTTTAACCTTGAATTTGACAGATCATAAATATTATAAATTTTTACCTTGACATATACTAAAAAGACTAGAAAAGAAAGACTAAATCCAATAATTTTGATCAGGGTATCAGAATCGGGAACTTTTATAAATCTTACTGGGCCTTCTGCAAATGCAATACGTATTGCTGTAACCGGATAAAACCAGTCACGTCCCGCACAGGTTGCACGTAGCATTACTATTGCGTACCGACACTCCGACACTCCGACACTTCAGACACCACCGACACTCCGACACTTGAATATAAATTGTATTTACTGGAAATAATTGCCGCCATGCTTCAAGATGTGGCTGATAAATTGAATGCATCAGGTACACCCGTATGAAAGGTCTCAAAAAAAAAACTGATATTCTTTCAGTCTTAATGTAATGCTTTAATAATTAAACACTCTAGTCTAAGATATTGTCAAAAAAGGCTAAAATATAAGTCTAATTATAGGGTAATTTTGTTTTCGAATGATTCAAGTGACTGTGTTTTAAAATGTTGTGTTTAATTTAATTAGGAAATAAACCCATGGACTGGGATGCTTAAAGTAATATTTTATATTCAAGTGTATTTTTACCCCCTGAAATACTGCCAACAAAAAAAAAACCTAGATGCTAAATTCAAAATAATAGAGAGTTACCATTATGTAATAATTTTTTTTTTTTCGAAATCATCTTGTTCTATTTTTAAAACCCTACCTTGCCTACCTTTTTCATACCTAACCCTTTTCTAAAATTCTCAGTGACTTTCCACATGATTAGAGTAACCCCTCTCTCATATCACGTCATATACAAGGTGTTACCTTATGTACTAGAGTACTTATACAGTATGATGTCACGACTGCGTGGAGAATATTAAATAGGGTTTGTGACGTGATTAATGGAGTATGAGGGTAAGTAGAATTTAAGGTGTTTTGCTTGTAGGGCTATGCTGTGTTAGATGGGATTATGAGAACTTATGTGTCGAAACACGTGAGAAAGATGCCTTGAGAGGTAATTGTCTGGGGGTAAAATGAGTAGCTAAGTGTTTAGATTAACAGCTCATCTGTATACAAAAAAAAAACCGCCAAAATGCGAATCGGACTCGCATACGAAGGGTTCCGTACCATATACCTACATTCTAATTATTTGTTGTTATAGCAGCAACGGAAATACACAATCTTTGAGTATTTCAACCGTCTACCTATTACGGTTCTTGAGGTAGGTACAGCCTGCTGACAGACAGACGGACGGACGGACGGACGGACGGACAGGGGAGACTTAGTAATAGGGTTCCGCTGGTTACCCTTTGGGTATGAAATCCTAAAAACAAAGGAGAACAACCCAGAGATGAAACTTTATGGGGTAAAATGAGTGGCGTTATGATTGGCTTAATAACTTACTTTTGCCCCTAAACAATTCTGTCTTTTAGTAATTGAAATCCGAGGCAACATCACAGGGAGAAAACGAAACCAAATTCGTATCGCTCTGTAAGGCTATAAAATACAGCCCAGCTAAGCGATTATTGAAATAAGCAAAAACTGAAAGAGACGTTGATAATTTTCTCCAAAAATTAAGCTGAGCGTTTCAATATTAAGAAGGAGCGTAACATTAGGATTTTCTGGTACTTGTAAAAATAACTCAGACTGTTTATTATCTCGTTACGTCGTAACTACTGATCAGATTTGAATGAAATTTAGGTAGATCGTGACCAGAAATAGGACAAAGGACTTATCATCCCGAAAATAATTTGTTTCTTTGGGATAATTTTTGACATTCACGCGAGTGATGTCGCTTGAAGAACCTAGCCGCTAGTTATTAAAAGGTAAAACTACATTCAAGTAACCTATTTTACAACAAAAATATCTAAATCGACATAAAATCTGCACAACTGTGTCTACACGCCGCCACAACACGCAACAAATTAGTCGCAGAAGCGAGTCGCGGCGACTAATCGCGTTATCTCAATCAACTGGCGACTGCCGCGGGCGAGTTGCGTTGACTACGTTAGTTGAGGGCCTGCTTAGGCTGCGGTGGGTGGACCTGGCCTTAATTCGATCACCTTCTCAAATTGGTTGGTTAGTGATATTTTGATTAAGGGATTTGTTTATTTTGATATGTAAGCATACTATGCTATGACGGTATATCACGGACTGGTGGCTTGTAAAATTTAAAGAAGTGAAAAAAAAAATGATTTGAAAATACTAGCATTATTTTAAAAACCACAGATGCCAATTTCTACTTAAATGTAAAGTTGTTTTAATGTGTTATTTTTTTTGTAAGGAAGTCACCCAAACACCCCTTTACTAAATTTTCCATATTTCTCCTTTTTTCCTTCTCTTTTTTTCTTTCCTTTTTCCTGATAAGAATATGTATGCAAATTCAATGATAGCGAAAGGTGAGGTAACTCATGTGTTTGTGTATCCAGTGAATAGGTATACTCATAGCTTATCGATCTATTACAACAATATTTATTTTCATAAATGTATTATAATTTTACGGTCTTTGATTTATTTGTTGTGTTGATAAAATTACGATCAGTCGTTAGACTATGAACAGGATGTGACAGTCAAGAGTTTCTAGATATTAATACAAAAATACATCACAACATATAATCCCCTCAACACTGAGTCATCAAACAAAACAACATAAGACCAACAGCCCACATTTCGTCTCCAACCATCTCCATCTCGCCTAGCCTCTTAGGTACAGAGTTAATTAATACCTTCAATTCGCCCCACCTGCATTCAACCCCTAACTGTGTCACTCTTTGAACCTGCCTCACATCTAATTACCAACACCCCGTATACTAGCCAATTTCATCTCTCCGTCAACATTTTAGGGTTGAATTCGGGTTGAGTTAAACGAATTAGGGTGGCGGTAAGTGAATATTTAAGGGATGAAATTAATGTTTGATTACGTTATTGTAATTTTCATGATGTGTTTGCTATGTTGTTGTGTTCATGACTAATTTAAGTTTTGTTTAGTGTTAACTGAATCTGAATGTATACACATAAAATTTGGCCTAAAAATAACACATAGCTTACATAAAATATAATATTACAGGTGCTTAACCTCAACCAAATATTGTACAAGAAGAACTCACCTTTTCAAAATGCTTGACCTCCGCCAGCAACACAAAGTTGAAATGTATAAACCTTGCATCCTCACAGGACCTGGCCCTCTGCCGGTAACCCGGCTTACTATAACAATACCTATAACCCGTATACTCCGAACTGTCAATGTCCACTTTCAACCCCCCATTGTACCCCCAGTCACCTCCGCACCCCCAACAAACACCTTTGGTAACAAATTTCTCCCAAACATCTGCTAGGCCATGCTTTTTCGCCCCCGCAAGGCCAATGCGGGGGCGGCCAGGCCATGTTCCGGCGTTGGCCTGTGGCCTGAGGCCTTTTTGAGTCCTTTGCAGTTTCCACTCTCCGTAAGTCCTAGTATCAGCTGGCTTTTTCCATTTCCATTTGGATATCACTCGTGGTTTTTATTTTGCAAAGTTTTATTTAGCACTCACTTTGACTGTTTTTTTGTTAGGTCCCGAATTTTGGGTTCTATTAAGTATTTTGTGCCCTCGGATCGCATTGGAGGGTTAACTTTTTCTCTTTTTGGCTTATACCTCTTTGCTCTTAGCTTTTCTTTAGTGAAGATACTCCGATTTCTGTTCAATAATTACTGAGTACTTAAACGTAATTAGCTTTTAACATAATTGGAGTTCGGGACTGGATTATTCAAAAGCGAAGAGGTAGAAGGAATTTACTTTCAGTTTCTTTGCCAAAGTAATTATTTGGAGATCGACGTCAGGCATAGAGATGTGTCAATGGTAACGAAAATGGTATAAAATATTCCTAAAGCGAAACTTTAAAGCGCCTGGCGTACTTAGCAAAAACTTGATCTAAAACAAAAGTACTAGCTACAACTTTTTCAAGAACCACTTTCTTCAAGTTATTATAGCAGAACAGAAAAAAAAATTGACGGCCGCTGCAAAAACCTCGCTTGTTTTTAACGATATATTTTTCATAAAAAATAACGCAAGTTCTTAACGTTAAAACTTGACACTTTCTTACTTATTAATTAGTCGCTGAAAATCTAAACTGAAGTGGCGTCTTTTGAGTAAAATCGCTAAATCACGGTTTCACCCCCCTGTATTTCTGTTCACCCCCTGGCTCCCAGCTTTAGCATCGGAGGCCTATTAATCAAATAACTCTCTTGTGATTAATTAGGAAATCAGCAATTAGTAAGAAATCGTTGAAATTAAGGAGAACGGATGTACAGATGTTGGTGGGAAGTAGGTATGCTCTGATGTATGTGGAGAAGGCATTTCGTATGTGTTGGCGAAATAAAAAAAAGAATATGGAGACAATTATGTTTTTTTTTTGTTAACCTTTGACATTGGGTTTATTACGGGGCCTTGCCATTTTACGTCCATTAAGGGCCGATTTTTCAAAAGTCAAATAAATTTTGTTACTGTAAAAATTTTTGTTTGGCAGCTTTTGCATAGAATGCCAAACGTCCATATTTTTTCATCAATTAAAAATTTTTTGACTATTGAAAAGTCAGCCCTGAATAAAAGTATTTTTATTTGAAGTTTACTATCTAATATCATGCCTCATAATAAAGACAGCATAATTCAAAAGAACTTTACACAGAACTTTAAAAAGCTAACAAACTCTCAAAGCCTTGAAACCCTTTCCAATAAAAACTAAGCTGACCGCATCATCGCTTAACATCAGGTGAGATAGCGGTCAAACGTGCGCCTATCAATATTAAAAAAAAAAGCTGAACTTACTGTAGATTGTTATGGTCTTCAATATCAGAGTAGGTATATTTATCTATCTGTATTTAAATAAGTCAACTATATCATTCTGCTTACAGCTTCAATCAATAACGACTACCCAACACAATCCATCAGGATTTATTTTCATAATAATGCCGCATCTATTTCTCTTAAACTTCAGTAGTCCGTAATACCACTTTATAAGAAAATAAATTCGCGAGTGTAATCCCTAGAGGGCAGATTAATTTCTTATTGTGGGGATTCTCTGGGATAATGACTGGGAACAAATATATAGACGGATTGTCTCTGGGATTATGTGGGAGGCTGTGCCTGAAAGTATGAAATTCTAGGAATTCCATGAAAGATTGATAAAATATATTCAACTCTAATTTCTTCAAAGTTAGAGTGAACAGGCTACTTCTGGGTAAGCTCGCTCCATTTTCGACTTTGTCTCAGTCATCTTTGGCCTAGACTAGAGTCAAAGACAGATCCATCTCATGTAAAAATAAAAAGGTTATTTTTTCTTGCAATTTTTAATAGAAGCTTTTTATTCATTTTAAATTCATTTAATAGTATTTGATTTAAGTCACTGTAACTAAAAACATATTTTCACAGAGAAGTTCACCCCTCTATAACTAAAAACATATTATCACAGAGAAGTTCACCCCTCTATAACTAAAAACATATTATCACAGAGAAGTTCACCCCTCTATAACAACTTGGGAATAAACTCGGCAAGAAGTCGTTGTACCTGTACTCTAGAATCATTTCAAGGTTACCTTATACACGAAATTATTCTACTACTTTGACAGCGGGGTTAGAAAACTGCAAGAACTACAAAAGCAATAAAAGTAAAAGAAAATTGGCTAAATTTCCGCCCGAACTAATTATAGTATATTCAGCTACTAACTACCCATTCCAGTAGTATGAAAAGCCTACAATAAATTGTAAACTAAGACAGTTGAACCGTCTGTCTGTCTGTCTTGGCGAAGTTCCAGTGGCAATTACCCTGCTGGCCCCTTTGTTATGTAAGCGTTATGTATTTCTTCTCCAGGGGATTTGTTTCGAGTCAATTTTTAATTGCCTTGCATTCTGTCTTGTGCTGTTTTCTTGGAGATTAAAGTAACTTTCAGACTACGCTATAATATAGCATATAGTATATAGCTCATAGCACTACAATATCGCTCACCATACGTTGTTATGGACACGTTCACACTGTACTATACTATATAAATATTATTGAAAATGTATGGTGCGCGATATTGTTGTGCTTCGAGCTATTATACTGTATGCTATATATTATAGCGTAGTCTGAAAGCAGCTTTAATTGGCATAAGAAGGAGTGGTTGTAATCATTCAATTGAAGTTTGCGATCGGAAGATAATTATGAGCCAGCCTTCGACTCATCGTACATTTTTATTCAGCCTGAACTGTCACTCCTGGGCCAAGGACTTTCCCATTCATCCCATAGACGTAGGCCATGTCTGCCGGAGGCCGTCAAAGCTATGGTCTTGGCCATAAAGCCTGACTGAATCCCTGAAACAGCCTGTCAGTGTCGCGGCAGACCAAGGAGAAGATGGCGAGACGCCTTGGATGAATTCCTACTGTTTTTTTTTTGTCTGTGATGGGTTTGCTCTTGACACTAGTCTTGGTCTACAATGAAGTGAGCTTACCCAGAAAGGAGCCTGTTCACTCTAACTTTGAAGAGATTTGGGTTGTAAGCGTAAAAACGAAACTCTTTCACCGATGTCTTATGTTAAATTAATATTTTATGAGCAGTTTAGATCATCCAAAGATTGACTGGTTGAGAATGCTTTGTTGCATTAACACTACTGGAAAACTTTTGTGATACTTTATAAAAGTTATAAATAACTAGAACTATAAGTCAAATAGCAAATAATATTTCTTCTAAGGTCCCATAGAAACAGGTTTAAACCTTAGTTGTTTTTAGTTGCTCTCTAATACGATTAATCCTGCACTGTTTTGTTTTATTGATAAATAAAGGGAACAAAAAAAAAGACATTTTTGGAACTACCATAAACCAAAACAGTTAAGTATAATATACTCATATTGTTCTTACTAAAGATACTTTAACTCTAAGTTTATGAACACAAAAATGAAGAAAACCACAGAAGTGGAAGAAGCAACCGAAGTGTATTAAGATCATAGCCGTTAGCGGTAGTAACATGTTTTCTATCTTTTTGTACAATTCCACCAAGGATTTGTAAGGAAAGCGGCAAGAAAATATTTTGTAGAGCTCGGGAAATATGAGAACGGTTGTTATGTGAATAGGTGGTTAATTTAGTTGTGTTTTGTAGATAAATGCACTATAGGTTATAAGGAGGTCTTGCTAGTAACATAAGAAACTACATGGTTACTCAAAATATAATAACTTCAGACGGAACTTAAAGACGTTAACAAGACTGAAACAAACAAAAAAAATCATAACCATAACGGATGGCTTCACCATGTATATGATATAAATTAATTTCTACGTAAAATATCTACATTAAAACAAATAAAAAGATCATTAGGTCTGCATTTTAATTCCGAAGTCTACATTGACAAGTGCAAATGTCAAAACCTATGTAGCCTATGTCAGTTTGCTATTTCCGCTTACCAATTTAGTTTCCGGGATTGAAAAACAGACCATAGACTACAGATAAAAAAACTAGAATATATCTACATAACTTCATTCCTCTCCAAACGAAAGACAAATCAACATTTCCATACAAACGTCTTAAACTAAACTCAAACCGGTCCGAACCAGTTTGAACCAGTTCGAACCGGAAAAAACCAGTCCCGGGCTGATTTTTACCCGGCTCACTCCTTTATCTGGTTGTAGCAATTTCCTGAATCATGGAGACTTATTATTGGTAGCGCAAGAGGGTTGAAAAGGGGTGAAGATTTTTTAGCGAATATTTTAGGGGTTGACTTCGTTTTCGAGTTAAGCACTTTCTGATTTGGTTAAGAGTTATGTGATGGAATTTTATTAAGGGAGTAATTTAAGGGCTTTTTATTCATAAGAAATTAGGATATGATTTTATCTAGAGACAAGCTGATCCCCGCTTCTTCGTCTGCGTCACATTTTCCATTAAAGCTCCGCTCCTTTTTGTCTCAGCGTGATGATATATAGCCTAGCCTAAACAAACAAACTCTTCTACTTTATTATATATTATATAGTATAGATTAAGTCACGCATTTAGAATTATTTACTGACAATTATTTCTTTCTTTCTTTACTGTCTTAAGTAAAACTGATGAATTTAAAATGGGAGTCAACCACTAAACGAGAGGTTAAACTAAGGAGGTAAAACTTGAGTATTTTCTAAAACGCTTCAATGATTTCAACTTCAGCACTCAATGATAGATTAAATATAGTATTCGTAAACATCACAATCAAGTCACAATTTTTCACCCAGTTTTTTATAACCAATTTTTATTTATCTCCATCGTGTCTACTACCCGCGGTAAATATCTGAGTGGGGTGTTTTCTACCCCAAGAGGCGTTTAGGAAATGAAGAAATCCGGTCCTTGGGGGAGGCTGACATTAATAGAATTCTGTTTCATCCCCCCTTCATCCGCCTTGGGACATTATTTGGAAGAAAATTTCCCAAAAAATAACTTACAATTTACATAGGTAGGTATATTAATTTAGTATAGATGCTTCTTTGGGGGTATTCAATCATGAGTCTATAACAAAAATCTGAATTAAACTTTTTGATTAAAAGTTAGTAACTCCTTGAAGATGGGAACTGTTGTGACTTTATTTCGTGGATCACTGATATTATGTAAATGAAAAGGGTTGTTTCATAAAATAAATCTACTGTGTTATTCTGTAAAATATTATCTTCAAGCTGAGACTGAAGTTAAGCTTGAGTTGGAGTAAAGATTCTACAGAAGAGAATTTATATAGTGCGCTTCTATACATATAATGGATTAATATTTGAAGGTTGTTTTGCTGTGGTTGGTTTTTAAAACATTATAAAGGAATTTCCAAGACAAGTGAAATCGCAGTGAATTTAAAGCTTACAACGCTCATCTCTTCAAAGTTACGACGCTTTTAAAATTCTCAATACGTCACGCCGTGGCATAATTTTTACGGGTTGTGACATCACGAGCCCCCACTCCCGAGTTTTGATGCGTTTTATCTTTGTCAATATGCATTGATTTACAGAAATAAAAATACGTGTCCATTATTTTTCAATACTCTAATTGACGGACTAAATAGTTTTGCAATTTGTGGATGATGGAAACTAGCCTATTTTCCGAAGTTCCTATCGGTATAAGATAGCTCGTAGCTAAATAATAACAGCCACACAGGTCGATTTTCAAGGTTAAGCAACGCTTGCCGAGGTTGGTCTGTGGATGGGTGACCATCTTAACATACCGAATTTCCTCAGTGCCTCGGAAAGCACGTTAAGCTGTTGGTCCCGGCTGTCGTTTGGAGATCTTTGGCAGTCGTTACGGATTGTCAGAAGCCAGAAAATCTGTCACCAGTCTTGCCAAGGAGTACGGAGTACCGTGTTACCCAGTTAATGGGTTGTGGAGGTACTGTGGAATACCTACTGGTATTCAGCTGAATCCGTTTGACTGGAAGCCAACCCCAACATAGTTGGGACAAGGCTAGGCAGATGATGATATTGGTATGAGAAAATAGGGATATTCGCGTATCATAGAAGCGTAAAGAGTCGCGAGCAAGAGCTAGTTTGATTGTAAAGCTACTTCCACACGCATCCGGGTGCCCTTCCCTGATGGGACAGCGAACGGTTCGGAGAAAAAGCAAGTTTGTACAAATCGTATGTAACCGATTTTCCTCCGGCGCTTTGAGGAGCTCGTGGCTAATTAATAACAGCTGCACACTCACAGGTCGATCTTCAAGGTTACGCAACGCTTGCCGAGGTTGGTCTGTGGATGGGTGACCATCTTAACATACCAAGTTTCCTCCGTGCCTCGGAAAGCACGTTAAGCTGTTGGTCCCGGCTGTCATTTGGAGATCTTCGGCAGTCGTTACGGATAGTCAGAAGCCAGAAAATCTAACACCGGTGTTGCCTGAGAACCGTGTTACCCAGTTAATGGGTTGTGGAGGTCTGGTAGGCAGCCGCTCCACGTAAAATACTGGTATTCAGCTAAGTCCAGTTTGACTGGAAGCCGACCCCAATATAGTTGGGAAATAGGCTAAGCAGATGATGCTTTAAGGAGCTCTACATAACTCAACCGTAAACATGGGGTGGCCACGCTATATTACTACAAAGCCTCCTCATCTACCAGAAAATTGCACTTTACCATATAAATAGCTGCAATATACCCCGAAGAGAACATCATAATATCAATTGAGAGCCGTTCAATAATGCAAGCTAGCTTCAATAACCATTGGTCTATGCGGGGTAAGATGGAAAGGACGAAGGGTTAATTTTGACGGGTCAAGGGGTGAAATGTCGGTTACGGGGTTGAAATAGATCTTAAAGCTTTCTTGAATATGTTTAGGGATAAGAAAAAAACATTTAGTTCATTGTTATTGCACTGTTGAAAGAAACATGTAGGCACTTTTTTTAAATAAATTACATGGTGCCGGTAATATTTAAAATACTAATTTGAAAATTGTTTTAATAATAAAAAAAGGTTATTAATGTATTCGTGTTTCTTTCAGCAAACCTTTTTCATATTATGAAAATGCATTAAAAAATCGGAGAGTTTACCATTATTTCGATGTAATTTAAGACTATATTTTCCATAATAATATCCAAATGGTGGAAATTTAACTGAAATTACTGGGTAAGCCTCTCCCACTCAAACGGAAGGGATACTTATATTCGTGATGATACCACAGACACTAAAATTATACTTTTATTCGCACCAAAATCTTTGTTCGCAAAAATTAAGAATCTCTTGGTTCAGTAGTTAAATTGAAGTTAGTTAACAAAGTATAAACCTAAGAGCGTCGTACGATCTATCCGAGTTGAAAACTTTGCGATTTATTAACAGTCGCTTCTTAATTAATGGCGAAGATACTTTGTGACTGGAAGCGGTGAGCGCAGTTAGAGATAGGAGAGGACATGTTTGAGCGTAGCTGAGTCTGGAAATTTTATTTTATTTATAGGTAAGTTTGATCTTGTAGCAAAAAGAAGGAGTTTGAATAGTAATCATAACTATAATATGCATTATGACAATGACGAGTACTAGAAACCAAGTATTTCAAGTTGATTATTAGTCTGTCACACTGTATTTTCGCCGGAAAACTTTCGCGTTAAAGTAATTTCACTTAACTTTGAAGACTAACGAGTGCGGGATATATAGAGATAAGTATACAATAATCTGAAATGAGTTTGAAATCGAGTGATATTATAAAGATAAACAAGGTAAAACTAAAACTATACGACAGTTTTAAAGTGTCTCAAATAAAACACATTTTCTTGCTATTAAGTCTATGTGTGATAGTTTCAAGTTCTGGAACATTAATGAAGATTAAATAATAAAAAAAATCATAATTTAATTATTTTAGCCTTTTTCCTTTGTCATATTATTCATCAGCCATACACAAAAGGAAAAGTTTCCTAGGTACCTAAGTTGTCAGTTCCAGTAAACCCCTACATCTGCGTCTTCCTCTAAAGTTCCCCGTTAAGTTCCAGTTAAGTGCGACTGATGGCCAGCAAATGGCGGCCACAATCAACTGACGCGTTTGAACTTCAATCTAACTCGTTTGGTTAAGTCTAACCTTTGCTAGAACGATCGTTGGGTTTAGCAGTAAGTTGGCAGTCAAAATGAATCTATTGTTGTGATAAGAACGAAACAGCAGGCCTTTCTGAATATCTTCTCTCAGAGCATCCACTCATTTATCTATCACTATTATATAAAAACTAATCATCATGATTAATTTATTAATGATTAACTAATAGCGATTTCATCAAATATGTCAAGCTGATAGTATCAAGATCCATACTTTTTAAGTGTATATTTCAATACGCAGTCTTGCGACTTGCTAGTAGTTTTTTAGTAGGCAATAACGCTGTGAGAAACGTTTTAATTTTTCTTATTACAATTTTCACAAGCTTTGGACTAATTTTTCATTACTATATTCTAAAAAAAAAAGTATTAAATAAATAAATAAATAAAACCTTCTTAAAGTTTCTGCATTTACAGATCCTTTAAAATCCGACATCACAAACGTTAACCCCATTCAACTGGTTCCGAAGTCGCGAAGTCGCAAATCCTTACAAGCAAAACGGACAGGTAAACCCTTTTTACACCGACTTCAACATCGACAAAGTTTGAAGTCGGTTCGAGATAATCTCGCTGCGAACAGACAGACGGATAAACAGTTTGTATCTTTGGTTTTTGTTTTGTATTGGTTGGTATATGTGTGGATAGATATTGCTGGCGTTTGGTTAGCGAACAAAGAATTTTCATTTTCTTTGAATCTATGTAAAATGGGTGTGTAATGCGTCTACATAGAATATCTCATAATACAAATAGATAGTTTAGGTGGTGAAAATTTTATTCACATTTCCCGTGAGTCTTGAACTCTTTAGTTTTCTAAGGATTTTCATGGAAGAAGTGGTGAGGAAATTAAATAACTTCCTATTTTTAAATTTGTGAAAAACAGAATATTGAGATGAGGCTAATATGGAAGAAGATTATAAATGACAATTTCTTATTGTGACTAACACAGTGAGTAAACAAAATAAACTCATCTAATCAAATCAAATTCTGCACTTTATTATCATCAAAAGACAATGAAACCAAAGTGCAAGTAGTGTCAAAATAATTTGAATAGGGCAAGCGAAGTGAACACAGAATCATGTCGGGGAGGGGCGGAATGAGATGATTTAGGGCCAAAGACAATGGAGGGATGAACGCTACAGTCTCGAGGATTACGTTGACGTTATAAAACGTAAAGAGAAGTCGCTTTTTCTTGGATGATAATTATACGAGTTTCTTGATATAGGTAGGGTATTTTTGTGTCAATCATAAGAACAGAAAGGCTAGTAAGTCACTTTAGGGACACGATATCGAATAGAAAGTATTGATACTGCCCTCATGAGTACAGTATAGTTACCAGATAGCATATCAGATAGGATTTCTACGTTACTCGTGCTCTCGATAGCATACTTGCTATCGAACCAACGGCGTAGTCTAAAAGGGGCTCTGTATCAAATATTTTTGGTGCCCCGTTTCTAGGGGTTGGTATTGTCTTTCTTTTTTAAATAGACTCTACTAGCTTAGAAGCGTCGTGGCAGGCCAAGAAGGTGACGGCGGGACTAAATGTTTAACATTGCGTCCACACGTCGGGGCCCTTGTTGTCCAAGGGCCCCGTGTCTTTGATACGGCTGTAGCGGTGGTTACGCCCCTGTATCGAGCGTACGAGTAACGTAGAAACTGTGAGTATGCTTTTTTTGAGACTTATTCAACTACTAACGAATAAGTTTCAGGTGCTTCTGTTGCAGATAATTTCAAAAAAAAAATATTTTACTAGCTGACCCGCGCAACTTCGTCTGCGTCACATTTTCGATTATTGCTCCGCTCCTATTTGTCTTAGCGTGATGATATAAACCTATTAAGAATTTTTCAAATCGGACCAGCAGTTCCTGAGATAAGCGCGTTCAGTCAAACAAACAAACAAACTCGTCTGCTTTATAATATTAGTATAGATTAACTTTAATGGCAGGTTGCACTCAGAGTACAGTATCAATACGAGATAGTAAATCTACGTTACGTTACGTACGTAGAAATTGTCAGTATGTTTATTTGCGACTTATTCAACTACTAACGCATAAGTTTCAGGTTCTTCTGTAGCAGACAATTTATAGAAATGATATGTTGTTGACTTTTACGGCAAAAAGTGCTATCCGGAGACTGCATCAAGCGCTTGTTTTACGTATCATAAGAAACGCTATATTGTAATGTAGATACACATCATACACAATGTTCCCCAAAAGTGGTCTAAAATGATTTATGTTTTACTCAACATTTGTAAATCGTAACTAAAAGGTCAGTAACCTATCCAATAATCCTACTAAATTAATATCAACCCTACAGCCCTATACTAATAACAATACCTATCCAAATAGCGACCATGATTGTAATGTAGGAAACAATTCAATCAGTCGCGATCATTCCCGTGGGACGCCATCGATCGCTCGTCATACCCTGCCTGAAGTGACGCGGTGCTAATAAACGCAGCTATGTACCTGGAACAATGAAAAAGAGGTTATTAGGAATGATGTTTTAAAATAATAATGTCGTCGGAGTCAGGTGTTTCCTGGTTATCGTTGATCGCATCATCGCTTATCATCAGGTGAGATAGTGGTCAAACGAGAGGTTTCCAAAAGTTAAATTATATTACATTTTTTTTATGTAGGTACATATATTTTACATTTTTAAATACCTATTTATATAAAAATAATAAAAAAAACATTTACAAATATAATAAATACTAGTAATAGTATTATTGTTCCATTTATTTATTTCTACTTTTAACATATACATATACATTTTAAAATATTTCCATAAAATATATAATAATTAATTATGCTGATAAATAAATTATGATTTTATTTTTTTTTATAAAAACAAAACTCACAACAACAACAACCAACAACAACACAACTCAACTTCAACTTTTAAAAATCATAAAAAGTTATATTATTTATGCCAAGCCTTTTCATAACATTGTTTGGGTCAGCTTACAGTATTAACATATGTAGTTGATACTAGTATTTATATGCATCACAACCTAAACTGGCTATTATTTATATGCATTGACTTTTGAATACATTGCTTACCAAATAATAAGTACTTGCGGAAAGTCGGATGCAGAAAATATTCTACCTTTGAGGTAGTTTTAGAAAAAAAGAAATGAAGTTAGTCTTTTACATTTTAAAACGAAACCTAAAACCAGTTTCTAATTATGAGCCATAACAAAATCTTGATTAAAGAAAACCGATGTTCGATCAATTAGTGACTTCACTTCCGGTTAATATTTACCAAATGATGATTAAATACGTACCTAGTTAATTTGTTCCGATTAGTGAACGTCATAAAATCAAAGTAGCCGAAAATGTTGTCCAATTTTCAAATCCAACGTAAACGAATGAAAGTAGATTTCGAGGGAAATCATCCCAAATTGTTATGAAAGTACCTTTTAATTTAGAGCTCCCGAGGGCCCAGTCTCGGTCGGAGCAAAAAAGCTTGATTTTTATTTTACGTATCAGAGGAAAATAAATCAAAATATTTTCAGAATTTCTAATTTAGGGACCCCAAGACGCTTACGATTTTCTTAAGCATCTAAAATGCGAAATTGAGCGATGTATTTAGGGAATTGAATTCTTTTATTTAAAGCAATTAGTATCTACATTTTACTAAAAGCCTTGGCTTAATTTTAACGTAAATACTGTACTCAATAAGCAATCTAAATTATAAATTCGTAAGTGTCTTCAAGCCAACGAACGCCAAAAGAAGCATTACCGAAAGCGCCTACAGTAAAAGCAAGAGCAACTTTCTCGCGCAACATTTTGTTATAATTTTAACATCAGGCGCTTACACAAAGCGGTGGGATGATAAAATCTGATGTAGAGAAAACATCTTAAACTTACATAACTTTGTCTTGTAATTCTATTTTAACTCAGATTAGAGAATGTCGTATTGTATGCATGTAATTTAGCAAGCCATATTTCCTTGCAAAACTTATACCCGCTTCAACCAACTCGTAAAATGGTTTAAACTATTTTAAAATATCGAAATGTAAGCCGAATATAAGTGGAACATTTACGATAGCGACGAAAACGAAGTATAAAATCGAGTGAACACATGTCCTACCGCAGTATATAAACACGGTAAATAGAGTAGAACGCGAATTTACTCTAAAATCAACCGCACTCGTAAAATTCTTGATCACTTACTGTTTTTAGAGGCAGTAAACGAGGATGTGGGGTGTGACCACGAGTTATTGGACGAAGCGAATAATGCGGTTTGAATAAACTTAATATTTAAAGTTTCGGGTTTCAGTTCTCTTCTCCTTTTCGAGCCGAAGTTCAGTTTAAAAAAGTAAGTACGCAGTTTTGGTGCAAGGGTGGCTACGTTAAATTGTAATTCAATAAGATTCTCAAAATTTCAAACAGATAAGTACAATTTGTTCAACATGATGGAGAGCCCCAAGTACCCATACACTTTTGAAGACCAAATGAATGCCCTCATCTCATTTACTCTCAGAAATAATCAGATAAATAGGCTAGGATAGGATAGTTAGGTGTTAGTAAAATATTTCCTTTCAGTTCTACTATCAGTTGGTTTTCTTAAGTCTGAAGATAATGCAACTGACGATAGATTTTATTATTCTTTGAAAGACATTCTAGTTCAGCGAAGAAGCAATCTCTTGTTTTCTAGCTGATCCGGAGAATCTTATGTTATTTTGTAAAAATATTTTTACTACTTACAATATAAAATTTTAGACATATTTTGTCTGACTTTATACTGTAAAGGTTTCAAAGAGCTTATGAAGGCACGTGAGCACTTTGAAAAATCTATTTGGGTGAATAAATGTTAGAGCTACGTAATGCCCGAAATACAGGCTCACACCAAGAGGGACTTCAGGCTTGAATTCAAATTCAAATTCATTTATTAATTTTGTGAACACAGGGTACATACAATGATCTTTTATAAAGTGTTTCGTCCAACCTATGATCCGCCGAAGGGCATACAAAATATTACTGGCTTAGAGAGTAGCCCCCTGCTTCGGCTACAGATGATGCCTTAAGATAACAATTCATATTTGAAATGTAGTAAGCTTATAATTATGTTAGTAGATAACAACAGGCTTGTGTCCTGAAAAAATCTAATTAGTCCGTCAGTTAGATTATCAAAAAATTTTTGACCCGTGTTTTTCTTTTGTTACGGGAACCAAAATTGACGAAGTTACCACGCTTTTAAAATTCTCAATACGTCACACCTTCGCATAGTTTTTACTGAGTCGTGACGTCACGAGCCCCCACTCCCGAGTTTTGATGCGTTTTATCTTTGTCAATATTCATTGATTTACAAAAATAAAAAATATGTGTCCATTATTTTTCAATACTCTAACTGACGGACTAAATAGTTTTGCAATTTGTGGATGATGGAATCTAGCCTATTGTTAAAATTGTGAACCTTTTTTTACAGGACTAAAACTCGTTTAAAATTTTTATTGCCTATAAAGTTTGCTTGACGGTTAAGACTTTAATTACAATAACTACCAGAACTGCAGTTTATCCATTACGTTCAACATACCACTCGTCACTTGTTTTCCTGTTACATAAATCAGTTAATCACGACGAGAATAAAGCGATCCAATCGTCGCCGCCGGTTAACATCTAAAACACAGTTTTAATTAAATCCATTGATTAAATAAATTTAAATTCGAAACCGATAGTGGCTATAAACTTTCAGTTTAACAGCCCATTTGTTTGGCAAGAAAATTAAAGTCCGCTGGCCTGAGAATAGGTGTTCTCACCCTATAAATAATTTGCACAACTTGATAGGTGTTTTCTTCAGGCTAGGATGCGGTTGGAAGTCGTAAAGTTTTTGATATAGTGACCCGATGTTTAGGAAAACTGCTGAAGAAGATAATATTGGAGTTCATAAATATTTTCGTGAAACAAATTTTATGCGGTTCGATCATGTTTATGCTGGTTGGGATAAACTAGTCAGAACTTATGAACTTTGATAAGGCGCAACCGATTTTTTATAAAAAACTAGTACCATGTTTTAAAATTTGGAACTCAATTACTACTGATACTCGTTGCTAAATAATAACAGCTATACAGGTCGATCTTCAAGGTTAAGCAACGCTTACCGAGGTTGGTCTGTGGATGGGTGACCATCTTCACATACTGAGTTTCCTCCGTGCCTCAGAAAGTACGGTAAGCTGTTGGTCCCGGCTGTCATTTGAAGATCTTTGGCAGTCGTTACGGATAGAAGCCAGGAAATCAGACACCAGTCTTGCCTGAGAACTGTGTTACCCAGTTAATGGGTTGCGGAGGTCTGGTAGGCAGCCGCTCTACGTAAAATACTGTTATTCAGCTAAGTCCGGTTTGACTGGAAGCCAACCCCAATATTTATAATGGCAATAGGCAGATGATGATTGACTACCAATCATGTACCCATAACGAGTGACATTACTAGACAGAATGTGCTGTGCCTATGACCCAGCTGGTAAGTATTGCCTCAATTCAATATAAATTATAAATGTCGCAGGAAAATCATGTCCAATTACATGATTGTTGTTTTTGTCCAATTTAAATGTTTGTGTTTTTTATTGTTTGTTGTTGTACACCTACCACAATGTAGTCTTTTTAACCCAAAGGTTGACTGGTAGAGAATGCATTGTTGCATTAAGTCCGCCCATGTATAACTCGCGCGCGATCAGAATGGGATGCGACCTTTTGGAACTAAGACGCGCGCTGTCCGCCGGCCAGCCGTAGCGTCGGCAAAAGTTGCCAGCGGGGTTTTAAGAGGCGACTTAGCAGAATCAACCAGCAATTCATACTACCCAAAACTATCAAAGGATTTGTCCATTCTCGGCTTCGTGTGGACACGATGCTCGAAAAGATACAAATAAATCAAAAATCAAGTTTTGTTTTTAAACGCATATTATAAATATTTATTCAATACTTTTGTATCAACTTGCGCCTACGATGTGTATTTTATAAATAATTAAATTCTTGTATTCTTCGACATATATTTACATTACTCGTCCTCTTCAGTGTTGCCAGTTTCCAACAATTAATAGTACCTATATTTTGTAAATAATTATTTACAAATCGATTCAAAATGTTATTTTTGAAGTTGAACAGTCCTCTTTATTCTTAAAAATAAAAGTGTTTTATTATAGCTGTTATTTTCAATCACTTACATTCATTCAAACATGTTTTATCCATATAATTGGAAAACAAAAGTATCGAAGATGGTCAATTAATTTCGATTTTTTATGTAAGTACATAATATACTCGTACCTATATCTAAACATTATTATCAAAAGTATTGCAACCATGAAATATTTCTGTATATTTATACAACCCTATGTGATAGATCGTAGAAATAACTAATTTATAAAAAAATCAGAGTTTTTTTGCTAACGCTACTTGTCTTGAGAACTGTCATTTTCTATTTACTTTGATAAGGTTCCATCCCTAATTGATCGCGCGCGGATTATAACACTGTTGTACATAAAGTTTAAATAAATAAATAAATAAATGATTTTCTTGCGACATTTAGGGTACAACCAGGGTAGTTGCCCCAAGGGAATAGTTACCTCAAATTAAAGTTTCGCGAATGAATTACATGTTATTTTATTTATCAATCGAGAGACTCTACGTCTACCACTAAGTTGACCACGTTGCATGTGTCTGTGTGAGTGCAGGGGAAGACAAGGTGCGAACAAAGTTTTTGCGGGATATAATTCCTTTTCCTTTGCGGGGCTGCATCAATCTTATATGCCATTTATATGGATAAAGCAACCATCCCATCCACAGAAGATGTTGTCACAAAATTTATAGGTCCGCAAAAATCGCCTATACTCTGGGAATCATCAAAGAGAATGTTTTTTAATTCACGAAGATTATGAACAAAAGTCATTTTCATTTCTAAAATAAAGTAGTTTGATTTTTATAGTGAGAGATAAAAAGTAATTTCAAGTGTGGCAACTATCTGGCTTTTAACTCAGACCTACCAGATCAACTTTATCAAATACTAGCTGACCCACGTAACTATGGCCACATTTTCCATTAGTGCTCCGCTCCTTTTAGTCGTAGCGTGATGATATATAGTCTATAGCCTTCCTCTACAAATGGGCTATCTAACACTGAAAGAATTTTTCAAATTGTTCAAGTAGTTTCGGAGCCTATTCATTTCAAACAAACAAATATTTCCTCTTTATAATATTAGTGTAGATCTGAGGGAGATATATTGTTTGATTTACTGTTTTGTTGTTCGTGAGGGAGATGTCAATCCCGGCAGATATTAGAATAACAATTCAGTGGGTAGCCTCACAAGTCATTTCAGGCAAATAAGACATTAAAAACAAACCGGGAATAAGATTTTCCAAAATCTTATTATAGCACAAAGAACCACAGATTCGTAATAAAGATTATTATAATATCAGCTAGATAACCAACGTCATATAAATCCGAATCAGGATATCCGCAATAACCGCAAACTTTATGTTTGTTCGGATCTCCGTGCGGATATTAGCTCTAGTTCGCGGATTAGTTTCGGGTCTGCCGATGGAGAGATCCATTTATCTGTTTATATCCATTTTGACCTTTACATAAGTCTTTATAGAATTTACACCTTATTTGACATTTTCATTGACACTTGTCTACTTCCGTAGTCATCATCTGCGTAGCCTTTTCCCAACTATAATCATTATAATGAGGTCGGCTTTCAGTCAAACCGGAGTTGAGTACCAGTATTTTACGTGGAGCGGCCGTCTATATGACCTTGACCACCAAGAAACTACCTAAGTAATACCGTTCTTCGCCAGACTGGTGCCAGTTTTGTCTGGTGAATTTTACGTCACGTCTGCTATAGATCTACAAAATACAGCCGGGACCAATGGCTTAAAATGCTTTCCGATGTACGGAGGTGTATCGGTATGTTCAGATGGTCACCCATCCACAGAGCAACCTTGGCAAGCGTTTCGTTTCGATCCTTGCGGCTTTTCATTATTATTTATTCACGAGCTGCTCACTCAGAGTGGATAAAATAGTTATCACGTCGCAGTATTCGACGCCATTAAAACAGCTGTTGGAGGCAGCATGAACAGAGCGGTCCACACCGCAGAAGACCGCGTGGTGTTCTGCAGTTCTGGCTTGGAGATGTGTCGTATATGGCCATGATTCTCAGTGGCGAACGAACTGTTTGATAGCGTATAAAACATGATATTCCAATAACGATCTGCTAGCAAACCAAGTGTCCATAGTTTTATTCGAGTCACTAAAACTTTAATCATTTGAAAGTTTCAAATACAGCTCTATTCCAAACACTGAATTTGATATCAGTTTAGAAGTTATGTAAGTCGTAACATTTTTCTAACATCTCCAGCCAAACGTAGAATTTATTAAACATTCCATGAAATCTTGTACCCGGCGAACCTCACAAAATCAAATATCTTCAAACTTTAAACAGCAAACGGAGGAGTAGAAATATAAAATGTAGCCGCAATTTCAAGCAGAGATAGTCTAACCTCGCTTGGCTACGAATTGTGAATAAAACAAATCTGTCTTCTTGGCGTTTAGCTCTTATTTCCATCCACTTCCCAGCTATTTCCCACTTACGGTGCGGCCTAAGGCACGAGGTAATAGCGTTCATGTTTAAAGTAGTGTAGTGTAGTCCCGAGGGAGAAGAGAGATTAATATTTTTACAGAGAGATGTGAGTACGCTGAGAATATACTTTGATTTAGCTAAAGCGGCTACTGAGATGGCTCTAGACTTAAGTGATGGGTTTTGTGGAGTTTATGCTAGATGATAAAATGAAGTTTTATTACCTACTCTGTGGATTGAATAAATCTGTCTCAGTATTTGATGTGCTAAGATGCGATTTATTCTCTAAGATATAAAAGTGCTCAAATAGCTCTAATCAAGGGGCTATTTCGACACCATTTTTTTTGTGTGTTGCCGAAAAGGTGTACAGTAGCACTACGGTATTCGTCAACAATATAATTGCTTCCTTCTAATTCCATACATCTGCCTAGCCTTTTCCCAACTATGTTGGGTTCGGCTTCCAGTCAAACCGGATTCAGCTGAATACCAGTATTTTACGTGGAGCGGCTGCCTACCAGACCTTCACAACCCATTGACTGGGTAACATGGTACTTCATGGCAAGACTTAATGTAAAAACTTTTTTTTTTTCTTTCTTTCTTTCTTTCAAGACTGGAGTCAGATTTTTCTGACTATCCGTAACGACTGACAAAGATCTACAAGCAGCCGGGACCAACGGCTTAACGTGCTTTCCGAGGCACGGAGGAAACTCAGTACCTATGTTAAGATGGTCCCATCCACAGCCAAATCGTGGCAAGCGTTGCTTAACCTTGAAGATCGACCCGTGCGGCTGTTTTTATTTAGCCACAACCTCCTCAACTTCTTCCTTCTACTTCGTCGTCATTATTACCAAACATATGTTTCTGTAATTTAGAATCCGTAAAATTTCATCCCTATCAATACCATGACTTGATAGAACTTCCGTCAAATCGCTAGGCTAGCAGCTTACGTCAAGCGCGGACCATTTCCCATGTTCCGCTGTGTCATTGCGCGAACACGCCACATCGTCAACTATTCAGGCACTGTTCGCATTCTTCTCGTGTGTACGTAACTACGTATCATAGGATTTATCGCTGACTTCGTTCCTCGCTTGTTCAGTGTGTAGAAAATAGATTTTTAGGGATTTATTCCAGGAGATATCATGATGACTTGGACGAATTACAGGTTGACACGGTTGGCGCAGTGGTTGAGCGATTGACTGCTGCGCAGCATGTCGCGGGTTCGATTCCCGCACGGAACAAATATTTGTACGGCCTACATGTATTTGTTCCGAGTCTGGGTGTTTTCTATCTATAATATGTATGTATTTACAAAAAAAAATAAATGTATATAAGTAGTTTATCAGCCATCTCGTTACCATAACACAAGCATTAAGTTGCTTAGCTTGGGACTATATGGCGTTGTGTGAAATGTCCAAGGATATATTATTTTATTATCATTTTTTCTTTTACAATATTGTGTCTCAAAAACGGGGTTGTCAGAACGCTATATCTGATGAGTGAATATAGAGACAGAGTATATCAAAACGAAGCAAAAAGGGATAGTAGCAGGTGACGTTGTATATTTTCTGCTCCCATTAGCAAAAGGCGTAAGCTCACGTATCATGCGTCTATACTATACTAATATAAAAAAGTTGAAGAGTCTGTTTGTTTGTTTGAACGCGATAATCTCTGGACCCAGTCTGATTGCAAAAAATGTAAATGATAGCCACATTTATGAGGAAAGAAATGGGAAAGTCAGGGGCGAAAGCTATAGTGTTAAAATATTACACGACACATATCAAACGGTGATATAAAAAATCAATAGCCGAAAATACAATTCAATTCACTATTTTCATCCCAGAAGACATTTCTATAAAAGACACTCATCTCGATCATCAATAACCTCTAGACACCATGAATGTTTGCATCATTAATATCGTTCTACTGACTTTATAAAATAAGTTGTGCATGTCGAGAATACATGAACTTCATCTTGCCTCGCTCGAGGCAGAGTGTGATGGGAATAATAGCACTGAATATGATAATAATAGGAACATTTGTTTTAGTTGTTACAGTAGTTAGTGCTTTTGTTTCGTAGTTGCCTTCTGCTAGACTAAGGCTGGATTTGACCAACGCCAGATAGCTTTATCGGAGGAATAATTTTGAATTTTTGACAGTTCTTCCATATAAAAACTGTCAAACGTTAAATTTATTCCACGAATAAGAGTTATCTGGCATTGGTCAAATCTAGACTTATAGTAATTGGTTTTTCAGCTGAAAACCAGTGTGCCAATTCTTTTCACATTCGTATCTCAATTGCAAACTGTCAAAAATGTATGAAAATTAAGGCTTTTTGACAGTTTGCTATTGACATGCGAATGCGAAAGCTATGCAATTCTACTAAGTTTATTAAAAATTAGTAGAATTGCCCTAAGGTTATGAATAAAGTTGATAAATGTACCTGTGAGATGGAAAAGATAAACCTTAACAAGCGATTCAAATATTTTATGTAAGATATCAATACTAATAAGCATATAGCAGCTTTATTGAATGTTGGCAAGTTCATTAAAAATGGAATACTAATTCCCAACCGAACACAATACACGTACGATCAAAGGTTGGTTCAAGAAAAGAAAAAACATCATAATATGTACAGTAAAGTGACCCCAGCAATCGTTTAGCTGAAACCAAGAGACAGTTTAGATCAACCTCAATAAGAAAAAGACGAAACCAAGGTGAAAATCTCCTCACATTATAAAAACAACTATACCAAAGTAATTTGCATCGGAAAACCATTCAAACCGAGACCCAACGAACTGCTTCAACACGAAAACCTCGTCAAAATAAAGAAGTCACAATCCCTAGCTAATAAGTCGGTCGCAACGTTAGCGGCGTCTGCGGGCAAATCACTCGTGAATCGCTTACCGTACTTATTTCCATTCCGGGCTATTTCACACGTACCCCCAGTGCGGAGACATTATCTGACACACTGGTACGAAGGCTAAGAGTTTGGGGTTTAAGAAGGTAGGGAATTGAAAAGTGTGCTTCTTCGATATTTATAGGTGCAGGGGGGCTACTCTCTAAGCCCGAAGTCCGTAGTTTCGGGCTTAGTTGCGGGCGTATTCTGCTCCGTATTACCTAACCAATAAGAATGAATGTCAACACTATTGGAAGCCGCTGTCAAATCGTGTTCTCATTCATTTTTAGTTCGGGTTTGGAACTAATCGTAAGTCCGTAATTAATACGGAGTAGAATACGCCCGCAACTAAGCCCGAAACTACGGACATCGGGCTTAGAGAGTAGCCCCCCTGGTCTTGAAAGTTTTGTTCGTGGAAACAGATTTTAGGCTGTAAGATAATTAACATATGAGTCGTTGAATAATTAAAATATGTCATTTTTTTATACAAAAAGCAAAGCAACCTTTGAAAGTTAATGTTAATGATGCATTTGAAACCTAAGCAGCAGTATACCGCGTGTATCTGACATCGACGCACAAATGATTTCCATGGGTCCAGGGCATGATTCTGGACACCCCAGAGTTAGAATTTTTCGTCGGCTTTTTTCTCATTTTTTCATTTTTTTCAAGGGTTTTTTTTACTTTAGACTGCTCGTAATCGTTATTCTGACCTAACCCAATGAGATTTTTAATAAAAAAAATAATTAATTAACTACTTTCACTAAAAAGAGCAATCTGAATAAAACCACAAATAGATATCAGCTCAGCTGATGAAAAAATGAGAAAAGAACCGACGAAAAATTCCAACTCTGGGGTGTCCAGAATCATGCCCTGAATCCATGGAAATCGTTTGTGCGTCGATGTCAGATACACGCGGTATTTATAACCCTACAAAACTGGTTGACGTCCGTACACTTGAACATAAGGTGCAGTTAAAAACCTGCGTCAGGCAGCACCTAGTTGTCCGGCATTTTGCAATGGCACAATGTCACAATGTCATTGCTTTTTTTAAACTTAGTTTCATACCCTTTAATTGTACCTATATTGTGTGAATCCGTGTGTGCCAAATAAATTAGTTTTCTTTCTTCTTTCTATAACACCGTGCATTAAGAGATTTGGTTTTCATAATGCAACTTGTAAATAATTTATTAACAAGGCTAGCCTGATAAAAAATGGAGTGTTAATTAGAGAATGAAACTGTGTTTGATCACAGGGATTCAAATCAACTTTAAAATCAGCTAGTAGTTTTTCTAGTCACCAAAACTAAACTCATAAATGTACTGCAAACTTTACAAAACAGAAAATACAGAGAAAAAGTAACAAGTCAATTCCCCAGGCCGTGTGTTCGGCACACAAATGGTTGAATCTGAGAAAACATCGAGTCTGAGGCGATCGAGCGTGAATTATATTCATATGATATCCTCCGAACGGATTACTGCCGATCAGATTGTATTGATGCCTCTGTTTGCCGTCTGAGTGTTCCATAATCTTGTGATTTAATGTTATTCTGTAGCTCTGTTTGGTATAAATGTATTGGTGAAGCGAATGTTTTGGTGTAAAGCCTTTGAAGTGGTGCAAATCTTGGTTAAAGATCGACTAAACTCAACTTTTGATAATTCAGCCTTTTAATAGCTATATTACAGGAAATGTTATAGAATATAGCTGGAGCTGTTTCTAACTCATGTTATATTTGAGTATCTATGTTACACTTTCACGCCTAAAATAACAAAACTGACTTGGAATAATTCTAAGGGTACTGATTTTGATGAATTTTATAAATGGAGACGGTTATGGGTATGGGCACCTAAATTAAGGACAGTGAAACAGCGGGCCAAAAAGTTAGTTATACAACAAACCCACCTATTATTGAAAGAACATATTTACAGCAGTATTTCGTCCAAATCCAAATGATGTGGTTTACACTAACGATCGTTCACAGTCCTATTCGAGGGGTTGCAAAAAACAGTCGAAACTAACCAGAGCTACCGACGACCCCAGACAAGACGTAGGCCAAACAAATCGTTTGTGTTGCTCTAAGAAATTGAGGAAGTCAGAAGCGATTGCAGCAACGTGAATCTAAAAGTGCCACGAGGTGAAAAATCGACAAACGATACCGAATTCTTTTAGTCTTGAAGAATTGAGGATTAATGTTAAATTGTGTGCTGAAACTGATCTGGATAGCATTGATCGTCTTTTTCGAGAAACCACTGCATGGGTTTCGGATTCTAATAACAAAAATATTACCTGAGAAAGTCATGTCGCTGTCGTTATAGCTGCCGAGCTAAGTTTGTTATTTTGTAAAGAAAAATAAACCCTTCTTTTTCTTACCCATATTTTCCCGACTGACCCCATAAAAATCACAACCACTTAATTTATTTCAAAGCAGACATGTGGAAAGGCGGTCAGAGAAAAAAAATTACCCAATCATGTACCAAAACGTTTTCAAGATTAGTTTTCTTTATGCTCGGGAGACAGGAGGGGGATGGGGGGGGTGGACGAGGGTCGTGGACATCAATCAGCCTGTCCCCCATCCCCCCTTACTGACACGGCTGTGATTTGTCAGGTTACACGCTTATTTAATAGTATAGTTGGCAAGTGTAGATGGATCTTGTTTTTTGTTTCTGAAAGATGCGATACTTTTTCTTTATTTATAACCATCTTATCGGTGAAGTCTGTTTGTTCTACAAGCACATCTTTATTGAAGACTTTCTGTAGCCAGTTAGAACAGCTTAGGATAAGTTTCGTCGTAATCTTACAAAGGCTTTGTAGGCATCGTTTTATTGGCCGTTTTCATCTGTCTCAGCAATTAGTTGGCTTTGGAGTCAAAGTTTAGGGTCTGAGAACTTAAAGTTGAAGTTGTGCTTAGACTATCTTTTATTATATTATTCTTTCTTATCTTTGGCAATGTTGCCTATTGTTATCAATTTTATTAAAATATACATTGGTGTTATTATTTTAAATTTTAATTTTATCAAATGCAACATTAACAAACTGTTTTGACTTCTCATCTTCTCTCAAAATATCCATTATATCCTCAGTCCTTGATCCTGGTTTAAGAGTAGCCACATCACGGCGTCAATATCATTCATCAAGCTGAACCAATTTCCGCCTGTTGCTATTCGCTTCCCCTCTCATATAGTTGATGTATCACCTTTTTATTTCGCATGCTTCTGGATTATTACTGAGAAATACTTTGGATTTGCCTCGATTATTATTGATGATGTTCTAACGGTGCTTGAGATGAGTGTTCGTATTTTGTAGTAGTTAATTTTGCAGATTTGTTTCTGTATTAGGACTTTTCTACTCCATTGCTCATTTCATTATTGTGTTCTAAGATTAATTTTTCATTCCAGATTGGCAACGGTGAAACTTGATCAACACGCTAAAATATCTAGATAACTTACATGGACAAAGTGACATGACAATGAGTGAAGTGACATGACAAAGTAACATGACAAAGTTATCTAACATGGACAAGGCGCTCGTGGCCACATAACAACGGCCGCACAGGTCGATATTCAAGGTTAAGCAACGCTTGCCAAGGTTAGTCTGTAGATGGGTGACCATCCTCATGAGTTTCCTCCATGCTTCTGAAAGCACGTTAAGCCGTTGGTCCCGGATGTCATTTGTAGATCTTTGTCAGTCTTTACGGATTATCAGAAGCCAGAAAATCTGACTCCAGTCTTGCCAAGAAATACCGTGTTACCCAGTGAATGGTTTGTGGAGGTGGTAGGCAACCGCTGCACGTAAAATACTGGTATTCAGCTGAATCCGGTTTGACTGGAAGCCGCCCCAATGTAGCTGGGAAAAGGCTAGGCAGATGATGATCTAACATGGACAAACAGTGTAATATTTTGAACAAAAATGTTGACCCTAAAAGCCTCTACCGCAGTCTAAAGCACATCCCATAAACCTCATGGTATAAACAACCCATGTCCAAGCTGATTAACTGGTCATCGGATACAGGGGTGTAATGAACCTGACCCGTGTAATGGGGAAACCTACCCCGATGGTAAAAAATGGCCCGAATATGTTGTTTATGGTTTTCCGGTAGCTTAGTGACAGATTTTGAGAGTGATGACATGGGGAATGTGACGGCGGGTTTACGTCGTCGTCAAAACCCTACGCATTTTCGAAATGAGGGTTATTTATTTTGGCTTCCATTAAAGATGGATGTAGTTTGTAATATTATACGTTGCCTAGTATAAAATATGGTACTTTTACTTTAATTTATTCACTTTATTTGTATGAACAGTTTGGTGCAGGCTACATGCAGATGATAAATTGCCTTTCTCCAACACTTGGACAATTACCACTAAGCATTCAACGCTAAAATTTACCCAAAAATAACAGTACAATATTTCTAATTTAAATCATGCAACAGATTTACGAGCAATATATTCTGTAGACGAGGTCCATTGGTGACATAGTGCCGGCGAAATTGGCACATAAGTTAGCACCCGAGCCAATGGACAGCAAACGATAGCAATTCAACATGGATTCCGGTGACGGTATCGATTTCCCCTTCTGAAACGATTCTGTCTGTGGCAAATGAGACAGAAGCTTTTGTTTCGATGACAATTTTTGTGTTGGATGTTCGATTTGATGTGATTCTGATTGCGTTTTGTGAAAACGATGGGTTGAAAGGTTATTGGTGACAGGTAAATTGGGAAGAAAATGTCTTTCAAATAATTATTTCTACCACTATTAATGCATTAGTTGAAGACATTACTTACTGTCCGAATAACAAATCACGAATGTCGTTTTTGATTCTTAATATAAAAAATAAATCGTTAGTGGTAAATTTTTCAATATGTTTTTCATTCTGTTAAAAAGTGTTAGCTAGAAAAAGCCGCTCCACTATTTTTTTTTTCTTCTTCGCTTCTGTTTGCTTCACACAAACTTTGACACAACTTGCTTTCTTAAATGACGTCCGATTACATCTAGATTGATTTCCGATTGTAGAACCAATGTATCGAGTAAGATTTTGTGGGTGTTCGGAACGATGTCTATACGCCTGTCTGTCTGTCTTGGTTTATGTTGATGTATTGTTTGTTCATCGTGCCACTGTGTGATGAATGGGGAAACGAATCGAAATCGATGGTTTTATCGAAATGTTTTGAGTGTAGTGTGGGGTATGTCTTGTGGGTTTTGAGTTCAATTCGTTTTTCATCGGATGGTTTTAGAATGCTTTGTTTATGTGTTTCAATTTGATCGATTGTAAGAGCGGAGATACGATGGATGGGTTGTGTAAAGGTGGTATGGCTAAAAATGGGGAGAGTACTAATGGAAAGACTTTGGAAGAAGACGCATGTTTTGCTTATCATTTTATTATTATTTAATTATTTACAAGAACATGAACAACATAATAGATAATGCTATCCAAAGCGTTGTACAGTGCAAATTATAAAAAAAAGTTGATGTACTGAAACATTTATCTATTGATTTTTTTTTTTTTTTTTAATCTTTATTTATTTACAGGGTTTTTTCTATTAAGAATATGTCACCCCGATGATTGATTACAAAATATTATCCTATGTCTAAGAATAACCTAATCTACCCGCAACCTTATACCCAAAATAATAATATGATAAAGTGTTCTAGCCTCATCCGACAACGGTGCGGCTAGAACGCTATTATAGAAACCTACATTATAACTATTGACAAAAGCTTGACGTCTCTGGACTCCAACACGAACACACTCCGACATGATATGATGCACGTCTTCTATTACTCCACAGACAACGCAATCGGGAGAATCCACTTTGCGCATCATGAATGCGAAACTGTTAAGCGGTATGTGGCCGGATCGGAGCCTCAAAGCCGTCACCACTTCCTGTCTAGTCATCCCTCCCTCGCTGAACCAAAGGGTCCGTGGAAGAGATGGTTGAATTGTCCGGTACCAAATACCTTTTGTTAACGACCTCTTATCAAAATATTCAGACCAAGATTGATTACATCTGTCTTTAACTAGGGGTAAGAGCTCGGTATGCCAAGGAGGACATGAGTAAGTTTCTCCATCTGACCCGGCTTCGTTTGCTAACCGATCAACCACTTCATTACCCTCCAATCCAACGTGGGAAGGGATCCATTGCAATACAATTTTTTTTCGTTTGGCAACACATTCAGTAATGGCTTTTAAAATAGAGTAAGCTAGTGGAAGCCCTCTAACTAATGGAGAACTTGTGCATCTTATCAGATGGAGAAGAGCACTTTTCGAGTCAGTGAAAATGACAAACCGATCCCCGTCCAATGACTCTATATAGGCCAAAGCTTCAGCAATAGCGACAAGCTCCAAGTGCATTATTGAAACTTTTGTTAATATTTTAAATTTAAAAAAAGCACCTATTTGTGAGTCATAAAAGGCTGAGCCACAAGAATTCTTCCCTTTAGAGCCGTCCGTATACACACAGTAAAAACCAGAATAAAGTAAATTTAGAGACTCACAACATATTGATTGTAAATTATGTACATTATAACGGTGTTTGGGCTTATCTACTGAATCTAAATTAGGTTTTACAATAGTTGATAAGTCTATGTTGCTGGCCCAAGTAGTCATGGAGAACGTGCCCATTTTATTGCTGCAATACATATGTTCTTGCTTAAGAACATCGTGAGACCAAACTAAAAGAGGTTTTTTCTTTTTTCTCCAAAAAGCATTACTTTGGCAGAGACGATGTAGCTTATCTAGTATGTCTATTACAGGAAAATTAAAGCATTTCGATTTTAAATAGAATTTACCAGCTAAGTATCGGCGGCGAATAAAAAGGGGGGGTAACATTAATTCGCATTCCATCACGTGGATCGGCGTACTTTTGATATATCCACCTATTAAGCGCATGCAAACGTTTTGTAACCTGTCCAGTTTTGTCAAATGTGTGTCTGCGCTATTGTCCAGTAGAAAGCTACCAAAGTCTATACGACTACGGATAAGAGAAATGTACAGTCGTCTTAAATGGTTGGGGTGAATTCCCCATCCGGGCCCAACCAAGATTTTAAAAATATTAATAAGTTTTAGTACTCGTTCACGGACCTCGTTAATTTGTTTCTTCCATCGAAGACCTTTGTCCAGCCACACTCCTAAGTACTTCACCTGGTCTACTAACTCTAACAAGGTCCCGTTTAAACGCACTGTTATAGTGGGCCTACGATAACCCCTACTAAACCAACATATCTTGCTTTTAGTGGGAGAAATGTCTAAACCTACACTCTTTAACAGGTCATTGATCACATCAAGGCTATATTGGATCCTAGATTGCCCGTCACTAACAGAAGAACACTGTACATAAATAGCGAAATCATCTGCGTACTGAGATATACCAATGATATTCTGCAATTTCTTACATATATCCAACGTTATTATATTAAATAAAAGTGGAGATAGCGGATCACCCTGAGCCAACCCACATCCTGAATGTCTACTAATACAGCTGTTCCCAGATCTTATTTTGAGTACTCTTCTGTGAAGAAAATTCCATAAATATTTACAGATGCGTGATCCTACTTTAAGATTATCCAAAACATTGATTAAAACACTATTATTTACATTGTTATAAGCATTATTTACATCTAAAAAACATGCTATAGTCGAACAACTCTCGGAAAAGCCAGTTTGTATTTTGGAGATTAGGCAACTGATTTATCTATTGATGCGATAAGAAACTATGGTTGATTCAGTATTGAACATGAAATGAAGTTGGAAAGCTGTACCAAAAAATACAAACATTTTTGAATGCATAGAATTTCCATTTCCATAGATATACCAAGAAACACTCCACCAATACCATGAATTTCATGAATATCGCTCCAGAATATACTCTTAACTATTTGAACATCTTGAACCTTCATCTGAACTTAACCATTTTGTATCCATCGACAAAGCTGCGATGCAAAGCGCTACAAATTGTTACCAACAAATGTAGCTGAAGTTTACCAAATATTTTGGTAAACTGGACAAGTTTAAATTATATTTGGTTAGAGTTTGGCATGAAGGACCTCAAGGGTATTGATGTGGACTCGCGTTTAGAAGCTGTGGCTTGAGGTGAATGAGTAATGGTGTGTGAGAATGGTGAGCTAGATTATTAACGGAGTGTACTTTATTTATTTTTTGCTTGATGGGTTTGCTCTTGACCTTAGTCTTGGTCAGAAATGACAGAGACAAAGTCTACGATGCAGGAGCGAGCTTACCCAGAAGGAGCCTGATGCTTGGATCTAATTTGAAAGATACCTATTAGAGGAGCTCGTGGCTAAATAATAATAGCCGCACGGGTCGATTTTAAGGTTAAGCAACGCTTGACAAGGTTGGTCTGTGGATGGGTGACTATCTTAATATGGTTTCCTTCGTGCCTCGGAAAACACGTTAAGCAGTTGGTCCCACCTGTCATTTAAAGATCTTTGGCAATCGTTATGAATTGTCAGTTAAGCCAGTAAATCTGACTCCAGTCTTACCAAGAAGTACCGTGTTACCCAATTTGCTGCGCTTGTGTTTTACCATAACACAAGCATTAGGTTGCTTAGCTTGGGACTATATGGCGTTGTGTGAAATGTCCAAGGATATTATGAATTAATGAGTTGTGGAGGTCTGGTAGGCAGCCGCTCTAAGTAAAACACTGGTATTCAGCTGAATCTGGTTTGACTGGAAGCCGACCCCAATATGGTTGGGAAAAGGCTAGGCAGATGATGACCCAATAAGATCTTAAAAATAGGGCAGTAGTTAAAGCATATCTTATTTTGTATCAAGATGGTAAGTATCGGAACCGTACCTATTTAAGAAACGTGCTTAATTTGTATTTTTCTCGCCTGATAGAAAGCTGTACTTAAGTCTTTGACGGAACTATTGAGTCCAGAAGATGCATGCTCACTCTTGCTTTGAAAGCTGACAGCTTTATTGGTTCTATAGGAACAGCCAGTGTTACTAACAGAGAGTTCCTACTTTTTTTGTTATATTGCTTCGCTCGTGTTCAAAAGACCTATCAGAATACGACAAAATTATACAAAATACAAATAGAATCACTACACTGTATGTATGAGTTTAAGAAGCAGTAAAGAAATCCTTGATCTAGCAAAGTATGCGTCGTGTGGGGGTGTGGTAGGGCGGATTGAAACAGATTTGAATAAAGGAATCGTGCAAACATTGCGAAGCGAAGATTTTCACTCGACTTTATAGCGAAAACGATAGACATTTTATATTTTTATTAGGTTTAAGAGGAAAACTTATACGATATGTTGTCCTCGTTCGAATTTCTTTATTTTTTCTGAGGAATATTATATAAAATATGAATTAACAAAATATCTTGTAGACTATGTTCAATTTATTACAAGGTTTTCATAAACTTCTGTAAAAACAAATTTATACAAATTCCTCTAGACTTAACTCTACTTAGAATTGAGAGTAATTATATTATTAGAAAATGTTCAATTTGTCTAATTGATTAAGACTTTACAAAGTCCCATTGAAGTTACTCAAATAAATTAAACTAATTAGCATCGAAACTGAACCTGGTATTTTACCAATGAGAGTTCTTTCATCAAGAGCTATAATTTCCACGCCAGTTATTTCTACCTCCCATTCAATACGACTCCATGAATTAAACATATTTATCACAAGAGAAATCCCATTTAATATTTGTTCAGTTCAGCATAGTATTCTCCCAACCTCAGTCGGACTAGTGATTTATATTGCTCGATAACTGGCCTTATCGATAGTACATTCGTATGCGAGCAAACAGAGCAGACCACCCGTTTCACATTATCTGGCCACAACACTAAGCACGCTGTAGCCTTGGAGCTGATATCTTAATAGTAGGGATGCGGTGAAAGTATCGATATGAAAATACAAACGGTTTTGTAATAAGAGCTTTAGGAAATTCTAGTAGAAAGAAGGTTGCTGAATTATTCGACCTTATAAATAAACCTTTCCAATAATTTTTATTATTAAGTACGTTTTGAAAATTTTACTAATTAATTTTTTTGGTCTGGGTCACTCGCAGATTAACACACTAAGTTTGGTTACTGCTTAACCAGACCTTAATGTGGTGTCCTCTTATATTATGCACAGTCAACAGCACATAATGTTACCATAAACTTTCAAATTTTCTCATTCGAGAAATATGACATGAAGGTACTCAATTTGATAAGGCCAGTATTAAGTTTTGCTATGTCTATGGAATAAGTTTTACAACATTTTATTATTAATTTAAGTTTTCAAAATACCTAACAGACAATAAATATAAATTGACCTGTTTAATTATTTGAGATGGGTTTTCTCTTGACGGAAACAAAGTTAACGACAGAGCGAGCTTACTCAGAAAAATCCTATTCAATGTAACTTAATTTTTTGTTTTTGTCTTATAAAACTGGTTAAGGATCACAAAGCATTTCCAAGAAACAAACAGACAAATTATTTTAATTTCTACTCATGTACTTATTAGTATCGCAAAAACATGGGCATAACACCATACCGATCTAATCTTTGTAACTCCATACAAAATTAAATTGAAACCTCGATATTCAACAAAGCCCATCCCTAAACCACGCAGGTGCGCCTTCGGTCGTTGCGATCAATTAGTCGATAAGCGTTGTGTGCTCACGGCTCTACGGTCCACGGCCATGAACCGCAGTGTACCGCGCACAGTAATGCAGCTCAATCTAACCGTAATGTTTTATGTTGATAACGCACTTTATTCGCGTGAGAAATAAATTGTCGGGAATATTTTGGGAGATAGAGTGGATAAAAGTTTGTTTGTAGCATAAAGTCAGCTGAGTTATTTGGTGTTTGTGTACAGTAGAAACCTATTAAAATAGGTGCAATTTCAGTGATACCTATGTATCACTGAAATTAATAACGAAATCTAAGCAATTGTCTTAAACTAAAACCTTACATCAAGGTAGCTTAAGAGCTAGAGAATTGTGTTTTTTTATTACGCCCTTTTTTCTCTTGTTATATTGCGGGCAATTTGAACACAGGTGTTTGTGGCTATAGATGTAATAAATATAAATAATCAATATTAAGCAACACTGGTGATTAATGAGATGGCTGGCGGGACAACCTGCAAGGCTCCCTTTAGAATTTGAAGGAAGAGGCGTATAACGAAAGTAAATATAAAGGTTTCATTAAAACCATATTTCAACTTGTCCCACCGAAGTTCTTACACTATGTCTAAACCTCAAGCCCTCGTTCTAAGATCGTATTCATTGCGAGTGGCTATTGGGTTATTGTCTTAGCATTCATGTAAGATGCGATCCTATTGGAAATTCTCAACAAGGTTGTATGGTCGGTGTAAACATGGCTGAGATTTATCTTATTGTGAGTGTCGAAGTTAAATTGGCAATAGTCACTGTTGAAAGGGTTACACTTTCTTGTGAAATAGTTTATGTTGTGGAAAAAAGAAAATCACTAAAGCACTTATATCAAAATTAAAAACTGGGCAGGTGTACATCTATATGAGAATTTGGATTGTGTAAATAGGAATTCGGATGATTTCAAATCCTAACACCGATTTACTGTAAAAAAACTCATACGCTTGATATTATGTAACATGTCACGTATTTTTTCTTTCTTTCTTTGGGCAATAAATAATTTATTATTATTATTACTGTGCTTTCGTAAGTGTGCTGTAACTAACAACCTACTAACATTATTTTGTGTTTAATTTAATTTTAAGGTGTTTGAATGATCCCGTATTTAAAATAACGATTTGTTATTATATCAAACTTCTTGAAGTCATGTGAAGAATCGCCTAGATTCCTACAAGCAAATAATTTAGGTATTTGTATACACTAGAAAAACATTATACGCACCTCTCGAAATTCGGGTGATAAAAAAGAGCTGACTGTACCACACGAAAACTAGTCTTTCTAACCCAAAGGTTGACTGGTAGAGAATGCATTGTTGCATTAAGTTCGCCCATGTAACACTGTTGTACATAAAGTTTAAATAAATAAAACTAGTCTAAAAAAAGGTGACAAATCGGGAAAGAATGTATGAAGATCAATATCGTGACCAAACGCCACTCGCATTCAGTTGTTTTTAAAAGGTTTGACATACTTAGTGACAAATCGGGAATGTGACAGAAGGGGAAAAAGACCAAATAAAGGTTTTATTTCTGTATGAATGTGGAATTGTTATAAGTAAAGAGAAACTCAATGACTTACATAATACATACATACATAACAAAAATAGAATCACAGTTAAAACTAGTAGGTATCTACCAACCAACCTACGACAGAATTCCTGTTTTGAAAACGTCGCCCCGTTCCCGGAAGCGAATGTGACCGGAAATAAAAGTTGGATTTACGGGGGATGAGAGGGGGTGGCGTGCTAATCCCCAGAGACTCGACCAAACAGCTCTGAGGGTAACTAAGATACTCTGTATAATAATATAAATAAAACCGTTTCACTCAACAGCGCAAGCAGTGCTAACGAAAGGGAGGATTTTTTTTTAAATTAATTTTCTGGATGATGAAGAGCTCGTGGATAGATAGTACCTGCCACACAGGTCGATCTTCAAGGTTAAGCAACGCTTGTCAAGGTTAGTTTGTGGATGGGTGACAATCTTAACATACCGAGTTACCTCCGTGCCTTTGAAAGCACGTTAAACCGTTGTTCCCGGTCGTCAATTGTAGATCTTTGGGAGTCGTTACTATCCAGTCAGAAGCCGGTAAATCTGACTCCAGTCTTGCCATGAAGCCGCTCCGCTACTACACATTTTTTTTGTGATAGAGAGATGATAAAGGAATGTGCACTCCATTATTATCAACTGGATCCTGCGATCTAGCGCACATTATTACATATTTTACAATATTTGTCACATACTTTTTATTTACTTGTAAGATATTTGGTATTTCGCAATGGAATCTCACACTCTATGATAATTTCTACTGTCTTAATATACGGTTCATGAGATTTATATCCCGTTGACAGACAGACGTACGGCCGACGGAGACTTAAAAAGAGGGTAGAACAATCACAGGATTTGTAATTTCCAACTATTTACAGTAACCGAATAGTTTAGTTTCTACGTGACTCTAGAAATAACACAGCAAACCCATTATGAAAAACATAAGCCAATGTAGGTCAGTATGTTCTATATAATATTTTTTAAGTACAAACTAAAGGCAAAGCAGACTACCAATTCTACTAATTTTCACATTCGCATCTCAAAAATGACAGAGAATGTTTTTTGACAGTTTGCGATTGACATGCGAATGCAAAAGTTGTTTAAAACTTAATAGAATTTACTCTTTGGTCAAACTTACGACTGTACAATATAAAGTCGGGTTATTTCTCTCTAAGTTTCAGTTTTATATTTGAAAATGTATGTACGTTAACCATCTATTTTTGCGGCCAGAGGCTCTAACTATGAAAGCTTTAAAAACCATACATCCGTTGTGGAAAGGAGCTGTATACCATCCCTTCGACAGAGAACCATGATGGCGTTAAAAAGTTGTAGTAGGTATTGAACATTAAGGGGCGTCTCTACGAACGAGAGAATCGCCGCGATAATATCGCAGTGTGTTAACACGTTCATAGTGTTTTTATAGAAATATCATCATCATCTTCCTGCCCTTATCCCATGTTACTAGTTTGGGGTCGGTGCAACACGTTTATTTCTTCCACTCTGCCCTATCAGCCGTCAAACTTTCAATAACTCCCATTTCTTTCATATCGCTCCTCACACAATCCTATCATCTTTTCTTTGGACTTCCTCTCCGTCTACATTCATCCACATTTATCTACACTAATATTATAAAGAGGATAGATTTGTTTGTTTGTTTGAGTAGAATAGGCTCCGAAACTACTGGACCGATTTGAAAAATTCTTTCAGTGTTAGATAGCCCATTTAATTATCGAGGAAGGTTATACATCATCACGCTAAGACAAATAGGAGCGGAGCAATAATGGAAAATGTGACGCAGGCGAAGTTGCGCGGGTCAGCTAGTGTTATAGAAACATCAACTCGACGATAATGTCGCCGCGATTTTCCCGCTCGTGGAGACCGCCCTTAAGGGTATGAAATCTTTTCTTTATCGTAGTGAAGCTAAATACCACAAGACAGTTAACATTGGATACAAGATCAGATTTAATTACTTCAGCCCATCAATTCTGTAGAACTAAGAGTTCCTCTTAAACCAGCACATTCGACTTAAAATAACAGCCCAGCACGTACCTACCGTTTTACCAAACATTATCCGAAACTACCTTGAAGATAAGCGAGCAATTCTAATCCTTCCCTCACCATGTATCTTCCCAAGTTCGAACACCGGGTAGGAGGAACCGGGTAGCGAGAACGGGTACCCGGGTACTAGACTTAAGTTACAATTGAATTTAGTGCCGGTTTAGCGAGGCTCGGTTCAGCATAGATTAGTGTTTCGGCTTGGAGGTAGTTGGTGCAGACATGGGTTTGTGATTGGTGGTAACATTAGTGGAGAGGTTCTAGTGATGAAGAAAGAAAGACTTCTAGTAGTATTTCTATCATATATGTATATACATATACATATATAGGATGTCCCAGAACTCAACGTCAAGCCGGAATCAGGTGATTGGACAAATCATAATAGTTACCAGAAAAATAATAAAAAAAAATCATAGTCATCAATTTTTTAAATTACGGTAATTTCTTTTCTTTATTTTCGAAAAATGTACACCATGTGATGATTTGTCCTGTCACCCGATTCCGGCTTGACGGTGAGTTCTGGGACACAGCGTATATACACAAGCAGATGTGTTTATTTTGTTTTTCGCTCAACACAATTTGGAGACAATCTAAAAATCTCCAATATTTTTAGGCAGCATACAACCGTAAGTGTATTTAGAGCAGACGACCGCTCCCGAAGTTGGGTAGCCAGCTTTTTTTTAAATATATACATCTTGTAACAGAAATAAACGCAATACCTCTTAAGGGGTGCTTGAACGCATAAGTACTAAGAGGGGGCCGAGTCACCCGCGTCCGTAGGAGAATACCCTTCAGCGAATCCCTACACGTGGTCCCCAGGTGGTGCTAAACAGGTGACACTAACCGCCTCCGTGGTCTAGTGGTTAAACCACCTGATTCAGACCCAGAGGTCCCGGGTTCGATTCCCAGCGGGGGCAAATTTTTTTGCTCGGTTTGGTTGGTGGTAGGACTTGTTCTAAGTCCACCTGGCAAGCTACCACCATCATGTCTAAGTCTGTCGCCATAACAATAATGTTAACTGCATTGTTGTGTTCCGGCAGTTAGAGGTATGATAGCCAGTTCCTCTGTGTAAGAGGATTCCGGGTGAAACTCGCTTCCATCTTCGGCCTAATCATCACTTTCCATCAGGTGAGATTTGGGCCAAGAGTTTCCCTGTTTTGCATTAAAAAAAAAAAAAGTACGAAGAACTTTTACTATGGGACCAACAGAGAAATCGCATAACAAAATCGGTTGCTCCATACATTTCTGTGCACATAAGTTGTCAAAATGTCGTTTAAACAGCCGTTTTTATCGTATCTACCCTTTTTAAGGTATTTCGTTTATTTGTTACAGGTTGTATATTTACTGCAATCTTTCTGAATGAATATTCAGCAATGGTTTAGTACTTTTGTATATCTGGCTAGCAAGGTATATATTCAATGATATTTATTTATATATGCTTAATTGTACACCAAAATATATAAAAACAAAGAAAATCTTAGACTAAAAAAATATACAAATGACGGCCTTATCGCAGTCCAAATATATTAGTATCCACTTTCGCCGCTGAGGCCACCTACCTGGTGACCTCCGGCCACCGTAGGCGCGGGTCTGTGGACGGTGAGCTATGGGTAGCTCACCGTCCGTCCGTCTTATGACGACAGGTCGTATCGACAGCGCGTTCGTGTTCCACGCGCGCCTGAAAGAGAGTCAGCACAAAGAGGGGCCCGAAAGGGCCGACGCCTGCCGGAGTTGCGGAACTATTCGAAAGAGATACCGCGGCTCCGGAACACAAAGGGCAATGAAGGAACATGGATGGGTTTTAGTCAGAGCGGGAGAAGTCATTTGATGATTTCCCACCCCAAAAAAAGAAAAAAGAAAAAGATATATCCACTTTGTCTCAGTCACAATCACACAGGATTGAGATACATCTGCTATTATCGCAATATAACATAGTTCCTGAGAAATCTAATCCTCGAATCAAAAAAAAGAAAACAGATCTTCACGCATAGACATATTCCCTAATAATACATTTCCGAATCACATTCCTCGCACAACATGCATACCGAACAACGTCTACAAGTTGATCAATATAAGACTCAATACGTATTTGTCGTGTAAACCTCTCAGCGGCTCCAGCGGCTTATCCGGTGGTAGTTTATCAGCCCTTAAAATATAACCCTGAAGAGACGGCCTTGTTGCTGATGACAAACTTTGTGCTGTATCGAACCTCAGACGGGATTAAGGGGGTGCAAGTGATGGGCGGTAGCGGAAGAATGACACTGGTGATGACCAAAAATAATGATAATAATATGGACGTGTAATTTTTTACGCCATACTATCATTTATTTACCAGTAAATAGCTAGGTGATTGGAAATGAAAATAAAATTACTATTAATAAATAAGATTGTAATATACACGGCCAAAAAAAGGTAAACAGGTAACTTAAGGTAGACTTTTGCTGTGAAATCATCAAATGACTCCTACCGCTCTGGGTGGAGCAGAGGGAGTTTTAGACTTTTACTAACTAAAACCCATCCGTGTTCCTCCTAATGCCCTTTGCGTTCCAGGGCCGCGGTGACTCTTTCGATCAAATTCCGCACTTAAATGACACTGATGGTGTTGAGTTATTATGGTGTTATTGTTAGTTAGCAAATATGTATATAAAATATTGTGAAAGTTTAATAATTAGGATGATAATGTGCAAACGCACTACTCCTACTTCTGTTTCCTGTGAAAGTATTCACAATTCTTACTTTTTGAAGATCATTAACAACCCCATAGATAAATGAAATGGATATTATCAAAGTGAACCGATGTAAAATAATTTACATCAGTCTCAGCTTAATAACGTTTTAACAACTAAAAATCTGTTGTAGAATTTTCGCAGAAGTTACAAATCGCTACCGCTCATAAACTGCACCTCACAAACCAACCAATAGCGAAAGATTAAGAAGTCACCCGACGAACATGTTTCCTTACTTTGTTGGTCGGGCAAAGTCAGGGTTGTCGCTAGGCTTAGCGCTTTATATGGCAACTTTCACTCTTTAGTCTTGTTTTTATTACGAAGTTGTGTGGAGTTTGGCGTTCAGTTTCTGGTGATTGGAAAGAAAAGGAAATGCAATCGGTTGCGTGTACTTCACTCGACTAACAAACTTCCCTATATCCTTATAGGGAAGTTTGTTAGTTAGAGCTAATGGTGTTAGTTGGATGTCAGTTGAGGATTCGGATTCAAGTGAATTTAGTAGGGGTAGTGTATCTGATTTTAACTGTGTTATAATTTTGTAATTCCCGTTCAACACAACACTTTATTGTAAAATAGCAAGATGTTGACGTTTGCTGTGAAATAATATTTAGATTTTAATTTTGATTCTAACTTTTGTTAATGAACACTAGCATATCAAAGTAAAAGAAAGATACTCGTATGTGTTAGGTACAAAAATATATATTGTTGAAAAGAAATCACGACTAGAATAATCCATTCAGTTGTGAAATCAGGAAAAACATATTACCTACACAACAATCTCTGCAAAAAAGATACATTCTCCGTCTTCAGCTTACATAATTTCCCGCAAATCTAGGTCCACAAAAACATCTCGAAATAATACTATTTCTCCATTCACCGCAACAAAACTTATCTCGAAAATGTCAGAACATTTATTTAGGAAATAAATAAAATCATATCACGTACGCGCGTTTGTGTCAACCCTGCGTTACGCACACTCGCGCGTAAGACCGACGATCAATCACAGGCGTTGGTGAAGACGCACACAGGCAAAAAAACGCGCGATCGTACGCACACTAAAGTCTACGTTAATATGACATTAGTGTGAGTTATAAAAGAATAAAGGCTACCCTAGAAATGAGTTTTTCTTGTTACTAGGATCTACATTCTGGATTTTTATTGTAGTTATGATGTGAAGTTATTTTTCGTCTTAGAAAATAATCTTTTAGCTTTTCTCTGAGTCGGTTTAAGACCTGTTTACGTATGCAAAGAAGGCTTTTATGTACACTTTGACATTTGGTGACACGATTTAGCTTTCAACGTAATATTAATATTCTGTGACACTATTTTTCAAGTTTATAGAAGGTCAGCATTTTTCTTTAAGGAATGTCGTTCGTTTCTTAGTGTCACTGGTAGTCGGAAGACTGACGATGACGTCCAGAAAAAAGCTATTAGTACTTTAATAAACTCGTTTAGATTAACGGTCTGGAATGTGACCGTTTTCAGGTCTTACATAACTGAAAACGCTAGACTTCGGTTCTTGACTAAAATATTCTACTAGTATCCCAAAATTCTTGTTTAAAACATGGCAGTAAGTAAAATAAATAAAACATTATCAAAAAAGTATCCCGAGCAATCCCATCCTATAATATAATAATGAACCGCTGATTCTCGAGAACAGCTAAACCGATTTCACAAATTCTTATTTTTTTGTGTTTTTATTATCAGGTTTTTATGTAAAAGAAAAAAAGAAAGTTGCCAGTTGACGGTAGCGAAGCCGCGGGGTACAGCTAGTATAAAATAAAGAAATAGTAAAAATATGTTTATACTTTATGTTGGGGGCCGAGTCACCCGCGTCCGTAGGAGAATACCCTTCAGCGAATCCCTACACGTGGTCCCCGGGTGGTGCTAAACAGGTGACACTAACCGCCTCCGTGGTCTAGTGGTTAAACCACCTGATTCAGACCCAGAGGTCCCGGGTTCGATTCCCAGCGGGGGCAAATTTTATGCTCGGTTTGGTTGGTGGTAGGACTTGTTCTTAGTCCGCCTGGCAAGCTACCACCATCACGTCTAAGTCTGTCGCCATAACAACAATGTTAACAGCATTGTTGTGTTCCGGCAGGTAGAGGTATGATAGCCAGTTCCTCTGTGTAAGAGGATTCCGGGTGAAACTCGCTTCCATCTTCGGCCTAATCATCACTTTCCATCAGGTGAGATTTGGGCAAAGAGTTTCCCCGTTTTGCATAAAAAAAAGAAAAAAAAATGTCTAGCAGCAAAAGCCAATGGCATTAAATCTGATCTTTCCCAAAGAATATAAAATTGTCAATAACTTAACCTGCTTTTTCAAATGATACTCATTATAACAAACTTCAACACTATTAACTCTAAACTCAAACTAAATCTTTCTGCAGAAATATAATTTCCAGCGCGAGGTGTTAGGAGTGAAAAATCAAGAGAAACCTCGCTAGTCGCCGCAAACTAAGTTTAGCTGCATCAGGCTAAAAGTTGAGACCTCGGCTAAATAAACTGACAATTTGTTTTAAATTGAACTTGTGACTTCTGGTCGACTTTGACAACCATGTGAGGTGCGATTGAGAGCGGGGAGCGGAGAAAGGTATAAGTTTTTTTTATAGTTATTTTCACTTATTCAGCATTTTACCAACCAGAGTGCCAATTCAACTAATTTTCACATTCGCATTTCAGTCGCAATCTGTCAAAAGTGTATGAAAATTAAGGCTTTTTTGACAGTTTGCGATAGGCATGCGAATGTGAAAGTTGTTTAAAATTTTCTAGAATTGGCACTCAGTTTGGGAGCGGCTACGGCTCTCAATCTATCGGAGTGCACCTGAATATGTATATACGCTTCATAAAAATATGTTTTAAACGTAGTCATTTATTTTTCAACTGCGTTTAATTTTTTCGTTGAACAGTTAATATTTGATTGTACCTACCACGACCTACTATGATTTAACTCCGATGATAATATAAAAATATCGGGGAATTTACTATCTGAAAAATTTCGGAAAAAATGTCAAAAATCAAAAAATGACAGAACTGTCATTTAGATTATTATTATTTAATGTTTGAAGCCCTTTCTTTTGGCTTAGCCCTAGTCAAGTAAAAAAAATAAGAGATAGTTCGAGTATGTAACAAATTTAGGAATTTTATAAATTCAGCTAAAAGTGTATCCTTCAAACCACTTCCTTCCCTCAGGATGCGTCGATGCCTATTATTTTTCCAAAATAGCTACTCTTCCCCACTACTCGCCATCACTACGACCTAACCGGCCCTCACAGAATTACAAGGGAGCGTCGCCTCGCAATTTATCCTTGCGCGAATGCATTCAACATATTTAGAAGAGAAACAGGCTGACGTATGGCGTCAGAGGCTCAGGGGTAAGCAGGAATCCAGGGTGAGAGGTTTGAATGTTCAGCTGAGAGGCTGAATGTTGCATGTTCGTGTTTTTGGTAAATGGGTGTGGTACGAATGATAATTATGGTGTATTTACTTAGTTATTTGGAAGATAGAAGACCTAACTATGGTTATTTATCTAAAATTACGTAAATGACACCTTAACAGCTATAATGGTCAATGCCATTTTACTACCACAAATATAATGAATAAAAAAGTTAAAACACAATATTTTGTAAGCAGAAGGGAGTGTCAAAGTCTTACTGACTCAAACCCATCCGTGTTCCTCCTAATGCCCTTTGCGTTCCGGGCCGCGGTGACTCTTTTGAACAAAATCCGCGACCTTGGAAATAATAGGTTTGCGGTGCGATTCTGTTAATAAATTACCGTGCAGAGGCCTTAGTATGAGTTTTTCGACTCGCGTTCGAACGCGTTCGATTGCGAGCGCGTTAGAATTTAGTATGGGAATTTAGTTATAGTGCCACCTGGTGGTCACTCGTAGAACCTAATTTCCCATACTAAATTCTAACGCGCTCGCAATCGAACGCGTTCGAACGTGAGTCGAAAAACTCATACTAAGGGTACAGGTAAGGTATGCTAGCGAAGGAGGTGGCGGAGCGGGAGAGGAGACCCTCTCGTCCCGGCCGCCGTGGTGGACGCCGCGGGCGTCGGGGGCCACCTGGTGACCTCCGGCCACCGTAGGCGCAGGCCTGTGGACGGCGAGCTATGGGTGGCTCGCCGTCCGTCCATCTAGACAGGCCGTGTCGACGGCGCGTTAGTGTTCCACGTGCGCCTCAAAGAGAGTCAGCAACACAGAGGGGCCCGAAAGGGCCGACGCCTGCCGGAGTCGCGGGATTATTCGCAAGAGACACCGTGGCTCCGGAACACAAAGGGCAATGAAGGAACATGGATGGGTTTTAGTCAGTAGAAGTCTGACACTCCCTCCCGCTACACCCAGAGCGGGAGGAGTCATTGGATGATTTCCCATCCCTAAAAAAAAAAAAAAAAAAAAAAAAGGGTACAGGTAAGGTTAGGTGAAGTGACCGTTAAGTGAGCTCTCAATCTATACAAACAAGACGGAATGTCAGTTAGTATACCTTACTTTACACGGTGAGGTGTCGACAGATTAGACCAGCTGTACTTTTTTCAAAATGAAAAATTCAAAATTTTTTGAATTTTGAATTTTTTTTTAATTTTACAAGGTGAGGTGTCGACAGATTAGACCAGCTGTACTGACTTGCTAATAGAGCTTGGAGCTCGTGGCTAAATAATAATAGCCGCACAGGTCGATCTTCAAGGTTATGCAACGCTTGCCGAGGCTGTTCCGTGGATGGGTGACCATCTTAACATACCGAGTTTCCTCCGTGTCTCGCTGTTGGTCTAAGCTGTCATTTGGAGATATTTGGCTGTCGTTACGGATAGTCAGAAGCCAGAAAATCTGACACCAGTCTTGCCAAGGAGTACCTACCGTGTTACCCAGTTAATGGGTTGTGGAGGTCTGGTAGGCAGCCGCTCCACGTAAAATACTGGTATTCTGCTGAATCTGGTTTGGCTGGAAGCCGACCCCAATATAGTTGGGAAAAGTCTAGGCAGATGATGAACTTAGAGCTTCGTACTTAAACGTACATATAATAAAAAATAACTGCCAGATTTACAATTCATGTTATAACTAGCTGACCCAAACCCACTTCGTTATTTTTCGATATTTTTTCGGGTTAATATAATAGCCTATGACAATCACAAATAACGTGACTTTCTATTGGTAAAATAATTTAAAAAATCGGTTCAGAAGATCCAGAGATTACCCCTACAACAACCTCACAAAATCACAAACTATTTACTACATTTACCATTAATACTCGGCTCCTTTTAGTCTTAGCGTGATCTTATGTATCCTATATCCTTCCTCGATACACGGGCTATCTAATAATCGGATCAGTAGTTCCTGAGATTACCCTCTACATACAAACTTACAAACAAATGTCACCTCTTTAAAATTTTAGTATAGATATAGAAGTAAGTAGATAAGTTATTTACCTAGTTGTTTACAAAGAAAACATAGAAGCTATGTTTGTCTTCCTTAGAAACATAAATCTCCCAGAATGCGTAATTCAACCCAAGACCTTAAACTTACACATTTCAAGGACGCCCATAACATTACAATTAGGTGGTCACAACGCGAAGTTCGTGGTCTATCTCCCATCTCCCTCATCGAGGTAAAAAATATTTATTTAACTTACCTCCTACCCTCTTTTAAAAATATGAAGTTACGTTTTAAATTTTGTGGCGGCGAAATTAAATTTGCTTGAAGTGGTACAGGGAATTTTTAAATGTTATTTTCAAGGAAGTGTTTAATTTGAATTTTTATTTGGATAATAGTACTTTCTGAGTTAATTGTTTGAGATTCAGAAATAAGATGAAGTGAATTTTGTTTATGGTTCAGTTTGCGAAGATTACCATTGGCACCCTGCTAGTAAGCCTGCGTTGTTTCTTCGTCGGTCTGTCAGCGGGCTGCATCTCATAAACCGCAATAGGTGCAGTTGAAGTTTTCATAGCGAGTGTATGTTTTAAAGCGGTCAGCCCCGAGAAAGGTCAACCGCGAGGTTCTATGCAACCGCTCGTCATATAATGGTGGTTCAGTACATACAATCACTACCTGTCGTTTGCATTTCAAAGCTGGAAAAGCGGCCAGCCACGCGGTCAACCGCTAAGTCGTTCAACCGCTAGTCCTAGTTTCTCGTTATTTTTTGTGTTGCGAGTCGCGTAAAATGAGTCGCGGAACTTCCGTTGCATTCGGTTTCTTACAAAAGTACTGTTTGTGCCACCCGGCGACGCAAAATGAGTTGTCTGCTGACTGCCTTAAATATCAACCTTATTGCGTTCGACGTGAGTCGTTTATATAAATCTACACATCAGTCTTTTCCTATTTAGTGTATTTACCCAAAGGAGTGGAACTCTCTGCCTGCGTCTGTATTTCCTAACGCTTACAACGCTAATCTCTTCAAAGTTAAAGTAAACAGACTCCTTCTGGGTAAGCTCGCCCCATCGTAGACTTTGTCTCTGTCATCTCTGACCAAGACTAGTGTCAATAGCAAACCCATCTCAAATAAAAAAATAATACCCAGATTCTCTTGCTCTTTTTTCTAACATCTTCTAATGCTTTGTAAATTCATAATAATATTATGTTCATGGATCCATTGAACCCCGAAAAAAAACGTTGTCGTAGTAATTGAGATTACGTTCGTACGTCTTGCCATTTACTTTCAGATCAACGTAAATTGCGCTACTCAAAAGAAGCGACTCACTTCTCACAAAATTACGCTCGTTTGACTTCGCCCTTAAGCGCGTTTACATCTAATTCCTCTGTATCGCAATACCCATACAATATTCACCAGTTTCAGAGCATAAGACTCAAATTACCATTAAACTCAACACTTGTCACTTGTACTCCACCCCATCAAACCGGGTAATCCAGCAGCGGACAGGTTAATCCCCTTGTTGTCCGGGAAAATAACCGGAGAACGACCGGACAACTATTCCGTAAACCCTTGTCCATTGCGGGATGTTCATTTTATTCGTTTGTAACCTGTAATGTTCGCGGATGATCGCTCTAGGGTTAAAATAAGTATTATTGTGGACGCCTTTGGACATAAAAGGATTTTTTTATTGTGACTGAAGTGGGGATTCGGTGTTTGTAGAGCAACTTCCGTGTAAACTTTCGGATTAAATTATAAATGGTCGGGGAGATGGAACATTTTTATATAAAGAGTAGGTTATGTCAGTGTAAAATTCTTATGATTTTGTTTTTAAGTGAGGATTTTGTTATTTTCTGTTCTGTAAAGAGCATGTTAGATAATACCTATATGTAACAGAATACACACAATTGCTGAAAAGAGGTAGGTAGGCATTAGGAATACAGACTTCTGAGCGAGGTAAGGGGGGGGAGAGGGGGAGGGGGTCAATGTGGTAGTTAATGGATGAACTTGCGGTTAAGTTTCCTTACAATAGGGCATGGTTTTGGTTTATTTATCGTGCCTTTACAACTCCAATGTAGACGCCCCTCGAATAATTCTGTATCAATTTAAATGTAAAGAAAAACCAAGTCTCATTGCTGACCAAACTACTAACAAAATGTAGGCAGTCTGTGTAAATTCTGTCTATACCTATTACGGTTCTTGAGATACCGCCCGCTGACAACTGGACGGACAGACGGACTGCGGAGGCTGAATAACAGTCCCTGGGTTACCTTTCGGTTACGGAACCCTAAAATACAGCCTGAAATACTACGAAATCGCTTCACCACTACTTTCAGTGTAGCAAACATTTCACAACTTTAACAATTTTTACTACAGCTGAGCTCGTGGCTAAATAATAACAGCTGCACGGGTCGATCTTTAAGGTTAAGCAATGCTTGCCAAAGTTGGTCTGTGGATGGGTGACCATCTTAACATACCGAGTTTCCTCCATGCCTCGGAAAGCACGTTAAGCCGTTGGTCCCGGCTGTCATTAATTTGTAGATCTTTGGCAGTCGTTACGGATTGTCAGAAGCCAGTTAATCTGACTCCAGCCTTGCTATGAAGTACCGTGTTACCCAGTAAATGGGTTGTGGAGGCCTGGTAGGCAGACGCTCCACGTAAAACACCTAAGTATTCAGCTGAATCCGGTTTGACTGGAAGCCGACCCCAATATACACATGGGAAAAGGCTAGGCAGGTGATAAACAGTTATCACTACAACGCCTAGGTATATGTGTAGTTTGATCTACGTGAGTGGATTTTGAAACCCACATCATTATTTTGTCAAAAAACCTTCGGTTTTTCCACAGAATCATGATGTAGCCGTAAATCCACCACAAAAACCACAAAATTAACTAAATCAACTCAAAATCATATCCGTGTCATACGCATTCGGTCATTTAATTCAATCGTCATGGCGACTGTACATGTTACATTAGTGATGTGCTGATGTGGGATTATGCGGGATTTGTAGTTTTAAAACCGACAGATTATGGGTTTATAGTGGTTTACCGTTAAACGTGATGACTTTTCAATTTGGGTAAAAAGTTTTGTTTGTTTTTTATTATTGTTATTTTGTATGAAAGTTGAATACTTTGTTAGTATAACGGGATTGAATTATTGTAAAAATGGCCTCTTTATATTTCAACGTTTTAAAATTTAAAGTATACACCTTAGGGCCAATGCTACTAATTTTCATATTCATATCACATTTGCATCTCATTCGCAATTTGACAAAAATGTATTAAAATTAAGGTTTTTTTGACAGTTTGCGATTGACAGGCAAATGCGAAAGTTGTTTAAATTTCGGGCATAGTGTCAGCACAAATCACAAGCCGGCACAGTACCTGTCCCGGGAAACGAGGTTGCAAGCCTTTGTCGGTCTTTTGACTGCTCAAACGTATGCACGCGGCCATTTTGTAAATAGGACCTTTCCTTTTGAAATTTGTAGAATTGGCCCTCAGGTATAAAAACTCATGTACATATAAATATTATAATTCAGGTATATCTTTCCTAATATATAAAATTCTTTCGTTACTGAGTGAGTGACAGACAGACAACGCGCAGCCGAAACTGCTCATCGTAGAAAACTGCATTTTGTATGTAGGTTCCTTGGAGAGTGTAAAAAAGAGAGGGTAAAGGAGCACTAAGGTTTGAGAGGATTTCTCGAAATTCCTTCGGCAACGGGATAAAACGAGTGGAACTTCGGATTAAAAAGATTATACAGCAGGACGAAGACCAAACCAACCGCAATATTTTTCTTTTTAACTCAAACTAGCTGACCCGGCGGAACTTCGTTCTGCCTAACAGTCGATTCCTTAATTTTTTAGTTTTTTTTTTCTGAAATAAACATAGCTTAAGTTACTCCTTATTACATCAGATACCTGCCAATAAAAGTCCCGTCAAAATCGGTCGAGCCATTTCAGAGATTAGCCGGAACAGACAGACAAACAGACAATAAAAATTAAAAAAAAATTATATTCATGTTGTAAAAAACGGTTATTTCAATATTACAAACAGACACTCCAATTTATTTATATGTATAGATTTATAGATATAACAAAATTTTTGCTTAGAACTCGAACACTATAAGTCAATTGACAAACTAACCCAGTTCATTCAAGTCCCTACTAAATCTTTCAAAAGCCAAGAGGCTATGGCCCTATTTACAAAATGGCCGCGTGCATACGTTTGAGCAGTCAAAAGACCGACAAAGGCTTGCAACCTCGCAGCCTTGTTTCCCGGGACAGGTATTGTGCTGGCTTGTGATTTGTGCTGTCACCATGCCCGGGATTCAATCCCGTGATAAAAGAATTAAATGGCTTGCATGTAAACTGATGCGGGACGGATGTGAATTCTGTTGAAGAGTTTAACGTTACGAATGACGTTTAATGGTGTTACGATTCGCTGGAAATACAGTTTTTATCAACATTGGTAACGAAAATAAATGTGCTGCAAATATGCCTGGGTGTATGTAATGTTTATACGAGTATTTTTATTACATATTTTGCCTGCAACTTTGACAGGTCTGTCAAAAACTGTCTGTCTGTCTGTCTGGTAAAACTAACACCTAGTGTTAGTTTTATAATAAACTAACTGAGCCGCGCAACTTCGTCTGCATCACAGTTTTCATTAAAGCTCCGCTCCTATTGGTCGTTGCGTGATGTTTTTTTTTTACTAAATGGGCTATCCAACACTAAAAATTTTTTTCAAAGCGACCCAGAAGTTCCTGAGATGAGCGCGCTCAAAAAATCAAACAAACTCTTTAGCTCAAAATATTAGTGCTTACCTTTAGATTAATAATGATTTATTTTGATGACAATAGTTGTTCTGTATAATGTCTAAAAAATACCACATAATTTCACCATCCTTTTAGCTATTTAAAACTGATATAGTTCCAAGATTACGAAGACAAACGGCCACACAGGTATAATCAAGAGTCACATTATGGTCCACAAACATAGCCCTTGTTCCGTTGCCCATGGCGGCCATGACAGATAAGCGTTATTTCGATAAAATATCTTCGATAACGCACGTGTACCGCCCGCCATATTTATTGAACGTGCCTTAACTTGGGAGGTGTGAACGTGTAATTAGAGGGTGATGAAATTGCTTGAAGAAGTTATTAATTGGGGTCAATTTTTGTGGAGTTAACTGTAGAATGAGTTGTGGCTGCAAGGAAACTTTTTAAAAAGGGGTGCCACCCAATCAGGGTTTTCGTTTCTAAATTATTGCCTCGACACTTAAATATGGACTTCATACGGAATGCATTAGGCATAATATTGTTTGACATGACTTTTTCGCAAAACTTTTATATGTATAATAATACTGTGGCATTATAATACTTTGGTATAATGCAAAGATTAGCATAACTATAGTTTGGTCTGATTTTTTTGGCATAATTTGGAGTTCCATAAATTTTCTTGACTAGCCAAGTAGTATAGGTTACAAAAATAGAAAAACCCGAAAGCCGCAGGCGCTTCAGAGGTAAAATATCGTTTCGTGTACAATGCTTGTATTAAGGTGCATTTGGTGACTAGTAGCCGACCGCATTATACTCGTAGTTCGGAAAACTAGAAGATTTCGTAGGAAAAGATGCAAATAAGGTCATCACATTTCTTAACAAGCAAATTGATGAGCACATGAAGTGATCCACCAACATAGCAACTATGTATATTGTTACTCTAATAAAATGCCTTTTAAAGACACCCAAGGGAAATGAAGAAAATCTCAGGACAGTATTCTTAACCTACAAACTAATAGAAAATCTAACGTATTAAAGTTCTTACGAGAATCACTAAGGGCTATATCAAACATGCGAAACCCTATTTATAAGCCTTTGTTGTCCGTCCGTCTGTCTGTCAGCGGGATGTATCTCAAGAACCGTAACAGGTAGACAGTTGAAATTTTCACAGATTGTGTATTTCTATTGCCGCTAAAATAAAAACATTATTAAAATTAAGTTTTATGGTACAGAACCCTTCGTGTGCGAGGTCGTCTTACACTTGGCCGGTGATTTTTAGTTGATAGGTTCGCTTTTGACCAAAATCTCACCTGATGGCAAGTGATAATGTGTTCAACAATGGAGCACGCTTACCATGAAATAACCTATTCACCATTGATTTCAAGACTCTTAAGTTATGCCTCGGAAAGCACGTTAAGCCGTTGGTCCCGGCTGTCATTTGTAGATCTTTGGCAGTCGTTACGGATAGTCAGAGACCAGGTAATCTGACTCCAGTCTTACCAAGAAGTACAGTGTTTACCCAGTGGGTTGTGGATGTCTGGTAGGCAGCCGCTCCGCGTAAAATACTGGTACTCAGCTAAATCCGGTTTGACTGGAAGCCGACCCCATTATAGTTGAGAAAAGGCTAGGCAGATGATGAAGTTGTAGGCATTAGAAAAAACAGACTCCGGCAGAGAATTCCACTCCTTAGCTGTACGTACTATGAAAGTATTCCCAAATTATTTCTGACAAAGTAGATTGTTTTAACTTTCAGCAGGATTTAGACCGCTTCTCTAACTACTGTTCTTCCAATAAGCTTTACCTTAGTCTTCCAAAGTGTCATGTTATAACATTTACCAAAAAGAAAAATATTACTCAGTTCGACTATCGTCTTGCCAATACGCCTATTAGTAAAGTTAGTTTTCTCCGCGATCTTGGTGTTATTTTAGATGCGAAGCTCCATCTGGATGTTCACATTGAAACAATTGTTACCAAGGCCTACCAAATGTTGGGTTTTGTTATGAGATCATCCAGGGATTTCCGTCGACCTTCTACTTTTTTACATTTGTATAAATCCTTAGTTAGGCCACAGTTAGAATTTGCAGTACCTATCTGGAACCCATTTTATATAAAGTACAGCGAATCATTAGAACTGGTACAACATAAATACCTTCGCGCTATGAATTTTAGATGTTGTCGAAAAAAAAATGTCATACCACTTACTTCTTAAAAAGTATGATCTTTTAACCTTAAAGTCTAGAGGTAAACTTCTGGAAGTTATGACATTGTATAATGTATGCCGCAATCATTTTGATTGTCCGGACTTAGTTGGGAGTCTGTGTTACCTGGTTCCTCGAACAGTTCATGTCCGTGAGATACGAACTCGACGTCTATTTGCTACTACCCTCCGTAGAACCAATGCTGGCTCGCGTTCGCCACTTCATCGTTTGGTTGAGACTTACAACAATGAGTTCAATTCAATCGACATTATTTTTCTAAGTTTCCTGACAAAATTTATTATAAGTAAAGATAGATACAGAATTATTTCAGACTACATATATATACAATAAAATAAAATAAACAACTCCTAACTAACTAAAACTAAAATTAAAACTAACATATGGCGTCGAAAAATTCGTCCGCATCGCTAGCCACTGGTAATGAGCCCAAAAGGCTGGCAGCATTGCCACGTTGTATGGCAATGCTTATCCTTTGGCCGAGGTAAAAGCCAGCCCATGGATCACGCGAAGTGTCAACTAAGCGTCTTGACAGATCTTTAAACAAGTTATGAGCACTCGGACCCCACGAACCGAGAGTTTCAACACCAAACGGCTCGAAAATATAATTTCCAACGAGGTTATTATATTTCCGCCGCTTGAGGTTCTCTGCAGCCGCGGCGGCAGCGCCAGCACAGCACGAAGAGCTAGGAAGATGGGATGGCGCAAGAGTATCGACGCAGGTAGAGTCCCACATTTTTTCTAAGTAAAAATATATTTAGGAGGCAAATCCTAGCAACACTAAAGGATCAGCAAATCAATGTATAATTAGTTAATAGGTACATTTAATATCATAAAATGTAATGTTAAGTACACACAAATTTACTTTTTGTCTTTATTATGGTATGTACAATTGTATATGCATATATATAAAAAAACCAGATGTCAGCTCCATATTGTTGTACTGATAATGTATTTGTGTTGTTTCTAGCTACTTTTTAAATTGTAATCTGTGGAGAACGTTGTGGGTAGCACTGTTGTTAAGTGTTGTTTAAGATCCTATTGCTAATTCTTACTGTGCTGTTTGTTTTTCCTTAAATAAATAAATAAACTTATCACTAAGGGCCATTTTAAACGATAAACTAAAAGTATCGCGTTTACTATGACTCCAAAAAAGACAACAAAATATCTTCTAAAATCAGAAAGCCTTTACAACCCCCAATATAACCCTCAAATTAGAAGCCGAGAAGGAACGCAAATTAGTATGTATTTGTGTAATATATTAAGTGGAAAGAGCCGACAAATATTTGTTCGCGAAGTTAGCTCTTACAGGGTTATAAGCGTGTAAACAAGCAAACACACATTCACAGCCGTTTATTATAAATGGAGGATTAGTTGGGGTCTCTAGGGGTGGTCCAGGGAACAAGAAATTAGCGGAATGAACTAAGGTTAACTATCGCTACTGAGCTGAACTATCGCTGGTTTGTTCTTTTTCAGTCTTTAAACCTATTCGATGAACTCTAAATTGTATCGAAATTGTGTTAGTTCTTTGAGCAATATTATTAATCGTGCCACATCAAATGAAAACACGATGGCTTTCCGTGGCTACCACATAACTATTTTACTTATGAGTAATTGATCTCTTAAAAGGGGGTAAAATGCAACAACGTCTCGTGAAGAACTGTGTTCCTTGAACAAGTAACAAAATTTTACGCCAAAAAATCTTATGGATAGCCTACGCTTAAATATTGAATAACTATCGTATGTACGGGGTTAAGATTAAAAGATTTGATTCACAGCTTTTTGGAGTTTGCAAGTTATGGACGTATGATGCTCACATTTAAGAAACCCTACTCAATTTTGCGAAGTATGACGAATAAAAATTAGTGAGTCTATGTAAGCTTCATCACTACCGCTTCAGCTCATCCCCTGTACCGCATGACACCTTAACCTCAGCGGTGTAAACGCTTTCGTTAATGAATTTAATTAAATCGAGTGGTGTGCGGGATTTATCGGGCCCGATTTGTTTGGCCCGCTGTGTATGCCCGTGTGTTTGGCCCGATGTTTTTGGCCCGAAGTGTTGACTAGCAAACAACGCGAGCGGCTGTTTAAATTAACTGCTCCAAGGCAGGTTATTAGCGTTTTCGGTAATACTTATTGAAAGTTATGGGGTTCTGATAATTGAATTTAATGGTAAGTTTTTTCTTTGTTCAACTTGAAAGAAAAAGTTTATAAAGTAAGTATGAAAGTGCTCTTCAAATTCAATGGATCTCTTTTCATTAGGCAATGAAGACGATAACGATAATATTAACTAGAAAACCGATTTTTCACGTAGCCTCAACTAAGTTTTAAAAATAATATTAACGGCAAATTGTGCCTAAAAGGTTTTTAAGACTATACTATAACTTACAAATAACTTCCCCGGCATGCTTTCTTTTAAATCTTTATAAAAATCTCCAAATTACCTGCAACAAAAAAAACAACAACATTAACAACAAAATCACACCCAACAACAAAGATAACATAAAAAACATCACTATTAATAACAGATACATCCCTCATACCAGCCGCCACATTATCTAGATCTAGGCTACACAGTATAGCCTAGGTGAGGCTACAGCCAGGCTAGCGTCCGCCCGTCTGTCCGTCCGCTGTCGAATTAGCCGGAACTACGAAACAGTTGCACTTAAATGCAGTTCCGTGTTTTATTTTTAGTTTTAATAAGGAGCTTTTTTTAGTAATTTGAGCTTTTAGTTATAGAAACTATTACGAAGTAGGTTTTTAGCTATATTATTGCACTTTGACAAGTCCACTCAAATCTGTGTGGTACTCTCCTCTAAAGACCACTTCAGACATTAATTAACCTACATGGTTCTCATATGATTTTATCAGTACGATTGTATGGACTTTAAAAATATTCTTTGACCTCTGAGTTTGTTTCAGTGTTTCTTCCCAGAGTAGCTATGAAACACCGGCCTCATCTAGTTTAAAATGACCAAAAAAGTATTGACGTGTAAAAGTGACAGTGACAAAGTAATACTTTTACCTTTTTATAGACAAAACTAGCTGACCCGTGCGACGTAGCACGGGTCAGCTAGTGTTGTCTATGTTATGTCTGCGTAACATTTTTCATTACTGTTCCGCTCCTATTGGTCTTAGCGTAATGATATATAGCCTATATCCTTCCTCGATACATGGGCTATCTAACACTGAAAGATAAATAGAATAAATAAATAATTAATTATTATTATAAGTATATAAGTAATAAGTATAAGTAATTATAATATTATAAGTATAGATAAATATCATTCATCGTTTCGTAAGTACCTAGACATCAAGACGCTATTACCAACCCTTCTTTGGTACTTGCATCAGCAGTGCGATACTGCAAACATGTTTCCATGAAAACATACACTTCGGTGGAGTGAGCATGTAAAAGCACCTAATCTTTCACGTTAAGAGGTTTATAGAATCGCACTAGTGCTGGTCTTAAAGGTAAATTTAGCAGAATCATATTATAATCATATAATCAACGCTTGCCGAGGTTGGTCTGTGGATGGGTGACCATCTTAACATATCGAGTTTCCTCCGTGCCTCGGAAAGCACGTTAAGCTGTTGGTCCCGGCTGTCATTTGCAGATCTTTGGCAGTCGTTACGGATAGTCAGAAGCCAGAAAATCTGACACCAGTCTTGCCAAGGAGTACGGTGTTACCCAGTTAATGGGTTGTGGAGGTCTGGTAGGCAGCCGCTCCACGTAAAATACTGATATTCAGCAAAATCCGGTTTGACTGGAAGCCGACCCCAATATAGTTGGGAATAGGCTAAGCAGATGATGATATTATAATCATAATATAAACCACACAACAATCTGTCAAACATTTTCATTTTTATCGCTAACGCATTAGGTTCAAGGTTGATTGGAAAAATTTGACAGTGACGGGTAGCGTGGTGTGCTTTCTGATTCTGCTAAAGTGGCCTTTTTAGAACCCCTGAGTGTGAAAATGAAGTAATCTGTCATTTCAAACAAACAAGATGGAATGATAGTTTCAGTTCAAGTTACTATTCACGGTAAGATGTTGACAAAATAAAGGAATGTACCTAATTATATTTGCCTAGATGTCACAGACCAAAAAAAATCTTTACCTAAAAGAGAGAGTGTGAAAATTCCCAGCGCGGAAAATGTTAAACCCGACGGCCTATGTAGAATTATGTACATAGATCTAAATATAAATGTCTGGAGAGAAAGTGCGCGAAACAATCGGATTGTAAATACTGACAGCTGTTGCCGGAGCGTACTGTGAAGTTAGAACAGAAGGTCTGAACTATTATGTAGGTAGCATTTGGCTACTGACATGAAGAGGCTATGACGAAATACTAAAGCCCGGTTTCTGAGGTTTTGATTGGTCGTTTATCTGGACGCTATTATTTTGTCACTATCGCCATTGGTTGGTAGTGATTTACGGACAGATAAAAGACCTAAAAAGTACCTCAGAAACCGGGCATAAAGGTACAATTCCAGGATTTTTGCATTCTCGACGCGCAACCGTGACGTGCGACCGCGACCGGCGATAATGACGTGCGACCGCGACCCAGTGCTTTGTATGAATGTTTTTTTTTATATATAAAAAACGTTGCCCCACACTAGGAATTTCTCCTGTATCGTGGGTGCGTTTACAAACATACAAAGTCACATACACAAACACCCAGACCCGGAACAACTATCTGTAGGCCATACAAATATTTGTTCCGTGTGGAAACGAACCCACGACACGCGACGCAGCATTCGATGACTCAACCACTGCGCCAACCGTGCCGTGCCGAATTGCTATACGGGTGAACGCGAGCGACAAGACCCGCGTTCGCACGGCATTTTCGCCGGTCGTGGGCTCCAAGATCGGAATTGTACCTTAAAAAACCAGGTGCAAATGATTTGCAGCAGTAGTTATTGATGTTTATTTTAAAAAGAGACTTTCAATCGACTTAAAACCAACTGTAAATCAAAGAACGCTTGCTCTATTTTGAGTTTCAATCTGCCAAAAAAGCTTCTCTTATTTGCTTACATTTACGCCATAAATTCTTGACAAAATACGAGAAATAGAATTCTTGACGACGTGACATTTGGTGCACTTACCTTATCTGCACATACTTTTACAAAACAATGAATACATAACGTACTCTCATTGAAGTCCCGCAAAAGTTATTTTTCAAGCCTAATGAATCTTCTGCTTCCGCTTGCAACAGCAATAAGGCTGGGACCAGAGCCAAAAGCAGGATTGTTTTAATGAGACCCGGCACGCAAGTTTGAAGGCTGCCTAATGGCGCGACCAAATTAGAAGAAACGGCCTGATTAGCGAAAGATTTAATATTAATTTAAAGTGCGGCGGAATATAAAGACGGTATTAATTATTAAGAAATATAAATTCATTAGGGATTATGGGAGGTTTTATAGCCGGTTCTGTTGGCTCTTTCATTGTGTTTGGAAATAATGTTGGACCTTGATAAGTTTTATAACGATAGACGCAGACAAAGTTCTGAGCTTGCAAAGAAATTGAGTTGTGGTGATGTGTTACGTAGAGGTGGTAATAAAATAAATAAGATTATAGGGACTTTTTGTTGTACACTATACATCATTACAATAGAATTTTAAAATGTTTTTCTCAAATATGCTTGAGCATTATTTGACAACCTTTTTCGAGTTAAATCGAAATTGCTGTTCTGGCCGAGCAGCCGGCGCGGTGGTAAAAGTTGTATGAAAATCCATATCTGTCGTGTTTTAGCGGCCAAATAAATTACAAAACAAACTCATGTCTGCCGTGTAATTTAAAAATGGAACGATCTTTTATTACGAAACATGGCAACCAAGCCTAACTTATCAAATGTTTTATTTATTTGGAACTGGCTTGCAAATAGAAAGCAGTTTATTGAAATAACAAAATTAACACTTTAAGTTATTGTTGTTGGTTGTTCGTCATTGATTTTGAAAAGTAAATGTGTTTTAATTTTCGCGCAGTATTTGAGGAAAGTAGGTACTATAGAAGCCTTGGCCACAACTGGGCATTGATGGACTTACGCATGTTTTTCTACGTTCGTCCATCAATGCCTCTTTTGCTGGCCGCTGCAGTAATTTGGTTCACTGCTAGAGAATGCCAAAGGTATTAAGTCGGCCTTAGAGGCATATAAAAGAAGGAAAAAGAAACGATCCTTAAGTCTAATGTAGTAGTAATCAACTTATGTTAGTATAAACATGTGCCAAAACTAACATTTTTTTTTTAAAGGAAAATACGAAATAATGTAGGCTTCCAACAAGCATGATGCTGTGCCAAGCGCAAACCCTCAGCACTGCTTGATTTGCAGTGGTGTTATCTTTGTGTTACATGAAGTTTTAATAAATAATTGAGAAAATAAGTAAAAATACTATAACAAAGAAAAAGTACTCGAAGAAAATTGTCAACTATCGCATTCATTTCGTATTTTATCACTTTAGTTAGTTTCTCGGTGCATTAGTTATAGTTAGGGACATCTCAAATAAGGCACAAAATAACAAACACTAATTTTCCAACACATGTAATTCGAACATATCACAATATTGTTCGATAGCTAAGCATCATTGACTATAGACCAATGAATGACAAAATGGTCAAAAACAGCCTTAAATTACACAGGACAGTCCAAATTTATTCAACCACAAAACGAATGAATGGATCAAACTATAACGAAAACATTTGAAACCAAAACGTACTAAACCAATCATCTGCCTAGCCTTTTACTAACAAAATTGGTGTCGGCTTCCAGTCAAACGGGATTCAGCTGAATACAAGTATTTTCCATGGAGCGGCTGCCTACCAGACCCCACAACCCATCAACTGGGTAACACGGTATTTCTTGGCAAGACTGGAGTCAGATTTACTGGCTTCTGACATTCCGTAACGACTGTCAAAGATATACAAATGACAGCCGGGATCAACGGCTTAACGTACTTTCCGAGGAGGAAACTCGATATGTTAAGATGGTCACCCATCCAAAACACAAACCAACCTTGGAAAGCGTTGCTTAACCTTGAAGATCGACCCGTGTGACTGTTATTATTTAGCCACTAGCATTTCAAAACGTAATAAACCAATGTGCCACCTTATATCGATCAGCTTCATAAAAAATGCCCGCAAACCTTCCCCAAAACAGGGTAACCAAAGATATTTATGGGGGTAAATTAAGAGTAATGCCCAGCAATATTGGGCAACAGCCCCGGGATTCCGGGATCCTAAGAGTTGCGGCTTGTTCAAAATAAGGGAGTTCGGTCAACACTGAAACAACTTGAAAGATTAAAGGAATCGGTGAAGTTGGGTAGATAAAAGGTCTCGTATGTAAAGGTAGAAATTTTCAAGATAAAAGGGAATTCTCGTGAGGCTTATAATGTTTTTGAGGTTATATTTTAATAAGTAGGTAGTATCGTAAAAAATTGTGGAGCTTTTAGGAGCAATTTTCTTCATGCAGTCTTGAATGTTTTGTAGTGGGTTTTAACTTAAAAGACGTTAAGTTCAATTTATTTTACTTTACTAAATAAATATTGTTTTTAAGCTTTTATACCACTGCGATAGCCATATCAGAACTATATCCTTGACACCCGAAATTATGCATACATTAAGTTCGTCTGGTTTGTATAAAATGTAAGAAAATGATGTGGCAGCACTCTTTGCGACGACAAATCCAGAATTGAATAGATAATTCATATGGAAACGAGTGCAAAGCTTACAAAGATTCACAATATTTCTTCCATCCTTATTCAACCCCTTAAATATTAATTAAGGGCAAGCTCAAGGAAAAATCTCATGTGGAAAGCGAAAGATATAAGCACCCCCCCGCTCCCCCCAGACGTAATCTAATATAGTCTGGAGCAATTACAAAAATTAACACTTAGCCGAGAATCTCGCAATCTCGCAAATGATATCGCGGGAACTGTTTATTGGATCCCCCCGGGATCCCGGGGGATGTGTCCGGGACTGTTAATCACGGCGGGATTACGGGATCTGTTGTGGTCATTCGTCGGAAAGTTTTCGATTATGTGTCTGTTATTGTGGCTTGTTTTTGGTATTTATGAGGGTGTAAGCTTTGCAAGATTGAATGCGTGTGTATCTGACGACGAAAACATATTATTTAACTTATTATGAAAGTGTGGTTATAAGTCTTTGGCAACGACGACGGTCCGTTGTATTGGTTTCTAGCAATTTTTTAGGTTTCTTTCTTTTACATTTTTCTACTGCTAAAACGCGTTTTCTTAGAAATACTTATTCCTATCTGAAGACTGTTTATGAAAACTCAGTGTCACATGCGTTACTTGTTTAAGGGAGTCCTTATTTAAAGTAGATTTTAAGAGATAAGTTAAAACTGTTTCCTCATTGATAAAATGACTCTTTAAGCCATCAAATATCTTTTAAAATTCATCCAAAGTTTAACAGAATAAATGCAACTCTTCTTAAGGAGTCATTGTACTCATAATTATGAACAACTTTTACTGGATCAACCTCGAAATCGCTTGTATAATGTTCCAGTAAAATGGACTCTTTACTAAAAAAACTACCGGTAAACAAAACCGAAGTCTCAGTATATCATCCACATTTTTCCCTTGAACCACAAGGGACAGTAACAAAACAACGTCACTCCGAAACACTTAGCCGCGCCAACCGAGAAAAAAAAAGTCAAAATCAATAATATAGAGTACCGTAAAAATGTACAGAAAAAATTTCCCTACTACACTGGATATTCAACCCTGTAGTTTTAAAAATAAGGTTGGAATTTGAGCGTAAAGTGTTTAAGGGTAGGTTCGGGTATACTCAATGGATTTTTATGCAGATTTCATATTCAATCTGCGATAGTAGAATTTATTGTCGCTCTGATGCCACCTCGCGGTACATTTTGTTTGATTTGTTATTTGTTGTTGTAAATGGTAAATGTCGTGGTTTTATTGTGTTGTTTTATGTTGCTATCTACACAGATTTCTGAATTACGAATTTCCATGTAAGTTGGCAAACTCTGCTTTAGGTAGAAGACTGAAAGGCCTCCAAGCTTGGGTTTTGAAGAAGGGTCTGACACGTTCTTAATTCCCAAATACTCAATTACAATATTTTCAGGGTATCGTTTCTAAGATGCTGAACTTCGAATTCATATTTTAGAAATTGATAGATAATCCCAGTTGTTTCAAAAACTGGCACAATGCCGATTTGTCAAGCATGGATTGATGAAAGAACGTCAACTCCTTAAGGGAATATCCTCATGGTGAAAGGCATGTGATTTTAGTCTCTAGAATTGCTAATTTAGTTCATTTCAGATCTATACTATTATAAAGCAGAAGAGTTTGTTTGTTTGGTTGAACGCGCTAATCTCAGGAACTACTGGTCCGATTTGAAAAATTCTTTCAGTGTTAGATAGCCCATTTATCGAGGTAGGTTATAGGCTATCTATTATATTATCACGCTAAGACAAATAGGAGCGGAGCAATAATGAAAATGTGATGCAGACAAAGTTGCACGTGTCAGCTAGTTTCGTATGTAAGTAGATTTGATTATCACAGTCTTAATTAAGTTTATTCTTCAATTCAAAACTAAAAACTTCTTAAAAATTAACTCCTGATATCTGAATTTAGAATCTGAGTGTCAATTCTACCAATCTTCACATTCGCATCTCAATCGCAATCTGTCAAAAATTTATGAAAATTATGGCTTTTATGACAGTTTGCGATTGACATGCGAATGCGAAAGTTGTTTAAAAAGGAGTAGAATTGGCCCTTAACACGGTCGGAGTGTATTTGGAAGGTAAACGCGAAATTAAAACATCACATTTGTGTGTGTTAACCTCGCTTTGGTTTCAAATATTGGTCAGCCAACACCAACTAATGCCTTTCATCACCACGTGGCTAAAAACTTGAATGAACTTAATGGTAAGCGATGATGCGGTCGAAGATGGAGACGGGATGTTTCCTCAACTCAGAAACTGGTGCTATATGATGTTACAATGTACCTATGCGTTTGTATTCTTGTACTAACCCTATAAATAGTTAGTCTTGCAACGCCTTAACCTCTACACCCCACAAAAACCACCTTGACCAACGTCTCTCGAAACACGTATCGGTCACATAAATGGGCCCATCAGCTGACATCAATACCGTGCCCATACGGGGCCAGCGCCGGCAGCATCGAGATGAATAGCCACTGTACAGAGTACGTGCGCACACGCAGTGTCCATGTTTGGTAAGTGGAGCCACATCCTGGAGAGTCAGTGTTAGTTACTGCGCGGGACTGATTTTGAGGTCAATGGGTATCATACAGGGTGTCCCAGAACTCAACGTCAAGCCGGAATCGGGTGATAGGACAAATCATAATAGTTCCCAGAAAAATATTCAAAAAAAATCATAATCATGCATTTTTAAATTACGGTAATTTCTTTTTTTTTTTGTAAAATAACTTTAATTTCAGAAGTCGGTGTTTTTGTTAGTTTTTTAGACTAACAAAAACACCGACTTCTGAAATTAAAGTAATTTTTTACTTTGTAGTGTTTTTTTTTGGAAGTCGGTTGTATTTTTTTTTTCCTTAAATCCTCTCTCTTCATATTAATGTAACTCTGATGATCTGTGAGTGATTTGTCAAACACAAAAATTTTACAGTCCCTACATCCACGACTCAGAAAACCTGTTTGATAACCATACAAATAAGTCTTCCAAACAGGAATAGAAACTACTACCCATAACATAGAAGCATAATTATCGTATTGATACTGCGCCTATCATGACCAAATAGGAATTGTTCTGTAAATGGAAGGTACCTACTGATTTTCAGCCGCATTTGGTTTACCCCGAGTTTTAGATTACAAGTAGAATTTGCTAGTCAATTAATTGTTAATTATAGTTGATTGGGTGCAATCAAGCAAAGATAATGTTAGTCAAAGAATAAGAACACTTTTTAATAAGTATTTTTTTTTGGAGTTTCTGGTAAGAGCAGAACTTTAAAATTTGACTTTCAGTGTAAACTATTTTCTTTAAAACTTTTAGAAAAAGTTAATACACGCTTGGATAAGTTAGCCTTTCTCTTTATTACTTAACTATAACTACGTTTTTTAGGGTTCCGTACCCAAAAAGGGTAAAACGGGACCCTGTTACTAAGACTCCGATTCATTAAAAAAACTGGTAGGTACTCAGCTACATCCGGTTTGACCGTTTGAACATTTGGACACTTCAACGGTTTTGGGAAAAGGCTAGGTATGTGATGACTCTGCTTCTCAACTATTTTGGGTTCGGCTTTCAGCCAACCCGGATTTTAGCTGAAAATCAGTATTTTTATGTGAAGCGGCTGCCTACCAGACCTCCACAACCAATTAACTGGGTAACACTGTACTTCATGGCAAGACTGGAGTCAGATTGACTGGCTTCTGACTATCCGTAACGACTGACAAAGATCTACAAACGACAGCCGGGACCAACGGCTTAACGTACTTTCCGAAGCACAGAAGAAACTCGTTATGTTAAGATGGTCACCCATCCACAGAACAACCTTGGCAAGCATTGCTTAACCTTGAATATCGACCTGTGTGGCTGTTACTATCCAGCCACGAGCTCCTCCAGGAAACGGCTAGGAGAAGTACCTACCAAATTTTTTAAATAGAAATAAAAGTCATCTGCTTACCACTTTTGAAAGGCGGCGTAACATCCCACCTAATAACAACATTTCTCCCCATTAACATTAACACCCTCCATAATAATTAATAACCAGAAACAACAATATACTAAGACACCAATAAAGCTATAACAATATACTACACAATAGTGATATATATTCGACATAGCAACATATATTACGGCGATATATTTGAGTGACAGCAACATTAATTTCACGCATAACACAAATATCTGTCGTGACGGACAGACGTACAGACTTGTGCCAATTGTATGGAACATGTATGATTTAATGTTTTGATGTGATGATTGACTTTATGTTGAATGGAAAAGCTGATTCTGCAATGTTGATCGGCCATGATATGTAGTACAAAATCATCGTCTGTCTAGCCTTTTCCCAACTATATTGCGGTCGGCTTCCAGTCAAACCGAATTCAGCTGAATACCAATATTTTACTTGGAGCGGCTGCCTACCAGACCTCCACAACCCATTAACTGGGTAACACGGTACTCCTTGGCAAGACTGGTGTCAGATTTTCTGGCTTCTGACTATCCGAAATAACTGCCAAAGATCTCCAAATGACAGCCGGGACCAACAGCTTAACGTGCTTTCCGAGGCACGGAGGAAACTCGGTATGTTAAGATGGTCACCCATCGACAGACCAACCTTGGCAAGCGTTGCTTAACCTTGGAGATCGACCTGTGCGGCTGTTATTATTTAGCCACGAGCACCTCGAGATGTATTATATGGAGTACAAAATAATAGCATCATATTCAGTACCGAGAGATAGATATTTTAGATTTTTTGGATGAAGCAAGAACTCTTTTTCATGAAGAAATCGGCCATGTGAGAATCGAAGTCTCACACAAAAGGTTCCGTTCCATAAACCGAAAAAATCACGTTTCTTGTGTGGTACAGCTGCTACTCCTACTTTAAAATCTCTATTTTAATTTAATTTATCCTACTTTAAAATCTCTATTTTAATTTAATTTTACTATTTTTTGTTATAGCGGCAATAGACACACTAAAATTTCAAGCGTCGCCCTATAACGGTTATTGAGATACCCGCTGACAAACACACTGACGTATGGACTAACGGACGTGCAGAGCAGGCTTAGTAATAGGGTTCCGTTCGTTACCCGTCGGATACGGAACTCTAAAATCATTCCTATACATTTCCACTTCTTAGGGCTGTCTGACTGTCCGACGCCAGATAACTCTTATTCGTGGAATAAATTTAACGTTTGACAGTTTTTATGGAAGAACTGTCAAAAATTCAAAATTATTCCTCCGATAAAGGTATCTGGCGTTGGTAAAATCCAGCCTCAGTCTTATGATGTCGATGTTCCATCCAATCACACCACTAGGTAAACTAACTCTGCTTACCCCAAGACAAAAGCAAGCATAAACACTGGCGATAAATTAGAGCAAGGCGCACATTAATCAAGTTTACTTCAATAACCCACATTGTATATTCATAAGCGGATTCCGCGAGACTAATCATTCATCTTGAGACAATGATAAATATATGAGGTTCCACGGAAATAGGGCAGAAGGCTCAGTGGATATAACAGCCTTTTTGATAAGTTAAATGCCTTTCTACGATACTTTTTCATGGACACAATAAGGCAAGAGTTCATACTCTACGTTGAAAGTTTTACTTATGAAGTAAAAAAGTTGTCGATGTTATCACTAATCTTGGTAAGCATTAGCGTTTCGACAGGAATTTAAAAATCACAGCAATCTCAAGAAAATCAATGTTCCATTATTTTATTACGGTTCAAAAACATTTTTTGCTTTTATAATAACTTTTTTAAGGCTCATGTTTCACTACAGCCTTTTTTAAGGATGGGAAATCATCAAATGACTTCTTCCGCTTTGGGCAGAGGGAAGTATCAGACTCTTACTGACTAAAACCCATCCGTGTTCCTCCTAGTGCCCTCTGCGTTCCAGGGCCGCGGTGACTCTTTCGAACAAATTCGGCAACCCTAGTAATGTTTGACTAGTTTGACTACTACCTAATTTGATGTTAATAGAGTTCGCTTGTAGAGAAAAATATTCAAAAGACTTGCAGGTTATATGAAGCAGGAAACATACTTAATTAAACTTGTTCCGTAGATCTGCAAGCAAGCCACAAAAGATATTAACAACCAGCTAGTTTTCATCGACGCACAAACGATTTCCATGGGTCCAGGGCATGATTCTGGACACCCCAGAGTTGGAATTTTTTGTCGGTTCTTTTCTCATATTTTAATTTTTTTCAAGGGTACCACAAATAGGTATCAGCTCAGCTGAGCTGATATCTATTTGTGGTTTTATTCAGATTGCTCTTTTTAGTGAAAGTAGTAAATTAATTATTTTTTTATTAAAAATCTTATTGGGTTAGGTCAGAATAACGATTATGAGCAGTCTAAAGTAAAAAAAACCCTTGCTATATATCATCACGCTAAGACAAATAGGAGCAGAGCATTAATAGAAAATGTGACGCAGACAAAGTTGCGCGGGTCAGCTAGTACAAATATAAAATTAACCTTCTGATCCAATCCTTATCACATGACGGGGACCATGTGACAGATAACGGCAAGGTAAGTCAACAGATAGTGTGGGGTCGCCTCACTAGTTGCGAGTCAAGCGAACTTGCCAGCTTGGGTGACATGATTGAGGAATATGGAGCTATGATGTATGGGTTCTGAAGGTCCGAGATTATTTAGGTCGTGAATAGAGTTTGATAGTGGAGATATAAAGGGAAGGTTGTCTAGATCGATGCTAAAGAGATATTGTTCAGCTTTTAGGGTGACCCATGGATATAATTTATATTTCTATGGGGTGACCCGACGGCAAAGACTATTAAACCACTTGACTGCGCATACAGTGCCCCGACGCACGAAAACTATTAGTGTTTTTGCTCAGATGTTAGGCAGCAGGCACTAGTAACCATTTTAGTTGTGACCAATTGTTAGACCTGTGGGCATGCTAAGTTTTTACAAATCGTTTTAATTTTTATGCAATTTATAACGCATAAAAATGCCTTCATACCCGGTGAATTTGTGTGGGAAACATTCCTAGACCTTTTGTTACAAAAATGATGGCATAACTTTTCATCGGAGAGTAAAGACTACGCAAAATATTTTTGATTTGAATCAGATGATGAGCCACTGCAGGGGTCTATATAAAATGGCGGTTAGGTGAACGAGCACACTGTGAGAAGCGCGCGTTGATGTCTTTTGGAAAAGTCTCTTTCTTTCATTAGGAAATACTTATATTTTTATCCCTTTCTTCCCCTTTGTATTTTTATCGTAAAAATCTGTGCTGTTACGTTTAATGATTGAAGTCGATTTATCGATGATCATAAAATTACAACTAATACAATTTTTAATCAATTCACATACTTACATTAAACACGTAACTACTTTTAAACGACTTTAAAAATAGGAGGAGGGTCTCAGATTTTTCATCTGTGTGTTTGACATACATGTTTTCATTTTAGATTTTCGAAGATTTCAGAATTAAAATAAAAGTGGAAAGATAAGGTTAATAGCTAGGGAAACTTTGTTTAAACAAGATATAGCGCTGTTTGTTTGGATTGAGTATTTTTATAATGTTAAAATCCATTTTATCGATATCGACTATTTTCCTTTAATCAAGTAGTGCCACCACTAACCATAGGCTACCTATGCAACTTGACCTTGAACGGACCAATTGCAGCCGCGCGTTGTTCTTCGTCCCCCGGCCCGCTGTAGTGAGCCGCGTACTTTAGAAGAAATCGGCCTATACGCTCTCTAGTGGTTATATACTCTATGCCCGACGGGTTAAAATGGGACTGAATTACTAAGCATAAGACGTCTGCCTGTTCGTTCGTGTATGTATTTCGACGGGTTGTAAGTATTTTTTAATCGCAATTAGCAGTGTTTTAAAATACTAATTATTGTTTGTTTGTCATGGCAGATAAACAAATACTTCAATAGGAGAAACTCATAATGGTTAATTTGTCCATCGCCATAGAGTAGGAAAGACAAATTTAACGACCTAACTGTCTAGTTAATACCTCACGAAAAGACGTTAGCAGGCACCATAAGACAACCTGTTCAAAACTTATCAGCAATGTCTATAAACAAAACCTACCACAATGCAAACATAAATACACTAAAAACAAAAGCCCACATCAATAATCCAGCTGAACCACTCCAGAAATACCTCAACACTAGTTCATCGATCGCTCCAAAAATATCCCAGCTCTAGTTCATCGATCGAACACAAATAGCCGAAACCCGATCGTCTCGCGTTACCCGCGAATCGAACCCACACCGCAGCGGATCGAGTGCCCTTCCGCCGCCGCCATCAAGCCGGCTGTGAAAAGTGGTGACATTAGCGAAGACTTGTAAGGGATCCCTGTGTCACGAGCTGTGACAATCTGAGTGACATGATAAAGGTCATAGTGGTCTGGTTGAAAATCAAAGTTTGTATGTAGTATTGTAAATTTTAATTTTAGGGTTGGTAAGTGAGTTTTGGGGTTATCGAAACACGAGTTACATTGGTAGACTGTTGAAAAGGGGGCTCAAAGTAGCCAATTAATGTTCTACAACTATTGAATGGTCTGTTGGTTGGTTGATTGGTTGGTTGAGACTTATACAGGGAAATTGAAATCTCGAAAAAAATATCAGCTGTTTCATACATTTTCATTGGCTAAATACTGCATTTTGTATGAAACAGCTGATATTTTTTTCGAGATTTCGGAGTTTTACCAAAACAAAAGTTGCTTATAATCATGTGTACTTTCACTGCCTAAGAGGTATCGGGTATTTTTTCAATTTCCCTGTATATGAAGGCTTGATATATCTATACTAATATTATAAAGCTGAACAGTTTGTTTGCTTAAACGCGCTAATTTCTGGAATCACTGGTCCGATTTGAAAAATTCTTTCAGTGTTAGATAGCACATTTATCGAGGAAGTTTATAGGCTATATATCATCACGCTAAGACAAATAGAAGCGAGGCATTAATGGAAAATGTGACGCAGACGAAGTTGCGCGGGTCAGCTAGTGTAATAATGCTTTTACGAAGAGAAAATTTTTGAGGTTAAGCAACGCTTGCCGATATTGGTTCGTAGATGGATGACCATGAATATTATAGCGTCGTGCTTATTTAGTTTGCTTAGGATAATATCGTAACGGTGTACCGCCTCTTGGGTATACGTGTCATATTTTCTGGATTCACACTACACTATTGAAGATCTACAAATGACTAACAGCTTAATTTGTTTCTGAAACTCAGAGAAGTTTTGACTCGCACACCAAGTCTATGCGTATCGAATTCTCCTAAAATCCTAATCTCTCAAAATGAAGATCAACACAAACATAACCCCTGCACAAGTATCCGAGTACACAAACAGTACACACTCGCAGTACACAACTTCCCTACTACACAGGTTCCTCTAGTACACAACTGCACAAGTTGGTTCGTATTAGTACACAAGTTCCGGTAGCATCGGAAGCAATAGGGCGGGGACACACTTCTCACGCGGCGTGTTTGATTTGTCGGCCTAGTCTGATACTTTGGTGAGATGGATGTGTTCATAGTGTCTAGTGGCGTATTTATTACGCACTGTTATTTTGACGAGAACTCAAAGAGTCCTCGTGTCTACTTTTTTTTTGAAACCGAAATCTCAAAAAGGAGGAGGTTCTCAATTCGGTTGTATTTTTTTTCATGTTTTTTATCTCATAACTCCGTCATTTATGAACCGATTTGAAAGGATATTGGTCCCATTTAAATTTTATCAAAATCGGTTAGTAAGTTTGGATTTTAAAACAAAATAGCTGGAATTCGTTTACTTGGATGATGGATTTCTGTCATCCAAGTAATCGAAATTGCGTATTTTGCTTTCCTGCAATTTTGCAGTTGTATTTTTAGGTGTGAGATGTTTTTTTTTATTTGGAAGTCGGTTGTATTTTTTTGTAAAAAGTTTTTTGTTCAGATCACTTTTTCATAAGTCTCATAAAGTACACTTTACTGCCAAATGCGTCTGTTGGGGTCTGTGTGTCATGGTATACAATTTGGGGGTCTTTAAGTAAAGAGTGTAGGTTACTTCTAGGCAAGCGCGCTCACCATCGCTTACCATCAAGAAGAGATTGTACTCAAACGAGAGCCTAAAAGAAAATGTAAAAAGACATTTTCGAGTACAAAATCTGCGCAGCTTACATGCCTTATTTGATAAAAATCTCTAACAGTCATGTTTTAAAGTAGTTTTCAACTTCAAAGGATTCAAACTTTCTTTACTTGCAGAGCAGTAGACCCGCCGAGTACGAGTCGAACTCGCGCGTAAAGCATTCCGAATAATATTTCTTGGAATCTATGGACTTGGTTTTCATGCACTATTTCATAATGTTAAATAAAAACTTGAAACTGAAGATTCTCTTGTGCGTTCATGAAATCATACTACAATATCCCAATTAAATTGGCATATAACTAAAAGTTTCATACATACTGAGTTACGGGAAAAATCCTATACAAACAGCAAGAATGTCTTCAAAAAAGCCAAACCACACTTATCACTACTAGGTACATCCGCATCTTTCACATGTCAGTAGGGCGTCCATTATCCACGCGTCACACAGGACAGTCCTGTTTACAGTGGGTGACAACAAGTATCGTGAGGAGGGTAGCCACGCTGACGTGTCGAGTGGGACCTTGTCGGATGGCGTTCTAACTTCGTTTCCTATGACAATATGAGTATTGATAGGTGACATGTGATATTTTTTTAGTTTTAGACATAATATTATGTTGGTAGTACTGATATGTTGTAGGTTGGAGTAAACAAAAGTGTCGAGTCGTTAAGACATATATTGAACTAAATTTATATAAATATATTGAACTAATATTAGAACTCGATAATTTGAATGATTTAAAAAAGTTATTATTTTTATCTATCAGTAAACACTTCCAACACACAGAATTTTTTTCAAATAAACCTTACATATGAACGAAAACCAGGTGCAGTTTTGTTTTAACCTTTATTGTTCTGCAAGTCGAATTGTTTGTGACACACTACTAATTACCTAAACAAACACACATGCAGCTTCTATGCCCACATACAACCGTACCTTGCTAAGGCCGTCGACACTAAACCAGTTATTATTTAATTCACGAAGACAATAGAAAACGATTGCATTACAAATAAGTTTGCAAGATCAAGGGGCCCGTAACATCGCATTATATGCTAATGTCCATGCTCTTTGTGAGTTAAATTAGATTTCAGAGGCAGTCATTTAGAAAATGGACCTGCGGCCATTTTAATGTATGTAAAGACTAATATGTTTTTCTTTTTAGGCCCTTATTTTGGCAGTAAGTGTATTTTTTTTGTGTCTAGAGAAAACTGTGGGATGGTAATGTTGATTTAATTTGGTTTTGGAAGTCTGTATTTTTTAGAATTTCTATTAAGAGTAGATAGCTACTATAATTTCAAAAGTTTAAAAATAAACTTGCTGAAACCACAGTTTATATTCCAAACTGACGGAAAAAGGAGTTTCTCAAGACATATATTATTTTAGTAGTTGCTTTTGATAAAAAATTAATTACTTACTCTTTCGAGAACGTATCCTGCGTTTTCCATAACGTGTGGTCACTTACTAATTAAAATGGAGAACTTACCTGCAACAAAAAGAAATACAATTATAAATATTAAGTCCAAACAAACAAAACGTTTAAATACACGAATCGAGATAGAAACTAATCAGAAAATAACGAGAAAATAAAATAAAAATTCCTAACTCGTTACTTTTTTGCAATTTCCACTGTCAAAAACTCAATTTTAAACTAAGTTCGCATCTCTCAGATTTCGGCCTCCGAAAAATTACAGCATTTGTAAATAAAACTTTGTCATTTTGCTGCTGGCTTTACAAAAAAAGTTTCATCAAAATTCGGGCATACGTGTTTGAGTTGTCAAGAGACAAACAAATACGTGAAAAGTAAAAATTTCGTATTTGTATATTCCTGATGTTCACCGAGGGGCCATTCTCGTGATTATAAAAATCACATCGTAGACGAAAACTGTTAAAAAAAAATCTGATTTCTCTACAATTTGACAAGTTTTTGCCATTGATACTATGGCGAATAGCGTTTAAACAAATTTAAGTACAAAAAGTGGCGTTCTATCTGCAAAATCTGTTAATTTTTCTAATATTTAGTAATTCATAACAAAGCCGTGCTTGTACAAAATGTGAAAACAATACTTTTGCCTGAACCACAGTAAAATTTTTAGCCACTCTTAATTTTAATAACTAAATCCAAAATTCATAGACACATAAATGAAAGAATCCATTTAATATGAAGCCATACATTTAAATGTACCCACAATTACACATCGGGCCATTGTAACGGTAATAAAATAAAGTTTTACGACCTAAGGTCACAATGGGACTGCACTATTAATAAATAATAGCAGCATTATTAGCTTGGTCACCGTTATATTTGTACGGAACCATCAGTTTTATGGGCTCGCTATATTGGCATTAATATTACATGAGAACTGTGCGAGGTTGGTGTGTGTTTGTATTTTATGGGGTTTATATTGTATGGAAAAGTCGTATGAAATAGTAAGATGGAAGATCTTTAATAAATTGTAAAAGAGTAAGAACAAAAGAAGAAAATTAAATACTTATCTACTTACATTTTTAATGTCAACTGGCTTTCTAAAACATTGTGTCAAAAATAAATAGCATTCTTCAAACAAGCGAGTTTTAGTATCCACTTTATTCTGAAAGTACCTGCTACCTGCCCTTAAATCGCTTTACTACTTAGGAAAGCTACAAATGCCCCACCACTTTTCGCACACAAGTGACTTGAAGCAAATAATCACTGCTACGGAGAAAGCTCCTCAAAGTCACTGATACCACCATAAAAGCTTTAATGTGAGTGATGGTGTCCATTCGCCATCAGTCTTGAACGGGGAACAATGGCGTACTTAACATAATTACTTCCCTTAAGAAACCTGGCACAATAGAAAGCCCACCCTATTACAAAACACATAAAGTTGAATTTCGGTTGTTGGTGTCAAAATGAAAAAGGTCAAAATTCTCTACCAAAATTATGGTCAGTGGACCACACGTGTGCTCCAATTTTTCTCTTTATATTAAGGTTCCTTATTTGGGATGTTATGCAACGAAGTTTCGTGTTTGTGCATTGAATAGTTCTTGGTACGGGTTAAAGCGAGCCCTTTATTTTGGCCAGATGTTTACTACAACGTCATTGCTGATGAAGGTTTTTAAAAATAATTTCATGATTGTGTACTAAAGCTAATAAGTATTTGCAAATAAAAAAATCATTTTCCTTTTTCTATTCCTGTTCTTCGTGCAGTGAATTTAGTGTCCCCATTAATATCTTAATTTGGGACACCAGCGCTACGTCGAGGACTCAGGTAATGATACTAAATGACGTTGAACATTATGCAGCACTGCTGGTGGAACTTATGTCATCAGTGTCAGTTATTGAAGACCCCTCATTATACAGATAGAATCAAACCTAATGGATGCTAGGTGAACAGTCGGCGAGTCGCAAATTTTTGTGGCAGCAAACCTAATTTTTTCAAGGTTAGAGTGAACAGGCTACTTCTGGGTAAGCTCGCTCCATCGTAGACTTTGCCTCTGTCATCTCTGACCAAGACTAGAGTCAAGAGCAAAGCCCATAAAAAAAAATGTGGCAGCGAGGGTGAGGGGTGGGATGCGACGCAGTAAAAACTTCCCAAAAAGGAGGAGGTTATCAATTCGGTTGTTTTTTTTTTTTATGTTTGTTACCTCATAACTCCGACAATTATGAACCGATTTGAAAAATTCTTGTTTTATCTGAAAGGATATACTTGCAGATTGGTCCCATTTAAATCATATCAAAATCGGTTACGAACTTTAGATTTTAAATCGAAAAAGCTGGAATTTGACTATTTAGATGTTTCTTTGATAATCGAAATTGCGTATTTTGCTTTTCTGCGATTTTGCAGTGGTGTTGTTAGGTGTGGGGTACCACTAAAAAGTGAAAAATAAAAAACTTTTTACAAAAAAATACAACCGACTTCCAAAAATAAACACTACAAAGTAAAAAATAACTTTAATTTCGAAAGTCGATGTCAAAATACGAAGAAAATAACAAAAACACCGACTTCCGAAATTAAAGTTATTTTTTACTTTGTAGTGTTTTTTTGGAAGTCGGTTGTATTTTATTGTAAAAAGTTTTGTTTATAACGAATCAATAATTGAACTTAAGGTCACCTATACTAACTTCGAGTAAACCCTGGTTAAGTTTATGTAGTTTCCTTTGAGATAGTAGATATTGCTTAAGGCGCGTCCCCGAGCAAAACGCAGCGCTAGCCGTTTTTTGTGCAGTTTTTTGGAGCTATGTACTCTTTATCTAAAAAAAGTATCAACTTATAAAAATTACATTAATTTTCTACATAATATTGGCTTCAAAATGGTAGATTTTTATTTTGTATTACTATATTATTAAGTATAATGTTTAATTAATCTCCTCACAACGAAACTACAGAAATGTAAAAAAAATACTAAAAACATGCATCTTCTCAAAAAATAACGATTATTTTGGTTTTGTACTTACACTAATGGATAGGCAATTAAATTATGGGCATTTTGGTAGAATTTTTTTTTTCAAACGACCAATATTAGATTTTATAACAATTTTTTTCAACATTCTGAGCGTATTCGCTATTGTATCTCTTGCGCTATTATTGAGGGAAAAAATGCTCAAGGTTATTTGGTCAAGGTACGCCTTAAACCTGGAATTAAAAGTAGCAAGCACTTATGTTTGAAGAGTTAACAAGAATACTAGAAGACTATTACATATTTACGACCGTGCCTTGCAATCTTTTACTCACTATTTCATTAAAATAACACGGCACTACTTGTTAAACCATGCAATCACACCAGTGTAAACTCCATAAAAAATTTAAAACCGTGTTTTAAGATGAGCTGCATCTGATGTTAAAACTTCCTCTATTTGAGTACATTTATGACGACTTTACTCCGTTTCAAGTCATCAAAAATCTTCGAAATCAAATATCATTTTACATTGCATCGTTTTCTACACTAGTAAAACTCTTTACTGTTGTCTGTATATACTATATGATAGTAAACTTAACGTATAGTGTTTAGAAAAACTATAAAACTACCATACGATCATTTTACGATCCCTGAAACGTCACTTTTACGACAACTCCAAGTAATAAGATGTGGCGAGAGTAGTTCCCTATATTGGATAAGAGATGGCGCTGTAATTAAAATGGCCGATAAAGAAGTTATGGTTTTGCAAATGGTGTGTGATAATATTCAGTCATGGGAATTAGTTCTGGTTTTATGAATGGAATTAATCATCTAAACTAATATTTTAAAGAGAAAATATTTGTTTGTTTGAAATGAATAGGCTCCGAAACTACTACAGTGTTAGATAGCCTATTTCGAGGAAGGCTATAAGCTATCTAATATCATCACGCTACGACTAAAAGGAGCGGAGCATTAATGGAAAATGTGGTGCAGACGAAGTTGCGCGGGTCAGCTAGTCATCAATATTTATAAAAAAATTCAGTTATTGGTAAGTTACAGAAGAATTTTAAGTCAGCCAGTCACTCAGTAGGCTGAGTATTTTCGGCATGAAAGTTCCTTGGGAAGTGTAGAGAGGATTTCTCAAAATTCTCACGAGTACGGGGAAAACGAAACATGCGAGTATAAAATCACGGACAGAATCTTGTTCTAAATAAATAGACAATTCAATTCAACGCACAACAGCAAGGAGTTACAATAGATTTTTGTTACAGAATGAATTAAACGACAACATCAGGAAATTTAGTAAAATTTAGTTAAATCATAATATTAATCACACAACAATCTGTCAAATTCAATTTTCATCTTTATGTTTTAAAACTTTAGGTTCGATGTTCATTGGGAAAATATGACAGTGACGGATAGCTGACAGTGATGTGCTTTCTGATTCTGCTAAAGTGGCCCGTTTTAGACCTGCAGCAGATCATGAACTTTTTCGCTTTTTCGTGTTGCTTTCTATCAGCCAAAGAAATTCTTTATTGCTATCAGATAATTCATGCCATCAACAAAAATGATAACACCTTCATAATAACACTGAACGTTTATATAATTTGCCACACATTCACACATATCACCTTATTTACTTCCTGAAACTTGACAGCATGTAACACCTCCCAACATTTACTATGCATACCATTTCAATCATTCAATTTGCTGTTCATTATCATTAACCTCTTCAGCACCTCATCACCTAACCTTATACTATTATCAGTGACATAGTGACGTCACTGCTTGATCTAAATGCGTGCGCGCAATGTTTGTGTTCATAGTACAATCGGTGACCCGAAATAAGCACCCATCAACTGCTAGTTGAAGTGGATACGTTTTTCTGTTCGTCGACTGTACATTTGCAGGAAGATAAAGTGTGTGTAGGTCGTGTTTAGTCAATAAGTAGGTTATGTTTTGTAAGCTGCCATGCTGCATGGCATTGGTTGCGTTTTAATATTGTGTTTTTAGGTTTTCATGCAAAGACGTCAATAAAATAGTACAAGCTTTAAAAGTAAATGGGTGGCAACATCCAGATATAAAACAATCCATGGCAACATCTCTTATTTTTTAACCATGTATAGTTGGTTTAACTTTAATATCCATTACATCTTTGTTACACTAAAAGCCCATCGCTACGCCAACCAATCCGTCAATGAACGTCAAAATTGGACAACACGTCCGGTATCTACTGTAGACGAAATTGTTTATTAACTTCGGTACACAGCCATTTAATTAATTTTACTAACACTAGTTCCCCACTCACAGCTTCTTCTGCCTATACAATAAAACTAGTTGACCTGCGCAAACTTCGTCTTCGTCACATTTTCACAGTGATGATAATATATAGCCTATAGTGCCTTCCTTAATAAATGGGCTATCTGACACTTGACGAATTTTTCAAATCGGACCAATAGTTCCTGAGATTAGCGCGTTCAAGCAAGCAAACAAACAAACTCTTCAGCGTTATTATTAGTATAAATATGGCATGGTAGGCGTAGTGGCTGAGCGATTGTCTTGTGCGCTGCGTTTTGCGGGTTCGATTCCCGTATGTGATAAATACTAGTGTAGTCTGGCCTGAAGATAGTTGTTCCCGGACTGGCTGTTTGGGTATGAGAGTTTGAATGACGATACAGAAGTTTCTAAGACGATAGATATGAGGTGATATACTTTGAAAAAAGTATTAGGTATACTGACTGTGGCAATAGTGCTATCTTTCTATCAGACTAGCTGACCCGTGGCTACTTCATTGGACGTTATTTTTCGGTTCAATATATGGCCTATGACACTCAAACATAAGTTGGCTTTCTATTGGTAAAAGAATTTTCAAAATTGGTTCAGTTGATCCAGGGTTTACCTGTTACAAACACACAACATCACAAACTCACACACTTTACCTCTTTATAATATTATTATATACATTGCTTTTAAATGGCAGGGGGTGACTTGCACACTCAATGAATGGGCCCTCGAAAACGGTCGCTAGCACAAAGTGACGTAGGCCAAGGTGTCAACATAGCCTGAGGTTTTAGAGGAGTGGAGAGGTATACCACGGCTATCAGGACAATCCCGGAAGTGCGGTCAAGATCCCTACCAGCATCTTACTGGATTATACATCCTTCTCCCGAGCACCTTTGCTCTAGCGAATCTCCACTCAGACCGGCCGATTAAGGCAAGAAAGATGTGGGAGCTCTGTTCCTCGTCAGTGTTCACTCTGGCCAGCCAATATAGGCAAGCCGGAGATGAGGTTTAAGACTTCTCCCGGGAGATTAGGTTCGTGGGGTCGCTACTGCCCAACAGTTCGCCACAAAACTGCCTTGCGGCTTGTATCTCTCTTTGTCTGGCCCCTCACCCTAGGTATGACCTAAGGTCCATCCTAGCCCGACCACGACGTCAACGTAGAGATACTGCATGTATTATTAGTATATTTGTATAGATAAATAATTATTAAAATCCATCGGATCTCAATATCCACTCACCAACATACACTTTAGCTCTAAGTATTATAGTTCTTAAAATAAAACCTTAGTTCAGATTTCATTCATCAAAGTTCGGCTATGACGGACATTCTCGCTCGTGAGTAGTGTTGTACTATTGTTTCGAGCTGTAGCGAACTTATGCTCGCATTAGCTTGGCGAGCGCCCAACACTAATCGTAAAGAGCTTATGTTTTAATGGGCAACCTTAATGCGTTTCTGAAGCTTTTTCTAACAATGTGGCAACACCAGGTGCGGACAATCGTACAAGGTAGCTTCATAAAAGGTTGTTTTTTTTTTTGTTGTGGTTGGCTATTGCTATGTGCTGAGATTTGGATACTAACATGGATAAAGGAGTTATGAATTGTTTAGTATACAAAAACATTGACTCTTTCAGACCTCAAATAACAGACCAAAATACTTACTACATTTGTAAATGCGAAAGTGAGTCCGCTTGATGCACTTTCACGCCTAAAATGTTGAATCGATTTAGATGAATTTTGGTACAGAAATAGATGGGACCCAAGTTATAGTCTTCTTTAACGAGAGCAAAGCTGCAAAAGTTAGTTTTACAAAAAAGGAAAACGTAGTTGATATTTAGTGATGAATTCAGTTACATCACTACATAATATAAAACAAAGTCCTTCGCCGCGTTTGCCTGTCAGTCTGTTCGCCATAAACTCAAAAACTACTGCACCGATTTTCATGCTATTTCCACCAATGGATAGAGTGGTTCTCGAGGAAGATTTCAATATATATATTGTCAAGCGGGCAAAGACGTGGGCATCAGCTCTTTTGTATATAAGTATGTATCCGAGCATTTGTCAAAGCTTTTGGAATGGGAAATCACGGGACCAATTTTATAAATTGCAACGTTTTCATTCGCATCTCAGTCGCATCTGTAAAAAAGCCTTCTAAAAATGTTCTCTTATTTTTTTTTTTTTTCAAATAATTCACTTTCACCTGAGATGTGCCTGAACGTTGCTTAAAAATGAATAGGTTAGAGGATCGGCCATCTGGAAGACATTTCAGCCTACCTACAAACAATCAGATCAAATATTTTACAGTCACGACCAAAACCAATAACAATCCAATCAGTAACACCATAACACTCATAACACTAACACCTATAGTTAACGACCCATAAACACCATCCACTCTATGGTACACCATAAATAATTGCCGTAACCTGTCGATTGATATGATTCGTCATTTACGAGCGCAGTGTGAATATTGTGTAAGATTAAGTAGTTTTGATGGAACTGGGTGTGAATTAATGAGTTATGGATTGATAGTGACTGTAAACACTCGTAAATGGAATTTTTAAATAAAGAGAGGTGTAATAATACGATTGTATGAGGTAATCTCATTTTATAGTTGATAGAAACTTAATCTACCATTTTTTTTGTCTTTTTACTGTTGATAGGCACGCCTTTGACCACTATCTCACCTGATGGTAAGCGATGATGCGGTCTAAGGTGGAGCACGCTTGCCTAGAAGTAACCTATTCACTCTTGACATAAATACTCCCAGGTTGTAGCTATCAGGAAATAGACTCCGGCAGGGAATTCCACCCTTTGCTGTACGCACTATGAATGTGTTCCCAATACGTTTTGTGCGTGTGGGTGGGAATGTCCACCATGTACCGGTAGCGCATTGCCGTTCATCTTGTGGGCCGAAGATGGAATTTCCTCCCCTGATGCTAAGCAATGACGTGGTCTAAGATGGAGCACGCTAGAAGTAACCTATTTACTCTTGACATCAAAGTCTCCCAGGTAAGCTGTTAGTTAGGTAGCTATATGGAACACAGACTAGCAAGGATCCCCACTCCTTAGCTGTATGCACAGTTAATCATATAATACAGAAAAAGGTTGTGTTTCATGCTACCTATTAGGAAAAACCGACCCTCTGTTTTACCAATAACACAAATCAAACTTTTCCAACTTATCACCCTATGACTGTACACAATAAGAGCCATAATGCTTACGCTTTTAGTTACAGCCGTAACTTGACGATTGATTTGATTCGTCATTCGTCATTATATCGTCGTGTTGATACGATGAGGATTCGTTTACGATAGCTTTACGATTCGGTTAACGGTTGTAGTGTGAAGATTGGGAAAGATTAAGTAGGTAGGGGTAATCAAAGAGGGTGTGAATGAAGGAGATATGGATTGATTGGGTAGTAAGTAGTATTATTGTTTCCATTGAGTTCTGGATGATGTAACTGCTGTATTTAAGAAATTTTGGAGAGTGTACGTTACGATTGCATAACTTTCCGCTTAGCTGGTTGCATCGTCGGAATAAAAAAACATAATATGGTGGTCATTCCACACATACGCACAAAACGTTTTGGGAATATTTTTATTTAGCTAACAGACGAAAAATCTTCAAAAAACGTTTAATTCTGGATATTGGCCTCCCTCAAGGATCCTGTGCTTCTCGCATTGAGCGGTTTTTTAATGTTGTCAAAAGCTCAACTTTTCCATGAAAATCACATATTATTTAAAAAAATAAAGAAGGAAACTATTACAAGATTCAAAGCATAAACCTTCACAAGCAAAACTTCAATCAAAACAACAACCCCACTAATTACATCATACATTACCCGTTATTTCCGCAACAAAACAATCTGCAACCATACAGAACCAGTAATGTAGTGCAAATTCTCACAAATCTCCGTCTCCGGCTGTAGTTTGTAAGTGCAGGGCCAATTAGCCAGGAATGCTGGCTCTTTGGCTCATTGGCTCACTGGCTTTCTGGCTGCAGCGAGCATAAATCTTAGCTGTATGCAGACTATAAGCTAATTTAGCTAATTTGTGGACCATGGCTCTTGGGTGTGTTTCTGTTAAGTAAATCACTATGGGAGGTTGGATGTAGCTGGGGGTTGATGGTGGTGGGGGTGGATTTCAGGGAGGCTATTATTGTATAGTAGATATTGTATAGTAGATATTGATGACAGATTTGAGAAGATGATTTAGCAAAGTACCGTGTTACCCAGATATTTAGTTGTGGAAGTTGGATAGGTATTTTGGGATCCCGCTGCATCCGGGTTGACTGATAGATCTAATATATTGAGTTGGAAAAATGCTGGGCAGACGATGAGAAGTTAATTATGGAAAGTTGATAATGGACCCTGAAAATAGGTTTATTTTATGTCTGAGTTATTCTATGCAAAGATATATTATTATTTACACTTATGGCATGGTGATAATAATCCTAAATAAAATTACCATTAATAAGCGTGGATTTTATGGAATTTCACAGATACAAGAAATCATCAAAACACATTAACAATAAACTCATAAAATTCCATAAATGAAGTCGACAGTTATTTTATTAAGCAACACAAGTTCCATTTTAAAATGAACCCATAAACTCACTGACAGATAAAAACATACCAAACTTGAGTTGAAAAGCGCCGAAAAATATAAAGTGCTCATAAACGTCGAACCAAATAAATCGGTTAGAGTGACCACACACCATGGTGTACCAGGAATGGGAAACCTTTTATGCGTGAAATCGTTAATTTTAAAATTATTTATTAACTTATCGTGCTCTATAAGTAACTAGCTGACCCACGCAACTTCGTCTGCGTCACATTTTCCATTAATGCTCGGCTCCTTTTAGTCTTAGCGTGATGATATATATATATATATATATCTAATACCGATAAATGGGCTATCTAATACCGAAATAATTTTTCAAATCGGACCAGTAGTTCCTGAGATTACCCCATTCATACAAACTTACAAACAAATGTTACCTCTTTATAATATTAGTATAGATATAGATGAGGGACTCTAAACAAAGTCACATTAAAATGGTGAAAATTATCGTCAACAATTCTTAATATTTGAGATTAACTCGTTGGAAGCCTAAGGCCTTTCATTTTAAATTTTGATCCTTCATTTCGAATCCATATTTAGGCACTTACTTATTTTAAAATGCATAAAACTTTACTTTTCAACTCTGTGGCTCTGTGGAACCATTGGTTCCACTTATTGTGTGTTTCAATTATAAATAGCAAGGCAAAACCATATCAATTCGTGACCTACTAATATCAACGACGCGCCGTGACCAAAATTTACGGTCTCAAACAGCACGCGTGCTATAGGTTTACCATCCCTGATCTATGGTGTAACGGCCGACGGATGGCGATTTTATGGCATCTGCCACTTTTAATGTATTACAAAATATAATTTAGTGTGAATCCAAAGAGGGGCATAGGTTTATGGGTCGTTACGGCTTGGTTTCGGTCTGCATTGGGTTTTCTTATCTTGTGTAATGGATCTTTGAGTTGACTTGATTTTTATGGTATAGTAAAATTAACACTCTATAAAAGTAGAAACCGCAAGGTACTTAAATGTATTCAGTGTTATTTGTAAAACACTAACAATATTATTGACACACACGCACACACACCGCTACCGAACACGATACCGCTTGGCAAGACCAGTGTCTGAATTCTTGGCTTCTGGCTAACCGTAATGAAAATCGAAAGAAGTTTACTTAATGACCTTCTCAGGATGGTTAACATTCAACGCTCCGTAAACTTACTTTTCTAACTTAAAAGTTCAGATAAACTTTCATTTTTCTAATTCTTAATTTCAAAGTAAATCCCAAAATAAAATACTGTGTATTGAATTCCATTCATTTAACTGTTGTTCCGTCCACAAAACGTTCAAGTTTCTTATCTTAAGTTATTCCAAATAATTGAGATTAATGTCCTACAATTAGTCGCCGGCGGATTTATTACTTCATTTATAAACACGCTGATATTACACTGTCTTTTTGTATTTATTATATTGCTTATTTACTTAATTATATATAATTTTATGCTTCATAATGCTTCGGTGGACAAGAAGACATAAAAGCGGATATCAAGCGTGATGTCCTGGGTTCAACTTCCAAAAGGAAATATCGTATTGGTCGGTTGTGTGTATAAACAGACCATCATCATTTTAAAGGCTAAATATTTACATTATATCGACGAAAAACTTCAAAGACCTGAAGAAGTTCTTTATGTTTGAGTGTCTCAACATGGTTGTGTATGCACTGTGATGGCCTTAGATAGGATACCATAAAATGATCAGTATTCATGCTACGAGTATGTTCGATTATTGATCCTGATTATTATATACAGGCCAATAACCTTTTGTTTTAAATTTTTTTCAACAAGTTAAAGATATATTATTACTCCCAACGAGAATTTTTCCAAGAATAAAAAGACAGTTTGAATAATTCGAAGAATTTCCGTTACAATTAACGAAAAATATTCAAATTAAATACCGGAACATCGCTATATTTCTCGTGAACTATTTAGCATAATGAGTTTTGAGATACTATCGTAGTTATCAGACACTTCCATCTATGACTCATGTACGTTCTGCTTATATACCATGGTCTATGGTGACTCAATGATCGAATGACTAATATTGAAAAAAAAAAAAACTAATGAGAATGTTTTTGATAGGCAGGAAGTTATTAGAGAAAGAAATAAAAGTTAACACAGTTAGTTAAGTTATCGAATATGAGGAGCTCGTGGCTAAATAATAACAGCCGCATGGGTCGATCTTTAAGGTTAAGCAACGCTTGCCAAGGTTGGTCTGTGGATGGGTGACCATCTTAACATACCGAGTTTCCTCCGTTCCTCGGAAAGCACGTTTAGCCGTTGGTCCCGGCTGTCATTTGCAAATCTTTGGCAATCGTTACGGATTGTCAGAAGCCAGTAAATCTGACTACAGTCTTGCAAAGAAGTAGGTACCGTGTTACCCAGTTAATGGGTTGTGGAGGTCTGGTAGGCAGCTGCTCCACGTAAAACACTGGTATTCAGCTGAATCCGGTTTGACTGGAAGCCAACCCCAATATACTTGGGTAAAGGCTAGCTGATGATTCATAACGAATATTTTTCGGACTGGTAACTGCGAAATTAGTCATAGAGAATTCTTAGAAGATTCTCTTCAATATTAATAACTTGCGACTATTCTACTAACGGATACAGTACCTCTCATTAAACGGCGGTAATAATCGCTGAGTACTATTTACGTGGCCACCTACTGACCAAAAATTATTTAGTAGGTTAAGTAAGTTATTTGACTCGAAAAGAACAAGAAGATGACTGACTTCCGAAGTTCTATACCAAACTTTCTTCTGCCAGCGGTTTAGCCTTCGTTAAACTCGAGAATGAACCCAAGGGAGCATATCTACTCCCGGAAAAAAGTACCATACGACCTGGTTCAAGTCCAAATCCGTTGAGCCTTTACCTTTTTAGGGTTCCGATCAAAAGGTCACTAACGGAACCCTATTACTAAGCCACTACTGTCTGTACGGCCGTCTGTCTGTCTGTCAGCGGGCTGTTTCTCAAGAACCGTAAATAGTTGAAATTTTCTCTCTCTGGTCCCTGCCTGGCCCTTGTCTGAGGATCGTGGTCAGCATCAGGGTGGCATCTGTATCTGTATGTGTCTGTGAATTTTTCACAGATTGTGTATTTCTGTTGCTTCGATTACAACAAATAAAAAAACAACAATCAAACAATGTTTTTTTAGACGTGAAAACAGAGTTAGTTTCGCTTTTATATTAATGTCTGAATTTGTCCAAAAATCCTAATTCAGGCCTTTACACACTCAAAAAAGACATGAGATACATCACCACTCTGACGCCATCGTATCTGTTTGGTGTTTTTCAGTTTTAAAGAAACAAGTAACTCCTTTTAAACACACAGTTTAACGTCTTGTAACAGTTAAGCTAACAACATTGACCGAGGCAGTAATTGGCGAGTAGGTTGCCAAACAATGCATTTCACATGCAATGGTACTCGCTGAGATGTTATCAGTTATACTGAGAACAGTTTTTTCTGCCCACATCTTTATGGGTATAGATACTCTCACAGCTTAAATTCTGACATTTAATGTGACTTCTACGATGAACTTTCTGAAATAATCTGTGTTTTGAAGAAAACTTAGACCAACCCCTGATTTGATTAAAAAAATTTCAATTTTAAAAGCTCTGCTTGAAAAGATTCGCCCTGTCCAATAAAAGTATCGGACATACACGATAATTAATTGTCTATTTTAATATATTAGTTGCAAATACTTTTGTAAAACGGACTAGCTTCATGCCAAAATGAACAATAAAAAGTATTTTACGCGACTAAAAACATTATCGCCGCCATCTTTGCGAAACGTCATGTCGTTTTAGTTTGATTTTGCATGAAATTTAAATCTCTGTTTTATTCTAACATGTAGGACTGAAGTTTTAAAAAAATAACTTACTACCTATTCGGTAGATAAGGCTGGTTTCATAGTCAACGGCCGTTGCAAATGCACTAGACAGAAGTCGCGTTTTATAATCACGCCGTTCAAACGCGCGCCGTTGCTATTTTAACATAAATACACACACGTTTTATCTCATTCCAAAACCAATGCTAAGAATACAGGTACTTAAGTTAGATATAGATTCTACGCATTTAAACGTTGCACTTTCATACACTAAGGCTTTAGAAAAAAAACTACATTTGTACCTAATTATCTAGGTAAGTATTTAAAATAGCTAAATGAATTATGAAGTTATTTTCAGTTTCATTCAGAGCTATGAAAAACTATAATTCGTTAATTACGGTTCGGTTATTATAACCTCACAATCTGCTACTTTTTTTAAATATATCTATTCTGCAGCTAGACCGCTATAAAAATAAGATCTTTTATGAGTTTGCTAATGATCGACAATACAACACATAATAAAATTTTCCAATGCTTTTGGTTCCAGGGCGAACAATGTATGGGCAGAGCTATATCCTTTATGCGTTAAAGTAGGCTTAGTCCAGTTCTTATTTACCGATACTCAATTCAGAAACCAGCCTAAAATCGCAAACACGTAGTAAATAGCAGTGACCAATTTATTATCTTTTTCTTCCCGAACAACGGAACCCTAGGAAAACTGGGTGATTATCTTCATTACATTCCATAGTAACCAAAATTGCCATGTTCATTAAATTAATAGAACTATCGTTGAAAAAAAAAAACAGAAATTCTTAGTCCCCTCTTCACAAAATAGGAATCAAAAACAATAATCATTCCAAATTCAAATTTAAACAATAATCACCAAACCTAAAGCTGCGCACACACAACATAATCATTCAACCATTCAGCCGACACCTACCTCGAATAAATTGATAGCAGCTACCGGTAGATACCCACCATTAAGTCATTTATAACGTAATAATAGTTTACCGCCTGCCTGGCCCATTGCTGGATAATCACCGTTGTGTGCATAGCCTATATTGTACGGCCTTGATATACTTTGGACCATGGTTTATGGCAGTAGGTTGGTAACATTGTGTGTTAGTCGGTTGGTAAGCGATAGTGTACTATTATTCTGTGTAGGCACGTGATTGGTCTAATAGTGTGATGCAAGAAAATAAGATAGTTTACCAAATAATTTGTAAAAATGCGTCCTTTGAGGACTGGTCGCAATGGCGACGTTTGGGCCATGATTTTATAATTATTTTGTAAAAAGGTTAAATATAGCACTTTTTCCCGTCAATCTTTTTTGCAAACAATTGGTACTGGTCCAATCATAAATAAATATTCAGCGAGGAATCTGAAAGCTAGGGGTTAAGGACCTTTTCCTGTAATGAGTGTTTTCGCCAGTTAGACACCAGAGAGAAACAAGTCATAGAAATCAATATCCACAGACAAATCTATTTTTTGATCACTCAACTTCGAAACCCCGAAACCAAAAGTCCGAACTCGAAATGGTTTCGTCAAAAACGTTTGATTGGCTCCACTACCCGATTCACACGGACCAACAATTAAGTACAGTTGAACAAAGAGTTTGGTACAGACGCTAAAATATTATAGTATAGAGCTCATAGCACACCAATATCGCGCACCATACATTGTAATTATTGACGACGTATGGTGCGAGATATTGTTGTGCTATGAGCTATTTATTATAGCGTGGTCTGAAAGCAGCTTTATAATAAAGCTATGCTACAGTTCTGTCAATTATCTGTGCGTTCGCTGTAAAGTTCTATTCTCACAACTAGGTAATCACTAAATGTGTTAGAATTGAACGTATGTTGAACATCGACAACGATCCTGTCAATCTTTTGAAGTTAACAAACAGAAACTAAATGATATTTTAAAGTTAATCGAACATTTATTCAGTGTTTTGTGGTTCAAGTGACTACACAACAGTGATATAAAAGACTTCACTACTCAGCACGCTCACAAAATCGCTTAAAGGTCAGAAATTTTTTTTGGAAGTGAAAACTTCTTTAGCGGCGTTGAGCACTTTTTTTTTATTTTTATGCAAAACGGGGAAACTCTTGGCCCAAATCTCACCTGATGGAAAGTGATGATTAGGCCGAAGATGGAAACGAGTTTCACCCGGAATCCTCTTACACAGAGGAACTGGCTATCATACCTCTAACTGCCGGAACACAACAATGCTGTTAACATTGTTGTTATGGCGACAGACTTAGATATGATGGTGGTAGCTTGCCAGGTGGACTTAGAACAAGTCCTACCACCTTCCAAACCGAGCAAAAGATTTGCCCCCGCTGGGAATCGAACCCGGGACCTCTGGGTCTGAATCAGGTGGTATAACCACTAGACCACGGAGGCGGTTAGTATCACCTGTTTAGCACCACCCGGGGACCACGTGTAGGGATTCGCTGAAGGGTATTCTTCTACGGACGCGGGTGACTTGGCCCCCAAATCCCAAGGCACTTTTCTTGGGATGGGTATAAAATGATAAACTCGCGTCAGGACACGTGACCTGATCGAAAATTCGTAAGACGGATGATTCAAAAATGTACAACGTTAATGTCCAAGTTTTCACTTCTGCCGGCACTCCCGGAGTGCAACCCCCGTTGTTTTTTTTATTTCAGACACGCAAAGCAAAGTACAAACGCAAACCAAACAAGCACGGTACCTGTACAGTCAGCACACTAACTTTTTAGTTTGCCAGTACCCAGTGGGTGTTAGTAATAGTCCCAGCAGTGGGCTGTGGGCTTGGAGTGGGCGTTTGTGCGTCAATCAACAGTTTTTGTTCGACGCTTTTGTTTCAATAACTATTGATTTCTTTTGTTTTACTAGTATGTATGGGTAGGGTAGGCATTGTTGGTGAGAATTTGTGGCTTTATTGTATGTGGGCTTAGTTTTTGTTCTGTAAATGGGACATGAAAATTGTTAATCTATTTAGAGTGAGAATATAATAGCCGAATGAATTGCTTTATGTCATTAATTTCATAGGTTAAGTAGGTACATAATTTTGTTGTTGGTTTTAGTTAAAGTTAATGAAGACTTGTTTTTGCGTACGTGATGGATGCGTCAGTTTGTTAGCGGTTTACATCTCATCAAACATAATTATATCAACAGTAACAATTTCCATTGTGTGTTTTTATAGCCTCTATGATATCAAATAATAACATAAAATAAAATTAAAACCCTATAGGTACAAATAACATGGCTCGAAATCCTTTGTGTACTAGTCCGACTAAATAAATACAAAACCTCGCAGTTGGCCAGTATACATTTTTTTTATTTTTTTATTCATTACTCAATACACATCCTTTGTCCATCTGACATTTGACCGAGTTTAAAAAAAATACGAATCAAAAACGGTAATCTAGATATTTCGCATCAATCAAACTAAATTGCTTTCTTATTATAAATCATCAATAGAACCAATAACCCATAAGTTCTTGACCAAATAAACCCATTGACCAGATATTCAATTAATTGATAGATATCTTAACCCCCAACATACACATCGCTCCCAACCTGAGAACCACAAGAGCTTAAATGTGATCCACACAAATGGTTTAAATTATCAAACTTAACGACACAAAATTATCATTGACGCAAAGCAAACTGATTGTTATTATCAGTAGTCGTTATTTTTGATGTTAAAGAATTGTTAAGCTTTACGTTTTGAATATCTTTATGATATAAGTAACATAATAAACACGAAAGAAAACGTCAAATTATTTGCCATGCAAACCTAACATAGAATACTTCATTCTTATCCACAAGCGGCTCCCGTCCGGCTCCGCTTCTAAGGTGCAGCGAGCGCAGTCAAAATGGAGTTCCAAATTAAAATCACATTATTTCCCGGCGGGTTATAATGAAATTCAGTACAATATTGTTGCCCGGTACTAATCTGGAGACAGTTTCGGACGAGCGACCTGCTCCTAGAAGTAGAGGCCAACGCGAGTCGCCTCTTTTCGTGACGAGCACAATTTTAAATTTTTTCGCGATAGGTGAGAAATGTGGATTATGCTCCTCAGGGATATAACTGTCTTTGCCTTGGGCTAGCTTAAATCCCTTGCTGCATTCAGAATTCTAGTAGGTATTAACTCCCTCGCGGCGCTCAAGAGTTAACTTTCGAAACCTTCATTGTATTTTAGGGCTTTAACATGGCACCCGTGACATAAGACACTGCTTTATCCCCATCGGTACATAATCAACTATTTTACAATAACACAGTGAAATATTCTCCTGGATGTCTGCAACCTAGCTAGTAACAAATGCATTAAAGTGGTTCCGGGTCAAATAAATGTTGGGAGCCACTGATCTAAACCGTGAGAGCAATAAACTACATCAATTGGGTGTCAGTCTGTCTGTCAACAAGTCCACGGCATAATATCAACATCCCGTATCAACTCAAGTGGGGAGCATCCTGTATTGTGTGAGAGATTTGGAGTGGTTCCGCTTTTTAGTTTCGGGGTGACCAATTGATATGAACAGGTTTGTTTATATGATAAATGGTATTAGAGTCTTTGTCTACATTTCAGTAGTATGTCCAAAATGTTTGATGACAGCTTTTACTTAATTCATAGTCAATACTTCATCTTTAAAATAGTATAAAATAAAGTCGCTTTTTCAGTCTGTACAATTATATCTTTTAAACTGCGCAACAGATTTTAATGCGGCTTTTATCACAAGACAAAGTGGTTTAATTATTTTATCAAAAGACAAGGATGGTTGAAATGTATAATTCGTCCCGGAATTCCCACGGGAATGGGAAAAGTCAGTTAAACGTGTACGAAGTTCAGGGCAAAAGCTTTTGTTAAATATTATAAATGTTGAAGTTATTCTGATGATGACGACACGGTTGGCGCAGTGGTTGAGCTATTGACTGCTGCGCAGCATGTCGCGGGTTCGATTCCCGCACGGAACAAATATTTGTACGACCTACATGTATTTGTTCTGAGTCTGGGTGTTTTTCTATCTATAATATGTATGTATTTACAAAAAAAAATGTATATAAGTAGTTTATCAGCCATCTCGTTACCATAACACAAGCATTAGGTTGCTTAGCTTGGAGTTGTGTGAAATGTCCAAGGATTATTATTATTATTATTCTGCCTGTCTCTTAGCCTTAACTGCTGAACAGATTTGCATGAAACTTGGCACACAGATAGAACATGTCCTAGAATAGAATACTTTTATCTGCGACTATGTTCCCTTGCAAAAAAATCCTTTTTTTTACACGGGCCAAGCCGCTGACAGAAGCTATATTTTATTTAAAAAATGTCATTCAACTGTAAAAGTACGCCAAAAATATTTTAACGAGTTACAACCGGATTGCAAAATATTGCATCCAAAAATATTGCGAAAACGAAATAAATATTCAACATTTTATTTTTAAAATATCATTAGGGACCGAAACGTTAAATATTTTAAGGAGTTGGAAATACAGAAAAGCTGTTTCTCTTAATAAAACGCCAACTCGGTTCAAAGGTAATTCGAAATGAAGGGCCAAACTAATGATCACCTGCGTCCATCTACGAAACGACATTTAAAAAAGTTTAATGAATATTAGTTCTCCTCATTTTAAACCTTATGTCTAAAGAAATAAGAATCAATAAACTAGCTGTCAAGAAAATGCAACGTCCCCAAATGCCTTTGACACTTATAGGTACTCACTGTTTGAAATTAAACGATCGATTTTCACACCAAAATGAACTCTATTTGCAATACGAAAAGAAGAAAATTGCTTGTCAAACCTCCCGGGACCGCGTTATTCAAAACGCTGCTAGTCCTGTGCAAATAAGATAATAGAATTTTGAAAATTTATTGCTAAATGAATTTAGACTCTATGAAACCGAAAATATGGTTAAATTAAATTTACCTCGTAGTTAAATTGGTTCTCGGTTACAGACAGAATATTTGATTTATTATATTTTTGTGCAATTAAACGAGAATGGTTTATTAATTATTTTACAGAAATGTAGTTAAATAGCTTGGACGGTAAAATTAATTAATTTTATGAGCTTGATAAAGGCGAGATAGTCGATGTTCCTTAAATAATTTTATTGAAATTGAAAAGCGTTTCAGTTTTTTCATTAACGATGCAGAATATAAATTACCTGTTGAATGAAAAATAACTCTGAAAAACCATAGTTATTATATGCATCGTTCTGAAAAAAAAAAGTTTTTATTTTTATGTTTCAGAATATATCTCTGTATGCCGTAATGCAAGTATGACATTTTGCACTTCAATATCCCACCAAGAAACCCACGAACATAAAACAATCTTTTTACAAAAATCCTCCCGAACAGCTATACCTAGTCCATAAATAGTTAAACCACATCGAAACATAAGCACGAACATATCCCACTCTATCCATATAAGCCAATGGTTTTAATCTCATAATTCTTAACAGGCGCCCGGGCGGCGTATCGATACGCCGACTCGGCGGTAGGTACGCCGATACGGCACGATACGCCGGCGTACGCTGCATATTTGATTACGTCGTTACGCGATCGAGTTAGGTTCTACCGCTGATCCAATAAAGCTCTAACTCTAATTATTTCTATTACGTTAATTGACTGCGCTTTTAATTTTGCTTACGGGAAATAGCACATAAATGAGTAAACAATTAGGAGTGTTTTATGTCAGATTCAAAATGTCATCGTTCAACGCTAAATAACTGATGCGGTACGTTTTGGGAATACTTTAATTGTGCGTATAGCTAAGGAGTGGAATTCCCTGCCGGAGTCAGCATTTACTGATAGCTACAACCTGGGAGTCTTTAAGTCAAGAGTGATTAGGTTACTTCTAGGCAAGCGTGCTCCATTCGCGACCAACCGTCAGGTGAGATTGTAGTCAAATGCAAGTATATCAATACTAATTGAAAACAACAAAAATATTAGTGAAGACATGGGTACGTTAATTAGTGAGTAGAAACGAGTATAAGAAATAAAATTAAACATTTACACAGGTGAATAAAGTGGGGGAACATGAGAACATTCCTGCTATGCAATGTAGGTCATTGTAAAACTGAGCCTCAGTTGAAAGAATGAAAAACAGAACAGATTCAAATGGAAGATATTTTGGAATATTTTACTGTCTTTGGGGGGCTATTCTCTAAGCCCGAAGTCCGAAGTTTCGTTCTTAGTAGCGAGCGTATTCTTTACCACTACGAATGAACGACAACACGATTTGACAGTAGCTGTCAAATCGTGTTGTCGTTCATTCTTAGTTCGGTTTCGGGACTAATCGTAAGTCATAGGTGACACGGAGTAGAATATTTCGGGCTTAGAGAGAAGACCCCTTTTTTTGGGATGGTAAATCATCAAATGACTTCTACCGCTCTGGGCGGAGCGGAAGGGAGTGTCAGACTTCTACTGACTAAAACCCATCCATGTTCCTTCATTGCCCTTTGTGTTCCGGAGCCACGGTGTCTCTTGCGAATAGTCCCGCAACTCCGGCAGAAGAGAAGCCCCCCTGGTACAGCATTTGTTGAAATCCAGTTCATATCGGTAGATGGTTATTTTCCAAGCAGACATTAAATCAAGTAGTGGAGAACAAGTATTGAGGTTTCCATTCAATCAATCTGTCTGGCATAAACTATATTTTTTTTTTTCAACTTTATTGGGGTCGGCTTCCAGATTCCACCGGATGCAACTGATTATCAGTAATTTACATAGAATAGACTGCATATTTGACCTCCACTCCCAGTTACTGAGTAGCACGATACCCCTAAGAAGGATTACTGACTACTTTCTCTTAAGCAATTTTAACAATTTCCCTTCATATTTTCTAACAGCTACAGATCCCAAACATGATCATTGATAACCATACCTCTATTTTAGGCAACATAACAATTAACAGTGACAACTTAATTCATTACTAATTATAAGTTCTCAACTGTCGCTGTGATGATCTTATACTCGTAGCACGAAGCAGGGTCGCTTCCCATTTAAAAAAAAACCGGCCAAGTGTGATGCGGACTCGCCCGCAAATGGTTCCGAATGGATCATCTCTTTTACATATTATTTTAAAACCACTGACTTATTGCTATAATTGTTTACTGTAGAATCGTTGTTTCGGAAGATAAGGGATGAACCTAAATTCAACTTAATCGGTCCAGCCGGTCGGTTCTGTCGACATCTCATCGATCACTTAGGTGGAGTGAACGACATGTGAGCTGTCATGCCATCTTGTTTGTATGGTTTGACAGCTCACTTGTCGTTCACTCCACCTAAGGCGATTATCACACGGCGCGGATTTCGTAGCGGAGCCCCGCGCGGTAAGGCGGTTTACGTGTGTTTCGCATCAACGGATTTATTAGAGTCCAATGCGACATGAGATCCGCTTCACCGCCTACCGCAGCGGTTCGCGATGCCGTGTGTTAATCGCCTAAGTGTTTAACTTCGACATGTTTACAGAATCGCAATGCTGTATAAATTCGGAGCAAATTGTCTATGACTGACAGACAGACACACAAGTGATCTATTTAGGGTTCTTTTTTTATTAGATCGTTCGGAACCCAAAAAAAAAGCGCATGATATAAAAGCAATATTTATGAGAGAAAACTGTAGCTCGCATGCCAACAACAAAGTACATACAATGGGTTAATTCCAAGCAATTAATGCTTGATGCGTGCTTGTATAATTATCTACTTATTACATAATTGGCTCCCTTGCGGTTCATAATTGTGCCTGATTTCGCCCAGTGGTGGGCATTCCGGAGCGAGGCTCGCCAAGCATCCGGATTTGAGAAGATTCGTCCTAATTTCAGGAGTCTTGGGAAAATCGTTTTCGGGGTTTGTTGGAATAACTTTACCTTGTTGAAGGTAAATCTTTCCTTTTTGTTAACGTTTTTATAGATACTTCAAATGTTTTGGGGATTTATTTCCTACGCGTCGATTTCTGTTATTTCGACGGTGTTCTCTCAATGATGTCCTCAAAGTCCCTAATCTAGTTAGTAAGAATGCGTTTGTCTCGTAGAAACTTGTGATTAGCATAATTAAGCTTTTCTCACTGTCTACCTTCTTCTAACATTATTAATTTTAACATAGTGTTCATTCCATTGTGTCATGAGTACTTATAAGCTAAGCATAAACGAAATTGGGGGCATTCTAAAAATTTAAAATTCGTTTTTGCAAACTGTCATATATAAAAAATACAACCGACTTCTAAAAAAAAACACTACAAAGTAAAAAATAACTTTAATTTCGGAAGTCGGTGTTTTTGTTACTTTCTTCGTATTTTGACACCGACTTCCGAATTTAAAGTTATTTTTTAATTTGTAGTGTTTTTTTTTTAGAAGTCGGTTGTATTTTTTTGTAAAAAGTTTTTTATTTTTCACTTTTTAGTGGTGCCCCACACCTAACAACACCACTACAAAATCGCAGAAAAGCAAAATACGCAATTTCGATTATCAAAGAATCATCTAAATAGTCAAATTCCAGCGATTTCGATTTAAAATCCAAAGATCGTAACCGATTTTGATATTATTTAAGTAAATGGGACCAATCTGCAAGTATATCCTTTCAGTTAAAACAAAAAATTTTCAAATCGTTTCATAATTGTCGGAGTTATGAGGTAACAAACAAAAAAAAAAAAACATACAACCGAATTGATAACCTCCTCCTTTTTGGGAAGTCGGTTAATAAACCTCTCATGTTCCTGCTTTCGCCCTGAAAATTTAGTCTTACTTGTTTCGGTATCCAATTAAAAATCTTTTTTTTTTAAACCTGAGTAAACGATGACGATGGTGATTATCAAATTAACATAAGTAATAAGGCATTATAAGATGTAAGTGGATGTGCACGCGGCTTACACCGGAAACCGTATGGCGATGGCCGACGATAGGAGATGGTCGACGATGGGCGAACACTGATGTACAAGTCGGAGATCAGTGATTATCGATCGTGAGCTAATTGTAATATGATGCTTGTTTACATGATTGGAGCTTGGGATAATGTGCGTCTTTTTTATTGTGAGAAATAAAAAGATAGCTGCGTGGTTAAGCAAAGGATGGGGTACTTCGTGGTGACTTTTGTATCAAGAAATTAGATTGCACAATTTCAACGTCTTGTCTGTTACTTTTTAGTACATTTTTCCGAGTATTTATGAGCCAAAGCATATTATAATGTATCTTGTGTGTGTTGAAGATATTGTGTTAAATCAATTTGCTCGTATAAAATCACCTAGAGTTTTCATATATCAAGTTTCAAGACGTTATGTCCAGTACTTACAAAAAACAGTCAGCTCTTTATTATGAGCAGTCTCGTTTGAACTAAACTATCGACAAACTAAACGTGAATAATAACATGAAAATGTTTAGCACCAGAACATTAAAACATCAAAGAAAACCGTTAAACGAACTAAACGATTCTTCTTCTGAGTAATGAAGACAGTGGGTTCGATTCCCCGTTCGTCAATATTGTGATGAATGAGCTCGTAGAACGAGATAATATAAAAAATACTTTAATTAACATGCTAACCAAAAATGAATACAAATAAAACAACTACCAGTGATTTGATTTCATCAACCAAACAAACCTGAATGGGAAGCGAAACATGTTATTTTTACCGCAGCATCTATTTCCCGAAATACGGCCATGATTGCAGATTCCCCAAATAAAAACAAGTACTGCACAATCATGGTGTCGGATTGTGCAAGTTTTTTCAGGGGACAATTTATCTGAATTAACAAACAGTTGAAATTCATGCGGTTCTGCGCGGTGCAACGAACTTGATGCGAGGTTTTTGCGCGGGATGCGAGCTTTAGGGTTGGCAGTTCGCAGTATGCAGTTTTATTTTATAATTTAGTTACTTTGATGGTCACCCATCCACGGACCGGCCTGGGTAAGCGTTGCTTAACCTTGTAAATCGGTCAGTTTAGCTAATTTAGCCACGAGCTCTTTATCATTAACTGACCACTAATAAAAATACAGTGACAATTATTTAAAAAAAAGTGTAGGTATTGTCTCAAAAAATATTAAAAATATTCTAAAGTGATTATTTGTTTACGATATGGGAACATTTTTTGACACCAGTTTCTTTTTAAATAAAGTATTTAGTGTACAGAATAGAAGATCGAACAGGTTTTCTACAACAAAATAATGTATTTTATTTCAGAAAATCTTTTGGCCAATAGAAAAATAATAATAGTCGATTACTTACAAACCAAAATTACAATAAAACTGTTTACTTTCCTGTTAACTTGAGGATCAATGGAGCGTGATATATTTACTATGTACTCACGTAACAAATACACGTTATGTACAAAACGCTTTATCAAATATGAATAGACGAATTCTTTCGCATCGAAGTGTTTGACAACCTATTGTTATGAAATATTTTAATTAAGGCATAGATTGTATGCCTAAACGACATTTATGAGTCCCACCAAAAAGGAAGACTGGGAATTTTTGAGAACTATTCATGTGTCTATACAATTAAAGTATTAAAGATATCATTTGTGGAACAAAATCGCCAAAAGTTTTTATTATTATTGATGGGCATGGACTTGTACCACAATTTCCCCTGATGGAAAGCCAAGATGTGGTGGACGATGGCATAGAAGGAAACTATTTTCTGTTGACTGGTTATAAGTTCGGACCATAGAACAGATAAGTTTGGACAGCTATAATATCATACTAAAAAAACTTTTTACAAAAAAATACAACCGACTTCATAATAAAAAAAAAACACTACAAAGTAAAAAATAACTTTAATTTGGGAAGTCGGTGTTTTTGTTAGTTTCTTCGTATTTTGATACCGACTTCCGAAATTAAAGTTATTTTTATTAGGAAGTCGGTTGTATCTTTTTGTAAAAAGTTTTTTATTTTTCACTTTTTAGTGGTACCCCACACCTAAAAACACCACTGCAAAATCGCAGAAAAGCAAAATACACAATTTCGTTTACTTTCGTTTAGTAAACGAATTCCAGCTATTTCAATTTAAAATCCAAACTTCGTAACCGATTTTGACAAAATTTAAATGGGACCAATCTGCAAGTATGGATATACTTGCAGATTGGTCCCATTTAAATTTTTCATTTTAGATAAAGAATTTTTCAAATCGGTTCATAATTGACGGAGTTATGAGGTAACAAACATAAAAAAAACATACAACTGAATTGAGAACCTCCTCCTTTTTAGGAAGTCGGTTAAAAATAAGTTAGAGCAGAAGTTTTTTGGTAGGCACCTCAACTAAAAGTTAATTGGGCTTTCACTAACCTATCAAGCAGAATATATTTATTAAAAACTATGCTCACAAACCTTAAACGAGCACTTAGAAATGAACACCGAAATATGCTTCTATCTTACTTTTGATTAGGAAGACTTTTAACAAATTATTTGCCAATTTGACAGAAGTAATATCATATTTTATTTTTCTTTATCTTGCGATGCTCTTCATTTCTTTTTTGTAGCCTGTTTGTCTCTACAAAGTATCAGTAATCAATGATTTACAAATCAACAAATAACATAGGTCTGCAACATAACACTCAATCTAAGATTACGCCTGAAGGTGATGTTTATGGTATCCGGAATTAGCACATACATATTAATGTGTAAAATAATACCTTACTACAATGTTTCTAATGAGCTCAAGGCTTTTGGTAGTTAACTTTATTTATTAACGCTACTGCTTTGCTCTATTTAGCTAGCCTTAAATAATCTGACTTAAGGGTGTGTATTCCGTCCACTAGCGCCGCCAATCGTTTTTATTAATTGTGGTAAATTTAAGACACGCAGATAAAAAACCGCTCTGTAGTGTTCTGAAGAAATGTATCTATCTTTTTTTGAGAGCTATTTTTAATACATAACTCATGGCTAAATAGCCAAAAAGGCAATTATTGCTAAAAGTGGCCACTTTTAGCAAAAATATCGACTTTGGCAACTATTTATGTTCTAAAGTACAAAACATAACTCTCAAAAAATAATAAATACATTTCTTCAGAACACTACAGAGCAGTTTTTCATCTACGTGTCTTAAATTTACCACAATTAATAAAAAACGATTGGCGGCGCTAGTGGACGGAATGAGCCCTCTTAAGAAAAAAACTGTGCAAGAAAAAATCAAAATAATAACCTTTGTGCTCTTTTCTCTGTATAAAATTTTATTTTTAAGTATATTTGTATGTACATAAATAAATATATTCTTGTCGAAGACATAAGGGAAAACTAAAAAATGTTTACTAATGAATTTTAATCATAATGTAAGTAAACACAGGTGGTATGAGGCCTAAATATTTAAATACAAATAACAAAACAAACGTAATAAATGTTCCTCCACATAACTATTCACCAATATTTTCACGCCCAATAAAATAAAAACCAACTTTAAAATACTCTTTGACATATTATTTTTTCAGCGGTTTTTCTATCACAATTTAAAACAAAAGAAACTTAATTCACAGGGCAAGCGTTATAAAAAATAAACAACAAAAAAAGGAAAACACATTTTTTGAATAGGCTTTGTCAACAGCTTGAAAAAAATGCTTGACTGGGAACACGCCTCTCGATTTATTGACTACAAAAAACTACAAAGGTTACTCTTAAACTCGACTTAACAAAAAATATCGACAATTTTTTTCTCTTTTTTTTTCCTGCTTCGTGGTGCCATACCAGTGGCCGGATTAACAGATTATATTTTTGTGTCTCAACGTGTTTGGCAATACATTTTAGTTACTGACATAATGATGTTGTATTTCCTTCATAAAAAATGTGTTTTTTCATCATTATTTAGCGTGTCAAAGAGTCCATCAATCATTATTTAATGTAATCAAAATGTTCTTTTTTTTTGTTTATAACCTTTGCCTAAAGACCTTTTAAATATTGCAAATCGTTTTTTTTTTCGAGATCTACTAGTTGGTACTCAGCTGTACAACTTGAAAGAGTAATTATATCGCAGTTTGATGAGACCATTTTGCAATTTTTTTTTTTCTTAAAACAAGAGGGCAATTTGTTTTCTGTCAATAGTTTTTATGTATTTATATCAGCTCATCTTGGTTGGTTGCAATAATGACTAGGTTGGTGTTACTTAGATTTTGTACATTAACTACATATTTCCATTTTTTTAACAATTATGGCATATGACAATTTAAAATTATGTTGTAGGATTGCAAAAAAACAGCTTGTTTTCACCAAAAAAAAAAAATGTTTATCCAGAGTCACAAATTTTTGAGTGCCAACCCTACCTACAAAGACATTGAAATACCACACAGCGTTCCCTGTCGTCCCGTCTGAAGCTGGTAATTTTAATCACCCACCGCATGTGATGGCGAGCTGAATACCATGGACAATATTCTTCTTATATGGTGGCGACATGGTGTAAGGATACGGGTGGCAACAGGTAAAAAGTTGATAAACACACTAAGAACACTATATGAAATGGTACCTGTTATGTTATGTTAGAGAGAAGCATACTGTGGGAAGAAAAGTATCTACCTTCTCACGATTTTATGATACCCAAGGAGCAGTGTTTCCAAGTAGTGAATTGAGAGGTGAGATAGTGGTCAAATGCGTATCAAAAGTTAAAAAAAAAGTAGTGAATTACATAACTTGGCAAATCGAGGTTTCATAGACCCAGTGGATATTCAATGTGGGTGTGGTACCCCTGTTTAGAACATGAGCCACATGTAAGGGTGCTTTAAGTTCCCACTTGTACTTTGGGGGATTTAATGAATGCCACCGATGCTGCAATTAACGTAGTTATCTACTGGGCCCAAACGATCTAGGAAGTTGAGCTTTGACATGAAAAGATGAAGAAAATAGGAAATATGCATGAAAAAAATATTTATCATCTGTACAGTTTATCAAAAAATATACAAAAATATAATACTTACCTACAGTGAAAAAGAAACAAAAATGCTCGAAAAACAAACGAGATATAATCATTTTAAACAAACATATTTGTCCCTCCCGCGAAAATGCTGTTTTTTATAGCGGATGTATAGGCGCCATGGACTTTGACGTCAAAGTCCAAATCGGACTTCTTCTAATTGTAGTCTTTGAAGCTTTATAACTTCATCGCTGATGAAAGTATTTAAAAATCATTTCATGATTATGTATATTAATAATTGTAGTTAAGAAATAAGCCTTTTTTTTTTTTTTTTTAGGGATGGGAAATCATCCAATGACTCCTCCCGCTCTGGGTGTAGCGGGAGGGAGTGTCAGACTTCTACTGACTAAAACCCATCCATGTTCCTTCATTGCCCTTTGTGTTCCGGAGCCACGGTGTCTCTTGCGAATAACCTCCGGACCATGGCTTGGACCAGGGCCGGACGCGAGAGATCGCCGCCGATCGCCGTTTCGGGGACACGGCGGTGCGCCGCCCAAGCGGGGCACACCTGCACAGTGTGCTCCACCGTGTCCTCCGGTCGATCCTCGCAGTGGTGACACCCGGGCGTTTCCTCCCGCCCGATTCGATGCAGGTACCTCCCGAAACATCCGTGTCCGGTGAGGACCTGCGTCAGGCGGAAGGTGAGGACGCCGTGGCGCCTCTCTAGCCACTCCTCAAAGAGGGGACTTATCGCCACTATCGTGGCGTGCCCTGCACTGGGTTGCGACAGTCGTCGTCTCCATGACGCCATGAGATCGCGCCGGAGGTCTGTCCGCTGCGCGACAATTTGCCGCGTCAGCGGAGTTTCCCCCCGGCGTAGTACCTCCACGCGCCAATCATGCAGGCGCGCGAGGACTATCGCCTCCAGATCCCATGGCGGCAATCCGGCAAGGAGACACACCGCTTCGCGCGAGATCGTGAGTAAGAAATAAGCCTAGTTTGTAATTTTTAATTAAGTAGTTTATATATTATGTAGCAGTACGATGGGATTGACATCGTCACATAAGTGTACAAGTAACCCTTAAACAAATAAAGAAAAAAAAATGATTAAGTATGTATTAGAGCTGATTAGTTTTTTTTTTGCAAATGAAATAATCCCGACCGACTGCTTGCTCAAAATGAGGTTCCATATATTCAAGAATATAAACATATCAGGTCCTTATTTCCAAAATCCTGGCTTGTATTTCTGGCCATACAATAGGTAGTTCAATCAATCAACTGTGTATCTCAAAGCAACTGAATAAATACCTCTTCCATTTTGGTCCACGGGTAGCCAATCAATCAACTAAACTGAGTTTATATTTAGGTAAAAATCTTTTTCTAGTTTCGTCTATGGCATAAAGTATGGAACGACGTGCCATTGAGCTGATACAGACGCAGTTGTGATTGTGCAATTGCGTTGGTCATAGTCTCAGTTGCTGTTTCAACCCATTCCATCATTGGAGTACAACGCAGATATAATATACACTGTATAAGTAAGTCGATGTAACTACATCAAAGATTCAAAGCATTTATATCAAATAAACCATTAACAGGCACTTTTCAAATGTCAAGGTCGATCAGTCAAAAAAATGAAGCTATTTGCACGTTCCAAAGCGTAGATCTCTATAGAGAAGAACGTGCAATAAACTCCACGGACACTAAATCTAAATCTTTCCCAACTATATTGGGTTCGGCTTCCAGTCAAACCAGATTCAGCTGAATACCAGTGTTTTACGTGGAGCGGCTGCCTACCAGACCTCCACAACCCATTAATTGGGTAACACGGTATTTTTTTGTAAGACTGGAGTCAGATTTACTCACTTAAACCCATCCGTGTTCCTCTTAGTGCCTTTTGCGCTCCAGAGCCGCGGTGACTCTTTCGAACAAATTCAGCAACGCTTTTTTTTTTTTTTTTTAGGTATGGGAAATCATCCAATGACTCCTCCCGCTCTGGGTGTAGCGGGAGGGAGTGTCAGACTTCTACTGATTAAAACCCATCCATGTTCCTTCATTGCCCTTTGTGTTCCGGAGCCACGGTGTCTCTTGCGAATAATCCTGCGACTCCGGCAGGCGTCGGCCCTTTCGGGCCCCTCTGTGTTGCTGACTCTCTTTGAGGCGCGCGTGGAACACTAACGCGCCGTCGACACGGCCTGTCGTCTGACGGCGAGCCACCCACATCTCGCCGTCCACAGGCCCGCGCCTACGGTGGCCGGAGGTCACCAGGTGGTGGCCCCCGACGCCCGCGGCGTCCATCACGGCGGCCGGGACGAGAGGGGCACGGTGTCTCTGGCCTAAAGTTTAAATGTAAGCTAGTACTCAGCTGGTATACACCAAACACTACAAAAAACTATATCAGACTTATCACACTTCATCTCACAGTCCCACAAACGCCGACACTTCTCTTATCGCCACAAGTTCAATACAGCGGCATGTATGTCGCGTCTTGGTGCAAACTTGCGGCTCTAATCGGCGTATTGATCGCGTTCAATATGCTAAACAGCTTGTCTATTGCTTGCCAATTAGTAGAACAGGTCTCAAGGATACTGATCCTTTGGAACGTGGAACTAGGGTACGGGAATGGAGATGCGAATAGTTTTAAGAAAAGTTATTTCTATTGTTACGTTTTCTCTATGGATCTCATGTTGTGGATGTTACGCGTTCTATAGTTTTGTATGTGTGTGTTGTGTGTCTTAAATTTTTTACAAAGAAATACAACCGACTTCCAAAAAAAAAAACTACAAAGTAAAAAATAACTTTAATTTCGGAAGTCGGTGTTTTTGTTACTTTCTTCGTATTTTGACACCGACTTTCGAAATTAAAGTTATTTTTTACTTCGTAGTGTTTTTTTTTGGAAGTCACTGCAAAATCGCAGAAAAGCAAAATACGCAATTTCGATTATCAAAGAATCATCTAAATAGTCAAATTCCAGGTATTTCCATTTAAAATCCAAAGTTCGTAACCGATTTTTATATGATTTAAATGGGACCAATCTGCAAGTATATCCTTTCAGATAAAACAAGAATTTTTCAAATCGGTTCATAATTGTCGGAGTTATGAGGTAACAAACATAAAAAAAAATAAAAAAAACATACAACCGAATTGATAACCTCCTCCTTTTTGGGAAGTCGGTTAAAAATATGAGAAAGAGATTGCCTACGGTTTGTAAAGAGTGGTACAGCAATGTTTCAAGCGGGCTGAGATCGATCATAAGATAACCCCATAATACCCCTCATATCGATAATAGGTTAGAACATAATTTGAAACACTGCTTTAGTGCAGTTTAAGCTGTTATGTCAGAAGGTTTGGAACTATGTCGGTATCGGTTTCCTGACTAACTGAATTCCAGTATTTTACATAGTTCTGCTGGGTAACACGAACATGCAAGGGAAGACTGGTTTTCACATTTTTGGCCTTCTTACTTCTCGTGACGGTTTGGTAGTCCAAAAGAAGCGAAGCTTAAGAGAAAACAGAGATCATAAAATTTTACGTAAGTTAGAACTACAAACATTGTCGGTGGTCTACCTAAAGCTTATCGTTTCCATCATATCCTCGTCAGCTAACCAACGAGTTAATTCTCGTGTTATCTCTTATCAGATGCTGTAAGTACTTGTGCAAGTCAGCGGTAGGTACACGTACCTACTGTTCGTGATAATATCTCCGAGTGCAACTGACGGCCGCCGGGCGGAAAGGCCGGAAGCCGAAAGTTCCGACTTACATTTCGGGTGAAAAATTGTCGGGAATTTTCGTGAATTTATTTCCGCTGACCTAGCATAATATTTTAAATGTTTAAAATGCTGGCGTTGGTGCTAGAGGATTTGAATAGGAATTTGAATTTATTCAAATCTAGTATTTTCAGATGTGAATACTTACATATAAAAGTTAGGGATCATGAAATTCATCGTTACCAACGTAATTATCGATTCTTTCATTATTAGTTTTAATTCGATTACCAAGTGTAAAATTTTTTGAATTATAAAGTTCCGTCCTAGAGGAGCTCGTGGCTAAATAATAACAGCCGCACAGGTCGACCTTCAAGGTTAAGCAACGCTTGCCGAGGTTGGTCTGTGGATGGGTAACCATCTTAACATACCAAGTTTCCTCCGTGTCTCGGAAAGCACGTTAAGCTGTTGGTCCCGGCTGTCATTTGAAGATCTTTGGGAGTCGTTACGGACAGTCAGTAGCTAGAAAATCTGACACCAATCTTCCCAAGGAGTACCTACCGTATTACCCAGTTAATAGGTTGTGGAGGTCTGGTAGGCAACCGTTCCACGTAAAATACTGGTAATCAGCCGAATCCGGTTTGGCTGGAAGCCGACCCCAATATAGTTGGGAAAAGGCTAGGCAAATGATAAAGTTCCTTCAAAAAGTGTGGGTTGCAATATATATTCAAACAATCTTGCAACCGACATTCATGTATCTCAGAATTTAACTACAGTAAGGAAACATCTTCTATGCTCGTTACAATTTTTCTTGTTTAAAATGAAATAATATTGAACAGAAAATATTATAGTACCTGTAATGCTTAGAAAATTCCTCAGAATACTGTTTGATTTAGGTTTATAGCTTGCGGGCTTCATACCAGAAATACATTGAAATTATTACATGTATATCTAAGTTTTAAAGTCGCATAGTACATTTTGTCAAGAATTTTCAGTTGCTTTTTATATTTACTTTTCTTGATGTTATTGTTTGGAAGAATACTGAACAATGACAGTTTGCAGTTGTTTTCTGAGTCACGGAGTAGTTTGGGTTTTGTTATGCACGCTGACTAATCCACCGAACGACCTCGGCAAGCACTGCTTAACTTCGATGATCAAATCGTGCGGTAGTTGTTAGAAACCATTAGTCCAAACTCAAGCATTTATTTCAATTAGACCATTTACAGGCACTTTTGAAATGTCAACGTCAGTCGGTCCAAAAAAAAAGATGAAGCTATTTGCACGTTCCAAAGCATAGATCTTTATGGAGAAGATTGTGCAAGAAAATCCACGGACACTCTTTTTTACTACCTACTCATTATTACACTTGATGGGCATACAAAATTATGCAGTAGGTAAATGTAGACGCAGTTGCGTAGATAATCTCAAAGGGGCTTTGTATCAAAAATTTTGGGGGCCCCGTACTACTTGTTTTTTTTTAACGAAATAGAATGCGCTCGCTCAGAACTCTCCGCGTCAGCAGCACTGTTGTCACTCTGTCGTGGACAGAGACGGGGTGGAACTAAATTTATATTATAATGTATAATCTATGCCTTTAGCTTCGCTTCCACACGTCGGGTCGCTTGTAGTCCGGGGGACCCGGACCTTTGATACAGGGGTAGCTACGCCCCTGTGCAGACATAGCATAGGAAAAATGCACGGCCTGAGCTAGGCCATCTAGTGTTGCATATTTGAAACTTTTAAGTAAAATATATTCAACATTGACGCTTCTATGCTGCCACCTACAAGTCCTGCATGTTTCCTTTATTATGAAAGCTGATGCCCGCGACTTCGTTCGCGTGTATTTTTTTAGTTTTGAAACCTTCCGTGGACCTTAGGGAATATACAAAAAAAATAATTAGCCGAATTGGTCCAGCCATTCTTGAGTTATACGCTTCCTAAAATTCATTTTTATTTATATACTAGCTGTCTCCCGCAGCTTCGGTCCCGTTAACTTTCTTATTTTTACTTTCATAAGAACCTTCTCCTGATAATAACAAATACAAAAAAAAAGAATTAGCGAAATCGATTCAGCTGTTCTCGAAATTTGCGCTTAGCAACACATTCAGCGATTCATTTTTATACTATAGCAGATTGTATTATAGATATAGATTACAAAATATCTTGATCATCTAAGAGACAAGTATCACATATTTAATTTCCTGAGAAAACTACTAAAACAACTCGAAATAGTCCGAAGCCTGACTATGCAGAAACATAAAACCTATTTAATTCCCTACCTCCTTCGATTCTAAAGTCAACAGCAATACCCTGGCAGCCATAACGGACGATAAATATTAATAGTGTCAATTTGTTATCCGATAAGAAACACTGCAGTCGCCACCGCTTAGCTTGTTAGCGGTATATAAACTTACGCTAAATTATAGAATTTAATCTCTACTAGGAACGTAGCTCGATATCTGTCACAGTGATCTTTGGATAAATTATACAATATTTATACATGGTGTAACATAATAAACACAATTTCTCAAATGGTCATTATACTCATCATTATGAACAACTTTAACCATGGGACACATCCTGAAATCGTGAAAAAAAAACAGCTTTTCAGAACATTTTGTCGAAATATGCGCACATAAATGTGTGGTAGTCAATTATTAACCGACTTCCAAACAAGGAGGAGGTTCTCAATTCTGCGGGTATTTTTTATGTATGTACACCGAATACTCCGAGGTTTTGTGTGATTCTTTTTTAGTTTGATGGCCATTTGGTCCCATTAAATAAATATTCAGTTTGGCACAGTAGTTACGTCAAATTTAGTACATTTATGTTTAGTTCTCAATTTCGCCACATGTCAGGGTAAAATGGGTACGTTTGTATTGTTACACTGTGTACGGTTATGACATAATTCAGGTCACGATTTGGTAGGGCGGTAAAAACGTCAAATGGACGTTAATGTAGTTTACATCTTGATAACTTAAGACCGATTTCTCTCAGTGCGGCGATAAAAATATGTCAAACTTGAATTCTAAACTTTGACAGTGTAACAGGCTATAGTATATATTGTCAATTTTTAAATTCAGAAATCAAGTGGAAATCCCTTATAAAACTAAAAGAAACATTATTATCCTTAGTAAATAATTTGTTAATTAATTATTAGGTACTTAATTTAATTAATTTCTTAAAATACCACAAAAATATGAACTTACAAATACCTTTCCTAGCAAGCAATAAGTAAAATGAAGTATTTAACCCTCTCCCGCGAAATGGGGTCAAATTTACCACACCGAAAAGTTTCAAACCGAGCAATTTAATCACGCTTAATAATTTTAAAAGGACAAACTCTAATTTCCGTGAAATTAATTTGAAATAATTGAATCGTCATTTCGATATAATTTTATGAATCCGTTTTAAGTGGTTAAGTACTTTTGTTAGTTAAAATATTAATAATGCTTGTCTTATTTTTTTGGTTATTTGGAAGGCTTTATTTATTTTAAACACTAAAAAAAAATAAGGCTTCTAAATACCTTGAAATCAAAACCAAATGATACAAGGTATTTCAAAGATATGGATTCCCATTACACATTGGTCAATGACACCGCTAATACATGTCACCCCTCTAACCTAGGTATGGGTTCACCACAATAGCAACGTCCGGATTACAACCCACGACCTTCCGGTGGGGTCCAAACGACCCCACCCATACAAACAAAACTACCAACATGTATTAAAATTTAAAATCTATTTTAAACAGACCTTTCAACCCAACATCGGTCCCACTTGGAACTCTGCTTATGACAAAAGGCATACATAAGTACCTTAAATAAATGATGAGAAATGGCCAAGAGATAGCTAAGAGCATCGGAGTGCTCTGCTGATTCTATTAGAGCTATGGGGTAAAGATATTTTAGTAAATACTGCTTTTTGAAGACAGAGACTCTTAGAATGGTAGAAGTAAAGGGGAATTAAATTTTCGTTGCGTGAAAACTGCGCTTTTTGCTGTTAAATTGAAGAATAACACATTGCTGATACTATAATTATTATTGTTATTCCCGTTGTGTGTTTTTAAGATTTTTTGTGAGATATAATTGCCAAAAAATATGACCATAGTGAGAAAATAATTACACTCGTTAAATATTGATTAGAAAAACGATAGGACACCGAAAACATTAATTAAAAGTAACTATCCAATTACGAAATGCTGGCTTTCTACCCCAAAACAAACATTTAATAAATCAAGAAGTTAACATTAACCCTTACCGATGGGTCTTTTCGAACACACCAATTGTCCGCAAACACGCACGGGGTCGAAATGACCCCGGCAATTATACGGTTATTATAACCATGTGGGCTTTAATTAAGTAGTTAAAAAGAGGCTGTCAATTTAGGGTTAGTTGACTGAATATTTTATTTTGTTTTAATTACAAAATTATCATTCTTTTTCTTATGCTTCGCATAGACTTCGTAACATTTAAAGCATCCAATTTAATATTTTTTAGTTTTGTATAAAATCCTGATGAACTAAAATATCATGAATTTTTAAAAGTCATGGAACAAAAGTTGTTGTTTTTGATGTAAATAACAAAGTCCTGAGAGGTTGTCGGTGTTTTACAAATAACCCTGTATACTAATTTTTATAAAGCTGAAGAGTTTGTTTATTTGTTTGCTTGAACGTGCTAATCTCAGGAACATCTTGTTCGATTTGAAAAATTATTTCAGTGTTAAATAGCCCATTTATCGAGGAAGGCTATATATATCATAACGCTAAGACAAATGGGAGCGGAGCATTCATAGAAAATGTGACGCAGACGAAGTTGCGTGGGTCAGCTAGTTTTAAATGTTAGGATGTAGAAACTCCTTTGAAATATCTCCCCAGCAGTAAATACGACCAATATTTACATGAGTGATTCCTTCCATCCTGAATACGGAAACCTACCATTCACAGACATTAGCGTATAATATAAACACGTCACACCACATCAGATGGCTGCCTGTATCACGTCGGAGCGATAGATCATATTTAACGCGATGTGGCGATAACTAACGCTTTGTAGCGATATGCAAGAAGTACGGCACTTAACGCGATGCACTGAGAATCTTTGTAAACATGTGAACTGAGATCGATATCGAAGATGGCCTTAGGTTGTAAAAGGTACAATATGTGAAACTGTTGCTAAGTTGGTTTATGGAGGTGTAAGGATTCAGATATCGAGACCTCGAACTTAGGTTCGGATGTGACTATGTTGTTTTGTAGTTTCTTAATTTATCTAAGACTAGCTGTCCCCCGTGGCTTCGCTCCCGTTTTACCGTTATTTCCGGGATAAAAACTATCCTATGTCCTTCCTCGGGTGTCAAACTATCTTTGTACAAAATTTCATCTAAATCGGTCCAGTAGTTTCGGAGCCTATTCAAATCAATCACACAAACAAAGAAACAAATCTTTCCTCTTATAGTATTAGTGTAGACTAGCTGATGCTCGCTTGAACTTCTTCGAAAACCACTCTATCCACTGGTGAAAACAGCATGAAAATCGGTGTAGTAGTTTTTGAGTTTAGCAGGCCAAGTCTTACATGGATTGTTTTTGAATTCTTTGGGTCACCAAGACACAGGACCCGCTGATAAGTTGATAAGGCATTAGAAAAAAAAAAGTTTATCGCGAACAGACAGACAGACAGAGAACTTAGTTTTATAGTATGTTGTGATACCACCGATTGGCGGCAACTGACGGTTTCAAAAAAATAGATTAAATATTATTTCGGCTACTGAAATGTGATTCAATGGCCCTCTGCAATGAAAGCTGAAAACTGTATCCCAATAGAATGCTTTTGTGTACCTAGTTAGAAAAATCAATTCTTACTTTAGTTCACCTAAGCAATTCTTACTTTAGTTCACCTAAGCAATTCTTACTTTAGTTCACCTAAGCAATTCTTACTTTAGTTCACCTAAGCAATTCTTACTTTAGTTCACCTAAGCAATTCTTACTTTAGTTCACCTAAGCAATTCTTACTTTAGTTCACCTAAGCAATTCTTACTTTAGTTCACCTAAGCAATTCTTACTTTAGTTCACCTAAGCAATTCTTACTTTAGTTCCCCTAAGCAAAACAGAATGGCTTTGTTTCTTTTTTTATACCATTTTGTTTGTTCTGTAAACATGTGAGACATTTTAAGTTTGTGTTAATTAAATAAATGTATCTATTTAGTTTTTTAGGGTTCCGTACCCAAAGGGTAACCAACGGAACCCTATTACTAAGCCTCCGTTGTCAGTCTATCCGTCAGCGGGCTGTATCCCAGGAACCGTAATAAATAGACATTTAAAATTTTCACATATTGTTTTATTTTTATTCCCGCTATAACAACAAGTAATAAAAATAAAAGTTTATGGTATGGATCCCTTGGCGTGCAAGTTCAACTCGTACTTGGCCGAGTTTTCTTTATTTACTTGATCGAAGGCTGCAAGTAACCATGCGGAACATCACAGCTCGTTTATTCTACATATGATCACATTACAGAGATGTACTAAGCCGGAGTTATTATCAATCATTAATATGATGAACAGAGCCGCAAGCATTGTCTAACAAGGCATTAGGAATTCAAATAAAACTCCCAGCATTCGTACAAATAATTGCATTAGCTTACATTTCGTAAAGCCACTCGTTATTCTATTATTACGAAAATATGTAAATCGTCTTGAGGCTACGGAATCATGTATACATACTTCGTTTCATAAGTAGCATTTGATAATTATACGGAATTACAAATGTGCCTGACTTTGATATGATTTCTATTAATGCAATAATTCGAGACTGATCAGTTGGTTGCAAGCATGACTGCTGAGTGATTGGGTTCGATGCCTGGGTCAGGCGAATTTTAAAACGGTTTTCTCGTTGGGTATTTTCCAGAAGCAGCCTGAATGTAATACCGCGTGTATCTGTCATCGACGCACAAAAGATTTCCATGGGTCCAGGGCATGATTCTGGACACCCTAGACTTAGAATTTTTCGTCGGCTTTTTTCTTTAGACTGCTCATAATTGTTATTCTGACCTAACCCAATGAGATTTTTAATAAAAAAATAATTAACTACTTTCACTAAAAAGAGCAATCTGAATAAAACCACAAATAGATATCAGCTCAGCTAAGCTGATACAGATTTGTGGTTCTCTTGAAAAAAATGAGAAAAGGACCGACGAAAAATTCCAACACTGGGGTGTCCAGAATCATGCCCTGGACCCATGGAAATCGTTTGTGCGTCGATGTCAGATACACGCGGTATAAGCCAAGTTTAGTTCATGGCAGCAGTCTCACTTATTTCCAGAGTTGCCGAATTTGTTCGAAAGAGTCACCGCGGCCCTGGAACGCACAGGGCACTAGGAGGAACACGGATGAGTTTCAGACAGTAAGAGTCTGACACTCCCTTCTGCTTCACCCAAAGCAGGAGGAGACATTTGATGATTTCCCATCCATAATAAAAAGTCTCACTTATTTATTAGGACATGACTTTTGACAATACTGGCGAAATCTTTATAACTCTGCCTGCTACTACTGGGAATACAGACATGATACAAAACGTTTTGGGAACACATTCATTGTGAGTACAGCTAAGGAGTAGAATTCCCTGCCTGAGTCTGTGTTTCCTGATAGCTACAACATGGGAGTCTTTAAGTCAAGAGTGAATAGGTTACTTCTAGGCAAGTGTACTCCATCTTCGACCGCGTCATCGCTTACCATCAGGTGAGATAGTGGTCAAACGAATGTTATCAATTGCAAAAAAAATATTATTGTTTTACATTCTTTAAATAATGGCTCTTCTACAGACTGATCTTTTACAACAAAGCAACACCTAAAATATTACCAGAAAGTTTCCAATTCCCGTACTAAAATAACGATATTAAAATTCAAGTCGTAATTATTTTATCTTAGCAAAAACCACTGTAAAATACTGGTCAAATATTACAAGTGGTTTTGACTCTGTGCGAAAAAATCTAATAAGTCCGTCAGTTAGATTGTCCAAAAATATTTGACCCGTATTTTTTCTTTTGTTACGGGAACAAAAATTGACGAAGTTACGACGCTTTTAAAATTCTCAATACGTCACGCCCTGGCATAATTTTTAGCGGGTCGTGACGTCACGAGCCCCCACTCCCGAGTTTTGATGCGTTTTATCTTTGTCAACATTCATTGATTTACAAAAACAAAAAAAATACGTGTCCACTATTTTTCAATACTCTAACTGACGAACTAAATAGTTTTGCAATTTGTGGATGATGGAAACTAGCCTATTGTCTCTGACTTTGCGAAAATATCACGAAAACTGTGTATTACGAGTAGTTCAAGTTGTATTCACGCAGAAACCACTTGAAATCTCACAGTTCAGTACAGTTCGCAACAAAACTAAGCCGTAGAAACATTGACAGCACAGCCAGTATTTAATATGCAATATCCAAGCTCCCAATACATCTGGCTTACCTAGTAGTTAGGACATGCATACCAGCAAGCCAGGACAAGCATAACCAGCGGCTTTCAAACATGCATCAGCTTAACATACATATGAAGGCTTTGATGCAGCGCCTTCGGATGTGAACGGAATTCATTATCCGGAATATGGCATTTTAGTATTGGAGGTAGAATCTATGAATATCACGGTACAGGTGTTTTTGGATTAACATAACATATTTTTCGCTTGGATTCTTCGGTGGAAGTGTTTTATGCGGATACATTTTGCTAGTTTTAAAAGGAATGGAATGAGTGCATTATTTCAGATCAAAGAAGTTTACAATGCATTTGAAATAAGAATAGGATCGACTTAGCGCCATATTGTGACGTCATAGCTGTCAATTATTATATTTAGCTCATTCACGAACGTTTTTATTTAAATTTGATTTAAGACTTATTTAAACAAAGTAAAATAAACCGTTATTGATTTGCATATCGGCTAAGTTTTCTTTGCAAAACGTACTTTTCAAGAGACATTAAATTTGACAGATAGAGGTCATTGACGTTCCTATTCTCATTTGAAACGCATTGTACTACTGGACATATGCCACCTCAAAGTGTCACCCTATAGACCAGTGTTGACACGAATCCAACGAATTTCGACGGTCTTCACCAGGTTCACTAGTCCACCATATAAGAGGCTTAACGCTGTGTCTTTCGACCTCATCGAATATCTCTTCTGCGAGTAATGTGCTCTGCCTTCTGCCGCTTATCATTGATTGTTCTGCTGATATCTTCATTTCTGATACGATCACGCAAGGAAACTTCAAGCACAGTCCTTTTCATTGTCTTTTGGATGACTTTAAGCCTTCTGATGAGGCTTTTATGTGCCACTAGCTGACCCGTGCAACTTCGTCTGCGTAACATTTTTAATTACTGCTCCGCTCCTATTGGCCTTAGCGTGATGATATATATAGCCTTCCTCGATAAATGGGCTATCTAAAACTGAAAGAATTTTTCGAATCAAACCAGTAGTTCCTGAGATTAGCGCGTTCAACCAAACAAACTCTTCTGCTTTATAATATTACTAGCTGATGCCCGCGGCTTTGCCCGCCTGACAAAGTATATACTAAAACCTTCCTCGAGAACCATTCTATCCATTGGTGAAAACAACATGAAAATCGGTGCAATAGGTTTTGAGTTTATCGCGAACAGACACACAAACAGACGCGGTGGAGGACTTTGTTTTATAATATGTAGTGATAGTAGGTATATAGTATAGATAATCTTCATCAGAGTATCAATGTGCTGTACCTACTTAATTTTTCCTTACCTCGGAACTGAACTTTAGACTTTGTTTGTGCTTGCGACTACTACACAAATGAGTACACAATGAAAAAAAAACAACGGGTTGTACTCCAGGAGTGCCGGCAGAAGTGAAAACTTGAAAATTAACGTTGTGCATTTTTGAATCATCCGTCTTACGAATTTTAGATCAGGTCACGTGTCCTGACGCGAGTATAACATTTTATCCCAAAAAAGTGCTCAGAGCCGCTAAAGAAGTTTTTAATTAAAAAAATCTGTCAGAAACGACGCGTTTTTGAGTAAAAAGAAACATAATTTACACAGTTGGAAAGCAAACACTTTATTTCCCTATCACTAACCGTATTAATTCTACATCAGTTGCCACCAATATTCATTTATTCATGAACCAATATGGAATGGAATCGCAAGTAAAAAATAAAGAAACATGTACTAATTGAATGTCGTAACCAGTCTTTGTCCGGACGAAGTGGAGTGGAACAATCATGCGAAAGGGTTCCGTACGAAGCGTACAGGCGTTTGATAATAATACCGGTCTGGTTGCCGTGCTGGAAGGTAAGGACCTCTTTTTGGACAGAACTGGGTAGCCTGGCGTCTTTGAAGAGGTAAGTGCGTTACGCCATTTACGTCCATAATCTGCCATCACTAAAGTGCCATCTTCAGTGTATTTTATGGATTGTGGTCAAAAGAAACATCTTAGGAATACCGGAACTAAAATGATTCAACAGAACACATTCGCAAGAAGTGGAAAGAATCACCACAGCATTGATTTGTTGTATTAATTTTAGTCATTTGTATGTGTTTTGGTGTGTTTTTATCACTGTATTTATTTTCTATTTTTCTCTGTAGGTACACTACGTAATCGTGGACTACGTTAGGCATTAATTCCAACTTTGTACAGTGTGCCTTACTTGTGCATAAAATTAAACAATAAATGCTCGATATTTCTTTATATTCAATTGGATAACAAAGGCTGCTATTTTATCTATACTAATATTATGAAGCTGAAGAGTTTGTTTGCTTGAACGCGCTAATCTCAGGAACTACTGGTCCGATTTTCAGTGTTAGATAGCCCATTTATCGAAGAAGGCTATATAGGCCATTTATATCATCACGCTAAGACAAATAGGAGCGGAGCATTTATGGAAAATGTGACGCAGACGAAGTTGCGCGGGTCAAATAGTCTAAGAATATTTTTCTTGAAACTTGTATGGAGCAGTTATTTAGCAGACTGAGCTCATTATACGTTTTATCTAAAAATCTAAAGCTCAACACAACACTAACTATACAAAAACAATAGCCTCAACAATGACATTGGAGGAGTTTCCCAAGTTTTTCAAACGTTTTTGTCTGAAAACTAACAAGTTGTTTAAAAGCAGGCGGGTAAGATTGTCGACTACCGTATTTAGTCATCTGACTGTACAGTCAAGGTCAGAGGTAATCAAGGATGGTCAAATGACACATCTAATGTTCAAAAAAATAGGAATTGATTGACAAATATACGTGAAATTACGTCGTGTAACCTTGCATCCTATTTTAAGAATTTTGTTACATAATGCACATAAGCGCTTATAGATTTTTGCGAACTTGATCATGTGGGCTTTGTTTCTAGTCTAACTAGAACCTGCACTTGAATACACGACGACACAGTTGGCGCAGTGGTTGAGCGATCGGCTACTGCGCTGCGTGACACGGGTTCGATTCCCGCACGGAACAAATATTTGTATGACCTACAGATTGTTGTTCCGAGTTTGGCTGTTTGTGTATGTGTATTTGTATGTTTGTGAACGCACCTACGATACAGGAGAAAATGCCTAGTGTGGGGCAAAGTTTTTATTAAAAAATAAAAAAATAAAATTATTTGACATAGACTGTGACTACCAGTATCTGACATCGAAAACCTAACTATTTAGAAAGACATGCTCATTGGCTGTACTGGTTGTCAGACTTTCGGTCTTGCAGCCGACTAGCATCTTCTACCATAGTTTTACATATTTTTACTTTTATGCGAGTCCCGAATAAACATTTTTCTTTATTTCTTTCTTTCAATGAAATATGAAAATGTGAGTTTTGACGTTTATTACATACGTAGGGGAATTAGCGGGGAGTCAGTGAAATTTTCTAATCTATACACAACAACAACTTCTATAGTTCTTTTGATTCTTCAAACTATGAGCATAGCTGCAGGTAGTCATTTAGCAATTTTTATGTGAATGTTTACGCAGCAGATATATGAGTTCTAACAAAAAATAAAACCTTATGTCTTCCAGTTATTTTATGGTGAATGCCCTTAAGCAGTCGCATTTCTCGCAGTCCGTGTGTTACTGGCTAGTCTTACTTATCGCTCCTACTGTGTTTGTTATCAACTTGTGAGTTTTCTCACGTTAGCCCACCTCTTTACAAGCTAAACATCCAACACTTTTGAAAAAACAAACTTGTAGGTAGTTGTTTTTCACACACTTCAATCGAACGATTGGAATGTATTTTCGATACTTTAACATCATTAAGTCATCAATGATATCACTTTTGTGAATTTAACTTCCGTGTAACAACCAGCTGATTCGTCATGACAACAAAAAAACATACGTACCTAACAACGCGAGGTTGAATGGCCAGTGCGCGTACGCATACCCATTGACACATCTCTATGAATGACGCCTTTATATGCAACGTAAATCACTGCATTCGCTTGCACGCACACTTACGAATAAACACTGATTTTTCACAGATAATACACAAAAACAATCACAGAGTAAAAAAACACACACGGAACAAATGAACTCGCCCGAAAAAAAAACAATTGAAAAATAAAAACGATTTTTGAATTTGACAACTGTCAAACGCAGTACAGCCGCGCGCTAAAGTGATTCGATGATTTTTATTGTGCGTTTTAACATGCGGTGCTCAGTCGTGCGGCCACAACTGACTGACTGACTAACGGTCCGTCCGTCCGTCCGTCCCGCTCTATAGTTGCGCAACTAACGGGCCATAGAGTAAGCACATTTTTGTGTACAGAACGGCTGTATCGTAAATAAGTTGATGTTCTGCAGAAAGTTTTGTCATTAAGAATGAATTGATTTGGCTTTTGTTTTAACTTTGCTTGACTTGAAAGATTATGTTTCAGTTGAAATCAAAGATAAAAGCTTCTAAATAATATTGTTACTTAAAATAAAATTGAAATCAATTTTAGTATTTGCAATTCAAAACAGAAAAAATACATTAGTAATGGTCGATATGATATTCGCAGTGGCATAACTATAAAAAATCCTTTAATCTGGGATGCCATTACAAGAAATATTGATGCATCGCATAATACAGCGATTTATATTATTGTCTGATCTGAATTTTTCAGCTTCGAAACGCATTAAATTATTCATAGTCTACACTTTTTATTCGTCCGTTCATAACAGTAATCGTATTGTTTTTCGTTTGTTTACTTTACCTGAAATTGTAATTGAAAATTAAACAATTTTTTTGTTTAAAGGTGAAGTTGATGAGTTTTTAAGTGATTGATACGAAGCTAAACATTTAAGCTAAATTATTAATAATACCCCATTTTTAAAGTTTGATTATTATTTTTACTAGTTTTCTTAAATAACTTCATCGTTATTTATGTATCCTGTTTGCCAAATGTTTTATGTCAGAAAATAATTGACAAACCAAAAGCTTGCCATTCACTAGCTACAACAACATTTTTATGAACTTACAAAATAATCTTTGTTTTACAATTACGGACGCGCCCACGAGAACTCTTGTGCGTAAACTACACAATAGCGCTTTAAATCACTTGGTTTACTGGCTATAAACAGAAAGAAGTTCAAGACTCATAGTCAGTCTGTGGCACTGGCTCCAGTGTAGGTGTTTCGTTTGTATCAGATAGGTGAATAATTACTATGTGCAGTCATAAATAACACATTTTATTGGTAATATTAATTTAATGATACGGTGCGATGCACTGTCTATTAAAATTTACATTAATTACAGGTTTTATATCTAAGTGTTTTGTGAAATGATGTGTGATTGTGATATGGGAACGAATTTGTATATAAAAGACATCAATATGAAATGGAAAAAAAAATCTTAACTTAATTGAAAACGCATAAAATGCCAGATCTTTATTTATCTACTAGCTGACCCACGCAACTTCGTCTGCGTCACATTTCCATTAATGCTCGGCTCCTTTTAGTCTTAGCGTGATGATATGTAGCCTATATCCTTCCTCGATACATGGGCTATCTAATACTGAACGAATTTTTCAAATCGGACCAGTAGTTCCTGAGATTACCCCCTACATACAAACTTACAAACAAATGTTACCTCTTTATAATATTAGTATAGAAGTATAGATGTATAGATTAGTATAGATTTGGTACAAGATAGTTTTACTAAAAATAACTAATCATTGCTTACTAAATTGTCTTCACAAAGTTTATTGATTCAACTGTTTTACCCAGTATTAACATCGTATAGAGTGATACAAAACACAAGTGATCTACTAAACTGAACTGGATTTGTTATTCTCTCGAGGCCGCGACTTTGCAAGCCTGTGAGGCCGCTGGAGGCCTTGACATCAAAGGTCACGGTTTTCGTCGGCCTTAAGACAGGCCTAATAACTTGCCACAGACTAAAATACGTACTGACAGTTGGCTTCCTACTATACACTGCGCATACGCATATGAGCAATGCTCAGTTACAAGGAATTAAATAGGGAAGTAAAGAGAACTCATTCCTGATGTGTACTGGGAATCCGATGTTAATGGAATTAGTGCTCCTATAGTACATCCGTTGAGTTTAATTTATAAACCAGACGTCTCGGTATAAATAGATTATAACATGCAAATACTTTTTCCAGTGGAAAAGGCTGTCGACTGATTTCGAGAAAAAAAACTACTAAGAATTGACAAAATTGTCTAACGATTATTCATAAGATATCCATGACTGTAATACTGAATTAGCAGAAAGTTAATTAAAATCTTTACATTAAAGGATACGACTGTCATAAAACCCCGTAGATTTCTGCAAAATCCTAAGGTCCAAACAGTTGCCATTTTGAAATTTACTATCGTAGATTTGCAATGAAAATTCTAAAATTAAATATGGGCCATTGTGTTTGAAACGTGGGTACAAATAACTGAATATTCAAACGACAACAATATTCAAAAGGTCACACAGTAACAATTGTACGGTTGCTGAAAAACAATTATTTTTATGTGCTGTTACTAGTTACAAGTTTTCGTCAATACTCACATAATAATCGTGGAAAATGGAAATGTTATTGTAAGTACCTGAAACAAACATTTTAGAACATTAGTGTTTCGCTTATTATTGACTTCCTCTTGTTAGCTTTCTTAATCTACACGTGCAGTCTTTTAACTACATTGTATTAACAGGAAATTCAGAAAGAAAGTCAAGTTATGGGATAAAATAAAAAAGATAAAAAAAAAATCTTAAAAAACTCTTGAGAATGCAGAGAAAGTTAATTTCAATTATAACCACAACTAAACATAAGGAAACCACAATAAAGTAGGTGCTGCCATGCCATAAAAGTAATGCTTTAATCATAATGCTAAACAATTCAATTGCTAACCACAAAACTACATAAACCACTAGAAAAATAAAAGCGCGGCCAATTCACACATTTTATTTCCTCCTGACACTATCGACATGATACAAAAAAACTGCTGCACCGCTGAATAAAGCGGCTGGATCCTTGATGTTTACCGTCGCACCATTGTGACATTATACTGAGCTACCGCATATTTACAACACCTCAAAAATTGCATGTGAAAAGCGCACGTTCCCGCAGGGGGACAAACAAATGGCACCCCGCAGAAAAGCACAGAAGGTTAGCTTCACCTCTACCGAAGTTCGTTCGTAAACAACATCATTCCTGCACGTTGTAAAATGAAATAGTTTTGCTTATTTTTATATTGAGTAAGTTACAAAAGTAAGTGAGTTGGGCCTATATAGTTTTCCAATTATCTGCAGAAGCAATAAATGGACTTCATGCTCAATTTGTGTAATATTTCATAATAAAAAAAAAAACATTTCATGTGAAGATTAGTCAAGTGACTTTTGGCCTTCTGCCGTAATTTTTCATGAAAACGGCTCAACACAGAGGCTTTCACGTGGAATAGTGTCAAGAGCGATCGATGGAGTCACTCCCAATATCGTAGGTGCCGGATACTGTATCGTGGGTGATGTGAAGACTAGTAGCCTCTTGTAGGAAGAGGGTAGTTTTTCTTAAGAAATATGTTTTACAGGAAAACTATTTAGTTTTAATACGGAAAAATTGTTTTTAGTACTTTTGTTATTAATAAAAAAGGGTAACAAAAATGAATAACGATTTGCAAAAGGTGTTTTTGTTAGTTTCTTCGTATTTTGACACCGACTTCCGAAATTAAAGTTATTTATTACTTTGTAGTGTTTTTTTTTTTTCGGAAGTCGGTTGAATTTTTTTGTAAAAAGTTTTTTATTTTTCACTTTTTAGTGGTGCCCCACACCTAACAACACCACTGCAAAATCGCAGAAAAGCAAAATACGCAATTTCGATTATCAAAGAATCATCTAAATAGTCAAATTCCAGCTATTTTGATTAAAAATCCAAAGTTCGTAACCGATTTTGATATAATTTAAATGGGACCAATCTGCAAGTATATCCTATCAGATAAAAAAAAAAATTTTCAAATCGGTTCATAATTGTCGGAGTTGAGGTAACAAACATAAAAAAAAACATACAACCGAATTGATAACCTCCTCCTTTTTGGGAAGTCGGTTAAAAACTATTAAGAATTTTCTATGCGACTGTATTTTATATGAAAATATTTTGATACTTATAATTTTTACGAATGTCAATTCTGTATGTCGTTATTTTGATTGATTCCAGATTTTTGTTACACGCAACTGGCTTATGGAAGGAACTGATATTTTGAACAACATGTCATCACCCAACCATAGGTGAGATATTAATTACAGACCTCCGCCTTTTTATTAAACACCGACGTTATCTCCGATACCATCTGAAAGCAGTCGTGACGGCACATTTGTGGTACATTACAAGTACCTAGGAGTCGGTACATTACATTCCCAGATCAGGGTCGTGGGCGCCGACCATCGTGAGACAGGTTATGCGTGCTTGACTGAATTTGGGCCTACTTTTACTTTTCTATAGATGCTCAAGTTCGTGTGGTATTGTTGTTTAAATATTATTAGTGCTGTCCTCGAGTGGGTAATGTTTTGGGTGAGTTCACTTCTGTGAGGAGTGTTTAGAGAGATTTTGAAGTGAGTTTTAAAATAATTGGGAAAGTAGGTAGGGTTACGGTAATGTGGTATTCAAAGAATAGATATTCAAAAGCGACTCTGCTAATAATGTTGCTGACAGTTATTTCCCCTGAGCTGGATTACGCATATACTTTATCCTAAAGCATTTGTTCCCAACCTGTGGTCCAAGGGCCACTGGTGGTCCACAAGAGCTTAAATATGGTCCGCGGATTTATAATATCTAAGTTACCAATTGGGAAGTAACATTGAAGCGAACTGATGTTTAGTTTATATCAGGAATATTGTATGTTCTATATTTATGCTCGTTAGTTTTGAGTTTAAATAATAAGTTTACATTAGGTACTAAGCTTTCTTATAGATTTAAAAAATTAAATTTTCTTCTAAATTTGCGGTCTCTGCTAACAATTAAGAAATAAAAATGGTCCTAGATCAAAATAAGGTTGGTAACCACTGTCCTAAAGAGTGTACTATCAAATATATATTTTTATATACACGTAGGTTATTCCTATAAGGCATGATATTATTATGATTTTTTTAAACGGCACTTTTTCTGTTTATAGAAACTGCAATGTATAAGATGCCATTACGTTGTAAAAAACACTCACAACATTAAAACATCCAATCCTAACTAACTTTCCAGACAACACCACAAAACAAATCTATATCATTTAACTTTCAGTCAAATGGTCTAAACAACGCGACAACAGTCATTGTGACAGAAAGGAAAAACAAAATTAAAACTATAAATCACGATTATTACGTGGCAGCCGTGGCGGAAAGTTGAAAGCGTTGATAATCAGAAACCATATTGGACAGAATGAGAGATTTGGAGCGAACTGGGCAGTCGCCTTTCAATTGGAGACATTAACTGTACAAATTGTCACAGATAGTAGTATAACTTTCAACTCTCGAATGTAGTTTTAGAAAAAAAAAAAACGTTTTCATTTAATTGGAGTATTCATTTAATTTTCTATAAAATATAATACTAATAATGTTAAAAAATAAGTAAATATAATTCACAAAAAGCATTATGGAAAATATTGTGATTAGAGAAAACAGTTTCGTGCGCGAGTCTCCCTCTAAATCTAAATTCCTTCTAAATAAAAATATAAAAAAGTGAAAATATTATTATCAATTCATTAGTGCAGTAATTGCCGTTGTGATCATAATCGGGAACAGTCTGTATGTATAAGAACGGTATATTTAATTTAATTACTACCTACTATAGGCTCATTCTGGGTAATTTCGCTCCATCAAAGACTTAGTCGGTAATCTGTGACCTAGACTCGAGTCAAGAGCAAACCCATCTCAAAAAATAAAAATAAATCATCAATAAAAGTCCAAAATTGAGTAGGTTTATACGTATATAAAACTACGACACTAAAACAATATTTACATGTGAAAGTATTTTAATTTCAATTCATAATAAATGCTCATAAAATAGCGTAGGTGTTAATTCTACTCCCATGCTTAGCCCTTCGAAGTTAACAGTCGTAATGTTTATTTAAACAAATATTGTAAAGACGATAAATTGTTTTTGTTTTTCATCGAGTTTCGGATCAGCCGAATGCGAAAATTGGAAAATTACCACCAAAAGGACACCGATTCAAATTCAGGGCTGCTTCTGAAAAGATTCTTCCTGATGGAAAATACCAATTACACTTTACCTGACCCGGAAATCAAACCCAGGACATCATGCTCAGCAGAAGAGAACCTGCAACCACTAGAATACGACAATATAGTTTCAGATTGATCACATAAATGCCCATCTAACACCATACATGGATCTATAGGCTATTGAAACATGATAGTGGACATATTTGGAAAACTCTTTGACACATTCAAGACGTGGGATGTTCCAAAGGGGCCCATGGTGAAATCTTCGAGATCAGGTTTGGATCAGTTCCTCGTCGCCCACATGGGGTCAGTTACCACATAACCTGAGAGTGGTATGATGGGAATGTTGAGTTTGGAAGTGCATGTTGTTGTTGTTGTTAGAAGTTTTGAAAGATGGCCTCAAGCTAAACAATTAAATTTTTATTTTATTTATTTATAGGCTAGATTCCATCATCCACAAGTTGCAAAACTATTTAGTCCGTCAGTTAGAGTATTTAAAAATAATGGACACGTATTTTTTGTTTTTGTAAATCAATAAATATTGACAAAGATAAAACGCATCAAAACTCGTGACTTCACGACTCACTAAAAATTATGCGAAGGTGTGACGTATTGAGAATTTTAAAAGCGTCGTAATTTCGTCAATTTTGGCTCCCGTAACAAAAGAAAAAACACGGGTCAAATATTTTTTGATAATCTAACTGACGGACTAATTAGATTTTGTCAGGACACAATCCCATTTACACAATTAAGAATATGATAAAATATAAAATGAATACATCGGAAGTGGCCATGGGCCCCAAACTAGACACAGCCTGTATCTTGGTGACCCAGGAAGTGTGAATAGACATATTAGATTTTACGTGAAGAGCACAATGTTACCTACTTTTTAAACATGTCAAAATTAAGAGTAAAATATGTAATTATAATCGGAAAAAAATTCAAAAATGTCGAGTAAACACAACTTAGGGTTGGATAAAGAAACTTTTTATGTACGTGAATTGGAGAGACTTACATTTAGCAAAAGAGTACAATTATAAACAAACTAGCTGACCCGCGCAACTTCGTCTGCGTCACATTTTCCACTAATGCTCCGCTCCTTTTTGTCGTAGCGTGATGATATATAGCCTATAGCCTTCGTCAATAAATGGGCTATCTAACACTGAAAGATTTTTCAAATAGGACCAGTAGTTCCTGAGATTAGCACGTTCAACCAAACAAACAAACAAACTCTTCTGCTTTATAATATTGGTGTAGATAATTAATGAAGCAAAGACTGGTTCGATAAATTCAGAGGTGTCAGGGGTAATGCTATCGAAAATATAAGTATATGTCACGAACACCAGTCATTAAGTGAGATTGAAAATCAAATCATAGATTCTACTTCCCACTTCCTACTCATAAAATTTTATTGAAATATCTTCTTAAAACGTAAACAAAATGCCTATAGAACAGGTTGCTGGTAACCTCACGTGTAGTACCGCCATTTCAGTAGGTAGGTATAGCATCAGAACTAGTTTACGGTAACGGATGAACACCTACGCTTGGATTCATGAATGAAGAGGATCTGCCACTACTAAGGAAACAGTTGTAAGTTACTGAGAACTTGTAAATGTGAGGTGAGTTTCGGTCGAGATCTTATGAAGGAATATTATAAGTTGGACTATAACCATGTTGTATTGTAACTATTGATCATCTGTCTTTGGTTTTGATATCATTATTGGTACAAAATAAAAGTAATGTTACATTCAGTTTTTAAGTTCCACAATGCCACTAAGTACCACGGGTTCCAGTTATTGGGTATGTGTATTTTTTTTTTTTTTGATTGGCAGTGCCTAAAGCACTGGTGTTTGCTGCACCTGGTAAGACTAGAAGGCAACCCTACCTTAGTTGGGAATAGACAAAAAATAATAGCTTTAAATGACAAAAGTACTGTACAAGTATAAATTTCCACCACCAGTCTCGAATGACGACAGTATAAAAATATATACAGAAAAAAAGCAAAGAACCGAGCTAACTTATCAAAACCACAACTTCCCATCCCAAGAATAAGGTTAATCTAAGAACCATCAGTTTACGAGGAAAGGGACTAAGATGACGAAAACGATTAATAATGGAAAGGGTCAGGTCGACCCTCTGTCTGTTTGTCGACAATCTGTTTGTTCCAGGAACAGCCATTGATGGAGCGGCTCCCGGTCCAGACATAATGATAAATATTTTGGAAGCTAACAAACGCCTAACCTTCTATTACACCAAACTTACACCTATACACACATACATTATACTCATAATTATTTAACATAAGTACTTTGTTCGCCTACTGCACGTACCAGTTTTTTTATTTTGTTACTGTAATACGACCTCCTACAACAGGATATTCTTTCCTAAGATACAGACAGAATTTCTGCCTAGTTTAGGAAAGGGAGTCCTATGACCTACTTTATACTGAATGTACTGTTTTCCATTTTTTTAGTGTGTAAGACTACTCTGTGTGCCATGTACATACTTCTTAGTGAATAAATTATTTATTATTTATTATTATTTATTTATTTATATTATTTACTTATAAGTACTTTCAAATTCATATTTTGCTCGCGATATGTCGAAAGAGTGGAGGGTCAAGATTTCATAATTCTAGGTGTGCCCGCGACTTCGTTCGCATGGTAGTCGGAAAAATAATCATTATATATAGCATTTAACCCTCCTCGATAAATGGGTGATCAACCCTAGAAATTAATCAAACCAGTAGTTCCTGAGATTAGCGCAATCAACCAAAATAATAGTATAGATAGTATACCAGGCAATAATATTACCACTTCTGGGACAGAGATCTCCTCTCTGTGAGAGTTTGTAGGTTAATAAACCTAGCCATGCTATCCTAGTATCCGAGAAAGGTTTCATAAGCCCGAATTACAATAAGGTGACTTTTAACGCTGCAAATGATCGAAATAAAAAAGCTAACTTTAATAAAATAAATGATCAATATAGTAGAGCATGAATATGGACGGGAGGCAAGAAGTAGAATAATACTACAGTAACGGTAGATGGACTGTTTGCAAAACAAAAGAAGAAAGAAGGAAAGGAAAGCAGGTGACGACCAACAGAACATTGTAGAAGAAGACACGTGAAATAATCACTAAGCAACTCGAGCCTCACTCACTTCAACTAAGAACTCGACTGACATTCACTTCCACAAGCAGCCAATAGTAACAAGAAACGTAAACTAAACAAAATATCGTTCATTGATGAGAAACAGTTTCGTAATGCCATACATATTGATGGTTGCGTGGGAGTCGCCTATGATGTTGATACTGAGAGACGATGATAAACTTGTATCAATTATGGAGATATGGGGAAGAGAATAAGTGGCTTGTTTTAAATGGATGGGATTGAAAATTGTGCATTTATTTTTATATGGGATTTTAATAATCATTGATGGTATAGTGGAATTTAGAAGCATTGTAAGAACTTAGGTAAATATTGATCAAGCAATAGAAAAATACTATTGAGAAGAACAAAATGAAAAAGCCACTGTTGAATAGATGCATAAAGTAGCTACAGCTAGGTTTAGGACTGAACCTGAACCAATAATACTTTTAATTAAGGTATACAATTTTACAGCAGTTAATTCAGTGGAGAATCGTTGACTACTGGGATGTTGAGTATGAAAGACAATAAATGGACGAAGAAGACACTCATGCTGCACTGAAACCGGATAAATCGTAATAAAGGCAAGATATAATAATAATGATGATGAGCTGATGCCAAATAGGCATAACTCAAGAAACAAAGTTCTAGATACCACAGGCTGGCAAGCAAGAAAGATACAAGTACCGTTAAGCAACTTAAGAAATACATAACTGCACATTTTAAACAAACACCAAAACTCCCACGCATCGCCCTCAAAAAACTAATAATCACATCTATCATTAAGCGACCTTACAAGATCAACAGCATTCTTTACTCGCCCAAAAACTGGCTCCACTACTGGCGCAAGTAACTGGCGTAATTGATTGTCAGTGGTGTGACAACTTTCCCAAGATGATTGATGGAGGCGAGTGTTAATCACGTGTCACGCTTGACGTGTATGGTGGCGCCCTCTGCGTGCTTGTTTATTAGATGTTCTGCACACCTGGGTTTCAGGTAGATTAGTTAGCAAGAGATAATGATTTTAGAATAGTTAATTACGGGATTGCCACCATGTACCTTTTTACTTACGAGTTTCCAAACATCCGATATGATTTTGGTTGGGTTGTTGCGAGATTTTGTCGAGGGTATTCGCATTAATGGAGTAGGTGGAACTAGATGTAGTTTATTTTTGATACTATGTCATTGTTACACTTTTGTCTAAACACTTGTAAAATATTCAGTGTTCAGAAATTTGTGAAAGGTAACCAAAATCTTTTTGTTTTGCTATGCTGGGCTGTAAAATTATATATCTTACGTAGTTTTGATAAATAAAAAGATAAAATTGTAAAACGAGCGTTATCTAGCTGTGATTGGCTGACATGAGTTTAATTTGTGACGGATCGATTAGCTTTTTCCAAAAACCGGGTTATAGCGAATTATAGAAAAGCTAAACTTGAAAATGCGTTATGAACACGTTGAAAACACGTGTGACATCACTATGATAGTAAATTTTTTATCATGACGTGACGTAACGCGAGTGTACAATATTTTTTTGAAGTCTATCTGACTGACTAATTACATTTTTGAAGTGAAAACTTCTGTAGCGGCGTTGAGCACTTTTCTTGGGATAGGTATAAAAAAAATTTAAACTCGCATCAGGACACGTGACCTCCTCGAAAATTCGTAAGTTGTCAGGACACGTGACCTGTTCGAAAATTCGTAAGTTGTCAGGACACGTGACCTGTTCGAAAATTCGTAAGTTGTCAGGACACGTGACCTGTTCGAAAATTCGTAAGTTGTCAGGACACGTGACCTGTTCGAAAATTCGTGAGACGGATGATTCAAAAAGCACAACGTTAATGTTCATGTTTTTACGTCTGCCGGCACTCCCGGAGTACAATCTATTGTTTTTTTTAAAATAAAATACCCTATTAACGATACACAACCTCTAAATTGAAAATTTCACAACACAACCATGATACATGACAGCCCTTTCGACCAAACTACTCATCACAGATGACACTTCATACAAGCAGACCATGTCTCAATCAGCAACTGTCACTAGTGTCGCTACTTACATCAAGTAACGAGTATTAATGACAGGTAGCGCCCACCGCCCACCGTATAGTGTAATAACAAATTGACGACATTACATCTAATATTAGTAGGTGTCTACACACAGTAGCTAACTTTCTTTATTTTAACGATTTTGTCAGAGAAATCCGAGATGTGTTTTGAGAGTTCCGGCGAAAAATATAAGAATTACCTGAAAATATCCTACTCCTACTAATAAATGCAAAAGTTTGTGAGTATGTACGGATGCTTGTTACTCTTTCACGCAAATACTACTGAACCGATTACGATGAAATTTGGTATGTAGGTAGCTGAAGACCCAGAATAGCACATAGGCTACTTTTTATCCCGGAGTTCTCGAGGGATCGGGATTTACACGGGAATAACGAGAATTTACACGTGGACGAAGTCGCGGGCGGCCTCTAGTCCTATAATAATTATATTGTTTTTTCCGTTACTGCCTAATTGAGTCACTGAGTGACAGACAGACAACGCGCAGCGGAAACTACTGGTCGTAGAAAGCTGAAGATTGGCTTGTAGGTTCCCTAGGGAGTGAAGGGACTTACTAAGAGGAGGATTGCCCGAAATTCCCACGGGTATAGGAAAAAACGGGACATGCGCGTACGAAGTCGCGAGCAAAAGCAAAAAAAAAAAAAATGAAACATCCAAAAATTCATACAATATGGCCTCTCCTATCTGCCTCCTTTAAATAGCCAGGTATTGGCAATGATATATAAAACTATAGATACGTTGTCCGCACTCTAAAATGACAACATGAAATGAAGCCAATTGACCACATCGCGCTTAGTTACGCACCAACCTGTCGCGCGACACTACGTTTGTTTTGATGTCAATTTGACTATTACTTATCCTGTGACGTAACTGAAGATGTATATTTATCTCCCTCTAGCAACAAACATCCCGCCGTACGGTGACATATTTTCTTTCCCTTTATTCTTGTGTATTAGTAGCTATCTTGTATTTTCGCCGTTTTTAAGCGCCGCGATGTTGGTTTATGACGTGTCTAGTCTATACATAATACGTCATTGGGTTTTGGAATCTAAATGATTGATATTCAAAAAAGGAGGCCCTCAAAACGATTCTAGCAAAGCAAGCGTACTCACTGCAGCGTATACAGGACTCCTCTCTGTGAGAGGGAATGGATCGTTACCCACCACACCGGCCCAATGGCAAGGTTAGTGGATGTCACAAGTCCTCGAATTTTCTGTTTTATGACATGTTTATGACACGAGGTTTTCCTCGACGATGAAACATTAACTATTGAAATTTTGTGTATTCAAAACCGTTACACACACATCATGCTGTCTCTATGAAAAAATTTACATTTCTATGTTTCCATGAGAAATCACAAGTAAAAAAGCTGCAAAAAAAAACTACCACTAAAGTTGAAACTAGGTTCAAAAGCAAAGAAGCTCCTCTATTCCCAGCGGCCGGTATATCAAGAGGCCAGGCTAGTGCAGTGCTGGTACTTGTACTGGCGCGAGTGTCGATGCTAGTCGAGTGGCGAGTCTTTCACATAACTGTGGCACGGGGTTATCGGGTGGGAGCCATGATTTGTCGGAAATAGGGGCCTGTCTAGCGGAGATGTGGACTTTGTCAGGCATTTTCTTTGTTTGTTTCTTTCATATATAGGCTTAATGTTTGTGTTTTTGGTATTGCTCAGTTAAAACTTAAAAAACGTTTTTATACCTACTGGTGTAAAAAATACTTTAGCTATAAAGATATAAATTAAATTTGACAAATTAAAATACCCACATGACTTTGCAATGATGACCATCAAATGTGGCACATTACCTAATTATAAATAATGCATGAAGAACAAGATGAAACTATTTCCATAAGGTAGTGTAACCAATCTTCCATATCAAACAGGACTGTCCACAAACATCCAAAATGGCGGAAGAACTAGCCAACTGAAGCTCACTTGAGGGCTCTCAACCGTTAGCGAACCGACGACGTAACGATATGTGGCCATCTAGCGGCTAATTTTAGCACTAGGCCGTCAAATTATGTGGTTTTGGGGGTAGGTGATGTGATACGCTTGAGTTCTCATGTGTCAAAAGACTTTACGAGAAGTTATTGGAGCTGGTTTCGGCAGCTAAGGGCAAAATTCTGCAGTCAATTATATATAACTATTGCCCGCGGCTTCGCTCGAATAAGTAAAGATTTTTATTAAAAAAGCGGTCTCTAACCTGAAGGATCAGAACATAATCTAAAGAAGGTTTGAGCAAAATATCAAGATTTTTTTTCATTATTTAGTTTCCTTTCTAACAACATTTTATATAAAGACGATCATCGTCACCTAACCGTTTACAATGATTATGAATAAAAGCAAATTTATTTTTTGGGTACAAAAAAATCCCCAAGAAAATATCTATCACAATTCACAATCTAAACTGACGCAAACAAGCCGGAAAATAACAAAAAAAAGGAAAAACACTTCTATTTTCTAAAGCTACGGTAGCCACAATTTAAGCGTTTCGCAGGACACAAACTGAGTCCTTTCTGCGTTACAAAGAATTATTTTTATCAGCCCGTCAATAAATAAACTGGAAACCTTTCAGCGGAGATGGGGAAAAATATTTTTTTCGGCCAAACAAAGGCCTGACAAGTCCTCCGGAGGACTCGAAGGCCTCCGAAAGGCCTCGCCCTACAAAGTTATGACAGTGGATGTTACTGATATCTTATCTCTGATATTGAATTCTAAGTAACGTTTGCGAAATGTATTGGAAATTGCGTTTTCTTTTTTGCAGTTTTTTTTTCCTAAATGGAGTAAACATTTTGATTAGAAAGTCGGGTTTTGTTTGAGGGGTGGTTTTATCTAGATTTGAAAGTGATGACAAATGTCTGGCATCTATTTTGTGAACACGAACATTGAAGGCAAAATCTTATTTTATTAATATTAGCTTGGAAAATGGCGAAAACTATCGCAAACTGATCAGATTCTAGATTACTTTGTTGATTCTAGCATAATCCAAATTGGCTATTTTGGATAAAAATATCCAAAATAGCCAATTCGGATTATGCTAGTACTTACTATGAGACCAACCCCAAAATCTCGGAAAAACTTTCCCAAAATTTATGTGTCCATAACCTTACAAAACTGAACAGCTGGTTCTTTTTACCTATGGAAAATACAACTCACAATTTCCCCAAAAAATATACAGTATGTTCCTTCCTACATAAAGGTATGCTTTCGAATTCTCTTGCAGCAAGTAAAGCAGTAGTATCTTGCAGAGGAATTTGCAATTCAAGCAAAGTTGTTCTGCAATGGACCGCACTAGTTAGCCAGGAACCACGATCCTCGCTCCGGACTCTAAGTGGGGAATAAAATGGCAGTTGTAACTTTTACAAAGCATGCATTGCGTGTAGGTACTGGAGGACTTTTTCAGTTTCATTTTATGTGGCAATAGGCTTTTGTCCTGAAAAAATCTAATTAGTCCGTCAGTTTGATTATCAAAAAATATTTGACCCATGTTTTTTCTTTTGTAACGGGAACCAAAATTGACGAAGTTACGACGCTTTTAAAATTCTCAATACGTCACACCTTCGCATAATTTTTAAGTGAGTCGTGACGTCACGAGCCCCCATTTCCGAGTTTTGATGCGTTTTATCTTTGTCAATATTCATTGATTTACAAAAACAAAAAATACTTGTCCATTATTTTTCAATACTCTAACTGACGGGCTAAATAGTTTTGCAATTTGTGGATGATGGAATCTAGCCTATTGTTTTAAACGCGGAATTGAGATGTGAGTTTGAGTACTGGATTTTTAACGGCAGTATTGACGGTATCAAACTGTAGTTTTCCTTTGTAGGTATATGGTATGAACACTCGCACGGGTCAATCTACAAGGTTAAGCAATGCTTGCAAAGGTCTGTGGATGGGTGACCATCATAACATACTGAGTTTCTTCCGTGCCTCGGAAAGCACATTAAGCCGTTGGTCCCGGCTGTCATTTGTAGATCTCTGGCAGTCGTTACGGATTATCAGAAACCATTACATCCAACTCCAATCTTGTCAAGAAGTACCGTGTTATCCAGTCAATGGGCTGTGGGGGGGCTATTAGGCAGCCGCTCTACGTAAAATACTGGTATTCAGCTAAATCCGTTTTGACTGGAAGCCGACCCCAATAAAGTTGAGAAAAGGCTAGGCAGATGATGTTATGAACTACCTATATTATTTACAGATTTGGCGAGTTTCGAGCCGTCGAAATCAATCAAGAATAGAAAACATTTATCAGTTTTACACTACCTCTTTTCCCCATTAATTTTAAATTATTTCAGTTCATCCAAAGGTTTTACGTTTTTCGTTTTTAAGGAAGATTTAAGACCCACAGAATACACATACAATTAAGTAAGTGCTGCTTATTTGTCTGAATAAAAAAACATGAACACCATAACAAATAATAGTTCAGAAGTTTATTAAAAATAGAACGTCATCGCAATATCTAACATTATCGCTAAAAGAGTTCTTTTACACACAATTTTTGAATGGATTTGACTGAAAAGAAGAAAATATTCGTAGGATAGCCGTTCTAAGCTGAAATGTTTGTACTGGTGACCTCATATCGAAAGTTGTCTTCAAAAGCAGCATTATGCTTCCTAGACTAATTAATAAATCGCAGTCCATCAAAACCCTACTTTCATAAGGACTAAATTCAGTCATCAACTTCGCTCACACCAATTAAAAAGACCATAACAACTACCGATCCAGTTAATAAAAATTCCAATCTTTTTCATAAAAGTTGAAAATAAAACCCGGTTCACAACTGCGGATCGTGTCTTTATATAATCCTTTTAAATGGGAATCGAACCTACACCTAACTCGCATAAAGTACGAAGCACTCACCTGATTGGTTGGCTTGAGAGATGGCGGTACAGTTAGCCCCTAAACTCCTAATATAACGCCACTAACTTTTATTTGGTTATTTATTTTGCTGAACATACATTTTCGTGTGTTTTTCTTTGGGATTCTTATTGGGTTTGGCCGGTCATTTGTCTGGAAGGGTTGCTGTACGATATCAATAGGGTTGTGCTTTACTCTTTTCTATTCTGATATATAACGGGTGTAAGGGACAGCCCTCCTCAAACTGATAGGGTGATTTCAGTATATCGTACTAAGTTGACCGGTACATGAAATTATTTCAGGAACTTTATGGGAATCCAATAAAACTGATTTGTTTAATTACCTCACTCGCAATGTATCGCTACCTCTGCAAAACGCACGCAGCGACCGGCAGCGCAGCGAGCTTTCGAAAGGATAGCTGCGCCCGCGCTACGTTAACAGCTGATTTCATGCGTCGTTCATGAGATTTTTTTTTTTATTATTTTTTTTTTTTCATTTTAGCTGTGTTATTTACATTAATGGAGTTCTGCATACAGATAATATAACTTTACATTGAAATAAAGCAAAAAAAATGAAAAATCGAAAAAAAAAAAAAAAAATCCTGAGGAAATTTCCACTGGAATATGATTCAAAATAAGGAGCTGATTGCACCCTGTTAATTTGTGGAAGGCTGTCCCTTACACCCTGTATAATCCTTCCGTTACAGTTAGACAAAGCACAGCCGAAACTACAAGTCGTTCTGAAATGTGGCATGTAGGTTCCTTGGGGGGTCTTACGGAGGGTTTCCCGAAATTTTTACGGCAATGGGAAAAAATAGTATAGTACAAAATTAAGGGCAAAACCTAGTTCAGATATAAATCGTAGATGTAGGAACATGTTCTTAGTAGACTACTGTTTTGTAATCTCACTTATGAGTATCTGCAACTCAGCAACGAGCTTTTGGGGGCCGAGTCACCCGCGTCCGTAGGAGAATACCCTTCAGCGAATCCCTACACGTGGTCCCCGGGTGGTGCTAAACAGGTGACACTAACCGCCTCCGTGGTCTAGTGGTTAAACCACCTGATTCAGACCCAGAGTTCCTGGGTTCGATTTCCAGCGGGGGTAAATTTTTTGCTCGGTTTGGTTGGTGGTAGGACTTGTTCTAAGTCCGCCTGGCAAGCTACCACCATCATGTCTAAGTCTGTCGCCGTAACAACAATGTTAACAGCATTGTTGTGTTCCGGCAGTTAGAGGTATGATAGCCAGTTCCTCTGTGTAAGAGGATTCCGGGTGAAACTCGCTTCCATCTTCGGCCTAATCATCACTTTCCATCAGGTGAGATTTGGGCCAAGAGTTTCCCCGTTTCGCATAAAAAAAACTCACAGTTTATGAGTATCTGCAACTTAGCAATGATCGTACTCAATAGCTGGAGTTAATACAAAGCCATGACGATTCAAAACTATCACAATTTTGGTGTGAGAGGGAAATGGAGCTATACAAGATACATACAGTTATCCTTTTTTAACAAAAGCATCATGATAGCATTGGCTGAGGTACGGCTGAGGAATTGCCAGACTTTCAGATAACTTACGCGCTGATAGTTTTAACAACGGAAAATGTTATTATGTACTCTTGAAACAACCGACATTTTGAAAGCCTGATAATATTACGGAAACTGATAAAAGGAACCACTTTACAAAATAATCAGCATCGGTTTGCATACCAAAACAAAATTTTAAGATGACTCAACTTAATCAATAGACAATGACAGCGTAAATGACTTAATAAACCAGCACAGCTTAATAAATTCCACAATTTCGCCATTACCATTCCATTTTAACCAAAACAATAATAAAATTCCATTTCCACACAAACATAAAGTTTTCAAACAAGTAAGTTGGCGACAGCGACACCGCACCTGCACGACAACTGCGACCGACGCGACAGAGCGACACACCGGCGACCTCAACTTTTGAACTCGTCACTTTTATTGTTTGTAGTTTTTTATTTAGGATTTTTTGAATGGCTTTACATAAAAAAAAGACTGCAATATTTGATATATACCTACTGGAGGAGGACTTTTCTTAATTGAGCGAACATGTCGAGTCTCCTCCGTACCTCGGAAAGCACGTTAAGCTATTGGTCCCGGCTGTCATTTGTAGATCTTTGGCGTGGTCGTTACAGATTGTCAGAAGCCAATAAATCTGACTCCAGTCTTGCCAAGGAGTACCGTGTTACCCAGTTAATGGGTTGTGCAGGTCTGGTAGGCAGCCGCTTCACGTAAAATACTGGTATTCCGTTGAATCCGGTTTGACTGGAAGCCGACTCCAATATAGTTGGTAAAAGGCTAGACAGATGATGAGGATTTGCTTAATAATAACAATTTAGGGTGATTTTTGGCGATCTCTGTTCTATACAGAACAAGCTTAGTGCAAGAGATTGATCTCAAAAGTAACTAAACACATTTTAAATAATAAACTGGGAAATTTGCAACGTTGTTTCTGTGTATAATTATTTTGTTAGTATAAAAGTAACTTTTGCTAGAAATCTAGCAAAAGTAGGCGCGGGCCTGTGGACGGTGAGCTATGGGTGGCTCGCCGTCCGTCCGTCTCATAACGACAGGCCGTGTTGACGGCATATTAGTGTTCCACGCGCGCCTCAAAGCCCTTTGTGGCTCCGGAACACAAAGGGCAAAGAAAGAACATGGATGGGTTTTAGTCAGTAGAAGTCTGACACTCCCTCCCGCTCAGTGCGGGGGAAGTCATTGGATGATTTCCCATCCCTAAAAAAAAGGGGGCTCCCATAAAGAAACGTGATTTTGCCGTTCCCCTATAGGAACCCTATGGAGAGACCGACTCGCACTTGGCCGTATTTAAGTAATGTGAACGTAATACAACAGGCAATAAAAGCGCATCATATGATCTCAAAAGAAAAATCGCCTCATCCAGACAATCTCTCAGTACAAAAGCAATCCTTGAAATATTTCAGCTGAAGGAAGTTTTGCCGGCTTCCTTCCTCAGCGCCCTCTACCGCTGCCTTATTAAAACTTGCACAACTTTCAGTAGGTAATTCCACCCAGTGTACATTATTAAAGCGCTGCACTTTAATTTCTCGGCTTTCTTTAATTAAAACTGTATTGGATATCTTTTAGAAGTGTCTTCGTGGTCTTCGTTGGTTACGAGATTGTTTTTCATTTGTTTCTTTTTTGGAAAGTTCGGAGTTTCTTTGCTAAGTTGTGGATCGTCGGTTACACGAGTATGGCTGTCTTGGAGGTTTTAAATAATATTATAAAGTGTTAAGTTTCTTAGTTTTATACAACGTATTCTTGACGATATACATACATAAATGACTGGATGGTCAGAACATGGAAATGAGCATTTTTCATTATGGACACATTAATCAATTCTTATGTTTTAGTTTTTGTTAATTTTCATATGAACTAAATACCCTGACGTACATTACCCGATATGTATGTCTCTGTGCAGGACAGCCGCATACGCAGCAACTTGTACGACCCATCGTGCAAAGTCTCTTTATCCGAATTGGCAACGAAAAACAAATGAAAGTGAAATAGAAAAACCAGACTGGAGAAGCCTTTAGCGTTTAGTTCCAAAACCCACTAAAACACTTTAGTTTTAAAGTCTTATACCACAAGCTAAAAAGATGCTTACTCATGCAAATGTCAGCCAGGATGTTCCGTAACTCGCTTCTTATAAGCATATCATAAAGTTTAGCAATACAGTCGTTTTGTGGTGCTACCTCTCCTCGTGTGCTCTCAGCTTTCACGAAATAATAATGAGTTAGAGGAAGTGCCTGAAATGGTTGTAAAATAAAATGGTTTATTTCTGACTTGGCTATCAGTGCGAGGATTTTTCTTAACCAAGAGGACATGAAAGCGTGTGTATTCTCTAGTCATCAACTTTGAGCTTCATGAGATAATGATATCTTAATATGGTTTAACTAGCTTTCTCGTGCAACTTCGTCTGCGTCACGTTGTTCATTTTTCTTAACCAAAAGGACATGAAAGCGTGTGTATTCTCTAGTCATCAACTTTGAGCTTCATGAGATAATGATATCTTAATATGGTTTAACTAGCTTTCTCGTGCAACTTCGTCTGCGCCACGTTGTTCATTTTTCTTAACCAAGAGGACATGAAAGCGTGTGTATTACCATAATACTTTATAATACTCAAATACTTAATAAATCTGCCAGATATCGCTATCCGACACCTGTGAAACCAAAGTCATCAACTTTGAGCTTCATGAGATAATGATATCTTAATATGGTTTAACTAGCTTTCTCGTGCAACTTCGTCTGCGTCACGTTGTTCATTAATGCTCCATTATATAGCCTTCCTCGATAAATGGGCTATCTAACACTGAAAGAATTTTTCAAATCGGACCAGTAGTTTCTGAGATTAGCGTGTTCAAGCCAACAAACAAACAAACTCTTCAGCTTTATAATATTAGTATTATTAAACTGAAGAGCGGTATAAAGATTATGGCGGTTTAATGTCAGCAAAACCACTGCTAAGCGCGAGGTCCTGGTGTGTATGCCTATCACTAGCCATTACTTCCAAGAACACATATTTTCTACCACCTTCGCTCTTTCCACCCATCCCCTGACAAAGCTATTAATCAGGCCGGGTCTACAATCAGCTCAGCACCTTCGCTGCTGACCCTCATTAGGCCAGTTTCCGCCTCGGAAAGGCCTGTTCAATTCATTGGTACACAATGTTTGGATGTTTGGATGTCCTGTTATCGGGTTTGTCCTTATCTTCGAAACGGAAAACCTTGTTACTCAGATGTATGAGAGTTTTTGGCGAAGTTTGCAAATTAAAGTTTGATAATTTAACAATAATTACATTAGAAATAACGTCTCGCTGTATACCGCCCCGAACGCAACTTTGTATTCATCGGCGACTACGCCATTGCTTTTCACCAGTTGAGATTGTGAAAAAAACTTTTTACAAAAAAATACAACCGACTTCAAAATAAAAACACTACAAAGTAAAAAATAACTTTAATTTCGGAAGTCGGTGTTTTTGTTACTTTCTTCGTATTTTGACACCGACTTCCGAAATTAAAGTTATTTTTTACTTTGTAGTGTTTTTATTTTGAAGTCGGTTGTATTTTTTTGTAAAAAGTTTTTTATTTTTCACTTTTTAGTGGTGCCCCACACCTAACAACACCACTGCAAATCGCAGAAAAGCAAAATACGCAATTTCGATTATCAAAGAATCAGCTAAATAGTCAAATTCCAGGTATTTAGATTTAAAATCCAAAGTTCGTAACCGATTTTGATATGATTTAAATGGGACCAATCTGCGAGTATATCCTTTCAGATAAAACAAGAATTTTTCAAATCGGTTCATAATTGTCGGAGTTATGAGGTAACAAACATAAAAAAAAAAAACATACAACCGAATTGATAACCTCCTCCTTTTTGGGAAGTCGGTTAAAAAGACGCGACGCCAATCAATCATAAAATAACATGGAACTTTAACTGTACCTAATAATAAGAGACGAACCTATTGTCATCAACGGGGTCTATAATACTGTATACTAGGCTTTTACTGAAAAATCAGTGAAACTGCCGTGAATATGTATGCCGTTGATAACATTTTATAAGAAAGAAAAACAGGAAGACTATGGATTGAAACTCTTAAATCTACTCCTAATAATGACCTCTTTAGAGCTGGAAGATGTGTTGGAGGCATGTCCCAAAAAATGCAGTATAATTTGGTGCAGGCTGAAATTTACCAGTAACTATTTCTGAGCAGTATTTTTTTTTCTAAAGCTTTGTTCTTTTTTGGGCGGATTGAGTTAAAGGTAAAAGTGTGTGTGTATACTCCCGTTTTTTTAAGAACTAAGTTAAAGATAAAACATAAACTTGACCACATGTTTATAAAATAATATGACTTTTGTAAAGAATAAACCATTTTCATTAAAGATAACTAAGGAGCTAAATATATAAGGATTCCACTGAATTTTTATTAAAAAAAAAGATGACAACCTCACAAAACACACCAGAAAATAATCAAATATTTGAAGCCTTACAGAATACAGTGGGTGGGTACCAACCTAACATCGTAAATTGCGTCTTAAGATCCTTCAGATTGTGGAACATGACTCGCGACGTTGGATAATCTAAAGAGAGGTACGATTGTGACACTTCAGAGTACTCCAGATAACACAGATGCTACTTTTAATTACAGTAAGTACTCCGTTTTGTAGAACGGTTCAAGATTTTTGGGAGACTTTTAATTATTCACGGTACATTTAATTTTGCTTTAAATTCGACGTAAAGTGAGAACTAAGTACCGCTTAGGTATTTGTGAAAGCCCTTTTGCCATAAGTCTTGAAAAGATGTTTAAAAAATTTAGATTTGGCGACATTTTTTTACTATTGTTAGGCATGTGTTTCACCAATATTTCACCTGATGCTAAACGATGATAGGGTCGAAGATGGAGCGCGCTTGCCTAGAAGTAACCTATTAACTCTTGACTTAAAGACTACCACTTTGTAGCTATAAGAAAACATAGACCCCGGCTGGGAATTCCACTGCTTAGCTGTACGCAGATAAATGTATCTGTTCCCAAAATGTCAATATGACCCAAGTTGTTAAATAAATGAACCCACGCAGCTAAAATACACCGCGTGCCCGTGCATAGCGGTGGGTTTGCGGCTTTAATCTGTTAGTAGCAATTTATTCTTACAAATAAAGTTTTAGAATTACATATTTTCACGCAGACTTTTGTATCACGGGTTTAAAACAAAACATCGACAGCAACAAAATATCCGTCCACATAAGCATCAAAACTAAGCGTTCCGACACCACAAAATATAATAATCTACTGTAAACTGCAAACAAAAGCACGCCTTCTCCCCCAGCTTTACATTCCATATTCCAGCGAAGCAAGATAATTTGAGCAAGCACCCTAGGTACAATAACAATTCCTCATTAAGGCATTTCCGGAAGCTTCAAAGACTCCCTTTGCTAAAAGCGCAGGTACCCCGGATAGCAACAGAATTTACCGCGGTAAGGAACAGAGGTGTCGCACACAGTTTCAAGTACTACTCAAGTTGTATAGGGCTGGCTGTACAAGGCGTAGAGTTAATGTGCACTTAGAGAAATGTATTGTAAGCCGGATTAATGAGCTGTCCAAAGTTTCAAAGGAATGATATAAATAAAACTATGATTCCAATAGTTAAACATACATGGCACTCTGTTACATAAACCGTTTCTGTTGAAGCCCATTTTTGTGTATGGGAATTCCTCAAATGTCTTCTTCCGTTCTGGGCGAAGCGAGAGGGTGTGTCAGTCTCTTACTTATTACAACCCACCCGTGTTTTTCAAACGCCCTTTGCGTTCCAGGGCCGTCCTTGCAGGTAGGTCTGGAGCTCTACTCTTAAAACCAACACGATTCCGGTGTCAGAGAGGGAGAAGGAGCTAAACAGAACGACTAGCAATATCCCGTATACACAACAGCATTGTGACGGTTAAGGCCTCTGGCCTTGGCAACCAAAAGCAGTGATGACCTTTACTAACTTCCCTTATGGCATAAATCTACAGTTGACGAAACAACGTAGATACACAACAAAGATCTCTTAAAGGCGCAAAACAAGCATCTTCTGCGCGACGTCGCTGTGAATGGACTGACCCTGAGGGTGCGTTATAGGAAGCGCGCGAGGAATCCCCACGAGTGTCACCCTGTTCTGGATCTCTCTCCAGAGCTCTGGAAGTGCTACATGCAAGCACAAAAGGTATTGGGAATTTAGGACCCATTAGTTTAAATGTTAATATATAATCCGTGGTGCTTGGCAACTGGGCTTAACCCAGTTGTATATGTCCCTTGGTGCCTATTGGCCTAGTTCTAATCTGTCTCCTGCTTGATAAGGAGGGAAGTGGAAATTATATTTATTTTTCCTACTCCTCCGCTGTACTCTTCTGAATAATTTCGTTGCGGGATCCAAGACAGTTGAATCGTTTCTCCGGGACTCGTCGGGTTTCATTAACTCGGCTTGATTCTGGCTTTCAGGAGTTGCAGTGGTTGGGAATGTGTGGCGGGGTCCTCCCAAGAAAAAAAAAAGCACAAAAGGTCCACGTGGGCATCAAGAAAAAAAAAAATTGGAAAAAAAATCCGGGCCTAGCCGGGTCGGGACACTATCCTACAATGTATACAAATTCTTTTGTTACCGAGTAAATGACTGACAGACAACAATCAGCCAAAACTACTGGTCGTAGAAAGCTGCGCGAAGGACCCTTGGGAAGTTTAGGGGAGCTCTAAGAGGGGATTTCCCGAAATTCCTACAGGAACGGGAAAAATCGGGATATACGCGTACGAAGTTACGGGCAAAATCTAGTAAATAATATAACTCCCACAAAATAATATAACTCCCAAAACATCGATTTCCCTATGAGCCTTAGAAAAATCCTCTCAATAACTCAGTTAAATCACCACATTAAACGATACGACGATGGCAGCCCTACAGCGTCGCGTGTTCCGAGCGACGTAGCAACAAATGACGCGCCGCATCCGCGCGACGTTTACACATGAAGTTCGCATACTCCAGGAATTATGAACATTTTGCTGTTACTCATTCGCTTCTAATATTATTAAGGTATTAGTTTTTATGTGGCAGGTGAAATGTTGTATGTTTTGTTGCAAAATCAAAGAATAATGAATTCAAGGTTACAAAATTTGCTTGTCATAATATCGATGCCGATGACCGGGGGGGGGGGGGGGGGATAGCCGATGGATGCGAGATGCACAGGACCGGTGTCTGGACAGGACTTTTGTCCAGCAGTGACCGTCTTCCGGCTTATGTGATGATGATAGAGTTTGAGTCTAGAAACCGCAGCAGACATTTATGTCATACCACCACAGAACGGTTTTCAGCATTTGAGAACCCTGTCGGGGTTGGACACAAGGTGTTGAATTGAGTCAGCGACAAACGAATACCTATACATTTGCGCTTTCACTCTGCCATTCAGGTCGGGCGTGAAGGGCCCGCTGTGAAGGCGGGCGGTCGTCGGAGGTGAACTGGACGCAAAGGCTGCGCCGATCTCTAGGGCTCCACTCAGACGATGCGGGAATGTCGCTGGGTTGTTTTGGTAGGTATACCCGGTCAGCCCGGGGAGTCCCACATAGCACCCCCATGGGAATGCGTAATGCATTTTTCCCAGCAGAAAAAAAAGGTACCTACCAGTGTCTTAAATACTATTAATATAATTAATTGAGTAAATAATAATTATGAAAGCTTCACATCATTATCATCTGCCTAGCCTTTTCCCAACTACATTGGGGTCGGCTTCCAGTCAAACCGGATTCAGATGAATATCAATATTTTACGCGGAGCAGCTGCCTACCAGACCTCCACAACCCATTAACTGGGTATCACGGTATTTCTTTGCAGGACTGGAGTCAGATTTACTGGCTCCCAAAGATCCACAAATGACAGCCGAGACCAACGGTTTAACGTGCTGTCCGAGGCATGGAGGAAACTCGATATGTTAAGATGGTCACCCATCCACACACCAACCTTGACAAGTGTTACTTAACCTTGAAGATCGACCCGTGCAGCTGTTGTTATTTAGCCACGAGCTTTTTGGAGCTTCACATCATTGGACTTAAACACCCGTGTAATATGCAAATATCAAGCTTCTCATGTTTTTCTATTTACGCTAAAGTTATAATATTTAGAACAACATGCTTAACAAAGGGCAACCTGCTGTATTCCCATGGGAATCCACGGTGATTACAGTTTCATGTTCAAAGACAGTACATACTGCAGCGGTCACTGACCTCGTAATTACGGGGTAATTAGGAGAAGTCTTACACAACTCGAGCAGGTGACAACATGGTATAGTTACGTACAATCGAAATGATTTTAAAGTGGAGGTTTTACATTATTATTTACCATGTTTTGAATACTCATCACTTATTTATTTTAATTGACGTGTGTAGCCGGACTGTTGACAAATAAATGTTTTCTTTTCTTTAATCTATACTATTATTATAAAGCAGAAGAGTTTGTTTGTTTGTTTAGTTGAACGCGCTAATCTCAGGAACTACTGGTCCGATTTGAAAAATTATTTCAGTTAGATAGCCCATTTATCGAGGAAGGTTAGGGAAGGTATATATCATCACGCTAAGACAAATAGGAGCGGAGCATTCGTGGAAAATGTGATGCAGACGAAGTTGCGCGGGTCAGCTAGTCTTTAATAATTATGATACTAGTTTTCTTATCCCAGAGGAACAATTCCACAAATTTTAAACAACATTCGCATGACAATCGCAAACTGTCATAAAATCTTTAATTTTCATATATTTTTGACAGTTTGCGATTGAGATGTGAATGTGAAAATTAGTAGAATTGGCACTGAGGTTTTTGGAAAAAATATTGACCCGTGACAAATATAATTATTAGCAAGTGATGCGAATGACTACTGAAAACTCATATAAAATACACTGTATTTTTTATTGTGTATTTACAATTGTTTTAATAGATATTTTACTAACTATATACCTACACTGGAAACTATATGACGGCTAGATAACTCACGTTGGACAATTTGTCACAACACATCACATACACATCTTAGATGCTAAGCTGTCGTGTTTAGGTACTGTTAAAGATTAAAAATCTTATTGCAAGCAGTGAAGGCATTCTATCAATTCTAACTGTTATTTTTTGCTGGATAAATGCAAGTTCAATCATAATCCCAAAATGAAAACCCCAAAATGAACAAACAACCATCCAAATGAATCCAGAAGCAACTGCACATATTCAATTGCGTTCTACGAAAATCCCCATCATGCATTCGTGCTAACTCTGGCAGTTTCCATTATGGCGGCGGCAGATGGCGCCTCTGATGTATAGTTCGGTATTTTAAACGCTGAAACTTTTCGTTCATCGTGCACAGTTGGGAATGTTCAAAAGCCGGTATTTGGGAATGTTTCATGATATTGATAAAGCTCTCGAAATTGAAATGAGCTGAGCTGTAATGTATGAAATGTGGGCTGCATGTTTTGAATGTTAGGATATTATGGTGAAATTTATGTGAGTATTTCAGTTAGGAAAGTTTTTGTGGCGTTAAATGTATATGTTGGCAAGCACTCTAAATCATATAAAGTAGGTATAGCGCAAGCCAAATGAGCAAATCTATTTCTTCTTTTGTCAAGACAGTGTTTTCAAAAGCAAGTATAAGCGTTTAATTTAGTTGAATGATATTGTCATATTTTAAACATAATTTATTGTATTATTATTTAACAATCTTTGATTTTAACGAGTTTTACGTGCATGCTGTTTAAATTTGTATCCTTATTTGTTTTAATATTATTTTGTATGTTGTAATTGTGTCATACTTAGTTTCTAGAACACTTTAACTGAAGGAGCGCACTTAAATTATCCAATTATTTCACTTTGATTTATATATTAACTGAGCATCTTTAGTAGGAGATCCAAATAATAAAGTATAAGAAAACCATTAATGTAAAAACTACCAACTAACCATAACATCTTAGTAAAAAACCCATTAGTTAAATTAAACAACACAAACAGTGCGAACAATACCAACTTTCCGCACACAAATTTACTACCAACACTACGGCAAAACAACTTGACCTCGGCTACAGCAAAGTTTAAATTGCATGAACCTATGTATGTAGATTTGATCAGGACACCTGCAGCGACCCTGGGGAGCTGATGCCGCGCAGTTTACTGACTAACGAGAGCCACAGGATGGAGAATGGACCTGGTTATGTAGCAGATAGCAGATGTAATAAGAAATTACAAGAGATGGAGAGAACACTATCAATACCAATGACGTATTATATATAGACACGTCATAAACCAACATCGCGGCGCTTAAAAACGGCGAAAATACTAGATAGCTACTAATACGCATGAAGAAAGGGAAAGAAAATATGTCACCGTACGGCGGGATGCCTGTTGCTAGAGGGAGATAAATAAACATCTTCAGTTACGTCACAGGATAAGTAATAGTCAAATTGACATCAAAACAAACGTAGTGTCGCGCGACAGGTTGGTGCGTAACTAAGCGCAATGTGGCCAAATTGGCTTCATTTCATGTTGTCATTGTAGAGTGCGGACAACGTATCTATAGTTTTATATATCATTGATCAATACCTACTCATCTCTGTAAAATTTTCATATGGGATAAACTAGAAATCATGAGAATGAAATCAGCTTTTCAGTGTATTTTTAACCGACTTCCCAAAAAGGAGTAGGTTCTCAATTCGGTTGTATTTTTTTTAATGTTTGTTACCTCATAACTCCGTCATTTATGAACCGATTTGAAAAATTCTTGTTTTATCTGAAAGGATATACTTGTCGATTGGCCCCATTTAAATTTTATCAAAATCGGTTAGGAAGTTAGGATTTGAAATCGAATTAGCTGGAATTTGTTACTTGGATGATGGTTTTTAGTCGTCCAAGTGATCGAAATTGCGTATTTTGCTTTCTTGCGATTTTGCAGTAGTGTTGTTAGGTATGGGGTACCAATAAAAAGAGAAAAATTTAAAAAAAAAATTACTACAAAGTAAAATATAACTTTAATTTCGTAAGTCGATGTTTTTGTTAGTTTCTTCGTATTTTGACACCGACATCCGAAATTAAAGTTATTTTTTACTTTAGAATGTTCTTTTTTAATTGGAAGTCGGATGTATTTTTTTTTTTCGAGTGATGCAAGCATGATAGAGAAACGATCCTCATCGTTAGTCGATTTCAGATTTGGTCTCATAGTAAATTAATGTATTAATGCTTATTTCGGGGTTTCTTTTCAGGGTAACGGTAATACTTATTGTTTTAACTCTACCATAACAAACTACTGCCTTGTTAAAGAATGTCCACTTTTTTGTTCAGTAAGAATTGAACAGAAACCGAAAAATAACCGCACACGGTTGGCGCAGCGGTTGAGCGATTGACTGCTGCGCAGCATGTCGCGGGTTCGATTCCCGCAAGGAAGAAATATTTGTACGACCTACAAGTATTTGTTCCGAGTCTGGGTGTTTTTCTATCTATAATATGTATGTATTTACAAAAAAAAATGTATATAAGTAGTTTATCAGCCATTTCGTTACCATAACACAAGCATTAGATTGCTTAGCTTGGGACTATATGGCGTTGTGTGAAATGTCCAAGGATATTTATTTATTTATTTTTTATTTTATTTATATTATCTCTTACGTTTTGAATCCCAAAATTCCTGAAATATAGATTTTAAAATATTCTACCTTTTAGCCGCATAATAATGAGGATGCTACGTTTCATGTCATACCTGTAACAAAGAAAATAAACAATTTTTAATAATTCTGTCATTGGTATCAATATTGTATCAAATAATCTATACTAATATTATAAAGCAGAAGAGTTTGTTTGTTTGGTTGAACGCGCTAATCTCAGGAACTACTGTCCGATTTGAAAAATTCTTTTAGTGTTAGATAGCCCATTTGTCGAGGAAAGTTATAGGCTATATATCATCACGCTAAGACAAATAGGAGCGGAGCAGTAATGGAAAATGTGACGCAGACGAAGTTGCGCGGGTCAGCTAGTAATAACATATAAGGAAATACGAATAAAGTTTAGTTGCTATAACAAAACTAAATCCAAAGAAAATAAATGTCAATGTTTTTATTTTAATGATGTATGTAATTTACCGAATGTAAACAAAACATAGTACAAATGGTTGATAAATAAATAAATAATGTAACCATTAGAACATACACAAGACCTCAGTTCCTTCAATCATTAACCCTTCAAAAATAATTCTGGAAATCCATTTTCCTCAATTTGAAACAAGTAGAAATCTGTATAGTTTATTCAAAATCAGAATTCCTTTTATCCATACCCAAGTAGAATGTTGGTACATAATGTTACCAGTTAGCAACTAGTTAGAGAAAACTTCGGCTAAGGAAAAACTCTCAGAAGAGCCTTTTAATCAGTGATTCAGGTAACTCGAGTAATGATATGTAAGTATCCTTTTCAAACAGATTTTCGAGGTTTATCTAATGGATCTGTGGAGCAACTAGAACATGATTTGTTGCTTTGGTAAGCTGCTAAACAATACAATTTTATAATCAAAAGGGAATTTTTACGCTAGTTTCCGTGCTTTTGGTACCTGTAAAATATTGTTTTTCATAATGCACACACCAATAAAAGTCTGAATTTATTATATTTTTTCTCAAAAACTACCGAACGAACGCAGTAATGTCAGCTGTCAATAACAATGGCAGCCATCTTGGTTTTAATCAATCATGTTCCCGCCAAATGGGACTGATTCGTTTTCAAATAGATTTTTCTGGTTTTTTATTCGTACAACAAATACAGCACAATATTTGTTGTACGAATACGATTGGATTTCCGAATGTTGGATGAAATTATTATTATTACAGATGATTTTTTGATAATTGAATTCTGTATTTGCCGGTTACGATTTCCCATGGGATTTTTATGTTGATTGCTGGTTATTTACAATACTATAAGAAAAACCGAGTACCTACGACTAATAGATTTTTTTGTGGACTCTATGTAAGGTACGAATAATGGTTTACATCATTTATCTGTCCATTTTATTAACTCTTTTGGCCACAATCGGATAAAATACCCACATAATATTATTATTTCATTAAACTTTCACACAACACATTTGGAGAATTTCATCGAAACAACAATGGTGAAGGTTCACGCAGGCTTGCACGTAGATGGCGCCACGGAGCGTCATTAGTGGGTCGCACTTCCTGTTCCGCTGGAGCCCCGCTTCCGGCCCCCGCCCCATTGTGGCGGAGCACCCCGACTGTTGCTCTTGTTTTTCAGACATTTTAAATGTGATTTTATGTCAGTGTGGTGTTAAATACTTTGGGGAATTATGAAATTAAATCTTAATCAATTTGAGATTTTAATTCAAAACCTTTACATCAAAAGTAAAAATCAGCATTAATTTGGTTACAGAAACGAAGATGTGATAACATTTGATATGGTTTCTAAACGGACATTTGTTTTGATTAGTTTAAAAAACGAAACACAGTTACAGATTTCGTAAAATATAGTGGAACGATCTTACAGAAAATTATATTGATATCATCTTAAAAAATGTGAGACCTTGCATACATTTAATATTCAACCAAGTAACGTTTCAAAACGAGAGAAATACCGAAGAAATACGAGGTGTATTGGAAAAGATAAATATGACCGGTATTGCGTTCAAAGGTGACAGGCGGCAACACGGTGCAAGTGACATTTTGACCCATTTCCTGGAACGTCACCAACAAACGTTCACAGAAACTACAGGAAGACATCTTCACTTGCCAACTGCTACAAAGAGCCACGTTAACATTTAATTAATTCCCACAATCTTTCACGCTTCGTTTAATATATTAAAAATAAGATTAAAAACTATATATTATTGTGAATTTAATAATCAAATTGATTCGTCGTGCGTTTTAATGCGTTAAGAAAAATGGTTTAAATAGTGCAGGTGTTGATTCAGGAGTTATCTTCGGTGAGTTGGGCGCAACTCACTGTTGGGTCCAAGGTTTAGGGTCCAAGAAAATGTTGAAGATCAAGGGGAGCCTATGGCTTCTCTTCCTGCTGGCTGTGGGGGTTGCAGCACGGCCTGACAGCGGTAAGTCCATGTTAACTTTCATAGTTTTTAATTTAATATGACCTCTGTCTGCTTGTCTGTTGGTGCGCTTATCGGAAAAGTCAGATTGATTTGGACCTTTGTACATAACGATATATATATTTTATTGTTTATATAACGATTTATCCAATTTTTTAAATAAATTGTTTAAGTTATTACAGACGTTTAATTTTTTTTTTTACTTTTTTTTGTCTATTAAATCACGACAGTCGAGGTCTTAGATTCTGTACCAGAGAGCGCCGAGCAGCTCCGATCAGGATATGTACCAGAATCAGCTTCACAAGAATCATCAGGTAATCGTCATCATTCGAGGGTTTTTAAGTTTAACAGTGAGTTTTAGAAATTGGAACAACGTAAGTAAAAATGCCAGACTAAGTCACAAAATCATACACCACCCTAACTTGCATGGGGAATAAGTATACTATGAGGAATCTTGACTGTATTGAAAAGAAACAATAAAAAAAAATAACCTAACAAGCACTGCAATCAGAACTGTTGCAGTCGGAACAATAGAACGGGAACTAAATTTAACCTATGGTGCATTGTATTAATTTTTATAATTTATTCTCATTTCAAATAATGTATCATTTGCAGATGAAGCTGCCGATTCCAGTCCAGAGGACTCCGATTCGGACGAAAGTCGTATGTTCAACCCCGATGAACTGATCAGCTTCGGTAAGTACTACGAATATCATCAACAATAAAGTTTATTTAAAAATTTAGTAGCCAGTCTTAAATAAGAGTTGAAAAGTTGGCCAACACGTACAGGTGGACTTAAAGCAACAAAGAAAAATAAAACGACTGCCTCATACAGAAACTTGAGTAATTAAATAATAAAATGTAATATCTACTTTCATTTTTAAGCTCAATATCATAGAGGGAGAGCGTATTACCACTTCTAACCTGGCACATAACAAAACCACAAAATCCCTGATAAGGTTCTCAACCACAATAAAATTATAAAGTCAAAAGTAAAGTTTTCAGCCAGGTCTACTTTTGTTTTCTTTTTCTTGCAGAGCCGATACACAAATGCAACGCAGCTGGAGACATGTACTACGAGAAGAGAGGCAACATCTGCTACGTTTGCGCCTGTTTCACAACTTCAGGACTCTTGTACTCCAAGTGTGCAGCCTGCGACCTGTGCTTCCGTAAGCAACTATACTACTCTAAAAACTCTAATCTTTAAAACTTTAGTTTTGAACTCATCAAGAGTGTCAAAACTGAGAAGATTGACTTATATAATGTTTCTTTGACAGCATGCAACTTTGTGTCACAGGGTCATCTTTTGTCATAGTTGGATGAATCCATCAGTTTATATTATTATATGTTTCAACACTTTTGTGACCAGAGGATCAGAGGTGAACAGTAAGTAACGTTCATTGATTTTTTACAGAAGAACAGCAGCCTGTACCTTTACCACCTCTGCCGCGTAAGTGATGCTGATATTATTTTGAACTGTCTTGTCCTGTCTTTCGTCTTGGTATTTCTTTAGTTTATTCTTTTTGTAGTTTTGTCAGCGGGTCTCCGTCAACATTTTCGGTTGTTCGAGTAATTTTCGTCTTTTGTGATTTTTTTGTTCTATTTTATCTCTTTTTGTCTCTAGATTAAATACTGGTTATTTTCGGTAGGCGTTGATTTCGGCAATTTTGTTTTTAATGTACATATTCTTTGTTTTCAATTAAATTTTGGTTTATTTAATGCAGAACGAGTGATTAGTTAGTATTGAATTTTATCAATAACAAACTTTAATCCGATGTTTATAGCTTCACCATTCGTACCGAGTCCTGCACCAGATAAATTAGGATTATATAGCCTTTTAACATCTTATATTAACTTTTTTCAATGAGTACCATAAGGTTTTATCTACCGCAAGGCCTAGGTTTTATAATACCTCGATTGTGTTGTAAGTCACTCTTTAAACTATAATATCTGACAAAGATTATGTTTCAGCATATTTTCCGTTACCATCATTACCCCCACAACCACCAAATATACTTCCATCTCTACCAGGTACATAATATTTTAATTCTGACATAATACGATTTGAGTCTTTGACGTTATCAAAAACAGCACACAGATAAAATTACTCATTGATGTTCTACAAAACCTCATCCACCTCTGCTTCCTCCGCCAGGTATATATTTTTAAGACAAATGAAGGTATCAAATTCAAACTATTCTAACTTTCTGTTGGTTTTACAGAACCACTTCCATTATTACTACCTCTAGCACCTCAGACAAGTATATTAATGTCGGAATGTAGAATATAATGAATTTCAATAGTTTAAATGTGATTCGTAAAATTTCTCCTATCTGCTTTAACTGTAGAATTTTTATAGTAGTACTTACATATTTCAGCTATCATTTTTACAGGGCCACTTCCTTCACCTCCACAAACGGTTTCTCAAGCAGGTATATTAACTATTCCATAGTAGATAATAATTCAAAGTTCAAACTACTCAAGCAAACGTCTAATTCCTTCTTTCTGCTTAAGTTGCAGAAGTTACTAATACAAATGTACCACCGGCTCCTTATCCAGGTAATGCTCCAAGATTTGTTTGGACACAAGTCGTTCTAAAATTTTTGGTTTAACTAATGTCGTCCTTTCTCATTTATGTAGCATTTCTTGCAGCTTATATTTTTATTTTTGTATAGTTTAATTTTACTCTGAAAGAAGTCTCCACGTCTTCAATATCCTGGTGCGTTTTACATAAATCTTAAGGTATTGCTTTCCCAATTGTACTCATTGCAGTACTGGGTTTGAATTGATTATCGAAATTTTTAATTTGTTTTAACAATTTTCCAACAGAACCATTGTATCCACTTCCGTTGAATCCGCAACCAGGTACACATTGAAGCTAAAGATTTGCATTGATCATTATAGTCTAATTAATTTATCATTCATTATACAGTTATTATTATTAATTTTTATTTGGCAGCACCTGGATCACCACCTAGTATTAATCGTTTAGCTGTTTTTTTGTCGTTTTTGTGATGGTCCACTCTACTTTTTATGTTTGATTGATTAGTATTTTTGTTTCGGTATTGAATACCTATTGATATTATTGTTTCTTCCGAGTTATAAAGATGTTATTTTGTCGAGCAGTGCTGTTTGGTGGTTTTCCGTTCTATTTATTCTTCCATTACTTTCTGAACTCTCATTCCAAATTATTTATAAATGATCTTGTGTTTGTATTGAATGTATAAGATTGTTCCAATTGTAATTTTTCACAGACATAATTCCTGTACTTCCTCCATTGCCTCCGCAACCAGGTATATTCACTGAGAAAATTTAGTTTTTTTTTCTATTTTTTAAATCAAATTCAACACTTATCTTTGTTTTGTATTCATTCCAGAAATAATAGAAATAATTGTGCCACAGCCTCCAGGTAAAAATAAAAATTTAGTCTTGTTTTTTCAACTGATGTGGCAAATAATTCAATATCGTTATATGTTTCTTCATAATTATTATATATTGATATTAACACATTAACATTTTTCACAGCTCCACAACCACCTCTTCCAGGTGTTATTAGTTATCACTCTACTGTACGCTCTCTCTCGGTACTCTCCGCCTGTAGATATTTTTGAGTCTTTGATCATCGTCTGATTTTTTTATTTACGCATTCATAATGTGCACTCAAGGGTATTCTTTCTGATTTTGATTGGGTTTGATGTTCATTGATGCATAATAAAGACTATGTTATGTTATTTAATTATTTTTGCAGAACCTTCTCCATCGCCATTGCCACCATCACCAGGTATACTTTCTAAATAGTCATTACTTTGCATTAGAATTGTATATACAATGATGGTTTAACTTGTTTGTTCTCCATTGATTCCAGTTATTGAAATAATAATACCACCTCCTCCGATGCCAGGTAATTTCTAGGATATATTGTTTTTTTTTTCCTTCCATCATCAATAACTTAGCAGGTCTCTTCAAGATACGTATGTTTTTCAAGCTTTTTCTTCAATTTCTTTGAAATAGTTGTTTTGATTCACAAAGTGAATGATTTTTATTTTGTTGACAGAACCTCTTCCTCACATAGTTTATCCGGAACCAGGTATTTCAAGGATTTTCTTTTCATAGACGTGATTTTCGTAGCCCTGTGACTATAAAGTTTATGATTTTCGGAGATTCTTCTCACAATCTACTAAGAGTTTAGTTTTATTTTCAATGAACACAAAAATACTATCACGGATTACAGTATAAATTTCTTAGACAATATTTTTTCATTTTAGTTACGGTTATCTTGTATAGATAATAAATGAGTTCTGCAGTGGACTTGAACGTCCTCTTTTCTTAAACTTTTGGGGTGGTAAAAACTAAGTTAATGTTTTATTTTGTTTTTTTTTTTTTTACTTGCAGAGCCTCTACCTCCCGCACCAGGTATTAACCGTTTTTTCTAATTACATTATAATTTACTAGCTGACCCACGCAACTTCGTCTGCGTCACTTTTGTCATTAATGCTCGGCTCCTTTTAGTCTTAGCGTGATGAATAGACTATCTAATACTGAAAGAATTTTTCAAATCGGACCAGTAGTTCCTGAGATTACCCCCTACATACAAACTTACAAACAAATTTTACCCCTTTATAATATTATTATATATTATTATATTAGTATTAGTATAGATGAAGTTTTAAAATTGAAAACCAAAATTTTTTTTAAAGTACATGAAACGGCAACTTACTTTTTGTTTTCTTTTTTTTTAGTTTTTCCTGAAATAGACCTTATTTATCCACCGGTGCCATGGTCAGGTAATTAAGTATATTTTTTTTTTCGTATTAGTCGTTCGGTTCAATAGGACTTTCTCTTGCATTACTGATACTGTTAGTAATTACAAAAATTATTTGGTCCACCACTATCCTAAGGAGATTTATTAATTAATAACTTATCCACTTTAAAATATTGCATTGGTTAATTTTAAGGTTGTTGTATAGTCGGTAAATGTTTTCTTGGGAAGACATTAAAAATTTGTTTGCTGTGCCGTCAACACAATTTTCTTATGTACTACAGGATCCTGGTAACGTGCAGCATGGTTTTTCTCTTATATCTTTAGCGAAAAGGAGTCAGACATAGAATTAAAATTTTCAGCTTTGCTTTATTTTTTTACATTGCATTTTTCACAGAACCTTCTCGGTCACCTGAGCCAGTACCAGGTATTAAATAGATAAGTTAAAACGACATTGGAAATTATATTGTTGTATAGTATGACGTCATGTATGACATTTTATTTAGAACTTTAAAATTTGCCTGAGAATCCTTTTATGGGTTTTTCAGAAAAAATATCACTTTTATTTGATTTTATTGAGTAAAATATATTTTAAAATAAAAAAAATCTGAATTTTATAATGTTTCTTTACAGAGGTCAATCCAGTGCCGCACCCGCCGGCACCAGGTATGTGTTTTGAAATTTTTATTCAAACCTCAAAATACTGGATTAAGGCACTTGCGCTTAAAACCTCAAAATAAAAGAATGGCGTAAAAATATATTAATTCTAAACAAAAAATAAGTATCGACAATATTTGCCAACATAGGCCAAATGAAGTGCCAGAATTAAAGCTAAAACAAGCATTAGAAGAATCTTGTGATTTCAAGTAATGAAAAGGATTTATGGTCGGTCAAGACTTGTTTTTATTTTCCCAACTGAGTGAATGTACGAGTTCATAATTATTTTTTTTCACATTTTCTCATTGTCATTAAAATAATCACTACCGCCGTCAAAAATAAACTCATTAAACAAAATTTGTAAACTTAAATTATTCAGTGCAAATAAATACAAAACTAATTTATTGCAATGTTTATTACCAGCGCCAGAGCCAGAACCAGGTAATGACTTATTTTAATCAGCTGAATACATTAACTGACTATTTATTCATCCGTAATCATAATGACGTAGAATCAGGTACACCAGATTTAACACAAATGGCCTACCTCCAAGGTTGTCATAATGCAAGTAAATCTGATGTTAAAATCAGTCTTTTTGTGATCCTAAAAGTATTCAACGGAACCTTTTTCATGAGTTCCTTCAACCTTAGTACACGTACACGCACCAAGAACACTCCCTTTTATTCTTACAGCACCAGCGCCATATCCTCAGCCACTGCCGCTGCCGCTGCCGATACCGTTGCCACCCATTCACCCACTGCCTCCTATACCTGAACCTTTCCCTCAACCTCCACTGCCACCGGCACCTCAGCCCCAACCTACGCCTAAGGATCAGTTCCTGTACTGTGAGTATTCATTCGTATAATGTAGAATTGTCATTTTATCAGCAATTCGATAGCGATTGCCAGAACTCTAATTTGTTAAAAATTGCTTAGCAATGTTAAGGATTGCTTAACAATGTTAAGGATTGCTTAACAATGTTAAGGATTTGTCTGCAATGTTAAGAATTGCTTCGTTAGGTTAAAGATTACCGACACTTTCTTTTTGGTTTTTTGTTTTGATTATCGTTATGGCTGATTATCCTTAGGCACTTTGTATTTTTAATACTATTTGTGAACCACTGACGCACGAAACACTGTCTAAATACGGAAAACAAATGAAGTACTTGCCGCGTTACAAAAACTGTAGATTTTTTTTTATTGCGAGCACCTGCGGTGAGCCTTTCCTTTAAGTCAATCCGTTTATGTCATACAAATGGATATTATGATTTTTAATATTTCCTAAACTCCAGGTCCACCTCCCATGTTCATACCAGGACCACCGCGTCCTTACCCTGTACCGGTACCGGTACCAGGTAAACACATCTTGGTACCAGTACCCGTACCCGTTCCGGTACCAGCTGAAAAGATCTACATCCGCGGACCATCGGTACCCGTCCCAGTGACTATTGAGAAGAAAATACCTGTACCGTACCCCGTTGATAGGTAAGAACTTGTTCATGAAGCTATTGATATTCGTCCGATTTATGCTAATTTATTTATTTCCATTCATATTTATTATCACGTCTGCAGTTTCCTCCTCGTAATTATCAATATTTGCCATGTATTCATCCTTTCTTTGAAAAGCCCTTACACATAGCCCTGATACATTTTTTTCCTTTCTTTCTCCAACTCCAATATTATAAATTTTAATTCATAAAAATCACTGGCTAATTCTCGGCATAGGCCCTACCCAGTACAGCAACCACCCAAGTATGTACCAGTGCCCATCAAGATCATCGAGCAGGTGCCCGGCCCTGAAGTGAAGGTGCCAGTTCCAGTGCCATCACCACCTATAGCAGTTCCTTACCCCGTGAACCATTACATCACAGTTCCTGGCAAGGACAGGATTGTGCCAGTCCCTGTACCTGTGCCAGTTCCTGTTAAAGTACCCGGAGGTAAGAGTTACGTTACATTTCCCTTTCAAAAATCTTCTTCGTCTTTTGATTCTTTATCTTCAAGTTATAAAACTGACGTTTCAAGCGATATTTTCTCTTCACAGAAACCAAGTACTACCCCGTACCGGTCATCTTATACGTTGGTAAGAACAATAGCTTCATATACGCCTTCTCCGTTTATATATTTAAATAGTTTTTGCCAGTGACTTTGTACGTCCATATCCTGTTTTTCGCTTTCCTATTTCCTGAACTCTCCAAGGAATCTACATGCCAAATTTATACGACCAGTAGTTACGGCTCTGCGTTTTCTGGCAGTCACTCAGTCAGGCACCAGTAACGGAAAAGTTTTATAAACGAGTATATTGATGATATCCCCTACCGTAAAATTGAACATGGTAATCATGATAGTACATTTTTCCAGCACCTGAATGCAGAAACCACCAACCACTGGTGCCTTTCCATGTACCTTCAGAACCTTGTCAGGTCCACGTCTGCAAAGTTGTTTACAACTACGTGTATATCGAAACTCATCCTGACTCCACATGTTTGAGTAAGTAATCCATGTATCATGACTATGCAAAGATATCGTCAAAATACGCGAAATCGCTTTTGTTAGGTCTGAAGATAGAGTAACAATTTTACAGATTTTAAGCAAATAATACTCAAAAATTGTCCAAAAATGAACGCGGAAACTGTATTAATTTAACAGTATAGCTAGATTAGTGCAAAACCGTTTTCTATTTTGTGAAAAAGCCAGTTCTAAATCAAATATCTCAGCTTTAGTGATAGTTACATAGTAGAAGTAGTGTACTTATTAATATTTATTAAGATTCTAAAAATGTAGCATTGAATTTCAGTATAAAATTATTTTTTTGTCTGATGAATTAATTTAATAATATAGCATATCCTAGCTGACCCACATATAGAACATATTATTTTTCTTTGTTTATTTTTCCGAACATACTAATCTTAATCTATATTTTTAACATTCCTAAAAAAAAAATATTTAAAAATGAAGTAGTAGTCCGTCCGCCGCCGGTGTCGGGAGCAGGGTCCAAGCTACCGGTGGATAGTGATCCAGAGGAAGGAACCTCCTCACAATACGAGCCGTATCGAGGAGTACTGCCTTATGTATCATACATATATCAGATCCTTTACTCAACCGCGTAACGTCAGCTTCGACAGGTGATCGTCTAAGCTTTTGGCCATCAGGCCATTGGCCGCAACGACAATCGGCACAATGGCTGCTGAGTTCTCATTCCAGACAACCTCGTGTGCTAAGTCGAGATACTTAATCTGTTTCTCTTGAACATATTATTATTATTAACTACTAGCTGACCCACGCAACTTCGTTTGCGTCACATTTTCCATTAATGCTCGGCTCTTTTTAGTCTTAGCGTGATGATATATAACCTATAGCCTTCCTCGATAAATGGGCTATCTAATACTGAAAGAATTTTTCAAATCGGACCAGTAGTTCCTGAGATTTCCTCCTACATACAAACTTACAAACAAATGTTACCTCTGGATGTATTTCGGACAGAATCCAACAATTATTCTTACGATCTATGTTAGTCGGTAAACAACATGACATAGACATAGCCTTTCGATAAATAGGCTATCCAACACTAAAAGAAATTTTCAATGCGAACCAGTAGTTCCTGAGATTTCCACGTTCAACGTCAGGATAGACTAGCATTTGCTCGCGTCTTCGTTCGCACATATCTCATTATTCCCGTTCACGTAAAAATTTTCCCCTACGCTCGCCGAGAAACCTACATGTCAATTTCAGCTTTCTATGATCAGTAGTTTCGGCTGTGCGTTGTTTGTCAGTTATTCAGTAACGGAAGATTTTTTGTTTAGTAAAGGATATTGATGATTGATGATATATGTGAATATGATATTGATATTTTTTTATATATTTATATTGATCTTAATAATTATGATATTGATGACAATTATTTATTGAAACCATGTTTATGTTACAGTAGCACAGTCACAGCCCCTCATAGGTGAGTAGTGAAACTTTTGCGTTATAATCATAGGCTTGTAAAAAATTCCCTCTATCTGAATTTCGGTTTCTCGTAGCTTCTAGTAAGGCATTCAGTGGTTTTGACTAACTACTGACTAGGTCCAAAAATATTATTAATAACTTTATTTTTTTTACAGGCAGCTCAGCAAGTGCATCGGCTAATGCTAACACCGGCTCTGGCGGGTATGGTTCCAATTCAGAAGCCAACGCAGCAGCCAACGCCCATAGCGGAGGTTACAATGGATACTTCGGACCTTTTAACTATGGAGGTTACCCTGGTGTTTCCAGTGCATCAGCCGATGCGTCAGCCAACACTGGAAGTGGAAACTTTGGAAATCTTTTCGGTGGATTCAACTGGGCAAATGCTAATGCTAATGCAGCAGCCAATGCTGGTGGAAATTATGAAGATTACTCCAATGCAAATGCAGCTGCTCAGGCAACTGCTAATACTGTCGCATATGGTGGTGGTTACAGTGCGGCAGACGCCCAAGCAGCGGCGAATGCAGTGACTGGTTCTGGTTATGGTGGAGCATATAGCTCAGCAGATGCTCAAGCAGCTGCTAATAGCTATGGCGGATACGGCGGATCCAATGCAGCCGCACAAGCAGCTGCCAACGCTGCAAATGGTGTTTATGGCAGTGGATACAGCATAGCAGACGCTCAAGCAGCTGCTAACAGCTATGGTGGATACGGCGGATCCAATGCAGCCGCACAAGCAGCCGCCAACGCTGCAAATGGAGGTTATGGTGGTGGGTACAGCTTAGCAGATGCTCAAGCAGCCGCTAATAGCTATGGCGGATTCGGCGGATCCAGTGCTGCTGCACAAGCAGCCGCCAACGCTGCAAATGGAGGTTATAGTGGTGGGTACAGCTTAGCAGATGCTCAAGCAGCCGCTAATAGCTATGGCGGATTTGGCGGATCCAGTGCTGCTGCACAAGCAGCCGCCAACGCTGCAAATGGAGGTTATGGAGGTGGGTACAGCTTAGCAGATGCTCAAGCAGCCGCTAATAGCTATGGTGGATACAGCGGATCCAATGCAGCCGCACAAGCAGCCGCCAACGCTGCAAATGGAGGTTATGGTGGTGGGTACAGCTTAGCAGATGCTCAAGCAGCCGCTAATAGCTATGGCGGATTCGGTGGATCCAGTGCTGCCGCACAAGCAGCCGCCAACGCTGCAAATGGAGGTTATGGTGGTGGGTACAGCTTAGCAGATGCTCAAGCAGCCGCTAATAGCTATGGCGGATTCGGCGGATCCAGTGCTGCCGCTCAAGCAGCCGCCAACGCTGCAAATGGAGGTTATCGTGGTGGATACAGCACAGCAGACGCTCAAGCAGCCGCTAACGCCGCAAATGGCTATGGAGGTTATAGTGGCTCAAATTCTGCCGCTCAAGCAGCCGCAAACGCTGTGAATGGAGGTTATGGTGGTGGATACAGCTTAGCAGACGCTCAAGCAGCCGCTAACGCTGTAAATGGAGGTTATAGTGGTGGTGGATACAGCTTAGCAGAAGCTCAAGCAGCCGCTAACGCTGCAAATGGCTATGGAGGTTACAGCGGATCAAATGCTGCCGCTCAAGCAGCCGCCAACGCTGTAAATGGAGGTTATGGTGGTGGATACAGCTTAGCAGACGCTCAAGCAGCCGCTAACGCTGTAAATGGAGGTTATAGTGGTGGTGGATACAGCTTAGCAGAAGCTCAAGCAGCCGCTAACGCTGCAAATGGCTATGGAGGTTACAGCGGATCAAATGCTGCCGCTCAAGCAGCCGCCAACGCTGTAAATGGAGGTTATGGTGGTGGATACAGCTTAGCAGACGCTCAAGCAGCCGCTAACGCCGCAAATGGCTATGGAGGTTACGGCGGATCCAGTGCTGCCGCTCAAGCAGCCGCCAACGCTGCTAATGGAGGTTATGGTGGCGGATACAGCTTAGCAGACGCTCAAGCAGCCGCTAATGCCGCGACGGGCTATGGAGGTTACGGCGGATCCAATGCTGCCGCTCAAGCAGCCGCCAACGCAGCAACTGGAGGTTATGGTGGTGGATACAGCTTAACAGACGCTCAAGCAGCCGCTAACGCCGCGACCGGCTATGGAAGTTACGGCGGATCCAATGCTGGCGCTCAAGCAGCTGCCAACGCAGCAACTGGAGGTTATGGCAGTGGATACAGCTTAGCAGACGCACAGGCAACCGCTAACGCCGCGACCAGCTATGGAGGTTACGGCGGATCCAATGCTGCTGCTCAAGCAGCCGCCAACGCAGCAACTGGAGGTTACGGCAGTGGATACAGCTTAGCAGACGCTCAAGCAGCCGCCAACGCAGCATCTGGAGGTTATGGCAGTGGATACAGCTTAGCAGACGCACAGGCAACCGCTAACGCCGCGACCGGCTATGGAGGTTACGGCGGATCCAATGCTGCTGCTCAAGCAGCCGCCAACGCAGCAACTGGAGGTTACGGCAGTGGATACAGCTTAGCAGACGCTCAAGCAGCCGCTAACGCCGCGACCGGCTATGGAGGTTTTGGGGGATCTAATGCTGCTGCTCAAGCAGCTGCCAATGCTATTACTGGCTATGGTGGATTAGGCGGTTACGGAGATGGTAGTGCAGCTGCTCAAGCAGCGGCCAATGCAGCTTCAGGACATGGAGGATATGGAGGCGCTAGTGCCGCCGCCGCCGCAGCAGCAGCCGCCGCAAGTGGTGGTTATGGAGATTCTAGTGCATCAGCCGCCGCAGCAGCCGCCACAGCAGCCAATGCTGGTGGCGGTTATGGTGGCTACGGAGGATCAAGCGCTATTTCCCAAGCATTAGCCAATGCTGGCTTTGGTATCCGAAGTGGAGAACCAGAGAGCGATTTAGATCTCGGTAGAGTCGCCTCGTCAGATGAAATTGCCGACGAGGTACCAGTCGCACAGGAATCAAGAAAGAAACGCAACGCTGAGCAACGCAAGCTCAAGCTCAGAATGAGAGCGTAATTACGTATCACGGAAATATGAGACTATGTAAGTACTTACATTGAATATGTTGATGCTACTACTCAATATATTACAAAATTTACAATGGTAGTTCAGGCCACCTTACCATAATAATAGTACCTTTCGCAGTCGATTGCAGAGAATAATGAGACATGTGAATCGAAGACAAATCAAATACTAATGAAAATTTGTTTTCTTTTTATTACAGACTGAAACTCAACAAAATGATCTCTCTACAAACTGGCAAGAATACGGATACGATTTTGTTTATATTTAATTGAAGCATCTAGAAAATGACGAGCAAACTTCATACTTATATGTATTAATAATAAAAGCATTTAGTGGGATACATATGCATTTTAATTTTCACGAACCCCATACATTAAAAACAAAATAATTTAGTCGAAATACTAGATTTTCTTTTTGGTAATTTACTCTCACAGTCACACGATATGTACACAGCGCACTAGTGTCATTTTTAAAGCCACTCATTTAGAGACAGACAAGTTATTTATTTTCTCAGTTTATATGATCGTAGGTACTAGCAAGACTTTTAATACTGATGTAAAAAGTTCATAGGTGTTTTACTTGAATGCCGGTTCACTTAAATAATCACAGATGTATTAACTGACCGAAGATTAAGGCTTATGCTGCTGACTAAACGTTATTTGTTGAAATAAATTTAACTTGCATGAATGATTTATTTGCTTTCTAGTTGACTCTTATGTAGATACACTTAAACGTACAAAGATAACTGCAATTAAAAAGTCAAAATATTTATTTAGTCTTCGGTCGTTCCCGAACCTATGTCTACAAGTACTCCTTAAGTAATAAATCACACACACGTCCACTTGACGGTTAAACAATAAATTATTGTGAAACAAATCGAATCACACGCATTTACATGCTGTAATTACAATCATAATAAATCATACTGAATCAATATTAAAACGTCAAATGGTTATCACATAGAATTACAGTCTTTCTTATAAATATGTCTGTATAATTTTCGAAAACACATTGATGGAAATCCTCGTTAATGGTAACTAGAACTGAAAGTTTAGGGGTAAAGTGCAATAAGCCGGGATGCAGGTTTGGGTTTTTGGGAGCATTTGCCTCCTAGCCTGCCTGTTATCTGAAGGCAGAGGTGAAGAATTAGACATTTTAAAAGGTTCAAAAGTTCTCCAGGACGACGATAAGGCGAAGGAAAACGTAGGTTTAAGGAAAGATGGTGACTTAGAAGCTGCCAATGATCTCAAAAGTGGTAAGAATTGCAATGATATTATCATAATTGTTTTAATTGCATATTTCATAGTATTCACACGATAATTTTTTGAAAAATACGTTTCGGGCGAACTGTTAATAGGAATTTAAGAAGTGCTACGATTTTCAGAAGTAAGTTTAGGTGTAACTCAAACCAATCCTCGACCCAATGAAGGGAGGTCGGGAGATGTCTCAGAAAATGATGCTCGTAGAGGTAATAAAACTACGCTTTTACAAGTTCGTTTAAAGTATGTGGTATTCAGACTATATGTTCTTCTAATTTACAGTATTTTATATTTTGCAGACTTGGCAGTGAGTAATGCTGCAGTTCAGTCAAGTGGGGATGGATCAGCTTATGCTGAAAGTTTCGCCGATTCTGGCCAGTCAAGAGCAATAGCTGCAGCCGGAAGACCATCAGCTTCACCATTTAATCCTTTCAATGAAGAATTAGGCCCATACATACCACCTGGACCCAGCTTTTCACAGGCAGAGGCTCAAGCAATCAAAAGTAACTCTTACGGCCAAGGGCTTAACTCCTATCCTTACCCTGGTTCCTATCCTTACAGTGGATTAAACTCACCTCAAGAACTAGCAGATAAAAGAATATATCAACCTTCACTTATTGCGAACCAACAATCTGATGTTGAGAATTATCAACGAGATCCTGCTTACAACCCCTATGGCCTAGGATTGAGCCCCGCTCAGGCGCAAAACCAAGCAGATAATGGATTCTATCAACCAGGGTACAGTAGTCCACTTAATGTGAGCCCGTATAACCAAGGATCGAGCTTCCCCCAGATGCCAGGCCAAGGTGACAGTGAGTCAAACAATCAGATTATTGAGCCTAAATCTTTGCTACCAAATTCAGCTCCAACTTCAGATTCACACTCTGCTTTTCCTTCATCTTACTCTTATACTCTGGTATCTGGTGCCAGTTCTGCCTATAATCAAGAAAAAAGTGCATCATACCAACCTATTCCAGTGCCAAATCCTGATGTCTCACCATATGACCGTTTTATGGTTCCTTATAAAGGACCTAGTTCCACTCATACACATGGCGAAAGTGAGGAATATCAACCTGTTCCCATTATAAGATCAAAAGAAGACCGATATGAAACTAATCCGAGACAGTATAGCCAAGGCTCAAATTCACCTTATTCGTACGGTCAAAAGGAGCAATATCAGGCGATTCCCCTGCCTGATTCGAACCCTTCCCCATATGATTCGTATCTAGTTCCTTATAGAGACCCTATTCTTCCCCAGAGACAAATTGATGATGAAGAGTATCAACCAATCCCTATCCCAAAAACTAGTAATAAGCAACAAGAAGCTTTAGCTAAATTATATAGCGAGATAACCTCTTCATCCCATTCTAATAGTCGTATTCATAATACTGCTCAACCTCAATCGTCAGGTGACAGAACATCATATCAGGCTATTTCCATAGCTAATTCTGCATCGAATAATCCTTATATGATCCCATATATTGAATCAAGTTACTCTCAGAAACACATAAGTAATGGAGCATACCAACATGTTCCAATTCCAAATAATTCTCTTAGAATGAAACCCACTGAAGACGAAGTCAACCCGTATCAGTCAATTCCATTACCAGAGTCTGACCTTTCTCGTTATGAGTCTTCTATTATCCAAATCAAGGAACAAAATTCCCAAAAGCTAAAACTTCAAGACGAAAGCAATGCAAACGTATACCATTTCGATACGAACGCAAAAGACCCAAAATCTGACAATACATTATCTTCAACCTTTACTGCTGCAGCTAGATCGCGTGAATTGAATCCAGCTGTAGACGATGTTGATTCCAATGCAGATCTTATATCGAAGAGTGGCTGGGATCCATACAAATATAATCCTGACACGCCCAGTGGTGCATATCCTCAGTTATATCCTTCAGGAGCAGAGGCTGCACAAACGAATCCTGATAACAAACCAGCTGCCGGTGGTGTTGGTAATGCATATGAGCAAGGAATAAGTCTCAATTCTAATGATTACCCATCTGAATCACCTGTTCAAGCAGGAGGTCCTAATCAAGTGAGGAACGAAGCACAAGGATCACTTAAAGTATTTTCCGGTAAGTAAAATTACAAGAACTATTTTTTGCAATAATCATCATTTAAATTTAAATAACAACCACATCATCCTGTTTTACGTAGTATGTTAAAAACATATGAAAACAGATAAAATATCATCGATACATACGTAAAGCAATTAATAATGTCGGTAATTAAACTTTCCATTTGTTTACTGAAATATTTCGTTTTTCAGACGGGCAAAGTTCGCCAGTCGCATTCGAGAGTAATAATTTCATTTATAATAATTAATGACGACGTCAGAGTACGAAATAAAAGTATTTAATCATTATGGATTGTTTCAGATGCGAAGTCCAGAGCAATTCCGCCTCATGAATATATATTTCCTAATAAAATGGCTGGTGAGTTTATTACTAAGATAAAGATGTGTTTCCAAGTGTGTAGTTTTTGTCAGAGCAAGTTAGAGACTTATTTGTATTAGCGATGAAAAAAGATATTATTATTTATTTTTAAACTTATTAAATTCGTAACACATTATTTTAGCTTGAATAAGAATAATCTTATAAGAATATTAATATTTTTAGGAGGCGAAAACGTAATACAATGCACAAAAGAAAACGAGTTCCATCACTTCTGGTCTCTCGAACTCGAATGCCTGGTCTGCATCTGCCTCAACGAGTACGGACTCCTGCAACCCGTGTGTGCGAGTTGTGGTGGATGTCAGAGCCCTCCACCGAAGCTTCCAGAAGCAGTTCCACGGCTACCAGAGTCAATAACCGTTCAACCAGCGACTCCTGGGCCCATTGAGCCTGTACCGATAATGCCTGACCCTTATCTACCTGTCCCTCAACCAGAGCCTGTTCCGATAATGCCTGAGCCTTATCAACCGGTCCCTAAACCAGAGCCTAACCCACAGCAGCCTATTCAGGAGCCTTATCAGCCTGTGCCTACCCCACAACCGTTTCCTTTGTATCCAACACCTGAGACACCAACATCGCCTGGCCCAGTGGTTTTTCCTGAGCCTGTCGCAACGCTGCCTCCACCATCAGAAACCGGTAAATATTTTCTTGCAATACGTATTACAGACAGAATATGTATATCATTTTGTTAAAGTCAGATGTACATAGGGTTATATATAGCCAAATACATATTCAGTAGAAATTCGAATATGTTTAGTAGCTTTTATTTGACCAATCTTTTCTGGCATCATAGCAATCAAGTTTATCAATGGTTAGGAAATTCAATTAATAAGGTCTAGACTTTTTAATTTACCACAGGCAGATCTCATAGCCAATCAAGATCTAGAAATAATATTTCACTGAGAAAGATTAACGATCTTTCTTAAAATGAGCTATCGTAGCCTGTCGTTTTGATTAATAACTTCATGTTAAGAAATGGCTTCGAGTTTCCAAATGAAACCAGTTCAGCTCATATTTCATATTAGTTTAGACTGCCAACATCGACAATTTTTATGTTTCACTAGTATGTAGGTTTTTGAGTGAGTGCTGTTCAGGTTTAACATTTTGACTAAAAAGTGGTTTAGAACCATAATGAATATTTACAAAACAACTTGATTTTATTGATACACGTGTAGTTAGGATTCCTGTTTTCTTTTTTCAGCACATTGCAACCCTCTGCCAAACGGGGTTCCGTTCACGAACCCGTTACACCCTTGCCAACTATGCATCTGCAGAGAATCCCTCGTGTCTGGGAAGACTGATGTTCAGATCGAATGCAAGGAGAACCCCCAGTGTAGTGAGTAGACTTCAGATTTTAATTACCGTCTTCATTTACAGCCCAAATTCATCATCATATTTTCATGGACATAGATGTCTTTTTGCTCATGTCAATCTCAACGCTCTTGTGGTAGCCTTTTCCAGGTTTTGCTCGTGTTGCTTTTTTGTATCATGGAGTATGCCTGTTCATTCCCTTTCCTTTAAAAAAATACACTAAAGTCAATGCCTTTAATTTTTCAGTTGTGCCTGTCGATGTAACCGCTTTACGTAAGTGTTTACTTAATAAAATTTGTTTTTGTAGTATTTTTACATAATTTATTAATAACAAATTCATAATAAATACTTTTTAACATTTCAGCACCAATACCCGATGTGCCAATGCCGATACCGCGTAAGTTCCAATCAATATTATATGATGAGTGACATTTTCCTTTAAACACCCGAAAAGGGTTCCAATAAAACATATTTTGTGAATTTCATGTTGGATGTGAACTGCCAATGCACAGAAGATGCACTATGTGGCGATAAGTGTTCACGAAGAACATTACTCAGTTGAGTATCCCCAGTTCCTTCATGAGGTGTATCGGTGACAACATACAAGCCTACTAGAGAGATCTACTGAGTGATGATAATAATCAAAAATCCTAATTTTTAGAGGAAGTTTACTACCGACTGTTTCGAGTAACCCTTCACTAGCCCAAATTATGATGTAGACTGGAGATCTATTTTTATTAAAAGTAGATTTAAAAACAAGAAGCTATTACAATAATAATAAATCCTTCATCATGTCTTTATCTTTGCAGTACCGATATGTGAGAAATTCCCCGAGAACGTGTTGTTCCCTCATCCAACTGAATCCTGCAAACTCTGCAAGTGTTCAAAGAGTTTGTTAAAAGACGGGGATTCTGAGCAGCAGATAACTTGCTATCCACATCCCGACTGTGGTGAGCTTCTCTATTATGTTATTAAGATCGATAGAATACTCTTCAATAAGAAAAACTCTAGTTTCGCCTTTGCTGTATTAATTGGAAAATAATTTCATTGAGGGTTTCAAAGACTTTTAAATCGTTGCTCCAGGATTTTTGCTCTCCGATTCTGGCGCTCAAAAGTAGAAGATTTTCTTTTTTATCTTTTTTTCCGACGTCTTCATCATTCTTCTAGCCCCATTTATTAGAAGTGTTAGCCTTTATCTCAGTTGTCACCTCTTTTCTTGCCATATCATAGTTCACACAAATTAATTTATCGTTTCCTTTCTACTGCTGTCTCTTCTCAAACTAAATCATCAAAGATAATTTTTTCCTCAGTTACAAAACTCGAACAAGTGACAGAGCAGTCAATACCTCCTCTACCAATCCCGGTAAATCCTTACCAGGTAAAGCCAAGCCCAGTACCTGAACCTCTGCCTTCGGAAACTCTCCAGCCGCTGGAGCCTGTGCCATTACCGGAGGTCGTGACGGTAGAACCTTGTGAGTAATATTTGTTCATATTTATTTTTTGCATATCATAAAATTGTCATGGTATTTAACTTCGCTATCCAAGGTTCCTTCTTAATTTTATCGCTTAACAGCCTTACTTAATCCTGTGAGTGCATTATTATAACTGTCATAAGGAACAACACAATCAGCTGTACATAGGTCTAATTGTAACCCCAAGTATAGTAAGCGGCCGTTATAATTGTGTTTTACGAAAAAATCGAATAAAGTAAAAGAAAGTCGTTTCGATTATTCTTTTGTATGACAACTTTCTTCCTAAATTCGAGTTGATATCTTCGATCTGACACCTCCGGGTACTGTAAGTCGCACATTATTTAATGTTTTCCCAGTACCGTGGCCTCCTATAACGACGACTACACCGGTTCCTGCACTACCTGGAACTCCAAAGCCTGGACCACTACCAGGACCCTCACCACGTGAGTTTTTTGAATCCACTCTAGAAGCATTTGAAATGAAGGCTAGAGATATAAAAACAATGGCAGCCTTATTGACTCTATTAGACATCGTAGTAGTTTATTTTGTTGTAATGAGTAATGATTTGACATTAATGCCCGGGAAAATATCTAGAACAGATCATCTAGGTATTCCACGAATTTCTAGAAAGACTGGCAAAATGGAGTAAGTGACTTAAATAATTTCAGCCGGAACTTAATAATATGAAAAGTTTCCTTCCACGAACAAATTTTGTAGCGACTTGATCCGTCTTCACTGTAGTCCCATATACGAGTTCCAAGATCTTCATAAGCATAATTTCTCCAGATGAGTCCTGTCGTCCGTTCCCTCCTAACCAGACCTTCCAGCACCCCTGGGATGAGTGCCAGGTCTGCGTGTGCACTGAAGCCACCGCCGTCGGCATGGTCACCGTAGAAGTCAACTGCTACACCAAGCCTTCCTGCTGTTAGTATCGTTTCATCTATTTTGAAATATATAAGTAAATATTCTGATTTAAATATATTGGCATTTGTTTCAGGCATCGAACCACCAGATGCTGTTAAAACATGTAAGATAAGAAATAATAAAATTAATGTGTTTTTAAAGAATGGCAAAATTCTAATAATAAAACTATTAACTTTGTTTCAGCATTCCCAGGTAAACTAATATATATTTATAGGTAAGCATTACGTCAAAGTATCTTTTCATTGATTTGATCCTGTGAGAGAAAAACTCAAAATTGATCGACAATTTTCATTTCAGATTAAACTCTTCAATTGAAGATCCCCATTCAAAGTTCAGCCCTCGTTGGGCAGTTGAAAAGTTTCACAAATGCGTGATAACTGTCGATTTGATGGCACCGTTTGCGCTCGTTTGCGCCCCAACGTGCGGGCGGTCGACAGAGGGTGACAGGGGGTGAAATAAAAAACTCGTATCAACTGAAACATTAAAAGCAAACAAATAAAGTAAAAATTTACGAGCCGCTGCGACACGCCGTCAAAATTGCAGAAACAGGTGACGTAAAAAAAGATGGAACTCGACGGTCTACCGATACGGTAAGGTGGAATATTGAAATATCAAAAGCATATTTCAATACTAGTTTTATTATTGCAGTAAGAATTCAAATATCTGAGCCACGAGAAAATGTATTTTCAACTTGAACACATTACCACTTTCCGCAAAAAATAACGCAAAATCTGCTCCATCTGTTGTTAAATTAAACGTTTCCCCCAAAAACATTTATTAGAGAGAAAACAAAGCTTCACCCAAAAATTACGTAAACCGTCCTCTACCCCTGGTAGCACTTTGATAACAGATAACAGAACAAACAATGGTACATAAATCAATCCTCCTCTGAGATAGCGGTCCCTAATTAGAGTAGAGCATTGAGGAAAACCAATACGGTGAATCGTTTTGGAAACGCAACGCAATAAGGGTGAGTTCGAACGGGCGATGAGCGCCATCGAGCGAACTGCCACGCTATAGATTGCCCCTCAAGTGTATTGACACCCCGATGTCCGTTTAACGGAGCCACTCACCCCTGAACGTGATAGCGTGAGGGTAACTGTGTTTTCCATTCAGGTGCCACTTCTGTTATCACTGTTTTATTGGTCAACGTAAAAATTCGTTTTATTGTTGATGATTTTCGGGAGAGTGGAACGTAACATTTTAAATCTGTGTGCCAAACTGTTTCAATTTTGGTTGAAAGGTTTATGGGCGACACTTTTGTTTAAGTTTCCGCGACGTGTACAAAAGTGATTTCATTTTTGTCTTTCACTAAAAAAACGTCAACAAACCCAACTACTTTCAGCAGTTTTGTAAATAAATATTTGCGTCACACATTTTCCAGGTTTCAATCTGCCATATGCATCATCAAGCAACACAGTGAGCAGCCGTGACGTTCCAGCTCTAACCAGCGCATCTCAACCAACCACTAGCACTAATAGACCACCAGCTTCTCCAGCATACCCTCCGTACAGTCCAAAAGCCGTGAACATCTATCCTACAAGCAATCAAGGAGCTGATCCTTTAAACCAACAGCCAGTACCACCATACTCGGGTTTCGTAGATCCTTCATCGAGCTACCCATACCAGCCGAACTACGCACCCCAATACGTGAACCCACAATATCCTGACTATCCTCCCGGATTATCCGTGCTACCTGGAACTGGTAACACGATTGGACAGTATAAACCTAATAACTTCGGATATCCAGCGAACTACCAGTATGCTCCAGGAGATGCAGTAGGGAATAACTATCCGCCGCAAGGGCACTACCAGCCATTTGATCCGAGGTTCCAGACGATTCCAGCGCCTCAATATCCTGGGATATACCAGAGAGCTTACGAGAGGCCAACGATGTATGCTCCTGCACACCCACACAGTTATGTGAAACCACCGATTCCAGCTATAGGTGGGCCAAGTAAGTTTTCCCTAATGCTTTATCATTAATTGTTGGTCGTATTTATTTACGATGATTTGAAGAAATCGAATTTGACTAACAATTCTTCTGTTTTTCAGGTCTCCATAATTTGGGGACAAGCTACGCAGCACCTAAGGGATATTCGAAGTCTGGCAAAGGTAGTTATGACAAATAGTATCCTTAGCATTTTAAGTTTTTATAAACATTAGTTTCTTTTATGTCTGCTTACAGAATCTTGACATTGGTCCTTCTTTTAAGTATGTTGATAGGCCAAGTTGGTACAACCTTACCAACATTTATGATGTACATCATAAATGTTGGTAAGGTTTGTTGTAAGTACCTACACTTTGACTATAAAATCAAAAGCTATTGATGAAAATATAAATATATCTTCAGATCAGCATACGCCCACAGATGTTTACGGAGGAAACCCCAAACTTTAGTATAATTTTTAACAAGCGCACCCCGTAATCCCGTACGGATCCTTCAACTTTTGGACATAAATTAAAAATATATTAGGAGAGCAGATGGTGGGACGCCCGCCATGCAAATTATATTTAATCAAACTTTGGGCCTTCACTAGTTATTGAATTTCTGCTGTACTTTCTTTGAACCTTCTTTCCTTCCCTTTTTAATTTGGAATAGTTGACAAGTTATTTTTATACAATTTTCAGATGATGACACCTCACGCTAATATGTTATGAATTGTGTAAGTGATTTATACAATTAATTTGTTACATACTTTATTGAGAATATAGACCGCCATGACGATGAGCTTTGACATACCGCGATACTGAAATACTGATACATTTGCATACGGTTGGTTTTGAATACGCCACCAAAATATATACGAAAAAGACTATTCCAGAACTAAAACCACGAATGTACAGTACAATTTATAAGAAGCAGTTAAACAACTGGTCCTAATATTAGAATATGAAATTTACTCATGTATTTTGAAATCACGAACTGAAACGTATTGAGTTTAACGATGGTATTACTCCAACCAGGAAAACTCAAATTAACCTTAGTAACTTTATTGTTATGTTCCTTATGATTGAGTTCAATTTAAACTACCAATAGTTAATTTCTATAGCGCTGGTCTACAATTTCCAGTCTCCATATCTAGATGAACTTACCGGCCAGAGTATAATAGTTGAGACGTCTAGAGTTCCTTTTAGATCTAAAAGTTTCCCTAAAGAAACTTAGTGCCAATTCTAAGTAGACTTAATGAAGTTTCAACTAACAAAGACATTATTATTTCAGGATATAATATTTAAGAAACAGACGACACGGCTTGCAATGGAGAACACGAATAGTTTTAAGAAGTGTGCACAGCAAAAGATGCTTTGATTTTTGTTTATAGTAAAGCAATAGCATCGTAATTTGTTTGTTTTATTTTCATCACTTAGCGGTATAACCTGCGGTGTTCTTCAGGGAGCAATTATATGTCCTGGTTTGTGTAGCTCTATATGATATACGGCTTTAAAAACTTAAGTAATTATTTAATTAATCGAAATAATAATAATCGATGTTTTCTTTTCATGTGGTTGAAATTTAAAGTTGCATAACTTTACCTAGTAACATTTTTGTAATACTAAAATACGAAAGAAAACATTTACAATAGTAATAAAATGCATAAACGATTTAAAGTTGAAAATATAAATCCTAGTTTAAAGGCGATGAAACGGATAATGTGGATTTTATTTAAGATCAAAATTTAAGTTCTATAAAATAATGTTAGTCTGGTTCTTTACGTTTTTATTTATAAAAGGTAAGAGATTTCGTTTTTCAAGAGGCGTATCATTTTGTTTAAACTTTCTTTCTAATAGTATTTGGCATCACAGTCATCTTATGTTCCATGCCTCGGAAAGCACGTTAACCCGTTGGTCTGGGCTGTATTATAAAACACAAATTGTTGTCTTTAGGATTTAATAAAGCACACCATTAGACTCCTAGGGTCTGTCTTAACATACCATGGTCTGGAATTTGACCAAAGCGCTGTTGGTAAAAAACTCAAGGTCACCTGAGGTGCAATCAAGTCGATGTAGTGCTGTTTCAGCTTTCAGCAGATCTATGGCAGTCGTTAAATTGACTTCCATAGATCAACAGGAAATCTGGCAGATTTTAACGACTACCATATGTAGATCCACTAGACTGAACTACCGTCTTACCCAGTTACTGGGTTATGGAGGTTAGGTAACAGTCGCTCCACATAAACAGCTGGTATTCAGCTGAATCCGGTTTGACTGGTAGCCAACCCTAACATAGTCGGAAAAGGCTAGGCAGATGATGAGCCATCTAATATTCCTTGCATTTCAAAACGAAATAAATGTATTTGCAGACAAATTCAGGGAAGGACTCCGCATTTCGTCGTCTTACTAAACACGTCTCGTCTTATTAAATTTAAGCCATTATGTTTTAAGTAAAAACAGTTTCTAGTCATAATATCACTCCGGAACATAATTTGAAACTTAGCATTGAAGTGAAAACGTCTGAGAAGACGCTGCTGACTTGCATTTAAATGAAAACTTCCACTTTGAGTAGTGATAATTATTCGAATTTTGATATTATGTGAATAGTATTTTAAATCGTGCATTTGATTAGAGCAAACTTTAGATTACTTAATTTTTTTTTTTTAATAAACAAAATTCTTTCTCCTCCTTTTAAATCGTTCGTGATCTTCTCTTCCATATGTCTATTTCCAAATTACAGTTTTAGGCTTTCAAAAGATAATAATAAAATGTGTTTTACCTTTTCTCAAGCTTTGTTACATGTACACATTCTATGCTAGAAATCACGGTAGCCCACAATGTGACAGATTTATTGAACTCAATATTTAAAATACTTTACCCCATTTAGATATAGAAACAATTATTCCTCGTATACATGCATCGCATAAAAACTTAATAGTATGCGCATTTTGGTCATAACCTTTCTGGCGACTAATGAATTTTGTATGAATCTCTACATGAGAGCGCAGAATGAATCTATGAGCTGGATTTAAATAAAATTTGACTAAAATACATTGTTATTTCTATAATGGTGCAATGGAAATGCTACACTTTAGCTTCGTAGATAAGTATAAGAAGAAAATAACATTTTCAGCGGAAATCTTATTTTTTTATACGTTAGGTATTCAGACCATGATTTCAAGGTTGGCAATGCTTCGAGTAACGAAATATACGCGTTCATTTATAAATATGCAGGTTATGACTTTAGTAAGTAGGAAGTCGTCAAATCAGAGTTTTAAATCTAATACAAAAATCTCGTGTCATGTGTTTGTTATAGGACTCCTCCGTAACGGTTTGACCGATTTTCATGATTTTGTTGTGTATATTTGGTACGTCTGAGAATAGGTCGGTTATTGTGAGGCAAGACAGCGTTTGCCCGGTATGCTTATACATATAAAAAAAGAAACTGACTGACTAGGAACATATAATTTTTGGGAGAGTACTACGAAGAGATTTTTGGACATTTCAAATGAAAATCGTTTGTACTAAAACTGCGCAGTGGAAGTTATAGTCTATTTACATGAGGTGTGTAACCTCTTAAATATAGAAACACACTTTCAGCATCAAAATGCCAGACGACCCCGTACCGTCTGATGCACATGGAGGAGATGCAGGAACTGGCAGTGTTCGGAGACGCACAGCATCGGGGGCCGAACTTTTACGACTACAGCGGGCACTCCAATGTGGAGCCAGCCAGCACTCTGGAGAAGGACGAGGACTCTTCGCTGTGAGTTCTGAGCAGCATCATTATCTTACTCCTTTTTATTTTGGCTGGCTGTTTGTGTATGTGACTTTATATGTTATTTAATCCACGATATAGGAGAAATATTTAGTATGGGGCGACGTTTTTTAACAAAGAAAAATTTAGACAGTACTTCATCAAGTGGAAGGGTGTGCTAGACTCTTACTCCCTAAAACCCAGCAATGTTCCTCCACATGCCCTTTGCGTGCTAGGCTTGCGGTAAATCTTTCAAACAATTCTGGAACATTTTATTATCATACACCAGACGTAATAACAATTTAGCATAATTATCACGACGACTGACAACTGCAAGTTCTGAAGCCTGATCATCATCCACTTGCCTTACCTACATCCTACTCACATAGATCCATTATCCATCACGATTCAGCCTTTTAATCAAGTTTTCTGGAGCCAATACAGTATGGTCTCATCTATACTTCTATACTAATATTATAAAGCAGAAGAGTTTGTTTGTTTGATTGTTTGTTTGGTTGAACGCGCTAATCTCAGGAAGTACTGGTCCGATTTGAAAAATTCTTTCAGGGTTAGATAGCCCATTTATCGAGGAAGGTTATAGGCTATATATCATCACGCTAAGACAAATAGGAGCGGAGCAGTAATGGAAAATGTGACGCATACGAAGTTGCCCGGGTCAGCTATAGTCTTCTATACATGTCAAACTGTTCATAATTTCAAACACAGCCATCGTTTTATCTTCTACTCTTGGAACACAATCACTCCCTTAACGAGAACCCCTTCTTCTTATCAGTGTGGACTGTCGTGTGTTTCGTCAAAGAAGACCTTACTAGGTCTTACAACCCCACACACCATAGTGTCAGAATTTCTAAACCACCTCAAGGGCTTCTAACAAGGTTTATTTACCGACCGCTATTTGGCGGCCGTCCTCGGAGGACGACATTAAAAGAACAGCAGGCATTATGTGGAGAAGGAAAACACATGATCGCACTCTGTGGCAAGCTTTAGGGGAGGCCTTTGCTGGGAAGCAAGACAATCTTCGCGAAACTAGTGTCTAATAATTTAAAATGTTATATTAAGGAAATATGTAAGATTGTTGAATAAAGGCTATTATTATTATTTGGCGGCCGGGACCATCGGCTTATACTTGCCTTTCGAAGCACGGTATCATCGTTTTTGTAAGACAATCAGGTGATTCAAGCCTGCAATGTCCTAGCCAAACTCGAAAACAACTTTACAAATTACAAAGAATGCTTCCTTGACAATCGAACCCACGATCACCGGGTCACAAATCAAACGCCGAAACCTCTCGACCACGGAGGCAAAACTGAAAATCTAGAAAGGAGTCTGACAACTGATTTGTACTTTAATTAAAATCTAACTATCTTAAGAATTTGTGTCCGTAAAAATCCGGTACGTAGAGCCACATAGACACCCCAAAAAGGCCCATATCGCTTATTTAGCTAAGAGAAAATGTACTAGTTCACCGAAAAGACCCCGTCGTTATTTATGAGATAATTTATTTACGTGCGCTATGAGATAAATCAGGAGAACGACGCCATTTTGCACGGTCAGCCCTTCTTTGAGCAGCTTCAGCAATAACCGGACGTTATCGAAATGTTTACGAGTCGGGCATAAAATACTACAATGCAGTGTTCAAAAAAAATCCTTAAGGATCAAGTTAAAGTATAGTATGTAACAGTGAAGACCAAGTCTTCTATTGGAGGTATCGTTCACTTAAAGACTTCTACAAAATACTTGTGATTTTATAGTTTGGCATTGTTTTCGATAGCAATACGTTTTATTTCACTATTATAGAATATTTTTTCTACCATGATCAACATTAATCTTCTAGTTTTTGTCTCACATTGTCATCACTCTAATAAAGACTACCTGATTGACTGTCTGTTGTCTGCCTGACTGTCTATTGTCTGCCTGACTGTCTAGCTACTCTGTAAACTTACAGAGTGGCTTATATTTTTAAACAGTGTTTTAGTTTAAGAATGTTATGTTGGTATTATTATTTTCAGTGAATTTTCAAAATATTCCGAATCAAGCTCGGATACATCCACTGGTTCCTCGAAAGAAACAGATGAAATTAGACGCACGTAAGATATCATCTTCTCATAACATTTTAGTTCACATAATTAATATGCATGCTAAATAAATATTAGCTCCATCGCCTAAGTAATAATGTTCTTCTAGCACAAAAATGTACCGGACCTGCACTCCATGTCTTCATGATATGCTGAAGAAGCACACTAATATTGGCATCAAGTGGATATGCGCACACTACCAGAGGGCCAGAAGGAGCTTCAAGAGTGAGTGCATGATGAGGTACAGGAACTGCCAGGATGGGACTAGTAAGTACTACAGAATAGGCTAGTTCCCATCATCCACAAATTGCAAAACTATTTACTCCGTCAGTTAGAGTATTGAAAAATAATGGACACGTATTTTTTAACCGACTTCCCAAAAAGGAGGAGGTTATCAATTCGGTTGTATGTTTTTTTTTATGTTTTTTACCTCATAACTCCGACAATTATGAACCGATTTGAAAAATTCTTGTGGTGTCAAAATACGAAGAAACTAACAAAAACACCGACTTCCGAAATTAAAGTTATTTTTTACTTTGTAGTGTTTTTTTTTTTGGAAGTCGGTTGTATTTTTTTTGTTTTTGTAAATCAATGAATATTGACAAAGATAAAACGCATCAAAACTCGGGAGTGGGGGCTCGCGACGTCACGACCCGCTAAAAATTATGCCAGGGCGAGACGTATTGAGATTTTAAAAGCGTCGTAACTTCGTCAATTTTGGTTCCCGTAACAAAAGAAAAAATATGGGTCAAATATTTTTTGATAATCTAACTGACGGACTAATTAGATTTTTTCAGGACACAAGCCTATAATTGTTAGTTATCTATACTTAGCCTGGAAAGTAAACTAGCTGAAGTGGTCTTATCTGCAGAAGATGCAATAGCCGTTGTAGCAGTTCGTCTTTGGGCAGCAGAAGACAGAGAACTAGTTGTTTTGGTGCAATTTGAGAGAGGCCTAAACCCAGCATTGTACTATCACAGGACGATTTCATTCACTTTGGAGGATTCCAAAATCAGGCCCGAGCCATTCAAAGCATTAAGTTCAGGATTGCGTTCAGCTACTGCATCTAAAATGATTACCACTAAGTTGCTTTTTATTTCTAACAATCTAAAATTACATTTAAAAACTTCAACAATAGCTAGAGTTCAAAATTTGTTCTAATTTTTTCAGTGTTCGTGAAGTTTCATGATCGTAAATGCAAGAATGATCCTGAACATGGAAGGTCTTGGTTCTACGAATACAGGGTGTGATATTATTGAGAAAATAAAAAGAAAAAGTTGATGATTAAGTATTTTATTTGATAACCTTTAATCGATGAAAATGATAACAATATTTTAATTCAGTACAATAGACAGCTACCCCTTTATATGTATGGTCCATATCAGGTTGTACTGGTCTCAATCGTCTATCGATGACATACAACCTTATTAAGAAACGAAGACTTTATTTATTCATTACGTTAAAAATTGGATAAATATAATGAATATAACAAAAACGATGAAGATTTTCCCGAACTCTCCTGAAGCATGGCGAAGGGAAATGTGACTCTAGAGTATGAAATAATAAAAAAAAATACAACGTAACGCAATAAAATAAAAATCAAAATTACAGTATCGTAAAAAATCAAATCGAATGGATATAAATCTGCCATAGCTGGGATTTATGGGTTTCTGCACATGTTTTACAAAAGGGTATAAAATGATTGACGGAAAGCCATGGCTCGAGGAGTGGCTAGCCTTATACTTGTATTGATTTTAGGTAAGTGCATATAGAAGTATATAATGTTTTATTTTTATAGAACTAGCTGTCCCCCGCGACTTCGCTCCCGTCAACTGCATTTTTTTTTGCGTTTAAACCTTCCCTGTATTATGACGAACTAAACAAAAAAAGAATTAGCAAAATCGGCCCCGCCGTTCTCGAGTTTTAGCGAGACTAACGAACAGCAATTCATTTTTATATAAAAGAAGATAATATCAAATATATTTATACTATATTATAAAGCAGAAGAGTTTGTTTGTTTGTTTTTTTGTTTGGTTGAACGCGCTAATCTCAGGAACTACATGTCCGATTTGAAAAAATTCTTTCAGTGTTAGATAGCCCATTTATCGAGGAAGGTTATAGGCTATTTATCATCACGCTAAGACAAATAGGAGCGGATCAATAATGGAAAATGTGACGCAGACGCGGTTGCGCGGGTCAGCTAGTAATTCATATTTGTAAAAAAAAACAAAGCAATAAAAAAACTTTTGATTTGGTTTTGTAGCTAGCTAGCTTTATAGTAAATTATTTATTTAGAAGAAGAAGAATGTAGATTTCCACGATAAATGGGCTATCTAACACTGAAATAATTTTTCAAATCGGACCAGTAGTTCCTGAGATTAGTGCGTTCAACCAAACAAACAAACAAACAAACAAACTCTGCTTTATAATATTAGTATAGATTTCAAAATAATTGTTAATTTTGGTAATGCTCGTCTAGTGGCAACCAGTGATATTTAAATATGTCATATCTATGGATATGGCAGTGGACTGCAACATTACCATTAAATATTGTTAACCTTGTGTATATTATATCATATGTTGCAGTAGCTTCTCTATATGACTTGCTTTGCAATTGAACAGTTTAACTCTATCAACACTCATGAATATTTCTTAAAATCTTAGGCAATAATTTGATCTATATAATAAACTATGTATTTTTTGTAGCACAAATCGCGACTGCATTTGTAACCAACGATACTTTATTAAAAGAGCAGGATAATACACTAAAAGGTGTTAAAACAAGACGCAGAGACAAATCCACGTCATCCGATAAGGATTCAATTGAAGGTAAAAAAGTTGTTCATAATGATAAGTACGATGACCCCTTAAGAAGTTTTGTGCTTATTTTGTTCCACGTTTTATATAAATCCCTACGTATTGTTTTCTTCATCTATTTTTTCTGAAACGTATATAGTGTACAGAATAAAGAGTATTCTATTCTATTCTGTTCCGTATTCAGTTTAGTCTCTGGGATTTCGATGGTAAGGTATCTGTCCGTGGCCGTGTCGACGGCGCGTTAGTGTTCCACGCGCGCCTCAAAGAGAGTCAGCACTCAGAGGGGCCCGAAAGGGCCGACGCCTGCCGGAGTCGCGGGATTATTCGCAAGAGACACCGTGGCTCCGGAACACAAAGGGCAATGAAGGAACATGGAAGGGTTTTAGTCAGTAGAAGTCTGACACTCCCTCCCGCTACACCCAGAGCGGGAGGAGTCATTGCATGATTTCCCATCCCTTAAAAAAAAAAAAAAAAGGTATCTGTGATTTTTAATTGGGCAAACGTTTACTCATTTTGCTTTACAGGGTTTCGTACCAATGGAACCCTATTACTGAGCCTCCGCTGTTCGTCACTCTGTTTCTCTGTCAGCGGGCTGTTTCTCAAGAACCATAACAGTTTGATAGTTAAAATTTTCATAGATTGTGCAGGTATTTCTTTTAAAAAAAAATTAAGGTTTATCGTTTGTAACGTTTTGTGTGCGAGTACGACGCACTTCGCCGGTTTTTACAAGTTGCAATTATTAAAACTCTAACTTAATCTACAGCAAAAAATGGAAAAGCATCAGAATCATTAAATGTGGTATTCACGGACTCCGACTCTTCATCACCAGACAGCGATGCAAAAAAGAAATCCAAGAAGAAAAAGTCCAGAGATCCTCAGTCTACAGTAGAACGAAAAGGATGGTACGCCGAACTATTTTAGATAGAATTATTTGTCCACGACTTTGTACACGCATATTCTGTTTCTTTTCAGTTCCCGTAGGAATTTCGGGAAATTCTCTCTTCCTTTACACTCCCCACGAAATCTACATGCCAAATTTCAGGTTTCTATGACCAAAAGTTTCGGCTGTGCGTAGTCCATCAGTCACTGAATAATTCAGTCAGTCTCACTTGCATAGTTTAAAGACAAATATTCAATAATATTCACAGCCCGGGCCAGGCCGCGTACCCTAGCCGGGGTAAATAATCGGGTCCTGGTTGACAATGCAATAAAGATATTGAGTACTAGCTGACCCGCGCAACTTCGTTTGCGACATATTTTCCATTACTGCTCCGCTCCTATTTGTCTTAGCGTGATGATATATAGCCTATAACCTTCCTCAATAAATGGGCTACCTAACACTGAAAAAATTTTTTAAATCGGACCAGCAGTTCCTGAGATTACCCCCTACATACAAACATACAAACAAAACAAAAAAAATAGTATAGAAGTATAGATTGAGTATTGACATTTGCATAGTCATTACGGTAGTCAGAACCTAGAAAATCCGACACTGGTTATGCCAACCGGTATGGTCTGGACTCCCAGTTACTAAGGCACTTGTCTCACCGCCGGTGAGGACGCGATAAGCTATCGACTACTTTCTCGCTGAGGAAACTGACAAAAGATATAGATCTCGTGTGAGGACAACAGACTCAAAGATTTATAGTCGGTAACTGGCTGTTCACAATGCTGGTAAGCGGCTATTACTTCTAGTTGATTGCAGCGACAAGAGCTATCAAAGATGTTCTCGCTCAGCGACACTCGCTCGACAATGCTCGCTTTGGTGGCTAGAATCCACCAAGCGAGTATTGCCCGTCGCATAAAAGCACTAGCTTAAAGCCGAACGTCAATATTATCTAAACTTTTAACTCGCTACTCGCTAATCGCCAACTCGTTTCGAGGTTGAAGCCTAACTCGCTTGGCGATAAGACTAGTGCCTTAACGTGGTGTAGAGGTTAGATAGGCGGACGCTTCATATTAAATACTCTTGGTTTACTGCATCCATTTTGACTAGAAGCCAATCCCAAAACTTTCGGGAGAAGGCTAAGCAGATCTATGTGGAAAGAAAAATACTTTCAAAGGTGTTTTTGAAATTTTAGGCGAAAATGGCATCGCAAGTGCACGAAATGCCCGGAGGACATGCAGAAGAAATGGCGAGACCCTTCCATCAATTGGATCTGTGGAGCGTACCAGAGAGCAAGGAGGTCGTTCAAGAGTCTCTGCATGATGCACTTGAGGAACTGCCAGGATGGCACAAGTGAGTATTACAGGTTCTAGAGAAAGTTCTATCAGAGGCTCTTGAGTTTATAACAATGACACCCCGGACTTTTCATAGGCCCTAATACTTTATAATACTCAAATACTTAATAAATCTGCCAGATATCGCTATCCGACACCTGTGAAACCAAAAGTTTTAGTTCATCTGCCAGATAAGTTCCTAATAGGCTAACCGACACTTTATCCGTAACAGGTGAAACTGGCCCTAAATATATCAAATATTAATAAAAAACTTATGTAAACTTGAAGTTAACATTGCCATCTTTTTTAAGTTTTGATTAATGATGACGTTTATTTCACTAGTGTTCACGAAGATAGCAGATCATCGCTGCCCCAACGGAACGAGAGACGGCATACATCCATACAACCACCATTTCTTTTACGACTACAAAGTGGTTCTGACAGACGATAGCACCCGTTCAGACTCTAGCCATCTTTCAAGTGGTTCTAAGGAGGAATCTTCTGACGTCAGTGAAACGGAGCTGGATAAGCGCGTACCACCGTTCAGGTTCAATGCACGTTAATCAGTGTAAGGATTGATACTTTTCCATGTTTATTGTTTATTTGATTTGCTCTAAATATAGATAGTGATTGAAGTGACGTTGTATTTTTGTATTAATACTACAAAATTCAAAATTCAAGCATTTATTTCAATTAAACCATTTAAAGAAACTTTTGAATTATCAAGGTCCAAAAAGTTGAAGCTATTTGCACGTTCCAAAGCGTAGATCTCTATGTAGAAGAACGTGCAAAAAACTCCACAGACACTCTTTTAAAAATAATAAATTGTTACAAAGATTTATTTACATCGGGTTGAAATTATACATACATGTGAGAACGATGTAAAAGACGAGCAGGATAAAAGCGTCCGGAATAAAAGAGGAACAATTCAAAGAAATAATTAAGATCAACCATGGCAGCTGAGAAATGACCAGTCCCAACTGACGGCGCCCGTTCACGAACATGACGCATGCGCCAGCACCGTTCGGCTCAACCATTTTTAAGGAGCTAAATGATCAAACGCATACGCCACCATCAGCTAGACTTTTGAGTGAGCATGACACTCCCAACCGCCAGGGTACATTCAAGTCAAAAACATACATTCGTTTAGCCCTCCTACATACTAGTGGTTGAACCTTTTTGTCACCAAAAGAAAGCAAAATTGTAGACCATAATTATTACTGCCCGATGACAGGCGGTAACATTGACTAAAATTTATTTTAAACATAATATATTTTATAGACATCCATAAATTGTAGCTCGGACGAAGTCGCGGACGCAATGCTACTAATGAATAAGTGTATATTCAATGAGGGTTACCGTTTTTGTACTCACCAGTTGGCGCCACTGTCGAGTGAGGTCCTTAATCGTAGCGTTAAAGTTGTTATTACGCGCATGTGAACAAGTTTAAGTTAAAAATAACGTATGATGTCGTAAACGTGCGATTTAATACAACATAAAAAGTGTCGCAGTGTTACGTGGACTCATCACAATGGAAAAAAGAAGGAGATAATAATATACGTAATTCCAACAAAATTAGAAAGTTCAATGCAGTGGTCGGCAGAAACGTAACTTAATCTGCTATAGTCGGGGTGTTTTAGTAAAATATTTACAAAAGTCAAAACAAATAAGTAAGAAAACTCGAATCAAAAGCCAATCATCAATGAAATCTGACATTACGAAGACCTCACGCTATACTAGCGCCTCTAGCGGTGATTTCAAACGCGATAGCCCTCATTTAAATAGGAAGCTAACTGAGCCGGTGGCTCAGTCGGTACCTAACCTCCTCCAATTCGTTTTTATTCCCTGAATTTTTCAACATCACAGCTAAGGAATGGAATTCTCTGTCGAGTTTGTTTCCTGATAGTTATAACCTCGGAGTGTTTTAACCAAGAATTAAAAGTTTACTTGTAGTAAGGCGGTCTCCATAATTGTCCACCACTTTTCACCATTTTCCAGAATTCATCGCCTTCCTTTAGGTGAGTCAGTGGCCAAAATCGAGCCCATTTATTTTAACTATAAAAACGTTAATGTTTTTAAAACCATTGCAAAAGCTTGTTTTTCTCCATACATTAATTCCCAAATATTTTTTGATAATCTAACTGACGGACTAATAAGATTTTTCTAGGACACAAGCCATTGTACGCTCAACTTGTGTTGATAGAAAGTGCATTTTTAGATATATTTTTTTCAGTTTTACATTAGTTACTACCATATTATGATTGATTTATGTCTGTCTATCTGCTGAAAATACGAGTATATACACAAAATTATTACATTTATGTTAGCAATTTGTGTTTTATTGTCCTTACGCAATTTGGTTTGGAGTCGCTGGGAACAAAAATTTGGAGCACCTGAGAATAATCCCGTGCAAATCCATAGTCCAAGTTGCGGAATTTGTTCGAAAGAGTCACCGCGGCTCTGGAGCGCAAAGGGCACTAAGAGGAACACGGATGGGTTTTAGTCAGTAAGAGTCTGACACCACCTTCTGCTTCGCCCAAAGCGGAAGAAGTCATTTCACATGCATAAAAACGCCTCAAATATTTACCAAATATTAGTCATCAAACCCGGAATCCTGTGGTTAGCAGCCATGCTTGTTAACAGTATGCTATTGAAGTAGTCATATTAATACCACACATTCACTCAAAACGTCATACATCATTTTCCATTATCTTACAGCAGATCATAAATCTACAAAGCATCATAATACCATTAATCGTTCTCGGGTAACAATTTGTCAAGCAGACAGACAGACAGACAACTATGTGAGGAGATACCAAATGTGCTCAACTGCAACAATAAACGTTATCCCCTTTATTGCTTACTGTAAAGTGCAATTTCGTGTAACCTTATCGCAAACATAACTTTGTTTTCAGTACAAGATGCAAATGTTAAATTGCAGTTGTTGTGGACTTTACACTGATTGCATTAAAGGAGCTTTTTGTATAACTTACAATAGAGTGCAAATGCATTTGTAATGTACTAGTTTGGAGTGTCGTGAGTGTTGAAACGTCATCGCTTTTGCATTGACTTTTTATTTTTGAATGTCTGGGTGAAAATCTAGAGAAATAAGAGTATGACCAGGCTTTGAGTTATTTACGTTGATCAAAGTTACGACAAAACAAATTCAACAACAACATAAGTTTAAAACGCTTTTAAGCAAAACAATAACAAAGCCAAACATGTTAACAAAAAAACTTTGAATTGAATCCTCTGTTAACAAGAATTTCACCCCCTAAAACCCTCAGACACATATTTCACCACTCGCCAATCTGTTTCACCTCACATACACGGGATGTTGTCAAACTTCTACGCATAAATGTGCAGCTCATTGCGTGTAATGGAACGTTTGCATAATGCTCGCTTACAAAGGATGGTTAGCAAAAAAAGCCAGCAGTTAAATAGGTGTTAAAAATGTAATCAACTTCACGTATGATGGTAACCCGTGCGAAATAGAAAAAGAAAGAAAAAATAATTGAAAGCGTTTTTTCGTTGCGTGTGAGTTAAAATGTAAAGTGTTATCAACCCTAGTTATTACGGTGAAATTGAACGTTCTGCTTTTCAGGTGGGTTTTTGCAGTACGCTCCTTGTTAGTTGGTAATATTGTTTTAATACATTTTCCTTGAACAAGAGGGGTAAAATGAAGCCTGGAATTTTTAAATGCCCTTTTTAACACTTTGTGAAGCATATTACAAAATATAAAGAAAAAATGTACAAAAAATAAAAATAAATAAAACTCAAAAGTGCTTTAATACTACAGCACTCAACGAATATTACAGTTACTCTGAGGCTCTTTTCCTGTCAATAATGACAGGAAAAGAGCCTCATAAATAGCTACAAAAAGGCAAAGACAAAGTGTCAAAAAAAACTTGGTAAAACTTTTCTGCTGTCGCTACATATTTCTATTTTTACGTATCACAGGTGACAACTCTCATTTGTGGGATGCTCAGAGTAAGGTCTACACAAAAATAATATTTTCAACTGTTAATATTAAAAGAATACCTTAAGGTTCAAGACGTAAGAGTGAAAATGGTGTGACAAAAAAAGTATAGCTTTCAGGGAGGTTGGTTTTCATACTACAATGATAAGTATGAATAATGCTGTATAATGTTTTTGTCTCATATTTCATAGTTGAAAACATTTTAATTTTTTTTTTTTGGGGCTTTATAAATTTTCGTTGGCGGGCAACATTTATCTATTTCAATTTACTCAAGATAATAAGTGAGGTTTTTTAAGTTATTGAGTTATCCTTTTCACATCACCTGCACGAAAACGTCATAAGTCATACAAACTTAACCTAAAGTAAGTCATTATTGCCCGGCGGGTTATAATTAAATTCAGAACAATATTATTGCACGGAGGTCAATAAAATAACCTTGCCTTGGGCTAACTTGAATCCCTTGCTGCATTCAGGATTCTTGTGTTAACTCCCTTGCTGCGCTCGTGAGTTTAAGAAGTTTTGATGGTTTTGAGAAAAATTTCCACTATCAAAATAGAATTTATTTCTGTCAATTATTCCTTTGAATTGTTCATTTTTTATTTCGGACGCTTTTATCTTGCTCGTCTTTTACATCGTTCTCACATGTATGTATAATTTCAACTCGATGTAAACAAAACTTTGTAAAAATTTAATATTTTTCAAAAGAGTGTCCGTGGAGTTTCTTGCACGCATTCTTCTCCATAGAGATCTACGTTTGGGAACGTGCAAATAGCTTCACCTTTTTAGGGTTTCGTACCCAAAGGGTAAAAACGGGACCCTATTAGGTACTAAGACTTCGCTGTCTGTCTGTCTGTCACCACCGCCACTTCGCTGTCTCAAGAACCGCGATAGCATCACTAAATAAATATATAAAAATAGACAGTTGATATTTTCACAGATGATGTAATAAGAATAATGAATAAAATAAATATATAAGGGGGCTCCCATACAACAAACTTATTTTTTGCCGTTTTTATAGATATTGGTACGAACCCTTCGTGCGCGAGTCCGACTTGGCCAGTTGTTTTTTTTTTTTGGACCGGCCGACCATGACAATTAAAAGGGGCCTGTAAATCTATCTATCTATACTTATAATAAATCTGTAGAGAGGTCAATTCTGTACATGAAATATATTTCCAAAATAACTATCAGGGGGTGATTAGGGATCGATACTGATGCCAAAAATGCAATCAGTAAAATTTTTGTCTGTCTGTCTGTCTGTCTGTCTGTCTGTCTGTCTGTATAACCGTTATAGAAACAAAAACTACTCGACGGATTTTAACGAAACTTGGTATAATTATTTTTCATACTCCTGAGCTGGTTATAGTATACTTTTTATCACGCTACGATCAATAGAAAAAATGAAAAAAAAAATTAAATGAAAATGTGAAAGTTTGGTTGTTTGTTACTCAATCACGCCAGAACGGCTTAACGGATCTTAATGAAATTTAGAACAAAGATAGATTATAGTCTGGAATAGCACATAAGCTACTTTTAATCCAGGGAACATGTTCCCTAGGGATCACGCGGGCGAAGCCGCTGGCAGAAGCTAGTATAGTATAAAATGCTTAAGTTTCAGTTTCAGTAGGCACGGTCACCTTACGTGGATGGAATCAATTCGACATTGACAGCGTCATGATCCCTATAAAGACGCAGTTAAAGTTAAATTTTCCCTGCTCTTACTAGCAGGAGGTAAAATTTTATGTTAGATCTCTATATCAACACGCCTCCCTACATGTCGCTATATCTTCCACTTTAAATCCTTACCCCCACAACATTTAATTTAGCCTGCGTCACGGCGGGTACACATGAGCGCATGACGTCATCAGGCAGCCAATCAGCGGTCCCCAGCGACTACATGTACTGCTCGATTGCATCGGACGGCAGCGTGTACGTGGGCCTTAATAACTGGCCTGGGATGTGGGACTTCGATTATTTTGAGTCTGAGAGGGATGAAGGTGCCAGGTTCTGTGATAAGACTCTGGTTCAAAATAATGTGTTGCCAGCTTCGCCTGCATGCATGGCGAAAATGATCGCAAGATAACATACTTCTGGGATGAAAAAGGAACCTATGTTCCTGTTCGAGGACATCGTGCCATATGCTAAGTTTCATCCAAGTCCGTTCAGCAGTTACGATGTAAAAAGGTAACAAACAGATTACTTAGGTTTTATTTTTGTACAGATTTTCTAGAAGTATCTATTTTACTCAAAGCCTCCAATTTATTCCTATCCGGAAAAACAGGCTCCAGCATATCATTTCTTAGCTATGGGTACGCACGATAAAGGATTCTCATAAAGTATCTTCTGTCAGTCTAATCTGTCAATAATTGGTAAAAATTTAAGTAACGTGCAAAGTTTCAAGTCATTTGGGAACATTATTGCACTAAAAATAATGTTACCATGACTCTAAACTCTTTAACAGTCCTTTTTTGTTAGGCCTCAGTTCATAAACAACAGTATTACAAAGCCAAATTAAGACCCCTTTCCCAAATTCTTTAAAAAATGCAAGCTTGTATCCCAAACTCCTCGTCAGCGACTAAACCCGAGTGACACCGAGCATGGCCGAGTGACACCGAGCACGGCCGAGCTTGGCCGAGCGGCTTAATGGAGTCATGTCACTGCCGACTGATGACTACACGATATTGCGCGTTTGTGAGCTCATCCCGCTAGGCATGTGGTTACAATGACGAGGAGAGGCTAAGCATTTTTCCTGGTTAAAACTCATTTCTTAAGCAAAAAATACCGTTTTAAGACTATTTTCTCCATTCGTTAATTTTAAGACAAAAATAATATTAGTTTACGTATTTATTTCTAAGTTTTTTCCGTGTTAACAGAGTTGTAATTTCAACCCCTATTTAATCAATTCATTTTCGGTTATGTTTTGAAAAATTTCTAAGCATTTCATGATGGCTTTTCTTGTAAAAGAATTTCTATGTCACCAGAAAATGGTAAACTATTTTTTCTAAATAAGACACGGATATATTGGAAACTATTGAATTTGGATGGGACTTATTGTTTACAAAACGATTTTTTCATGATATATCGAGAAATTATAATTTAATCAAGATTTATTGCAATCTTACGGCGCGGCGTGTGCAATTTTTCGGTGACATCTACAAATTACACCTGTTTGTGACATAGTTAGGGTGCACTTACATGTTTTATTTGTTTTCTTAATAAACTGTGGTAGAATAACACTGCCTTACCTGCAACAAATAAATAAAACATATTAGAATAACGTCAAGTCAGGTCAGAGAAATATAACAAAGGAAATATTGCTCTTCCAGCAACCCTAGGTGAAAAAAAAAAATCATGAATAAACACCCCAAATAAATATCTCGAAACCATACGATACATCCTTAATTTTCTACATAACGCGTCAAAATAATCGCATACCCAATAAAGCAGGAACCGTTCTGAAACACAATATACCACGTAAAATAACGGTTCCAGAGTACAGTTATTTTTTATCGGCACAACGCAGGCCTGTAACAACCAGTACGCGAGGACATCTGGACGTAAAATACGAGGTGCCTATACATGGCCGCGGTTACACGAGTGCGTAACTTTTACGTCAATGTTTCAGTAATGGATAGGCTGTGGTTTGATTGCGTTGCTCATCGAACGCTGTGAAAAAGGTTTTTTGGTATGTGAGTTTAGGTAGCGATTTGTGAGTCGTGGGATGTTATAAATGAGCTTGTTTAGGATTCAAAAGTCCTTAAAGATAACCCAAAATAAGTACATGCAGACAAATCAAGAGCGAAGTATTATACACAACTTGTAAGAAAATCGACTGCCCCATTGTGCCTAACTCGATTATTTTTCTTGATTTCAGTGGTGCCACAGTAAAGCAATGTAGGGAGTACTTTTCAGCTTTTGCATTCAGCTTTTTAACTACAAACTTTAGACCGAGAGGATCGTTCTGAAAAAACATCTTCTATTTTATAAAAACGAATCGCTGAATGTGTTGCTTAGCGCAAATCTCGAGAACAGCTGAACCGATTTCGCTAATTCTTTTTTTTGTTGTGTTTGTCATTATCAGGAGAAGGTTTTTATGGAAATAAAAAATTGCCAGTTGACGTGAGCGAAGCCGCGGGGGACAGCTAGTTTTTTAATAAAAATCATTTTATGAGATTTAAAATTAATCTTGCAGTAGACAGCTTTTCAATATGGTAGGTACTGAAATTGGTCAATAAAAACTAAAACCAGTTTAAATCATCGAACCGACGCACAGAACAATATGTTACCGCTGTCACGCACACCTGTGTTACAGCACGGTGTAAATGCAGCCCGAAACCATTACATTAATACGTCGCAACCCTACCTTTTATTTTGTAGACGTTACTTTGTTAATTTTTTGCCTGCCCACCCCTATTGCTCAAGTTGACGTCGTGAAGGTGTTGTGTGAAGGGGAATATTATGTGTTATTTGTTTTATGGTACGAGTAGAGTTATGGGGCTTTTTATAGGGATGTTGGGCCTTTTTAGTGGACTGGGTTAGTGGAGGAGTTATTTTTAAGGGAATTTGGAATTTTTTGCTGAACATTTACATTTTTTGTTAAATCCGAGTGGGTCTAATATTTGTAATAAAAAAGCCGGTCAAGTGCAAGTCGGACTGTCACATGCAGGGTTCCGTACCGTAAACTGAAAAAAAAAACACGTTCCTTGTATGGGAATTATTCTTCATTTAATTTTTATTTCAATTTAGAGTCTTTGTTGTTATAGCAGCAATAGAAATACACAATTTGTGAAAATTTTAATAAATCCAGCTTGCTGACAGACAAACGATAGCGATAATTATTTTCGTCATTTTTATTTTATTTGAGATGGGTTTGGTCTTGACCTTAGTCTTGGTCAGAGATGACAGAGACAAAGTCTACGATGGAGCGAGCTTACCCAGAAGGAGCCTGTTCACTCTAACTTTGAAGAGATTAGGGTTGTAAGCGTTCGAAAACACAGACGCAGGCAGAGAGTTCCACTTCTTTGCTGTGTGTGGAAACGCTTAGTGCGAATTGGTGGAATAGCAACAAGGTAAGGATGGTAAGTTGCAATGCATCTGGATGTCCGATGGTAGAAGTAGGTGGCTGTCACCGTAGATTTTTCTATAGCTTAGTTTGTAACAGTACCTCCACTAGTAGATATAAAACTACAAAGTGACATAAAGTCGATATAAAACTACAAAGTGAGATAAAGTCGATTCTTATTTAATTAATAACTAGAATTTTACTCCTTCTGAAACTTAAGCAAACCTATTCCATTCGCCTCAAACTTAAATAAAAGTCAAATCTTAAACTTAATTTAGCAAAAAGTCACAGCAAGTTATCTTGATTTATCTAGCCTGAAGTTATAAATGGGCAGTTTTCAGTGAACTCGGTAGATTTAGTTGTGGATCATGATTCCCGAGACGGATCGTGTCCGACCCGACTTTAATCCGAGACCACTTCAACTGTGGAGCCCAAGTTACAGCGGGTAGCGGAAATAAGTAGGACACCGATTTCCCCGAATTCCCTACCGAAGTATGTGTTTCCTGATAGCTACTACCTGGGAGTCTTTAAGTCAAGAGTGAATAGGTTACTTCTAGGCAAGCGTGCTCCATTTTAGACCGCATCATCGCTTACCATTAGGTGAAGTAGTGGTCAAACGCATCTTTGGAGCTTCGACTCGACGAGCTTATCATTACCGATGATCGTATCAAGTCACCTAGCCTATACTGTCCCATTTTTGCTGCCAATACGGGTCAGGTATTTCAGTAAACGCCTTACACCGTTTAAATAAAACCTAACAGCGAATCGTCATCCGCTTATAACACGCACCACGACTCATCTCGCTGGCAGAATATCTCATAAATATTGTATGCGTATCCGCGGCGCAGGGGGCAGTTTTTTCGTTTAATAGATTGTCGGCACACGTCGGTCTGACGTATGCTAATACGACGTTATGACGCGACGTAACAACACTCAAATTAATCATATTGTGTGCGGGAATGTGTGAGTTATATGTATGAGGGGGAATTTCTATGGGTATGGGGGACAGATGTGGAAATTCCGTGGGTATAAAAGGTACACATTTAAAATTAACAATGCTCTACTTTAGTCTTTTGCGTATAAAATAATTTCTATTTTTTAAAGCTTTTATGACATCGTTGTTTCAATAGGAAGAATTTGCTAACCGTGCCTTATAAGGTAAAAGGCTTGCGACAAGGTCATTGGTTTCCTGATGAAACCAGAGTACCTAGTAAATAAATTAGTCTCAATAGTTGCTAACATGAAAAAAGTGTTTCATCAGATAACATAATTTAGTTCGAATCGATTTTAGTACACTATGTTTTTTGTGGTAGTAACATCGTATTGGCCATATAGCTGTTAATGTGTTATTTACTGTTTAAATAAATAAATAAATGTAACATTTTCCTTAAAAAAAATCAGCTCCAAAATACTTCAGAACTCTCATACAAAAGGAAAATCAGTGTGCCTATTCTACTAATATTCTCATTCGCATCTCAATCAAAAACTGTCAAAAACATATGAAAATTAGGTAAGGCTTTTTTGACAGTTTGCGATTGACATGCGAATGAAAAATTCTGAAACTTCTATCCAAAAGGCTGTCAAAACAACACTGATATTTTTGCAACCAATTTTCAAATCCTGAAAAAATGTCCTTCACATAAAACTTAACCCCTTTTAACACTACATTTACCCCCGCATTAAAAAAAGCTGCAACAAAATAATTAAAATCAACATTCTCCTTTAAAAGTCCGCCGTGCGTCGCCTGCGCTGCGCGGCGCTCATAAATATTAGATGTGGCTGCCCGGACTAGTTCCTACCCTAAATAGGTTACACGGATGACAGGCAAGCATCACGAGCCAGCTTATGATTTTAGATTTCACTTGTAATTTATGTCATGTTTGCTTGGAGTGACGTAAAGATACGTTATAGAAGTGTGTACCTGTACAAAAGTTTTTTAGTGGTACCTACGTACCAATTCACAGTGTACCGGCATGATGTTTTGAACTAAAACATACAGCTTAACATAAAAAATATATAAATAGGTAAAGTTAAGTTTCTTGTGTGTACATAAATAAATAAATAGAACCTCCTTCTTTTTGAATAAGTCGGTTAAGTAAAAATCATAAGGTTGTTATTTTGAGCACCGTCTAATCTTTAAACGACCAAACACATTTAACAAATACAGTCAGAGTAAATTGCAGTGAAAATGTCGACTTACATAATATTCCATCTTAATCTTATCAAAGTTAAAGTGAACAGGGGCCCTACTATGACGTGCCAATGTGATCGTGATTAAGTTCAGAAAAAGGGATAGTGTTTTGCGCCTTGTATAACTCTGTCTCCCTCCCACAGCTTATACATGATCGTTTTAAGACGTCATACTAGGCCAGCAGGCTTTTTCTGGGTAATGTCACTCCATCTTCTACTTTGTCTCTGTCAACTCTAACCTAGACTTCAAGAGCAAATCCACTTCAATAAAAGAAAAAAAATTGTTACACAAATTTAATTTTGTACGCTGTGTGATTTTACCCCACAGCTTTCAATACACATTCATTCATCCAAAGTTTCCCCGTACAGTCCATTTGACCCATACACACAACAGTTGGGTCCATTCCTGAGAGCAGCTCTGTCCTCATGTCGGAGAGCTAGGTTCACATACAAAGGAGCAGTTTGTCCCAGTTTGTGCTCGTGCCGCTAACTTACTGCCTTGCATTTACAGGTTTTATTCGACTTGTTGGACATAAAATGTGTAAGTATTAAAAAAAAAACATAAGAACAAGACTCTTTGCTTTTTGGCCTGTAGTTGTGTGACTAATGTTATTTTATCAGAAGATGCTTATAGTACGTTGACCTTTACCTAATATCCCTTCGGAGATACTCGAACAATAAATGATCAATCGTTTTAATGGTACAAAGGTGATGCTTATTTCTATAAAAATCAATTATAGCATACCTGCGAAAAGAAAGTAGAGTAAAAAGAGATGTAGACATTGTGTGTAAAAGATATTTGGATGGGAATTATTATTTACAAAATATTTTTTTCGTAATGTATCAAGAAATTATAATCTAATCAAGATTTATTACGATCAACAGAGTTTGCCATCCGTAAAATTGTAAAATGTCGCGTGAAATTATAAACTTGTTTTTCTAAATAAGACACGGATATATTGGAAACTGTTGAAAACGATTTTTTCATAATATATCTAGAAATTATAATCTAATCAAGATTGATTACAATCTTAAGAAGTCTGCCAGTTTCTGGTAAGTTATACACCGTGTATTGTATGACATGATGTAGACTCTGAGTAATTTTAAAATAAAATAAATTATTCGGAAATAGAACTACTATATAAATTCACTTTCTGTTTGTATAACCTAAACTTCACCTTTTGATTACCTTTTAACACTATGAAAATATTAGTCCTAAGTTTATCATAACTACCGGCTCTAGTAGACACAACTTGACGGATAAGTACAGCCACTTATTATTCCTGCCAAGTCACAGAAATAAAAGGGAAAGTGGATTACTTTATAAGTATGGTCAACGCCATCAAAAGTGTTTATAGCGTGCCATGAAACTGTAACTCGAATAAAAAATATTATTAGACTGGCTAACCCGCGCAACTTCGTCTACGTCACATTTTCCATTAATGCTCCGCTCCTGTTTGTCTTAGCGTGATGATATATAGCCTTCCTCGATAAATGGGCTATCTAACACTGAAAGAATTTTTCAAATCGGACCAGTAGTTCCTGTGATTAGCGCGTGTAAGCTAACAAACAAACTCTTACACTTTATAGTAAAAATTAATAAAGTATAGATTGTAACTATCGCATTGTAGGGAAAGGACTCAGAAAAAATGAGCATTGAAACAGTGACTCATTAAATTACGAGAGTTTCTATAGAATGGGTCTATCTTAGATTCTACCCAGAGCTTCTCCTCCACATTTATTATACGCACAGCCAAAACTCTCTGCCAGCGTCTGTGGTCCCTTCTACATACCTTTCGAGGCAAGCGTACTCCATCATGACCGCATCATCGCATCATCGCTTACCATCAGGTGAGATAGTGGTCAAGCGCGTGCCTATCAACAGTAAAAAAACCCTATAAATCCAATCTGCCTTCAAAGCAAGAGTAAACTGGTATCAAAGACCTCGACACTCGCTTTCCATCAGGCGTGATGGAACCAAGAAATGGGAAAGGGTTTGCTCTTGACTGTGGTCAATAGAAAAACATACCAACAGCGAATTGTAAGTAGTTGAGAAGCTACCCTAAAACCTCTAGTCAAACGATGCAGTTGGAAAACTTTTTTAATATTCCACCAAAAAAGTGAACCAATTTCAGTTTTTTTTTTTTTCGTTACTCGTCCATGTCTGGGTTATATTGCATAGGGCAATCTCTTGCAGACAACCTTTGGATGGATTTAACGAAATAAGTTAGATTTAGGGCAGTCAGTGTACATTAACTTCATAAATTTGATTAATTAGACATAATAATATAAAATATACAAAACAAAATAAAGATTAAATAACCACGCACAAAGAGTTTTCAGTACATAAATCTATACTAATATTATAAAGCAGAAGAGTTTGTTTGTTTGTTTGTTTGGTTGAACGCGCTAATCTCAGGAACTACTGGTCCGATTTAAAAAATTCTTTCAGGGTTAGATAGCTCATTTATCGAGGAAGGTTAAAGGCTATATATCATCACGCTAAGACAAATAGGAGCGGAGCAGTAATGGAAAATGTGACGCAGGCGAAGTTGCGCGGGTCAGCTAGTACCTAATAACCGAACTACAAAATTCAGTAGGTACCTTCCACCAACTTTTCCATTATGGTAATCCAAAGTTACCGATACCTGCTACTTCGAAAAGGAATTCAATTCCACACTAGTGCCTTTATTTACTGATAGTAGATGAGCTCCGATGTCGAACCAAATCTAATAATGGCGGTGTCGGTCGGAAAACTGATTTTATCGCACTTTATTTACTTTCGTGAGCTTTTATTGGTACTCTTATGAGGAAAGGGGGTTGGCAGAATTGTAGGTGGGTAGTGACGTTTGTGATTGGGTTATTATAGTATGCAGTCTTTGTTTCCGAATAGCTTTAACTTGAGATTTAAGTCGAGAGTGAATAGGTTACTTCTGGGCAGGCTTGCTCCATCATCGACCATGTCATTGGTTGCCATCAGGTGAGTTATTGATCTAACGCGAGTCTATTTTAACTTTTATTATAAACTAGCTGACCCGGCGATTAAATTTAATTTAATGGTCAATTTCTTAACAAATGACGTGTCATGATGGCAATGAAAATGATTTTTGATTGAATGATGTTAATTTTTAGCGTTCCGTCCCCAAAGGGTAACCAGCGGAACCCTATTACTAAGCCTCCACTGTCCGTCTGTCTGTCTGTCTGTCCATACGTCTGTCAGCATGCTGTATCTCAAGAACCGTAATAGATAGAAAGCTGAAATTTTCACATACTGTGTATGTCTATTACCGCTATAACAAAAAAAAAAATGTCGATTTATGGTACGGAACCCTTCGTGTGCGAATCCGACTCCCAATTGGCTGTTTTTTTTTTGTATTAACTTTAGAAGAAGTGACTAGTACTTATACAAAGTTTTGCCTTCTTATGCCCATGAGAAAATAGTCCAAAATTATCCTGTAAGATTTGACCTTAACAAACTAACAAGTTAAGTAAAAGTTTCTAAGTAGTTAAGCAGTACCTACCAACTTCAGGAAAACCTGAACCTTCGTAGAATTTAACCACCGAGTCTCTTACAATATATTTAGGTAACCTTAACAATGAATTTCCTATTACTCAATTCAACCATCCTTCCTATAGGTCAATTGATCAGTGGGAGTTTGTTTTCTTACAGTTTATTGTATTTCTGAAACCTTACAATAATAAGACCTAGGCTTTTGACCACCCACATTCTTAAACATAGAGACTGGAGGATATATTGAGCTCTTTAGATATTATTATTGATCTAGGATTGACCTTTCATAGGTATTACTTTAATTCATAAAGACCTTTCATTAGTACTTTTCTTACATTTTTATTGAACACCAAATACATCTTATTTTCAACTACAATGATACTTAAGTGCATGTACAAAGGCGTAACTCAAAGTCGGGCTTTATATATAGACAAGAAAAAAATTACAAAACAGAATGCTTTTCACTGTCTTAGATTGCCATGATCTACTTATATAAGAGTAACTCAAACAGGGGTCAAAATATATTTGTCCATAGTTTGATTCAATGGTTGTTCAAGATCTGCTCAAATACTGATAAAAGTATCACTACTCATGATACTTGTTTACAGAAATCAATTTTAACTATTTAGAGGCACCAACAAAAATATTCACGAGTATCACAACCACGTAGAATTTCATTGAAAAATCACAACGACATCAAAGAGACAATGAAGGGAGAAGTATCACAAAATTACAAACATTATTTTAATCAGTAGTTTCAAAAATGTTCAATATCGCGGCGGCGGCTCTTTGACGGCGCTCACGCATAGCTGGGGTTTGTTTATACCACGGGGTTAAGTCTTGAGAGGCAGCGGGTAGCGGGACTGCAGAAAGTGGGAAGAATTATGTCGACCAACACTTTAAAAGACTTTTTTTTTTAATGCAAAACGGGGAAACACGCTTGATGGAAAGTGATGATTAGGCCGAAGATGGAACCGAGTTTCACCCGGAATCCTCTTACACAGAGGAACTGGCTATCATACACCTCTAACTGCCGGAACACAACAATGCTGTTAACATTGTTGTTATGGCGACAGACTTAGACATGATGGTGATAGCTTGCCAGGCAGACTTAGAAAAAGTCCTACCACCAACCAAACCGAGCAAAAATTTTGCCCCCGCTGGGAATCAAACCCGAGATCTCTGGGTCTGAATCAGGTGGTTTAACCACTAGACCACGGAGGCGGTTAGTGTCACCTGTTTAGCACCACCCGGGGACCACGTGTAGGGATTTTTCTTTTCGAGTCAATGTGTATTTTGTGTTATGGTATCATAGTGTGCTAGCTATTTTTTTTAATGTTTTGTGTATTATTTACTCTGCATTCTACTCATTGTTTAAATACTAGTTCCTAAAACGTAACAGACAGATGTGTTGCTGAGGAGATTGTTGGTCACTTCTTCTCTACAGCTAAAACACTAGGAAGTGGTGACGGGCGGGCGTTTTGGGGGACTGTCTTTTGTAGAACTTGACGTTCAAAAAGTGCTGGCTCTCAGCCTAATTTGAATAAATGGCTTTTGAATTTTTAATGGTTAACCCCTTAGATTTTTTGGCGACGTCATTTGCAGTGTTAGTGGCTATCGCTAACTGGTGAATGGGCACTTAGGGCACTACACGTGTGGCTCATGTTCTGAACAGGAGCAATACACTCGCATTATGCATTCTACGCATCTATGAAACCCAATTTCAACAGGTCCTGTGTGTCATTCAGCTGTTCTAACTATTTCATTTAAAATATTCCAAAGTGTTATACCATTTTCAGAGAAAAATAGGTATTCGAAGGTACAGACGGTCTAATTTTCCTGAAAACGCTTCCAAATTAATTGGTATGAGATTTCTGCTCCGCTTCAGCATCTTCAGAAACAATAAGTGTAAATGAAAAATTAAATGTAATGTAAAAGATTACAATTGCATGACGATCATGTGCCAAAACAAAAACAACCTATAAAATTCAATCACGAATAATAAATTCCATAATATATTATGCAACAAGACCGATACATATATCAGTCGCATTAAAATCCGCTCCCGCTCCTCTCTTGACACCGCTAACCGCTACATGTTTACGCGTTTAAACCGCTTTTACATCTGAGTTATTTTTTAATAAATACCCCCCATACCCCGCTCCGCTTCTGTAGCAGCCTTAATCATTGGCAATATTAAAAAAATCTGCTCCGACAGCGAAATGTGCTGTAAAACCTCGGCTTATGTTTGATTATGAAGGATTATTCCGGCTTCTTTTCAGTCAGGTTCCCGGAGAAGACACTGTACGTGTATGTCATTGTGTGTGAACGGTACTAAGAAAATGTCAAGTGTAGATATCAAGGATTTTTTTTGATCGGTCGGTCAAAATATGAGATGTATAAATAGTCTGCATCCGCTCGCGAAGATTTGAATGGAACTACTTGATGAATTCGACTGTGGTTTTGATCGTTTGTTATATATTTTTTTCTATTAGAATAAGATGTTTTTTCGTTCAATAGAAGCTGGACAAGACACTTATTAATGTGTTTATTTAAGTAAGATTTAGAATTGAATATTATAATGTATTTTATTTGCAAAGAATTCCGGTTTAAGCATAGAGGTACAAGTTAAGGTGAAGGTTTTATAGCTTTAAATATGTAGTCTTAAGGAAAGCTAGAATGTAGGCTATAAATAGGTTTATGCGATACACTGGAGATACCGAATCTCCATCAAACCTTATCTAAGTACGGTCACCAAGGGGTTCGGTAAGTAAGAAGTCTTGCATACCCCGGGGAACCAACTACCTTTTCGAGGTTCAAAAAAAGGCTGTCGATCCTTAGTATTTCTAAGAAACAAGCGTTAAGCGTTAGTAAATCTGAATTTAAAGCCGACAAGAGCTCTAAGGTGACTCCAAGGTAGGTTTTCTTTATATAAAAAGTAAAGAAAACAGGGCAAGTGTGAGTCGGACTGTCACACGAAAGATTCCGATTTTTCATTAAATTAAATTTATATTATAACGGACGAACACCGGAGGCTTATATGTGAAGCGTGCCTGTCATTTTAAACCGATGGATCAAGGTACCCAAATACCCTGCCGGAGTCGCGGGACTATTCGAAAGAGATACCGTGGCTCCGGAACACAAAGGGCACCGAAGGAACACGGATGGGTTTTAGTCAGTAAGAGTCTGACACGGGATCCCGCTCCGCCCAGATCGGGGGAAATCATTTGATGATTTCCAATCCCTAAAAAAAAAGGTACCCAAATATCACTCTACTAAAAATACCATCAAAGTATGCATAATAGTAACGAATACAAAATAGATTGTTATACTAAACAAAATCCCAAAGACGCTCGTCTCGAAGCCCTCCAAGAAAATAGTCACCAATTTGTTCCATAACAATACCAATTTCAGGCCCCTTCCATCCTTCCTATTTTTAAAGCCTTATACGATTTGGAACACATCCCAGTAACTATCGGAAGGCGTGCGATATTCTATCACGTTGTAATAGGGGTGCTCTTCAACCTGCTATGTCGTTGATACAGGCAAATTGATGGAGCTACACTATGAGACTTGGGTTCTTTTTAAGCGAATTTGGGGGGTATATCAGGGCTATTGATTCAGAGATACATAACTGGCTAACCTTTTATCCATTTGGTAGGAGATTACTTCCAGTCTCATATCAAGACCGGTGACTTTCTGGCTTTTGTCAAACATCTATTAATGTCAAAGGTGTATCGTACTTTTCAAGGCTTCGTGCCTTCGTCGTGGTATGTTATGATTGCCACTCGTCTACGAACCGACCTCGCCAAGATTTGCTTAACCTTGCAGACCATCTACAGCCTCTTCTATTGTATCTCACCTCCCAATAGAGTGTATTTCTTCGTTTGATACTTCTGGCAGCGGTAATTAAATAAATTGACGACACGGTTGGCGCAGTGGTTGAGCGATTGACTGCTGCGCTGCGTGTCGCGGGATCGATTCCCGCACGGAACAAATATTTGTATGGCCTACAGGTAGTTGTTCAGGGTCTGGCTGTTCAGAGTCAGGGTTTGTGTATGTGAGATTGTATGTTTGTGCACTCACCCACAATACAGAAGAAATTCCTAGTGTGGGGCAACGTTATTGTTAGATTTAAAAAATACGAAGTTTTAGGTAGGTACAATAATTCGAATGCATATTTTTCTAACTAGAAAAAAACTATATATTTGGCATCGATACGCTAAAAAGGAACAACGCTTCCAAATTCCCCCTAAATCCACTCGTCACTAAGTTCACTCGTGACATCCATTACCAAGCGATAAAACCAGACGCCATCTTACTTTTCCGCAGTCGTCCAAATAGACACATCACTCAAACACTCTTTCACCGGGAACATCCGAACATTGTAAACACGTCCCTCAGCTTAAAAATATTCAATAATAATCCCAAGATGCAGAGGCATCGCGTCATTTAGCACCGCGATCCGATCCCTCCCGATCATCTCCGATCTCCCACGATCCCGTGCGAATCCCAAAGGACTCGGTGCTAAGCCCGTATTTCCATTTATGAATAATGTCCCTCAAATACATACATACGTGTTGATTTTTTAAGATACATTTCTTGGTTTGTATTTTTGTCGTGTCTGTTCGAATGGAAGTGTTTTCTGTTTCGCGAGTTCGTTGAATGTTTCAGTTTTGTGGTTTATTTTTAATGGTGTTTGGTTTTGCGTGGCTGATATTCTGAGGAATAAGAAAAATATCGTGTACTTTGAAAAGGGGATTTCCAGTGAGAGATAGTCCTTTACTACGCAAATCTAACGATTTTTTAGAAGCCTAAAGAATCGCCCAACATCAAAGCATAAACCCTCAAAAACTAAATTGTCATCTAGCAAGTTTAAACAAGATCCAATAAAACAATGTTGCCAGCAAAGCATGGCCGAAGCGTCGAAGATAGCGGCAAAGCGACAGGGCGACAAGGCGACGTCGCCGTACAAAGCGACACGAACGTTTGCGATTCGTCGCGTCGTCTTTTGTCTTCGTCGCTTTGTCACTAAGGATTCGTCGGTAGTTGCCACTTGCGATGTTTTAGGGCTTGGCACAGCGATGGCGACGATATAGAGCGATATTATTAATTATCTTGAGTAGCCAGCATGTCAATTTAAAATAGCGGCTTGAGCTCGTGGCTAAATAATAACATCATTAGGTAGTCACCGCTCCATGTGAAGTACTGGAATCTAACCCCAACGCAACATAGTTGAATGGAGACTCGACAGATTGACTGATTTGTGCATTGTTTGAGCTGAATAAGCCTACTTTGCTTATATAGGTACTTTGTTTATTATATATGTTTATATTATATATATTATAATATTATAAAGCAGAAGAGTTTGTTTGTTTGTTTGTTTGGTTGAACGCGCTAATCTCAGGAACTGCTGGTCCGATTTGAAAAATTCTTTCAGTGTTAGATAGCCCATTTATCGAGGTAGGCTATAGGCTATATATCATCACGCTAAGACCAATAGGAGCGGAGCAGTAATGAAAAAAAATGTTACGCAGACGACGGCACGGGTCAGCTAGTATGCATATATTATAATTTGATTCCCATACATACATAAAGGTATAACCTACATGATGTAGCTATTGTGTAAGATGCTCTCAATTTAATTATATGTACCTATACCTACGATCAACAGTCAGCTCTGTTGGCACGTCATTCTTTTGATCACTGCAGTTTTTTATTTAGTTGGTCAATCATTAAATGACTCTTCCGACTCTATGCGAAACGGAACGGAGAGTCAGACTCTTACTGACTTAAACCCATCCATGTTCCTCTAAATGCTTTTTGCATTCCAGGGCTGCGGTAACTTTTCGAACAAATTTTGCGACCCTGGTGACGCAACACTGTATGAGGTTTATTTTATAGCACCGTATATCTTCTCTAAAGCGTATATCTTACTATAACTTTCGTTAAAGCATCCAGCATGCAAGTACTTTTCACTTTATAGCATTGTATATCTCTCTATAGCGTATCTCCAACTACAGCCTCTGTTGAAAACTGTCACTGGTGTGATTGTAAGTTCAACACGATCTGTAGATCCTAGGTGTCTGCGCCATCTTTGAGTTAAACCCTACGGAGAGCCCACCTAGCTGAGGTGGGGAAAGTTCTGTTTTGCTCTGGTTCAAGTTTTGTATGTTTCGGAACGTTTAGTTGTTCTAGCAAAAGCGAGTTTTGGAACAGATATTTGAGGTGTTGTTTTGATCATTGAATTTTGATCAGAATACAACGCAATTCTGTTTTTTAAGGGTAGGCAGAGTGGTACCTACCTCTGGTACATTCACAATCTAACAGTGTTATTACTTACTTTTCCAAATAATATGAGCCTAAAATGGCAACGCTAATACAATATGAACCCTAAAATGACAACGCTAAAATCATTATCAAAAGTTTCGAATTCGTCCCAAAACAACCCTAAGAAACGATGTGTCAATAATATATTTTTTATTTGTAAAGACGGATCCATTTCTTCGAAATAACATTTTTTTCTTTGAATTCAGCATTGACAAAAAGATTCTATCTTTCACAGTATACTTTCAAAATGAAAAAGATCTTCAGTTCTAAGTTACAAAGACCCCGTGTCAAGGTCACTATTTAAAAGTACCCGAGAAAATATAAGAGGCGCCCTTTGTGTCGAGTATCATTCAAAGAACCACCAGTTTACTAACCGCAGGCTAAAACTCCGAGCCACGAGATCTTCAACTTTAAGGCCTTGAGACAAAGGTTGTTTAGAGTTTGTTTGACCGTAAAATAGGCTGGTTTTGGTCACTTTGAAAGTAGGTGAGTACGTGTAAGGGATTAAGACTTGATTTTTTTTGTGTTACCTGTGTTTGGGGGTAGGTTCGACTTTTCAGGTATCAATATATTTTTATGTATTTCGTTTAAGCACTAATGTATAAACACATACATATCTATAACGTATTAGTTGTTTGAATAAACTTAATTTTGACAAACAAATGATGTCACTTCTGCTATCTGTTTAAATAAGAACACTTTCATAATCTGAAAGTATTGATTTGGTTTATTCCTTGCTCACATTAAAAAAATAAACTTATTTAGCTAAATTAAACAGTATCCTAAACACAATGGTTTCTAAAACTAAAACATAAAATTCCTAAAATCCAGTCATAAACAACACAACTTTTAATGAATGACCACATTATCACCTCGCCCCTGACATACAACCACATCCCTATACTAACATCCTGAGACTGAACTTCGGGCGTTTCCGGCAAACTTCGTAAACGTCACGTAATAATCGTAACGACATACCCACATAAAGTGGTACAATAAAAAATTAACTGATATAAATTCAAAGGGGGTGAAAAAAGTCGTACCTACGTATTTGAAAGGGTTAAAACCCCAAGTTGGGTCATTACAAAGGGCGGATTAGGCTTGTTCTCTTTAAATTGGTCGGGGTCGGTTGTACCAACATGTCGGATTAGCGATGGTAAATAAATAGCGAAAGCGGTCATAGGGTTAACTTTGACGGACTTCGCTATTGGCTATTGTTATTTGAGATTACGTTCATGTTTACAGTGAAACGTTTGTTTCGAGGGACGAGTTCGATGGAATAATTAAATGGACATTTTTAATACGATTAATATTGAAATGTTTTCCGTGTTTATCAAACAATGACGAAAAATGTGATGATTTTGTCAAACATTTATATTTCTGTGGGTTTGACTAAAAACCTGTTTTTTTCACTGACTATAATATTAACCTATGCCCACCTTTTACCTGTTGAATACCTACTACATACACAATTATAATGTTGTAATAAAATTTAAACATATTCATTTCATAATTACCTAATTTCGCATTGAACTCATCTCCAAAATAGACAAAAAATGTGTAGGTTGTAACTAAACATGCTAGCTAATAAAAAGTATAAACGGTCGAAACGCCTGTTGGTTTTAGTGTAGCGACATAACATAGAGATGCTTGCTGCAAGAGAATGCGTTTCTGTCAAAAAATGTACAGGCGCTAGTAAAATTATTTACATAAAGTAAAAAAAATTGTAGCAGATGAATTTGTTACGACTAAAAGTATTTTATCACAAAGCCGAAACCGAGCCATTATTTAGGAACTATTTAAACTATAATGCTTTTAGTGGTAATCTAAAGCCAAACATCGAAAGCCCAACACTAGTCACATTATAACATGAACAGGCCAGGTAAGGGTTGAAATAACAATGAGCATTATGAACACAATCATTTTCATTAAGCGTAAAGTAAAACAAGGGTACAAAATGTAAAACTAAGCACTAAAACGTAATTTAATTAATATTATAATAAGTACCAACTAGTGTTGTAGTTACACGGGACATTACCGGCTCTCCGTGTGAACACAAAAGGATAAAGGGATTATTATTTGACACGGAACTTTACATTTCCATTTATAATGAGGAGCAAGTTATTGTAATCGCTTATTCTGTATGTACGGTGTTCAAAAAGGCTATCAAAAGAATCAGATACGTGCGATAGCTGGTGGTGTGCAAACCTACTTTTCTTTGAACCAAACGAATAGGCGATATTTTGATAGGGGTAACACACCCTGTAACATGCAAAGCAAAACAGATGGTTCAAAGAAATATCGTGACCTGGAAAGTAATAAACCTACGCTGTTTACATATTCCAAAAGAAAACGTAAAACATTTTCCCGCACACATGATGAAAATAAGGCTTCATATATGGATTAATGAATAACAAAGCCAGTCAACTCCGACGGATCAAAAACACAAAATATAAAGCATGGAACGGTGACATTTAGAAAACGGAATATTTGAGCGTCCCCAACGAGACGTCATGGCGAAATTAAAGTCCCGGAAAATCGGGACACGTGTGGCGGGACTGGAGTCGTTACACATCACTAGTTCCGACCTTTTACTTTAATATTCATATTATTACGGAGAGGGCAATGAAAATTTAACGTGGAGAAGTAATTATGAAGCCGACTGAGATGAGGGTTCCACTGTCCGACCTATTTCGGCGAATACGTCCGCTACCCACCGCCATACTGACTGAATCGATAATTTGAATGTTCTGGCTAATCTGTGTAGACATTGCGCTCAACATTTTTATTTTTAAATTTTCTGATTCCCTTTTTTTCGACTGTTCAAAAATAAAGTCTTTGTTTGCGGAATTCAGTTTCGAGTTTACGCTTTTACTTAAGATAAGGAAAATTATACAGGAATACAAACTATACACCTTATTCATCCTTGACATTTATTTTCATGAAAGTTGGTACCTATACCTACAAGTTGATTTTATTCGCGAATTCTTTTTAAATGTATTGTTTACTTTTTACCATTCTGTTTTCACAAAAAATACACTGGCATATGAAAATAGAGTACAAAAACTAGCGAAAGAAAAGACAATTAATATTAAGTTTAGTCCGAGATTTTATAAGACTACATATTGGTTAGTCAAATAGTTTTCTATAGTAAGGGTGACCATATTATCCTAAAATAGCAGCACCCATTTATACCCTAAATACCCTTACAATTCAGAAATATTAGCCCCGTATCAAATGAGCGCCTGAAAATTATGGCTGCAATAACAATACTGACACTCGTTGCTGTAAGAAAATTATCAGGCGCTCGGAAAATTGTGCTCTGGTTAGTACATTTTTTATTGCTATTACACTGAGATTACTCCTTGGAGCTTTAGAAACGAGGATTAGGTGCAATTATTTATTTACCTTTATCGGCTTATTGTATTGAGTGTGAAAGGAAATAAGACACCATTTATTTTGCAGTGAAAACTTTGTTACCTCTGAGAACATTTCGGGGCAGGGACACAATACAGTTGCTTCCCAATTTTGAGCACATATCTTTTAATTAAATAAAATAAAATAGTTTTATTTCAGATCCTGATCCATATGATGTTAGTAATACACACTACTAAAAACTATGTTTGTAACAGACACGATATAAAAGATTTTAATTCATATATTTGTTGCGCTCACCTGACGCACCGGGCACATGCACATGTGTCGACGCAATGCGCTATGATGGCGCAACACGGCTTATCACTAACCCTCAGAATATCGTTGACGCCCCCACGGACCCTGCGCATCATGGATGCCATCCTTTTCCGAAGGATGGTGGTGAAGCCATCAGTACGTGCTTCGGAAAGTATTCCGATGCACTGCAGTAACGTGGCAGCCCCAACAACACCCTGAAGGCATTATTATATTGAATTCTTAGGGCGTTGTATGGGTGTTGTACATTTTGATTAAGAAGTTGAACAATGAAGTCACATAGTTGTTAAAGCATATTGTTTAATCAGGAAGCCAATAATAGCCTCCAAAATCCAAGACCCGTATCTTAGTTCTCATTTAACGAGATCTAAATAATCATACCTTCAGCAGATCAAAGAACAAACTGGCAGCAGCAAACACCAAGTGCTATAGAAGTCTGCATCAGCCGCGCCTCGACAAAGGCAGACCGTAATGCGATTTGCGACTAACTTTGAGTCTGGACGCGCCTCAAAGGAGAATTAAAAAGCTGAAATGCTAGCTGCCACAATTTTACATTTGAGTACATTTTCAGTCGCTTTATTTTATTATAGCACTCGCGGTTTTTTGCGTGGAAGACCTTGATTTTAGATAGGCATTGATTTTTTATTTGCTAAGTTTTTTGTGATTAACTTCTCTAAACTTTTTTTGTGACACTTCGGTCCTTTTGTCTATTTTTAGGTCATTTACCGTTTGAGTATCACAAATTAACCCGGAAATATAAATTAACATAGGTAAGAAAGCAACGTGGCAGCGGGTTTTCATAGTTTTGCATAATTTTACACTTACACATTTGAAAACGGCAATTAATATCGAATTTAGTGAGGTTATATTTCAGGCAGTCCCTCATGTCATTAAACCTCCAGAACCTTATGAAATAATCATTACAACTGAGTTAATAGTACCTCCCCAATCAAACAGATATGAAAATAATACTCATTTGAGGAGACGTATTGATGACGTCGTTAATTTTAAAATGGCGGCGCATTAATTTTATTTATTCGCCCCGATAAGGTGGTCGGTGGTAAATAATGGTTACTGATACGGGAATCACATTCGTTGAAAGCTTAATAAAAATTGCTTCATGTGTTTCACGTTTAAACTCTTTCAAAAGTAAAAATAACAGGCTTACTAAAGTAAAATGGCGTTTGAATATTTATCAACTCTATATCTTTTACCTGTAACCATTATATTTATATTGGTGTCGTTATAAAGTTAGCCAAATCACCAACAGCCAATCATTAGATTTAATGGTTTCTTTGTTCTACACAGCCTGGAGTAATACAAAATACAGAAACAAATCTTGGTGTACACTGACATGTTGATCTGTCAAAATCAGTTACAAATCTAGGGCATGCCTTGAACACCTATATCTCATCATCTGCTTAGCCTTTCCCAACTATATTGGGTTCGGCTTACAGTCAAACCGGATTCAGCTGAGTACCAGTATTTTACGTGGAGCGGCTGCCTACCAGATCTCCACAACCCATTAACTGGGTAACACGGTACTCCTTGGCAAGACTGGTGTCAGAGTTTCTGGCTTCTGACTATCCGTAACGACTGCCAAAGATCTCCAAACGACAGCCAGGACCAACAGTATTACGTGCTTTCCGAGGCACGGAGGAAACTCGGTATGTTAAGATGGTCACCCATCCACAGACCAACCTCGGCAAGCGTTGCTTAAACTTGAAGATCAACCTGTGCGGCTGTTATTATGTAGCCACGCGCTTCTACTACACCTATACCTACAGACCTACTACAAATCTACCATCAAAACATACAATCCCATTGTCAACAAAGCAGGACGAAATCAGCGCGGAATTCTCCGCATACCTCCCACCGCATGCCGAGTAGTAATGACATCGACGTTCATTAAAATTCCCGGGCAAAGCCTGCGATTGTGGGCCAGGCCAGGCCAGTGTGTAGACGGCGTGCAGCGTATAGTGTGCACCACTCATTATTCGCTGCTGCCGTCTGGATCCGCTTATGAGCTTTTAAGGGATAGTGCTCAATTGAGGTAGGCAAAGGGCTTTGGTGTTTAGTGCGGTTGCTTTGTGTTTTGTTGTAGTGTTATAAAAGGTACTGAAATAACCCTGGTGTGCACTACGTTTCTCATAATCTACTCAATGATATTGTACGGTTATTAAACCTGTACTGCCCCATTGCAAAAATAGATGTACGGAATTTGAATTGGTGAAAATTAAGTATCTTAATGTTTTGTTTCTTAATTGAGAGTTTAAAGATAAGAATTTATCAACCTCCTAATATTCTGTTAAGAATATTGACCTTTCTCTAATATCCATTCGTAGATAGGTCCATATAAAAATAAAATACCACAACAATAAATTATGAGCCGTTTTTTAGGGTTCCGTAGCCAAATGTCAAAAAACTGAACCCTTATGAATTCGTCATGTCTGTCTGTCTGTCCGTCCGTATGTCACAGCCACTTTTTTCCGGAACTATAAGAACTATGCTGTTGAAACTTGATAAGTAGATGTATTCTGTGAATCGCATTAAGTTTTACACACAAAAATAGAAAAAAAAACAATAAATTTTGGTGGTTCCCCATACTTAGAACTGAAACTTAAATTTTACTTTTTCATCAAACTCATACGTGTGGACTGTGGAGTATCTATGGATAGGTCTTCACAAATAATATTGAGGTTTCTAATGTAATTTTTTCTAAACTGCGTTTGCGCGAAATACACTTCCAAAGTGGTAAAATGTGACCCCCCTGTAACTTCTAAATTAAGAGAATGATAAAACTAAAAAAAAATCTGTGATGTACATTCCACCGAAAATTGGTTTGAACGAGATCTAGTAAGTAGTTTTTTTTAATACGTCATGAATCGTAAACCAACATTTACCTTTAATTCAATCAACTCAAATATAAAAAAAACATCGGTCAAAGTTACAACGAACTACAAGAACTTTTATATTAATTTACTTGCTGCTACAGAACCCTCCATGGGCGAGTCCGACTCGCACTTGGCCGCTTTTTTTATTACTAGAGAACGTAAAGGATCACGATTTAAGTCTTTATTCATCTTTCTGATCTTAAGACAGTAAATAAATGAATATCATCAATCACATTTATTTGGCGCTTAGCATAGGAACCGGTGAAAGGAGATTATTGTTTGTAATTGTAAACTTGCTAATTTTATAACATTAATCTTATTAAGTTCATGCTCATAACGTAATAACTTAACAAATTAACTTAACTGGAACTTTACAACTATTCTACGAGTAGAATGTTCACAGCTCTGCTATTTAGATTCAACGTAGTTAGGAATACTTGGATAAAATAATATGTAACTTAAATTAATATCAAAAGGTCCATACGACTAACCTATCAAATTATCGATATACTACGTTTATCGAGGTTAACTATTTCTTTTTCATAAAGAATCATAAAACACAAAGCAGAGTTATGATATGTTAAGAAAGTATATTTTACAGAACAGAACACGGTCTCTTTAGGAGTTCAAAAGGTTGATTCGCTTGCCCCTACAATACGTTATATGATATCCCAAATTCTCATTTTACGACAAACCCATGAAAAGGCGCAAGAGTATGGGTCATAAATTAAATACCGGAAAAAATTAGCAATTCAAATCTTCCAAGATCAAATTAAAACATATCACTAAACCTCCACAGAACCTAGTTTTAATGTAATTTAATCTAAACACCAACCCGACACGCAACACAATAACAATTCAATCGCACTTCGCATCAAACAGATGAACTTAAAGCACTTCCCGACGTGTCCCGACTTCCAACTGAGCGACATTAGCGACTTCAAATCGAGCAACAGCGACTTCAAATCAAGCTACATTGCTCGAGAGCTCGATAAACGCTTCACAAAAACAATCACCAATTAAAATAAACACGAAGCACATTCGTTGCGTCAGCACTCCGCTGCGTGCAAATTTTGTTTGTCAACTCCACTCCAACCAAACTAAATTCAATCCTAACACCCACTAAAACGGTCCAATTTACCTCAACAGCATTTAAACGCTCGAGATAACTTGAAAACCTCCTAAACTTGTCGAACTAATACTCTCTTCTTACCTCAAAATGGCTAAAGTTGGGCTCAATTCCCTCAAGACGTAAACTGCTTACAGTTGCGCAGTCAAATTCAGACTTTATTGTTGAGTGTGCAAGGTTTAATACCGTGTGGTGGCCGAAATATACAGGTTGATACTAAATAATGGAGTAAGTTTGCGAGAGGGTGTTTTTGAAGTGCCCAGAGACCTGTTGAAAGGTTTGTTGAATTAATTTTTTTATGTTGAGTAAATCGTAGAAGACGTCTGTTTTATTGTCCCGACAGATTAGGAAGCGTAGCTTGCAAGTTGAGCCCAATGTCTTGGAAGTAAAGGCGGAAATTATGTTTCGTAATGCTGTTAATTATTTACTTGCGCCTACTCAGTAATCAGCAGAGCTATCAGTGAGTACAACAAAACTTTGAAAGAGAAATCATAGCAGTGTCTGGTTTTCAACAACCGTAAGCTTTAGATATTTGACAGCAAAAAGAGTCGATTCTCAAGACAGATTGAACAATTCAACACAAGCCTCCACCAGCCAAATCCAGCACATACTTCTACAAAATAAGAACATCGCTTCTCCGGAAAAACTATCAAATCGGCTCAATTCGTACAAACTGCCCCTGCCGATTGTTAGTCTCAGTGAAAAAACGCAGACGGTTAAGTAAGCACGCCATTTGTCTAACAGCCGACAACCCCCCTCCCCACCCGCGACGCGGCGCGTTTTTGCGCGATTCCACGCGACATTGTGCGTTTTAGCGAATGTGTTATTTTTTGTAACATCCTGTATATGTGACAGGTGATAATTTTTCTTTTTTTTTTGGACTGTCACGAATTGTTTGTAGAATACGTAAGATGTTTTCTTATTAAACGTTAGGAGCTTGCTGATTCAGGAATATAAGGGAAAATATTGGGTGTATCTGTAAGCGGCTTACGGTCTCCGAATAGGTTGGGGATTTACTTCCCACAAATAATAGTATTGACATAAGATATTTGTCTATGATTGCCTTTTGTGAAGTTTCACGTTGACGTAGGCGAAAGTATTTATAACCAATAGATAGAAGATACGCTACCTGAAAGAATTATCTTGATGGCTTTACATTTTTTTATTTGAGATGGGTTTGCTCTTGACTCTAACTAGGTCAGAGGTAACAGAGATAAAGTTGACGATGGAGTGAGCCTACCTAGAAGAAGCCTATTCACTCTAACTTTGTTGAGATAAGGTTGTATGTGTTCGGAAACAGACGCAGGCAGAGAGTTCCACTCCTTTGCTGTGTGCATTTTGAAAGACGTTTGGAAAAGCTTAGTGCGAAATGGTGGAATAGCAACAAGGTAGGGATGGTAAGTTGCAATGCGTCCTTGATGTCTGATAGTAGAAGGGGGGCCGGTAAGATGAAGTCGTGGGTGGCGTTCTTGGGCACTCACCGAAGTATTTTAGGAAAAATATCCTGTAGGAGACCGGTTTTAGAATTAAATTATACGGAAATAAAAAAGAAGTAGAAACAGAAACCCATCTTTTTGACAGAAAATTACACCTATATTTTGAGGTCTCAGTGTTGCAAATACAAAATCACAACCCAGTGTTTCCAACTTCAAAACAATTCTAATTTGAATTATTTATCTTTCTCTCCCACGCAAATTACATCCACCTACACATATAATATCTCATCTAATACTCATATAACTAAAATCAGAGGAAGTTGGAACAATAATTCAACTTCGCTTCAGATGCCTATCTGTGTGACAGCTCGTTAGGGGAGGCGCGCCCGATATGGAACACCTTGCCAAACGTCTATGAAATTACGAGAATTCAGAGAAAGAAACGAATCTTTTATCTTTTCAGGAGTTTTTTCAGCGGTTTTTAATTTGAAGTTTCAGATGTTTTCCTTCTAACCGCACTGGAACGTATCCGTTTTTTTTTGTAAATGTGTGCTGTGACTATTTTTGTTATAAAGGTAAAAAAATACATACTCTGTGAACAACATTCTACTAACTTTTAATATTAGGATGAGGACACACGAACGTAATATTGTGAGTTGTGTGTTGCGTAAAATGAGTCGACGGAATTCGGTTTTATATTAAAGTCCAACTCATTTTGCGTCACCGTGTGGTACAAACAGAAGTTTTGTATAAAACCTCATTTTACGCGACTCATAACTCACAAAATTACGTTCGTTTGGCCTCACCCTTATTCGGTTTCTATACTACAGCCCACAAACGGATCAGGCAAATCATTTTCATAAGACGTCAAAACATCATCTTGCCACTTTATATCAATTTTGCTAGTCCCGTCTTCATTTGCCTACACCGCCTACCCCTATTGTCTCCTTAGATAAAAGAACAATAGGTACCTAAAATGGCCGACCTACCTCTAAGGTACTGTTACGTAAATACATAGAATTTTATGTGCACGGCTCTTGTTTGACCTCCGACCTTGTGTGTGGGTATTTTGCTTGAATCGAGAACAATACTTCTCTTAAAAACATATCCTATTACTTTTTGTTGTAGCCATAGCTGTAGGAACAAAGGTGTTGTAAGGAAAATTAGAGTTTAATATTACAAATTATCATCTGGCTAGCCTTTTTACAAATGTGTTGGAGCCGATTTAGAGAATAAATGAATGAAGCTGAATAACCCGACCTCCAAACGCATTTATTGGGTACCTACGGCGATACCTTTTGGCAAAACTTGATCTGAAGGCCAATTCTACTAATTTTTAAACCTTGTTCGCATTCGCATGTCAATCGCAAACTCTCAAAAAAGCTTTAATTTTCATACTTTTTTGACAGATTGCGATTGAGATGCGAACGTCAAAATTAGTAGAATTGGCACAATATATGTCATTGAAACACACTGTTTAACTAAATTTACAACCAGTCTTTTTAGAGATATCTTAGGGGAGGTGATGACTTCTGAAAAATTAGGTTTTGCACAAAGTCAAATTTCAATTAGTTTTTTTTTTCTCACACCGGGTTTTTTTTTTTTTTTGAGATTGGTTTGCTCTTGACTTTAGTCTTGGTCAGAGATGACAGAGACAAAGTCTACTATGTCTGACTGAATCAGTATTTTCCACAAAGCATCCAGTCACCTGTATATTTGACATAGCATGCCATCCTGTATCGGGTGTGAGAAAGAGACTGAGCTATACAGCACAAATAACACTATCCCGTTTTCACAAATAAATCATGATGGCAGTTTTCTTTATAGTAGACAAATCTTGATGTTATCTATCCTTAGCTAAAGATGGATTAAACTATCCTAGAATAAGATCGGTTTATATAATCTTCCGTATTAAATGTTTCTCTCTAAATCTATTCTTTTCCCTCAGTTGAAATCCTATTGTACTTAAGGAAGCCATTTATTGTCGTTTCTCGGTGACGTTTTATGCGAATCAATGGCAATAAAACAGAGAGACTGGAATGTTATGCAGATTCGATTTATTTGAGAGAATACGTATGGGAGGCTTTAATCGAGCGGTAAGAGGAATGGTCTGGTTGCTTCTCCATACAGAATTCATCATCAACTTCCTGCCCTTATCCCATGTTACTTGGGGTCGGCGCAACACGTTTTTTTCTTCCACTCAGCCCTATCTGCTGTCAAACTATCACTAACTCCATATAGAATTACATTACAAAAATAACGCCTGTGTAAGTTGCTTACAATCTCATGTTTTCTCGTGGTATGTAATATTGGTGTTAACTGTTAGCCGAATATATAGTCAATAGAATTTCAGATGTAATCAAATTGGATTTCGCATAACATTTTATAAATAAACTTATCTCACAACGAGTATTAAGACACTTACAAATCTATTGTAAGCGAATTTCCCGCTTTAGTTTTCGTTACCCTTATGCTGCTTTGTGAATGAAATACTGATCTTATTAGGGACTTTTAAAATTGAAAGATCCTAAAATAACAAAATATTCATTTTTAAATATTTATAAACAAATGAATACTCACAAATAAAATCTATTTAAATTCTTTTTTAGAGCTTTTTTTACTATTGATAGGCATACGTTTGCTTTGTATGGAGCAGTAACAAAACGGATCACGTCTAGAATTTTGTGTTGCGTTTTATTCTGTTTAGCATATGTCAGAGAATTCCACTTCTTACTCGAACGGTTGAGTTATATCTTTGTTTTGTATTCAGAGGGGATGATACATGTAAATAATCGGGTGGATGCACCTTAAGAGGGGTGTTTGTTTAAATTGTTTAGAAGGGAATGTTTTTGGTACAGTTTCACACTGAAATGAGTTAACTGTATAGAAGTTTTACGGGCTGAAAGTTGAGGTTATTATTGGATTAAATAAGTGACAGGCAAATTTATTGAATCATTCAAAGTCGGTAACCTAAGCAAACTTTTTTGATAGATGGAAAGTGATTTAAAACTTATATATCAAGGCTAACCAAATCTGTCTTCACTACTTATAAGTTCGGCCTTAAACCTAGATATATTAAATACGTTAAAAACTTAATTAATAGCCTAAACAAAGTAAGCCAAAGAATTTATATTAATAACAGCAGACCAACAACTTTATTTCTCTCCAAGAAAAAACATCTCCTTATTTTTTCGAAGCAAATCTCATAAAAATGTTACGCTCTACATTTTATAGCACTTAAACTTTCTCAGCCTCCTTTAATTAGTTCATTTTGAAACCGTCAGGTGTCGCCAGGGGCGCTTCGAGTAAACAAGTTTCATTAGAAATTCCCCAGGGGGCGCCAGTGTCGAATCTTTACCCTTGTGCTTAGCCCAGATGATTTGCGAAAAAGTGCCAAATTACATCGTCGTGTCGAAAACAAGAAATGTCCGAAACAGTGGCGAAAAAAATTCGATGAACAAGCAGTTTTAGTCGGCAAGTATTTAGATGAAAACATTTTCTGTTTGTAACGATGGAAGTTAGGAATTAAGGCGGAACTGTGCTCATGGGGAAAGTTTTGCGTGAACACACGAACGTACAAGTACACTAGAATGAACACAAATATGGAAAGACTGTTACTCTTTGTAAAGCTATGAACTTAAATCCGAACTTTCGTATTTGTTTTATGTGCTCAGGCAAGACATTTCCGTGCATTATGGCGCGTCCCCGAGCTAAACGCAGCGCTAGCCGTTTTTTGTGCAGTTTTTTGGAGCTATTTACTCGTTAACTAAAAGAAGTATAAACTTCTAAATTTCTACATAATCTTGGCTTCAAAATGGTAGATTGTTATTTTTTATTACTAAGTATACCTAATGTTTAATTAATCTCCTCACAACGAAACTACAGAAATGAGAAAAAAATACTGAAAACATGCATCTTCTCGAAAACTAACGATTATTTTGATTTTGTACTTACACTAATGGATAGGCAATTTAATTATGAGCATTTTGGTAGAAATATTTTTTTCAAACGACCAAAATTCGTATTCGTTATTGTATCTCTTGCGCTGTTATTGAGGGAAAAAATGCTCAAGGTCATTTGGTCAGGGTACGGCCTTAATTAAAAAACAGTTTTATTACTTGCGCCACTTCACTATTAATTTTCGGTCAAAAAGCAGTTGCATTGCATTTACCTATAGTATAATTCATCCGTCTTAAAAGTATAGCAGATTATGAACAAACCACTGAGAGCTAGTTTCGAGTAGACTTGTGCTCTGATTGATCGCTATTTTATTTCAGTTCACAATGACTCGGAACAAAATCAAGAAATTAAACTATCAAATTTTGAAGCGTATAAAAGCATTCCCTCTGTCCAGTTGACAACTTATCGAAAGTTAACAATCTCTCAAGTCATTTTATAATCTTACGAAGTTTTCCACTTTCCGGAGACATAAATATATATTATCTATACTAATATTATAAAGCAGAATAGTTTGTTTGTTTGTTTGTTTGTTTGTTTGTTTGTTTGGTTGAACGCGCTAATCTCAGGAACTACTGGTCCGATTTGAAAAATTCTTTCAGTATTAGATAGCCCATTTATCGAGGAAGGCTATAGGCTATATATCATCACGCTAAGACCAATAGGAGCGGAGCAGTAATGAAAAATGTTACGCAGACGACGTTGCACGGGTCAGCTAGTAATATTATAAAGCAGAAGAGTTTGTTTGTTTGTTTGGTTGAACGCGCTAATCTCCGGAACTACTGGTACGATTTGAAAAATTCTTTCAGTGTTAGATAGCCCATTTATCGAGGAAGGCTATAGGCTATATATCATTACGCTAAGACCATGAAAAATGTTACGCAGACGACGTTGCACGGGTCGGCAAGTTCATAATAAACTTCGATCACAATAAAATGGCACACGCTCCCAGAAATCCAACTACCCCGCAAAACCACGGAATCCACTAACACAACCTATTTCGAAAGCGAATAGCATTTGTTCCAAAATAAAGCTTAATTTTAAACGCGGCGCACTCTGGTAAAGATGCTGGAATCCTGTTAACCGGCTGACGACATAATTTCAGGGGTAGAGAGGGAGGAAAGGGGGATTAAGTGGGGTTGTACCAGGTAGGTAACCACCCCCACTATACAGTGTATTGTTAATGCGTTCGTTTATTAGGTTAACTCTGGTTTGTGCATTCTCACCCAATCTTAGAGAGAATTTTGTTTTTTCGTGCTCCATTTCTGGGAAAAATACGAGTGAGTTTTATTGTAGTTTAAAGCTGAAAACTCAGCAAGAAATTATCCAAAAACTGGATTACTTTTGCTGAGTAGGTTGCGTATCTTTACTAACCCCTGGAACTACCAGGTGGATTTGAAAAATTGTCTATGTATATTTTACCTACTAGCTGACCCGTGCAACGTCGTCTGCGTAGCATTGTTCATTACTGCTCCGCTCCTATTGGTCTTAGCGTGCTGATATATAGCCTATATATAGCCTTCGACGATAAATGGGCTATCTAACACTGAAATAAATTTTCAAATCGGACCAGTAGTTCGCGCGTTCAACCAAAAAAAAAACAAACAAAAAAACTCTTCTGCTTTATAGATTGGTTGGCTATTAGTTCCCTACTAACTTAAATAGGAAAAAACCAATATGAAGCCATTATGATGTAATTGTAGCCCATAACCAGGCAATACAGGCATTTCTAATCTCTCAAGTATTACAAAATACATAGGTACTTAACAATTAAGTTACCCCTACAATTCAGAGCTCCCAGAAATTAGTCCAACTTAGTTTCACACGGGAATCACAGAATTATAATAATATGTAATTAACTAAAAGCTAATACGAGAGAGGGTAGAAAGTTATTCAATTATGTAGAATTATGGCTTCTATACAACTTTACATGATGATTACGTTCCATTTGACGCAAAACTTGAAGTAATGTTGGGCGGGAATGTTTGTTTGTGTTCCTGATGCTCACTCGAGAATAGGAACGTCTTAATCTTTTGGCAAAGGATGTAAGAAACGGTTGTTAAGTTATACCTAAGTAGGTACCTATCTTTTTTTCAAGTTGAGGAAGGCTGTTGCCCGTGGAAATTGAAGTCACTCTTTTTTAAGTGAACCTAAACGTTTTAAACAAGAATTGAAATTAGCAGTTATTGTTGTTAGTTTTGAAGTTTGTGGCCTTTCACAAAAATTAAACTTATTTTGCCCATAGTGTATAAAATAGTGCATAAAATAGCGATAAAATTGTAATTAGGAAACGAAAACAGGTACCTTTGCAATGTTTTCCTAATCAGATCATTTATTATTTTGATTCATGATCTCTGAGCGCCAAGAGCTTTTTATCCCAAAAAAAAAACGATTCTTATTAGACTGGTCACCTCAGTAAAAAGCTAGTAAACAATATTCTTCTAAGATATTGCCCTATTCCACTATAAACAAATAAATTAACGTTCAGTTACTTCAGCAACCTTAGTAGTATATTAGTCTGCGAACAAAAACTCACAATTCTACACATCAGAAAAACTGACCGAAAAACACAGGCTCCTTCCCAGCAATACAGGCAACAAATCGGTAGCCTAATGGGCCTGTAATTCAGCCAGGCTACATAAAAAGGCTACAATAAGCCCGCTATAAACCGGACTACCCACTCGTTGTCACGTAATGTTGCGCACAATATTGTGCGAGCAGGCCTTTTTGACAGAAAGAGATGGAGCAGTTTTCTTGATTAAAATAATGAAGGTGGTATTTTGACTCTATAGTAGGCTCTAACAATAAAGTTCATTGAACCTTCCTTAGTATCCCTTCGTAGATGCTCGAAATTATGAACCGCTTCTCATTACTAGAGAACGTAAAAGATCATCGATTCAGGGCAGCTTTAGGTCTTTATTTTTGTTATTGATTAATTCAATAAATGTATGTGGGTCAATGACCGTTATTGCACATTTAACTGGCGCCTATCATAAGATATCTACCATGTTTGTAAAACAGCTGATTGGGAGTCGCCAGGGTTAATCAATAGTTTCATTAAAAATCCTAATTTTGCTTCAAAACATAAAGCCCTTAGTTTTTAGTAAAATTTATGTAACAAGGTAATAATCGTAGCCGTGAGGTACTATGTTTTTTGTTATAAAAGGTTTATTATTTTTAAATTTTAGTTCTAGAAATCATTATATGAGATAAAGTATTATTATTCATCGGTCATAAACCGCGGCTCAATCACATTTCAATCGCCAATCCACCTATGACAACAGCTGTTTATACCCTCTCAACTTCAAAAGGGCCGTTTACGATGTATCGTCTCGGTTTCCGATGTCAAGCGACCAACCACGAACCCGCGATAAAATCGCCACAAATTCACATAAGGCTAGAAAATCTGAGAGCGTTACATTACATGATACAGCCACTAAAATAAATACCTACATACAGAACCGCGACACACTTTCAAATTCATGAAGGCAGCTCTAGAGGTGTCATTACACAACACTGTACGTTTTTATTGAACAATAACCATTCGTACCTTCAACAGGTGAATTCTAGCCGTAAAAACTCCCATCGACCCCTTTTGACCTAACCCTACCAAACAGTACAAAGCAAACTTTATGCCTCAAACAATAAGGTTAAGTTTTCATTGTGTTTGTAACTTGATTAAATGGGGGGAAATGAAATCCGTTGTCTCGTATTTTGTTGGTTTTTGTTCAGTAAACGCCATCTTAATGGAATGAAAAAATCTTCAGTTTAAAGCTTGCATTTGCTTTTAAAATAATGAAGTGGTTAGGTGGATAACTGTGAGGATTGCTAAGTATCGCTCTAATCATAATTTACAGTGGGAAAAAGTTAATTCAGTACCTAACTTTACCGTATTTATGTAACTTTGTAAGAGAGTTTCTACCTCTACATTTGTCTCGCAGCGTTTTTCATGAGCCTTTTATATAAATTATTACCTACAACTACAAATTACTTAGTGAATTCCACCTATCTCATGTTTACCAAAGTCTCTGCAATACTCTAGCTTAGCTAAACCAAGAACAACCCGCAATTTATTGCTCACAAGTTTCTAAAAAAATCGAAAGTAAAGTTGTTCTACAAAGTTCGCTAATAATCTGGCCAGGCCACCTCTTCACAAAACAATAACATATGAAATCGTTAGGTAACACGTCGCTTAAACTTGGCACAGTGGCACGGTTACTGAAGGCTTCAGGTTTCGGACAGTAATTACTGCAAACCCAGTTACCAGCGCACTCAAATAATTATTTTAAAAATTTACACCGACTCGACGTCGTGTTGAGTACCCCTGGTTTTATACTCCAAGCAAATATCTGCTTTACTGAACAGAGTTTAAAGTTGGAATTCCCATGTGTGCATTGGTGTTTTTTTTTTTTATAGCAAACATAGGTAGGCTCGATTAAATGGGGTGGCTAATAAAAAAATGTTTTATTAATATCGTTAACTTTAGATAATGTCTGAAGCTGAATTAGGCTTGAAATCGTGTTATAGGTTTAAAAAAAAAGTAACCGACTTGATTTTATTCCGGGAAGGCATACTTTGGGAATAATCTTTTAAGTAGTTTTGTATCCTCTTTCCCGGGTTATTAATAACGTGTAACGAAAATATTACAATAAACAGAAGGCAACGATAATAATGTAAGCTTTCCGGCTGACTTAGGGAACCGCTGAATGGAAATACAGTAAAATAATAACATTTTCCTAATCCGTACCAAACTCCCACTTGCTCGGTAATTGGCAAGAATCCTGATATAACCAGATTGTAGCGGTAGGTAATACCCAGTTATAACCAGTGACAACTAGTTATAACCGCTTTTCCTATTATATTCTTTTTAGTGACGGAAACTGCTGTTTTTCTCATAAGAGCGCTATTATATTTTGATAGTATTTTCTTTGGCACGCGTAAAAGAAAAAGAAAGATACAACTTGTATTATGTACTTATCTTTTGTGTGAGGATGAATTGACGAGCTGAATGGGTAGTTGTTTTGTGTAAATATTGGCTGGTTCTCTTTTGTTGAGGTTAAGTGGTATTTTTTTGGGACGAAATGGTGTGAAGAGGTCAATGGTCGATTACGTACTTACCCGAGTTCATTATATCTTTTATAATTATGAACATTATAAAGCTGAACAGTAACAAATACTTTGGTTGAATGTACTAATCACAGGAACTACTGACTCGAATATAAAAGAATATATTATTTTAGTTTTGGATAGCCCATTTATCGAGGAAGGCTATATAACATCACGCTTCGAACAATAGGAGCGGAGCATTCATGAAAAATGTGAAGTTGCGCAGGTCAGCTACCTAATCTATACTAATATTATAAAGCAGAAGAGTTTGTTTGTTTGTTTGTTTGGTTGAACGCGCTAATCTCAGGAACTACTGGTCCGATTTGAAAAATTCTTTCAGTGGAAGTATTTTAAGAACACCAATGTTTAGAGCACCAAAACTATTCCCATGAGAGCACCAATCAATATTTTTGCTTGGTGCTATATCGGGAATACAATAAAAAAACGTATTTTATTCCCATTAGAGCACCAGCGGTTCATTTTAGTGGTGTGCCCACACACACTAAACTAAAATATATTTTAAAACATATCGATTAACCATCTAAAAGGTTCACACGAAACAGACTATTGTCTGCACAGACTAAGTTGCGAAGAAAAATTGTAAAGAAGTTTATAAAAGTCTGTAACGGTCCATAAATCACAAATCAAAATATTTTTTTCAACTACGGCACTTACAAAATTTAACTGACTCAGACAAAAATCAGACATAGGTAAGTATCTAAGTTTCTTTGTCGTCTTGGGTGAAATGATTACGTAGTGAGCTGTCAGTCCTTGTAATCAAGATGGAATTTTATGTCCAGTAATTAAGTAAATCTATTATAAAATTAGAAAATTTAAAAACCCCCTACACAAAAAATAAACTCTAAAAACTAACAAATAATATTTATATATTTATTTTGGGGGCCGAGTCACCCGCGTCCATAGGAGAATACCCTTCAGCGAATCCTTACACGTGGTCCCCGGGTGGTGCTAAACAGGTGACACTAACCGCCTCCGTGGTCTAGTGGTTATACCACCTGATTCAGACCCAGAGGTCCCGGGTTCGATTCCCAGCGGGGGCAAATTTTTTGCTCGGTTTGGTTGGTGGTAGGACTTGTTCTAAGTCCTCCTGGTAAGCTACCACCATCATGTCTAAGTCTGTCGCCATAACAACAATGATAACAGCATTGTTGTGTTCCGGCAGTTATAAACTCGCTTCCATTTTCGGCCTAATCATCAATTTCCATACGCTATCCGTTTTGGATAAAAAAAAAAAGCAATTTCTAACGATAGAGAGACATGTACTGTCACGCGGACAAAAAGTCACCAGTGCGCTCGTAGCCTTATACAAAAAGTCACCAGTGCGCGCGTATCCTTATACATTATTATGTATAAGGTGTTGGTTTTCAAAAAGTTTGTAGTAATATTGTCAGCATGTTTTTTATTTTTATTTACAATGGGTTAGCTCTTGACTATAGTAAAATTTAATATTGTTAGTACTGTCATAGTTCTATGCTGCTTCGCCTTCATATACCTCTAATGTTCTTGAATTATATATTGACGTATGTATCTGAACAAAAATGCCATTCAAAAGTGCCATTGGTCTGAGTGAAATAAATATGTTTTTGTTTTGACTTTTTTTATCGATATCTTTATATAATCCCCATCACTAGAACCTAATGAATCGCTGGTGCTCTAATGGGAATAAAATACATTTTTTAGAAGTATTCCCGATATAGCACCAAGCAAAAATATTGATTGGTGCTCTCATGGGAATAGTTTTGGTGCTCTAAATTTTGGTGATCTTAATTTTGGTGCTATATCGGGAATACTTCTTTCAGTGTTAGATAGCCCATTTAACGAGAAAGGTTATAGGTTATATATCATCACGCTAAGATAAACAAGAGCGGAGCAGTAATGGAAAATGTGACGCAGACGACGTTGCGCGGGTCAGCTAGTTTATAATATGGCACATGAACTCGGGAAGTGATTTTGATTTCTAAGTCTTGTTTTTGTTTAGAGATTTGAGAAGAAATTGACGGGCAACTTGTTATAACACTTAAACGGATGATTAGATTAGTAAAACTATCCCAAGTCAACAGCGTCTTACTTAAGGTCGCATTTCCACCTGCAAGTAACTTGCATGCAAGTTAAGTTACATTACAGGGCACGATATACCGACTGATCATATTACATCTCGGTAGCCCGCAATGTAATGCAACTAGCATGCGAGTTGGATGCAGGTGGAAGGTGATGGGCCGGCTAGCAGTGATGGGCCAATATCAGTTGGAGGTACGCGTATATTTAGTTTTACGCTGGTCCCCCGTGATCCTGAGTTATAGAAGCAATAGGGAATGTGGGGTTTTAGTCGTTAGAAGTTCGACATATCACTCCGTTCTTCCCAGACGATGAGGAACTTCCCAGAAATAAAAAAACAACAGGTTGCACTCCGGGAGTGCCGACAGGAGTGAAATCTTGAACATTAACCTTGTGCATTTTTGAATCATCAGTCTTAAGAATTTTCGATCAGGTCACGTGTCCTGACGCGAGTTTAACATTTTATACCCATTCCAAGAAAAGTGCTTAACGCCGTTAAAGAAGTCTTCACTTTAAAAATGTGGAAACGTGGTCTGGCTCTTTCTATAAATTGAAAAATTGAATTGATTGATTGTTTTTGTTTTTTTTTTACTTATTTTGAATTGAATTGAGGACAAAAAAAGTCCGTGAAGACTGTTAATAAAAAAAATAACTTACATTTAACTGCAACAGCTATTTTCATGAGCAGCTACTATCTTCATTAAAAACTGGACTTACCTGAAAAGATAAAACACAAAAATTTAATGAATTTAGTCAAAAGACTGAATATTTTAATAATTAAGTAAGCAATTTATCATTAGTACTGGAGCCTACGAAATAAATTCTAACAGGTGTGAATAATTAATTATATACAGTTGCCATGGCGACGGATAGTACTGCCTATTAATGTGGCTGCTATTAATCAACGGTAGCCATAAAATTGCTTATTTATTAAATTACTAGTTTCTGCCATCGGCTTTGCCCGCCTGAATGTCTCAAAATAATCCCAAGGAAACAAAAGTCTTCAGACCGTTCATAGAACAAAATTCTTATGACATATTCCAAGACATGGTCAAACCGTATATAATCTATACTAGTCTATACTAATATTATAAAGAGGTAAAATTTGTTTGTAAGTTTGTATGTTTGTAAGTTTGCATGTAGGGGGTAATCTCAGGAACTTCTGATCCGATTTGAAAAAAATCTTTCAGTGTTAGATGGCCCATTTATCGAGGAAGGTTATAGGCTATATATCATCACGCTAAGACAAATAGGAGCGGAACAGTAATGGAAAATGTGACTGATGTAAGTAATAATAATAAAAAGCCCTCTATTCTGGGATTAGAGATGGATTACACTTTTTTTTACATTTGTATCTTACAAAATGTTTCTTATCTCAGCGTGCCTCTTAGCATAGGCCTCGTCCAACAGTCTCCACTGTGGTCTATCCTGAGTTATCCTTCTCCACCTTGGACAATCGTATACCGTGACGTAAACATGCAACAAACAGGCAAACAGATCAGCAGATGGTTACTTTCGTATTTACATTAATAGAATGGATTTTTGATAGTATGTTTTAATATTATTTCATGTTATACTAGATTTTCCCTGTGACTGTTTTTTCATTCCCGTAAGAATTTCGGGAAATCTTCTCTAAGTGCGCCTTTGCACTCGCTCAGGAACCTAAATGCAAAATTTCAGCTTTCTTCGAGCAATAGTTTCGGCTGTGCGTTGTCTGCCAGTCACTCACTGAGTAATGGAAGAATTTTATAATAAGGATGTATTTTATAATTTCAAGTAAATTGTAAAATTGATGCTCTTTCCAAAAAAGGGATCACAGGGTCCATTCTTACATTTTTTTTCCACAAAAACATGCTGATGTTTACGAATTTCGAGGAGAACTTTTATCAATCTTTGGTTTACCAAACATTCTCAACTTCGAACAGACTATATTTGCCTGTTTAGGTATCTGATTTAGTGCGTCATTTAAAAAAAAAAAAACATAATCATCCATGAAGCAATATCTATTTCGTTTATCTCTCAAAATAACAATTTCCATTTCCATCGAGTTTTCAATCGACTTCATTCAGCTGGGCTCGGCGCCGGTATTATCCTTAAAAACATTAATAGTCGGAGATTACGCGTATTATCCAGACTTTACCCTAAGTTAAAACATGGTAATATCGTTTACCTTGACTTCATACCAAAATAAAACTGTTTTATTTTCATTTTGATGTGGAAAATATGGTAAAAATTTTCGAGTTTCTGAAATTCGTGCTTTAGAATAAAGTTTGTTTAAAATTGACGTTAAATTGTTGTGAGATACTATGTAAGAGTTGGTGAGAAAAATCTAGGAAATTCTTTTTAACAGCATCACTTTGATATCTATATTAAACTCAAATTTTCCTAAACCGTATGTGCTGCTACGCCTTATTTTTAGGGTTTAAACCCTTTTATGGCTATCTATGTGTCACACCCAAGGGACTCGCATCTATACTAAAAACTTTAATGCAGACAGTCACCAAACTTGTCTATCTGTATTAAAGTGTGCATCAAATTCCAAATTTAAGTACACACCAAAAAAGATTAAGAATAAACAAAACCAAAACAGACAATGCAGTTTACAAAAAAAAAAATGGCGAGACAAAACCATCTTAGCGACGAATTACCCGGGTGTTACGGTATTAGCCGGGTGTGCCCGGTGCTATTACCCGGGCAAAGCCGTAGCTTTAGTCCGCATTATGCCAGGCTTTTAAAATTAACCGCCGGCTTGCAGCTGTAATCACTCCAAGTTGCATTGTGTTTATTGTGCCGATTGTAGATTATGATGACGTAATATGGAAAAATTTATGACGTATTCAGTGAAGAGGCTATTAGATTGAAAGATCTCATTGGTAGCAAGATTCATACCTGAACTTGGCAAACGAAACTATCACGATTCTGACCCCTATTTAAAGAGGACGACTATTGACAGATTTGATAATACCCCAAAGAACAAATAATCTGCCTAGCCTTTTCCCAACTACATTGGGGTCGGCTTCCCGTCAAACTGGATTCAGCTAAATACCAGTATTTTACGTGGAGCGGCTGCCTACCAGACCTCCTCAACCCATTAACTGGGTAACATGGTACTTCTTGGCAAGACTGGAGTCAGATTACTGGCTTCTGAAAATCCGTAACGACTGCCAAAGATCTACAAATGACATCCGGGACCAACGGCTTAACGTGCTTTCCGAGGCAAGGAGGAAACTCGGTCACCCATCCACAGACCAACCTTGGCAAGCGTTGCTTAACCTTGAATATCGATCCGTGTAGCTGTTATTATTAAGCCAGGAGCTCTTCGAACTCCCAACGAACAAATAATTGTGGTAATTGAACATTAAATCAAAACCAACACAAGTAAACCTAGTTTGGTCCATTCAAAATAATTATGCATCTAAATCAACATGGGCATTTATAAAATGGTAGAAGCCACACATGGGCATTTATAAAATGTTAGAAGCCAGATACAACTTTATGGAGAAGAACCGGCAGGAAGCAGCAAAACGACTCCATTCGCTCAAGCAATTACTCTTCCAATTGGTCCTGCCTGACTATGGTCAAAGACACTAAAACCTTTGAAACCCCTCATTTACAAAATAACAATGCGACACAGAATACATGGAGAGGGTGTTAATAGGACTGTGAGGGCAGACGGATCGATCGCGAACTAAAATTGTACCGATTGGCTCCGGATGAGCAGATCACGGGCGATGTAATCGGATTGAGGTGAATAAAATATTGTAAAGAAGATAGGTACCTATTAAGGGTAAACAGAAAAGAAAATAGATTTATTTAGAGGATTTAAAACTTAAAAAAAAGGCCTTAGAACTGCCAGCACTTTGCTAGTGATGAAAAATTTTATTGACAAATGTAATGAAAATCTGTGTGACTCTGGCAAATGCACAAGATGTGCGAAGCCAAACTCCCCTGAGGAGAAAAAACAAAAAAAAAAAAAACCTGTGTCCCATTTCTACTAATTTTCAATGACCCCTTCTCATGTTTCACTTAAGCTAAAAAAAAATAAGTTTGCTTATTTGTTTGAACTCATTAACTCACTCATCTATGGAACTGTCAGTCGGATATGGAAAATAATTTTGTATATGATTGCCATATACATGGGCTGTACAGGAACGGATAAAACAGGACATGCACATACGAAGTTGCGTACAAAAGCTTTAGATACAACTAGCAAAATACAAATGTGGTTTCCACCTCCTTTTGCAAAATTAAATCCGTGTGATGTTCGGGTAACCGCAATACACAAAAACACTTACTCTCAATACTCAAATAAATACAAACCCTTCATTTCAAATACACTAGTTCCTCGAAACATTTAACCCTACAAAAACAAGGCGGGGTCTCCTAGACCCACACGCGTAATTAACTGGCAATTGCTCCATTACACGAACCCTTTTAGGTCTGCTTTGGTTATTATGTGTCGCTCGTCGATTACTATTGTCGGCCGCGATAATGTTTTGGGGTCTAAGCGACCCTGTTTATCGAAATCGGGCGTGTCATGTTCGTATTTGTAGATACGTGAGTACATCCTAACTTTTTTAACCAATATTAAAAATGCCGATTTGGATGGTTGCTGGTATATCTACCGACGGATGGAGACGCTCTGCCCTGGATATAGCTGAACGCTTTATTTGCGAAAATTCACACGCGAGTAGAGTAGTGGGCAAAAACCAGTAGGTACGTTCTCTAAAGTGAGTAAAATTAAGTTTCGCGGTAATGTAACCTCGTTTTTAATTAAACTTACCGCATTCATTTGAGAACGGATTAATTATTATTTATCTTGTTAAAATGGTTTTCGTGAAATTGCAGTTTGTAATGAGATTTCGGGTAGTTGATTTTATTTCTTTGTGTACATATCATGGAGCATTTAAAAAGCTAGAATGTCTATATTGAAGTTTCCTAAGTTCTAAGCTGCTGCTCAAATTTTTACTGAAAATCTTTTGTTACTGAATCATTTTTGAGTCACCTTGATGAAAATGTTAAGTTACCAACGAGTAGCTTCTTAAAAATAACTTATAAACCACATGAATTAATTAACTCATTCCTTTTAAATGATTCTCTGCACCTCACACAATAGTATTTATTTCATTATCGAACAAAGAACCTAACAACTAGACGAGATAAAATGTAATATGATAAAAGCCTCCACAGAATCCCAGTGCTCCTAAAAATAGATTACTTATCAAACGAACCGCAGTTAGACCACAGCTGAGCGTTACAAAGGCTCATCCATTTAACCCTAAAATGGTAGGTGGTCGGTAAATAATTTTAAAGTTAATAATTAAAATTGTCGGCCGCAAACTGGACGGACAGAGAATTAAAATGAATTAAATGCAGCACGGCTGGGTATGAATAAAATCAACCGCTGGTCGGAATAATGTGAGCACTTTGTATGCAAGTCGTCCGCGGTAGATAACGCTGACCGCTAGATATTGTTAGCTATAGTTCCGGTTCTAATATTAAATAGTTTACATTTTACGCTGTTTTACTTTGATTCGTGTATGTGGCTTAGGAGCTTAAGTATTTACATTTCAATAAATTTCCAATGAAGAAGTAATTTAGATTTGTGGGCAAAGAATTAGTGCAAAATACAACTTCGGATACTTACAAATCTACACGTAAGATTTTCCGATAGCATTTGCAGATACAAGATAATAATTATATATTTTTTACATTATTACAAATTCCAGAATGACAGTAGTAAATAATAGTTCAAGAGACGCTGCTACAGTAATTGTAACTTATATTCAGACTCTAACAAATGGCAAAATTCCGCCAACATTGCTCAGTATTCCATTCTACGTAACTTTACACTCCATTTCTAGATATTTTTCAAACAAAACGCGGAGTACCCTCCCTACAATATTCATTTACATTCAGCCACTTATTTTTGCAGCAATGAATTATAATTCATAGCAGCTCCGCAAGAGGGCGGTCGTCGTAATTAAAATCATTCGATTGTTCTGAAATCTACTCTTAGTTCAATGTGAAATGCAATTATAATATATTCAATATATGAAATTATATGTTGTTAAGCATTTTATAAAATGAACTGCAATGGGCTTTGCGTTTAGTCAAAACACTAATAAAACGACTAATGAGGAATATTCTGACATGCAAATGTCAGAATATACGATCTAGCTTCATTCAGTATTAATCCATTCAGATAGTTAGAGCATAAACCCTTCTAGAAGGATGCTACTAAGGTACATAATACACTTCGGTAGTCCGATACGACGATCAGGCTCAATCACACGATAAGTAGAGATTACATAGACCTTCCCTCCGTACAAACTAGCCCTCGCTTCAATAAAGCATTCACTATGAGACGGTCCATATTATCGATCCCGTAACAGCTGTGACCATTCCAATATCTCTTTAGGTTGAACCTAACGGAATTAAATATATTTTCTATTAGATTCTCGCACTATTATTCTTTTAAGATGTCTCAATAAAAATATCCCTTTCAGATATATCTGCGGAATAATTAAACGCAGCAAACTATTTAACACAAACTCCAAAGTCGTTTCAAGGTCGTTTAAAACAATAGAACTAAATTTTAATCCACAATAGAGCTAACAATAAAATGTTCCGCAAAACAAAATGGCGTGTTTTATTGTAAAAGTTGAATAAAATCAGCGAGGGATGCGGCGGTGAGTAATGGCCACCTTTTGTTTGTGGTTAATTAGCGCGGCCGCAGTGGCCCGGGCGGAGCGGTCGCAATGGCCCGCCGCGAGAGGGTTGACGCCACTACTGTGCGAATGGGCCCGAAAGACCCGATAGTTTGCGGCTAGCGTGAGATCACGATGCGGCATTTGAGGGTTAACATTTATTCCGTTTTATTGAGGGCGAAATAATTCGCAGTAAAATGAGAACCTAGTTCATAAACACTACAAGTCTATATTGAGTTAGATTAATTATCTATCTCCATAAATAAATATTTATTCTCATCTCTTATTCTTACAGCAGCCGCTGGGAAATAAAAAGAAACCCAGCCACAGCTAATTTTCTTCAAGCAAAAATTGCTAAAGCAAATACTGAAAACCCGGTTAGTTAATAATGCTACTACAAGTAATATTGCAGCGAACGTTTTGCAATCTAAAATAGAACTTATTGTCCGTACACGTAATTTTAAAACGATTCGTATTGGCTTTACGAGTCCAGTGAACTGAAAATAAGGGCCTTGTAAATAAAACCTTTACGGGCATGTCGACTGAAAAATGTCGACTCCTGGACTAAGCTCGCTGTTAGAACGACAAAGGGAATAATCCCGAGGAAGTTGCAGTATTCAACATACTTGAAAGAGAGTTCACTGATGAGTGATGCTGCTACTAATTCTGCAGCTCTTATTTTATGATACTTACCTTTTAAAGTCAGTGTCAAACATGGATGTGCTTTTAAGGTTACAAGAAGGACTACTTAGGAATGTATTGGATATCTTTAGGGGCGGGCGGTGTAGGGTTAATAAGAATAGATGACACTAGTGTGCTTTACAAGAAACGACAGCGCTTTTGTATGAATAAGCTATGTTATTGAAGTTTCATATTTACTCCATGAAGGTATCTGGTTTCATAATATTTGATTCGTGAATGTACTACCCAATAGCGGTTTCTATAATTTTTTTTTCTTTTAGAAATTAAAAACCGATTTTTGTCAGCGATTTTATGATGTATATTTATCACAAACTGCCGTCCGCGTCGTATTAGTATTACCACCTTTTAAAATTGTAGCTAATGTGGTTTTCATATAGATCGTTCTGTATTTTTTGCGTTAAAACGAAACCAACATCAATTCATTTTCCTCCTTTCTAAAAAACTTCCACGTTTTTAATAAATCGTAGCAGGATAGTAGGATCAACGCTTGATTCTTCTCGGTGTAAAAACATGTTGTATCACAGAAGGGCAATAATAAGCTATTTTCAGATCTAGGTTACTAAGCCATTTGTCAAAAGGTGAAATGAAAAACCCTTTCAGAATTCCAAGCCTAGCACGAGTAACAATTTTTCCCTGCAGCCAGTGGGTGGTTTTCTTCGTTAAAACGCAGTGTATGGCGTAAATGCGGCATGATTACGGGCCACATCGGTTGCTTCATTAGAGCGCGGTCTGCGGGACCCGTTTCGTCGATATGCGGTCGCTGCGGCCGCGCGCACCGAGAGGGTTACCCGTTTCGTTCATACTTGTGTTATGACATGTGTGTTAAAGGGTTATCATTTTTATTGAGGGTAGTAATATTTAACATAAGTATATAAGGATATGGATAGCAACATGTTTGAGCCTGTAATGTCCCACATTAGCGAAAACCTCCGTTCCTTTTTTACGATTTTAGCTGCGTTTAGTAATCTGGAGGGCTACTCTCTAAGCCCGACGTCCGTAGTTTCGGGCTTAGTTGCGGGCGTATTCTACTCCGTATTATCTAACCACTAAAAATTAATCACAACACAATTCGAAAGTTACTGTCAAATCGTGTTGTCATTCATTTTTAGTTCGGGTTCGGGACTAATCGTAAGTCCGTAGGTGATACGGAGTGGAATACGCCCGCAACTAAGCCCGAAACTACGGACTTCGGGCTTAGAGAGTAGCCCCCCTGAGCCCAATCCTATTGTTCAAACATCTGTCACCACATCCTTCTGGGTCTACCACGTCGCCAGTTCCTGATGTGCAAGACCAAATCTGTGGCTATTTCCACCCGATTCAGTTGCAGTAGGAACTACACATTGTATGAACTTTGAACCTCGCGGTTTGAAAAAAATCCATAAGAAGGAAGAGTCACTGCTTTGTTGACGAGTTTTCAACCAGATTGTAAGAAAAAGTCTCCCCTTATAAATCCTATCACATTTCCGTGATCCCCTCAACCGCTGATTAAACTCTAGCCCTCAAAGCAGATTCCATACTCATCAAATTCGAAAGTAATCCAACAATACTTGAAAAAAAAAATATTCATCAAAAATAAGAATTTCTTCAGAGTTTCCAAGTTAAAAACGTGGGGAGAATCAAAGGAACCAAATGAGTAAGTAATTACTCCGGGCGACTCGGGATGATTCTTTTGAGGGGAGGGGAAAAAATATATTCGGGAAGTGTCCGACAGATAGGCCGGATACACACGGGCGACTGTCGCCGCTGCGATTAGACGGCGGTGATTTTTTGTGTTTGGAAATGGATATTGCATTACTAGTGTGGAAGTCGAATGAGGAAATTTATTAGGGAATAGTTTGAATTTGAAAATGTAGGATCCAGTACAAATATTTAAATAGATATAAAAATGAATTGCTGTTCGTTAGTCGCGCTAAAACTCGCGAACGGCTGGGCCGGTTTCGGTAATACATTTTTTGAAGAAAAAAAATGGGTAGGTAGGGTAGCCAATTGACGGGAGCGAAGCCGCGGGAGACAGCTAGTATTTAAATATATTTGTATTTAAACTATGTAATGCTTATTTTTCAACATTGCAACTCCGGGCGATAACCAGAACTATCCAACTGTCTTGGATCTCGCAACGAAATTTCGTTGCGGGGAATCTGAAAAGAACAACGAAGAAGTATAAAAACCTACGTAACTATTGCTAAAATGAACTAATACTTAGTGCACTGTTGTTTCCTGAGTCGTCCTACCTTAAACTAATTGTTCCTATATTCATATAAACCTATAGCTCCATTCCCACCCAAAGCCAATAGAAAAATCAAATAAATATGAAACACACAAATGCACATTGAATCCAAACATTTCATCGTAGCGAACAACCCCGAAGTTTGGAAGTCGTGGCGACTTGTTTCTGGTTCGGTTCCAAAACACGGCGTCGGAGGCCACAGAGCTGCTAGACACGGCATTGTTTGAACTTTACATACGTCAGTGCCATCGTGGCAGTGAGTCTCATCGGCTACTCATAGAAATAGGGTATTTGACTACTACAAAAATCTGCATGAATTAATACGTATCTGAAAAGTGTCACAAAAATAGCACAAATTGCAAAATATGAAGGTGAAAAATACAGAAGTTACACGCTTTTAAAGATATCCTTCTATCCTTGTCACTCTAAACGAGCGACGGTGCAAATTCACTATGCTGTAACTTGCAAGTAAACGTCACACGCAAGTTCAGTGACGTACCGCTGTTAAAACACTCACAACACCATATATTTTTGGATTTTTAAACAATTGAAAGCGACTTCAAAAAAGGAAGAAGTTCTTATCTTTTCTTTATGTTTTGAGAAATGCAATTAAAAATACCCATTTCTGACTTTAGTTACAACAGCTTCTACTAAGCGCACATTGCGTGAATACTATTCGTAATGGCGTCTCTAATCTAGCGATACCGTATTCTGTGGCCGGCAACTGTCGCGACAACTGTAGCCGGCTTTAAATAGAAGCAAGCACTTGAATTTTATATATCTGAACTTACATTGAATTCTTATGGCGACGTCCTTTGAAATACAAGTTAGAAACAGTTTTGGATTGTAGCTATTTTGGGAATGGGAAGAATCCTGGTTGGAAGCGGTTATTAAAAATAACCAACCTCCTTTAACAGAGTAAGTGGTTTGGGGATAAAGAACAGCCGCATGGGTCGTTTTTCAAGGTTAAGCAATGCTTTCTGAAGTCCATACGTGGATTGATGAACATACCCTTGTGAAACAAATGAAGATCCCTCCGTGTTGGCTGACATTTGTAACTCAGGCTGGCTATACGGGTCAGTCGCAAGTTTAGAGGCTCGTATGAAGATAACAAAGGTTTTCGTATTGTGTAGATTGTGGATTAGACAATCAGTGAATGCAAAATATTGATATTCAGGCAAATTAATATCAATATTTTACATGATGCGACAGCTGGTTACCCAAAATTATTAGCGAATACATTTACGTATAGGTACCTGCACCAAGCAACGTAACCACTCAAAATCTTTATAAAAAAACTTTTTACAAAAAAAAAACAACCAACTTCCAAAAAAAAAACACTACAAAGTAAAAAATAACTTTAATTTCGGAAGTCGGTGTTTTTGTTAGATTCTTCGTATTTTGACACCGACTTCCGAAATTATAGTGTTTTTTTTTTAAAGTCGGTTGTATTTTTCTGTAATAAGTTTTTTATTTTTCACTTTTTAGTGGTACCCCACACCTAACAACACCACTGCAAAATCGCAGAAAAGCAAAATACGCAATTTCGATTACTCATAAAACTATCATCCAAGTAGACGAATTCCATCTATTTCGATTTAAAATCCAAAGTTCGTGACCGATTTTCATAAAATTTAAATGGGACCAATCTGCAAGTATATCCTTCCAGATAAAACAAGAATTTTTGAAATCGGTTCTGAATTGTCGGAGTTATGAGGTAACAAACATAAAAAACATACAACCGCATTGATAACCTCCTCCTTTTTGGGAAGTCGGTTAAAAATGATAGTTTGCGCAGTACAAGTAACTTGCAGTCTACTTTACTTAAGAATACCTATTATACTCTAGGAATATTTAACATTTTTGCAAGTTTCCGTCACTAAATCATAGCAACAACAGGATAGTCACAAAACAGTACAAGAAAAAACACTACAACAAGAAGCAAAAAAAATATGGAAGGTGGTTGAAAAATTCCAATTGTTTTAACAACGCTGCATCGCCAAGTGTCCAGAATATATAATTTATGAGCTTTCAGCGCTCTTGTTTTCGCTTTATTCGCTCCTGAAGCGAGCGGGGCATGAATTTTGATATTAATTATATTATTTAGTATGATATTACATAACCCGGTGTTTGTGATCTTGTAGGTGCGCTCCGATGGTGGAATTTATTTATAAGCTCTGTCAGTCTGTCTGTTCGGGATACAAGCAGTGTGGCAACGTGTTTTCTATTGTATTGGAAAAGAAAGGAATCTCTGAAGTAAGTAATTTGGAAGGAAAGGAAGCACGGGTTCCTTGGAAGCATTCTGACACACTTTTAAAAGAAAATGGAGGACGACCTCTACCTGTCACAACATACATATTATTAAACAAGTCATCCGCCGCGTCTGTCTGTCTTCTGTTCACAATAAACTCAAAAAAAAAAAATATACACCACAAAGTATAATAAAAAATAACTTCAATTTCGGAAATCGGTGTCAAAATACGAAGAAACTAACAATAACACCGACTTCCGAAATTAAAGTTATTTTTTGCTTTGTAGTGTTTATTTTTATTTGGAAGTCGTTTGTATTTTTTAATTTTAATAACTTTAGGTATTAAGTATAACCGGAAAGTGCTTTTATCGTGGTATTCTGAATCAAAAATAAGCAAAGCGACAGATTGTAATAGAATCTTTCACGAAAAATTCATAAACAGGAAGGTAAATAAATTTATGAAATAGTATTGACAGGTAACGTCCTCACTTTTAAAATAAGCTAAAAGCTCTATCTTCTAAAACATGCAAACTGCATCAAAACTCTATCTCCATAACAATCCCAGCATAAACACTTTGAAACCCAACTAATGTGCAACATATAAACACTTTTATGCACTGTATGAGGTTTATTTTCTGCGAGCTATTTTACCAGCGGGCTATTTTTACAGTCGAGCCATTTTCCAGGTGTAAGTACATTCCTATAGTGGTGCCATCTCATGTGCACTAATAAATCTTTGAAGAATCACAAATGTACTCCTTTCAGGTGGATAAGAGAGATTTTCCTGAGATGGTGTTGAGATATTTCTAGCGTAATAAAGAACTGAGTATTTTCGCGGTTCTATTCGCGAGAAATTGTATTTTATTTCAATGAAATAGTGTTTTAGGACTGTGTGAACCACGATCATGACGAATGAACGACATGTCTTTAGAAGAGATCAGTTCAGCCAGGAGTGCGGGTGTGATGCTGCCTTAGAAACGTTAGGACATTGCTATCGTGACCAACTTGTCATGATTACTCCAGCTTCAGGAATTGGTTGACATTTTACCCATTAAGCAGAAGTACAAGAAGACCCCCAGAAGCAGACTTGACTCTCTATTTTCGTCCTGAAAAAGCTGTCAGGACGAAAAGTGTGTTAGACTATTTTCCAACAATTTCGCTAGCTTATTACTAAGAGTATTTTTGCGCAGTCCGTATATAAATCTAATATCATACTCTCAGTGTATTGTACTTTGATGGATCACGTCCGATCTTGCACTACGTATCGCTTCAACAACCTTATGTAACTCCATGTCGAACTTCACACTAGATTCGACCTTATTACTTAGATTTTAGGTTGGCTTCACGTTGCCCATTTGAGGAGTTAAGGCGTTGTGTATATGGTTTTAATATAAATCCTATATGGTATTGCAGCAGTGTTTTAACGCTTGGACGTCTGTACTCATCTCTTAATATTGTTAACGTTTCGTTTGTTAGAACTACAAAGTTGAAAAATCTTTATTATGAATATTGAGAGTATTAAGTATTAGTGCATAATTGTTGACATGGCAAAGGTCTACTGATGGTCTCTTACGTATACCTTTCACTTAAGTTGTCACAGTTGTCTTAAGCATTAAAAAAATAGGCAAGAGGGGAAACGATAAGTAATCTTTGAATGGATTAGTAAGTCATAGCTAAGAAACCCATGAAGTTAAGAATCCTGAATCCTAAGCTGCACATTTCCAAGTAACTTTTCAACCTGACACAGAATCCGAAATACATGGGGTACAAACGTCAGACCAGTAGGTAAAATACGCGCGTTGTCATGGGAACCGAAACAGATAGCGACACAAATCATGAAGAGGCCCGCCATGAAATATTGGTGCAACAACACATCGGCTAAGCACCGCTGTTCATCTGCGTCAGCTCTGCTTACCCTCAAATGGAATGGGGTTGTAATGTAGATCGTTAAGGTTGTTAAAAATTAAGATGACTAGTGTTTAGAAAGGTCAATAATAGATAGGATTCAATCAAATAGATAGGATTTTTACAACTGTGTTAGAGTCGGCTTACTGAAGTAAAAGGTGTTTACAAGAATGGTTGAAAGAATGAACAGTTGGTTGACTACTACTGCAAAAGATTTCAAGAATAATATAAAAAACGATGTTAGCAAATGAACTTCTAAGAACATGTTTATAGTGGGACAGTTGAAGACCAAATAAAAGGAAGAATAGACTGTATGAAAGATAATATAGCTAAGGATATGATAGTTAAAATGTCTTCAAATGGTGTGCAAGAATACATGCTGTACAAACTACAAGATGGACAGAGCAAATACAAGAGAATGGGGAATATATTTTATATGTTGTGAGATAAAAGCATGTCAATAAAATTTCATTGATTTTGAAAGTTGATTGATTCACGTGTGAAATCACTCAAGGTAGCAAATAATAAAATACGTCTTCAAAAACTTTATGAATCTCAACTTCAACTCTCCTAACTAAATTGTCGCCTTACAATGTCTCGTCATAACTGAAACTGACCCACTTTTCACCTCCACTGCGCAACTTAATACAATTCTAGACAGGTGCTACTCTGGCACTAAAGTGTCACGGACAATATCTTAGTATTGGTATTTAAAGTGTAGAGAGAGACACTATAAAGGTGTAGCGAAGGTTCTAGATGAAACTTGGATAACGTTAGTTAATTTAAAGTCAATTACACTTATATTTTTAAACACAATAACAATACATAAAGTATAGAACAGTAAGATACTAGTTCTGTAAAAAAATACCTTGACTCTGCTTTTAACAGTGCCACAGTGTCACAAAAAATGTGTTCTGCTTATACTCTATTTTCAGTTACAAAGCAAATAGTCTGGCTGTTTGCCTGTCTGTCTGAATAACATCGGGTTTTTCCAACCAACCAACAAATCCAAATAACCAGTCCCGAAATACTGTTCAAAATCGATCAACGAGTTTTAATTTTGCAGGTCATTTTCTTAGGAAACAAGAGCATAGACTTGATTTTCTGTTTCTTCTTGCACAGTGGCAACAGTATATCTTTTCCCGGCTTCCCCTGCCTCTTATATTGCCTTCAAGTTTTATGAAATGGCAACAGGACTACAACGATTATTATTTTCTGCAGTAAAAGTCTGCATTGTTGGAACATTGTATTAATAGCTATCTTGGTTATTATGCCATAAACTTGCTATTAAAATAGATTTTTATAGTGCAGCAACATTTTCTGAGACTGTCTTATTCGCAATTATATAATATAAAAGCAATGAACATTGTTGAATTGACTTGCAAGCTACTGAGATTGTTACGAGAGAACAAAAAATTTAAAAAATGAGCGTGAATATATAGCGATTGATGAAAATGTTAAAAAGAAACGAAAACATTGCGTCTACCTCAAATTCCTCAGAATTCCAGGTAAACCTCACACTTAACTCAACAATAATCCCGACTGCCAAGCGAACAATGAGCAAAATTTCAATACTACATCATAATAACATTAACAACACATAACATTTTCAATAATAGTAGAAAACGGAGAATTTTCTTTATAATCTGAGCACAAAGAAATCGACGGCTCTGACCCATTCGTCATGTTGACATTTCAATGGAAGGAACCCTACAATTATTTACTTAAAGACGATGCGGGAAATAACCTTGTTTATGGGAGAAATATTTTCCAAAGAAGTTCTTTAGTAATTGCTTGAATCTAGATTTGAGTTAGGTTGATAAAAACATTCTTTTGGAATATTCGGAGATAAGTTACGAATTGATAAGACAGTCATAGCAGAACTGAATAGAAAAAAGACGACATAGAATCAAAGAAGTAAATTCTACTCATCATCATCTTCCTGCCCTTATCCCATGTTACTTGGGGTCGGCGCAACACGTTTTTTTCTTCCACTCTGCCCTATCAGCCGTCAAATTTCAAAATTCTACTCGAAAAAAAAACTTTCGCAATTGATAGAGAACCACTCTCACCTAATCATAAAGAAACTGGCGGTAGAATAACAAACAAGACGTTTAACAAAACTAAATTAAAAACATCCGAAAATAAAAATCACGACCACAATAAAAAGTAGACCAGATTTATTCTCTTCAGCTTCATCTCAAGACGAACTCATTTTCTAACTTAAACCAATCACTTAAGCAACAACAGAGAACACACAGGCAAGACGGCGAGCGAACTAAGTTGACGAACAAACGCACAAGTTGGACGCTAACCACGTTTAAGTTATTACGCCAATTTCAAGCACAGTAGCGCTTTGGATATTACATTGTAGAATTACTACGGAGACAGTAATTTTGAGGCTGCAGCAGAAGCTACTGTCATAGAATCAATACTGAAGTCAGTTCTTGCATTAAGAATTGGTGATTGTTATTAATTTATAATACTACAACATCTACATATTTTTTTGTTATTTTGACTATTATGATATACTAGTATTCTCACGTAGCTTCGTCTGCGTCACGTTATTCATAATGCTCCGCTATTATTGGTCGTAGCGTGATGTTATATAGCCTCGATAAATGGGCTATCTAACACTGAAGGAATCTTTCAAGTCGGACCAGTTCCTGAGATTAGCGTGTTCTGGCAAACAAACAAACTCTTAAGCTTTATAATATTAGTAGATATTTGCCTGTAGTGATTCCGCAGTAAGTGTGAGGCACCCACTTCTTCTTGCTGATATTTTTGTTTTCACTTTTGTTGAAATCCCTCTAAGGAACTATTTGGTAAAAACATTTATTTTTGGGTGAACAGGAGCTCGTGGCTAAATAATAACAGCCGCACGGGTCGATCTTCAAGGTTAAGCAACGCTTGCCAAGGTTGGTCTGTGGATGGGTGACCATCTTAACATATCGAGTTTCCTCCGTGCCTCGGAAAGCACGTTAAGCCGCAGTCGTTACGGATTGTCAGAAGCCAGTAAATCTGTTAATGGGTTGTGGAGGTCTGGCAGGCAGCCGCTCCACGTAAAATACTGGTATTCAGCTGAATCCGGTTTGACTGGAAGCCGACCCCAACGTAATTGGGAAAAGGCTAGGCAGAGATTTATTTTTGGGTGAAGACTACGTTACTTAAAGAACTGATAATTAAAGCCAGTATAACTTACAATTCCCAAACGCTAGTGTTATAATATAATATCACAACAGTTACCAGTACTCTCCAGTCACAGTTATACGGAAAACCAAGTTAATTGGCAACCGCGGATCCGATACAGATTCACGGATTTACGGATTCCAATACATCTCCAACATTAAACTAGACAGCCTAAACAGGGCAGGCAGCGATAATGGCTGAGTAATTCCCCAACTGTGTGTACGAGTTACTGGCGCGAGTGGGAACAAGTTATAGAACAACTGGTGCGAGTTCCGGGTGACTTATCACGTTATGAAGTTATCATTCTAGCCTGGGGGACTCACGGCCTGCAAGTCCGTCCAGCTTTTTGTTTGAATACAAGTTTGGGCAACTTCTGCTGGAATTAGCTGCAGTTGGTCGATTTTGAGCACGTGTTTTGTTATTTATGTAGTTCGAAAATTAAATGTGGATTACTATCAAGGTTATTATAAATATCTTCGTTTAAACAATAATTGACCCATAAATTCACCAGTAGATATTCATTTTATTGAAAGCTTGAACAATTTCTAAACTAAATCTACCAAGGTCACATTCAATAAACAAAGTTTCTGTTCTTCGTCAGATTTGTTTACAATTCATTTGTAATTACCCTGGTTTTTTCACCTACTTACCTCATTTTGTTTCAAGACTTTATGGGTGAAAATGCAATTAAGACGCACTTTTATGATGATTTATAAAGTTTGCCAGCTGTTTTGTGTTTACGTGGTTCAGTTATACAATTTACTTTCGTTACTGTTACGCCACTTTCGATTGTAGTCTTAGATTTTTTATTTGGATTTTTTTGTGACATGTTGGTATTTTTATAGCATCGTTTCAGCAATCATTAATCATTTAAGTATTATTAATGTGTCAGTTTCAATCAGCCCGCCTATATACCACTATATAAATATGTGCAGAAACTTACAAAATAATAATCATATTGATGCTTTCAGCAGCATAAGTGTACGTTTCAAAAGACATTTTGGTGAATGATGACATGAAAAAAAATTAATAATAATAATGAAATAAGAATCATTAAAATATGTTTTGCCATATTAAGTTTAATTAACGATAGAAACAGAAAACTAAAATATAAATAACTCGTTTCGTATTTTTCCTGCCCGTAGCTAACTAGCCCCGTAACAAGTGCAGCGTGATTATTGATGACCACCATTATCTGTTTCCTCAAGTTCTGCCATTCTCTGCGTCGTACTTTGTAGTTGTTACTCATTTTAACGATGCCTGTGTTTCGTTAGAAAACTAACAGGGGTTTTTCTCATAAAGGAAGGGTTATTACTAGGTTTTCTTTTTTCTAAAAGCTCTTGTGTTATTTTTCTGATCAAGGAAAGAGCTTTTACAAGCAAGCACCTTTGCTTTGATTTGCTTATACCATACAGTAACGCAATATATTGTGTTGTGTAAAATAACAATGTATGATAGTACAAAAAAAACTTCCAAAGATTTAACCAAGATAAAAGATTCACCAAACCATAAAATCGAAAAGCACATGATCGTTTTTCCCAAACAATAGGTCTAGTTGTGCGAGAGACGCATGTTTCCGGATCCGGCGCGAACGAACAGGAAATTAAAAAAAGTACACTACGAATGCAGAAAAGGAATATGAGCAGGCTTCCTCTATCAATTAGTTTGGTTTTATTGGATGCAAGAATCATATCGTCTAGATAAACATGTAGTTTCAAAATTAATTTTGGCGTAGGAACTTTGTTTAGTTTTAGTGAAGTATTTTTTTATGTTATTTTACTATGAGTAAGATTAATAAGAGCTGATAGATTAGCTTGAAATTTCTTTTGTTTTTAACTGTATCTAATAAACACAAAACTTTAGAACTGATAATAGTTCAAAGCCAAGTCCAATGAATAAATTAATTCAATATGAAACCAGCTCGAAGAAATTATATTCCCAGATCTCGTTTCATTTATCTCAAACTCAAAACGAGTCGTAATAAAACAGTATTTCACTTGTAAAACTACTTCTATTTCAATAGAAACATCTGCATTCATAAAATAAGTCAAGAAAAACAACATGATCCTCTGTGATTACCCGGGCAGGCTGGCCACTAAATAACGAACAGATTGCACTGGATGTTACATCGGCCGATTGCAAAAAGTTCCAACAGGTAGGTTCCATTGCTGTCGCCGGCAGACAAGCTTCCCCTCCTGCTATGTCGTAACTAGAATAAACTGTGTCACTTGATATTGTTTATTTATTGCTATAAATCTCAGTTCCGATAGTATATTTAATATTGTCAGTATCGTGATGAAGTGGGATTTTATTGGGTCTAAATGCAATCTTTAAATCTGATTTTAGTTTGGACAAGTTTCTTTTAATATTTTATGACTGCTGTGAAATATTAAAGGACATTAGGCATCAGCTGACGTAACTATTACCAAATGTCTTGTGTTCTTCTTGGTCTTTACATACATATATGCTATTTTCATATTACAGTTTTCTTTCTACTTCCTCATATGAGAAGTAATATATTGAATCTAATGTAATGTTGACTTCCGTTTTCCACTCACACACTGTTTCTCCCTTACAGGAAAATAATAAAAAGCATTCGTCACATAGAAAATTCGGACGTTATATACTACCACGTATACGTTTGCTAATAAATTGGAACCAAAAACCGAGAAACGCAACGTAGAAATACCCCCTGACAAATGAACCGGTGACTGGGAGAGGGTCACAAAAAGCTTTTATATCGACCGAAGATTGTGGCGAGGCTTATCAGGTTTCACATTGAAATAATTTAACAATGAGTTCATTGTTGGAGGATATGATATAACTGATGAATTTCTAGATAATATAATATTGACGATGGATTGAGGAACAGATAAGGCATACCGAAGCTCTTTGTTTGTAACCAAAGATAAAAAGAAATAATAATCAAGTTGTTTAATATCCTGTTGTTTCAGTTCCCATTTCACTCGCCTCTTTCAGCGATCCCTTACAAGATGTTACAATTTTAATCAAGGCAACAGCAACAAAGGAACAATGAATTAAAACATCGTCACACGCTCAATTACAAGGGTGTCTGTAAATACGGAGGAGAATATTAAAATTTAATGAGGCGCCCTCCCCTCGGCCTTTGAATATTCTATGCCATCAAAAATGACTAGTACCAAATGTTGTCGATATTAAAACTGAGATTGTTATGAGATTCGGTAAAAAGAATATTGACGGTGGTCTTGAAAAGAGCTGATGATCAGAACAGATGTTTCTTTAATAACAATACCATTTCGAATTAGCAGATAAAAAATCTGTTAAAGTAATATTCCAAAACCATGGCGCGATTTCAATTAAATACCATGATGTAATTAAAACAGCTAAACACAGTAATGATATTAATTAACAATGTCACAACGCCAACAAAATTTAGTCAAATTAAACACACATTTTCCGCCACACTGAATTCAAACAACAAACGCACAAACCTAATAACATTACATTTATTGACAGCGAAGCCATTTATAACATTGATTCGAGTACCCTTCGTAATCCCTTCGAAGATCTCGGTGGGTACCGACAGGGCCTAAGCAAATTATACGCCGTCCAACTGTGAATAAATTATGAACGTTTTGTTACTAGTTAATCAAATATTCGAGAGCAATTGGTAGGGGATGCGGTGCATCTTACACCAGTCAAGGTGGACAAGGAGAGGTTTAATTGGTAGTTGAGTTGTACGGTTTAGTTTGGAATGGAAATGAAAATGTTCAACAACTTAAGTAGCTGCATGCAAGCTACTTATTTCAGGATTCATTTCGGAATCTAGATAAAAACGCTGTTGACCTCAAAAAATATTTCATAAGCTTTTGCTTTCATTTAAGAAACGGTTTCGTTATCAAAAAGAACCGTAATAATATAATAGTCGTAAAATTAAATAGTTTGTGCCGAGCTCAGCTGAAACTGAAAAATTTAATTTTTAAAACAGTTTTCAGTGCTGAATTTCTCGACGTCATAATTAGGTCAATTGCGCAAATCGCCAGCGCGACGGGAAACGAGTGGAGTTAAAAATCGCGCGACTTTTTTTTCGCAAAGTCGCAAGTGTGCACCTGGGCACCGCTGGCGAACACTTGAAGAATGGACGAAATTTTATGTTAGTTTCACTATGCAAATTGTGATATCTAGCGTTGTTTGTAAAGTTGTATGTTTTGGTGAGAAATCATTTTATTGTGGGAGAGGAACTTGTGTTCTAATGTAAGAATTCTGTAGTTTTATGTTTTTTTTTTAACTTTTGCTGAAAGTTTTTGAAAAACAACATATCATTGAATTAGAATACAAATAATTAAGTTTAGTTTTTCTCTATTTAGTGGCCAAAATTAGAAAACACAAACAATGCGAAAACTAAAGTCAAGTCTGACAATCTACTGAGAAGTTACACATATGCGATAATTTTTTTATACATACAAGTAAAACAGTATTAAAATATTCATCATTCACACACTAAACTCCTTCCACTGAACACTCCAGCAAAATGACGAGTACTCACAAAATCGTCAGGAGCGCGCCATTCATCACGAGCACAAAACGACATGATAATTTGTCAAAAAGGTCGTCTGATGCGCTCTCGAGTGTACTTCACTTACGCCAAGTGAAGTACTAAGTGGGTAATCTCAGGAACTACTGGTCCGATTTGAAAAATTCTTTCAGTGTTAGATAGCCCATTCATTGAGGAAGGTTATAGGCTATATATCATCACGCTAAGCCAAATAGGAGCGGAGCAGTAATGGAAAATGTGACGCAAACGAAGTTGCGCGGGTCAGCTAGTCATTTAATGTATTGATTTTTTAATGTATTTAAAGAACAAACTATATACACTTAAAATAGAAAAAAAAAACTCCTAACTAAAAAATGGCATCAAAAAATTCGTCCCCATCGCTATCGACTGGAAGTGAGCCCAAAAGACTGGCTGCATTGCCACGTTGTATGGCAATGCTTATCCTCTGTCCAAGGTAAAAGCCAGCTCTTGGGTCACGAGAAGCGTCAACTAAGCGTTTTGCAAGATCTTTAAATAGGACGTGAGCACTCGGACCCCACGGTCCATTACGTATAAGTACTAAGTGACATTATTATGTTTCATGATGGTGGGTATGTAGATAGGGATGTGTGCCACAAAGGACATATATTAAGAGAAAAGGTTGTTTTGGTCTTTATCATACAAGATGATAGCGACAAGTTTGTCTGACAGGTGACACGTACAAATAAAGATACTAATTTTCTCGCTCACAACCTTAAATAAGATAATTACTATGGTTTACTTAACGACAATAGTCTCAAGAACAATAGCGTAGAATTAATTATAGATCATTTCAAGCTCCATCAAAATAAAAAGTAGCAAATTAAAATTCAGGTTTAAAACAGATATTTCATATACTTACAACCAGACCAGCAGAAATTGCGGGTTGAGGATAAAAAATCTGCTCAAGGATCTGAGAGCATGAAGCCGTTAGTCATGCAAATAAGACAGACGTCACAAACATACGGAAACGTAAACCCGAAACTTTTGAAACACAAAATATTTTCACCACAAGTAAAGGACCTAACTGAGCTATATTTAGTTCTCGACGTATAAAAGCACTAACTAAAGAGCCTCCTCTCTCGATGGACGTAAGTAATGGAGCGGTAATCTGCTGAAACGTATGCAGCGGTGCAACTTTTAAGAGCAATACGTTTGTACGTAGCTTCAAATGGCTCGTTTTGCTGAAGCCGAAAGTGGTATTAATGCTACAGTGGATAAAGTGGTTTCGGAAGATGTAGTTGAGTTTACTTTAGAAGGTAATTATGAAATGAAGGAAGGAAACCGTTTTGCAGAATTGATAGTCGATGGAGTCGAAAGGTTCTAGAGTGGCAACCCAGCACCGGAACACGAAGCTTCAGAAGGCCTCATACATGGGTGATCAATGACCTGGTGAACGCTGCAGGAACACATTGGTTTGTCGGTCGGTGTGGCAAAATATGGAGCAGGTCTATGGTCCAGCAGTGGACATCTTTTGGCTGAAATGATGGCGATGATGAACCCTTTCGCTGAATCCTAATCTATTGTTAGAAAACATCTACATGTTGACGTTGTTGTTGTTGTAATTAGTAGTGTTCAAAGCATTCTATTGTTGCTAATCCCCGAATTCGCACTATGCGTTTCCAAACGTCTTTTATAATGCGCACAGCAAAGGAGTTGAACTCTCTGCCTGCGTCTGTGTTTCCGAACGCTTACAACCCTAATCTCATCAAAGTTAGAGTAAACAGGCTCCTTCTGGGTAAGCTCGCTCCATCATAGACTTTGTCTCTGTCATCTCTGACCAAGACTAAAGTCAAGAGCAAACCCATCTCAAATAAAAAAAATAGTACGAGATACCATAAGTTGGTCACGCAAGAAAAGTAGGTGAGTGATCGCAAAATCCTCTTTTTAGGCCCGTCGCGTTTTATCTTGAGATGCTATTGTGATTGTAATAAGCTATCTAGATATTTTTTCTTCCTAAAGCTGATCGCCACGTTATCGTTTTCGATCACCATAAAAATACTTAATGTTTCTGGTATCCAAGTTAAAAGTACATCAGTCTTACTTGACGCACCCACTAAACTTGTTTACGCAATTTGTAACATATTAACCAGGAAACTTTGACCTTCACTTCCTCAAAAAAAACCTCTTCAGAGATCTAAAATGAAGGGAAAAAGAAGGGCAGGGAAGGTCTGCCTAAAACGGTCAGTTGAGATGAGTTAACAAAATCGTTGAACGGATCATTACGCCTGTATACATGTTATTCCGTTTTTTAGGTCGAAAAAATTTCCGCGGCTAAATTATTTAATAATTTGTTGGGTATTAAGTTTGGGGTGAAATATTGACAGGTTTTTTGCGAGAGTTTGGGAGTTATTTTATCAAGTTTATCTTTGAAGGGAATCACGCAACTACCAAGGTCGTGGTCGATTTTTCCTTTTCAAAGAAACTTGGGTATTTTATAAATCCTACTTCATAATATATTACCAACTAACATTCGCCTGCGACTTCGTACGAGCATATCGGGTTTTTTTACGTTCCCGTGGGAATTTTGGGAATTCTTTAGGAACCGTTTTTTTGGAACTTATATGCAATATTTCAACATCCTACGACCAGTAGTTTGGTTGTGCGTTGTCTGTCAGTCCCTCACTCAATCACTCAGCCACGGAAGAATTTAAATACATTGATATGAAAGCCTGTAGGTGTAGTTGTCAATCTTCAACGGCTGTAGGGATTTTTTTATTTTATTTGAGATGGCTTTGCTCTTGACCCTAGTCTTGGTCTGAGATGACAGAGACATAGTCTACGATGGAGCGAGCTTACCCAGAAGGAGCCTGTTCAGTGAGAAGCGTTCGGAAACACAGACGCAGGCAGAGAGTTCCACTCTTTTGCTGTGTGATTTGCATATAATTTAGAACACTGGTTGAAAATATCCTGTACTAGGCCAAACGATGCTTTTCATCTTGGAAGTCCCTTGGAATCATAACTAACTTTCACGCGGTCGAAGTCATTGGCATAAGTTAGTAAGTTACATATTTCGTCTTACTTGAGGTACACGAGATTCTTATAATATTATGGTCCTTCTAAACGATCTTGGCCATTGCCGTAAATCTCAACGGCGACATGCTATCGGTGTGGAACATACCTCTATTATTGTGCACAAGTGTGCAAAAACTTATTAATTAATTGATTGTTTTTTTTTATTAGTTTTACTATATTCTATTATTTTCTTTATTGTTTTTGTTGTTTTTGCTCATGGCTAAATACCAACAGCCGCACGGGTTGATCTTCTAGGTTAAGCAACGCTTGCCAAGTTTGGTCTGTAGATGGGTGACCATCTTAACATATCGAGTTTCCTCCGTGCCTCGGAAAGCACGTTAAGCCGTTGGCCCAGGCTGTCATTTGTAGATCTTTCGGATTGTCAGAAGTCAGTAAATCTGACTCCAGTCTTGCCAAGAAATACCGTGTTACTCAGTTAATGGGTTGTGGAGGTCTGGTAGGCAGCCGCTCCATGTAAAATGCTGGTATTCAGCTGAAAACGGTTTGATTGGAAGCCGACCCCAATGTAGTTGGGAAAAAGCTAGGCAGATGATGAATTGTTTTTGTTGACTCTCTGTACGTGTTGGTAATTACTGTAAGTGCAGAGAGTTATTGAAATAAAATAAATAAATAAACACACTTGTGCAATCTCTCTGCTATCACTCTCATATTCCGATGGGATGGCAACCTCACACGGCTGAACAGAGATCTGGCACAGGACCATCGGTTTCTCTCTTAAAACTAATAGTACTATTAAATTGGATTAAAATAAGATTCCATTAGTCTTTAGCATAAAAGACAAAGTAAAACTAGGAATTTTCAAAAATGCCTCACAAAACCGTTAACCGTATTTTATAAATCCGTATCGACACACGACGGCATCCATTATTGTCGGGTCCAGGTACAGTCAGCAGACAAATATCCAACTAAACCGTATTTGTATGTGCGCGCAAATATAGTTACTGGCACGTCACCAGTACTAATAAAGACGGATCGAATGAAAACCAAGCTGAAAAATAACGGATCGGAGCCGTCCTGTGCACACACATTGTTAGACAATTCCTAGGAAACGTTGCATAGTGAATAATTCAATGAACTTTGGTGTATTCTAGGGATTGCGGAATTATAGTCACATTTTGAAGCTTTGCCATAATTCGTTGGAGTATTAAGTAACATGGGAGGTTTTGTATTCATTCATTGGACAAAGTCTAAAATTCTTACGTATCAGGCTACACCAATCAAAACGGATTAAATTCATTAGTACAATAAAACCTGTATTCCATTCATTTCGAATAAAATTCCTCCAGCACAAATCTCATTACCATGTCCTTATAAAAGTTTTCGAAATAAATTCGTTTCAAAAAGCTCTTAATCAAACGGTCTGTAACGCCGCGTATTATTTTTTAATTCCACTCTCACAAAGGAATTAAGAGGGGAACAAGATGTGGGAACACTAGTAATTGGGAATCATTTTTGTCGACTGTACTTTCGGAAACAACATTACAATTTTCACTTGGAAAAACCAACCAGTTCAAAATCAACTTTAACAATAACGGAATAAGGATTGTGTTTAGCTAGCAGGTGTTTAGTGATGGCATTGTTTAAGGTTGTAAGTAAAGATGTATGGAAGGAATGTCTTCTTTGAAGTCAGTCTTTGTACAATTTGAAAGGAAAACATTGAAACTGAATTGTCTGTCGGCTGTCGACACCTACGTCTTTCTAAATTAAAAACTGTTTTGTAACGATTCGATTTAGATTGTTAGTGATATCGGTCAAGTTCGGGGGCGTCCGGGGGGTGCGGGGTCGGGTTCGTTAAATAGGTACTGTTTTTTTTTTTATAATTTTTGTCAGTTTTTATGATATTGCTTCTATTTAATGGTTATTCCCTACAAAATGTATATGTATATATTGTTAAGTTATAAAAGACTTAAAGCTTCTCGCTATATTAATCTTACCACAGACGATTGTGCGATAAACCTCGTGAATTTGAAAAAAACCATATTATTTTTTTCGTTTTGCAAAAACTTTAGGTACTGTTTCATCATAAGAAAAAATCTTTGAGCAAAATAGGTTTTATTTGAAAAAAAAACCGTTGAAACGACGTTTGGAAACCTATTTCTCAAAAAAAATTTTTTTTCTGAAACAAAATATATGATATCTTGAATACTTTAATTTTGGTGAAATTTATCAAAAGCCTTCTTCAATATTACGGTATAATGTATCCATCAGTAAATTAGTTACAAGCGTAGCCTTTAGTATCGCATTACTCGCAAACGAAGTGTCGAAATAAAAAATTATCTATGACAGAGATCTGACATTTTGAATTACTTCTTTAATGACAGCTCAGTCAAGAGGAAACCATTAAAATTTTACATTCAGAAAGTCAGTTTTACATTTAGAGAAATAAGGTTTTATTGAGTTCCAGATCGTGAATAAGTCAAGCTCAATAAATATGTTTAAATTATTCAAGTGAGCTTGAGTTCAGACAGCTAATTCTTCAAAACTTAGGGAGCTCGGCTAATGTTTTATTATTTTAAATATTTAATCTATTTACATCCTAGTTCCGTTATCAATCTATTTCAAAAAGTGCAAATTAGTTTTTATCGCCTTATGAGTACTACATCTAACTATCTTAACCCTTTTTTTATTTTTTTCAGATCAATTAAACATTGGAAATATTTAATTTCTATAAATTATGATATCGAACCAATTTTTATAAAATTGCAAGTGATAAAGTACGTTTTTCACTCATTATAAACAGTCCGTATAAAAAATATCTCCTTATATTTAAATAAACCCACTTATTTCAGTATTTTTCCGGAAAACGTGTGAAAAACTCGCGGCACGTAGAAATATGCTATAATTTTATTACCGGTATCTCCCTCCAGGGTGTCGTGCGGGTAATAAACAATAGCATTATAACATTTTTGTGAACTAAACGACATATTCATGTGTATTGAATATCGACGGAATTGAAAATGGGTTTTTGTTTCATTTGTTTTGACATTATTTGTTGCCTTTGAAAAGTAAAATTACGACACATATTTAAGGGGAAATATTCCTTTTATGAAGGTTTAAGCGTAAACAGTAGGCCCTACAAAGAAATGATTAGCTGATCCGCGCAATTTCGTCGGCGTCAAAATTTTTCATTAATGTTCCGCTCCTTTTGGTCATAGCGTGATGTTATATAGCCTATAGCCTTCCTCGATAAATGAGCGATCCAGCAGAAGAAACAAACTCTCCAGCTGTATGATATTAGTATAATATCAGTTGTCAACCGAGATTGCCTAATATTTGCCTATTCGTTGGCCCCAATATGTAGTTTTTTTTTTTGTTTTAAATCGATTCTAACTTAAAATCTAATACAATAATTATATAGTTTCAAACTTTTATGATCACTAAAACTTAGGATAAAAGTAAGGAAGTTAGGAAAATGACATCTGTGTCAGATATTAGGTAAGTAATTCCCTCATTGATATGATACGATGGCCACCCATAGTGACCAGCACAAGTATCACTGTATCACGCATGTTGGCACGTTCCAGTGGACAGTTGCCAACAGCGTCGATCGAAGCAAGTTTATGGGAAAAACCGCGGGCTGATGGGTAAATAAACAAGCTGTAATGAGCGGGTTTAAGAGCGGCTCATTCTGTTGCTAAGTGTACACGTTATTGCCCCTAAAATATGTATGGGGGTGTGTATGTATTGGATTACTGTCGTCGATAGTACGGACCTATAGTCTCTCCTTCTTCAAACAAGATAACTCTTGTCACCGAGTTAGGAAGCTTCAAATCCTTGTTAGGGTGACATGCTACAGACTGGAAAATGGAAAACAAATATGATCGTTTGTGTGTATGTCTGTATGTTTGTCTGTCATAACGAATTTGTGCCACTGGACCAATTTACTTGTGATTTACTATAGTTATGATGCCTCCTCGTGTTCAACTACGAAGCTCTAACTTTCGATAAAAGAAATACAGAACACAGTCATTTAAAATACTTATGAAAACAGGACTTAAGTGTATGGTTGTAAAATAACATAACACAACACCGCAGCATTTGTATACACTTGAGAGACTAGTTGATTTAAAAAAAAACCGTTGGTCCACATTAGGAACTTTTCCTGTATCGTGGGTTACCTAGTTTATAAAAATATAAACTCACATACACAAACTGCCAGACCTGGAACAACTACAACCTGTAGGCCATACAATTTATTTCGCGAGAATCGAACCCGCTTCACGCAGCGTAGCAACCAATTGCTCAACCACTGCGCCAACCGAAAAAAAGTTAGTTGGCCTATGTTCGAATCTGTATCACAACGTTTAACTCTTTAATTATTTCGTCCATCAGTCGGCTCACAAGTTTCATATGTCTGTGAAAGAACTGAAAACAGTGATATAAAGCAAGAAAGCAAACGACGTCACTTAAGAAATAAACAGCTATATTCCATACAAAGAATCACCCCATGACTTCCCATAGCTGTCAGAGGCAATGACGGGATTATACCGATAGCTTGGCGACCTGTGATGGCATGGTGTCTTTATGGGGCGTCTATGGTCTGTGAAAGGGTCGTTCAGGGGATTGAGAGGCTGTGAGTCTGCGGTTTGTTGTCATACTGACTTTGTTGCGCTGTGGTTATCTAATTATTTGGCTATAGTTTTATCTTACATAACACATAATAATTACCATCGTCACATGCGATACCTATTTGTATCGTATTAATAGCGGTCCTGACAGACATATATTCGTAAAACATAGAATCAACTCGGTATCAGCGTCATGTACCGGGTCCTAGAATAAAGAACATCCGAGGTCACACTCAAACATATACACACAAATAATGTCATCAAAGTCGCTTCAGCTGTTTACTGGGTTACTACACACATACAAGAAAGATATTATGGTACATTCATTTATAACAACACTTTTACGACCTTTTCGTAGATGCGAAACAAAAAAAAAATCAACATTAAATGCACTCAAAGCAATAATTCACCCGATTACCTCTGCTCATACTCGTACGTGGCAAAGCAAGCGTAAAGATACTCTTTTTTACAAAAAAGCCTTCAAAGGATTAAAGTTCAGTGAAATAATAATTTTTAATTTTTCACTCGACGAGCTTCGGTTGGGAAGAAACGGTCCTAACGAGATAATAAATTGTAGAGATGAGCTGTTATTAGGGAACTATTTAAAGATGGGAACTAGTCGCCTGACGTAGAAGAATATTATGATTAATGATGGGATAGGAACGTCGTGCTAGATCATTCAGTTTGTGATGTTGGTGACTGTGAAGTTCTGGTAGAGTAAGGCAAGTCAATCAAAGCGAAACTGTGCGATGTCATCGATATATACGTGTGTAGGTATTATCAAATAAAATCCCTACTAATATTATAAATGCGAAAGTAACTCTGTCTGTCTGTCTATCACTTTTATGCCTAAACCGCTGAACCTATTCCGATGAAATTTCATACAAAGATAGTTTGAGACCTGAGAAAGGACATAGGATAGGTTTTTATCTCGGAAATCCCACGGTAACGGGAATTATGAGGGTTAATAGGTTATATATATTCCGGGAGTATAATCACGCGGGCGAAGCCTCTGGTAAACGCTAGTTATTTCTTTATACCTTAGTACATAATATATCTCAAACTGTTTAAAACTTAGGCAAAGAAATATGGTTCTTATCTCGTTAAATATTAACTAGAGACCATTTTAAGAACTACAAAAAAAACTTTAAGTTCCTCTTTTTTTGTTGTAGGCCCGCGTTTGACCACTATCTCACCTGATGGTAAGCGACCTATATCTATCTAGTGCTTAGAGTGATATGGCGGCGGGAGTATGGAAATTATTTTCCTACCTCAAAACCAATCCCTAGATAACTCGTTACGGTGAACAATATCTTCAATGATGGTGCAATGATTAAACCAGTAGAAACTATGAAATTAACTAACACATACCAGAAAAATATCCGTGGATAACATGCACCCTGCACAGCTTGAAAACAACACCCAAAAACATGCCCATTTTAATAAGAATAGGCCAAAGTTAAAGCAGTAGTTATGTCTATACGTGCATGTGTGGCCTGGCCGCTAAAACGCGCACTAATTTTAACTCAAACGAAACAAAATAGAAAAAGCCACGCTTGCTTTTAGCGAGAAAGCTCCATTTTACAACCCACGATACGTCGACGATACGACATCGGAGTTTCGAAACTCCGACCGTAGTCAGATTTTTAAATGGATTTTTTAGGATTGCCGGAACCCATTGCATTGTTTCGTAGAGTATTCATAAAGTTTGGCGTTTGAAGGGAATTATGCATGAAACGTGTGGCTTTGTTTGGGAATTAGAATAATTTGATTTGAATGTTTGACGTAATGAGTGTTGTGCTACGGAATCATGTTTTCATGTTGATGTGTTACGAAACTGAACACAAATGTTAAGTGGGTCGAATGAAATAGAATAATAATACGAGAATGTCATTTATTTTACGCTTATTTTTCGTGTTTTTGGTAAATAAAATACTATTCACATATTATTTTAACATTTTAGCATTAATCAAATTATTATGCTTAAAAATTTGTTGGATTATTTCAAACCTAAATCATAGTGGTAGATAATTTAGAAAACCCAATAACTGAACAGACAGCTTAAACTCTGTTGTCCAATTAGTTAATATTTCATTAATTCATTAAACGCTCAAATTCAATCAATTTCAAACTAAACAAAGACTTAGACCACTTAAGACCAACTACTGCTACTCAAAACTTGAACACTAAAGTTATCGTGTGATATAAAACCTAGTATCGGTCGCCACTAATTGCTGGGGGCGGACACTAGCAGCGTCCCGTGTTTTCTTTGGTGCAAGACGGACAAACAGAGTGTTCACGACATAATATTGACTCTTTCAACCACCCTGTATACAGGTGGATAGTTTTATGTCGAAGATAATGTGTGGATAAGAAGGAATCTTAAAAGGTTTTTCACCTTTTCGATTTTTATTTATTTTTATAGAGCTGTTTCGTAAAAGGATAGACTTTTTTTGAGATTTTGGTTAAACGCGAGCTTATGGATATAGGTTCGTCTCACCTTCTGGAAAACGATGGATTATGGTTGACGATGGAACACTTAGCCAGGGTGTATGTATCAATAAACACAAAGTAGACAGATGTTGCAGGAGTAAATAACTTAAATAACTTGATTTCTGCACTGTTTTTTTCAAGTAGGTACTCACTAATCAACTCAAATAAAATGGTATTAAAAATATTGCAGGGCAAAATATTCTTTTCCTACATACAATATTAAAAGTATTGCACACTATGGTTGTAGTTAGACATTTCTGTCCCTGTCGAGATCATGGACTCAATATTATCTTTGAGTAGTTTATAGGTGTATCAAAACAAGTCTATAAGTAATTTTAGGCTGAGTAGTTCCTACACTTCAAGTTCCTAAGTCATAACCTACCACCTCGATACAATAAACACTTCCCACATAAACTCAGATAGAAAATCACCATAAAACTTTCTAAACTAAACTAAAATGAACTACGCCTGGAACGGGATGGGATGGCAAGCACTAAAATATTCAGCGTAATATCTAAATGCAGGCTGAGCGGTGACGTCACAAGAACGTAGGTATCTACTTTAGTATACATTGCTATATCTATTGCTTTATATATTTCTTATTTTAGCGAATGTTGTGTGGAAATTAATAGTATTGTAAACTGTATTAACTTTTTGACTGTCCATATGTAATGTAAGACTTCTGACAAAAGACAACCAAAAAACAGAATCTGAATCTGGTTTTTTTTTTTATAAATTCACCAATGTAGATGAATTACGATGAAGAAGATGGGAATCCCTTATTAACATTATTAAAGAATCTAGAAAAATCTTATTGAACTGGACTACTTTACAAATAACAAACGTTTGTGAAAGCATAAATGAAATCTTGGATAAAATACGTCGTAGGTTATTCTGCAGTAATGCAAAGGATGACAGTAAGTGATAAGGGAAATCGGGATAAAATAGTGCCATGTTTAGAAGGGACAACTGAAAAGACCCCTTTTATATTATGTGGATCACTGATATTTTGAATACTTTATCAAAATATAATTCCTATTTCCCTGCTTTTTGTCCGCGACCTCATTCAGGTAACAATAGATTTTTTGCAAGCAAAGTAAAAACCTACAACCGTCTCTAGTCTCCCATCAGTCTCTGAGTCAAACTTAACATTATCGGTTCAGTAATTCCAGCGTTAAAAAATTGGCAAAGTGCGAGTCGAACTCGCATACGAAGGGTAACGTTCGATAAACCTTAATTTGTCGATATAGTGGCAATAGAAAAAAACAATCAGTGAAAATTTCAACTGCCTTTATTTTAATTATGGTTCTTGAGATACAGCCCGCAGACAGACAGACGGACAGGCGACTGGATGAACGGACAGACTGTGGAAACTTAGTAATAGAGTTCCGCTGGGTACCCCAAGGGTAGGGAACCTAAAACTAAAATATAACTAGGAATTTAATAAAAAATCCATACCAGGTCCCACAATATTTCACATTAGTGCAAAAAAACTTAGCAGAAGTAATAAAAGCAAATGAGTCGTAAAACTTTAGCCATTGCAGTAAATGGGTCATAGCGGTCATAATGTCAGGCTGCACTATTGTGCTGAAGCCTGAAACTCGCTGAAATAGAGACAGTACGCACAGTGTGCATGCACAAATTACACGCGACAATCAACCGGGGCAGAACTTAGGTCCTGGAATTGTGGAGTCAAGTGGGGTTTTCGGTATTTTGAAATATAAGTGAGTAAAACTCGACGATATTTGATGACGATGAAGAAAATAACAAACAACTTTTAATTCCAACTTGCTATAGTTGAATAAGAGAACAACAACAATATTTTAATGAAAAATAGACAATTAAATAATAAAAAAAAAAAAAACAGACTGTAATACATAACAAAGCTCAAATTCAATTGAAACTCGTGTTTTTTTAGACATTTATTTAAATGGTAATTTTAGAAACAACTAAAAAATACATAACGCTTAAAGTATGTCAATTATTTGAATTGGTGGCGAATGGATTTATTGAATTGTAAAATTAAAAATTTATTAAGAATTGAATTATCTCGAATTACATGGTTTTACATGAAATTACAATGAAAAAGTGGACCGTAGTGGGCTAGAAAAAAAAATCATGTTTTTAATAACTTCCACAACTTTGTTTTACTGTTACATCTGAAACGCCTGAAAGCTCGCCCTCCTTTAATATATTCAGTCCAAACTCGAAACTATACATAACATTTACTTTATACTTAGTTGTTACAAATCCATCAAATAACGCTTTCCGAGAAATGTACAATAAAAAGTTGAGCAAAGTTTTGTCAATAAAAGTTGTAACTAAAAGCAATATGGAAGTTGTATCAAACGGACGGGAAGTCATTATTATTTCATATTGTTTATTGAATTTGTAACATTCAGTTTACAGGTGAAAGGAGGAATTATCTCTCTGTTTTTTTTTTTATGAAACTGAATTGGTAAAAAGATAAATGATGTTTGATGTAAGAAACGGTTTCAATCGTCAGTACAGTAAAACTGATCTAAATTGTTCTGAGAAAAAAGAAAAACATTATTGGAATATTTAGAATGCTTTCATAAATGTTTTTTTGAAGAGAGAATCACCCAAATTCCAGTGGTCATAATCGACTCGCCGCACAATACCAATGTACAATGCAATATTATTCGACAATTGTGAATGTAACAATATTCTTCTGCCCTATCTAGGCATACAGTTGCGAACATGTTGTCATATTTCACTATCCCCCAAAAGCCAACGACAATTCGAAATACATGAAACCCAAGTAAAATAGTTATAGCCTATTCGTAGCACATGGTTACGAACCTCGGTGCTACGCGATACGGTGCTACGAAATCCGTAGCGCTACGATTTACTGACTCACTCCGACAGAGGTATATTAAAATCATGAATACTTATTCATGAACAGTGTTATTCATGAATACTGTTATTCATGTCAAATCTATAGCTTTATTGCAAAAGTTTGTTCTGTGGATGTATTTAATTCTGGATGTGGCTTAGTAGCTTAAAACTTAAACTTGAACCGTATCCAGGACTTAGAGATGTAAGTCTGAGAAGTTTTTAGGCGGTATTAGAAACAAAGTTTTATACTTATTGCGCTCAGTTTTGAGTGTAATTATATAGGTTTACTTATGATTCGAGTTTCGGGTACAGAGTAGGGTTGTCTAAAGCGAAAATCTTAAATCACGTTTATATAATGCTTGCGTCTTACGACGTGCTTGCAAACCTAATAAAGTATCTATTCCTTTACGATAATAAGAATGAATTTAAATTGCTTGACAATCAAACACATAGTCTTTATTGTATATTCGATACTTACTATCATTTATTACATCCACATGTACTAAAGCTATCCGATTCTTATACAAATTTTTACAGTCATGGAAAGCTGCGTTGTGTGTTATAGGTTAGTTTATATACCGAAAAAATATGCGTTTATTGTCGGAAGGATAACAGGACGAAAACCACAAAACCTTAACAAAACAAATAATCATTCAAAGTTTACAAATACTTAGGAATATAACAAAATACCTGTCCCTTCAGCCATTATTAGAAATAACTTGACTCAAAGGAACACTCCTCGACAGTGTCACGCGAAGGTTAATGAACATCTCAACACAAGATGTAATACTTTCCCAACATTTTCACTTCTTTCAGTTTCAGTAATTTTTCATATTGAAACAAAAGCCTCTTTTAAACCGGGTCGAGTGGGCGCCATGAAATTCAGCCGACAATACGGTCGGGCTGAATTCAGGTTCTTTCAGCCAAGTGTTTTAGAACGTACTTTTTAATTGAATTCAATATTGTCAAACGGACGAGTTATTATTCTGAATTACATTATTTTAATTGGTAGGTGAGTTTGAATAGGGATTCAGAAGGGACGTTGTTAGGCTTTGTTTAAAGGCTGTGTGATGGGGTCTAAGTATCATTTAAGGCTGTAGACCAAAATTCATTACAGGTTTTTTTGGCATTGTAATTTATATAGAGAGATGAAGTGAAACAGTTCAGGTAGACAATAGAACAAAACAAACACGAGGTAAATCGTCAAAGAAACGTTATCAAGTAAACACTGAATTTCAGACATTCATAAAATCCGCTGATTTATTCAGTTCAATGCAATGTAACTCTGCCACTAAACAAATATTCAGAGCTTTTAAAAACATACATATGTTTTCATTTTTCCCATTCAATATTGAGCAAAATTTCACAGAAAGTAATGAAAACCTTCGAATCGCACTCAATACTTTTGCCGTCATTATATACAATGTATGTGCATATATAACAGCCAGGCTTCGCAAACAGAATACCGAAACCTGCCTCCACATACGGAACATACGTTGTACACACACATACGCACATGTATCAAAGCATGCCGACATTCTGCCGAGCGCCTGAAAACGCTCATCTCACATTTTATGAGCAAAATGTCTTACGAGTCCCAGCTTTAACTTAGCACTACGACTTAATACGCTCCATACATTATAAGTCCTCCACAACAATATACTCTCCTACTTTCTTAGTCATTTCAAAATTTTCAAAGCTTTTAAAATCTTCAAAGTGTTGACTCAAAGTTGTGACGGAGGCAAACTCATGTATTGGATTATTCAATTTAACATTGTACTCGCAAGCTTTATACATTCTCGTAGGGATGATTGAGACAGAACACAACTTCCTCCGACACTCCCGAAGTTAACTCCTAACGCGACCCGAATTTGCATTATCACTGAAAACAACGGATGCCGCTTTTGAATAATCATTATCATTTTCCGAACAATTAATTTTTTGGCGGCTTTATCGCCCGCTAATGCCAGTAATTACTTCCAATTAATTTCGCTGTTAACACTATCACAACACTGTCCCGACCAATTCAATTTCGCGTTCAGCCATTTCGAGTACCGTTTTTATTTAATAAATTATAACCTTTTCTGCATATTTGCTCACACATTCAATATTTTTGTGACAATTCCGATGTAAATATCACGGCACCGGATAAAACGTATGTGACCGAAATAAATGTGCAAACACGGATTTTATCTTATATTCAGATCTACCCGCCGGGGTTCTATCAGCGTCACTGACGTACCTGTGAGAATCGTTCCTGAGCGTCCAGGATTTCGATGAACAGGGATAACTTCTGATCCATGATGGGGAAGCCATTGCGAGGCTGTGCCAGCAGGTGGCGCACGGCCTCGCGCACGGCGGCAGGCGTGCTGGGCGTGCACGGCGTGCCCAGCGAGGGGTAGGCGCCCACCAGCGCCGACAGCCCGTGGAAGGTGGCCGACGTCTTCGGCGGGTTCTGCACCCCGCCAGGCAGCGACAGCCGGCGCGAAGTGGACGGCGGCACGGCGCCGTAGCCGTTTGTCATAATCGCGGGTCTTTGCAACTGATAGTCACTTCGCGAGGACGGCAGCAGGGAGGCGCGCGGCAGCGTGCACAGCGCGCCGGGCCGCGGCCGCCGCGGCACGGGCGCCAGCAGCGGCACCGGGCCCCACTCATCGTCCACGGAGCCGATGGAGTGCGGCCGGCGCGCCAGGTGGTTCACTGGGGGTCTGGGGGACACCACGCTCTGGGGTCGTCGTGGACGCCGGTCGTTTTGAATCGGGTTCGGCGGCGTGTAGGGGCTGAAGCCATCAAAGTCTTTGAGTTGAGCGGGTGTGGGGCGCTGGTTGTCGGGCGCCGGCGGCGGCGGGTCCTCCCAGCGCGGCCACGCGAGCGCCAGCGAGTCGGGCTTGCGGGGCGGCGGAGGCCTGGGCCGGGCCGCCCCCTCGGTCATGGCGGCGTGTCCCGGCAGCGCGTCACATGGCGCGGCGGGCGTCGCGCGCGGCGTCCGCCGGTCGACTGGCGTCGCGACGCTGCATCCGAGCCGTCTCTGCATCGACGGCGACGCACTCTCTGTTTTGGTTTGTGGACGATTTTTTCCCGGCGCTCGTTTGTTTTGGACGTGCGTGAGTTACGTGTGTATCGGTGTGTCGTGTTTGTAACGAATTCGATGTTGATGTTATTTATTGGTTTGGAAATCGCTGGGTGAGCGGAAAATCAGTTGGTATCGGGAAATTCGTGTTTTTTTTAAACAGCCAGTTTTTTTTTGTGAAACATTCGCTTTAACATTACTTCTATCATTGTGCAGATTTTTATTTATACTGCTCAAACATTTCACGACATTATCATCAAACTAAAAAGTTCTTAAAACTTGTTTACAAAAAATCATGAAACTTTTTCATTTCCCATTACCACTACATCCCATATTATTTCAATTCCTTGTGAAAATCGCACAACCTCGGCCACGTGTGTCCCCCTACAGCCGGCGGCGATGGCGGCGGTGATCCAGTGGGGTCACTCTGAAATATTACCGCTTCCGCGCCCCGCCCGCTGTATCGGCGCAAAGCTATGATTTACAGCTTCGCACATTATAGCTGTACCTGTGCCCGCCCTATTAAAATATGTATTGTTGATTTTTTTTATAGAATATTTTTTTCATGTCGATTGGTTTATATTTCATTTTATAGGACAAGGATTGAAGGTTGATATAGCCAGCTGACAGTGTCCAGGAAGTTGACGTTTGAGAGAAACTTGACGTCTAATAAGTTACTAGTAGTTAAATTTACCTGGGAAGTTAAGTTGATAAGTAAATAAACATTGTCTTAGGCTTTGTCTCAGGTTCCTTGAAGTGATTTGAATATAATGGTTATGAGCAAGAGACACCTACACGTCGAAGTAAGCTATGCAAATTTTGTTGAAAATTTCAACTGTCTACCGATAACGGTTCTTGAGATACAAGCTGCTGACTGACAGGCAGACGGACGTACGGACGGACGCACAGCGGAGGCTTAGTTACAGGGTTCCATTGGTTACCCAGTAGGTATGGAACCTAAACTGAAGGATCTGTATTCAACCCATTTGTTTATACGTCTGCGATATGTTTATTTGCAGAAAATTGGAACTCGTGACTCTTGCATGTTAGTTAACGTCATTTTCATCGCAGTAACCACACAAAATTATAACATTACTATCTGACCCGCGTAACTTCGTCTGCGTCACATTTTCCAGTATTGCTCAAGCTCCTATATGTCTTAGCGTGATGATATAATAGCCTTGAGCCTTAGTAGTTCCTGACATTAGCGCGTTCAAATAAACTCTTCAGCTTTATAATATTAACTAGCTGACCCGCGCAACTTCGTCTGCGTCACATTTTCCATTATTGCTCCGCTCCTATTAGTCTTAGCGAGATGATATATAGCCTATAGCCTTCCTCGATAAATGGGCTATCTAACACTGAAATAATTTTTCAAATCGGACCAGTAGTGACCTAAGACCTGAGATTAGCGCGTTCAACCAAACAAACAAACAAACAAATAAACAAACAAACTCTTCTGCTTTATAATATTATAGTATAGATATAGAAGTACCTATAGATGAAAATATTGTCTACGATAAATTCCCCACACATCATACTAAACCCACAAGGAACAACAACATCTCAACGTTATCTTTACAATCGCTCAAGTACTACACTCATACAATATGATAAATTAACCCGCTAAGCATTCGAGTGGATGCAGCGAACTCTGCGTCGCTTGTAATGCACCTCAAGTGCTGTTATTTCAGACTTTCAGTTTTGGTTCAGCCGATACCGATTTTTAAGGGCCTTTTATAAAAAGATGCGCATTGGAAGGGTTATTTATAAGGCGCATTACACACGGAATCGATAGGTCGTCGGGTTTCAATGTTGTGTGTTTTGAATCGTGATTTGGATATGTAGCGTAGCCATGTTGGTTTTATTTGTAAATGTTCTTATCTACGTATTTTGGTGTCATCATAGGATAGTTACAAGAGCAGACTACTATATGACTGACATTTAGATGATAGTTTCATGTAAATAATTAAGTGTTAGAAAATTGTGTAATTGTGTTTTTTTTTTACTAATGCGAAATTCTTTGTAACGTAACTGTATGCATTCTGCTAAAGCAGTGGTTCCCAACCTTATTTTGATCTAAAACCATTTTGGTTTCTCAATTGTTAGCAAAGACCACAAATCATAAAGAAACTTATATTTTTTAAATCTTTAAAAAAAACTTACAAACGTAAACCTATTCTTTAAACTCAAAAATAAAGAGCATGAACATAGGAAGGAAATACAATATTCCTGATCGAAACAAAACTACTTTCCAATTGGTAAGATTGATAATTTTATGTTCGCGTACCATATTTAAACCGTTGTGAAACACCAGTGGTCCGCGGAGTCACTAATAAAATGATTTGATTCGATTTGAAAAAGAGCAGTGAATAGGTTTATAAAATAAACCAATCACATTGTCTTGTTGAAAGTTTGACGAAAATATTCAGCAATACGCAACAGATAAGATGCAATATGTGAGCGCTCGTGGTATTCTGAAATTTTTCTGTGCATTTACATGCAGAAGCATGTAACATTTTTTAACAAACCGAAGATACAAAAGAAATTCACATTTTTTCAATTAATAAACCTAAAAGAAAAAGTCCGTTTTCATTATGAACCGAGCCATCTATGGACGCGAGAAGTTCCTAAAGAGAATATTAAAGGAAGCAAAAGACATAACATCGGGAACCGTTCGATTCCGTGTGTGTAGTCACTGCACTAGCTGGAATTACCTTTTAACAAACTACGCTTGTTTTCAAACTTCTGCAGTTTAGTACTTGCGAAGATATACTGCTGAGCTTGTCCGGGGCTTAGTGCTCATTGGATTTATTTATTTCGAAGTGAGGGTGTTATATTCCCATAATAGTTGGAGACAAGGCTATCATATATTTTAATGTTTTAGATGAGGATGTACCTCTGTCGTTTTCCCGCCTAAATACAGAACCAATTTTGATAACCGAAATCCAAAAAGGAGGTTTTAATTCGGAAAAATATATCCATTTATATAAAGCAAAAGATTGGACCTTGAAGAACCTCGTTTTGTTCCCGGGAGTGCGTTCCCTGGGAATACTATTCGAATTTCACGCAAGTAATACCACGAGCAGTAGCTAGTGTTACACATTATGCGTGTATGCAAAAAAGAGCTATATTAGCACAGGACAGGTTTTCCGACAAAATAGAACTTCAATAGCTCTATTGTAAAATAAATGACATGAGATTAGGAGTATTAAAAACACAAATCGGACCATCTATGCTATTAAACTTCTATGCCACTCGGGAGTAAAGGCCTCGCACAGACAACGCAACGCAATGGGTCATCACGCCTACTCCCAGCAGATTGGATTAGGATTTTAAACTAAGTTCAACTTCTAAGAACATCATGAACAATCTACTAATCCACGTAACAACTACCACGTCGCTATGTGCACATTTATGGTGGCGTTGTATGCAGTGTAACCCATTCGGATCAAACCGAAATCACCCGACGTAGCTCGGGAGTGCTCGAAACAGGCTATTCACACTCTGTAGAGTTTATGTACAGGGTGATCGGTATGTGGCTTTTAGCTTCAATTGGGATAGGCTGGTTAAAGAGGGCTGGTTTATAAAAAAGGATTATTATGCTGAATTAAATTAATTTAAATTATAAATTAGAAATAAATAGAGGGAATGGGGGAAGCATTTACCTAAAATTATCACAGATCAGACGGACATAAGAGAATGCATAATGACTTCTTTCTTTAGCATTTCATTCTTATGACTGTTAAGTGTTTTACTAATACTAGTCACCCGACCTGGCTTTGCACGGGTGCAATTTACATACATTATACTTTCTTGTTTATCGCGCTTTCTTTTGTTGAAAACCGTATTAAAATGCGCTGCTCTGTTTCGAAGAAGTAAGCTGAGATACAGACAGAAGCAAATTCAATTTTGATTCATACTATTCAGAGACTATATGATACTATAGCATACATATTTTCTACATTACCTTTATGATATTCAATTTATAATGAGAACATAAATATTCTCTATTTACAACGAGAGGAAACAAGCATTGTTTTTTTTTTTTTGGGGGGGTATTAAGCGTTGTTTTTTTTTTATACAAAACGGGGAAACTCTTGGCTCTTTAACATTTTGACAATTTTACACTATTAAGGGCTTATTTTTCAATAATCAGATAACGTTTATTGGAAGAATAAATACGTCATATTGACAATATTTTCCATACAAAAGCTGGCAGACGGCAATTTTTACTTATCAAGTAAAATTTATTGGACTATTGAAAAATCAGCCCTAAGTTGAAAAAGTCCCACTTAACCCTTTCCACAAATAATGGAGGAGAAAGTCCTAAAATGATAATGAAACAGATATCGCTTTTGAGTCATAAGACCCTTTATCTTTATTCTACTTTAAACATCTGAAGTATTACTTACCATCTAAAATCTAAATATAACGGAACTTCAGAGCGGTGATTCAAAATAAAATTACGATCGATCGTTCGGGGTTCATAACCCGAACGGTGTTAGTTTATGGGAAGTATAAATTAATGGGTTTTAAGTACAGACTTTATGAGTTCTTTGAGCTCTCTATTAGGTGTTTTTGTTCACGAAATAATTAAGAGAAGAATAAATAAAGAATGATAAAGTTCTGGAAATAATTCTCTCGAAATTATACTTTTTTGTACATAAGCTCACAATTTCAGGGTATTTTCATCCCATTCACCCTAAAAGCCTATTCGGGGCTAAGCTGTATATTTTCATATATTTTATTAAACATCCCGGGGATAAACACAGCATCCATATCCCTTACCACGTCCTAAGTAAAAAAAGTCTCAAAGAAAATCCCTTTTTAATCCAGCCATAAACAAAATCAAGGGAAAAAAAGGATCCTTGAGATCAAAGGGCATCTAGCCAAAAATGCTTCGGTTCCGTATATATTCGTAATTCCTTAATACCGTATTAGGAATGCGTGAGACGCAATTTTCATATGAAACTATAAATCAATTTGTGTACCAGAAAAGGGATAATCGGCCCACTGGGCAGAATTCCTGCGCGAATAGGGATGGGAAACAACGGGAGACTTTCCACTTATTTATCGATACTTTTGCGGGAGAAATTTTTAATATGCCAACTTTGGCGGGAATGTTTACGAAAGTAGAATAATTGCGATGGAGTTCCACGGTACGGCTTAGTGTTTTTTCTTTGGTATAAAGCGTTTAATAAAATAATGACATAACTTATTTATAGTTGTTAAATATATTTTCAACGCGCAAGTTTTATGGATAAAGTTTTTAGTTGAGAACTAAAATTTAATATCCTTCTTAAACTTAAGTCCATTACGAAGGTAGTCCATTGAAATCGGTTTCAATTTAAGGTGAAACTTTATTTTTATGTACTTTTGTACGAGAATCACCTGTAAAAAAACTCAAGCAGAAATACGTACTAAATCCCAAATCCTGAAAAAAATTGACTTTTCTGAACAAAATAAAATATTATATAGGTAACTATGAAAAGTTCACTTTATTTTTAAACGGTACCGACAAAGTCAATGTTAACATTTTATGGTTATGATCAGCATGATCTGAACGAATAACTTTCTGTCCATTACGTACCCAATTAAATCACATAATATCTCAATAATTCAAGAATTAAATCATTTTGCTAAGCATTATGCTCAACACACTTTAAAAAAACTAAGAAGCCCCAGTCCCATCACTAGAACTAGTCGCGCGCCCCGGCGCCCCGCGCCTGTCGTCGTCTGTCGCAGTCGACGGCAACTATTCCCGGAATGTGTGACAGCGCGACCGATTGTTTCCTCGACACTTGGCACAACTATCGTATTTATTTAAGGGTGTGTACACAGAGGATGCATGTGGTTTTGCTTGCGGTACTTTAAATAAGTAGGTTCAAGAGAATTCAGACCAATATTTATTTAATTCTGTTGTTCTAGCGGCCACAAAAATACATAATCTGTGAAATTTTCAACTGTCTAGCTATCGTGGTTCTTGAGATATTGGTAGCCTGGTGACAGACAGACAGACAGACTGAGTATTAGTAGAAGTCTTAGTAATAGGATCTCGTTTTTACCCTTTGGGTACGGAACCCTAAAAACAACTGAAAATGTGCTTGTTATCAGTAACGCAACTTTTTGGCGCATATGAGAACACAAGAGACCTATAACACGTTTTGGTAACACAATAAAATGTCTCTTAAACAAGTAAAGAGAATTCAATCACCCAAATCTAAAGACCTCCACAATATAATTGTTCTCCCGAACAAAACTTAGCACACAGTTCACGCATAAATTCCAAATGCAAACGTTATTATTCATAGGACGGCGAGTAATACGGCCTTGGCAAATAGTGGCGCAAATGATGATTTAATATTATAACACATACGACCCTTTGCAGCCCAGTCGTCAGCACACTCAATTTGGATCGACTTCGAAAGTAAATCGCGTCGGCGAAACGGTCGTAAGTCAATTTGCGATATCTTTGAATTAACAGTGGGGTGAATTTGGGTGCCTGAGGCGAAGAGGTATTTTGTAAATGAATTAAAGAGAGCAGTCATGCGTAAAGAGTTTGATATAAGTGTAGGTACTGCCATGAACAATGTGTTACTTGGTTTATTTGAATTGAACATGAAAAGTTGTTGTTATGTTTTTTTCTATAGGTACTACATAATTATCCAAGTAAAAAACTGGATGAGACCAATTTTTACAAGATTCCAAATGCTTGGGAGATTGTTGGTCCTGACTGACTATCAACACACTGAAATTGGGAATAAAGATTTATTATAAGCATCCGCTAGGAAATAATTTTTGAAAATAAGCCGTTGGTCCCGGCTGCCATTTGAAGATCTTTGGCAATCGTTACAGATTATCAGAAGTCAGGTATCTGACACCAGTTTTGTCAAGAAGTACCGGGTTATTCAGTTAATGGGTCGTGGAGGTCTGGTAGGCAGCCGCTCCACGTAAAATACTGAATCCGGTTTGACTGGAAGCCGACCTTAATATAGTTTGGAAAAGGCTAGGCAGATGAAACTTTCAGTAGAGGAAACGGAAGGGAAGGGCAGCCGACATCTACGCGGACAAATTCACAGACAATAGCAACATAAAATTAATATACCTAATATATTTTTTTAACAAATTAGCAGTCAATATCTTAAATGAGTAATATTTATTTATTTAGACTTTATACACAATAGTGGTACATGGGCGGACTTAATGCAACAAGGCATTCTCTACCAGTCAACCTTTGGGTTATTTAGGTACTTCATCAATATTATGTCTATGATTTTTTTAAAGTTACATTGTCATCCTAGGCGACAACTTTCGTGCCATTTCTCTTGATATAGTTTCGCGGCATGAATCTTGATTTGCCTTATGAAAGGAATATAAACAAGACTTTGATAAATGATCACTTAGTTGCCAGTGAGCGAGAAAAAATATTTAGATTAAATTGTAAAATATTGGACGAACGAGCTTACCTTGTAAATGAGATGTAGCTACATTAATTTCGCTAGGCAATTTAAAATAACATATTTTTTTCATAATGCCTTTTTATGAGAAAAATACTTAACTTGTCTTCTTCTTTACTTATTTATTTTCTTTTTATAAATTAACGTACCTACGTCGATGCTTCACTAACCTTTGTTGAACATACCACACATACGCACAAAACATATTGATAACATTTGATTCCGCGTATGGATAAGAAGTGGAATTGAGTATGAAGCTGGAGGCTGTGCACAACCTGGGAGTCTTTAACTCAAAAGTGAATAAAATATTCCAGGCAAGCGCATTCCATCGTCGACCATATAACACTAACCATGACATGAGAGAGTTCACAAACGCAAAACTATTAATACACGAGTAGTACAAGCCAACGGATGAATCAACGTACAAAATTACCCAGTTTAAAGGTACTGTAAGATTACACATAAAAGAAAGCCTATTTTTAACAGACCTGCAGTAAAAATCATCATGGAGACTCCTCAACAATCCTGAACAAGGTTGAGACTCTTTCTAGACACAGATCTCACCTCTTCAAGTAATTCAAAACACTAAACTTCCGATCTAAAAACGCGCCACGTCTCCGGCTCATTCGTTCACTCATTCACTCTCGAACAATGCGTTCAAACAAGACGGTCATCAATCAGCCGCTCAGCTCAGTCGCTCAGTCGCTCTAAAGACGTGTAATTGCGTCTCCAATCGACAGAGACGAAGCTGGGGCTCGGGGATCTGCTGAAAGACAACCGATATTGCAATATGGCTAAACAAAACGAATTTCAGAGGATTTAAGATTGGGAAACATGATTGATAATGATTTCTTTTGTGAATCTAAGGGTACCGCTGGTAAAACCCGCTAACAAAACAAATCTTCGCTATTTAATTTTACTAATTTTATCATAAGTTTTCTTATTGCATGTATCTGTGTGTGCCTAATCAACTTGGCTTTTGATATTTTTTCTGTCTTTACAAAATATGAATAAAAAAAATAAAAAATATATATAAATTTTGTGTTGGTCAGTCATTTCGCCAGTCTTCGTTTTGTTCCAAAATCGGATACTACGAGCACTGAAAATATAAACTAAAATAGATCAATATTCTTACCTATTGTTTCCATAGTCCTATTACTGGTCTATTATAAGTTACGTCAAGAAAACATCAGCATTTCAAAGGCAGTCGAGTACCCAATTATAGGCAAGATGGGAGGCCCCGCTGAATGAAGCGCTGAGCAGCGCTGCATCGCTTGAAACAGCGGAGATGTAAATAGTTGAATGAAAATGTAATCCGTGAACTAGTTTTGTAGAGAACGAGGTTTTTTAATATAAGAGGGTGCTTTAACTGTTTAAAATGCGTTTCTGGTTTATTAATTCTTTAGTGTTTGAATTAGGTTTTTAATTGCTACTTGGTATTTTGATATTTGTAGTTTTTCTAACTTTATTAGGTCTATGAGCTTTTCCAGTCTGTGTTTTTTACACTTTCACACCTAAATTGCTGAAATGATTTTGATTTATTTCGGTACAGAGATAGATGGGATTTTGGAGACGATTTACGCATTTTTTTGCGATCTAAATTAACGAGAGGAAAGCGGTGGGCAGATAACAACCATTAATTGTGATTTCACAATTTATATTTAATAACTGCATACATAATTTCATATTTAGATCAACATTAGAAAAGCAATTCAGCATTCAAGTACCCCAAATAAATAAAAATCATAAATCCAAATCCATCCAAATAACTATTCGATACATCAAACTAAGTTAAAGTAAAACACATCGACAAACTATCGGATAAACTCCGAAACAGCGACAGCTTCGCTCAAACTAGCGATGTTAATAACACTAACAAGGCGATAATGGCGGCTAACAAGTGACAGACAGACACACAGACGTGATACGTCAGCGTGTTAGTTATCGGCTTGCAAGTTATCAAGTTTATCAGTAATCACGCCAATTAGGGAGTCTGATAGTTTTGTGTTCTACATTGTGTTGGAAATGTTCTGTGCTTACGGGAATTGCTACAGGAAGAGTGGAGTTGGTGACGTCACTAGTTTGTAAGAAGTATTCAACTCACAAGAATTTTAAACGCACTGTCTTGTCATGATTTTTATTTACGTGAAAAACAGACAACTAGAAAACTGTGTAATTATAATAAGGATAATATAAATAACGTTCTAAATGTTTGCGTGCCCAGTGAGATTGCAGTGAGCATGCCTAAAGACGCTTAACAAACCGCCTGTCACTGCGTTTTTGGCCTTTGAGGTGAAAGATCTTATGAATACGAACAGATTATAGTGTGGTTGCAAAGTTGATAATTGTCTCAAAAAAGGCGTATCTAAAATAATGTACATAGGTGGATAAGGAGACTGTAAAGTTGGTTATTTAGAAAAAATTGTTCATTTTCATTCCTACTGTAACCCTCTGAGATATAACCAAGGAATTCAATGTCTGTTTGTTAGCAGTTAATACATTTTACAACATACATGTTTGCTGAGAACTCAGCAGTTTGTTCAGCTCAGTATATTTCCTTGCAAAGGTGACCGTATCAAGAAAACATTTATTTAGCATACAGTTGGAAGCAACCCCAACTTTTAGAGTGCCAATACTACTAATTTTCACATTCGCATCTCAATCGCAATCTGCCAAAAATGTATGTAAATTAAAGCTTTTCAGGGTTCCGTAGCCAAATGGCAAAAACGGAACCCTTATAGATTCGTAATGTCTGTCTGTCTGTCTGTCCGTCCGTATGTCACAGCCATTTTTCTCCGAAAGTAGAACTACGCTGTTGAAATTTGGTATGAAGATGTATTTTGTGAACCGCAAGATGTATTTTCACATAAAAATAAAAAAAAAAAACATTATTTTTTTTCATCGTACCCATACGTGTGGGGTATCTATGGATAGGTCTTTAGAAATGATATTGAGGTTTCTAAGATCATTTTTTTCCTAAACTGAATAGTTTGCGCGACAGACACTTCCAAAGTGGAAAAATGTGTAAAAATGTGTGTCCCCCTCTCTTAACTTCTAAAATAAGAGAATGATAAAACTAAAAAAAATATATAATGTACATTACCATGTAAACTACCAGCGAAAATTGGTTTGAACGAGATCTAGTGAGTAGTTTTTTTAATACGTCATAAATCGTAAATCGCAACTTCTGCTTACGGAACCCTCAGTGCGCGAGTCCGACTCGCGCTTGGCCGGTTTTTATTTTTTGACAGACTGCGAAACAACACGCGAAAGTTGTTTAAAAATTAGTAGAATTTTCCCTCAGAACAGAACCCGTTTTAAATTCAAAAAGTAGTTCTCAGTAAGTAACTCATTGTTGACAAAACAAAATTTGTAAATAGACAAAGAAAGTAGGCTCCTTTGGCTCATTAATCTTGTGTTAATATATTCATAATTGTGCTGTTCTGTCTCGAAGACAACGCCGACAGACGTGCAACTTCAAAGTTTAACGTGCAACTAAGTTTAGTTGATACTGTGAAATATTATATGGCGGCGCTTGGTAATAACACTTTTATTATTTTGTAATAAAGTTGTTCGGAATAAAATGTTGAAGTCGATACTTAATTTGTGGATACTGTTTATTTCGTATCAATGCAATAATGCTTGAATGAGATGTCGCTATTTGAAGCACAAAATTGTGTCACCATTTATAGAAACAGACAGTAGAATAGAATAGAAATACTCATCCTATTCTATTGTCTATTTCATTTTGAAGCCGTTAGTGGTCTTGTGGTCGCAAGTAGCTACTGTTGATAAAAAAATCCTAGGTGCAACGCCCTGGTGAAATTTCAAGTCCGGGGTCTAGGGCGGAGTCTAGGGTGGCGGAATTTCACGGTGGAGCACACGGTGCAGGTGTGCCCCGCTTGGGCGTAGCACCGCCGTGTCCTCGAAGCGGCGATAGGCGGCGACCTCTCGCGTCCGGCCCTGGTCCAAGCCATGGTCCGGAGCGAGACGGAATGGGACGCCGTCACCTCTTTCTGCGAAGCAGTCATGCTAGCGAAGGAGGTGGCGGAGTGGAAGAGGGAGAGAACCTCTCGTCCCGGCCGCCGTGGTAGACGCCGCGGGCGTCGGAGACCACTTGGTGACCTCCGGCCACCGTAGGCGCGGGCCTGTGGACGGTGAGCTATGGGCAGCTCGCAGTCCGTCCGTCTTTTATTTATTTATTTATTTGGGACAAACAAACAGTAACACATTATATCTGCGCAAATAATCTAAACAAAGATATTACAAATGTGACACACATTTGTAATATCTTTTGTCTTATGACGATAGGCCGTGTGGACGGCGCGTTCGTGTTCCACGCGCGCCTCAAAGAGAGTCAGCATTGGGAGGGGTCCCAAAGGCCCGAGGCCTGCCGGAGTCGCGGGATTATTCGAAAGAGATACCGTGGCTCCGGAACACAAAGGGCACTGAAGGAACACGGATGGGTTTTAGTCAGTAGGAGTCTAACACTCCCTTCTGCTTTACCCAGCCAGAGAGGGAAGAATCATTTGATTTGACCATTCTTAAAAAAAGGGCGACATGAGTGCAGGATATAACTTTAAAAATATTTGGAGAATGCATGCATAATGTTATGTTTTTACCCATCTTGTTTTTGCCACGTTAGATAAGTCTACAGCTGCAGTAATAAGGTTAAATCCCTAAACTGTTTCAGTAAACAATAAACAACAAACATCCTGTTTATTACTCCAACACTCCCAGTGAACCAAATCCAGGAAACCAAACCAAAAATATTTCCCACCATTGTACTGTATTGTACCGGCTAATACAAAAGCAGACAATGGTACAAATAGTTTTCCATTAGCGCTATTTACTACAATAACTTGGGTTCCCCGGGGTTCTTTGCCGGGGTCTAGGGGACCACATTGCCATGGCAACGAAAGACAATGGCGGACAACAATAGTGTGACGTAACGAGTTTTTAATACTTAGGTCATTTAATGTTTGTATTGTCTTTTTCTATGTCAGTAATGTAGTTCATTTGCATTTTGTAATTGCAGTAGTTTCGGTTTTATTGTATCGTTTGTGGTGCTTTTAAGTGGTATTGGAAGAAACTGTTTCGGGCTGCGACATTTAGTGAAGGCAATACGCTGTGTATTTTTGTTATTGTGTGAAAAGTTTGAGTACAGTTGTGTTGTTTTAGGTGTATTGTCCTCACATTTAATTAATTAATTCGACGGCACGGTTGGCGCAGTGGTTGAGCGATCGGCTGCTGTGCCGCGTGTCGTGGGTTCGATTTCCACACGGAACAAATATTTGTATGGCCTTCAGATAGTTGTTCCGGGTCTGGCTGTTTGTGTATGTGACTTTGTTTGTTTGTAAACGCACCCGCGATACAGGAGAAATTCCTTAGTATTAACGTTTTTTTTTTTAAATAAAAATAAAATAAATAATGTTTCCAAACATTTCACTACTAATTTAATACACTCTATTTTTTATTAGTATGTATGGAATTTTTACTCAGTTTGCCAGTCGTCCACATGAAACAAAAATAACAAAAAAACGCTGAGCTTTCAGTTTACAAGAAAACGGAATCTATAAAAAAATAAGAAGTTAGGAAGTAACTTGTTTAGCTTAACTGCATTCTGTTAACAAAAACCATAGTAAGCTGAACTAAAGTTAAATAGAATCAATTGAGGAGCGTTAATAGCTACTAACGACAGTTTAATGCACAAGTTGGTGTCGTACCTGTGAATACCTGCAAGTTGCTGCAAGTAGCAGTGCTAGCGACACTTGCCAATTTTCGCGGAGATTCAATTTGGAAGCTGTGCCACAACCGGTGAAGAGAAAAAATTAAGGAACGGAATGTGATTTACGTAATTATATTGATGTTTAGAGGGATAAAGTTTGCCACCAGATATTGTGATTTTATGATGTACGATTTATAGTGGAGTGCTTATCAGTATAAACTTCTTAGACTCAAACTAATCGGTTGATTTTCTGTCTTTAAATGTATGCCCTATGGTAGTTATCCATTTCCGGCCGGACTCTGTCCTAAATATACAAATAATAATGATTATTTAATTCACGACCGTAATTGGCAAACACAAGAATTGAACAAAATTACAACTTTTAAAATAAACTATGCTGATGCCCTCGACTTCGCCCGCTTGACAAATTATATACTAAAACCTTTCTCGAGAACCACTCTATTCATTGGTGAAAACAGCATGAAAATCGGTGCAGCATTTTTTGAGTTTATCGCGAACAGACAGACAGAGAGACGCAGCAGAGGACTTTGTTTTATAATATGTAGTGATGACAATCTGTTACTTGAAAATAAATATAACTCTAACCACACCTTACTAGATACCCATGATAGTGATTTTTGATATGATTTTGATTTACTTTTTATTTCTCACCACAGTAAAGGTACATTAGAGAGGTATCAATACAAAATACGTAACAGCTATAATTATACTGTGGCACACTGGTGCTTAAACCAGACTTGAGGTCTGAATTTCAGGAATAGTAACTTGTTACTTTTACTAGCAAGATCAAATCCCACGATTATCATGTCACCTACATTTCATCGCTTTGAACAAGTCTCTGATAAAACCCCATTCACAACTCGTACTTAAAACTAACAAAACTTCTAGTGTTATTGAATGTTTTAAAGAAAACCCGGACTTTGACGATATTTCAGAGATTAAAGAGGATTCATCTAAACAACGAGCGCGGGAAAGTTGCCGAGTTGTAGCGGAAACAACTTGCGGAGACTTGCAATGTGTCGACTTGCGGAGAACACATGCGATGTGTCGACGATAGTTGGTGGTTTAAGGAGATTTTTACTCAATGTTTTTTTCAAGTGCAAAACTGTTGGATGTGATAAAGGGGAGTTTTTTTATTTTAATAGTTACGACAGGTTTTTTTTTTGTGAATTGGATGGAGAATGTTTTGTATTAAATTAATTACTTTATGTAAATGTCAATTAGCCGGCTCGTTTAGCGCAGTGTTTGAGCGATTAGCGTGGCTTCAATCCGCGGACGAAAAATTAATATGGCACAATATTTTTCTGTATTTTAGCATTTATGCATACGGTGAGATTTATCTGTGCCACCAATTTATTATAAACTAGCTGATGCCCGCGGCCTCACTCGGTTGACAAATTATATACTAAAACCTTCCTCGAAAATCACTTAATCTGTTGGTGAAAAGAGCATGAAAATCTGTGCAGTAGTTTTAGAATTTTTTTTTTTACTTTTGATAAGGTACGCATTTGACCACTATCTCACCCGATGGAAAGCGATGTCTATCGCAAACAGACAGACAGACGCGACGGAGGACTTTGTTCTATAATATGAGGTGAAGTTGTATGGTATGGTATGTGAGTTCGCCAAATGAATGAAACCTACTAAATAATGTTTGTGCACATTAGATAACATTTAAGACAACGGTTAATAAAATACTACAGTTTTGGTGATAAAAACTCCAGCCAGGTCACAGATTAGAGGGCATGCGACTGTTAATGTTCCCCTGGCCAGTTAACACTGCTAATCCGTCTGTTTTGTACATTATTTTTTAACCGTATCCCTTTTGAACCCTTTGTCAACTGTTGTACTGTTTATTTGCAGAGAATGACCGGCAAATATTTGCTTTTGAATAATGAGTCCTTTTTACCAAATAATAAAGATACTTGTTCATCTATGTTGAAAATTGCAACTTTTTAAGAGAATGGGCAGTAACGTTCTCTTGTCTGCTAATAAAAGTATATTGCTATCACCGATCTTTCTAGCCTAGAGTGGGTATAATGGGTAATACCACTTTTGACCATTCATTGTTATGGTTATTGCCTACTTTGCCCAGTAGATAAGCCATGATAAAAAGGGAAAATTGAAACCAATATCATCCATTTTACTTATTAGGACCATTATAGAGTTAAAAACAAAAAGATTCGAAAATTTACGAATTTTTAACGGCCTTAAGAAGGCGTGTAATTAAAAGGTTCTTACCGAAGGCTGTGTTAATTGTGCCGAGCCGAAGGGCGGTAATTCGAGCCAATGAGCGGTCTCCTATTATCGGCTGAAACTCTTTTAACTTCCGCCGGAAATGGGAGTTGAAGTCGTAAAGAAATTTGAGGTTTTATTGTCGATCGACTTCGGACGACGTCGTATATTCGTTTTAACTGTGTTGGGAATTAGGTCAGTTTTAAAAGGCTGACATGCTCTGTTGCTATATTACTATGTTGATCTTGCAGTATTTTAACTTCCTATAAAGAATGTCAGTATCGTCAGTTTACATTTTTTCTTTTGGACATCTAAAAAATATATGTATTGATAGCATATTATGTCTTACGATAGAACGCCGGCTTTTATGGCATCTGATATGATTTTTTAGTATATTTATAGATTTAACTAGACGGCGAAGCTACTTGTTACTAATATTATACAGAAAATCACCATTGTACCTATTTTTCTGTCTCCTTTTTTTTATCTATTTGTGTGTGTGTGTGTACATAATTCGAACATTAGATACAAAGATAAAACCACAACAACCGTTGCATTATTTCCAAACCCTTAAATAGAACCGCTATTCGAGTATCACCCTCTGTTCCATACAATCGTTCCACCAAAATATTTGCTTACCGAGGATAAAGCGAGCAAACACACATACGTAATCTACAGGCTCCACCCGCATCCGCTTGTTTTAATTTGAGGCGCTCGTCCGAATTCGGATAAAACAAGTGAAATTAATGTAACCGGATAATGCAGTGTTTAAATATAAAATATGAGCGTTTGGAGCTGAGCGAGCGAGAGTAGAATGCGTTTTTGTTTTATTAAAACACTAGCTGACCCACGCAACTCTTCGTCTGCGTCACATTTTCTATTAATGTTCGGCTCCTTTTAGTCTTTAGGTATAGCCTATATCCTTCCTCGATACATGGGCTGTCTAATACTGAAAGAATTTTTCAAATCAGTGGTTCCTTAGATTACCCCCTACATACAAACTTACAAACAAATGTTACCTCTTTATAATAATAGTATAGATGTAGATTTAGTTTAGTCTTTAAAGTATTTTATGATAAACTAGCTTTTGCCCGCGACTTCGTACGCGCATATCCCGCTTTTTCCCATTCCTGTAGGAATTTCGGGAAATACTTCCTTAGTGCTCACCTACACTCCCCAAGGAACCTACATGCCAAATCTCAGCGTTCTACGACCAGTAGTTTCGGCTGTGCGTTGTCTGTCTGTCACTAACTCAGTAGTCGAAGAATCTATACTAATATTATAAAGCAGAAGAGTTTGTTTGTTTGGTTGAACGCGCTTGTCTTAGGAACTACTGGTCCGATTTGAAAAATTATTTCAGTGTTAGATAGCCCATTTATCGAGGAAGGCTATAGGATATATATCATCACGCTAAGACAAAAGGAGCGGAGCAGTAATGGAAAATGTGACGCAGACGAAGTTGTGCGGGTCAGCTAGTTTTATATAATAAGACCATACGTCCCGGTTTGGGCGGGACAGTCCCGGTTTCAGACAGTCTGTCCCGGTGTCCCCATCGAATCCGAAATAGTCCTGGTTTTGCAAGCAGACCCAACGATAGTTTAAAAAAAAATTGTTCAGCCGACAATTACAAAAATACGACTTAGAAGTCACGCCACTACTGGGGGTTTAGTTAGTAAGTCATGCCAACATAACTAATTTGTGTTAGAGCTTTGATTATTTTGTGCTATTCTATCTTCTATAATAAAAACATGTAAAACACAAAAAAAAATATATATATACATATATATTTCCGCAGATGTGTCCCGGTCTGACAAAATAAATAAATGGTCACGTCATTATATGTATTAGGATTTCTTGATTTAGGTAATTAAACTGATATTAATCAAATACATTGTATTCGTGCCACTAGTGTTAACGCGCGGTTTCACTTACGTAGCTCTTCTATAGAAATCGTGATTTACGGAATAAAAAATATACTAAGCAGTACCAGCGTAACTTTCTATCAGTGGGTGATTTTTTGGAATTTGATCAGTACTTCAAAGACAATTTTCTATAAGCAAAAAAAATATTAAACCTCTTTGTAATGCATAAATAATAATTTCAGATTAGTTCAGGGTTATCATAAGTTATGCCCCCCCCCATTCCGTCTCAAAAACTAGAAACAAATTCCAAAATACAACTCAAATCTTATACACACTATTTCCAACACAACTAAGGCTAGAACCAAACGAAATAGAAAACGCAATAACACACACGTCAATATGCATCGCAGGTGTTCGCCTTCGATATTAATATTGTGCTTGTACCTAATATCGCGATATGCGCATTATGCATGAACGTCAGCTATTTGACGCACGCACGACAAGACGCGGCTGTGGGCGACGCCTTAGGGTGCTTTCCCATTAGTGATGTTGCGAGCTCGCTAGTCAGAGCACGATGAAATAAAAAACAAGAAAAGTGCGAGTCTGAATCGTGAGCAAAAGATTCCGTACGAATCAAATGTTTTAGCATGTTATTTTAAAACGACAAACTTCTAGCGCTGGTTTTTGTGTATTATGTTAGTAAAAACTATTTCCGATATGTTTTACAATACATTCGGCTCAGACATAAGGGTAGGAATTGTAAAATTTTCTTAAATAACTTTGACTATGGGAAAAAAAATATTTTAAACCTTCACAATAAGCCCTTTCATTAGTTATTTCTCACAGCTTAGGTTGATACAATCAGACATTTTCTCTACACATCCTCACATCGCTTAGCTACCTCGCACATCTTTGGTGGAAAAGCACCCTTACTATGTGCTGTTTATGTTTTATTTATGTAAGTATATAATGTAAGGGTGTGGTTGGGAACGCGTGCGTTTAATCGGTCGCGGAGTTTATAATATTGGTGTGTGTTGGGAGCTGGTTTAGGTTATTGTAATGTTAATTTTTTTGCTTGTTCGAGATTTCGATAGAAAATAGTACAAAGAAAAAATAATTTCTCTTTCCTTTTTTTCTGTTTAAAAGCATGGTTTGACTTTTAGGGACCTTACCTTACTGAAACCCATGAGTTTATGTATGAACATAAATAAACAAAATTTAAGTATGTACTTCTTTGCTCTATTTTTGAGAATAATTTTTGAAGTAGAAGTTACAAAAATACCCAATCTAACAGTTAAGACTTAGTTTTATATTTTTGCAAATTTTCAGAAAAACGAATAATGGCATGATTTTTTCGGTTTTCGCTCATATTATTTGGAACACAATTCCATAAATAATTCTATATATACCATACCAGCTTTCGACCGCGACTTCATACGCGCACTTCCCGTTTCTTCCCGTCCCGTAGGAATTTTGGGAAATCCGCTATTATTGCATCCCTACAAAGTACAAGGAAGCTACATGCCAAGTTTCAGTTTTCTACGATCAGTAGTTTCGGCTGGGCGTTGTCTGTCAGCCACTCAGTAAAGGAACATTTCTATATATTAGGATATGTACATCAGGACCTTAAGGCGCGTCGCCGAGCAAAACGCAGCGCTAGCCGTTTTTTGTGCATTTTTTGGAGCCATATACACTCTTTATCCAAGAGAAATATCAACTTATAAAAAGTACATTAAATTTCTACATAATCTTGGCTTTAAAATGGTAGATTTTTATTTTTTATTACTAAGTATAAGTTTAAGTAATCTCCTCACAACGAAACTACAGAAATGAGAAATAATTACTGAAAACATGCATCTTCTCGAAAACTAACGACTATTTTGATTTTGTACTTACACTAATGGATAGGCAATTTAATTATGAAAATTTCGGTAGAAATATTTTTTTCAGACGACCAAAATTAGATTTTATAACGATTTTATTCAACATTCTGAGCGTATGAGGGAAAAAATGCTCAAAGTTATTTGGTCAAGGTACGGCCTTAATCAAAACATTAACTTATACGAAGTAGGTACGAATCATGACTAGACTGCTCATTATACAGAACTGTTATCTAGTCCTCGATACTACAGTGCCATACGGGTTGATAACGATCACGCAGACAGAGTGGTTTCGATGAAACGCGAGCATAAATAGTGTCGGTACACGTTGCAATAGCCTGCAAACTGCCCCTATCATACGGCTGTACTCTTGTACATCCGCCGGTTTAGGAGCTTCAAATGATTTTAATTTTGGGCTAGCCAAATTGCTTAGAAAAGCTTAAAAATTTGGGTATATTTTCTGCCCAACTTGACAACTCAAAAGTTAATGGTTTATCAAACTACTATTATAGCGAAAGTCTGGACGGGTAGATGTTTGTTACTCAAGCACGCCAGATCGTGTAACAAAGATTATGGTAGATTACGGTCTGAAAACGCAGTTTGATAAAATACATTCGTTTCTGGATGAGATATTTGTAGGACGTCCTAACTAAAAAAGTGACCTCATTTCCTAAAGCATGATGAACACAGAAAATGTTGAAGAAAGAAAACGGCCCGAAAAATAATTGAAGTAATAAGTCTCAGTTTACGGACATGAAACAAAAACCTGAAGCCGGAGCCTGAAGCCAGACAGACCAGGCTGAAACGAGAGAAGTATCCTGTTTTTACAAATATCCTGAGAAATGAACTGAGAACGCTGACAAGGTCATTCTTGTTGCTAATTGGACCAAATTGTGTCTGTGTTCCCTAATAGCTAGAACCAAGGGGTTGTGAATAGGTTGCTTCTAGGCAATTAAGCTTCATAGTCGACCATATTATCACTTTGTAATGTCTGTATTTTAATGTTCACACCTCCGCCTAACCTTTTTGGGTATATAGGTGCAATATTATGTTGAACTATTCATAACGTAATAGACAATTTCCGATTAACTAGTTTTTCCCGGTATCACCCTAAAAATCGCTGGCACTTTAGAAGACAACAGATCCACTTTATTTATTTGATCTGAGACGAAAATATAAGGACAGCCATTTCTCAGATATTCTTAGTTCGTTTTGGGCTCTACGGCGTAGCGCTACGATGTAGCAGCGTAGCGGCGTAGCGTGATAGATGTAGCCGTCTACGCCGTAGAGTGCTACGATTTGTAATCGTAGCTGTGTGAGAGTATTTTTGATCAACATTTACTTTATATATCGAGTTATTCATCGTTGCTTTTTCCGGTCTTTTGCTAGCTAAGGAGTTTCACGAAAGAAGTGTGAACATTGAGATTTTTCTTGAACCTTAACACGCAAAAGCCGTTTCTAGCAAACAGTTTAAGTTTATTCAAGTGAGGTCATATTCGATTATTTCTTATTTTGGGTACTTAAATCCAAATCAAACGCGGAACTCAAACTTATTTAAACATTATCGTGTTTTAGTACCAAATCACATAAAAACAACGAAACCAATTTTCGTTTTGCAAGTCAATTTAAATAAAATTCGCCAAGATTTGTGAACGGTCCTACAAATATTTTTATCAAACAGTGGACGAAGGAAGGCTCACTTATCTTAGAGTACATCCACACTTCCGCAGCTCATCGATTGTCTTAGGCTTTAATAAAACCTTCTCGAGAGCCCGTCCTACGTCTTGTTTCAATTGTGTTCAGGAAAAAGTCACATTGTTGACGTTTTGCGATATTTCGACATCTTAATAAATTGTTTGAAATAAATCTTAGAGTGTGACTTACCCTCGGGAGGTTGGAAATGAGACTTACCTGAAAGATAGAAAAAGATATAATTAGTTATGATATTATAGTTTTTTTAAACTTATCTACTAAATATACGAGTAAAGTCTGAAATTAGACACACAGTAGGCTTATTCACGTAACTAAATAAGTGCTGTTGCAGTGCAGTTGAAGTTAAGTCTCGATCAAAACAACACTTTTCGTTTTCTCTAACGCTGTCAGCAATGGCATTCTACTGTTGCGCGTCTTTGGTGCGTGCTTCGGAACACAACATGATCGGTATTCTACTATTTTTTGACGTCCCAAAATAACAGCATATAAGATTAAGTTTTAATATTATAATAACGTCATATTCATTGAAATGTTATCGAATCTATTCTATTATTTAGTGAGTAATATTTTTTCTCTCCACCATATTTAAGTAAGTTTGGTTGTCTTGCAGTTCACGCGCAGTTACGCGCAGTTCAAAAAATATAAGAATAAGTACCGTTTATCACTCAAATTAAACTTAACTGTAACTGCACTAAAACTTAATCGGCGCGTCATAAAGTTATGTGAATTACCTATGATTCAAACGATCGTTAGTTTGCAGCTCCATATTCAGTAGAAATTAAGTAACAGTATAATATAATTTATGAATTTAAAATATAAAAATATGGAAACAAAATAAAGTGCACTTTATACTTGCAATATAAATAAATCATTATAACCTTATATCGATACAATAAATTTTAAAGCAACGGCCTCTTTTACCGGCCATAATTGCCAATTTATAAATATCTCTCACAAAAGTTATAAAATAAAAGCACATTATTAAGAGCTATCAAACACAACGTTGAAGTTAATAAACTCGCGCGAACTATTTAAAAGTAGGAAACTTCGCGATAAGCTGCGAGCCAGTTTGATTGCCGAACTAATAAATGTATTGTGAGAATAAAGTGGAAACTTCCATCATGACACAGCATTTATTTAATTATGTGTGATTCATAAGCTTTGCAATTTTACAAGCTTTGAAAAACAAAACGTCGATGTCAATCGAAAGTGCAACATATTTTTTTGTCATACTATTGTTTGTTTTACAAATAGTTAAGAAAATTTATATTTAAAAACGTTTCCTCCTGGCAGTATGACATATAAAATAGTGATATTTCACAGTAGTTGGTAATTACTAACAATAATAACGGTTAAGTTCTTGATTTAAAAACAAAAATATCTTAATTCCTTTGAAAATTTGAATGAAAAAGACCTAATGAATTTCAGCCTGAAATTATCTACCTTGAACTGAGAAACTGCTTATAAAAGGAATAGGCCTGGCTAAGCATATATTTCTCATTCGTCTTGGGCTTATTAAAATCTTCAGGAATATCACGATGCAAGGTTTCATTTCAGTCATGAAGACTTATCGTGGCTTCAATATGTTTATCATTTGGATTACACAACGAAATAATAATATGAGTATCTAAATGAGTTTGATGGAAAAAAAAAATATGATGTTCTCGCTAGTTACAAATAAAGAAAACCTTTAAAAATAGATGTGTAGAGTAACGAGAATGGATAAAGTGAGAAATGAGTACACTAGAGGACGTTAGTGGTGCCATTGACGGAAAAATTAAAAGAATTCTCTTACAGATGTAACTAAAAAGTAATGAATAATTTTAAATGTGGATAGAGGGAGAGGAGGGCCAAAGAAAAGATGGAAAGATTGTGTGAGGATCAATATTAAAGAAAAGGGACTTAGTGATTGTTTGACGGCTGATAGGGCAGAGTGGAAAAAAAGAACATGTTGGGCCGACGCACGAAAGTAACATGGAATGAGGGCAGGAAGATGATGATTTTCAAAAGAAAACTCATACTTAATCTCAAAGTTACATCTCGTTTCTATGATTTGATTCTTAAACAAATACAAAAAATAACTCAAACATTTCCACGTAGCATGAAGCTACGAATTACAAGGAAGCTCAAAGGAAAACTAATCTCCGCTACGGCGTAGCAAACTGCTACGGGCTACGGGCTACGAACACGAGTCGTTTACAAAAACAACTACGTATGATACATGAATTTGTATCGTAATCAGTATACTGGAAGGTGTAAATTCTCGTACGTTATTTGCAAAAAGATAAAACTTGTGAAACATGTTTTGAGAACATTGATTAATTTCAAATATGAAATGGAATTTAAAATATCGCAAATTAAGATTTCAGCAATCCAAACAACAGGTTTTCTAGCACTTAGGTATGTGAGAACTGATATTTTTTTATATATTGGGCTCTGGTAACTTTAGATAGACCGTAAAAATTAGTACTTCTATTTTGATATACAATAACGTAACGTCAATAATTGAAATAGACATCAGAATAGGTACAATTTTAAACCAAACTCAATATTCATTTTGTAAATGGTTAAGAACATTATTTCCTCAAAAGATTCTCACGAGTTACCCCCAAAGATTCCAAACATTATCTGCAGTATAAGAGCAATCACAATAAACATACGAGCACCGTCTCTTCCCTAAACCGCTTAAGTAATCAAAGGAAACTCTTCCATCAAGGAGGGATGGTGAATTAAAACACGCGGCAACCCCGTAACACCGATGTAACCCCTCTGTAACCTTGCAGTAACCTCGCAGTGACGAACACACAGGATTCTTGGGGAACTTCCCCGAATAGAGGGAAGTTTTCATGACAGCACATTCCTTGTGTGCTAAACACTATGCAGGGGAGAAATAGAAGTTTTGTGGAGCAAGTTTACGAGGCTGAGGCAATGTGGGCATGTAGGATAAAATTATAGCATTTTTTAATTCTTCATCGGGTTAAGTCCGATTTAGTTGAACAAAACATAGTATTATAGATGCGATATTATATTGTAAAAAAATATGCGACGGTTATTTTTGACTTAAATGCTGGGAAACTATACAAAATAATATTGACGTTAGATAAGTAAAATAAATAAATTCAGGTATTTACTACCGTTGAAGAACACCACGGACAACCTCAACGTTTCTTTTTCTCACCGTGGGGTGAGAAAAAGAAACGTTGAGGTTGAGGTGTCCGTTGTAATTTAATATGTAATAAAGATTATTTTTAGAACCCAATGTTTCTCATTTAAAAATACATCACTATTTAAAACGCACCACAGACTTGCACTACTGCTCCATACCTGCTCAGTTACTGTCTTTTGTAACATATTTCAAAATGATGCTAATATAATTATTTCTTGGCGATTCTGAAGCAAAGAGCAAACTTGACAGAGAAACAGAATTGTATTAACTTCGCGTCCCCGTTTGTGCCAGGATTAGATTACTTTGCCTACAAGTTTGCTGATCGCGTTACGTTATAATTTACTTCAAATAAACTTATTATGCTTGCTTTTGAAACTTGAATAAGTTAAATGTGGTTCATCATGAAAGTTATTTTGTGAGGGTAAGGCAAAGTACTGTGGTTTTGTAGATTTCACAGCTAGTTAGAAAGTGAAAAATAGCGATTCCGATAATATTTTAGTATTTAGGTCATTAGATTGGTCGGAGAGAGCAACACACAGGGAAGAGTAGACTTTCGCCCAGCAGTGGTACAAAAATGTTGAAAAAAAAAACTATTATTGCCTGAGATGGGAGTTAATAATAACCGAATGATGATGATATTATTGCCAACATTTAAGAGATCACCACTTAGTATAAGGCCAAATTAATACGAGTTAGTTCGCACTTCGTTTGACATTTTTAAATTGCTCATTTCGAAATTATCTTATAGGATTAGCTTGTTTCAAACCTAATGCCTATGTGGTAGGGAGATACTTACAAAATAAAAAGTTATCGAGTATCTATACGATAACAAAATTCGTAAATTATGAAATTATTACAAAATATAAATCTGGTTCGCAGCGGTATCTATCCTTCAGAAAATCCTACAGAAGCTTACAGTACACGAGGGTATGAAACCTCGCTTGTAGCGACGTAATGTAGTACGGAAAGCTTTTCAGAGATGGCGTTGTTATTCACTAGCAGCGGCACCTTCCTGCTCGCGATCAAAATTTAAGCTCCCTTTCTCGCAGCCCTCTAGCGGAGCGCGAAAGGATTACAACGAGCTCAAGAAAGTCGTAGTGCACGAAACTTCCGATAGATGTCGCAAACAATAAAAGGAAGTTTTCAGAACTATTAACAACACTCCGTATGGTATCAAAATATAGATTATTTTGGACAAGACTGATATTCGTACTGTTTTTATTGATTGTTTTTCTTGTTTTTAGATATAAATTATTATTGTATCTTGCTATTGAATTTATAAAACCTAGTCCTACCTTTAACAGATGAGGATCCCTTTCAGCAGCGTCCAGCAACGACTCCGCCTCGCTCAGCCACGCGACGAATTTCTCCAGCGACCGGTCGAAATTCTGCAGCGACGAAACCGCTGAATGCAGTGCTTTACCTCGGGCAACAATGCTGTGAACGAAAAATTGTAATTAGCAAGATTATTTTTTAAATTCCTGTAGGTCAAATAACATTTTCTTAAAAATGCATATTACTTTTAACTGATTTAAAAATGCATATCACCAATTTATTCACTAAAAAAAAAAATCATCGACCAAACTCAATAAAATGAAACGAGCTGACGGATTTTGTTATTAGAGTTCACTTTGAAGTTATTATTTTAATTAAGGTTGTTATTTTCATCCACAGTTTACGAATGAAATATTCATGAATTCTATGCCTTAAGCTGAATATTTATGAGTTAGTTTAAACAGAAGCTTGTTGAATATTAATTATTTGGTTAATTTAAATGTTACAGTTAGAGCAGGACTTACATTAATGAGGAAATCTAGAATAATGTTTTTACTCCTCATTTATTCTTCAGTTACATAGTTTTGTTAGTTCAAGTATATTGTCTATCTTATATATTTCGTACGCTGCCATCTAACCTCCCGACTTCCCTAGCCAAAGTAAAGGAAGTCTTAGAACTCACATTGATCTCACAAGGGAAGCTTAGTGGTAGATTTGAACCTGAAGCTAAGGTATTCCTTCAATAGATGGCGTTGTTTGACAGAAACAACTAACTGTGGACAGATGGCGCTAGTTGTTACTACCAACATGCAAGGGTCAGTTTCTAAAGCAGTATAGTGCTTCAATTGTTAAAAAAAAAAACAGAATGTACGCTGGAGAATTCGTTACAGGATTATTTAGTTGTAAGTAAACTTACCTGTTATTAAGCTCATTGTATCTGTGGTTGATGGCCTCAGTGGAGCGTTTGATACGAGTCGTGTCGTCATTGCGATACACCGCTATTAGTCGCTGTGTCAGCTGGCCAAATAGCTCGATTTGGTGCTTGTACTGATGCACTTCAGCGTGGAATGACTGTAAACAAAAGGAAAAATAAATTACTAAAAAACAAAAATTAAATGATGAAAACCACAAAACTGAATAAATGAACGTGCAATTAGAAAGTCACGTCATCTAGTGGCCAAGTTGAGAGTTTTTGTGGCGCACAATTGTTACGAACTTTCACTAGATGGCGTTGTACTTTGTTGGGTGGATTGAACAAAACAAATGTCTTTGGTTGTAGCAATAAAGATCGGGCTTTGTGATAAGCATAATTAATGTAATTAAATTTCTCCAGTTATATAAACATTAATTTTATTCAAATTTTGGTCGCTGCGTTACAGTCACGTCATGATTTTCCAAGAAATAGTACTTTGAAGTCTTGATTGGAGCAATCGTTCTTGAACACTTCCTATACTCAACTGCGAACTCACTTTTAACATGATTTTAATTGGATTCTGTGTGCTTGATGAGAAAAGTTACGCGCCATTCACAATACGGTCTGACTTCCTATGTTTTGTTGTACCTACAAGTATAGAAGTAGGCACAGATAACAAGGTTTATTATTAATAAACATCGCCAACGACAAAAAAATATATTTTCTTTATGACCGTCTTTTGCGACTGAAAATGAGAATCAGCTAGTGGCCAGTGTAGACCGCAAGGAAAGCGTTGAGCCAATGAATAACGCAAACGTAATAATAATCAATATATTAGAAAAAATGCGAAGTTTGGATGTTTGTTACTCAATCACGGCAAAACCGCTTAACTGATCTGGATGAAATTTGGAGCAGAGATGGATTATAGTCTGAAATAGCATATAGGTTACTTTTTATCCCGGAAGTATGTTCCCTAGGAATTACGCGGACGAAACCGCCAACAGAAGTCAGTAAACAATATCCCAGTACTTAGACTTCCAAATGCACGTAAAACACCACCAAGTCCCGTTCGCATGCAAAGTGGAATATTAAAGGGCTTTGCCGCGGCCGCCGCCAATTAACGACGATTTATGGCAACGTACGAGTAACTTGAACTAAGTTGTGAGTAATACTGCCTGCAAGGCGGGACCAGATACTGATGTTTTTAAGGGTTAAATTACCTAGGTTTACCGGTAAGGAAATATTAAGGAATCGAATTTACCTATGTTCAGAAAGTTCTTGCTGATTGTGCTGACCATTTCAATAGTCATGGCAAAGCAAGAAACTCCTCGATTAAAATTAATAAACTGTCAATTTGGCTGAGTCAAGTTCGAGATTTTTTTTAAATACGCACTCATTCATAGGGAAAATGATGGAGATGGAGCTGAGGCTCATAGCCAACATAAATAATGATCTAAGGATTTCCGTATCCCGTAGTTGTTTGTGCCAGAATCTCTATGATTTGGTTCAAAAATAAGCGATTCGATGTATTAGTATAGCAAATTCGTTTAGCAGTGCCACCTATCCACGGACCGCTTGGCTATCGGCCTGCTTTGCTTAACCATGGCAGATTGATCCGTGCAGGTGTTATTATTTAGCCACGAGCCTACCATGAGCCACAAGAGCCTTGAACATAATTGATATAATTCGACCGTTTGTACTCATTTGGGGGATATAGTGCGTGCCATCATCATCTTGCTCTTATCTCATGTTTCTTGATGTTTATTGTCATTTCTGATGGCGCTTCGCTATTCACAACATTATGCGAAATTACCTCATAACCACACAAAACAAGCGAAAAAGTGGATCGAGGTATTTCCCCAGCTCTATACTAAAGTACATTAAGACATAATACATCAAAGTTAGCTCAACATAAACAGGTTCGGTTACAAGAGGGTGTGCCTAGAGTGTACCTACACATATAACTACTTACAATTCGTCTGTACGTACGTATGTATCGTCGCGGTAATTATGCAAATGTATAAAGTTTCCGTTAGCGCCGGCACTAACCTCTGACGTTCATATTTTTGCCGAATCCACAAGAAATTGTATTGCTGCAAGTTTTTGTGGCAAAGGGGTGTGCTGAAGATAATGTTCCTAAAGTTTTGCAATAAAAACTTGCTAATGATACACAGAACTAGCTTAATTTGATGTGAGTTTTGTTTTTGTTTTGCTAAATTATTGTTATATATGCTTCATTAATAGTGATGACTTATGGAATCCAAACGTGGTCCCTCACAGTGGGTCTCAACCGAAGGCTTAAAGTCATTTAAAGGGCAATGGAGAGGGCAATGTTTGGAGTTTCCTTGCGTGATCTAATCAGGAATTATTATATCCGCAAGAGAAGGTTACCGACATTGGTCGAAGGATCGCCAAACTGAAGTTGCAGTGGGGCATTGCTCTCAGAAAAGATGGTCGATGAGGCCGAAAAGTTCTGGAGTGAAAAACGCGTACCGGTACGCGCAGCACGGAGCGGCCGGTGAACCGACGACCTGGTGAGGGTCGCAAGTAGCTGATGGATGCGAAACGCATAGGACCGATTGTTGTGGCTGCACTTGAGAGGGGCCTGTGTCCAGCAGTAGACCACTCTGTGTGTGTGCACCAGCAGTGTACCATTCTGTGTGTGTTCACTAGCACTGGACCACTCTGTGTGTGTGTACCAGCAGTGGACCACTCTGTGTGTGTTCACTAGCACTGGACCACTCTGTGTGTGCACCAGCAGTGGACCACTCTGTGTGTGTTCACTAACACTGGACCACTCTGTGTGTGTGCACCAGCAGTGTACCACTCTGTGTGTGTGCACCAGCAGTGGACCACTCTGTGTGTGTTCACTAGCACTGGACCACTCTGTGTGTGTGTACCAGCAGTGGACCACTCTGTGTGTGTTCACTAGCACTGGACCACTCTGTGTGTGTGCACCAGCAGTGTACCACTTTGTGTGTGTGCACCAGCAGTGAACCACTCTGTGTGTGTTCACTAGCACTGGACCACTCTGTGTGTGTGCACCAGCAGTGGACCACTCTGTGTGTGTTCACTAGCACTGGACCACTCTGTGTGTGTGCACCAGCAGTGTACCACTCTGTGTGTGTGCACCAGCAGTGGACCACTCTATGTGTGTTCACTAGCACTGGACCACTCTGTGTGTGTGTACCAGCAGTGGACCACTCTGTGTGTGTTCACTAGCACTGGACCACTCTGTGTGTGTGCACCAGCAGTGTACCACTCTGTGTGTGTGCACCAGCAGTGGACCACTCTGTGTGTGTTCACTAGCACTGGACCACTCTGTGTGTGTGCACCAGCAGTAGATCACTCTGTGTGTGTGTACCAGCAGTGGACCACTCTGTGTGTGTTCACTAGCACTGGACCACCCTGTGTGTGTGCACCAGCAGTGGACCACTCTGTGTGTGTGCACCAGCAGTGGACCACTCTGTGTGTGTGCACCAGCACTGGACCACTCTGTGTGTGTGTGCACCAGCAGTGGATCTTTCGACTGATATGATGATGATAATAAAGAGTATTCTAATCTAATGTTTGAAATTAACATTAGATATATCGTTACAGAAAATCCTTAGCATTTTGAACTGAAATAGGTTCAAAAAGCAACAAGCATCTTCACATTAGGACACACATATATATCTCTAATCGAATATCTCTGAATATTCCACGTTACACGAAAGCATCGCGTCTTTGAATTGCTTTCATTAACAGATTCATGTGTCGAGAATCCGATCACGAATGAATGGCTGAACGACTGAACGGAATGAACGAGAAAATATGTCCTCTATTTACTGAAGGATTTCTGACTTGTCATTTTCCTCATGTCGATATTACTGGGTCGAATATGTTTTATATTTATTAAGTATGTCACTGGCCAATGTCCGAGGTTTCATTCTAAAGGACATTTGTGTTTACCTTAAGTTGAATACTGCTTCTATTACCTTAGTTTTTGCTTTCCTCATTTTAATTTAACACGCTACTCTAAGTTGTATTAATGTCTATTTATATTTCTTAGAATTTGCATTCAGGTTTTTTTTAAAATATTGATAGGCATACGTTTGACTACTTTCTCAAATAATACCTACTATTTAAAATTTTACTTTAAAGCTATGCTACAGAAACATGACTTGATAGCTTAAACTCCGTAGAAGTGATCAAAATAAAATTAAAATATTATAAATCATCGTCTTCATGATACGATTCGAATTTTACCAACTAGGTAATTTAATTTTTACTCTAAAGAAGTGGGGATGTTCGAAAATATCAGACACCACTTGAAAGTCAGTTGTATTTCTCGTCTATTATCTCTTTTTCCCCATTCGATTCCGCCCCAGCTTCTAGTCAAAAAGGCTACACACCTTTTACTTTTTTGCCTTTTCCGGCCAGTTCGTTATTCTCTGGCCAAATAGAATTACAATTTCCCTTGGTTGAGGACCGCTCCATACCATCGGAGATGATTTGACAGTACATTCATACAACGTTGCGTATGTGTCGTATGTATTTGTACAGTCACCTAGATAAATATGTCAGCAGTAAAGGAGTTTAGTAGACGGGGCCCGCTAGGGTCAGTTCCTGCTAGGGTTGCGGAATTTCTTCGAAGGAGTCACCACGGCCGGGCCCTGGAACGCAAAGGGCACTAGGAGACCCACCTGGGGTTTTAATTACTCTCTATTCTGCTTCGCCCAGAGCGGGAGTACTGATTTATTGGCTGATGTCACATCCTTTAAAAAAAAAGCAGAAGAGGGAGTTAACAACTATGGCATAACACTTGAAACTTTAGTTTGAAACTCTATTATTTCGTTCTTAAAGCAAAACGAAACCTTAAAGCTAACAGCCTAGGCCTTAAAATCTATCTTAGGACAATAAGTCAGCACCATCTTGTTGATGTTAAGGTTAAGTTAGGGTGAAAATTGATCCCAGCTGGATGTAAACCTGTCGGAACCCATACAGATCATTTAACAATCCATTCAGCTAACATCCAGGACTGCCAGCTACAAACATACATACAGATAGACAAATACGTAGATATGTGTGAAGATATTAATGCGACAGGATTCAGGAGTATCACCGAATGCGGCGTCGAAGGCAGTGAGTCGAGATAACGCGGAGAGACGGCGTATCTTAGTATGTCGTGAGATGTTACATGCGAACCAGCAGACGTAGATTAGAATGATATAGAGAGAAAATGGATATCTCGAATTCATGAAGTATAAGGAGAAATCTTCACATATATATGTGAAGAGAAAACTTTGCATGGAGCTCACGCAGGTCTGTGACATTTAGTGTAGTTCATGTTTGAATCGATAAAAAGTGTAAAAAGCTAAAATTTTAGTCGAACTACAACCACTAAGCAACCTCTAATATCTTTAAATATACAAGGTTATTTGTAAAACACCGACAACCTCTCAGGACTATTTCAAAAAAATAAACAAATACAAATTGAACGCTATAAATGTTAAAAAGTCTATGCGAAGCAAAATAATAAGAAAAAAACAGAGCGTCTTTTTAGCGCAAATTAAATATTTTTTATATTTGTTTGAAAACCTGATTGTCTAAAATATAATTAACTAGCTGACCCGCGCAACTTCGTTTGCGTCACATTTTCCATTAATGCTCCGCTCCAATTTGTCTTAGCGTGTTGATATATAGCCTATAACCTTCCTCGATAAATGGGCTATCTAACACTGAAACAATTTTTCAAATCGGACCAGTAGTTCCTGAGATTACCGCCTACATACAAACTTACAAACATACATACTTACAAACTAATGTTATCTCTTTATAATATTAGTATAGATTTTTAAAAATCATAGAACAATAGTTGTTGATTATGATGTTAGTAAGATAGTCCTGAAATGTTGTCGGTGTTTTAAAAATAACCCTGTATAAGTTAAGGATATTGAAACATACAAAGGACATAAATAGCTGAGTTTTGGTATTAATTCCAACTGTTTCGTTTAGTACGCAGTGAGATATTAAATATCTTGCATTAGAAATTCTATTGAGAACGTTAACTGTCTAGGAAAAGGAGGACAAATTTTGGTAAATCGTGTAGCATACATTTTATATTGGAATGTTCAACTTTGCATCTAACAAAACCGTTCATGAAGAAAGTTTAATTTTGTAAAAAAGTACCCTAACATGGTCCTTTTTTGACAACCACAACTACCAGACGTCTCGTTAAAGCACTTCGCCCATCACGACAAAATCTGAATACCTTCCTAACATTATTCAGATCCACAGCAGACACAATACATCACAGCAAGCCCGCATCCTTCCACTACATCTTCTAGCTTGCACCTCACACTCAGACGCTACACACCACAGAACAAGGAATCATTGCTTCCGGCACTTACTGAAGTGGTTAGTAGGTAAGTGACCGGCAAGAGCACGATCAACATGGCTACCGATAACTTACGAGTTCACCTCGTTGCAGCAGTACGATTCTGTAAACATGCCGAAGTGAACACTTAGGCGAAGTGAACGACAAGTGAGCTGTCAAACCATACAAACAGGATGGCATGACAGCTCACTTGTTGTTCACTCCACCTAAGTGACCACGGTGAGATGTCGACAGAATCGACTGGTTGTTTATCGGCTACTGCTGGGTATTCAAAAATATTCGTGCCGCACTCAGTACGGATTCGAGTGTCCGAATACCCACGGGTCGTCAGTTTCTATGAGTGCCGAAACGACTACGTGTGGTTTCAATGGAGAGTGTTAATTACTAATTATTAACTAGATGACCCGTGCAACGTCGTCTGCGTAACATTTTTCATTACTGCTCCGCTCCTATTGGTCTTAGCGTGATGATGTATAGCCTATAGCCTTCCTCGATAAATGGACTATCTAACACTAAAAAATTTTTCAAATCGGACCAGTAGTTCCTGAGATTAGCGCGTTCAACCAAACAAACAAACTCTTCTGCTTTATAATATTAGTATAGATTATAGAAAACCAAATTGAACATTAGTACGAAATTAAGTTAATTATAATCCTTTCACTCGTCACAATAATAATATCTTCTTCCATTCATCAAAAAATAAGTCCAATGTAGAGTTGGTCTCCATGAGTGCGTTGAGCATCGTATGTATACTCGTACGGAAGGTGTATCAAGCTACTGTGTAGAATGAGACATTCAATAAGTCTATGCTTTCTAGAGCAATTATGTTCATCTGCCTAGCCTATTGCCAACTATATTGGGATCGGATCCCGATCCCAAATCCGGATCCGGATCCGAGTCACCCGCGTCCGTAGGAGAATACCCTTCAGCGAATCCCTACACGTGGTCCCCGGGTGGTGCTAAACAGGTGACACTAACCGCCTCCGTGGTCTAGTGGTTATACCACCTGATTCAGACCCAGAGGTCCCGGGTTCGATTCCCAGCGGGGGCAAATTTTTTGCTCGGTTTGGTTGGTGGTAGGACTTGTTCTAAGTCCGCCTGGCAAGCTACCACCATCATGTCTAAGTCTGTCGCCATAACAACAATGTTATCAGCATTGTTGTGTTCCGGCAGTTAGAGGTATGATAGCCAGTTCCTCTGTTTAAGAGGATTCCGGGTGAAACTCGCTTCCATCTTCGGCCTAATCATCACTTTCCATTAGGTGAGATTTGGGCCAAGAGTTTCCCCGTTTTGTATATAAAAAAAAAAAAGATCGGCTTCCAAACCGGTTTGGAGCGATTTTAATTATTGGCATTAAAATAATTGACACAGCTACACAAGTCTGACACATCGGTGCAGTCTGTTGGCGATACTGTCTCTAGCACCAGCCGCTGAGGTGTCTCCGTGCTCTATGGCACATGCTTACACTTCGAGTCACGTCGTCAACCTAATACAAAACTACGGAGTGTCGCGACGCGGTTCACGCAGGGATGTTTTATCACCTTTTTATTATAGAAACATTACTTTAGTCTACACATCGGAGACACTAGAAATAGGTTTTCTGAAGATATTTAGGTGACAAGTTAGAACATGCTTCTCAACAAGGCTCAATATTTCGAAGGGTACCTATATGTACTGTAGACGCTTTCATTAAATGAGTACTCGTCACGCATACAAATTACCTAGACGCTGGTGAGCATGAGTACAGTCTTACACACCAATCACAACAATATATTCGTCTTCTGAAGTAAAGTCAGACAAATATCTAAGCACAATATCATTTTTTTGTAAAAAAAATCCTAATGCATCTCGCGAGACTAGTGTGTGAGATAGATCTTACTATCACAATGAGGTCGACAATAAGGTGCGATTGATCCAACCCGATTCAACTGGTACAAATGTTTCACATGTAACGACTGCCTGCCTGACCTCCATGAACCAGTAACTGGTTAACACAGTACCTACGACTCATTGGCAAGACTGTTATCAGACTTTCGCTTCTAACCTCTTCTAAAAAGTCACAACATTATTCTTAAATATGACACTGGATCCCACACTAGAATAAGTTAGCGATGGAGCTCTCACATCTACATTTTACTCTTAAAAAACCACATACCTTCTGCTCCCTAAGCTGCATCTCCAGCACGTCAGCCGTGTTCGCGGGCGGCTGCATGGCGGCGAGCCTGGCCTCCATCCTGGACAGCCAGGCGTCTGCGTCGCGCCGCCTCGCCTCGTAGCGCTGTGAGTCGCCCAGCATGGCGTCCAGCTGCGCCTTGCGCTGCAGCACGCGGGCATTGGCCTCGTCCCAGTGTTCGCGGAGCGCGGTGACTGTGGACAAAAGTAAAAGGGCTTGGTTAGATACCGTATTATTTATTTATTTGTTTACACAGAGTTCGCTCATAAAAGAAAGTTATATACAGAGAGAAGATCACAAAGGTAAGTACTTAGCGCTTGTTTCAACAGACATTTCTTCCAGCTGACCTGTGAGAGAAAAGTGGGACGAGAAACGTGGACGTAAATTATATGGAATGAATTTTTTATATACCTAATTACCTAGGGGTCTTGACCTGAGTGTAGAGATAGTTTTAAAGATATTATATCAATTTCGTCGTTTCTCCACGAAAGACAATGCATAGGAAAATTCAACTGGTCTAAACTGTTTTATTTTTTTATTTATTTTTGATAGGGAAGGGGGACCTCTTTGACCACAATCTCACTTAGTGGTAAGAGTTATGATCTGGTCGACGATGAAATGCGCCTGTCTAGAAGAAACCTATTCACTCTTGAATTTAAAGGTTTGTTGTCGCTATCACTAAACGCACGTACTGCACTGCTCTGCTTAGCTGTACGCATAATGAACGTATTCCTAAAACGGATAGTGCGTATTATTTGTTTATTTATAAAACACATACCTATTGTTGTCTTTACGATTTAACAAAGCACACCATTAGACCCCTGGGGTCTGTCTTAGCATGCTATGATCTGGTACAAGCTATCATAAAGTTTAATAACTGGTGCACGATTCATCTATGTGTAAGAAGTAATATTTTTTCCCAACAAAGCGTCATTTGTATAGTTATTATGAAAAGTTTAAATGATCTCAATTGCTAAATGGTTGCCTGACTCATTTTCTTGACTACTTTTCAATTTAAACTTAGGTAATTGCTTCCCTGTCTCCAACGAGTCCTTAGGTGAAACGGTTCCAGTGTAATTATTTACTGGCGTTTTTATTTTACCTTTGAAACCGTTTGTGGTTTTATTCATGAGCTGTATACCTTTTACGAGAGTCCGAGACGGTGAGGCCTAATTAATTAATTAAATTAGTACTTTTAGTAGCTAAATGAAAAGGTTTGTAGGTTTTATCGACGCAGGTTTAGTGTGATACTTCATTAATTAAGTCTAAATATAGTAATAAATTATACTTAATGTGGTATTATGATTATAAGTCTTCGTACTTAAGGGACTTGATAATACGTTTTTGGGTGTAAGGCAAAGGGATCATAATATATATTGCAAATTAACGTGAAGGGATGTCTTCATGCCTTTCTATCCATGACAACATATTTAGATTAGCATTATGTTTGAAAAGCATATGATGAAAAGAACCCAAAATTGTCCCTACCTTTCCTTCAATTTATCGTCCCAACCAATAATACCAGAATATTTTCAACACATTCTTTAACAAAAGAATTACAACAAACTCAACAAAAACCACAATATTACGAGTCCCAAATGATGTTTTTGTATCAAGAAAAATACATGATATTGTATGAATCGCCCAAAAGGGACCGGTTTGTCAAACTAAACCATGTATATTAAAATATCTATTTACATATTCAGAATCGAAATATATTCGTACTGTGAAATGTAATTCGATATTGAAATGAAAATACACGAACCGTCAAAGTTTGTTTTCCATTGCGGATTTAGATGCGCGCATTCAGTAATGTTATTGAAGTAAGCTCGCAATGTATTCTAAAACAGATTTTCATTCGAGATTTTATGCGGCGTCGGAGATTGCGTGGTACCGTTATCTAGTAGATCAAGAAAGATAAGTAAATATGGAGTAAGTTCGCAGTAAATTGCTTTTGAACAAGTACACAGTGGAATTGATAAGATTCTCATGAGGAGAGATTTGTTTTAATGTGTCAAACAAAGTGCTTGAGGTTTGTTGAAGAAAACAATGTTTTGACGTTTTGATGGCTGTTGTTAAGGGAACACGAAATTATTTTTTGAATATTCTGACTTTTCTTTTTCAATTTATTCATTTTTACGTGAGTGATAGACCAATTATTTTCCGCTTAAAAATATAATTCTGGGAAAACAACCGTGATATTCCCAACTATTCCTCCCGTTGAAGAACTTTGAAAATGTTTCGAGATCTCCAGTTAATTTCCAGGCACCTAATACCTAATATATCCACCATCTCATAAACTTCCAAGCTTCAAGATGTTGTTTTCGTTCAATTTCATCTCGATCGCGCTGCCATGCTCCAACAAACACGGCTAACTCAAACACAACACACAGAACTCACAAATAATACCTAAACACAAACGTTAGAATCTCAGACCAATGTATGACTTTTATGAATTAAATATCATGCATTTGAAGCTTAAATCTCAATAGGATTTCAACTCTAAAGCATTAGAACCAGGGTTTGATTTTGAATGGTAGATACAAAGGGGTGGTCCTGAAAATGAGCTGATGTGTCGAGTTAGAAATGTAAATATTACGAATTTACGAGTATAATGAAGATGTATTTTCCGAGGACCGCCGTCTCTCCTGTCGGCCTAGCGAAACACTTTGGGTAATTATAACCTTATTTTTGAACGAATTTTCTCATACTTACCGCTTTGTTTACTTGATAAAACCAACGCAAATATTTCATTAGCAAAATATTTACGAAACAAAAAAATACATTTTTTTTTGTTCAATATTTTCTTAAACATTGATTAAAAATTTCAAAGCAAACATCTAAATTTTCACCAAGAGCAAAGCAGAGCCAAAAATCGAGCAGTTTAGACTCCGTTCACACCAATAATAGGCAAAAAAAAAAAAAAAAAAACCGCACATTGGTGCGAGGCGCGTATTTCCTGGCCAAAATTCAGTGCAAATGAGATGCGCACTGAGTCAAATAGAGTTGCACTAAGGTCGTTACGCGATGCCAAGTGGAATACTGTGTCACTTTGATATTTCGCTCGCAGTTTGCCGTGGGATTTCAAATCGTGTGCCGAATGAAATTTAACGTTGGACAAGTCCTCGGTATGATTTTCAAAGGATTTGGTAGTTGAATTACAAAAGAATTAAGAGGTGTTAAAAAGTTCAGTATCGGTTACGGTGAGGATAAAAGGGAGATACAAGACCTACAGTAAATATTAATTACCATTATCGGGTTTTCAAGCCAAGGCCATTAACTAGAACTTAAAAGATATACACAAACACACACCTTTTTCCTATGAAAGCAGAAACTACAGAACGCCACCAGCATATTTTTTCATAGATATGTACAGACGGTAGCACATCAAGGTACCCGAAACTGTTAAATTTTCCCAGTCAAAATTGAACTTAATCGCTTCAGCCTTAATAGGGTTGAAAATCGAATTCAGAATTTTGACAAATTGTTGTCGCATGATGCCACTGTACTGCAAAAAAATGTTGATACGGGTATTTCTTATCCCTGATTATAAATATATTATATTGTGTAATATTATGCCCCCTACTTTGGAATAAAATTTATGCAGACTTTCTTTTGCAATTTACTTTAGCCATTTTCATTCACGAAATAAGCTAAAATTGTTATTCTTAACAAATATAAGAGAATAAATGTTACCATGAAGTAAGAAAAACATCAATCGGTATTCTTGCAGCGCCATCAAAATAATGTTTGTATTATCTCTTATCCGATTTGCCCATAATAGGTTTCAATTTCCCGGCAGTTACCAAAGAGAAATACAGCGATAAAATACAACCTCTTCTCTCGTTAAAACATAAGTAAATACGAATAAAATAACAATAATACAAGTTTACGTCCTGGACTTACATCTTATGGCGCTGTAAAACTTTTCACGACATTACATTACTGTGGTGTACATAAAGTCGCGGTTGCTGTGCGCGACAAATGTTTATTTACAATTTTGGCGTCCATATTTTACGTAATTACTAAAAATTTTTGGGATGGGAAAGCTCAATAAATTAACGTTCGAGTACCTACTCGAACATTCGGTTTTCAATGAATTTTGTTAATAATTATAATTATATAATTATGGTAAGAGATTGATAAAATGAAGGATCAGTGCAGGTTCACTCAAATAAAATACAGATTACTTAGAATAATTGGATTTAATCTGTACAGTTCGACGGCTGAGTATTAAGCAAATTACTCAATTCAAATATGGCCGGTAAGTTTTTCTAGTTGTCACATTGATGTCCACAGACATCAAAAGTGACCATTTACGTCACAAAAAATCGATTCAAATGTTACCAACATGAGAAATAAATCGACTTAATATTATTAAGCTAACAAACATTACATAACATTTTTATTTATTAGTTTTTAAATTGTAATGTTCTAACTTGCTTTTAAACTGACTCTACTAACATGAATAAATCAAAGAATAACTATTTCACTCTAACTTCAATAGTTCAGCTCGCATTACATTAGGTTGTAAAAACTCTTAAAACTACCGCCATTCAACTTATAAAATATCCGCATCTTCACTGACATTTCAGCGGCTCACCCACTAAGAAGCCCCAGTGATACGAGACGACAACGTAAAACAAAATTAATTACAGTACGCAGGGGACACGGCGGTCGTTTAGCTTTAGTTTACAACTAAACTTTGTCCAGAAGAGCGGCGCACTGTGCGCGGGGCAGCGCACACTGGTTACTTCGGTCACGTCATTTAAATTTACCTTCACTTCGTAAAAGGTGATTGAGGGTGACAGTGGATTTGCAGTTTTGACCATCTGGGACAGTTTAGGTTTAAATCTTGGTTATTGGAGTTTTGATACTTTGCGCTGTTCCTTAATAAATTTGCTAGAACAATGTCGAGTTAAGTATTTAAAATGTAACGTAAGCCCACTGTTAAGCAAACTCTTCTCTTCTTTTCTCTTGCACTTTTGTTCTTTGCCATTATTGGCTCGTTTTTTATACGATATAAACGTGTACCTACAATACATAATGAAATAGCTATTATACTTAAATGAAAATAATATACTGAGGTTAGATCAAGCTTTCGGAAGCCGGAGGGCAAATACTTATTAACTGTCAGTAACAGAAAAAATCATTATTCTATCAATTTCTAAACTGACTGAAGGGATGAATGCGTCGCAGTCGCAGTTGTGTAGCGTAAGAATTGATATGAAACCATTAGTAACGCACGCTTTTTCACAATAATTAACCGTATTCATCGTGTTCTTTACGTAAACTTTTGAAATAACTAGCTGACCTGTGCCCACTTCCATGGGCGTTATTTTTCGAGTTAAAATATAGCTATGATACTCACGAATAACGTAGCTTTCTATTGTAAAAGACTTTTCAAAGTAAATTACCTTTTTATAATATTCAGTATGGAAGTACAGATTGATCAGGAATTACTTTCTTCTATGAAGTACTAAGTGATTGATGTAAGCGTATGTGAAACAAACACCCAAATTGAGTAACACAAGTGTGTTTAATTGATGAATCTCGGTTAGGTACAATCAACTCGCCCCATATAACATAAAATTAATACCATAGTCGTTAAGCCACATTAATGACTGAAGTTACTATTCAACCTACCCCTACGGGAAATGTAGGCGTGATGTAATGTAGTCAATATTTCAATAGATATTAACGCACGTAACTATCGGTAAACACACAAGCGAGACAGGAAGTCATCACAGTAACATTATCATTAACAACTTGTAACGCTCCGAACGTTATCGTTGCGTTAGTAACTACACAACTATGTCCAGGCGTTCGGACTAATGAACACACTGTGCAATGGATAGTGGTGAGTGGTTCTTTTTAAACATAAGCGTTTTGAAGTAGCTTCAATTAAACTTAGAGGAATGGTTTAGGTTTTGTTAGAGAAAAATACAAAGATACCGAACTATGAGATGATTTCTTTTTGTATTAGAAATTAAATTATTGTTTACGTCATTTGTTATTTTCGTTGTTAAATTTAAGAAATCGCTCACAAAATCTGTTAAATATTTTATTAGCTGCAAACTTTGTTTATTTGTTTTTAATAATTAGTTAATTAATGTTATTCAAGGCTGATTTATCAATCGACAGATATTTTTTTCTGGGAAATTAATTTGGCAGTTTTGCAGCAGCTTTTATATGGACAATATTATGTCAGGCTGCCAAATTTTTTCCTCAGATAAAAGTGTTATATTTCGATTAGCGAATAATCCCTCAGGTTATTTTGTATCACTCAAGCATCGAACCTTTCAACAGCGCCCTCAAGTGTAAGAGCGGAGCGCTCGTCTGAGACACTGGGAAACCGGTAATGTCTGCTGAAAGAGAAATAATATACATACAACTACATAAACTATACATACATAAAATAATTGAAAAATATTTTTTACTTATCAATACTCAATACTTTATTGCATTCCATTATGTATTACATAGATGGTTTTACAAATTAAAACATCAATATGGGGGTAATTAGTGGAGAAGAAAAGAGCTAAGTACTTCTCGTACCTGTATACATGACTGATAATAAATCTATACATTATTTAATATTAAATTACTAAAAAGTAGTGAAATATTATTATCAATCCTTTAAATGCATAGCGTTGTACCTATAAATTGTTATTTTATTACCCTCAGATATTTCATATTGAAGCAGTTCCAATAAAAATCACATAAAGCACTTTTGAAAGAGTTATAAAATAAAAGATTTTTATTATAATTGTATCCACCAGCCAGGTGCGACGGATATAAAATAAACCGTTTCATACGAAATCACTTTAGAGAGCTTCCCACATTGTTAAAGCTTTAAAAAATACGACAGTTCGCCGGTAAGCCCAAAATCTTCGTTTAACAAGGTCTAATCGACCTGCCAGCGGACGCCATTAGTGGCCATCGGAGGGTTAACCCGAACTGGCCGCTTATTGATCACTTTTTGGACAGAGGGGTCCACTGTACCCGACTAGAGCTCCTCTATGATTAAGAGGGGAGGGTTTATTTTTTGTCCATGAATATGCATAGATTGCCCACTGTGTGTAGGGAAGAGAAATTTTCTTTGCTGTTAAAATATACAGAAGGTTCTTTTAGTCTCTCCTGATGAACTGGTCAGAGAAGGCAAAAAATAAAGAAAGTTGGCAAGGTATAGGGGAGAGTTTTTCCCAGCAGTGAGATACTAGGGGTGGTACAACAAAAAATAATAGTAGTAGTTTATACTTATAGTAGTTTATGTCACTATTAGATTACTGTACCGCCTTCTAAGTTAAGAGATAGATAAAAAACAAACAAACCCCATATCTTTAAAGTCAGAGTGAACAGGCTACTTCTGGGTAAGCTCGCTCCATCGTAGACATTGTCTCTGTCATCTTTGACCTAGAGTCAAGAGCAAACCCATCTCAAAAAAGTGAACTTACATCAATAATAACATCAACCACATTAACATCATCATTAATCACATCATTTCTACAACTCACACTAAATCTTTATAACACTTATACGATGGTTTTACGTCCATAGAGTTTGTAAACATAAACGTTATTTCACAGCCACAAAGGTATGGTTTCACATAACTTCACCGGTAAAAAATACTATGACGTTGTAACATTTTATACCAGATAAAAAAACCTCGGGAAAACTGCAACAACTGAAAAATACGCCTCGAAACTGTGATACCGGGATTTAGAATAGTTTTCAAATGATTTTTATTGAATCATGGAACTGTAAACTTTTATTTGCGTTTTCATTTTGAATGTTTGCATAACTGTTAAATATTTTGTCAATTGTGTGTTCAAATATAGTTAATACCAAGCATAGCTGACTACTTTATAATAACTTAACTTGTGTTAATAATAAAGAGTATTCAATATATCAATCGATACTAAAATAAATTGAAAAGCCCGTCTTACTAAAACAGTGGTTCCCAACCATATTTTGATCTGGGACCATTTCGATTTCTTAATTGTTAGTAACGTAAAATGAATCCTTAAACTCAAAATAAGGAGAACTAGAAAACCACCAAACCATAGAAAATATTACTTATTCCTGATAGAAACTAAACATCAGTTCGCTTCAATGTTACTTTCCAATTTGCAAGTTCGATATTCTAAATCCGAGGACCATATTTAAGCTCTTGTGGTCCGCGGACCACAGGTTGGGAACCAATGTACTAAAATAATCTCCTAGTCTGTGTAAACACTCAAGAAGTGGGCTATTCACAGCCCGAAATCACACTTCAAACAAGGTGTTGCCACCCAATATAAAGAAAACAAAACAAACTCTTTTCCGCCCTCTCCACGAACATAATTGGCAATCGTGACACACAATGTGTATCCACATCTGTGAAACAATTCCTTTGACAGCAAGAATATTAAGACGAAATAAAAAGACAGCTTGCCAAAGGCGAAAATTTCGGCATAACACCAATTTGCTAAGTAAAAAGGTACGTCGAGTGGCATCAAAGGAATCTCTCTCTCGCCGCTGGTTACATCACTCGCCTAATTAAGTAAAATAAATTGTCTGAGGCCTTATTAGCGGCAAGTTATCAGATGTCTGGAGAGAACTAGATACCTAATTAGAGTAAGGTTTATCGTTTTTTGCTAGCCGGGGTCGTTCTGTGGATGGGTGACCATCCGTTACGTACTGAGATTTTATCACACCCGTTTTGGTTAGACAGAAGGCAAAAAATGAGTGTAGAGAGGTAAGCGGTACGGAGGGGAAAGTCCCGCTAACCTATGAAGGTAACCTTTTCTATGAAGAAAAGGGAGAATGCCCAAGCTTCTATAGAAAAAGGTGGATCCTCAAAGTTTCATAGAAAAGGGAGGATCCTCAAACCTCCATAGAAAAGGGAAGATCCTCAAACCTCCATAGAAAAGGGAAGATCCTCAAACCTCCATAGAAAAGGGAAGATCCTCAAACCTCCATAGAAAAGGGAAGATCCTCAAACCTCCATAGAAAAGGGAAGATCCTCAAACCTCCATAGAAAAGGGAAGATCCTCAAACCTCCATAGAAAAGGGAAGATCCTCAAACCTCCATAGAAAAGGGAAGATCCTCAAACCTCCATAGAAAAGGGAAGATACTCAAACCTCCATAGAAAAGGGAAGATACTCAAACCTCCATAGAAAAGGGAAGATACTCAAACCTCCATAGAAAAGGGAAGATACTCAAACCTCCATAGAAAAGGGAAGATACTCAAACCTCCATAGAAAAGGGAAGATACTCAAACCTCCATAGAAAAGGGAAGATACTCAAACCTCCATAGAAAAGGGAAGATACTCAAACCTCCATAGAAAAGGGAAGATACTCAAACCTCCATAGAAAAGGGAAGATACTCAAACCTCCATAGAAAAGGGAAGATACTCAAACCTCCATAGAAAAGGGAAGATACTCAAACCTCCATAGAAAAGGGAAGATACTCAAACCTCCATAGAAAAGGGAAGATACTCAAACCTCCATAGAAAAGGGAAGATACTCAAACCTCCATAGAAAAGGGAAGATACTCAAACCTCCATAGAAAAGGGAAGATACTCAAACCTCCATAGAAAAGGGAAGATACTCAAACCTCCATAGAAAAGGGAGGATCCTCAAAACCTCTATAGAAAAGGGAGGAACCTCCGACCAGATGGGGGTTGTGTCTGTTTGGCAACTGCCCGGTAGTTGATATTCGGGCTGTTTTATAATGTTCAAATCGCACGGAAAACCTCTTACTGTATTTATTTATTATATACTTTATTGTACACCAAAAATTAAATACAATAGGAAACTTAGAACTATACATACAATAGGCGGCCTTATCGCATTCCGCGATCTCTTCCAGGCACCCTGGGATGGAGACAGTATTTGACTGGATATGAAATTGGGGCTGTTATGGTGTGACAAAAGTAAACAAAAAAAAGTAATTATAATATAACATAATAGATACACAGATACATACATAATACGCTAAATAATAAATATATAAAGACTAAATAAAAGGCAGTAAAAATAAATTACGGATATCGACATAATCACAGCGACAGGTAATGTTCCTTAACAAGTTTTTTAAAGGCAGGTAACGACTGAGCGCATCTTACTGGAACTGGCAAAGCATTCCACACACGGGCAGCCTGAACAGTAAAAGATTTATCCAGAAAACTTGTGGAATGCATTGGCATCCTCAGTCGTAAGTTATCTGATGACCTCAGAAATCTAGTGTGAGAATCGCAAAGAAACTGAAAACGTTTCTTAAGATAAAGAGGGGTGAAAGTAATACCGCGATGCAGGATTTCGTTAGTAGTTCGCTGCTGTAGGGATAGATGGCGTTGCGGCTCTTTTTGCTGTCGTTCCAGGTCAGACAGTCTTTGTAAAATACTGGTATTGAGCAGAATTCGGTTCTAACCCTTACTAGTTGGGAAAAGGCGTAACAGATTAAAACATTACCAAAACTCATCACCAAAAAGGGTCCAAATATGCAGTACCAGTAACAACCCTATTAACCCTAAAATGCGAGTATATTGGTAAGCCAGGCCGAAACGGTCACAGGACAGATAAATGCAGAAGATCAACTCCATACAACGAGTGAAAACGCACGCACACATAGACACGCTACAAGTATAGCAGTGCGATTCTGTAAAACTGTCACCGTGAAAGTGAAGGTGAAGTGAACATGAAGTCAGCTGATTAATCCATAGAAACAAGATTACCTCATGTTCTCTCGACCAAAGTTATGTGTTGTTCCACCTAAGTTGACACAGTGAGACGTTGAATAGACCGGCAGTTAGTGCAAGCGCACTCGCGGTCGGCATTTATTCTAGATACGCTTTGCGTACGCATCTATGCGAGCGTCTGTTTTTGCTGTTATGAAGCAATTAGTTGATCTTCTGTGTCTGTCTACGCTGTGGCCGAGTGCCGAAAGCCGTGAGATTGTAAAAAGCTCGCGCTATGGTTTAATGACCGAATCACAATTAGCGATACCGCCCCTTTTAGTTAATTAAACCCTTAGGATAGGCCGCTTGATTGAGAAAGAACACGTTCGCTTTATGTTTGATCAGGTATTACGGTAGAAACGAGAATCTTTTTCATCAACAAAATGTTTATTTTTGTTGAACAGACCTTACAAAGTAATTAAATATTCTGTTGGTTGAGAGCAATGTTGTTCATAATAGATAACTTTCTAAGTAAGTGACCCTGGCGGTTACAGTATTCATTATGTAGCAGATGTTTCTTAGACTAACATTTTATTCACTAGCTTCTGTCAGCGAATTCGCCTGCGTGAAAGTCAATAGTTATCCCAAGGGAACATACTCTCGAGATATAAAATAATCAGAATATCTTATTCCGGGACACGGTTTATCCGTGAGCCAAGTTCTATGTTAATCCGTTCAGCCGTTGAGACGTGAAGAGGTAAGTAATAAGCAGACAGACAGATGGTCTGACAGACAGTTACTTTTAATATTAGTAAGAGATAAGGATATTGCTAAATATTCGAGGACACAGATTTTGTAACTCATGGTTCATTTTTATTCTAAGGATCATTTCATCAAATGACTCCTCTCACTCTGGGCGGAGCAGCAGGGAGAGTCAGACTCTAACCGACTAAAACCTATCCGTGTTTCTCCTAATGACCTTTGTATTTCAGAGCCGCGGCTGACTCTTTCGAAATAATTCCGCGAACCCGGCAAGTCTAACTTATGGTAGAAATAATATTGTTGAACTATAAAAATTAAAGCCACTCCGATAGTCTACGAAGTAACAAGGCTGTCCAATTTACGTGAACAGGCTCTGGCAAGACGCCAAGCAAAAAGTAAACGCCAAAACAGAAGAAGACACGCCTACAAAAAGATCCTATTTTACTATAAACTCTTTCCTACAATAACAATATACAGAAAAACATAAACCTCATTGCCTTGAAGAAACAAAGGCTTTTAATTTAATTTGATTGCGAATAGGGAAGGTGTTAAAAAAGACAGCGCAACGAACAAGTTAATTAGTAGGGGGTGAAGGGGGTGCAACCGGGTTGTAGCCTCAGACGACATTAAAATTGGAGCACCCCTTCACGAACTGAGAATCCCTAATTTGGGTGATTGCAAGCTAAAGTACGGAAGGAATAAAAAAAATGTTTATTGTAGTGAATGTTAATTTGGGTCCTGTTAACATGGCCGAAGGAAGGAGTTCGGAGCGAAAGGGAACGCTTGTTAAGTTATGGTAATTGACGATGTTAATGATGTTAATGAGAAGGTATGTTGTTAAGGTAGGAAGTTAAGTAGAAGCTGAGCTGTGTACCTTTTATCGTTAGAGGGTTAGGTAAACATTAGTTAGCGGATAACACTCACAAATGGCTAAATAACCAGTTATAATCGTAGGACATGCACTAGTAGGTACGCTTTTAATGTACAACAATTTTTGAAGCCAAATCAATATACCTATGTAAAACTGAATCACTATTCATTTATTCTTATTTTTTATTTGAGATCGGTTTGCTCTTGACTTTAGTCTTGGTCAGAGATGACACAGACAAAGTCTACGATGGAGCGAGCTTATCCAGAAGTAGCCTGTTCACTCTAACTTTACAAGTATTAAGAATGTAAGCGTTCGGAAACTTAGACGCAGGCAGAGAGTTCCACTTCTTTACTGTGCACATTATGAAAGAGGCTTGGAAACGCTTAGTGCGAATTGGTGGAATAGCAAGGTATGGTAAGTTGCAGTGCGTCTGGATGTCCGATGGTAGAAGGGGGCTGGTGGGATGAGGTCGTGGAGTTCGTGGGCACACTCTCCGAAGTACAATCTGTAGAAGACCGATAGCCAGGCAAATTGCGGCTATGAGTCAAGCTGTGTAGCTTGGCATCCAACAGCTTTATTTCCCTTGGTTTCCAATTTCACTAATTCTTTTCTTTTGTTGTGTTTGTTACTGTCAGGAGAAGGTTCTTATGAATGAGAAAATATGTTGCAGTTGACGGAAGCGAAGCCGCGGGGGATAGCTAGTGTACAATATTTTTGCTAACTTTGATAACATTTTTAGTTAATAATAAATAAATAGTTAATAATAGGAAAAAAATACTTAACTACCACCATAACCATCACATACACGAAAAATCCATTCGTTTCAAAATAAAAATCAATCCCAGCCTCCCACAAAAAGTTTTATAGGAAAAAGTGAATTAAATGACATATCAAATGACACGTATATCGCGGAGCCCGGGCGGTGGCAGGTCAATCCCGGCTGAGGTATTATTTACGCGTGGCCGCCCGACAAATGCGAACTATTTATTATTTATACTACAATTATTCACGGCATTTTCGTTCCAAGCGGGTTTTAAATGATATAGGTATTGTGGTTTTTGTGGCATGGTTAATTGCATGTTTTAGAAGATATGTTTTTCAACATACGCTTTCCGCTTTAGGCGCGCAATGATGTGTATTTCGCACTATTGTCAAAAAGTGCACCGGCTGGCCCATACCTATTTGTTTAATTTATTATACTAATTATGTACATTTTTAATAGACTGGTCGCGCGGGCAGACACTACGAAAGTCAAGCGCGACGCACGAAAACAAATCCATCAACCGTTTGTTGCTAATAACGACGAATAAAGTACATTATTTTTATTTTATTGAGTTATTCTGTTAAAAAAACTAAGTTTGGTACACGTGAGCAATTATTATTGTATTCTCTTAACTGCAATGAAAAGTTTGACCACATGCGTCAAAACTATTCTGTAATAAGAGAGGATTTATGTTGTTACGATGGTTCGTACTGAAAACAGAATCCTTCCTTTGTCCTGCTGCCTGTTGAATGAGATGAGGTTGACACTTATTAATTATAAAAGAGTAATGAGTGGCACATTAAACATTCAGCCAAAATTGATAAAATGAACAAATAATTGTCCAACATTTTGCGTAATTACTCGACAGGCCCGTGTCATATTTTAAACATTATTAACAAAAACCTGACAAATATTCGCTGAAAATACTGAAATGAAACAATATATTTTTCAACGGAACCTCACGCGAACTTGCACATCCCGACAATAGTGACAAATGAACACGCGATACGTGTACACTGTAGTGCAAAATAATTTGTATGCCGGAGCGCTCCGATTGATTTTAAATTCGAATCGTCGAATCTCTCATTTATATCGCGAATGTCTGCGTTGGATGGCAATGGACAGCTTATTACGACGCCAATTAATCGGGGGCTCGGCACTGAATTGCCACTGGCAATAGATGGCAATCGCTGGCAATTGCTGGCAATAGCTTTTAGCAGTTCCGGATTAGCTGCGCCGTTAAATGTTTGCGATTTGTAAACATTGGATGTTTTTGGGTTTATATTTTTGCTATTCACTTGATTACACTTTTGCTTTTATTATTTTACGGAGTGCATAGTATTGGTATGCCTTTAGTTTACAATATCGTGAAATCGTTTATTCCAATAAAAAAGAATAAAAAAGAACTGGTACTAACTAATATCAATCAATAGATACTAATTGCTATAATTATAGTGCCAATTCTACTAACTTATGAGCAACGTTAGCATTCATTCGCAATCTGTCAAAAAAGCCTTCATTTCCATAATTTTTTGACAGATTGCGACTAACATGCGTACCTAAGCGAACGAAATTTGAAAATTAGTGGGATTGGCACTTATATCGACATGAAGATTGTAGTAGTAGTAGGGTGAGTCGTATTTTAAACAAAACGCAAATATTGATATTGCTTTAATCGATGAAGCCAAATATATTCGCTTTAATATTATACTTTTCACTATAGCCATTAGTATTATTAATTTGTGAAACATCAAAGTTCTAAAATAACACACGCAAAAGATAAATATTGCTACCAACTACCTTAAATATTCACTACCACCGTTCGACCGAAAACACTGTAATTATAATTCAATAACAATGATTAAAAAGGCTGCAGCCTCGTCCGCTGTAAACCTCAGTTAACAATAATAAACCTGTTTAAACGGAGATCGAAAAATCGGGCATCATCGGGCCCACTCGGAAGCACTCGGAAATGTAAAGGTTGGAGAGAGCTGAATCTTCGGGGGACGCCACGATTTACACCGGTATTGTAAAACTCGATAGTAAGTTTGAATTGTATTTTGTTGAAGATGAAAAACGTTATGTTTGAGTTTAGAATATGTACCTTTTCTTGGTTTTTAAATTCTGTGTAGTCTTTTTAATGCTATTTTATGAACATTGTGCATTTCTGAATTAGCATCAACAATTTCTCATAACGCTAATCTGTAAAAGAAGATTGAAAGTGCTTCGGTTCGAGCTAAAAATCATCATTATAAAGTGAAATTCAATTACAACTACATACAAAGCTATTGTTTACCTCCAGGTAAATAAAGCCCACGTCAGACTAGCCACGCACCGCCCGGGCTAGCGACCGGTAAAGCCCGGGCTTTCCTATCCCCTGAGCCCCAAGGCTATATTCTGTCTCACGTGATTCACCGAATGTAGACTCATACAATAAAGCCAATTGTATTTGACTATTTTTATGAATTTACATAAATATTTTATATGAATTTTTAATTTAAGAACATAAACTAATATTACAGCTGTTGTTTGTACCTACTGCAAGTAGGTAAGTTATAATTATTATAGAAAAGTTTTCTAAATCTAAAATAAACAAACACAAAATCTAAACTCAATTTGGACATACATTATAAAATCATCAACTATTTATTCTGCCAAAGTATGATACGAGCTAAATGAGTAATGACTCAGAAAGATAGAAATACTGATAAAACGCTTATTTGACAAAGTCTAAAGGACTCAATTGTGACGACCGACGTTTTCCTTAGTAAACAATTTCCCTTCCGTCAATCATAATAAAAATAATAAAAACATATTTTGCGAGACAACTCCGATTCGACCAAAAGTAAAACTTTAGCCCTAAAGCAGACATGGAAACATTCATATAAAGGTCCATATAAATTGTGCCCCCACTATGTCATACCCAGGCTGGCAACACAGGTCGTGACGTCAGAGCCCCTGAACACCGTTTCATTATTCATAGGACTTCTTTCGGATTATTTCTGTGTCCCGTTTTTTTCGGCCGCCATTGTACTTTTTACTTTATAAATAAAATATAATTTGTGTGTCGTTTACGAATTCATAGCATTTTTATTTGCCTGTAGCGAACAATATTTTTTGTATTTATTTTTTTTTGCTTTTTTTCTTTGATCATCACTCCAGAAGGGATATTCGTAAAGGGAATATTAGGGACAGTAAGTTAGAGCCACGTAAAATGTAAGTTATTTGGCTGGCCGGTCTGTATTGTGGTTATGTTCGGGTTCTCGAAAAGGCTTTCCCTATAATGAACTGAAATATGTTTGTTTATGAACTGTTTTGATGTTAAAGTTTCAGTTTTTGTTTCCCGATTTAATTATCCGCAAACTTTAGTGGTTTTAACAGTGATATTAACTGAGTTATAATAAACAGTTCTAGTAAATCTAATCTGTAAACTGATTAGTTCAATAGACCGTTTCAAATAACATCTGTTTCATATTTAATTCCGTGAATCGAAGAGCGACTAAAACAAAATTTGAATCCGTTTCTAGCTAATATTTCTATTACCAATTTATGGAAAATGAATATTGCATCCGATCAATCACTTATTATTTCATCAATTACAATTTTAAACATTTCTATAAAATTAAAAAAAAAACACTTATATTATTAAATTAACAATACCTACAAACAACATGATTTTAGATATATAAATAGAATTGTAGAGGTGCTATACATATAAGTGGAAATGTATTTCGGCAGCTGTATGTAAATCAGGCGGCCATGATTGGTAGTCGTAGTCATAGTAACATAATTTAATTAATTGGTAGTATATTAATTGGAGAGGCAGTAAAGATAGATTTCAATTGAACCTTATTTTTAGGGTTCCGTCTAAATGGCAAAAAACGGAACACTTATGGATTCGACATGTCTGTCTGTCTGTCCGTCCATATGTCACAGCCACTTTTTTCCGAAACTATAAGAACTAAGCTGTTGAAAATTGGTAAGTAGATGTATTCTGTAAACCGCATTAATATTTTCATATTATAAATTTTGGGGTTCCCCATACTAAGAGCTGAAACTCAACATTTTTTTTTTCATCGAACCCGTACGTGTGGGGTATCTATGAATAGGTCTTCCATAATGATATTGACATTTCTAAATACAATTTTTTTTTCAAACTGAATAGTTTGCGCGAGAGACACTTCCAAAGTGGTCAAATGTGCCCCCCTCCCCTGTAACTTCTAAAGTAGGAGAATGATAAAACTAAAAAAAAATATGATGTACATTACCATGTAAACTTCCACCGAAAATTGGTTTGAACGAGATCTAGTACGTAGTTTTTTTTTTAATCCGTCACAAATCGTAAACCGCACTTTTGCTTATAATATAATAAATACCTACAGGTTTGTACAGAACCCTCGGTGCGCGAGTAAAACTCGCACTTGGCCAGTTTTTATACTAGTTTCTACCAGCGGCTTCGCCTGCGTGATCCCAAGGGAACATACTTCCGGGACATAACCTGTTTTATTCCAGACTATATAATTATAATGTACCTCTGTGCCAAATGACATAAAGATCCTTTCAGGCGTTCCGACGTGAAAGAGTAACAAACATCCATCCATCCATTCATCCTCACATTTTTCGCATTTATAATATTAGTATTAGTAGATATCAAGATTTGGTCTTTCGATTACCTACTCTAGATTATACCACAGATACTCAAGAGGTATACACAACATGCCAAAGGTACTTTAAAAAAGGTGTCTCCTGTAATAAAGGTGTCTCAACGTCAAACGTATAGAGAGCTTTCAGGAAGTTCAACGGTGTAAGATTTTAAAAATACGCTTAGAATTGACGATTTAAACGTACTTTTGCAGTTGCTTCAAAATTAAGAAAGTCAGAGTCAGAGAAATCTATACTGACAATATTAGTTCCTATATTGTCAGTATAGATTTCTCCGAGATAGTGTTACAACTTTTCCTACACTCAAACCTTAATCCATACTCCAGATGTTCTATTAAAATCACAGTAGCTTAGTTTTCATTGAAAACATACTGCCATATTCCGTTATATTACAAAAAAAAACCTTAATTCAGCACGTTACAAATTGTAACAATTGAAGAAATTCACAATCACAAAATGTCACTAATGAGGTGAGCTCACACGTCGCACTCGTTCCGATTGTCGACGAATTATTTTATCTCAATTGAGTCCCGGAATCCCGGTTTCCCAGCGTCCCGCTCTTTCGGAGTCCTGGCGAGGAGTCCCGGTGTCGCCCGGCTTACATTATTGATTTTACGTATTTTTCTAGCCCCGGGCCTGATTCTTTGTACAAAGGTGGTACTTTAAATTCACTTGGATTGCTAAATTCTGATTTAAGCAGTTTTATTTTCTTTTGTGGCAAAGTCAAATGAAATGAAAGAAAAGTTCTTAGGCTTATCTGTAAATCGAGTTTTAGAAATGTGTTTTCGGGGTACCGAACATCCGTTAAAAACGAAACTCGTATGCGATCAACAGGATCGGTCCAGTTAATCAGTGAAATTGACTGTGACAGACACATAGACAGACGCCTGTGTGATCCTATAAGAGTACCGTTTCTTACGGATATTGGGAACCCTAAAAACGTTGACTTCACCTAATCCGCACTCCACTTACTTTGCAATCCAAACATCATTGGCACTGAATAAAATCTTATCAATCACGGATTGATAAATGGCAGTCAACGTGAATAGGCGGCGTATTAGCCGAGCTAATGCATCGGCCAATCAATCAGCGACGCCGGGCGCGATTGATTCGCCGAACATGTCCCGACCAACCAGCCAATCAGCGAGCTACGGTGACCATGCGTCATGGAATTGTTTCAGATTTTATTGTCAAATAATTTGTGCTTGGGAAGGTTTCTATTTTTTATTAATCCTTTATTTGGTGAAAAAATTTGAGACTTTCCTGAATAATCATAGAAAGGTTCTGAATAAGGGACCAGTCAATATTATTAAGTTACTTAAGATTTACACTTTCAATTACTTTTCAATTTTTCTCAATACTATGTTGTTACTGCGTCTGACAGTTTCATTACTGGCTTTCCAATTTTTTTGTATTTATAATTCGTATTTTTACATTTAACCTTATTTCATCTCAACTGACCAAACAAATCCTTACGACCATCCTCGAAAACCTTTGCACCCTACAAAAAGACGTGCGTTATCTCCTGGCGGCCCTAACGGGTAGAATTCAATTTGTCAGCTGTGCACGTCTCGCAAGATTGCGGCGAGGACGAGACGGAAGCGAAGCGAGCCAGCAATGGACTGTGACAGATACGCAGCGACGTAATGGGCTCCTATTAATGCGGGAAATAAGAAAAGACGAGCTGTTTTTGCTTCGTAAGCATTTGTTGGGGACTGAAGCGAGATAATAGGTTTGATCATCTTGATTTGTGTACCATGAATATTTATAGAGTGGGTTTGTCATTTATAATACTTAAAAAATATAATTACTGCGAGACTTTAAATCTTCCTCAATCTACCTAGCCTTGTCCCAACTATGTTGGGGTCGAGTCTACACTTTACAACCCAGTATAGGCAATAGATACCATTACCGAAACTCCCGTCTGAATTTCTGGCTTCTGACTACCAGTAAAGGCTGTCTAAGACGTTTAAATAACAGCTAAAATCAACGGCTTATTGTGCTATCCTTATGGAGACCAACCATCGATGGACCCACCTAGGCAAGCGTTGCTTACCTCGGGATCAACCCGTGCGGCTGTTATATAGCTACAAGCTCCTCAACTAAGTCACTCAACTTACTAAAAGACATAAAACAAAACGAACATCTGCCCAGTCAACAAATCTAAATGATAAGCAGAGAGCAGCCCTCTTAATTAAACCGGTTTGCTCCAGCAACAACTAGTTCCTACCGGTGCAAACCGGTTTTTGCGATGCTCCCGTTGTTCCACTGCGTCCACACTTTTTACCCTCGTTGAACTGTAAATAGTTAACAGGCAGTATGTTATGGAAATTTTAACAACGCTACGTTGTTTCGAAATTTTATTTTAAAAAGTAGAAATACCGTTCATTTTTTGACACGAAGCTACTGCTAGGGCTTTGTTACTGTAAGTAACAAGTTCCCTGAAAATGTCCAGACGGTCGAATGTTGCGGAAAATATATATTGTCAATACTCGACAAATCTTATTTGAGAATTGGGAGCTCTTACAGTTTTGTATCAGTAACAAAATAATATGACAAACACGAGATATATCAGATAGTGCCTTGTTGAAAGTTTGCCTTTTATTTATTGGAGTGTACTACACTATTTCTAAGTATTAGAGGAAAATATTTTCTTGTTTTTACGTGTTCTCGATAGCGCTAGTGTTATTTAACATATTTTGTTCAAAGATCGTGTGGGTCGGGAGACATGTTGATAGCCTGTCAGTCGCAACCTCGCGGTATTTGCTGAAATCTAGACACTATTTTCTACACTATTTCTTAGGTATTTTCTGCTGTTTCTTGAAATTCTTGTAGTAAAATGCTATTTTGACTTCTCAAATACAAGAACTATTTTTTTTTTACATTTTGCTTTAATTTTGAGAAACGTTTCCTAGTTCAGTTAAAAATCAATCCTTTCGGGTCACATTTTCATGTTAGTTTTCAGTAAAGTACCAAGTCGAAAGGGACCCAAAAGGAAGTAGAATATAAGTAAGGGAAGGGGACAGCTAATATTGAAGGTGATGGATGACCAGACTGCAGGGCTCGTGGATCACGGGCCACTTACTGGGGCGGGGTGGCGGGGTGGCGGGGCGTCGGGGCGGAAGTTGTTGCTCTTTTATGGTTGGCATATGAAAGTATAATCTTTTAAGTGATAGAATGATACAGTTTCGTGAATTTTCTTAGATTTTTCATAGCATAAAATAAAGAGAAATAGATTTAAATGTTTACTTTTCTACTAGGTTGTTAAATAGGCCTTCAGTTTTTTAGTATTAGATAGACGCTATTTATTAAGTTTTTGTGTATTCCGGTGTTATAATTAATACATTTTAAACTAGCTAGGTATTCCTTGCAGCTTCACTCGCGTTTATAAAGGTTTTCTCCGTAAAAAAATATTGGCACGTAACCGTCTCCAGGATCTCATTTCTGTAAGAAATGATCAAAATCGGTTCAGCGATATAGGTGTGAAAGCTTCAAACAAATAAACAAACTCAATTTTGCATTAATAAGGATTAGGATAGGATAGTTAGGTTGAAATGAAAATGTATTTCAGTCAGAAGAATGAAATTCTATCTAGTTTGAAAAGCGATCACCTAGTTGAAACAAGCCACCGCGCCTCATTAGTAAGCACAAAGCGATGATAATCCGCCGTTAACATCGTGCTAACTTCGCGTTCCGTTCCACTGGCGCTCGCAGTGCTATGGCGTCACTGAGCACCTGAGCTCCGGGTCAATTCCTTTCATTACGCGTTTCCGAGTGTCCTTTATCTGGCTGAAATTTTGCAAATTATCGGTGTTTGCTGGAGCTTTGATAATTGAAATCGTTTTGATACTCTCATTATTAAGCATTTACAGCGCATGACTATCATGCGAGATTTTTGGATTACCTACATCCCGATATCTAACATTATTAGGAGAGAATTTCTGTTCAAATATTAGAGATACCCAATTTTGGGAATACCTTGAATTTTCCCGTCTTTATCCTAGCTATTAGTATGAAAATCTAAAGTGATTTTGTTCTTTTTTAATGAATTCATCAAAGTATTCATTTTTAATTGCGACTGTTCACATTTTTACTTGTATTCAGTTCCACATGACACAGCTCTTTCGAAAGCATTCGGAAAACCTCGGGAAAGCTCGGAAACGATCGGCAAAGTACGACTAGCCGCCAGCGGAGCGATGATGCGAAAGAATTGCTTGAAAGAATACTCTTTTGATGTCAAAGCAGCTTACGCGAGGGAGTTTGCAGTATTTTTTGTTATTTATTGACGTATGTCCTATTGTTCTGTCTAGAGAAAATACCGTTAGTTTCTGAGAGAATAGTTGTGAGTTTTATTTTGTTTCCTTTACTCATACTTTCGATATGACAAACTAGCCCCAACCAGCGGCTTCGCCTGCTTGAAATTGAAAATTATTCAAAAGGGACATACTCTTAGTCTCTAATTAAAAATATTATGCAGAAAAGTAAAAAATACAACCTAAAGGAAAAGCAAAAAAAAAACCTTTTTTTAAATCATGGTCACCCTATTACTTTTTTAATTGTTACGAATAGTTGCGTTCATGCTTATAAAATTATATAAAAGCCACATTCAGTACAAGCACAAGCAAATAAACTGCATTTAACATAAACAGCATTTACCGGTACGTTTTAAATTCGCGAGAGCCGTAAACTTCCTAGTGTAGGACTTGTTTATCGCCGATGAATGTCTGCAGGCACACTTTACACGAATTATTTTATTCCTATAAATGTGTTCCTGTGTTCGTGACGCTAGAAAATATATATTTTAGCTGGCAGAGAATTCCGTACTCACACTTATGAAGTCTTAAATGTAAACTTAATATTAGAAAGCGGGCAAAATGTTTGTATGAGGTAAGCTCTAGATGTACTAAAGACGTAACAAAAATCCACCATGATTTCGTTGTGAAAAGGGGATAGAGCTATGCGTCTTGTATAGCTCTGCCTCCCTGCCACAACGGAATCATGACGGTTTTAAGACGTCATAATAGCGCTCCGGATCTGATGGCGAAACTTTTACTGATAAGAAGCTACACTAGTGTTAAGTGCCACATGCTAGTCAGGAGAGTGTACCGCATAGCTCTATAAAGGAGATTTTTTATTTTACCTTTGTTATTCATTTTATATTTTTTACCTTTCATGATTGTTCCTTCTATTCTTAATTCATCAAATTTTTATAAATATTTTAATTATATCATTTAATTTATTTTAGCCCTGTCCGTATTTGTTCTTTTCTGTGAATAGGCATAGGTATAAATAAATCTTTTGTTTTAGTTGTTTTAAAATAAAGTGTCGTATTTAAGTTGATTTTGTGCAAAATATTCTTGCTTTTGTGTGTGTGTGTTTATGTTTTCAAGCGTATGACACTAGTGAGCTGCAGCTGAAAATCAGCGTCAGGTGGTATACCTCGTGTTGCCAGCTAGCATTATGCTGAGCTGAGTTGAATAGTTTTTATTATACATATGTTTTGTTTAATTTTAAGGTGTTTTTATTTATATAATGTCAATAAACACAATTTTCTTTCCTTTCTTTCTTTTCTTGCTATCTTTTCCTTTCTTTTCTGTCTTTATTTTCTTTCTTTATTTTCGTTCTTTCTAGGAGAGGGTCACGTAGGTAACCCTTCGAATACAGAACCCTAATAATGTTCGGTTACTAGACGGACAGGCGACCTCGTTTAGAAAACAGCACACCTTTACCTAAAGTTTTGAGAATCGAGTATACTTGTAATTTCATACCTGAAGGACTTCTTCAAGCCACAAAACTTTTCTTTGACAAGTTTCAGGCATTCAGTGAATAAAAATTGTTATTTGTTTCTGAAAGTAATTTATCTGAGTACATTCCCAACTAACATTTTGGTATCAGTAACAGGCTTTTTTATGAGTTTAAGTGATATTAAAGAGTTACAATTATCTCAGTTCTAACTAAATGCGATAAAGAGGAGGCAACAAACAATTTTTAACTCCAATTGCGGCACTAGATCTTTAATGAACCATGTAATATAGGTTTGAGAGTTAAAATGGTGCTAGTGACTGCAGCTATACTTAAAACGTTACAGCTTTAACCTATATTTAACTACCATGTCTATATAACAGTTTTCGCTGATTCCTGTTAACTATTAGTGTTGCTTAGTTATTGCAATGAAGTGTCTTATACACCTTGAGGTAGTATATTGACTATTATTGCAGGCATATGTTATAAAATAGAGATTTTCGAGACTTTAGTAACACGAATACAAAAAGTATCAAACAAACTGCTCTATCTAGGTTTAACCTGTAATACAGGATATAACTAAAGCTTATTATGTTAGGCGGTACTCCTTTAATGATGTTCTAAAGGCATTGGTGACAAATAACGCATGTATGGGTCGTTATTAACACTAACCTCACTTTTGTTCGACGCGACGTAAACGATTATGTGAAAGTTGCTTTTTTTTATAATTGATTATTACCTGCATGTAGAGAACTGCGTTGCTGGGGGTTTCAAAGGGGGCAAATTTTTCATTATTTTTGTGATAGGATACGCCGTTTTCGAGATACAAGTAAATATAGAAAAAAATAAAAAAAAGGACAGTTTTTGCAGTCCCAGTCAAGGAGTTGGTAGTTTAGGCACTCCCAGGCCACTTGGCCATGACCTCCAAGGTCACTCAACCTTGACTTCCAAGGTCACCCGACCTTCACATCCAAGCTATCATGACTTCCAGGATCACTTGGCCTCGAGTTCTAAGTCACTTGTCTTTGACCTAAAGGTCACTTTGATCTTGACCTCAAGTTCACTAACCATGAATATTGACCTGATACCGTTCCTTAGAATCGCGAGACCTGAGTTCAAGGTCAATATTTCTGAGGTGTTCTATGGTGTTCCCCTACTGCCACGCCCACGTCCCAACGGGTCTAGATTGTATAAAATGGCTATATAATTTAATACATTCTTTGATCAAAGTTATAATCACTTTTTCCAAATTGAGTTGATATTATACATAGCGGCTGTATAATATATATATTTTATCGAATAATCACATATATAAATACATAAACGGATTACGTCATGTCGTAGCAGCTTTTCATTATTTCGATGAAGAACCCTAATCGAGTCGGTTTGTAAAATTTTAAGGCGGCTGTATTGTCTTCACTGTGGCAAATGTATTTAGCTAAGTCTATTATGACAATGTTAAGTCACCAATGGCAGCACCATACTCGTGACTAACGATGTTGTAGCTCAAAGAGTGGTACAAATGATTTAAGTGAAGACTTAATATATAAAGTAAGTTCGCCATTGTTTTGGTAACCTAACAATAAATATTATTTCGAGTTATTCAACATTTGACAACAAAATACTAAATTTCTTATATCATTTGAAGCGTTCCTTGAATACCACTTAATTTTACATGCCACTGCTCAGGAAGAAGAAATAAATAATAATATTTGCTTGTGGTGTCTATTTTATTGTTATAACTTTTCTTGTAAATCTTTAATAAATCCTAGGCGCGTTAAAATTGAGATGAGAAACATGGTATAAATATACCATGAAATCACAAGGGCAGTCATTTTTCACTTCACAAACTCAAATAACGTAAATACTTAAAATGGCTCCTGTTTTATTTCATATTATTCTGCTATGTTGAAAGAATGTTGACATTATACGCTTCCACTACGAACAGATTTAATTTTTTAAGGTTACAGGCTTTTTAAATCATAACGTGGGGTAAAAGTTATACAGTTGTTTTAAAATGAAGTCAAGAAGCTACAATACACTTACCTGAGTCCATTTTAGATAGCTAATATGAGTCACGGTATCAATATTCTATTCTTAATAGGTCTTATAAAGGTTTTATCGGCAAAGCATTCTTATCCGATGCTTTCCTACCACCTGTTGTGTTTACCAACCCGATATTACAACAGTAATACCGGTTAAAGTAATAGCTATCACTTATTTAACGCTCTTGTTCAATTGCTTTGACTCATTTGTATCACCGTACTATAGGTTTTCTATAATACTTACCTGTAAAACTGTGGGCCTCTTTCGTGGTTATAAGTGAGTTAGAACATGCTCTAACACTGTTGTAGAGGTATGCGTTAACAATTTTATACTCAAATGTAACTGATATACGATTCTTTTATAGGTTATTTTACCGCTTTGGTGTTAGTTGGGTTGCCACCCCTGAGACTTTAACTCACTGTTTTATTTTGTAATTTTAGCTCAACATTGTAATTTTCTTTTGTTATTTTACCTTTTCTTGCTTACATAATGGTTTTTATAAAACACCAAAAGGGTAATGGTCGTCAATGCCAATTAAAATTGATAAAGAAGGCAAAATAGATAGCTAAGACACAATGAACTAGATATTCCCATACAATAACTAACCATTCCATTGGACTCGTGTCGTGGTTCGATACTAAAAATCAAATCAAAAGATATTTTATTCTCAGAATTCTGAGGGCCAGCACTATAATATGTTCGTCGCCCGCCTGCCAAAATCTTTTTAAGCTGAAATAGCAGGAAGAAGACAGCGGTCCTAGTATTTTAGCGGAAAAATATTAAGTAATAATAGGGGTTTAGGTATGAAATTACCGTTTTATTGTAATAGATATTAGATACTTCGAATTGAGATAGTTAACCTTCATGGTTTGAGATTTTTGAGTGAACCTTTTTGCACATGATACCTATGACCTTCCTATTAGATGGCAGTAATGTATAGATAATAATGGTTATTATTTTGATTAAATACATAATATGATAAATTAAAAAATCCTATTTCAGTTTTTCAGTACAATCGGAAATTTCATATTTTTATAAATACTAGCTTTCGCCCGCGACTTCGTACGCGCATTTCCCGTTCCCGCAGGAATTTCGGAAAATCCTCCCCTACACTCTACAAGGAACCTACTTGCCAAATTTCAGCTTCCTACGGCCAGCAGTTTCGGCTCACTCAGTAGCGGAAGAATTTTATATATTAGGATAACTCTTTAATTATTTTGATAGCAGGCGTAATACATTTAACGCAATCTAATCCTGTCTACAACCTTAGTGCCAATTCCACAAATTTTTAAACAACCTTCGCGTTCGCATGTCTGTTGCAATCTTCAAAAAAAATATGGAAATTGGAGCTTATTTGACAGATCGAGATTCGAATGCGAACGTCGTTTAAAACATAGAATTAGCCCTCTTAACGGTTGCACCATAAAATAAATAATAAATCAAACCCATGCAAGATGACTTCCTCACTTAAAAAACTGAAAACCCTCAACAATTTATCAAGGGTGGTCCCCCGGGCCCGTGATGTCAGATTTACGACCCCCGCACAATACCTGGCTGCGGTGGCCGACCACTCATAGATCAGGCGACAGTCGAGAGATATTGCCAATATCCAGATATTGTGGGTGATGGAGGATGTCTGCAGTTTGCGAAGCAATTAGTTGGGTTGGTGGGTTTATGATTGGACGGATTAGAATGTTCGTTGTTCGTATATTATCATAGATGCATTTTGTGTCGCGTAGATACGAGACCTATAAGTACATTACGTTTTGTTAATACTTTCATGGTGCATTAGGCTAAAGAGTAAAATTCCAGTTTTTGGTCCATAGTAAAAGTAGTTCATAATGATGAGTGATTGACTCCTTTTTAGGTACATTGCGTTTATTCCGTTACATGTTGTATAGCTGAGCTCAAAGGTTTTACCCCGGAAAAATCCACGACTCCTTACGACGCGACGGGAGCTAAGGAATGGTCTAGCTTTACTTTATTTCTAAAACAATCACACTAACACTCATTCTAACATAGTTACCAACGACCGCAGCGCCTCTATTATCAGTTAGTAAGCGATTACACGTGAAACCGAACGCAATTAAAAGTTGTAGTCGCGAGGTAACCGCTTTGAAATTGTCAACTTACATCGAATGTTGTATTCGCACGGTAACCGCGCCGGAGTTGTCAACTTATATCGACTTGAAGTTGTTACGTACTTGTTCGTCCTCGTTCTTTTGATCATACTGATTGGAGAATATTAGGGGCATGGAAATATTGTCATAATGTTATTTTGTCAGGAGAAAAAAGTTTGGAAATTCTCTTATTTTGATACCTACCTGAAGTATCTTTGTTTATGGAGTTACAGGATTGTTATCTAGAGTTATTGATTCAATATGACAAACAAACAATATATATGGGGTATTTAAATAATGACTGTACAACAGTAAATTGCTAAACCGTTGTTTTGGTTAGAAACCCTAGTTTGAAGATGTAGTAGTAGTGGCTTAAAATTAAAAGTTCTAAATTTTTATATTATTATGGTATAGACTAGAATTCTATTCTTGTGAGCAACTGGATTATTTTAGGTAGCAAAAATAATCGGTGTACCTATTCATCACCATTCGATACCCTCCTAAAATGAATGGCTTTTTTTGTAAGGTATAATAATAATATATTCTCCCGACACTAACTTTTAAGCCTTAACTTTACTTCTTTAAAATCCATCCAAAGGTGGTCTTGAAAAGATCGCTCTTAGCGATAAGGCTGCCCATTGTGTCACCCTATGTAATGTTTTCTTCGTCTATTTTTTCTGTAACTTATATGGTGTACATAATAAAGAGTATTTACAGAACTTCATACAACCATTCCTTTCGGGATGGATACGTATGCAGCTTGTGAACAGCTACGCTTGAATCAGAAATATATTTCCCAGATAAATACCACAAAATCTATGTATCCTCTAGATTATATTTACCATAAAAATTCAACAAAAAGCTTTCCCTTGGAAATTCTCCGTATAATATTTTTTCATAAAAATGCATGAATAATGAAAGTCGCGCGGCGCAGGCGCACGGCGAAGATTGAAACCTCCATATTTATGCTAAGTGTATGCGGCACTTGCTTACTATACGCAGTGTACTCAGTATAAGATGGGTTTGTCGTGTTCTTGTTATTAAGTCTAGTGTGTCAGCTCTTGTCGGCTTCGAGGACAAGATTAAATTATGAGGAAACGTGGCCTTGAGATGCTGGGCTTATTATTATTTTTTATTTACTTCGTATGAAGCTACTGTGGATATTATGCTTGGATTAATTTGTTGGCAAAATAATTGTCTAACCATAAATAAAAAACTTTTTACAAAAAAATACAACCGACTTCCAAAAAAAAACACTACAAAGTAAAAAATAACTTTAATTTCGGAAATCGGTGTTTTTGTTCGTTTCTTCGTATTTTGACACCGACTTCCGAAATTAAAGTTATTTTTTACTTTGTAGTGTTTTTTTTTGGAAGTCGGTTGTATTTTTTTGTAAAAAGTTTTTTATTTTTCACTTTTTAGTGGTGCCCCACACCTACCACACCACTTCCAAATCGCAGAAAAGCAAAATACGCAATTTCGATTATCAAAGAATCATCTAAATAGTCAAATTCCAGCTATTTCGATTTAAAATCCAAAGTTCGAAACCGATTTCGATATAATTTAAATGGGACCAATCTGCAAGCATATCCTTTCAGATGAAACAAAAATTTTTCAAATCGGTTCATAATTGTCGGAGTTATGAGGTAACAAACATAAAAAAAAAAAAAAAAACATACAACCGAATTGATAACCTCCTCCTTTTTGGGAAGTCGGTTAATAAGTGTTCGAAGTTGGGTCATGTACTTTATGTGTGTTGTGCAGTGCAATTTTTTATTTTGCTATTGATATGTCTACGATTGACCACTACCTCACCTGATGGTAAGCGATGATGGGGTTGAAGATGGAGCACGCATGCCTAAAGTAACCTGTTCACTCTTGACTTAAAGACTCCCAGGTTATAGCTATCAGAAAACACAGACTCAAGGCAAGGAATTCCACTCCTTAGCTGTACGCACTATGAATGGGTTCCCAAAAAGTTTTGTGCGTGTGGGTGGGATATCCACCATGTAATAGATAATGAAACTAGCTTGGTGGAATTAAATTAAGCAATTCCGTCGCGCACGCCCCAAAATGCAACCGATAGAAAACCGTTACGCCAGCAACTCGGCGCCGATGCTCAAGACTTTGGAGCTTCGACTCAACGAGCCTATCATTACCGATAATCTTCTTGGCTCGTTGCTCAATTGACTCAAGGACATCAAGCTGGTATCTGGCAGATCCGTTCCAAAGATGAGAGCAGTACTCCATACACGATCGAACTTGCACTTGATACAGTTTAAGCAGCTGTTCCGGTGTGAAGTATCGTCTCACCTTTGCTAGGATTCCGAACATTCTGGCAATTAATTCCAAAATTGTGCATCATATTACAAAGGAAATTGTACCCATTTTGATAGATTTACTTTACTTCTCGCTTTTTACAGACTGCCAATACTACTAATTTTCACATTCGCATCTCAATCTCAATCTGTCAAAACTGTATGAAAATTAAGGCTTTTTTGACAGTTTACATTTGACATTTATTTGAACAGTACCTACGATTGTATGGACTTTAAAAGAGACTTTGACCTCTGTGTTTCGGCGTTTCTTCTCAGATCAGTCAGCTAGGAAACGCCGGCCTCATCTACCTAGTTTAAAATGACCAAAAAAGATTGACGTGTAAAAGTGGTATTTACAACCTACTTACAGAATAAATATCATTTATCATTATCATTATCATTGACATGTGAATGCGAAAGTTGTTTAAAAATTAGTAGAATTGGCCCTCTGAAATGACATATTTTGAGACAAATAATGCCAGGAAGAATCTTTGCCACCCCGATAAATAGCGACCCCATTGGAAGAGCTAGACAATAATAATTATTCGTTTAACAAGAATTAGTCGCTGTAAGCCGGAGAGGCTACATACAAGGCTCGGCTCACCATCCTGGGGGCTGTTATTTCGTTTTATTTCGCTCTCAAATTCGTTTCTGCCGCCATTTTATAACTGAACGCCCTTTTTATTCAACTTGTCAGTTTTTTAAACGAAATAGATGAAAAGAAAATATCTGCTGTTGTGTTCAGTCGATGAGCTGGCAACCCTTTTTGCCGGCGGCGGCGGCGGGAAATGGTCGCACCGAGTGATTTTTTCTTTTTTATTAGGGATGGACAAGGGGGTGCTGTTTCATGCCTCTCAGTTTTGCGGTTCTCTGGAATTTCTAATTAAAATAAAGTATAGAAAATAACATAGAACGAACATATAATGGATTCCACGCTTAATAGAACTTCATCCACAATCCAATAACCTGGTCCTGCTTGTGATCCGATAATCCTTGCTCGCTAGATCCGAGTTTGTTTACTTTCATTATACCGGGAAACTTAGATTTCAATTTAAGATTTTCTACAACATTCCATTTTATAAAGAAATTGTGAGAATCTCTGCAATGATTTAGATACCTCAGAGGCTGTATTAAAAATAAAAAAAGACGATTTAAGAAATCTTCCTGCCATAACACCCAGATTAAGTTTCAAATTATAGGAGAACCCAAAAAATAACGTATTAGAAGAAAAATATGTTTTCCCGCGTGTTTGCACGCCGCCATCTTGGCAGTCTAGTCACGCGCTAGAGAAGGGACATCCCGACAATACGCGGCCAAATATTTCAAAGGATTATTCACATGTATTCGTTTTATTACTGTATTGTGTTTTTCGTATGTTGTTCACTTTTTATGGCTTATGTTTTGTTTTTCAGTTCTGATTTTTCGTGTAATTTTTGTTGGAAGACGGCTCTTTGGTTTGGGTAAATTGTTTTTAACAGCGTTCTTTTGATGTTATTCATTTATTTTAAACAGTACCCTAAATACCCGTAAATTTAATAGAATATCATTAGCCGTAAATTATTTTTCATATTTGTTCCAATTTTTTGTCCTCTGGTTTCTAAGTCAATTATACGACAAATTAAAGATCTTCAGAAGCAACAAGGCATATTACTTCAGACACAAAGTAACTAGTTAATAAAGAGACTCCACATTACAAGCGACATCGCGCGCAATTATTAGTGTAGAGAACTTTAAATTGGACGCTATGCGGAACAGAACTAGTTGGTGTCGACTGCGTGTGCTGCCCCTAATTGGGATACTGTTTGTTTTCACTTATTTACTCGCTGTTATTGTTATAGTACATGGTATTTGTTACATATACTTCTATACTAATATTAAAAGAGGTAACATTTGTTTGTAAGTTTGTATGTAGGTGGTAATCTCAGGAACTACTGGTCCGATTTGAAAAATTCTTTGCCCATTTATCCGGGAAGGTAGGTATATATCATCACGCTAAGACTAAAAGGAGCCGAGCATTAATGGGAAACGTGACGCAGACGAAGTTGCGTGGGTCAGCTAGTTTATTATAAGCCTGTACTCGTACACTTTATGAGGGAGTCGCAAAAATAATAACAGCCGCACGGGTCGATCTCCAAGGTTAAACAACGCTTGCCGAGGTCGATCTGAAGATTGGCTGAGATTCCTCCGTGTCTCGGAGAAGATCTTTGGCAGTCGTAACGGATTGTCAGAGTCCAGAAAAATTTAAACCTGTCTTGGTAAGGGGTGTCGTATTGTGAGGTACTGGGGTTGTGTAGGTCGGACAAGCAGTCGTTCTATATAACATACTCGTACTGGTACTCGGCTGCACCCAGTTAGACTGTTGACTCCAAACATTGTTTGGAGATGGCACGCAGATTGCCTCATACACTTTTTTAACCGACTTCCAAAAAAGGAGGAGGTTCTCAAATCAGCGGGTATTTTTTGTTTGTTTTATGTATGTACACCGATTACTCCGAGATTTCTGATCCGATTTATGTGATTCTTTTTTCGATCGATGTGATACTTGCCATTGAGTACCTACCGTAAAAATTTCATTCAGTTTGGCATCTAGAAGTTTTTGTTTTATGGGCAGACGAACACGTCGTCCAAGTATCACAACGTAAAAGTGAAAAAAAAAACTTTCTTGAAAAAATAAATAATGCTACAAAGTATAACCTTAATTTCGGAAGTCAGGGTTAAATAGCGAAGATACAATACCAAAAACACCGTTTTAATGAAAACCAAAGTTTTTTTAACAACACTTAGTCCGCGACATAAATAGTCCGCACTGCAATTTTCGTAGGGATCTCTTATTGTTTTAAAATAAATTATGGCCTATTTTACTTCCAGATAATTAAGTTTTCTATTGGTGACAAAATGGATAAAAACGGTCCAATAGTTTCGGAGCCTATTCGGAACAAACATACAAAAAAATGTTTCTTCTTTATAAATTGGTATAAGCAAAAACTTCTTACTGTTTCCTGTACAATACATTTTCACAAAGTGTTTATGAAAGGTAGAAAATTGGTTTTACATATCTTTTGCTGCTGAAATCTCAAAGGGTATTAAAATTCACTGTCAGTCATGTCAACGGAGAGAGATTATTTTAAATATAAAGTGACTTTCAACATTTTATGGTGTCGTTCCGCGAACCAACGTTGATTTCCAATTAACTTTATAATGAAATGCTTTTATAACACGGATCTATACTTTTCAAATTTTGACTGAGATGAGATAGCAGATAAAAAACCGTCCAAGTGCGAGTTGACTCTCACACGACGGGTTCCGTACCAAAAGGGTAGGTTTTGGTGTTCCTTTAATTTTTTAGTAAATTAAATTTTTATAATTTTTTGTAATAGCGGTAAGGGGTCATCCATAAATTACGTCACACAAATTTCATGATTTTTGCCCCTCCTCCCGTCCTTGTCACAGCTGGTCACATTTATGAGACTGCCCCCTCCCTAGTGTGACGTCACATATTTTGCAAATTTACATTTAGAAATTATTGGATGAAAACAGCGGTTTAGAAATCAAATGAAATAGAAACAGCGGCGCGTAACACTAGCAGAGCGAGTGGCCGACAAAAAAACACAGATATAGTTGTATATTTTGAGGTTTTCGCAAAGTAATAGTCTAAAGTTCGTGTTTTAACACTTAGATTATAATAGATTTTGAAATGTGACGTCATGAAATTTAGGACCCCTCCCACCCATTTGTCACACAGTGTCACACTTAACGTGTGACGTAATTTATGGATGGCCTACAATAGAAATTTTAGCTTGTTTTTTTTCTTGAGATACAGCCCGCTGACAGACAAGCGGACGAACGAACAGAATGATAAGACAGCGGAGGCTTAGTAATAGAGTTCCGTTGGTTACCCATTGGGTACGGAACCCAAGAACGTGTTGGAAAATAGTGACGAGATAAGAAGTCGAATGAACCAATTAATTCGAGCCTGAACCTTTAATCAAACTTTGTCTATTTTTCAAAAGCTTCCCCCTACGGTCCACAGGCTCACCTTTTAAAATTATTCCTCGGCGTTACGAGTATACCAAACTTCTGAAATAATTTAATTTCGCTGCCATCATCAATCTGTGGCGAAAAAATAATGATAATTGATCAAATTCCCATGACGCGGCTCCATCAATCATCCCCATGATAGTCCTCGGGGTGGGACCGTGAACGTGGAATATTATCAAAGGCCGGTGTTTTGGGACGCGCAGAGGGCCCCTTTAGCCGGCGAATTATTTATTAATTCGTAAAGGATTTAGGACAGCGCCATCTGTTTTTGAGAATTGTGATTATTATTGTTTTTTATGGGCTGGAAATCGCAATGCGCACAATTTTTAATGGACTTCAAAAAGGAGGAGGCTAGGTATATCTTTATTATTAATAAGGAGCTCGCTTCTCTCGGCTTCGTAACAACAGCAGCATGGGTCGATCATCAAGGTTAAGCAACGCTTGCCAAGGTTGATCTGTGGATGGGTGACCATCATAACATATCGAGTTTCCTCCGTGCCTCGGAAAGCACGTTAAGCCGTTGTTCCCGACTGTCATTTGTAGATCTTTGGCAGTCGTTACAGATTGTCAGAAGCCAGTAAATCTGACTCCAGTCTTGCCAAGAAATGCCGTGTTACCCAGTTAATGGGTTGTGGAGGTCGGTAGGCAGCCGCTCCACGTAAAATACTGGTATTCTCACCAATATAGTTAGGAAAAGGCTAGGCAGGTGATGCTGAATGAATAAAGTGTGTATCTACTTACGGAAGGGTTTAGCTCACAATTGTGAGCGATTAGATCTTATAACTAACTGGTTTTACGTCAGCAATGATGTTTGTAAAAACTGAATATTACCTGAAACAAATAAAAAGGAAAATTAAATAATTATCCCACATGGTATTTATTCATAACAGAAAAGGAATATTACAAACAATTTTTTTTTTATGAAATGTTATAAAAATAAAATTATATTACTTGAAACAAAATAATTTAACGCTGCGAAGAAAAATCATCTCTCTATTAAATACCTAGTGTGGACATACCCAAAGTAGCCATAATAAAAGTACCAAAAACCTGTCTAAAACTTGACCGAAACGTTTCATAGAAAACACTGACGCTACCAAACGACAAAGGGCGGCCACTTGTGTCCGAGCCTCCCGCGGGACGTGAATAGCAATATTGTTTTCTTTTGTCGCGTAAGTGCGTCTTCTCGGGCCACTCTGTAAGTCTGTACCGAAAACGAAATAGTCTGGATAAAGTTTTAGGATCATTTTATTTCAGAACTGGAAATATTTAGGCGGAGGGACTACCTACATGAGTCTCAGAACTTTTGCCTGAAATATTGAGTTCAACAAAGTAATATTCACTCTTTTTCTTTCTTTCTTTCTTTCTATTCAAGCTATCAGTAAGAATTCGAAAAAAAACCGGCCGAGTGCGACTCAGACGACTCTCAAACCGAAACAAAAAAACATTTCTTGTATTTCCCCTTTCATTTATAATTTGATTTAATTATAACGGTAACAGAAATACGCATTGAAAATTTCAATTAATTCATGAGACTTAACTCGGTGACAGACAGACGACGAACAGCACAGGCTTAGTACTTGGGTTCCGTAGGTTGAAATTCGGGGACGTAACTTTAAAAACGATTTTTAAGATTCATTAAATGGGTCTAGAATTAGGTAAAAGTAAATTTTGCAATCCTCATCATTCTTTTAAAATACCTAACTATCTCATCATTCTAACAGTATTTTCGACTTTCCCTCTAAAGGCGGATTTCAACAACCTTTACGAGCTGTCAGTGTTAATATTTTCTATGGAATATTAACAATGACAACTCTTGAACGCAGCTTGATCTCGATCAGTTTCATTGGTGAAATCCGCCCTTAATCAACTTTCTACCTCAGTTCAACTTATTGTCCTCAACAAACACGAAGTAAATCAAACAGCATTTCTGTCGTTCCTCACATCGCGCGCTAAATGAGAGTGCGTAAACTTTGAGCGCGCGACGCATTGTGCGGGTCGTCAGCGTCGGCGTCAGCGTCATGACGTCATACGCGCGGCTCAAACGACCGCTGTTGTTCGGCCGTCTTGTGGAAATACTCTCTAAACACCGCGAGATTGTCGACTGCTTAGCTTGTGATGCTTTGAAGTGTTGTTATGATTTTGTTGGGAGAAAGTTTTTGTTGGGGTTGTGAAAGCATACATTTGTAGTGGCGAAGGAGCAAAATCTTTGAATTCTGCCTGAGTCTGTTTCCTGATAGCTGCAACCTGGGAGTCTTTAAGTCAAGAGTGAATAGGTTACTTCTAGGCAAGTGTGCTCCATCATAGACCGCAGCATCGCTTACCATCAATTCAGGTGAGGTAGTCAAACGTATGCCTATCAATAGTAAAATATATATTATTGTAATATCCTGTTGAAATCTCTGGTTTGAATCATTTGAAAAATAATTAACTTTGTTGAATTAGCGTCAAAGGACGTGCAAGTCGTGAGGTTTTACACGAGATTTGCAAGACATGACGAAAAAACAAAAAAAAACCGCCTAACACCCGCAAAAAATACCAGAAAACCTCATTGTTTCTCCAAATTTTTTTGCATTTAAATAATTATGCCACAGATTTCACGGAAATATAGCTCAGGAACGTTTCCGCGATAAATCACTGCTGTCCGGCAGAAGGCGGTATCTTAAATAATTACCGTCCGAGAGCCGGCGGTGTCCGGGTGTCCGGAGTTTGGACAAAAATGCATTAATATTGCACGCGCGGTATGATGTATGGACTATTAGCCTGACTTAAAATATTCAACCCGGACAGGTTTAATTTTAGATGTAGAAAGGTGCATGTTTGTTTAGTGTATGGTGTGTACAGTAATTATTTAGGTTCGTATCGTTTCCTTTGTTAGCACAGTAATTAAATGTTTTAAACTTTGTGTTAAGTTTTTAAATTAAATTTTATATGGTTTACAATTTCATAATTTAATATGGGAGACATCACGAACTTCGATTCTGATTCAGTAAAGAAACAGTGGGCTTAGTGATTTTAATTTTCATTTATTTTTTTAACTTGCACATAGCTTATTTCGTAAACAACAGATTTTACTAAAACGTTACAGACAGATGTGTTGCTTGCTGGGGAGTTTGTTGGCCACTTCTTTTTCACAGCTAAAACACTAGGAATTGGTATGGGGCGGGCATTTTAGTGGACTGTCTTTTGTAAAACTTAACGTTCAAAAACTGCTGGCTAATTTTTGCTTGTATTTTCCACAAAAAAAATCTTCTAGAGATGTAATTAAATATGACCTTTTCTATATATTTGTCTGAATTACTTCGTATATTTACAGATGAATGGACAAATCACAAATTAATTTTCCTCACAATTTCACAATAAAATGGACGCCAAACTTACAGCTGTACAAAACATAACAGTTTCCGTGCTGAGAGCGAACATTGAACAATGTCGCCGAGAGGAACACTTTCTAAGAAAATACAGCGTTTAGAAGAGTTTCATTGCGTCTTTGTTAGTCTCACTGGAGAGTTTCCTTTGAAAAAATATTGTGATGTTTGAGGAGAACATTGAAAACTTTGTATACGAACTAAACTGCAAGTTAGTTCGAGGAAACTTGCAGTTAAATAATAAGTCGCTTTGTTAAAAACTGGAATTGCTTGGTGATTTATAACTACACAATATTTCTTAACTTCGTTAAGAGCGTGTATTCCGTCCACTAGCGCCGCCAATCGTTTTTTATTATTTGTGGTAAATTTAAGACACGTAGATAAAAAACCGCTCTGTAGTGCACTGAAGAAATGTATTTATTATGTTTTGAGAGTTATGTTTTGTACTTTACAACATAAATAGTTGCCAAAGTCGATATTTTTGCTAAAAGTGGCCACTTTTAGCAATAATTGCCGTTTTGGCTATTTATCCATGAGTTAAGTATTAAAAATAGCTGTCAAAAAATAATAGATACATTTCTTCAGTACACTACAGAGCCGTTTTTTATCTACGTGTCTTAAATTTACCACAATTAATAAAAACGATTGGCGGCGCTAGTGGACGGAATACACACTCTTAAGTTTACTTCGAAGCGGTGACGCCTATTTCCCCAATGACTCCAACATAGTTAGGCAAAGCCTAGACCATAGAAATATTATGTCTATAACTCTATACAGAATAAAACAGATAGCAAATACTCAAAACTTTTACATGGCGCCAGTAAGTGTCCACTGGCCCGTGAATGCTGGACTTATTTATTTATCATTCAAAACCGGCAGGTGCCGGGGGAATGTCCAAACACGCAGAAAAAGGATGTATTTTTAAAACTCTCATAAGTACTTCACTAGATTAGCGATTGGTTCGCAGGAGCTTGATCCATTACCCTTCTTTAACGGTCAGTAGAGCTTGACGTGCGGCCGAAGAGCGCAATGTGACACAAACAACGTAAACAAACGTAGCTACACATATGACCACCGGTACCGGCCCACACGGGAGGGCTTACAAACACACGAAATGTTTATGTTTAGACAATACCCCGCCCTCCCTCCCTTACCCCGCACGACCCGTGTCAACCGTGCGACGTACTCGCGCTTGTTTTTAATCGTTTATAAATATGGACATTTTTTATTCTGTGGGCTGATGTCTGTTTTTGTTGTGTTTTTACCAGGTCATTCATTTGTTAAGTAGAGTATTACCTATTGACCTACCTATAAAGTGGACCTTCTTTTTATGGGACAAGCCCGCCACACTTTCCCAACCACTGCAACTCCTGAAAGCCAGAATCAACAGTGGCGTATAGTGGACCTATGACTATTACCTCAGAGAATTTGATATTCAACAAGCTAAAGAGGAGAAATCATATCACTATCACTAAATAATTATAAAAAATGCCCCCGCCGCGTTTGTCTTCATCACCGAATTTTCATCTTGTAGATGAAATGATTCGTGAATCAAGATTTAGTTATATAATTCATAAATATTCTGTGTAAATGGGCTGAAGTGGCACAGCTTCAATGTAGTTAAACTAATAAATATGCCGATCATTTATAAACACCCATTCCTTCCTACCATCGATGTTTTTACTTCAAATATCCACAAAAACCTCCTGTCAGATAAAAATAACAGAACCCCACTGACGTACAGAACCCAATTAGCTCACAAAGAGAGCTGTCCGCTTGACGTGACCTTGCAGCGACGTCAACTTGCCGGCAACACTGAATTATTCAGCAATCGACGCGAAGAAGATGACGCTTAATTTATTTACACTTTTATTCTTTTAGTAACACGAAATAACAAGCAATTCGTGGTTGATGGTTTTGTTACGGTTAAAATATGGTTTGATTGAGAGGTAAGGGCCAATTCTACTAATTTTAAAACAGGTTTCGCATTAACTTAATAACAAAATATGGACATAACGTGGTCTGAAATAAACAAATTTTATTTATTTATTATTTTTATTAACATGTCAATCGCTAACTGTCAAAAAAGCCTTAATTTTCATACATTTTTGACAGATTGCGAATGAGATGCAAATGCGATGTGAACGTTAAAATTAGTAGAATTGGTACTCTCCCTTGTAACATTTTTCACATTTAGCTATTTGATAAACTATAAAGCGCGTAAAAGTTGGCTGTGATTGGTCGAAAGAGTTTTATTAAATCAATAGCCAATTTATCATCACTTGAAATGCAATTAATTTGTGACACGTCGTTATTTCCGTTCATCAATACGGGCTTACCACACTACATACGCAAGCTTACTGAAGCTTCCCATTTTTATATTTCACAGATTGCTCAAGTTATTGAAAAATTTAAAAATAACATTTTACAAAAAAATAAAAGACCGACTTCCAAATTAAAAAAAAAAACACTACAAAGTAAAAAATTACGTCAATTTCGGAAGTCGGTGTTTTTGTTTCTTTGTATTTTGACACCGACTTCAAAAAAAATTCAAATCGGTTCATAACTGACGGAGTTATGAGGTAAAAAAACATAAAAAACCACCTTATTGAGAACCTCCTCCTTTTTGAGAAGTCGGTTAAAAAAAGAAGACTTGCTAACGTTTTTTTTTTTATACAAAACGGGGAAACTCTTGGCCTAAATCTCACCTGATGGAAAGTGATGATTAGGCCGAAGATGGAAGCGAGTTTCACCCGGAATCCTCTTACACAGAGGAACCGGCTATCATACCTCTAACTGCCGGAACACAACAATGCTGTTAACATTGTTGCTATGGCGACAGACTTAGACATGATGGTGGTAGCTTGCCAGGCGGACTTAGAACAAGTCCTACCACCAACTAAACCGAGCAAAAAATTTGCCTCCGCTTGGAATCGAACCCGGGACCTCTGGGTCTGAATCAGGTGGTATAACCACGAGACCACGGAGGCGGTTAGTGTCACCTGTTTAGCATCACCCGGGGACCACGTGTAGGGATTCGCTGAAGGGTATTCTCCTACGGACGCGGGTGACTCGGCACATCACACACATCACACGCAAACACACACACACACATACACAAACGGCACATTCAAACGTCTCAAACAGATAAACTTTTTTACTATCACCCATTCACTAATCCAATCCACACCTGAAGCAATCAAATTACCCACGCGTGCAGTATTTAAACAGTTCGCATCATAGTGCCGTACCTCAGCGGATATCGATCCGCAGTCGAGCACCATCGGATCCGATCCGCGCGACTGACAAACTGACAGTGTTTGTTCAGGAATACACTGGCAGCCACTCGTAATGCGTAAATAGGAACACTAATACGCTTGTAAGAGTGGGAATAAGAATAGTTGATTTTGTTTGAAGTGAAGAAGTTGAGATGGAATGATTGAAGTGCTTACCGGGAATATAAACTGTGGTTGCTTTAAATTATGAAACCATTTTCATGTAAACAGTAAGGACAACAATTACTTTTGTAAATAGAATACTGGTGACGATTTAAATATTATGTTGTGTTGTTGTATATTATAGAAGAAACAACTAATACTTGTTAACGAATAAGATCACAAAACACTGTGTTTACTAAGTTTGGGCCAACTTTATACCTCAAACTTTACCAATGCTGTATAAAAACCATCCGACCATATCACCTAAAGGTGGTGCACGCTATCCACGGCCACGCGGCGCATTTTAGCTCCATAGTGTCATTTGTTTGACAACATGGGTCTACGTTTCCACTGCAGTACATGCTACACGCACACTTCTATGTACAACTGTAGCGTGGCCCACACGCACGTTTTAACGTTGAGCTACGTGAGTGCGATATTCGAGCAAGCCACGCGTGTGCCAATGTGTAGCGTGTCCATGGCTTGCAGTGGGTGGGTCCGTGGGTCTGCACATTTTCATGCAAGGCGAAGCCTCACACACGTGCGTAGCCTCTCCGTGATTAGCGGAGGGTTTCCGCCTTAATTCTACTAACTTCAATAGCACTTTTGAATTGTTCAGGTCGGTCAGTCAAAGAGGTGAAGCTGTTTGCACGCTCCATAGCGTAGATCTCTATCGAAAAGAACGTGCAGGAAACTCCACGGACATTCTTGTAAATCAATCAATTGTTGTTGTTTATTATTCTCTTCTCTTCTATGCCAAACAAACATTGCAAAGCTAATATCTTATTTAAGGCATACATTTACATCCCTAAATATACATCTGTCATCGACAATACCTACACAGTTTCCTGTTTATTCTCTTTAGCTTTATCCCTTAAAGATGTTCAACTAGTGCAGTAAGTATTTTATCAAATTCAATATCACTAAATAATCCTTGTATTCAAACCTCATCTGCCATTTCTTGCCAGTTCAACTAAAACACACTTGCACGTAGCGTGTCAATCTGCTTAACAATACATTTCCCTGTCTGTACGCAGAACAAACACGGCGCTCGGCGCTTCATGAATAAACGAGTGCACGGCAGAGCGAGCCAAGTGCTCGAGCACGCAGCCAGAAGGGTTAAATATGATTTCGTTACGTGCATGGATTGTTGTGTGTGAAGGGTCGACTTGGCGAGGGCTTTTGTTTAATGTGATGATTATTGCTCGATTGATTTTGAGCAGAAACTTACGAAGAAACGCCAGGTTTTTCTGAGTTTAAATTTACTAGCTTTGTCAGAGGCTTCTCCTGCGTGAAAGTAAAAAAAAATATCTTGATCTACCAGTGTTCCAAGATTTATAAAAATCTGTTAAGCCGTCAAGTCGTGAAAAGATAACAAAAATAGAAATACAGAAAGATAAAGATACTTTCGCATTATATAATATTAGAATGGATTAATGAAACAAGAAAAACTTAATTGTTTTGCCTTGATAAATCTAGTAGACAACTAATTAACACTGGGTCCAACCTTAATGAAACCACGACAGATTACAAGTTGGTAACGGCTCGTAATTTTGACCAGCATGAGTAGTCCGATTCCCCCAAAGTCCCCAACACGAGTAGCGACAGAGTCCCCAATACAAAGGAGGCCGAAATAAACGTTCTTTGTGGGGGACATTAGCGGTAGTGGAAGCTTTTATGGGCTAATGACGCCACGGATTGATGGGAGCGACCCAATTGTGGGGACACGAAACTGTATCGATATGTTGTTATCGAATGGTAATTATAGGTTATATGTGTAGTGTTATATGGTCTTTTTGAGGGTTTCAATCGTGTGTTGTGAGTGTTCTTTTAGAAATTGATTTCCTTTTTTTTAATTTTAAAATATTAGAATAGGCGCTTTTACTATTCAAGGCAAAGTTTCATGTACTTTTTCAAAGGTAAATAAAATCTGCTTTTATTTATTTGAAAAATCAATTATTCCCTACACTAAAACTTTGCTCGCACACTGCCATGCACAAAAGAAACTTTCAATATTTTTTTTGTTAAAACAAAATAATAGTTATTCAAGCAGGTATCGACGTGGTCGCGCCCCTATGGGGTACAAGCGTACAATCAGGGCGCGATGGGGTGGAAGTGGCTCCTCAATCATGGGAGGGTTGAGGGAAAACGCCATATTTCTACGTCGGAGGCACGGACGCACTGACCGACTCAATGGCAGTTTGTTCAAGTTTGAGTTTGACGCCTTTGAGCCGAGTTTGTTTAAAAGTGACTTTTTAATGTTAGGATTAAACATGTAACTGTGAGTAGTGTTTTTCACACAGGTTGTAATTTTGTGACTAAATAAAAACAACCGCACGATGAAGCTGCCATTTATGGACACTTGTATCATGTCGCAAGAAACATTTAGAGCTAAACATCGTAATTTTCTATCAATAATTGAAGATGATACTGACAGACAGATGTTTAAAATAATGTTTGAAGAGCTAGAGCGTTGTTGGTCACAATTAACACAACTAATCCAAGTTTACAATTTCAGTACACCACAATACTAGCCAGCCGTTAATTACAAATCCACCAATCAGACCGACTCATCAGTTTACGCGGCGGTCGAACACCAATCATCTTCGTCTCCGTCAGCCTCGCAGCGTCAGCGGTAATCGCGGTGCGTGTCCTGATTGGCTGGATCTGCACCAATTAGTGAGCTTAGAGAGAGCTGACTCAGGTGCAATCTTGGAGATTAGCGAGAAATGTGGAAATTGGAGGTAAACAGAGATAGTGGTGTGGTACCTATAGGTACTGATGGTCACTTAAGTTGCAAACACAGAGATTCAAGAACTTGAAATTAGGTACCTATAAAATACATAATGAAGGCTGATTTTTGCACCTATGTCTAAGTACCTACTTAAAATGTGGATTCGAGCATTATCATATTTTTATTTCGTAGTGTTCGCCGTGGAAGGCATAACTAACAAACGCAGGCGTGACGACTTGGAAGCTTTGATGACGGAAGGCAATCAACTGGGATGAGTAGAAAGCTCTGGGGAGACCTTTGCCCCAGCAGTGGGACAATGTGTATTTCCGAGTTGATCATTTGTAGTTACAAACGTGTCAAACTGACAGATTTTCCAGACAGTCAACTTCAAAATTTAAATTTGAAAGAAGTTGAGGGTAACAGGATGTTACTTTCAATCAGTAATGACCTGAAACAATATCTCACTAATAGTAAACAAATGAGAAGAGCCACTAATTGCAACCAGCAGTCGATGCAGTTAATTTAAGGTGTCAGTCAGCGCCCGCCGCGCATTGTGCGCGACTCACAGATCAGCCGGAAGGAATGCAGACACGCTCTCGGGGAAGGAAATATAGCACGATGGAATATTCTACCTAAACCTGCTAGAAAATACTACTACTAGGTACTGCTTTTCTACTGGAAAATAGAGTTCAAAATGAAGTTACTAGGTACGAAACGCAACTAAATTGTACGCGGAGAGTTTGTCACTTTTTATTCATTTGAGATGGGTTTGCTCTTGACTCTCTTGGTCAGAGATGACAGAGACAAAGTCTACGATGGAGCGAGCTTACCCGGAAGGAGCCTGTTTACTCTAACTTAGAAGAGATTAGGTTTGTAAGCGTTTGGAAACACAGACGCAGGCAGAGAGTTCCACTCCTTTGCTGCGCGCATTTTAAAAGACGTTTGGAAACGCTAAGTGGGAATTGGTGGAATAGCAACAAGGTTCACTCGATACGAACCGTGCCGGACGACTATGGCAAAGGGAAGCGAGAAATGAAATGAAATGCTCACATTAGTAATTGACTATTAAGACAAGGTAAGATTAATATTTATTTGCTTACACACAAGAAAAGACGTGCATGCAAGATGGTAACAGCGTTATTATGATGTTTGATGTCATGTGATGATATTATGAAGTTTGATGTCATGTGATGATATTCGAGTGCTGGAAGTGTTTGTCAAACTATTACACACACACGAACACAGGCAGATATGTATTGGATCTTAGGTTTAATACCCGGGCCAAGCTAAATAACATTTGTGTCTAACAGAGAACACACATAGGTGAAATATTATCACAGGTACTGAGTAGTACCTGTGATAATATTTCACTTACTTATGGGGTTCGAAGGGGTTAAGGCTGTGGTGAGTACCACAGCCTTAACCCCTTCGAACCCCATAAGTTATGCGAGAAAGTTTTAACCCCATAGTATCTCTAAAAGACATCATAGCTAATATATGTGCGACATGTGCGTAGGATATGAAGGGTTTGTCAGTAACAGTAGCTAGCTACCACGGCGGGTATCAGGCGAGGGGTCAGATTTCATAGCTCACGTCTGCTGCAGACCGGTATGAACCGGTATAGACGAATATAAACCAGTATAAACCGGTGTAAACCGCATCGCGACTGCGCGGTTTGGTATAATGGAAGGGGAGGAACGGGCGAAATGGACGGTGATTTATAATGTATATTGGTATGTTTAGTTATTTATGAGGATAATGTTTTCAGGAAAGATTTATACAAATAGGGCGAGGGAGAACGTTTAGCGAAATAATTGTATGTGGAACGGGTTGGTGGTTGTCTTTTACATTGGTTGAACTGTCAACTGATTGAAATGAATAGCAGAGAAGCACTTTTACATTAGGACATTTGGTTCCATTTTACTACCGAAATATAACTTAGGAGTCAAGTCGTTATGTCACACGTACGTAGGTAAGCAACAATAGCTGGTAATAACCAACCAGTTTAATAATCACAACTCCATCAATAAACCCAAATTTACCCGAACCACCAAGACCCCACAAATCTTTCAACCACCACCAAACACTTCATTCTTTACCGTAGGCTGCAATTTGCCCTTCATTGCACTACTCATACAATTTGGTACGAAGCGATTAATAAGGCTGGCCGCATACGTACTGTTACCTGGTAAGGAATTCAGGTTCGGAGATCTGAGGGGGGGGGGGTGAATTCTCTGTTTTTACAACGTTCGCATTCGCATCTCAGCCACAATTCGTCAAAAAGGACGTTTATATATAGAAAAATCCCTTACAACCGTAATCTTTTCAAAGTTAGAGTGAACAGGCTACTTCAGGGTAAGCTCGCTCCATCGTAGACTTAAGAGTTCTCTGTCATCTATGACCTAGACTAGAGTCAAGGCAAACACATCTCAAATAAAAAAAAACATCGGCGTTCGGGTAAAAAAATAAAATGAAAATCGAACGTCTACGCCTGTCTCATGGAATTCCAAATCTAAATCGAAAAATCTGATTAGGAAACTATACGGTACGTATGCGGCCAGCCTTAGCGGGGTCGGGCCACAGCGCGAGCGGCGCGATAGATATGCTAATCTAGTGTTTATGGCGGCGGTCACGCGACTTGACGCGACCCTTGATGGGGGGGGGCTGAGGTGTATATGTACCCACTAATTGGGCATGCTGTCTGCGATTGAGGAATTGGGGGAGAGGAGGAATCAGGAGGGTAGTATCGGATATACAGTGTTAGGCAGACAGCTTACATAATGGCATATCATATTAACTGTGTTTTTTATTTATTTTTCAGTACTCCAAAGTCTGCATTTTTGTATGGTTTATAGCTATGGCTTCGTCCCCATATCGCATGGAACTTGATGAATATTACTGATAAAATGTTGGCGTTCGTGATTTTAAGTATTTTGTACGTCCGTACGTCTAACCAACGTTTTTATCAACATGAGTTGGGCAACATTACCCAGTAAAGCTACTATCAAAACAAGATTTACTCGGATTAAAAAGTAATTTTCCCGAAAAAAAACACAGATAAAAATGCAAAGTTATATCAAGGGAGCAGCTACAAACTACAATCTACTGCACACGGCTGACCGCTATAAATCCTCATTACAAGCACTCATCCAGGCGCACACTGCCCATTACTAACGATACAGCGTCACAAATTGACTCCGCGCGATCAACCAGTGCGGGTAGTAAATAAAAACGTGGCTAATAGGCTCTGGGTGTAAAGTATTGCTCTACAGCATAGAGTAAGTCATACAGAAGGGTCACTTGAAAATAAGCGCGAGAGAACCACTCGTATATGAACAAAGGTCACGTCGAACAAAACTGCGGAGCGATTATTTAAACATGCCGAAGTGAAAACTTAGGCGAAGTGAACGACAAGTGAGCTGTCAAACCATGCAAAGAAGACGGAATTACAGCTCACTTGTCGTTCACTTCACCTAAGTGTACACGGTGAGATTTCGACAGACTAGACCAGCTGTACATAGCATGGAAGTCGTAGACGCGTCTCAGATATTCAATTCGGGTAATCGGTTACTTGAAATTAGGTGTTCTGGGGAAGAGAATAATTTCTACCATTCCCTAAATAATAATCTGTCATACCTCTGATGACTTAGTGAGGTAAATGAAGTGGTTCGATTTTATTCAACTTTGGGCAGGCACAAAACAACACCTAACTGCAAGAGGGCGAGCTAGACCAAACCTGCCTTTAAACGTTATAAAAAATAACGGGTTGCACTCCGGGAGTGCCGGCCCGGCAGAAGTGAAAACTTGAAAATTAACGTTTTGAATTTTTTAATCATCCGTCTTACGAATTTTCGACCAGGTCACGTGTCTTGATGCCAATTTAACATTTTATACCCATCCCAAGAAAAGTGCTCAATGCCGCTAAAGAAGTTTTCACTTAAAAAAATGTTGTATTCCAGCGTGAATGTTGTATTCCAGCGTGAATGTTGTATTCCAGCGTGAATGCCCGCGATAGCCCATTATTTTACAAAACAGTTAAAAACAATAGGAATAAAAGTCTCCACCCCATTGCAGTTACTGATTGTTCGCGCTTTGCGTCAAATTATCCGGCATTGTGTGGAGTGAGCCTTCTTACCCCTTGTCTAATAGGGTCGACGCGGCGTAAAGTATAGCACTGGAGTTAATTGCTGCGCGTTGTGAGCGGACTTACCCGCGCACGTGGCTGCTGTGAAATTTTAATCAGGTGGGAGATATGAGACTGCGAGCTTTGAAGTAGGCTAATTATTTAGTTATTTTGTTAGTTGTTTACGCTTCTAATTGGATTGTAATAACTACAGAAAGTTTTTATAACAAACTTTACTGAAAAATGTTGTGATAGACTATATTGATTTTGCACTCAGTGTCTCTAGGACTTTATCGTTTTATTTTGACATGCCAGGGGATTATTTTTTGAGAAAGTTTTTTTTTTTTTGAAAATTGAAAGCTTTCTTTTAAACACTCTTGTTTATTTTACGAAAACCCGATACTTCACTCCGCCCTTGACCCGTTCAAACTTAATCACTAAATATCTCCATTACGGACCTGTGTTCCACTCGACCCGACCCCACCCCTTTTAAATTCGCCGCCATTTTCGTCTGTCTGGTTCGAAATAGCCGCACTTACCCCTGAACTTCGCAGGTGGGGTGGCAAATGTAGCGTAGTATTGAATTTTTATTAATACAACCCCCGTACTTACGATAGTTTGTTAATGGCGTGGACTATACTACACTTTACTGCTTTACTGTATGTTTTGTATTATAGGAGTGTTTCGTTCATGCACATTGTGTTTTGGTAGAGTTTAGCACGCATTGTGGATGAATAATTTTGTAAGTTGCTTACGCTATACTAGTGCCCTATTCTATACAATATAGGTACCTTATGTCAGATACAAATTTTGCAAGAACGATAAAAAGAAGGATACAAAAACAAATTACAAATTACAGATTTTGTTAAAATATTTATCTTTATCTAAATCAAGTTCTTTATTTGGCATATAACGCAGCGGTACCAGGCGCACAGAAGTGTAAAGTACGTCAACACAACACACACACATTACAGGTGCCGTAATAACCGAAGGCCCCCGGTGTCCCCAAATGCGCCCATTTACCCCGCTGTCCCCAAACGTCCCCACTTGCGTTGGATTTGTGTCCGCCTGTTATTAGTCTGTCGGGATGACTTTTAAATCTTTTACGGCCTGCAGCACCAGGTGTTACAACGAGTCCGAGTTTGAATTGGAAATTAAACTACTTGAAACTTGGATTTCATTATTTTCTGAAGCGTTTTAATGACAGTTTGAAAGTTTATGATTCGGTAGGAGGTACAATTTTTAACAAATTATTCGCAGAAATCTACTTTACTTTGGGTTCATTCTTAATAGAATTGTTGTAAAACTTGCCGTTTTAAAAGGTAATTTTATTCAAATTGAATGCTTATACAGTACGATTATTTTTTCTTTGCCTATGCGAAGTACGTCGCAATCGATTGCGCAGGATGTCATTTTGACAAGAAACATAGAACAGCGCATGCGCGGGTAGGTCGCTTATGCAGTCTCAATCCCTCGTATACGTTCGATGCATACTTGTGTCCCGCTTACTCAATGCAATTCGACTATGGATACGAAAAGTGTTATTGTTTTAAATTATTTATTTTGGTTTTTCTTATTGTTTCATTTGTATTTTGTGTTTTTTTGGTGTATATGTTTGTTGTGTTACTTTGTGCCCTTGTTATTGTTACTGGTTGTGTTTCTTACTTGTTATAATACAAAACGTATAAATCAGAAAAATATTCTACGAACATAACACTTTTTCACGTGATGGGACCTGCGCGGTCGTCACTAAAAGCTAACATCGGAGCGGCAAAGAAAAAATAATCATGCTGTAATCGCTCTGCATAAAATATGTTAACACTAGCTTCTACCCGCGACTTCGTTCCCGTAGGAAATCCCGGGAAATACCCCAAATGCTCCCCTACATTCCCCAAGAAACCTAAATGCCAAGTTTCAGCTTCCTATGACCACTAGATTCGGCTGTGCGTTGTCTGTCAGTCACTCACTCAGTAACGGAAGAATCTATACTAATATTATAAAGCAGAAGAGTTTGTTTGTTTGTTTGGTTGAACGCGCTAATCTCAGGAACTACTGGTCCGATTTGGAAAATTCTTTCAGTGTTAGATAGCCCATTTATTGAGCAAGGCTATAGGCTATATATCATCACGACTAACAGGAGAATAATAGGACTATTCGACTAATAGGAGCGGAGCAGTAATGAAACATGTTACGCAGAAGACGTTGCACGGGTCAGCTAGTTTTATATATTAGGATTATACTTTTACCAGTCTTAAATTTCCGACGCAAGAATAGAATAGAATCTACTCTTTATGAAGCACACAATATAAGTCACAGAAAAGATAAATGAAGAAAACATTACACAGGGTGGCACAATGGGCAGCCTTAAAGCTAAAAGTGAAGTGAAATTTTCCGACAATTTTCAAATCAGGCGTCGCTCAGCGACACACTCGTTATTTCCTAATCCACAAATCTCCATGTCCCACAGCAATTAACGTAGTCAATGTCAATCACAAGTCACAGCCCTGCGAGTGACGTAATGACACAAAATGGCGTCGTTTGCCGCGCTGTCAGATTATTGTGACTGTTAGTTACCGCTTGGGGTGGACCAGAAGGAGGTTTTAATAAATGTTTGTTCTAATGGTAGGCAGTGTTCGGGTGATTTTACTTAATAATATTTACGTTTTGAGTGATACCTACCTAAATTGCACATTTTAGGCTAAAAAATATGATTGCGGATATGTTCGCAAAGGGTATATGGAGAAACACGGGTGGGTTTTGGGTGTTTGTAGTTACCAAAACCAAAAAAAATAAATGTTCTGAATACATTAAGTAGGTAGTCTGTGTCCCTCCCTACATTTTTATGCAAACTGCACCTACTTAACATAATACTACAGCAAACTGGACACGAACGAAATCACAGTCATTCCGAAGTCTAGACTTCCTATCTTTAGTTCGAAACTAAAATAATAAATCAGGACGATAACAGAATAACTAGTAGAGCTACAGACTAATTCTTTTCGTTCGCCCCCCACTGCGTTACACTCGGTATAACAATGGCTCGCATACAGAATTTTCCCGCGTTGGCACTTCGCAGCCGTTTATAAGCGAGGGGTGTCGCATTCTACTTTAATATTGCAAGCAGACTATCGCAATATCTCTTGTACTTTATGGTTGCAGACAACCATAGAACGCGGTTAATATTGGTTAACACTTGGGATTTAACATTTTGTGGAGATAAATGTTGCAGATAATGTGTGATTTAAGTTTTTCTGAGCAAATGGTTAGGTTTTCAAATAATACTTACTGTCTGTGCAATAATGCGGTAATATTGAAACCTGAAAGCCACCTTACATGATATTAATTAAAAACAAAATGACTCGGTGAACGTCGTAAGTTTAATTTGTATTAATTGAAACCATTTTTTTTAATTATGCCTATATACAGAGTGTATTGAGGCAAACGAACCAAAAAAAAATTGTATTTTCGAGATTTTGCGAGTAACGCACGGAGAATACTGTTTACCCCTAACCTACTGTTCACGAGTACCTAGCGCCACCAAGCGGACATCGCGGGCAACAACGTCACCGTCATCGGCGACGTGGAAGCTGAGCGACGTGGAAGCCAGCGCGGGGGGAAGGGGGGGGCAACGCCTGCCTCGACCTGACCATCTTCCAGCGGACATTCCATTACCATCACGGCGACTGAGTACTAGCTTGTTAAGACACTATTGTACTTATAACTAAATTCAAATATAACCGTTTTATCATCATCATCGTCAGACTTTCCATTCAAAATTAACTACCTCACACACCAACTGATCAACCTCCTGCACATAATTTGGTCCTACGAGCCGGATCTACGACTTCTACGAGGAGACTCGAGCAGCCAGAGGACTCGAGAAGGTCACTATACCATCTTCAACGAAGAAGACACGAGGAGAACACCATCTGCAGGTAACGGTCAGGTCAGTTCCTTCCTAAGTCTGCGCTGAGTTTGTGCTAATATTGTATTATTTCTCGAAATTCCAGTTGTTCGTAGCGAGTGTGTGTCTACCTACATCACAACGGCAAATATCAAACCGTGAGTACTTGATTTTTGTCTCTCACACAACCACCACAATGACGAAAAAAAGGCATTCTCTCGTTGACACCGAAAGCAATGATGATATTATTAAGGATTTAGTAAAAAAACGCGGATCCCTAAAAGGCAAATTAACTTTGTTCTCAAAATTTGTGCAACTGTTAGACGGTTCTAATCCGTCAGAACTTTATTTAACAGAGTTACAGGAGCGCTTGCAAAGGTTAGAAGCGCTGTTTGAACAATTTTGTACCATTCAAGACGAAATAGATTTGCACATTACGGGTACTCAAATAGATCAAGAATTACAAGAAAGAGAATCATTTGAAAACCAATATTATGCTATTGTGGCCAAATCTAAGTGTATTTTAAAAGTCAATTCCTCAGTTCAAAGCGATAGCAATTATAATTGCAAGTCACGCACACACGGTATCAAACTACCTACAATTGCTTTGCCGAACTTCGACGGTTCTTATGATCAATGGCTTGAGTTCCGAGATACATTTTTATCAATCGTTCACAATAGTAATACTCTTGACAACGTTCAGAAATTCCACTATTTGCGCTCAGTTCTATCAGGTAATGCACTACAGGTTATTAAAGCTTTAGAATTCTCCGCACAAAATTACATCGTAGCTTGGGACTTACTGGAGAGTAGATATAATAACAACCGTTTGCTAATTCATAATCACGTAAAAGCGTTATTTACTGTTCAGGCAATATCGAAAGAGTCAGCTTCCCAAATACGCAAACTCATTGATGCTATTTGGCGTAACCTTCGTGCGTTAAAGACGTTAGACGAACCTACCGACACATGGGATACGTTAATTATTTATTTAGTCGTCACAAAATTAGATTCGTCGACCGAGCGCGAGTGGGAACTCTTCAAAGGTACCCTCACAAACACGTCTTCTAATAAAAAAACATCGTTGTCTGACCTAATGACCTTTCTAAAGGACCGCGCGGATTTTCTAGAAACAATTAAACCTTCTAATAGCAAACACTCGGAAAGTATTCAGAATAATCACACAAAAAATTCGCCGTCAATAAAAACACATAGCCATGTTTCTACTCAGAAAGATGGAAAGAAATCGGCAAACCACACAAAATCGCCACGTTACAAATGCAATATGTGCAGCTCGAACCATCCCATTTATTCATGCGATAGCTTCCTTCTTTTATCATCTAAAGATAAATTAAAATTTATCGAAGAAAAGAATCTCTGCTGCAACTGTTTACGTGCCGGTCACGCATTAACTGAATGTTGGTTCGGGCCGTGCAAGCAATGTAACAAAAAGCATAACACATTAATACACAGTGAATTCGTTGACGCTAACGAACCGTCCACTGTTTCACACACAGTACAAATAGTGGCTCAGCCTGAGTCCACTACAGGAATCACACACACAAATATAACGTCTCATACCGCATCTCACACATCTCACACGCCTTACAATGCCGATAATATTGATACGCGCTATTTTTATGATCAAGTATTATTATCGACTGCATTAGTGGAGATTGCGGATGACAAAAATAAATATCACACTACCCGCGCTCTTCTCGATAACGGGAGCCAGCATTGTTTTATATCCGAAAAACTTTGCAAAACCCTAAACATTCCAACGATACAGTCCACTATGCAAGTTATTGGAGTAGGTAACTCCGTTACACAATCCACACAACTATGTGAAATAAAAATACGATCCAAAACAAGCTCATATAACACACACATTAATTGCTTAGTTTTGCCTCAAATCACATCACAATTGCCGTCACTGGGCATCGATCATAACATTACAATTCCCAATAACATACAACTTGCTGATCCTGACTTTCATTCAAGTAATGAAATTAATTTATTAATAGGTGCCGACAAGTTCTGGGACTTGCTAAATGAGGGTCTAATACGTTTGCCTAAAGGTCCTTATTTGCAAAACACAAAGCTTGGTTGGGTTATCTCAGGTTCAGTTCAAAAACAATTAAAACAAAGTTTAAATAATTCTCGAACACAATGTAATTTCACACAAGCATTAGACGCGGAACTTAAACGTTTTTGGGAACTTGAAAAAATTAATTGTAATAAATCAATTTTTACAAAAGACGAACTCACATGCGAAAACTTATTCAAAGACACCACTATGCGTGACGATAAAGGTCGTTTTTCCGTGCGTATACCACTGAGTGAATCAGCTGATGAGCTTCGCGACAGTTTTTCTATAGCCGAGAACCGGTTTTTGGCACTCGAACGTAAACTAATCCGAAGTGCGCCGAGCTACAGAGAGATGTATTGCAAATTTATGGAAGAATATTTAAGTTTAGGACACATGAGCCGTATCACTGAATATTCACAACCTTATTATTTTTTACCGCATCACGGTGTCTATAGAGAACACAGTTCGACCACAAAACTTAGAGTGGTGTTCGATGCGAGTGCTAAGTCTACGTCGGGCAAGTCTCTAAACGATATACAGTTTATTGGGCCGACGCTGCAGAGTGACATATTTGCCGTTTTGCTACGATTTCGGCAATTTAAATATGTCGCATGTGCCGACATCGAGAAAATGTATCGGTAGATATTAATTCAGCCAGACCAAGACAATTACAATTAATTCTTTGGAGGGAGAAGCCGTCTGAACCTCTTGGCATATACCAACTTAACACCGTTACCTATGGTACGGCATCCGCACCTTATTTGAGTATTCGATGCATTAAACAACTCGCGTTAGAATGTAATGATGACGTAATTGCACAAGTCATTAATGACGACTTTTACGTCGACGATTTGATAACGGGACATCAAGATTATCACAAATTATTAGAGATATGTAGTAATGTTTCTAAGGTTCTAGAATCAGCTTGTTTTCCGTTGAGAAAGTGGATTTTTAACTCGAAACCTTCCCAACCCCAAATCGAGTCTACCTTTAAAGACTTATCGCTAGGAGACTCGTGTCACACGAAAACATTGGGATTAGGGTGGTTTAATTCCTCAGATGAGCTGCATTTTAGTACAAAATGTAATCAGGATGTAAGTCGTGTTAGTAAGCGTAACATTCTTTCAACTATAGCGCAAATATACGACCCTTTGGATCTACTCACGCCGATGATAGTTATTGCAAAAATCATACTTCAAAAATTGTGGTTAGCTAAGATAGGTTGGGATGATCCAGTCCCTAAGCCGATCTTATTAGACTGGCAGAATTTTGTTAGTAAATTGCAGTTTTTACAAAATTTACGCATACCCCGTTATGCACTAGGAGATAACACGCATACAGTTGAACTACACATTTTTTGTGACGCTAGCCTAAACGCTTATGGCGCGTGTGTCTATCTACGTAGCTATACAGATACACAAGTAACAACTCGTTTGCTATGTGCGAAGAGTAAAGTATCTCCCACAAAACCGGTTTCAATCCCTCGATTAGAGCTCTGCGGAACGGTAGTAGGCGCGAAGCGCGAAACTATATAGAAAAGTAATCAGTTCGTTGAGATTAAACTTAAATAATGTATATTTTTGGTCAGATTCTACCGTAGTGTTAGGATGGCTTAAAATGCCACCAAGTCAATTAAAACCATTCCAGCAAAATCGTGTCGTGGAAGTGAACGAACTAACGGGTGATAAACCGTGGCTTCACGTACGCGGTAAACAAAACCCAGCTGACTTACTATCGCGCGGAATGCAATTGGATGATTTAAACTCGTGCGATCTGTGGTGGCACGGACCGCCATTCTTACACACTCTTGGAATGGAAGGTAGGCATAATGATAATTATAATATTAATTACGATGAACTACCAGAATTAAAATCCACTAAAATCGCATTGGTGAACCAAACAACGCCAAGTTTATTCCCTTTCGAAAGGTTTTCTAATTTTAATCGGATGCTCCGAGTGGTGGCCTATTGTATACGTTTTGCTAATAATTGCCGACATAAAGCCAAATCACAGCGCTTAATAGGTTGTCTGTCGGTCGATGAGCTACGTGTATCCAACAAAATTTTAACGCGTATTTCACAACAGGAGTCTTTCTCGACAATCTATGACGACGTCATAAATAAACAACTTTTAAAGTGTCCTCGCAATATCTCTAGCCTAAACATATTTTTAGACGAGCACAACATAATCAGAGTAGGAGGTAGATTAGAAAATAGCGAATCATTTTCATATGACAAAAAGCATCCCATGTTGTTATGCGGTCGGCATAGGTTCACGCGTCTTTTGTTTGAATATGAACACAGGGTATTATTGCATGCGGGGCCTCAATTGCTACTTGCCACGATAAGAGAAACTTGGTGGCCTCTCAGAGGTAGGAACTTAGCTAAACAAGTAGTGCATACCTGTGTGAAATGTGCTCGTATGAAAGCCAAACCTTTAAATATTCAGATGGGTAATCTACCACCCGAAAGATTGAAACCCGGGTATTCATTCATGTACTGTGGTGTCGACTATGCAGGGCCATTGTTCATGTTGAACCGTTCAGGAAGGGGTGCAAAGTTAATTAAATGCTACATATGTTTGTTCGTGTGTTTCACAACGCGTGCTGTACACATAGAATTGGTCACAAATCTCACGACTGAAGCATACTTATTGGCATTAAAACGCTTTATTTCGAGACGAGGTAAACCTGTGCAGATCTATTCTGATAATGGTACAACATTCGTAGGAGCGTTAAAGGAATTTGCAAAATTTATAGTCGATAAAGAGAATGACATTCAGGATTTCACTAGTAATAATTCAATTAAATTCACATTTATTCCGCCTTATTCGCCTCACTTTGGTGGTTTGTGGGAGGCAGGTATCAAGTCCTGTAAATTCCATTTAACTCGTGTCGTAGGAAATGCACACTTGACTTACGAGGAGTTGAGTACTGTGTTGGCACAAATCGAGGCTGTCCTCAATTCCCGACCCATGTTTCCTTTATCGTCCGACTCCTATGACTTTCTCCCTCTGACTCCCGCTCACTTCCTGATTGGCCGACCGTTCACCGCACCAGCCAGTGAAGACCTGACGACAACGGCTACGCAGCGTCTACGTCGTTACGACCGTGTCGAGCAGATGCGTCAGAACTTCTGGAGTCGATGGTCCAAGGAATATGTTTCTGAACTCCAGATAAGATCAAAGTGGCAAACCAACCAGGACACCGTCGCTCCTAACACCCTCGTGCTCGTGAAGGAGGACAACCTGCCTCCCCTCAAGTGGCGCCTAGGCCGGGTGCTGCACACATTCCCGGGCAAGGATGGCATAGCCCGAGTTGCAAACATAAAAACAGCAACGGGTATAATAAAGCGCTCATTCTCGAAGATATGCCCACTCCCACAACCCGATGAAGACAATACCTCAACGTCTGCTTCATTGGAACCAGGTGCTTCCAAGGCCGGGGGCATGTTCACGAGTACCTAGCGCCACCAAGCGGACATCGCGGGCAACAACGTCACCGTCATCGGCGACGTGGAAGCTGAGCGACGTGGAAGCCAGCGCGGGGGGAAGGGGGGGGCAACGCCTGCCTCGACCTGACCATCTTCCAGCGGACATTCCATTACCATCACGGCGACTGAGTACTAGCTTGTTAAGACACTATTGTACTTATAACTAAATTCAAATATAACCGTTTTATCATCATCATCGTCAGACTTTCCATTCAAAATTAACTACCTCACACACCAACTGATCAACCTCCTGCACACCTACCCCAACCCAAAAGTTCCTTGAGCTCTCAGAAGTCTTTTCTCTGCCAGTTTAATTTCCACATATAAGACGATCATCAGGCTAATACAATTTTTCTCTTTTCGTTCTCTCCAAAAGAAACCCAGATTTATTTTAAAGCAACAAAAGGTGTCAAGTTTTTAATTTAGCTCGGTGTACTATGAGAATAGCTTGCATTCAGTAAAACTTAGAAGTTTTTTAACACTTTCAGTGGAACGTCTTATCTCACTGTAATTTTATTTGGAGTGCTATCTCAGTAGTTTGCAGAGGGATGGAACAGGTGCAAGCTATTCCTGCGCAATATGATTTTATTTGTACGTGTAAAAGAGTTGTTCATTGAAAAAGCTAAGATTTCATCGCCTTATAGGACATATTTTCTTTAAAGGCTATTAAAAAATTGGATGCTGTGGCAGCCAGATACTCAAATTATGGGTAGACTAGCTTTTTCCCGCGACTTCGTTTGCTTCCATTTCTTTTCCATTTCCGTGGGAAATTTGGGTAATTCTTCCTTAGTGCCTCTGCCCCAACACCCCAAGGAACCTATGTGCCAAATTTGGGTAATTCTTCCTTAGTGCCTCTGCCCCAACACCCCAAGGAACCTATGTGCCAAATTTGGGTAATTCTTCCTTAGTGCCTCTGCCCCAACACCCCAAGGAACCTATGTGCCAAATTTGGGTAATTCTTCCTTAGTGCCTCTGCCCCAACACCCCAAGGAACCTATGTGCCAAATTTGGGTAATTCTTCCTTAGTGCCTCTGCCCCAACACCCCAAGGAACCTATGTGCCAAATTTGGGTAATTCTTCCTTAGTGCCTCTGCCCCAACACCCCAAGGAACCTATGTGCCAAATTTGGGTAATTCTTCCTTAGTGCCTCTGCCCCAACACCCCAAGGAACCTATGTGCCAAATTTGGGTAATTCTTCCTTAGTGCCTCTGCCCCAACACCCCAAGGAACCTATGTGCCATATTTCAGCTTTATACGACCCGTAGTTTCGGCTGCACAATGCCTGTCAGTCACTCACTCAGTAAGGGAAGAATTTATACATTAGGATAAACCACTGGATTCGGCACAGGTTTAGGAATGCCATCGGTAATTAATATGGACTCCTGAGAGAGGATGTCCCAACAATACGCGCCGTGTCTAGGAGATTGCTTTCTGATTCAAGCCCAATGTTGCCATTGATCCGACTGCCTAACGAGAACCTCCTCAAATTTTCGTCGCGGCTCTTGGCTATTATGCCATTGGCCGTCACTATTAATAACTGTTCAGATTAACAGTCTAGCAAAAGCGTGCAAGCAAGCGTGTACTGTGTTGACTAGGTTAATTTAATTTTTCTATGGGTCTATGCCACCCGAAATAAAAGTTTTATTTATTTATTTAAAAGCCGAAATGACAGGAGCTCAGTTCACCTTGTTTTCACAGTGATATTGTGACAAAGTAAACCAGCTTACATAGTTATGCCTAAAATGTTTCTTCATTCTATAGTTGTCTATTGACAAAACGAACTGTATCAGTTCCCCATTCCTCAGTTCCGCATCCCGGCCCTAAAGAGGCACTCCAGCACACCGTAGTTACCGGTACAATAGCCAAGGAGCCCGATTGCATTACCCACTAGATAAGTCCCGGATTTGCTACCGAATTGTTTCGCATCGGAAATAAAGGGAAATACGCTGAAGGTTATTTGTGTGTAAAGTGTACGTAATATCGCTCAGAGGAAAAATGGAAAATGTTGAATATTCCCGCCTTTGTTGTGTCTGCTAGAGATGGGATTGTGAGGACATCGATATTGATAGGAATCTATTCAAAGTTGACAACTTGAGTTTATTATTTGTGAACGATTTTGAATTGAATGTACACGTGGTTTTGAATTGTTCTCTCGATATCTCTTCCACAAGAGCTGACAAAAGGAAAAATAAAACTAGTCTTCGAATGCAAAAGACGGGGAAATCAAGGCACAAGGAGTTGGTCAAGGACCTGCTGCTCACCGCCGGCTCCGCCATGCTGCTGTCCGTTACGCTGCTGTTCCTGGGTAACGAACTATGAAGCAATCAGCTTTATATCAAACCAACACGGAATCCAATCATACAACCAAGCAATACTATTTCAATAACAAGCTAGGATCATTAATATCTTGGACCAAGATCACGTTCCAGGCATTCTCAGAGTTGGCTAGAACACACGGATTTCCACTCATCGCATGTCATCAAGAATGAATGGAGGCTCCGACCATATTATCCAAGTGCGATCGGTATCTCTAAGTCAACAACTCTACAGCCCACATACTGATTGTAAAGATTCTTTGTTGGTTTTGTATACTTTCTACTGACTACATACAAAAGTGCCGTTCTATCGGTGAATGCAGTTGTCAAAATGCCAAAACATAGGAGATGACGTGCCGTTTTGACAGCACTTGTCAATCACTTTTGACGTTTTGAATCGCCTACGCCGCGCCAACTCTGACGGAATTTCACTTAGCTCCTTCCTAGGTTCTAGGCAAGGTTTCTATCGTCAACCTCATCGTCGCTTACCATCAGGTGAGAATGTGATCAAACGCGAGCCTTTAAGAATTAAAAAATCTAACAGGAATGTTTCTTGAGTAAAAAAGTATGATTTGATTTAATTCGTCAGTTAGATTATCGTAAAATATTGGAAACGTATTTTTGTTTTTATCAAACTAATAAAAATTTATTACGATAAAACACTTCAAAGAAAACAATTGGGGTATTGTGACGTCAATTTACGTTCAAAATTGTATCGGAATTTGACGAGACACGAGTTTTCAACGCTTTTCAATTTTCTGTTTACGCAAAAAAAAAAAGAAAAATACGGGAGCAATGTTTATTTGGAAATCAATCCGACGGACTAATTTGATTTTTTTAGTCAACATCCTCATTTATTTAATTCACTCATTATCTCTGACGACACATAAACACATATTATTTAAACACTACATGGAAAGTATTTGACCTTGCATTTTACAAAACAGCTGTTTTATATCTTACCAAGATACAACACAGATTGTTGAACTGATTGAGGTGGAAACTAATAAATAAACTCAGAAAACTGCAACTCAGTGGAGATATAAATAAATATAGTAGAAGTTTATATCAGTGTGAGTGGGAGCGAGGAGCCGTATTTCAAAATAATAGTTATTTTCTTATGTATGTATAGTTTTAGTTTCTGGTGGGAGTTCTAGGGAATTGAAGGAACACTTCGTTACTATAGTGTAGAATAGAATATTATACTCATTACAATGTACACTATATAAGTAACAGAAAGCATAGATGAAGAAAAAATTACAACTTGACAAAATGGGCGACCTTATCGCTCCTAATACAATTTTACACACGGCTTCTTTAAATCCAGATTCAATTTGACGTGTACCGTCATGTCGCCTTCTGACGCCTCTGATTGGTTAATGGTAATACGAACGGAACGGAATTTAGTGAACCGTTTTCACAGAAATGATTTTTTTTCACAAAATACGAATACAGCTGTTAGTTATTCTATAAACTTTATATCGTGAACACATTGGTTAAGTGAGCTGTCAACCCATAGCTTCAGTGCAAGTTAAAAGTGTCAGTCTGCGTAAGTTTGCTAAACATTCACGGCTGAAACTTGAATCACGGGTAGACTTGGATTAGGTCTGTTGCTATGGGATATTTTCAAGTTTCATGTGGACACAGTCGCTGGCAAAAACTCGATGCTTGTTTCCGTGATAATATTTACAAAAGCACCACACGCCTTGTGTCCTGAAAAAATCTAATTAGTCCGTCAGTTAGATTATCAAAAAATATTTGATCCGTGTTTTTTCTTATGTTACGGGAACCAAATTTGATGAAGTTACGACGCTTTTAAAATTCTCAATACGTCACACCTTCGCATAATTTTTTGTGAGTCGTGACGTCACGAGCCCCCACTCCCGAGTTTTGGTGCGTTTTATCTTTGTCAATATTCATTGATTTACAAAAACAAAAAATACGTGTCTATTATTTTTCAATACTCTAACTGACGGACTAAATAGTTTTGCAATTTGTGGATGATGGAAACTAGCCTCGACTTTTTAATCCAAAGTCGTATGATACTGTCCCATCACTACTCAGTGAACGCATTTTAAAGTTAATTCGCGAGGGACTCAAGACAGACGGCTTTAAAAACTATTCCTTAAAGAGTGACTTTTAAAACTATACTTTAAAGTGTGATTTAAAAGTATAGTTGTGGAAAGACTTCGAAGGATAGCTTTATAGGTTCTAGTTAACAGTGGATCGCTGACTTGCTGAAGTTGGTTTGAGAATTAATATTTCGTTTAAAAATCTTTCTAGTCAGATTGTGGCCGCATATTTTGCAAATCTTCTTTGGTTTGACAACTACTCTATCTTCAAGGAAGATATGGTAATAATTTTATCAACTGTCATTCTAACTTTGATCAGCTAATGATAACAGTGAATAGGTTAATCTTTTTTATTTGGTAATTGATTGTCACCATGAGGTGATTAGAGAGGCAGTTTTTTAGGTGTATTCTTTGTTCTAATAAAATAAAATAAAAACCGGCCAAGTGCGAGTCGTACTCGCGGACTAAGGGTTCCGTAAGCAGAAGTTGCGATTCACGATTTATGACGTATTAAAAAAAAACTACACACATTTTCCCACTTTGGAAGTGTCTGTCGCGCAAACTATTCAGTTTAGAAAAAAATGATATTAGAAACCTCAATATAATTTTTGAAGACCTATCCATAGATACCTCACACGTATGGGTACGATGAAAAAATAAAAATTGAGTTTCAGTTCTAAGTATGGGGACCCCCAAAATTTATTGTTTTTTTTTTCTATTTTTGTGCGAAAATCTTTATGCGGTTCACGAAATACTACTCACCAAATTTCAACGGCATAGCTCTTAAGGTTTCGGAGAAAAGTGGCTGTGATACGGACGGACGGACAGACAGACAGACAGACAGACGAACAGACATGACGAATCTATAAGGGTTCCGTTTTTGCCATTTGGCTACGGAACCCTAAAAACTGCATTATGTAGGTTTCGCTTACTCTAGATATCTAGCCCATTGGTCTAAAATTTGGCAAAGGCCTCCCTCTCCTTTTTCCACACAACTGTCCTTGTCTATAATAATACTAAAATTTTATCATAAGCTATCCAAAGCTGATACCTTTTCCATTGACAATCTAATTTCCGTAGCACGTAGGCCCACAGCCGCTAGCAATACACAGGCAATCAAAAAACGCCCTTCATAACTTTGCCAGAAAAAGACATCGACATTCTAATCAAAATAATCCTCTCCTCGTGTGTGGATCTAACCATTAAAGAAAACAGCCCCACAATAAACACCTCCTACTTAAAACAAACAAAGTATATTATAAAATGAATAATTCTCCTTTGAGCTCACTGAATCGTGGAAACCAAGGTACAATAGAATCAGGAGCAGCTTAAATAATCCGTTGAGCTTAGATTTAATTTCAGCTCAAAGCCATTGTTTGCGCTAAATTCATCGAGCTCAGTTCTGTGTGTCAGAATACACGTGAATAAATACCGCTGGAAACTTTATTTGTTTAGTAAAATAATATATTATGTGGAGTAGCAAACGATTATGAGCTGTTTTGTGGATTGCTTATTTCGTTCGAAAGTTTTCGAATGAAAATCGTTCGAACGTGACTTCTATTATTAAACTTCTATTTCGTGTTTAGGTTTTATTAGGGTTAAAAATTCTCAAATAATACCAAGTCTCAGTCACCAACCAGTGGTGAACTGAACCAGTCTGCAACCAGTGGTGGGTGGGTGTCTGACGCCCCGTAAGAACAGAGATAGTGAGCCTTTCGGTATAGGAAGTTTTATCGTACCTAACAATATTTACTATTAATCTTGGCACACGACTCCCGCGACGGGAAGTCTCTGTTGAAAGCAACTTGTTTACAAACAGAGTTCAAACCTCCCTCCGTTCTCTCCTGTATTATTTTTACTATTAATCGCGTTTTTGGCTTCTCTTTCTCCATTTTGCACCTACCACTATTATTCTCTGCATCACCCAAAGGTTGATTGGTAGAAAATGCCTAAGGCATTAAGTCCGCCTCTGTACATGTGTGCGTAAAGTATTAAATAAATAAATAAACCTCCTTAAAAGAGGGTATTGGCATAACAGTTGAGAACTGTCAAAAACACCTCTAATTTCCGTACGTTTTGAAAAGTTTTTAAGTACGCAAATTGGCTTTCAGCTCATACTTCTACGCAACTGTCCCCTCCTTCACTTGACTTACTGCTATCCCCAAAATTCTTGACTCACATAAACTTGGCTCAAGTGGTCCCCTCCTACGGTTCCATCCGATTAATTATTAACTAAGGACCCCTAAATCCAGTTGTGCCTTCAGCGGGTTCCGCATAGCAAGGGGAGGTATCCTTTGTGTTTTCTTGTGATAAATATGAGTGGGTGTTTCTATTTTTGTTTGTTTGCTAAGCAGGTAATCGTTTGGACGGTGGAGCAAGTAAATGTTGGTTTTTGTCGGGTTCTTTGTGGCTGATGATTTAATAGCATTATTTTTTGCGTATTGTTGATATTCAGGCTGCTTTTCCAGACAAGAGCAACTCGCATGCAAGTTTAATTACGCCTAAACCGCTGAGATGTAGATAGGACACTGGATACCTTGCGAAAATCTATATCAACGCGAGCAATCTCACGGATACAAGATTGACAATCATTAAGCTTACAGAAATCGTGAGACTGTCACCAAGACCATCTGCAAATAGAACCACTATCTTATTTTATTGATCAGTTAACTCCACCTCCATAAAAGCGTGAAGGTGTGTCGCGTGACCGCTCCGGGTGGCCCCTGCCCACCTGCCCCACGCCGCAGTGACCACAGACCCCATTCACTACTTGTTATCTACAAGGTAGGTACTTAGCTAGTGGGCACAATCCTACGCCTCACCACGCAGTCAACCCATATCGTCGAGTCTTTTTCCTAAGATGCACAGATCGGCATAGAAAACCACTTAACTTAAGGCAATGCTAAAAGGCTGGCAAACTGATTCACCTCGGTACTACTCTGCTTGGTAATCGTTGAAGGGAAAAGAATCTTACTATATACAAAGTAGGTACTCTAAAATACAGTATTTAATTGATATTTCGAAAATTGCACCTAAACACGCGTAAGTTAAGGTACAGGACAGAAAGGATATTTTGTATAAAGCAAACTTTCTTTTTTTATGAAACAAATAGGTGTTTTAATAACTATAGCTATTTTAGTTTCATATGTATTGCTATCGAAAGTACCCTTACAAAACCATTGCCAGTCAACCGCCATTTTTTTTCATCTTCATGATTGCGCCCCAATGAACTTATTTAGTAAACTCGTATATCAATCGTCGACACTTAGACATATAAAATTGTGACTGTGGATAACATAGTTAAAGAGCCGTGTTCGTCCAAAATACTTGGAGGTAAATATCGCTAAATCGCTAGGCAAAAACATAACATTTCAAAAATCAAAATGGCGATGCCTGTAGATGTCATTGACTATCTCATTTTGGTTCTATGCCTTTTGTCTAGTCTCTAGGTACTAAAGAGGCAATAACCATATAACCAATAGCAGCACATTCTGCCTCTCAAAGTTCAGCCATTACAGCGAATTACAGATTAGTATTAGTACCTAATAGAGATTATATATTAGCTTAATATGCTGAGTTAGGTTAAGCTGAGTCAGCTTACTGAGCTAATCCTAATTCAGCGTATATAGCTGTATTGATTGGTTGATGACCGTTGCTTCAAGCTGTTTGACTACGTCCGCCTGTATAAATGTGTGTGCGTAGTCTATACTTCTATACTATTATCTATACTTCGATACTATTATTATAAAGAGGTACCATTTGTTTGTAAGTTTGTATGTAGGGGGTAATCTCAGGAACTACTGGTCCTATTTGAAGAATTATTTCAGTATTAGATAGCCCATGTATCGAGGAAGGCTATAGGCTACGTATCATCACGCTAAAACTAAAAGGAGCCGAGCATTCATGGAAAATGTGACGCAGACGAAGTTGCGTGGGTCATCTAGTGTTAAATAAATAAATACATCCCATAGCTCCTTACAGAACTATATTATTTTAATGAAACATGACTTTTTACACTATTTTCTGGGCGATGGATGCATGGCCTGGTACATGAAATGTTGGGTTGGAAACAGGCCCATGGTTTTAAAATCAGCAACCCAAATGTTTTGAGCAAACGTGTATGAAGATAAATTCTTTTTCTTCAATGAATGGGGAAAGAACATTGGACTGTTTATTGGGTCACTTATTATTGTTACAAGCTTCTTCGTCTTCTCCTGTCTACGGCTCATTTTGTTCTAGACTAGAGTCAAGAGCAAATACATCACAAAAAAAGAAAGCAATGGTAATGGTAGAACGGTTAGCAGAGTATATAGTATACACGGTTTTATTATTATACACGGCGCATTTTTTAAATTCCACAAGTTCTCCCGATCGAGCGCTGTATATAACATGTTGTCAGCAATAAAACAATCTCGTATACAAATAATAAACTTCGACATAAATCTACAGAGACATAAAACACTACATAACGAGTAAATATTACAGCATTACTACACAGCTTCAATATATTTTATTGGTACATTATGACTATATAGTTTTTCCTTTTTATTACGATTTGTGTGCCTTAAGTTTCTGCGAAATTAGTGTTTTTTTATTTATTAAGAAGTCATCATCTGCCTAGCCTTTTCCCAACTAGATTGGGCTCGGCGTCCACTCAAACCAGATTCAAAATAGGTTAAACACCAGTATTTTTTTTATTTAATGTATCCATTTTAATTCACAACAGACAGTAGAAATATAGCATGTATGGATAAAGACGACATTCGTGTCCAGGAATCTTTCACATAAAAAATATCATTCATTTGAACATAACACTACTATACTTCATACACAACACACTACAATACAATATAATTATCACACTGAAAACACACCTGCAAGCAAGATTTTAGATTTCTTTATTCTTGTAGTAACTTCTGTAGCTTCTATATTATTTTTTGTAAATTACTTAATTTGCTTTGTATTCCTTTGCTATTGAAGAGCGAGACTTTCTAACATAGGTATTACTTGCTTAAAGGGAAGCTCAGAACATTTAAACACTTATTTAAACTTATGAAGCAATAAAATATTTTTGTATTATGAAATGAGTCGGGCAATCAACCACGAACGTTTATAAATCCGATTAAAAGTGTCCAAACATAGGCAGTTTGAACTCGGTCACCGCCCCATCGACAAGGCGAACAATATCAATTAATTCCGAGATGTCTATCACCCCTTCAGACGTTGGACCACTGGACCGCGTGGACCGTTGTCGCCCCAGTTACCATCTACCCTCGTTTCGGGAAAAATTAAATTGGAATAAACGCTTTTTACTAAGGAAAAGTGTTGTAAAGACCGCTTTAGTGTATTTTGAGTTGGAAAATTTTAATGATTGTGATAAAAGTAATTTGTTTATTTAAATTTGCGAAATATTTTTGTTAACAATGTTGTAAAAATGGAGTGTGAACTACGAAACTGTCTTGACACACTTATATAAAATACTTTTTTATATTAAGTCTTGCCAGTAAGAAACTAAAGTATTAATTCTTCATCTTCAAATAAATTGGAGATTCAACGCTAACCGACGATTTTATGTTAGCATCTCTCAAAACAGAACTTTATTTATCATCTTAAGCATCTTGAAACAATCAAATAAAACTCTGGACAAATATAGGTATCAACGCAATCCTTTGATTCACAACTTAACTGTTAAAAGATTCAAACAATATGTTACAATAACGCATGCCTACCATGTTTCAGCAGTTCAGCACCCATATGGTATGAAACAATAACGTTTTTCAACATCTCATTATTCATGAAACAATGAAAACAAATACTTTCCCTATACAAAAGAATGTGTCTATTCCTTCATCGACAAACGAACACAACTAGAAACAATGTGTATCAATATTTAGAAAATTCACATTCTTTTGAAGTTATTACAACACAATGTATAATAATTATGAATGAGGGGTACACTTGTTATTTGGTTTATTAATTGGTTAATTAATTTGTAAAAGAATGTCTCTGGAAGTCCAAATTTAATTTGCTTTTCGCTGGTGATCGATTTGTAGCGCCACTTCTTCCCAGATATACACTAAGAAGTGGTGACGGGCGTCGTTTTGGGTTTGGGGCACTGTCTTTTTGTCAACGTTGACGCTCAAAATTTGATGACACTTAGAGCGAATTTCACCATTGAAACTGATCGCGATCAAGCTGTGTTCAACAGTTGTCAATGTCAATATTCTATAGAAAATAAATGACACTGACAGGTCGTAAACGTGCATCAAAATTATGTTGATCATGTTCAGTTTCATTAATGAAATTCGCACTAAGCCAAATTTGAATAAATTACCCTTGAAAATTCTCACAAATAGAAAGCTTTTTTTTTATACAAAACGGGGAAACTCTTGGCCCAAATCTCACCTGATGGAAAGTGATGATTAGGCCGAAGATGGAAGCGAGTTTCACCCGGAATCCTCTTACACAGAGGAACTGGCTATCATACCTCTAACTGCCGGAACACAACAATGCTGCTAACATTGTTGTTATGGCGACAGACTTAGACATGATGGTGGTAGCTTGCCAGGCGGACTTAGAACAAGTCCTACCACCAACCAAACCGAGCAAAAATTTTGCACCCGCTGGGAATCGAACCCGGGACCTCTGGGTCTGAATCAGGTGGTATAACCACTAGACCACGGAGGCGGTTAGTGTCACCTGTTTAGCACCACCTGGGGACCACGTGTAGGGATTCGCTGAAGGGTATTCTCCTACGGACGCGGGTGACTCGGCTCCCAAAAAGCTGTATTACAGCTTAGTGTTATAGTATTTTCATAATGGAAAAATCTACTGTTATACGGTACCTGTGGATGTGAAGTCGCGGGTAAAAGCTGAACAAAGAATCATAAATCAGTTCGAAAGCGTCTTGCCTACATATTTTGAATGCTTATGAGTATTGAAGCATGTATAACATCGTGTGAATTCGTCTGCCAGCTAATCTAATTCAGTAATGCAATAAAGTGAAAATGCGATAAAACCGCGTTCTCTATGGTTTACGACGAGCGTCGCGCGTGGGTTGTTTAGTGAGACTACTATTGTTTCATCGTAATTGATTTAACTATAGCTGGCGAGGTGTAAGAGCGGAAATGTTTGCGAATATTATTACATTAATTTCCTATATTAAAAACCGACTGTAGTAGGACTATTCTATAAAAAAATTACCGTCAAAACTTAGATGCAGTCAACCATGAAGTGAGCTGTCAATCTGGACGGATTGACACTATTGACAGGTCACATGTCATGTTCACTTCACTGGAGTTGTCGAGTTGAGATTTTAATAAATCACCCGGCTCATTAAAATGTCCGGCTGATTGGTTGTAAACGTACATTCTCATTAGTATTTTGTAGTACTTTCTAAGTTTTTTTTCATGAACTAACAAAAGATTTCATTGCTTACACCTTTATTCATACGAAAATAAAAGGCATTCAAATAGAAACCCACGTCACAATACGACAGAAATAACTCAAGCACAGGTTACTATCAACCCGTGACGTCACACCGGTCAATGGCTGCCATTCGCCTGTTTTATGACTTACCAACGAGCCGCTTTTGTTTCGTTTTTAAAGTAAACAAAACTCAAGGATGTTGCGGTGTTGAGTTACTGTTGAGACTTCACTGTGGACACAGCTGTTCACGATTATTATACACGCTGTGCATGTGTAGCAAAGTTATGGCGGTACAGTCGCACGGAACGCGGTTATCTTTTTATTTTTGTTACTTTTATTTTGGTCGTAAACCAGATAATTTTGTTGTGTGTGGTGTGATACGTTTATATCCGCATTAATGAAAGAATTATAGTTATTACAGTAAGACAGTTCCTGGGCTGTGAAGGTCAGAGTAGCAGTCGATCCCCGTAAAATATTGGTATTCAAATGAATCCTCTTTGACTGGAAGCCGACCTTAATCTAGTTTTGAAAAATCTAGGCAATGATGATGATGCGTAAAGTAAACAAAGGATTGAGACTGAGACGCTGGTTAAAAATAAAATCAGCATAAAGCGTAGTATAATCGACATTGTTATTCTAGGGTAATCCTTCCTAATTATTTTTATAACATTCGCGGTTAACTGTTTATTCTGCGTACGGCCAAAAGATGGCCTGATAAAACTCGGACATTCACATAAAACTTTTTACTACCCTCTAAATGGTAAAGTAGGTTAAAAGCAAAAGAGGAGTGTTCAGAGCAAGTCTTGATGGACAAACATTTCAGAAATGTATAACACAGATGTCTAGAAAATACGACTTAGATTATACGAGAAAATAAAATCGTAAGAAACCCGCGATGGTCGATGTGAATTGAGCTCAGTGGCGCAAAGCTTTCCTAAACCAACTTAATATCAACCATATCGAAAGCCAATAGAGATCAATATTGCTTGTAGGGCGAACGTGTTGGAAATGCTCGATCTTTAATATTGAGCCGGGATATAAGTAGGTATTTGAAGTTACACTAAAATTTTAAGGTCGAATGAAACATGTCTGAATTTCTTTTGCTTACGGTGATGGGTTTTCGTTACTTTGGAATGGTATTACTGAAGAAAAAAAGTGTTCATCTATTGAGATCGATAAGAGATAAAAATACCACACAGTTTGTGGTTTAATAAAGGTAGGCTAGTAAGCTTAATCAATATTAGGCACTGAATTATTTTCGAGTTTCCACGAACTTATAATTTGGTAAAGGCAGCTTTGTTTTACCGCCGAATATCCATTACAATAAATGGAGCAAATAGCCTGATGTTTAAGTGAAATTGTTGAACGATGGGTTCATTCGCCACAAGCTTTTTTTCGGTTTGGAATATCTGCGCTCGTTTGTAAAATAATTGTTTTGTGGGTAATTTGAATTCGGTAATAGACGTTGAACGGCCGATTGACGAAAACCTCAATCATGCTTAGATGTTAGATAGAAGAACCATTTCATTAACTGTCTGGAGCAAATAGCGACATCAAAAAACTGTCACCAAGTCTAATACCTTTGTGTGAGATGATTGTACGTATTGAGCACCCATTGCTCGCTGTGAATGCGCCATCTTTCATTAGCTTAGTTAGCGAGCGAGCGTTAATTTATTGTTATGCGAATATCTCAGATTCTTGTCTTCTTGCCTCTTTAATTAGTAAATGTTTAAATTTATTTGTTGACTAAATGATTTTCGTTTCAGTTGATTGTATTTGTGTAGCTACTGACAAATACTTACATTTTTCTTATTTGACTTTAATTTAGAATGACGATAAATATGTACCATGAAGTCTAATTTGGCCCTAGGGTATAACTTTTCGCTTTACATCGTTAATCAATAGGATACAACACATTGTGTTTACTGTGTTCATTGGTGAAAATCTGGGCCCAAGTAACATTAATTTAGGTAATTTATTTAAGTGTAATGTAAATAATAACAGCCGCACGGGTCGATCTTTAAGGTTAAGCAATGCTTGCCAAGGTTGGTCTGTGGACCATCTAAACATATTCGGAAAGCACGTTAAGCCGTTCGTCCCGGCTGTCATTTGTAGATCTTTGGCAGTCGTTACGGATTGTCAGAAGTTAATCTGACTCCAGTTTAGCCATGAAGTACCGTATTACCCAGGTAATGGGTTGTAGAGGTCTGGTAGGCAGCCGCGCCACGTAAATCACATCTCACAATCACGGGTATTCAGCTGAATCCGGTTTGACTGGAAGCCGACCCCAATATACTTGGGAAAAGGCTTGGCAGATGAAGAATTTAAATGTAATGTAAACACTGTAGTGTTTGACAGTACAGATACCTACCATTGTGAGATTTTGGTGGAAGTCCAAGAGGCATTAAAAATCCCTTTCTTTTGAACTTTGACATCATACGAGTTGCACAACACTGTCAGACGCTGTGTGTTTGAAGATATTTATTACCTAGATCGTGGCACAATGGATGTCTACTTCTTGTGATGATGAACAAAACTCGCTCACTCATCCAGAGTTATTTCTCGACATCTCCTCCTTGCTAAAACGATGATTTTATAGTAATGTTGAGCTATCATATGTTATAGGTTGTTTTAAAAGGTGCTTGGTGTTTATTTATTTTGTTCAATCACAGATTTGATACCATAAACTGCATCAGGCTGCTTGAAAAGTGATTTGTATGGTTCTTTTTGTTCCGTTTTAACATTCGTTTTTCTTTTAGTTCTGGGTATTGTTTTTTTAAGTACAACTGAGTGCCAATTCTACTAATTTTCACATTCGCATCACAGTCGCATCTCAATCACAAACTATAAAAAATGTGTGAAAATTAAGGCATTTTTGACAGTTTACGATTGACATGCAAATGCGAAAGTTGTAAAATTAGTAGAATTGCCCTCAGGTGATACGAGTATACCGTATCCTCGGAATTTACTGGCCCGACAACGTAGAGTTGTTGGAGAAATGCCACGAGAGCTCGATCGACCGCCAGATCAAGCGTCGTAAGTGGAGGTGGTCACATGCTCCCGAGATATCCCGATCAAATTCCCAAACAGGCCATGCATTGAAATCTTCAAGGGAAAAGGGAGCCGTCCCCGTCAAACCTGGCGTGGCCGTCCCCGTCAAACCTGGCGACGCACCGTGTTGGCAGAAATGACGAGCATCGCAATGACGTGGAGTGAAGTGAAAGGGTGAAGCTCAATACCGCTCGCAATGGAGAACTACTGTTGACGCCCTCTGCCCCAGCAAGGTTTCATAGAACCTTAAGTAAGTAAGTACCAGGTGATACAGAACACCACAATATTAGCACGCGCTTCTGAAGCACCCTGTATAAGAACATGAAGTGATACCTCATCGTAAACAAAACCCGTAATAAATCGGGTTCTATAAAGGTTCCTGACGGGTCGTTCGTCACCTGAACACCATCATATTCACCCCCTTCACCCCCCTACGATCCCCACTCGATTGATGAGGCGAACAGGAAAATAAAACGTTCTTTGTTTCCTCTCGAACCATTTAATAATAAAACCAAGACGAGGATTTTTATTTTTATCATTTTTCTTTTGTTTGTGTGAATTAGGTTTTAGGGTTAAGCTCCTCATAAAGAAAATCGGAATACTTGAATCACTCTGATGTCCATCCGTGTGTCTGTCAAGACAAGAATCATTTTCTCAGGAACGCGTGGAGACATCAATTTTAAAATAAATGGGAATTTTAAACCAGTTGACGATTACAATCAGTTTTTCTGAGGGCACCAACAGATTTGCGGCTTTTACGAAAGCATTATTATTAAACTCAAATAAATTTATTTCTAATTAAAATTCATGCTTTCAGCCAGGCGTAATTGAATTAGTTTGTTCTACACACAATGAGATACGCTGCGCGGAATAAAATCAACAGGCTCACTTATTCAGGCTAGATTATTTGCAGCTGCTGCAGCGCTTTATCAATGCTTTCGCAGCGATGTGAAGCGATAGAACAGCTATCGCTAGTCCAACTCACACCTTGCCGGTTTTAACCAAGCAACAACTTTGGTCTTTTGCTGACCGCATAAGGGTGCCTGTCCATTACAGCGGAGCGGAGAAACAGTGAAATTTTAACCAATCATGTCAGTGACTCACGTATTGCGGAGATTTTATGCAATTCGAATTGTTAAAATTTCTCCGCTCCACTGGCTCGCTCTACGCAAATGGACAGACAGCCTAAAGCTGGGGTACCAATGCCTTGCCGGGCACATAATCGTATAAAGATCGGTCTTTTGTTCATCCAGCTATGCCCGTCATCATCTGCCTAGCCTTTTCCCAACTACATTGGGGTCGGCTTCCAGTCAAACCGGATTCAGCTGAATACCAGTGTTTTACGAGGAGCGGCTGCCTACCAGACCTCCACAATCCACAACCCATTAACTGGGTAACACGGTACTCCTTGGCAAGACTGGAGTCAGATTTACTGGCTTCTGACAATCCGTAATGACTGCCAAAGATCTACAAATGACAGCTGGGACCAACGACTTTACGGCACGGCGGAAACTCGGTATGTTAAGATGGTCACCCATCCACAGACCAATCTTGGCAAGCGTTGCTTGACCGTAAAGATAGACCCGTGCGGCTGTTATTATTTAGCCACGAGCTTTGGCTATGCCAGTCTTGTACCATTTACATGAAGTAAGTAAGTTAAGCAATTCATTAAAGCTCATTTTACTATGTAGTTACCATAGCAACCTTGTTTCTGTAGCTTGGAGCCGCCATCTTCTTTTACGACAGAGTTCTCGACTCGCAATACAAGCGTTCTCTCATCATGGCAGATACAACGTTATGAAACTATTACATGGCAGCCGCGGAGGCTCGCCTCGGTAGATAGTTTCAGGCCTTAGGAATATGTTAATTTGTTTACTACATTTTCTTTAATAAAACTGCCTCTGGCTAGGCTAGAATCTGGTCTGGGCATACTTGAGATAGCTTATTACATGATCATAACTTGTAGACGATTATTAGGTTTTTTTTTAATGATAGGGAAGCCTAAAGCGTTACGTTCACTTTAGTGCATGAAATAACATTATTTCTAAATAATTGAAAACAAAACATAAAGTTATTAAAATTTTGTAAAACAGGAAAAATGGAAAATAAACTTTTCTCATTTAGATTAGCATATCTTTGTACGATTTCTGCCTCAAGCCTCAGCGCCTCGAGTAATACCAATATTTGACATTTAATCTCATTTAATATTGTATTAACTTACTTCGGCTGACAATAGACTGTATAATCTAGAATCTTAACAACGATATCACTGCACCCCAAACACTGGATTTTCAACATTTTATTTTGAATTCCGCTGTATATACCTACACTCAACCTCAGCCCTGTAATGCAAAGCTTTTGATCGTGTCCCCACATCCCTATGCTAAAACCAATAGCATCAGGAGAAAACTTTGAATGTCAATGCGAAATTATAACAATGTACTTTTTTCCTAGTCCTTTATCAATTGCGAGCAAAGCTTAACGCAAAATGAACGCCCAAAATATGCAACTGCAACAGCAGATAATACAATCAGTAGAGACTTGGCAGCCATCCACAGACGATGCACACTTTTGTGGTTATTTTGCCAAATACAAAAATGCTTCTTTATCCCGAAACCACTCGTGCTCGCTAGCCGCCAACTCTATAATCGCATACTTATATGATAATGACCTAGCCCCATAACTGCGCATCTAATAATATCTGATGCAATTAAAATGAAAGTGTTTATATTTTTTCATTTATTTGTTACTGTTATAAAATTTTCTTTTGCGAAAGAAGTTGAGATGTCCCGCATTTAAAACCAGATAGTCGAAGGATTACGCAAACAGCGACCCATATGATGTGAAGAACAACTCATTGTTTTTGAACAACGGATGAAGGAACACAATAACCTTTACTAACACCATCATAAAAAAGAACTTAAGAAGCGCAAAAGAAACTCAACACCAATACTTTTCTAAAAAGAAAAAAAGAAATCAATGCATTCGATATTCGAATAAAAGTAACTGGCAGTTCCCGGCTAGCCGGGCGGCAGGCTCCGAATGCGCTTGGCCAGCGACCAACTTGTGGATATTGATACGACAAGTTTGTAGCAGTTTGATATCTCCTCTTATTAACATACGACGCATTTGCAGGGGTATTTTTGATCGAGTTCATTATAACTGTATATTTTGTAGAATTGCATTGCGAACGAAGACCCCAGTCTACACATACTCGGCTGATATTTCGATACGTGCATCGCCAGTATTCACGAAGAGAGGAAGGTTGTGAGGACCAATTTTACTTTTAAGCAAACGTTCGCCTTCGCATTGTACTGGCGATCTGGTCTTCTTCGTTTCGAGTCCATGGAATTATTTATATTGTTTTGACTCAGGTGTTTTTGACAAACTGTGATTGCGCTGCAAATGCGAAGGTAGCTTGAAAATGTATAAAATCATCCATTTCATCATCCTGCTGGAGTCTGTGTTCCCTGATAGCTACAACCTGGGAGTCTTTAAGTCAAGAGTGAATATGTTACTTCTAGGCAAGCGTGCTCCATCTTAGACCATATCATCGCTTACCATCAGGTGAGATAGTAGTCAAACGCGTGCCTATCAAAAGTTAAACAATTTTTTTTCCGAGATACTCAGGTTGAATATTTACAAAGATTCCTCGAGCAACTGCTGTTGCTGTTCATTTGAACACTTTGAACTTTTTTTGATAATCCCACTAGAAGTATTATCATGAGACTAAATAATTACCACAAGTTTTAACTGTCTAGGCTGAAACTACGACGCCAAAACAACTGATGTTTCACTACGTCCAAATCTAGCATCATGACCCCAACGGGGTGACCGGGAAACCGGGGTCAGAGCTACGTCGAGTCCCGCCTTAATCAAATCAGACTACGAAATTCGAGACTGCAAATGCAGGAACACAACATAATAATATGAAACATCAGCGAACCCCACACACTAGTGTACGCCTCCGAGCTATCCCATTGTTAAGGGTTATTATTCCCCATGTCGCGTCCAAGTCCCCCAACTTCGGGAGATTGAGATACAATCACCCTTCAGTCTAAAAGAGGAAAATTTGACAAAACCCTTGTACTGTTTATTAAAACTGACATACATTGTTGTGAGTATCGTTTAATATTGGAGTATTCATGCCCTGAAAACCGATATGGTGATGAGTTTACAGTTTAATCGCAGCCCGGTCTGAAGTCTCTTTAGTATCTGTGGCTTAAGTATAAAATTGAAAACCAGCATATCCATGAAATAATGTTTACGAAATATAGGTATGCATGTTTCCTGGAAATCGGTGTGCGACAAGTTATGTCATTGATGGAAATCACGAGCATGATGTCTAGGGCCAATTGGTGGCTAGTCAAGATATCTAACAAAGCTTCACTATACTATAAACGTTTACGTTGTAAAATATAGGTAAACAATCTTTTTAATCCTTTTTTTATTTTTGATGGGTTTGCTTTTGACTAGTCCAGGTCAGAGATGAAAGAGACAAAGTCTACGATGGAGCGAGCTTACCCAGAAGGAGCCTGTTTCTCTAAACTTGACGAGAAAAAACCAAGATTAAAACTAAAACGCAAATAAAAACCAACGCAAACACAGCAATAACGATTACAATTCGTTTAAGAGTAGTTTATTTTTTAATATTGTGTTTGTTTAAAAGACACATTGAATCAAGATTGTTTTCCTTTATTTAACTACCTAAACCATTCCAGTATAGTAGACTACTTCATAGGCATATCTTAATCCCGGATACCAATTTACCCTCGAAAGGTTTATTAAATTCACTCGACATTATTCAGAGAACAATTAAGGAAAAATGTTCAGTAAAATGAAAACTTTTTTTATTACTTTCTTTAATGAACTAGATGATAACTTCAAAACAATGTACCAGGAGGATACATGAGGTAAGTAGGTATAGATCAAAACAATCTATAGATATAGAAATAGATGGATACATGTCCATCTCTTAGCCGAAACCGCTCTGTACCGGGCATAGCCTCCCCGCGAGCGATACGTCAGCCCACGTCAAACTTAGCGCTGATTGGTTTGATCTCATAATTTCATCATCAACATCAAAGCCCCGTCAGGCGCCGCCGCGCGGTATCACTAACTACTTGATAGTACGATCTGTCGCAGTTACCTTTAGTTAAATAAGATACATTTTCCGTGCAATACTCTTTTAAAGAACAAGAATGCATGAACAATTTCATAGATTACCGTTTGAGTACTGACAAAAGATTTTTGAGAAAATAATTGGTATGAAGTTGTAAACAATTTATATGAAAACAATAGGAACAAGTTACAAACATGCTGAAAAACAACATGTTTAAAAAAATCGGTCCAGCCGTTGTTAAGTTTTAGCGAGACTGGCGGTTCTACTCCTACGTTGATGTTACATGAGCGAGTGTCATCAAAATTAAATTAAGCCACGTGAATCTTGCTCTTCAAGCGTATTTGCTTCGAATTCGAACAATAAGTCCTGAGTCATAACACTCGACATAACGGTCTACACGCTTGATCTTGCCCGAATGAACGTAAAAATATCGAGCATATACGCACGTGAGGACTTAGCGAACAGCAATAATTAATTATTATAAAAGAAGAAGATATACCTACCTAAGAAGAGGGCCAATTATACTATTTTAGCAACGTTCGCTTTCGGCTCTCAGTAGCAATCTGTCAAAACAATGTAGTACTAAATTCTCAAATTAGTATCGCATTCGCATCTCAATCAACATCTCCCAAAAAAGTATGACAATTAAGACTTTTTTGACAGTTTGGGATTGAACGAAATTTATTTAAAAATTAGTAGAATTGGCTCTCTGATTGCGACATTTGCGACTGAGATGATATTGTGAACTTTGCTTTAAAAAGCGTTGAATTGGCATTTAGATTTCAGCAACAACGTTAAGTATACTATATAAACGTATTAAGTATACTTTCTTTATGGTTCCTTCTCGTCGTTTGCGGCAGGTGATGCTCAGCGCCACGCATGAATGGGATCGATACCCGCCGGGTCAACGACCGCGCGCTACGCTCATCTTTGGGTCAATGTTAACCCGCCGCTACTTCGGTAGTTTTTGACGGGAGTCAACTTTACGGTTTTGGGTAGTTTTGTTGAGCTTGTATGTTGAGTTGGGTATTTCTTGTTGGACGTGGTATAAGTCTTAGTGACCTTTCTTTGTTTATTTGTAACGTGCTTCTTCATTTCCACTTTATTAAAGTTTCTTATAAGAACTGTCGTACATCAATGATTTACTTTATCCAGGTCAATAAGTGAGAAACAAATTGAAACAAGAACAGTAACTATTGATGAATCTAATTCTATAACATAAGTACCAGCTTTAATATACTACCCTCCCTATCTTGCCACTTCTAAGAATCACGATTCTATTATTGTCTTAATGAAGTTTTGCGAAAACTCCAAGTGGTTGGCAACTTTTAAGGTCTGTTTTATCAAAGTAAAATATTGTTAGTGTAGTAAAAACATGGGCCTGATGGAACATATTCGCACTAAAATTGAATAAAGGCGGTGGGGTGGGGGGCAGCCTTCGAGAGCAGAGCCCGACGCGCCGCCGCCGCCCCGGGACCCGGCGCGGAAGCACCATGAAACATGGGAAGCAGAAGAATTACTAAAGTAGGCGCCAAATAAATGTGCAGTAACAGTCATTGACCCATGTACATTTATCGCCTTTCTTAATATCAAAAACAGAAATAAAGATTGAATTAATAAATTTGAATTAATAACGGTTCATAATTTGTTGTCCGGGTATCTACTAAGGTTATAAGGTTAAGGTCAATGTAGTTTATTGAAAGTTTATCTAGCTCCTACCATAGGAATAACACACTATATACCACACATATACACATATTATAAATGCGAAAGTTTTGATGAATGAATGTTTCTTAGTAAATCACGCCAGAACGGCTGAACGATCTGGATGAAATTTGGCTCAGAGATCTACCAAGATGCTACTTTTTTTTCAAGGATAATGATTCTTTGCGATAATTCTGATATACACGCAGGCAGAGCTTAGTTATTTATGAATGCGATTTTTAGGGTTCCGTACCCAAAGGGTAAAAACGGGACCCTATTACTAAGACTTCGCTGTCTGTCTGTCTGTCACCAGGCTGTATCTCAAGAACCGCGATAGCTAGACAGTTGAAATTTTCAAAGACGATGTATTACTGTTGCCGGTATAACAACAAATACTAAAAAACAGACTAAAATAAATATTTAAGGGGGCTCCCATACAACAAAACTTGATTTTTTGCCGTTTTTATAGATAATGGAACCCTTCGTGGGAGAGTCTGACTCGTACTTGGCTAGTTTTTTGAATTGCAATGATTTGATATCGTTATCCTCACATATTTCGCACATGTCAAATGAGCTTGTAGTTCTCACAAGCTCGTGCGCAGTTCAAAGTGAACTCTCTGCGTTCTCCTGCACTGGGGGGATGGGACGGTTGAGGAGCTACAGCTGAGTGGAAAAATATAACGCCCCCCCCCCCCTCATCGCACGGCGGCGGTGACGGGTAATAAGCAGGATATTTTAATGGGATATCGGCTCGAATGCTATGGCGACCTTTGATGACGAGCTTTTGATAATCCTTTGAAGGCTGAGCTCAGTATACCTGTCTGGTTTTGCAAAGCCGGAGTTTTTCACATCAGAAGTGTTTTTGCACCTATTTAAATTGAACAAATTAGGAAATCTTCTATGATCATTTTGTTTTACCTTCTGGCTGTACTGTCTCTTTTATTTGTGGTGAAATTAATGCTGTCTTTTCTATTGTCAATTTTCATCATCAGAGTTGATTCTGTCTCTATCACTATCACTACATATTATAGTCTGTCTGTCTGTCTGTTCGCGATAAACTCATAAACTCCTGCGCCGATTGTCTTGCTGTTTTCACCAATGGATAGAGTGGTTCTCGAGGAAGGTTTTAGTATATACATAATTTGTCAAGCGGGCGAACCCGTGGGCACCAGCAAGTTATCTATAAAGGCAATGTCAATTAATTTATTTCAATTACTTAGACCATTATAAATTTAGCTGTAAGTCATCCATAGTGATTATAAATAAAGCACTTTTGAACGTCGACCTTGCAGTTTTAAAAGAATAATAAAGTGACATGGTGTCCATTCGCAAAGATATTTTACTTATGGAGAATAACGGAATAATTTACAACAGGTTAGAACGTTAGAACACAAAAAATCTAACCAGTCAGATATGCATATTTTCAAAAAAATTTGGACACGTAGTTTTTTTCTTTTTTCAATTAACAAAATATTTCAATAATGCAGTGCGTTGAAAACGCTTGTGACGTCACATGTAAGTAAGTACACTTTTAAAGAATAGTGACGTAGTCCGCCAATTTTTATTGATTTGATGAAGCATTAAATACATGTCCAATATTTTTCGATAATCTCAATCAGTGATGGATTAAATATAATCTTTTTTTTTACTCAGGAATCATCGCTTTTATATATGTTATGTTTATATGTTCACGTACGTCTAAAGCACCTGTATAACCACTTAGTATTAATAGTATTCAATCTACACAACAATATTCAACCTTATGCTGATGGTTTACGTTTGAAAATCACTTGTATGTTTCTGGCTGGCGGGTGTTTAATGTGAAACAATTCAATGTATTCCATAGGAAGGGTTTCGGTAATGATATTTCCTGCAGTCGTATTTATGAGGGTCGAGGCGGGTCAGACAGAGCATATTTTGATAACTATTGTTATCTTAATGCATAAAATTCTTCCGTCACTGACAGACAACGCGCAGCCGAAAATACTGGTCGTTGAAAGCTGAACTTAGGCGTATAGGTTCCTTGGGAAGTGTAGAAGAACACTAAGAGAGTATTTCCCAAAATTCCCACGGGAACGGGATAAACGCGTACGAAGTCTTGGGCAAAAGGCCTTTTATCATATGAATTGACTATATTATCTTTTGTAAATTATTTACATATTTATCAAATAACTTATTAACGAAAGAACCAATACCAATTCATGCTTTATGATTGATAAACTGTACAAACCTTAATTTTTCTTTCGAATTTTATTGATACGTGGTACTTTTCATATTACTCTCAATAAAATTACAGTACACCAGGCTGACTAGATACTGTCTGAAGTACTCTAAATTCCTACCTGAATTTTGTACTAAAAAAACACACTCAATCAATGTTCGGCAAAACTTTACAAATCCGTTTTCCGTAAAAAGCTTCAAAATTATTTAATAAGGTTCAAGCTGGAATCGCGTGCGTTCACGAACTTATACATCAGTCATAATATTATATAGTCGACGTGTCGGCTAATTCCGACACATAACCGAACATCAGCCGATCTCACACGAACGTACCGCGTGAACAAAATTTTTGTGCAAACATTTCCTGGTTAATTGAGCTCGGGATTATTGGACCACCTGCCTCATATTTCCGAATTGAAAATGCGATTATACAGGGTTATTTGTAAAATATCGACATTTCTTTTTCTTTTTCCTTTACTTCGCATAGACTTCATAACATTTAGAGCGTTCAATTAAAATATTTTTTAGTTAAGATGTGTGAAAATCTGATGAACTAAAATATGATGAATTTTTAAAAGTCATAGAACAAAAGTTGTTGATTATGATGTTAGTAACATAGTCCTGAGTGGTTGTCGTGTTTTACAATAATAACCTTGTATTTTTTTATTTAAGTCTTATCATTTAATGTTGGAACTTCTTACTAAGACTTTTATTAAGGCCGTACCCTGAGCAAATAACCTTGAGCATTTTTTCCCTACATAACAGCGCAAGAGATACAATAGCGAATACGCTCAGAATGTTGAATAAAATCGTTATAAAATCTAATTTTGGTCATTTGAAAAAAATACTTCCACCAAAATGTTCATAATTAAATTGCCTATCCATTAGTGTAAGTACAAAATCAAAATAATCGTTTGTTTTCGAGAAGATGCATGTTTTCAGTAATTTTTTCTCATTTCCGTGGGTTCGTTGTGAGGAGATTACTTAAACAAACTTAGTAATAAAAAATAAAATCTACCATTTTAAAGCCAAGATTATGTAGATATTTAATGTATTTTTTATTAGTTGATATTTCTTTTGGATAAAACCAAAAACTGCACAAAAAACGGCTAGCGCTGCGTTTTGCTCGGGGACGCGCCTTAATATGTATAGGTAAGTCCAGTTCCTTTACACGGTACTTTTAAATAAGAGGTTTTTCTTTTTGCTCGGTGCCGTCAGCTCTGCCAATCTTATGTGATGACAAATAAAGACGAGTTTCGCAATCAACAGAATTTTTTTATAAGAACATAAAATAAAGCTCTATTACCTACGATCTTCAATTTGTAATGTTTTATCTCGCTGTGAATATTTCGAGAGCAAGTGAGATATCAATGTTTAATGTAATCCCGTCCGGCAGGTTTTATTGGCGCCCACGGTTCGTTTATAGTTAGCCAGGTCATCTGTCAATAGAAACAAAACGTTTGACCAACAGGCGGCGCGGTGCGCGGCGGTGCGCGGCGGTGCGCGGCGGTGCGCGGCGGTGCGCGGCCAATCTATAAAAATGTTTGTCAAGTCCGCTCCACAAACATAAATCTATTAAAGGAACAATGCTAGAGCGGACGGTATGATACCATAAATGTATAATAGTCAGATGGTAACATGGCTGCCTAATGTTAGGTACCCCAAGTTTTACTAAAGCCTAGATTAATTCACGGCATAACTTTTCTCATTGAGAAACAGTTTAAGCCTTTTCAGTAACTTAAGCAGTTTGGAATTTCGTTTACAGATAATTGTGAATGGTTTATGAGGGTAATGAATAAATACCTGTTTCAGGGCTTTGCCCCAGCGAGTGCAGGTCCTGTTGCGAGCGGCGCCGCTGGCGGTACTCCTGGCGGTAGTCGGGCCAGCGGCCGCAGCCCGCCGGCGCGTTCAGGTACTCCTGCGAGGAGAAGCGCGACGCGCGCGGCGGAGAGAACCCCATCTGGCTGTAGTAGTCGTGCCGGAACACCACGTCCGGGTGACTGATGCCGCCCGGCACGATCTGGCTGCCGAACTGACTGCGATGACCCAAATACTCAGGCTTCATGGGAGCATCAGTCATTTCATGTCCGTGGATGGACGTGGACCTTTGAGGAGCATAATCTCGCAGTCGGTTCGAGAAGTCCAGCCCCATGCGGTGAGGAGAATAGTCGAGCCCGCGCGGCCCCATCTCGAAGTGGCCGTGAGGGCGGCTGTTCCGGTAGAAGTTCGGCGAGAATGGGTTCTTGCTCTCCAGGTTCTGCCTGGACGCGTAGCCCGTCTCAACCTTGGGCTTCTCATCTCTGCCAGGCTTGTCGGGCTGTTTGTCAGTCCCGTTTTGATGAGCATCCTTCTTCGTTGTCTCCTGAGGACGTAGTTTGGGCTGAGGAACAGATTCCGTCACTTCCTGAGAGGCCCTCCGATTGAACTCCTGAATCTTTTCAGGAACGAAACCTTGTTGCGGTGGTTGAGACATTTCTAAGTTTGTTTGTTTGAATATTTATAAATACATCAAAACTTACACTCACTAACACTGGATTTTAATATGTTCTACACAAATAGTGGATATATATTATAAAAGTCGTGAAAACACAGAGTTATACAGTTTTATTTGAGTAGGTATAATATATTATATTTTTATAAAAGTGAAATCAAGTTTACTTTAATTGTGCAATAAATATTATAATATTATAGGAAAACATTCACAACCCAATACACAAGCTGCCAAAAAAATGTTATTTAATTTTCCATAAATATTTTAATTTAATCTCAAGTCACTTTGGAATAATGAGTGGCAAAGCACCTTGTGTCGAAAATGAAAACAAATAAAATTGTAAATAATAACTAATGAGCTGTCCTCGATGTAAAAGATACAGTTTCCTAAATAATTGAACCGCATACACAATCCAGCGCGTTCAATGCTAAGTGGTGGGATATGAATGGCGAACGCTTACAGAAACTAGCTTTCAAATTATTCTAAACCTAACTGCTTTAATTAAATGCGTTTGGGTATCCTCCGAACACTAACAGGCCTTGGGAGAGCCACTATTGTCGATATTGTTATCACGAAATTAAAATATCTTAGGATGTTATGTTGTGAGGAGCTCGTGGCTAAATAATAACTATAGCACGGGTTGATATTCAAGGTTTAAGGCGCGTCCCCGAGCAAAACGCAGCGCTAGCCGTTTTTTGAACAGTTTTTTGGAGCTATATACTCTTTATCCAAAAGAAATATCAACTTATAAAAAATACATTAAATTTCTAAATAATCTTGGCTTAAAAATGGTAGATTTTTATTTTTTATTACTAAGTATAATGTTTAAGTAATCTCCTCACAACGAAACTACAGAAATGAGAAATAATTACTGAAAACATGCATCTTCTCAAAAACTAACCATTATTTTGATTTTGTACTTACACTTATGGATAGGCAATAATTATGAACATTTAGGTAGAAAAATTTTTTTCAAACGTCCAAAATTATATTTTATAACGATTTTATTCAACATTCTGAGCGTATTCGCTACTGATTCTCTTGCGCTGTTATTGAGGGAAAAATACTCAAAGTTATTTGGTCAGGGTGCCCTTAAGCAACGCTTGCCGAGATTGGTCTGTGGCTGGTTGACCATGTTCATGGGGTAAAGGGTGTTAAGGGGGTCAAGGGATATAATATATATGCAGTGTTGCCAGACTGAGCCGGTTTTTATTAAGAACTAGCTGTCAACTGGTCCAGTATTTTTTTCTTTTTTTCTTTCATAAGAACCTTTTCCTGACAATAACAAACACAAAAAAAAAGAATAAGCGAAATAGGTCCAGCCGTTCACGCGTGATACCGTGACCAGAGGAAATAGGCATTTATTTTTATATACCGTGTGTATCTGACATCGACGCTCAAACGATTTCCATGGGTCCAAAGCATGATTCTGGACACCCTAGACTTAGAATTTTTCGTCGGCTATATTCTCATTTTTTATTTTTTTCAAGGGTTTTTTTACTTTAGACTGCTCATAATCGTTATTCTGACCTAACCCAATGAGATTTTAATAAAAAAATATTTAATTAACTACTTTCACTAAAAAGAGCAATCTGAATAAAACCACAAATAGATATTAGCTCAGCTGAGCTGATACCTATTTGAAAAATACCTATTTGAGAAAAGAACCGACGAAAAATTTCCAACACTGGGGTGTCCAGAATCATGCCCTGGACCCATGGAATTCGTTTGTGCGTCGATGTCAGATACAAGCGGTATAAGAGTAGCGTTTTTCCCGCGACTTCGTACGCGCATTTCCCGTTCGAATTTCAGGAAATCCTTCCACTTGGGAACTACGCTCCCCTACACTGTCCAAGGAACCAACATGCCAAAGTTGAGCTTTCTACAATCAATAGTTTCGGCTGCACGTTGTCTGTCATAAAATTCATCCGTTACTGAGTGAGTGACAGCACTCACTCAGTAACGGATGAATTTTATAGGTACTTATACTAGGTATTCCGGTCGTACGTAACGGTCATAAATGACAATAGGTAGAATAGGCTAGATTCCATCATCCACAAATTGCAAACCTATTTAGTCCGTCAGTTAGAGTATTGAAAAATAATGGATACATATTTTTTGTTTTTGTAAATCTATCAATATTGACAAAGATAAAATGCATCAAAACCCAGGATTGGGGGCTCGTGATGTCACTACCCGCTAAAAATTATGCCGGAGAGTGACGTATTAAGAATTTTAAAAGCGTCGTAACTTCGTCAATTTTGGTTCCCGTAACAAAAGAAAAAATACGGGTCAAATATTTTTTGAAAATCTAACTGACGGACTAATTAGATTTTTTCAGTAAACAAGCCTATTCAGAGAACGAAACAGTATTGCACTTTTCCAAGAGGGAGGGGTGAGAACGGGATGGAAACGAGTAAACGGTATAAATTCGCAATTATGATGGATATGACATTAAACAGAAAAAAATCCGTCGAGGACAGGAAGTAGGTACAATCTCCAGGATTGCGGGATTGGTTCGAAAGAGTCACCGCGGTCCTGGAGGGACACGGATCCCATCCGTGTCCCTCCAGGGCCGCTAGTTTTTTTTAGTCAATAAGAGTCTGACACTCCCTTCTGCTCCGCCCAGAGCGGGAGGAGTCATTTGATGATTACCCATCTTACAAAAATAAAACCGGCCATGTGCGAGTCGGACTCGCGCACCGAGGGTTCCGTACAAACCAGTAGGTATTATATTATAAGCAGAAGTTGCGATTTACGATTTATGACGTATTAAAAAAAAACTACTTACTAGGTCTCGTTCAAACCAATTTTCGCTGGTAGTTTTCATGGTAATGTACATCATATATTTTTTTTAGTTTTATCATTCTCTTATTTTAGAAGTTAAGGGGGGGACACATTTTGCCACTTCGGAAGTGTCTCTCGCGCAAACTATTCAGTTTAGAAAAAAATTACATTTGAAACCTCCATAATATCATTTTTGAAGACCTATCCATAGCGACATTTTTTTTTCATCAAACCTATACGTGTGGGACGTATAGGTTTGATGGAAAAACAAAAGGTTGAGTTTCAGTTCTAAGTATGGGGGGACCCCCAAAATTTATTGTTTTTTTTTCTATTCTTGTGTGAAAATCTTTATGCGGTTCACGGAATACATCTACTTACCAAACCGTTCTTATAGTATCGGAGAAAAGTGGCTGTGACATACGGATGGACAGACAGACAGACATGACGAATCTATAAGGGTTCCGTTTTTGCCATTTGGCTACGGGATATAATCTAACAGCATTAGTTGATTCTATACACGTTCGGAAATCTTCCATTAACATCACTACCGGAGATACATTTTTTTATTTAACTTTTGATAGGCATACGATGCATTTCACCAGCTTCTACGACAAATCTTTTACGGTTCAAGCGGTGCGGCTATGGAATGCATTGCCCGAGTCAGTAAGACGTGCTCAATCTTTGTCCAGTTTTAAAACAATGGTCAAACATCACTACCTTTCTCTATGATCGTTTTTACTTGGGTTCTATGCTTTTTGATTCATAATTTTAATTGTATTTATTTATCTATCATGTATTTATTAATTTAAGTCGTACACCTAAGACTACCTACAGTACTGTATTTCCTTTCTCTTTAAAATCCATCCAAAGGTTGTCTTGAAAAGATCGCTCTCAGCGATAAGGCCGCCCATTGTGTCACTCTATGTAATGTTTACTTAATTCATTTTTTCTGTAACTTATATGGTGTACATAATAAAGAGTATTCTATTCTATTCTATTCTATACGTTTGACCACTATTTCACCTGACGTTAAGCGATGATGCGGTCTAAGGTGAAGCACGCTTGCCTAGAAGTAACCTATTCACTCTTGACTTAAAGATTCCCAGGTTGCAGCTATCAGGAACACAGACTCCTGCAGGGAATTCCACTCCTTAGCTGTACGCACAATGAATGTATTCCCAAAACGTTTTGTGCGTATAGGTGGGATGTCCACCATGTACCGGTGGCGCGTCGGTGTACGTCTTGTGGTCCGATGGTGGAACGGGCATGGCGGAATTAAATTATGCAATTCTGTCGCACACTCCCCAAAATGCAAGCTATAGAAAACCGACAGGCCAGCAGCTCGGCGACGATGCTCAAGACTTTGGGCCTTTGCTGATGATCCTCTTAGCTCGTTTTTCAATTGTCTCGAGGGCATCAAGCTGGTATCTGGCAGATCCGTCCCAAAGATGAGAGCAGTACTCCACACACGATCGAACTTGTGCTTGATGCAGTTTAAGAAGCTGTTCCGGCGTAAAGTACCGTCTCACCTTTGGATCCCTAACTTTCTAGCAGCCACTTGAGCCTTGGCCTCAATGACAGGTCCAAAATTGAGGGTAGATGTTAACGTAACACCAAGAAGCTCAAGTCTGTCGGTTATCGGCACGGTTACACCGCGGAGAGATGGAGCTGGGTGGAATTGGCTCCTTGTGCATAAAGTTTAAATAAATAAATAAACTTGACCAGATTGGCATTGCCCCATTCAGAGACAGCCTGTAAGACAACGTTCAAGCACTCAACCGTAGCCTCCCGGAGAGACCGGGTCTTTGACCCACCAGCTCGTGCGTCGGACACGTATCTCTCAGCAACAGTGCTGTCGTCTGCATACCCAAAGGTACCGGGTTTTAGCAGATCATTAATATGTAGCAGGAACAATGTTGCCGAGAGTACTCAAAATTCAAAATTCAAGCATTTATTTCAATTAAACCATTTACAGGCACTTTTGAATTGTCAAGGTCGGTCGGTCCAAAAAGTTGAAGCTATTTCCAAAGCGTAGATCTCTATGGAGGAGAACGTGCAAGAAACTCCACGGACACTCTTTTAAAAATAATATTTTTTTACATAGATTTATTTACATCGGGTTGAAATTATACATACATGTGAGAACGATGTAAAAGACGAGCAGGATAAAAGCGTCCGGAATAAAAGAGGAACAATTCAAAGAAATAATTAAAATTAACCATGGCAGCTAAGAAATGACCAGTCCCGACTGACGGCGCGCGTTCACGAACATGACGCCGCATGCGCCCCCTGAAGAACCCCGGCATTAGCAGTCCAGACGAGCAGCCATCTATGACTACTCGGATAGACCGATCCCTCACGAAATCTGCAATCCAATCACACAATCCGGCGGCCAGACCGAAGGAAGGAAGCTAACTAATAAGGCTATCGTGCCAGACCCAGTCGAAGGCCTTCGAGATATCCGCAAGTGCTTCCCCATGTTTTTCAATGGCCTCACTCCAGATGTGAATGGCATATATGTTTTTTAAGCCGCCTGTTAGTGGGGCCAAGAAGGAGTTAATCTGTTTCGACACTGAACCTGAAATATTGGAGCTTCGGCGAGCGCAGATCAACCAAAACCAGCTACAACCACAACGTTTACTCTCATGAGCTTTTTAATTGCAATGCCTTGAACTTCCTGCGGCTCATTTCCGGCTTGGAAGGCTGACACACATCTCTCGTGGTCATGCTCACCTACGCGAGGAATTAAATTATAATTTATTCGTGATGATGTAACATCACAGGAATTATATTTTACCACTGAATGCAAACAATGAGTGGTGACAAAGACAATGTGTAATACAACTTGTATTGGAATCATAAATCTATAACAATGACGCACATGACACCATTGAAACACCCTCGTTTGCAGCTATAAAAAGTGTCCAACATGTGCCATCTTATCCACAACCGTTAGTGCATACCGAGTGCTAGCAACTCGTGGCTAACAGTTCCACCATGTTGCTACGCGTGTTTCTCGTGAACCTGTTCGTTGGCCGAGTGGTACTAAATTGTATCCTTGAAAAGAAAAAGATTCCATGGGCTGAGACTATACGAATTTGCATAAACTCACTACTGACAAGTTTCGCGCTGGAAATAATGTGGAAGGCTATCATCGGCGTCGTGTCGTGCGCAGCACAGGAGATAGACAAGACAAAAGTAGAAGAATATTTGACTAACTATGAAAGATTAAACATGGTTTACAATAATTTGGGTTACCAACAGTGTCTGCAGATGAATACGTCGATGACAACAGTTGAGGATACTATGATGTGGAACAAAATGTGTACATATAAATATAGATGGTACAATATGTTCCCAAATTCTTCTCTTGCTGATGCCTCAAGACGAGTACTTACATTAAGCACCTCCAAGTTAGTGGAGGATCGACCCGTCGAAAAAAGAGACGCCTTATCTTATGATTGTTATTATTACCGAAGAAAGGAACAAAGAAAGTACCCTTCGACGTGCTATAGCGTATTAAAGGAATTTAATTGGTTCAGGCATTTGACTTTTTGGACAGAAATTCATGGTGATCTTATGTATACATTTGACTTTGTTTTGTACAATAAACGTAGACCTCACCGTAGAGAAAACCAATTTTGGTATGTGATCTTGTACTTAAAGACCTTAGTGACATTAATACCTAACCCGGCTTTAATAGCTGACCTCATTCTCTCGATACCTGCTTTAGAAGAGAAGGCAAATAGATTGCTGTATCTTGTTCAGACGAAAGCCTATTTTCGGAACCCAAATCCCGAACCACGCTACGAAACGCAGACTTACACGTTCAGACCTGCGCCTAAGACATCAACGGCCCCGAAAGTACAAGGATCAGACACACTAAAAGAAGAACAAGACACACCAGCACCAGATCCATACGCACCATCCGAAGGCTACACACCCCACATCAAATACAATCCAAGCTTCTACAAGATATATACTGAAGGTGAAAATACACGGAACCCCAAACCAACGTTGCCAATACTAATACAATACCCACGATCAATTTGTGTGATTTTGTAACGGTTAAGTTCGACGCGTATCAGGCAGTCAGACTCGTTACAACAACTCGCCATGCGGATGTGCGCCTTGCTACAGTGTTGTTTCGGGTGTTGAAACAGAACTGAACAAATTAAGCTTACCTAAATGTATTCGGTCTTCATCTATCAAAACGCCGTTTTACTTAATTTATAAATTACTACCCGGCTTCGCCCGCTTGTAAAATATAATTATATACTAATACTTTCCTCAAGAACCACTCTTTCCAATGGTGAAAACAGCATGAAAATCGGTACAGTAGTTTTTCAGTTTATCGCGACCAGACAGACACAGCAGAGGACTTTGTTTTATAACATATAGTGATGTTCTTCTGCTCTTAGTTTGGCCATTAACTTGGTGGGTTCACTTATTTATATAGTTTACAGATGAGATGTTTAATGTTTCTTATAATTTCTGGTAGGCCTTGTATGATAGTGCTAAATATGTACTCAGATATTCAGCAGCCTGAACACTATAGCCGAAAGGTGGCATAGCACCATACTGGGACTTTGTATACGTAGTGACATGCCAGTGCGGCGGAGGTGTACCTAATAGGTCATTATTATCTTTCTGATAATTACAAGTACTAACACTAGTTTCTATATTTGATATTATAATAACCAATTGATGTATCATGGCTGAAATATAAGGTATTATTATTATTTTAATCATATAAAAGTCATGAATATTAGCTGCAATATTTTGTTTATTAATAAAAGCTGTCCTACCAATATATTCATATCTTTAGAGAAAGGTCCGTGGGGACCTGGCAGTACGCGGACTACGCCGTGCTGATGAGCAGTCGCATCGCTGTACACTAGTCAGGGGGGCTACTCTCTAAGCCCGAAGCCCGTAGTTTCGGGCTTAGTTGCGGGCGTATTCTACTCCGTTTCACCTATGAACTTATGATTAGTCCCGAACTCGAACTAAGAATGAATGACAACACGATTTGACCGTTATTAGTAACTAGCTGACCCGCGCAACTTCGTCTGCGTCACATTTTCCATTACTGCTCCGCTCTTATTTGTCTTAGCGACGCTCTTATTTGACCAGTAGTTCCTGAGATTAGCGCGTTCAACAAAACAAACAAACAAACTCTTCTGCTTTATAATATTAGTAAAGATAGTAATATTTATAGCAATAGTAATATTTATTCGCAAACAAATTGTACATTTTATCACAATTAGAGTGCATAATCGACAGTTAGTGTACACAACAGTATTAGCATTTGGGGCCGAACTAGGCAAAAACCTGTATTCCAGCCCTCAACGCCGATCCCCTTGAGTTACAAATAGGATATGATTCCATCTTAAAATGTACGTGCCTAATACATGATGGAGAATAAAACTAAAAAAGTAAATAAAAATAAAATAATTTAAGAAAAACATTACAAAATTACATGACAAACAAAAAAAAAATGCCTGGTAGGTAGGTGTGTGAGCAGTCCTCTCTTTGTGTGAGATGGAGGTGTGTGTGAGTGAGTGTGAGAGGGTGTGTGGATTGCGGAAAAAGAGTGACTTGTTATTGATTTTATAAGTTTTCTAATGAATAAATAGATAACGGAATAGACAAATAAATATATACATGAGTACTTATAAATTTTTATGAGGGTATCTGGAGCAATCTTTCTGTCTCCTCATACGTGAGTTTTTGAAGGTAATTACTAACTTTAATTTTGCAGATTTTTTGAGTCAAGGGGTGAACGTTGTTGTAGATGTAGGGGCCAATAAACTGAGCAAATCGATGACTGAATTTGGTTTTGAAGGAAATTGGTTGGGGGCAAACCAAATGTTTAGTACGTCTTTTCAATACGAGCGGGTCGTAGTTCAGTTTCTTATGTTGCGTCAGAAATTGATTTAATTTAAGAGATAGAGCTGCCTCACTGTTATTTTCAAATCTTGCTGTCATTAATTCAGTTCGTAGGTAATACGGAGTACAATACGTCTGCAACTAAGCTCTAAACTACCGACTTAAGGCTTAGAGAGTAGTCCCCCAGGTACAAACATTGTATTTAAATCGGTGCCCGCGTTTAAAACCTTATAAAACTGCTCCCGTGAGGTGGTATAAGACCCCAAATTTTAATGTTATCTTACTATTTATGAAAGCGAAGATTAGGATGCATGGATGTTTGTTACTCTATCACGCCCGAACGTCTAAACAGATCTGGATGAAATTTCCACAGAAATAGATTGTAGTCTGAAATAGCACATAGTCTCCTTTTATCTCGGGAGTTTTTTCTGTTGGGGTAATGACATTATGATGTGATTACTTCAAACATTATAGTTATACACCAAAATATTTGTAGTAAGCACATCATAATGTTCTAACTGTAAACAGTGGACAGCCACTGTACTCTTTAACACAGTTTATCTATTTACCTAGCTAGGCATACAGCTCACCTCACCCATCAATAATTTTTTTTGTACATTACAAACGATTCTGTAAATTTTCATCATATTTCTGATGAATAAATTGTATCATTATTATTAGAATTTTTGTAATACTTTAGATCTCCTCTTTGGAACGTGCAACTGCTCGCTGGAGATAGGGTCGGTGAGTATGTTTTGCTGCAGAACAACCTGCTGCTCCTGTTGTTAGCGCGGCAGAACTAGCTTAACCTATTGGACTGACAGACCTTGACAATTGACAAGCGCCTGTAACTGGTCTATTTTAAATAAAGGAATTCGATTTATAAAAGAAGCGTAACGGATACAAAAATCATCATACATACGCGTATATACTATAAAATACTGTAAACAATACAAAATTACATGAAACTGTTTTGAAAGTTGGAATTAAATGCAAACAGCCACGATGCATCAACTCCACGTATTAGCTCAGCTGTTTTTATCTCAAACCCGAACAGACTATCATCAAAACATTCATATGTACGTATGTATATTGTATGTGTATGCAACCCGCAAGCCGTATATCATAGTTTTACGAGAATTTATTCCCGTCATCGTGACGCGCTATAAGCCGCGCGCGTGTAATTATGTATTCGATGCAAAAGCAGTGATTGACGGCTTGGCTGGCTCGATGCAGTTCTTCTACAATGCATTTTAAAACTGGAACGAATTACAAATTCTGACAAGATGGTATATTATAAGACTGCAAGACAACCGTGAGCAGTTTCATAATTCTTACCACTATTATTGTAAAGATTTGAAGGGACAACCAATCACACCAAACTTACCTTTTTATGTCCCCAACGTACTGTAATTTTTTTTATTTAAAATATTCATGTTTTCACCTTATTTTGACTTAATTAGTCAAAAATCACCCTCATGTTCAATCGAAAATTCACGCGTCAAAATTTCTGTTTTTTTTTTTTTAAATCGGTGGTCTTTCAGTTCATTGAAATCTCTACTTTCTGATGGTGAAAAAAAAAATACATTAACATAGTAAATGTTCTCATAAAATGCGCAGTGCACTGCGTCCATGTCGTAGTTAACTGACGATTCCGTTCATTCAGACACAGAATTGCATTGATTTCAGTTAAATTAGTAGTTGAATAGGTTTTGTTCATTATTTTGTGTGTCAGTAGCTCAGACACTTAGTAACGCAAGAATCTATACTAATATTATAAAGCAGAAAAGTTTGTTTGTTTGTTTGTTTGGTTGAACGCGCTAATCTCAGGAACTACTGGTCCGATTTGAAAAATAATTTCAGCGTTAGATAGCCCATTTATCGAGGAAGGTTATAGGCTATAGGTATATCATCACGCTAAGACAAATAGGAGCGGAGCAGTAATTGAAAATTTGACGCAGACGAAGTTGCGCGGGTCAGCTAGTGTTATATATTTTGATGACTAGCTTTTGCCGAAATGTCAATCTTCTCAAAAAATCTCATTTTAAAATATTAAATTAGTCATGCCAATTTCAATTTTGTTTTTTAATTTGGACCCAATCTCGAAGGATCTCGTTATAATATTAGATTAAATAAACTAGTAAACTAGAAACAAGTTAAAATTAACTTTTAATGTTTTAAGAGGATTTGAAGAAATAATTACATTTTACTCTGGTTATCTAAGAAGTATAGTCACTAAGGTACATTCATATTGATTAGGCGACTATTAAACATTACAATATAATATTTTTTTTAGTAATTAACGAGTACGAAGTCGTGAATTAATAAGAGTTCATTAGACGCAGTTGTCAACAAACACGATCAACTCCACCGTACTGTGTTGTTTTGGACATTTTATTACAATACTTTGACTAATCAGTCTAATCACGATTGATCGCGGCGCCTCCCGCGTGAAACTCGGAAACCATCCCTAAGAATTCTACGTTTATAATTAACACTAGCTGACCCGCGCAACTTCGTCTGCGTCACATTTTCCATTACTGCTGCGCTCCTATTTGTCTTAGCGTGATGATATATAGCCTATAACCTTCCTCGATAAATAGGCTATCTAACACTTCAAATCGGACCAGTAGTTCCTGAGATTAGCGCGTTCAACCAAACAAACAAACAAACAAACTCTTCTGCTTTATAATATTATAGTATAAATTATAAAGTAAATATGCGCATTTTTTTTTTACTTCAGATGGGTTTGCTCTTGACTCTAGTCTTGGTCAGAGATAACAGAGACAAAGTCTATGATGGAGCGAGCTTACCCAGAAGGAGCCTGTTCACTCTAACTTTGAAGAGATTAGGGTTGTAAGCGTTCGGAAACGCAGACGCAGGCAGAGAGTTCCACTCCTTTGCTGTGCGCATTACGAGCGTGTATTCCGTCCACTAGCGCCGCCAATCGTTTTTTATTATTTGTGGTAAATTTAAGACACGTAGATAAAATACCGCTCTGTAGTGCACTGAAGAATTGTATTTATTATGTTTTGAGAGTTATGTTTTGTACTTTATAACATAAATAGTTGCCAAAGTCGATATTTTTGCTAAAAGTGGCCACTTTTAGCAATAATTGCCGTTTAGGCTATTTAACCATGAGTTATGTATTAAAAATAGCTGTCAAAAAATAATAGATACATTTCTTCAGTGCACTGCAGAGCGGTTTTTAACCGACTTCCCAAAAAGGAGGAGGTTATCAATTCGGTTGTATGTTTTTTTTTTTTTTTTTTTTTTTTTTTTTTATGTTTGTTACCTCATAACTCCGACAATTATGAACCGATTTGAAAAATTCTTGTTTTATCTGAAAGGATATACTTGCAGATTGGTCCCATTTAAAACATATCAAAATCGGTTACGAAGTTTGGATTTTAAATCGAAATACCTGGAATTTGACTATTTAGATGACTCTTTGATAATCGAAATTGCGTATTTTGGTTTTCTGCGATTTTGCAGTGGTGTTGTTAGGTGTGGGGCACCACTAAAAAGTGAAAAATAAAAAACTTTTTACAAAAAAATACAACCGACTTCCAAAAAAAAAACACTGCAAAGTAAAAAATAACTTTAATTTCGGAAGTCGGTGTCAAAATACGAAGAAAGTAACAAAAACACCGACTTCCGAAATTAAAGTTATTTTTTACTTTGCAGTGTTTTTTTTTTGGAAGTCGGTTGTATTTTTTTGTAAAAAGTTTTTTTTTATCTACGTGTCTTAAATTTACCACAATTAATAAAAAACAACTGGCGGCGCTAGTGGACGGAATACACACTCTTATGAAAGACGCTTGGAAACGCTTTGTGCGAGTTGGTGGAATAGCAACAAGGTAGGGTAGTAGCAAACACTGATGTGATGGACCTAGGTTTGCGCATTGATAGTACCTTAAACTGGCGAGCTCAAGTTGCTAGTGTCAGTCAGAAGGTTACGGGAACGTTACGGGCCCTGTATCGTTTGAAAAACTTTTTACCAGCAAACACGAAGACAATGCTTGTACAGACCCTAATTTTTCCTATCATCGATTATGGCGATGTGTGTTACTATGACCTGAATGCAGATCTCCTCAACAAACTTGACCGTCTTCTGAATTACTGCATTCGATTTGTTTTCAATCTGCGTAAATATGATCATGTCTCTGCGCATCGGTCACTTTTAAAGTGGTTGCCCATACGCGAGCGTAGAGAGCTAAGGGCTCTTACTACCTTGTTTTCATTTCTTGTCTCTCCCAACTCTCCCAGTTATCTAGCCCCTCACTTTCAATACATTTGCACCAGCCACAATCTCAATCTACGCTCATCAAACAACCGTCTCCTTCAATGTCCCACTCACCGTACTGACTTTATTCACTCTTCTTTCTTCGTTCAGTCTATTTCTCTGTGGAATGCGCTTCCTCAGGAGATCAGGATGGCCACCAACCGATTAACTTTTAAATTGAAAGTTCGTGAACACATTCGGAAGAAGTTGGCAGTAGTATCATCACAGCGCTAATGTTTTCCAGTTACTTATTCGTATTTATTGTTTAAGTATTTCGTTTACATATTTATCTTGTTAATGTGAGTATTTATTATGTATTTATAGGTATAGTTAGTTTGTGTATAGTATTCATTTTAACCGGTTAGATCTGGCGGTGGATCCACTGGTGGACTGGTGGTTCCACCTGACGCAATTGATTTTATACTTTATTTCTAGGTACTTTACTTTATTTTTATACTTTGAATTTGAATATTAATCATTATTAATCGCATTTAATTATTTTTTTACATTAAATTCTCTGTATTGCACCTACCACTATTCTCTGCATCACCCAAAGGTTGACTGGTAGAGAATGCCTATGGCATTAAGTCCGCCTCTGTACTCTTTTTGTGCTGAAAGTGTTAAATAAATAAATAAATAAATAAGTAGGGATGGTAAGTTGCAGTGCGTCTGGATGTCCGATGGTAGAAGGGGGCCGGTGGGATGAGGTCGTGGAGTTCTTGGGCACACTCTCCAAAGTAAGACTGAAAAGCAGGCAACCTTGCTGCTATGAGCCAAGCTGTGTAGCTTTTTCATTAATTTCATACAAACTCATTGATTAGTGTTTGCGTGAAAAGGTTACAAACATAATTCCTTTCCACACTAACAAACCACATGACAGTTATTACTATGTACCTATATTGATTTTTTCGCATTTAACGAAGCAGTACATAAGGCTAACTTACGTCACAAGGAAAGAATTACGTTTACTTCTGTGTATCCAAAAAAAGGGGTCAATAATCCCCACATAAGTGACGTCACAATGTAAACAAACACTAGCTCGCGCGACGCAACCACGCCCACTACACTTGTACTAGTGTTGCGACACGTGTTGTGTTGTGACATGTGTGTGACGATGTTATATATCGCACGGGTATTTTACTAGTAGTGTGTTCTAATCTTTGCCAAATTGTGATGTATAAAAATAACACTACAAAGTAAAAAATAACTTTAATTTCGGAAGTCAGTGTTTTTGTTAGTTTCTTCGTATTTTGACACCGACTTCCGAAATTAAAGATATTTTTTACTTTGTAACGTTTGTTTTTGGGAGTCGGTTGTATTTTTTTGTGAAAAGTTTTTTATTTTTCACTTTTTTGTGGTACCCCACACCTAACAACATCACTGCAAAATCGCAGAAAAGCAAAATACGCAATTTTGATTACTTGGATGACATAAAACTATCATCCAAGTAGACGAATTCCAGCTATTTCGATTTAAAATCCAAAGTTCGTAACCGGTTTTCATAAAATTTAAATGGGACCAATCTGCAAGTATATCCTTTCAGATAAAACAAGAATTTTACAAATCGGTTCATAACTGTCGGAGTTATGAGGTAACAAACATAAAAAAAAACATACAACCGAATTGATAACCTCCTCCTTTTTGGGAAGTCGGTTAAAAAATGTTGAGTTAAGTGAATTTGTTGACAAGGCACTCAGTGTGACAAGTGTTTTGGGCGGTTTTGCCCTGGGTGGGTGACGTAATGAAGTATGACTTGCGGGCTCACTTATTTCTTTTTATTAAAACAAGATATAGTGTAGTGCTAAGTTACTTTTTTTACTAGCAAATTATACTCATAGGTACATGTGGCGAGACGTCGTCAGAACTATGAGTTCACGTCGTGGGAAGTACTATTGTCAGTAATGAGGAACGGGACGGGAGGAGAAGGTTACCAAAGTGCTTGAAATTTAAACAAAATAAATAAGAAGAACGTGGATCTTGTACCAGAGTTAACTTTTAGTTTTACGATGTTTCCTTAAACCAGAGATACGCATACTTAATTAATTGCTTTTACTAATAATTCCAGCCCTAGTTCTAGGTAATAACTGTGCTCGAGATCCACCAATTACCGATATTATAAAGTAAAATTCCTGAACTCCTTTGAGAAATATCTGCCGGAACACTCTGGATTTTTGTGTCGTCGGTTTTCATCAACATTCATTACTGAGATTTTTATCAAAGTGAAAGAAGATCAAGTCAAAAAGACCTTTGGTATTGAAAGAATCTAAATTAATGGACATATGGAAACGCCAAAAGTCTTATAAGCAATGTTTAACGCGTACCTACTGATCTGACAATGTTTCTAGCAGTAAATATGTGACTTTTATCGCATGTCGCTCCGGTGAATTAACCCAGCGACTATAAAACAACACATAGTAACATTAATTTTAGAGTCAGCATCATAAATCACACAGGTTTTACGATAAATCTAAAATAAACGTTTACTGAGTAGATCTGCGCCGTGCGTGCGTGCACAGAACATGCATGGCCGCATCGCTCGGCCACTCCGGCTCCAAGACTGCTGTATCCCTTATAAAACACGACATACCCGATTCATACATATTTATTAAGTCGACCTCGCCTGGACTCTCTCCAAAAGGCCAGACGCACGATTAGTGCTGGGCCAACATCGATAAAGTGGAATCCAAAGAGAAGATGGCTTATTAGGTACTTTTGTTTTTCAAGTGTCTTAAAATCAAAGCACATAATTTTTAAAACAAAACTTAAAGTTGATATCTGATTTTGTTGTTACATTGTACATGGTATCAAATTAAAGATTAATAAACCAAAATTCAACATTTCCCCTATGACTATGACATTTATTCCGCCTCTGTGCTGTGTGCGTAAAGTGCTAAATAAATAAATAACACCAGACACTTAGCACATTAAACGCTAATTGATTGTGAATTGAGAGTCAATAAAACTGGAGTTTATTAGTTTGTTGAAAATAAAAGCTGTAAAGTTCTTCACCTGCGAATGCCAATAGTTTGACGTTCGCGGTAAATTTAGCAAAGATGTTGGCTATTGATGTATAGAAACTCCGACCTTGATTTACGATAGATTTTATTGTGTTGGAATTGTTTTTATTACCAATAAAACTTGCAAAAACATTCTTTTCTAATACATACATACCACCAAACTAATTTACTAAACAATAAAACAGTTATAGACCGTTGGACTTTATAAATAGAAAATTGAGTAATTACGTCATTGTTTATCGATAACTAGAGTCATAATTGACTTTTCTAGGCACATCACTAGTCCTCTTGAGCTCGCGCGACAGGAATATCGAGTGGGCGCTGCAGTTCTTCGCGGACAACACGAGTACTATCGCATATCGCTTCAAGATGCCAGGTTTTAAATCCCGATAGATTTATGGTATAACTGGCTATGGAAGGAAAGAAAACCATTGACTAGTCGTCAACAGTTCAGGGTGGAATTCTAGTAGTAGTTTGTTGGGCAATATTTAGCGTACGCATGTGAGACGCACAGAAGCGGTTGTTGTGGCGACGCTTGGGGGAGGTTTATGGACGTCCTTTGGCTGATATTATGATGATGATGATTCAGAATATGATGTTTTCAGTTTTTTAAACTCGAGGAAATGAAATAAATTGCCTAACATTTGGGATAATATCGTTTTATAGATACAAATTATAAATTAACTAGCTGATGCCCGCGGCTTCTACCGCTTGACAAATTATATACTAAAACCTTCCCCGAGGACCACTCTATGCATTGGTGAGAACAGCATGAAAATCGGTGCAGTAGTTTTTGAGTTTACCGCGAACGGACAGACATACAGAGGCGGCGGATGACTTTGTTTTATAACTATCGTGACTTCGTTTTATAAATATTGTGACTATCGTGGACAGTGGTACCTACTACGTATTTAATATATGCTATTATTTGTGTGCTAGCATTTATTCAGTTCTACAGACTAACAAACTTTTGAGACTTCAGCTCATTTTGTTATATTATAACACAAGTACACTAGTCTTATCTCACACCACCATACTACATCCAACTAGATTTTTGTAAGTTTTCGCTGATTGTAAGAATGTTTTAAAATAGGATTCATTACCAAATAAACTTGAAGATTATATATAACCAATGCAGTAAGCATCCTGGCAGACACGTATGTCCAGTAGGGAAATAAAACAGGATAATAAATAATTAATTGATGAACAATTTAGTTACTAAATTGTTCATCTAAATTTGGTCCTTTAAGCTAAGGACAGGCCATCTAAGCGTGTTATAAAACCGGTCAAGGGCGTGTCGGACCACGCACAAACTAGGGTTCCGTAGTTGCACGTCACAATAGGGAATATGCCTGCGATTTGTTTTATTTGCAAAATAAAATACTTATTAGCTCTAGTAAACAATCATGAAATTATTTTTTTAAATAACTTCATCATTTATTAAGTTTTAAAAATTCAAATACTACAGTTAGAAAGAGAAGTCCGATACGTACTGTGACGTCAAATTACACGACGACTATACAGCTGCCATAGAAAACAGCGTTTTCGCGAGAGGGACGATTATATTTGTTTATAATAATTGTATCTCGTTCGTTTTTCGAGCAATTTTGATTCTAATTTCACAGTTAGTATTTTCGAATACTTTTAGATAAACTGTTCAGATCATAAATGCTTTTTTCATGCATATTCCCTATTGTATATTAAAACTATTCTCGAAGATTAACAACGTTGCAAGGAATCAAAGCACACCAGCTGCTTATCATTTCACGCTAAACGAACACGAGGAAATCCTATTACTTAAATATATATTAGACTCTCTTTGGCATCGCGCATCGGGCTTTTTGCACTGCAAACAGATTACCGATGCTGTGTACCACAGATTTATTTGATACCTTTTGTGTACGTTCTTGAATATTACTTGGGAGTAATTTCGAGAAAGAAGTCTTTCTTTTCTAATTGATATAAATCCCTGTGTAACCTCCAACCTAACAGTTTAGCACCGCTCTTGCTCCCCAAATCAGTGGTGAGGTACTTACCGTGTACTTTATCTAGGTGGGCTCTTCGATACACAAGTGCCCATAAGACAGTCTCTAAATGCGCTAAAGTCTAAGTTAATTAACGAGCCCTGCTCGACGGAGCTCCTGAGATATTGCCTCGGTCTCACGCCGCGATGCCACTCACACACATTAATTTGTCACTTCAACTACGTGTGTGTGTGATACTTGAGCTGTGTGTGTGTGTCAGGTAGGGGAGTGGTAGTGTGTGTAAACAATATTAATGCCAGGTTAGCGGGTTTAGGCTGCAATTGGTATTTAATGTTGGCTATACGTTACAGTTGGATCAGGATCACCTTGCTTTAATTAACGAGCTTGACGTATATTGGTACGCAATTAAAGTACTTTCAAAGGGATAAATGCGAGGTTTTTAACATACTCTATAGCGTTAATGTAAAATTTTGCTTATGTCAAGTTGTATGAAAAAAGTAATTCCTTTATTGTCACCAAATGGCACTTATTCAGTTTCAGAAGCCAGAGGTTTATTTTTTTACTTGTGATTGACCACTATCTCACCTGATGTTAAGCGATGATGCGGTCTAAGGTGGAGCACGCTTGCCTAGAAGTAACCTATTCACTCTCGACTTAAAGATCCCCAGATTGTAGCTATCAGAAAACACAGACTCAGGCAGAGAATCCCACTCCTTAGCTGTACGCACAATTAAACGATTCCCAAACCGTTTTATGAGTACGAGTAAGAAATAACAGTTTTCTATTACAGAGGACTAACTGCCGTAAACAGGAGTAACTTAAAATATTTGTTTAATTAAATCGGTAAACGTTTTGTTTCAGTCACCGTGCTACCTAGTCTGTTTGAATCTAAAGAAAACAGGTTAGGTTGAATGTGTGGTTGGTTGGCATTTTTTTTCCAAGAAAAGGAACAAACAATTTTTTCCAACATACAACACCTGATGGTAAGAGGTGCAGCACGCTTACCCAGAAGTAAACTCCCATTGATTGCAAATAGAGAAAAAAAAGCTGCTATATCTCTAATTTTCAATTAATTTTCATTGTATAGCAATACTTCGTAGGTTTTTATAGTTATTTTGGCAGTTTCTCAGAAATATAAACAAAACAAGTAACCGTAGCTATAATATCGGTCAATCGAGCATCATTGCCTGTATAACAAATCATACTAAACCCGTCTATTCCCGTCCGTCCGTCCGTCGTTCGAACGTTTCAACGCATCTCCCTAATATTAGCAATATCATCGACGGACAGACAGATGTACGTACAATCGTGCATTAGTGTATTCTTTTGTATATAAAGCTTATTGCAATACTAACAATACTAGTTTGTTTGTTCCACTGATGGATCGTTGCGAATTTTCGAATAATCCGTGCTTTAATGTAGTGAAATCTATACTAATATTATAAAGAGGTAACATTTGTTTGTAAGTTTGTATGTTTGTAAGTTTGTATGTAGGGGGTAATCTCAGGAACTCCTGGTCCGATTTGAAAATTTCTTTCAGTGTTGGATAGCCCATTTATCGTGGAAGGATATAAGTAGGCTACATATCATCACGCTAAGACTAAAAGGAGCCGAGCATTAATGGAAAATGTGACACAGACAAAGTTGCGTGAGTCAGCTAGTTTATAATATTAGTGCTGACTTCCTAACATGTGTTTAGTCGAACCCATTCTTAATCTCCTTAGAAATGTATTTTGAGAAAATTGTGAGTAATTTTCAATTTCCCAGAATATTAGTAGATCTTATTAATTGAACTCACAGAATATTAGTAGATTCTCTTATTAATTGAATTCATTACCGTACCTACCTACTAGTTTCAGTTAAATTCTCCTATCAGTTGTAAGTTACGACGGAGACGAGGCCCGGAACGGACGATCGTATATTAAAACTCCATTGAACAAAGCAAATAATCGCCGAGCGACGTGCATCGAATGTGCGTCTCTATGTTAAATTACTGTTAAAGTAATCACTTTGTATAGTTCTATAATATAAAAATAATCGCTGAAAGTGTTTCTAAGCGCAAATCTCGAGAACAGCTGAACCGATTTCGCAAATTCTTTTTTTGTTGTGTTTGTAATTAGCAGGAGAAGGTTTTTATGTAAAAAATAAAAAAGTTTCCGGTTGATGGGAGCGAAGCCGCGGGGGGCCGCTAGTAGTAATATAAATATATTTATTTAACGCAACATCTCTTAATGGGTCATTGTAATCATCATTATGAACAACTTTTACTATGGGACCTGAAATCGGGCACCGGGAACTAACATCGCGAAAAAAATAGAATGACACAGCAATGTGCGCATAGTTCGAAATGTTCTGAACGGGTAATTTTTTTCCCGTATTCGGGAAGCACTAAGCGAAGATTTCCCAAAATTCCTACGGGAACGGAAATAAAACAGGACGTAATTGTGCGAAGCATCGGTTAAAAGCTAGAGAGAGGTAGGCTGGTACACCCACTGCCTGAAATGTTCTTCATCCATGGAATTATATTGCTTCGCTGGCTTTCCTTGAGCTTATCTGCGGAACTAGGTGGGTAGCGGGTGTGTGAGTGCTTCACTGTTTATGATGATAGACAGCCATTCCTGAACGGAATGGGCAATTCTTCTTCGTGAATTGCTCTCTCTATCTTGTATTTTCCTGCTATCAAAACATTTTTCTCTTAGGTATATTGTGTAAATATTTATTTTTGATATAAACAGAATTTTATTTTGGAGAAAATTCCGCGGTTTTTCTCAAACATAACTGGTCAATAAAGGATTTTACTCTACAATCTATACTAATATTATAAAGCAGAAGAGTTTGTTTGGTTGGTTCAACGCGCTAATCTCAGGAACTTCCGGCTCGAATTGAAAAATTCTTTTTGCGTTGAATAGTCCATTTATCGTGGAAGGCTATAGACTATATATTATCATGCTAAGGCGGAGCGGAGCATTAATGGAAAATGTGACGCAGACGAAGTTGCGCGGGCCAGCTAGTCCATCGATAAAGTGATAGATTAAACACTATCACAATTAATTCCATTTGTAAGGGAAAGTCAATGACACCTACACAACTTTAGGATACAACAAAAAACTAAAATTAACTGCCTATTTGACAATAAGAAACTAATAAATACGTATCTACGATACATTTTAATTAAAAAACATGAACGACGACCAACAGCTGACTCGTAGATACTGTAGCATTAAGCTCGTCCATGTAAAATTGTACACAATGCACTTGTCTCACTGCCGGCGATCAGCACGTAGCGAGTAATGCTTGAAACTAGAAAACTAGTTGGCGAGCAGTGAGTTATAGCGAGTGAAAAGTTTCGACAGTTTTGACGCTCGGCTTTAAGCAAAGAAATTACCTTATTAGGTATTTAAGAGGTAGAAATTACCGCTGGTTGGTGAGTTCTGTAAATAGCTAAATAAATTAATTGAAGAAACAGTTTTAAAATCGACAGGAGACAATGTATGAGATGATTGTAAGCACAACGAGCCGTGATTACACTAATTACACAGTAATCAGTTGCATCACAGAGTAGCAATCACCTGATAAACGTCGATTATATTACAGCGAATCAATTTGAAAGCTAATCATTATGTCATGAAATCCGTATGCTGTGGCTGCGAATTTAAGTCATGTGTCAAGCTGACCCGCGCAACTTCGTCTGCGCCACATTTTCCATTATTGCTCCGCTCCTATTTGTCTTAGCGTGATGATATATAGCCTATAGCATTCCTCGATAAATGGGCTATCTAACACTGAAATAATTTTTCAAATCGGACCAGTAGTTCCTGAGATTACCCTCTACATACAAACTTACAAACAAATTTTACCTCTTTATAATATTAGTATAGAAGTATTGATATTAATGCTTCATTGGTATAGTTTGCATGTTTTACAAGTGTGAAATGCGTGTTTAGTAATATAATTTAATCAATGTATGTAAAAATCTTCCGTAACTTGTATCGGACTGAGAGTCAGACAGACAACGCTAAGCCGAAACTACTGGTCGTAGAAAGCTGATATCTGGCATGTAGTTCCTAAGAGAGTGTAGGGAGCACTAAAAGAGAATTTCCCGAAATTTTACAACTGCAAATGCGCGTACGATGTCGCAGCCAAAAGCTAGTTGCCTGTATCAGTCAAGGTGAAGTGTTTGATTCTGTTGACAGCAAGTTCAAGTCTAACTTATTATCTGGCCACTAATTTCTAGCAGTTGTAGTTGGTTTGAATAGAATTAATTTTACTGACAAAATGCTAGATCTAGGACTACAATGTAAACTTGAAAAAATATTAATCAGTGTAAGTTTTACGAGTTCTACACCTCCATCCAAAGCATGTACCTTATGACACATCAAGCAATATTCAGATTCAACATGCAAGGTCTAAATCTCAAACGAAATATAACAGATAAGCCTGCCAACAACTCGTGTCGAACTCGTCAAACTTCAGCGACACCGGGGCGGGCGAGGCGCTGATGGGCGCCGGGCGCCGGTCGTACCCGCGCCGCGGCGCCTTCCCGGGCCGGCGCTACGCGTGCCTACGAGACTGCGCGCCGGATTAGCATGCTCTCAAGTCTCACCACGATCTCAACCGAAACTATTATCATGTCTCGTCAAGACATAGAGACGTTGACGTCATTTGCATTCAGTAAATAAAAGTCCTTGTGAGTCTTGCATATTGAGTTTTTCATCACACTTTAACGGCTACTTTAACTATTTTCTCTGGGTATGTTGTGTCTGTCTAACTGGTAACTTAAAATCAATATTTTCCAAAGTCACCACCACACCATTAGAGGAAACACAGTGCGGTGAGACTGTTTGTCACAGTTTTTGAGACTTCTGACGAGTGCTCGGCTTCCGAGTGACCACTAACAATGGTCCTCGTATGACAGCCGACATTAGCTACTTTGTTGATGCCTTTTAACATATCGCGCTACCGCTGAGCACGAGGTTCTGGATTCGATTCCCAGGTTGGACAAAATCAGCTCGCCGTCCGTCCGTCTTATGACGACAGGCCGTGTCGACGGCACGTTCGTGGTCCACGCGCGCCTTAAAGAGAGTCAGCACACAGAGGGCCGACGCCTGCCGGAATTGCGGGACTATTCATAGGAGATACCGCGGCTTCGGAACACAAAGAGCAAAGGAAATGGACTACCATAATCACACCTCTGTCCTACTTTTCGGAAAAAACAAAGGTTATATTATTATGCCATGATACTTTTCTATGGGTAAATTACCCTAGAAAAACATAGCCCACTTTCCCTTTAAAACCAGGCATTGACGTTATATTCATTGCAGTATGAATGAACATAACATACATTTTCCTTCCGCTGATGGTGTCCTTTCATCTCTGGCTGTGATAACATGGAGCAGTTCATTACGAAGACGAATGTAATTAGTTAATGAGGCCGAGCGGGCGTCTGATGTATTTACGAGCTCCTACACAACAATCTAATAATGATAACATGTACATAATGTACATTACATAGCCTACTTACGACATACAATTTCTTTGAACTCCGTTACTTAGTAGTAATGAGTTCGTATTACCCAAAGAAAAACTTCATAATTCCACTAGCCTAGCATTTTCCCAGTCACGTTGTGGTAAAACTGGTTATCAGATTTTATAAAAACTAACTTAGTGATAAAAATACATTAAAACCCTTGAAATTAAGATAAATGCTGAGGGTGGAACCTCGTTCAAGTGGTTGGGGTTTAAGTTTGAACTTAATATCTGCCATGCTCTGGTATATCAACTGTCCTACGATGGCGGGAACCTGATTTTGAAACAGCTTCTTATTCTTCGTTGATAATGATGAAGCCTAATCGTTATAATGACTGTCCGGTAGTCATACCTTAACAGCGAAATGGCGACCCCGAACGCGTGAGATTACCCTGACTGCTTCTAAAAGACGGCGGCAGAAATATAATATCACAGTCAAATGTTTTTAAAAAGTTCATGCTGCTAAAGAGCGCAACTGCGTGACTAAACCAACATTTTCCTCAGTTTCATTTACACTGCTATTTTTATATACTTCAGTACTTATATTACTTAAAATGTGAATAGTTTAGTAGAGCCTGAACAGCAGACCCGTATCGCCGCGAGTGTATGTGAAGCAATTAATTACAAGAGACACCGGGACAAACGGGTACAAACGCAACAAGTTCTCTACTGCTACTTTACTTTATGTTATTATAAAATACTAAAAGAAATGAGTGCTGTAGAAAAAAATAGTCTCTTTAACTAAAAATAAATTAATCAGTCACCCAATGGTTCTAACACTGAAGTCAGTTTAACACACTTAGGTAAGCCAAGATACGAGTATGTGACATCGATTGTCAGTCACCTGTTGGTTCAAATGAAGACAAATAACTCGATCGAGCTCAGAATAACCGATGAAGGAAAATTGAAAGCAGATCGGAGGATCACCCGAACACATTCTCCCTAATAATATCCGTGGGGGAAAATCTACAGCGTAATCTTATCGGAGAGGTATGAAGGAGAGAAATAATACATTCAAATTAAGTTGAACACAAATAAAAGCTTCATCACGGAGAGAAAACTCAACAAAAGCCGAATCCAACTATTCACTAAGATCACAGTGCTGCACTCATTATGCCATCTCACCGACACTAACTCGTTGTAAATTACACCTTATCACTATGACACTAGATTACATAATTAAAAAGCTGATATGTTTAATATAGGCCTCGGATTAGTATGGCCGGCCGGTCGCGGCACATTATTTCGGTTCGTGGGCGGCGGCGCGCGTGCGTTCGAGCCGGAGGGCGGGCGGCGACTGACGAAGGGCGGCGCGGGTGTCTCCAGCTATATAGGTTAACGATCACGTTTCCTTACAGCGCGATAATGCTCAGCTTGATTTGTGATGGTGGACGGATTGAAGGTTACCTTCTGATGAGCACCAGGGTTGGGGTCAAGAGTTATTATGTCGAAGTGTTTTGGACTCTCAGTGGTGAGTACGATCTATATGTGTGATTGTGTCACCTTATTATTTAATTACACTCTTTGAAACCTTATATACTGTTTAAGAGTCTGATTATTTGAAACTAGCTTCCAACAACGACTCCGCTCTGTGAATAAAAGTTCTATTTCAAGACATGGTTTACCAGTTTGCAGAGTTTTATTAAAATCCGTTCAGCTGTTAAGAAGAGAACAAGTCACAAACACAGACAGAGTTACTTTCGTATAAAAATATTAGTATGAATGGATATCGTGGATCTCTTCTATGTTTATTTTTAAATATTAAATTATATTATTTAGATATTATATTAAGATACATTATTTAGGCTAGGCTAGGTTTAGTTAAACTAATCTTTACTTAAGGGACTAGGAGGGCTTTAATGTTTCCGTCAAAAGTTACAATTTGATAAATACAAAAGTAAAATACTAATTATCAATAACTTGCAACAAATGTTTCAATTCCCACTTTTACCTATCCCACCAGTTATTTCTAAAACAATAATATTTTACAAGATTTAGTAGAATATCCTCACAATAACTACAAGAAAATTATAAACTAATATTTTCATCCGGTGTCGCGTGGTTTACAAGTCAATTCATTTGTGCGAGCATGTGGAAGTGGTGAGGAAACTGCCAATAATGTACGAACACAGCTTTGTTCATACTGTCGCTTATGCTTTACGCGACGGAAATGTACATGGATTTACATCTATTGTGCCTTAACCCCTTCATTGAATGACATAGGTGGGTTTCACAACAACATGAGAGCATTAGAATAGTTAACAACGTGATTGATACCATGTACCTTTTTATTTGCGAGTTTCCGATATTTCGGCACTGTTGCAAGCGCCATGATCACGGAGTAACTGAAGATCAAGATCTTGGGGGTGGGATCTATAGCAGGGTTGCAATCCCGTTATTAACTATTCAAATTTTAGTGACCAGTTTAAAACAACATGAGAGCAGCCTCTTATTAATCTTACAGGCTCTTACAAAAACGAGCTAAGTTCTCGTTTACCTAGACTCGGTATTCGTTTTGTTATGAAACTTTTTGTGTATCATCGGAACGCTTAAAGTCACTCAAAGGGCAATGGAGAGGGTAACGCTTGCTTGTTTCTTTGCGTGATCGAATCTGGAATGATGATCCACAAGAGAACCAGGGTCACCGACATAGCCCGAAGGATCGCCAAACTGAAACGACAGTGGGCAGGGCACATTGCTTGCAGAACGGATGGTCATTGGGACCGCAAAGTTCTGGAGTGGCGACCAAGTATCGAGAAGACGCAACGTTTGAAGGCCTCTGGTGGTGGACTGATGAACTGGTGACGATGGATGCGAGACGCACAGGAGCGGTTATTGTGGCGACGCTTGGGGGTGGGCGTGCCATATGTCCAGCAGTGGTCGTATTTTGGCTGATATGGTGATGATGATAAACCTTTTTGGAGTTTTACTGTTCGAACAGATAAGGAATGAGTTCCCGCAGACTCTGTAGTTCCTGATGTAATATCTTGGAGTTCTTTCTGTGATCTGTAGGCTAATTCATGTAACTAAATAAGTGAAGTTTCGATCAAAATAACCCTTTTCATATTCTCTACCGCTGTCAGATACGCTCGCGTCAAGTTCGCGTCACGCGAGCGAATAACGGCATTCTACTGTTGCGCGTCTTTGGTGCGTGCTTCGGAAAGCAACATGATCGATATTCTACTATTTGTTTGACGTCCCAAAATAACAGCTTATAAGATAAAGTTTTAATATTATAATAACGTCATTTTCATTGAAATGTTATCGATTCTATTCTATTATAGTTCAAAGATTACAAGAATACCGTTTATGACTTAAACTTAAACTTAACAGCAACTGCACTAAAACTTAATCGGCACGTCATAAAATTACGTGAATTAGCTCTCAGATCACTTCTAGGCAAACGTGTTCCATCGTCAACCATCATCGCTCTGAGAACACCATATCAGGTGACATATTATTTCTCAAACACGAGCTATGAACCAAATCGAATGAAATCATATACTATAACAAAATACGTGCCTCATGAAAATTATCGTCAATAAAACCGAATTACGACATTACCTAACATCGTATTTACTATAAACCGCGTCTATTTATATGCTATCGAACATTCGCCGGCTATTTCGAGGATCCCCCGCAGATAAAGACGCTTGTTTGAACTTTGTCCAAGTATTTACCGACTCCTGTGGGCTTGCGGCTTCGTTCGGTCTTACGGTGCGGGTTCCAAATGAAGTGGAAAATCTCCAGTACATACCATTTGGGAAATTAATTGATGTTATTGGAGTATTCTGTTTGAAGCGGTGAATATCATACTAGACAAGTAAGCGTAAACTACCTGGCATGTTTCTTCAAGATTTTGATACTTTCATATTTTAATTATTACTAGTATTTTCTTATGTATGTCAGATGAGCTGTGGGTTCTTTTAGCTCGGCGACATCCGGTAGACCGAGGAGAGGTTGGAGAGACACCTCGACTATTACCTTCAGAACTGGCTCGCGATGGCAGAGGACAGATGTGTGTGGAAAATGGAGAATGAGGAATTTTCCCAACAGTGGGTCATAACGGGCTCGATTAGAATATTTTCTAGTGACAGGATAATAAATAAGTCTTAAGCTACGTTTTTACCTGAAAGCAACTCATGCAAGTTTAATCACAATTGAGTGGTTGTTGGCATCAGGCTTCGGTAGCCCGCCATTCACTTGACTCGTTTGCAGGTTGAAATGCAGACATAGTGTCTATTTTTTTCTTCCCAAAATCTCTGTTACAACCTATTTTTTTTTCTTTTATTCATCGCATTTCTGCGAATAATAACAGTAACTCATATCTTAAATACTTTTTGTGTATAACCTAAAACCAATTTCTTAATATTAGCTTTGCAAGTTTTTAGCTACTAATTACTAGATCATGTTGCCATCAATAACATTGAATATAGCATCCCTATTCAGACACAACCCTTCATAGTATAGTGCCAACATAGAGCTTCATCGAGCCTCATCAACAATGCTTGACGATACTAACAGTAACGCATTGATCGTAATGTAGAGCAAATATATTCGCCATGATCTCTACATTATTGAATTAGAGCAGATCATGTTTGAAGCGTTGGGTCCGTGTTATAATGATATCAAATCGTACGCTATTTATTGAGAGCTATAATATGTTTAACGTGTTATGAGTTAACTAGCCTTTGCCCGCGACTTCGTGCGCACATATCTCATTATTTCCCCGTTTCCGTAGGAATATCTGGAAATCCTCTCTTGCTACTCCTCTACACCCTTCAAGCAACAAACATGCTAAACTTCAGCATTCCCACAACAGACAGTTTTGGCTGAGCGCTGTCTGTCATTTGCTCAGTCACTCATCATTAACGGAAGAATTTAATATATTCGGATTAAACCAGCAATTCGTTACTATCCTATCTACTGATTTTGAAACAACTTTCGCATTCGCATGTCAATCGCAAACTGTCAAAAAAGCTTTTATTTTCATACATTTTTTACAATTTACAAACAGATGCGAATGTGAAAATTAGTAGAATTGGGCCTCAGATTAAAACATGTATTTAATACGTAGAAGCAAAGCCTCAATGTAAGTTGGAATGAGCTTAAACAAACCAATGTTCAAGTGAGCGACAAAAGCTTCTGGTTTTAACAGGAAGAAAGCTTTTACTACAATCTTTTCACATGCTGTTTTATTGTTTTATTGTAATGTTATGTTAGATAGTATTCAGGTGAAATCTGGAGTAGTTTACTATACGGACCTTGTAGAAACCAGAACAAATTTCCGTGCGTTCAGGCGATTTTGCCATACCTATTACTGGAATCAAAAGTAGCTCATAATTTAGGACCCATTAGTTTAAATGTTAATATATAATCCGTGGTGCTTGGCAACTGGGCCTAACCCAGTTGTATATGTCCCTTGGTGCCTATTGGCCTAGCTCTAATCTGTCTCCTGCTTGATATGGAGGGAAGTGGAAATTATATTTATTTTTCCTACTCCTCCGCTGTACTCTTCTGATTAATTTCGTTGCGGGATCCAAGACAGTTGAATCGTTTCTCCGGGACTCGTCGTGTTTCATTAACTCGGCGTTTTTCTGGTGGTCGCCACTGTTGATTCTGGCTTTCAGGAGTTGCAGTGGTTGGGAATGTGTGGCGGGCTTGTCCCAAAAAAAAAAAAAAAATGCTGTTTTATTACAAGAAAATAATAGGATATAATGACTATCAATATACACGATGTTTTATTTTTGCATCATACAGCAAGGTATAAGATCCCGGGTATCAGGAAACATACACTCCAATACAGAATTCCACTCCTTTGCTGCACATTGTAATTTATTCCCAAAACAATAGGTGATATTTGCATTGAGTAGCCTATCAGCGACAGTATCGTGTTATATTAGTGAAAAATTTTGCATAGTCAAGTAATAACAAAAAAACAGTCCAAATCCAATCCAAATCCTTTGGACTGTAATTATTTATTTATTATATACTTTATTGTACACCTCATAACAAATACAGGAAAAACGTTTATAAAAACAAGTGTACAATGGGCGATCTTATCGCACAGGGCAATCTCTTACAGACAAGAAATATCAATATTGTTGGGGAACAGAACCAAATCCTTCCTTCCTCATCAGTGAAGGGTGGTCCCATTTAGCTAATGACAGAAGTATATATAAAGGACCAAATCGAGCATGTATGTGTGTACCGAAGGTTCGATTGTATTGCAGCAAACTTGCCAGACGTCGTTATGGGCCGACGCCTGAAATAAATCACGACACGTCTGAACTTTCCCTGAAAGCCTTAATGTCTTGAGATAGACGCCGCTAAACGTGTAGCCTTGAGTTTAGTGGAGGAGGAGGCGAGGTTCACTGGTGGGAGCAGCTGGGGACACTGGCAACTGAATGGATAGGAAGAATTCAGCTTGAAAAAATTTATGAATAAAGAGGCTTATTCCGTGATTCGGCAGAAACAATTCGATGTGCAAAGAATCAGATATTTCAAATCCACAAGCCTACATCAGGTGAGATAGTGGTCAAACGTTATAAATAGTAAAAAAAGGATAATGGTTTGCTTGTTGGAGATGATCTCTGGACTGAAAGTGTTATTTTGTTCTGTTTAGATTATTATTCAACTACGTGCAAATGCTGACAGAAAGTAATATAAAGTACTAGCTGACCCGCACAACTTTGCCTGCGTCACATTTTCCATTAACTCTCAGCTCCTATTTGTTTTAGCGTGATGATATATAGCCTTCCCCGTTAAATGGGCTATCTACCACTGAAAGAATTTTTCAAATCGGACCAGTAGTTCCTGAGATTGGCGCGTTCAACAGAACAAAAAAAAAATAATAGAACAAACAAACTCTTCTGCTTTAGAATATTAGTATAGATAAGGAACCTCTACAAAACAAAAAAAATACATATAGACATTCATTATTGGCAAGTAACAGACTTGTGAAGACAAAAAAAAAACACTAACTGAAAAATAAACTAGGTCTCCCTGAAAGTCAGACTGCTTTTGATGGATTGGCCACAGGAGCGAAGCTACAATCAAAAAGCTAGAGCGCGATATATTATTTATAGTTTTTATTACACGTGATCATAAATCAGCATTCCATTTTGAAATAAAACCATACCGTTTATTTTTCTAGTAGTAGTAACTGACGCGATTTTGAGACTAACAGACACGCTTCTGAGAAATTATACGTGTAAGTCTTAGAAGACTCTTCTTAGAATTAATTTCATCTTTGCACCCAACATACAGTTATTTTCTATGATCTTTTTATGATATTTCTATGATATTTTCTATGATTTCTAAAAGTAGTAAATTAAACTAGAAGTATTTTCTCCCTCACCTGCAGTAAAAGAATATCGTAAGTAAAGACAAGATGAAATAAAATAACATGAAAACACAAATTTCAGTTTAAACATATTTTTAAGACCTACGAATTTATGTTATCGGTTTCCCTCTCGTAAAGATGAGATTTTCCTGATCATTACTAGGAAAACCGCTGCATTAAAGTCTTTCATGTATTGTTTTTTTCAGTAGATTAGGTTTCAGTCAGTCTAAATAATGTTGAAGCTCACTTTAAAAAGCTCCATTCAATCTCGAAATTCTCGAATCTTTAATAAGTTGACTCGTGGTTTTTTAATTTAAAAAACAAAACGTAATGACTCCATATGCAGACTGTATCACACAAGCAAACAGTCACAAAGAATAAAAAGGTAGGAACCGCACAGTTAATGGAATGCTAGTCGTAACCGCAGACGCCCCGCAGCCACCACGCAAACGCCACGCAGACGCCCCGCAGCTGCCCCGCACGCGCGCCTCACTTCATATTTACCGCCGGCCGCGCCTCAAAGGACCAGTGCTGTGCCGCGCGTGTGATAACGCGCGATGCTTTAATAACTTGTCCTACAAAGTTCTATAATAAAATGAGCTTGAATTTACTTTCCAACGAGTAACCATTTTAGTGTCGTATGGACGATCGTTATTATTATAATATATAACAGCATGAATGACCCGTAAGTATTTTTTTAATAATGACATCTACTCTAAGGCTACATGTTGTTTTTATTTTTCAATCCATTTTTTTTCTTGTCATTAAAAAGTAGAATCATAATTAATTTTGGTAAGTTATTTAAAACTCATCGACAGTTACACATCTCTACAAGGAAAGCTAACTCGTAGACGTCTACGACCCCCGCTGTGTAGCTCTACGAGCCTCGTAGCGCGTAGCTCGTAGCGCGTAGCCCCACCCTCTACGCAGCGCTACGAACGACACCAAAGATCGTAATTTGCAACACAGAACATTCTAAAGGCTATAAATTTGCGGAAAATTAGATTTCAACGTTACAATTACGTGTACAGATATTTGTACAAGTTTGTTATAAAACTGAAAGATTCATTTGAACCACAAATTGGGTTGTAGGAACGGGGGGAAAGCTAACAGACGCTTTTAAGGCTCATGATTGGCAAGCGTTGTTATTTTGAAGTCAAAGGCTTCGCTCTGGGGCATGTCTGCGGGCTAAACATTGAAACAGAGATATTTCAGCTGCTCAGTTATATTAAAGCTTTCAGGCGTGCCGAAATTAATACTGTATTGCATGAAACTATGAATACAATATGAAATGGTATTGTTTTAAAGAGCTTATGTTAAATACCTCTTCACATGCCCTACACACACACACACACTAGCTTTTGCCCGCAACTTCGTACGTGCATATCCCGTTTTTCCCGTTCCCGTAATCATTTCGGAAAACCTTTTCTTAGTACTCCCTTACACTCCCCAAGGAAACTAAATGCCAAATTTCAGCGTTCAACAACCAGTAGTTTCAGCTGTGCTTTGTCTCTCAGTAACTGAAGAATTCTACAGCTACTGATAAATATAACTCACATTAAGCATATAAATCTATACGTGTAATACATAGCTCTTCGTCTGAAAGAACAATGTCTAAAGTTAGAATAAAAGAATAGAACGAACATATTCTGCGTAACTTTTTGAGTAGAAAGTGCGTCCCGAGGGAAGCACATGAAACAAGCTCTCACTAAACATACAACGCGTACGTGGGTATCATAATATTAGAGACAAAGGCGCCGGCTCTTACTTAGCAAGGACAAACTTAGTTTAGTATAGTTTTATCTATACTTATATACTAATATTATAAAGCTGATGAGTTTGTTAGCTTGTTTGTTTGCTTGAATGCGCTAATCTCAGGAACTACTGGGGGCCAATTCTACTAATTTAAAAACGTTCAAATTCAAGTCGCATTCGCATCTCAATGCCAAAATGTCAAAAAAGGTATTCTGCTAAACTTAAAAGGACAACCAAAGTTGAAGTTTCATGCGATTATATTGCGAATTGAATTTTACAAAAAAATGTATTGGAACGGTATTCAGCTATTTTTAAAGTTGAACGACATTTGAAAATGTGACAAAAACGGTATTTTGCTAAATATAACAACGTCAAAACTGACGTAACCATGGAATTATTTTGAGATCGAAAGTTGAAGGAAAATTTTAGCTTTTGCAGATTCAAATTTTTTATTTTTTCTCTATTTAATCCTTAAAAACATCATGAAATCCAAGATTCATTAAGTAGAGCCTTGTGCAGTAAAGCTACAATACATAGTTCTGTGTTTGTGTGGTGAAATAATACAAAACGTGTTGGTTCAGCCTGTGGAGGGATTTTTATTCATCGGGCTCTGTGAAGACGATGAATTGGTGGTGATACGACGTAGAACGAGCAGCAGAAGCTGTTCTCAATATTGTTGGCTAGGGCGCACACGTATATTTCGAAAGCGGCCTTGCGTTTGAAAAAGATTACAGACTCACTTAGTTTTACCAAAATGGAGCCGTTTATCCAAAAGGATACCCTAAGGACTGGACTGATTGTTGCAACAAGGTTGGTCTACTAAGCGCTGAATGAATGCTTCTGAATTATAAATAATAAGTATTTATAATTCAGAAATAAGGCAACAATGTACCTATATCCTAAGCTTCTTTATCACCGCGAATTGGTAGCTCCTTCAATGCTAGACTAGTAACATAGAGGAACAAAACTCGGTTCCTTCAGATTCATACCTATGTAGCAGGATAAAACAGACTTAGACCACCAATGTGTGGTCAAAACATAAGCAAAATCCTCTGTGATTTGTCAGAGAAGTCGCTTTAAGAGGAGGTCCGGGAAAAGGCTAGAAGAGAGAACTTTTAACGATGTTAGTCTAGTACTTAATACTCAATACTTAATACTCTTTTCTTCCTTTCAGATGCTTTACTTTTTGGAGTTCCTTTGGTATAAATAAGATACGAGTTTATTTTTGCATCATAAGAACAACTGATGGAAAGCATATAGCAAGATATTAAAAGCAAATGAGTGTTTTATTTTTCTGTGAAAAGATTTCTAAATAAAAGATAGGTGTTCACTTTTGGTGGTCACTTTATTCTCCAGTCGTTTAGTTCTTAGGACATTTTGGTCAAAAATTAGCAAATTAGCAAGTACCTAACATTTTACAATGCTTATTTAGGAGATAAGTAAATTAAAATATAAATCCATACCTACACACGTCTGCCTAGATACTCGATCTGTCGATTATCTCACGTTAGAATTATTGATTCTAAATTAAGGCAGTCTTAAAGAAACCTTACTAAAAACTGAGAACCATACCATAAGAGGAACGCAGCTAAACTAAAAATAAATCACTCAAAAAGTCTAGATTAAATTCTTTTGATTTTCATTGGATGAAGTCTTACAATCTAGTCGTAGCATGTGGTAGGGTGTGTGTATTGTATTCTACTGGTAATCCTTCTTCAATATTTAGGTAAGTATTATTATAAACGTTTGTTCCCAACGAGTAACACCCTCAAATGTCACACTGTTACTCGATGGGAATGTTTTTAAGAAAAAATTCCCAACCAGTCACACTGTTACTCGATGGGAACTTTTTATTACTAATTTCCCAACCAGTCACACTAAAGGGGTATAATTTAGACGGTCACCAAAATGGATCAACGGTCACCAAATTCTATCCAACTAAAAGATTAATATTACTACCAAAAATATTATAGGTTAGGTTAGGTTAGGTTAGAACTGTGACCAACTACGCGCGAGCCGAGCGAGCGAAGCGAGCGGTGCCGCGGCAGCGGCCGGCGAGCGCTACCTCGAAATTGGTCGCGATTTTTTTCTTATATTATCGTTATTTGGTGACCATTTATCCATTTTGGTAACCGTTTAGAATTTTTTTGGTAGTAAAAAGGTTGGGATTTTTTTCTGAAGAAATTCCCATCGAGTAACAGTGTGACTGGTAGTGTGACCGGTTGGGAATTTTTTCAGAAAAAAATCCCATCGAGTAACAGTGTGACATTTGAGGGTGTTACTCGTTGGGAACAAATGATTATAAACGTGAAGGTTTGGAAGTACGGATGGCTGACTTGATGAATGTTTTTAGAGTTCCGTACCCAAAAGGTAACCAGCGGAACTATTAGTAGCCTCCGCTGTCTGTCCGTCTGTCTGTCTGTCAGCGGGCTGTATCTCAAGATCCTAAATAAGATTTCAGTTAATTACATAGAAATATACAATCTGTGAAAATTACAGATTGTATATTTCTATTGTTGCTTTGACCCTTGAAACCCTTCATGTGTGGACTGATTCTCACGTGGTTTATTTTTTTTACTCTTACACGCAAATAATAGGAAGAAGATTTAAATAATATTGACGCCTACTAGCAGATGAATAGCAACAAGTTGCGTTCATATGTGACTTTTCTGCATTATATTCTAAGGAGTTTTATTGTGTTGCCGGTTTTACATAGTAGGTAATATATTAATTTACAAGATAATTGCAAAATGTTAGTTACTTTGGTCAACTTTGTTAAAAAAACTACTTCATATTAAAAAAGCTATAGCTACACTCAAAGTTATTATGGTTTCATTTAGCAGTCTAACAGAGTCAAAAATGACGTGCATGTGTCGCAGTCAAATATAAAAGTAGTATACGCCGCTTTACGTAGTGGCTAGCTGTTTCACTTAAAATCGGAGCCGTTTTGTATTACAGTGTTAATTCATGTTTAGCCGGATCTTCATTGCAATATTTTCTACGGTTGCTCATGCTTATCACTCAGTGTAATTTGTACCGACCGACTGTAGGATGACCTCATTGACTTTTAAAATGAGTTCTTTTACCACGGTTTTCACTCATCCGACTAGAGTCAAGAGCAAACTCATCTCAAATCAAAAAAGATAGTACCTACATTTGCATACATGGTAATTACATAGCTGCAAATTAAATACGTAGTTTAATTTCAATGATACATTTTTTTAAATAAACACCTATTTTCTGTTCGAATCGCTAAGGTGTCATCCTGATACGAATAATCTTCGAAAATACTACATGGCGTCCTCTGATGGTGCGTTTGCTTTGCCGCGATAGGGATTGTCGCAAAAATTAACGAGACGATCGTGTAGGTATTAGCGCTTTGTAGTAGTTCGACGCCTTAACGGGTCAATATTAATCTTTTAACGCTCAGTATTAAATTTTTTGTTGTTATGGTAGTCACAAATTACTTAAATGTATAGGATTAACCACGGATTTACAAAGGTGGTTCAAGACACGCTAAATTGATTACATAAAATTATGGCTTTCTCATTAAATAATGTGATAATCCGGCTGGAAGCTGATCCGCCTTCAATAAAACTGTTTACCATCTCCATTTTAAAGACCAGATAGTCTGTATGCATTTATAAGTCGGATTTTACTGTTTGGCTGTGACATGATATAAAACGTATATACGTTTTACTAAAGGTTATCAACTAGAACGCATATTTTACACTAATGTCAACCATGGAGTTAGCCTACGTGGTTTGGTAACCGGATTTCATTTTGTTGGACTTAAGTTCAAACCCCTCTTTTTTATTCAGTGTTTTTGTAATTTTTCTTTTACTTTTACGTTTGTTTCTGTCTTTCCTAGCAATATCTAAAACATCATACGCCCATGTACATATTTACATTCACAATAGGTATCAATGTTAGGTATAGATTTTTTAAAGTTCTGAAGTGGCTTTAGTGCAAATATGAATAATAAGATTATTTACGACTTTAAATTTCTTTCTGTAGTAGCCAAGTGGCAACTTAGAATTTCTATGTAAGACTTTATAATGCAAAAAGGAAATAACAAGATAACTTAAATCAATGTTTTTATTTGTAACATTCTATATAAAAAACTAGAATTGTAGTAAATTATAATAAACAATATAAGATTGTAGTATCGTACAGTCGGTCAAGTCTGTAAATCCAGTGTTTAAGCTTCAGCCAGTAGGGCCAGGATATTGATGAAACTGCTGTTGTGATCAGCAAACGAGCTGAGTAGATTAGGTTCATTGCAGTACGAAAGACCGCCTGCATCATAACGGCACAATCAGTTCTTATGGTTTTCACTGTTATCCTTTCACTTTAAACACAAACACAGTTTTTACAAAGGTTCCGAGAGCTTCTATTTACCCTAAATACTCAGATTCTATTCCAGAATACCAAATGAAGCAACCCATGGGTATAATATAGTCGCTCGCGCTGATAGGTGCCGTGATGGCTAATATAGTACTTCAAAAAAAGGTCTTTCATCTTTTGATAATGCAATACATCTATACAGAAATACATTTCAGCAGAAAATAAGAGTTTCTAACAAAATATAATATTTTGACTAGCATTGATGACGTCTCTTTTTGACGTCTTAAATCATCCGCTCCACGCCTGCGCGGCGTATTTACAAGTACGTTCCAATTGAGGTAGGTATATTTCCAATCAAATATTGTTTGCTTTGAAAGTCGTTTCAATGTTTTACCTATATAAAATATTATAATCGGAAAACGAAAATATTGTGAATATGAGTTTAACTAAGCCCGATAAATTGGACTTCAATTTCTATAAAAAATTACGTTACTAAAATGGAAATTATCACAATTATTGGTAATTATCATCTGCATGTATTGAACCAACACAAAAACATATTTATTTTCGTAAATGAAAACAAACTTGCCTGCTATGCGACTAGAATGTGATTATACTGCGATGCGATTGTGAATTGAACGAATTATAATGTTAGCAGAATACCATTTTCCAGTGTCTTAAAAATCTAATCACATTCGCATGTCATGTTTTTCGCATGACACGTTATTTAGTAGAATTGGCCCTCTGGTCCGATTTGAAAATATCTCACAGCTTTAGATAGCCCATTTATCGAGGAAGGTTATAGGTTTATATTAACACGCTTAGAAAAATAGTAGCGGAGCATTAATGGAAAATATGACGCAGACGAAGTTGGGCGGGTCATCTAGTTAGTAGATATTTGGCTTTTGATAGAAACTGTATCGTTAGTATAGTGGTTACAAATGCGACTGCGATTCTAGGGGATTAGATCCCCTTGGCCAGACCAAGTGTATTTAGAATTATTCTATAAGGTTCTGAAGCAGGGGAGGATCATCCAATATTTAAAATGCGAAAGTAAGTCTGTCGGCGCGTTTTTGTTACCTCCTGACGACTTATCACCTCAACAGTTTTTATGATACTTGAAATACAGACCAAGACCACAGACCTAAGTTACGCTATAGCATTATTTGTTCTTGTTACTGTGGTATGATTTCCGACGTCTACGCGGGCAAAGCCATACATTAGAAGCTTGTATAAAATAAACGTCAAATGTGTACGTGGCTTATGTTTTGGTGAAGAAAAGCATAGAAATTGTAACTTAAGAGATACCATTGGGAAGGCCAATACTAAGTAAAGGTGTGTCTTCAGCGGGAGCTCTAAGTGGGTAATCTAATACGATAGGGCAGGTTTTCTCAGCTCAGCTAGGGATCTCCTTAGCCTCTAGACAAAATAAAAACTCTATCAGCGAAAATGACTGTCCGAAATACACTCATTCCTCTCATGGGCTCGCATCCAGTTTGAATTAGCTAAGCAGTGCTATTTCCGACAAGGAGTCATTACTTATTTTAAAATCTCCAGCAAAATACCTTTAGATTTCATGTGAAGCCCTAATATCCTGAAATACAACTATAAAAGGTAACCTAAAATTTGAGAATCTCTAAAATTTGCTTACTATCTACAACTTTTAAACAGTTTTAGTTCAGGTCATTAACAACGCAACCCATTAAAATCGTTAAATGCATTTTGAATTTATTTAATGTTATCGCCTGAAATAAAATAAAATTGAAAAGCCATTGTTAGACACATTAGCAACAAGCCGCACTACGAACCACGGGCGACACGACTCGCAGCTTGCTAACGACTGCGACTCGTGTGCCACATAGGCTTGAGTAACTCCGGACACAGTTATATCTTCGGATATGTGTCTCACTTTGGATATGAATCGTTCATTCCCTTTCTAACAAATAAATATATCCTCTATATCAGTTTCGTTCATTCGTTCGGAAGTAAGAGAGCGAGAGCGTAATACAACGCAGCGGCTAGTGAGCGAAAGAGAAAGGACGATTAGGTTTGTTCATCGTTCGGTCGTCTGTTCTATAATACAAATCATTGTAAATACTATTTGATTTTTAAATACGCCAATCAAATATTTATATGGTTGACAGTCCTAAGCCTGTAAGTGTAAAGTTTGAAGGGAAATCAAATAGTTTGTTCTTAGAGCGAGAGCGAGAAACTTTTGAAATCTCTCACAGCAACATAGTTCCGCGATATGGGATTTGTCTTCGCTCTCTCTCGTCATCATAACTGCGGATATGATTAGCGGACATGGATATAGTTATGGGAATATGTGTCTTTGGCTGGAATGATATGTCTTATATCCAATCTTCTAGTGGAGTTACTTAACCCAAGCCTAGTGCCACATAAATTGAATGTTGCCATACTTCCAGCACGCCAGCCAGTATTGCCAACATTATGAACGACGCACCGGTTCACGCTATCAAGAATGCACGTCTTACCACAACTCAATCAATTATTAACCTTAAGACGTAACATTAAAATTCAATTTCAATTGCATCTCCCTCAAGGTGCTATCTTAAGAATCTGTTATTAGAAAACAAACTGTAACTTCTTCGTATTAAAGTTCGTTATAGCGTGAGTGGGGACGGTTATAATCAACAGCTGAGAGGAAGGGAGTGAATCAATTTATCCGGGGAAGAGGGAATTATGAATGCTTGGGGGATTCCGTTAGTAAGATTCATTTCGTAGGTAGCCTCAAGATTGGCAGCGCTCACAGAACTAATGCTCTTAGGTACACTAATGAGCATTGAAACCTGAAGTTTGAACAAAGTATACACGATACAGAACTTGTAAGGCTAGTTTTCCTAAGCGTTTAAGTTCAAGTCGCGATAACATTCATTTATTATCTCTTAATCTAGGTAAAATGCTAAGATATTTGAGGTGTTTTCGATAATTTGCTGTTTCTTATCCATACTTAATCCGTACGTTTTGTTAAAAAATTCATACATTTTCATTTGTAGTACCGAAAAATATGTAATTCCCTCACTACAAGGTACCGGTGTACCAACCGAGGCCCTCCTTCAAAGGGTCGTTAAGGCGAGGGTGTCGTAATGACGTTAAAGTTGCGCCGTGTTATACACGACCGCTGATTAATTGTTTATTCAGAAGTGTTACATGGTAAATACAAATCCTATTGATGATTCGATTGGGACTCAGCAACCAGGAGCCCAGGAGTCACAGACAGCTTGACGTTTGAAAAAAAAAAACGTGGGCGCCGACCTCATGTCGATGCTGGGCAGGAAGATGATATTAACATGACTTGTATGAAAATCTCTTGCATCAAGCAGAAATACAAGTGTATTATAACAGTCTACGAAACTTGTGTTTTCGCGAAATTTCTTTACTTTTCAGGGTTACTAAAAAAGGGCACTTTAGAAGAAACATATTACTTTTAATGACACAACAATCTCTCAAACTTCATTTTCATCTTTATCGCTAACGCATCAGGTTCAAGGTTGATTTGGAGACTTTGACAGTGATTTGGAAAGTGGCGTCATGTGCTTTCTGAGTCTGCTAAAGTGGCCTTTTTAGACCCGCTGGTATAAACAAAGGCGCTGTCTGCTTCTGTCTATTTCTCTGCTTACTTATTCTTAGCCACGAAACGGATTCTGATACAATTTTCACTATTAAAAAACAGCGATAAACGAGGTTTGTATATATGCAACACCACTTCATAACCGGGTGGGCTCGCTAGTACACAATACAAATGTGCAAAAGAAACTAATTTTCTTTATTGTCTAAAAATAATTCGAAGTTCTACTTAAAAATACCAAAAACATTGTTGTACTACCGAGCGCTACTCGCATGTGTGATAAAGATATAAATCAACAAACACTCCTGAGCATACACCGCTGAACCGTACTTCAAAAGTCGAGCAATTCTCTTCAGCCAACAACGGCTATAGAAAGAATGATCTTCAGAAATGCTCACTAATTGGTTCAATTATGGCCGAAAGTCCCTTTCGGGTCGCGCACGGGTCTAGGGCTTGCATAAACTTGATTATACTTGAGCACACTCTTCCTAACATAAAGCGTGTCCCTCCGGCGGAGGGCGGGGGCGGGGGAGGGGGCGCAGGGAGGGAAAGTAACCGGATTAAGGGTCAGCTTTACTTTACGCGATCATTGGATGGTTCTTTTTGAGTTAGCAAGTTTTTTTGAGGTTATTTGGTTGAGAACAATGGTTTATGTCATGTATGACATTTTTGATGTTCTAAATAATTAACAGATAACTTCTTAATATCAGTCCAGGTTTTTTAAATTAATATTTTGTACTGAGACAGTCCACTTCTTATTATTTGTTATACGATTTCATTTTAACGCTTTTTATATTAACGTCGTCGTATTTCTCAGTACGAACTGAATGTATTTATCAATACAAAAGATAGATAAAAAAGCTCTATTAATTACAGCAATTAGTTTAAGTCTCCGCGCTAATGAAGCATGCCCCTAACTGTCACAAGGGCCGCTAGTTAAGTTCGAAGCGCGTGAGACGCAGACAGTTTTCATACCTCTTTATATTTAGGTTAAGATTGCGAGTACGTCTGTCCTGCTGTCATCCCAAACATAAGACTTTGGATTATACGAAGGTCCACTTCAAACAAAAAACTGCAATGACAAATAGTCTGTTTTTTCCTAACGATATTGGAATCATCTCCTGATTAAACACAACATTCTCATTTATACAACCCAATAACTGGATTTCACAAGACCTCTCAATACCAAAGAAGGGTAAATGGTCCTGGTTTAATATGAGAAATACACATTTTAAAGGCAAGAAGAGATTTTTCTCTTTTTCCTAGGTTTAAATGTTCGGTTATGTAGCCATTTAACATTTATTAGAACTATCTCACAATTTAATACGGATAAGCAATTCGTACTGGTACAGATGGTTGACTCTTCAATCCGGGGTCAGTGCATCCCATTTTATCGACACTTGTGGGACTTATGGCCCACTGCTGGGTATCTGGATTCTATGAACTGTCGACACAGTAAGCGAAGTTCATTGCGAAATCATTAGTGTGTCTCAAGTCTCGAGTTATAGCAACTTGTAGTCTCCAGTGCCGCAAGTTGTTCTTCTGCGCTGCGCAAGTTCACGGCAGTGCGCGGTAATTACCGGCTGACTCGCTCGTTTAGCCCGGCTCGAGATTGTGCCCAAGTTTCAGCAAATTATGTTACGACTTGTTCATGTTTTACACTCGCAAATATGTTTGTGTCTCACTGAATTTGTTGGGATAATACTTAGACAGGGTATTGCAGTACTGAGGTTATTTATATTTACAGTAGGTTTAGAATTTAAATTAAGCTAGTGGGTTGAACGTTTCAAATAGATCCAAAGGCTGTGTTTAGCCAAAGGCCGCCCATTGTATCATCCTGCGTAATGTTTTCTTAGTATATCTTTTCTATAACCTAAATGATGTACCTAATAAGGAGAGAGAGATAAAGAGAGATTTGTTTCCCAGTTTTATAACATTATTCCAGTGATGAGTGCTAGAATGTTTAGTGAATCTACTAAGCCCCCATTAATTACTTCTCCCATGAACACTTTTCATCGCTTAATAAACATCGCAGCCCATAAAACTTAAGTGAATGAATGTAAACATCGCGCTGACGCAATAAAACGCGTCGAATCGTCGTCATTGATCACGACACGTCGAAACGACGCGTCATTAACGTTCTCTAACCGTTTGTTACAAGTTTAATGCAAAAATACTTCGTTATAAGTTAAATGGGAGATATTTTCCATTATATCTCAAACGGTTGCGAGTCACGGGCGGGTTGCGTGTTTTTTTATTAATTTAAAATAAAAGTTGTGTAGATTTTGTTTTAAGTTTGTATAGTAACTCTTGACACGCACTTAGAGTTAACTGACATCGTTTCAAATACTGTTTTTTAAGTAACCTTAGACTTAAAGGTTTCCTTTTTAAGAAGCTCCAGAATTTAATAAAATACTCTGGCGAGTTTTGATAAATGACAATGGCATTTATTTTAAAAATATTTATGTAGGTTAAAAATTACATTTGAATACAAGGTAGATGATTCGCAGCTGAGCGGTCAATATCTCTTTAAAACTATGATAAACACGTAATGGTCAAAACATAAACCAACCATGTAGGTTAATTCAAAAATACTTTCGTAGCAAGTGACTTAGCAAATAGCACAAGTTATATAGTATCGTTGTCCACAAGCGCGTAATATCGATAGAAAACAATAAACATTAGGTTATTATTGAAGGACTGTTATAAAAGTAACGTCTCGTGTCCTCAGAGCTTTCCAATCGGCTGGACTGTGCGGCCACAGCGGCCAGTAAGTGGGCGACAGTGGGGCCAGTGTGTGGGCGGCAGTGGGTCCACTCCTCCCCACCAGCACAAACGGTTTCAATGCTTTTAATTCTCCGGAGAGTTCCAGGTAATGGAACGTGGAGAGGGTGATCGACCGTATTATTGTTATTTTCTCTTAATATGATGATTGTTTTCATAGCAATATTGAAGATGTTACGCAATGTTAAGTATCGTTTACTTACAATTTCGTCACGAAAAATATAAACGAAAAAATGACAATTAATTATATTATAATGCAGGGCAGCTAGTAGGTAGGTACTGCTTCGGGTAGCGGTACTGCATTAAAAAATTGTTGGTTCCCCTAAATATAAATAAACGTATAAAATAAATTTACCATCAAACAAGAATTAATCCGTAATGTCGTCGGCTACATGTATGTCCACACTATTCAAGCGCGTTTTTTTTCGGCGTCGCCTACACGCCTTACAGGAATTTGAACTATAAGGTCTTGTCACAATGTTCAAATGAGTTACTCGTAGCTCTCTTCAAACGCTCAGCGCACTAATAAATACACGCAACGCACGATCTCGACCCAACGAGTGTGCTGGATTATGTACTTTAAGAAAAGAGGCATAAAAGCGTGCTAGACACAAACTGCTCAAGTTCCCGCCGTGACACCTGTAAGTCTTAAAGCTAGTCCTACCTTTGCCGTGCAGCTGCTGTCTGTTCTCCGTGCCCTTGAGGCTCTCAGCGGTGTGCAGCAGCTCGTCCAGCTGCGGTTTCTTCTGCTCCAGTTCACGTAGCACACCCTGGAACAGAACAGAACGTAAGAGAAGAGAACAAGGCGATGTGGCGGCGACAAGAGTCAATAGATACTAGGCAAGCGTGGTCCATCGCCGACCACATCATCGCTTGCTTACCAGCAGGTAATATTGTGGTCAAACGATCCTATCAATAATAAACAAACAAAAGACATACCAAATGATTTTGTAAATAGATAAGGCTTTATCTAAGTATAAGTTTCTTCGATCGCTGTTTCCAATAAAGGAAAGGTAATTGCTGTTTGAAGAAGAGTGTGTCTTTAATTCAGATTAAAACTTTAATTTTAACCAATTGATTACACTATCTTGCAACACAAACACGACAGTGAGATCATGGGCACCCTTTAGAAAGCGCAACCTTATTGGATACTTGACAAATGCTATGAATGTAAGGTATAAAACGGCTTGTTTTGACAATCACTCGGCTTGTACTTAAATAAAGTCCAGCATTTCTTATTCCACTTATGTATTTACTTTTCTTGTTTCGTCCAGAGAGGAGACCTGTGAACTTCTTCACAATATGCATAACAAGCAAAGTTGTCCTACCTGTTTGTGGGCGTGTGTGTGTGTGTGTATGTGTGTGTGTGGGTGTGTGTGTGTGAGACTTACGCTTCATGAAGTTTCGTTGATATGTTAGAAATCGACGCCGCCAAATACGTGTTATTATGCTTATTAAATAGCTTTTGCTAATATATATCAAGAATTTGTTCGGAAGAGTCATCGCAGCCTTGGAACGCAAAGGGCACTAGGAGGAACACGGATGGGCTTTATTCAGTAAGGGTCTGACACTCCCTTCTGCTCCGCCCAAATAGGAGTCATTTGATGATTTCCCAGCCATAAAAAAACCCATGTCCTTGCATCCAAATCTGTTAAACCATTATTTATTTATGAAAAAATATACCAACTAACACATTTAATAGCAGTGAGAGTTCGACGTAAATATCTCCAAAAGTATTTCAAGTAGGCTCTGTACATCAAAATCATACGCCGTCATAATTATGTAAACAATTTCGATAACCGAAACTGTTTCATATCTCTAAAAAAGAGAACACAGTAGATATTATTTACTCTACCACAATTAAGGTCTACCGTAACAATTTCAATGCAATTTGCAATTAAGCACAAATTAATGACTAGTGTTGGACTACGCAGTGGATGGAGGTGAGGTTCTGACCGCAGCCGATATAAAAATACCGCAGTAATGTGCCCACCTTTTGAAAAACAAAGTAGCGATACTCTGCGAACCACCCATTACGATCATGGTTCGCTCGAATTGGAAATGCGATAAAAAAGTCATTAAGTATACAAAACGACGATTTCTAGCAATAGAACAATTGAATTTGAACATTTGGAGTGGAACTGGAAATTATATTTATTTGTTCTCTACTCCTCCGCTTTACTTTTGTCATACATTTCGTCGCGGGGTCCAAAACTGTTGAATCTTTTCTCCGGGACTCGTCGGGCTTCATTAGCTCGGCGTTTTTCTGGTGGTCACCACTGTTGATTCTGGATTTCAGAAGTTGCAGTGGCTGGGAATGTGCGGCGGGCTTGTCCCACAAAAAATAGAACATTTGATCGTTATAATGGAAATGCTCGCTCAATATACGCATGGCAGGGTATGCTGAATTTGTATAAACTCGCTAACCGTATGATTGCTTGAAATACTTTTTTATTTTTGATTACTTAAATGTATCTCTGGTCAAAAAACGTAAAGCTAAAGTTCTTATTATTCATTACAAATTTCAAACGGAACCATTTTATAAATTCTTCCTTTTCAACCAGGTTATCTAGGCTGAGCTTTTAGTTTGCTTTTTATCATGACCGCCCAAACGTCAAATGGTAGTTATAGGAACTACACAAAAATCAATTAAAATTCCCCAAAGAATAAGGGTCCCAACCATACACTACCTGAGTAGGTGCATTAGTAAGCAAACGCTCGGAGCCAACGCTGCGCCTTCCCAACGTCGTGAAAGAACCACTCACTGAAATTAAGTGTGTCGCTCTGTTGTGCGCGTGTTCGACAAACTCCATGCGTTGCTGAGTTTGACTATTTTATTGAATAACGGCTGATCTTTTCACAGTCAGCGAATCTTTCACGACGGTAAATTAAGGCTGCTTGAAATATTTTCTTCAAAAGCTGCCAGTTTGCCATTTTTAACTATCGGCTTAAAGTTAAGTGACTATAGAAAAACCGGCTCTAAAGATTAAAAGCCCCGTTTAGATTTTATTATCACTTACTTCAACTTGTAGCAGCGAAAAATTTGTTCAAGTCTTGTGTCTCGTCTTATGAACGAAAAATCGAAGAAAAACAGATTATTTTGCACTTGGTATAATAACGCATACCCAAAAGGACAATGTTAAACTTATACCTATACGAGTTTTGTCCTTAAAAATGCATGAAGCCTTAAAATTCATAGTGGTAGGAATAGTTCACCTGTAGCGACTTCCGGGAAAATGCAACATGGCGGCGGATCAGTTTGAAAATATTTTACGGAAATACGCTTTGCATCGGACGGGACAAAGAACAGCGGCACGCCCGTAGACTTTCTTTTTTATTCGAGAAAAGCTGCAAAAATAGCAGTCGGTAGCACGGTAGGTGTATGGAACAAATTTTGTTTGCTCCTATATAAGTACAAAACACATAAAATGTAAAAATGTAGGTAAGACTGGCAACAAAAAAGTATTTTAAATAAGTAGTACTTTTGTAAAAAAAACATAACGTTTGATAAGAAATCTTCATCTATGAGGTGTTTTCATGGATCTCATAATTATTGACCGGTATGGATGTTAAAAGGAACATTTCAACCTATTTATAAAATGAAGCTCATTTATCATTTGATAAACATTTTTAAAAGATTGTTACTGTGTACGAATCTGCTTTGAGATGAAACGATGAAATGTATCCTCGTCAAAAGCGCACAACACAATGTTCTCAGGTATAATCATACCATCTTATCAATATGTATTGCCGCGTTGTGTAGCGAACATACCTCGTTCATAACCCGCGCCACGCCGAGAGCTGCGGCGCGTCCCGCGGGAATGTAGCGCGAACAAACATTCATTACGTTTGATATCTTATAAAACAAGTCCAAATGCAATATGTTTTAAAATTTCATTGAGAATTTTGATTATAATGTTACATTATTAGGTGGCCTGCCTTGATCACACGTACCGAGAATATTGGTGAGATAGAAAAAGAAAGTTTTGGTGGACGAGTAGGTGCACATGTAATTTTAACTTGATCAAAATAAAATCGCAAAAAAAAACTGTGAAAAATGGTAGTATCCTGCGAACGATTGGGGGCGCTGTGTGGCGATTAACTTAGTGGTCCCTTTTATCTTTTTCATAAGGTTAGTGCCAGCACGGATGGAGTTGGGCATTTTTGATGGAGGCTTATAGTGAGTAGCGAGTGCACACCGAGTACATGTTTTATACCTGCCGTGTGGGCTAGCGAGTCAGTTCGGGAAGACCCAATGGTTCGCTTCAAAAGGGCTTTACACAGGTGGTTAATTCAGAATCCCTTCTATAATATAAAAGAATTCCTTCAGTTTAAATATAAATGATTAATTGTAATTGTAGGTACCTATACCAAAATTTGCATGTCATTATGTTATGATTGAATATGTTAAGCTACTATACTACTATTGCACGATCTTTTATAACCATATTTATTTGCAAATAAATCTTTGACTTTGACTTTGACTTTGACTTTGACCGTGGATAGGCACTCGGTCTAGTAAGTAACTAGACCAGGGTCTGAGTAACTGTCTCGCCCTAAAACTCGGTGATGTGTTTATACGGTTGGCGCAGTGGTTGAGCGATCGACTGCTGCGCAGCATGTCGCGGGTTCGATTCCCGCACGGAACAAATATTTGTACGGCCTACATGTATTTGTTCCGAGTCTGGGTGTTTTCTATGTATAATATGTATGTATTTACAAAAAAAAAATGTATATAAGTAGTTTATCAGCCATCTCGTTACCATAACACAAGCATTAAGTTGCTTAGCTTGGGACTATATGGCGTTGTGTGGAATGTCCAAGGATATTATTATTATTATTATTCCATTTATTCATTGTATATACATATTATTTACATTTTTAAATATTTCTATAAAATTAATTAAAAAAAAACATTTAAAAATATAAAAAATAGTAGTAGTTATTATTATTATTATTACGTACCGAGCACTGAGTCTAGAACACACATCACGTAAGAGCGTGGTTAGGCACTCGGTCTAGTATCTAGGACAGGGTCCGTGACTGACTCGTCCTTTAACTCGGTGATGTGTTCACACGTACCAAGCACTCGGCCTGGATCACTATCACGTTATGTATGAACAAGGCATAACAAATTAATGTTTGCTGAACCTTTTAATCTTGTATTTGTCACTCCTTTTTTATCCATAACTAACTGACCCACGCAACTTCATCTGCGTCACATTTTCCATTAATGTTCGGCTCCTTTTAGTCTTAGCTGATGATATGTAGCCTATAACCTTTCTCGATAAATGGGCTAAATAATACTGAAAGAATTTTTCAAATCGGACAAGTAGTTCCTGAGATTACCCCCTACTTACAAACAAATGTTACCTCTTTATAATATTAGTATAGATAAACTCTGTTCTTGCTTATTTCTTTCCGCGCCTCCCTTAAAATAATAAAAGTAAAGTAAACTTATTGCTATCCATTTTCGTACATCATCGCTCCCCATTCTGACTGTCGCAGACCTAATTTGTTTTCGATCGATCGATCAGCAATTATAAAGTTATTATCTGTGTTGTTACCTAACAAATTTCGTTCACGATGGTATTCAATTCTAAATAAAATAGATAATACAATGGAAATGCTACTCGTGTGAGAGTGTGGAGCTTGTGGCTAAATAATAACAGCCGCACAGGTCGATCTTCAAGTCACAGACCATCTTAACATACCGAGTCTCTTCCGTGCCTCGGAAAGCACATTAAGCTGTTGGTCCCGGCTGTCATTTTGAGATCTTTGGCAGTCGTTACGGATAGTCAGAAGCCAGAAAATCTAACACCGGTGTTGCCTGAGAACCGTGTTACCCAGTTAATGGGTTGTGGAGGTCTGGTAGGCAGCCGCTACACGTAAAATACTGGTATTCAGCTGAATTCGGTTTGACTGGAAGCCGACCGCAATATAGTTGGGAAAAGGCTAGGCAGGTGATGATGCTGTGTTAAGTATCTACATTGTTAAATTTTGCATGTCAAATGTCTGACTATGTATTCGGAACTTAATTACTAACTTTAAGACCCATACTGTACCAATACTTAATGCAAATAAATGATTATGATTATTATGCTACTCGTGTGAGTCGTCCATTTGGGATCTGTTTGAAATCCAAAGTTTTATGCTTTGTGGTGTGGTGGATGGATAGGCACCGTATTATTAATTTATTTCGATAGGTACATAGGTTACAGCATAATCTTGTGTAACTATGCTATAAGTAAATTAACAAAATACACAAGTAGTATACTCAGGTTAAACGCTTCAAGCCTAAGTATATTCCTGGCATGATTTCTTATACATTAGCAGAAAATCGGCCAAACGTGAGTCGGACACACACCGACAAAATTACAATTGTAATTATGGTTTTATTATTTGTTGTTATTGAAATAATAGAAGAACTTGCCAACTGTCTTAATATTAATTATCATGAGATACAACAGCCCACTGACAAATAGACAGTCGGACAGCAAACACTTAGAAGTAAGGTTCCGTGAGTAAGGCTACGGATATACGGAATCCTAAAAACAGCTGCCAGAGCGTTTGCAAAGTTGTTCAAAACCAAAATGAGCGTGATCTCATCGGCGGCTGTACCCTTTACCCGCGCGGTAACCTACCCTAGACGTAATCTAACCTACACAGATTTATTTATTTTCCCGCTGAAGTAAGTAAAGAAAAATTTAAGGTTTCGTTCAAGCACAAGTTGCTGAAGTCAATCTGAACGGAGACTTACTTTGCTTTAAGTTGAGCACAAGTTTTAAGAGCACCGAATAGTTGCTTAACAACCGTGCTTGCTTGCTTAGCGAAACACAATTAAAAACGCCTACATTCTTTACTTCTTCATTCTTTTTAACATTTGATTAGAAAACCGGCTAAGTGAGAGTCGGACTCGCACACGAAAGGTTCTGCCGTACCATGACCAAAAAAATTACATATTTGCACAAGAACTCCTTTCCACTTTTGATTTCCTAATATTGTAGAAGGTTTATCATGATTAAATAATTTTATTTTAATAACTTGACAAAAAATTCAATGGGCTTGTGTCCTGAAAAAATCTAATTAGTCCGTCAGTTAGATTATCAAAAAATATTTGACCCGTATTTTTTCTTTTATTACGGGAACCAAAATTGACGAAGTTACGACGCTTTTAAAATGCTCAATACGTCACACCTTCGCATAATTTTTAGTGAGTCGTGACGTCACGAGCCCCCACTCCTGAGTTTTGATGCGTTTTATCTTGTAAATCAATGAATATTGACAAATATTCATTGATTTACAAAATTAAAAAATAGGTGTCTATTATTTTTCAATACTCTAACTGACGGACTAAATAGTTTTGCAATTTGGGGATGATGGAATCTAGCCTATTCATGTGACACAAGCTCGCTGACACCCGGACGGACAACTGAGGCTTAGTTTTAGCTCTGTTGGTTTAGTACCCTTTGGGGATGGAATTCTAAAAAGCAGTTAAATCTACTGCGATCGACCTCATTCATCAGGTCGATCGCAGTAGATTTAACTTTAAAAAGTAATTAAGGAAGGAAAGTACGTATAGTTACTTCAGCAAGTATATAACTATGTATGAATCATCCAACCGACGTGGCTGAATTTCACAACCTATATGAAACAGCTACTGCCATAATGTTATTTCTTAAACTAAACTACAGAATGATTATTTTTAAAACAAGTTTACAATGGGTTTATCGCACATAGCAATCTCTTATAGACAAACTTTGGATAGACTGAACGAAATGAGGTTGGTTTAGAGCTATCAGTAACATACACCCCTCCTCACACTTTTGGGATTCTAATTTTACGTGATAACTGTTCCCTACACATAGCAATCAAGTAAACTCCCAATTCAGTGAATATTCCTACTACCAATATAGCCTAATAGCCATGTTCCGAATGCCTTGGTGGTGCAGTGCGAGCGCCATGTTCTGCGAGGGCCGCGCGCTCCGCCAACTCCTTGGTGGCCACGGTACCTACAGGACTGGGACAACAACCCTCTTCATCAAAAATAGCAGTCCTACCATGCGCCGATAACTTGATTGGCGGCTTCTGAATTTAAGTATTTTGTTTTATTGTTTTATATGTGTATGTACCTATTGTTATGTTTGGATTTTAATCTGGAAATAAATCGTTTCATTTCATTAAGAAGTCCTTCGACTTGAACTCGTTCAATACCTACAAAGTGAAAGTATGTTGAAGTGAAATGATCCACTTCCCAACGATAAGTTTTCGGCTGAAAGGAACCGTGAGCACTTTAAGTTGCGACGCTTTCACGCCATCTTAATGACACCCACTTATCAACGTTTTAGAACTTAAACAAGATCTAGATTATTAAGTTAAAATCTATCGAAATCTTTTAAAAGTTTAAAAAAAAACTGTCATCTTTGGTTTTATCTTATCCGGATTTGTCGATGATAGATTCGGATATTGGTCCAGTTTATTGGTCACTAGCTGATGCCCGCTTCACTCGCTTGACTAACTATATATTTAAACCTTCCGTGAGAACCACTCTATCAATAGGTGAAAATAGCATGGAAATCAGTGTAGTAGTTTTTGAGTTTATCGCGAACAGACGGACAGAAGCGGCGGAAGTTTTTGTTTTATAATACTTAGTGATTTCAAGTTAGCAAAGCGGCTTCCCAAATGTTCAGAGTGATATCCTACTAATAATATTATAAATGCGAAAGTTTGTGAGTATGTATGGATGTTTGTTACTCTTTCACGCAAATACTACTGAACCGACTACGTTGAAATTTGGTATGTAGGTAGCTGAAGACCCAGAATAGCACATAGGCTAGGCTTTTTATCCCGGAGTTCCCGAGGGATCGGGATTTACACGGGAATAACGAGAATTTATACGCGGACGAAGTCGCGGGCGGCCTCTGGTAAAACTATAAAAGCACGTCGAATCTGAACTCTTTGTGGAGCCTGCTAAGAATTACAATCCGAATCATCTATTCGCAAGAGTACGTGTGAGCACAAAGTACATAACTTGAAAAATATAAGATCACGAGATATTTCCTGCGACTTCGTACGCATATCCCGTTGTTTCCCATTTCCCGTTCCCGTAGGAATTTCCAATGAACCTAAATGCAAATTTCTACGAATATTAGTTTTGGCTGTGCGAGGTCCGTCAGTCCTCAGTCACTCATCTGTACTAACGGAAGAATTATTAGGTTGTATCATGTAAGGATTCCGTGATACTCTGGCTTTTTTAAATGGATTCGTGATTGTTCAACTGGTTGAGTCTGTTCGGGTTACGAAAGCTGACCCAAACTATAAGCTACTTCATGAAAGCAGCAGTAGCAAAATACTTCACCCTCATTATTTGCTTGCTCCCCCACAATAACAAGAACTCGTTCAATCTAAAACCAGCACCGTTTCGCAGATAAGTTAGAAATGTAGAATCATGCGAGCTCATACACGAGATAATAATATGAATAAGTTGGCAAGTTAGCTCCACAGCGGGCGACGAGTTCTGACGACACGCGAGCTAGCTCGAATAGGAGTGAGCCGTATTTATCGAAACAGTTAAAAAAACAGGTATTTCAATGTAACAACATGAAACAGGTATCTCAGAACCGAAATAACAGCTCCTACCTTTTTCGCCTGTTCCTCAAACAACCGTAGTAGCCGTAACTTTGAGAGATACAAACGAAACGACCTGGAACAGCTACGTGAAACAGTTTCAAATGAAACATGCTCCTTTCTCTTCAGACTTATTATAATAGAAAGAGACAACATCTGTTCTTCGGAACAAGCTCTTTACTCCTCTGGTTCATCGTAATAGAAAGAGATAGAACCTGTTCCCTGCCTGTCACTGTTTCTGACCTTTTCGAATACACATACAAAATATCGAAAAACTAATTATTTAATTTTATAATATCTCTTGTGAAAATAAAAATTAATTTAAACAATATTGGGGATTTTGCTGCAGTCCTAAGCCTGGGTGGTTTTTATTTCATTTCAGTAGCAGGTACCTACTGAAGCTACTTCCAGGTACTATTTCTGAATCTGTTGCAATCAATGAGTCTTTAGTTCCAGTGGAACAGGCTGTTATTTTGGAACAGCATTTTGGAACTGTTTTCTTCTTGGAACTGAAACAGGTGAAACAGGTTTCTAATTTTATGTGTTCCAACCCACCTCTAGCTCGAACATGCTCACTGGAGCCGACCAAGTTCACCCTATCTCTGAGTAACTCTGCAATGAGATACAATACGGCGAATTTGGAAACGGCTATGCATGAACTGTCGGATATTTTTCGCGCGCCATTGCTTTTAGATGATGTTTCAAAAATAAATTGGCCCTAGCTTTGCTCGTGTGGTGTACAAAGTCAATCCTACTGATTGGAAATTGAATTTGTGGCATGTATGAAAACGTAAAAAATTCACGTATGACAAAAGTCAAAACAAAAAGATACAGTTTGGCCGCTCTGACGAATCGCTAAGCAGCTACAATGTTTATCAAGTATTTGGTTTCTACTGAAACAATTGTACAAATTAAGTAAAACAGCTTCAGCAATTAGTGAGATAAAAGCCCAAATAAATGTAGTAATTAATTTTACGATCATTTTCATTCAATTACAGTGAAACGTATAACGTACATGCGTGCGCCTCGCTCGTCGACGGGGGCTCGACTGCCGAGGCCGTCCGGCGCGCGCCCCCCTCCCCCCGCGACACCCCTTATTGATCCCCTCCCCGTCTAACCAACTTAATAAGAACTACTTCCCCCCTCGCGTCGAGTGTTTCACAAGACGATTTAGGATAATTGCGTTACATGCTAAGAGTTCAAATTAAAGCGGCAGATGAGCCCAGGTAATATTAACATTTTTATATCGAGAGCTGAGGCGGGTCCTGGTTGCTCCAAGGCTTCTATCTTAATAATTTTGACAAATATTGACATTATTAAAAGTTGTCCATTTGCTGGTATTGTGGAGTAAATGATGTTGTTACAGCGGGACGTAACATCAACAGGCGCTGTTTGTTTGTGCTCGTCTGTGGAGCGCGGTGGTGGTGGCGGGCGGTGCGGTGTTTGTTTCACATTCCGGACGCGCAATACTTGATGAGAGCGCTGTTGCTAAATAAACTGCCAGTTCATCAAACTCTTAGTTTCATTTGTTTCATTGCTCTGGCTCAGCGGATTCAGAATTCGTGGATTCTGCTAGTTGTGACCTATTTTTCAAAATTCTGGTTTAATAACAGGCAATTCTACCATCTGTAGATAATATTATGTACTGAGAAGTATGTTGATAAACTGCATGGCAGGCATTGTATTTGAATTCAGATAAATATTCTGCCAATCGAAACGAGTAGTAAACAACAGTATACATTTTATTAAAATTAAATAAAACGCGCAACACAAATCGCGCGTATTGCACGCCCGTCGTATTGTGTCGTACGACGACGGCGTACTGAACACATGTTACCGTTCGGATTATGTGGCGTATTGGCATGTTTGACGGCGCATAACAACCACACGGCGCTGTCATTAACTGGGATGTAGCCATGAGTACATAATGTGCTGTATAGGTACAGGAAGAGTGAATCCATACTAATATTTATAAATGCGGAAGGAACTCCGGCCATCTGTTCATTACGTCTTCAAGTCTTAACTGCTGAACAGATTTGGATGAAACTTGGAGACAATGTCCTGGATAAGGACAAGGCTTACTTTATCCCGGCAGGATATTATTTTGGGATAATTCCCGCCTGTTACGCGAGCAAAGCCTATAGCATAAGCTAGCATACAATAATGCTGTTAAAGTCCCCGTCACGAGAAGTTATAAATTTTGTAAACAAAAAACTAGTAAGATAAGTTGCTTAGCAACCACAACAAACTGATCCCCAATCTAAGAATATAGATTTCGTATTTAAAAGGAACGACACTAACACTTAGAGAAGATCAGGTTTGTTAGTATTTTATCAGTAAGTATTTAATATGGAGAGATCTCCGTAATTCTGTTACTGAGCAAAAACTGACTACCAAAATTATTTCAAAATATTTCATTATAAAAGAAAATAAGGTCTGATTTAATTTACGTCGACATCTTTTGAAGTCTGCTCGTTGCATAAGCGAGGTCATGAATTACAGTGAGCACCGTTATGGGCCATTCGGAGGATTGTTATGAAGCTGTGTTTATGCTCGAGTGGGTACAACTGCCACGGGTTCCATTTTACTTCTTCTTGACACTGTTTCATTAAATGTTATGTTTGGCCTAGTACTCAGCAACTGTAACATAATGTAGCGGCATCAATGCCGCCACAAGAAAAAAAAAACGAAACAAATCTGCATCGTAACAAAAAGAACCGCGATGCCATCTATCCAACTGGCGGCGAACTAAAAATCCTAAATCGCGCAAGTAGAGTTTACCATGCGATTTGAACATATACATCGCCCGACTATCAACCATCGTCGGAGGATCCTCCTTTTTCAACGGAAGTTTGCGGGTTGAGATAGAACTAGGCTAGGCAGAATAATAATAGTTGGTTTGATTCACATTACAGTTCATAAAGCCACTAGTCTCACCGCCGACGATCAGCGAAAAGCGAGTGTGTAGTTCCGATAGTTTAGTCGCTCGGCTAAGAGAGATAAGCGAGGCGATTATTCGCACCACCCGCTCCAACCCGCACTATAGATAGAAATGACCGCTGGTTGGTCAATCAGCGTGAGTTTTGATCGCCAAGCGAGCATCGCCGAGAGAGTATCGCTGAGCGAGTATTATTTTTGATAGCTGTTTTCACTGCGTTCAAATAGTGGTAAGAGAGTTTTCGTCAGCGGTGCGAACAGCCAGTCTTTATCACTTTAAATATATTATGTGTCTCTATTACTGACACGCGATCTATATCATAAGTCCGTTTCTCAGCGAGAAAACAATAGAAAGATCGCTTCCTCATCGGCGGGTAGACAAGTGGCTTTTGCAAGTATTTAAGCATAGGATGTGCCACCATCATTGATTTATTTACTACTAGCACGTCGCCCGCGACTTCGTTCGCGCGGGTTGAATAGGTACTCCACGAACTTCCATCTTCTGTACAGGTGCGTCTTTACAGGGCAATGTGTAAATTACTTATTATGAGACCGAAACGTACATGGAATATCATAAGACCAGCGAAATAGGTAGGTAGTATATATTTATAACTAGATGAATCAGTTTAAGTGCCTAATAATAATTAATTAATTAGTTAGTAGAGCAATTAATCAGCCCGGGGTCGAGACCAGAATAGTCTCAAAAGACGTGGTTCACTGAAACTTACTCAATGATTTCATTTGAACACAGAAAACAGTTTTACAGTAAACGTTTTGCAGTGTAGGTACACACATTATAAATGCGATAGTTGTATGTTTGTTGGGTACTTAATTACGTCAGAACGGCTGGACAGATCTTGATGAAATTATATATAGCACATAAATATAGCTCATGGTCTGGAAGTACAAAATACATTTTTTATCCCAGGATTGTTCCTTTGCGATCATTTCTGACATTCACGCGTGCGTGGCCGCGGGTGTATAATAAACATAAAAAATCCTGTAACCAATTCAAGATTTCTAGAGTGCTAGATTCTAAGCATCACTAGTTCCTAAAAGTGTTCCCTTGAGAACCACATTGTAACGATAAAACCTATTCAGCTTAGAGCTATCGCGTTTGCGTCCACTGGTGAACACACTGGTGACTATTACAAAAGTCAAAAGAAAGCCATAAGGTCACATTTGGGCACCTATTTGCTTCTTCAGTTCACGAGTAACTACAGTTTGTTTCACCCCCTGTTTGTATCGCAAGTGCAATGTGCGAGATAGTGACCATTAACAAGCCAGGAATCAGTTTACGCCTTGTGCTGTGAGCATCCTGTATCTGGCTCCTAGACAGCAGTGATTTGTTCAAGAGACTAGTATTGACAATAATAAAAAGTGCATTTATTGTTGGTGTGTGCGTAACAAAGGTACTATGGTCATGCTCCTGCCATTCATTTTTGAGTTTGACAGTTCAACAACATTAATTGCGTAATTTTACGTTGTTAGAAATGTTTAAACATTATGAATCGATGAGTTTATTTTCTAAAATCTCTTGAATTTTGATTGGAGGCGTATAAGTTGGGGTGTTACGTATTATCTTTATGGACAAGCATTATTTAGGTAATATCTAATGTATTTGAGCAAGTAGTTTCATATCACCTCTAAAGTTAAAGTCGTTAAAACCCTAAGCGGTGGGACGTCTGCGGCGCTCCGTGGTCACGGCCATACTGCCGGAGGTGTAGTACGCGCGGCGTGCCCGGGAGCACGTGGGGCGTGCGGCGCGCCAGCTGCCAGCGTTGCCTAGCAACGCCGCCGTACGATGGGAGTGGGGTGACTGAGAGAGATGTGAAGCGTATCGATAGGCGACATGTCGATAGTTTTTGTTATCGATGAAATGATTCGATATATTCTTTTTGATTTGATTAAACATTTATAGTGCCGGTTATGTGTACACTGCGAGCATGAACCCATATCTATAACTGTTACTCCAAAAATCAGTCTGATAGATATTTGCCATTGAGGAAGGTCAAAAAACAAAAATCTTCAAAATTACCAAAACTTACGTGTACACGTACATCACACAATACATTTAGGTATAAATACGTAACTACGAACCAAATAAATGTACAAACATATTATACATTTTCTCATGTTGTTCTTATTACATAGTTTAAGAGTAAATAATCATATTTAATCCACCAACAATATATTCGATTGCAATAAGTATCTTCAAGCTTGTCTGATTATCTGTTAGCTGTATCAATAATATTATTTTATTAAGGCGTTGTAACATGTTACTAAGCGAGCATTCGTGCAGTCACACAAGCAACGAACTCGTTTCGTGTGTTCTGTCTGTGAATGTTATGTAGTTCAGTCAATACGCTGCAACAAGTCAGACATCTTGACTTAGAGTGTCTTGCGAATCTGGAGCACAGCGGCCCTAATATGACGCTCCAATGCGATCATGATTAAGCTGTGAATAAGGGGTAATGTTGTGTCTCCCTCCCACATCGTTATCATGATCGTTTTAAGACGTCATGGTAGGCCAGCAGGTGTGCAAAGAATTCGAAACGTGCATGTTACGTGGTGTAACATCCCAATTCTGCAAACTTATGACTGCCGGGGCAGTGAAGTCTCCACCATTCTGTCTCCATCAGTCCTACTAGCTTTTAGAACTGAGGTAAAATATACTGTGACTGTGATTCGGTTTTTGTTAAAATTAAGAATAGCGTGATTGGGTTACGTTAATCTAAAATGGCATTCTGACATTGAAAATATTTTACATCTGAAGTTGATAACATTTTATTTTGTGTGCCTTAGCCAAATGTTTATGAATATATCTGACTGGCGGGTTAGCTTATTAAACTCCATCATGATGGTTTTTCTTGTTATTACTGACATCTACTTGCCCCTCTCATTATTATATTTGAGCGATCAAGCATGCTACAAAAGAAAACTACTCAATCCAATTTGTGATGAACTGCAAAACATTACCTAATCCTTTTTCTATTAACAGATGGATCAGTAGACTACAACGCCATCTATTACTGCGAATTCAGTTCAAGAATAAAAACACAGCCTTGCATTAAAAATATATTCGTCTATCGACACGTTCCCAACATTGGTTCTCGCGCATGCGTACTTCGAAATATTCAGTCTTTATAAACGGACCAACGAGGGTGAACGGCGCAGTCGCGCTTCAGCGAGCGAACAGATCACACGGCTGAAAGGAGCGTTTTTTAGGTAAAGATATTATGAAAATCACAGAACAGTATTTTAAATAAAGCGTAGTTCCAGGTTTCATTAAACACTCATACTAATATAAAACCAATCAGAGTGGTAAAGCAGTGATTTGAATGAATAAATATGAATTTAATTAGATCGTATGGTGTGTTTAAATTTATGCCGGAGGCGTTTTTAATTCGGTTTTAATTGTGAAGCTAAAAGCTTTACTGTTGCTCTAATGAGGGTTGCAGGCTGAGAGGCGTGTACGAGTTATACTCGTATTTGTAGCTGTCACAGTGGAAAACTGAATACACCCATACACAGTAATGCGAGTTTTATTTTTATTATTTTTTATAGGTTTGCGTTCGACCGACTATTTGATGATGGACCGACTATTAAAATTTGATGATGGTCGACGATGGACCTTTCCATAATTGGCATAAACCATGAAGACAGGAATTTTACATTACAGTAACAGTATTCCCAAAGCCTTTTGTGTTATGGGTGGAAAGTCCTACAATTCTATAGGGCGGAAATCGTATCTCGTTTAGACCTTTGACTTCTAGTCTGTTAAAGTTTGCAAATTGCGTCTGTATACGTATTGCACGGCGCATCGTATCAACACACCAAACTATCTGAACGCAGAGTTCTCACTCACTTACTGACAGTAGAGACAAGTACACATGACAAACGGTCGCAATTCGCAGGTGTGCGGTAACCCTTATCTAAATAAGTAACGTGTGGGTCACGGTCAGGGGTGACGCGATGACGTCACGCTCTCTCACACAGATGTTCCGCTGATTACACGAGTGATAAGGACCAGTCGGCCTATTCTGCAGTGCGATTCTTTAAACATGTCGAAGTGAACGGCAAGTGAGCTGTCAAACCATACAAACAGGTTGGCTCCACCTAAGTGATCACGGTGTGTTGATGTCCACAGAATCGACCGGCTGAAACATGTCGAAGTGAAAGTTTGGGTGAAGTGAGCTTCAAGTAGTGATGGGTAACTCATCATTTTTAAATGAGGATGAGGGAGCACCTCATTTTACCTCGCGAGGTACTCACGAGGTACCCCTCATTTGAGGCGAGGCATCGAACGTGAGCGTATTTACCTCATGAGCCGAACTCATACGATTGTCCGAGGCAGCGGCAAGTGAGGCGAACGGGCGCGTCGACTCACGAGTACTCAAATACTCACGATTCCAATTTTTACGTCCCCCTCTCTCACATCATTTTCTTTCGCTTATGAATTTTAGACCGCCAAAATAAACGAATCAATGACACTTGAATATTGAATACCAATCTAATGCCAATGTTTTTAGAGTTTATAGTTAAAGTTTAGAGTTCATAGTAATAGCAATAATAAAAATATTTTCACTTTAATTCATTTTGAGTACAAAATAATGTTACCATTCGCTCACTAAGCTCACTCAATACTCACTCGCGAGTACCTACCTCGCCTCAATATTATGTCAATGTAAATTTTTAAGTGAGGACGCGTGAACGAGTGAGGTGGTTCAATTTTGAAATTTGAGTAACTCTTTCAATTTGCGATCACGAGTACCTCAAATGAGGCACCTCATGAGTGAGGGACACATCTCTAGCTTCAAGTGAACTTTCATTCCACCTTGATAAGAAGAATTGACAGCTCTGATTGACAGCTGTGATACTTTTACAGAATGGCACTGATGTCAAGTAACTGGAACTGGATCTACTGGACCAAAACATCAAGCTACAACAATCTGTCAAATTTCTTTGTCAGATTTTCAACTTTATCGCCAAAGTGATTAGGTTCAAATTTGATTGGGAAAATTTGACAGTTTCGTATAACCTGATGTGCTGGCATCAACTGTACTATCGTTATACGTATCCCTCTAGGACGCGTAAATACTATAATTTCAAAGGAAAACTTATTTTTATTTTAAAAACATTACTTTCATTTCTGGGACAATAAAGAGAAAGGGTTGTCATAACGGTGATCTTATGCTTTATTGATGGTTGCTGTTTTGTTCAATCGCATCTGACTGATTGGGATTGAGTCGTGTCTGGCTGATGAAACGCATAAAAAGGAAGTAAATTGGTATAATCTCTTAGTTGTGTTCCTGTTAGTTGACACGGATACCTCCTCTCAAAAGTTCGTTTAAAATAACAATAGAAAATTATTTCCTTACTGCTTCTTTAAAAATATGAAGGAATGTAGGTCAGATTAATCTTCAAAGATCCAGAAATCTGTGTTCATCGCTGTGCTGGCAATAAAGACATTCCTGTTCAAATACCTTGTCTGTAGCTACAGACTACAGGCTACAGGCCTCTCATAATCATATCCGAGTCTTTGAAAAAACTATACCAAGAATGTTCTCGGTATTATCTTCGTTACAACGTAAAAGAAAACATTTCTGGAAAATTCCTCGCTTAGTATCTGAGACAAAGATTTTCTTACTTTTATTTTTTAAGTATTTTTGTTTGAATAGCAATCTTCTACATAGCTTTTAAAGGTATCTAACATGGACCAACAAATCGTCACTTGCGTGTCGTGATGTGAAATAATAGAAAGATAAAACTAAATGTTTTAAGCAGCTGTGATATACTTAGATAACTACATAATATAAAAAAAAAAACTTTTTTCACTTTTTAGTGGTGCCCCACACCTAACAACACCACTACAAAATCGCAGAAAAGCAAAATACGCAATTTCGATTAAGAATCATCTAAATAGTCAAATTCCAGCGATTTCGATTTAAAATCCAAAGTTCGTAACAGATTTTGATATGATTTAAATGGGACCAATCTGCAAGTATATCCTTTCAGATAAAACAAAAATTTTTCAAATCGGTTCATAATTGTCGGAGTTATGAGGTAACAAACATAAAAAAAAAACATACAACAGAATTGATAACCTCCTCCTTTTTGGGAAGTCGGTTAAAACAAAGTCCTACGTCTGTTTGTCTGTCTGTTCGCGATAAACTCAAAAACTACTGCATCTATTTTCATGCTGTTTTCACCAATGGATAGAATCGTTCTTGAGGAAGGTGTTAGTATATAATTTGTCAATCGAGCGAAGCCGCGGGCATAACTATTGGTTAATAATAACAGAGACCCTCAAAATCCTTCTCATCTAATCCATATAACTAACATTATAACTGCGAAAGATACTCGATTTGATTGCTGTTGGTTGGTGACCTTTCAGCGTTTTAGCAGTAGAACAGATTTCAATGAAACTTGGCAAATAGATAAGACTACATCCTAGATTAGGACATACTCCTAGATTAGAACATATGGGCAATGTCACTGGCAGAAGCTATTGATTAATAAAATAACTTTACAATAAATTCTTAGAGAACCTTGACAATCAACCAACGTAATCCATTTCCTTATCCCAACATTGTGCGAGTGCACATCAAGCCTCTAATTCATTGAAAGTAATGTTCACATAAAGTCCAGCTGGCATGTCCCAGGTTTGTAGTGGGCGCGCATTGGATACCAATCTCCGGAGATTTTCGCAGCGCATACCAACAAAGCGATGGACCGCCGTAAAAACAATGCGGGTGCCTGTAGATGGGGTGTTCCGGGATTATAGAGCGGTGTATCTATTGGTAAATGTGTTTTGTGTAAGATTATTAGTTAGCTTAAAGTTAAATTGTTTTAAGCTTCCATGGTCACTGCCATTAGAATAGTTAATTACGGGATTGTTCATTTAAATTAAAGACTTTATTTATTATTCTACCTATGTTAGTTTTGTCTGTGGCCATCAGAACTTGGATGAGTGTTCTCAACGGCGCGGCGGTGGTTCATTAAATCCATTACTAGTGCTAAATTGATTGAAAAGAATTTGCTTCCTGCAAATACACTCATCAGTTGATGTTGCACGTTTGGTGATACAAGTTTCAGACCAAAACAGCCATAACCATTCCACTGTCACTTTTTAATAAAATATTACTGTTACCAACACAAATATATAAATGGGTACTTGTGTATATCTGCAAAAACGTGTTGATTTATTTAATATCCGTGTCGTCCCCCGCGCCGAGCCGGGACAGCCGATATTCAACAACAGATATTTTAATAACGTTTCGTATTGCGGCCAAATTAAAAATCTCATAAAGCATTGAGATTTTTTAAATTTATTTTTGTATTTTCCTCTTTTCCTCTGAAATACTGAATACTCGCCTTCTGAAGTTCCAACACGCCTACCTATAGAAACCTTCAGTATTGAACAGGTTTTACTTTCATATTTGTATATGAATGGCGCTCCAAACCCCTGCCTTCCAAGGGGTCCTCTATTCAATACATAGAATTAGGGTTAACACAAAAGTTGCTCCTTTCTGTTTGTCACACCTAGTCGTATCCATGAACGTAGTAGAGAATGGAAGGGGTGACCAACACCTAGCTCTAGACCCTGACTTCTTTCACGCTTGAAAACGCCTTTTCTCTTGAAATTAATTTTGTTAATTAGGAATAACACTTAAAATGATATAAGATAGTAGTAGGTAATTCAGTGTTGGAAAAAGATATTAAATGCAATTCAATGTTACCAACACTGGAACTTTTAATTTCTCTTCACTATTATTAAACTTCTCGAGTACATATTACGAAAGTAGAACGAGTACAGAACGAGTCAGAAGAGTGTAGTACACAGAGTGATACGAGACACAATCTCGAGCCATTGTTGAGGAAGTCACTAGGAGCCGCCTCAAAGGCCTGTGCAGTATACTATAGTAGTCTTTGGGCCTGTGCCTTGCGGGACTTTCACACTACACTATTTTTAATATTTCGCGGTACCCACGTTAAACACCTTGATGCTACTCTAATATGGAAAACGTCGCATCAAAATAAATGGTATTTCTGAACTAAACTTTCAGGATTGCTGAATCTACTAGTGAATATAGAAAACGTTTATACTAGTTAGTGAATAAGTCTGAACCAAGTTTTGTTACAATTGTTTAAGTGGGTTGCTATAAAGGTTTAAATTTAAACACGGATTATTATTATGGGTTGAAACTTAAAGTTCTCAGGTTAGTATCTGGAGTTTTCTAGAATCTCACGGGCGTGAACCAAGGTGAGATCCTAGTTCATAATTGAAGATGGTAAATTGTCTTAAAAAATTGAAATTATTATCTAAGTCCAGTTTATTATTATTTACACTTCATTTCGTATAATTATGAACATCCATAACTATGCAAACTTGCGATCCTTATCGATTGCGTTTTATTACGTCACCAAGATCTACACACCACAAACTCACACCCGCCGACAATTCGCATCGGGTAGTGTGAAGGTGCCATAAAAGGAGCCTACCTTCCACGGGGTTCCGCCACAATGACGCCCGGAAATGAGCTCTCATTTACAAGTTATAAAGTTTAAATTAGTTCGCTACAATTGGGGTATAGTAATAAATTTAATCTTTTGTCTAATGTTCGTAGAATGATCTATGTTATGTTTTAAATTACTCCAATGGTAGTCTGTTGTCGGCAGAAGGACATTCGTTACGTTTATTGCATATTTGTGTCGAAGATATATTGAAAAATTTCAATTTCCTCGTAATGTGACAGTTGTAGGTAGTAGCAATAAATTGTGTTTTATTTGAAACTTGAAACAAAAGCAGTGTCTATTAATTTCAAAATTTAAAAACAATAGAAATATTAGTATTAAGAATATGTGGATGTGTAGACGAGTCACCCACCTCCTACCCCGCCATCTTTGCACCAAAGCATGCAGCCAGAGTGGCGTACGCTGCCACCAGCGATGCCGTGGACGTGGCAATGTTTTGAGCCACTAATATTTAGGTAACTGTCGTGCTAGCGACACGAAGAAAAAGCTGTGTCCCCCAACAGGTGTCTCTATAATGCTTGGTCGCCTGGAGGCTACAGAATCACCTGGAGCTGGTACAGATTTTACCGGGCCTGGTACAGCCACCCCGGGCTGGTACAGCGTGAGGGTACGTACCTTCTGCTTGTCGAGCTGCTGCAGGATGTCGTCCACGTCGCCCACGGCGACCGCCTGCGTGCGCAGCATATCCACCTCCACCGACACCCAGTCACGGATCTATACCACAAAATACTACACGTTAGTACGAATATTTTGCTAAAAAATGTATGAGTACAAAAGAAAACAGAGCAAAAAAGGCAGCAATTCTAATTATCTTTTAAATAACAAATATTTAAACATGGGATCAGGAGACACGGACTACTGATTGTGGTCAAGGCATGATGATATGCTACCATCTCATCATCATCCGCTAGCCTTGTCCCAACTATATTGGGGTCGGCTTCCAGTCAATCCTGATTTAGCTGAATACCAGTATTTTACATGGAGCGGCTGCCTACCAGACCTCCACAACCCATTAACTGGGTAACACGGTAGTTCTTGACAAGACTGGAGTCAGATTTACTGGCTTCTGACAATCTTATATGCCACCATCTGTGATGATACAAGAAATAAATATGAGCAGCGCACCCTGAACAGTCGAACTCGCTCTGACACGTTATCTTTTGTTAACTGACACATTTATACAGCAGCATAAGCCGCAGTCATGCAATAGCTATAAAATCTGACACCAGATTTGTCAAGTTACACCCAGGAACTGTACTGTCCCTACTACAGGTTGAGGACGTCATATAGGTACACATTCGCTTCTTGTAGAGGTCTGTAACTCAGCTGCATCCCGTTAAAATGGAAGCGTCACCAACATATTGTTAAAGAGCTAGACTGATTGAAGCTGTGCTAATACGAGTGAGGAAACAGATGGTCTTCAGAACCACGTTAGAGTTCGTTTTATGAAGATGCCACAACGCAAAATTCCCGTATATCCCTTGTTTTGTTACGATCATGAATTCCTGAATAAACGGAAGACATATAAACACATCAATATGTTATCTTCGAGAACAATACCCGGAATTACACAAACACGACGTATTGTATCAATTACACTCAACTGAAGCCTCTCATCATTTCCTCACAATACTGTTCACGGAAACGTCGCACACAAACGTATCGACACTCGACACACCCTACGTTTAATACCTAAAAGTTTGATAACATTTCCTTTCAGCATTCAACTTCAGGAACAGAAAAAATACAAGGAATAAATGTCAGTACAAGATTATAAGGGGCGGACCCATCTTAACATAATTTCGCTATAAAAACCAATGCAGCCGACCCCGGGCTGGCCGATAACAATAAGATTTTATTCCAATACTGTCCTTTAGAAAAAGGCCTGGAGCGGTGGAAAGATATACATTTTTAGTACATTGCGCACGGATGGGTGGGCGCGGAATGTTGTAGGAATCAAAGCGAAGACGACGTTTTTTCCATTTCTCTGCGGGTATAAAGCCTGAGGTCATCTGCGGCCGAGTGCCGCCTGTAATGCCGAACACCCAATTCTGATTTACTGACGCCTTCTGCGACCTTTATGAAAACATACCGCTGGATATTGTGGTGGGTCGCGATTGTGTTTGTAGTTTATTAGTTTTAAATTGTTATATGAAATGATGGATGACTGCATTGTGTTTTTGCTTACCTATTGGTTGTTTATTTTTAACTATTTTGTGTTCGCTATAGAAATGTAATAAAAATACAGAATGGAATATTGTAAGTAAATATCTGCAGTATAAATAGAAAACCGACATCAATGGAATTTCATATCTTTCCCATTTGGTAGACAATAAAACCAGTCTATATTATGCCTTCACGTGTGTTATGTGAAACATTCCACCGCACTCGTATATTTCAGTAATAAATCGGTCGTTAAACTGGCTGTCGTATGTCGTTTGATACTGCGCACACTAAAGTGCACAGCGCAGTATAAATGCAATAAAATGCACTCCGGTGTACACCATCAATACACCTGTCATCGGATTCACGACACCACTAGTTACCTATCAAATGTATTTTCGTTTCATGTGTTCGCGTTGTTTTAGCAAGTATTAGATAAACTACTTCCTTATGCAAACTTTAGTGAATTAGCCGGCTAGGCTTCTGTTAAACTCGCGAACAAATCAAACAAATTACGCTAGCGTGCACGTCTGCAATATCGCTTCCTATGTTTACGCGTTTCGTCTAAGAAGTACATGGAAAGCGGCACAAGTGCGGGAATGGCTCGGCGTCGACGGCTGAGTTGCTGCACTTCGATGGCCTCCCGGCGTCGCCTGCCGCGTGCCGGGTCAAATGCTGCCATTCCGAACTACGGAATGTGAGGCAGATTCAATTCAGTTAGTTTAGTGTTTAAAACTACCGAAATCAGAAACAGGGTCACAGTATTCTATTTTATTAAAATTTACTTGTGCGGTTTATTTATTCTATTTTATTAAATTTACCTAATTTTCAACTTATACATTAATCCTCACAGTTCGGTCTATCGGAGTCAAAATCCTAAAATGTGTTTTTCTTTCAGTCCTTTAAACTACTAAATCACTAATCAATTACAACTTTTCTCTACAAAAGCTCTACTTTCTTCAACAACAAAGTAATAGGCAATATATCGCGTGCGCTGCTTGCTGGTCGAGCTTAGAACACAAAGTCCACATCCCACTAGCTCCAACTTGTACTCCAAACAAAAGATTAACCTCTCCGTACTTAGTGCAAGTTTCAGATCTCTCCAACTGACTGCCAACTTCGTAAGTGAACTACTCGGTGTTAGGGCTCGCACACAACCGCGGATGTCCCGAGCGAGAATTTAATTTGTACGGAGATTATAAGAACAGTGCAGATTCCGCACAATCGCCACCGTTTGAGGTTCATGTCGTAGGTGTGTACACACCCTTAGCAGCACTACCTTCTGAATTAATTTCACTTACTACCTCATCAAGTGTTCGATTGAATAGCTTTTCTCACTATTTTCACCTTTTTTCGTCCTCTACCGTCGTAATGAATCCCAAACGACGGCCATTTTGTTCGATTAAGGAACTTTGCAGGGTAAATCGGAATTTTTAGAGGTTTTTTGCTGAAAATTACTTTGTTATATATATCGCGATTGTATCGTGGAAACTATTATTTTCGTAAATTAACTACGGTAAATGACTCCGCTTCAGGAAATTAAGTAGTTACGAAAGTATTTCTGTGCTGCGAACGAGGTTCAAGGTTTACCGCATACGCTAACTACACAATCAAAGAACATTAACTTCTTTTATATCACGCCTTTTACTTATTAAAAAACTATTCATGAAAATATTCAAATACAAAACAAGCGAATACAAATTACTTGAAGCTTTACTTTATTCCAACGAATTGCTACGGATGTTTGCTAAAAAACAACAAGCTCTAACTTTTGAAGGCACTTTTTTCATAAAACCAAACGAATAGTTCCATACGGTTCTTGAGAGTGCATCGCGTGCCCTCTGCGTCTGTATTGAGTCCGTACTGCCAACCGAACGGGAAATGTAACCAGTCGGAATATCATTTTTACCGGGATGAGCGCGGCTCCTCTGCTACAAACCGCGGTGTTGTCAAAGGAATGCCTGCGTCCCGCTCCCCGCTAGCTACCCCCGCACCTACCCGGTACCCGCGCCAAATTGTGCGGAAGAGATAAACTTACCGTTTGCGTAGAATGGAAAGGTGCAGAAGGCTCAGTTCGAACAAGCTTACGACTTGATACATGGTAGGTATGTACACCTATACCACGACTTTTAAAGTGCAGAAGGGTAGGTAGGTACTCTACCGACGCCGACGTCAGGACCCGGTGTGTCTATAGTCTCATCAAAGACGTATTTTGAAGATATTTAGTCGGAAAATCAAGAAATGCTCAGTTTAGTGTAGCTCCATATAAAGTGGAAAGTCAATTATGAATAACTAGTTGATGTCCGCGGCTTCGCGCGCTTGACAAATTATATACTAAAACCTCCCACGAGACCCACTGGTGATTACAGCATGAAAATCGGTGCAGTAGTTTTTGAGTTTATCGCGAACAGACAGACAGACAGACGCGGTGGAGCACTTTGTTTTATAACAAGTAGTGATAGTGACATTAAAATTGTTTCGATAGTCTCCTAGTCGTACGATTTTACCTTTGATTGTAAAATAACTCGTGTGTTTTGCCTCTAAAAGAAAATTCTGTTCGACAGTGGCTGATTTCATGCCCGCCTTGTCGGAAGCTATTGAGTGAAGCTTCTCACTTTTCTGTTTGACGTGACGACCGCCAACTTTTGATAGAAGCCGCAACAAAGAACTCAATGCAATCACGTCGCTCCAGCGAAGAAAAATGCTACCGATTACATTGTCGACTTCATTGTGAAATTGAATCGCAGCGCGGATGGCGGAGAGGCAATGGATTTTATTTTGTGACATGCGCTCGTTATTTTAAGAAGATCACGTAAATTGCTTCTTTTTTTTATTTTTTCAGTGAATCACAAATTTTAGCCAGCTGTTGTATTTTGCTCGCGTGTTGTTTGGGTGCTTACGATAACAGGAGAATATTCTATCATCATCATTATAAGTTTGAGATTTTAATTCATATTTTCATTTTCATGGATAAACTAGCTGATCCGCCAAACGTTGATTTCCAAATAAAAAAATGCCCTATTCTCAGACCTATCAAATATACATACCTACACAAATTTCATTACGATCGATCAAGCCGTTACGGAGGAGTTGATAATAAACACCGTGACACGAGATTTTTATATGCAAAACAACTTCTAATATATATTAGAAGTTGTTTTGCATTGAAAAAAATAATAGACTTCGACCTATTCTCAGACCTAACGAATATACACCAACAATGTCTTTATATTATCGAGTGCGATTATAAATTAGATTAGAAGATTTGAATTAATTTTCATAGATAAATACGTAGTTATTTATGTTAAGTTATTACCACGTGTAACTTTAGCCATACCTCTAATAATAGTGAATCCTGATCGAATTAAATTCGATCAGGATTCACTATTATTTGACTCCGATTACAGTTGCTCCGACATTAATATTGCATCAGCAGCGACTGTTCAGCTTAATACTTATCTCTATGACACAGCATTGGTTGGCGCTTCAATCGCGTCGTGTCCGCTACATCAGAGTGGCGACTAGATCCTGGCATGAGAATGGTGAGAACAGAAGTCCCACTCTGTTCCAAACGGCTCTTTAAACTCATCGTCTTCATTTAATGCCATCTGCAAATGATCTTCATGTATTCACCTTCTGAATAACGTACGTCAGTTGGCCTAGGGTTAGCTGGAAATTAACTTTTCCACCACTAGTTACCGCTTAAAGTTAACATTATAATCCACAGTATAAGAGCAGTTATATTACGGTCTTCTTCTTCTTACTATAATCATTTGGGCAGTAAGGTCTAACGACCCCATACAGTGTCAGAGTTTCTAAACCGCCTCAAGGGCCGCTGACACAGTTTTGCGCCATTTGAAGTGGATTTAGTGAGGTTTGAATCCGACACTCACTTCCCCCGGTGTTATCCCCAAAGCACGACAAATCTTAGTAGTAAGTACTAGATTTTTAAAACAACTAAATTATCTGATAGATTGTTGTCAAATAAAATGACCTGTTTTATTCTTTTTAATTTTCAGTAGCTGTTTCAAGTTGGTCTTCTGTATCTCTCTACCTCTTGTGCCGGCTGGTCCCTGAGGGTAGTGGCCGTGCGACTTCAGATTATATTCACGCCGGCTGACTTGTGACGTCAGCGGTTCACGAGTGCCGCTTGTACCACGTTACTGGCTGTGTTACTGGCGCAGCTGAGAGGATACTACATCCAATTATACTTAATATTCGTAGTGGCCGAGGGACTTGTTCTTTTATTTTATAGGATGAAATTAGCCCAAGATTATTTTATTAAGACTTGGTTGCCCTGTCTCCATCTTCTATCTTGTTTATAAGTCCTAACTCGTGAGTGATGGGCTTGCTGCACTTTTGAGCGATCAGTAACGTTGATTTTCGACTTCCAATCTAACCGGAAGTCTAATTATATTTCTATTTATTAGCGAGGTGGTTTTTTCATTTCATAATGAGCTGTCTTTACCTTGATCACGCCCGATAGGATGTGGTAGATGAGCTCAACGATCGAACGAGAAAAGGAGGAATCTCAGAAAAACTTTGATTAAGAGCTTTTTCTGAGACTCTTCCGCGCCTCGAAAAGCACGTACTGTTGGTCCATTTGTAGATCTTTAACAATCTTCACGACGAGTCAAAAGCCATGAAATTCGACATCAAATTTTCCAAGGCGTATTATGTTACCGAGTTACTGGGTTGGGGAGGTAACTTAGGCGTATTTCCATGTTAAATACTAGTATTCAGCTGCAGAACCTGACATATAACTGGGAACAGGCAGGAGGATTGAATATACAGGTAGTTAGAATGTAGGCAGCTCACCTGCAGCACGGTGGTGTCGAAGTGCGCCAGCAGCGCGGCGGGCGACTGCTGCGACGAGCGGCGCCGCGCCGACAGCCGCGCGCTCCACTCTGCAACAAGACACAGAAACAATAATCAGCGACCTGGACTGGGAATATCAAGGTACACAGTGGAGCAAATGTCACAAAAATAAAGCACATATATAGCTGTGATGTTGACATTAACGGCTCTAGAACATGGTTTATATACTCAATACATTATTGCATTCCATATCTATTACATAGATTTAAACATGGTAAAAGATCAATATGGACCCTGTCGGACACAGCAAAAATTAGCGCAGAGATCAACCGTTAACATTCGTAACTTGAATCTATCAGTGTCAGTCATTCTCACTGTTTAGCTAAAGCTGTTAACTACAGTATAGTCTTCACACGAAATCGCGAATGCCCAATTTGTAGTTTAGCTGGCTTTCAAAGATTACACAATATAATAAAGATGATTATTATCAAAGTATTAAAAAAAAATCAGATCAAGTTAATAGTTATCGAAAACAACAAAAGATATTAAAAGCGTAACCCTGTCCTGGTCGTTAGGCTGAACCTCAGTGAAATAAAAAAAGATAATTGCATACAAAAACTTACAGAATACCAAACGCACCTGGTAAATCAAAACCCAGTTCAAATCTCAACTCGGAGCCAACAGGCAGAACAACTCAAACAAACCCCAAGCTTTACACGAAAATACAAACTGCGGGTCAACATTTAAAAACTCTGAACCGTTCTGCAGTGGAAAATAAACAAATAAACAGTCGCTTCCGGCGAGCGCGCGCCGGCGACAGGAAACGAACCCGCGACGAGCGCACACGCCCCGGCGCCGCGCCCGCGCCGCGCTGAGCTGCAGGCTCCTCCGCGTACAAACGGACTGCATCATAATTTTCTGTGCAGATGATCTCACGTCTGCTGGAGATTTGAAACGGTAACGTACGCTAGTGGACAGTTTGCTTGTTATTTTGTTTCGTTTTGTAATGTTTCCTGCTGGCGATGATGGTTTAGACTTTTCAAGCGCGTCTTCTAGCGCGTTATTTAGAAGATAACGATGTTCGACAGAGAATTAGCGTTCTTAATCAATCGTTAATGAACTACCTATGAGATGGCAAAAGTGCATAAATAACAACGGTGCATACTTTGATTAATTAAATATATTTTACAAAAAAAAATATTACTTTGAGATAGGTCAAAATAATCACAGTACAGCTTCGACACCGTCTTGTTGACATACTGTCACTGAATCACAGGAGAGTGACAGATGATCATCTGTAAGTCTAAGTCTAGGAAGTTCAGTCATCCAAAAGTCGATATAATGATAGTCTCCAAAGAGGCTGAAAATATTGTTATAAATTAAACTGCAACTTGACAGAAGATATTATAGTAGCTGGCACGAGACATGAGCACGAGACATGAGTACGAGACATGAGCACGAGACATGAGCACGAGACATGAGCACAGATCATTGGCGTATCTAAGGCTTTTCTCCTTGGGGGGGGGGGCTGAGCCCAACCTGAGATGCGACGCCCAATAACAACAAGTGCGAGTCGGACTCGCGCACCGAGGGTTTCGTACAAACCTGTAGGTATTATAAGCAAAAGTTGCGGTTTACAATTTATGACGTATTAAAAAAAACTACTTATAGATCTCGTTCAAACCAATTTTCTATATATATTTTTTTTGTTTTATCTTTCTCTTATTTTAGAAGTTACAGGGAGGGGGACATTTTACCACTTTGGAAGTGTATCTCGCGCAAACTATTCAGTTTAGAAAAAAAAATGACATTAGAAACATCAATATCATTTTTGAAAACCTATCTATAGATACCCCACACGAATGGGACAGATGAAAAAAAAAATTTGAGTTTCAATTCTAAGTATGGGGACCCCCAAAATTTACTGTTTTTTTTATTTATTTTTGTGTGAAAATCTTAATGCGGTTCACAGAATAAATCTACTTACCAAGTTTCAACAGCATAGTTTTTAACAAACAGACAGACATGACGAATCTATAAGGGTTCCGTTTCTTTGCCATTTGGCTACGGAACCCTAGAAATCGTTGCTCTCCCGGGAGAAAAGCCATAGTTACGCCAATGATCTGTGCTCATGACTCGTTCCGGCTACTATACGACCGAACTATGCAAGAATGGTCAGCTCAATAAATTCAAATAGATTCTCCAATATTTTATAGCCGATACCCGTTTCCCTTAGTTTCGAACAGTGAGCATTCTATAGGCTTGCCCCAATTACTGTAACTAAAAGCTAACAGAGAGGCGGCGGCGCACGGTCGGCACTTTTTGCGGCAGTCGCTGTAGCGGCCATAACTCACTGTTGTACCGCACTTTTTGTAGCAACTGGCAACTGCGAGCGGCGCTCGGCGACTGATCGCTACAACTGTTGCTGAATCAGTTGCTAAGTAGAGCTATTCATCATTTACTTAAGAGCTGTTGTGTTATAGAATTGAGTAATTAGTGAGGCTGATATTGTAATTAGGTCGTTTGTCTTGTGGATTGAAGGATTGATTGTTTTATTTAGGAGTTGGATGATTCGCGTTTTCTTAAGACGGAATCGGTCTTGTCTGAATCTTAAAATTATCTTTTGGAATGCAAACTTATTCTTGAATATAGCACTGAAATTGTATTAAATAAACATTGGCGTAAGTGTCTTATTTATTCTTTTTGTTTGTTACAAAAGTTGCACCCTCAATCTACTTAAAAATGGACTTCCGGTAAAGTTCGCATCGTCCTCCGCGGCGCCTCGTCATTAAATATCCAGCCGTGGCAGGCACTCGCACTGAATTAATATTAATTAACCAAAGTTAGCAGTGGGCGCAGCGCAGTCCCTTCGGAGATATTTTGTAAAAGTTCGCGGAAGTCGTCTGAAGTCGTCTGAAGTCGTTTTATTTGCGAAGAGTCGCTCTCGAGGTCGCTCGTCACCCTCCTAACTTCCCAGCAATGTTTGAAAAAACATCAAGTTGCTAATTTACAAAACAGGAAACAGAAGGTCAACTTCATATCACTGTGAAATCATAGAAAAATCTAAATCACTACATTATTGTCCTTCATTTGGTACGACATTTGTGAACTCGTGGCTAAATAATAACAGCCGCACAGGTCGATCTTTCAAGGTTAAACGCTTGTCGAGGTTAGTCTGTGACCATCTTAACATACTGACTTTCCTCCGTGCCTCGGAAAGCACGTTAAGCTGTTGGTCCCGGCTGTCATTTGGAGATGTTTGGCAGTCGTTACGGACAGTCAGTAGCCAGAAAATCTGACACCAGTCTTGCCATGGAGTACCGTGTTAACCAGTTAACGGGTTGTGGAGGTCTGGTAGGCAGCCGCGCCACGTTACTGGTTTTCAGCTAAATCCGGTTTGACTGGAAGCCGACCCCAATATAGTTGGGAAAAGGCTAGGCAGATGATGATGGTACGTTACCAACTAGACGGTTTGGTTTCTTACCAGAACATCTCTGAACTGAAACTATAGGCTTTGACTATTACAATTTTTTTTTTTAATTTTCGCTATCATTTAAAGAATACTGGAATTCATCTCTTTGGCAGTTCATCAACTATATCACATATTACTGATTCAATTCATAGCAGTCAAATTTATTACAAGTTCTTCTGTTCTTACCTTCGATGTGAGCTTAGAAAGTTTGTGTCTTTAGGTATGTACCTACGCAAAAACTTCAATTCAAATTGATTGGTGTTTAATGGGATTTAGAAACTCCTCAGGCTTCTAACGTTTTCTCTTCATCATTAACTTTCAGTTTCTTTGAGAACATATGATCCATTTAACGTATAACTTTCTTTTTAGCCGACAGCCCCAGAACGAGGGTAATGTTTTTCAACGTAAATTATTGATCAGCAGGCTCCGGTATTGAGAACACGACAACAATACAAGCTATGGCACAATTTGGACAATCCAATATTGTAGCTCAGTGGTCCCCTTCGCGAGGGTAGTACAGGGTCGCGTAGGGGCGGTCACCCTCCGGAGCCGTGACCTGTAACTACGGCAAGACGTTGGACATCTGAATACAAACAATCTCTGTGCGGAGTGAAACTTGAGGTGATTGTCGTTCAATGAAGGGCTGATGGTTTGCCTTGTAGGTACAATCGAATTAGGAATAAGTGTTTTTGGTAAATACCGATTGCTTATTTATCGAGCTGATATAATATGAAACTTGAGCTTGCTACATTCTGAAGTTATTTCTATTATTTACTAGCTTCAGCCCGCTTGAAAGTCGGAAATTATCTCAATGCAACAAACTCCTGGGATAAACGGCACGGTTGGAGCAATGGTTGAGCGATCGACTGCTGCGTCGCGTGTCGTGGGTTCGATTCCCACACGGAACAAATATTTGTATGGCCTGCAGATACTTGTTCCGGGTCTGGCTGTTTGTTTATGTGACTTTGTATGTTTGTAAACGCACCCACGATACAAAAGAAATTCCTAGTGTGGGCCATCGTTTTTTTTTTTTTCAATTTAAAAAAAAGAATCATCCTTTCCAAGAAATGGCATACGAGTAACCTTGTGCCAAGTTTCATCCAAACTTGTTCAGCAGTATAAATGAAGAGGTAACACAAAGACAGACAAATAGACTTTCGCATTAATAATATGGAAATTCCGTCTGTAGTTTTTTCGTAGTTTTATTCACCCAACCATAACCACACAACACCTATCTTATCTGTTATTCCACGCATTCGTTGCTAACAAGCACGTCTGCCTGGCGATAGTCGGCTCGCACAAGTGAAGCCTTCCGACTGATGACAGTTCACTCACAGCACGTAAACGGATCAACTGATTAACTAGCACACACACTACAACGAAACGGTTCTCTATTTACATACTAGACTCTGCCTGCGCCTTGTTTGCGTTAAACTAGCCTATTAAAACCGTCGCCAGGTAAACCTCTCTCTGTAACAAAACTCATCGAAATCGGTTCAGCAGTTTAGGCGTGAAAATAAACAAAGAAACTCAGTTTCGCATATAATATTTAAAAAAAATGCAATTGTTTTTTCGCATATATTATTAATAAAGTAAATAATAAATAATATTTGAATGGATAATGCTCATACAGCGCTAGTTATGGGATCATCATCATCCGGGCTACACTGCTATAGAAAAAATCATACAGCTTAGTAAATCAAAAAGACACTTTCGTTGACCTGGAGATACAACAGAGGTCCCCGTGCTCAGCAGACGCGCCTAAAACTACTTGGGAAACTCGTTGTATGGATAACTACATATATCTCACACATTGAATGCTCTCCTATAAATCGCTATAAGATAGATCTCAGAGCTATAATGACCGAGCATCTGGGATTAGTGCCAATTAGTGGTCATCCTCGTTACTGCTGAGATCGATGAGGCAGATGCCTGCACGCCCATACACTTGAGATAATGACTTCCTCTTCTTACGAATACAAGACGGAATGGAAGAAGACGAAAACGCGTCGAGTCCAAGTAACATGTGACAACTACAGGAAGGAAAGATAATAAAGTAAGGAACGTGTATTTGGGGTTCGCATTAAACGTCAAAGCAAAATTATGTTAAGAAACCGACGTAGTAAACATTACCTCGCACGGGTAATTTTTCAGTTAAAAATCTCAGCAGAAGATAAATACACAACACAAAAAAGATGTAGGGATTGTTGACGTAAGTTCCTAACTTTCTACAAAATATTTCTATGGCTTTACTAACATTTCAAATATAAGACAAAATGTATTTTGTTCCAGAAATACGATTATATCAATTCATCGTAAGCTTTGCTGTCGATCTTCCTTTGTCAATGCGTATCCAAAGGTATGATTTTACCAGCCGACTGTCGCTATGCTGTCTCCAGTAAATCCTTACAAATGTACCATTTCATTTAAGTCTGGGGCTGGGCCTTTATTTAGCTCACCAATAAAGAGACTTACGATAAAGATAATGCAAATAAATGTGAAATAAACTCAATAAAATTAGCCTGTCCCACTTGTGAATACCGATGAGCGGACCTGAGCGGGTTCGCAATAGACGGGCGGCGGCAGCATTAGGCCGCTCGCTCACGACTCAACGCTCTAATCCTGTTAAATTAGTTTCGAGTTTCTTGGGGCACTTCGTTTGTAGGCGGCCGGCCGTCTGGCTGGTTGACAGTCTTTAGGGGATGAACTAGAGGCTGTTAATGAATAGATCTGTGTGGACGTGTCGTCCGGACGTAATGACGAACTTAACTGAATTTGAATGTCAAATGAGTTTCGACAGCCTCATTTCATGTCCAGACTATTGCTTCCCTTCTACTGGCCGCCCATTGTTTGTGTTATAATTTTAAGAACATTTTATGGTATACCTACAACAAAGTGTGAAGAACATTTTTTGACGCCACATTTTGGAGTTTTATTTTAAAGTTAGTTAAGTATTTAAAATATACCTAATATGTTCTTGTTTTACTGAAGAAATAAATTAAAATGATTAATTGATATAAAACGATGACATTAATATATTTATTCATGTTACAACCGTTTTAACAACGAGCAAAAGATCTTATCGCAGGTGCAGTTCAATTTATCCAACACCTAGCTCTATACTAAACTGCACCGCTTACAACTACCCCTAATCACGGCCGCTCGGGCCAGTGATAATAGCCAGCGTTAGTACGTCGCACGTGTTATCATGACGCGCGACCATCGTTAATATTCCCCGCCGCAGCCGCTGAGCCCGCGCGGGGTGGCGCGGCCGGAGCTGGATTATTGCGGATTAATATTTAAATGGTGCTGACCAGAATACTGATGTAAACACACTAATTGTGTTGTTCTGTCAGTGCTGGGGTGACTTTTGGAGACAGCTAAAGTTTTGTGGTTTGTCTTGGTGAAAACATGTTTGGACATGGTGATTTGTAAATAATTGTGTTTGTGGTTAGCGATAGCGCCAGCTCGATGGTTAGAGAAGGACTTGCCCCAACATGGTGCAGACATTATGTTTTATAACGAAGTTTGTGCTAGTTAATTTAAACTAGTTAGCCGAACAAAAAACGGCTAAAATATATTCTGCGTTATAGAACGACTTTGCCAAGATTTAACGTTTGAAAGAAAATTTAATGGGATGTGTAAGATTCAACGAATAAAGCATGAGAAGTAGATGTTCTGGAGTGGAATGAAGATAATCTCTAGGAGAATAGTGAAAACATTCAGATTGGTCCCTACCTGCGCTGGATAGGTACGTAAGTTACAATTAAGCTTTTGAAACAAAATGTAGTGATCTCTTAAAGTAAATATCGAGAAAACTAGTCCAATAATATGTGAAATATTCCCAGTCCATCTTCATAAGCCGTCTCCTCGACCCGATGGGCATGAGCGATGGTCGGCCAGACTTCAGCCCCCGCCAGCCCCCGGCATGGCCCGGGCCATTTGTTACTGTCACACTTAGAAGGACTGTTTGTTCAGCCGAGCGGTCCAGCGGTCCACCGGCGTCGCGCACCGATGTCATCGCACCTTTATACATTACGGCACAATATACTGATTACAATGTCGTTTGTCTACCCGTTATTGTGGGTAGATAAATGATTGTGTGGCTATAAACCATTCCATCTCATTAAGATTGAGTCTATACATCAAGAGTGAGGCATCTACTACAGGTGACTTTTAGGCAAGCGTGCTCCACCGTCGCCTACGTCAACGCTTGCCATCATCATATCAGCCATCAGTCCACTGCTGAACGTAAGCCAAAAGATCTCGGTCTTGAGCAGTCCGCATCAACGTCAACTTCTTTAAATCATCGGTCCATCGTGCCGAAAGGCATCCCACACTACGTTTGTCCACACGCGGTCTCTAGTCTAACACATGTCTGCTCCATCATCCGTATGCCCGTCTGCAGACATGAATTTCCTTCAGATGAAAAAAAAAATATTGTTATGACTACTGCTACCTCTACTACATCATCTGCCAGCCAAGCCTTTTCCTGTACAGGTCGACTTCTAGTCAACTTTAGATGAATGCCATTCATTTTCACAATTCAACAAAAACTATACTTAGCTATTTATTAACCAACGCTAATTAAAACAGATTAATTTATTTCTCAAATATTAGTGATCTACTATGAAAATATTGGGAAAATATTTAGTTTTATATTTATGTATTTATGTATTTCATAAAAAGTATGGTACAGTCTGCAGTTACAAGAGATAAGTTAGCTAATTTATAAGATAATACAAATGTGCCTCCTGGCGTCCTAGCTAGGTTACATAGTAACCTGTATTAAGGTTCGCCAGCCCAAGTTCCCATGATAGGATTTGAAGATTACAAAGAAACTGCCAATGAGAGTTATGTTATTATACAAATTAAAGATTAAAAATTTAATTAAAAATTGAAATTAAAAGTGTGAAGTGTAAGTGTGTTTGTTTGGCGTATGTGTGTAGTGTGTATGTAGTGTGTGTGCTGTGTGGAAATCAGCTGAGTTATGATACGGAGTGTAGCTGAAAATCGCTAACATAGTGAAGTAAGCAGAAGTTCAGTGTCATCGTAGTTTTTATTGGTTAGATAGAGTGTTATCTGCTTTTTACACATGTCATTAGAAGATTGATGTATGGGGATGGTTTTGTTTAATCTGTTGTATAAAAAAGGACCTAGGTAGTAAAAGAAACGCTTAGTAAAGGCAAAGCGTGTGAATGGTACTTTGCAAATTTCGTATTTTCGCCTGGTAGAAGATAGTGTTTGTATAAAAGGAGTTTTGGTGTGTTGTTGTAGTACAGTGTTAAGGATGAATAATTGACGAATGGTGAGGACTTTGCATTTCTGATAGAGATCAAAGGTTGGGTAGAGCATTGGCCGGAAGGTAGCAACTTTTAGGATGGCTCGTTGTGCCACTTCCAAAGGTTTGATTATAGTTTTTGCGGCTCCACCCCAACTAGTAATACAGTAATAGATGACTGACTGACACATGGCAAGGTAAACGGTGCGTATTACAGAGGCATTGGCAATATGCCTAAGTGTCTTAAACAGGTAAATCAGTTTACGTACCCGACCGGTAAGATGGGTAATATGTGCTTTGAAGTTGAGATGTCGATCAAGAATGATACCGAGGTATTTAGTTGTGTCAGTGGAGGTTATAGTAGGGCAGTTGCAAGAATTTGAGTTAGATTGGCAGTCCGAGTGAACTTTTAGAGTGGTGGGTGTGCAAGGTTGTGTGGAAGAGTTTAGTGAGAATGTAATGAGTTTAGTTTTATTAGTGTTAAGTGTAAGTGAATGAGAGATAAGCCATGTAAGTACGCGATTAAAACCAGTTTGAGCCGTTGCTTGAAGTTTAGTCCAGGATTCGTCATAAAAAGTAATTGCAGTGTCGTCGGCAAAAGAAATGATGTTACCAGAAGCTAAGTGTAAATTGCAAAGGTCGTTTATGAACACCAGAAACAACGTGGGGCCCAAAACACTGCCCTGAGGCACACCATATGAAATAGACCGCTCGTCACTCAGGCAACTATCAATTTTTACTCTCTGACTACGATCGGAGAGATAAGATCTGAATAGCTGGAGTTGAATGTCGCGTACACCCAGACATTCCAGTTTGGATAGAAGGCAAGGAATAGGTACGGTGTCAAATGCCTTAGCAAGGTCAATGAACACCGTAAGGCATTTCTTGCGTTGGTTCAGTTTATCAACTATTCCATTTAACAGTTGCAAAGCTGCATCCGATGTGGATTTGTTTTTCCTGAACCCGAATTGGTTGTTTGAAAATAAGTTATTGGATTCAAGGTAACTGACCAACCTGCTATTAATAAGACGTTCTAAGATCTTGGAAAGAGCTGGAAGTACCGCAATGGGGCGATAGTTAGTAAAGGAAGAGCGGTCTCCCCCTATAAAAATGGGGTGAATTATAGCTTTTTTAAGAGAAGAAGGAAAAGTTCCATTGATGAAACAAAGGTTAAAGATATGGGTAAGTACAGGAGAAAGAATTGAAGAGTATCTTTTTAATATGGTAGTAGAAATGCCATCAAAACCCACTGCAGCATTGGCCTTTAAAGATCTAATGGTAGATTCTATTTCATCAGGATTTGTTTCCAAGAGTACAAAGGAATTCAAGCAGTTGGTTGTGTTAAAGGCAGAATAAGGAGTGCATTTATCTTGGATGTACCTACTACGTTCAGCAAGTTCTTTGCCTATATTTACAAAGAAGGCGTTCATGTCATTAACAGATTGGGAAGGGGTTTCAGAGCAGGAAAGTAACTCCGTGGGTGGACGAGTAATTTTAGTGGTGTGTGTGATGCGTTTAAGTGTATCCCATAACAGTTTTGTGTTACGACCGGCTTTGGAAATTTCATTTGAGTCGTATTGTCTTTTCACTTTTTTTAGAACCTTATTGCAGAAGTTCCTGTATCTCATATACGTTGCTTTAAGGACTTCATTTTCAGATGAAAGTTTTTGTTTTCTGTGTAGAGAGTCTCTGTTCTTCATGCATCGCAGAAGTCCTGGAGTAATCCATGGTTTCAGGATTCTTTCACGATTAGGTGTAAGTTTCAATACTGTATGATTGGTTATCTCATGTGACAGAGTTTGAATGAGACGTTCTGTAGCAGCGGATGGATCATTCAGGGTCAGAATATGAGTGAAATCAAGACTCTGCATAGATTTATCGAGTGAGACAAAGTCTGTCTTTGAAACTGAGGTGTGAGTGAAGTTACGAGGTGGTTTGATACATAGACATAGAAGAGTAGAAAAGTGATCGGTAATTGTAGCATCGAAAATGTATGTAGAAGAGGGTAATTTTGTTCTAAGAATTGTGTGGTCAAGGCAATTATTACCTCTTGTGGGTAGGTGGTGGGATGGTAAAAACCCATGGTAGGAGAGACAATTTAGGTATTCGTGTGATCTATTGTCTACACCTGACATATTGCTATCTAAGTTTATGTTAATATTTATGTCTCCTGTTATTATTACACTTTGAAAGGAAGACAAAGAAGATAGAATATCGTTTAGACATTTCAGAAATAATTCAATTCCATTTCGAGAGGGAGATCTATAAATACAAAGGATAGCAACATTAGTCTCAAGTTCAATAATCAAGCCAGAGGCAGAGTCATGAAATTCGGGTTCGTAAGCCTTGAATGATAAGTGTGATTTGATGAAAACGACTACACCGTCACTCTGATTACGGTGCTTAGTAGTATGTACTGAAGAATATGATTGAAGCTGGGGTAGGGTAATATTGCTAAAGCAAGGAAGCCAACATTCTGTAAGAACAGCTAGATCACATTCCATAGAAAGGCGAGAAAGAAGAATCTCAAAATCATTAAAATTACGATTGATTGATCTTATGTTTTGTGAGATAACTTTCAGGTAGTTATTGGGGGACTTAAGGGTAGCCAAGCAATCTTCAGGAGTGCATTGAAAAACTTTAGATACAGAAAATTCGTCTAGGTTTTCACTTAATATGTTTATGTTATCGAATGTTTTGGTATAAAGGTATATAAAGTATAGGGAACCGATCGATAAATATTTTGTGGTGATGGTGATGTAATACTGTTATTGGATTACAGTAAGCTGTGAGTGTTATGACATTGTGTGAATAGAGTAAATAAATAAGGATGTGTGTCGTGAAATGTAGAGTAAAAGTAAATTGGGAAGAAATAGTTTTGTAGTGAATACGCTCCTATTTATTGTTTACATGATCGTTTGATTAAGTTTAACATAGTAATTTTATCTACTATTAAATACTGTTTTCACGTATCCAGCATAAATATTCATGGCTCAGTACTGATAATGGCGGTCAAAATGTATTCAATGAGCGTGGGCATATCACCACGGCGCGTGTGGTCGCGTGGTCACGCCTGGCCTCGTCGCACACATCGACCACGCAGCCCAACTTATCTGTGGTCTGAACGGAAAGTTTACTAAACTTGGACTACGTGTCTCTGGGTTAGTTTGTCTGTGGCTGATTCTGATAGTCTTTGAAATTAAAGTACGCCCGTTTCCTAAGTGGATAGTAGCTGACTTATATGTAACTACTTACACATGAGCACGATTTAACATATAAAATAAGAATAAGAACCAACATTCATTCATTTATTTATTTTAATCAATCAATCAATCAAGTACTCTATCGAGGAAGGTTATATGGCTATATATCATCACGCTAAGACAAAATAGGAGCGGAGCATTAATGGAAAATGTGACGCAAACGAAGCTGCGCGGGTCAGCTAGTTTATTTATAATTTCGTGCAACATAAGAATAAGAATATATTTATAGTATTTTATAGTCACTCAAAATTTCAAGTTCACTATTCTAGTGCCTTGCATCATCCACGACCCGATGATTTTGGCTACTACTGGGCGTAGAAGTCTCTTTGCTTGAGCCAGTACCCGCTGTTTTCGTTCATTCTTAATGAAATAACATAATTACGGTTCCGGTTATCGTAAGTTAAACATTTCAGGCTACATAGCTAATGGTACCTACCCCATTGTTACGCGAAATCCAAAATTCACTTCATTATAGTATCGACTATCGAGGCCGGTATCCACTGAGCTGCGGCCGGACGAGCGAACGATAGAACAAATGAACCGTGACGTCGCTGATACGAATTTCTGGCGCCTAAAATACCTCGCTTGCCCAAAATGTACGAAGAGGTAAAATGTTAGCTAGAATTTGTACTAAGCATCATAGATATTATGTAGGTAATAATAATCTTAGCTGGGGTCTAGGTGAGTTTGGTTGACGAGCAGAGGACAATATGATTGGACTTTGGAAAGGTCCATCTTCAAGTTCCAAGGAGTTTCAAACGCTGATTGTAATTAAATCTAGGTAGAAAACTTCCAACCACTCTGACAGTAATATCAGCGCTAAGCATCATCATCGTCATCTGCCTAGCCTTTTCCCAACTACATTGGGGTCGGCTTTCAGTCAAACTGGATTCAGCTGAATACCAGTATTTTACGTGGAGCGGCTGCCTACCAGACCTCCACAACCCATTAATATCAGCACCAATATAGACGCCTAAACTGATTAAATGGACCATCACAGACATATAATAATTCACAGGCATTCAATATGTAAAGACGTCAGACACGAATGCCGAGTAAACCTGGGTATAATATGTATATTGAACATGATAACCATTCGCTAAGGGATGAAATTTGCACCAACTCTTACAACCTTCGGAATATGCTTCATAATGCCATTGTTATAAAGTCAAAATGGCTTCCCATCAGCTTCGTTCCATTTTAAATACATTCTTAAGGTAACAATACGCACCGAGGCGAGACGGAGAGCTACACAGCCACTATACAGCGCTACGTTGTATAGAGAGGCAGAGACTATGGGGTCCACACAATGAGCTGTCAATACAGGCTGCACACCGTCTGCAGCACGCGTAGCATGGCGATTCTATCTCTATTCTACCAAGAAAAGACAAAGCTCTTTCTAGCCCACTCGATATGTCTTCTGCCCGAGCATGGCGCGACCCGTAGACTCGCGTTTCTCGAAGAAGTAGCTAGTGATGAGGTCATTCTGCGAATACTACGATGAATTTTACGTTTAGTTAGCCAAAAAAATGAGTCAAATACTCTATTTTTCACACTCTTTGCACGTAACTCAAAGCAACAACAAAACGTGTTACTCGAACATATTTTTAATCTATATGGTTTATGTTTGTTTACAAATAACATGTTTTTGTTGAATTTATTATCGCACCGATTTAAATTAGAATTTTAGTGTTTATGATCATGGCGGCAAGGAAAAAGTAAGTAGATTTTATGATTAATTAAATAAAGTACTGATTTTTCCAATAATTGTGTGTAATTAATGTATGTGAACATAATATCCTACCATGCGATGAGAAGAGAACATAATAACATTCTAAATAAAAGGTGATTGGTGGCATTGTCTGATGAAAACTTTGCCATACACAGTGCAATGCGTTCTTTACTGTTATCTGTTATCTTTCTTTCCTTTAATATCGTTCGAAATGTTTTTACTTTAGTAATTACAAAACAGTTTATTTACAACGTACAACCCGACAAATTAAGATGTTGGTAGAATATATGTCTACCCCGACATACTTTCTAAGTTCTATTTGGCAAAAATAAAATGATTGTTGAAATAAATATTCCTTGTCTAGGTCCGAAAAGATGTAGACTATTTGACATTTCTTAAAGAGAGTTATTTCTACCCCCAAGTGTCAAAAGTAGAGAAAATATTGTCGGCATGCTCGACGTTGTAGACTTATGTCGATCGAAGAAAAGAAACATTTTTTTTCTACGTGTCAAACATCGCCATGCTAAGGAAGATAGAAATCTTTCTTCAATCTGTCATTTTGTCGATTCTCCGGTCGACAAAACTCGTTTCTACGGTGGTCATGCTACGCGTGCAGACTTTCACGGTAGACGAGCGGTTATCGAAGCTTACGAGGACTGTAAGTTGTCTGAACAATGTTAGCCTTGAGGCTCTATATTCAGAAGACGTACGTTGAAAGGCCCATTATATTGACAACTAGCTACTAGTAAGTTATGTATAGTTTTAGAAAGTTCTAACATGCTTAAGATTATGTTCGATATCGAGCTTGAGTATCTAAACAGCAGGCACGTATGTATTCCTGTGTCATTTAGTCAGGAGCTCAAGAACTTCGCTGTGTGGCCCCCTTTCGTCGAAACCAATCTGGAACAAGCAAACGCGGCCATGCGGCCCAGGGACCCGGCGGCATTCGGCCCGGCTGTGCGGCCCAAATGTCGCACAACAATGGGCGCCAACCCTTTGTGGCGCATATTCGGAAAAAGCGCCATTATTAGCTTCGGCAAGACTCGTATTGTTGAGAGATTCCCTAGATGTCGGTAATTTAAGGAGGATTGAGGTTTATTTTTAGTACTGTTCATTGTTTTGTAGGGATTTTGTTGTGGCTGTCGTCTGGGTAAACAGATAATTGGATTAGCTGAATCATTCGTTTCTTTTTTATTCTAGTTTTAATATAGATTTTGCAGGGATACGAACACAATCAACAGGATCCTTATGGCTGTCAGCCAGTAAGTACTTACTCCAATTTTAACGTCATTGTTTTCATCGTTATAGTTGTATCGTCTTCATAGTTTGTGAATATATTTGTTATTCTTTCATTCATAACCAATGACGTATTATATATAGACACGTCATAAACCAACATCGCGGCGCTTAAAAACGGCGAAAATACTAGATAGCTACTAATACGCATGAAGAAAGAGAAAGAAAATATGTCACCGTACGGCGGGATGCCTGTTGCTAGAGGGAGATAAATATACATCTTCAGTTACGTCACAGGATAAGTAATAGTCAAATTGACATCAAAAGAAACGTAGTGTCGCGCGACAGGTTGGTGCGTAACTAAGCGCGATGGGGCCAATTGGCTTCATTTCATGTTGTCATTTCAGAGTGCGGACAACGTATCTATAGTTTTATATATCATTGTTCATAACCCACTTCATCAACATAATCTCACATAATAAATAACTATACCAAAACTTCAGACCAATAAAAAAGTATTTTATTGGTCTGAGACCAAAACATAAAAGGCAACCTCAATGGCTGCTCCTTTGTCGTCGTAACATAACGTCGAAGCTTTGTACCGTGTGGGGTTACAATTACAATGTGCTCAGTACAATGCACCTAGTTACATGTTACGGCCGCTGCAGCCTACAATGTTACCTAGTCAGCAACATGGTGCAGCAGGAGTAAGCAAGCTGTGCCCGAGGTGTGATACATAAGTTATGGCGCGGGTTCGCCTCAATTTACAGCCCGGTGTTATACGTAGGTACTGTAGTTTACTGGAGAGTGGGAGGTTGCCTGTTAGAAGAGCTTTAACGAATTTAATAAACTTTGAATTATATGCTTTTTAACCGACTTCCAAAAAAGGAGGAGGTTCTCAATACGACGGGTATTTTTTTTTGTTATGTATATACACCGATTACTCCGAGGTTTTTGATCCGATTTGTGTGATTCTTCTTTAGTTCGATAATAGTTCGAGGGTATCGATAATTTTTTTTACGGTACCAAATAGCCAGTATGCCATACTGGCTATTTGGTACCGTAATAAAATTATTCAGTTTGGTTCAGTAGTTTTAATTTTATGAGCATCTTTGCTTATTTCAATTTCTGCGTAGACGGAGACGTCGTCCAAGTATCACCACATAAAAGGTATTTTTTTATTTTTTGGATTTTGTTCTAGACCCCAGAGGCTCCGTTCTAAACTACTAAACAAAAATCAATCAATTTGCCGACCCGTTTTCTAAATCTGTGAGGGTCAGCTTCCTGTATAACTGGATGCTGCTAAGTATCAGTATTTTACAAGGAACTGCTGCCTATAATGACTGTCAAAGATCCTTAACGTGCTTTCCGAGCCAAGGAGGAAACTCGATATGCTAAGATGGTCACCCATCCGCGGATCGACTACTGCAAGCGTTGCTTAACCTTGAACAGACCCGCGCGACGTATTTTTTTTTTATTTAGGTACTAGACGAATGTGAAGAAAATACAAAAATAACCTGAGACAAAACCGATTAGGTACCTACAAATTTCTATCTATGAAACGTTAGACCCCCAGCTACTCGTACAAAGCCCCAGACGATACTCGCCTCACAAAGAAACCTAACTTCCAACTCAATTTAGCAATACTAAAGGTAACTGGCAACACTATCTCCCCCCCCCTCACCAAAACTATTTCTCACCTGGCAATATTTTGTGTATTTCCTGGTAAGTGAAACTGGAAACTTGGCGAAGTGCTGTTACTAATATCGACAAGTTGGGAACGCGATATCGATACTTTCGCCGCCCTCTGCGGCTGATAGTTTGTACTTCATTTTCGATTCCGCGATCTTCAACAGATATAAGTTTTTTAATCAGCATTCTTGTGTGCGTTGTATTTATTAAGATTTTTTAATGAAGTTAAATATTGAGAAGTAGCTGTATACAGTATATTCGGAAAAAGCAAAAACATTTAACTATTTATTTATTTGTAGACTCAAACGACTTAATGTTTCATGTCATTTACTAGTCTGTCTGTATCTACTCAGACTATAAATAGTTTCCGCGTCTAGCCCCCGGGGGCTTATAAAAGCAGCTGAGGGGCTCACGGCCCTCCAGCCACCTTTTATAAGTCCTCCTTCATGCCAATTCTAAGAAATATGAATGGGAAAAATAACTCGTGAGAAATAACTAAAAGAACGAACAACAACAGAGATTATAACGAACTAAACATAGTTTATCGCTCTACTTTGATTAGCATCCATAATCCCCTATTCAGGTACCAGCAGATAATCCTCTAATCCCGATCGAACTAACTCCGGGCACGTTAGTACGACACACAATGGCGGTAACGTTTGAATATCGCTCATTATGTGCTTATTAAGGAGGCTATTAGCCGCCATGTCCGGACACGGACACTCGACCGGACGCCGGACAACGGGTGCGCGGCTCTAGTGTGGGGATAACGAGGGGTGTTTACGGCGACTCCGGACACTAACGCAGCGCTTGGTCCGTGCGCCCGCCGGACGAACATTCGGATATCTAGTATGGTCGCGCAGGATTTATGTGTCTAATGAGCTGGTGGTAGTGGTGTGATTTTGAAGTGGATTATTTTTACATGAAAGAATAAGGAATTAATAAAAAAAATACCAAGCTGAGAATGAGTTTTACGTGGGTGTTTAATATTCAAATTCTTAGTGTAGGGAAAAGTTTTCACTAAATCATTTAACTCGGCATTTACAGCGTCAATCAGCAGCCTCCGGCAGATCGACTTGAGCCCTTCGTTTGTGAATTCAGTCATTGTTTGTTTACCGCTGCACTGTCAGTCTCGCCTAACTCTCGTCTTACTTAACTAACAACGCCTAATATCGTCAAAACCGCTCTCCTCGACAACGCCGCCACGAGACGTTCATAGTAATCTGTGCCTCCTATGAGCACATCGCAGCCTGCGGGCAGACTGTGTGTAGCCTGGTTTGTTAACGAGAATACACATTAGGCAGGTTCTTTTGGTCTCAAATTGGTTTTCGGCTTGACATGACTTAATTTAGGTGCCTTTTTTAAACTCTTTATTTTCTTAAATCAGTATAAAATACCATTTCGTGTGAGATAGTAATGATTGTCAGAGGAAAATTAAAGACCTAGTTGAATCACAAAAAATCTCACGAAATGATTTCGACTTCGGTAAGGATTCACATTATTTGAACAGCCTTGACAGACACTCAACTAAAGCCGAGACACGTGTAAGTACATAAATAAGGCTTTTCATTTGGCTTTTAAAAGGACTGGTCTGAAATGGTTCACCGTAAAAGTAACATAAAATATCAGGTTGATATGATTGTTTACGCTTTACCTCAACAAAATCTTCCACAGTATCTATTACAATTTGCTCAGAGATGTCTTCTAAGTAACTTTTTGTAAGTTCAATCATTTAATCTTGGCGCCGTCGTGTGACTTTACACAGTAACGCCTTAATATCTATTATCCCGGACTCCGGGACCGGGCCCCGTGGCCGCGGGCGACTCTAGCGGGAACTGTGAGCGCACCTCTAGCGTCTGACTATAAGCAGACGATTATATTGGTTAATTGAATGTTTGTGTTTGAGACTCTCTCTCACTAATCTTACTGATTTTGGAAATAGCACTTGAATAAGTATATTCGATTTCTTAGTACCTTGCCTATCCATTTCGTCTAGAGATGCCATTCTTGTGTACCGATATAAAAATAAATAAATAACTAGGTAATCTTTTAGCGACCTACATTCTCAGCACAACAGAGTTGACATTTACCAAGAACACAGGAACGTCGAGGGGTACAGTATACATCCTTTTATATCAACAATGTAGGACAACATTAATAACCTTCTATTCAGGCTTGATTCCATAAAAATAGCTTGTAAAGGGCAGCCCTGTTATTTCTGTGCGTATGCGGGACGAGAGGGGGTGGGAAGCGCCACAGAGTAAGGGAGTGCAGAAGACCAGCTCCGTACAACGTACAGTATAATAACAGAGTCAGCACTGACCTTACCTCAGTGTTTACAACTGAATTCTGTTCATAGTGATTTTGCAAGTTAAGTGGCTAGACTTAAACTGGTATAACTGGTCTAATTTTGAGATCCGTTTGAAATAGAACAGGGAATCGCAAAGTGGGTATCTGTGCCCGTTTGAGAAAAACAAAGTTTGTCAATTGTTTTTTCGCGATCATGCCATTCTGTAGACTGACTTCTGTAGTACCTGTGTGGTTGATATACAGGGCGTGCTCAGGTGCGCATACGTTCACGCTCCGCTAACTTGTTGCACGTGTCACTGGCGGCTACACCCTTTATGTGGAGGACTTTATGTGGCTCTATGCCTTTTGTAATGTGGCGGCCTTTATTTTATTCTGGGTTCTGCTAGTGGCCTGTATGACAGGTCGTATGATTGCAAGCTTTTAGCGAATATATTAAATTAAATAATGTCCATTGTAACACCGCGCAATGGAGTCAAAACTCATAATGACATAACTATAGTATCAACTCTTTGAGATAAATCGCAATAACTTTTTTCTTTGAACACAAGCGATTTTCCAAATCTCTGTGTTGTGGCTTTATTATCTTCATTCACTTCATTTAAAGAATAAACGTTATCAAGCCTAAAGTTATATCATTCGCGGCGCGGTAGTTCCGGAGGCACACAATTTGTGATTAAACTCATAAATTGCGGATGTTTTTACAATAATTTATGTTATTCAAGATACAGGGGAACTTGGAAATTGGACGCTTTTTAAAACTTCAGATCACGTGCGTACTTTGCAAGAAACAGGGGCGCCACTCAAGTTAAACGAACATGAAACTTTTATCACAGAATATAAAGTTCCAAATTGAATGCACCTGAGTTTATCCTCCGACCCCTATCAAGACGTTGAATAAAACACTAAAATCGTAAATCTGGCGTTTTATTATAGAAAGGCTGACGCCAACTGATTGCTTCGTTCTTTAACAATATTTCAAGAACTTTCGATGGAAAATTAAATTATTCGACTTATCTACCCTCGATCGCGACCGTTGTCACACCTATACAGACCGCGACAGCATTAAAAGATATTAACAGCGATTGTGATTGACATCCCCCAAACAAGCAACTACATTCACACAAGCGGCAACTATCCCGCAATCACTTAACAATCAGTAGCGACCGCGCGATACACCTGCCGATCAAAAAAAAAACTTCGGTCACCGTCACCGCCGCGCGCCGTTTCCCCAAAATGTAATTTTAATATGAATCACTGGCTCTTTAGTCACAGTCACCCCGGGTGCTATTACGTCCCCCTGCCAGGTACCTGGGCCCCCAGCGCGGCGCCCCGGGCTCCTGGCGCGGGGACCCCGGGGAACCGCGGCACTATTATAGTCGTTGAGCGTATTTTATTGTTACATGTGTCCCCTTCAGACGGTGGATGTTTAATTTGCGTTATTGCTCCGTTTGGCAGTTCTTGTGATACTATCAGGTTTTTTTTTTTCAGAAGATAGGGACCGACTACCGTGCTCTTATGTTGAACGAGTTAAGTACGAGATTTTAATAACAGGAGTGTTGTTTTATTGGTCGCTTGTAACTACTGTGTACTTTTATTACCGTCCTCAATACCTCAGCTGCTATGCAACAGTCTTAACATATATTATTTGAAAATCATGATCACTGAACTTCTCAAAAATATATACAATCGATCTTCTGCCCAAAATAGCTTAATTTTGACGACACAATCGTGTCTGTTTGCTCCAGAAACAACATGATAAACGAATAAACATAACTAAGGGACAGATAACAGCACGACGCGGACGTGAATCCGAGCCATTAACTGTCGCGACACAATGATGGCGGTGTTCGCTAAATCATGTCCGCGGTGGAGGTGCTGCCGGCGCGTCACCACCAGCGGGGACACAGTGCAAGCGACACAGAAGGTCCTCTGTGCCCTCATACGGGGACAAGCCGCGATAACTAGGCCAAGAAGGATTATGAGGTTTTCTTTTTTGATACAAGTGTCTGTTCCGAAAAGATACATAGCTTAAGCAAAGTGATGAGTAAGTAATTAATTTTTAATGCAATTTTTAACTGTGTTAAATCCTGTCATGAAAATATGTCTACTGCTAACATTTCATTCAGTGTCCTCGCTAAGGGCGCGTGACGTCACCGGCCTAATGGCTTCTACCCGAGCCATTACACTGTGCCCAAATTGCATTTACAACACCCAAGGTGACTCGAGCGATTTAAAGCCTTACTTCCGTTTCATAAAGTCTAAATTAAATTGTGATTATATGGCCGTTTACTCACGGAGTATAATAAAGTAAATAGAGATTTTGATGGCGTAATTGTGTGAAAAGAATGTAATTTTGTTAAAATTTTCATTTTTTTTATTCGAGGTCAGGGATTTGTTGGTGAAGGTTCAACAGTCACATTACCAGCTGATTAAAACAACGTTACTAAAGAATAGAAAAAACACCGGAATCATGATTAAAAAAATAAACTGGGGGTTAAAGAATACAATTTGTTCTCACCTTCGGTCGGCAAAAACCATTACCGGAGCGCCCTATTTCCACGACCCTAATTCGACGCGTGTGAGGGTAAAACTACAAAAAGCAGCTGAAAGGTCCCGCTAACAGTATATCATCTAATTACCCTTTTTTGTCCCACTTTTGTTTTACCACGGTTTTGCTTAAATCGCTTTTCGGGTCAGAAATAAACCGCAATCCCGAAAAGGCTTATTCCTCTTTAATATGAACATTCTATATACGTTGGAAAGAAAAAAAAGTTAAGTAAATGTTTTATTGTGAGTATTAAACATTGTACTTTTATATTATGGGCATCACCAATATTCATAATAACAACAAAGCCTTTTTGGGCTTAAAAATACAAACTACAACAGGCACTGAAAAATAAAATCTTTTTATTCAAATCATAAATATGCGCTTCCATTGGCGGGATTTGTTTACAATGCTAACAGTTTTATTTGCATAAACCGAGACCATAACAATCCAGAGTGCATAGTTGCCTACAATTAAAACAAAACGCAACCCTACATTTGAAAAAAAACTCTAGGATTTTCTCCTGCATCACATAAACACACAAACTCACAAACACAAGCAACGAGGCTCGGAACAACTATTTGTAGGCCATATAAAAATGGTGCCATGTAGGAATCGAACTCGGAACACAGTGCAGCAGCCAATCGCTCATCCACTGCGCCAACCGTGTCATCAAAGTTGTATAAATGCTAGTTATAAGTTAAATCTACTATAAATGGTGATGCTTAGTGACAAGATAAAAGCTAGCCCTTCAGAATGTGCCTTCCATCCAATACCATTATATCAAAAAGTGTTATTGTTGAATTGGTAACAAATCATATACTTAGACAATCCGTTCCAAACACACTTGAGCTTTGTTTTCATGGCATACCTTTCTTTCATAACATCATAGTTTAGCTTGCAATAATAATTTAGCAAAGCTACAGCCAGCTGTCACACAAACAGCAACGGATGGCGTTTTCACGTGACTCGAAACAAAGCCGTAACGACTCCGAGTGATTCGAACTGCCGCGAAGCTAACTATAACGGAACGTTAGTGTGAGCCAAACTACAATAAAAACGCGATCATCAACAATAGGCTGCCGGAGAAGGTTCAGTCTTCAGGAATTTTAGCTGTGTGTTACGAGATTAGAGTCCAAATAGAATACTCATTTTATATGCACTATATAAGTTGCAGAAAAAACATAGGACACAATCGGCGGCAAAATTCCGAAGCCAACAAACACAACAATGAAACTTTTATTCCTTTTTTAGAGTCTAGACTCTAGCCCTAAGGACCCTTCTCATCTCATCCACAATCGATTCGAGAAGACAAAATCAGACTGATTGCGATTTATAAAAAGCTCACGTATCTACACAGACACAGTTAATCAGAAAAAAACTACACTACAGCACGTACGATTGAAAACTCCAGAGTTACATTAACAGTTTTTTTTTTTTGGCCTTAAAAAATGCTGGCGTAACGATTTGTACCCATTCCTGACGTATTGGCGGGAGAAGGCACCAGATAAAGTAAACTGGAATAATATGGTGGAGGCCTTTGCTCAGCAGTGGGACAACAAAGGCTAATCTATACTAATATTATAAAGAGGTAACATTTGTTTGTAAGTTTGTATGTTTGTAAGTTTGTATGTAGGGGGTAATCTCAGGAACTACGGGTCCGATTTGAAAAATTCTTTCAGTATTAGATAGCCCATTTATCGAGGAAGGTTATAGGTTATAGTCACTATATATCATCACGCTAAGACAAATAGGAGCGGAGCATTAATGGAAAATGTGACGCAAACGAAGTTGCGCGGGTCAGCTAGTAAAAAATAAAACTTAACTCAGCTAGTCGTTAATCGTGAACCTTCTGTTATGTCCTGCACTGTGGACGCGCGTCGTCCGCCGTTAGATACGTGACGTCATCACTATGGCGGCCGCGGCGCCCACGCACGTGACACTACGGAGGCTTCCTTTACTTTATTTAATTAAGACTATATTAATAGAAACCTACTTAAATATTGCTAACTTGCGATTTTGACCAAATGTCTACGTGCCCTTAGGTCCTTTCCATACTACATACATAAAAGCTCTAAATTAGGAGAACTTATTATCAAATTACCGTCAAGGATTAAAAACAAGAAAAACCGTTTTTTTTTTTCAATTATCCCGATGATTTCAGATTTTTAGATTGTCCTATAACAACGCCTACGAGCAACGTCACTTAATTGAACTTTTTATAAATGTCCAACCTTCTTAATACGTATTTCATAAAATAAAGAATACTGCCAAAAATTACAACAAACTGCACATCCTGGGAGTCTTTAAATCAAGAGTGAATAGGTTACTTCTAGGTAAACGTGCTCTATCCATGATCACATCATCGCTTACCACCAGGTGAGATGGTGGTCAAACGCGTGCCTATCAATGACAAAATAAAAGTGCTCATCAGCCCTATACGAGCTAATAGTGCTCCCTAAATCTCGCATCACGTCCCCCGACTTGACAACTTGCCGAACTCCGACACCTCGGTACTGGAGTAAAATGGTACCACACGTACCAAAAGTACCACCGAGTACCATCTAACAAATTACAAGGACTATTTTGCTAAATGTCAAGTTTTGCTTTCTTCCAGTTCCCCGTTATGGTTTTTACTAAACTGGCCTCTTTTGTGTTACGAAGAACTTTACATTTTGCTTTTATTTGGCAAAAAGTTGAGTCTACATCAACACGTTAATTCAAACTCAACTTTCCGCCAAGTAAAATTAATTAGACTAAATCCACAACTTACCCCGTACACTGAATTACTCGTACATTCCCAAAAACATGTTCAACCCCGAGGGCAAATACCGAGCCTCAATATCCAATAAAATGCCAAAAAGCCTTCGTCCCTGTCACCAAATGAGTTCCCATAATTAAAATTCATATATTACCACATAATTAAGTGGGTAGGGATGAAGCCACACGTACAAACGACGTGGACCCATTCGCCCCGCCCGTCTCCCCGCTAATCCTTAAATAAGGGGCGATATTAAAATCGCTCGCGCTCTCGGGCTGAGATCTAAACTCTCGTTTTTTCATTTCCATATCAAAATTCTGGCGCAGCTTATTGAAATGCTTTCCAGTTAGAAAGGGTTAAAACATCAAGTCGTAAAACTTATTGGTCTATTCTTGAATTTCAATTTGTAGTTTCCTGCGAACTGCGTCTGATTTCATTTTATAATATAAAGAGCGCCAAGTTGGCAGAATAAGTCGTAATACGAACAAATGGGTTGGCGTATTTCGCAAGAAAATTTTTCAACGTGTAAATTAAAAACTTGAAAGTTTATTATAAAATGTAGTTTTTCAAAATAAATGAACCTCATCCACTGAGGCTGTAAGCTTAGTTTTTCTTTGTTCTAGAATAAGTTTTGTTTGCTACAATTAAAACTAAAATGTCATGATGAATTTTATATAATTTATTATTTAAATTAATTTTTAGCGCGTGTGACAATTTAATAAAAAATATATTTTTTGGGTGACTTCTTACCAACATTTGTATGTCACAAAGGCCGAAGATGAGTGATAATTTTGTTTATGAACGTGTATTCCTTTTATGTGTGTTTTGTCTTGTTTATAAATTACTAGATGACCCGCGCAACTTCGCCTGCGTCACATTTTCCGCTCCTAAATAATATTGCAACAAATAATTGAGATGTAAGCTACCCTATCTTTCAAGTTGGATCAAACTGCACACGGTGTGCAAAGATTAAAATCGGTTAAGTAGTTTAGGAGTCCATCGCGGACAAACAACGTGACACGTGATTCATATATATTAAGATAACGTAATGAAGAAGGATCATTCAAACTACGATACTATAAACGAGTCATCTTACAAGGTCAATCACATAGAGCAAATTGTTCAGCGGTCTCGTTCATTCCCATTTTTATTTTACTAAGTACGAATTTGTCTTTATCGTATCCCTTCTCGCCATTTTATAATAAAAGTCGAACTATCTGCGAAGATTATGTTCAGCCACTGTATGCACCGCCGCGAGGTCTGCAATCCAAGTGATCCGCGCTTTAATCCGTTCGGTTCACATCTAGCCGACATGATATTTCATGCCACGTGAAGAGCGATTTGCGAATCGTAGGTACGAGTATAAGATGAAGAGTATGAGCAAAGATCTCTGTGAGCTCGCGACTGACACCAATCCTGCCTGGATTGATGTCACGTCGAGTTCTCATCTATCCATGCATGTTAGCAGCTTTTCGACAGATTCGGTAAGAACGGATTGGTGTCAACTGCCGGAAAGCAGGCAGACGTGCTCGGAGACAAATACATCATTAGACAGTTTGGACAGAACAAGGGATGAGCGATTAGAGGACATTAATGTGACTGAACCGCAGTCAGATCAGAAATAACATTTCCCCAAAACGTGGTTTAGTAGGTATTCCGTGACAACACGTCTTTCATATCATCGACTTACTACTATATTATGTATATGCAAAGCGCATCTGTATTATAAAAACTTTAAAGGTTGAATCAGTCCGGTGCTGTCAAATTTGAAAAAACGAAGCAGATACCACTGAACAACAATCTTCTGAAAATGAACATAATTATTCAAGAACTGCACAATATTTTCTGTAAGGCCACATTTTCCGGCACAATCCCGTATAATCCGCGTCGCCTGGTCCGCCGTAATCCCGGGATCATCGCGGCCGCAGATCACGGCCAGCCTGTCGTGCACTACTCGCACAGTGGGAAGGGGACACCCATCCGTCTTGCTCACCTGTCCACCTCACGTGCGTCTGCGGGAGACGTATTAACGTCCTCTGATTGACGCGCGGATAAATAACGAGCCATCGATTTGATACCTTCAAGGTTCACATCAATCTTGACTATGGGGATGAATGTTCCGTGTGTATTTTTCCCGATGCGCGATAATGTCTCAAATTGGTCAATCTGAATTCTTCGTCTTGGCCATTTTGTAGGTTTTTTATAGGATATTGTTTACACAAGCAAGAGAGACAATAAAAACAAATGACTAAAAATACGACTATTTTTCAATGCGTAGATATAATATCTTGAGCTTAATGATAAAACTTACGTTCAACATCAGTCTGTTATCATGAATATCGTGACCTCTAATGTGGAAAGTTTAGGTCATTAGGACGTCTAGCGCAGATATAAGTTGTGGCCAAGTTTACTGACACAATGCTGTAAGTTATTACTGTTTGACGACTCATTAAGAGCAGGTCTTTAGAGTCGAAAATCGTATCGTATCGTATCTGTGATTGGACAGCAACGATCCTGGTTTTAATAAGAATATGGCCGTTTCAGACAAGGTTGCAGCTAATAATAAGCCGAGCCTTCTTCCCAATGGAAGTGTTTAATTTTCTGCCTGCCAACACACTCAACGTTAAAGGGAATTCATCAGATTTTCCCTTAAAAAAGTTTTAATTAAAGGCCGGGCAGACACCTGCCCGCGGTGGAGTGCGGGCGACTCCGGGGGCAGGTATATGTTGCGTCTTATATCGAACACTGTGGGGAGTTACACTGGAAGGATCTCGTGCTCACTTGAATTTTGATAAGTTCACCGATGTGTTTGTATCTTATTTTCTGATGGAATTGACGTTATTTATTTATTTAGACTGCATGTATCTATCATGGCGTTCTTTAATGCCCTAGGTAGTCTCTACAAATCGTCTAAGGCCGGTGAAGAGTTAACATGACAGGTGCACCATAATATAATTACATACTTGTCTGCAATCAAATCTTGCAAACTTGATAGTTTCATCAGTCTACCAAATCTACGTACATTATGGTTCGCTCAGACAACAAGCGCTTATCTAGATCGACAGCACTAAACTTGTCTACTAACTCCTCCACTAACTATTCACTAGCATTAGGTAGAACTTATGAGATTGTGACGATTGCGCTAAGGCTGCTTCACACCACACTAGTGTATGGAAAGTAGAAGATGTTCGCCAAACAATACAGCCTCTATTTTCTATTAGGACACTAATTTACATGAGAATGTGATTCCCCCTATACGTCTTAATCAGAACTGCGAACTGAAACCGCAGCATTCATTAAATTCAGATTTAGGAGCATGTGTATTTAAATGTCTGAGAAGCTTGGCGTATTGAGTAGGTATTAATTAATATGTATTGATATCTAAAATGTTAATTTATTATAGAGTACTGAAGGAAAAGTATGGTAAATTGAACCTTCAACTAAAACACTCGACAGTGGCAACACGAAGCGATATTTAGGTGAAATGTGGGCAATCATGTATGTTACTGTATACATTTTTTTTTTTTTTTTAGGGATGGGAAATCATCCAATGACTCCTCCCGCTCTGGGTGTAGCGGGAGGGAGTGTCAGACTTCTACTGACTAAAACCCATCCATGTTCCTTCATTGCCCTTTGTGTTCCGGAGCCACGGTGTCTCTTGCGAATAATCCCGCGACTATGGCAGGCGTCGGCTCTTTCGGGCCCCTCTGTGTGCTGACTCTCTTTTTGAGGCGCGCGTGGAACACTAACGCGCCGTCGACACGGCCTGTCGTCACTACACGGACGGACGGCGAGCCACCCATAGCTCGCCGTCCACAGGCCCGCGCCTACGGTGGCCGGAGGTCACCAGGTGGCCCCCGACGCCCGCGGCGTCCACCACGGCGGCTGGGACGAGAGGTTCTCCTCTCCCTCTCCGCCACCTCCTTCGCTAGCATGACTGCTTCGCAGAAGGAGGCAACGACGTCCCATTCCGTCTCGCTCCGGACCATGGCTTGGACCAGGGCCGGACGCGAGAGGTCGCCGCCGATCGCCGTTTCGAGGACACGGCGGTGCGCCGCCCAAGCGGGGCACACCTGCACAGTGTGCTCCACCGTGTCCTCCGGTCGAACCACGCAGTGGTGACACCCGGGCGTTTCCTCCCGCCCGATTCGGTGCAGGAACCTCCCGACGGTGAGGACCTGCGTCAGGTGGAAGGTGAGGACGCCGTGGCGCCTCTCTAGCCACTCCTCAAAGAGGGGATCACCACTATCGTGGCGTGCCCTGCACTGGGTTGCGACAGTCGTCGTCTCCATGACGCCATGAGATCGCGCCGGAGGTCAGTCCGCTGCGCGACAATTTGCCGCGTCAGCGGAGTTTCCCCCCGGCGTAGTACCTCCACGCGCCAATCATGCAGGCGCGCGAGGACTATCGCCTCCAGATCCCATGGCGGCAATCCGGCAAGGAGACACACTGCTTTGCGCGAGATCGTGCGGTACCCTCGGGCCATCCTTAGGGCCATCACCTTTTGGGGCGCGTTCAGATAGTTGGTAGAACGCTGCCGCAAGGAACGCGCCCACACCGGGGCCCCGTAGAGGGCCATGGACCGCACGACAACCGCGTAGAGCCTCCGGCAGGAGGCGTTTGGTCCCCCCAGGTTGGGCAGGAGCCGCCTGAAAGCAGCCCCGGCCCGCTCCAGTTTGGGTGCCAAACGTCGGAAGTGTTCCACGAAGTTCCACCGGCTGTCGAGGACGAGCCCTAGGTACTTCAGCGTCAACTCGACGCCGATGGAAACCCCTCCTACCGTCAGCAAGGATCCCGACGGTGGCGTATTGCCTCGGCCATGAAAACACATGGCCTCGGACTTGTGCAGCGCCACCTCGAGACCCAATTGCCGGATCCTCTCTACGACTGTCGCAACCCGCGATGTTACTGTATACTGTATATCGCTTAGAGTAGCAAGTAACGAGTTTACGAATTTTTTTATTAAAATGTGAAGATGATGCTAACTATCCACCATTCCCATTTACAATCCTTTCAACTATGTCCCTACTTAACTGAAAGGGATTTGTTTTCAGTTCAAATCATATTTGATCTACAGAACGAGACCTAGTTATGGCTGTTTCCTCATTTTCGGTGTGAAACAGCCCAAACAACATCGGAGCGAGATCCGCTAATAAACCAGTTAATGACTCGCTTTACGACTGGGTCCGTGTGGGCGCGCCCTTACGGTGTATGCGCGGCAAATATACGCAGGGAATGTTCGCGTTTATTAATATGACGTCACGGTGGCTTCATTACGACATGTTATACAAATAACACCCATTCGGTACACAGGAGGAGGATTTAAACCACGGTTGAATCGCTAGAAATGGTAAATTAATAATCTGACAAATTAATTTTCTTTTCGAGTGAGGCTGCTCTCTTCAAACATGTCACGGATTTTTAATATCCTCGTGGGTTTCGCAGCTTCTAAATGCTTCAAACGAAGGGATTTCAAGAATGTCGCCAAATATAACCACGTATTAAATGTTTAAGGTTTAGTTAGTTAAGCCCTAGAAGATACAAATCTCAAACCTTGTGTCTCAACATCGCTCATTCCGCTATAGTTTATTGATTGATCAATCAACCTTGGAGGCGTAACAACAATTCTCCAACCAAAATGAACGACGTTGAAGCCCGAGTCAGTTTGTGTATCATTAATTTCCATTCGTTTGGCCGCGAATCGTTCAATACAATCGTGTTATCCCCATAGAAACGGAGCTGTTGCCTCAGAAATTTTCGTACACGCGGCAAAAGAGAAAATGTATAGGTGGTATATTATAAAGTATTATAGTATTATAAGTGTCGGTTAGTTATCCATCAGATAAGTAACCGACACTTTATCCGTAACCGGTGAAACTGGCCCTAAAACTCGTAAACTGATGTATCGTGGAAGGAAACGAAGACCATCAAGACATACATTATCAAGACGTAACATTAGAGGAAACCTCTACAGTTCAGAATTTACAGCTGCTTGCTCACTGATAAAAATTTCAGGTTATTTATTATCACAAAAAAATGCACATATCTGCGAAATAGACAGCGGAAAAATGCTGACCCCCTAATAAAACTAATTAAATATCTTATTAGGCATATGTTAATGTAGATCATCGATATCGAGATACGAATCATTAGAAACCGAAATATATGTACCTAGGTACATTTATTATACCTGTAGCTACTGAGTCCGGAAAACCCGTTTGCAGCGTTATGTTAATACAGCTGTTATTACAACGACGCCATTATGCTGATGCGAGTTGTTCGGTAAAACAAGCTGTTTCATACACTGTCTACTCGAACAGCTTCGAAATATTGATTGTGTTAAAGCGAAACAACTCTATGAAAAACAGCTTTTAAAAACGAGGCAGCTTTACCGAAGCGGAACATGTTTCATCCACTGTTAAGTTTTTGTTGTTATTTAGAGAAGTGTTCCCCTCAGTTATTCCGCATCACACTCGTGTGCTCAGAGCGCTTGTTTTCCGCTCGCGTCGCTCGAGGGGTGCTCTGCTCGCGGCCGGGAGCGACACCCTCAGGTGCGCCGGTGAATGCACAGACGTTCAGAGATGCAAGTCAGCGCTTCCCCATGTGTCTATGTAAGTACCTACTTGTGCACGCGCGATTGTCAACGAGCTCAATCGGATCTTTGAATGGCTTTTAACTTGCTTGAAGGATCTCTCATGCGTAGATATTAAATGTAAGTTTGAAACTACATAAATAAAGAAACCAGAATAGTTGCATAAGTAGGTAAGCTCAACAACGATTTATTTTGTTACAAGAAAGCGTCTGTTTTGCCTGCTTGTAAATGAACGTAGCCAAAACCTAACTGCTTAACAAGTAAACTTGTCAAAGAGACCAATTGATTATTCTAGTTATGCAAAAAAAGTCACGTTAGGTCTATTCAAGAGAAGATTTACGTTCTACTAATGCAAAACTTGAAACCCAGACATGAAGGCTAACCCTCTCCGGCCACAATATCACATTCCCATACCAAAGCAATATGGAAAATACTACTCGAAACTTGCAAACAAATATCATTGTGGGCCCTCGATGCAGCGGTGCAGTGGCGGTCCTTGAGCCGCCCTCGCGGGGGGCGGGCGGCCCGGGCCAGGGACGACTTGTTTATGTTTATTGTTTAGGCTCCCTGGCCTGCGATTAGGCGCAGACGTCACGATCACACGCCGCCGCTAGCTTTGTGAGGAGACTTCTGTTGTGATTGGAAGATAGGTACTCACGTAATTCGAGGGTAGTGTTTTGTTTTTAGAGGGTGCTTATTGAAGTGATTGAGATCTTAGTTAGATGACAAGGATGGGCTTGTAAAGATTTGTGGCAGTAAACATCGCTCATATCAGATCTGTTGGGTTTTTACAGGGATTTGATACAGTCCGGACTAGCTGTAGACTGCTTAGTAACTTAAAGGTTTGCCGGGATAAAACCCTGCGTTAAGCCATTCCACAGATTTGCACATGAGCTTTGTTATCATTTGTTATTTTTTATCACAAGATGTTTTCATTTACAATAAAGAATTAGACCAAATATACACTTGATGAAACAAAAAAAATCTGTAGAGAACCTAATTTAGGTAAATAAAAAGACTATGTCTACAGAACAACAACGATTGCATATCATATTGATCACAAAGCAAATCCGATCTGATGACCCCTTAGGGCGTCGGTAACTCATACATAGTGGATGCGTTGTTTGCCCGCCATCAATTAGCGCGGCGACACGACGCCACTCACGGGATTATTTACTGCTGTCAATAACCTTAGTGAGCTGTTTATTATTTTAAATTGCATTTATCTGTCGTTCGCTCCCTATCGCATTTAATGAGGAACATTCCGGAAGTACACACTAATTAACTTGATGGCACTCAAAGCCGATTTCTGGTCAAATTAAAATTTGGTCGCCGACCAAAAAATGTCGAGTTTTGTTGCGAAAACGTTAATCTACCTAAGTGCCGGCAGTTTATTTGAAACGTCTACGCGGGTTTTAAGTGCTATATTTTTGGTTTTATAAGACGACGTGAATTTAATGAAGAAATAAATTTATAACTACAAACGGCTGTATTTCTTGCTTTCTACTCTGCTTTGAAGAGTAATATTTAGTAACCCCTCCCAGTCAGGACCAAATTCAATTGAAACAGTTGGTAGCTAATGTTTGCTTAGCACTCCTGTAATTACATGACAATACATAATTTATCAACGAAGTAACAGAAATCAGCACATTAGATCAAATGTAATGTATTAGTAATGTACAGAGAACACCTGCTGTCATCGTGACGTGGATACATCGACATTGTCAGCTGTCAGCGACTGTCAGCCGGAGAACCCCATTACATCACAAGAGGTGACGTTAATACACTCGGAGCTCCTTTTTATTCATTCACTTTTGGCTGAGAAATAATTCACGGCAGTTTTGCGTTAGCTAAAGTGTTCATTTCCTCGCGAACCCTTCTCTGATTTATCTCGCGCCGCGAACTGGGGATTCTCGAAAATAATGTCATAATAAAGATTAAGAGATGTTACAGCTAGGTAGGTAGTATTGAACCACTTCAGTACTTCCCATGGGGGCAGTATCATAGCACTCAGCCAAGAATTATGCTCACTGCACAGGCTCAGGATTGCAGCCATCCTATTGACTTTGTATTTTTTTCTCCCCGACAGTCACCAATTCCTGGGAGAATATTTTGGCACGTTATAAAGTAATCCTGAGGGGGCTCAAAAACACAATATGGATACATTTAAATTCAGGCGCAGAGCTGATTATTGCCACCACTAAAGCCTAATGTTTTTAAGTTGGGTCTCCTATACCCGTGTGGGTCACTATCTCCGATGTCAGAGCCCCTACACGACGTTGCCGACAGCGCGCGCCGCGGGACGACACACCACCGTCACGCGAACACTCTCACTAGTATTGCTACTAAGAAAGCAACCTTAACAGAAGGTCAAATCCGGAATCCTAAGAGCTACTACAAAAATACAGTTTTTATTACTATATGTTGGATCAACAGTACCTATTGTTCCATACTATTACGTTACACATTATACTCAAGACTGACTGAGTGATTACACAGCAACTAACTTATTGACGGCATCCTAAATATTAAATGATTGTTTTTAGTGGAGATGGTTATTGGCTACCTTAATGACAGCGAAACTGTGGGCAAAAGCTAGTTTATGATAGGAAGAACCGTCACTGCTTATCAGTGTAATACACCAAGTGGCTAGGTCTACACTAACCTGCATAAAGATTTATAACGACGTATTTTCTCGTAAGCTAACGATAGCCTCCGAGAAATTACTCGTAAGTTGATAAAAATCTTTTGATAGCCTGGAAGCATAATGTCTACCAAGAGATCATGCTTCCAGGCTATCACATAACACTTTCACTATTTCCATACGAGAATCTAATTTTTAGGGGAACCCCGGATACCCAAAGGTTAAAAACAAAACCCTATTACTAAGACTTCGCTGTCTGTCTGTATTTCTGTCACCAGGCTGTATCGCAAGAACACACAGATGATGTATTTCTGTTGCCGCTATAACAACAAATACTTAAAAACAGAATAAAATAAATATTTAAGGGGGCTCGCATACAACAAACTTGATTTTTTGCCGTTTTTATAGATAATGGTACGGAACTCTTCGTGCGCAAGTCCGACTCGCACTTGACCAGTTTTTCTTAGCAGCGCTATGTTTAGCAGTGAACCTTCTGTTATAGACTTTTAGTGACACTACATATCACAGGTAAGTGCGGTAATCCGCGCGGTCTCCCGGGCCCCATCGGTAAGCAAGCCGGGCAGCTGCCGGCGCTGATCCGGATGATCCGGCGCCGCGGGACGGCCCGCCGCCGTAACGATGATCCTCCTAAATTAATACAGCCGTGCGCGCACCCTACTCCACCTGTCGCGGCTACATTATAGTTAGGGTCTACCTGAGAATTATCTGCTAAAATATGGGTTAGGTAGGGTAACACTGCGCTATATTTTAATTAATTTCTTAACGATCTCACCGTTTGTCGCTGTACTATGAATATTTAAACTATAGCTCTTAAGTAACGCCAATCAGTTTAGGTGCTGAGGACACTAGTACTTTGACGACTAAGTAAATATACTTCCACTACAATTTCTAACAAAAATTTACCAGAAATAGGAGAGTCTGCAATCTCTCTTCAGATACGTGGAGTGGTGACACTGATACCCTGCAGGACCAGCTCTCTGCTGTCGCCGTGGAGCTGACCTATCATCGGGAGAGGGATCACACGCCGACACCCATGAAATTGGACGAAGGACCGCTGCTTTCTGCTTCACTTCTCACTTGCTTGTGAAGCTATCACTGATGAAAAGTAATATTATGGGTAAAAGTAAAGTGGGTTTTATTTGTAGATTTGTTCGTGAAACTGATTTTGATGATCTAAATCATTGAAACGATTTTGATGAATTTTGTGCAGAGTAAGAGGCTGTGGGACCGCGAATGCGATAAGCTACTACTATACGAAAATATTTTAAAGCGAAAGAAGTCAAACACTTAGCCAAAACTAATTAAGAAATATTTTATTTATTTCGTGGCCGTTGACAGAAAAAAGCAAAAGTAAATGAACCTATATTTGAATTTAAAATTGGTTTAACTGGAGAAGTTAAAAGAGTGTTAAACATACTTGTGAGGGCAAATGATAAATTGACCTTCTAATACTCCCCTTAAAAGATATCGTTGATAATTCCATAACAATAGTAATCGAATCGTGTGCGACCATAGATCGCGGATGACGCACCTCCACTCTAACCCCCTCCCCCTCCCCTAACTCACGCTTCCCCTCACGCGTCCCGCAGGAGCTCACCGGAGGAAGAGCATAATCAGGTTAACAGCGATCCTTTACACTTTATTATAAACGTTTCCTGGTACGATACACTGGGTTTAAAGTTACGTTTAAATGTGGTAACCGCAACGTAATAAATGGGAATTCCTTTTCAATCCAAAGAATAAGTACCAGGAAACTGAAATACTAAAAACAAAAAGAGTCTTTACTTAGACATACCTATTACCTACAGTTCCTAGGACGACCAAGAAATCAACAGAATTTGAAGGCAGATTATTTCTATTCATGTATCTTGAGATCTTCAGACCTCTGACAATGAAAATGGACTCTACCGCGAACGCCACGCAATTTAATTCGTCGTAAACCGCACGAACAAGAGCTATATTATAGAGTTTATTGCAGACAGACAGTCCCTTCTCAGCAAATAATAAAACTCCTTTCATAATAAAACTGCAACAATGTTTGACGTCTGTCTGTTCGCTGCCAGTGTTATGAACGGTGCGGAAACACCTCGTAAAAATACTGCGTGAATTTGGCATTGCTTTGTTCATCATGCGGGCAACCATTTGTTTTATAATATTTTCATGATACAGCTAATTGTTCGCCATTAATTTTTAATAAAATTAGCACCCACTGCTTCGGTGGTACAAATAAAACACGATGAACAAAAGCGCGGCAGGTAAGCAATTACACAATACGAGGGCGACGAGCCGGCATTTAGCAAATGCATTTGCAGCAGATCGCAGCGGGCCGCACGACTAATGGATTTTATTGCAGACGCTCCCTGCATGCCGCCTGATAATGGAATATACGAAAATTTTGGCGAGGTATTTTTGATAGTTTTGTGCGACAAACTTCTGTAGTGTTTCTGCTAAATAAAGTGTGTAGGGGATCAAAACCCCTATTTAAAGTGCCATTCTATCAGCGAATGCGATCTTCGAAATGCCAAAATACAATGAATGGATCACGTGACATTCCGACAACGGTTGTCAATCCTATACATTTTTAACTTTGACTATCGCATTCGCCACCCTATTACTGACAGAATGTCTAGAGTTTCAAGTGCTGTGATTTATTCAACTTGGCGACGCGTAAGATAGTTTGGATCAGGCCAGAATTGGCCAGGTATTGTGTTTTCGGTTGATTTTATAAAGACAGTATTGGTCTTATTTCTCCGTAGACAACTCACTACTGCAAACAAGGGTCCCGGTATTAGCATCGTCTGCCAATACCATCAATAGTCCCCTCGGCGCGCCTACTGCGCTAGTTATCTGCCGGGGGTGGGCAGCCACGGCAGCTAATTTATGAGGACGTAACGACCGCCTTCATCACCCGCTGACACGCGACACTCACTGCACTGTTTATAGAGCTACTTGAGAAATGCGACGTTTGGGGAACTCAATCCAATTTTTGAACAAAAAGCAATGCTTTTGACAAAGTTGATCAGATATTTAGTGATCCATGGGCATGTAGAATCAGTGACCCTGTCCCTGACCCTACGAAACTGTGGTCCTAATACATAAGGCCTGCTTGAAGGGTACCCTCATACAGCATTGTTTCATAACTAAACTTTATCGAAGCAAACAGTCTTTTTACAACAGGAAGTACTACATGGTAACATTTTCGGACCAAATTTTTTATGGCAATTTGTTTATTCTAGAGGAGAGGAAAGATCCTCTCCTCTAGAATAAACAAATTGCCTAGACGACAGTGTTTAAACAAAGCATAAACAAAAGAAGTTAAGTGGTGCGATTATATCGCGCTGCACAAAACGAGTGTCTGGCAGAGAGCCAGGATAACGCCCGGGACGAATTATGGGACAAAATGTTAGTACTATTATAGGGACGGTCTAGACGAAATGAATGTGCTTAACTTTAATAATGACCACCAAATGGTGCAGGAGGGGCGTGTGTCGTCTGTGACTGTGCGGAACGAGATACAGTCTTGTATCGAAGCAGACGAGTAACTAGGTACCTTCAACTAGGAAATCAAGATCAGCTTTATGAAGGCAAACTATTGTACCTACCTAAAACTTCGTCTTCATTTCACAAATTCAAAGGAGGTATAGGAAAAGGTAAAACTTGGGAGACAAGTCGTGACGCAGAACAAAGAGTCGAGAAAAATTCTACGTTTAACTCACCGAGCATCTTGTCAAATTGCACATCTATGACAAGTGTGTGACGTTCTCCACCACGGGGGTCACAGATGGGCCAAAATATAGTTTTCGTGATAAATTATTTCAAAAATAGGTGCTTTTATTTATAGGCGACTAGAAAATACATTCATAGCACAAAGAAATTCACAGTTTGTCAACAAACTATAAGCAATAATCTAAAATATGACTCACGTTTCAGTTACGCGCCGGAACTGAAGAACACGATCACGACCTTCTACACAATACATTATATACATAACCACAAATTTTGGGCCGTTCGACACAGGCAGTAAGTTGGAAACAAAGCCCATGCGATCCGCTCCGCCACGCGCCACACCGCACCACAGCACCGACGGCGAGCGGCCGAAACTCATAACATAAATATGTGGCCGACAGCGGACAGCCGAGCCACGTCTAAACTACCGAATAAGGGAAAATCGCAGACGAAATGCTCATACGGTATCCGATATTTTTATCCAATACTTTAAGGTATACCTATCGGTGAAGATGGTGACTATGAAAACTACAATTTCATCTGTTGGCTTTGCTGACCTAACTTGTTGAGCAGTTGCTTTTGCTTATTGACTCAAACTAAATGTGATTTGTAACCTTTATCACTTAATAAAATAAGTAAGAAGTTAGAATAAAAAAATACTCGCAATCCACATGCGGTTGGTTACAGTAAATTCCCAGCAACGTCGCCAGTTCGTCAACTCGTTTGTTCTGGTTAGCCACAACAAGTCTAGGCGCTGCCTACAGAGCAATATGACGCGAGTAATGCCACCGCGAGCAATATCGCCGTAATGTCAGCCTACTGAGACCCAGTTCATTATCTTCAAGTCGAGCAATAACGTCATACGTCGCGCTCCCTGACACACGGGCGTCGCGTCTGACGCCGTCACTGTCACTCACAGACGTTAAGCGCGCTCCTTCGTGACAAGCTTATATTTCGTAGTTGAAAATAATATAAGTCAGGGGGAATATGCGATGTGGTCATGATTTAAAAAGAGGAGCTCGACTTGTGGTACTATGTCTGATTATATTGTAGGTGCTCGGTTCATAGGTGTAAGCGCATTAATCTTGATGATGAAGAGTTTATCTTGTTTCAATAGGCTTGAAAAATCTTCAAAACAGGGAATATATCTTCGTTCCGCAGTCGTAGCACTAACGCGAAAATATCTAACAAAACAACGGCAAAGTTTTAAAATACCTTTCTTTAAAACAAAATGTTTCAAAAATAACGATGACATACTGTTATTGCATTTCCAAGCGAGCAGTAAACTACTAGGTGCAGTCTGGCTAAGCCGAACACCTCGGCAGCTTCCTCCGTCCGAATCCCGCGGCGGCTTTGGACGCTAGTTCACGTCGGCAATGTTCGCTGAATCTCGCTAAATTGACTCTTGAACAAACGAGGCCCGGAGTGACGACGTGACGTCACTCACGACGCACTCACTCTCTCCAGATATTGAGAATTTGAGAGGAGCGTTGTGAAGCCTTCAGGAGTTTAATTATAGGAAATTGTTTAAGTGGATAATTCGCTTTTATGTTGTAATTCGCCCCTGTATAAAATTTAGAGAACTGCGAATTATTTTGTTTAGACGTCTAAATCTTTGCGTGGATAGATAGCGATCATAAATCATTTGGACAGTTGGCAGCTAAGCATATATTGCAGTACGCGGTCAAAACCTCTTCACGATTACATTAAAGTTTTTTTAGTATGATAGAACAAAATATTGTATTATTTCACTTCCCTTGATGTGATACGGTAGCTACGTTATGGTGAATAGTAAACAGTTTTAGTGTCACTAAAGCTGCGTTACGCGGAAATGAAGCTCCGCAGTGTATGTTACAGCGCGGCGGCCGACGATAAATAAGTACTAATAGAATCCCGCTGGCAGAGTGCGTAATGTACGAATGTACGCGAATATATACGAAAGTGATCGTATGGGTGTGTGAACCTTACCCCCCCCCCCTTACCTTATTGAGTACTGCTGTAATAGGTTTATACGGTTTACCCATATTTTCTGTGGATTGTGTTTTTATTAAAGCTAAACAACAACCATAACTGAAATCACAACCTAAAGAAAATACCAACAAAGCCCATTAAACGAGGTTGTACAATCAGTAGTATGGGTGCAAAGAACTGGGCAGATAATGAGGGTGCGCGGGAGGAACCTTGACCTCGCTCGTCACAATACTCACTTAGCGGAGAACTGACACGGATCGCTTGTTGGGCGCCAACAGTGGGCCGTTGGCCGCCAATAGTGGGCAGTCAAGTGTTTATTTCTAAGTACAATCAAAAGCGGTAAACCATATGATTGAAATTTAATAAACTGCCCCAACGAACGTCCTGGTTCAAATCATATAACTTCAAACTGACAATAATTGAAAAATAATACAGTGATAATATAAACAAATGATTAATGCGAAGCGATGAGTGACCAGAGGGCTTAGCACGAATATTTTTGAAGTATAGTAACGTTACGTAAAATTTAACCATAGCTACAATATTCGTTTCGCACATAATATTTATTTGAATTAAATATCATATTCCTATTTTTAAATTATATAAATTGTGTATGTCCCATAAAATTAAACTAAAATTTTATGGGGTTGTAGTTTTTCACATTCAAAATTCACTTACGCTAACGTTACTATACGTCAAAATATTCGTGCTAGCCCGTGTGTGCTAGTGTGTGAACGCCTTTCGATTTCTATGCAACTTTCTATGCAACGTGTGGCCTTGAGTTTTCACTTTACACGGTACAATATAGTATCTTATACAGCCCCTTTCTATCCATGACTCCTCCGTGACAGACGAAAAACGAATTTTAACTGGACCTGGCCTAATAATGGTACGAGCATCCTACTTTAAATCCAGTAAATTGTAACTCACTAGAATGTCTGCCAACAGAAAGTGACGATAATTCTTAAAACTGCTGCTATTATTGAGACAAACAGATAGGTACCTATTATGTTCAGCAGTAAACGTTTACCGGCAAACACACTCAAATATTCTCAGCATTTGAGATTAAGTTCAGTTCATGTGTTCGACGCAGGAATGTAAAACGCGTGGAAACACATTAAACGAGTCTTGTTGCTCTCTCCCAAGTTAACGAGACGAGTCATGGCGGCTTCGACCTTGACCTTGGCGCTTATTTTACGGCCTTACACAGCGATATTATGGAAGTGGCACTTACTGTAGACTGCTATTCGCGTATTCGCGGAAATACGTCCGACGGCGCGGCGTAACGACGGGATTAAAGACATGGGTCGACTGACCTTGACCTCAATGCCTTAACAATACAGAAGAACATGCAGCTATTGTCCCGGTTTCCTTATTTATGAAAAGAAAATAATAAGGAAAGTATTTCGGTTATTATTGCTCCTATTGTTCTCGTTATGTAGTACAAAATGCACATTCAACGCAGCTCTCGTGTTCTCTCAGCAATAAGGCGACTACTTTAAATATTGCGCTAGTGCTGTGCCTCCCGGCGCCGGCCATCAGCTAAAAGCCTGCACCATTACGAGGAGTACGTTTTATTTTGTTTGTCGATCAGCTTGAACTCGCGGAAACTGTCTGTCTGTCATGTTCGGTGTTCGACTCTGATTGGAGTCGTGTACCTTTGATGCAGTGACCAGGATTATTTGTGTAGTGGTTGATATTTCTATACAATTCGAAAGAAAAGACACAATGTCGTTAGGATAGCGATTTCGATCCAAAAAAATATTTGCAATTGACTGCGAATACTCCGCAAAAATATATTGAAGAGAGTTAAAGCGTAACAAAAGTTCAGGATTCATAATATATATTTATTGACGCCTCTCTATGTAAGGACTCTTGATAGTGGTATCCCATTAAAGGGGGAGGGAGGGCATGGACTTAGAATATCTCATGTGGAATCACAAGCGAGGGCTATCGTTGTAACTTTTCAACTACAAACACAATTAGCCGAGACCGCTCGCCGCCGAACACAGTAAATACTATCGCCAAATAGACATTCGTAAACGAGCCGTTAGATCGTGGTCGAGCTGGCTTCCGACATACCGCGGCTTTGATTGCAGTAAACATTTGCTTTAGCTCCCGATCTGGGAAAATATGAAAATTATTCGAAGCGAAGTAAGATTAAAATCCGAAACGATTACAAACAAAGGTAGTATTAATGGGTAGTGAAAGGCGAAAGGCAGTCGGCACCCTCGCAACCCTTTCCTTCAGTTTTTACAAAGGCAGCAAGTAAGCAGCTTACGCGAGGAGCGAGTGTTTTTGTTTAATTCCCGGATCGCGGCGAAATGTTTTTTGTGATATTCGTTATTGAATAAAACCGAAGCCGCACACACGCGTCTGAATAAAACATGCCTGAAAGCTACCCTACTTATGAGATAATCCATACACGCGTGTTTCAGTTCTTTTTGTATGAAAACTTTGTGAGCAATTGGAATTCCCGAAACGTGTCGCTTCTACCGATAATTTATATCTTCGTGAATTGGATTATTGAGAATTGGAGCCGCAGTAGGATATTCAATTACAGACACACAGGAGCTCTCTTAAACATAACCGAACGGAGTAATGATAATAGACGCATGTACAATATACATCATATATGGAGCTACTTTATATTTACACTAGATGACCCGCGCAACTTCGTCTGCGTCACATTTTCCATTGCTGCTCCGCTCCTATTGGTCTTAGCGTGATGATATATAGCCTATAGCCTTCCTCGATAAATGGGCTATCTAACACTGAAAGAATTTTTCAAATAGGACCAGTAGTTCCTGAGATTAGCGCGTTCAACCAAACAAACAAACAAACCAAACAAACAAACAAACAAACTCTTCTGCTTTATAATATTATATATAGTATAGATGTAGTATGATTCTATATAGACAGCGGTATATGGAAAACCCAAGAAAAACCTGGATTTTGCTTTAATCAACGGAATGGGTTCGAATAAATAGCTACCATAAATCCACAAACCTACTGGCAATTCGACCGAACTATCGAACGTAACGTAAGCTAAATATATCCCAAGCTCAAAGTTGCTTTTAAAACATTAAACTTTATGCAGTTTTCAAAGTCTCGAAAGTCGGCAGTAATATGAAATGATTGGGCCATTGGCACTGGGACGTAGGGGGCTCCGGCAGATACTTTAAAGTGCAAGGGGTAGGAGACGCAATAAATAATAAGATAACGGCGCTCATCCCTCGCGGGGTCGGCAGAACGGTAGCCCCACGCGCACTGTGCCAAGATACCGATATTATCAAATTATTGAACAGTTCAACGCTTTCTCTAATATTTGCTGATACGTGTATTGTACCTGCGAGCTTTACCGCTCCCGCGTCTTGGCTAGGGGTGAAAGTGGCAATTTATACTGGGGCAAGTTGGAACGCGCTTAATGTCATTAAACCCGCAGGACTTATAAAACCGTTAATACCCCTTGATCTGGTAAAGCCATGATAAAACTATTTGTAATAAAATTAATTAAAAATAAATGTACAATATTTATTATGCTTATTCAACATTCCATGCTCAAATACAATATTGGACAGATTATCTAACTCTGTGTTCTGTAATTATGCCAAAGTGCTACAGTTATAGTTAATTAGTAGCACATGATTACGTGCGATAGTGGCTCATTGAAAACTAATCAACCGTTGTGTGCCCACATTGTACTGTCATACTGAACTTAACCAAGCGTGAAGTTGTTATAAATACATGAAACTTTGCGCGAAACTAAACATAGTTGGTATCACATGTCCGCTGAACTTTCTTGTGACAGTAGAAACAGTATTTTGTTTATAAAATCATGTGATTTTGGAAATGTTTATGTTGTTGTTGTGCTGTGCATGTAAATCAATAAGTATTCGCCGGTGTACGTACGTATGGTCCAGGACCGCGGCTCGCCGGCTGGACGCGATCACATCCAGACACAGCACGCGTGGCGACACCGAGCACTCCGCGGTACAACGTGTCAGTGATCTGTTCCCGCCGGCATACGGCACTGTCACATCACTCACTCACTCGCGCGCGTGACACTCGCGCGTCACGTCACGTCAGCCGCGTGCGACACGCGCGCCCGCCCCAGTCACACTGTCGTGCCGCCCGCCCAAACGAGAGGGAAATCATCCCCTGCCGCCCTTTCTCGCTCACCCTCGCGCAAGAAAGCGTATTCCTATCTCGGGTGACTTTTCCCGGCGCGTAGTGAATGTCGCTTTGTTTCATTGACGCCCGCGCGACGCGACGCGAGGCAAACGGATGTTTTTTCACGGTTGCAATGCGAGTTTTTTTCGATGACGTTGAAGTAATGTTCCCGGTGCGTGCGTTTAGATGTTTTTTGGGTAACTATAGCTCACTATGAAGGCTGCAGTACGAGGTATAGTGAAGGACGAGAGCAACGTTATTTGTCGGTAGAATCGACGTTATTCTCTGTCTGTTCAATGTCACTTCGATCATACTTCTTAATAACAGTGTTCCTGCATGCACATGTGACTCATACTATATTACTGCAGGATGTTTGTAAACTGTCCGTCTGTAAGCACGCCGCGCCGCAGCCGGAGGGAACGGTTTGTTCAGCGTGTTTGTTCGCTCGCGCTAACTTTCACGACTCGCACAATACTAACATTTACTAACGTTTATTTCGGCGCCCAGTTTGTTAAGTGACCTAAATACAGCAGTGACGAATCTTTCAATGCTAATAAATGCCATGATAAACTTTACAGTGTAAACTAAATAAAACCTATCACTAAAGAGGTGATCCTATCAATCATCGTCGAACATCAACTGTGGGAACACAAGACTCCCGCGAGACGCTCATATACCCACTCAATACACGCCGGCACCCCGCACACTCGGTTCACGCGTCAAATGCACCTCCAAGCTAATTAAAATTCATTAACAAGTACACTATCGCCCGAGCGGGGGGGACAGCTGGCTGAGTCAGATGAGCGAAGTGCAGCCGTCATACAAACGACTCGCGGCGATAAATCACTGCGACTGCATCGTAAAAATGTCCCGTCACTAATCAGCGCGCGCCACGCAGCCGCCCCGCAGTCGCCACGCGCCCGCCACGCAAACGCGCCGTGTCTGGCTCGACACCTGGCTAGTTGAATGCCTGTGAGCACTCACCCACGTGCGGAATGCTGAAAGATTGATACCAAAGAGGTTGCGCTACTTTTATTCTCTTTTCAGATAAAAATTGCCGATTGATAGCATTAAAGTAATGCTATTTGTGATATTAATTTTCCTTTGAGAGTGAATGGTAAAGGCGTTGCGGTAGACTTATTGTGTTCATACGTCAGTGTCGGCGCTCGACAGGTGACTCGCGTTACTGCAAGTCACTCACATTGTGAGGAATGTGAAATATTAAAGTGTTTTATTGTTGGGGTTTTCTACTCGTACGAGTTATTAATTGCTTTTTACAAACAGCAATTTTTTTTTATTTATTATTTTGAGTCTATACGACTTCGTGAATCATTGGATATGATTAACTAAAGTTCGTTGCTGGCACACATAGTTACAAATCGATTCTTTTATTTTATTATCAACAGAAAATAATACTACTACGAAAAAATGCGTAGCTCATTCGTAGCGGGTGTAGCAGTGCGAGTGCTACGAGCTACGACAGCTTGCTACGAGCCCGATTTGCTACGAGCGCTACAAATATTCAACTTGTTCGACGTTTGATACGCTACGAAAAACTTGCTATATTTTTAACCGACTGGTATAGAAGGATGGTCATGTTTTATTACATACAATAGGTAATAAGGCGTTTAGGACCGGAGATTACCATAGCGAACTAAGAAGTTCAGCAGCGGTTTCTAAGAGGGAGCTCCACTTTGCAGTACCATATTGGAAATGCTCGCTATAAATTACTGCTCCCCTCTTATTACAAGCGTGACGCAGTAACGTTATTATTGCAGGCGCAAATTGCTATACATCGAGTGTACGGCTTATTGAGTATGGACACAGATAGCCCTCGATCACAGCGACTGAGCCCTGAGGGTGCGTCGCTGTCATTACTGATACAATAGAACGTTTAACTAGTGACAATACGCTCGCTCACATTATGGCTATACATGTATACATATAGGTAAGTATCACATGAATGAGTCAACTCAATCTATACTCAATGATAATCCATTATAATTTAAATTTGTTTAATGATTTCTGATAATGTTCTGTTATGTTCTATTAGAGGGTTTGAGAGCCAGTTGTGCGTGGACCATATCGGCTGTTATTCATTTCCTGTCTGATAGTGTTCTAATACACAAGTTATCGAAACGGCTTGGTGAAAGCACTCCATACCAAATAATTAATGACATCAGATAAAACATTAATCGTCGTAATCAACAAACATTGCACGTATCTCGAGCATATTGCTTTAGATCACTACTATTGTTAATAACTTAGTTAACAAATAAATGTAATAACTGTGGGCAATTATTTTATACGAGCAAGTAGAGCGAAGGGTCGGGGGTTCGAGGCAGATTCGCTGTAGGGTTGAGATACCTACCTAGTGAGATACATATCTGTCTGAGCTAGCAGGTATGGTGAGGTAAAAATGATATTTACGTGCATTATTGAATAGTGCAACTTTGTCGCTGATAGGGAAGAATGGAAGTGGACAACTTATCACGCCACGTACAAAGTCAAGCAGTAGGTACAAGTGTAGGTCAGGACTCGCAGGGCTGTCTGTTTCTTAATTAAGCGACTTCAGTTTGTGTGGCGGCAGTACAGCCGAACCCTCCCCGCGCCCCTGCGTCTTGCCGTTACTTTCATCTTTAATACGAGAATACAGCTGATGTCTGTCTGGCGGGTACCTATATATTATACGTACCACATCAGTCTGAAGAAACTTTTATGAGATATTCATAACAGACACATCGCACTTTAGCTAAACAGTTAATAATGTTGTACGGAGTAAGTCTTAAGTTAATTTCCGAACGTTCCTTTGTTTCTTATAATTAGGTTCACGTGATATAACCACGTAATTTTAAATTATTAATATGTATTCTCATTTGTTAGTAAATTACGGGCTAATAAGTATTACATTAAGTTAAGGTCGTCGCTGCGTACCGCGATTGGACTATATTAATGTTCCACGATTTACTGTAAAGACAGTTCCTTTTAAACTAAATAAAGACAGTTCGCACGCGCGCGCTTACTGGCCACGTAACTCGTGAGGAAAACAACTTAATTGTACCTTGTTTTGTTTCCTTTTAGTCTGATTTGTCACCTTAGTACGAACCTGCCTACAAACGTAATCAAATAAAACATATCTAACTATTTATTTTCAGAAATTATATTTTGAATTTAATACACATTTGGACATATTTAGCTACAGTTGCCAAACTTTTGAACAACAACGGTGACGTTGAGATGTCGTAAAAGTTGAGTAATTGCTAATGAAATATGGATTCTCTGTTTCACTCCATGTATAAATCTACATTTAAAAAAAGAGAAAAGATTTGTTTGTTTGAATTGAATAGGCTCCAAAACTACTGGACCGATTTGAAAAATTATTTCAGTGTTAGATAGCCCATTTATCGAGGAAGGTTATAGGCTATATATCATCACGCTAAGACAGATAGGAGACGAAGTTGCGCGGGTCAGCTAGTAATAACTAAACCGAAGGAGTCTGGCGCCGCAGTGAGATCCTTTACATTCCCTATCCGTTCCCCGACCACTAATGGGTGTGTATCGGAACAAGAGCGCGCCAACATAAATACTTATCTAAGGCAGCTTAATTTAACGTTTGGCCGGATATCTGCCGAATCTGATCATAGTGCGCGCATGTTGTGGAGAACAATGGACGAGACCGAGCGCGGTGGCCGGCGACATCACAGAAGGTCCACATTACCATGCAGCAACTTCTTGCAGTCTCTCCCGGCAAGTCAAGGACTAAATAAAAATTTACTAACGTCGACCTCAAGAGCGAGAAACATAAACTACTACATAAGTATGCTACTACATAAGACCTAAAAAATAACAGCATCGTCACTTTGTATGCGATTGCTGGCCTAAGGCAATATTTCAGAGAACTGAGCTAAGACTGAAGACACAAATCAGGGCATTAGCCATTGTAGTCGTACTATATAATTGCTTTTATTTGTTTCTTACGTGCTTTAGCAACGGGTTGCTCGCAATGCGCCTTCTGAGGATATGAGTATATGTATAGTGCCCCCGGAGCGCCTCCGAGCGCCGCGCCCGACCGGCCGGCGGCGGATTTGTCCTCAAAGCTTAATTGAGAATACGTGATTAGAACCTAACTGTTTGTTCAGAGGCTTTCAGTTTAGCGGAGACATGCTCGCTTAGCTGCGAATAGCGGCGAGTTACAAAGAGCTTCGTACTGATGCGGACCGAAAGAGGAACGGATCTGTAATCTGTATCGAACGTTGCACGCACACAGCTGCGCTGCTGGTAGCCTGGTAGCTGGTAGTAAATTTACGATAAACTATTTAAAGCAGCCTTAAATAAGCTAGCAAATATTTTCGAGCTTTATTTGCGAGAGCACTCGGCACACGGTAGTTATGTAGAGCAGATTTATAAAAGATTTCATTAAATCGCTCCTGAGAGCACCTAGTTAGAGCTGCAATATTCAAATAATTCTCATTTTTACAACCGCTTCGGTAATGGTGTTTGAGCGCTTAGCGCGAGTTTGCGAGCGGTGAGCGCTCAGCTCTCTCGCTCCGCTTACAGCGACATGTATAAAGTAATATCTTACCTGTGCAGGCAGTAACAATCTATGAAGTACTTACCTGAAAGAGGAAAAATTAAATAAGGAAAAAAAAATAACAGAATAGACAATTATGACTTCAAGCAACAATTCCATTGTTTTTATTAAGTTTACCTTTAAATCCACCACAACCGCAAGCCTAACGCTCAATCAAGCTTCAACTATCACTAAACAGATACTAAAGGAATATTAGTTAATTAGTTGTGAGTGAAGTCGCCACTGTCCCGCACCCCGCAACCCTCCACCCTGCAAGTTGTTGATATGCAAGCTGCCCTCTCCCTCCTCCCAAGCGATAAGAACATTAGCATAACATAAGATTGCATGCGACGACTATTAGTACTGCCTATGTAGGTGCCATGATTCATGCGGAGAGTGGGCAGTGTGAGGCGCCCTCACTCGCGCTGACGAGCGGAGAGGCGATGACGCTGATTAGCCAGTCTATTCTATTAAAATGTCACCGGGGAAACTAAAGTGAGCTTGCAGTGAGTTAGATCCATCACCTACTTCTGGGTTGAACGACAATTCACCTCACGATCACTTCGCCTACGTTTTCACTACACCATTTTATCAGAATATACTACTAGCTGGTCATCCAGACAGTTCACGCGACAGTCACCACGCGATAGTGAGGTTTAATACACGCTGCTGATTATAGGCGAACAGTAGATAGAGGTCGCTGTCATCACAAATATGTACTTATTGAGTTGGATATCGAAATCAAAAGTATTTTCTTTTTTCAGTCATTCGCTTTGAGGTCAGTCAATTCGTTACTGGGACTTACTAAAATGTTGTATTTCAATCAATACTAGTCACCTTTTGAGTATCCCGCTAGTACCAAAACAAGCGCGCCAGAAAACCCCAGAATGTATTATTGAGCAATGGTTCTATATGATTTCAGAACATGAATTGTGAGAATAGTTTCGGCTACTGTTAGTGGTGTCGCAGCCAGTCACCCCAACACTCGCACGACAGACCTGCGCCGCTCGTCTCGAGAGCCTCTCCACTGCGATATAAAAACCATCTGCGACCGACACTCGGCTCCAGCAAGTATAACATATAGAGGGCTTAATTATCTATGTAATTGTAAGTATATCTGTGTTACTTATTTAAATATTCCTAATGCTGTAAAGTCAGCTCTGGGCTGAAAGCCATTCTGCCTCTTTTGAAAGTTTAAACTGTTAGTTTGCAGCTACCTACGAGTCCGGTTAAATAAGCATATAGCTACTTATTTTCATTCGAGCCTATTTACATCACAGAACTCCCGAAACGTTGGACTAAGTAATATACATGTATTTTTTCTGAAATCACGCATTGTTTGAACAATTAGCATTAGCACGCGGGGTGTTTGTAAACTCAACATTCATTTCGCACGCGGTCTGTGGATTCCGGCGACAATTAAATTCCTCTCACATTACAGCATTCCGACAGAGAACATTCAAAAATGAACAACAAACACCTCCTGATATAAAACATTTACATTCCGCCGCCATCCAGTGCGCGACACATTCCTCACACCGGCCTGCACAGTTATTGTCAACGCACTGATTCTGCAATATGACATTTATCGTTATTTACATAAAGTCCGTGACAAAAGCAAGGTTATTTTGGCAGCATATTTATTGCTGGTCTAGTAAGTGTCAATTTGGCCTCTATTGCTTTACGTTTAAGTTGACGTCGACCGCACACGTTAGCGTGGTAGCTGCTGGCCTGACATACCGCCAGCGCGTTGCATCGCGCCGCGCTCACATATTTCCTCTTTCTCTCGTGAGTTATGCCGGCTCCGGGACGTGACTTCAACACGTTGAGTCATATCACGCAAGTTACTGCAACAGTAGACAGACTGACATACAACTAAGTCGGTCCAAGTGAGTTGTGCCACTCAATCACTCAAGATATCCTCAGGTTTTTCTACTGAAATTACGGAACGGAAAACACCTGAACGACAGCCTCCTATTGGTTAAAGGTGCCTAGGCTATAACTTAATTTCCAAGATGTTGTGAATCTGGGTCAAAAATTGAGATATTTGATATTATAGCATGTCCGTACCTATTTATTGCACGAACCACAACGACGGCCGCCGTGTTAGAGACGGTGTCGAACTGAGTGACACTGAGGTCGCGGCATGTGTCCGGCCGTCCGGCGCTATCCCGTCCCAAACGACGCTACATCAGCGCGTCTGCAAGCTACTGGCTGGCGGTATATTTCACGTGATCTCATTAATAGGTTTCAAAGCGAGAAGTGGCTCATCCGAGAGCCATACGCAGGTGTTATATTTTTTTTAGTAGGTATCTTTTTTTTACTATTGATAGGCATACTATGAGGAGAGAGGAAACGCATTTAACTAAAAGAGTAATGAACATAAATGTGGATGGATGGAGAGGGAGAGGAAGGCCAAAGAAAAGATGGATGGATTGTGTAAGAAGCGATATGAAAGAAAAGGGAGTTAGTGAAAGTTTGACGGCTGATAGGGAAGACTGGAAGAAAAAAACATGTTGCGCCGACCCCAAGTAATACTGGGATAAGGGCAGGAGGATGACTATTGATAGGCATACGTTTGACCACTATCTGTTAAAGTCAAAGGTAATTATGCGTCTCTTCGCAGAATTCCTCGTTTATCCTACGTTTGTTCAACGCCTTTCAGCCAACCGTCAGTTTATATTACTAGCTGTTGCCCGCGACTTTCTCACCCCACTCAACCTTAAAGTAGCAATCAATGAATTGTGTCTCCTTTTACTGCTCAAATATCGAAAAGTAATTTTTGCATAATAGGTGTCATCATCGCCCCTCTTGCCACCCGATGGGCACTTCATTGCCGAAATTGCATGTAAACGACTTTGCTTGAATTCTAATAACACTGTAGTCGGTTATTAATTAATTTCGCGGGGTGATGGGGGGGGGGGGACATCCCCAGGTGCGGCTCGACGCGGTCGTGTCGAGGCGGAGGTCGCCTCGCCTAAGCATTTTGTAACAGCTACCGACGAGGCGTTTCATTACCGAATCACCGACACCTGGCTACAGGCCGGTGTTGCCAGCTAACAGCTAACGAGAAACCACTCCTATTAATCTCGCCTCTTTCTTGTTAGTGTCGCATTTCTCGCGACAAAAGTCCCGACCGTGATAGTGAGTTGTAATCCCCGCTCGTTCTTAAGAAACGTTGAGAAGGTTCCTGCGAGAAGTGTCGCAGTCACAAATGAAACAGCTAGTGTTGGCGCTGATTACGGCGCCTCTCGCCGCGCGCCCCAGATCCGCGCTTTGTGCCGCGCGCCGCGAGGAGCCGCGCTGATCCGCGAGTACTCGCGCCACAATGCGCGCCGCCCATTGTTTGTTATTCCAGTTTTTTCGTCTTCGAGCGACGCGGGGACGTTCTCAGATAAGTAGGCCGCGTCTCTTTCAATCGACCCACTTTCTAAGCTTCGCTAGTAATGAATAAGCGAAGGAACCGCCGCGAGATGTTCGCCCAAAATATTCAGCATTTGTGCCGCTGGAGCGTCGCATTGTGCCGGGTAGTGCGCCGCCGCCGCATTCCGGTTCAACTGAACGTTAGTCGCAAACTCGCTAATAATAAGGAAATTTACAAGCTTTGTGAGAATATTTGGTAAGGCGCAAGCGATGAGCGGCCGCGGTCATCCGAATCAAACAACTTCCAACTCAACCAAATGTGAACAGTGGCTTGAAATGTAACATCAATATAAGTATTGCTTTTAAGATGCTTTTAGACCGAAAAGTTGAGATTGTTGTAAGATAATGAGCTAGGTAGGCAGTACCTACATATACCGGAGTCTAGAACAGTAAAGCAATCCACAAGCAACCTTTTGACAATGAGAATAAAGATCACTGTGGTTATGACATTGCATTACATTAGGCACCAGTGTAAACACCGTGTAAACAAAGACGGAGTGAGTTTGAAGAGAACTGCCGTTTAGTTCTGTAAACATATTGAATTGATGGCTTGGGTGAAGTGATCACAAAGTGAGCCATCATTCCATCGTGAGTGACAGCTCACTTCACCGATGTCTTCACTTCGACATGTTTACTGCAGTGCGATTCTGTAAACATGTTGAAGTGAAAACTTAGGCGAAGTGAACGACAAGTGAGCTGTCAAACCATGCAAACAAGATGGAATGACTGCTCACTTACCGTTCACTCCACCTAAGTGATCACGGTGAGATGTCGACAGAATCGACTGGTTGAAACGCACTGCTGTTATTCCACCTTGTTTGAATACATTGGAAGCTCATTTCATATTCACATCACTTTTCTCGTTATCACGGTGAACTTTTTACCGCGTCGCTCCCGGCCGCCCGCTGCCGCTCGTGGCCGGCACCGCGGCCGGCGCTCTGTTTGTAGTGGAAATGAGCTCACGTCTCGGCATGCAGATGCCTTCCTATTATTCCTCTGTTTGAGAACAAGTACCGCCCGATATTAATTCCCCGCACATGTTTTTGACTGCACTATCAACCTAAACTTTGGGTAACGTGCGCCATTTTACAAGACATTCACAAAGTAATCCAATTCGTTCTATTACAGAATAACTTTCTTAGTTCGTAGGCTCGTAGGCTTGAGATGCCCGAGTGATCATTTAATACAGAATGCAATCTACTTTAGGCGATTTCAATAGTTGTTTTGCCAATGGTGACGTCACTGGCGTGTCGCATGACGTGTGTGCACACGTCACCCACACTCATGGCGTGCGATTTGTTCGCCGCGCCGCATGCCCCCGCACCGCACCGCACCGCACGTAATGCCGGCTGCGTTTTATAGGCGCGCGCTTCACATGATTCACGACCGCTCTTTTTTGGGTTCCGTATTGTTTTATTACATCAGAACTAACTCTACTGCCAAACACTTTTTTGGATTGCAGTTTTAGATAAGTTGGCTCTCTAGTCACTGTTCCCAACCAAAACTAACCGCTTGCGAGAGGGCCGTGGAAATGCCACATAAATGTGACGTAGCAAGAAAATAACTTGATGATAGACAATGAGAGTCGTAGAATTAAAGGTGGATATTAATTTTTAGGTAGCTGTCAGACAAACGTTGAGCTTAGTACGAGGCTATCAACGTAAAACTGCCGATGTCAATACTAGGTATCTTCGAGGCCGTCAAATATTAACTGCGAAGATGGTGAAAAGGAATAATTCAGGCATTTGGTGCAGTGCGCAGGGTGCGGGGTGCGGGGAGCGGGCCGCCGCTACCTATCAGCTGAGGGCGTGCTGTGAGTGCTGTCCCGCGGGAGCGGCTCCTTACGAGATCATCTCGTCATGTTTATGTGCTCCCAGTACTTATTATCGGAATGTTTTGGTTATCTCCTATATTCCGCATTCTTATTTTTTATTTTATACTACCTGGCCCGCGCAACTTCGTCTGCGTCACAATTTCCACTAATACTCTGCTCCTATTTGTCTAAGCGTGACGATATATAGCCTTCCTTGATAAATGGGCTATCTAACACTGAAATAATTTTTCAAATCTGACCAAGAGTTCCTGAGATTAGCGCGTTCAAACAAACAAACTCTTCAGCTTTATAATATTAGTATAGATTGATGATGTTTTAATTAGACCTATGAGATATTATGAAACAGTTCATGCTTTAGGAGTGTGTATAAGTTAATTATACATGATAATAATGTCAGCGTCACCGCCGCCAGAGTACACGTACAAATCGTGGCATTAATAGGAGTGAAGCGTGAAGGTCTCCTCGCGTCAGTTTAAGAGTGTGTATTCCGTCCACTAGCGCCGCCAATCGTTTTTTTATTAATTGTGGTAAATTTAAAACACGTAGATAAAAAACCGCTCTGTAGTGCACTGAAGAAATGTATCTATTATTTTTTGATAGCTATTTTTAATACATAACTCATGGCTAAATAGCCAAAAACGGCAATTATTGCTAAAAGTGGCCACTTTTAGCAAAAATATCGACTTTGGCAACTATTTATGTTGTAAAGTACAAAACATAACTCTCAAAACATAATAAATACATTTCTTCAGTGCACTACAGAGCGGTTTTTTATCTACGTGTCTTAAATTTACCACAAATTATAAAAAACGATTGGCGGCGCTAGTGGACGGAATACACTCTCTTAATGAAATAAGTTATCGCGCACGTTCGCCAACCCCCCAAAGCCCGTCCCGCGCGCTCTTTGCCGCAGTACTCGCGCTACAGCAACACAACAGTCGAGCGTTGTCACCGTTTCATGTCATTATGCGCCATATAAAAATATTTTTTATGATGATAAAAATAGTCATAGGCGTTAATCTCAAAAGTGTAATTTTCATTTAGCCGGTATTCAGGAAAAGGTATTAAGTCCGTCATCGTTCCTTCGTGCAATAAGTTAACCATTATACCATACCATAAAACCATTTCAAAAACAGAATGTATCAGGTTTGATTAAGTTGTAAGAACGTATCTGGTGCGTCGTTAATTCGCTTCCGATTGGCTAGAGGGAGGTCGTCCGTCCGCTGTGACCCCCCCCCCCCACCCGCGCGGTGTCCAACGACGCACGTGTCAGTCCGCGAGCGATGCGTCCCATGTCATCATAGACAAGTGTGCGAGGTGTTAGAGTACGAGGTAGCGGAGTGCTGCCTCACTACGTGCTACAGTTAGTCGAGCGTTAGCTAGCTACCAAACACAATCCGTGCGAGCCGCGCGGCGCTAACACGACGCTCGAGCGCAGCTGCCAGCGTCGTCTTAGCGCACTTTGCAACTGAACATTGACCAGAATGTTATGTAAACTTACATATTAGTGAATGAAACGAGCTGTTAGTATCCCAATAGTTTATTGCCAACAAATAGTACATGTGCATACCATCACCAAAGCTGATATGTTCCGACAATTCTAGCGGCCACAGTCGGGGAGCAAACGTTGCGATAGTCTTGACTGTACACACACAAAATGAGCTTACGGTGAACGTTTCAATGTTGTTGATAGGATTAAAAGACTTCCCCAGTCGTCAAGTATTCGTGATCGCATCGATTGCTTCCGGTTAAAAAAGCAAGGAAATTAACTGTCTACAACGTTTGTCAACGATAATAATTCCCAGTCACACGTAACTTCATGAAGGTTCAAACTATCAGTCACGACAAAATATACCTATTCGGTCAGCGATACTGAAGCAGGTTAATAGACAGTGAATTTTCTTGGGTATAGAGTTTTCAGGTGACCCCCACAACAAGCTTGTGCGCCCCCCGGGCCGCCCACTCACCGCTGTGCGTGCTGTCCGTGGAGCTCTTGCGCTCCGGTCGCTCCGCTCGCTCGCTGGCGTCGGGCTCTTGGCGCGGCGCGGGCGCCTGCTGCAGCGCGGCGGGCGCGAGGGGCGCGGGGGGCGCGAGGGGCGCGGCGGGCGCAGGGGGCGGCGTGCGCGCGCGCAGGCTGGCCCAGGCGCGGCGCAGGCGCGCGGCCCCCTCGCGCACGTCGTCCGCCACCGTCTGCTTGGCCGCCACGCACTCGCGCTCCAGGTTGTTGTAGTTCTCCAGGATCTCGCGCACTTCCGACTCGCGGTCCTTCACGCTTGCCTGCCGAGTCACAATCGATCAATCAGAACTCGTTACCGCTTTATACGAATATGAACCGTATTGATAACATTTAAGGTTTATATTCATATACAAAAGTATGGCGGTAGTGTGTCGTACCGCGACGCTGGCGGCGAGCTCGTCCCGCTGCGCGGGCGGCAGCTGGGCGGCGGCGTCGAGCTGCGCGGCGGCGGCGGCGCACCAGGCGAGCGCGGCGTCCAGGCGCGCGCTGTACTTGCTGAGCCCGCTCAGCTTGCTGTTGATGTACTCGGCGTGCGCCGCGAGGCTCGCCTGAGCCTGCCAAACCATCGCACACTTGTTTAAAGCCATTTCTCTATAAAGTATCATATCAGCGCATTCAAATTAAAGAAACAAATTTCTCAGAAAATCTTTCAACATGAATTCAGTTCATGAAGTCATGTTGAAACTTTAACAGCTCAGCAACGTATTAACATTGGAGCATCTCATTTCTAACACGATATGACGCAAGTGTCTAGCGTCTGCAGGTACCTATGTAGGTATCTTACAAACTTGAATACTTCAAGTTTTAGCTATCTGGAATTCACACTAATAATGTTAAGATATCGAGCGCTATTCTATTGTCCAAACACAGTAGTTGGTAACAGTGGACTGCTACCGGACGGCTTATTAGCCAGGCGCCCAGTGCGGCGGAGCGAACCAACTTCGCCTGTCCTACTTAAGAGCGTGTATTCCGTCCACTAGCGCCGCCAATCGTTTTTTTTTATTTGTGGTAAATTTAAGACACGTAGATAAAAAACCGCTCTGTAGTGCACTGAAGAAATGTATTTATTATGTTTTGAGAGTTATGTTTTGTACTTTAGAACATAAATAGTTGCCAAAGTCGATATTTTTACTAAAAGTAGCCACTTTTAGCAATAATTGCCGTTTTGGCTATTTAGCCATGAGTAATGTATTAAAAATAGCTGTCAAAAAATAATAGATACCTTTCTTCAGTGCACTACAGAGCGGTTTTTATCTACGTGTCTTAAATTTACCACAATTAATAAAAACGATTGGCGACGCTAGTGGACGGAATACACACTCTTAACACTCGCACGTTCGTATTGTTCGCCGCACAGAGGCGACCAGTTACGGACGAAACTTGCACAAACTGACTCAGCGCACTCGTGAATATGTTTAAAGCAAAACCAACTGAAGACTGGAAGCAGTGCACTTGACTGAACCCTGATACTGTACCAGATCACTGAGTGACGACGACACGTGTTCATAGTATACAACCAAAAATTAAATGCTTTGAGTTTGAATCGTTTCTCTAAATAAAAATGTCTGATACTTGCACAAAAGTGTGCAAATATCTTGCATGCCAATTGCCATGACAAGTTCTGCTTGGTGGGTGACACTATAAATAAATAAATAATAATAATTTATTTGACACAACAAATATGTTACATTTTAACAAATATGAAGGATACATTCAAATTTTCTTAATTTTATATTGAAGGCATCTGTGTCTGAACTAGATATAGAATATCTGTATCTCAGACATCAGCGCTCTTCCTTATGATGACCATTACATTACTAGCTTAAATAGACATAATAATTATACGAGGAGTTCATTACACAGAAAAAGAAAAAAAGTACAAATCTAGATAAACAAAACGATGTGTGGAGTGTTAACCTCTCGGTGAGTAATATGTTAAAGCGTGTGAAGGAGTGTGAGAGGGTGAGTAAAAAAGAGATTTATTATTTAATTATTTTTAATAAGTTTTCTGTCTCTTCATATGTTTGTTTACTAATATATTTAAAAATTGTGCTTTTACATCTTTTTTTATTCATAGGGTATATATCTAAAGCGTCATTTATTTTATTATATAAGTACGGTCCCAAGAAGCAAAAATATTTGTTTACGTACGCATGTCTGAAGGAAGGTCGGGCCTTATTACTAATAATATTTGTTTACGTACGCATGTCTGAAGGAAGGTCGGGCCTTATTACTAATAATATTTGTTTACGTACGCATGTCTGAAGGAAGGTCGGGCCTTTTTACTAATAATATTTGTTTACGTACGCATGTCTGAAGGAAGGTCGGGCCTTATTACTAATAATATTTGTTTACGTACGCATGTCTGAAGGAAGGTCGGGCCTTTTTACTAATAATATTTCGTCTTTTATTTAGATCACCTTTTGAGAACCGCAGTAAAGAATGTTGCTTAAGGACCACAAGAAATATAAACAACTGGCGAACTGTCAAGACCTCACACGACTGATACACAAGATGGGTTGGGTACAAATAGGGGCGAAAAGTACTTACCTTTAGTACAGCCCTCTGGGCTATTTCTAAGGGCTTTAATATAGTTTTATGTGCACCTACCCAAACGGTGATACAATATTGAAGAATGGACTGTACGAGTGCCAAGTAAATTTGCTTTACTAATTTTGGGGGCGCAACATGTCTAAGGTTCTTGAAAACATAGATCAGTTTTCTTGTCCTAGATGTAAGAAGGTGAATATGGTCTCTGAAGGAGAGGTTACAGTCTAGAATAACTCCAAGATATTTAATTGACGCTGTCTTTGTTAGTATTGGACAAGAGCATACTAAGCTATATATAACTATAGCATGCAAGCTACGTGCTTACTTACGTATAAGTTTCAAGTATATTGTGTATTGCACCCTTTCAGCAACTTGTTTTTGTGTCGCTGAAACACTGCATAGACACAGAATGCCAATCTCAAACATACCTGACGACAACGTTGCAAAACTTTTGAATGCCTCCTGGAACCATAGTCGTAGGTTTTTGCAGATCAACTAATCCGGACCGGATGAGACGTGAGTTGGACTGGACGTGGCACTCACTATTATGAATGAAATGTGTTATCTACACGAATACGTGCGTTTAGCAAGCACGATGGTCCACCGAAATAGACGAGGTAATTATAATATGTGTAGCGAATGTCCTCCACGTTGCCCTCCGCGTGGCAGGCACAACAGACGACTTTTGGCAACACAAAAGAATGTGCTGACGAAACGACTTTCGGGTTCCGTAAGCGCACCTGGGACCCTTAGATTTGTACTCCCTCCTGAGGTCATATCAGACTGGCTCCCGATTCCAAATTTTGTAGGTACAAGGCAGAATAAATCGTTTGAATCGAGATGTACGGATATAAGCACTAGACAGGCACTATGGTACAGACGGTTTTAAACAAAGAGTTCCTATTATCTACACAAGTTTGGACGCGGGGATAGATAGACATAGGTGAGTTTAAGTTCAAGTGAAAGTTTTTCATACGGAACTCGCACATATAAATACAGCTAAAACGGAGCTGTGGAGCGATTTTTCCCGTGTCACGGTGTGTAGATCGATGCGTCACGTCACGCCGCTGTCGTGCCGCCGCTAATGTATGCCGCGCACGTCACACGCTCCGCACGCGGCCGCAGCGCTGCGCCGCGCGTGGGCGGGCAGGCCGAGTGTCCGGTGCGTGTGTAGTACGATGCACTTTAGATGTTATCCAAGTTTTTTAAACTTAACAGGCAGTTGTGTTGCGGGGAAGTTTGATGCGCCACTTCTTCTTCACAGGTAAAACATTAGGTGTTGACGGGCGGGCGTTTTGGGAGCCTGTCTTTATGTTGAACGTTCAAAAAGTGCTGCCACTCAGCCTGATGTCATCATCTGCCTAGCCTTTTCCCAACTATATTGGGGTCGGCTTCCAGTCAAACCGAATTCAGCTGAATACCAGTATTTTACGTGGAGCGGCTGCCTACCAGACCTCCACAACCCATTAACTGGGTAACACGGTACTCCTTGGCAAGACTGGTGTCAGATTTTCTGGCTTCTGACTATCCGTAACGACTGCCAAAAATCTCCAAATGACAGCCGGGACCAATAGCTTAACGTGCTTTCCGAAGCACGGAGAAAACTCAGTATGTTAAGATGGTCACCCATCCACAGACCAACCTCGGCAAGCGTTGCTTAACCTTGAAGATCGACCTGTGCGGCTGTTATTTTTTGCCCACATAGGCGCTAGGTGCGGAGTCGCACAGCAAGTACAGCGCGCGCCTGGACGCCGCGCTCGCCTGGTGCGCCGCCGCCGCCGCGCAGCATCGTACTACACACGCACCGGACACTCAGCCAGCCCGCCCACGCGCGGCGCAGCGCAGCGGCCGCGTGCGGAGCGTGTGACGTGCGCGGCATACATTAGCGGCGACACGACAGCGGCGTGACGTGACGCATCGATCTACACACCGTGACACGGGAAAAATCGCTCCACAGCTCCGTTTTAGCTGTATTTATATTATGTGCGAGTTCCGTATGAAAAACTTTCACTTGAACTTAAACTCACCTATGTCTGTCTACCCCCGCGTCTGGGCGCGACTGTTTAAAACCGTCTGTACCATAGTGCCTGTCTAGTGCTTATATCCGTACATCTCGATTCAAACGATTTATTCTGCCATTTGGAATCGGGAGCCAGTCTGATATGACCTCAGGAGGGAGTAAAAATCTAAGGGTCCCAGGTGCGCTTACGGAACCCGAAAGTCGTTTCGTCAGCACATTCTTTTGTTAACCGACTTCCCAAAAAGGAGGAGGTTATCAATTCGGTTGTATTTTTTTTTTTTTTATGTTTGTTACCTCATAACTCCGACAATTATGAACCGATTTGAAAAATTCTTGTTTTATCTGAAAGGATATACTTGCAGATTGGTCCCATTTAAATCATATCAAAATCGGTTACGAACTTTGAATTTTAAATCGAAATACCTGGAATTTGACTATTTAGATGATTCTTTGATAATCGAAATTGCGTATTTTGCTTTTCTGCGATTTTGCAGTGGTGTTGTTAGGTGTGGGGCACCACTAAAAAGTGAAAAATAAAAAACTTTTTACAAAAAAATACAACCGACTTCCAAAAAAAAACACTACAAAGTAAAAAATAACTTTAATTTCGGAAGACGAAGAAAGTAACAAAAACACCGACTTCCGAAATTAAAGTTATTTGGTCACCCATCCACAGACCAACCTCGGCAAGCGTTGCTTAACCTTGAAGATCGACCTGTGCGGCTGTTATTTTTTGCCCACATAGGCGCTAGGTGCGGAGTGGTGCACTCCGCACCTAGCGCCTAACTAGGTGCGGAGTGCGGAGTGCTGTGAGCTGCGGCGCGCCACCTGCACCCTCCTGCGCCCTCCTGCGCCCTCCTGCGCCCTCCTGCGCCCTCCTGCAGCAGGCTGACGCGCCTCTGTACACACACACTGCGAGTGACTCACTCACTGGCGACTGACGCTCGCTTTTGAAACAAATCGTCAATTGAATAACAAACCTTCAACCTAACAAACAAGTGATTTAAAATTCATCCACACTGCCACACAAAGTCTATTTTACTTAAATTTCAACTTAGGGTTACTGTGTAAGTAAGGTTGGACAATTACTTTTCAAAATGATCATTATAATTCGATAGCAATATTTGATTATAAAATAACGGGCGATTACGCTTGCTAGGGGGACAACGATATGAAAACTCATAATTTAGACAGAGACAAATGCTGAAGTTTTTCTTACTTTTATTAGAACAAGCTAAAGTAACATACAGCTTCATAGGCAGTTGTTACTCGTACTTTAGCTTGTTTGTTAGAGTTAAAGTTGTGGTCGCATTTCGAGTCGACCCTCTGTCCTCACTAGTGAGTGGCGCGGTGTGAGCGCCACACGGTTGCCCTCCGCCCCTGGCGGCTCGCGGCTCACTAGTGAGTGGCGCGGTGTGAGCGCCACACGGTTGCCCTCCGCCCCTGGCGGCTCGCGGCTCACTAGTGAGTGGCGCGGTGTGAGCGCCACACGGTTGCCCTCCGCCCCTGGCGGCTCGCGGCTCACTAGTGAGTGGCGCGGTGTGAGCGCCACACGGTTGCCCTCCGCCCCTGGCGGCTCGCGGCTCACTAGTGAGTGGCGCGGTGTGAGCGCCACACGGTTGCCCTCCGCCCCTGGCGGCTCGCGGCTCACTAGTGAGTGGCGCGGTGTGAGCGCCACACGGTTGCCCTCCGCCCCTGGCGGCTCGCGGCTCACTAGTGAGTGGCGCGGTGTGAGCGCCACACGGTTGCCCTCCGCCCCTGGCGGCTCGCGGCTCACTAGTGAGTGGCGCGGTGTGAGCGCCACACGGTTGCCCTCCGCCCCTGGCGGCTCGCGGCTCACTAGTGAGTGGCGCGGTGTGAGCGCCACACGGTTGCCCTCCGCCCCTGGCGGCTCGCGGCTCACTAGTGAGTGGCGCGGTGTGAGCGCCACACGGTTGCCCTCCGCCCCTGGCGGCTCGCGGCTCACTAGTGAGTGGCGCGGTGTGAGCGCCACACGGTTGCCCTCCGCCCCTGGCGGCTCGCGGCTCACTAGTGAGTGGCGCGGTGTGAGCGCCACACGGTTGCCCTCCGCCCCTGGCGGCTCGCGGCTCACTAGTGAGTGGCGCGGTGTGAGCGCCACACGGTTGCCCTCCGCCCCTGGCGGCTCGCGGCTCACTAGTGAGTGGCGCGGTGTGAGCGCCACACGGTTGCCCTCCGCCCCTGGCGGCTCGCGGCTCACTAGTGAGTGGTGCGGTGTGAGCGCCACACGGTTGCCCTCCGCCCCTGGCGGCTCGCGGCTCACTAGTGAGTGGCGCGGTGTGAGCGCCACACGGTTGCCCTCCGCCCCTGGCGGCTTGCGGCTCACTAGTGAGTGGCGCGGTGTGAGCGCCACACGGTTGCCCTCCGCCCCTGGCGGCTCGCGGCTCACTAGTGAGTGGTGCGGTGTGAGCGCCACACGGTTGCCCTCCGCCCCTGGCGGCTCGCGGCTCACTAGTGAGTGGCGCGGTGTGAGTGCCACACGGTTGCCCTCCGCCCCTGGCGGCTCGCGGCTCACTAGTGAGTGGCGCGGTGTGAGCGCCACACGGTTGCCCTCCGCCCCTGGCGGCTCGCGGCTCACTAGTGAGTGGCGCGGTGTGAGCGCCACACGGTTGCCCTCCGCCCCTGGCGGCTCGCGGCTCACTAGTGAGAGGCGCGGTGTGAGCGCCACACGGTTGCCTTCCGCCCCTGGCGGCTCGCGGCTCACTAGTGAGTGGCGCGGTGTGAGCGCCACACGGTTGCCCACCGCCCCTGGCGGCTCGCGGCTCACTAGTGAGTGGCGCGGTGTGAGCGCCACACGGTTGCCTTCCGCCCCTGGCGGCTCGCGGCTCACTAGTGAGTGGCGCGGTGTGAGCGCCACACGGTTGCCCACCGCCCCTGGCGGCTCGCGGCTCACTAGTGAGTGGCGCGGTGTGAGCGCCACACGGTTGCCCTCCGCCCCTGGCGGCTCGCGGCTCACTAGTGAGTGGCGCGGTGTGAGCGCCACACGGTTGCCCTCCGCCCCTGGCGGCTCGCGGCTCACTAGTGAGTGGCGCGGTGTGAGCGCCACACGGTTGCCCTCCGCCCCTGGCGGCTCGCGGCTCACTAGTGAGTGGCGCGGTGTGAGCGCCACACGGTTGCCCTCCGCCCCTGGCGGCTCGCGGCTCACTAGTGAGTGGCGCGGTGTGAGCGCCACACGGTTGCCCTCCGCCCCTGGCGGCTCGCGGCTCACTAGTGAGTGGTGCGGTGTGAGCGCCACACGGTTGCCCTCCGCCCCTGGCGGCTCGCGGCTCACTAGTGAGTGGCGCGGTGTGAGTGCCACACGGTTGCCCTCCGCCCCTGGCGGCTCGCGGCTCACTAGTGAGTGGCGCGGTGTGAGCGCCACACGGTTGCCCTCCGCCCCTGGCGGCTCGCGGCTCACTAGTGAGTGGCGCGGTGTGAGCGCCACACGGTTGCCCTCCGCCCCTGGCGGCTCGCGGCTCACTAGTGAGTGGCGCGGTGTGAGCGCCACACGGTTGCCCTCCGCCCCTGGCGGCTCGCGGCTCACTAGTGAGTGGCGCGGTGTGAGCGCCACACGGTTGCCCTCCGCCCCTGGCGGCTCGCGGCTCGAGGGCTGTTTAGTCTAGCCACGCTCGGCGTCTGCCCACGAGTACCGCGTCGTCCTAACAGACGTGTGCTCGAACATTACGCTGCATCAGCGGACACTGTGTACTTGTTCAATGGTACAATCGTGCTAGGGCGGAAAGTTCTGTAGAGAGGACGGACTGTTAAAAACAGCGAATATTTAAACGCCAAGATCCAAAAGATGCGCGTGCCAACAAAACAACAGAGCGCGTCACATCACGCCTCGCGGCCGTCATACGTCACACTGACGACACGGTGCCATTGACCTCGGATACCAACGAAATTAATAGTTAACAGCTGTACCCTCTCAGAAGGCACTATAAATTTTCTGACAACAATAACACAGACTATAAAATATCGTACAACTGATGTGTCACAGTCGCCCATCGAAATATTACACATAGCTTTTTTATCTTCCAGGGTTATGGAGATGTTCGGGTTTTGGTCAGTAAGAGTCTGGCACTCCTTCCCGCCCCGCCCAGAGCCGGGAGGATACATTTGGTGACTTCCAGCCCACAGTAAAAGCATTTTTTTCTTCGATATTCCAGATAGAATCCTATTCAAGCTTACCTTCTCAAGCTCGGCTTGCAGCAGCGCGGGCTGGTCGCCGCGCGGCAACTGTTTACTCTTGCGCAGCACTTCCATATCTTTCAGTTTGCTGGCCAGCTCCTCCTCGCGAGCCTACGGGGCAAACAATACGCGCATCAATATATCTGTTAAAACATGAACATCCAGCATCCGTAGTGGGTGCAGTAGACCACCCCATAGTGGTAAACAAACCAGTGTAAGCTGGCTTCGTGTTCTATAAAAGCCGTATACTGGCTTCGTGCTCTATAAAAACTGGGTACCTACTTATTGATAATACCTATCCTACTAATAAATTGTGAGTATGTATGGATGTTTGTTACTCTTTCACGCAAATACTACTGAACCGATTACGATGAATATGCTATGCAGGTAGCTGAAGAACCAGATAGGCTTTTTATCCCGGAGTTCCCGAGGGATCGGGATTTACACGGGAATAACGAGAATTTATACGCGGACGAAGTCGCGGGCGGCCTCTAGTTTATGAATAAAAGTTATACGTAATGTTACAATTTACTCGCTATTTTTGATCATCTAAAACCCTGAAGTGTAAATTACGAAATACGGTGTAATCAAATAGCTCGCCCGCCACCGCCCGCCGCTTTCACTGCACTTCAATGATCTGATCTGCCATAACTCACTCCTCCACTACTTTCCATCGAGCTATGACTGCTCATATCAGAGCGGCTCACTCAGTATCACGCTGTTAACGGGCGCTAAGAACATGTGAATGCCAGTTATAATTCCACGGTGTTGACTTACGTACGGCTGAGCTATTTACAGACGCGTACCGCATGAGAGATGCTCCTCTCGGTAGTCTGTGCCCACTGTATGCTGTGAGCTTGTTTTACGTTACCGTTACATACCATGTTGTTTTTTGCTGTATTTTGCAATCAACCTGTATTGCGCAATTAATAGTAGTACATTGTTTTCTTAGATTTGAAACTTATCGTTACTTATTTAGTCCCGAGACGGCCAACAGTTCGGAGAACTAATTAAGTCTTTCACCCGAGGTAAACAGTGTGCTTTTCATTACGAATACAGGAAGAGTAAAAATAAAAACTCGAATTAGCTAAAGACAAAATCCCTATCTGAATCTGGTGAACTCATCGTGTTTATACAAATCTATACTAATATTATAAAGCTGAAGAGTTTGTTTGTTTGTTTGCTGGAACGCGCTAATCTCAGGAACTAGTGGTCCGATTTGAAAAATTATTTCAGTTCTAGATAGCCCATTTATCGAGGAAGGATATATCATCACGTTAAGACAAATAGGAGCGGAGCATTCATGGAAAATGTGACGCAGACGAAATTGAGCGTGTCAGTTAGTCTCTATATATACGAAAGTATGAACTAAACTCTACATCTCGAAAAAACAAATGAAGATCGGATTTCCGCTTTCCCACCTTGTTTGTTTTATTTCCTGTGACCGGCCAGCTATTCAGCCATTATTTTACATATTCATCATTTACAAAATGGTAAATATGTTGCCCAAATCCTCTTCTTAAAAATAACATATTTCAAAAAATAGTTGAAAGTAACTATAATCAAATCAATTTATTAAAAAATATAATCTTAAATTAATACTCATCTTTATGTTATTTAAATTTTACATCGCGCTGTAATTGAGCGGCTGTATAGAAAGTTGGAACACGGAAGAACACGGTGTGAATGGAGTCTTTTTTTAAAATTAAAATTCGCTTGGCAAAGACGTAACATTCAATTTCCTAAAAGCTTTTCGATGCCTAAATTAATAAAAAATTATATTTGACGGTCTCAGCGAAAATATTTAACACAGAATGAATATCACTCGTCCTGAAACACATTAAGGACATAAAGTAGCACACGATATCGCGTCGCGCTCGTTTGACGACGTCGTTAAGTCACATTAGCGCTGGGACGCGTGGCTGCTGGAGGCTGCCGCACAGGACGATCGATAGACCTGGTCTCCGCTAGCTGTCTAGGAACTACACACCAGCAGCGGGGGCAACTGCAAATGCCTGCCTATTTACAGTTTAGTACAAATATACATCTAGAGTACATTGTGAACTGACATCTTTTGAAGCAACCAGTTCAGGACAGTTGAATTAACAAAAATCATGATTGAAAGTTTGTTTCTCCCATAGATAGTTGAGTTAACGCTGGGCAAGCGCTGTAGTCAAGTAACTACAACAATTCATTGTACTTGAGGGTTCTTAAGATACAAAACAATTTGTTTGTTACGCGTTTACTTCGCGTCTAAATTGCTGAACCGATTTCGATGAATTTTGGTACAAAGATCGATGGGTCTCTAGAGACGGTTAACGGCGACTTATTTGCGAAAATAAAAAATTACGCAAACGAAGCCCCGGACAAAATACCGTGTGTATCTGACGTCGACGCACAAACGACTTCCATGGGTCCGGGGCATGATTCTGGACACCCTAGACTTAGAATTTTTCGTCGGCTTTTTTCTATTTTTTTTATTTTTTTCAAGGGTTTTTTTACTTTAGACTGCTCATAATCGTTATTCTGACCTAACCCAATGAGATTTTTAATAAAAAAATAATTAATTAACTGCTTTCACTAAAAAGAACAATCTGAATAAAGCCACAAATAGATATCAGCTCAGCTGAGCTGATACTTTGTGGTACTCTTGAAAAAAATGAGAAAAGAACCGACGAAAAATTCCAACACTGGGGTGTCCAGAATCATGCCCTGGACCCATGGAAATCGTTTGTGCGTCGATGTCAGATACACGCGGTATAGTAAAACCAATTTAAATAGCCACAAGACTCATAAGGCATGAACACGCCAGGAGCGCACTCTTGTGTACTACTGACACTGCGCGGCGCACGCCGCTGACGCTGCAGCACGCACGTGTCACGCGTCTGCCGCTCAGAGCTGCACTGTATACGGGCGCAGCCAACTAGCGTCTAGCGTTTTAACTTGCCGTCATGGCTAGGAAGGCAGTCAATGTGCCGAAGTTTTGGGCCTATTACATTTGAAATGAAAAGAGCATCGAAAGGAAGTGCTGATTGTTTAGCCACTATTTACACAAATAGAGACACGGTCAATATCCCCGTAGGACCAAGACCGGTGCTCACTTGCGCAGCCGCCTGTACCGGTATGTACTGTCAGCCTAAACAGACGAGCCAACTGCTGTGGCCTCGCAGACTCTGCTCGGACGCTAGACACCGTACAGGGTATGTATAGGGTACAGCAACGACTCCAAAGGGAATACAACAAATGTTTCTAAAGTATCTGCTGCTTTATTTAATTAATGAAATAAACAGATCTCGCTCTTTTCACTACTTCACAGTGAGCGTAAAATGCGTGTGTCGCTGAAAGATTGCCAACAACATTCATGAATGAGAAACTAATTCTGTCTTTATTTTGAGATATAACACAATTATACATTTCGGTATGTACTAAAACTGCAACTAAAGCCATAGCGAGCCTCGAGTTTTAGAAGAATTACCTACCAAGAACTAGTTAGTTGCGCAGCGAGCAGTTCACGCACAGGCGGGACAACCGTCTAACAACACATAGCAACAGGTCACTGTGGACACTCGTCACTCGTCACCGCAGTACGTCACACTCACGACACTGACAATCACGATCGCGTAATGTGCTGGGAGTCGCACAGAGCGGCGCGCCGTGTCGCCGCACTCGCCGCGCTCGCTCGCGGAAGTGCCCATCGGGGAACTAAGCCCGCGCCGGCGCACATATTTCATTACGATATAAACCGGGAGAGCATCCCGACACCAATGTATACAGTACTGCGATCTCTAGTAGATCTATATCGCAGCGCGGCTCACGCAACTCTTACGTCTTTACGCAAGTGGGCTGCCCGCGATGGGACACGAATATTTTCATAGATTCAGAAATAGACGCGATGCCGCGCGATCCGCCAGACATGCTAACTATCAGTTCACTTCCTTATAGGGACACTTCTCGGTACCTTCACAAAGTGTTTCACAGATAGAACTGACAGCTACAAAGCTGGTCGTATTGCTAATCAGAAACGTATTTAGTTTATTTCCCGCGCGTTCCTAGGGACACTGATACTCACTTCTTTTGTACGACTTTCAAGTAATGTTGTAGCCGCAGCTCGCATTCCTCTCAGGCAGCCGGCGCGGGCAGTGCTTCACCGTTTCAATGACGATTTGCTTGTTTGTTTACAGTGGACACAAAATCGTAAAACAAACAGGAGAAATACTGGCGAGGTAACATCCCGCTGCACAACCGGAGTTCAGCTGTCAGTCCAGATACACATTTGAGGGAGCCTTGACATTATACTAGTAGACTAGCGGGAGCTCGGGAGCTCGGCCGCTGCAGCCCGACGAGAGACGCGCTCGTCACTCAACACGACACACCCGCGCCTGATTAACACCACGGTCGATTGTTTTAAACTTTCATGGTCACTATCATTAGAATAGTTTATTACGGGATTGGTTCCAGTACCCACCCGCAAGATCTTCAGTTACTCCGTGATCATGACGCTTGCAACAGTGCCGAAATATCGGAAACTCGAAAATAAAGAGGTACATGGTAGCAATCCCGTTATTAACTATTCTAACACCAGGTCTTCAGATGTTCATGTAATTTCTTAAACTGCCATTTTAGCTAATTTTGTAAATGGACATAATGTTTAATGATTGCCTAATAAACATCAACAAGAGCATCGCCGTCTTAAATAATGTCGAAAGTGCTAACTAATGATAAATGTCACCTTTCCGAGTTCCAAGCAGACATACTCGTACCTATGCATAAGTGCTGAGCCGAGCGGCATGAGACGCGCGCCATCTTTATTGCAGCCATCAAATGCCATCTCATAAGTGCACGCCGCAAGCTGCAGGAACAACCTCGAGTGTTGACACGCGATCGAGGCCGCATCACCAAATACTGTTGTTTTCTTTTCCAACTAATTGTGATGCAATCCGTTCAGCACACTGCTCGGCGCACTGCGATTCCATACTTATTTCCAATTGCCTACGTGTTGTCATGGAAAGTGCATCCCCGCGGTAAAATGCGCGTATTTTTAAAACACAAACAAACATCATTCTATTTTTAGCGCGCGCTGTAAATATCCGCGGCGCGTATTTTTACACAGAAGCGCGTGTGGGCACGGCAGCGTAGCAACATGTGAGAGGAGGGCTCCCCACGAAAAAAAAACTTTTTTTTTTAACGAAACTCAAAACTTAAGCATTTATTTCAATCAAACGATTTACAGGCACTTTTGAATTGTCAAATTCGGTCGGTCCAAAAAGTTGAAGCTATTTGCACGTTCCAAAGCGTAGATCTCTATGGAGATGAACGTGCAAGAAACTCCACGGACACTTTTTTTTAAAATAAACTGTAACAGAGTTTTGTTTACATCGGGTTGAAATTATACATACATGTGAGAACGATGTAAAAGACGAGCAGGATAAAAACTTCAGAAGCTTGCCGTGCCGCCGACTAACCGAGTCATTTACAGCGGATTTAATAGCCCTCACGTGGGTCATGACCATCGGTCCCCGCATGCAGGGAGTGACCTGACCGCAGCGCTACGCGGTTCATGAGATTGCGGCGCCGCACCGACACCGCAGCCCTCACGTAACGTTACGACCACTTTAATTGCAACATTCAGGTTGCATTTTTCGAGTAGTGTTTGGGCACACTCGTGAGAACATCTCGCCATGCTCACGCGGCCAGTGTTGTTGCTCCAGCTCTGGTGTCGCCGCCAGCCTCGCTCGCGTGCGCTGCATCACCTCCGATCCCTTGTGCTCAGTGCTCAGTGCTCAGCACTCGCGGCTGTTACAGGCGCCATCAATTAAGTATGACTCGACAGTCCGTACTTAAGACTTTACGGAAATTAAAAGTGTCGTTATTAACAAGTATGTATTATTTTAGAGAAGATATACATGTTCATGTATCGTCCATAAAGTGCTTATTGGATCCAGCTCTTGTATAAGCAATATATTAGAAATGCATGCGGCAATAAATCTGCAAGGTCAGCGGAGTCACATCGGGAACAGCGCGCACGACATCAAGTGCACGCCGCAAACATAAACATAAACAAAATGCGCGGACGTGCCCGCCGCACGTACAAGAGGCAGAGTACGCATATTATATAACATGTGTACGAGACTTCGAATACTTTGCTGTGAGTTTTATTGCACTTATGGCAGATTGTTATGCATTAAAATACTAAAGTTTGCATAATGGATGTAATTCAATGTGAACAAAGTACAGCAAAAACGTTTCACAGGGGAACGGAGAATTCAGGTGCTCCATGCGATGCACTCGGTATCCCAATTTGATGGCGGATAAATTATAGATCAAACGGGTCTTTGTCCTTGCCACCAAAACAACAGCGGACTAGGAAGCGAAACGAAACTGCGAGTACACGATACCACCGACACCAACCAACACGTGGCGACACCAACCTCACGAGCCGACATGGCATCTAAAGTTAAATACATAATGTTTAAAATCAAGGTGACCCTCTTGGGCCAGTCATTTTCAGTTTGGCAATAAATCCCATAATTCGGCAGCTAAATTCTAAATTCAATGTTTGGTATTTGGATGATGGAACTCTAGGAGGTGATGTAGATACAGTCCTTGAAGATTTAACATTTTTGATGGACTGACAGACAGACTACCTTAGCAAAATTTAACACTGTAGCTCCTAATATCAAAATCACTGATAGAAATTCTCTTCACCTCCTGGGCTCCCCAATTTTTGATGAATCCTTTCCAACATTCATTGAGCAGAAAATACAAAATTTTAATGATGTCTCGGATAGACTTTTCAAAATTAACATGCATTCGGCCTTTACACTTATTCGATACTGTTGCTTTGGACCAAAATTTACATATAGCCTTCGCTCCTCCCATCTATGGAAACATTCACATCTTTTGGAAAAAGTGGACCAAATTATAAGAAACACACTTTCTTCAATCCTAAATGTGGCCTTGGACGACCGAGCATGGCAGCTAGCCACACTTCCCATTCGTATGGGTGGTCTCGGCGTCCGCAAAATTTCAAGTATTAGTTTACCGGCCTTCCTCTCCTCGGTCCACAGTACTGATACTTTAACCAGGAATATTTTATCATCCTCACTGGTTGATTTTGAAGTACCGTGTTTGACTGATGCGTTGAATGCTTGGAAAATGGCTTGTCCCAACATGGATTTGCCCGACAACCTGACCTCCCAGAGACGATGGGATGTGCCGCTCTGCAGTATTGTACGGAATAACTTGATTCATACGTCATCGAATACTGCTGAGCGCGCGCGTCTGTTGGCTGTGGGAGAGTGGGAGTCGGGTTTGTGGCTTCAGGCACTTCCGTCATCCACCATAGGTACTATGATGGATGACGCATCGTTTCGGATCGCGGTCTGTCTCCGCTTAGGCGCACCTTGTGTTGCTCCGCATCGGTGTCATTGCGGAGTTTCTGTCGACAGCCTCGGACACCATGGCCTTTCCTGCTGCAAGAGCGCAGGCCGCATAGCGCGACATGCTAGCATCAACGATATTATTCGTCGGGCTATTGTCACCGCCGGCGTACCGGCAGTATTAGAACCTAGTGGCTTGGTACGTGACGATGGGAAGAGACCAGATGGTATGACGTTGGTGCCGTGGAAGATGGGTAGGCCTCTGGTGTGGGATGCAACATGTGTCGACACCCTTGCGCCATCACATGTTCCAAGTACGGTGGACTGTGCCGGCGCTGCCGCTGCGGCTGCTGAGGCCCTCAAGCGGCGCAAATACTGTAACCTTATCGGTAATTACAGTTTTGAGCCGTTTGGGGTCGAAACGCTTGGGTCATGGGGTCCGAGTGCGCGTCTCCTTTTTAAGGGAATTACTCGTCGACTAATCGACACTTTGCGTGTCCAGAGGGCTGGCTCGTTCTTTGCTCAAAGAATTAGCATTGCCATTCAACGTGGCAATGCTGCCAGTCTTCTGGGCACGTTTCCGGATGACGACGATGCGGAGGAATTCTTCGACGCCTAAGCGTATCTTGTTTTTGTATATTTATTTGTATATAGTTAGGTTTAGTTGTTTTCATGTTTTTATGATTGTGTGTTGAAATATGGATTAAATTCAACTTATTAAATAAAAAAAAATGTTTAAAATTGCATGTCAGGAATGGATTGTATGCGAGTATTTGTAGGGAACTGCATTGGCGTGCAGGAGAGGCGACGTTTGAGTTCGAGTCTTGCGCGCTTGTCCACTAAGCAAGGTTCCGGGCGCAGCGGCTGCACGGTGTGCCCACTGCCCTGGCCGGCTGCCAGCGCCGCACTGTGAACCGCCGCGCTGCCGCTGCAGAGTGCGCTGTAGTGCGCTGTAGTGCGCTGTAGTGCGCTGTAGTGCGCGAGCCTACAGCCTGTGATTTATAGCGAGGAGCCGCCTGACTGTCCAGCCGCCCAACCGCCCAACCGCCCAACCCGGCCAACACACATTATAATAGCATTTTTGTATAGACATACTAACGTGTGACGTTTTCTAATACACTATCTGAGAGGAACGGTGTAAAGAATGTTTCATTTGAAAGCAACATACATTTTGCTGTATGTCGGGACGTAAATACAAACGACTTGTATTCCATATTAGCCCCGGATTAAAAAACTTGGCTTGCGGTGGGACGATGTATATTTATATCACTAGCTTTAATCAATTTCATAAGCGCATATCCCGTTTTATATTTTATCGTTGGTAATTTCGGAAATCCTCTCTTACTGCTATTGCGGCATAATACCACAAGAAGAATCTTTGAAGCAAAATCTACAACGCAACAAAAGAAACCGCAACACCATCTATCCAACGAGCAGTGAACTAGTACTATGAAGTCCTGCCTCGCGGTATCAGTTTACCGTGCGGTTTGGACTATTTGGTTTTTTGTTTTTTGTTTTAACAAAAAAATTTCGGTACGGCTGTTGTATTTAGATAGTGAGTTTGAGTTATTTAGGTCTTGGTCCATAAATAAATGAAAATAACTTAAAATTAAAAAATTGTTTTAAAAATGTAATATGCTGTGCTACAAAAGTAAGATCAGATGTTAACGATAGAACAAGACGTAGATAGGTAAGGTACCTTGACGAGGCTGAGGCGGATGGCGAGGCAGGTGCGGTCGGCGGGGTTGGCTGCGGTGGTGTGCAGCAGGTCCCGCACGTGGGCCAGCAGCGCGCGCGCCGCGCCCGCCCACGCCGCGCCGCCCCCGCGCCGCACGGCCCCGCCCTCGGCGGCCGCCACCCGCGTGCGCAGCTGCTGCAGCGCGGCGGCGGCGGCGTGCCAGCGCTCGTTGAGCAGCTCCAGCTGCTCCTGCACGTCGCACGCCAGCGGCGCGCCGCACGCCGCCACCACGCCGCGCCCGCACGCGCGCGCCTCGCTCACCGCCTCCGCGCGGGCCGACATCTGCGCACACCACGCCTCTTAACTACGTACTACTACATCGTCTTATAAACTTACTATTACTATGGCTGTTATTCTCATTAATATTGAAAGTGCCTGACACCATTCACTTTGTCAAAATCTAAAGTATCTTAAATGAGAAGATATTTTCTGAAACATGTTTGGAAATTTGAGCATAATTTTGACAACGTTACTCCAAAACATGGAGGTAACTTATCAAAGGTTTTATTTAAATTTCGAACTAGTTTGCAAATAAAAAAACTGTTAAAAAAAAACAAATGAACACTTTAACGCTGAAAAAACTACTATTGTTCGTCATTGAAATTGTATTTTTAACCGACTTCCCAAAAAGGAGGAGGTTATCAATTCGGTTGTATGTTTTTTTTATGTTTGTTACCTCAGAACCCGACAATAGGGAATATGCATACGATTTTTTTTTTGCAAAATAAAATACTTATTAGCTCGATAGTAAACAATCATGAAATTATTTTTTAAATACCTTCATCATTTATTAAGTTATAAAGCTTCAAAGACTACAGTTAGAAAGAGAAGTCCGATACGTACTGTGACGTCAAATTACACGACGACGACGACGACTACTGCCATAGAAAACAGCGTTTTCGCGCTCGTTCGTTTTTCGAGCAATTTAGATTCTAATTTCACAGTTAGTATTATATTTCCGAATACTTTTAGATAAACTGTTCAGATCATAAATACTTTTTTCATGTATATTCCCTATTATGAACCGATTTGAAAAAATCTTGTTTTATCTGAAAGGATATACTTGCAGATTGGTCCCATTTAAATTTTATGAAAATCGGTTACGAATTTTGGATTTTAAATCGAAATAGCTGGAATTCGTCTACTTGGATGATAGTTTTATGTCATCCAGGTAATCGAAATTGCGCATTTTGCTTTTCTGCGATTTTGCAGCACGTGGTATTGTTAGGTTAGGTTAGGTTAGGGGTACCACTAAAAAGTGAAAAATAAAAAACTTTTTACAAAAAAATACTACCGACTTAGTCGGTGTTAAAATACGAAGAAACTAACAAAAACACCGACTTCCGAAATTAAAGTTATTTTTTACTTTGTAGTGTTTTTCTTTTGGAAGTCGGTTGTATTTAAAAAACTACATATTTTTTTTAAAGTACAATACAAGCCTTGGCAAGAACTAGGCATTGGTGAACTTATATAAATGTGTGTTGTGTGCCTTGGCTTCACCTCGGCCCAAATTTACACGCTCGTCCATCAATACTTCTTTTGCTGGCAGTTGCAATAATGTACTATTATTTTGCAAATATGGGTACAAAACACGGTGACACTAAAATGTAAACCATACATGTATTAAATAAATATAATAAGCAGGCATATTAGAAGAAAAATTGTGACCAATATTTTTTAAATTCTAACGGACGGACGAATCAGAATGATTATTGATGGAAATATTTTGAAGTTAACCTAGTTATAATATCTGCTCAGAGTTTGGACGGTTTTATTACATCAATCTCGAAGAGTAGTAAGTAGCGGCAGTAGACACGCACCTGCTGGTCGAGGTCGCGCACTTTCTGCTTGAGGTCCTTGGCGGGCAGCGCGGGGTCGGCGGCGGCTCGCAGCGCGCGCTCAGCCGCGTCCAGCCACTCGCCGCACGCCTCCAGCCGCGCGTACAGCCGCGCCCACACGGGCTGGCAGCCGGCCCAGCGCTGCCGGCGCAGCGCGTGCGCCGCCTGCAGCGCGCCCCACTCGTCGCGCAGCTTGTCGCGCACGCGCGCCGCCTGCGCCGCCTGCGCCGCCTGCTCGGGCGCCGAGCGCGTGCTCAGGCGCGCGTACTCGCGCTCCGCCTCCTCCACGGCCGGCGCGATGTCCGCCATGGCTGCCTTGATGCGCTGCACACACAACAGTCGGGTGAGTACGGACGGTGCTGGCAGGCAGGCGGCAGTATGGTGTGGCACGCACCGCGAGCGCGTCCTCCTGCAGCGGGAAGTCGTCGTAGTCCCTGCCGCCGAGCGGGTGCGCGCGCAGGGCGGCGGCCTGCGCGGCCACAGCGCTGCGCGCCTGGTTGGCGCGCGTCACGTACGCGCCGCACTCACACTCCGACGCCTCCTGCGTGCACACATCCAGGAAATATTTAATTACATCACTACATTTAATTTCTCCTCAATAATGGCTATAAACATTAATTTTTCAAAAATCCAACTGTTTTTATAATTCTACCCGAGACTCCTTTCAGTATCTATCACTATTACTCTACCTACCACTACTTAAAAAAATATTTATTTTGAGTGTACGTGAATAGCCAAATCGGTGTATGAGGAATAGCGAAAAATACTAAAAGAAGTGCCGAGCCGAATTTCGATGATAAGTAAAACTGCATAATAAGATTGGCACATTTGGCTTGGCACAAAAGTGCATGGGCTTGAATTGAATTGGCACGAGGTCGTGCAGCGATAGAGATAGGTACCGTGCTAGGAGTGACATACCGTGTTGCCCTTGTTGGCGGCGGCACACTTGGCGTCGGCGGCGGCCCACAGCGCGAGCGCGTCCCCGAGCGCGCGGTCGGGCACGCCCACGTGCGCCCAGCTCGTGCAGCGATAGAGATAGGTACCGTGCTAGGAGTGACATACCGTGTTGCCCTTGTTGGCGGCGGCACACTTGGCGTCGGCGGCGGCCCACAGCGCGAGCGCGTCCCCGAGCGCGCGGTCGGGCACGCCCACGTGCGCCCAGCTCGTGCAGCGATAGAGATAGGTACCGTGCTAGGAGTGACATACCGTGTTGCCCTTGTTGGCGGCGGCACACTTGGCGTCGGCGGCGGCCCACAGCGCGAGCGCGTCCCCGAGCGCGCGGTCGGGCACGCCCACGTGCGCCCAGCTCGTGCAGCGATAGAGATAGGTACCGTGCTAGGAGTGACATACCGTGTTGCCCTTGTTGGCGGCGGCACACTTGGCGTCGGCGGCGGCCCACAGCGCGAGCGCGTCCCCGAGCGCGCGGTCGGGCACGCCCACGTGCGCCGCGCGCAGACTGCGCGCCAGCTCCTGGATGCGCTCCACAGTGGCCTGCCGCTCCACGTGCGAGCGAAGCGCGCCCTCCTGCCAACAACAACAAATCACATCGTAGCACAAAAATTCACGAATGACAAGCAAAAAGCCAAGCGCCATCTTATTTAATTGTGCAAACAAGTCGCAAATTAGAAAAAGAGCGCTTGGATTCGCTCTTAGAGCGCCTTCACACAGTTCACACTAGCGTTTGTCCAGCGTAGGCGTTCGCGGTGTTGCGTTAAAAAGAAAATGATTGCGAAAACGAGAAAATAATAATAAAAGGATTGGGAGAACCCATAAAGAGGAGTACACGGTCAAGTAAAAGTGATTATTTTGTGCTTTATTGTAAACACATAAAATACGGGGTACAGAGGGGCGCGGCTGGGGGTGGCGGGGAGAGGTCTAATGTGAACAGGATGTACATGACTCCGCAGTAACGCGGCGCTAACGCAGCGTATTCATCCACCCTTGCACTGACGCCGCGACAACACGACACCTGCACCGTGTAGTCGCGGCGTCTGCGCTGCGCATACGTTTATTGAACGCCTACGCTGGACAAACGCTAGTGTGAAGGTACTCTAATTGAACTTTAACATATATTATGGCTCTAATATATTATTATTTTTGTAACCTCATTTAATTTCCTTCATTTGGTACTCTACTCAATAGGTTTGATTAAAAAAAATAGTAAAGGGTTACAATCCGCCGTATTGATTTTTTTTATTGATCTAAGAACACTAGGGTATTTAAAATAAATCTAACGGCACATCAATAGTCTAAAGCCATCCAAACAAACGAACATACATACACGATACACGCGAAAAACATAGCCCTTCCTTGGCACTCGGTTAGAAAAGCAGGAGCTGTTTCTAAAACTCCCAATTCACTTTTATAACTTGTTTGTAGTTTATAGAGTTTATTATTTATTCAGTCGGACACGGAACCCTCAGGTTAAGGAGTTTATGTCTATTCGATGATTAATGTTTCCATTTTGTGTCTGTCGAATTTATTTATTCGTCTTTTAAGGTTTTTCAAACAATGCCATGCTATAATTTACCATCTCACCAATTCAATTGCATGTTTCATAATTTACATTTACAGTTAACCTTTCTTCCTTCCTTGATTTTGTAGGTCTTCGGTAAAATGTAAAATTTATCAATAAACCGCTTTAACATAATTTCGTAAGTCAGTGACAAAATATGAAGAAACTAACAAAAACACCGACTTCCGAAATTAAAGTTATTTTTTATTTTCTAGTGTTCTTTTTTATTTGGAAGTCGGTTGTATTTAATTTTTTTTAATATAGGTAGCTATTTATGTTTTATTGTAACTTAGACAAGATATTTATTTAACTTAAATTGACATTTAGTTTATTTTATTATTTGACATTTGTAATTTTAATCATTTTATTAGAGTAACCAGCCTAACATTTAAACAAAGGTTTTAGATTATTTTATCGTAACCGACACTATTTTACTTTGACATTTATAATTTTGAAATTCAAGTTTTGTCTTTAATCTTAATTTTTGAGAGTTGAATTTTATTTGCATGATACGACGGAGAATATGGTGGACTTTATTATGTAAAAGTGTTAATGAAAACTAATACTGCATCATTGATTTTTGAAAAATAACGTCACTGAATCACGGATCCATTTTATTTTAATTTCTTTTCGTTCATTCTGGCGGTGTTCCCAGTAAAGATATTACTAATATCCGTCACGCGTTAGTCAATTTTACTATGATACACACAGCTCGTGTTGTAAGTGCGAATAAATGCGTGATGTTTAAAATGCACGTAAGAGTTCCTCGTAGGTGAGCACGTACCGGGTCGCTGGCGAGCTGCTGGTCCAGCGCGCGGCTCCAGGCGCCCAGCTCCTCCAGCAGCGCCGACAGCTCCTTCAGCTGGTCCTCGCCCGCCAGCGCCAGGTTGCGCTTCAGCTCGATCTCCGACATCACCATCGACCACTTGTTGCGTAGTTTGTCCTGTACACAACGCCGTTACAATTTTTATTATTGTTACTTCACTATCTGATTTTTTTTTAAAGATGCGGCGACTTCTAGCAGCCAGCCCTAGTTCAATCCGGAGTATCATGAGGGGAGTCCATAGTCTGTAGCAAGAGGGCATAGTAAGCAGTCACGTCCTGCGAAGCAGTAATGCAAGTGACTTAGGCGTGACGCGTGAAGGAGAGGCAAATCTCACGCCCTGCCGCCAGCCGAGCGGGGTCACTCCCGGCCATCATCGGTGCAGGGCATGGACAGTGATGTGGGCTCGCCGTCCGGTAGCACTAGACCAGGCTCGACGGCGCGTTATGTTATTATGTAGGTACCAAGCTTGGCATTCCCTTCAGCTCCACCCTCCACTCCACCCAGACCGGGATCATTTGATGAGTATGTTGTCTAGCGCACGCTGCCCCAGCTGAGCTGTGCAAGAGTACCTGGAAGTGCGTCTGTATGTAGTCTGCGAGCAGCGGGTTGTCCTTGTGGCGCGCGTACACCAGCGAGTCGCCGCGCGAGATCAGCGCCGCCGCGTCCGGCGCCAGCTGCCCCAGTTGGTTCTTGAGGATCTAGCACACGTGCAAATTCAAATTGCAATTTAAATAATTTAGTGGCAGTAAACACGTTTTCTTTCTAAGTGAAGTAGTAGTTGTGCGCGTACCTCGAGGCGCTTGGCGGGGTCGCGCTCGGCCGCCACGCCGCCCACGGTGAGCAGCATGACGTCCATGCGGCGCGCCAGCCCGCCCGCCGCCTCCTGCCACGCCTCCAGCTCCGCCGCCAGCTCCGCGTCAGCGTCCAGCTGCGTCGGCGATACCTGCGCACGCACAAAACATACCTAAACTTAAATTAAGGGTCAATAGTAAACGTATGCTTTCTAATGACCACTGTCTTACTTTTAAAAGAGATACCACTGATAAAAATAAACAAACAAGTGAACAAACCGTGAGCGTGTCATCAGTGGGTGGCGCGGGCGGCGGGGAGACGTCGCGCGCGCGCTTGGGCGCCATGGCCACGACGTGCGCGTGCTTGAGCGGCGTGGACGTGCACAGCGGCGCCTCGTGCTCCTCGTGCTCCTCGTGCTCCTCGTGCTCCTCGTGCTCCTCGTGCTCCTCGTGCTCGGGCGCGCTGCTCGCGCTGCTGGCGCTGGCGCGCAGCTGCAACCACACGCACTCTACTACTCACCCGCGACTACCCTCACACACACCAACACAAACCACATATTTTTTAAGGACAAGTTGAGTTTTAAGCTGGGGTCATTATTAATGGAATATCTGTTATTTAACGTTGTGTTTAGCAACTAACTCTGAATAAGATAACTCTGGTATGGACAAAAAGGCCTCAGGGTAATTAATTGTTTATATTTTCTTACAAAGGTTTAGGAGTAGAATACGGAATGTCGACGCACAAAATATCGATAAATGCTAATACGATGCTACAAAATTGCGATGCAAGTTACGGCGAAAGACTGTCTCTGCGAAGCCACTACACTTCGATGCACGTTACCGCGATAGATCTTCACTGCGATACTACTTGACTTCGATGCACATTACCGCGAAAAACTACGGAGCGACTTGTAAATTTTTTTAAATTTTTTTTTTTAGGGATGGGAAATCATCCAATGACTCCTCCCGCTCTGGGTGTAGCGGGAGGGAGTGTCTGACTTCTACTGACTAAAACCCATCCATGTTCCTTCATTGCCCTTTGTGTTCCGGAGCCACGGTGTCTCTTGCGAATAATCCCGCGACTCCGGCAGGCGTCGGCCCTTTCGGGCCCCTCTGTGTTCCTCCCTGTGTGTTCTGTACTCTCTTTGAGGCGCCGTCGACACGGCTTGTCGTCACTAGACGGACGGACGAGCGACTTGTACACTACGACCTATTTTCAGAGATCCTAAAATAGACAAAAAAAAAACATGAAAAACTTTTTACAAAAAAATACAACCGACTTCCTTAACCTTATTGGTAACTATATTTTCGAGCCGTTTGGGGTTGAAACCCTAGGGCCGTGGGGCCCTTGTGCTCATAGCCTCTTCAAAGAAATTTCGAAACGGCTGGTTGACACTTCCCGTGACCCAAGAGCTGGCTTTTACTTTGGGCAGAGATTAAGCATTGCCATTCAACGTGGCAATGCCGCCAGTCTCTTGGGTACATTACCAGCTGACAGCGTGGAGGACGAATATTTTGATGCTCTACTTTAGTCTTTTGTTAGTTTAGTATAATTTGGAAATTTTGCGTTTTAAGTATATTGTGTGTACATAAATAAATTTTTTTAACCGACTTCCGGTGTTTTTATTAGTTTCTTCGTATTTTGACACCGACTTCCGAAATTAAAGCTATTTTTTACTTTGTAGTTTTTTTTGGAAGTCGGTTGTTTTTTTTTTGTAAAAAGTTTTTTATTTTTCACTTTTTAGTGGTACCTCACACCTAACAACACCACTGCAAAATCGCAGAAAAGCAAAATACGGAATTTCGATTACTTGGATGTCATAAAACTATTATCCAAGTAGACGAATCCCAGCCATTTCGATTTAAAATCCAAAGTTCTTGTTTATTATGTACTGTACAAACCATTATGGAATATATATTATTTTGTTCACTATGCGTTTTGGTTTATATTTTTTTAGGCCCACTCAAAACATATTAATATGAATTAATTATACATGTAATAGTTTCTCAGTAACGATGTTTCGCAATAGATTGTCGAAGTCAAGTCGCTCCGTAGTTTTTCGCGGTAATGTGCATTGAAGTTAAGCAGTATCGCAGTGACAATCTTTCGCGGTAATGTGCATCGAAGTCAAGTAGTATCGCAGTGAAGATCTATCGCGGTAACGTGCATCGAAGTGTAGTGGCTTCGCAGAGACAGTCTTTCGCCGTAACGTGCATCGGAATGTTGTAGCATCGTACTAGCATTTATCGATATTTTGTGCGTCGACATTCCGTATTCTACTCAAGGTTTAGTTGTTTTTTGAACGAAAGTCGGCAGTCAAATTGATAAACAATTACTTACCCTGATTCACCTACTTGAAGGGTAGACAGCATAATTAATATTATTTATTTCGAGTAGCATAGCTAGATTACTGGGTAAAATATACTATATCTGGTCACACACAGCACACAATATTTCTGATTATGCAATTTATGGATTTCCTGCAATTGCTCATATTTGTATAGTAGCTTAAAACTATTTATAATTCTAACGGAATACAGCTCAGACAGGGTACTTTTATGAACAAATTGGCTGTACTTACAAACAAACCAAAAATATATCGACAAATTAATTTAAAAAAAAAAAAACTAAATCAGAGCTAGCTGACAGATTTTAAGTACACTTTTTACATAATTGTGACGTCAGGAGCTGCCATTTCTGATCTTTGATTCGTTTTATTGATTTAATAAAGCAAAAAAAAAAGCACGAGTCGGACTCGTGTGCAAAGGGTTCCGAATCAATTTCATTTTTGTAACTTATTATTTTAACACTATAGATCCTATCCTGTAACTTTTAGATAAAGAATAGATAGCTGTATTTTTAACAATGACATCGATCTTACCGTCCCGCATGACGAGAACCTCGACGACATAGCACACGAGGTCGACATGTGGAATGTGGACTCGGCTGTCATTGTGCCGATTGTTGTTACAGCAAATGGCCTTATGGACAAAAGCTTCGACGACCTTCTGTCGAAGCAAGCCTTGCGCGGTTGGATAAAGGAAAAAGGAAACACTCCCCGAGACGGCTCGTATTGTTAGGAGGTTCCTTTCTCAGGAGCCCTAACCTAGCTCATCCTGTTTGTTTTTTTTTATATTGTAAAATGTAATTCAGTATATCAGATTGCGCACAGCAAAGGAGTGGAACTCTTTGCCTGCGCCTGTGTTTCCGAACGCTTAAAACCCTAATCTCTTCAAAGTGTGGGTAGCTCGCTTCATCGCGGACTTTGTCTCTGTCATCTATGACCAAGACTAGAGTCAAGAGTAAAACATCACAAATAAAAAAAAACGGGTTGAAAATTTTACTTTGCAGCCCTAGGGCAAATCGTTTTCAATCGACAGCCGTCCAATCATTAAAAACATGAAAATGTTATGGCTGAATAGCTGGCCGGTCACAGAAAAAAATAAAATAATCAGGAAAGCAGCAATCTGATCTTCATCTGTTTTTTTTTTTAGTTTTGTTCATACTGTCGCGGTCGTCCAGCGCAGATGTAATGAAAAGTACAGTGCTTACCTCGTATGAAAGACTTTTTTAGTCCCTCGAACTATTGACGCCAAACGCCGTCTCGGGACTAAATAAGTTACTTTCAAACCTAGGATAACAATGTAGGTACTATCAATCATAGAAAGTCATTTCATCGGTAAGTGTCATAACTTTTTATGCCGGAATATGTACGGTCCTTACGAAATAGGTCAGGGAGTAAAGCCGCGAAAGCACATCCGCGGGAAATTTGCTTGTTTTTATGAAATCTTTATTTTCTCTGTTTAATGGTAGTGTAGTCAATACTCATTGGAAATAACGTCAGTTAATACAAAAAGTCCTGTATGTAATGTTTACCTGCGGTGCGTCCTCGACCTCCGAGTATATCACCTCTTCCTCCAGTGCAGCGGCCGTGGTGTCGCGTGTGTCGTTAGTGTCGCGTGTGTCGCATGCGTCGTGCGTGTCGGGCAGCGTGTCGGCGGCGGCGCAGGCGGCCGTGGCGGAGGGCTCGGGCAGCGCCGCCTGCTCGCGCGGCACGTCGTCCAAGATCAGGTACTCGTGATGCTCGGCGCCGCGCAGGCGGGGCGTGGGCGGCGGCGTGGGCGGCGGCGTGCGCGGCGGCGTGCGCGGCGGCGTGCGCGGCGGCGTGCGCGGCGGCGTGCGCGTGCCGTCCTCCGCCTCCGCGCTGGGGATCAGGTCGGGCACGGGCGCCATGGTCGCGCGCGCCGCTGTCGGCTGGTCGTCCTCCGAGCTGTTCTTACGTTTCAATATGCCGAGCGTCGGCTTCATGCGCTGCTCGAGCGTCTTCACCTCGACCACGAAGGTGCGCGGCTCGGGCCCCAGCCGCAGCGCGCGCGGCTCCTCCCCCTCGGACCCGCCGGACCCGCTGGACTGGTTGGACTCGCTGGACTCGCGCTCCGTGTCGTCGATGACGTCCACGGTCTCCACGCTCTGCGGGATGAACTCCACCACTGCGTCGATGGCCTCGAACGGGTACATCTCCACGGGCTCGATGGGGCTCACGGTGGACTTGACTATCTCGCGCTCGGTGACGGCCACCACGGTGCAGGGGTCGGAGCGGGGCGCGGGGGCCTGCCTCGCCTGGATGTCGTTGTTGTTGATCCGCGTGAACAGCTCGCTGTCGGTGAGCAGGTTGAAGGTGCTGCTGTTCTTCTTGCGCACGTCGGGCGTGGAGGGCGTGGACGGCGTGGACGCCGCGGAACTGGCGCGCGACGTCGCTTCTATGGAGTCCGCGGACATGGTGGACATGGCGGACGTGGCGGACGTGACAGAGCCGGACATGGCGGAGCCGGCTTGCGAGCTGTCGGATGCGCGGCGGCGCTCCAGAGACGAGCCGCGGCTGCGGTGGCCGCCCTCCTTGATCTCCCTCTTGATGGGCACGGGGCTCTTCAAAGCCAGCGGTATCTTGGACTTTTTAAACTCAGGTTTTTCAGTCTCAGGCGTGTTGACGGGGCTCTCTAGGCGCCTCTTGATAGTGTCAGTAACGTTCTCGTACTCGACCGCGACGGCGGCGTCAGAGTGCGCCTGTGCGGAGCTGTGGGTGGCGCCAGGGGCACTGGCACCAGGGGTGGTGGCGCTGGCGGCCTGCAAGCACAAACCGCGCCTCACTTAGTGTCCGGAGCTTCGTTAATGTGTTACAAGCCACACTGTTATTTACAAGTTAGTGAGCTGGTCCCGTGAGGTACCTCCGCTGGCCGCTGGCCGCACGGCGTGCGACGATGAGATGCGTGATAAAGCATGATCCCCGCGCAGGTGAGTCCGTCCCGCGCGGCGGTGGCGCTGTGTACGTATGTACGAGTACAGAGTGCGTGAAGAGACAGCAAGCGAGGCACAGCACACGTCCCACCGACACCATCCTATGTACATGTGTAACACGTCTGCCGCACGCGGAGCACGCGCAGTGCACACACGAACATCGTCACCACGATTAGTTTGTTATGAACATGGCAACTGTCACTAACGTTAACATCTATCGAACACCAATGTAACATGATCACTTACCGTGGCGCTGTAGCGACTACGTGCAATATATTCAGTGAACCGACCAAGCATTACAACTAAATACACATTTAGACAAATGGGTGACATCTACGTCCACGTACGTTACAATTCATAAGTTTTCGTGACAATGATGATGAGATAACCCGATCCATTGATTTGTGAATATAAATAAACATTCGACAAGTTAAATACAATGAATAATCGGCATTCCGATAGCATCACTCACTCGGAATGGCGATCCCTCTCTTTCTGCGTGTAAACCTTGTCATCGAACAAAATGTTCCAAATGAGTCGGAAGGTCCAGAGGAGAGGGCTCCTCACCCCTCGCGCGTGCGGCGCACTCACCGCGAGGCGCTCGTACAGGTCGGTGAGCGCGGCGCTGTCGGCGGCCAGCACGTGCGGACGGCGCGCGCGCAGCTCGGCGGCCAGCAGGCGCAGCTTGGCGGGCGAGGCGGTGTCGCGGCACTCCAGCTGCGCCTCCGCCTCGCGCAGCCAGCGCAGCAGCGGCTCGTGCTCGCGCCGCGCGCGCCGCAGCGCCTCCCAGCGCGCGTTCACCGCCTCCACCTGCGCGCGCAGCGGCTCCAGGGGCGCCGGCGCGCACGCCGCCGCGAACTCGCCGTAGTTGGCGTTGAGCTTCGAGCGCACGGCCTCCATGCGCGACATCTCCAGCTCCAGCGCCTGCGCGCCCAGCCCCCCCAGGCCCTCCAGCCAGGCGCTCAGCGCCGCCAGGTCGGACTGCAGCTCGCGCGCCGTCAGCAGCGCGCGCTCCAGCCGCGACTTGGAGTCCGTGATCTGCGCGCCCAGCTTGTTGTACAGCTCCTTCAGCGAGTCGATCTGCTTGGAGAAGTCGAGCGGCGCCGGCACGGCCGCCTCCTCCACCAGCTTGCGGCCCGTTTTGATGATGGACTCCACCTCCGACTTGATCTCGCTCAACGTCCGGTAGAACCTCTGTCGACACATACATCACGTTAGGAAACAGTTAGCGCCACTCTCGGTTGTTCGAAGAGTACGCGTACTTACGAGCCATTTGTACCAAGCGAGGCTCAGAATGACAAGTAAATAAAGAGCGTCCCAATTCATCGGCACTGATTACGAGTGAGTAGTCGGATGTGAGGCGTGCGGCGCAGTGCGGCGCGCGGCGACTGTGTCGGCGGCGCGCGCGGATGTGCGAACACACTGCGCTTCACTTTCGTCCATGTACACACAATAATTTTCATTACTCATACTCGGAAAGTAGGCCTGACGTTGCCTGACGAGCGGGTTTGAAGTATTACTTTGTAGCCCTAGGGAGAATCGTTTTCAACTGACAACATCAAATCATAAAAAAAAAAATATGAACATGGTAATAGCTGGCCGGTCACAGAAAAAAAAATAACAAAACAGTCGAGAAATCGGCTATCCGATCTTCATTTGTTTTTTCGAGCTTTGTTCATACTTTCGTATAGCAGTGATTTGTATTAACACGTTGAGTTCATCAGATTCAGATTTGTGTTTTTATTTATACTTTCCTTGTATTCGTAATGAAAAACATAGTGTGTTTTGGAAAGACTTATTTAGTCCCTCGAACTATTGGAAACGCCGTCTCGGGACTAAATCAGTAACTTTCACTCCTGGATAACAATGTACTACTCGTATTGTTTGCTGTCACACATCATTGAATCGAATACAAATTTTAATGTTTGAATAAACTCGTTCAATAACTTAAGAGCTATTTTTACTCTCTACAAATCAAACTACTCTTCAATTTCAATACACATTTATGACATACTTTCTATGGGATCTCCAGACATTGTCCTTTTAGAAACATACACAATCATGAATACGTGTTAACGTCAAACAAATGTTCGCAGAGCGATGCCCGCTCCACCGCCCGCACAGCGCCGCTCGCACATCGCTGCTATCACAAATGGAATCACAGAATCCTTTCAATGTCAGCGAGGAGCCGCACGCGATCTACCTCTGCACACTAGTGAGCGTCACTCGCGGCGCTAGCTATTGTAGGTTTGATTGTGCTATTCAACAAAGCGCTGTTGCTATTTATTTCGGCTGAACCTTAATTTTTTTTTAACCGACCAGGTGCCAGTCGAACTCGCTGGAAAAAAAATTCAGGTGAAATAATCATAAAGTGTGTTACTTTAACAAATAGACTCATTCAAAATAATAGATTCTTACTCTTTAAAGCAATCCGCCGAATTGCCGCTGAACTTACACCCGACCGAAGTTCGGCTATGCTATAAACGTAATTTCGGCATTATGTGTCGTCAGTAATTCAAGTAGCATTGCAGGAGCAATCGTGCCGAATTTCGGTCTTATATCTTCGGTATAATGTATTTAGACACTTAATCGGTTCAATCGCGGAACGGTTGGCGCAGCGATGTCGCACTGCCACACTGTGTGTCGCGGGTTCGATTCCCGCACGGAACAAATATTTGTATGGCCTGCACTATATGCTTGAAAATTTAAATTGGAACAGCGACATCGAACATACACCCGACTGATCCTATAAGGGTTCCGTTCCTTACGAACGACGAGTCAGACGTAGTAAACCCTAAAAAAGAACTAACATCATTTGGTTAGTAAGTTATTTGCAGTCTGCTTTAGAATTCGTGTGAAATACTATGTTCTTATTCCCTATTTTTTTATAATATACGCATATAGGTATCATTATAAAAATGATGAGCTGCAAAAAAATAATAGATATAAATATAGTTGTCATTACTAACAGTGGACATAATGCAAACGTTGTCGCGGTCACGGCGCGGCGGTCACTCAGCGTTACTGTTGACAGACAGCGCGCCGCACAATAGCCGAGCGGCAGCGCGCGCCGAACCTATCCGATACATTATCTAGTCAGCGCGTAATCTGCTCGGTTCCGGTCGCCACTGCACATGATATTAGCCGAAGGTTCACTCCAAACATAACACAAAAGACACCTCCGATGTCTAAGCTTGATGTCGCATTCTCGCAATACGTTAGCTAAACTGTGCACCTTTTGCGCATAGATTTATGTTCGATCTTCTCGTCGGTCTGACTTATACGGCTGTAATTCTAAAGACCCAGGTGCGGATCCAATGCCGCGGAGAGCAGCAGCATTTGTGTCGGATCGCCGATCAACGAGGGAAAGAAAATAATCCTAATTTTGCACACACACTTGTACCTAGAATATCTCCCGTGTATGACGAGTAGGGGACGTATTATTAGGGATTGTTACAAAAAATGGTCCCAAGTGACAGGACGCACTCGCGGCGCGCGCTAAAATGCGAGTCGAGCAGCGACTGTCACTGGATATGTCACCCGACACCGTGTCCCAACACAGACGTGGCGAGATTCTGTTACGACTGATTAACTTCGAAGGGGCAGTTACGACATTTCATGTTCATGTGTGGCGGATATATTTTCAACAATCTATTTGAACAATCCTACTAAATAAATGTGAAAGATAAATTTTGGATGGATGTTTGTTACTCTTTCACTTTTATTATCCCAGAAATATTGCAAGTGGGACACTCATAAGTTATCGGCATCATCCGCGCGCGACCAGGTCACCGGAGATCATACCGGCAACACACCCGCATCCCCGCGTTTTTCGGGTTAATATAATTATATCCTATGACGCTCACAAATAACGTGGTTTTCTAATGGTAAAACAAATGAGATGGCTAAATTGAAGTATGGACGACTGCCCCAGCAATGTATAAATATGGTGCCTAGCAAAATGTAAAGCTAAATAGCTGGATATTAGTATTTCGTATAAATAAAGTTTCAAGAAGTTGTTATATCTTTATAATTCTGGAAATAAAATCGAGAAACTCCTACGTGAAAAGTTATATAGAGAACTTCAAACAAATGGGCTTGCTGTGATTTTTTCTCTAGGCGTTTGAATATTACTGCGATGTGATAATTATATTTTCGACAGAGTAAATATACAAAAGGGTAATTGCACCAAAAAATGTGATACAACGTTATTTCTTCGTAAGTAAAGTATTAAACTCTTGCAAAACCTAAATTCCAAATGAGTTGAAATAAAGACGGTTTTACATACAATATTAACTAAATTGTTGAAATTATGAACATCTGCAGTATTTGAGGTAGGTAAGTATTTCTGCTATATAATGATTTAACCTTCCGAAAGAACAAACCTACCTAATAGTGACAATCAATCGAGCACAATAAGTTCGATAAACAAGCGAGGGTCAATGAAAATCCATATCAACGAAAAGCACAACAAACAAGCAAACGACAGAGCGTTCAAATGACGTCTAACGTTTTTTTGTTATAGAGATGGGATCGAACTTCAACTGTAAGATAATTGATCTAAGAATCGATTGGGTTGGAAGAAAAAAATTAACTAGTTTTGTAGACCATAAATCAGTTAATATGTTTCGTCACAAAGTAAAAATCAACGAAGAAGCGAAATTCTAAAGTTTTCACCTATTTTTATTTGATTTGAGATTGAAGTGGAATCGAGATAGGTAGTTGATTATCACTTTAAAAAACAATCCCATTTTCTGAATGAACACACAATAATAAGCAATAAAACAGGATGCCAACTCGAAAGCTATCGATTTCCGCCAAAAACTGATTGCCACTTCATTCGATTTTTACAGATGTTTGTCAATCATTTAAAGATATACATGTGTTAAGGTAAAAATAAAATGGTTGTTGTTAATTTTACAATAAATAAATATTTAATAATTATTAACGATTTATTTTGCGATTACAATCGAAAACAAATCGTTATAAAAATCAATCTATGAACAGATTTAAAGTTCTGGAAATGCGACCCATCCCTAGTTTGCAGTACCTACCGTTTTATTTCCCCCTGTGGCTTAAAAAGCTTAGTAACCAAGCTATAAAACTATTTTTAAAAAGATATTTCCCCTTGGTCTTGTCACTTTCTGCAAACAAAACCAGCTTAAAAACAATTAAGATCCTTTTTTATGTAAAATGTTTCACGAAAGTTCTAGGAAATTATTAAAGACTTAATAATTCATAAATTAATATTTAAATATAACGAGTTAGTGTGAGATTCGTATACTTGCTTGTGGCAGTCATTTAGCCATCGCCTTTCAAAATCGGTTCTGTAGATCCAGGGATGACCCCCTACAACCTCACAAACTTTACCTCTTTATAATATTTATCTAATATTTAGATTCTTTAGATGATAATATTTGTCTTCTTGGGGTATCTTCATTCTCTAGAGAACGCGTCCCCAGGTGGCGGATAGGGTAAAACTCATATGGAATACCCCATGCCGGCAACGGCAGCATCCAGGCCTTCAAGGTAGGCACCACCTCCCAATTATGGATAAAAAAGCAGAAAGACAAAGGGTCATACAACTAGGGCGTTCCCCAGATTTGAAGAACAGACTGCGAGAATCGCGAATAATGCGTCACTGACAAGAACAAACGTTCGCAAGCAAACGTCATGACCAGAATGGCGACGTGGAACCTAAGCTCCCTCTCTGGACCCAATATAATCTATAAAAGTGGAGGTAAAACATCGTAGATAAATTTCATCCTGGCCGATAACCCACTTAAGAATAATTTAAATTAAAAACTGCAAAGTCATACCGGGAGAGCCTCTAACCTCCCAACACAGGCTATTAGCACAAACTACCTAAACCAATCAGACCAAGCATAGATAGTCGAATAAAATAGAAGGCGAGCTTCGTATCAAGAATGACATAGTTATCTGACCCAGGACATGGAAAACACCCATGAGAGCTCTGAAAGAATGTGGTCTAACTTCGAGGAAAAATGCATGAGCAGCGCCTGTACCATCTAAGGCATCTCGAGAGGAGGGCTCAGAAACGGAAAAGACTCCTCCTGGTGGGATGAAGAGACACATTAATATGCATATGAAAGCTTTGACATTGACACTGACATTTGACAATGACATTTGACAATGCCATTTGACAATAACATTTGACAATGACATTTGACAATGACATTTGACATTGATTTTTTGTATGAATATAGAGGGAGCCACTAGAGAAGGGAATTAAAACACGTTGTTTAGATATTTTTTCTCGTGTCATAAGATAGAATAAAAACTAGTAATTTTGTCTAATAATTTAATTCAATAATCTAAATAAGCGAAGTTATTGAGTTGTGTTTGTATAAATGATACATGTAAAAGAACTGCAAAGTACGCACAAGGAAAGCATGAACATTTAATTGTTGATTCTCTTTTATTTTTAGGTTAGTATGTATTTCATGAGTTCATATTTTGTTTATAGTACAAGTAATTGTATTTAATAAATAAAACTCTTTTCTTTTTAGACAAATCACATTGTTGTTTATTGCTTGAAGAAGAAACCCTAATCTTATACATATAAGGAGGCGAAGTCTATTGAAAAGAAATGCGCACTGACTAGATTTTACAATAGATTACAAAAAGTCTGCCATTGTACAGTAATTTTACATGTGCATAAAGTTTTAATAAACAATTAAAAAATCTTTAAAGTAGCAAAGTTAAAAAAAAACACAATTAACCGGTTCACAGTCCAACAGACCACATGTGGTCTGCTCTGATTGTTTTACTATTGTGTCTGCTTTGCGGACAGTGAACCTATTAAAGAAATCATGAATAAAGATTTTCCTAGCCAAGGTCTCGAACCTCTGGCACCAGTAGAAGGACCAGTACAAGCCATAAGCCAAGACGAGGTAAAAAGTGCAATGAAGAGAACGAATAACGACAAAGCTGTTGGTCCAGACGAAATATCAGCTTATAGGGCTCTTCAACCTTATCCTCGATAGTAAGAAGATCCCAAACACATGGGAGTAGTCACTTAGTTCCTTTTTTACAAAAATAAAGGTGATGACCGTATATCATATCTAACTTACATGATCCCAAATCAATATGGTTATACTCTCTCAAAATCTACATACATCTGAGGTCATACAGGCTGTTAAGTGGGTGACAGACGAGCGAGCAAGTACGCGGACTTATGGCTCGACGAACTTTTTCTCTTCGCGTCTTGTTAAAAGAGAACGAATCAAATCCAGGCTCCACTTCCCTGGTGACTCTTGTGCGCGGATGACGTTGATCGTTCTAATCTCGAGATCGATAGTCGAGTTGCAGACGACCTTGACCACAACACATGAACAACAGCCCTTAAGTCTGCCGGTCTTAGTTAGTAGAGCAATGACTGTACATCTACAATGCCGGTTTGCTAACAGCAGCCCAGCCACAATCTACCTCCTATACCCTTGTGCCACAAATGAATAACTTCTAATACCTATGCTCAATTATCGCACTCCAAGGAGAGCTTGACGCAGATGGAAGCGCGAATAGATGACTTTCATGCTATCATGCTCGCGTCGTTGTTGCGAGGATTCATGGGTAGCCCTTACAGTATTTTGGCCACACTGGAGAAACTGGAGAAGGTTGATGGACCGTTTATCAGGCTCTGGGCTGGCAGGCATGAGTGTGCACAAGTTCATTTAGAAATTTAACATTAACTGCATTTTTAATATTTCGATTTTACTTAAATATCTAAGTTTAAACTAGCACTACATGGATCTCTAGGTCTGAAATATATTTTTTTAATTTGAATTTCTAGCACACAGAGTGAACGTGACATGCCTGAAATAGCGATCGCTAACCGGGGTTTTATGCGGTGCTCGTATGTCTATAAGAACTAGGAAAGATCTACAGGACGGCGGTCAGGTCGGCTGTGATGTACCGGGACGAATGTCGGCCAGTGAAAAAAACGCATGTGCAAGCTTCACGCTAAGAAGATGTAGATACTGCAATGGTCCGGAGGGGTGATAAGACTGATGTCTGTGTCCTGCGGCGCGGGTACAACAGTGCACTCACCAGACAGGTCCGTAGCTGCGCGCGCACGCTGTCGGGCTCGTGGCCTGCAAGCGGGAGTGCGCGCGTGCACTCGCGCTGCACGCCCTGCAGCGTGCTCACAGCCGCCGCCAAACGCGCGCTGATGTCTGTGTCCTGCGGCGCGGGGGGGGCGGCGTCCGCCGGGCTGCTGCTCTGCTGCAGCCACTCCTCCGCTGCATCGAACTTGCGCTGCGAGAGGAGAGGGACTCGTTACAAGGGCAATAGGTTATAGGTGGCTTCGAAGATATGGATGTTTATCGTGCCATCGTTGGCATATCGCAGTCAGTCGGGCGCGGCCAGGCCCGGCTGCAGCTCGTCCAGCGACACCTCGGATGCAGTAGTAGCTAGTACCTGCAGCAGGTCGAGCTGCTCGGCCAGGCGGTGCGCGGCCTCGTGCTTGCCGGCGCGGCTGTAGGCGGCGGCCTGCGCGCGCACGTCGGCCAGGCGCGCGCGCTGCGCCGCCAGCTGGGCGCGCAGCTGCGCCAGGCGCGCGGCGGGCGGCCGGCCCGGCTGCAGCGCCGCCACCTCGTCCAGCCACTGCTGCAGCTCGTCCACCGACACCTCTGAGCGCGCCGCCTCCCGCACGGCGCGCTCCAGCAGGGCGCTGCGCGACGCCGCCTGCCGCACACAAGACACACGTTATTCAGTATTTCCCAGAAGCCTTCTCACATAATGATAATTATTTCACATTGGCGTAATTAAGAACGTATGTATCTGTCACCAGAAAGTGACAAACTTCGTAAGATTATAAAATAATTTGCTATTTAAAAATTGTCAACTGAACATTCGGAATACTTTTTTGTGCATCAAAATTTGAGAGTTTATAATTCCTCGAACTGAAATAAATAATAAGCATCACCTTTGTACCTATTTTTCTGTTTCCTTCTTCTCTTATTCTTGTTAAATGTGTGTACATAAATGGTTAAATAAATAAATAATTAAGAGCGACCAATCAGAGCAAAAGTCTATTAGAAACTAGACTCTCATTGGTTTGTTCAGTGTGGCTATTCCTTTGGCAAAGATGTAGAACGCCTCAATCCGATCTGGTACATTCCCTAAAGAGTGGAAACAGGCGAAAGTAGTACCATTCTACAAGCATGGAAACCCTTCATTCAATAGTCTTTTTTTGAATTTCTAACACAGAATTTAAAGAAACAAAAGACAATTTGGAGCATGTTTGTTGATATCAAACAATCGAATACTAAGAAAACTTGGTTTTATTGGTTTACTTGGATTTAATTCTTGAAAAAGTGATTGATATCTTTGGTTTTGCAACAAACATTACTTATTCTTAACATTAAGGTGAGGTTCTATCAATAATCTAAGGATACTTCACCTGAAGTCGCCGCCCAAGCTGTGGCACTTATTCAGGCCGGACACAGCCAAAGAAACGTGAGTGCTCAACTTAATTTAAGTCGATCTGCGGTCCGAAATGTTTATCGGAGGTACCTAGAGACTGGCGGCTTTGTTCGTCGCCAAGGAAGGCCACGATCTCGGGTCACAACTGAAAGGCAGGATCGATTCATCGTGACGACCAGCTTGAGAAATCGTCACCTTACCTCCATTGAGATACAAAACCAACTTCGCGACTTCCACGGAGTATCTGTGAGCGCTCGAACTGTTCGGAGAAGGTTAAAAGAACGCGATATGGTACCACACAAGCCAGCTAATGGGCCCAAACTAACGCGAGCCCACCGAACAGCGCGCCTTCATTTCGCACGCAGTCATTTAAATTGGACACAGCAAGATTGGAGCCGTGTACTCTTTTCTGATGAGTCTAAAATTGTGTTACATGGCAATGATGGAAGGAAGAAGGTCTACCGACGTAAGGGAGAGCGTTTCGCACAATGCTGCTTTGAAGAGAGGGTTGCTTATGGCGGTGGCTCATGGACTGTCTGGGGCGGTATATCCGCGAGCGGCAAAACTCAACTTGAGGTTGTTACAGGACCACGGCTGCCAACATTAAATGCTGAAAGGTACATTCGTGAGTGCTTAGAACCTCACGTGATACCATACGCGGACTATGTGGGCCCAAATTTCCTTTTTATGCATGATAATGCAAGAGCCCGTGCGGCCGGCATCGTCAGGGAATATCTTCGGGATGTGAACATCACAGTTATGGACTGGCCAGCCAGAAGCCCAGACATGAACCCCATTGAGCACATGTAATGTAATTAATTTAAGATTTTGTTTATTAAACTTGTTTGACATGAACGAGCGTGGCAGTTGAGAGCTTGTCATGCTCACACAAACGTCTCGCTGATGGTGGCGCGTGTGTTGGATCATTTGGTTCCCTTCAAAATGGTTGAGCTAGATGGTGCTGATACACGCGTCATGTTCGTGAACGGGCGCCGTCAGTTGAGACTGGTCATCTCTTACCTGCCACTGGCTTATTTTATAATCTGTATTGCTTTTTGAATTGTTTTATATACTTTCTTGTTCTTTGCATTGTCCTCACATATAGAAGCGATCAAAGATAATGTTACCATGATTTTTGTATTAAGTACATCAATTGATTTAAAAGAGTGTCCGTGGAGTTTCTTGCACGTTCTTCTCCATAGAGATCTACGCTTTGGAACGTGCAAATAGCTTCATCTTTTTTTTTGGACCGACCGACCTTGACAATTCAAAAGTGCCTGTAAATGGTCTAATTGAAATAAATGATTGAGTTTGAGAGTTTGAGTTTGAGTTTGAGAGTTTGTGGGACGAGCTAAAAAGACGTGTTAGGGCTCGTCAGCCAGTTGCCCAGACGATGCAGGAGTTGAAAACCGAAAAACTGCCATAGAAGAGGAATGGGAGATGATCCCTCAAAATTTCATAGAGCGGTTGATAAACTCTATGCCTAATCGTATGAGAGCTGTGGTAGATGCCCATGGAGGCTAATTTGGAGTAGGTTTAATTTTATAACGCGTGTTGCGTTATCAAATTAAACCTTTATTTGATAAAACATGTTTTTTATTCAAAAATCAATTGCCTTTAACAAGGCGCATATCCGACTTGTTAGGCGTAGCTCCATGTCGTATGGTATTCTGAATTCAAATTTAAAACAATACGATCGAAAAAGATGGTAAAATGTATCAGGTTTAAAACTGCATCAACAGTTTTTGTTCAATCTAGCAATCATATTTCGGTAGGGGCCATCGAAACCTAAACTCTAAGGTGGGCCAATAGATGTGTCCAGAAGTGTATTAACACTGAAACTAATGGGTCCTATATTGTGAGCTACTTCTAATTTCAGTAATAGGTATGGCAAAATCGCCTGAACGCACTGAAATTTCGCATGGGAGCGGAAGCCAAAATTCCAAACATAGGGACCGATAACTGAACCCCGAGGACATCCCATAGCTAGAGACTTGTAATGCAATGATGTCCTTGTTTGAGTTTTGCGGAGCCCTTTAGAAAGTACGGAATCAGATTCGGATCAGATTATAGATGTTTTGTAGCAACCACGGGTTTTCATTTTAAGTAGTAACATCGGCCACCCTGTGTTATCAACAGCACCAGAAATGTTGAGAAAGACTCCAACCACGTATTTATGTTCCGATAAGTTGTCAATTTTACGAACAGAGAGTAACGCATCGGCAGTGGATTTTCCAATAGTAAAACCGAATTGTTATTATGGTAGGTCCGTTCGGTAAAAAGCGCGGAAATATCAGTCGCTCTAAAAGTTTTCCCAAAGATGGGAGTAGTGTTATAGGCCGGTAAAGCATTCCAAATGTTCAGTTGACCACTTATCGAAAGTATACAAAGGAGAGAGGAAGGCCAAGAAAGAAAAGAAAAGATGGATGGATTGGGTGAGGAGGAATATGAAAGAAATGGTAGTTAGTGACAGTTTGACGGCTGATAGGGTAAAGTAAAAAAAATAAGATCTCATAGAAGCCAAGTCCTGATCAACTTATTTTGTAGTTAAAAATCAACATTTAATGACTGTATTAACATATATATATTTTTTGTATATAAAGTGACTTGGCAATGAGCACAAATGAAACCTTTGCAGTACAATGTGGTGTACAGATAATAAAAAAAGTGTCGGATACGATGAAATAGCAACCGATGTGGTAAAATTCGTTGCAGATGTAATAGCTGCTGCTCCCTTAAGCCATATAATGAACCTGTGCATAAATGATGGCACATTTCCAGATAGCTTAAAAACTACAATTATTATACCTATACATAAAAGAGACAGTAAAGAAGAAATGTCAAATTATAGACCGGTAGCTCTTACTTCTGTATTTTCTAAAATACTCGAAAAACTGATTTATGTATCTATAACTTCTTTTTTAAATAAATATAATATCCTTTGCAATGAGCAGAAAGGTTTCAGAAAAAATAAAAACATTAACATGGCTATTTACGACTTGCTACATAATATAATGATGAATATTGACAACAAAACACCAGTTTGTGCAATATATACTGACATGACTAAAGCCTTTTACTTCGTTAGACATGACATTCTTCTGCACAAACTTGACAGGTACGGTGTTAGAGGAAACGTCTTGAGACTTATTCAATCGTACCTAAGCAAACGCAAATAACAGACAGAAATCAATAGGATATGTCCCAAAAGTAAGATTCAATATAAATATTTATCAGATAGTAGGAAAGTCAAATTCGGAGTACCGCAAGGTACTGTTGTCGGACCCTTAATATTTTTGCTTTATATAAATGACCTGCCTAGACAAATTCAACAGCCAATGGTATTATTTGCTGACGACAGCACGGCTTTAGTTAAATGTACAAATAAAACGGATTATGAAACAGATATTAATGACACATTATAAAATATAATAAGTTGGCTTTCAATCAATAATTTAATTATCAATTTGAAAAAAACAAAAGTTATGCATTTTACCAGCGTTTACGTCCAGACACTTTGATTATCGCTTACAATGGACAAAGATTAGACAATACAAATGTTGCAAAATTTCTAGGTATAATAATTGACAATCAACTGACACGGAAACCACAGGCGGAGGAGATCTGCAAGAAATTAAGCAAATCTGCCTACATTTTATATAATTTGACAAAAAAAGTTAGCACTGACACGATTGTTATAGCTTATCATGGTCTTGCTGCTTCTGTTTTAAGACACGGAGTAGTTTTTTGGGGTAACTGCAGTGAGAACGAAAGGATTTTCAGAGCCCAAAAATACTGCATTAGATCAATGACTGGAATAAATTCAACAGACAGCTGCGTTCCTATATTTAAATCCCTTAACTTACTCACCTTATCATCGCTCTATATTTTGGAAATGGGACTGTTTGTGAAAAGTAATCAAAATTTATTTTGTTCAAATATTGATCACTCAACAAGGCCAACATTAATAAGATCTCAATATAAAAATCTTTTACATACAGGCAAATTTAAAACAGCACTGCTGAAAAAGAATATTATGCATATGGGTCCGGTGATTTACAACAAAATACCAGATGTTCTAAAGAATTGCACATTACAAATATTCAAAAAGAAATGAAATAAATTGCTACTAGAAAAATGTTATTATACAATTGACGAATTTTTGAATGACAGATCAATATGATTGTTTATAATAATATACAATGATTTTCCTTGCGATTTTAATTTTCAAATTTCATTGAATTTTTCACTATTTTTTTTTTTTTACTTTCTCGGGTCTCTGGAGACCCGTTCCTTTGGTAGGCGTACGAGGGGCCGAAACCAACTCGCAGAGGCTCCGCTAGACATTTTATTATTAACTAATTATTAACTTATTATTGACATTGTAATATTGACCAATTATTAACTTATTATTGACATTGTTAACCACTGAATGAACAATGATTTATAATTGTATTGACTATTTAATAATTTTATACTTGTTAAATGTTTATTTTTTTAAGATTATTTCATAATTCATTCTACAATAAAAAAAATTGCATGCCTCACGGTAGAGTGAATTGGATCCTTCTCTTACTTAACACCATATTTTTGTATCTACATTCATAGCAAATAAATTATTTCATTTCATTTCAAGATATGGTAGGCGTACCTCAGCGCGCAGCGTGTTCCAAGAGTCGGTGACGGCGTCGATCTCGGCCTGGATCCAGCCCGGCATGATGTGCGCGTCGATGAGCTGGCGCCCGATGTCCTGGATGCGCGACAGCCGCTCGTCGCTGTGGTTCTGGATGTAGTTCTCCAGGTCCTGCACAACAACAGCACAGCGTGAGTGGGCGAGCGCGCGCAGGCGGGCGGGCGCGCGCACACTCACGTAGAGCTCGTCGGAGATCTCCTCGGCGTCGGCGGGCGCGTCGGGCGAGCGGCGCAGGCGGCGCTGCAGCCCCTCCAGCCACGCGCGCTCCTGCGTCAGCCACGCGCGCAGCTCGCCGGACTCCAGCCACGCCTCGCCCAGCACCCTGCGGACAGACCGGCTGTAGGCTGTGCGTCGTGCCCTGTGCCCTGTGCCCCTTGAGCCCGTGCGACACTCACTTGTACCGCTCGTACACGCCGTGCGTGACCTGCGTCCAGCGCGCGTTCAGGTGCGTCACGCGCTTGGCCAGCGCGCCCGCGCCGCCCTCCGCCGCCAGCAGGATGTCGTTACCTGCGGGACCACCGTGCCATACAGTACGACTACGAAGACCATACACCTTTTAAATCATAGCTTTCATTTTAGTTCGTTTAACAACAAATAAAAAAAAATATAATGCATTTTCAATTCAATGCCGAGTCACCCGCGTCCGTAGGAGAATACCCTTCAACGAATCCCTACACGTGGTCCCCGGGTGGTGCTAAACAGGTGACACTAACCGCCTCCGTGGTCTAGTAGTTATACCACCTGATTCAGACCCAGAGGTCCCGGGTTCGATTCCCAGCGGGGGCAAATTTTTTGTTCGGTTTGGTTGGTGGTAGGACTTGTTATAAGTCCGCCTGGCAAGCTACCACCATCATGTCTAAGTCTGTCGCCATAACAACAATGTTAACAGCATTGTTGTGTTCCGGCAGTGAGAGGTATGATAGCCAGTTCCTCTAGTAAGAGGATTCCGGGTGAAACTCGCTTCCATCTTCGGCCTAATCATCACTTTCCATCAGGTGAGAATTGGGTCAAGAGTTTCCCCGTTTTGAATAAAAAAAAAAAAAAAAAAAAAAAAAAATTTACTACAAGGAAAAGGTAACGAAAATGTATGCTAATGTGACAGATAACAGCTGGGCCGAGTCCGTGATGCGGCACTCGCTGAGCTAGCTGTGACAGTGACTACAGACTACACGTACTGCTCTCGTTGAGGTTGCGGAACTGCTGCGTGTGGTCGTCGCACTTGTCGCGCAGCGTCTGGAAGCGCGCCTTCATCTGGTACAGCTCGGCCGAGTCCGTGATGCGGCACTCGCTGAGCTAGCTGTGACAGTGACTACAGACTACACGTACTGCTCTCGTTGAGGTTGCGGAACTGCTGCGTGTGGTCGTCGCACTTGTCGCGCAGCGTCTGGAAGCGCGCCTTCATCTGGTACAGCTCGGCCGAGTCCGTGATGCGGCACTCGCTGAGCTAGCTGTGACAGTGACTACAGACTACACGTACTGCTCTCGTTGAGGTTGCGGAACTGCTGCGTGTGGTCGTCGCACTTGTCGCGCAGCGTCTGGAAGCGCGCCTTCATCTGGTACAGCTCGGCCGAGTCCGTGATGCGGCACTCGCTGAGCTAGCTGTGACAGTGACTACAGACTACACGTACTGCTCTCGTTGAGGTTGCGGAACTGCTGCGTGTGGTCGTCGCACTTGTCGCGCAGCGTCTGGAAGCGCGCCTTCATCTGGTACAGCTCGGCCGAGTCCGTGATGCGGCACTCGCTGAGCTAGCTGTGACAGTGACTACAGACTACACGTACTGCTCTCGTTGAGGTTGCGGAACTGCTGCGTGTGGTCGTCGCACTTGTCGCGCAGCGTCTGGAAGCGCGCCTTCATCTGGTACAGCTCGGCCGAGTCCGTGATGCGGCACTCGTGCTCGGCCGGCATGGCGGCCTCGATCTCCGCCAGCCACGCCTCCGTCTCCGCGATCTTGCGGAACACCGCCTCCGTGCGCTCCAGCCCTGGCCGACAACACGACTAGTTCAGCATGTACCGAGCACAACACGATGTAAGGTATGTAACATACGGAATAGAAGACAGTAATATCAGAAGTATGCGCGAGACCTCTCCGCAAGCCCTCGTTGGAGTCCCGCGCGCGCTGCGCGACGGCGTCGTGTCGCAGTCGCAGCGCGCGCGTCTCGTTCACGATCGTCTTCGCGAGCGCGTCGTCACAGTCCTCCAGAATTAACTCTCTGGTGCTTTCGATCGTTTCCATTTTCGCTTTGTACGTTTGCTTTTCTTCCTCGAATTTCTGTAAACAGTGAATATATGATACATTAGCATTCATGCTACTCTGACACCAGCGTTTTGGAGTTCGATAAAGTTAAAGAAGAAATATAAATCAAAAGTTATGTTAGGTTAGAAAGTGTGTTTTCCATCACACATCTATATTATTATATCTATACTAATATTATAAAGAGGTAACATTTGTTTGTAAGTTTATATGTAGGGGGTAATCTCAGGAACTACTGGTCCGATTTGAAAAATTCTTTTAGTGTTAGATAGCCCATTTATCGATGAAGGTTATAGGCTATATATTATCACGTTAAGACAAATAGGAGCGGAGCATTAATGGAAAATGTGACGCAAACGAAGTTGCGCGGGTCAGCTAGTGTATTATATAAAAGAAAGTCGTGTTAGTTACACTATTTATAACTCAAGAAAGTTAATGTTGGAAATCGGTTACTTCGTTTTGCTGTGATACGTTTTGTTTTCTTTTGAAGGCAATCTTAGGCGGCATAATTTTGACAAATCACACATGAATGACACACATGCACACTCGTTAGTGTGAAGGCAGCTACTAGGCATTGCGTTGACCTTTCGTTTGAACTTTAGCACACCTGAGCTGATACCTATGTGTGGTGAGACACTTCCAAAGTAGTAAAATATGTCCCCCCCCTTAACTTCAAAAATAAGAGAATGATAAAACTAAAAAAAACATATGATGTACATAACCATGTAAACTTCCACCGAAAATTGGGTTCAACGAGATCTAGTAAGTAGTTTTTTTTTAATACGTCATTAATCGTTAACCGCAAGTTTTGCTTATATTTACCTACATGTGTGATTTAGTCGAAAATGACACGTTGCTTAGAAAGTTAGCAGGTGTTGGTTTCACCCCACACGCTCTCCGCTTTTTTGCCAGTTATTTGGGGGATAGGCAGCATTACGTGGAATATGCGGGACACTTATCAGAACCATATTTCACGAGGTCCGGAGTAAGTCAAGGAAGTAACCTTGGCCCTTTGGGCTTTCTTCTGGTAGTAAACGACCTGCCGGAAGTAGTCCAAGACGCGTATTGTTTGTTGTTTGCCGACGACCTCAAATTGTCCCTCGCGGTAAAAAGCAAGGATGACTGTGTCAGGCTACAAGGTGACATCGATAGGGTAGTGAGCTGGAGCAAGGATAACCTCTTGCAGTTTAATAGCTCAAAGTGCGTGACCATCACTTTCTCTCGCGCACACAATCCCATCTTACATACCTACTACATTGACGGACTGCCTATGGAACGGGTCACAGAAGTCAAGGACTTGGGAGTAGGATTTAATACCGGTTTGACATTTCGTGAGCACGTGCAAAATTCTCCTATAGCAATTGACTTATAAGATTACACGTCTTATAGAAATCTAGTAGACGCATTAACTCAGGCCACTGCTCCTGCCAAAGCATCTTCTAAGATGATTTGCACTACAAGTACTTTCGACCTTATCATTTAGTTTTATAAACGTTAATAGGATTATTTTACACGACTCTTACTAGAGTAGTTAGTCAGGTTCAGTCTTATAAGTGCAAGTTATAAAAGTAATTCGTAAAGTGTGACTTTTGATCCGATAATCGCATTAATAAGATCGTTCTATCTTGTTAACGTCTTGTTTCATTCTTCTATAAGACATGCACTTCCTATATATGCCACAGATATAGCTGCTAGAGGTAAAGTTATTATAGAACAAATTTATCTTAGTCGTGACCCTTAACGGATTTTTAGCACCAAGCTAGCATAGCCTCTGATTTTTATAAGTAAGATTCTACTTAAATACGTTCTACATTTGCTATTATTAGAGTAATCGGCCATCTTGTGATTTGTTAGAGAAAGCTGGAAGAATATATATGAATTTAAATAAATGGAGACGATTTATGCGTAATGGCGGTTATCGAAGAAGAGTTACGAAAAAGTACTTTGAAATGAAGTCGGTATCGGAGTTCGGGTCATGCGGATCAAAAGAAAAGTTCTTAAATAAAAAGAGCCTGGTAAATTTGGTGAAGTTTGTGATGGTTCCGTACACGGTAAAATAGAAATAGACTTAGACAACTGGGAGGCTAATTTTACAGAGAGTTGTAATGATGAAGAAAATACGAAAAATGATAGCGGAAGCATTAATAGTGAATTTAATGATGGTGATCATACGGAATTTGATATGAATGTCATGTTTAAGCTTTCTAGAAGATTAAAATACATTTCCATTAATCGTAGTTATTTTTTTTTACCAATTCAATCTAATCTCTTAGTAAAAACAATTACAAAATAAAAGTCTCGGCATAACTTTAAGGAATGACTCAACGAATAATAATTTAGCATCTTCATAATATTTTAAGAACACCCTACACATCATAACATAGCGAAATTTATAGATAATTCATAATTAGTTAGTATCGGTGACCTTTGGCGATGTTTGATGTACCTAAGTATAAATATTTGCAACAGCTTACAAGATTCGCACATTACCGTATGGTTTAACTCACATTACCCACAGAACCCTAAAACTTAAATATGGTGGCGTAGGTGTGTCATGTAAGCGTCTTAACTTTGATTAAAAAGTCATATAATGGTTCTGATAAATGCAATGTTATGGCATGTGTTTTGACCCTATGTCGGATACGTATTTATTAATTTATTACTGAATTAACAAATAATGAAAATGTTAAATTTTGAAGGCGCATGAACATATGTTTATTATCATCTAACACTTCATCAATAACATTATTTTCGCAAGTTGAGTAGGCACTCTTTACAAAACAGTTACACGACAATAGTTACATTATTATAATGACAGACATTATTATAATGTGACTTTACTTTTGAAAATAAAAAAGTATTCAGTGTCATGCACCAGCACAGCCAATGAATTAACGAAAAAAGAACGAATGATCGACTGAATGAATCTACTTAAGGTATTACGCTGATCACTGTAGGATCAATTACTCTAGTAGCGGCACGCGCCAGATCTTAAAAGGAACAATCGATCTTTTTAGATGCATTTACCGGATTTTTATAGGACAACTATATTTTATTAAAGCACTTAATAAGGTAATTATAAAATCAAATAGTAATTTACCGGATTATAACAAAGCGACTATAGGGCATAATAGTCCTATAAACTGCGCCCAAATGCGGCTCTATAAACGTTTACAGGATTTCTATAGGATTAAAAAATACGTGCTCCTAGGATAACTACAGGGCTACATTTTGCTACTTGGCATCATGCGTAGCTGTAGAAAGGCCTTTAGAAATTTGGGTTTCATGCTTCATACGGTCCGAGGATTTACGAATATGAAAGCTATTATAGCATTATATAACGCATTGGTGAGGAGCCAGTTAGAATGTAATGCAGTCATCTGGGCTCCGTATGAAGCTAAATATAGTCTCATGCTGGAGAAGGTTCAAAATAAATTTATAAGATATTTATATATGCGCTACTACGGAGTCTATCCCTTTTACCCGTGGATGTATCCAACCCTATTTATTTTGGGTATGGTGGGATACAACGAGTTAAGGGTTAGGAGGGATCTGGCACTAGCCTCATATATATTTAAATTATTGAGAGGGAAGGTGCATAATGCAGTTGTTCTGGGCCAGGTGAGTCTGTGTGTTCCGGACAGGTACGTCTCGCCTGCTAGTGGAGCCGCGCGCTCGGACCAACCTGATACGGGAGGCGTGCACTCCGCACGCTCAACCTCATAGCGAGTGAAACGGACCTATTTTATTGTTCTCTGAGTGAATTCACAAAGAATGCATTGTTCATTATTAGTTATAGATAGATTAGTAATAAGTATAAATTAAGTTATGATTGATTAAGGCGCATTTATCGCATTGGGTTAGCCTGTAATGGTAAATGTATGTAGGGAGGTAAATAAATAAATAAATGTGTGTACGGAACCCTCGGTGCGCGAGTCCGACTCGCACTTGGCCGGTGGTTTTAACGTGATCTCACCGGCAGACCTACTCATCGATCTGTTCTGACGGAGTTTTATGAGAACATACTGCATTTACTGTACGATGATTACTGTTATTGATATTAAGTGATTGATGATTTTCACTGTAGTTCTGGTTGCTGTTAATATTTTTATCTGATTGATACTTTTCAAATTCGACTTCAACGCTAGATGTTCGTTAACTGTTCAACTGAAACTGAAAATTCATGTGATATCAATGAAGAGAGTCTCTTCATTGATATTTATTTATTTATTTAGGTACACGCTGGTGAACACAACAACCCTTCTCTTCTTAAAGAGTTTAAAAAATAACTACGATAAAAATGTATTAAATCAAGCAGGAAAAAATAGCAAGCTACTTTGGAAACACATAAAAACGTTACTTATAGGTCAAAACAGCGTGAGTCAAATTCGAGTTTATTGCTAACTAATAGTTCACCTCTTTTATCAGCCAACCGTGTCAATAATTTTTTTCGAATGTCGGGAAAACTCTTGCTGATCAGATTCCTAAGAATAACTGTGTTCAACCTTCCCAAAAATTCAATAATGGGCGCACGTTAAAATCTTTTGGCTTGCTAGGCACTGACGAGGAGGAAGTAACCAGAATTATTAGTGGTCTAAAAGATGACTGTGCAGTGGGATGGAATAATATTAGCAATAAAATCTTAAAACAATTCAAGCATATCCTGGTACCTCCATTAACACATATTTTTGGTATTTGTTTTTCCGATGGAATTTTTCCTAGATGCCTAAAAAAGCAGTTGTAATCCCTATCTTCAAATCCGGGAACAAAAACTTAGTTAATAATTTTAGGCCAATATCGATACTCCCATCAATATCTAAAGTGCTCGAAAAAATTGTCAACAGCAGGCTAGTTAACTATCTAGAAAAAAATAATTTAATATCATCTGCACAATTCGGATTTAGAGCCAAATTATCCATAGCCGATGCGGTCCACCATCTGACCGACTATGTCTCAGTGGAACTTGGCAAAGGAAATCAGACCCTGGGGGTCTTCCTTGATCTAGCAAAAGCCTTTGACACAGTTTCTGCTTCTAAGCTTCTTACCAAATTAGAGGCCATGGGAATTAGGGGTACGCCGCTTAAACTCTTTGCTGACTACTTAGACGACATCTGTCGTCTAAGTAGTCAGCAAAGAGTTTAAGCGGCGTTTAATCAATGTGTTAAAATAGACAATATCACGAGCGATGAGCAAAAAAATACTGGTTTTGGTGTTCCTCAGGGCAGCATTCTGGCCCCAACCCTTTTTCTGGTTTATATTAATGATTTGTGCAATTTAAACATGGCAAAATTATCTCATATGCTGACGACACGGCTTTAGTATTTACTGCTAAAACCAATAAAGAATTGTACCAACACGCTCAATTAGGTTTCAATACTGTGACTAATTGGCTTCAAAGCAATTTACTAACATTAAATGCTGACAAGACAAAATATATTCACTTTTCCATGCGCAAGCATCAATGTAACGGTACTAATCCTGAGCTGTTTGTTCATAAATGTGGATCCCACTCAATCAGTACATGCGATTGTCCATTTATCCTCCAAACATGCAACGTTAAATATCTCGGAGTTATAATAGACGAAACACTCTCTTTTAGACCACATATTGAAAGTCTGGTTAAAAGAGTGCGCAAATTAATCTATGTTTTTAAAACACTGCGGACGATTGCAGATTTAAAATTAATCACACAAGTTTATTTGGCCCTTGCTCAATCTGTAATCCAGTACTGTATCACCTCATGAGGTAGTGCACTCAAAACCCACTTACTCCCTCTCGAAAGATATTTTAAAAGTTGCCAATTTCCATACCTTTCTCTATCCCACAGATCTCCTATTAGCTTTTCATTATGCACTTGGTATTAAAACAGCACACCTTGCTTTCATACAACGAAGAAAATACCAATAAGAGACGGAATGACATTGTATGCGACTCTAATGCGATTTCAAAATATGTGTTTGTAAAAAGATTTTTTTCATTTTTAGGTCCATTTCTGTACAATAGATTAAATAGAAAACTAAGTATTTATAAGTTAAATTATTATAGCTGTAAAAAAACAATTTTACAATATTTACAAAGCATTTCTTACGTAGAGACAGAAGATCTTCTTTCAGTCTCTAAGTAAAACTTGTTGTGTCCTTTTATTTTAAATTTTAATTGTAGTCATTTGATTTAGTGTTAATTTATTATTTTAAGCTAATTAGGTTTAAATAAGCACTTTCTAGCCTGAAGCACAGGTTTATCCTAGTTCAGGCAAATTAACTATTGTGTTCTTATAACTGTAAGTCATCTTTAATGTAATGTGCCGCTTGTATAAATAAACGATATAAACTAAACGATATAAACATATCTACATCCACATTTTTTCACTGCAACCGCATACAATAGTGTTTAGGAGTGTTTTCTGGAGCAGCTGGGAGTGTAGTTTGAATCGGTTCTCAAGCTGTTTTCAGACTTCGCTATAATATAAAAGCATATAGTATATAGCTCATAGCACAAAAATATCGCGCACCATACATTGTTATGGACACGTTCACACTGTACTGTACTATATATTATTGACAATGTATGGTGCGTGTTATTGTTGTGATATGAGCTATATACTCTATACTATTTAATATAGCGTAGTCTGAAAGTAGCTCAAAGTATTACCTGTTAGTTTCAGTAGATTGCTTAGCTGTCTGAACTTGATAACATACATACTCAATACAATTGTGAAGGAAGACAAGAAAGCACAGCCGTAGCTAGGGAGGGGCATTGTGGGGCAACGCCCTACCTTGAAATTACAATGCCCTACCTTAACTGTTGAGAAACGAAACGCAGACTTGTGAGCTGCTGGCGACCTCACACGTCAATAATAAAAACTATCCTTTCTTCTACGATTGTCAAATTTTATAGTGCGTTGTGTTAATGTAAAACTCAGTCTAAATATATTAATTTCTATAGTTTGAATCTAAATATTCTTTTATTTCATCAGGTTATGGGCCTCTCCCTGCCTGTTTAATGTAGTTCAGTGAAAATTTTGAGTAAATTAGTTGATCATAATCAGAAAAACTTTTAACCTAAAAGTTGTGCACGCGGTCGCCGAAGTTTTTTACATTTCAGCTATTTCAGCAATAGTATATTGTTAAAATGTCATCAAGCGGATCTTTGATACAAATTGAAAAACTTACTGGCCGAGATAATTGGACAAGTTGGAGTTTCGCAGTGCAAGCATATCTGGAACTCGATGATTTGTGGGAATGTGTCCAAGGAACAGATACTGATCCAAAGAAAGAAAAAAAGGCAAAATCAAAACTAATATTATTAGTCGATCCGATAAATTTCATACATATACAGGATGCGACGACTTCAAAACAAATATGGGAAAATTTGTCAAGAGCTTATCAAGATTCTGGTCTACTGAGAAAAGTTGGTTTATTGCGAGACTTAATTAACACTAATTTAGAAACAAGCACCAGTGTAGAAGATTACGTCAACAAAATCATGAGCTCAGCACACAAGCTCAGAAATATTAGATTCAGTGTTGACATGTCTCTGGCCACTGCTGTGCAAGAAGCGATCTGGCTAAAACAACTAGATGAAGAGTTTTGGCCTGAATCATCAGATCTCCCTATTATTGTACATTGTGATAATCAAAGTGCCATTCGCATTTCAGGAAATGAGAGTTTTCATCAGCGCAGCAAACATATTGATGTTCGCTACCACTTCATCAGAGAAAGGATTGCAGCCAAACAAATCCAGGTAAAATACCAAAGAAGTCAAGACATGACTGCGGACATCTTGACCAAAGGATTGCATAGACCAAAACATGAAGCTTTCAGCAGAGCAATGGGTCTGCGTTCAGGAGAGAATGTTGAGAAACGAAACGCAGACTTGTGAGCTGCTGGCGACCTCACACGTCAATAATAAAAACTATCCTTTCTTCTACGATTGTCAAATTTTATAGTGCGTTGTGTTAATGTAAAACTCAGTCTAAATATATTAATTTCTATAGTTTGAATCTAAATATTCTTTTATTTCATCATTAACAATACCAAAAACTAAGATAAATTATTATAGTTCAATTGTTTGTTTATAGTTTGTGATAAAAAAAAATTGTAGCAATAGGTATATCTAACATTTCCCAATATACCACAGTCTACTGACCTAGAGTAGATTTAGGAGCCCGTACTTCGGAGCAAATCATTTTTGAAATTTTTTACAATGCTGCCCTACCTCAAATTCGACTCTAGCTACAGCCCTGCAAGAAAGTTGTACTTGTTTCTTGTATTTTTTACAGAAGTTAAAATATCTACAAAATCAATTTCTTTTGGAGCTCCATAATCAGCAAGGTGAAAACGAATTCCTTTTCTGATTATCGTATGAGGAGAAGGGATAATAATTACGTGGCATATGTGGGATGTGTGCATAATATACCCAAGGTCTCTACCAAAATTCAGCTCTGTGTGAGTTATTGTTATTTGAAATGTCTATTTTGACCGGACTAAAGGTTATGCAAAATATTGTATCTGCTTAGGTATTGGAAATATTTTATTTTTATTTAATTCAATGACTTTCCCATTTAACAAGTACTTTCGCAGAGAGGTGGCCTGAAACACAGGTTTAAGTAAACCTAGATCAGGCAATGCACTACATTACATTCAGAGTTCTATTTTTGAACTGGCTTGAAAATAGAAAGCAGTTAACTTAAAAAACAAAGAACAATTACGCGGGAAGAATTATTGTTGTTCGTCATTGATTTTGAAAAGTATTTTTATTTTAATTTTCGCGCATTTTTTGAGAAAATTACTATACACGCCTTGGCTACAACTAGGCGTTGATGGACTTACGATATGTGCCTTGGCTTCGCCACGGTCCACATTTGCACGTTCGTCCATCAATGCCTGTATTGCTGGCCGCTACAGTAATGTTCTATAAATAAATATTTTAAAGACTCACGTTGCTGTCGTCGAGTAGGCGCTCGAGCTGGTCCAGTTCGGCCAGCGGCACCGCGCTGTGGTCGCGCAGCCACTGCTCCACGGCGTCCAGCCAGCGCGCCAGCTCCGCGCTGTCGTCCGCCAGCCGCTGCGTCAGCTGCAGCCCTGCGCACACGGACGTCGGTGTGAGGCGCGCTCTCGCGACCTCTTACGAGTGGAACAGAGAGGCCTACCGTTCTCCAGCTTGTCGATCTTCTGCTGCAGTATGGTGCGCGTGTCCTCGAACTTGGTGACGAGATTCTCGACGCTGCTGCGGAAGTCGAGCTCCTGCACGCTGCCCCTCTCGCAGCCGTCGCGGCGCTCGCGCACCACGCGCTCGTACGGGCCCTGCAGCTCGCCGAGCTGGCGCCGCAGCGCCTCCAGCGCCGCCAGCTTGGCCTGCATGACGTCGCGCGCCGCCGTCACGGCGTGCTCCGCGATCACCTGCGCCTCCATCGCCTGCACCTTGCTCTGCAGCAGCTTGAAGTCGTCCTCGGCGGTGTCGGCGGGCTTCTTGCTGACGGCCTGCTTGATGTCGGCCTCGCGCTGCTCGAGCTGCTGCAGCAGCGCCTCGTACTGGTCGGCCACTTGGCGCGCGGCGTCCTCCACGTGCCGGCCGTGCGGCGCGGGCAGCGGCTTGTCGCGCAGCACGATGGCCTGCGCGCGCAGCTCTGCCAGGCGCGCGCGCAGCTGGCGCAGGCCGCGCAGACGGTTGCGCACGTGGATGAGCAGGTTGCCGCTGGCCCGCTCGGGCTGCACGCGCGACCACCAAGCGCGAACTTCGTCCAGCTCGCTCTGCAGCGCCTGCACGTTGCGCTGGAAGTTCTCCTTGTCTTCGAGCAGATTCATAGTGTTTCGTATGTCTAACAGTTTTCGTTGTATGTTTTCCCATCGTTTCTTTAAGTCGTCTATACTGTCGGCGTGTCGCTTAGCCTCCTCTGCAAGATAAAGGGCGCCAATCGATTAGCTGGTCCAGCTGCCGGTCCACGTAACAAAGAGTGGCGCACTCACCCTGCAGGTCGGGGTCGGCGGCCAGGCGGCGCTGGATCTCCTCCACGTTGGCGAAGTCCCCTTGCTGCGCCTCCAGCTGCAGCTCCAGACGCTCCAGCGCGGCCGGCACCGCGCGCCGCCCGCCGCTGTCCAGCGCCAGCGCGCCGCCGCACTGCGCACACAACACGTCAGTAGGCACGTCACGCTGACGGCAACTATTGAATAGATACAACAAAACATACTTCGTCGAGCGCTTTCTCAGCGTCGTCGGCCCAGGTGTCGAAGGCCTTGTACCCCAGCTGGAAGTCCTGGCGCTCGTCCGCCAGGCGCGGCTTCTTGGAGCCGCTGTGCGCCGCCGAGCGAGCGGGCGCGGGCGCGGGAGCGGGAGCGGGCGCGGGCGCGGGGGGCGGGGCCTCACTCGCGGACGTGTCCATGGCCGCGGACGACGGGTCCAGGTCGATGTCGAATCCCAAGTCTTTTATCTGAAGCGATAAGTTTGTTCATTTAGAGGATTTAATCATTTTTGCTCACTATCGAGCTACCTATCTAAGCTGAGTATTATTATATCTGTCACAATGGGCTCCAAATTGGGTGTGTAACATTTGAAATGTTAATTATATGAACAAATTTCATTTTATATACTTTTTTTATATAACGATCAAGTGATGTAATGCACTATTGATATAATTTCATTTTATACTAGCCGTTCTCTGCGGCGCACTAACGAGCATTTTGCTTTTTAAACCGGACAAAATTAATTAGCACTTTTATTTTATTGGAAATGAATAAAAATACGTAAGTGAATACAGAAAATCGTATATTTTTATGAACATGACTAAAAATATTAAAAAACACAAATTAATAAATTCTGATGGACCTTATTCTGAATCATCTGAGTAAACATGTCTCGATGATTGGTCTACCTCTGTGTCCAGTTCTTCTGCCTCGAACAACTCTATGGTTTCACTCATGAAAGGCTGGCTTTTGCTTGGTTTACGTTTCCGTACACAACTTATGTAAGGATCTGATGTGAGAAGCAGCCTGTTGAGGACATCGTGGTTACATTGAATCCTCGAAAATTTTCGGGCATAATTTTGCCGGTATGAACGGTAGTGCTTATTACGGGCTTCTGCGGCCTCTTCGGATAACTGCCCGATAGGCAGGATGGCATATTTGATCACAGTTGCACCGTGCACTAGGATTTTGTGAAGAGTCGGCGTCATTGGATGCCAACCGTACAGTTCGACATACATTTTTGCAGTATCTTTGCAGTATTTTCCGAACTTCTCTGCATTAATTTTGAGTCCAGATGACATTGCTTCCAGAATCACCTTAAGTTTAATTATGAACTCTTTATTTATGCCAGTGATTTCAGCAGCTAGATCAGGATCGGCGAAGAATCTTCTAGACGTGTTGCCTGAATTGGAATTGCCGAAACCAGGTTTCGGCATATCTATAACAAGGCCAGTCTTTTCTCTGTATTTCTTTTGTATATTTTCTTTTGTTTTCTTGACCACAGTTTTTTCTTCTACAGTTCGAGCTTGCCATTTTTGCAGAGGAAGTTTGTAGGCTATATGTAAAATCGTTTCAAAGAAACGGATTCTTGCGTGAAGAATTGACAATCCGAATTTTAAGGATTGAGGATCCTCCACATTTAAATTTTCGAAGTCATTGAAGGCTTTGGACGTTTTGCCACATATGTAACATCTCATAGTAGATGATGTGCCAGTAGCTGCGTTACAAACTTTCGCATCAACCATGGTTGGGAGCAATGTATGTCGCACAAAAGTGGCTCTATTACAATTTTCTAATTCAGTCTTTAACAAATGATTTATTTGGTCTTCTATATAGTTTATTTCATCATTTGTTATGCCTACTGTTTCGTGAAGAAATCGAATGCGGATTGGTCGACAAAAACGAGTAGATGAAGGTGTTGGATTTTGCCATAAAGTCTTAATTTTTTCTCCAACTCATGATTGTAATCTCAAGGGAACCAATGAACTTTGAAAAATGTTTGAGTCATCATGAGAGCTGTCTAAAAACTTTTGTTGGTAGGCAGTTTGGTGAGAGCCATCACATCCCCATTTTGAAATGAGTTCCAGATTTTCCAATTCTTCTATTGTACAGTTTTGGAGTACATCCTCAAGATAAAGACAGAGTCTTTTAGCTGTGTGATCCAGTAAGTCTTGGAGCACAACTTCCACACAAGTCTCCGTAACTCGAACTGCCTCTGGTTTTGGATAACAGAGTTTTTTTACTTCTCTAATAAGAGTATAACAAGGGAATATACCCTTAGTTGCATCATGCAGTAACTCCCACTGTTTCCTTGTAAAGCCACCTTCTATAAAGATGCGCAAAGCTTCTTCAGGTGTGTGCTTCTTTATTTTTGGCTCCTGAGCGGTATTTATTGCTTTTCTGTACCGTTTGGCTCTTGTTGGTGTAGAAGTTGCATCTTTTATAAGTTTTGAAGCCGCAGCATTTCCCGACATATGTTGACTGACGCTAGCTGCGAAGGTAAGCACTTCCACTGGTACCTCCTCACGGAGTTCTTTAGTTTTTCGTCTTTTACTGCGATCAGTCAATTCTTGGAAGTCCTTGCTTGGGCGCCCCGGCTTAGTGTTTGGCGTCCATATATGTATTAGTATCTGTACGAGCAAACCCGTACAATATCAATTGTTTCATTTTAATGCTGACATCGACGCACAGCGAATGAATAAAGTCACACATTTGAGTAATCGTTTTTAGTAGTTGCATAGCACCGGTGAACGACTCATTCGCCGCGGGTCGATCACCTATATATTTAGCATAGTTTTTGGGTGTTTAGATCAATACACAAATTTAACCATCAAACAGTTTATCATTTAAATGTACCTTTACCCGTACATTTTTGGTCCTTCGAGCCGGATCCGCGTTCGTATTTCGCGTGTGTACACTACAGTGTAGCAATCAAGTACTGTACAGTGTTTCACTAGTGACATCAATCGAACTAGCAGTGAAGGTGTTTGTACTGCCAGCAATAGTGCAGTACACAGCAGCAGCAGCAACAGCAATCAGCAGGGATCAACAGGGATCCACACTTCGTGAACGACTGAGCTACGCTTGGACAGTCAAGTAAGATCGTTCCATTTACTATCATTTCCATCAACAATGTCTTCAATGGAGGACGTTCTCGCCCAACAACAGCAACTACTCAATCAGATAGAGCAAGTTTACACCAACTTCAAAAAGGATGGCTCCGATCGCAAAACCTCGGACTACATACGCCGAAGGTTAGAAAATTTGGATGCAAACTGGCAAGAGTATCAATCGAATCATATAAAATTGTGTAGCATCGAATATGCCAGATCGCATACTTACTTCACTTCAAAACAATTTGAAACTGTGAAGGAGAGATATGACCAAATCAGAGCAACTATTCAAAATCATCAGCCAACGGAGGAAAGACCATCAACACCGCTTCTAAAGCCTGCTACTCCTCTAGCCACCTCAAGCACCGTTCAACAACCTTCGGGTCAATCTTCTAGGTCTCAGGGATCAAACAGCAAGACCGATGAGATGATGAGGAAACAGATGAGCAACTTCAAGGCCTTTGAACATACCGTTTCAAGTATCGACATGGATACTGTAGCGGAAAAATGGGAATTCGATCATCTGTTGAGTATGGTAAAATCTCGCTGGGCGAAAATTGACTCTCAGCACTGGGACTTAGACAGTGAGCTGGGAGACCGAAATCAAGAATATCATCGTATGTACCTCAAATACGAAAGTACGTACAACGCTGCTATCAAAGCAATCAATAAGAAGATGTCGTCAATTTCACATAGAGAGCATACTACGCCAAAAATAGAAATACCTACATTCAGCGGTAATTACCATCAGTGGACATCTTTTAAAGATCTCTTCACAGAAGCCGTCCATAACAACCCATCATTATCTGGAGCTCAGAAGATGCAGTTCCTCAAATCAAAAGTTAAAGGAGAAGCAGAGCGTCTCATACAGCATCTCCCAATCAGCTCAGACAACTACATAATAAGTTGGGACATCTTGAGCCATCGTTATGACAACAAAAGGATGATATTTACATCGCATATTAACATTTTACTGAATATGCCCATTTCACAGCAGGCATCAATTAATCATATCAAACGAATCCATGATACTGCACTCGAAACGATGAATGCCATACAGAATCTCGGCGTAGACGTAACGTCGTGGGATCCATTGATCGTGCATATCCTGTGTCAGAAATTGGATTCGGACACATTCTGCGAATACAACGCAGCTATCAAAAATCCTCGACAATTACTCGAGTTGAATGAATTTCTAGCCTTTTTAGAGGGGAAATTTACTAGCATGGAATCAAGTAGAAGAAAACAGGAGATCAATCACCAAAAACCCTATTCTTCGAACACTATTAAACCATCAGAATCAAAACATTATCACTTCAAGCAGTCATATTCAAGCAACAATGATATTTCGCAATCACCTAGTTACAGGAAATTGCAAAACAATCGACCAAAATGTCCAGTCTGCAATGACGCACATGCTATATTTTATTGCAAACAATTTGCTGATTTTCCCGCGTTGAAGAAAAAACAATGTGTTGCTAACTTAAATTATTGTCGAAACTGCTTACATGACCATAAAGGAAAAGAATGCTTGTCAAAAAGGCGCTGCCTCGAATGCAACGGATTTCACAACACATTGCTTCATGAATCGTATTCAAAAGAATTGACAAAACAAGGAGGTAATTCGACACCTCATACACAGCAAACTAACATCCGTTCTAATCAGGAACGTGAAAATCAAGGCAATACGCACGTGATACAACAAAATTTGGCGCAAGAAACTCTACTTTCAACTGCACTAATCAAGGTTCAAAAGGCAGATGGGACATATCTGACCCTGAGGGCTCTTATTGATCAGGGCTCACAAATGTCTCTCATCACAGAGAACGCTGCTCAGCAATTAGGATTGAAGCGATCCAGGTGTGATGGCATAATCACAGGCATAGGCCAAACAGAAAATAGTTGCAGAGGAATCATGAACCTGAACTGCATGTCAAACTCAAGAATCAAACAATATCAATTCAATATCGATGTTTACATCATGAAAAACCTAACAAAATATTTACCATCACACTCATTCCCGAAAATAGTATGTACATTTCTGAATAACTTAGAACTAGCAGATCCTGAGTACAACATCAGCCGTCCCATAGACATTTTATTGGGTGCGGACGTCTATTCGAATATTCTTTTAACAGGCATGTGCCGATTAAGCGAATCACTTCCACTTGTTCAAGAAACTCATCTAGGTTGGATACTATGTGGAAATATCAAAACCAAACTAACATGCAACGTCGTGCAACTTGATTTAGATAGATTTCAACAATTCTGGGAAATAGAAGATGTTACAGAAGAACAATCATTATCATCAGAAGATCAAGAGTGTATTCAATACTACAAAGCAACAACAAATCGATTGGACGACGGAAAATACCAAGTGAGACTTCCACTTATACCACAATTTGAGGAGAAATTGGGGCAGTCTAAAAATAAGGCTGTTGCTCAATTCATTCATTTAGAAAAGAAATTGCATAAAAACCATTCATTGTTTAACGCATATAAGTTATTCATTACCGAATACAAAACATTAGGTCACATGAAACCTTCACCTCGCAATCAGACACCGGAATGTTTCTTACCGCATCATTGCGTTTTGCGCGAAGAGAGTGCAACGACTGCATTAAGAGTTGTTTACAATGCTTCAGCAAAAACGACCACAAATAAAAGTTTAAATGACCTGATGTACACGGGACCCAATTTACAGCAAGACCTTCAGTCTCTTATCATTAAATGGAGACAATATCAGTTCGCATTTACGGCTGATATAGAAAAAATGTTTAGGCAGATCTGGGTACATCCAGAAGATCAACCTTTACAAAAAATTGTTTGGAGAGATAACCCGACGCAAAAAATACAAGAATATCAACTGACAACAGTGACGTATGGCACAAAAGCCGCTCCATTTCTTGCAATGATGACATTGAGACAATTAGCGACTGATGAACGGGATAAATTCCCAGAAGCTGCCAAGGTCATCGAGGAATCGTTCTATATGGACGATTTGGTTCATGGAGCCTGCTCCTTATCAACAGCACAACAATTGCAGCAAGATTTGTTGAACCTACTGAAGTCAGGTGGTTTCAACTTGAGAAAGTGGACTTCAAACGACAGTCGTCTGCTGCAACCAGAAGATCAAGACTACTATAAACAAAAAAGCAAGAGTTTTAATCAAGCAGGATTAACTAAGACATTAGGAGTTCGTTGGAACCCCACAAATGATAATTTCACATTTGTATCAAAAATTGAACCATCACGTACTAATATCACTAAAAGAATCATACTATCAGACATGTCTAAAATATTTGACCCACTAGGATGGATTGTGCCAGTAATAACAAAATTGAAGATTTTATTTCAAGAAATATGGTTATCCAAGCTTCAGTGGGATGAACAGGTACCAGATAAAATCAGCAAGGAATGGATCAAAATCAAAGAAGAATTAGAAAATATCAATCAATTTAAAATAACAAGATGGTACGGTACAGAAACTGCAAGTAGTGTAGAGTTACATGGATTTTGTGACAGCAGTATGAAAGCCTATGCATGCGTCATTTACTGCAGAGTTAGAAATAAAAATCAATCAATAACATTAGTAGCAGCTAAATCAAAATTAGTTCCTATGAAAAAGCAAATTTCACTTCCTCGACTGGAACTATGTGGAGCACTGTTGCTGGCCAAACTCATGACCAAAGTCAAGCAGTGTCTAGCAGGTCATGACCTACATATATTTGGTTGGAGTGACTCTACTGCCGTCTTGGGATGGCTTCAAGGAAACCCAAGTCGATGGAAAACGTTCGTAGCAAATAGAACTATACAAATAACTGATATCATTAAACCAAAATCATGGCGATATGTAAAATCAAGCGAAAATCCCGCTGACTGTGGAAGCAGAGGACTCACAGTGGCTCAATTGAATGATTGGCATTTGTGGTGGCAAGGACCAACATGGTTACAAACTTTTGAAGCAACGAAAGACGACCACACAATCTATACCACAAATGAGGAACTAAAAAAGCAAGAAGACGTTCATGTTGTGACAAAGCATGAATCAAGCATCATAACAGACCTATTAAACAAACATCAATCAATCAGAAAAATAACACGTATCCTAGCATTAGTGATGAAGATTACGACGTATAAAAGAAAAGCAAATAAGAATTATCTAACATTATCAGAAATTAGTAAAGCAAAACAAAAAATAATCAAGCAAGTTCAGCAAGAAGAGTTCGCGAATGAAATAATAGATTTAAAGCAAGAAGGAAAGCTAAATTCAAAAAGCAAACTATTAAAATTAAATCCTTACCTGGATGAAAAGGATGTCTGAAGAGTCGGAGGGAGACTTAAAAAGGCACATATCAGCCATGACATGCAGCACCCTATTATTCTGCCGCACGGTGGACGTCTGACAGAATTGATAATAGATGATGCACATAAAACCATGTTACATGCCGGAGCCCGGCTGACCTTGGGTTTTATCAGACAAAAATATTGGATTCTAGGAGGAAACGTCGCTACGAAGAAGCAGCTTCGTCGTTGCGTACCATGTAAAAAACAAAACCCACACTGTCAACAACAAATTATGGGTCACTTGCCAGAGGCCAGAAGCAATCCATCTCGTCCCTTTACACACACAGGCGTAGATTTTACCGGCCACATTTACGTCAAAGCTAGCAAAGGACGAGGCATCAAGAGCACTAAAGGATATGTGGCTGTCTTTGTGTGTATGGTCACAAAGGCCGTACACTTAGAACTAGTAAGTGATTTGAGCACAACTTCATTCATCGCAGCATTAAGAAGAATGGCGGCTCGCAGAGGAACGCCTAGTCATATTTACAGCGATAATGGTCGCAATTTTGTCGGTGCTAACAAGGTATTACAACAGGAATATCAAGCACTAATGAACATAATGCAAGATCAAAATCTAAAATCAGAAGTATTAGATATGGAAATTGAGTGGAGCTTTAATGCGCCTGCGTGGCCATCCGCAGGAGGCCTCTGGGAGGCGGCAGTTAAAAGCTTCAAATACCATTTCAAGAGAGTTATTGGTGACCAGATTCTTACATTTGATGAACTATATACAGTGCTTACACAGATTGAAGCTTGTCTCAACACGAGGCCATTATGTGCCATATCAGAAGATCCAGACGATGTTGATTTTTTAACGCCTGCTCACTTCCTAACCGGTGGAGCAAAGGTTTACATACAAGAAACTGAAACAGATTTAAGAACACGATGGCAGTTGACACAAAAAATTGTACAGGATCTCTGGAAAAGATGGAGGAATGAGTACCTAGTACAAATTACAGAAAGAAGTAAGTGGAAACAAGCTACAAGCAACCTCAATGTTGCTGATATAGTCATGATTCATGATGAAAACCTTCCGCCGGGAAAATGGCTGATGGGCAGAGTCATCGAACAACATCCGGGTCCCGACGGTAAAGTTCGCGTGGTTACAGTAAAAACCAAAAACGGAACACTGAAACGTCCTATCACAAAATTATCAAAACTCCCAATTAACCATGAATCCTCGCAAATCAAGCAAGTGAATGCTGCAGGTTCGGGAAATTCTAACACAAAAAACAGGACTGAAACAAGGAATGGCACTCGTTACAACATAGCGTCAATGTTTGCAGCAATCATGTTATTCTTTAGTATCATAACAACTTCCCAATGTGCACTTAACGTCACGCAATTTAGAAATAATCAACATATTTACTTCGACAAACTAACAAACATGCAGATCATACGCGACGACTGGAAACTAATCATATACTACGATTTAGATCCCTATTGGGAAGGAATTACCGCACTTAACAAAAGTATAATGGCCCTGGAACAATCATGCAGCACAATCCAACAACAAACACATTGTGACATAATATTAATGCAATTACGTCACGGGTACAATGAACTTGATTACAATAATCATTTGTTACTCAGTCAGCATTTTGCAAAGCAAGCGAACAGGTGGCGGCGAGGTCTTATTGACGGTGTCGGTTACATAGCAAACGGCCTCTTCGGTGTATTGGACGCTCGATTCGCAGAACAATACGAAAAAGATATCACTCTTCTACGCAATAATCAAAAGCATATTGTATCATTTTGGCAAAATCAAACTTCGGTCATAGAAGCAGAATTCAGTCTCTTAAAGAGGACAGAAGCTACAATGCACAAACAACATAAAATGATTCATCAGCAGTTTGCTAACATCGAAAATACATTACAAGTATTAAAGGCTGAAACTCAAAACATTTCGAGAGCAGGTGAAGTTTCTATGGGAGCTATAGTCGCGAGCAATCTATTACGCGACTTGAAAGATATACAGATCGCTTTAGTGGATACCATAACAGACATCTATCATGGTCGATTTAATCCACATTTACTAACAGCGGAACAACTACAAGATCAGCTGAGCTCCATAGCTAGTCATTTGTCAAATGACGTCACTTTACCTGTAGAAAACATTCATACAGATCTTACACAACTGTATAAACTTTTACGAGTTAAAGCAAGAATGCTTAAAAATTACTCAATATTTGAAGTGCTTATACCATTGATTAGCAGAGACTCCTATGAAATATTCAAACTTATACCAGTTCCCACAGAGAAACCTAACGGCACGATGCTATCAATTAAACCAGTGTCAGATTTCATAGCTGTGAACTTGAAAAAGGATGCATACGTTATCATAACACAAAATATCATAGAGTCTTGTATAGCTACAACCGTACACTTGTGCTATATTCATTCTCCTATTTACAAATTAAGCAGAGATAAAGACTTCTGCCAATTAAAGGCATCAGCGTGTGAAGTCAAGGTTGATCCCTGTAAAAGTCTTTGGATGGAAAGCCATTCTATCAACAGCTATATCTATTTTTGCTGCGGTCAATGCAACCTACGAACAGTATGTGGAGATCAAGTTACCGCGCATCAGCTGACTCACTCCGGACTTATAACTATAGATTACGGCTGCATAATCAAATCAGACAAGTTTGAAGTAATTGCGCATCAACAAAGAACAAGTGATGTTAGTATTCGGGCTAACCTATACTCACCAGTCATTGCATCCATAAACCACGTCATAAACGTGTCGATTCCTCAAGATGTCTTGAACGACTCCAGCATAGAGGGCGATCGAGAGCTTAAAACGATTGAAAACAAAATCAGGATCATGAAAGAGAATGGATTGTTACTTGACAGTCTGTCATCTCATGACATTCATCATTACACCGCGATCTACTGTATGATCGGCGTGGTATCAGCATGTCTTGGAGTGTTCGCGTGGAGGCGCGCGCGCACATACTGCGCCCCCGCGCCTGCGCCGGCGCTGCCCGCAGAAGAGGGCGCGCCCGGTGGTGGCGCACGCCCGGTCATGCAACGTGCGTGTGTTGGAGATAGTGTAGTGTATCAGTGTAACAATGAAAGAGCGAAGGTGGTAACAAGTGCGCGAGTGTTAGATAAAGCCACCTCCCCTATGTTAGGTTCTTATACAAGCGTATCAAATTTGTGAACAGTGTCAGTGTTTGTGTTAACGATAGAGACACTAGGAAATTGGATTAATATCAAATCATTTAAGTATCATAATTATTATTTGTTTCTTCTCACACTATATTGTCTTTATGTCTTCCCTCGGGGAGCATGTACGAGCAAACCCGTACAATATCAATTGTTTCATTTTAATGCTGACATCGACGCACAGCGAATGAATAAAGTCACACATTTGAGTAATCGTTTTTAGTAGTTGCATAGCACCGGTGAACGACTCATTCGCCGCGGGTCGATCACCTATATATTTAGCATAGTTTTTGGGTGTTTAGATCAATACACAAATTTAACCATCAAACAGTTTATCATTTAAATGTACCTTTACCCGTACAGTATCGAAACATTAAGCCAACTTTCGTTTTTTTTCATGAATCTATCTTCAATATAATTGCACGATGCCCATCTTTTCTTTAAATCTGATTTGAAATGTCGTAAATCATGACTTAAGGTTCGATACTCGTTTTGGGGACATTCCGTAATTTCTCGGACCTTGTTTTCCATAAATGATAACTTGTCATCTAATCTTCTTGCTGGGCTTTCTTTAAAAAGCATATACAACGATTTCCGTGTCATCTCAATCACATTTGATGTCGAATCTGCAAAAAAAAACGACAAAGTGCTAAACGATAAAAAAATCCTAATATCACTTTAAAAGTAAAATTTTTTGGAGTGGTGGAATGATGTGGTAAATGTTATCACTGTTTTGATGAGATAAAACTCTTTATTTTACCACAGAGGTATACTAATAGCTCGATCTAACTCGGTACTATTACAAATGTATTAATTAGTAAAAAAAAAAACACGATTTTCACTTTTTTTCCCCATCTATAGAAGGTGGTTCTAAAAATATAAAATAGTAAATCGTATTAAAGATAACAAACGTTAAAATTAAGTACATACCTTGTGCTTCAGACTCCATTGTTAAAATTTTCCACTATCCACTTCTGACCACTTTTTAAACCAAATGCAAGTTTGAAAACAATAGAGCGTATCGTGAAAGTAGACGTGCGTACTAAACAATGACTAGTTTCCGACTAACTGAACGGGGCGGGCGGAGGGGAATGGTCCGAGGTAGGACCGGTTTATGATAGTACCATTACTCAGGTGCAATAAAATGACAACTTAAATGACATTTACAGAAATTTGTAATTGTCACTTTTGTCCGGTTTTGAAATCAAAATGCTCGTTAGTGCGGCGTCGCCTTTCCTATTTTTTTTTTAAATAAAAAACGTAACTCTATGGGGAACATGTGACGTCACATGTGAAAAAAACCACTCTGTGTGATTTTTTTAGTATTTTTGTGACAGAAAGGATTCGCTGTAAATCCGAAAAATAAGTAAATCCACGCAGTCATGTCTGCCCTGCCCCTAGAGTGTAATTCAGAATTGTGTAGGCGTGGAGGGGATGGCACCTGCGAGTGAAGGAGCAGGTGCGCGGTGGTGAGCGTCAACCTGTCTGCGACGACAAGCTCGCGTGGGAGCGGAGCCGTGACAGAACCCATGGCCTCCAGCGCCCCCAGCTGTATACAACGTCAACCTGTCTGCGACGACAAGCTCGCGTGGGAGCGGAGCCGTGACAGAACCCATGGCCTCCAGCGCCCCCAGCTGTATACAACGTCAACCTGTCTGCGACGACAAGCTCGCGTGGGAGCGGAGCCGTGACAGAACCCATGGCCTCCAGCGCCCCCAGCTGTATACAACGTCAACCTGTCTGCGACGACAAGCTCGCGTGGGAGCGGAGCCGTGACAGAACCCATGGCCTCCAGCGCCCCCAGCTGTATACAACGTCAAACTGTCTGCGACGACAAGCTCGCGTGGGAGCGGAGCCGTGACAGAACCCATGGCCTCCAGCGCCCCCAGCTGTATACAACGTCAAACTGTCTGCGACGACAAGCTCGCGTGGGAGCGGAGCCGTGACAGAACCCATGGCCTCCAGCGCCCCCAGCTGTATACAACGTCAAACTGTCTGCGACGACAAGCTCGCGTGGGAGCGGAGCCGTGACAGAACCCATGGCCTCCAGCGCCCCCAACTGTATACAACGTCAAACTGTCTGCGACGACAAGCTCGCGTGGGAGCGGAGCCGTGACAGAACCCATGGCCTCCAGCGCCCCCAGCTGTATACAACGTCAAACTGTCTGCGACGACAAGCTCGCGTGGGAGCGGAGCCGTGACAGAACACATGGCCTCCAGCGCCCCCAGCTGTATACAACGTCAAACTGTCTGCGACGACAAGCTCGCGTGGGAGCGGAGCCGTGACAGAACCCATGGCCTCCAGCGCCCCCAGCTGTATACAACGTCAACCTGTCTGCGACGACAAGCTCGCGCGGGAGCGGAGCCGTGACAGAACCCATGGCCTCCAGCGCCCCCAGCTGTATACAACGTCAACCTGTCGGCGACGACAAGCTCGCGTGGGAGCGGAGCCGTGACAGAACCCATGGCCTCCAGCGCCCCCAGCTGTATACAACGTCAACCTGTCTGCGACGACAAGCTCGCGTGGGAGCGGAGCCGTGACAGAACCCATGGCCTCCAGCGCCCCCAGCTGTATACAACGTCAACCTGTCTGCGACGACAAGCTCGCGTGGGAGCGGAGCCGTGACAGAACCCATGGCCTCCAGCGCCCCCAGCTGTATACAACGTCAACCTGTCTGCGACGACAAGCTCGCGTGGGAGCGGAGCCGTGACAGAACCCATGGCCTCCAGCGCCCCCAGCTGTATACAACGTCAACCTGTCTGCGACGACAAGCTCGCGTGGGAGCGGAGCCGTGACAGAACCCATGGCCTCCAGCGCCCCCAGCTGTATACAACGTCAACCTGTCTGCGACGACAAGCTCGCGTGGGAGCGGAGCCGTGACAGAACCCATGGCCTCCAGCGCCCCCAGCTGTATACAACGTCAACCTGTCTGCGACGACAAGCTCGCGTGGGAGCGGAGCCGTGACAGAACACATGGCCTCCAGCTCCCCCAGCGCCCCCAGCACAACGAGAGCCTCACCCGCTGCGCCTGCACGTCGAGTATCATCAGCAGCGCGTCCAGGCGGTCGTGCAGCGCCTCCGCGCGGTCCAGCAGCGCCGGCTCGGGCGCGCCGCACTGCTGCGCCAGCTCGGCGGTGGCCTCCAGCTGTATACAACGAGAGCCTCACCCGCTGCGCCTGCACGTCGAGTATCATCAGCAGCGCGTCCAGGCGGTCGTGCAGCGCCTCCGCGCGGTCCAGCAGCGCCGGCTCGGGCGCGCCGCACTGCTGCGCCAGCTCGGCGGTGGCCTCCAGCTGTATACAACGAGAGCCTCACCCGCTGCGCCTGCACGTCGAGTATCATCAGCAGCGCGTCCAGGCGGTCGTGCAGCGCCTCCGCGCGGTCCAGCAGCGCCGGCTCGGGCGCGCCGCACTGCTGCGCCAGCTCGGCGGTGGCCTCCAGCTGTATACAACGAGAGCCTCACCCGCTGCGCCTGCACGTCGAGTATCATCAGCAGCGCGTCCAGGCGGTCGTGCAGCGCCTCCGCGCGGTCCAGCAGCGCCGGCTCGGGCGCGCCGCACTGCTGCGCCAGCTCGGCGGTGGCCTCCAGCTGTATACAACGAGAGCCTCACCCGCTGCGCCTGCACGTCGAGTATCATCAGCAGCGCGTCCAGGCGGTCGTGCAGCGCCTCCGCGCGGTCCAGCAGCGCCGGCTCGGGCGCGCCGCACTGCTGCGCCAGCTCGGCGGTGGCCTCCAGCTGTATACAACGAGAGCCTCACCCGCTGCGCCTGCACGTCGAGTATCATCAGCAGCGCGTCCAGGCGGTCGTGCAGCGCCTCCGCGCGGTCCAGCAGCGCCGGCTCGGGCGCGCCGCACTGCTGCGCCAGCTCGGCGGTGGCCTCCAGCTGTATACAACGAGAGCCTCACCCGCTGCGCCTGCACGTCGAGTATCATCAGCAGCGCGTCCAGGCGGTCGTGCAGCGCCTCCGCGCGGTCCAGCAGCGCCGGCTCGGGCGCGCCGCACTGCTGCGCCAGCTCGGCGGTGGCCTCCAGCTGTATACAACGAGAGCCTCACCCGCTGCGCCTGCACGTCGAGTATCATCAGCAGCGCGTCCAGGCGGTCGTGCAGCGCCTCCGCGCGGTCCAGCAGCGCCGGCTCGGGCGCGCCGCACTGCTGCGCCAGCTCGGCGGTGGCCTCCAGCTGTATACAACGAGAGCCTCACCCGCTGCGCCTGCACGTCGAGTATCATCAGCAGCGCGTCCAGGCGGTCGTGCAGCGCCTCCGCGCGGTCCAGCAGCGCCGGCTCGGGCGCGCCGCACTGCTGCGCCAGCTCGGCGGTGGCCTCCAGCTGCGCGGCGGCGGAGCGCTGCCGGGACAGCAGCTCGCGCTGCAGACGCTGCAGCGCCGCCACACGCTGCAGCACGGCGCCCACTTCGCTGGCGGGGTTGGCTTCCATCTGCTTGAGCTCCGTCTCGTAGGTGTCGGCCGCCGCCAGCAGCTCGGCGTGCTGCGTGTCCAGCGCCGCCCAGCGCGCCTGCAGGTCGCGCAGGCGCTGCAGCTGCTGCATGGTCCACTGGCACGTGTGGGACCAGCGCTCGCTCAGCGCGGTCAGCTCGTCCTCGATCTCGGTCACGGCTGCCAACACAACACACTGGTATAGTACCGCACTGCGCGAGGAGCACGTCCGGGGGCCCGCGCACGGCTCACGTACAGCTGTCGAGCGCGTCGTCGTCCACCACGACCACGCAGTCGGCCAGCGCGTCCACGGTGGGCTGCTGCGCGCGCAGGTCGGCGTGCAGCGCGCCCACGGCCGCCAGCTGCGTAGCGATGTGCGCCGACGAGCCGCGCAGCGCGCCCATGCGAGAGATGCGGTCTTCGGTCTTCGTTAGCCATTGTCTGCGAACATATACGAGCTGTGAAATCGGTGTTTCCTCGTTTCACAGACAGAAATTCCATAAAATTTCGTTTCGCAGAAAATGTTTTACAAAATTTGGTTTTATCATTTTAACTCGAATATTATTGTTTCAACAACTATTTCCTTGAATTAAACATATTTCACAGAAACATTAAGAGCGCTTTCACATTTTTTCTTGAATTTTAGCGTTTTATTCGAATTTTGATGTGTGATTTTGCTTTAGATATAGCCTTAAAAAAAATAAAAATATGCCTAAGACAGTTTTGTCAAAGCGCTCATACAAAATCGAATGGCTCAGGTTGACTAAAGTTGAATACCGCGCGTCACAAGATTATATTGATTTTCGACAATTATTTAAAAATATTTACTTTACTTTTAATTAGACCAATTTTTTTTTCAAGCAATATAGCAATGCCACCTTAATTATTAAATATTTTTTATTTGAATTTTGATTATAATTTCATAGATAAAAATTATAGTTTCGTACGGAATATTGTCAATAACTCTCAGTTTTACAGAATTATTTTTGGTGTATTACTGTATGAATCGTAATAAATTGATTTGAGCATTCCAAAGTACAGTTGTACCGTGGACATTTTTATAAAGGACTAAATTATAATATCTTCGGTTTACCAAGGTATCAAAAGATACCCTAAAGCAACGTTTTGTGAAACATCCTTTGCGGGGTCAAGGATTTTACTGATGTACGTAAATAAATTGAAATATTTATTTAGAACACTCCCAAGATAAATGATCAAACTATCTTAGGCATATTTTTGTTTTTTTTTTTTTAAGGCTATATCTAAAGCAAAATCACACATCAAAATTCGAATAAAACGCTAAAATTCAAGAAAAAAATGTGAAAGCCCTCTTAACAAATTTAATATATTTTTTTTTTTTTTTACTAAAATAATTATAATTATGTTATACAAACCGCAGAATTATTTTTGACCAAATATTGTTCGTATCGTTGTCCGGTGTAGTTGTCAACATATGGTTTTTTTTTTTCAGTGAAAATGTTTACTAAGTATCCACTATACAGGCATACTTTTATTTAAAGTATTTTATTTCGAATAATATAACTAGGCATATTGCTATTTCTAAAAGATAGTATATATTTTAACCTTAAATTAAAATTAAACTATTTTTTAAATTAAACTTAAATTTAAATGAAACTAATCGCTGTAAAACCGACTCACGTAGTCTTGTCTGCCCTACCCCTAGCGTTATTTAAGTCCGCGTAGGCGCGGAGGGGCGAGGCGACCCGCGAACTGAGGAGCAGGTGTTATCGTAAATAACCAGAATAGTAATTTACGATAGTGTCACACAATAAGCCGTCGGTGTGGGTCGATCTGTAACTGACCGGAAGGCGCCGAGATGGCGGTGCTGCTGCTGCATGAGCGCGGCGTGCACGTCGGCCTGCGTGGCCAGCGCGGCGCGGCGCAGCGCCTCCCAGCGCGAGTTGAGCAGGCGCAGCTGCAGCCGCACCTCGTGCGCCTCGTCGCGCGTCAGCCCCGCGTCCGCCAGCAGGCGCGCGCCCAGCTCCAGCACGTCGCCCACGCGCGCCTGCTGCTCCGCCAGCCCCGTCAGCAGCGCCTCGTGCGCGTGGAAGTGCGCCTTCAGCGCCGCCAGCTCGGCGCCCGCCGCCGCCGCCGCCGCCGCCGCGCCGCCCAGCCGCTCCTCCGCCTCCAGCAGCCACGCCAGCACCTCCTCGAAGGCGGCGTAGTACCCGCCCAGCTCCGCCGAGCCCGTCGTCGCCGTCGACAGCGGCCGGCTCGCGCACACCTACACGCGCACGCACACGCCTTATTCTTGTGTTACAACTAAATCTTTTCACTGAACTTTACAATACTTCATCAAAATAAGACAAGCAAAAGCTATCATTTAAACAGGTATTTTTATAATTTCTTAGATCCTAATGACCGAATTTGGAAGCAAAAGCTATGAAATAAGAAAATGGTGACCTCTGGCGGCTGCGTGGCGACGGGCGTGCCGGGCTCGGAGGCGACGCTGTCCAGGTCGGCCACGTCCTCGCCCGCGTGCGGCAGCGATTGGAACAGGCACATCACGTACATCATGATGGACTTCTTGTCGGGGTTTGGGGTGTTCACATCTGCAACGCAAACACCTCTGTATCTCACAGCACACATTCATTATTTTTCTCAAACATGCTTGGATATGTGAGCATTTTGACAACCTTCTTCGGGATAAATCGAAATTGTTGTACTGGCCGAACAGCGACGGCAAAAGTTGAATGACAAAAAAAAACCGCATCTGTCGTGTTTTACCGCCAAATAAATTACATAGTAAACTCATATCTACCGTGTAATTTAAAAAAGGAACGATCTTTTATTCCGAAACATAGCAACCGAGGAGGTAACTTATCAAAGGTTTTATTTAATTTTATATTGAAAAATCTTGTCAAATAGAAAGCTGCTTATTGAAATAAAAAACTTTTTACAAAAAAATACAACCGACTTCCAAAAACAAACGCTACCAAGTAAAAAATAACTTTAATTTCGGAAGTCAGTGTTTTTGTTAGTTTATTCGTATTTTGTTATTTTTCACTTTTTTGTTGTACCCCACACCTAACAACACCACTGCAAAATCGCAGAAAAGCAAAATACGCAATTTCGATTACTTGGAGACACAACCATCATCCAAGTAAACGAATTCCAGCTATTTCGATTTAAAATCCAAAGTTCGTAACCGATTTTGATGAAATTTAAATGGGACCAATCTGCAAGTATATCCTTTCAGATAAAACAAGATTTTTTCAAATCGGTTCATAAGTGTCGGATTTAAGAGGTAACAAACATAAAAAAAAAAACAACCGAATTAAGAACCTCCTTTCTGGGAAGTCGATTAAAAATGAACAATTAATTGTTGTTCGTTGTTCGATAATAGTTTTCAAAAGTAATTGTATTTTAAATTATTTATTTGAGAAAAGTACTATGATGGGCTTACGAATGTGTGCCTCGGCTACGCCTCGGCCCACATTTACACATTCTTCCATCAATGCCTCTTTTGCTGGCCGCTGCAGTAATTTATACTAATATTATAAAGCAGAAGGGTTTGTTTGTTTGGTTGAACGCGCTAATCTCAGGAACTACTGGTACGATTTGAAAAATTCTTTCAGTGTTAGATAGCTCATTTATCGAGGAAGGCTATAGGCTATTATATCATCACGCTACGCGGACGAAGTCGCGGGCAGAAGCTAGTGTTCTATAAAATAGGAAGTGTCAGAAGTGTGTATGGTGGCTTGTTCTGTTTCTTTAGTTTTGTCCAGAGTTTTAAGCGATGAGTGACAAAAATACACGGCTCCCACGGGAGAGAGCACTGGAAGCTGTTAAGAGTGGGGGTGAGTAAGGCTCGCGTTACCCTCGGGGTCGAGCAGGCGGTCGATGGCGAGGTGGTCGTGCGCCACGCTGAAGGCGTGCTCCAGGCGCGCGTGCGGCGGCCGCGCCAGCACGCCGGCGTAGTCGAACAGCTGCGGCCGCCAGCGGTGCAGCAGCGCGTTGAAGGCCAGCCCGTCCGCCCACGACGTGGTGAAGTTCCGCACGTTCACGCCCGTGTAGTTCTGCACAAGACACGCTCGTCAGTCCGCTGTGCTCGAGCTCACACCCACACCGCCCGCCTCTCGCGGCACCTACCTGCGTGTGCGTGCGACACCACGCCAGCAGCGTCTTCTCCAGGTTGGTCTGCTGCAGCTCCGACATCAGCTCCTTCAGGTGGTAGTGCACCTGCCAGTGCAGGATGATGCTCCACACCAGCCCTGCAACAGAACACCACATATTTTGCATATTTTACTAAGCTTTGGAGCATTAAAATGTAAAATGAGTGCATCAAGTGTGTCTCAGCCTTGGATTGCTTGATTATGAGTTTTTTTGTTGCAAGTAGTTTCGTAACATGAAATTGATAGAAATCCATCGCTTGGTAGGCGTGAGGCGGTGCGTCGAGGCTAAATAGTTCTGGTGTCGTCGTACACTCGTAAGTACTCCTCGTACTCGTACCTAGCGTGAGCTTAGGGTTGGCGTCGACGATGTCGTTGGAGCTGATGTTGACGAGCTTGACGCCGTTCTGCTCCAGCACGCTGAGCGCCGTGTTCACGTTGTTGATGTGGTGCACGCGCATGCGCCCGCGCTCGCGCTTCTGCAACACACGTCACACTTACAGTTATACACGCCCAACGGCTTTTACAACGCTTCATTCAACTGTCTTTTTGTACTTACACCTTTTTACTAAATGCATATGTAAGCATATAATACGGTGCTTAAAATAGGAAAAAAAACAATTATTTTTGTCATTCATCATTATTTCTATAGATTAGGTTAGATGACTACAAAGTACAAATATCTCTATCAACTATCGATGAGATAAATATTTATCACAGTTATACAGTTGTGACGAGGCCGACACAAAGTTAATTTGCACAAAGCTAACAGAAAGTGAAAGTTGACACATAAATGGAAGTTCAGCAGTTAGCAACTGTCAGCCCCGGGTAACGGAGGCTTTCAATACATATTAAGGCCGCCACGGGCAAGTCGGTGAACCAGACGACAACCTCGGTTGACCCGCGAGAGCAACAGTTAAGCGGAGCGGCTTGCACTCGGCCGGTCAGCACTCACATATTGCTGCGCGGTGAGGATCTCCAGCAGCGACAGCAGGATCTCGCCGTCCCGCAGGTCCACGAACAGGTCCTCCACCAGCGGCTTGTCGTTCTGCAACACAACACACACTCTCAGCTGCCTTTCATTCTACCCTTGTTGTGTACACCGTGTATGCCAAATACAACACTCTTACACTATACTCCTGTTTTAGCAAACTCAGAATAGGTACTTGTAGATCTCGTATTTCTCAATACCCGTGTTACAGACTTGTAATTAGGCACATTGACATTATACGAGAGTGTTGATACCTGACACTGGGTCTAGAAAGGTAGTAACAAAACGCTAACATGTGCCGTAGCCAGGCGCCTGCACACCGCGACAGTTACAATGTACTTAAGCTGAGTGCGCGGGTGGCACCTCCGCCATATTAGAAATTTCCGGCTGCAAACAGTATCGCTCAGCGAGTGTCGGGAATTGCCCCTAATTACTCCGTGCACACAATTAGTGAGCGGCTCGCGCCGATGTGTTTGAACCAAAGACTATTAGACCACTCAGGTCTCAGTTTTTTCATCTGTGTTTGACATACATGTTTTCAAGATTTCAGAATTAAAAGAAAAGTGGATAGATAAAATTTGGTTGAAGCAAATTACAGCGCTGTTTGTTTTGAGTCCAATCCATTTTGTCTATATCGACTATTTTCCCTTAATCAAGTAAAGCCAACACTAACCATAGGCTACCTACGCAACTTGACCTTGAAATGCAGCCGCGCATTCTTCCTCGTCCCCCGGCCCGCGGTAGTGAGTCGCGTACTAGGAAGAAATCGGCCTATACGCTCTTTAGTGGTTTTATTCTCTATGGTTTGAACACAGCAGGCCATACCATGACTACGCAAATGCACGCTCCGCACTTGATACACCCCTAGCTTCCATTGTAAAAACTAAAACTTAAAATTTTCAATTGTGAAGTACTGTTTATTCGTTGTTACAGCACCGCAGCTCGCGGGTGCAGGACAGGTACTCGACCCGTTTTGATCGAATGTTCTACAAACATTAGAAGCAGTTTGCCTGTCATACTACGATCGATTTAACTGAACTGCCAATTTCTCCTCTAAAAATAGTTATGCCATTGAGTGGGTCATTGACGCATCAAACAGTGTAGTGTATCAGAGCGCCAAGGGGTCAGTCAGGCACACGATCAATGTCCACCAGCACCGCTCACGATGTTTCGAAAGAGTCTCTTCAATAACAAATAATCAGATAGTTTGAATGTGTGTCCACATACACTCATTGCTTCAATAGAGTGGGCGCGCGTCGGCGATCCACAACAAAACAATTTAGTTGATCGAGTATCTATTGTGCCCAAGACCTATGGTTTAATTAGCAGTCTATGTATTTATGAGCTATGCAAATTATGTAGTACGCTAAGAACTGAGCGTTACAAGGTCTGCACAGTGTTCACGTTCAGGGCTTACCTTCACTAGCTGCGAGTTGATCCATTTTGTGAACGTTTTCTTTTGGACGTCTTCTCGTTCATCTGCAACAATAACATGCGTACTTTAATAACTTCACTTTTAAGAAACAAAAGCAGGCGTTTTCCCGTATTTAACCTATTAATTTCTTCAAGTGTAAACAAATGTAAGCTGCCTTCACAATATAACATCAAATTGAAACAACAATGACGTGAGAAGAACACATGGCGTGCGGGGACCGGTCAGTGAACACCCGAGCGACAGGTAACACTGGTGACGTACGATCAGTGTGGGGGCGAGCAGCCGCGCGGGCGGGCCGCAGGAAGGCCTCGCAGCTCTTCAGCAGTGTGAGCATGGCGCCCCAGCCGCGCCCCAGCCGCGCCACCAGCGAGCTCAACAACGCGAACACTATGCTCATCAACACTGAAGAATGGCGTAACTATCCATTGTGCACAGGCGTGCCAGTTGTGTTCCCGAGTCCCGCGAGCCGACTGAAAACGAATACATTATGGCATCCATGAGGTCCCGTTGTCCTCGCTCCAGTGCACTTTATAGTCGCATTGTTTGTGGCGGCTGTCACATCATGAGACGTATCGCCGTGCCACCGCGACCTTCAATCATTTGCGCCGCCACCGACGCGCGACGCGAACCTCTTGCCTGAGATACGGATGCACTAAGTCATACCATTTAAGCTACATTCGAAACAGTTGCCCGCGTTATGCCCAATGTTATCACTGGGCATAACGCGCTCATGACTCCAATGAGCTTCCACTAATACCTACCTATCAAAGAGTACAAGGAAAGAACACGAACAATACTTGTGGTGGCCCACTAAACATATCGACATCTGTCAATAAGTGTATTTATAAAGGGCATTCGCACTTGATGAACATCGTTACAGACATGACGACAGTCATTCACAACGTAGTCATAATAAAGTTTACTTTCAACATACTAATGAAAGCAGAAGTGTAATTTGTGAGATTATGACATGCCGCAACTTGAGCTTACTCTCTTCAAGTATTCGTTTTTTATTGGCGGCCATACGTAACTGTTTTTTACCAATATATTATTGTTTAAATGACGACATGTGATCAGTGAGGGACACTGCATGTTTTACGAGTGCCCCGAATACCGAAGTAAGTAAATAAGATGACGTAAGATTTAATTTAACCCGCGGTGTCATACGTATAACCCTAAGTGGTTCACCTGATGTCACCGTAAGCCATTACGAGTAGGTATCTCGGACCTTGCACCTGCCCATGTGCAACAGTTTTGACAACAACACGACATGTGGGTAGAAGTTACCAATAGGAAGGCACTTAGTCTCGGTCATAGATATCTGTTTTCTATATTTCTGTGGACTCGGTACTCGTCTGTTCAGCGATCTCTACTTCTGTAGTGGTAGAGTAATACACTTTGTCTACGGATCCTTTAACGTAACATTGACCCTGTTGACAAATTGTTCTAAATCATCGAGATAGCTCTCATCTAAAGGTCTCGGACAGCAGCAAGTCAGTACAACTGTAGCACACTATAACAGTTTGTCGGTTACGTCTCGGTGCCGCCAGCACTTTATATCGTCTTACATCATAATATTATGCATCTTATTATTTATTCTGCGCAAGTTTTTGTGTCCAAATACTTGAACACAGGTAATTTCTGCCAGGTGTCTTGTCGAGTCGCTCACTGGCTTTGTATTTCATTCGAGTCTTATCTGTCGACGACCACTCGGCGGCGGCGGCGGCGAGCAACACAGACGGCTTGGCTCCAGCGCATTGCACATCTGCTACACTTGCTATACTATGCTATGCTTGCTGCACTTATAGTCTAGCTATAGCATTTATGCTAGGTAACACAAACTCACAAACTCTAGTTTACGTACGTACATACATACATAAAGATTACGACTTTTACAGCATACTCGTTCACTTTACCTACCTAAGGACGATACGAAAAGTCATCCGTGTTTTAACATTGATTTGTGTTATTGAAGCTAACACTTTTATAACTTCGTGGAGTTCGCATGTTCAGAAATAATTCGGCGAGAGTTGTCAAGGCCGTTGCTTAGCGACGTGTTAATTAGACGCCGACGGAGTTGAGCGGGAATTGTTCGAGCGGCAAGCACTAGTCATGCACTTTACAACTTGATTAAATTGTTTTGTAAATTGTTATTTCATGGATGTAGAGCACTGTTATTTTTTTTGCAAAGCTTTAATATTTTTTCCCAAAGTTCTCTTTACAAAAATAGATCATCACCATTATCTTCCCGCAGTTATCCCTCATTACTTGTGGTCGGCGCAACTTTATTTTCTTCCATTCAGCAGTCACGCTATAACTAACTCCCTTTTCTTTCATATCACTACTCACACAAACCACACGTCTTTTCTTTGGCCTCTCTTTCCATCCTTGCACATTTATATTCATATAAGGCTTTTAGTTACACGCGTTTCTTGCCTCCTCTTCACATGACCATACCAAGTCACTGGCGTCGCTTTTAAACTCGTTACACCACACATCCATCTTAACATTCTCATCTCCGATACATGAAATCGGTTTTCATCCGTCTTTTTCACAGTCCATTGTCATTCTGATACATACAGTACGACAGCTCTAATCACAGACTTATAAATTTTCCCCTTTGACTCGAGGGGCATCCGTGGGTCGCAAGTTGATCTAGTGACGTCGCCGTACCTATGTCGTATGAACAGGGAGGCGGACGCTCGTGGCCACTCTCCCGTGCTTCAGCAGGCGGACTGGGTGTCTGCGGAGGACGGACAACGCCCTCTTCCAGCACCCATAGAAAGGTCCGGAGGGACGGTGGACTCGGGGTCGTCCGCCGCCCCCCATCCAGCACACGTGCCCCTATTGGACGTCACGGGGTGAAGACATCTCACGCCTCCCGCGAGCCTGAAGTGGCCCGCACAGGCGGTCCGGCACTAGCCGGGGATCGTGGAAGGCGCACTAGTTCTCACGACCCTCGGTCCAAGTGTGAGAAGCAACAGGGGTTGGTTTTAGTCAGTAAGAGTCTGACAGGCCCCTTCGCCCGCCCCAGGCGAAGGACATGCATGAGGATATTCCAAGCCGGCAAAAAAAAAAAACAAAAAAAAAGTGGCGTGTCGCCATTTTATCCATCCTGAGTTAATCCGGTGCCTTACATCTCGGTCTACATTGCTATACCCTTGGACAAGTGACCCGAGGTACCGAAAGTCGGGTCAGATCGGTATAGGTTTTCCAGGCATAGGACTCGAGAGGCCAAAACCGCAGAACAGGTATTCTGTTAAGGTCCTGCTCAATTCCAGGCCAACACTCTTCAATCTTTGCCACCACGTCTCCAATCTGCTCTGGACCTTTCAGGCGCTTTCAACTATGAGCACAATGTCTTTGCCAAATAGCATAAACCAGAGAGCCTCTTCCTGGATGTCCGACGTCTGAGCGTCCATTATCAGGAAGATACGACCACGACTCAGAGTTTCGGACCAAATTGAAGTGGCTGCCGATCCAGTGTCTCCGAGATACATATGGGTAACCTATCCCTACTCTATACTATCCTTCACAATCCTAATTCTCCTCAATAGCTTTGTGAACGCTTTGAGTACCTCGTCCCGAGGCGTAAACCATGTCGCACTGCCCCTCACTGTTCTCTTCTCCTTCGTACTCCACGTGAGTATGTCACACTTCCAGCCGCTATGATGGCTCTCTGTTAGTGCAGTGCGTCTTTGGAAATCGCTCCCACACTCCATACGCGGCAGCCCTCTTTGATGTATTCAAGAGGAATTCCTTTTAATTTTGAGGAGATGAAAGAGCATTTCCTTTCCATTTTGACATCATATTCATATTATGTATGTAGGTATGTGTATATATATTTATGTATGTAGTTATATTTATGTTTTATAATTATGTACTATTTTAATGTGTACTGGATCCTTCCCTCTACTACGTTCTGCGTGTTCCCTCTACTCTCTATCACTCAAGGGTTTGCGGGAAGAAAACTCAACTTTGAGTTACGTTCACCTTTTTATATGGAACTTTTCTTTCTTCATTGTAAAATATATATTGCTATGGTGTACAATAAAGAATTAAGAAAAAGGAAGAGGTTAAGCAACATAAGAAATATTTCGTTCACTAAGAAAATTCCTTTTAAAACAAGCTCTTAATATGACGTTTACGAGGAGCTAGGAGTCACAGATGTGGTATACACAACAACCCAACATTCACAATTTTTCATAATTTTTACTGTTTATAGGCACGCGTTTGACCACTATCTCACCTAATGGTAAGCGATGATGTGGTCTAAGATGGAGAACGCTTGTCTAGAAGTAACTTATTTACTCTTGGTTGTAGCCATCAGGAAACAGACTCAGACAGGGAATTCCACTCCTTTGCTGTAAACGACGCACGCACTATGAATGTGTTACCAAAACGTTTTGTGCGTGTGGGTGGGATGTCCACCATGTACCGCATCGCCGTCCGTCTTGTGGGCCGATGATGGAACGGATTATGCAATTCCGTCGCAGATTCCCCAAAATGCGACCGGCAGTAAACCGACAGGCTAGCAACTCGGCGTCCATGCTCAAGACTTTGGAGCTTCGACTCAACGAGCCTATCATTACCAATGATTCTCTTGGCGTTTATCAATTCACTCAAGGACATCAAGCTGGTATCTGGCAGATCCGTTCCAAAGATGAGAGCAGTACTCCATACACAATCGAACTTGACTTGATATAGTTTGAGCAGCTGTTCCGGCGTGTAGTATCGTCTCATCTTTGCTAGGATCAAAATATTTTTTGACATCTGGGGGCTACTCTCTAACCTCGAAGTCCGTAGTCTTGGGCTTAGTTGCGGGCCTATTCTAGTCCGTATCATTTTGACAACAGTTACAGTCAGATCATGTTGTCATTCATTCTAAGTTCCGGTTTGGGACTTCTTGTTAGTCTAGTAGGTACGTAGTCGTAGGTTATAATAATATATTATGTCACTGGAAATTGGCAGACACCGTAAGATTGTAATCAATCTTGATTAGATTATAATTTCTCGAAATATTATTTAAAAAAATCGTTTTGTATAATAATTCGAAATATTATTTCACGCGATATTTTACAATCTTACGGAGTTTGCCATTTTCTGGTGACATATACACGGAGCAGAATACGCCCGCAACTAAGTCCGGAACTACGGATTTCGGGCTTATATGTAGATTGTAGAGTACCCCCCTTGATAATAAAATGATTAAAGGTGTTTCGAAGAAGAATAAGATAAGAGAAGAAGAAGACAACAATCCAAAACGAATATGTCGCGCCTTATTTACAAATTCTCTTGCAGTGGTTCTATTCCAACCATAATATTGATGACATCAGCATGTAATAACATTGAGGAGACCGGTCCGACCCGCCTGCAGAGCGAGCCCTGTCTGGCACAGCTCGAAAAAGGGATCGTTAACACCCGTCCACAGAGCAACCACATCAGCCATACTATACTGCTCTACTAGAAGTTGACTGGACGGTAGAGAATGCTTTGCTGCATTAATTATAGTATTGTACGTAAAACATATATTTAAATAAAATTTTAGGCTTAAGTGATCTTTATAGGTTTGAAAGTCTGACACTTACTGTAAGTAACAGAAATCCCATCGAAAATGTAAGATGTAAAAAAAAAATCTCGGAAGTTCGATACGCAGTTCTACCACAAAAAGTTGTGATACGATTTAACGTAAACGTGCCCCGGCTGCATTTGTTTAAAACAACTGCAGGTTCAAATTGAATTTAATTTGGCAATAAGATTGCCCTCTTGGTCACTGCTGTTTACCTTATTCTCGAATTTATGAAAGCTGCGAAGTATTCCTGCTATAAGGATCGCACCTGGGTGTTTCCTGAAGGTTTGCTTCCAGAAGGGAAGGCTACATATATGTGGTCTAGCAAGCCCGCTTAACCACAAAGAGGAGCAATGAAGTACGCTCGAGGACTCGACGGTAGATCTTGGAACACCGCGCACATTAAGTAACAGCCCTACTCCTACAGCCGAACATATTCAGGCAGAGAAGTCATAGCGTAAGTAAGACATTTTCAGCGCGCAGCGACGCGTACTTTGACAACACATACTCTGAGAACACATCCCTGACAACACATACTCTAATGAAGATAACAATCAAGCTGTTCAAGCTTACGTTTTATCACAAAAGGCGCACCAGCTGATTGGATAGCCTTAGAGTCGACGAACATTTGGATTTCTGTAACAGTTGGGCAGCTCACTTCCGTCACAAGTTCACATTCACCCTGAGACGCAGCGCTGCCGTCACAGGGCGGTCCTGCACGCGTAGCATGACCACCGTAGAAACGAGTTTTGTCGACCGGAGAATCGACAAAATGACAGATTGAAGAAAGATTTCTATCTTCCTTAGCATGGCGATGTTTGACACGTAGAAAAGAAATGTTTCTTTTCTTCGATCGACATAAGTCTACAACGTCGAGCATGCCGCCAATATTTTCTCTACTTTTGACACTTGGGGGTAGAAATAACTCTCTATATGAAATGTCAAATAGTCTACATCTTCTCGGACCTAGACAAGGAATATTTATTTCAACAATCATTTTATTTTTGCCAAATAGAACTTAGAAAGCATGTCGGGGTAGACATATAGTCTACCAATATCTTAATTTGTCGGGTTGTACGTTGTAAATAAACTGTTTTTGTTATGACTAAAGTAAAAACATTTCGGACGATATTAAAGGAAAGAAAGATAACAGATAACAGTAAAGAACGCATTGCACTGTGTATGGCAAAGTTTTCATCAGACAATGCCACCAATCACCTTTTATTTAGAATGTTATTATGTTCTCTTCTCATCGCATGGTAGGATTTTATGTTCACCTACATTAATTACACACAATTATTGGAATAATCAGTACTTTATTTATTTAATCATAAAATCTACTTACTTTTTCCTAGCCGCCATGATCATAAACACTAAAATTCTAATTTAAATCGGTACGATATTAAATTCAACAAAAACATGTTATTTGTAAACAAACATAAACCATATAGATTAAAAATATGTTCGAGTAACACGTTTTGTTGTTGCTTTGAGTTACGTGCAAAGAGTGTGAAAAATAGAGTATTTGACACATTTTTTTGGCTAACTAAACGTAAAATTCATCGTAGTATTCGCAGAATGAACTCATCACTAGCTACTTCTCCGTTGCTATGGAAAGATTAGATATGTCTTTGTCTTCATAGAAACGCGAGTCTACGGGTCGCGCCATGCTCGGGCAGAAGACATGTCGAGTGGGATAGAAAGAGCTTTGTCTTTTCTTGGTAGAATAGAGATAGAATCGCCATGCTACGCGTGCAGCGCGCTATTCGTCAGGATACCTTGTCCTACGCATTGCATACTTCAGTCGCGCAGCTCGGCTACGACCCTCGGGCGCCGCACGATGTTTCGTGTCTTTGTTTATTTATTTAGCTCCCCTTCCGACACAACATGTGTGCCCAGGCTACCATTTAAATTACATCATGAAGATGTCGGCTTATGACAAAAAAGTTGAGTTCAAAAAACGAGCTGCTATCGCTATGAAACAGTAACTGTGATTAGTTTATGATAGTTGAAAATGAGCTTCTTAATAAATCAATAGGTAATTGATTGAAAAATTGTTAATCACATAAGAAGGTAGTAAAATGCATGTCGTCGGTCGCATCTGCGGCGCGTGACCGCGCGTCTAGCACCCACGGGGGCCACGGGCGAGCTCGTCCGCGGTCCGCGTGGGCTGGGTGGCGCCGAGCGCGTGGCGAGACCACCATTGTTACGTAAGGAGAGATTTACATCAGCTGCAGTAGCAGGTCAGCAGAACAGAGCGCGGTGCAACAGGCCGATGTTATATTTATGTATGCAGGCTACAATTAATTCGCGGCGCGCGAAACTACTACAGCATTAAAATAACCCGCGCTCATGTTATGCACTCGCTGGTATATTTAGCAATGGCCACTTAAGCAATTGGAGTTGTGTGCTGTAAAAACAGGCGAGGAGTAGATGAGGTATGTCTGATGGTGCGCGGAGATGCCGAAACATTCCATGTTTCGCTGCGTAGCAATTATTTCCAGTAATTTCTCTTCATTAAGCGGAGCGTGCGCACACGTGCTACCAACACTAGCGCGCGCGGCCGCGCTGCCGAGTCAATGCACCTGTCAGTCCTGTCGATGTCGACTGCCGACGGGAACTGACCACTAAACTGTGACGAATACGTAGGAGTGACACAACACACGACACGACCTGCGAGCCTTTACATTATAGTACCGCAACGTCACGATATGTGGACAATTTCGACGCCTCTTCATTTTCTGATTTCTGGGATATTATTGCATAGGACAATAACGAGAAACTCTTTGAAGCAAATTGCGTAGTTTTAGCCGCGCATCTGGTTTAGTCCCAATAGTCCCATCTCGTCCCCCTGCCATAAATCACTCATAAAAATTAAGTTTCTGTTGTTAAAAGTAGGTACTTACAGTCTCCATAAACTTCTAAAATCTAAGTTCTTATTTTTTAACCGACTTCCCAAAAAGGAGGAGGTTATCAATTCGGTTGTATGTTTTTTTTTTATGTTTTTTACCTCATAACTCCGACAATTATGAACCGATTTGAAAAATTCTTGTTTTATCTGAAAGGCAAAGGATATACCTACAGATTGGTCCCATTTAAATCATATCAAAATCGGTTACGAACTTTGGATTTTAAATCGAAATAGCTGGAATTTGACTATTTAGATGATTCTTTGATAATCGAAATTGCATATTTTGCTTTTCAGCGATTTTGCAGTGGTGTTGTTAGGTGTGGGGCACCACTAAAAAGTGAAAAATAAAAAACTTTTTACACAAAATACAACCGACTTCCAAAAAAAAACTACAAAGTAAAAAATAACTTTAATTTCGGAAGTCGGTGTTTTTGTTAGTTTCTTCGTATTTTGACACCGACTTCCGAAATTAAAGTTATTTTTTTACTCGGAAGTCGGTTGTATTTTTTGTAAAAAGTTTTTTTTAGTTATTGTAAATGGTACTATGTGTATGTAGGTACTGTTTTATTCATGTTATAATATTTTTCAACAATAAGAAATATTCGTAAACGATTGATGATTGCTGATTTATTTAATGTATTGTAAATGTACGCTGATTAGGTAAATAGGTAGTATACATAATGATGTCACCGTATAATGGCAGACTCCGTAAGATTGTAATAAATCTTGATTAGATTATAACTTCTCGATATATTATGAAAAAATCGTTTTTATATTATGTCACTAACCGGAAACTCAGACCAACAAAAAATTGGTCTGAGACCAGCAAGTGGCAAACTTCGTAAGATTAAAAAATAACTTGAGAGATTGTAAGTTTCTATAAATTGTCAACTGAACATTTGGAATGCTTTTTTATGCTTTAAAATTTGATAGTTTATAATTTCTCGATTTCATTCCGAGAAGTTGTGAACTGAAATAAAATTTAGCAAAAATAGTTTACAATTTCACGCGATATTTTACAATCTTACGGTGTTTGCCATTTTCCGGTGACATATTACAATAGGCTAGATTCCATCATCCACAAATTGCAAAACTATTTAGTCCGTCAGTTAGAGTATTGAAAAATAATGGACACGTATTTTTTATTTCTGTAAATCAATGAATATTGACAAAGATAAAACGCATCAAAACTCGCGAGGGGCCCGTGACGTCACGACTCACTAAAAATTATGCGAAGGTGTGACGTATTGAGAATTTTAAAAGCGTCGTAACTTCGTCAATTTTGGTTCCCGTAACAAAAGAAAAAACACGGGTCAAATATTTTTTGATAATCTAACTGACGGACTAATTAGATTTTTTTAGTCATCTACCCTATTCTTGTTGAATCTAAAACTTGTAATGTTTTGTGTTAATCTATTCTAATATTATAAAGAGGTAGGTCGTGAATTTTTGAGGTTGTAGGGATAATCCCTGAATCTACTGAACCGATTTTGATACTTAATCACAAACGTTATATTTTGTGAGTGTCATAAGCTATACAATTTACCCTAAAAATACCGCCTAACGAAGTGGGCACGGGTCAGCTTGGTTTTTTCTATACCTTTGATATTAATTTCACTGCTTGAGTTCTTACCCGAATGCGCCAGAAAGAGGTATTACCTATATTATGTTTTTCGAGGCTATCTATACTAATATTATAAAGCAGAATAGTTTGTTTGGTTGAACGCGCTAATCTCAGGAACTACTGGCTCGAATTGAAAAATTATTTTTGCGTTGGATAGCCCATTTATCGAGGAAGGCTATAGGCTATATCACGCTAAGACAAATAGGAGCGAAGCATTAATGGAAAATGTGACGCAGACGAAGTTGCGCGGGTCAGCTAGTGTATGTATAAATTGTTTGGCACGTTCTGCGGCCTAGTCGGCTCGATGGATTTTAGCTTGAGATGTGTCGTTAGTTTTGTATTTACTGTGAGAGTGACACTGCATATCAAAATAAAAAACATGCCAAGTGCGAGTCGGACTCGCGCACGAATTTTTATAGATAACTAGCTGTCCCCCGCGGCTTCGCTCCCGTCAATTAAGTAATATTGCACATAGCGAGTTTTCGTTGTTTTTAAGATGTATTCTGTTATTCGGGTCGGAGACAAATCCAACGAATCAATAACTATGAAAATTGGTTCAGCACACAGACATATTTATATGTCTGTGGTTCAGCAGATCGAGACTTGTACCAAACTTGACTCGAGTGTTGACCAAACCCGTCTTTGTTTTATATATATATAGATGAAGATGATTCGGAAGTAAATGAATGAAAAATAAATATTATTGAATGTGAGGTGCAAAAATTACCGGGCTCACTACGCTCGCACTTGAATTTGCACTCTCGTCTTTTTTTTCAACATTTAAGCATAAAAAGGTTTTCGAGGCAGAACCCTAAAATCATTTAAGTGTGAGACTGATGGTCAGTTTTAAAATAATTTATTGGTAGGTTCTTATGGGTCACTAAAAATCCCAGCCAGGAGCTTGATTTCCTAACTCCATTTTACAATCCTAAGCAATTTGAAGGAAATAACTAATACATGTTATACCCGATACATGATAAAATTAATCACAAACATGGAAGAGAGGGCGGGCGCCATTATTAAGTTTCTGACTCGGTTCAGAATTACTTTAGATCCAGGACTGACGAGAGAGATAGGGAGGGGAAGAGACGGGACTAAACCGCGAACGAATCTACGATTGACTTGCGTACTCTGTCTACGAGTAATCGATTTATTGCATTTGCCCTCTGGAGTCAACATGTTTACGTCTAGAATGCAAAGCATGTCAAGAAAGCCGCCACAGCTGGTTCATACGGCTATCACTATCGATGCGATTAATCGATTAGGTATATCTGTCGACTCAATTGTACCGATCAGAATGAGCAGATGAGTGTTGTTTGAATGCAAGTTAGCGGCGCGCGGCGCAGTGGCAGCAGTCGTCAGTTCGTCCGGAAGTACAGCGAGTACCAGCGCGAGCGCCGACGATTAACCCGACGACGCGCAGGCGCAGCGCATGCGCCAAGCGCTCACTGCGGCCGCACTCCGGTGGTCAGGTGGTCGCGCCCGCTGCATGACAACTAGCTCGCAGCTCGGCCCGCCCGCCTGGCGATGGCGACTAGTGCGCGTCTGCCGGCTGCACTCCTGCACGTGCCTGCACCTCGCGGGCATGCCCTGCGTTATATTTCTACTAGAGACTGAGATTTAATGTGATGCGCCAGATAGATTTGAAATAGAGTACAATGTCCTTTCCTAAATACCTCTTCGTAGATACCTGGACAATAAATTATGAATATTCCTAATTATAGTTTTTCATTACTAAAAAAAAGTAAATGATCGCGATAAATGTCGATTCAGGACAGATTTACTTATATCTTAATTCTCTTTTTGAATTAAGGTGAGACATGACTATAGTGGCTGTTTATTTAGAGCCTTATGACGGTTAAGGTTGTAACGTTACATTTTACAGGGGGAGCCTGTGAAATGTGAGGTCACATATAGCACTCACCTACCTAGGAGGGGAATGCGTGCTAAAAGGGAAAAGGACAGATAAATAGTATTAGGTTTTAATGATTACACAACTTATAGAAAAGAATAGCTGATTAATGAAAAGGATGAGTGGACGTGAGATGGGAATGAAGTCTTCGTTGAAGAACCGGAGGACTGGAGGGTCCGTTGAAGAACCGGAGGACTGGAGGGTCGTCACTCTTCAGAGGGCTGGAGAGGATGGGCCGAGAAATGTCTTCATCCCAGGCTCGTTCAGCCCAGGCATCAAGGTGTCCTTTGAATGCGGCAAGGAAAGAGGCCGACTTATAAGGTTCCGAGGAGGTAAACTTAGAAACGTCCTCTAAGTCTACTCTTATTATAGGAGAGAGGGCGACTTCTCTGGTTCTCAGGAGGTAAACTGTCCTCTCAGTCACTCTTAAGGAACTTTTTCGACTTGTTGCTGATCTCAGCTCCAAACGTAGACCGACCATTTTTTTACGACGGCTCCCAGATGAAGGCTCGCTTTTATTTTGAATTTGATATGAGTTTCTAGAATTTGATGGAAAAGAAAAATGGACTTTAAGAAGGTCTGCTAACAATTTCATATGCGACCTAAAACTCCTAGCTAACTTCAGAATAGAATTAAAAAGAAAACTAGGCCTGTCTAACTGACATAATGACATAATACAAGAAATGTAAACAAAGCATTGAAGATAGTTAGTTTGCAGAAAAACTTTAGAAAATACAAGTTAAAAAGAATCTAGGAATCAAGTTATGGCTATGCAGCTATGTATTAATTTATCTAGGAAGTTTATAGAGCGTAAGTACAAAACAATAAGACACACACTACAAGGTTCAGTAGGCTAATTCACGTAACTAAATAAGTGCTGTTGCAGTGCAGTTTAAGTTACGTTTCGATCAAAACAACGCTTTTCGTATTCTCTACCGCTGTCAGACACGCTCGCGTCAAGTGCGCGTCACGCGAGCGCAATAATGGCATTCTACTGTTGCCCGTCTTTGGTGTGTGTTTCGGAACGCAACGTGATCGGTATTCTACTATTTGTTTGACGTCCCAAAATGACAACTTTTATGCTTAAGTTTAATTTTTAATATTATAATAACGTCTATATTCATTGAAATTTATTCGTTTCTAGTCGATTATTTAGTGAATAATATTTTTTCCTCTACCGTCAGTAAGTTTGGTAGTTTGGTTTTCGTGCAATTGACGTGCAGTTCACGCGCAGTTTACGCGCAGTTCAAAGATTACAAGAATACCGTTTATCACTCGAACAACTGCACTAAAACTTAATCGGTGTGTCATAACATTACGTGAATAAGCCCTCAGGGAATATTAATGATACGAAAACAAACATTAGATACGACAAGCCACATCCGCGACATCGCAGAATTCACTGAAGATACGACGAGGCAGCACATTCCGCGAGTGGTGGCGGGCGCCAGCGACACTCCCGCTCAGCCTGGGACCGGGACCAGTCGCGGCGCGGGATCTTCTCACGCGAGTTAGACGCTATTAGTCTTACAGACTAGCTGCCTGCTCAACGAGCTCATAGTGCTCGTTCGACTGTGAGTCACTCATGAAATTAGCGGCATGACATCACCGCGGTAATTGTGCAACACCAGAGACGCGAGACGCGCGCCGCCTACCGCTCAAGTTCACGAGACGCTACTCTTATCTGTTCCCAGTGGTTCCCAGGAACTTTCTCTTAGCATTGCAGAGGAAAGAGTGGCTCGTCTTTAATCAAACACCAACTACAACTGGGCGTGTGGAAGTTGAGCTGACAGCTTATATTTTTGTTGAACAGGAGTTCAGTCATGAATAGTTTAGTCAGTCACATTTATCGGCACCATAAGACTGCCCATGAACTGTAAGAAGTACTGAAGTACCTATATTACAAATACTTCTGGTACCTTGCTAATGAGATCAACAGAAACAGTATTAGCATGACTGCAAAAATACTCAAAATAATAAATTAGTCAATTTCTATCAATGTTCCTACAACTTCAAGAGCCAGTAATGAAGTTCAGCTGCTTTCAATCATGAGACACTTTATTATAAAGTGGTCTAACAGCCATCCTAGAAATACATCTGACTTACATGTCTTAGGAAACTCAACACTATGTTATAAACGCAAGAGCACCCTCATTAAAAATTGGGATAAAAACTTGTTTCACCCAAATGTAACATTTTGGGAGGATGACTGAAACTAACTAAAATATTTTCTATAACAAATAAAATAACATATATAATGAAAAGAAAAAGAATAAAATAAATAAATTATATCATTATTCAAAATATGTAAGTATATTTTAAGCTTAAACCAAAAAACTGTTATCCTTTAACTGTTATTAAATCTCAAATAATTAATCTTTAAACTATACATCTATATATAAATATATATAAAAGAAAATCGTGTTACACTACACTATTTATAACTCAAGAAGGGCTGAACCAATTTAGCTGAAAATTGGTAGGGAGGTAGCTTAGAACCTGGAGACTGACATAGGTTAGTAGTTTTTATCCCGGAAATCCCACGGTAACGTAAACTATGCGGGTTAAACGGGAGTGAACTAGTGAAGCCACGGGGGGCAGCTAGGTAAAAATAAAAACCGGCCAAGTGCGAGTCGGACTCGCGCACCGAGGGTTCCGTACAAACCTGTAGGTATTATAAGCAAAAGTTGCGATTTACGATTTATGACGTATTAAAAAAAAACTACTTACTAGATCTCGTTCAAACCAATTTTCGCTGGTAGTATACATCATAATATATTTTTTTTTAGTTTTATCATTCTCTTGTTTTAGAAGTTACAGGGGGGGGGGGGACACATTTTACCACTTGGGAAGTGTCTCTCTCGCAAACTATTCAGTTTAGAAAAAAAATGATACTAAAAACATCAATATCATTTTCGAAGACCTGTCCATAGATACCGCACACGTACGGGTTTGATGAAAAAAAAAATTTTGAGTTTCAGTTCTAAGTATGGGGACCCCCAAAAGTTAATTGTTTTTTTTTTATATTTATGTGTGAAAATCTTAATGCGGTTCACAGAATACATCTACTTACCAAGTTTCAACAGCATAGTTCTTATAGTTTCGGAGAAAAGTGGCTGCGACATACGGGCGGATAGACAGACATGACGAATCTATAAGGGTTCTGTTTTCGCCATCTGGCTATAGAACCCTAAAAAGGACATGCTTTTAAATAGTTAACTAATGTACTTATCAATTTTATACTTTTTATTGTGCCCTAGTGTGTTTCTAACTTTAAGCCCATTTTAAGGTCTTCACATTACGTTATGGAATGCAAATAAAGACGAATTTGAACATCATCGCAATGTGATAGGTAAAAACAGCTAGGTGTACTTTGTGTAATATAATATATGACAATAATATGATAGGTATAAGACTCCCTGCCCACACCCAGCTCAAACCAGTTCCATAAGGAAGAACATGATCTGCTGAAAGGTGATCCCAACATTTCATACACAGCTTTCTTCAACACAATTGGTGCATGACAGATTCTGCACAACGCAACATTCTACTCACACACGCATACTACCCACTTGTTGACAAAATGATTTATTCCATGATCATTAAAACAAGTTATTATCTGTATAACTAAACTTTATGTCACATACAGTAGAGCTACAGAGGCACTCTTCATGTTACCACTTTACCAGCCATTCTCTACCAGTCAACTTTGGGTTAAAAAGACTAAAAAGATTGGATACGCTTTTATATCCAGACTAGCTGACCCGCGCAACTTCGTCTGCGTCACATTTTCCATTACTGCTCCGCTCCTATTTGTCTTAGCGTGATGATATATAGCCTATAACCTTCCTCGATAAATGGGCTATCTAACACTGAAAGAATTTTTCAAATTGGACCAGTAGTTCCTGAGATTAGCGGGTTCAACCAAACAAACAATCAAACAAACTCTTCTGCTTTATAATATTAGTATAGATAATAAAGCAAACAAAAACATAGGTACTGTATCAACCTAAGATTGGCCTCAGCATTACAAAATTTGTTTTCAATGTTTCCTAACAAATGAAAAAAAATGTAAATAAAAATATTTCTATTTACAATCTTTACAGTATCTGAAAACATTTTGTTAGTTACAAGGATATATTGCAAAATAGATAGACCCATTTATTTCTTATCAGTATGGCCAACATGCAATAATTATAATCTCTATGGTAACAGTAAAATGGCACCCGCAGCCTTCTCACTGATGTCTTAGTTCACTGATCAAAATGAGACGTTCTTCCTGAACAATACAGCCAGCCAGCTGGTGGCACTGTATCTTCACAGCTTTCATGATTTTAGTAGCTAATCATTTAAGATAGATAAGTCAGTCAAGCCTGATGGAGGACACATGTTCTTTCTAACAACTAGTAAATCTGTGTAATAATAATTATGTGGATAACGTTGTGAGTATTAGTGAACTCTATTAGTAAGGTTTAATCTGTAATGTTTACTTATAATTACACTGCTGTTTGTTGTCCCCTAAATAAATAAACCTCAGTGGATCAACAATAATATGACTCTAAATTCTTTGGCTAACTATTGATTTAGAAACTTATGATGACCCTGCTGATTACTTGTTAACATTAATAATAACAACGTTATCCACATAATTATTACTACACACTAGTTGAACGCGGGAATCTAATCTCAGGAACTACTGGTCTGATTTGAAAAATTCTTTCAGTGTTAGATAGCCCATTTATCGAGGAAGGTCATAGGTATACATATATCATCACGCTAAGACAAATAGGAGTGGAGCATTAAAGGAAAATGTGGCGCAGACAACGTTGCGCGGGCCAGCTAGTTTAAAATATAGTTGTTAGTGACTCTACAATATTGCAAGCCTACTGCTTCCACAATAAACATGCTGTAGAGTATAATCTATGCTGAACACCATGGTTTGTCAGCAAAGTTCACAACTGCGTGCAAGTCTCACTGAGTCAGCTTAGCTGTAATATAGCGCTAAGTTTGTCAGCAAAGTTCACAACTGTGTGCAAGTCTCACTGAGTCAGCTTAGCTGTAATATAGCGCTAAGTTTCGTGACTTACGAGATTATTGATGCACATCAATAATTAATTTACTGTCACAAGTAAATTATTGATATGCATCAAAAATCTCGTAAGTTAGGAAATCTAATTACTACATTGTGAATACAGTGGCCAGTGAGAACTGCCCATCCCAGCAGTATCACATCATGATAGGATAATCTCATGAAATGCGAGAAGAGAGAGAGTCCTAGCTTTATCTGATGGCTATGTCCACAATGTTATGTACATGGTGTGATAAGATAAGAGGCGGCGGCGCGCGGGCGGCAGGTGCGCCGGCGCGCTGCTCGCTTGCATCACCAGCGCTGCGCTGCAGCTCGGCGGCCGACTGGTCAAGGTCCTCGCACTAATTTATTACCGCGGCGTCGCCAGACGCCCCCCGCACTTACCTATGTAACTCGGCTCCATTTTCTCCGTGCCTTATCTGTCTCCGACGATGCCTTTTTAATTAATCCAGTTTATGTGATGATAAAAAGTTTGTCAAAGACATGACAACACGCACACATACACCGCCACTCCCGAGTTGAAACTTTTTCCAAACTTTTCAAAACAAGAATATTAGAACTCGCGGAGAGACACCGCCGGCCGATGTATGTCACTGTTCACTTCAAATACTAATAATTTTTCCTCACTGTCGCGCACAACAAAATAAAGATATTGAAACAACGCTAAAAAGCGTGGAAAACATCACGATTCACGAACGGGCACAGCAAACTTAGTTTCCGAAACTACGAAAATGACAGCGACTCGAGCGAATGAACGAGATGACATGCGGGCAGTGTTGCCAGGGCCCTTGAGTCGTAAGTTACGTTTCGTTTCCTAAAATGTTACATTTTTGCTCCAAAAGTTACATTATTGTATTTTTTTATCCGACTTCCCAAAAAGGAGGAGGTTCTCAATTCGGTTGTATTTTTTTGTTTATATTTGTTACCTCATAACTCCGACAATTATTAATATTTATTATTATTTATTTATACTTGCAGATTGGTCCCATTTAAATGTTATCAAAATCGGTTAAGAAATTTGGATTTTAAATCGAAATAGCTGGAATTCGTCTACATGGATGATGGTTTTATGTCATCCAAGTAATCGAAATTGCGTATTTTGCTTTTCTGCGATTTTGCAGTGGTGTTGTTAGGTGTGGGGCACCACGAAAATTTCAGAAGTCGGAGTCATTACGAAGAAACTAACAAAAACACCGACTTCCGAAATTAAAGTAATTTTTTACTTTGAAGTGTTTTTTTGGAAGTCGGTTGTATTTTTTTGTAAAATGTTTTTCGGGGAAAATGGCGGAATATAATGGAATCTATGATGTGTAATGGTGTATTTAACCTTAGGATAAAACTTTGTCATCCCTCTTTATTTTGTATTAAATACTGGTAATCTGTTACTTACGGGCCTTCATTATTTTTTGTTCTATTCATTTTTTCTTCAATCACGAATTTGAGATAACAAAAATCATCGAATTCGCCAACCTGAACCTAGCATCAGTTTTATTTTAATATTGTAATGTAATACTCGTTGAGGTTTAAATCACAGTAATCAAAAATCGTTGATTTGTTTCTGTGTAGATATTTTACTTGTTTGCATCTGCAATAAAATACAGATGTTGTATTTTTATTTTTATTAGTAAAACTTGCAAACTTAGACATGCAGTTTGCCAACAAAATAAAATTATAGTGGGAAATAAATGTATTCATCAGAACTTCACTCACGCACATAATACAACAAAACGCAAGGAAACAAAACAAATCACAATCTGTCATTTCTGGTAGCTACGAAACCGCGTAAGGCGGGAATTTGCGAAGTACGAAAAGTGAGCGCACACGCTCAAGTAAAATCAAGTTTTAGGGCAAAGACTTTACAATTCATTTTGTCGTGGCGCTTTCCATTCAGAATGCCATCTCTTAGAGTGATATGGAGTGAAATACTTTTTAGATGCGCAGTTTTAGGTGCGTTCAATTTTGATGCGTTAAACTGAAATGCGTTCGTAAACTGTTTGCAATAAAAATCTAGTATTACATCTCATACAATCTCGTTGTTCTCAAAAGTTACGAAAATTGCCTTAAATACAAAAATTACTTACATGTTACGCAAGGGGGTCAAAAGTTACGAAAAATGTAAGAAATGTAACCTTCTGGCAACACTGCATGCGGGAAGGGTAGGTGGTGGGAGCGCGCGGCACGATTAAGCAGCGTACGTACGCAGAAGATACTGTAGTTGTGGATATGTGTCACGCACACACGCAACGCGCAGTGTGACCAGCTCGATATTAATTTATCCAATAAAGCATGTTCGCCGCTTTTACAATACTAGGCTTTACTTTTTCTAGAACATTGAGATATGCTCGAAGTAATAAATATATCGAAGTAATAAACATAATGGAATATTTTATTGCAGTTCAGTAATAGGCCACCTAGTGTTAATCTGTAAAGGCACATAGTTTCGCTTGATAAACCTAGATGTCACTGTTTGAAATATTTCATACGAAAATGGCCAGCGAGCGCCAGCTGCAATATACCTACTGGCTCAAATGAAAAACCTACGTTTTCCATATCGCATACCTACTAAAATTAGGAAACTTATCTTCTTAGCTATTTGTAAATTAAAATGTACGTAAGTGACTTACATTTGCTATTACTTAGATGTTTCTCATAGGGCGCATACGCATACGCTGGGATGTCTCCGATCTCCACCACCCACGTGACTTTCCGCTGCGCCAGCATGGGCGAACGCGACGCCATCTCGCGGTACGCTCTCGCACTACATCACATTCCACACGAGCACTTGAACCATTCAACCGCACTTTGTTTCACTTTGTTTTTGTTTGCATTGATTTGATTACACACAGCACAGTCTCACTGAACCGAAATGTGATGAATGAACTATTGACCACTTACACTTTCAATTTACTTTTACGTGCCATAGGCAGTACCTATGTACCTACAGTAAAGATCATGGAAAATAACTGGTAGGTAACGTCTGACGATCTGACTGAACCTCATACTCATATTATATTTGTTATTTAGGTACCAACTTACTTAGTACCTAGTAGATATTTAAGTGGTAAATGGGTACCTACCTACGTACTTACCTAACTTGTAGGTAAATATAAAAAAACGTGCATGGGTCGGTAAAGAAAGATACATACCTACTTTAGTACCGAAATAAGAACATAGGTAGGTAAGTATATAATAATGTTTAATTTTCAATGTAAGCTAAAGTATCTCATCATTGATGTTCTAGAGCAGGGATGGCCCACCAGTCAATCGCGATCGAATGGTCGATTGTGGCTATTACTCTATTCGATTACGGCAAGGAAAAAAATAAATAAATACATATAACATACTGCTAACTATGTAAATACGTTATGTAAACAAAACTACTTACATAATTTTACACTGAACTATACTGTTTCATTTGTAATTTTAAGAAATACCTATGTAATTAGTAGATCGTACAGGGTTTCGTCAGTAAAAAATCGAACTTGGGTCTAATCAAGTTGGCCACCCTTGTTCTAGAGTCTAGAACATCAATGAGATGAGATACTTTCATACTTTCGATCTATATAAAGATACCTACTTAAGTATCTTAACTAACATCAAAAATGCGAAAGTGAGCTAAACGCTTTCACGCCTAAATAGCTGAACCGATTTTGATGATTTACAAAATTTATAGGTACTTATATTAAAGTTAGAAAGAAGTCTCTTGGCCAGATTTCCTGGGAAACCTAGTCATACTTCAATCATTCAAGAATTGGTACAGTAAAATACGGTCGAAAATCGTCCTATGTTTCGATTTGAGAACAGAAGTTAAGAATTCCCGGGAAATCCATTTCGAGTAAACAGAAACCCTAATGTGACTTTGCGAGACGGTGAAAAATGTTCAAACCTAAAAACTCAGGCACGTTTAGTTTCATAAATATACCCGTGTGAATAACAAGGCAATTTATGATTGTATTCTAATATCGGCACGTAGTTCCGCTATCATTGCTAGCTGCTCGCCCCCACGTGGCTCGTGGGGTTATGGTGGTCGCGCAAGGCTTCACTTTCGCCGCGGTACTGAGCTGCAGTATGTTACTCCCGACTCGCGGGTATCTCAGTTATTTTTAGGTGGATGTGGTTCACCTTGGCTGCTCTGCATCCTACAGATAGCCGTGCACGTTGAACTTGCAGCGCGCAGTGCTCCCACTTAGATACATAGGTACTGCACGCAAGCCGACTCCCGCCGCCGCCCGCCGCCGCCGCCACCGCTGGTCCGCGGCCGCAATTTCAGTTTGTACTTACCAAGTTACCAACCTACTTAGCTATAGCGTTTTGGATAGGTGTACATTATGCAGCAGACAACCTATTTGTTTTTTCATCGATCCCGTGAACTAAACTGAGTACTCCGTCGTCTGTAGGTTCCTACGCAGTCGTGCGCAGACACCTAGTCAGCTGGAAGTGCTGGAACCTGCTACGTAGGCAGGCATTAGGCATCATGTATGAGAGAACTGAATGAGAATATCGCTAATTGCCTACGTAGATTTTGTGTTTGTATCGAAGAGGGAAAAGTGTAGTGCAGAGACGCAGAGTGCAAGTAATCGATGAATTCGATTTTAAACTATTTATTGATTGTTTCTAAATTCTAAATGATTGCCTCTTTTAAAGTGCCTAATACTTACTTCGCGAAAGTGCGATTGTTTCTATAAACAACAATTTGAATACTTAACGTAATTATTAAGTTGTGTATACTTACTTAAACAAAGTTAGGGCAACTAACTAAATGGTTGATATCAACACGCCACGGCCGGCGGCGGGCCGAGCGGCGCGGCGGGCGGCGGGCGGCGGTGAAGCGCTACTCTACTAATGGTTCCATCAATGACTTGTGTTGTTGTGTAGATGCACTGAATCGTAAAGTGGCTTTGAATAATATCGCAAAGTGTCAACAATTCAACGTGCAGAACTGCCGAGCTCGTGTAGTCGCGTTCGCGTAGCATGTAGCGATGCGCCCGCGCCGGCTCGCCGCGTCACGTACGCGCGACTCGCACGTATCGGAAGCGCGGCTGATAACGTATCACTGCGCAGCTAATCGCAGGTGGAGGTCAACAGATTCACTCACAACCTAGTGTCACGTAATCACGTTACATTGCTCTTACTTAATATTGTGTTCCGGTAGTGCGGGCTGCGGCGCCGGAAGCTGGGGTCACTAACACTGTCCGCGGCCCATCGTACTGCTCCGTGCTCGCACTACTCGTACGCGACAATAATACTACTAGTGGCATTTGTTTAAATTAACAATGTGACTATCAATTGCAGGACACGAACTATCAACTAAGCACTAAGCACCTTATTCATCTACAGAGGATGCTCGCGACCAAGAGCAGCAAACGTTTAGTTCACGTTACCTAAGTACCTACCTACTTAGTTAAAACACCTACGGTCGCAACATGCAGCACCAACCTCCCTACTCTCTATAGTCTACCTACTCACGAAGTCATGACCCCAAATCTATAAAATGATTAAGTACGTAAGTATACCAAATTCCCAAAAAAGGTACCTACTTAAGCAGATGTAATCTGAGAACACTACCTACTCATATGCAGGAGTGAGCGTTCGGGAGTTGGGGACAACAACATGCGTGAGCATGATACAAATTACCAATGGCATTTTAATTTCCGGCTCTTGTTCTTGACTAGTTCATTCCAAAGTAAAAAGGCATAGGTAGAGGATTACGTACGCAGCACAAGTAACACTACACCTTCGTATATTATAGGAATAGAGGTGCGGTGCCGGCGCGCAGTTCTGTGTGAATATGATTTACTGTTGCTATTGACCGTTGGCGCGGACTGGCGCGGGCTGGCGCGGACGGTGGCGAGAGCCGGCGCCGGAGGGCCGGAGCCTGCCGGTGCCGAGTGCTTTGCTGCTGTGCGGACTGCGGACGTTGCGGAATGCGCCGGAGCTGAGAATGTGCGACGATCACGCAATCGTGCGCAGACACCTATTACTAGTCAGCTGTGTGAGGAAACTAAACAAGAATATCGCTAACACACAGCTGCAGCTGAGACGTACCCATATTCACAAAATACTGCACTTAACAGCAATTAGTCGACACTGGACTGGGAGCTCTCGGTCAGTGAAAGAGAACCTTAGATTAAGATTAGCTTAGGTTAAGATTGTCGCCGGAAGTCGGAAGCAGGCGCCATAGCTACTCTATTTTACACCTTTTGTCGTTTGCTAACTTGGTTGGATTGAATGGACCGCAATAGGCTTCGAAAACGGTATACTTATTTATTATACGAGAAACTAGTCAAATGGATGGCCGCAGCATCCCAGAGCGACTGCAGCCTGCAAGTGGGACACGAGCGAGGTGGCCGTCTGTCTGACATTTGCGTTTATTTTCATCTGAACACGCCGCGCGCCGCGCCCGCTCCGTGTCGCAGCTGATTCACGCCCCAGCACTGGATAACATTTATAAAGTTCACTATAAATACACCGGTTCACTTATCCGCTAAAGGCGGAGGCCGACCCATCTCTTGCAGCCAGCCTGTCGGATGCACTTCTTGTGTCATACGGCGTCTGTATGTATTCAGGCGTGGTCCGAGGGGGGTCGTGGGTGTCAAAAGCTCCCTTAAAACCGTACACGTCAAATGGGCAAACCTTCTAAAAATGGAAACTTTACGAGCCCGCTTCGCTCACAGGAATATATTTTTTGTGCAAAAACCCTAAATTTCGTCGACTTAGGTACGGTACTATTCATGTGACCAGATCCCCCCAAAAGTTTATGGCACCACGCCTGTTTGTATGGCCTCCGATCTCAAAAACTACCTAGTGAAGGCTAGATATTGCTGCAAGTGTTCTAAGAGTAAAAGCCGTTTATACTACTATAGTAAAAATCTGTTTATACTTCTCTACTTGCTATCGCCCAACTATACCAAGATACATGGAATTCTGAAACATAACATTACTGAACCTGATTATGCTCCATAAATATTCCTAGACTTGAGGCTCTTCACTCATTTCTACGTTTAATACAGTACGCTTGCTTTTGTTCTAAAATTCTGAATGGTTTTAAACTTGAAAAGTAGCGTAACATCGTATTGACGACATCGTTATCGATGTTTTTCGCAGTTTTATCCAAAACCTTGATGATTTCCTGGTGACTCCCACACCTTGTCGCACTAACTCGTACAGTCATAGTATAATTACTGAGTTTATTGATTTTGTTGTAGCGGCACTCGCATTTACTATTGTTATCTGTTCATAAATTAGTCTCAGGGCACGCTGATAACGCTTACCTACTTATTGACTCGAAACAAAACGATCATTGAAACAATAGCGATAGTCGTCACTCGTGTAAGTGTTGTGTGCCCGATATCGACGGCAGTCGCTGCGGTGTCCTCCTCCCGCACCTTCTTGATTACCATCAATTGGTTTGGTACTAACGGTTCCGATTCGATTGGTTTCGAGTGTTCCGATATAAAGTTTGCCCACTCCTTGACATAATTACATTTGGGCCATACGAGAAACAGATTTTACAATGGGAACGAAGTGAAAATTCTCTGAAATCTTTCTTTTAACTTTCTTCAACGGTATGCATGTGTTGTTTCGCAAAATAATAATTATTTTCTAAGTTGACATACTCTGTTACGGGCTAGGAGTGGGACTATTTTTCTCTATTAGGCAGATAGGCGCCTACACGAACATGTGCAAACAATGGGTCGCACTCGCAGCCTTCAGCTGGCGTCACGCGCCTGCGCGAGCTCTGCCGACAGTCCGACACCCACCACCACCACTACAGGAGTCACACCTACGGGCCCATCACTTCATGTTTTTAACTATGTTGTGGTGTTATCCCTGTCTTGGGATCTGCACAACAATATTATAATGTACACACTTTCCGTATATCCTGCTATCTCTTCGTGGTTCGTGGTTTTATAGTATCTCTGACTAAAGATTAAGGAGTAGAGTTTTAAAAGAGTGTCCGTGGAGTTTCCGTATTTGCACGTTCCATAGAGATCTACGCTTTGGAACGTGCAAATAGCTTCATATTTTTGGCCCGACTGTAGTGACAATTCAAAAGTGCTTGTAAATGATTGAATCAAAATAATTGCTTGAGTTTGAGTTTGAAGTTCTTCTGCTCACCTGGTACTCTATTGTTACGATCTCGTGCAACACTTTCCTTCCATGCCAGTTCCCAGTCTAAAAATTTAGTGACGACTTTGATTTTAGTTCAGATTGTTGCAAGAACTTAGGCAAATACTCGTACACCCAGAGGCTGAGCCGTTGAGGATTCGAAGTACAAGCTGATCGTTGAGTTGAATAGTTCTCTTTTATTTTGCCTACAACAGACTACATATTTCTCAGACGACAACTGTTGCGAAATCAACTCACGAGATTGCGTGCAAGAATAATAATATAGAGCATACGGTCAATCAGCAGATCGTTGGAAGAGGTCCTTATACATACTACTAAACCTACCGTAGTATTAGAAATTTCTTAGCCACCGAGACTGCGCTTTCAAGTATACTTGGCCACTAAACGGTTGGCGAGTTTACTGTGCGCATTTTCACTTACTTTTAAGTGTATGTGCATAAATATAGTGGTGATCACTTACAAGAGAACACATGCACAGACACACTCATAAGAGTGTGTCTCACTCACAAGCTCGTAAAAGGCTAACAGCAAAGAAACGACATGCGGGCTTTCCAAAGAGTTGGGCTCAGTGAGCTTGTCAGCCTCCCTGCTCAGAGAATACGAGAGCGGTACAGTCATAGAAATATAAAATCTATGGGTACCGTAGTGGAGTCCAAGGTGATGGGATATTTTGCATGACGATTGTTCGCCTACCACTGCACACTGTAAAATTTGTATCCCTCAGTCGATAACATTGTTGATGACGTGGTTTTGATTGACTCTAAGTATGTAGGTACATATTTTTTGTAACTTAGTTACTGGGTTTATACGAGTAACTGTAAAACTTAGCTAAAAGTGAGTTAGGAGGTTTCAGTCTTGCTGGTAGGGCTGGGTGTCGTGATTCCATTAAAGCTATTTAATGGAATCACGACATACCTACGTACTTGCTAAAACGGGCATTCCGCGGCTTCCTAGTGTTAAAGAGGAAGAGGAAGGAATGGTCCCCGCCGAAGACGAAAAGACACGTCATGAACCTACTACCCATAGATATAATAACCAAGACTGTTTTGTCTATATTTCTATGCTACTACCGGTACCGGTTTACTTGTTATGGTTATCATTCGAGATACCTGCAATTTACTGACGCTGATTTAGTTTTCCACAGAAGAGAATTTCAGTATTTTGTTTGTAATCTGTTGAAAATTATCAAAGTTTAGGTAATTAATGTAATCAGTGACACCGTCACTCCGGCCAATAGCTGGCCCACTTTCTGAAGGAAAGCAGAGTAAATTATTAGAGTTATCACTCGCACGGATCATTAACTGAAGCAATTATTCATGTCACTGTATGTAGTGGTGCACGCGCGGCGTGTGGTGCGGCGTCGGCTCGGCGCGCGGCGTGCGTGCTCGCGCTCGCTCGTGCCGCTAGCGACTGTCAAAATTGGCGGGAACCAGCGCGGCGCGGGCGCATCCTGCATACTTGTGTTATCTGCACATGTACATCGACTTCGCCACTCGTGAAGCGCAATTAATATTTAAAGTGACTAATTTCGATTAGAAAGGGCGATATGGATCTCTGCCTTGTTATCAACTCTATTAGCAAGTGGCGACGTGCTGCGCTTGCGCAACGTTATTAACAGACTACCTTTTAATAATAATTGTACCACCAAGCCACTACGGACGGACCTACTGTACCTGCATCTCGTCATAAAAGGTGGTCTCAGGTTCTACCTAGCACTGCGCTAGCATACCTGATCACCTCTTGAGACTGTGGCAAAAGGGCCTGAAGCAGCAGTCATGCGTTTTCAGTAGGTAGCCGCACAGCAGATCTTTTCGTATAATAGGAGACCCTCCACAAGATCTTTCATACTTACTGTGTTACCACCAGTGCTTTGTTCTGTAGAGGAGCAATTAACTACCTACTGACTGCACAAGACATATTGAGTCACTAAGGTAAGTCTGCTCAGTCTGACGCTATATGTACATACTTATTAAAGTAATTACTGCTCAATAAACGTGAATCCTCAAAAATCTTCACCTGTGCAGTAGGTACATCATGCATATACCTATATTGAATGCTACACAGTTTTCGACGAGAGTTGCGAGATGGATATTGGCATTCCTTCAAATTACATATTACATGGCGGATTTGGTTACAAGGTAGGTATAGGTAAAGTTTTTAAATCTAGTCTTCAAATTAGCTACAAGCATATTAACTGCGAGATAACCTTATACTCGTAGTAAAAGGAGATAACATAATAATCAGTTGCGTCATTGATAAAGATAATCTGAATGTTTGTAGCGGCGGCGACGGTGGCGCCCGCGCCGCGCGGTTATCTCGAGGACGAAGGTCGTTGCCCCGCGCCTCCCTGCTCATCTCTGCGGCTGAGCATCGGGTCCTTACCAAGCTCAACTCATCAACTTCGTACTCAAAATATTTTTTGTCATTCTCAGGTTTACAGTACTTAGCCTATAGCCTACCCACTCAGGTAGCCATAACTTCATCATTTTCCTGCCCTTATCGCAAAATACCCTTTATTAGTAGCCATATCACGTTTGCCACAGCCACAGTTCATTCATCGTATCTTTTTTTGGTCTTCTGCTCCACGTCCTCTTGCAGACTGCTTCATCATTTACGCTGCCCACCCGCTACAGACTTGTATATATAGGACCGATAATCAGGCCGATATTTCCTTTCTAGGTAAAAATTACCTACAATTTTTTTTTTTTGTAGGACGTGTGCGTTACACTGTTGCAATCAGTATGTTCCATTTTTATGATACAGTTTGATGCTCGCATGAGTGGCCTGTGGGGAATGCAGCCGCGCCGCGGATGACAAGCACGATGCGTGACTCGAGAGTTGAGCATCTCCCAACAAGCAGCAAGTGTGTCACGGAGCGCGGCGGCGGGCGGCGCGCGGGCGGCGCGCGGGCGGTCCACTCGGATCAATTGAAATCAATCAAACGCGCAGCTGCTGCTCGCTACACTTACCCTCTCCCCACCACACCACACCAGCCATGCTGAAAGCACATAACCTAACTAAATTCTTGCGCACCACTATCGACTGGAATTGTGGTCACTCAAAACACTAGTGTTTTGCCATGTCATGGTCACCCCACTCACTAGTAACCTCATGGGAAGCATTTACATCCGTTCAAGAGCCGTCTGTTACCTATGGGAGGCCCCAGGCACATTAGGATAATCCTAAAACAGTGAAAAATCCTACGACTTCGGCAGAGGGAATATATTATGCAGGCCGACTTCTGCGATTTTTTCCGGGACTGTCGTCTTTCTGCACTTGCGCAGTCTGATTCAAACCCGATAAGGTTGATAAGGTACCTAATGGCTATTAAATATGGGAATCTAAATACTTTTACATTTATTTGGATAGCGCTATATGACAATCAAAAGGGATCTTCCTATTAAAACTGATTTTCTTAAAATGTAAAGTAACGGCAATCTGTATTAATCGGCATTTCGGCAATCGGTAATGCAAATAATACATGGGTCGTCTATGCAATGTATGAAATATTATGAATATTTTTGTCGATAAAACACTTCACCTGGGTTATGTATACAATTCCTAGGGATTTTATAGATTACCCTGGTCTACCAGCCATGTATAAAATAAATAGATTTTGGCTTGTATTCATAAATGAACGAGTATAATTATGTCGCTACCAATAACTAGCTTCATGACTTGGTTCGATACCGTTTAATGACTTGCCAGCCAAGTCATTTGGGACCATAGAAATATTATGTTTGGGACCTTAGGGTTCAGGAACTTGGGGCACTCCGACACGGATAGGTTTGGATGATAGTTGGTTTGGATCGAATGGGATGGCATACCATTCATGTCAGGTTACTTTAAACCCCGTTTTTTCATCAAACGACTCCTCCCGCTCTGGGTAGAGCAGAAGGGGGTGAGACTCTTACTGACTAAAACCCATCCGTCCGTGTTCCTCTTAGTGCCCTATGCGTTCCAGGGCCGCAATAACTCTTTCGAACAGATTGCCTGGCAGGTATTGGTCCAGCGGCTCTTTGTACTCAATTGTGGGGCTCTACAATAAACTTCTACTTTCTTTTCTTGACCTACCTTTTAACTCATTTAAAGCTAAAATGAAATCTAACCTAACCTCCATTCAGAGGCTTAGTATTCTACTAATTATCTATACATACATAATTATAATAAAATCGTAGAGTTGCCGTGTCTGTACCTACATTGAATATTTCACAAAAAAAATGTCAGAAAAAAGACACAGATCTTTCAAAAATTGCATTTTTGTGTTTTGTCTGTTTGTCTGTGCGTTTGGAGGAGCATCACGCATAAACCACGGATTGGATTCAAAATTTAGGTACTTAAAAATTTTAAGTGATAACCGGAGTAACATTTAGCGTTTATTTCATCAAAATCGACACACAAAATCAAAAGATATCGAATTTTAAAGTTTAGGATGAACCTTCATCCAGCGCTAAAGTAGGTGGTTTTCATTGATACTCCAGATACTTGCAATGCCATCAATTGAGAAAATTTGTATTAACAAATGTGTGAAAAACCCCCAAAACAATGTATTTGTGAGTTTAAAAAAAAAAAAATCTTATGTGGCAAAAGAAAAGTGAACGTAATTATCTCATCATTATTTATCGTAACGTGTGAGCTTCTAATTTCGAACTTACGAGTACCTAAATTTGACAGTTCAATTACACTGAAATCTCTTTGGAACGTGCAACTGCCGCGCTGGAGATAGGGTCGGTGAGTTTGTTTTGGTGCAGAATAACTTGCTACTCTTGTCGCTGGCGCGGCAGAATTAGCTTCATCTATTTGACTGACATACCTTGACTATTCAAAAGTGCCTGTAAACTGGTCTATTTGAAATAAAGGATTTTGTATTGTCGATAGATGGCGTTGTACTTACGACGCGTTTTTCTGAATCTCGGTGTTAAGATTTTCCGCAGTAGCATGACCTCAGCCCCATATTTTTTGTTGTTTGTCTTGAAGTTTGAAGTTACATTTTGTGTAGTATGGAAATGAATTATCGAATTAACTTGGAGGAGTGCTGTAAGTAAACTGTGCATCCATAGGTAAATTATTGTTGTACTAACATAAGTGGTGTATTTTTGGTATTACGCTTCAAAGTGGCGTAACTATAAAAGGCGAACGCATCGATCTTCAAGGTTAAGCAACGCTTGCCGAGGTCGGTCTGTGGATGGGTGACCATTATAACTATTGGCTCGGCTTCCAGACAAACCAGATTCAGCTGAATACAAGACTGCAGTCAGATTTAACTGGCTTCTGATTATCCGTAGCGACTGCTAAATATCTACAAACGGCAGCCGAGACCAAAGGCTTAACGTGCTTTCCGAGGCACAAAGGAAACTATGTTAAGATGGTCACCCATCCACAAATAGTTATAAAAAAAATAGTAGTCCGCCGGTGTCGGGAGCAGGGTTCAAGCTACCGGTGGTTAGGGCTCCAGAGAAAGGAACCTCCTCACAATACGAGCCGTATTGAGGAGTACTGCCTTCTGTATCAGGCCCTTTAACCAACTGCGTAACGCCAGCTTGTATTTTATTGTTGTTTTTTTTTCATTAACTTATCGGACTATGTAGTTCAATCTACTTACATCAACAATGTCTTTTAGTAAATTGTTTTAAGGTTTAAATGATTATTAATTTACGTAGTGAGATGAATAATAGGCCTAGCATTTCAGAACTTCAGAATGATCCAATCTATAATGTGTCTTATAAGAATATCTAGATGTTGGTGCCTTTCATAGTATTCTAGCTTCGCCAACATCGGATGCAGCTAGAATACTATACTCCTTTAAGTTTAACTAAAGTGTTAATTATAACAGTAGTATTAGGTGCGATGGGATTGTCATCGTCATTTTTATGTACAAAAATCCCTTAAAATCAAAAAAGAATACCAGTGAACCGAGAGCTTGGATCTTTCATCATTTTTATACGGTTAGGACGGTTTTTAGGGTTATTTAAATCTAATTTAATCTAATCTATCATACATATAAAAATCTCGTGTCACGATGTTTGTTACCGAACTCCTCCGAAACGGCTCAACCGATTTTTATGTTTTTATTTTTGTGTTTACTAAGTAACTAGTTCTGAGAATAGGTTGTACAGTACCTACTTATTTTTTTGGCAATACAACGTTTGCCTGGTCAAATAGTTGTAGTATATTTATTACTTTTTCAGGACGAACAAAATTTTTGAACTTATATTTAAAAACAGCATTGTATTTTTTGGAAAATAATAGTCATGTAGCGGCATCAATGTCGCCACAAGAAAAACTACGAAACTAATCTGCATCGCAACAAAAAGAACCGCGACGTCATCTATCCAACTGGCGGCGAACTAAAATCCTAAATCGCGCAAGCAGAGTTTACCATGCGATTTGAACATAATATTGTAAATCCGCCCGAATAGGGACTATGGGGCAGAAGCCCCCAGGCACAACAACCGCCTGGGCGGAAGATCCTCCCTTTTCAATGGGGATTTGCGGGACTTTACTCTGTACCGCATACCCCCTAAAGTCAGTTTACAGTGCTGTTTATAATTGTGGAATTGAGCAATTTTAGATTGGTCATACCCCAGAGTTTCACCAACAATCTCACCCAGTGCAGCGCAGGCGCTCCGGCACGGTGTAGTACGAGCGAACGCATTGTGCACTACTTAGATCTGTGCCAGACTGCCAGTGTTGCGAGTTCTACACGTAACTTATAGATGGCGCTTTTTGCCCTGTTCTTCGTGACTTTATTATTCAAAGTATATTTTATTCAAAAATAAATTACTTACTTACTTCAAATAAACCATTTACAGGCACTTCGCACACTCGCAGGAACGACCCGAAATAAAAATTCATCTAGATATTTATTTATTTTAACCTACTTTATCACATTAAAGTTCAAGACATGATTAAAATAATAATTCGTGTGGACCGTCGTCCACTCTGCTGCCTTAGGACGTAGGTGACTGCTTCAGAGTAGGTAAGTCAACTATAAAATGCGCTGTAACAGAAATTAGCAAACTGTCTAATCTATATGTCGCAGGGATATGATAAAAACAGGGATTTGGCCAAATCCCTAAGGGATTTGATCAAATCACGGAGGATGTTAAAATAACAACACGATTTTATCATTTCCCTAAGCAAATCTGGTGATTTGACAAATCCCACTAAAGAAATCTAGTGATTTGAACAAATCCCAAAATTGGGTCAGTGAAATTACAAAAATTACTTTTCTGTGGTATTTTAAAGGTTTATTTTGAAGATTACCTACATAATTATAATAATCAGGTGTAGTACAATGCCATATTGATCTCAAAACTCACCACCAGAAAATAATTTTATTATTTGAAAAAGATGAACTGAATTTTCATAAAAAATTGAAAAACGTATCGTATGCCTACTTGTAATATTCATTTTTTAAAACACGTAGCAGATTTGTGGCAACGTGAATTACTCAGAAAATTATTTTTCTTACAGACACATTTATTCGTTTTGCATCGTACTTTGGATTCTTGGCAAGAAAACTGTTTGAATTCTTGACCTCCAAATAAATATAATTTTCCTGCAATTTCACGCAAACTCAGCTTAGTCAATGGAACTGAATTGGTTAATGTAACTGTAGATAATTGAATAGCGTTTCTAGGAAGCCAATCTCAAGATGCCAACTGAAGTACCGATTTGAAATAAATTGTTTTTCGTATCTAATACTCGTAAAATCCTTGTAATAATATTTGCATCTAGCTAGTGGACCTCTGTCTACTTTTGGTACATCAATCAAAACGGTGTAACCAACTAATACATCCTTGAATTTCTTCGAACAAGTTTCTTTCTTTTTTTCAGCAGACAAACAAGCGCGAGCGCGACGTAAACAAGAACTGGACATGTTTTATTATCCTTCACTGAATCAATTTAGGGATTTGTTCAAATCACTAGATTTGTTTAGGGAAATGATAAAATCGTGTTGTTATTAATTTTAACATCTTCCGTGATTTGATCAAATCCCTTAGGGAATTGACCAAATCCCTGTTTTTATCATATCCCTGCAACATACTATAGGTATACCTAAAGATGTGAAAAATACAACCGAATTGAGAACCTCCTCCTTTTTGGAAAATCGGTTAAAATTACACCTTTTAGTTAAAATAAGATGTATAGAGAGAGAGAGAGAGTAGAGGTAGGTAGAGAGAGGTAGAGAAGAAATCTAAACGTTCTACTGTAACACAATTTGTTACTTACCAATATTTTCTTTTAATAAATCTATTCTATTTGTAGAGTTATTTGTTTAGCAAAATTCTAAAATAAGATTCTTAAATCAATGATTTCTATTTAACAACATAAGAATATTGTTTTAAAGTTTTAAGCTTTCATAGTCACTAACATTAGAATAGATAATAACGGGATTGCTACCATGTACCTTTTTATTTTCGAGTATCCGATATTTCGGCACTGTTACAAGCGCCATGATCACGGAGTAACAACTCAACAATAATTTTACACCGTATACCGAAATATTTCGTAAAAAAGCCAATTGACGTCGCGTGGCAAAAGGCGTTGGGTGGGGACGGAAAATTTACGACCGAGCCACGGTATATAGATAACTAGCTGACCCGCGCAACTTCGTTTGCGTCACATTTTCCTTTAATGCTCCGCTCCTATTTGTCTTAGCGTGATGATATATAGCCTATACCTAACCTTCCTCGATAAATGGGCTATCTAACACTGAAAGAATTTTTCAAATCGGACCCGTAGTTCCTGAGATTACCCCCTATATACAAACTTACAAACTTACAAACAAATTTTACCTCTTTATAATATTAGTATAGATATAGATATTACCTTGACCGAACTCCTGAAGGCGGGTGGAACGCCTTCAGGAGTTCGGCCGTAATTCCGTCCCGGTCCTCAAAGCCCTTCAGAAACTGTTCATACTCGAGAAGAAAACGCCACAGGCATAGAGCAGAGGTGCGGTGGTTCTTTTCTTGAATAAGAGCCACAATGCCCTGCCCAGCGTTTTTGAGCCATGTTTGCAAGCTGTTTTCCAAAGTCATCATGAACCGTCTCCTGCGCAGGTTTTACGACTTCTAGCCTCACGGATAAACTGAAAGAAAGAAAGAACATTGTGTTTATTGGCATTATACAAATAAAAGACACTTTAAAATTAAGCAAAACAGATAATTAAAACTATTAATGCCAAAAGGGCTTCAGCTCAGCATAATGCCACCTGACGCTGATTTTCAGCTGTTGTATGTGTATTTATGTTTTCATACGCTCGAAAACATAAATACACAATATAAAACAACTACATAAAACAAAAGAATGATTTGTGTGCCCATTCACAGAAAAGAACAAAATAAAATAAATTAATGATAAAATTAAAAATTAAATTAAAAATTATGATGAGTAAAAAATATAAAATGACGTATAAAATTATTAACAAACTGATTTATGTGCCCGCATTCTTAAAAAATACTACATACGCTGCGGCTGGTTATACAGAAGACCGAAGAGTACAATCTGCTCCTCTGCTTAGCGTTTGTGGAGTACGAGAAAGCCTTCGATTCGATCGAGACTTGGACAGTGCTGCAGTCTCTCCAACAACCAACAACAACAACCACCAACCAACACAACCAACCAACCATCAACAACAACAACACTCACAAAACACAACAACTCCACACTCCAAGTTGTAGGCAAGTAGGTAGGTCCACCTGGAACGAATGGTCCAGTCACATAGTCAACATCGAGAAAGAGGGCAACCGTCGCCGACTCGGCTGGACTGCGTTCGGGAAGTTGCGTGGTATCTTCTCGTCCCACACACCACTGTGTCTCAAGACGAAAGTGTTGTTGCCAGTCATGGCATGAACCAAGGGTAATGACATAGCCCGAAGGATCGCCTGACTGAAGTGGCAGTGCACAACTGCACATAGCTTGTAGAACAGATGGTTGATGGGTGATGGGGGGTTCTGAAGACCGCGTACCGGAAGACGCAGCGTTGAAAGGTCTCCCACAAGGAGGAGCGCTCTCCAGGTGATGGTTGCTGGGAACCGATGGATGCAGGGGGGGGGACACATTTTACCACTTTGGAAGTTTAGAAGAAAATTATATTATACCTAATTTGAAATCTCAATATCATTTTTGAAGACCTATCCATAAATACCCCACACATATGGGATTGATGAAAAAGAAATGTGAGTTTCAGTTCTAAGAATGGGGAACCCCAAAATTTATTGTTTTTTTTTCTATTTTTGTGTGAAAATCTCAAATGCGGTTTACAGAATACATCTACTTACCAAATTCAACAGCATAGTTTCGGAAAAAAGTGGCTGTGACATACGGACGGACAGACAGACAGACATTATATCTATGGACATGACGAATCTATAAGGGTTCCGTTTTTTGCCATTTGGCTACGGAACCCTAAAAAGGCCTGGCCCTAAAGACCTGGCTTACGCGGTCTAAACGTTCAGGAATGTACCTTGTCTACAAGGGTAAGATTTCAATATTTCCGAGGGAAAGATTTCAGGCTCTCCAGAACTACAAAGTTTGAGTTTGCCACCTGATATGTGTACAAAAGTGGCCGTCAGCAATATGATAGTATGATACAGCGCGGCGATAGTTTAGCTTTGTATTCGCAATACGCTGAGTATCAGACTATCAGTAAGCTTTTTATGGTTACTAATCTCCTTAATATGTACATATATATATTGACTTATTAAATTAAATAATTGTCTTGTTAAAGGTCAGTGGCAGACGTGTTTTTTGTTATTTTATTTTGCTCAATTTTTTTGGAGCATTAATTTGTGCAATATTGACTCATAATGTGTTTTGAAAATAAGTAAAACAAGTACTAAAGTGGTGTGAATTGTTTTGGTGAAAATAATTCGCGAGTGCGACATCGCGCCGTCCGAGAACGCCGAGGTAGGCTCCTCCTCACCTTGAGGGAAAGAGACGGGCTGCGAAAAATAAATAATTCGTCTCTGTTGCGCCGCGTCGAACCGCGAACTGCTAGGCGGTTTGATCATCAAAATTTGAATTTTTGTTTGCGAAACCAATAAAAATGCCTAATAACTGTGGCGCTTGTGGTTCGCTCATAATTGATTATTACATGGAATGTGCTAATGATAAATGCATGAAAAGGTATGATATAGCCTGTCTCGAAATAAACATTGGTGTGTTTAAGACATACACCCAGACATATAAAAAGAAATGGTTATGTCCTGAATGTATCTGTGCTAAGCCAAAAAGAGGTAACTGTGAAACCCCGGTCCGCATTACATACCTAACTTTAATGCCACCACTCCTGTAAACAATGTAAGCAGTCAGCGCGGAAGTCAGACTCAGTATTCACCCATGACTATGGATACTGATTCCCTACTAGGTACTCGAAGAATTGAGAGAATTCAAAGCTGACATGATAGCTCGCATGGACAGCCAGGCAAATGCGATATCGCTTCTAGTAGATCAATTTTCTCAAACAAAAACCGAGTTGGGCCATATAGGTAATTAAAATGATGGGGGTGCTTGAAGAAAAAGTAGAAACTAGGCTAACTCAGAACAATCAAACCCACGAAATAGCAGCTGATATTCCCCGAAATCCTCCTTCTACATCTTCTTTTGCGGAGGTCGTAAGTCGACATAATAATTCGAACGTTTCCAAGAAAACGCTTCATACCTACATCGAAACGCCAAAGGTAAACAAAGGTGGGGCCACGAAGTCTACCGAAATTTTAACGGAAAAAACTTTGTTTAGTACTAGCTCACTGGCGACTAGTGAACCACCTAACGATAGAGCGGAGAACATCGAATCAGGATGGACGACTGTTCGAAATAAAAATAACAGGCAGCTTAAAGAGGACAGAGTGGGAACCAATACCTACGGAGTTGAAGGCAATTCAAGTTACTGATCGAAAAAAATATCTACATGTTTGCGTATGCACTAAAGCTCCTGCGTGGAGTAGAATGTAACCCGGGTGTGTTGCGTCCAGTGTTGCCAGAAGGTTACATTTCTTACATTTTTCGTAACTTTTGACCCCCTCGCGTAACATGTAAGTAACTTTTGTATTTAAGGCAATTTTCGTAACTTTTGAGAACAACGAGATTTTTGCAAAAAGTTTACGAACGCATTACAATTCAACGCATCAAAATTGAACGCACCTAAAACTGGCGCATCTAAAAAGTACCTATTTCACTCCGTATCACACTCAGAGATGGCTCTGAATAGAAAGCGCCATGACAAAATGAATCGTAAATCCTATATTTTAAAACTTGATTTTGCTTAAGCGTGTGCGCACACTTTTCCTACTTCGCGAGTTCCCGGTGTTCGCGGTTTCGTAGCTATAGAAATGCCTGACTGTTTTGTTTCGTTGCGTTATTGTTTGTTGCCGTACAACTGAGACAAAAGTGCGTGAGTGAAGTTCTGATGAATATATTTATTTTCAATTTTAATATTTTATTTTGTTCCCAAACTGCATGTCAAAGTTTTCGACTTAAAACTAATAAAAATATAACTTCTATATTTTATTGCAGATGCAAACAAGTAAAATATCTACATAAAGTCCGGAAACAACTCAACGAATTTTGATTACTTTAATGACATAAAACCATCATCCAAGTAAACAAATTCCAGCTATTTCGATTTAAAACCCAAAGTTCGTAACCGATCTGCAAGTAAGTATACACTTTCAGAAAAAACAAGAATTTTTCAAATCGGTTCATAATTGTCGGTTTTTTTTTTAATATTTATAGGCGTAACCGTAAGTTTGACCGCTATCTCACCGGAGTTATGAGGTAACAAACATAAAAAAACAACCGAATGGAGAACCTCCTCCTTTTTGGGAAGTCGGTTAAAAAACTGATGCCAGGTTCAGGTTCGCGAATTCGATGATTTTTTTTGTCTCAAATTCATGATTTCAGAAAAAAATAATAGAACCAAAATTAATGAAGGCCAGTAAGAAAGAGATTCACCAGGCCCCTTATTCACAACCATTCGATTCGATTCCGTGTCGGTACGGAACCGAATTCGACAATCTCATTTCCGAGTCGAAGAACTGTCAAAACGCTATTCACAGATCCGAACGGATGTGTTTTTTTCTATCCGATAGACCATTGTGTTTATGGGGAACGCTAAAAAATGGTAGTAAATAGATGATCGTGGTAGAAAATTTAAAGTAGTAAATAAAATTGGTTTATTTGAATATTTTGTTCCGTTTAAATATGGAATAAAATAAAATAAATAAATAAATAAATATACAGCTAGTTGCCTAATAGATAGCAAACGATACAAAATAATTTTATTATTAACCAAAATAAACTTTATTTCGAATAAACCTGCTTTGTAAACAGCAGTCTGTCAAACTGGCAAAGCGGAAAAAGTGTTAACTTTTAAAACTTTAGAACTATTTTCATCAACTAGCTATTAGGTACCCCCAAATTACCTTGTATTTCTACCTTTAGCTTACTCACTGATCGTCAAAATTCTATAGTATGGACACACAAACTTCAAGTTTTGTAGGAAAAATAGTACAGATAGAAATAAATATTACAGATACAGTCAGTAAATAATGGGAGGTAACTTATTTTATTAGAAAACAATTTGATTTGACTTGGGTGTACATGAGATCTCACAGGTACATTTTGCTATGAAAGGTTTGTGTAGCAGGATTTATACTTTTGTAAAAAAAACTGTCTGACTTGACGGCAATCTTCTCTTCGGCCAATAAAAGAGAAAGTGGATTCAGTCGTGTTGTTCGCGGCGCCTAGTAGTGATGCCAGTATTAGTTATTAAGTCCTTTTACGGCAGATGAGTGCGTTTCAGAGAAATAGGCCCTTATTTCTTCAATGAGGCTAAGGGCCATGTCGGGTGTTAACCTAATAAACGGACTGAAACCGCGGGTCGGCAAAAGGATTCGTCATATCCTAGGCTCTATGAAGAGACAACGTCTCCTGCCTCTGTTGTTCTGCGGCACATCGACGGTCTCTGGCTCGCACAATCACATACTCCATCTACCAAAATACCAAATTACGAGTATGTTATCTAAAATATTGAACGAATATCACATTTCCGTAAACACTTTGTCTTTATGTAAATAAGTTTGAATCGATGAAATACGGTCAATACATTAATAAAAATTCATTTACTTACTTCAGGCAGTGTTTAAAAAGTTTACAGTATTTTTATTTCACTGAAATAAGCTGGAAATATCGTTTATTTATTCGTTTTAATTTCTTTCGATATGACTCCCGATAGCAAACAGCTGTCGGAAAGATTCGAGTCTTCTTATCGAATTTGAACTGTCAAAAGGTTTCGGTTTCGGATCTGTGAATTGCGTTTGGAGGACATCTTCGATAACTTAGACGTTCGATTCGATACGGAATCGAATCGAATGGTTGTGAATAAGGGTGCAGTGCTCAATACACAATAAAGAGAGATGACAAAGGTTTTATCCTAAAGTTAAATACACCATTACGCATCATAGTTTATATTCCTCCATTTTGCACGCCGACCCACGCAAAAACACGTAAATTAAAAAAAAATACAATAATGTAACTTTTGGAGCAAAAATGTAACATTTTAGGAAACGAAACGTAACTAACGACTCAAGGGCCCTGGCAACACTGGTTGCGTCACCTGAAGCTGTGCGTCCCTGACCGGTACGTGTGGCGGCGGCGGCGACCGCCACGGCTGGCCGTGCCTGCTGCCAAAACCAACCTGCTGTCAAAAACACCCCTCATCCGCACAATACATGTACTAAATGAAGTACACGAGAGGATTGACATATTTTCGTGCAATATGAGTGAATTCGCAAGAGTTTTGTTGAATTTTGTTAGTTATAGTTAAATATTAGTTATGGGTAGTAGTCTGACTTCAGATGATGATTTTAGAATTTAGTATTGTGTTCTATTTTTTTAAGTTTAGATTTTAAGTATTAGCCGTAAGTTGATGTTTTGAATTGTTTGTTGTGTTGTAAACCACTATTGTATTGGGAATTGGGATATCCTGTAAAGATAGTGTGTGGATTTTAAATAAATAAATAAATAAATAAATATAAAACAAACAACAACCTTTTAGTAATAAATATTAGCTATAATGCTAATTAAGTTTGCAGGGCATTCGTTAGTATCAGTTAGGGCGGGTTGTTTCAACTACACTTAACGCACGCGTAAACGTTAAAAATGGTGTTAGCTATCGTCAAATCAAAAAATTGGGTTGTTTCACAAAATGTCAGCGTTAACGCACGTAAAATATAACGTTTACGTTAACAGATGGTCTGAGCACTCGTTAACGTAACTTTAGTTGCGTCAAATAGAACAATATTGTGAAAATTCTTTTGAATTCCACAATACCAGTTCTTCTGATAACACAAATAAGTGGTGGAATGCAAAAAAAGCTATTTAGGTAGGACCCGTGTCAATAACTTAGCTATTGGGATGAGCAGGAATTTATACCAGAATGTTTTGAAACAACGCTTCTAATTTAACGAACGTCAAACATCGTCCGTAATCGTAACTTTTTGACGTACGTATGTTACGTTAACCAACTGTTTGATACAACCCGGCCTTATTCTAACAAAACGTACCTAATTAGTTTTTTCTGTAGTAAACTTTGTTCACATACAGTACAGTTGACATAGTTGTAGCAAAGGCAAGCACATCGATAAGTGATGGAATGATGGCTACGACAAGAGAGACTGGCTGCTCGTAGGCTGCGCGGAGGCGCCGAGAACTGGGTGACGGCGATGTCGCCGCCCGGCACCGCCCGCGCGCCGCGCCGCCGCCCAGCGCAGGGCCGGGCTCGCTGCTCGCTGCCACGACTCCACGACACAGACACAACACGACGCCTTTTCAGCTGATCTACTCACTCGTAGGCAGCCGAATATATTTATTGTACACTGAAAAGTATTTAACTCTCGAAGTGCTATCAACTCGACTGAAAAGTGATGAGCATATAAATTGGAACGAGGTGGATGAACACTTTCTGTCGTGTAGGCATGAAGTGGAAGCAAACGTTTGGATTGTACAACTTGTATTTGATTACTTCCCTGGCGTGCACCTGTCGGCGGGCGGAGCGAGCGTGCCAGCCAGGGCGCGGCAGTGCCTCGCCGCCGCCGCCGCCGCGCGACCCGCTGCTTCGAGCTGCAACTGAGACTCACTACTGAATGTGAGGAAAAGTGTCTGTCTGAGAAATGTGTCTGTTGCAGTGGTGTTTATGTTGACACTCTGTGGTTGTTGCTTCATGACTCATGTTGTGTTGTTAAAATCAGTGCGTGTTCAGGTGTCGCCGAGATGTGGCCGCCGCTGCTAGGCTGTACCTCGCAGTACAATATAGCGGACATTGTATCGTGTGGAGTCGTCAGATAAAGGGCAAACGAAAATGAATGGCGGTAGATCAGACGCGTCCACTTCCACTGATGACGTTAAGGTTAGTTCAGTAAAGTGTCAACTTCCGATATTTACCTTAGACATCTGAATCGAATCTCTTAGTATACATATGTATCTACCTACCGCATCAAAATAGATGCGGTACGATGATGAAGTTGATTCGTGTAAGTAAGTATACCTGTAAGTAAGTAGTGCGGCGTGTTGCAGAGTCGTCCGCTGTGCCTGTTCTACTTCACGCACCCGTTCGGCGTGCTGTCGGCCGAGCCGCCCACGCTGGCCGCCGCGCCGCCGCACGTCGCGCGCGCCTTCCTCAACATGCAGCCAGTGCCGCCGTGGACGCTGTGGAGCCCCGCGCCGCCCGCGCCCGCGCCCGCCCCCGCCGCTCCCTCCGACGACGACTACTGTTCCGCCAGCTCGTCGCGGCCCAGCTACGAGCTGGGTGCCGCCACTGTGCACCGCTCGCCGCTCAGCCTCGTGAGCGTGACGCGCACGCGCAAGTGCACGCTCGAGTTCGGCGACAGCCGCGACTCCATCTCGTCGTCGCTGTTTTCCAGCGACATGTGGTTCAACGCCGCCGCCGGCTGCCGCAGCACGGAGTACCCGCGGCGCCTGGTGCCCTACAACAAGATCCTGCCGCCGCTGCAGTTGCCCAGCCCCAAGGACTCCTCCGACCTATCTAGTTCCGATGACTTTTGGCCGAAAAAGTGTTTGAATCCGGAGAAGTTCTCCCTACCGCCGATCGAACTGCCCTCGGTGAAAGTGAACGTAGTGCGGAGTAAGAAGTGCAGCGGGAGCTCGGAGGAGACGGCGGGCGCGGAGGGCGCGGAGGGCGCGGCGCGCGGGGGGCGCCGGCGCCGCCTCGGCGTCAGCAAGCCACGCCGCGCGCGCGCCGCCGACCTGCGCCGCCTGCTCGCCGCGCGCATGCGCAGAGCACTCGCAGGTACGTACATACTTTGGTATTTCCTCCATCCACACGTAGAGGTATGGATTTTCATCTGTTCACTAAATTTCTTGTCATACTTTGTCAAATGTTATGTGACGTCACGTTACACTGAACCTTTGGAGGACCCAAAGTCATTAACTATAATATTTTTATGATTTCGTGTAGGTTGTCTAATAAAAGGGCGTTTAGCACTTGATTTAAAAATATATATTGTCAGCTATTTCTGCGGTTCTACTACTTTCTAAAAGTAGTTGCGCAATGTGGCATACGACATGCAACTACCATCATCCTCTGAACAGTCTATTATTTTAATTTTATTAAGTGTGTAATATTTTCTTGGTTCAATTTTTTTTTAATGCAACAAAAACTTGATACGGTTTTGTTTGCCGACTATATCTTTTTAATTTTTAAGATAAAATATCGGACTACCAATGTTGATGTCATAAATAACGCCATAATATATTGCAAGTCCAACATTGGTTGGTTCACAGCCAATATTTGGTTCTAAATGATAAGAAAACGAAATGCATAAGAATTACGCTTGACCCAAGGCTACAATGGGGTGCTTTCAGGACGGCTAAATTCAGCAGCATATTATGCTGTTGGGAAAATCCGCCAATTAACAGATGTCGATACTACCAGACTGGTCTACTTCAGTTACTTTCACACTATCATGTCTTACGGTATTTACTTTGGGGACGGGCTGCAGACATTGAGTCTATTTTTATTCTGCAGAAAAATTCCATCAAAGCGATATACAGTATCTGCCGGCGCGATTCGCTAAGATAACTATTAAAAAAATATACGTTTTCCATTGATAAAATTAGGTATAGTTTCCCTCATTTTCGTATGTGCACATTATAAAGACTCACACTGTTTTATCATCATGACGGTACCTTGTTAATACATATACGAAAAAAATATGTATGTCAGAAAGAATTTACATCTTTTTAGTAAAAAAAAAGAGGCGACAGACATAATTATGGTACTAGAAATAGGGACGAATTATGTACTTAACCAGTGTGCCTATTCTACTAATTTTCACATTCGCATCGCATTCGAATCTCAATTGCAATCTGTCAAAAATTTATGAAAATTAAGGCTTTTTACACAGTATGCGATTGACTGAATGCGAAAGTAGTTTAAAATATTAGTAGAATTGGCCCTCAGGTGTGTCACTGGCTCCTTGGAGGACCGGGAAGCTGGTACTCATCCGGAAGCCTGGGCGCCCTGCGGACTCTCCGTCCGCATTCCGGCCCGCGGTGTTGCTCGACGAGGTGGGCAAGCTCTTCGAGAGAGTCATTGCGGACCGCCTCGCCGGGCACCTAGCGGGAACGGGGCCGGATCTTGCGGACAACCAGTTTGGTTTCCGCAAGGGGCGCTCTACGGTGGATGCCGTCATGCGCGTCAGAGCCCTCACGACGGGGGATGCGGTCTCCCGGGGTGGTGTTGTCTTGGCGGTGTCTCTCGACATCGCTAACGCCTTCAACACCATGCCCTGGAGCTGCATTGGGGAGGCACTCCGGTATCATCGGGTGCCGACCTACCTTCGTCGTGTGGTCGGGGACTACCTGTCCGACCGGGGAGTAATCTACCCTAGTCACAGCGGTGAGTGGAACCGGCGAGAGATGTCGTGCGGTGTCCCACAGGGTTCGGTTCTGGGGCCGCCCCTGTGGAACATCGGTTACGACTAGGTGCTGCGAACCTCCCTAGCGGCGTCAGCGTCATCTGTTACGCTGACGACACGCTGGTGCTGGCACAGGGGGGGGGGTCGTACGCGGAGGCGGCCGACGTTATGACACGCGGGGTTGCGACAGTCGTAAGGGAGGATCCGGCAATTGGGTCTCGAGGTGGCACTGCACAAGTCCGAGGCCATGTGTTTTCATGGCCGAGGCAATACGCCACCGTCGGGATCCTTGCTGACGGTAGGAGGGGTTTCCATCGGCGTCGAGTTGACGCTGAAGTACCTAGGGCTCGTCCTCGACAGCTGGTGGAACTTCGTGGAACATTTCCGACGTTTGGACCCAAACGCCTCCTGCCGGAGGCTCTACGCGGGGGTCGTGCGGTCCATGGCCCTCTACGGGGCCCCGGTGTGGGCGCGTTCCTTGCGGCAGCGTGCTGCCAACTATCTGAACGCGCCCCAAAAGGTGATGGCCCTAAGGATGGCCCGAGGGTACCGCACGATCTCGCGCGAAGCGGTGTGTCTCCTTGCCGGATTGCCGCCATGGGATCTGGAGGCGATTCGATAGTCCTCGCGCGCCTACATGATTGGCGCGTGGAGGTACTACGCCGGGTGGAAACTCCACTGACGCGGCAAATTGTCGCGCAGCGGACTGACCTCCGGCGCGATCTCATGGCGTCATGGAGACGACGACTGTCGCAACCCAGTGCAGGGCACGCCACGATAGTGGCGATAAGTCCCCTCTTTGAGGAGTGGCTAGAGAGGCGCCACGGCGTCCTCACCTTCCGCCTGACGCAGGTCCTCACCGGACATGGATGTTTCGGGAGGTTCCTGCACCGAATCGAGCGGGAGGAAACGCCCGGGTGTCACCACTGCGAGGATCGACCGGAGGACACGGTGGAGCACACTGTGCAGGTGTGCCCCGCTTGGGCGGCGCACCGCCGTGTCCTCGAAACGGCGATCGGCGGCAACCTCTCGCGTCCGGCCCTGGTCCAAGCCATGGTCCGGAGCGAGACGGAATGGGACGCCGTTGCCTCCTTCTGCGAAGCAGTCATGCTAGCGAAGGAGGTGGCGGAGAGGGAGAGGAGACCCTCTCGTCCCGGCCGCCGTGGTAGACGCCGCGGGCGTCGGGGCACACCACCTGGAGACCTCCGGTCACCGTAGGCGCGGGCCTGTGGACGGCGAGCTATGGGTGGCTCGCCGTCCGTCCGTCTAGTGACGATAGGCCGTGTCGACGGCGCGTTAGTGTTCCACGCGCGCCTCAAAGAGAGTCAGCACACAGAGGGGCCCGAAAGGGCCGACGCCTGCCGGAGTCGCGGGATTATTCGCAAGAGACACCGTGGCTCCGGAACACAAAGGGCAATGAAGGAACATGGATGGGTTTTAGTCAGTAGAAGTCTGACACTCCCTCCCGCTACACCGAGAGCGGGAGGAGTCATTGGATGATTTCACATCCCTAAAAAAAAAAAAAAACCCCACCTATTACTACTACTTTGGACAGTTATACACGTCAATGGCTTAAACCGCACAAATCTAGGTAGCTATCGACCCAAAAGCTAGATTGACCGGCATTATAACAAGGACATCCCGCACGTCAGCCTGTATGAGATTAGGATGGCTCTAAAGTTAAGGTGGAAGCGCCAGGATAGCCCGCGAAATTCAAATATTTTTATGTTATTTGCAATTTGTCGTTCAGTGTGACGCTGTATGTAAAAGAAAATACGATTAGCGGCCGTAAAGCATATATATCTAAAGAATTATACCCATTTTAATTATCAATATAACTATCTAAGTTCATACAATTCGATTGAATGACTTTTTCACGAAATAACATTCAATCGAGTTCTATGAACTTAGAGCGTTATATTAATGATTCAAATGGTTATAATCCTTTAGTTAAATGTTTTTTACGATCGCGAACCGTATTTTATTTAACATACAGCTTCACACTCACCGGCAAATTGCAAAAAACATAAAAATATTTGAATTTCGCGGTCTACCCTGGAGCTTCCACCTTAAAACAATAAAGCGTCGGGTGAGGACGGAATCACGGCCGAACTCCTAAAGGCGAGTGGTAAACTGGTCCTTAAGACCCTTCACGAACAGTTCAATTTCGTCATACTCGGGGGGAAAACGCCACAGGCATGTCCTGCTTAAGAATTGCAGGTCCATCTCACTTCTGAGCCATGTCAAAAGCTGTTTTCAAGAGTCAACATGATCTCGTACGCAGGTTTGACGACTTCCAGCCTCCCGAACAAGCCGGATTCCGAAAAGGTTTCAGCACCATAGATCACATACGCTGCGGCATGTTACCGAAGAGTATTATCAGCGTTTGTAGACTATGAGAAAGCCTTCGATTCGATCGAGACTTGGGCTGTGCTGAACTCTCCAACGTGTCCGTGGAGTTTCTTGCAGCTTCTTCTCCATAGAGATCTACGCTTTGGAACGTGCAAATAGCTTCATCTTTTTTTGGACCGACCGACCTTATCAGTTTAAAAGTGCCTGTAAATGGTTTAATTGAAATAAATACTGTGATTTTTGAGTTTTCATAAGTTTTTTTCGCGCAGGTATTAGTTTTTGATTCACTTTACCGATCTCTACCTGTTTTGTTAAATACGTCAGTGTGTGTCTGTGTGTCATGTTCACGTACTCGTATGTCATCAATAACGTTATGTGTTTGTCACTTGCTATGTGTCTGTTGCGGTCTATTTGGTGCGTCAGAATAACGTCAACATTGGGCAGAACAATGATAATAATATAATTTATTGTCCTGTTCCTCCCATATCCTATCGTACCGTGTGTAGGGACTGCTCTCAGAGTTGAGGGCCGCGCCTAGAAGGCCCTCATTAAGTAAAAGTTAGGCGGCGCCGGCGAGTGAGTCAGGCGGCATGGGTTACTTGATGGAGCGCTGCCCGGTGGTGGATCGCTGCTGCGGGCTGGCGCTGCGCGAGGCGGCGCTGCTGGCGGGCGCGCTGGGACTGGCTTGGGCGGCGCTGTACCTGGGCCTGTTCAGCGCGGCGGGCGCGGCGCTGGTGGCGCGCGGCGCGGGCGCGCACGCGGCGGCGCTGCGGTACGCGCACGGCGCGCTGGGCGTGCTGCTGCTGGCGCTGCACGCGCTGCTGCTGGCGGGCGCGCTGGCGCGCAGCGACGCGCTGCTCGAGGTGTTCATCTACGGCATGCCAGCGTGCTGGGCGGCGCTGCTGCTGGCCGCCCTGTGGTTCGCGGCCGCCGCCGTGCTGGCCGAGCAGCTGGCGGCGGGCTCGCTGGCGCTGTTCGCCGTGCTGCTGTCCGTGCTCGTGTCCGCCTACTTCATGATGGTCGTCATCAACTTCCGCCTGACGATACCGTGAGCACCTGACCACCGCGCGCACTTGTTTTGTAAGCTTTTACTCTGAGAATAATAACGCAATGCGTTTTACTTTCAACTATATTTTTAGTGTTTATCGTGTACATATGTATATTATTATAAATATACTGATTAGTAAAGTTATGCATTTTTTTAATAAAGTAAAATCGTCTTGACTGCAGTCAGGCGCGTGTGAGCTGTCCGACCGCGGCAGCGGTTGCCGGGCGCTGCCGGTGTGGGGTAAAGCTCACAATAGTTCTGTGCGACACGCGCTTCGTCTTGTTATAATGTGACGTGCGTGCTGTACTTGCTCATCTCTTTGCTAAATCCAATCGGCATGTTAATATGGTGTATAGGTTGGTTGGTGTATAGCCAATATGTTATGTGAGGAAATTATTACCAAAGAGACAATTCAGTCCTTATGAGGCAAACGAAACTTACGAGCGAAGTGCAGTCAGATTTCCAAAAATAGTTGGGTCACGCACGCGGAGCTCTAGTGTGGCTCTAGCTACAACTAAATGTTTGATAGCATGAGTCACCTCGTCTGCGCACATTCAGCACCTCTCCGTGCGCGTTGTGTTTAACTTATTAGGGCGTAGTTTCGCGTTCACTTTGTGTCTATTATGTGTGTCATGATTTCATGAAGGAACATCAAACTTTCTTTAATGTACAAGGGTGTTGTAGGGTTGAACAGAATACTGTTGAGCAAAAATAAAATATGAGAACCCCGGCGATGACGCATGGGAAGCCACTTGATCTTTGTGTGGAATTCAGAAATGTGATCATATTTGCGCAGGCCAAAATATAAATCCAATGCAAAGGTTTTGAAGATGCTCAAGTTTATCTTAGTTGTGCCTGAGTGAGATCGCGATAATTGACATCGGCATAGTCGAGGTTGGGAAGCAGAAGGGAGTGTGCAAGCGCTGCTGACAAGAGGATAATGTTGAGTACGTGTGCTAGGTACAGGCACCGTGGTGCACTGTGTTATCGTTATCGTAGGTACACACTTGTCCACTTCTCAGCTCAGATTTCCTGCCATTCAAATTCGGTATGGAGTAGTTCTTACTACAGTATGTAAAAGAAGAGAGCTCTTTGTGAAGTTTGAAAACTTTGTCCTGGTCATCAACAGTGTCCTTCTGCTGCCGATGCAATCGCAGACTCGCAAGATGTAATGTCAGCTTTTTGTGTGAGATGTGAACACATTTGTGATGCCGCCGGGTGTCCCGGATGGCTGGCACATCGGGTGGCCTTCGTATTGTTGGCGATCCAATGACTACGTTAACAAAAGTGCTACACGGTAACTGACCGAAAGTTGTTGTGATCTACAAAACGCATCCTACCTGTACCTAGGCACAGCTAGGTAGAGCTGAGTGCGGCTGTGGCGCGGCGGAGCGAACAAAGCGGACCGGTCCGCGAGTCGCGCTTCTTGGGTTACAGCCGGGGCCCCCCCCTCCCCCCCCCGGCCCGCACCTGCCTTGTTTGCGTCCTGTATTTGGGTCACCTATTAACATAATGGTCCCGATAGCCGCCCCTGCAGCCCCACCGCACACGCCGCGCCGCGCCGCGCCGGTGCGTGCTGCGTGCTGCGTGCGGCTCATGTCGCCTCTGTTACGTTTGTAAAGTTGATGCGCCCCCACGCCCCCGCACGCATGTTTTAAGAAAATTAGAACCGATCCCAATACAGTTGGGAAAAGGCTAGATGATGAGAACAATAAATTATTAAAGCACTTAAACTTAAATACTACGAGTATTCACTTTCCCGTTAAAGGGTCGGACAGTAAAATGTTATCTTCTTCTAATATATAAAATTCTCGTGTCACAGTTTTCGTTGCCATACTCCTCCGAAACGGCTTGACCGATTTTGATGAAATTTTTTGTGCTTATCCGGTATCTATGAGAATCGGCCAACATCTATTTTTCATCCCCCTAAATGTTAGGGGTAGTCCACCCCTAAACTTTTTTTAATTTTTTAGCAATATTATTCATGAATAATGTGACGCAGACGAAGTTGCGCGGGTCAGCTAGTTTTTTTATAAAATCCAAATTTTCGTCATAAAATCAAAAATAAAAAAGACCCAGACAAAGAAAACTTTAAAAAGTAAGATAGAATAGAATAGAATACTCTTTATTATGTACACCATATAAGTAACAGAAAAAATAGATGAAGTAAACATTACATAGAGTGACACAATGGGCGGCCTAATCGCTAAGAGCGATCTTTTCAAGACAACCTTTAGAGAAAGGAAATACAGTACTGTAGGTAGTATTAGGTGTACGATTTAAATTAATACATGATAGATCAATAAATTCAATTAAAATTATGAATAAAAAAACCGGCCAAGTGCAAGTCAGACTCGCGCACCGAGGGTTCCGTACAAACCTGTAGGTATATAAGTAAAAGTTATGGTATTTTTATTGCTAAATGAAATCCATAACATAACAATGTGGAAAGCTGACGGTACCTTGTCAATACATATATGAAAACATTATGTATGTTCGGAAAAATCTTCATCTCTTTAAGAAGAGAAGTGATAGACATAATTTTAATACTAGAAATAGGCACAATTTGGATCAATCTCGGTTTAGATTGGCTAAGGTACGAAATTCTTTTATGGGGAATTGTGTAAAATTTTATAATAAAATACCACTGCGGATTCTACAACTGAACGAGACAAAATTTAAAACATGCATAAAACGCACACTATGTAGACAAGCATATTATAAATTAGAGGATTAAATCCTTGATAAAAAAGCTTGGCTTAATGCTGGTCCTGCTCCACAGTCACAGCCACTTGGGTCCACTAATTAGTTTTCTTTTATTTTATATTTGGAAGAGATGCTCTCCCTTTTATTTTTATAAACATGGTTTTTTTTTTTTTTTTAAATCGTATTTTTTTTTTTTTTGGAGTAAATGTTTAATCTTTTTATTTTTAACTTTTGAAAAGTTATAGTATTGTATAACTTCGAAGCATTTTTTATTTATTTTGTAAATATGAGTACCACGTGTAATATAATGTAACTGTTTTTGTTTTTTTTTTTTTGACATGAACGAGCATGGCAATTGAGAGTTTGTCATGCTCACTCAAATGTCTCGCTGATGGTGGCACGTGTGTTGGGTCATTCGGTTCCCTTCAATATGGTTGAGCTGAGTAGTGCTGATCCACGCGTCATGTTCGTGAACGGGCGCCATCAGTTGAGACTGGTCATCTCTCAACTGCCACTAGCTTATTTTAATTTTATTGTTAATGTAATTTTTAATTAGCATTGTTCTCATATATTAGAAGTAATAAGACATGTAACCAGAATTTCTGTAATACATAATCATGGTTTAAAAGAGTGTCCATGGAGTTTCTTGCACGTTCTTCTCCATCGAGATCTACTCCTTGGAATGTGCAACTAGCTTCCTTTTTCTGACTGACCGACTTATTGACAATTCAAAAGTGCCTGTAAATGGTTTATTTGAAATAAATGCTTTGAGTTTGAGTTTGAGTTTGAGCTGGAGGAGCATAAAATGTAAGACAAAGGTCTCTCAGTAATCCTTTATTTTGTATTAACATATAGGTATTTATTAATATTTTTTTTTTATTATTTTTTCTTTTTTTTTAATATAAATGAAATACCTAACACTAGCCTTGTAAAAATTATTTTATCAAAGTTATTTATTTATAAAGTTTTTTAGTCACTATTTAGAAATCTAGTTCAAAAATACTAATAATTAAGTATTAAATTTGAACCAGATCTGTAAATGGTGACTGAAAAAGGTATGAATAGTACCACATTGAAGTTCGAAAAAACGTTATCTATAGTTGTACTACTTCGTGTAGTGCTAGTGTTTATTAACGGAAACATGTTTATGGATGAAAAATATGTGGAAATTCCATTTTGGGGATTCATTCTAAAATTGATATTGAAGTCTCCCACAACTATCAAACGAGAACATGAAGTATACCTATTGAGGTTGCTGCCGTATATTGTTGTATTTATGCATTCTATTGCAACATTAATTTGACATTGTGGTGACCTATATACAGTTATCACTCTGACATTAAACATTTCAAAATGCAAGCATTCACAATGGCCGTTGGCATCGCCTGGGTTATTTAAATAATATCTTTAACGTTTGCTGGGTCAGCAAGTCTAATATATAAAATTCTCGTGTTGCGGTGTTTGTTTCCAAACTCCTCCGAAACGGCTGAACCGATTTGCATGAAATTTTGTGTGCATATCGGGTAGGTCTGAGAATCGGCCAATATCTGTTTTTTTTTTTTAATCGCTGAACAACGTTTGCTGGGTCAGCTAGTAAGTTTATGATTATTAAAAAAAATATACTATGTGATGTAACTAAAAATTTAAGATTTTCGGAATTTTTCCTATATGTGTACTTTATAACGTTGCTTCATGCCAAATTTCAAGATTCCAGGTCGACTGGAAGTATCCTTTAGGTTTTGATTCCCTTGCGAGTAGTTGCGAGTTTCAAAATATTGCTGTATCTTTTGATTGCGTTGACGTAGAAGTTTGATTTTGTTACAGCTTAAAGATATTATAGACTTGAGTATTTGTTAAGAATTTCAATATAATACCACTACGCGTTCATGAGTAAAGGGGTAATAAGTTTAAAATTATTAAAAATATTTTTATTATATGATGTAACTAAAAATTTATGCTTTTCGCAATTTTTCCTTTATCTGTGTTATAAGACGTTGCTTCGTACCAAATTTCAAGATTCTAAGTTCACGGGAAGTACCCTGTAGGTTTTGATTCCCTTGCGAGTGTCGAAAATTTGCGGCATAAACGGGAGTATCTTTTGATCGCGTTGACTTAGAAGTTTGATTTTTTCACAGCTCCAAGAGACCATAGACTTGAGTATTTGATATGAATTTCAGCTTGATACCTCCACGCGTTCCTGAGAAAAAAGGTCTTGACAGACAGACAGACAGACAGACAGACGGACAACAAAGTGATCCTATAAGGGTTCCGTTTTTACCTTTTGAGGTACGGAACCCTAAAAAGCATAGAACCCAAGTAAAAACGATCATAGAGAAAGGTAGTATGTTTGACAAAGTAATAGTAGTAGTAAGTATATTTCAAATTATCTTTGGGCCAAGCGTCCTCGCCTCAGGGGATCCCACTAGCGGTCCCCCGACACGATGATGCTAAGCCCCTACCGTTTTTCTTTTTAAAGTTATGTGTGTCTCGAGGGTTTCTTGAATTTTTAATTTAATTTTTATTTCAAAACTATCTTTGATTTTTTTTAAAGTAATTGGACAGTTCATATCTGTTTTAAACGTATCTCCCTATTTTAAAGTACCTATGGTGTTCAAGGACCTGGCCCAGGCACCATACATTTTGAAACATCTCCTTTAGGTACTACTCACATTTATTCAGCTCCATTCAGCTTATGCCCATAGACAACAACGATTTTGTACACGTACGCGTCCTTTCAGCTTTTCGCGTCTATATTCAGCTTTCGCGGAAATCTAAGTATAGGTACTTATATAATATCTATTATAAAGCAGAAGAGTTTGTTTGTTTGTTTGTTTGATTGTTTGTTTGTTTGGTTGAACGCGCTAATCTCAGGAACTACTGGTCCGATTTGAAAAGTTCTTTCAGTGTTAGATAGCCCATTTATCGAGGAAGGTTATAGGCAAATAATTAAATTAAAATTTCGAATATTGAAAAGTCTTAGAACAAAATGTTGTTAAAGGACATGATACGAAGTCAGGATCAAGAGGTTTAGGGTTTTTTCAATTTCTTTGTACTTATAAAAATCTTGTGTCACAGTGTTTGTTATCGAACTCCTCCGAAACGGCTGCTTGGTCGATTTTTAGGGTTCAGAACATCGGAAAAAAAAACCGGCCAAGTGCGAGTCGGACTCGCGAACCGAGGGTTCCGTACAAACCTGTAGGTAGTATAATTATAAGCAAAAGTTGCGATTTACGTTTGATGACGTATTAAAAAAAAACTACTTACTAGATCTCGTCATAATTATATTTTTTTATTTTTATCATTCTCTTATTTTAGAAGTTAAGGGGGGGGGACACATTTTTCCACTTTGGAAGTGTCTCTCGCGCAAACTATTCAGTTTAGAAAAAAAATGATACTAGAAACCTCAATATCATTTTTGAAGACCTATCCAAAGATACCCCACACGTATGGGTTCGATGAAAAAAAAACAGTATAGTTCTTATAGTTTAGGAGAAAAGTGGCTGTGACATACGGACGGACAGACATGACGAATCTATAAGGGTTCTGTTTTTGCCATTTGGCTACGGAACCCTAAAAACGAACTCCTTATAGGATTACAAGATCAGTCGAGTGTCTTTTTGTCCGTCTGTTACAGCCAGTTGTCTCCGGTTCTACTGGACCGATCCTGTTGAAATTTGGTGCACATTTTGACTTCAGAAATAAATTTGTAGTATGGGGGTCAGTCAAAATAAAAAAGTTTTTAAACTGAATCGTGTGACATGTCGAATGAAAGGGCTCACTGTGCGGGTTTTAATTGTGTTTTTTTTTCATAATTTTAAAATTAACAAAGATTAAAACATTTCTACAAGAAATTCAAATAATGTGTAAAAAAATTAAATTGTGTCGGAACCCTTCGCACGCGAGTCAGACTCACACTTGGCCAGTATTCTAGTGACCAAAAAAAACAATATTAAAATTATCATTTTCATTTCAGTGAATCTCTTTCACTTTAATTACTTCAAAACGCAACTAGGTCACTAGGTCATAAATAACCACTAATTTATTTCACGAGCAGCGAAAGAATAACAATGCTCTTTTTGCATTACATCGGTTTACGAACTTAAATATGTCACCGGAAAGTGGCAAACTTCGTAACATTATAAAATAACTTGATTGTAAACTTTCGATAAATTGTCAACGGAACATTTGGAATGTTTTTTTTATGCTTGATAGTTTATAATTTCTTGATTTCGGTCCGAGAAATTGTGAACTGAAATAAAATGGCTACCAATCCGAGCACAAGTCTACAAGAAACAGGCGCTGTTTATTTATATGTGACGTCACATACGCCATAGGGCTACGAATTAAACGGAACGAACGAATTCCCGTTGTCCGATGTTGGTTGAGTTTACTTTGTGTATGTAATTTTAGGTATAACTAATTTTAATATCTACATATGTACATTCAGCTTAAATTACGGTAGTGACCCAAGCTGTCGGAACCCCGCTGGGCGGGGCTCCTATTTCTGCTTGCAAGGCTTAAGTAACCTAACATGAACATAACCTATCCGTGTCCGGGTGCCCTAAGTTTTCGAGCTGGCGCGGTATCTCTTTGTTCAGTGGTTAGATCAAATGTCAGTTATGCAAGATGTAGTACCTCATTAGATCAAAAGAACATTATACTAAATAAGTTAATAATATAAATAGTAACTCTATGGCGTACGAATTTAATGAAGTCGTTTTCAATTTCGTGAAATAAAAAACCGGCCAAGTGCGACCCGGACTTGCGCACCGAGGGTTCCGTTCCGTACAAACCTGTAGGTATATAATATTATAAGCAAAAGTTGCGATTTACGATTTATGGTGTATTAAAAAAAAACTACCAACTAGATCATGTTCAAACCAATTTTCGCTGGTAGTTTACATCATATATTTTCTTTAGATTTATCATTCCCTTATTTTAGAAGTTACGGGGGGGGGGACATGTGTGGGGGACACACACATTTTACCACTTTGGAAGTGTTTCTCTCGCAAACTGTTCAGTTTACAAAAAAATGATTTCGGAAACCTCAAAATCATTTTTGAAGACCTATCCATAGATACCCACAAAAATTTTTTTTTGAGTTTCAGTTCTAAGTATGGGGAGCCCCAAAATTTATTGTTATTTTTCTATTTTTGTGTGAAAATCTTAATGCGGTTTACAGAATACATCTACTTACCAAGTTTCAACGGCATAGTTCTTATAGTTTCGGAGAAAAGTGGCTGTGACATACGGACGGACGGACAGACAGACATGATGAATCTATAATGGTTCCGTTTTTGAAATGTGGCTACGGAACCCTAAAAAGACCCATGACAAAAGATTAGGATTTTTTCGTGCGTTTACAATATTTTTATTTAGTACCTAACTACTAGCTGACCCGGCGAACTTCGTTCCCCCTTACAGTCGATTCTTTAAGTTTTTTTAAAAACGTAGCCTAAGTTACCCCTGATTACATCAGCGCCCTGCCAATAAAAGCCCCGTCAAAATCGGTCCAGCCGTTTCAGAGATTAGCCGGCACAAACAGACAGACAGACAAAAATTGTAAAAAAAAATCATTTTGGTGTATGTACCCTATATATATTCATTTACATGTAGTAAAAAACGGTTATTTCAATATTACAAACAGACACTCCAATTTTATTTATATGTTTTGTGTTATGTGTTTTGTAATTATCATCTTGTATATGCCACCAGAAAGTGGCAGACTCCGAAAGATTGTACATACATAAGAACATAAGAACATAAGCATTCATCAGAGGGACGTACTTAGGGTACTGCGTAACCTAGACGTGAACAAGGCTAGTGGCCCCGACGGGATTCCAGCAATTGTACTGAAGACTTGTGCGCCTGAGTTGTCTCCGATCTTGACACGCCTATTTCGCCTTTCGTTTGAGACTGGGAAAGTGCCGAAGGCTTGGAAGCAAGCTAACGTGCAGCCCGTGCCCAAGAAGGGTAGTCGAGCCGACCCGTCAAACTATAGACCCATCTCGGTAACTTCCATACTCTGTAAGAGTATGGAACGGGTACTGAATCGTAAGCTCCTGGCATACCTAGAAGTGAACGATATCCTTAGTGACCGACAATACGGCTTTCGCCGAAATCGGTCAACTGGGGATCTTCTAGCGTATGCCATTCACATCTGGAGTGAGGCCATTGAGAAGCACGGGGAAGCACTTGCGGTCTCCCTAGACATCTCGAAGGCCTTCGATAGGGTCTGGCACGATGGCCATATTAGTAAGCTTCTTTCTTTCGGTCTGCCCGTCGGATTGTGTGACTGGATTGCAGATTTCCTGAGGGATCGGATTCCGGAGGGAGGCTGCTCGTCCGGACTGCTGGATATTAATGCCGGGGTTCCTCAGGGGTCAGTACTCTCGGCAACATTGTTCCTGCTGCATATTAACGATCTGCTAAAACCCGGTACTTTTGGGTATGCAGACGACAGCACTGTTGCTGAGAGATACGTGTCTGATGCACGAGCTGGTGGGTCACAGACCCGGTCTCTCCGGGAGGCTATGGTTGAGCGCTTGAACGTGTCCTTACAGGCTGTCTCCGAATGGGGCGATGCCAATCTGGTCAAGTTCAATGCTGCGAAGACCCAAGCGTGTCTTTTTTCCGCTAAAAGGAGTCAATTCGACCCTGCTCCATCTCTCCGCGGTGTAACCCTGCCGATAACCGACAGACTTGAGCTTCTTGGTGTTACATTAACATCCACCCTCAATTTTGGCCCCTTCATAGAGGCCAAGGCTCAAGTGGCTGCTAGAAAGTTGGGGATCCTGGCAAAGGTGAGACGGTACTTCACGCCGGAACAGCTTCTTAAACTGTATCAAGCGCAAGTTCGATCGTGTATGGAATACTGCTCTCATCTTTTGGACGGATCTGCCAGATACCAGCTTGATGCCCTCGAGTCAATTGAAAAACGAGCCAAGAGGATCATCGGTGATGATAAGCTCGTCGAATCGAAGCTCCAAAGTCTTGAGCATCGACGCCGAGTTGCTGGCCTGTCGGTTTTCTATCGTTTACATTTTGGGGAGTGTGCGATGGAATTGCATAACTTAATTCCGCCAAGCCCGTTCCACCATCGGACCACAAGACGTACGGCGATGTACCACCGGTACATGGTGGACATCCCACCTATATACGCACAAAACGTTTTGGGAATACATTCATTGTGCGTACAGCTAAGGAGTGGAATTCCCTGCCTAAGTCTGGGTTTCCTGATAGCTACAACCTGGGAGTCTTTAAGTCAAGAGTGAATAGGTTACTTCTAGGCAAGCGTGCTCCACCTTAGACCGCATCATCGCTTAACATCAGGTGAGATGGCGGTCAAACGTACGCCTATCAATATTAAAAAAAAAAAGATTGTAGTGAATCTTGATTACATTATAATTTCTCGAAATATTATGTAAAATCGTTTTCTACATAATATATTCCATCCAAATTCAATAGTTCCCGATCTATCCTAGACTTATTTAGAAAAAAAAAAAAATACAATTTCATGCGATATTTTACAATCTTACGGCGTTTGCCACTTTGCGGTGGCATATACACAGAAAATGGCTAGTATGAAGTTGGCAGTGGTTGTTAACATAATACAAATATGGCGGGAGACATTAAAAAGGAAGGTAACAGAATAAATCTTTCCAATTTTATTTATTTCACCCTCTTAGAGGGTAGATTTTCAAAGGAGCTGAAAAATGTTCGTATTTATTTCTAACTAGCTGAGTCGCGCAACTTCGTACGAGTCACATTTTCCATTATTGCTCCGCTCCTATTTGTCTTAGCGTGATGATGTAGCCTATAACCTTCCTCGATAAATGGGCTATCTAACATTGAAAGAATTTTTCAAATCGGTCCAGTAGTTTCGGAGCCTATTCAATTCAAACAAACAAACAAACAAATCTTTCTTCTTTATAATATTAGTGTAGAACAGAAGTTTATATTGAAATATCATGCTCCAACTTTAAAAATGACGGTTTTCCATACAACCGTTCATCCCTTATTTTACCCATTTAGGGGTGGAATTTCCATTTAAAAAAAATTGGCGGTAGAGTAAGTGTGAGAATATCTGAGGATGTGGTGCATGAAGCAATAGCTATGCGCTGTGAAGAGTGTTGTGTGTAAGTGTTTGTGAATGAAGATTGTGTAAGTGGTGATGAGTGTTAGGGCTATGAAACAAAGGTAATGAGATTTTCAGTTCCAAGTAATCCGATTCCAATAACCACCCTCTTACCGCTACTTTTGCATCATAATGAACTTAGTTTAACTATGTCGATTTGTTGTTAATTTTATTGTACAGGTAAGAACTTAAAACAAAGTAATCTCTTTTTGCGAAGGTTGTACTGTGTGAAACACTGGGACAGACTGGCGAATTTCTTCGTCTGCCGGCATCGGGTGGGGCAACGGTTCGATGCCTTCTTAATATGGTTTGGATCTTACGAACAGTAAGCACCTTAGAGTCGCCATACAGTTGCCCAGTAGGGTACCGATATGGTTTTCTTAAGATGACCTTGAGAACAGCTCTTTGGGCTCTCTCCAAGACCAGAAACATCGTCTTTCTGCCCTACCCCATACTGGGATACAATAACTGATCACAGACTGACACAGCGCAATGAAAATTTTTATAAGAAGCTCTTGAGATACTGATTCTCTAAGAGTTCTGAAGAGATAGACCATAGTTCTCAACCTTGCAATAACTTTGTTTAATTGTTTATCCAACCGTAGTTGTTCATCAATTTGTAATCCTAGATATCTTACAACACTGGCTTGAGTAAGAGTCTGACATAGGCAGGTTTGTGTGTTATCCCAACATGTAATGTGCGATTATGTTAAAATCTTGCGATGATTTGTTGTTTTTCCTTATCGCGAAGGTTACGTAATTAATTTTTTTTTAAGTTCAGTGTTAAAAGGTTAAGACTTAGCCATTACATAATTCTTCTAAGACAGTCTTCAGCTTCAGCTTTAACGAAATCCCAGCTGGGTCCGTACACTACAATATCCGTGTCATCTGCGTACGTATAAATGGTTGCATTAGAAAGTGACATTTTGCAGAGGTCATTTATATATATATTGAACAACGTAGGGCCTAAAACACTCCCTTGTGGCACACCAAAGGTGACTATTTGTTCGTCACTAAGGAGGGAATTAATTATGACCTGCTGTGTCCTATTTGTTAGGTAACTCTTGAACATCAAAAGCGGTACACCCCTGATTCCTATTTGTTCAAGTTTGGCCAGTAGGATGGGGACAGAGACCGTGTCAAATGCCTTCGCCATATCCTGGAAGACAACAAGACATTTGTTTTTTGCATCCAGTTGTCTTGCAACGAGCTGTGTTAAATTAATCTAATACGGCATCCACGGTGGATATGCCGCGACGGAAACCAAACTGATAATTGCCAATAATGTTATGTTTGTTCAAAAAACTATTTAGCCTCGTGTTCAGGATTTTTTCTAGAATTTTGGACAGCGCAGGTAAAACAGATATTGGCCTATAATTGTTAGCACTGTCTCTGTCCCCTCCCTTGTGGATAGGATGAACTAAAGCTTTTTTAAAGCTTGGGGTACACCGGTTCTTATGGACTGGTTGCATATGTGTGTTATGGGAGGTGTTAATATTTGTCTGAATTGTTTCAATAGGTTAGTTGATATTTTATCCCAACCCGTGGCACAGTAATTACGCAATTGTAATATTGTAGAGTCTACTTCAGCCTCGCCACTTTCCAGAAGAAGAAAAGAATAACCGGGAGAAGAATTCTCATTTTGTATTGAGTGTGACTGTCTACTTTGATTCGCATCGATTATTTTATTTGCTAAGTTACTGCCAACATTAGTGAAATAAGAACAGATTTGGTTAACGGCAATCCTAGGGTTATTTTGTTTGGGTCGTTTTTTCCGAACATGACTTTACTCGAGAATAGGTATCCACGGAATATATTTATTCTTATATTTAACTCTCGAATAACTTCGTCCACGTTCCACCACTCTACACCGGAGTTAATTTACTCTCGGATAGTTATTCTGTGGCAGTGAGTGAATCCGAATGATTGAAATGAATGACTTTATAAGTCACCCAAATTCAATTGCTCGTTTGTCCTCTAATGAGTAAAGTGTATTGCATATTATTCTATTCGGTAGGGTTATACCTATGACAAAATTGTCAAACATGTGTCAAAACTAATAATTCTAACCTCATCAATATTTCGTAGTCTTTGTTTAGCCGGCGTTTTTGAGATTTGCTTGTGTTTTTATAAATTGCACTAAGTATGTCACAAATCGAGAAGCGGAAAGGAAGCCCCAACTGGTTGACTTCAGAAAAACATCTTTTGTTAGACAGACAGGCTCATCTAAACTGTATCAAACAATATCATTAATAGTCATGTACTAATATTTTTATGCTAGCGGGCCAGTTAGCGAATCAGCTGTCAAAACAAAGACACTCAGTCGCCATATTGACCTTATCCTTAGTATAAGCTCGCTGTTCCTTGAAAATCGGTGGAGTAGAGATTTACTCCAGCATAAACGTTTACTCTTGGATTAAGTCTATGGTGAAACGTAAAAACATGTTATACTAGGAGTAACTGCTCGTATACTCTCGAGTAAGATTTACTCTTTTTTGGTGAAATCGACCCTTAGTAGTTCTACGGGTGATGAATTTACTTTTTTAGTGTGAGTGATGTCTTTGATGACGTTCCAAAGAGCTTTGGGATTGTGACCGGCTTTCTCAATCTCTTTTTTCTCATAATCTGTTTTTAGCTTATCTCCCGATATCGAAATTTTTGTAATCGTCTGTTAGATTACAAAAATTTCGATATCGTGAGTATGTTATCTTTAAAATTAAGTTATCAGGAGTCTTAGTTGATCTTTGATGTAGTCGATCTCTATGTTTAATACAGCGTAGGAGTCCTGGGGTTATCCAGGGTTTTATATTTCTTTTTCTTCTAGGTACCAGAACGGTTAGTGTATGTTTAATTATTACAGCCATTAATAGTGAAATGAACTTATTTGTGGATTCATTTGCGTCTTCAATCTGTAGCACTTCTGCAAATTGCATCTCTTCCAATTCCTTTTTAATCGCTTGGTAATCGAGCCTAGATAGTACGTTATTTGGTATAGAAATAACGCTTGCATTTTGTAAAGATAACATTACTGGTGCATGATCAGTGATGTATGTTTCCAGGACTATACTAATGGCTGGTAGAGTAGACTTCAGTAAAATGTGGTCTAGGCAGTTATTAAGTCTAGTAGGAGAAGTATGAAATTCAAAATTCAAGCATTTATTTCAATTAAACCATTTACAGGCACTTTTGAATTGTCAAGGTCGGTCGGTCCAAAAAATTGAAGCTATTTGCACGTTCCAAAGCGTAGATCTCTATGAAGAAGAACGCGCAAGAAACTCCACGGACACTCTTTTAAAAATAATAATTTTTTACAAAGATTTTTTTACATCGGGTTGAAATTATACATACATGTGAGAACGATGTAAAAGACGAGCAGGATAAAAGCGTCCGGAATAAAAGAGGAACAATTCAAATAAATAATTAAAATCAACCATGGCAGCTGAGAAATGACCAGTCCCGACTGACGGCGCCCGTTCACGAACATGACGCATACGCCAGCACCATCCGGCTCAACCATTTTGAAGGGAGCCAAATGATCAAACGCATACGCCACCATCAGCTAGACTTTTGAGTGAGCATGACACTCCCAACCGCCAGGGGGTACATTCAAGTCAAAAACATACCTAAAACTGATAATTTAAGTTAAAGTTAAAGGTACACAGTACTCACACATGTGCTGTTAATGGCTGAAATTATACAATGCTAAGTAAGTTGATTTTAAACAATGCAAATTTTTCTTACAATCTTCAGATCTTCAGCCGGTCCAACAATGTTTCCGAAATATTTACAGATTAGTTTGTGCTCCCTAGTGGCTGTGGAGCAGGACCAGCATTCAGCCAAGCATTTTTATCTTCAATATAGTCCCCCAACTTATAATGTGCTTGCCTGCATAGTGTGCGTTTAATACAAGACTTGAATTACGTCTCATTTAGTTATAATATATGGGGAGGTATCTTATTATAACATTTTAAACAGTACCCCATGAAAGATGAGGCTACTTTAGCCAGTCTGAAGCCTGGTTGAACTAAATGGTCCCTATTTCTAGTACCATAATTATGTCTCTCGCCTCTTTTACTAAAAAGATGTAAATTCTTTCTGACATACCTACATGATGTTTTCGTAAATGTTTTGACAAGGTACCGTCATGATGTTAATAATCTTAAACAGTTCCCTAAGAGAATCGCGCCGGCGGAGATTATATATCGCTTTGATAGCCCCTTTCTGCAGAATAAAAATAGACTCGATGTCTGCAGCCCGTCCCCATAGTAAAATATCGTAAGACATGATACTGTGAAAGTAACGTAGTATGAGCTGGTATTAGTCCGTGTGATGCATTAAAAATGAGGTAATCGTTGCATCGATTGTCCGATGTGTTAGTTTTTATGCCTATGTTTAATCTCCTATGAGTGCAATGCTGTTAAACTGAGTTAATGTGTTATAGACATTGTTTAGACTACTTATGAAGTTGTCAGAATTTTGTTTATTTCTGTAGGAAAGCGAACGATAAATGGCAACAACTGCCAGTTTATTGTCTACGCTCTGATATTTTGCAGTCTAAGTTGTCTGTAGCATAAATTATTACACCATCATTTTGATTGTGAGTACGCTTGGTATAGTGTGATGTGTATCCATCCAAGACAGATATTTTATGGACCTTACTCAACCAGCACTGTTAAAATGATGATTTCACATTTCATATTTATTAAAGATAGTAGCACTTTTAGTTCATCGAAGTGTTTGATTATACTTCTAATGTTTAGGTGTAATATTTGTATAGCCTTATCATGCTTGGGTAAGTATATGGTACAGTCATCTGGAAAACAGCAAAATAATTTTGACCGTGATACGGATTCAAATTCTTGATTTAATTCGATTAAAATAGCCAGTTATAACAGATTTGTATAAAATTTATTTTTATTTTGTCGTTTACCTTTATTTTATATTTTACATAATGTGTGTGATTTTGGTGTGTTTTGTTTTTTATGTGTTTAGAAATTAAGAATGTGCTGTGGTGTATGTTGCCATTATGTGCAGTGTTGTTTGAGTAGAGTAAGTATGCCAGTAAAGGTAAAATAATCAAAGTTTCTCCTATGGTAAATATGCAAAAAAGTAAAATATGAAGCAATAAATTAGTGGTTATGATCATTAACAGTAATAGTCATGCAACGTTCTCCTGCAGACCAGCCAAGCACTTCTCAGAGTGAATTAAAATCTGCTTTTCGCCTTGCTCTTTACGCAAGAAGATATTACCATTGGTTGACCAGCAAAATTTGTAACCGTTCTTCTTTGCGAACTCACGAGCTAGGAAGAACAGCTTTTTTGAGCTTGATGGTAGGAAGTCAGCGACGTACACAGGCTGGCGCGGCCCAGGAATGCCAGCAAGCTTAGTGTTCAACTTGTCCTCTTTGTTTTTCATATTTCTGTTAAAATCACGGATAGCTGATAGCATGTTGTGCCTGGCTGTCACTGTTGAAAATTCCACAACTATTGGGCGCGTGGTACCGGGTTTGCCCGGAAGTCTGTATACATCCCGTAGTTCAGTCGACAGTCTCGGTCTCCCAACAGCTTTCCCGATCTCGCTTACGGTGCACGTTAGATCCTCACGGACTTCCTTCTCTTTTTGAGGGACGTTTCTAACCTCAATACAAGATAAGCGTGATTTAAACTGCAGATCTTGGACTTTTTTCTCAAGGTTTTCGATGTACATTTTCTGCTCTTGTCGCTCCTTTTGCAAGTTCAAAACTTTCCTCCTGAGATCTTCGTATTGATTGCTGATGAAATCGGCTGATTCTTGTATTTCTGAGTTTTGTGACTTTAACTCCGCTATGTCAGCTACCAATTTTGACATTGAGGCACTTTGCTTGTCAATTATTTTGGTTAAATATTCCATGACAAGAAAATATTCCGGCAAGTCTTTGATTTCAGCTTTTATATAAATCCTGCCTTACTGGATGTTTTCATTATAAACTCTACTTGTCAAAATTTCAAGTTTCTAGCTATTGTGATTAATGCTCTGTGTTGTTGAATCAGTCAGGACAAGCAATTGTGTGAGTCTTTACCTTTTTTTTTAGGGATGGGAAATCATCAAATGACTTCTCCTGCTCTGGGTGGAGCGGCAGGGAGTGTCAGGCTTTTACTGACTAAAACCCATGCATGTTCCTTCTTTGCCCTTTGTGTTCCGGAGCCGCGGTATCTCTTTCGAATAGTCCCGCAACTCCTGCAGGCGTCGGCCCTTTCGGGCCCCTTCTAATGCTGACACTCTTTGAGGCGCGCGTGGAACACGAACGCGCCGTCGACACGGCCTGTCGTCATAAGACGGACGGACGGCGAGCTACCCATAGCTCACCGTCCACAGGCCCGCGCCTACGGTGGCCGGCGGCCACCAGGTGCTCCCTCTCTCATTCCGCCACCTCCTTCGTTAGCATGACTGATTCGCAGAAGGAGGTTAGTTATATACATTGGTCTTAAGAGATTTTGGACGGCCGACGCCTGCCGGAGTTGCGGGACTATTATAAAGAGATACCGCGGCTCCGGAACACAAAGGGCAATGAAGAAACATGCATGGGTTTTAGTCAGTAATAGCCTCACACTCCCGCCCGGAGCGGGAGAAGTCATTTGATGATTTCCCATCCCTAAAAAAAAAAATCTTTAGCTAGTGACTTGAGACTTACGGAACTGCCATGAGACCTGGACACTCAACATACCTAGTTATAGTCCACAAATTCAAGGTTGCTCTGCTGTTCAGTTCATTTGGGCAGTTATGCGCACACAAATAATTATAGTAAGTCTTGTATAGTTAATATTTATTAGTGATTCCAGTGCCGCATGCTGCTCCCACAGTAAGTTTTTCGTGGTGATGAGTAGATTGTGCCCGTTTCAAGTTTTGCGTTTATTCTGTTACACGTTGCATAACGAGCAATATGATTAGTATATAGATCCAAACTAGCTTTTGCACACAAGTCCCGTATTTTTCCGTTCCCGTAAGAATTTCGGGAAATACTCTCAGTGCTCCGCTATTCTCCAAGGAACCTACCTACATCCAAATTTCAGCTTTCTACGGCAAGTACTTACGGCTGTGCGTTGTCTGTTAGTCATTCAGTCACTCAGTCAGTCACTGTACCTAACGGAAGATTTTTGTATATTTATTAGGATATGTTTCGGTTTCGGTTCCGTCCGAATCTGAGAACAAACCGAAGGGGTGGTTTTGGCTTCTTTGGTGTGCTGAAAATCTTGTTTCGTTCGGACACTAGATTCAAGTTATGCCTCGGTGCCAGTTAGTTATTAGCTCTATTAAGTCCGTTTAAAGGTTGATTGATTTTGTTTTTTTATAGTATTTTTAGTGAATCTGCGCAAAAAACTAAATTCGAAGCCAGAGATTTAAGACTTCAGACATAAGTCGCCACAAAATGTGTCTCGAACAGATGTCGATGTAGCTCACGAGTCGCAGTTGCAGGTCAAACCGGTGCGCGGAGGTTAGTGAGTAATTCATTGAGACTTCCGTCCGCGAGACCTCGCCGGAGGGCGGCGGCAAGCGGCGGCGCGCAGGCGGGCGCGGGGCGAGCGCGCGGCAGTGCCACTCGGCCACCGCCGCGGGCCGCACGACTCACGCACACCAGTTAGAGCCCCCCGGGCTGAACTGCGACGAGCGTCTCGCGCGCACTGCTACCCGCTACTCGCTACTGACTTACGAGACGAGTCTGACTCGTGTTTCTGCAAAATCCCTCTTGGGAGACGAACACGACTCTACTCGAAACTTGACAGACCAAACTTTTAAAGTCAACACAGCCTTAACTGCGCCAAGTTCCGTCCGCGCGACCTAGTTGACTTCCGTTACCAGACCGACCAGCCGACCAGCAGTGTGTCGCTCAGGGCTGAGCAGGCGAGAGGACCATACGCCTTCCTGCGCTCTGTGCTCGCCGTTACATCGTTGACTACATAAAGTTAGTATTGATTTTCTGCTCCAGCCGTTTAGTGTTTACCTACTTACGTCCTGAAAGCGATCAAGTTGTGTATGTAATGTATAGTGTGTGTCGTGTCGTGGTGACTGGTGTGGTCGACGCCTCCTGGTGAGGGTCATCAATCGCGGCGCGCCGCACCGGCCGCACCGCCGCGGCACACTTCAGTGTTTACGCCGCGGTTTCCCTGACACCCGTCTGCCGCAGCCGGGACGCTGTTAATCATTTTTCCTTGGGTTGCTTGTATTTTTGACACAACGTAGTAGGTATTTAACAAGTCCTATCCTATCCTAGCCTGCTTCCTATTCTATCCTACTAATCCTTCCTCCTACTTGAAACCTATTATAAATAAATAAATACCTATTATTAATACGAAAGTTTGTGAAGATGAATGGATGTTTGTTACTCTTTCACGTCAGAAGTTTAGAAAGCCTGAAAGGATCTTCATGAAATTTGGAACCGACAGAGACAGATTATAGTCTGGAATAACACTTGGCTACTTTTTATCTGGGGAGTATGTTCCCTAGGCATCACGCGGCCGAAGCCGCTGGCAGAACCTAGTTTCAATATAAAAATCCGTATAATATGACTAGCTAAGAAAACTCTTAACTAGTCATATTATACCGTTTTTTCACCGAATGCACTGTAAGTACCTATTATGATTAAACAATCATAATAGGTACTTACAGTGCATTCGGTTCGTGATTTTGGGATTGAAAGTACTTACCCGAGATTGTAGGTAAGTACCTATACACAAAGTTAAACTCCCAAAAAACAAAAATGTGAAAAAGGGCCAAGTTCCTCTCCCCAAAAATTCGGCCTATAAAAGTAGTGAGGTCAATAATAGTCAAGCATTTTAGAACTTCAGAATAGTCCATGAATCTAAATTTCTAAAATGTGTCTTTTGAGAATACCAGTGAATAGAGAGCTTGTTGGACCTTTCCTGACCGTATTAAAATGATGAAAGAATGAAATCGTTTCCTTAAAATAAGATTCCCTATATCAACTTGGCAAGTTTTAATCTACACTGTCGATTTAAAAAACATTTTAAAAAAGATTGATAATTTTTACCAGATACATCAAGTTGCGATTATTACCTACAAGCAAAGTTATGAGGGGGGTAAAAACAGCTCGAAATGTTTCGTGTAAATAAACACACTGCGTGCGTTGGCGTAGGCCTGAACTTGGCCTGGTGCACTGCCGCGCGCCTAGATTCAACTAGATTGTAGATTCATTCACAATGGGCTTGTGCTCCTTGCGCATCTACAATTTAACATAGGTAAGTACATATTCAATATTGACCATAGAAATATATTTAAAAAAAAAAACATAAATCTATGAAATTATGAAACCTCAGACTACTACCGCCATATTTCTATGACTACCGCTATATTTTCACTAACTAGAAATGAGGACTTACCTATTGAAACAGTTTTTGGCTTAGAGTATTTTGAGGGAGCTTGCCCAGTTCGAAGCTAATTCATGAGTCATGAAAAAAAAAAAAACGATTTTTCGTTCTAATTAATTTGAATCCTATAGTACCTACTAGCTTTTACATTAAAACCTTACAAAGCTTTATCCACTGGCCAATTCAAGCAAGTTGAGCAATACGCATAGAATAATTATTCTAAGGCAACACGACTACGAATAGACGATACAATGTGACAATATCGACGCATCATGTTCCTGTGTGCTACTGCCACGGAACAGATAAGTTGACCCTGCCCCTGTTGACAAGTTGACAACAGTTGACAAGTTGAGAGTATTTGTAACGCTGTGACTGCAGCTCAATCCACTAACAGTAGTTGAGTACAAGTCCACAACAGTCAGCAGACGGCGAAGTCACTCACGATGGAGTTGGAATTCTTTCAAATAGCACATTACATTACACAACGTTAGTACACGTTTGACCTTGTCGTTATGATGTTGTGACGTAAGCCAAAGCTTGATAGCATGGATTTTTCTGCCAGTAGTTTGTATGCAGTAGTTGATTTAGTAGCCGAGTACTTCATGCCCGAGTACATTGTATTACAGTGCAGGTTTACGGGAAGTGGCTGAGCTAACAACGAATTAGTTTCGTTGATAACGAGCGCGAGCAGCGATAGCGCGCGCTCCGCACTCGAACAGTGTAGCAGTGGATCTGGATGTCCCATGGTAGAAGGCGGCCCGGCCGGGGGGATGAGGTCGTGCAGACGATAAGAAAAGACGATGATAAGGTCTAACGACCACCATTCACACGTGTTAGGGTTTCTAAACCGCCTCAAAGGCCTCTGCAATGGTTTAACGACCACCATTTGGCGGCCGGGACCACCGGCTTATACCAAAGTGACAAGACTAGTTTTCGACTACGGAAAGCTATTTCTCGTAGAACTCTTGGCACATCTTTATAAACATACATAATTATATCTATTGGTACATATTGTTCTAATGGCAGTACTACAGTTGACTTGATTCGAGACCTTGTGGCTTGGTTGTACTAGTTAATAGTTTAGCTTATTCAGGCGTCCGAGCGATAGCCTTGGGTAGTGGCCTGGTGAGTGCGGCTTCAGCCCAGCTGAATGTTTTGTGTAGGATTGGCTGTGTGAGTGTGTGGCGTGTCGTGTGGTGGGAGGGTTGCCAACCGTACTCTAAAATAGAGTATTGTAAGTACTCTATGTCATGTAGGCGTACTCTATAATCTGTAACACTAATAGAGTATGCTAAAATACTCTTATTTTATACCACCGATCCACCTTCAAAGTTAGAGTTCGTGAGAACATTCGCAAGAAGTTGGCAGTAGTATCATCACAGCGCTAATGTTTCCCAATTGTCTATATTTTGTACTAATTGTAGTATATTCGTATGCATGTTTATTTTTTCAATTCAAATTTTATTATATTACTAGCTGACCCGTGCAACGTCGTCTGCGTAACATTTTTCATTACTGCTCCGCTCCTATTGGTCTTAGCGTGATGATATATAGCCTATAACATTCTTCGATAAATGGGCTATCTAACACAGAAAGAATTTTTCAAATCGGACCATTACTGGTCCGATTTGAAAAATTCTTTCAGTTCATTCCTGAGATTACCCCCTACATACAAACTTACAAACATACAAAAAAATGTTACCTCTTTATAATATTAGTATAGATAAAGTATATAGCATAGATATTAATGTTATAATATGTATAGTTTATAGTATAATACTAGCTGACCCGCGCAACTTCGTCTGCATCACATTTTCTATTACTGCTCCGCTCCTATTTGTCTTAGCGTGATGGTATATAGCCTACTAGCTACTTCCCGCGACTTCGTCTGCGTAGACTTTAGAACTGCCCCTCATTGTCTCATCTTTGGAACTGCATTTTCATGATTTAGGTATCCAGATATTGTGTAGTAAGATTTCAGCCCCGACACTACTTCGACATGTTTGTGATCTCCTGGTAGGTACTTGTGAATCTTAAGCGCTCACGACTCCTGTCGAAAAAAATACTTTGGCATGTTTCTGGTCTTCTGGTTTCTACTTGTGAATCTGCACCGTTCATAATTCCAGCTCCGGCAATACTTTGACATATTAAATTAAAAAATCGACGTGTGTCTGCTTTCCTGGTTATTTTCGGGAATCTATAGCGTTCAGAATTTCCAGCCCAGAAAACACTTCCAGATGTATGTTACTGCTCTCTTGGTACTTCTGAATCTATTCCAGCTCCGAAATGCCTCGACATGTTTTTGCTCTTCTGGTACTTGCGAAGTTGCGAATCTATAGCGTTCTTAATTTCCAGTCCTCAAAAACATCGGCATGTTCCTACTCTCCTGGTATTTGTGAATCTGTAGCGTTCACAATTTCCAGCCCCGAAAATACTTCGACAGGTTTTTGCTCTCCTGTTACTTGTGAATCTTTAGAGTTAATTAATTTTAGTCCGAAAATAAGCTTCGACATGTTTCTGTTCTCTTGGTATTTTTTAAACTTCAACGCTCACAACTCCGGCGCCGAATATAAATCGACGTGTGTCTGCTCTCCTGGTTACTTGCGGGAATCTATAGCGTTCACAATTTCAAGCCCAGAAAATACTTCGACATGTTTCTGCTCTCCTCGTACTTGTGAAAATATAGCGTTCACAATTCCAACGTGGAAAATGCTTTGACATAATATTACTGATCTAAAGAACTTGTGAATCTAAAGCGCTTATAATTCAAACCCAAAAAAATCTTCCGAGATGTTTCTGCTCTCCTGGTACTTGTGAATCAATAGCACCTATAATTCCAGCCCAAAAATACCTTGACATGTTCCTGTTTTCCTGGTATTTGTGAATCTGTAGCGCTCGTTTTTATGGCCCCGTAATATCTCGACATGATTCTGCTCTCCTGGTACTTGAGAATATATAGCGTTCACAATTTCCAGCCCAAAAATAAGCTTCGACATGTTTCTGTTCTCTTGGTATTTTTTAAACTTCACCGCTCACAACTCCGGCGCCGAAAATAAATCGACGTGCGTCTGCTCTCCTGGTTACTTGCTGATCTATAGCGTTCACAATTTCCAGCCCAGAAAATACTTCTACATGTTTGTGCTCTCCTAGTACTTGTGAAAATATAGAGTTCACAATTCCAACGCGGAAAATGCTTCGACATATTTCTGATTTAGAAGTACTTGTGAATCTAAAGCGCTCATAATTGAAGCCCCAAACAACATGTTTATATGCTTTCCTGGTACTTGCGAATCTATAGCGTTCTTAATTTCCAGCCCTGAAAATCTTTGTCATGATCCTGGTCTCCTGGTACTTGTGAATCAATATCGCTTATTCCAGCCTAAAAATACCTCGACATGTTTCTGCTCTCCTGGTATTTGTAAATCTGTAGCGCTCGGTATTCCGGCCCCGGAATATCTCAATATCAATATGATTCTGCTCTCCTGGTACACAATTTCAAGCCCCGAAAATACTTCGACAGGCTTCTGCTCTGATGTTACTTGTGAATCTTTAGATTTTATTATTTTAGCCCGGAAATAAGCTTTGACATGTTTGTGTTCTCTTGGTATTTTTTAAACTAAACCGCTCACAACTCCGGCGCCGAAAATAAATCGTCCTGTGTCTGCTCTTCTGGCTATTTTCGTGAATCTATGTATAGCGTTCAGAAAGTCCAGCCCAGAAAATACTTCGAGATGTTACTGCTCTCCTGGTACTTCTGAATCTGTAGCGCTCGTAATTCCGGCTCCGAAATGCCTTGACTTGTTTTTGCTGTCCTGGTACTTGCGAATCTATAGCGTTCACAATTTCCAGCCCAGAAAATACTTCGACATGTTTCTGCTCTCCTAGTACTTGTGAAATATAGCGTTCACAATTCCAACGCGGGAAATACTTCGACATATTTCTGATCTCCTGGTACTTGTAAATCTAAAGCGCTCATAATTCAAGCCCTAAAAAAACTTCCAAGATGTTTCTGCTCTCCTGGTAATTGTGAATCTGTAGCGCTCGTAATTCCGGCCCCGGAATACCTCGGTATGTTTCTGCTCTCCTGGTACTTGTGAATCTGTAGCGCTTGGAATTCTAGGCAAGCGTGTTCCACCTTAGACCGCATCATCGCTTAACATCAGGTGAGATAGCGGTCAAACGTTTGCCTACCAATAGTAAAAAAAAACCAGTCCCTAAAATACTTCGAAAAGTTTCGGCTCAAAAGAAATCTTGCCCAAAAATAATTTGACATGTTCCTGTTCTCCTTGTACTTGTGAATCTTTTAGCACTCTTAATAAAATTCTAGCCCGGTAAAAAATTTTGACATGTTTCTGTTCTCCTGGTACTTTTGAATCTGAAGTACTAAGGTAGCAGAAACTTTGGACTTCAACTTCTTCCTCTGTCTCCATTAAGTCATGTATGTTACCGGGATAAAAAGTAGCCTATGTGTTATTCCAGGATGTGACCTATATATGTGCCAAATTTCATCCAAATCCCTTCAGCCGTTTTTGCGTGATTGACGGACAAACATCCAAACATACAAACATACAAACATACAAACATACAAACATACAAACATACAAACATACAAACATACAAACATACAAACTTTCACATCCTACTAATATTATAAATGTGAAAGTTTGTATGTTTGTATGTTTGTATGTTTGTATGTTTGTATGTTTGTTCGTCAATCACGCAAAAATGGCTGATGGGATTTGAATGAAATTTGGCACACATATAGTTCACATCCTGGAATAACACATAGGCTACTTTTTATCCCGATAAAAGGCATAGCTTAATGGCGGTGGAGGAGGAAGTAGAAATCAGACGTTTCTGCTGCCTTAGTACTTCAGATTCACAAGTACCAGGAGAGCATAAACATGTCGAAATATTTTCGGGTCTAAATTTGTGAGCGCCAAAGATTCTCGAGTACCAGGAGAGCAGACATAATGTCAAAGTATTTCTGGTCAGGTTTTTTTTTTTGCTGGAAAATAGATTGCCTTTCGTTGCAAGCGTTCATGTTTGTATGTTTGGAGTTTGTCCGTCAATCACGTAAGAACGGCTGAAGGGATTTAGATGAAATTTAGCACATATGTAGGTCACATCCTGAAATAACACATAGGCTACTTTTTATCCCGGTAACATACATGACTTAATGGAGACAGAGGAAGAAGTGGAAGTACAAAGTTTCTGCTACCTTAGTACTTCAGATTAAAAAGTACCAGGAGAACAGAAACATGTCGAATTTTTTTACCGGTACGAGCGCTACAGATTCACAATTACCAGGAGAGCAGAAACATCTTGGAAGTTTTTATGGCGCTTGAATTATGAGCGCTTTAGATTCACAAGTACCAGGAGATCAGAAATATATCGAAGCATTTTCCGCGTTGGAATTGTGAACGCTATATTTTCACAAGTACTACTAGGAGAGCAGAAACATGTCGAAGTTTTTTCTGGGCTGGAATTTGTGAACACTATAGATTCGCAAGTACCAGGAGAGCAAAACATGTCGAAATTTTTTACCGGGCTAGAATTTTATTACGAGTGCTAAAAGATTCACAAGTGCAGAGAGACCAGGAACATGTCAAATTATTTTTGGGCAAGAATTTTTTTTAAGCAGCTCTGCTCTGGGCTAGAATTTGTGAACGCTATAGATTCGCAAGACCCGGAGAGCAAAAACATGTCGAGGCATTTTGTAGCTGGAATTACGAGCGCTACAGATTCAGAAGTACCAGGAGAGCAGTAACATCTCGAAGTATTTTTTGGGCTGGAAATTCTGAACGCTATAGATAGATTCCCGAAAATAACCAGGAGAGCAGACACACGTCGATTTATTTTCGGCGCCGGAGTTGTGAGATGAGATGAGATGAGATGAGATGAGATGAGGTGAGATTTTTTTCACAATCCTACTAATATGTATTATCAAAACCAGTCCAAGTACTTTCGAAGCTGGAAATATGAGCGCTAAAGATTTTCTTTCGAGTACCAGCAGAGCAGAAACATGTCCAAGTATTTAGGGATTTTTGATTTATTTTTTTACTGGAAAATAGATAGCTTTCATTGCAAGCGATTCAAAAGTACCAGGATAACAAAAACATGTTGGAGTATTTCTGAGGCTGGAAATATGAGCGCTAAAGATGCTTATGTACCAGAAGACCAGACACATGTTTAAGTATTTTTGAGCAAGATTTTTTTACCAGGAGTACAGAAACATGTCGAAGTTTTTACTGTGCTGGAATTGTGAACACTATAAGACTCACAAGTACCAGGAGAGAAGAAACATAATTATCCAAATAGTTTTGGGGCTGGTATTGTGAGCGCTAAAGTTTCACAAGTATCAGGAGACCACACACATCAAAGTATTTCCGGGGCTTTAATTGCAAGCGGTTTGGATTCAAAGGCACCAGGTAACCAGAAACATATCGAAGTATTTAGAATTTAGGATTTAAAAGATACCAGGAGAACAGAAACATGTCGAAGTAATATCGAGGCTAAAAATATGAGCGCCAAAGATTCACAATACCAGGAGTTATTCAAAATATTTTTCGCAAGAATTTTTCTGAGCTGGAATGGCTAAGAGAGCAGAAACATGTTAAAATTTTTTCGTAGCTGAAATTGTGAGCAGTTAGGATTCAAAAGTAACAGGAGAACAGGAACATGGCGAAGTTTTTTCCGGGCTGGAAATATGAGAGCTAAAGATTTACAATGACCAGGAGACCAGAAACATGTCGCAATATTTTCGGGCCTAGAATTGTGAGAGGTTAGGATTTAAAAGTGCCTGGGGAGACCAGAAACATGTCAAAGTATTGCCAAGGCTGGAATTATGAGTGCTACAGATTTACAAGTAGATACCAGAATACCAGACAATTGATATATTTTTCGACCAGAATCGTGAGCGCTAAAAATCCACAAGTACCTTCCAGGGGACCACAAACATGTCGAAGTAATTTTGGGACTCACACTATCTGGATACCAGAATCATGAAGATGCAATCACAAGAATAACAATATGAGGCAATTAAGTTGCGCACCAGTTCTAAAGTCTACGCAGACGAAGTCGCGGGAAGAAGCTAGTTTATAATATTAGTAGGATGTGAAAGTTTGTATGTTTGTATGTTTGTATGTTTGTATGTTTGTATGTTTGTATGTTTGGATGTTTGTCCGTCAATCACGCAAAAATGGCTGATGGGATTTGAATGAAATTTGGCACACATATAGTTCACATCCTGGAATAACACATAGGCTACTTTTTATCCCGATAAAAGGCATAGCTTAATGGCGGCGGAGGAGGAAGTGGAAATCAGACGTTTCTGCTGCCTTAGTACTTCAGATTCACAAGTACCAGGAGAGCATAAACATGTCGAAATATTTTCGGGTCTGAATTTGTGAGCGCCAAAGATTCTCGAGTACCAGGAGAGCAGACATATATGTCAAAGTATTTTTGGTCAGGTTTTTTTTTTGCGTGAAAACAGATTGATTGGCTTTCATTGCAAGCGTTCATGTTTGTATGTTTGGATGTTTGTCCGTCAATCACGCAAAAACGGCTGAAGGGATTTAGATGAAATATGGCACATATTTAGGTCACATCCTGAAATAACACATAGACTACTTTTTATCCCGGTAACATACATGACTTAATGGAGACAGAGGAAGAAGTGGAAGTATAAAGTTTCTGCTACCTTAGTACTTCAGATTCAAAAGTACCAGGAGAACAGAAACATGTCGAAATTTTTTACCGGGCTAGAATTGTATTACGAGTGTTAAAATATTCACAAGTACCAGGAGACCAGCAACATATCAAATTATTTTTGGGCAAAGTTTTTTTTTATTAGCAGAGCAGAAACTTTTCGAAGTGTTTTCGGGACTGGAATTCCGAGCGCTACAGATTCACCAGGAGAGCAGTAACATTTCGGAAGTTTTTTTTGGGGCTTGATATGAGCGCTTTAGATTCACAAGTACCAGGAGATCAGAAATATGTCGAAGCAACGCTATACATTCACACGTACCAGGAGAGCAGAAACATATCGAGGTATTTCGCCTGAAAATTACGAGCGCTACAGATAGATTAAAATACCAGGAGAGAAATATCTGAAAGTTTTTAAGTTGCTGGAATTATGAGCGCTATACAAGTACCAGAAACATGACAAACGAAGTTTTTTCAGGGCTGGAAATTGTAAATGCTATTATAGATTCTTAAGTACCAGGAACGCAGAAACATTTCGAGATATTTTCGGTGCCGGAATTGTGTGCGCTAAAGATTTACAAGTACTAATAAGTAATTAGTAGGATAGTAGGACTTTAACAGTAGTCCAGTTTTTCTTGAAATTGAGACGAGACGAGACGAGACGAGACGAGACGAGACGAGACGAGACGAGACGAGACGAGACGAGACGAGACGAGACGAGACGAGACGAGACGAGACGAGACGAGACGAGACGAGACGAGACGAGACGAGACGAGACGAGACGAGACGAGACGAGACGAGACGAGACGAGACGAGACGAGACGAGACGAGACGAGACGAGACGAGACGAGACGAGACGAGACGAGACGAGACGAGACGAGACGAGACGAGACGAGACGAGACGAGACGAGACGAGGCGAGGCGAGACGAGACGAGACGAGACGAGACGAGACGAGACGAGACGAGACGAGACGAGACGAGACGAGACGAGACGAGACGAGACGAGACGAGACGAGACGAGACGAGACGAGACGAGACGAGACGAGACGAGACGAGACGAGACGAGACGAGACGAGACGAGACGAGACGAGACGAGACGAGACGAGACGAGACGAGACGAGACGAGACGAGACGAGACGAGACGAGACGAGACGAGACGAGACGAGACGAGACGAGACGAGACGAGACGAGACGAGACGAGACGAGACGAGACGAGACGAGACGAGACGAGACGAGACGAGACGAGACGAGACGAGACGAGACGAGACGAGACGAGACGAGACGAGACGAGACGAGACGAGACGAGACGAGACGAGACGAGACGAGACGAGACGAGACGAGACGAGACGAGATGGGATGAGATGAGATGATGTTTTTTTTTTACTGGAAAATAGATGGCTTTCATTGCAAGCGATTCAAAAGTACCAGGATAACATCAACATGTTGGAGTATTTTTGAGGGTGGAAATATGAGCGCTAAAAATGCTTAAATACCAGGAGACCAGACACATGTTTAAGTATTTTTGAGAAATTTTTTTTTAACAGGAGTACAGAAACATGTCGAAGTTTTTACTGTGCTGAAATTGTGAACACTATAAGACTCACAAGTACCAGGAGAGAAGAAACATATCCAAATAGTTTTGGGGCTGGTATTGTGAGCCGCATAAGTTTCACAAGTACCAGGAGACCACACACATCAAAGTATTTCCGGGGCTTTAATTGCAAGCGGTTTGGATTCAAAGGCAGCCAGGTACCAGGTAACCAGAAACATATCGAAGTATTTCTGACTGTGTAATGGTGAACAATTAGGATTTAAAAGATACCAGGAGAACAGAAACATGTTGAAGTATGAGGCTAAAAATATGAGCGCTAAAGATTCACAATACTTGGAGTTATTCAAAATATTTTGCGCAAGATTTTTTCTGGGCTGGAATGGTGAAAGCTATAGATTCACAAGTACTAAGATAGCAGAAACATGTTGACATTTTTTCGGTGCTGAAATTGTGAGCAGTTAGGATTCAAAAGTAACAGGAGAACAGGAACATGGTGAAGTTTTTTCCGGGCAGGAAATATGAGAGCTAAAGATTTACAATCACCAGGAGACCAGAAACATGTCGCAATATTTTCGGGCCTAGAATTGTGAGAGGTTAGGTTTTAAAAGTATTGCCAAGGCTGGAATTATGAGCGCTACAGATTTACAAGTAGATACCAGAATACCATAATTTTGGGACTCACTATCTGGATACCAGAATCATGAAGATGCAATTACAAGAATGATAATATGAGGCAATTAAGTTGCACACCTGTTTTAAAGTCTACGCAGACGAAGTCGCGGGAAGAAGCTAGTCCTACTAATATTATAAATGTGAAAGTTTGTATGTTTGTATGTTTGTTCGTCAATCACGCAAAAATAGCTGACGGGATTTGAATGAAATTTGGCACACATATAGTTCATATCCTGGAATAACACATAGGCTACTTTTTATCCCGATAAAAGGCATAGCTTAATGGCGGCGGAGGAGGAAGTGGAAATCAGACGTTTCTGCTGCCTTAGTACTTCTGATTCACAAGTACCAGGAGAGCATAAACATGTCGAAATATTTTCGGGCCTGAATTTGTGAGCGCCAAAGATTCTCGAGTACCAGGAGAGCAGACATATGTCAAAGTATTTTTGGTCAGGCTTTTTTTTTTGCTGGAAAATAGATTGGCTTTCATTGCAAGCGTTCATGTTTGTATGTTTGGATGTTTGTCCGTCAATCACGCAAAAACGGCTGAAGATTTAGATGAAATTTGGCACATATGTAGGTCACATCCTGAAATAACACATAGGCTACTTTTTATCCCGGTAACATACATGACTTAATGGAGACAGAGGAAGAAGTGGAAGTACAAAGTTTCTGCTACCTTAGTACTTCAGATTCAAAAGTACCAGGAGAACAGAAACATGTCGAAATTGTTTACCGGGCTAGAATAATATTACGAGTGCTAAAAGATTCACAAGTACCAGGAGACCAGCAACATGTCAAATTATTTTTGGGCAAGTTTTTTTTATTAGCAGAGCAGAAACTTTTCGAAGTATTTTCGGGACTGGAATTCCGAGCGCTACAGATTCACCTGGAGAGCAGAAACATATCGAGGTATTCCGGGGCCAGAATTACGAGCGCTACAGATTCACAAGTACCAGGAGAGCAGTAACATTTCGGAAGTTTTTTTGGGGCTTGATATGAGCGCTTTAGATTCACAAGTACCAGGAGAACAGAAATATGTCGAAGCAACGCTATACATTCACAAGTACCAGGAGAGCAGAAACATGTCGAGGTACGTCGCCAGAAAATTACGAGCGCTACAGATAGATTAGAATACCAGGAGAGAAATATCTGAAAGTTTTTAAGTTGCTGGTGAGTGGTTAGGATGCAGAAGTACCAAGAGAACAGAAACATGTCGAAGTTTATTCCGGGCAGGAGTAATTATGAGCGCTGAAGATTCACAAGAACCAGGAGACCAGAAATATGCCGCCGAAGTATTTCTGGGGCTGGAATTGTGAGCGTTTAGGATTCAAAAATACCAGGAAATTAGAAAAATGTCGAAGAATTTTCGAGCTGGAATTACCAGCACACCAGAAACATATCGACAAAGTACTTCCGAAGCTATTATTGCAAGCGGTTAGGATTCAAGAGTACTAGGAGAGCAGAAATATATCGAAGTTTTTTCGGGGCTGGAATTGTGAGCCCTAAAAATTCACAAGTACCAGGAGATCAGAAACATGTCAAAGCATTTTCCAGGCTGTAATTGTGAGCGCTAAAGTTGTACAAGTACCAGGACATCAGAAACTTATCGAAAAAGTACTTCCATAGCTTTAATTGCAAGCGGTTAGGATTCAAAAGTACCAGGGGACCAGAAACATGTTGAAGTATTCCCGGCACTGGAATTGAGCGGTTAAAATTACGAGCGCTACAGATTCACAAATACCAGGATAGCAGGAACATGTCCAAGTTCTTTGGGGCTGGAATTATGAGCGCTATTGATTCACAAGTACCAGGAGGCCAGGAACATGCCGAAGTTTTTCAGGGCTGGAAATTGAGAACGCTATAGATTCACAAGTACCAGGGGAGCAGAAACATGTTGAGGCATTCCGGGGCCGGAATAACGATCGTTTCAGATTCAGAAGTAGTCGAGGTATTCCGTTGCCATAATTATGAGCGCTATTGATTCACAAGTACCAGGAGACCAGGAACAAATTTTTCAGGGCTGCAAATTGAGAACGCTATAGATTTACAAGTACCAAGAGAGCAGAAACATGTCGAGGCATTCCGGGGCCGGAATTACGAGCGCTATAGATTCACAAGTACCAGGAGACCAGAAACATGCCGAAGTTTTTTCAGGGCTGGAAACTTCACAAGTATCCGGAGAGCAGAAACATGTCGAGGTATTTTCGGGGCCGGAATTATGAGCGCTAAAGAATCAAAATAACTAGGAGATCAGAAACATGTCATGTTCATGTTTTTTTGGGTCTTTAATTCAACCAAAAACATGTCGTCGTTTTTCCATGCAGGAGTTATGAGTGGCTTGGATCAATAGTCCAGGAGAAAAAACATGTCGAAGTACTTTCGAGGCTGGAAATATGAGCGCTAAAAATTCACAAGTACCAGGAGAGCAGAAACATGTCGAAGTATTTTCGGGGCTGAATTTGTGAGTGCCATAGATTCTCGAGTAAGCCAGGGAACAGAAACATGTCAAAATATTTAGGGTAGGTTTTTTTACTGGAAAGAAGATGGCTTTCATTGCAAGCGATTCAAAAGTACCAGGGGACCAAAAACATGTAGTTTTTTCCGTGCAGGAATTTTGAGTGGCATGGATAAATAATACCAGGAGAACGAAAACATATCGGAGTAATTTCGGGGCTGAAATCTTCCTTTCAGTGGCACCGCAAAGACTCACAATGTCTGGATACCTGAATCATGAAGTTGCAATTCCAAGGATGAGACAATGAGGCAAAAAGTTGCGCGGCAGTTCTAAAGTCTACGCAGACGAAGTCGCGGGAGGAAGCTAGTTAATAATAATAATGCCCAAGAGATAATTCAAAATGGTACGGACCGCTTCGTGTGTTAGGAATCAGTTACAAAATAATGGTTAAGTATAGTAAGTTATAGATTTAATCGTATAAAACAAAATAAAAATAAAAAATTCATTCGACGTTAGAAATAAATTTTGAAAAAAATGTTGCGTTTTCTTCCTGGCAACACGGAGTTGCTCGCCACATCACAACATAACAACAAAAAAAAATTGGAACACAGTACCTCAGGTGAACCTGAGGTACTGTGCTTTTCATTAAATTACTTTTTCTGTTTTTTTTTGTTCCTACAGCTTTATGAACTTAGAGCGTTGAAGAAAATTTGAATTTCTAAAATTGGTAATCTTTTTTGGTCATTTTAAACTAGATGAGGCCGGTGTTTCCTAGCTGACTGCTCTGAGAAGAAACACCGAAACAAACTCAGAGGTCAAAGTCTCTTTTAAAGTCCAATACAATCGTAGGGGCCGAGTCTGCTATTACAATAGTGTCAGAATGGTCGATCATTGATTTCAAAATGGTTGATTTTCAAAAGTTTGGTAATCTACTAACATAATGGCATCATAATGGCATCATTATGACATTCCAATGATCAACCACTGACACGCCATTGAAAGAAAGCCATATGAATGGTAATCTCGTACATAATGACAGATTTAGTATCACTACTTCAGATTGCTTTTAACACTAACAAATTTTATGTAAACTAAATATAAATAAAATCTGGCATGAATAAATGCTCAGATTTAGCTCGGTTTTATAATAATGACAATACGGCATTCCTACCGCAATTCTATTACGAGACCATTGACGTGCCAGTGACCGTGACATTATGAATTTAGCAGATTACGAACTTTTAGCAAAATGACAATGGCATGACAATGACATCGTGTCGGAATGACAAATTTATAAAAATAGCAGACTCGGGCCCCTGGTCAAATCATATGAGAACCATGAAGGTTAATGTCTGAAGTGGTATTTTGAGGAAAGTACCTACCACACAGATTTGAGTGGACCTGTCCAGACAGTGTAAGCATTTGCCAGTTATCGTGTAGCTCAAACTTAGAACTTAAAGGAGCTCAACGAACTGACGAACAATACCAAAGTAAGGACATTTGTGTAGGCCGCATAAAGAACTCAAACCGCCAGACTAACATTAAATGAAATTAACCCCTAATATAGCAATCTACATGGTCTTCATATTCACAATACGTTATATGAGCCTGAGGACCATGCAGATCAGTGTCTGAAATGGTCTTTTGAGGAAAGAACCACACAGATTTGAGTGGACCTGTCCAGTCAATGCAAACCTTGGTCAGAAGTCGTACAGCTCAACTTAGAACCAATAAGGAGCTCAACGACTCCATGAACAGTGTCAATGAAAGGACATTTGGGTAAGCCACAAAAATACTCAAACTGCCAGACATCGTTCAAAATACTTCAAAAGGAAAAAAAAAGAAAATAGTAACCCACATAGTCCCCATATTCACAATAGTAAAATTCAAAAATAAGAATAATAAAATAACAATAATTGCCTTAATTGGCCGGTCTGAGTGGAGATTCGCTAGAGCATACGTGCTCGGGAGAAGGACGTATAATCCAGTAAGATGCTGGTAGGGATCTTGACCGCACTTCCGGGATTGTCCTGATAGCCGTGGTATACCTCTCCACTCCTCTAGCACCTGAGGCCATGTTGCCCCCTTGGCGCTACGTCACTTTGTGCTAGCGACCGTTTTCGGGGGCCCATTCATTGAGTGTGCAAGTCACCCCCTGCCATTTAAAAGCCGTGTATATTGTTAGTGGTCAGGCAGGGGCCAATAGTTTTATAATAAACGATTATCATTCCACTAAGCCACCCAAACCCATAGCGTTTCATTTTTTGTTTCCATATTCTGCAATAGTACTGCTCCAACCGGGGATTGTCCTTGGGCATAGAGTATATAACCACTAGAGAGCGTATAGGCCGATTTCTTCTAAGTACGCGGCTCACTACAGCGGGCCGGGGGACGAGGAACAACGCACGGCTGCAATTGGTCCGTTCAAGGTCAAGTTGCATAGGTAGCTTATGGTTAGGGTGGCACTACTTGATTAAAGGAAAATAGTCGATATCGATAAAATGGATTTTAACATTATAATAAAAAACTTTTTACAAAAAAATACAACCGACTTCTAAAAAAAACACTACAAAGTCAAAAATAACTTTAAATTTGGAAGTCGGTGTTTTTGTTAGCATCTTCGTATTTTGACACCGACTTCAGAATTTAAAGTACACCAACACTACAAAATCGCAGAAAAGCAAAATACGCAATTTCGATTATCAAAGAATCATCTAAATAGTCAAATTCCAGCGATTTCGATTTAAAATCCAAAGATCGTAACCGATTTTGATATGATTTAAATGGGACCAATCTGCAAGTATATCCTTTCAGATAAAACAAAAAATTTTCAAATCGGTTCATAATTGTCGGAGTTATGAGGTAACAAACATAAAAAAAAAAAAACATACAACCGAATTGATAACCTCCTCCTTTTTGGGAAGTCGGTTAAAAATACTCAATCCAAACAAACAGCGCTATATCTTGTTTAAACAAAGTTTCCCTATTAACCTTATCTTTCCACTTTTATTTTAATTCTGAAATCTTCGAAAATCTAAAATGAAAACATGTATGTCAAACACACAGATGAAAAATCTGAGACCCTCCTCCTATTTTTAATGTCGTTTAAAAGTAGTTACGTGTTTAATGTAAGTATGTGAATTGATCAAAAATTGTATTAGTTGTAATTTTATGATCATCGATAAATCGACTTCAATCATTAAACGTAACAGCACAGATTTTTACGATAAAAATACAAAGGGGAAGAAAGGGATAAAAATATAAGTATTTCCTAATGAAAGAAAGAGACTTTTCCAAAAGACATCAACGCGCGCTTCTCACAGTGTGCTCGTTCACCTAACCACCATTTTATATAGACCCCTGCAGTGGCTCATCATCTGATTCAAATCAAAAATATTTTGCGTAGTCTTTACTCTCCGATGAAAAGTTATGCCATCATTTTTGTAACAAAAGGTCTTGGAATGTTTCCCACACAAATTCACCGGGTATGAAGGCATTTTTATGCGTTATAAATTGCATAAAAATTAAAACGATTTGTAAAAACTTAGCATGCCCACAGGTCTAACAATTGGTCACAACTAAAATGGTTACTAGTGCCGCTGACTAACATCTGAGCAAAAACACTAATAGTTTTCGTGCGTCGGGGCACTGTATGCGCAGTCAAGTGGTTTAATAGTCTTTGTCCTTGGGAATACTTTCAGGGCATACAGGGATAATCGCCGGTTGGTGCCCCATTACATTTGAAAAGTCTAACGGGGCCTCTGCGTAGCCCCTCGTACGCCTACCAAAGGACCGGGTCTCCAGGGGCCCGAGATAGTTAAAAAAAAAAAAAAAAAAAAAAAAATAAAAAAAAAAAAAAAAAAAAAAAAATACCTACTCTAGGTTGGAGCATTCAACTTAATCCGATGAACTCATCGAGGTACAAATCTCTGCTACTTAGACCAGGGTCGATAATTTCTGAAACCAAAGAAAATAATAGTAGGATGAAACCCATTGGAAGAGAAAGAGAATATAACAAAAATTAAAGGAAAAATAATTTACGGGCGATCTGAGGTCGGGAAGTGGATGGGGGTGCGTGTTTAAGGGAAAATTATGATTTATCTCTATTTCCGGCAAAACTACAAGTCTTATAGGAAAAAAACAAATGGCAAAGTTGTAGGTAATAAAAAGATCTACAACTTTTGTGTTTCCACTTGACTGAAGACTTGTAGTTTTGCCGGAAATGGAGATAAATCGTTATTTTCCCTTAAACACGCACCCCCATCCACTTCTCGACCTCAGATCGCCCGTAAATTATTTTTTCTTTAATTTTTGTTATATTCTCTTTCTTTTCCAATGGGCTTAATTATACTATATTTTTTTTCCACTTTTTACCATTTTCAAAGGCCCTGGTCTAATACGAATGTAACTTTATGAACAAAACTGCAACTCGAACCAACAATTAAGATCGGATTTCCGCTTTCCCGCGAATTTTGTTTTTTTTTTCTGTGACTGGCCTGCTATTCAGCCGTAACATTTTCATAATTTTTTTATGATTTTTAACGGCTGTTAGTTGAAATCGATTCTCTCTAGGGTTGAAAAGTAATACTTTGAACCCGCACCTCGGGAAACTTTCCGAGAACGAGTAACTGGCTGACCCGCGCAACTTCGTCTGCGTCACATTTTCCATTAATGCTCCGCTCCTATTTATCTTAGCGTAATAATGTATAGCCTATATAGCCTTCCTCGATAAATGGGCTATTTAAAACTGATTTTTTTTTTCATATCCGACTAGTAGTTCCTGAGATTAGCACGTTCAAACAAACAAACTCTTCAGCTTTATAATATTGCGGAGTTATTTTAAAACTAAGATATCTCTCAAGATATTCATTAAAATTAAATAATGTCAATAGCAATTTTATTCAAAATTAAATACTAATATGATGATTAACGTATTTATTTGGATAAGAATTAATACTATGTTATTAAAAACCCGTGTTAAAAACTTCCTCGCAAATAATGCATTATTTTAGAACAAATTTGATTTCCATAAAAAGGGTTGTAGTGAGTTAACCTTTTATGGGATAGGCATATGCTGTCGGGGACTTTTTTTTAGAACTTTTAAAGAGGAACAATTTTGTAATATTTTTATTATCATTAATTTTTGCGTAATTTAAACCCTTTACGCAGCGCACGCAATGGAAGCTTTTATCCCGCTAGCAACATTTGTTATTGCTGCTCCGCTCCTATTGGTGATAGCGCGATGCTATATAGCCTATAGCCTTCCTTGATTAATGGACTATTCAACGCAAAAAGAAATATTGATAAACAACACTTTTGTTGATATCTTTGTTGCCGTGATAGTTACAGTATTGTCGTTGTAAAACATTGAGAGAAGCAAACGGGTAGTAATTAATGGCTACCGTGAATTTCAAAATTTCTATTTATCAGGGACCCTACGACTCGGTGACCGGCCGTCCTGATATCAGAATGAACGGTCACCCTTAAAATGTTTTTTTTTCTTCTAGAATATGATGGAAGCAAGCGTTTGAGAAAAGGAAGCAAATAGAAGCAATAGGGAAGCATTTCTTGGGCATAAATTCAACGTTAAATACGCCTAGTGACCGTTCATTCTAATAGCCTATAGCCTTCCTCGATAAATGGGCTATCTAATATTGAAAGAATTTTTCAAATCGGACCAGTAGTTCCTGAGATTAGCGCGTTCAACCAAACAAACAAACAAACTCTTCTGCTTTATAATATTATATAGTATAGATGATTAAATTTTCACTCACCTTGAGGTCAAGGTCATAATACCGAAAGACAATACAAATACAAAATGTTTATTTCTGTACCAAATAGTTTAAATTAGTTTATGATTGGGCCTGTGTTAGGAGACTCCGCTCCTCCATAGCTTTGGCTGTTTGTACAACATAGAGTTTTCTTTTTTATTTTATTTTTGTTATTACAAGATTAAAAATAATAGCTAAATGATACATTTTTCTCGAGCGCGTGCTGCGTTTACTTAAAGAACATTTCGATCATGCTCGCTCGTTTGTGAATTGAGAAGAATGAATGGGTACTTACATTAATGTGGGTGTGTTGAGTGTGCGAGGTGTGTCGAGTGTGTGTGATGTGTGTATGGTGTGTGATGTGTGTGAGGTATGTGGTGTGTGATGTGTGTGTGGTATGTGATGTTTGTGTGGTGCGTAATGTGTGTGGGCTGTGGGAGGTGTGTGTGTGCAAATAATTGTATAACTAATTTCCACTTATTGTAACAATGATTCAATATCTGCAATTCTGCATACACGGACGTGACTTTAACGGTTAACCATTCGATTAACATTTTCATGCCTTCATGAGTATGTTTAGTGTATATGTAGACGTCTTTATTTACTTTATTAAAGAACAGTGCTGATTGCTTATTAAATTTGCAGCGAATTTGGTTTTAGATTTTGGGACTAGTGCAATAATATCCTTTCTTCTTTTTAATATTAAATTATTGTCATATGATAGTGTCTTATGTTTTTTTTAAGATGGTGGCGTACATATACAATTTCCTAACAGATAGCAGGCCACTCATCTCATAAAGACTTTCAGTAGAGAATCTCCGTTTCTTAAAATACATAATTTTTATCAGACCTCTTTGCGCTCGTTCAACGTCTATAAATTTTGATTTGGCTGCCCCACCCCATACAGGTATACAGTAGACTATCACAGATTGTGCAAGGGCTACGTAGATTTCATTTAGAAGATTTCTCTTAGCGCCCACTTTCGTGGCTATGCTTACAGGAACCACGTATCTCAGTGATTTAAATATCCATCCCAATTTTCGGATTCTACCAGTAACGTGCTCGAGGTGCGAGTACCAGCTTAAATTTTGGTCAATTATGACACCTAAATATTTTGTTTGTTTTACTTTATTAATTGTAGGACATATACAGGCATAATTAATGGCTCGTTTACAAGAATGTATTTTAATGTTTAAATCTTGTTCTGGTTGTGAGCTATTTCTAATTGTAAAACATATATAATTGGTTTTTGTTGCATTTAACGTAAGTAGATTTTCATTAAGCCAATTAGCAATTTGAGCCATACCTATTTCAGCTTTGTGTTTAGCTTCGGACCAGTTATTTCCATAAAAAACAATGGCAGTATCATCAGCGTAGGAGAAGATTTTTGCATTATCCACTTCTAAGTTACATAGGTCATTTATGTAAATTAGGAAAAGAGTTGGTCCTAAAACGCTTCCTAAATATATACAATATATATATATATATATCAGTACCTGCCTTACCAGGTCAATACTTATAACTAATACTTACCAGGCGCTAGGGGACTTCCCCCTACGTTTGTTATTTTAGAACCTTTAGAACTAATTGCGCAGGCAAAAACGAAATGCGATTAAGGGCCCATACAGATGAGCGGCACTTTGCCAACGGCATATACCATACCACTGCAGCAGTGCAGCCGTCGCGTCCTGTCGACGGCTGCCGTCGACGCGTTGACGCCTGCCGCCGACAGGGGCGACAGGGGCGACAGGTGGCAACGCTTGCAGTTGTGACGACGCCTGCCGTTGACGGCTGCTGTAGTACCTATCTGCCGCTGTCAAAGTAGCACTGATCTATATGTGCCGTTATGTTGAGTGAGCGCAGCGCACGAGGCGTCCAGTGCGATCTCCACTTAAAATGATTTATTGAAATTAGTATGTACACTGGGATGTAAAAACTTGTAGTTTCCGTTAGCCGACCGGTGCCCCCCCCCCTCCCCGCCGTGCCGCCCCCGCGCTCTACTTACACGCTTCGTGAGTGAGATACATTTGTACGTTTTTTCCAATAAATATTATAACCGCACGCAAGATTTCGCGCGCAAACCGCGTCTGCACTTCTGCAGTCTGCAGTCAGCCTCGCACATCGCTGAGCTGTGAGCAGTGTGAGCTGCTGCTACCTCAGTGTGTAGCTAACTTGTTTTTAATCGACTTCAAAAAGGAGGAGGTTCTCAATTCGTCGGAAACTTTTATTTTTTATGATCCCTAGATATGAGCACCGCCGCGCCGTGGCAATTTTTGGCGGCGGCGATGCGACTTTTAACCGATCGCTGAAGGAGCGCTTTTTTGTCAAAGCTTAAATAGCCTTCTGTCGGGCGGTGAGAAGTTAAAAAAAAAAACTTTCTTCACATTTCGAATCCCTCTTGGGCTCTGTCCCTCACTGTCAACGTCAACCTACAGCAGTTCATTACGAACATGGCGTCTGCAATAAAATTGCTTGTCACTCGTCTCGATTCTCGACACCTCTCATCTTGCTGATGTCACCCTGTGAATATCTGATCCCTCAGAGCAACACATTTTCTATACTTACCTTATTAGAGTTATCTTCAAAATAGGTATGGACCGGAAAGTATCCATCCAGAAAAACAAAAGTCAAGGTTATCCAAGTGTCTGTTGTCCAGTCTAGGTTAGGTACCTATCGTTAGCTGCCATTTTGCTGCCTTGTTGTAAGTTGTATGTGTAGCCTAGCGGTGGCTTGCCTGCCCCCGCTTCCCCGCCTCCCCGCCTCCCCGCCTCCCCGACTCCCCGACTCCCCGACTCACTACCCTCGGTAGGCATGGGTCATTGATGGTTTTCTGGTTAACGTAATATAACTGTTAATCGTCAATGGTCAACTGGTTGAAATTTGAATATTATTAACAGGTTTTGAACGGTAGCGATTGGCGTCAACGTCAATTTATGTCAACGTTTTCAATGATTGACAATGTTGCAAATAATAAATTGATATTCATTGAAGATTACTGATTTGTTATAAGAAATAACATTCCCTTCGTACTCTTTCCAGGCTTAATTCGCATACCAGACCAGTTGATTCTCAGAAATGAATAAATAAAATTAAGTTGAAATAATCCGTGAGCCGTTGACGAAAATTAACAGATTATTATAATTCAACTTGTTTTTTCGTTAATGATAAACAGTTAAGTCGTTGACAAATGAAAAGTCGTTAAAAAAAAACAGCTTATTGATTCAACGACCACCTCTAACCCTTGGGCCCTCTGACGTCATCTTGCCTCATCAACACTTACAATATAACTGCTTCAGTACATATACAATATTTATATAATATATAGGTAGTAAGAATTTAACTAATGCTAATAATGCCAAAGTTAGGATGTTTGTTATTCAATCACGCTAGAAAGGCACATTAGGCAACTATTCATTCGTTCCATAGGGATCACGCGGGCGAAGCCGCTGGCAGAAGCTAGTAACAACATAATTAGGTACAACTAAGTAACCTGCGCCCCGCAGGAATCTACACAACGCGGACTCTGAATAAACTGGCACCGATACCTCGCCGGGGTGGCCGCGGCCACAGAATAAACTGGCACCGATACCTCGCCGGGGTGGCCGCGGCCACAGAATAAACTGGCACCGATACCTCGCCGGGGTGGCCGCGGCCACAGAATAAACTGGCACCGATACCTCGCCGGGGTGGCCGCGGCCACAGAATACCATGCCTTCGCCGAGTTTGAGACGTGTCTGAGTGCCGACTGCCGAGTAGTACCGAGCTCTCACTTGTGGCATGCGACAGCTCAGGGACAGCTGTGTGCCTCGTCTGTGGTCGTGTGCCTCGTGTGGTCGTGCCGGACAACAGACGGCTAAAGTGCCAAGTGTTAGACCCAGTAACTGTACGTTATTACGTCACGATCACAGGACAGATATTAGTTGCACCTCCTTATTTGTTCTGTGGTCACGACAGCCCTCGGCGCGCGCCGCCGTGTGTATGGTGCAGCCCTGCGAGCCTGACCTGCTCCCCCCGGGACCGCTGCGCGGCATCGACCGCCGTGCGGTGGACGGCCGCACCGCACGGCCGCACCGCACGCCAGACGGCAACCTTTCCATTAAACATGTGGGACTGGGTCCTTGAGGAAGTATGGAACTCATTCGTCTGATCACCTGCCACTTAGTCACTCCTCGTATCGGAATCGGGATGACGATGTCGCCGAGCGCCGAGCGGATCCATTGTCATACGTGGAACCACACACAAACACACTTCACACACCCACTTTATAGATAAAACTATTTATTGAACCTGTGTGTCTGTATGTGTATGTGCGCGCTGTGCGCCTGTGTCGATGTAAGGGGCACTGTGTAAGGGGCTCTGCTCTGGTATATTCTCTGTATTCAATAAGAATTTGCTATAATTATGAAATGTATATCAACCAGCTACATATACCTTTTTTTTTTTTTTTAGGGTGAGAAATCATCAAATGACTCCTCCCGTTCTGGGTAAAGCAGGAGGGAGTGTCAGTGTGTTCCTTCTAATGCCCTTTGCGTTCCAGGGCCGCGGTGACGCTTTCGAACAAACTCCGCAACCCCGGAGCTACATACCTGCGTTTTATTTTTCTTTTGTGACATAAATGTTCTAGGTACTTACAGGAGAAAGTTCAAAGTCCACTTCATTTTTTTGGGCCTCTTAAATACGATGAACACTTTTAATAAATCGAATTGTTGGAGGAGATGGAATTAAATTATCAAATTCAAGTAAAGTTAGGGTAGTACGACACACGAAGCGAGACGAGTGCTACATTTCCATATAACGTAAACATGAACGTCATTATCATTAAATATTGCATTACTTACATTGAACCGGACAGGTGGCTACATACCTTAGAATAATAACGCACCAAAGAGAATTATAGTCATTGCTACATACAGTTTCGTTAAGCGTTACATACACATTGTTAAGCGAGACGGGGAGGTCGACGAGTCGGCGCGCGCGTGTGTGTAGCTGTAGTACCTCTATGTGTAGGACACAAGTACACACTGCCGAGCGCGACCCTTATCTTAGTGCCGCTGAAATAGCGTGTGAGTCACGAGTCACGCGCGCAGACTTACTGAGCGCCTGAATATTAGTCACGACGAAACGAGCGCCGCGCGACGCCACAGACGCCACTCGGCCGGCCTCGCCGCGGCCAACAAGACCACACACGTGGGAGCAGTAATTAAGTATAAGCACGTAATTAGTCTCACGGCGACAGCGGCGCGGCGGTGAGGCCGCTCCATAGCGCGCGGCCTCGCACTCGCGCGCCGGTGAAATTATCAAAAGTAACGAGAGCGGAAGTGACGACCGGAACAAGCACGACCTCGAGCGGGGCGGCGGGGCGGCGGGGCGGCGCCGCTCTCCAGCAATGTGATTCTGTAAGCCCCTCCCGTGTAAGCTTAGTTGAAGTGCACAAACAAGATGGAATAACAGTTCACTTCATTCAGCTCACTCCACTAAGTCTACACGGTGGGATGTTGACAGAATACACGGTTAGCGTAGTGGCTGACCGATTGGCGCAGGGAACAAATATTTGTTATTTTGCAGTGACCCACTGATAGGGCTGCCATCCGTCCGGGTTTCGCCGGATTTTTAAAAGTTTGGAGGACGTCCGGGCGAGGTTTTGGGCGGGACAAAGTTGTGTGTCCGGGAAAGCTCAAGTGATTAAATCGTTAAAAAAGTTTTCTGTTTAAAAGTTTTTTTTTAAGGTCTCCTTTTTTGTATGTGTTTATTAGCTGTAAGTCCTCCATGTACTAAATAAATAAATATTATTTTTCACTTTTAAGTGGTAATTACTTTGGAAGACGTCTTCGATAAAGCACAAACTGAAATAAGTAAAAAATAAAAAGTCAGGTCATAAAATAAAAAGTACTGAGATAAACTGAATTAAATTTTTACGGGACCAAATGGCAAGCATGCCGCATCGAACAAAAAAAAGTGGCCAAGTGCCAGTCGAATTCGCATGCAAAGGGTTCCGAATCAACTTTGACGACACGGTTGGCGCAGTGGTTGAGCGATTGACTGCTGCGCAGCATGTCGCGGGTTCGATTCCCGCACGGAACAAATATTTGTACGACCTACAAGTATTTGTTCCGAGTCTGGGTGTTTTTCTATCTATAGTATGTATGTATTTACAAAAAAAAAATGTATATAAGTAGTTTATCAGCCATCTCGTCACCATAACACAAGCATTAGGTTGCTTAGCTTGGGACTATATGGCGTTGTGTGAAATGTCCAAGGATATTATATTATTATATTATTATTAACTGAATTTTTTCAACATGTCATTTTAACATCACAGACGTCTTATAGGTTTTTCTGTAATCTTTAGGTACTTAAAGAACAATTATCTGCATTATTGTTGCTCTGTATTTTCGGGAATAAGGAAATGGTGATTTACGGTCCAATTTTTTGAATAACTGCTATACTATTTATTTTAAAATTATAAAAAAAGCTTAGATTAGAATGACCAAAGAGGTTAAATTCTAAAATCATCAATTCAATCATCAAATTCATCAATCAATCAAGGTGAAGTAAAATTGGGGCTAACAACTATTATAACAACTATTATAACAACTATTATAACAACTATTATAACAACTATTATAACAACTATTATAACAACTATTATAACAACTATTATAACAACTATTATAACAACTATTATAACCACGTAATATTGAAATAGAGTCATAACATTAGTATTTTTTTTTACTTTTGATAGGCATACGTTTGACCACTATCTCACCTGATATTAAGCGATTATGCGGCCAAATAATAAGAATAACAATATTTTATTTGTATAAAACATGGTAAATATTAGCTCTTATTAAGTATACGAAGATCTGAGCTAAGATGGAGCACGCTTCCATAGAAGTAAACTATTCACTCTTGACTTAAAATCATTTTACTGATTTTTCAATTATTTCTGTAATTTCTGTAACCCCCTCAGACAAGTCGGGGGAAAAAGCTAGTTTTTACTTAACACAATTCAAACGCGACTCCATTTCCATCCCTAGGCTTGTAACCTTTGACATTTTATTTAATTTTTGACACATAATATGTTTGAATTATTTCAATCTTAAAATCAACAAAATATTGTAGCATGTTTCTTCAGATAAAATGCGAAATTAACGTTTTAAAAACAGACCCTTTTGCCCCCAGATCTCTTGAACTCCAGACAGTCCAGACCTTGCCCCACGAGTTGAGTACGGGTAGCTGCAGGGTGGGACTTGCAATGATTCGGTCTAAAACACAGATAATGAAAAACAGCACGAAGTGTAGGGTCGAGGTAGATGGGCAAGAAATACATTATCTCGTCGAGTACTAGAGTCTCAGTACTCAGACTAAGTAAAAGCCTACTTTTACTTAGTCTAACCGGCAAGAACAGGAAATCGCCGCATCCAAGACTCCTAGAAAAGCTACTGGTCCGTAAAGACGCTGCTGATGGGTGATCTGCCGATCTCCCTGAAGCGCAAACTCTTCGACATGTTTATCCAACCCATTCTTTTTTTTTTTTTTTTTTTTCCCGTCTGGGAAAAAATGCATTACGCATACCCTCTCACTCGGGGGAGTGGGAGGGGTATGTGGGACTCCCCGGGCAAGCCCGGTATACACACTAAAACCACCCAGCACTGAAATTCCCGCAGCGTCTTAGTGGGGGGTGGACTGGGAGATCGGCGTAGCCTTTACGTCCAGTCCACCTCCGACGACCGCCCGCCTTCACAGCGGGCCCTTAAAACCCATTCTAGCCTAAGGTGCTCAGACCTGATCGCTCACAGAGTCGCAAAAGTTCCACCTTGGAGTTTGCCAAAGAGCGATGAAACTCAGCATTCTGGGCCGAAAAAGACAGGACAGAATTCGAAACATCAAGCTGCGTTCCGAAATAGGAATAATGGCCGTGGATAAGAAGGCTGCCAGGCTAAATTGTGTGGGTCACGCAAACCAAATGCAGTTTGATCGTTGTACAAAAGTCTCCACGCAAAGGGTGCCCGAACACAGCCGGTGCCGCCGAGGCCGGCCGGCCGGCCCAGAAAGAGTAGTAATTACTGGAAGTACTTGGACTTGGGGAAGACTTTGCCCAGTAGTGAGACAGAGCAGGCTAATAAAAAAATGTTCATAAAACTTAATTTTATACTGAAATGTACTGTTTCATTTAAAATTTTAAGAAGAATGTAGTTGGTAGATTGCACAGGCTTTGGTCAGTAAAACGAAGATCTTGGGTCTGATCAAGTTGGCCACCCCTGAACTACGTGATCGTCAGCAGTTTGTTAAGCTCAGCTTGTAGGAATCTGGTGCCTATCACGTTTGATTTGAAACTGCATCTTGAAGTAAACGTAGTAGTAAATCCGAGAGTAAATTTTTGGCACTGCAGCGAGACAGGGACGTGATATTTACGTGCAGCTCGCTTTAATTTTTGGTCGAATGCAGACACCAGTGAGTTTGTGAATACAATACTATCACAAAATCAACAGCCATGAAAGATTTGGGCGTCACATTCAAGCAAAAGCTCTCAACACTCCTTTTTTTAAATCTTTATATTTAGTTTTTGTAATTGGTTTTCTCTTCTCTTCTTGTTGTCGTTCCCTCACTCCTGACGATCGCGACCACATACGACGCGTCTCCAAGCCATGCGGTCTTCTCCAGTGTGGACCGCTTAGTACACGCTGCCTCCAACAGAAACAACTAGCAGCAATTAGTATAAATTATAATGAAATATTTAAATTAGAATAGTTAATAACTGGATTGCTACCATGTACCTTTTTATTTGCGAGTTTCCGATATTTCGGCACTGTTGCAAGCGCCATGATCCCGTTATTAACTATTCTAATGTTAGTGACCATGAAAGTTAAAACTAAATATTTAAATATTATAAAATAAATAAATTGTAATGAAATAAATAAACATACTTACTACAAAACAACAACTCGTCTATACTTTTCCTGTTTGGAGTACCTATAAAAACCATGGCTTGTGGTGTTTCAGAAGAATGAGTAGTGACGAGTGGCTCGTTGTGTTTCAGGCGGAGCAGAGCGCAACGTGTCGCCAGCACTGCGCGACGCACTCAACACACTCCGCGAGGCGTGGGCTGAGCCGCGCTCGCTACTTAGCCGCTGGTCAGTACAGTACTACTAACTACACACACTACACTCAACACACTCCGCGAGGCGTGGGCTGAGCCGCGCTCGCTACTTAGCCGCTGGTCAGTACAGTACTACTAACTACACACACTACACTCAACACACTCCGCGAGGCGTGGGCTGAGCCGCGCTCGCTACTTAGCCGCTGGTCAGTACAGTACTACTAACTACACACACTACACTCAACACACTCCGCGAGGCGTGGGCTGAGCCGCGCTCGCTACTTAGCCGCTGGTCAGTACAGTACTACTAACTACACACACTACACTCAACACACTCCGCGAGGCGTGGGCTGAGCCGCGCTCGCTACTTAGCCGCTGGTCAGTACAGTACTACTAACTACACACACTACACTCAACACACTCCGCGAGGCGTGGGCTGAGCCGCGCTCGCTACTTAGCCATTCCTCAGTAAGTCAGTACTACCTACTATGTAACTACACACTACACACACCACGCTCACTGAACACATAGCTAGCTAGCTGCCCGTGCAACGTCGTCTGCGTAACATTTTTCATTACTGCTCCGCTCCTATTGGTCTTAGCCTGATGATATATAGCCTATAGCCTTCCTCGATAAATGGGCTATCTAATACTGAAAGAATTTTTCAAATCGGACCAGTAGTTCCTGAGATTAGCGCGTTCAACCAAAAAAACAAACAAACTCTTCTGCTTTATAATATTAGTATAGATTTGCGCCTTTTGAGGTTTTCTGCACCTGCAGCAGCCGCCCCAGCACATCCCGCCGTGCTAAGAAGATGGGATGGCGCAAGGGTGTCCACACATGTTGCATCCCACACCAAAGGCTTACCCACCTTCCAAGGCATTATGGTCATCCCATCTGGCCTCTTCCCATCGTCACGTGCCAAGCCGTGGGGTTCTAAAACAGCTGGTGACAAAAGCCCGACGGATGAGGTCATTAATCCTGGCGTGCCGTGCTAGCCGACCAGCGCTCCTACTGCAGGACAGGCCATGGTGTCCGAGGCGCACCGGCGGGATCGCACATAGTTGTTGGGGGGGGCCGTATCGCTGTCGAGTCCACCATGAAGTACCTGGGATTGGTGCTCGACAGCCGGTGGGATTTTGGCCCCCACTTCCGGCGGCTGGCGCCCAAGTTGTTGGGCGTGGCTGGGGCGCTGTCAACGCTGCTCTCCAATTTGGGGGCCCTGAGCACCGCCTGCAGGCGGTTGTACGTGGGGATCGTGCGATCAATGGCCCTGTATGGGGCCCCGATCTGGGCGGCTGACCTGACGGCCGGCACCATCGCTGTTCTGCGAAAGCCGCAGAGGGTGATGGCCGTCAGAGTCATCAGGGGTTATCGCACGATCTCCTACGAGGCGGCTTGCACACTGGCCGGAACTCCACCCTGGGACCTGGAGGCAAAAGTTCTCGCGTCACTACATCGGTGGCGTGAGGACGCGCGGGCGCGCGGCGAGCGACTGATGCAGCGACACATCGAACTGCGTCGATCGCAGCTGCGCGAGGTTCTGGTGGTGGAATGGCGGGACAGGCTCTCACGCCCTTCCGCCGGCCTCGTCACTATCGAGGCCATCCGGCCAGTGCTCGACCTCTGGCTCGGGAGAAGGCACGGCTCCCTGACGTTTCGTGCGACGCAGGTTCTCACGGAGCATGGCTGCTTCGGGAAGTTCTTGTGTCGCATAGGCAGGGAGCCCGACGCTCGGTGTCACCACTGCGTCGACTGTCGGGAGGACACGGCGCGGCATACGCTGGCAGAGTGTGCCGCTGGGGAGGAGTCGCGCCGGGCCCTCATCTCTGTGGTAGGCAGTGACCTCTCGCTGCCGGCCGTAGTCCGTGCTATGGTCGACGGCGAGGAGTCCTGGGACGCGGTGGTCTCCTTCTGCGAAACAGTTATCGCGCAGAAGGAGGCTGCGGAAAGGGAGAGGGAGATCTCGACCACTCTCCCGGCCCGCAGCAGGCGCACCGGGCGTCGGAGGAGGGCATACGCTGCCCTCTCCTGGCCCCCCTAATTGGGTCCAGGGGCGGTAGACTTGGGGATGTCCGTCGCCCCCCATTCATCCGGACCCGAGGTGGCGGCGCGTGGTGTTCCCGTGCGCCCCTCTTTGACGTCGCGAGGGGAGTCAAACACCTTACTCCCTCCGCTGACTCGAAGTGGCCCGCAGAGGCAGGCCGGCACTAGCCGGGGATCACGGAAGTCGGTTTAGTTCCCGCGGTCCCTGGCGTAGGTGAGAGATGGAACACCGGGGTGGTTTTAGTCAGTAACAGTCTGACAGACCCCTCCGCCCGCCCCAGGTTTTAAAAATGGTGTCCGAGGCGGTCGACTGATTCACCGCATTGACACTGATGTGGAGCTCCGCTAGGAGCACTCCGACGCAGACACGTAGCGATCCGGAAAGTACTGTCACTCAGCATAGTACCTATGTTGGGTGACGGTAGTGCCTGTAGCCAAAGACCCGACTCTCATTCACCCACAGCCAGCAGGCGGGCACGCTCCGCAGTATTGGTGGTCGTGTTTAAGAGGTTATTCCGTACCAACCTGCAGAGTGGCTCATCCCATTCCCTTTGGGAATATGGGTTATCGGGCAACGCCGTGTTCGGGCAAGCCACTTTCCAGGCGTTCACAGCATCGGTCAATCAAGGTACTTCACAGTTAACCAATGTTGGAGTTACAATCCTTTTGGTTAACTTTTCAGTGCTGTTGACTGAAGACAGGAACGTCGGTAGGCTTATTCTAGAAATTTTGCGAATGCCGAGCCCACCAAAGCGAATGGGTAGTGTGGCTTGGAGCCAGGCTCGGTCATCCAGAGCCACATTTAAGATAGATGTTAGTGTGTATTGAATGATTTAATCAGTTGATATAAGTTGTAATCATTTAATGAAGTATTATATAAAATAAAATACAAAGTACTTATTTATTAATCAAAACAAAAAAAAAAGTAGTAAGTAGCTAGTTACCATAATTTAGACCGAATGCCTATTTGTTTTGCTAGTAGACATAAGAAATGTATTTAAAGAACAAACTATATACACTTAAAATAGAAAAAAAAACTCCTAACTAAAACGCACCATCCACGCGAAGCGTCAACTAAGCGTTTTGCAAGATCTTTAAATAGGACGTGAGCACTCGGACCCCACGGTCCAAGAGTTTCAACCCCAAACGGCTCAAAAATGTATTTGCCAATAAGGTTTTCAGCAGCCGAAGCCGCAGAACCAGCACAGCACGACGAGCTAGGAAGATGGGATGGCGTAAGAGTATCGACACAAGTAGCGTCCCACACTAAAGGCCTACCCATCTTCCATGGAAATAAAGACATACCGTCCGGTCTTTTGCCATCGTCGCGTGCCAGGCCAATGGGTTCTAATACGGCTGGCACGCCGACGGCGACAAGAGCACGTCGGATAATGTCGTTGATATTTGCGTGCCGTGCTATGCGACCCGCACTTCGACTGCATGACAGGCCGTGGTGCCCGAGGCTGTTGACAGCTTCGCCACAGTGGCAGCGATGAGGAGAACAACAGGATGCGATTAAGCGAAGGGAAGCAGCGAGGCGGAAAGTAGTATCGTCGAACAAGGTGCCTATGTTCGACGACGGTAGTGCGTGAAGCCAGAGGCCCGACTCCCACTCACCCACAGCCAGCAGGCGTGCACGCTCCGCAGAAGTGGCAGCAGAGGCAATTAGGTTATTCTGAACTCCTCTGCAGAGCGGCTCATCCCACCGTCTCTGGTATGATGGGTTGTCGGGTAAATTTTGATTCGGGCAAGCGAGTCTCCAGGCATTTATAGCCTCGGTAAAGTACGGCACATCAAAATCAGTCAGTGTAGAAGCTAGGATATTCCTGACTAATTTTCAGTGCCGTGAACCGAGGATATAAAAGCCGGTAAACTAATACTGGTAATTTTGCGGACGCCAAGGCCTCCCATGCGGATGGGTAGAGTGGCTTGAGCCCAAACTCGGTCGTCCATGGCCACATTTAAAATTGATGACAGCGTTTGCTTTATAATTTCGTCCATTTTTTCCAGAAGGTGAGGGTGCTTCCATAGATGGGAAGCACGAAGAAAATATGATAATTTAGGGCCGAAACAGCAGTAGCGAATTATGGTGATGGCCGAATGCATGTTAATTTTTGACAATCTTTCCGAAACATCATTGAAATTTTGAATTTTTTCATCAACAAAATTAGGAAAAGAATTCTCAAAGATTGGCGACCCAAGGAGGCGAAGAGAGCTTTTATCCATTATTTTGATTTCAGGGGCTATTGCGTTGAATTTTGAAAGAATGAGTTGTCGGTCAGAACCGTCAGAACTGTCAGATAAAAATAATTCACATTTAGAAAAATTCAGATCAAGTCCTATGGAATGAAACTGAGTTTTTAAAAATTGTAGATCATCTAATACCGAAATTACATCGCCACCAAGGGTTCCATCATCGAGATACCAAACATTAAATTTTGAATTTAGCTGTCGAATAATTGGATGAATAGCTAAACTAAAGATCACTGGCCCGAGGGGATCACCTTGTTGACAGCCACAACAGCGGATTCCAAAAGGTTGTCCTGGTAAAGTAATTTAGATGGTTGTCTATAACATTGCCAAAGAAAACTGAAAATTTGAGGTATTTCTTTTTTAGATTCTGCCAGCAAGGTGTCCCTATTAACAGAATTAAAAGCATTTTTGATGTCAACCTTCAGAATGACCTCTCCTTTGCCAGAATTTACGTAGGTCGACAATGCGTGTACGGCAGCCTCACAGCCCCCTTTGGAACCGTAACCCAACTGAAGGGGCTGAAATTTTTTCGAAACGACCTCACCATAAAATTTACAACAAATCTTGGCTGCCATACGACGGTAAGTTGTTCCCACGGCAATGGGACGAATCCCGCCATCTCTCTTGCGTAGTTATATATCGAATCTTTTTTGCAAAAAATCTAATTCATTGTGCTCTGTTTGTTGCATTGTTTTATAAAACATAGTACGCGACCCTTTTCGAAATTGTACACTAGTTACAGAAATGTGATAAAACCGAGTAATCTAAACTATCTATACTAATATTATAAAGCAGAAGAGTTTGTTTGTTTGTTTGTTTGTTTGGTTGAACGCGCTAATCTCAGGAACTACTGGTCTGATTTGAAAAATTATTTCAGTGTTAGATAGCCCATTTATTGAGGAAGGTTATAGGCTATATCATCAAGACAAATAGGAGCGGAGCAATCATGGAAAATGTGACGCAGATGAAGTTGCGCGGGTCAGCTAGTTATAACATAAACATTTTCAGTAAAAAATCAATGTATTAACATTGAATTTGTTTAAAACACTTGTATACCTTGTACAAATATGAACCTTAAAACAAACAAAAAAAAGGTTAGCGGCGGCGCGCCGGTTCAATCCCGCAGCGGCGGCGCGCCGTTTAAAATCCACGGCGGCGACGGCGCGCCAGCGCGACGCTCATATCTAATTGTCAATGTGGGTCGGTCCAAAAAGATGAAGCTATTTTCACGTTCCAAAGCGTTGATCTCTATGGAGAAGAACGTGCAAGAAACTCCACGGACACTCTTTAAAAAATAAAATTGTTACAAAGTTTTGTAACATCGCGTTGAAATTATACATACCTACGTGTGAGAACGATGTAAAAGACGAGCATGATAAATATGTCCGGAATAAAAAGGAACAATTCAAAGAAATAATTAAAATAATCCCTAGCAGCAGAGAAATGACCAGTCCCAACCGACGGCGCCCGTTTACGAACATGACGCATGCGCCAGGCCCATTCGTCTCAACCAGAGTTAAAGTCAAAGTCAAAGTCAAACATTTATTTCAATTAAACCATTTACAGGCACTTTTGAATTGTCAAGGTCGGTCGGTCCAAAAAAGATGAAGCTATTTGCACGTTCCAAAGTGTAGATCTCTATGGAGAGGATCGTGCAAGAAACTCCACGGACACTCTTTTAAAAATAATAAATTGTTACAAAGTTTTGTTGACATCGTGTTGAAATTATACAAACATGTGAGAACGATGTGACGAGCATGATAAAGACGTCCGGAATAAGAAAGGAACAAATCAAAGAAATAATTAAAATAAATGAACACTTGTTTACAAAGTGTACATTTAACATAAGTTTTAAATTTTCTTTCATTTAATTCTAATATGTCACTTAACCGTTTCATTCCTGGCGGGATACATGTATCCCGGCATCGTGAATCACAGTTGAGCCCCGCCGGGACACATGTGTCCCGGCACACCGCGACTGATTAAAACTTTTATTTCGTGAATAGGAAGCTTTAGATTCGTTTGTCTATGAATATTCTCTATGGTGTATAAAATTTGCCAACTCTAGAAAAAAAAACATACTAAAATTATGACACCTGACATTTCAAAACTCTTGTCAAAAGTTTCTATGTCACGGTGATTTCGCGCGCTCTTGGTGAAGATATTTTAGTGAATTTTGTGTGTTTTTAGTGCAATATTCTAAGGTAAGTGGATGAATTATTATTTATCACTATTTCCTACAAGTATGTAGCTAGTTTTTTGCATGAAATAACATAACAAAACTTGTTTAGTTGAGCCAACAAAAGTTAGGTAGTTTCGAGTGTTCGCTAAGGTCAACATTGTTATTGGTTTGGTTTTTGTCAATTTTTACAAATAAAGTAAGCATATATTAACGATTTATGGTTAACAATGCGTTGATGAATATATAGGCAGTAATCTACAAGCTTTTCCAATTGGAATCTGTTTGATATAACTCTGATAATCGTCATCAAAATAGCGCATTGAATTACGCAATAAAAAACAACAAATGGCGCCGCGCTTTATGAAGTTTGAGCTTGAATATTGCTATAATCGGCTATAGAACTCATATAAAAGATCATTGTCATTAGATTACTCTTCTTTTCATAAGCTAGATCCCAAAAATTGGTGTAAATTGATGCAATAGTTTTGTCAGAAATAACATAAACAGCAACATAACTACATTCAGCAAGTTCTCTCATTTCAATAGGATATATATATTTCTCGAGTACTAATAAGACTTTTGTTTGTGATTCATTTCATGACGACATAATTCAAGAACCCAATGCCACTTCAACTGTGTTGATACAAGCTTTAGAAACGCCGCGATAACGTTTTAAGTGGCTCGGGTCAGATTACTGTTGAATGAGCGCCCGCCCGCCGAGCGTCAAGGACTTGTGACGTAAGAAACGTTCGGTACGTGAGAGGTGGCGAGGTTGCACTACTGTGTGTTTTGACGAACAACAGCGACTGTCCGGCGAGCGAAATAATGCCTAAATTTTGATTGTTTTTCTTCTTGGCGAAAACTGATAAAGAAATAATACAATATGGTTTCAACATTTACTTCAAAATAAAAAGCTCTGTCTATTGATATAACTTTTATATATTATATTCGTGATAAAATCTCTTAGCAGTACACGTTTAAAATTATAATTTAGTGTCATGTTTGATAAAAAAAAGTATCGAGCCAATCATTCTAAATCGCGTTTCTATCTTTACGATTTACTTGAGAGTATGTTCAATTTTTAGGTAATGATTTTTATTTATTAAAAAACTCATAATTAATTAGATTTTCAGACGTACAAAAATCTTAAAAAGTACTGCAACCCCGCCTTAAGGTATTTTGTTGTAACATTTAGTACAGTACCCCGTGAAAGATGTTCGTATTGTGGCTAATCTATGAAATGGCTGATCTAATTTATTTCTATTTCTAGTATTAAAATTATGTCTATCACTAATTTTGCCAAAGAGTTGTCGATTTTTCCTAACATACATAATATTTGCATAAATGAATTGACAAGCGACTGTCATAATATTAATCTTTTTAAAGACTTCCCTAAGAGTATCGCGTCGACGTAGATTATAAATGGCTCTGACAGCACGCTTTTATAAAATAAATATGGATTCTATGTCAGTAGCCCGACCTCATAGCAAAATACCATACGAAGAGCAAAATGCCTTTTTTTACCGGCTGTCAGTTGAAAAGCTCCTCAGGCAACTTTAGGTCTACTTTCCGAGAATAAGTAATAAAAAGAATGTTTTTGTTAAAACGGGCATCAAGAGGAAATAATTTTGAGGGTTCTAGTGCTTATACAGAGAATATATTATGAAATAAAAATAGGGACGCAGCATATTATATCCGTATTATTCAGATAAGGAAATATCTTATAAATCGCTCCAATATTGGAAGAGGAAACAGGCGAGAGCCAAACCTCAAAGTATGAATTTTTAAATACAAATTCTCTTCGCCCGTATTTCTTCTTAAGATTGTGGCTTAGCTTGTGATGATGAAGCTATGCTCGTAGGCCATTGTGTGTGTGATGTGACGCGCCGGACGTGGCTGTGGCGCGCAATCACTCACCGAACACAGAGGAATCACTTCTGTCTGAATCTGCTCAATATTATTGTTGGCAAGCACAATACGTACCTCAGCTTGGCAACGGCTTCCGCTAGCTACGTGGAAGTTTACATTAGCTAGGTAACTACGTATCGTTAACTAAGTAGTTCTCAAGCATGAAGAATTTTCGTTCTGAAGTAAAGTATTCCACATTGTGTGTCACTATTTGGATCAAAAAAATATTTCAGTTATTTATTCAGTCACGCTAATGAGGATAACCTAAATAACAATAAATAGTGCGTAGGCGGCAGTGCGGCAGTGCGGCAGTGCGGCGAGCTGCCGGCAGTGCGGCAGTGCGGCAGAGCGGCGAGCAGCGAGCTGCCGGCAGTGCGGCAGTGCGGCGAGCTGCGAGCTGCCGAGCTCGGAGACTGGCTGCTTACCGAGATCGAGGGCCGCGGGGCTCTGACAACTGTCGGTCCCCGCGGGACAAGAAATAGATGCCCGTAAGCTGCATGTCAGACTTCCGGTTTGTCAGACTTCTGACTAGCACCAGGCGCTGAGAAGACTGTCGGGCTTGCCGAGTCTTCTGATTCTTCTTCGAATCTAGGCAAGACTTCTGTCTTAACTTCGGGATATCTTGTTACTCGGATTGCAGAGGTCGGAAAGGCAGCCTGGCATGGAGTCCCCAGGGAAACTAGTGTTCAGGCAGTGCGGTTCTATATACTTACATGTATGTGCGTATAGATGTAGGTGAAGCGAACATGAAGTGAACTGTCAATCCGTACAAATAGATGCGATGTCAGTTCACTTCACATTAGTCCGCGAGTTGTTGACAGAACGGATCGGCGTCATCCATCCGTTATACAGTGTGTCCCAGGATAATTTGCACAAAACGAAAATGGGTGAAACAAGACCAAAATTTATCGACGTAAATTGGAAAAAAAAAAACTTAAAAAAGTCTTCCTAAAAAGGATGGTTTATGTATTGATTGATTATATTAATATTATCCCGGAATTACGGGTCCTGCTAGTTTTTAACCGACTTCCCAAAAAGGTGAAGGTTATCAATTCGGTTGTATGTTTTTTTTATGTTTGTTACCTCATAACTCCGACAATTATGAACCGATTTGAAAAATTTTTGTTTTATCTGAAAGGATATACTTTCAGATTGGTCCCATTTAAATTATATCAAAATCGATTACGAACTTTGGATTTTAAATCGAAATCGCTGGAATTTGACTATTTAGATGATTCTTTGATAATCGAAATTGCGTATTTTGCTTTTCTGCGATTTTGTAGTGGTGTTGTTAGGTGTGGGGTGTGTGTGTCAAAATACGAAGAAACTAACAAAAACACCGACTTCCGAATTTAAAGCTATTTTTTACTTTGTGGTGTTTTTTTTAGAAGTCGGTTGTATTTTTTTGTAAAAAGTTTTTTTTTATCATAAGTTCGATGGGAGGTGCAGTGTTAAATTCTTGTGCTTTAATACGTAGGTTTTTTTTTTATGTAAGTAACTAACTGACCCGCGCAACTTCGTCTACGTCACATTTTCCATTATTGCTCCGCTCCTATTTGTCTTAGCGTGATGATATATATAGCCTATAACCTTCCTCGATAAATATCGCTATCTAACACTGAAACAATTTTTCAAATCGGACCAGTAGTTCCTGAGATTAGCGCGTTCAACCAAACAAACAAACAAACTCTTCTGCTTTTTAATATTAGTATAGATAGATGTAGGTAGTTAAGTTGGTTGTTACTATAAAAATAATCGTAATGTTTGTAAAATATTACAAGTGCCTTAACTGATTTACAAAAAGAATGATCAATGTTTGAATATTTTCCTACCGACCGAATTCGTAGGCCTCTCGAGTTGTCGGAAATTAAATGCCTGTAAATCCCCCGAATATGATAAGCACGCACGATTATTGTCAAATCCGGCAACCTGCTCTATTTCCGGGATGGTGACCAGAAGTCCCAGGTGGTGTCGGGCTCATCGTTCACAGGTCTCTAACGCAATAGACAGATGTGTAGCTGTGGAGTTTGTTGGCCACTTCTTCTTCCCAGCTAAAACACTAGGAAGTGGTGACGGGTGGGCGTTTTTGGGGGACTGTCTTTCAAAAAGTGCTGGCACTCAGCCTAATTTGAATAAATGACTTTTGACTTTTCACTTTTCTCGTGTCCAATTATGCTGAAGATCGAGAGCACTAGTTTTAACTAAAATCCAAAGTTAGAACTAGTTTTATCTAAAATGTAAATATTTAAAGTAAGAAGTAAGTTGTAGCCATGTTCTAGCTGTTATAAGGCCAGGTCTTCAAACCGAAAAGTCGGGCAGACCAGCCAGTTTAGCCGGATGTTAGGGTAAAAAAGCCGGGCATACTTTTTTTGTTAGTCTTAGTATTTGATAACTACCTATACCTATTATAAAAACATTAACAATCAAAGGTCTTAGTACCTATAAGACGACCATAGAAATATAAAAAACTTGTTTATGATATATCTATGGACACGACACGACATTTTTATTTTAAAGTCAAACAAGGATTTATTTACATCTATCTATCTATCTACATCTATACTTATAATAAATCTGTAGAGAGGTCAATTCTGTACATGAAATATTCGTTCCAAAATAACTATCAGGGGGTGATTAGGGATCGATACTGATGCCAAAAATGCATTCAATAAATTTTTTGTCTGTCTGTCTGTCTGTATAACCGTTATAGAAACAAAAACTACTCGACGGATTTTAACGAAACTTGGTACAATTATTCTTCATACTCCTGAGCTGGTTATAGTATACTTTTCATCACGCTACAATCAATAGGAGCAGAGCAGTGAAGGGAAATGTTGGGAAAACGTGTTACTCCATTTTTTAAGCTTCCGTCGCGTGTGCAACCTTAATGGTTAAAGCTACACAGAAATCATGTATGACGGAAATGTTCTCCTTAAAATTATGTAAAAAATATCCCACAACAGCATAAGTCTATCTTTTATGATTGACACACAATAACACGTGTAACTCCCGATAGCTTAGCAGTTCGAAGCTTTCTGATTATATTTGTCTACTCTTACGTTTATAACACTCTCAGTCATCCCTAATTAAAAAAGTTAACATTGTTAACTATTCCATAAAAAATAATCATAGAAATTGGTATAGAGACACCAAAGTTATACATGAAATACGCTAATAATAAGCCATCGCGCGTGAATACTGAATCATGGGATTATTTTGGTCTAAGGTCGCGAACGCACAGGCAGGCAGCTTGCTTGGCGCCTAGAGGCTAGCGAGTCACCTAGCAAGTAGCTTCGTAAAACGAACATTCTCGAACTTTCGCGACCGGCCTAGCAGCTAGGCGCCAAGCGCACAGTGCGGCCGGTCGCGAACGTTCGAAAATCGGTCGCCGCCTGTGGTCGCCGCGCTCGACGCGTCTCGCGGCCGAAGGTATAAAAAGGCGGGGCGTCCGAGTGCGAGCTTCAAAGCCTGGTTGGAGGCTTTATTACTATATTAAGGCCTTCACAGGCAAGTCCGGTTAAGCAGAAGCCAATCTTTTCAGGTTGACCTGCGAGAGGCCAAAAGCGCGAGCTTCATACAATTTTTGCCAGTTGATGCGAATTGACGTTCAGAGCGTTCGACCTTATTGACAGACAATACATAATTTAGTCTTTGATAATTTATTTTAAGATTCCTTTTGTTATTATTTTATTAAATATGTATTAGTTATTTTGGTAGTGTTTAAATATTCGTTCAAATTACAAATTATTAATAGTTTACATTTTATTTCTTTTTAGGTGAAGTACCTACGCATAGATTTTTAGATACCGATAGCTTTAGTTTTGGCTAATTTACGTTCACTTTTTTATTTTAGTTTTATTTTCATTTGGTTTATAAAATTCTTCCGTTACTGAGTGAATGACTGACAGATAACGCAACAACACAACCAAGACTACTGACTGGTCGTATGAAGCTGCACGTAGGGTCCTTGGGGAGTTTAGGGGAGCTCTAAGAGAGGATTTCCCGAAATTCCTACGGGAACGGGAGAAAACGGGATATGCGCGTACGAAGTCGCGGGCAAAAGCTAGTTTACCATAAATCTTCGATTATGTTGAAACAACACTAAAATTTAATGAATCAGTCTTCTGTATTCAATAAAATTTATCATTCAATATTCATTACAATATTAATTTCAACGGAAAACTGCTAATCCGATCGCTGAGCGATACAATGTGATGTGATGCGAGCAGCGTATTAGTTTACAAACTAATTTAAAAAGCCTAACAAAAGCAGGACAGGCCGGACACCTAATTTGGCCGGACACAACCAAAAAGCCTGAATGTGTCCGGCTTTATCCGGACTCCTGGCAACGCTCCCTACATAATTATGTAGTTGGGGTAAGACTAAGCAGATGGTCTCGTCTCAAAAATATAAGTTCTGTTATGACTTTGAGTGCACAATGCACCGCGCGTCGCACGGCTCATTGACGGCGGCCGCGCAAATATGTCAAGTATGCTCCGCGCCGCGCGCCGCCGGCCCCCGCGCGCCGCCAGCCGCCGTGCTTTCATGATACTTCGCCTGAAATAATTATGGAATATATTTGTGTCCGCACCGGCACGTATACTGTATAGCTGCCAGTCGACCGCAGACGCGTCTTGCGGATACATGTGCGTCACGATTTAAATATAAGTACTTCGATCAATGAGTTCAACGAATTAAGAAAACGAAACGAATAACGGATTACTGATGAAGCACGATATGAGCGCGAGCGCCAGCACCGCCAGCACCACCAGCACCGCCAGCACCGCCAGCACCGCCAGCACCGCCAGCACCGCCAGCACCGCCAGCTGAGCCGCGGCGCGCCGCTGTCCACGCCACGCTACGTGAGTGTCCCTAATTTTTGCCAAAAATTGTTATGAACGTACTCTCTGTCCTAGCAAGAAAAATAAGAGTCTTACAGCCTAGTACAATGTGTTTTTCATTGGTGAAGTTACAAGTAGCTCTTATGCTTACTTTATTTTAGTAATACAGTGTACCTAAGTGTTGCGAGTTAGATCAGAGCAGGTGCTGGGCAGTGGGCTTGGCTAAATGGCTACTCTCTCAGCCCGAAGTCCGCAGTTTCGGCCTTAGTTGCGAGCATTTTCTACTCTATGTATATCACCTAACTAACCACTAAGAATCAATGACAACACGGTTTGACAATGACTGCCAAAACGTGTTGTCATTTCATATCAGTTAGGGTTCGGGACTAATCATAAGTCCGTAGGTGATACGGAGGGTACTTCGGGCTTACAGAGTAGCTCCTTGAGTACCTGTTTGGCAGAGGGTTCCGCGTGACAACATTCATTAATTGACAATAAAGACACGTTTTGCGGTTCCCAAATGATGTCGGGACTTCACCCACATAACGACGCAACTGACAGTTTTCTTTTTCCCGTGACCGGCTTGTCGAGATAAATAATACAACCGACTTCCACATAAAAAAAAACTGCCCAAGTGCGAATCGGACTCGTCTACCGACGCGGCGACGGTTCCGTACAAATTTGTAGGTATTTATTACTTTAAATAAAGACTATTTTTTATTTATTTAAGTAAATAAATGTTTAGTTTCCAGACGTTTCCCTATACTTGTAGTCAGTCTTCATCTGCCTAGCCTTTTCCCAACTATATTGTGGTCGGCTTCAGTCAAACCGGATTCCCTATACTTGTAGTATAAGACGGTATAACTTGCCAAACATAGTTCTAGGTCAACGGGAAATACCCTAAGTCTGCGTTTCCACCAGAGATGTGCGATGGAAATGTGTCGTGCGAGGATGTCTAGCTGTACTGTGAAAATGTGTGGGTGATTCCACCAAAGCTGTGCATTGAAAATGTGCCTACGAGGATGTGTAGCGGAGCTGTGAAAATGCGCATTAATGTGTGGTGCGAGGATGCCTTACGAAGCTGTGAAATGTGTCGACGGGGGTACGGTGCAGTGGGAGCGGAGTAACACGAACGCCTGCCTGCCGCTCACGTCTCGCTTTGCTGTCGTTAGCGCTTGTAGTCGTACGGTTGCGTGGCATAATGGAAGAAAAATTAACTGGCTGGTACAGTATACGCAAACTTCGCAACACATCCTTCTCAACACACTTCCCTCGCAACACAACCCTCGCAGCACATCCCTCGCACACATCCCTCGTACACATCCCTCGCACACATCGCTCGCTTGTTTTATATGCGCAAAAATCTAGCTCCGTCGAGCCGTTTCCACCAGAGCTGTGCTGACCGAGGCGAGGTACATGAAGCGATTCTATTGGTTCTTTACAAACACATTCCTCGCTACACATCCTCGCACATCTCTGGTGGAAACGCAGCCTAAACATTATGATTCCCTTGAGAGTGTCGAAATATACGATTTTTGCAGCATAAAAGGGCCGTATTTTTCCTGGAAAGTCACAGGAAAACAAAATACGCAATTTCGTTTACCTGGATGACATTTTTTCCAGCTAATGTAATTTAAAACCGAACTACTGAACCGATATTGATGAAAATCGTAAAGTATATTTTTTCATATCAGTTCATAAATTACGGATTATGACGTAACAACACACAAAAAATACCAGCGAATTGAGAACCACCTTATTGAAGTACCTACTTAGCCATAGAGTACTTAGCTCATGCTTATCAGCGATTGTCTGGCTTTGTCAAAGACTATTGAACCAGGCTTTGTATTAGTGAAAGATTAACCTATTGTTAGCATACAAAATAATCGACTCCTTAGTTTATTTAACTTGAGGGTTGCAACACAGTTATTTTTAGTATCGAATACATTTTTTATTTAATTTTATGGCAACCCATAGAGCACTTGTAGGTAATAATTACTATAATGGCGCGTTGCGTTTGAATCGCTCAATCGCCCCTATTCGATGTTGAGCTACGGACGATAAACGGACAAAGGAGGATTCGAGTCATTTGAGTTTGTAACACATAAGTCGGTGATAAATGTGATTAGACAAGCATTCCTGTGCTTACTTTCTTTCACTATAGGTATTGATATAGGTACCTACTACAAACAAACAATATCATGTAAGACTTATTTTTAAAACCCGGTAAGTACTTTAGTTTTTACATTTTTATAGATAACTAGCTTCTGCCAGCGGCTTCGCCCGCGTAATCCCTAGGGAACATATTCCCGGGATGAAAAGTAGCTTATGTGCTATTCCAGACTATAATCTATCTTTGTTCTAAATTTCATTAAGATCCGTTAAGCCGTTCTGGCGTGATTGAGTAACAAACAACCAAACTTTCACATTTATAATATTACTCGTTTGGTGTAAAGCGAAATTATAACCATCTTCCCCTCGACAGTATATTAAAGGATATTGCAAACTGTCGTAAGCCGTTTTACGAAGCTACTCGCTAGCCTCTAGGCGCCAAGCAAGCCGCCTGCCTGTGCGTTCGCGGCGACTTTATACAAAAATAATCCTTAAAGCATGATTCAGTATTCACGCGCGATGGCTTATTATTAGCGACTTTCATGTATAACTTGGTGTTTCTATACCGATTTCTATGATTTTTTTTATGGAATAGTTAATAATGTTAACTTTTTAGGGTTCCGTACCTCAAAAGGTAAAAACGGAACCCTTATAGGATCACTTTGTTGTCCGTCTGTCTGTCTGTCTGTCTGTCTGTCAAGACCTTTTTTCTCAGGAACGCGTGGAGGTATCAAGCTGAAATTCATATCAAATACTCAAGTCTATGGTCTCTTGGAGCTGTGAAAAAATCAAACTTCTAAGTCAACGCGATCAAAAGATACTCCCGTTTATGCCGCAAATTTTCGACACTCGCAAGGGAATCAAAACCTACAGGGTACTTCCCGTGAACTCAGAATCTTGAAATTTGGTACGAAGCAACGTCTTATAACACAGATAAAGGAAAAATTGCGAAAAGCATAAATTTTTAGTTACATCATATAATAAAAATATTTTTAATAATTTTAAACTTATTACCCCTTTACTCATGAACGCGTAGTGGTATTATATTGAAATTCTTAACAAATACTCAAGTCTATAATATCTTTAAGCTGTAACAAAATCAAACTTCTACGTCAACGCAATCAAAAGATACAGCAATTAAAGCCGCATATTTTGAAACTCGCAACTACTCGCAAGGGAATCAAAACCTAAAGGATACTTCCAGACGACCTGGAATCTTGAAATTTGGCATGAAGCAACGTTATAAAGTACACATATAGGAAAAATTCCGAAAATCTTAAATTTTTAGTTACATCACATAGTATATTTTTTTTAATAATCATAAACTTACTAGCTGACCCAGCAAACGTTGTTCAGCGATTAAAAAAAAAAACAGATGTTGGCCGATTCTCAGACCTACCCGATATGCACACAAAATTTCATGCAAATCGGTTCAGCCGTTTCGGAGGAGTTTGGAAACAAACACCGCAACACGAGAATTTTATATATTAGACTTGCTGACCCAGCAAACGTTGTTATGCGATTAACAAAAAAAAATAAAAAAATAGATTTTGGCCGATTCTCAGACCTACCCGATATGCACACAAAATTTCATGCAAATTGGTTCAGCCATTTCGGAGGAGTTGTACCTTAGCCAATCTAAACCGAGATTGATCCAAATTGTGCCTATTTCTAGTATTAAAATTATGTCTATCACTTCTCTTCTTAAAGAGATGAAGATTTTTCCGAACATACATAATGTTTTCATATATGTATTGACAAGGTACCGTCAGCTTTCCACATTGTTATGTTATGGATTTCATTTAGCAATAAAAATACCATAACTTTTACTTATATACCTACAGGTTTGTACGGAACCCTCGGTGCGCGAGTCTGACTCGCACTTGGCCGGTTTTTTAATTAGCGATGACTGAGAGTGTTTCTTCGAACTGCTAAGCTTTCGGGAGTTACACATTGTTATTGTGCGTCAATCATAAAAGATAGACATATGCTGTCGTGGGATATTTTTTATATAATTTTAAGGAGAACGTTTCCGTCATACATGATTTCTGTGTAGCTTTAACCATTGAGGTTGCACACGCGACGGAAGCTTAAAAATGGAGTAACTTCTCCCGTTTACCCAACATTTCCCTTCACTACTCTGCTCCTATTGATTGTAGCGTGATAAAAAGTATACTATAACCAGCTCAGAAGTATGAAAAATAATTGTACCAAGTTTCGTTAAAATCCGTCGAGTAGTTTTTGTTTCTATAACGGTTATACAGACAGACAGACAGACGGACAAAATTTTTACTGATTGCATTTCTGGCATCAGTATCGATCCCTAATCACCCCCTGATAATTATTTTGGAAATATATTTCATTTAGAGAATTGACCTCTCTACAGATTTATTATAAGTATATAGATAATATAGATATAAAAGATAGATTATTGTTTTACAACATTAATTAACAACAGTTATTTTCCTATAAATGAGAACAATCTAACACGCGCATCGCCGCCGCCGCCACACTGCGTCATGTACCTAGGCAGGCTCATCGGAATGCACTTATTATTCAATGGATCACATAGAGCTCAGCTTGTGAGACCCACTTTCTTTCCAACTTCTTCATTTATCATTAAAAGTCTATTTAAATAGGTAGGTAGAAAGAAGTCATTATTTTTATTTGAAAACTCAAAACTCATCTTATTAGAACAACATCTAATATTAGGTCCTCACATAATGAAATTAGCGTTTTGTTGTACTGACCACTTTGATCTGAAATACTCCTCTTTGGTTAAGAATTCCAAATTCAAATTTATAAATTCATTTAGCTGGTACATTTGAGTTTTGAAAGCAGTCCTTCGTTTGTTTTTTCCTCATTATTTTTTTTTCTTTGGCGTCGCTTATTACCGCACAATGGAAAACTTGAAATATCGGTATATTTACGAGTACGAGTTCTATCGTGGCACCGGTGCTGCAGAAACAGTTCGAATATATATAGCTGCGAAGTATTATCGGTGCATACTTTGATTAATTAAATATATTTTACAAAAAAAATGACTTTATATTCCTCCCGTAAAAAATATCCCGCATAACAGCTGTTGATTCCAAACTACATTGGGGCCCACATATATCAAGCCTGTCGGGAAGGCTCACCTCTGCCGCATACGCCGTAAGGAAAGTTAGACAATTTACTGACGTTGACACAGCTCGGTTAGTCTATTTTAGTTATTTCCATAGTGTTATGTCCTACGGTATTTTATAGTGGGGTAAAGCTGCTGATATACAAAATATATTTGTCTTACAAAAACGTGCTGTGCGAGCAATATATCAGCTAAGGTCAAGAGTTTCAGAGAAATTTTCAAAGAGATTGGAATTCTCAAGGTAGCATCTCAATTTATTTTTGCAAACATTTTATATATTAGGCAAAATAAACATTTATACAGTAAACCGATTGACATCCATAACTTTAATACCAGAAACAAGCACAAGCTACATGCTCCTTCACACCGACTTCATAAGGTCTAGGATTCATTTGTGGGGCTCGGTATCCGTTTATACAATAAACGAAAGTAAGGCAGATCAAGAAAAGAAAGTGGAAACTTTCTTTTCTTGATCTGCCTTTTAACTCATTTAAAGATAATGTAAAATCTAACCTCTGTTGGAAACTTCGAAGGCATACTATTCTATTAATGATTATTTAAATGATAAGAATAGTTGGTCGCTATGTTGAACGCAAGATATCATAATGTTCTTTTTCTATAAGTAGTTAGTTTATGACAGTTTAAATATGTGTTCATATAATATTGATTTTATTTCTTTACTTTTACATATATATTTTTTCGTTTTTGTCTTTTTTATTATATACTAGCTGTCTCCTGCGGCTTCGCTCCCGTCAATTAAGTATTAATTGCACATATCGAGTTTTCATTGTTTTTAAGATGTATTCTGCTATTCGGTCGGTCTGCTATTCTATGCACAGACTGAACGGCTCAGCAACACCATATCGTCGGCATAGCTTATATTATTGATACAAATACCATCTATGTGACAGCCGATCCTAGTGCTACTGAGCTCCTCGATCAGCTCATTAATATACAAATTAAAAAGGCGAGGGGAGGAAAGCCCCCCTTGCCTCACCCCGCAATCCAGCCTGTACTCATCTGAGAGCGCATCTGCCCATCTCACTTGATTTTTCTGCTTTTCATACCAATGCATCAGTACAGAAACTATTTCTCTGGGTACACTGGTATCCTGAAGCTTTACCCATAGCTTGTTATAAGACACTAGGTCAAAAGCTTTAGATAAGTCCAAAAAACAGGCATAGACTGGAGTTTTCCTAGCTGTATAGTACTGGACCGTCTGTTTGAGCGACATAATAGCACTTTCTGTGGAAAGGCCAGGTCTAAACCCAAACTGTGCATCGTTAAGTTTCAAATGTGTGCCCAAATGTAGGTCAATAAGACTGTCCAGCACCTTCGCTATAGTTGTTGCTAGAGAAATCGGCCTATAGTTAGAAACTTCTGAATGGTCACCAGTTTTATTCTTAATAACAGGAACTACTATAGTTTGAATCAATTTCTCAGGTAAATATGAATGACTTAAACACAAATTAAAAAACAATGATAGTACTTTTGGAAGGTGGAATCCCGCGTACCGCAGATGCTCGACGCTGAGACTATCATGCCCTGGAGACTTTCCACTCACCATTTTCTTTATTACGGAGGCTACTTCTGCAGCAGTAAATCTTACGCTTACCTCCAAGTCATGAGCACCAGCATCGGGCACCGTTGTTGAAGCCGGCCCCAGAGATGATTTTACATTAAAATAGCGACGAAACACATTAGCTATATTCCCAGAATCATGGGCTCCCGCCACGCTCACGGGAAGACTCGGCTTAAATTCATCTGGTTAGTTGATTTCCAAAACTTATTAAAAGCATTATTTGCATGGTGTTCAGCAATAATATTCATTTTTATTTGTTGTTGATTATTTTGGCACCATTGCAACTTGCATTTAAAGGATCGTCTAGAATTACACATGTCATTGTAGGCACTACCAGAGGTCGGTTTATTGTTAGATAACCAGGTGAGGTAACACAGTCGCGCCCTCCTGTGAGCGTCGCGCACATTTCTGTTCCAGCCCGTTACATATTTACCTCGCCGTTTCATTTTTACATCGTAGCTACATTCTGCGGCCTCAGAAAGTACCGACACTATACTGTCATACATCTGTAGCGACCCTAGCGAGGCGAGTTGCTGAGTTGCATTTTTGATATAGTACAGGAACGTCAGAGCCGAGCTCGCCAGTCGCTTACATACCTCCGTTCAGCCATGTCACGTTTGCCTATAAGTATTAGTATAACTGAGTAATTGTGAACCGAAAATAAACCTTAATAATATTCAGTACAAATCCAAGTGTATATCATTTATTCCGGACCATTTTATATAACACGCACAACAAGTGGTGACCCCGAACGTTTACAGACAATAGTTTTTGTGTAGTTTTTTTGCGCAGTAAGCGACTCCTAGGTGACGTGGCTGGCGCGTGATAACCGCGTGGGTGCAAATAACAGGAATAGTCTCGAAATCAGTGAAACAACCACCACAATGAACCCCCCATCGGCAACCGAAGTAGCAGCGGTATCGGTGCAGGCAAGGATACCAGATTTTTGGACGGACTTGCCCAAATCATGGTTCTGCCAGTTCGAGGCTATTATGGCACCACAGAAGCTAGGCGACGCGCAGTTGTTCGACATAGCAATCGCCAGGCTGACCCAGGACACAGTGCGGCAAGTTACCGATGTAATCGAAGCCCCGCCAGAGCCAGGAAAGTACGTAACATTAAAAAAACGGTTACTGAAGATTTATGAGGAAAGCACGGACAAGCAATTCCAGAGACTATTAGGAGAAATGGACCTGGGAACGCAGAAACCATCGCAGCTGTATAGGGCGATGGCGGTCCTAGCTAAGAATTGCAACGTAGCACAAGAGCCACTAAAAAGGTTGTGGCTGAATAGATTACCCCCGGGCGTGCGGGCGGTCCTAGCAGCGACCAGAGACACGAAACCAGAGGACCTCGCCGAAACGGCGGACAGAGTGATGGAGAACATAGGGACCGGAGAAGTTGCGTCGATATCACATCGGGTTCGACAGGCGACACAAAAACAGATTTGGTGAAGCAGCTCAGCGAATTAACGGTGGAAATGAAAGAGTTACGCGGGGAAATAAGCGAAATCAGGAAGCGAGATGGGAACCCGGGGCCAGATCAGAGGGGGCGGCGTTGGCATCAGGGGCGCTACAGGTCCAGGAGCCAAACAAGACCACGTCGCACACCTAACTCCCCGGATTGGCTATGCAGGCATCATTATCGTTACCGGGAAAACGCGCGGGCGTGCGAGTCACCGTGCAATTGGTCCAAGAAGCAGCAAGGCGCGGGAAACTAGAGGCGGTGCAGTCATCATCGATGGGAGATTGTACCGCAGGAAACCACCGCCTTTGCGTGCGAGATTATAGAACCGGTATGGTGTATCTAGTGGACACAGGAGCAATCTCTTATTAATCTATGTGTAGGGTCACTACACATTTGATCGGCACAGTAGTTGAAATCACTAGGAAAGTTTATGTCCTTTAGCTTAGAATTACAGCTAGTGTGATACATACTAATCTGTTCCCTGTCACGCTTTCCCCATTTCATTTTATTTTCAAGAACGGTGCTGGATGCACTGACCTTTGATTTCAAAAGATTTAAATTACATTTTAATAAAATGGGTAAATGATCAGACCAATATGTATCATACAAAACTGAGCTACTTAATACTGATCGACCCGCCGCTTCAGTGACCACAAAGTGATCCAACCATCGCTGGCTACCTTGCGCATCGCTTACAAATGTAAATGTTTCTATTGGTAGTAACTGCATATCAATACACGACCAGGACTGATCGGCACAGAAACTTAATAATTCAGATGCAAACAACTCACCGGGATGGGCGTTGAAATCACCAAGCAAATACTCAGTGTTTTTTCTACATCTTGACTTTCAATTATGGCATTAATCTTACCTAGGCATTCAGTAAATTCAACCAAATTGTCTCTTGAGTCAGTAGGCATATAAACAGAAAATATAATTGCTGAGCAACTATTACATAATTCGATTTTTATCGCAGCCAAACGCACACTCTCACACTTCACAACGGCAACTACTGGGAACACAGTTTTTCTCCACAACAAGGCGACGCCACCATGCGGTCTGCCTCGAAGTATACCCCCAGACGTGTCGACCGCTGACGTACCCGTACATCCAAAAACCGTCGTCAATACTGCTGAGGAATGTGAGGTCATGTGGCAACAACCAGGTCTCCTGCAGTGCTATGATGTCGGCAGTATCACATAGCGTTCTCACACAGTCTACGGATCTCACAACATTTTTACAATTAAAACTTGTCAAGTTAACTGAACTCATTTCTGGAGCGTTATCAGTGTTTACAGTGCTATACATGACTAGATGTTATGATTGGTACATTTCGTTCATTAATATCTGATCTTTATTTTCCGCAGTGTTCTCAAACTTGTTTCTGTTAAAATAAACAAACCGCCGAAACTGTATTCCTTCCGGCCAAAGTTCATCATCAAGAAACAGTGATAACTTTGCTTGTGGTACAAAGATCTTATATGCATCATATGATTTTTGTGTCTTCATTTTAATTTTTTTCATAGTAACAGCTATGCTAGTTTATTGCACAATATATTCCATAATATCACTTTCACTCGTCCCCTTGTCCACATAATTAATAAAGAGTGGAATACGATTGTCTGCAGCTCTAAACTTTGTATTTGGTACAGCTTTTCCTTTAGCCCCAACCAACCGTTGACCAGTTTTTTTCCTTTGTACAAGTATCCATTCTTGATTGGGTTTTTCTTGTTTCCATTCACCACTGCCGCCTAAGGCATCCGCGTTATTATTCTAAGGCATCCACATAAGTTTTTATCATGGGACTAGCACCAGTGACCAATGGTTTACTTTGCTCTGTATTCAACGTATTACTATCTAATTGTAGTGCAATCTCACCGTTGTTAACCTTGCCAACCGGTAGTTCCGATGCAGGTGTGAAAGAAACATCCAAGTGCGTCGCTGATTTAGGTGATAAGGAAATATCTTGTGTTCGTTGAAATGACTCACACGCAACAGCTGACACATTTCCGTTATCTTGTGAGTTCGATTTTTCTACAATGCGAAAGCCAGGACTTCATTTATCACAATATTACAGTTTTTACCTTAGAATAATAACGCATAGAAGCCGCGTCTAGAACAAAACCCGAGGAATATTGTGTGTCCACTTCATTTTCTTTGTGTGCGTGAGCCGAATGTGTCTACGTTCCTCTAACGCACACAGATATAGCTTTTAGTGATACCATTACTAAGCCGTTACCCACAAAATATGGGAAGACGCATTACTATTTTGCTATCAAGGCAAGTATTTTATGTTGTTGGGAACTGGAAAAGGTAAACATGATTTTTCATGTAATATGACATATTTTTTCGGAAGGTATAATTCAATTTATTTCAAAATAAAAGGAAATAAATCGCATAACGAATGAGATATTGTTCAATGCGTTTAGAATGCTTGATGGGTTATAATTATAAACAATGTTAAAACATCGGGTTTGATATGAATTAACAGTAAGTATTGTATTTTAAAATTACAAAAATGAAAAACATGAATGAAAGCAATGTGGGTATTTTTTCCTCACAAATAGCAACACTGTGTTATGACAAGTTAGGTTATTAGAATTTTGTCTTATTTATCGATTTAAGTAAAATAGTGCATAGAATGTGAGTACTGTGAAATGTTATTTTATCACATTTTTTTGTTTTCCTGATGTGCTATAACATCCTTTCACGCAGCAAACTGTCATTTTCAATTATTTACTCGCGAGCTGTGTTCGACGGAACGTGACCTTGAGTACTGACGGCCTGACGGCTAAGTTTGACGGATTAGGCTAAGTTTTAGTTGCCTCACTTTTTGCACTCGTACTAGGTTTCTATGTGTTATTATTCTAAGGTTTTTACATTTCACTACTTTGGTGGCCATTTCGCACAACAAAATACGTCCGCTCGTTAGCGGGTCACGCGCGCACTCTTAGAACCGATTAGAAAATTCTTGTTTTGTCTGAAAGGATATACTTGCAGATTGGTCCCATTTAAATTTTTATGAAAATCGGTTACGACCTTTGGATTTTAAATCGAAATAGCTGGAATTCGTCTACTTAGATGATAGTTTTATGTCATCCAAGTAATCGAAATTGCGTATTTTGCTTTTCTGCGATTTTGCAGTGGTGTTGTTAGGTGTGGGGTACCACTAAAAAGTGAACAATAAAAAACTTTTTACAAAAAAAATACAACCGACTTCCAAAAAACAAAACACTACAAAGTAAAAAATAACTTTAATTTCGGAAGTCGGTGTTTTTGTTAGTTTCTTCGTATTTTGACACCGACTTCCAAAATTAAAGTTATTTTTTACTTTGTAGTGTTTTGTTTTTTGGAAGTCGGTTGTATTTTTTTTGTGTTTTATAGTATCATAGTGTGCTATCCGTGTTTTTTTTTGTGTCATGTATTAATTACTCTGCATTCTACTCATTGTATAAATTCTAGTTCCTAAAACGTAACAGACAGATGTGTTGCTGGGGAGTTTGTTGGCCACTTCTTCTCCACAGCTAAAACACTAGGAAGTATGACGGGCGGGCGTTTTGCGGGACTGTCTTTTGTAGAACTTGACGTTCAAAAAGTGCTGGCTCTCAGCCTAATTTAAATAAATCACTTTTGAATTTAGGGCTTCTGAACGAGATAGTACTTAGTATCACATGCAGCCAAAAGCTAGACTAGATCATTTCGAAATTCTACTCAAATGCGCCCCAACAAGATAGCCACTGCACTACACACGGACAGACAGACACACACAGATATAATGCATCCCAACAAGATAACCACTACACCACTCACGCACAGACCCACATAGACATAATGCATCCCAACAAGATAGCTACTACACCACACCCGCACAGACCCACATAGACATAATGCATCTCAACAAGATAGCCACTACACCACACCCGCACAGACCCACATAGACATAATGCATCCCAACAAGATAGCCACTACACCACTCACGCACAGACCCGCATAGACATAATGCATCCCAACAAGATAGCCACTACACCACTACACCACACACGCACAGACCCACATAGACATAATGCATCCCAACAAGATAACCACTACACCACACACGCACAGACCCACATAGACATAATGCATCCCAACAAGATAGCCACTACACCACTCACGCACAGACCCACATAGACATAATGCATCCCAACAAGATAGCCACTACACCACTCACGCACAGACCCACATAGACATAATGCATCCCAACAAGATAACCACTACACCACACACGCACAGACCCACATAGACATAATGCATCCCAACAAGATAGCCACTACACCACACACGGACAGACACACATAGACATAATGCATCCCAACAAGATAGCCACTACACCACACCCGCACAGACCCACATAGACATAATGCATCCCAACAAGATAACCACTACACCACACACGCACAGACCCACATAGACATAATGCATCCCAACAAGATAGCCACTATACCACTCACGCACAAACCCACATAGACATAATGCATCCCAACAAGATAGCCACTACACCACTCACGCACAGACCCACATAGACATAATGCATCCCAACAAGATAGCCACTACACCACACACGGACAGACACACATAGACATAATGCATCCCAAGTTTTTTTTTTGGAAGTTGTTTGTATTTTTTGCAAAAATGTTTTTTATTCCACATAGGTAATCATATGTTAGACTTTAGTCAATTGAAGTTGTTATAACAAACAATTATTAATTTATCACTTGACAAAAACACTACTTACCAAAAGCATTTCTCCAACAGAAGATTAATTCAACAACACTGATTCGATCCGTATAAAAATACTCGATTTACGAAATTCTGAAGTACTTAAGGCCATTTCGAGTCGTATTGTCAGGCATACGAATCGAATACAAATAATTTATACAAAGCACTGAAAGCACCTTACTCCCTAAGCCAAGGCGCTGCGCGCCGCAGCAGTCGTGTAGCACGGCTAGCGTGCCAATGCGGCACAGCGACGCAGCGACGTTCGACAGATTAAAAAGGTTAATTTATTTATTTTATTTATTTATTTATTTAATTTTGAAGAAAGCTTACAGACTAATTATGTAAACAATAGGTTTCAAACTGGCAAGTGAAACGCTTTCAACTTGCAACGGAGACCGCACCCGTATGCTTGGTGCGAGTTTTTTTTACGCATCGAGCGCGTAAACGTTAACGCAAATTCGTATGGCATTGGGTAAGCGCCACCTAGCGTCACACGTGAGTATTAAATTTTGCGAGTGTCAGTTTTAATATTTACGTCGTCGATAGTGACAATCGAGAGCCGCTCGAAAGTGAGGACCGTTTCGAGCACATCGATAAACGTTTGCATCTTTAAAGCGAGTGTGAGTAACGACCAGAGGCCTTAGTGTGAGTTTTTTTCGACTCACGTTCGAACGCGTTCGATTGCGAGCGAGTTAGAATTTAGTTTGGGAAATTAGGTTCTACGAGTAACCACCAGGTGGCACTATAACTAAATTCCCATACTAAATTCTAACGCGCTCGCAATCGAGCGCGCGAGTTACAGTTATTGCTCCACATATTTCACTAGCATTAAAAGCAAAACGAGCTATACAAAACACCACAGAGTACTACTATCAAAACAAAACTAACTTTGTTTACACAACATAAACATTAACCTATAACATTAACTTCGTCGTATAACCACAACTATTTGAAAAGGCAGTCGCTTCTAATAGGAACACAAATTATGAATGTCAATTTATTTTGGCCGGTTACCAATGTTGGTTCGGTTGTTCGTCACTTTTCACGGTGAGCTAACGCGAATTGAATGGTTTGAAGTTTTGTATCTCACATTCGCAAGTTAACGATAGTCGATGCATTTGACGTTAACTCGATTTACGCGATTGAGACGTAACTCAAATTTAAGTATGACGCTTGCACTAAGCATACCTACCGATTATGTAAACTAACGCGCTGTCCTCATGTTGTTTGCAGTCGCGCGGTGCACCGCTCGTGCGCAGCGTGCGCGCCCCCCGCCGCCCGCGCCCCCACCCCCGCACCCATGGAGCGCGCCGCCGCCGAGCTGCCGCCGCGCGCGGGCGCCTCCCCCGGCCTGCTGCGCCGCCGCTACTCCGTCCCCGAGACTATCATGAGGAAGTGGGTGTTCCAGTCCCATGCTCTCGTGCTCCCCACACGGTGTTAGTCGAACGGGACCAGGTCTCAGTAGTGTCGTTACGTTGCAGGTATCGTCTCGCGCAGCAGAGATCCGACTCGGAGGAGAGCGCGCCGCCGACGAACCGCTCCGTGGCGTCGGCGTCCCCGCCGCGGGACGGCAGCGGTTCGCCCGCAGACTCGCCGCACAGGTTCGCGCGCCGCGACCGCGAGCTCATGCGCAAGTCGGCGCTCATGCGGCGCATGTGGGGCCCCGGGCGGGCGTGCGAGCCGGGCCGCGCCTGCTGCTGCTGCGGCGCCGAGCCCTGCGAGCCCGCGCCCTACGGCGGCCGCGAGACGCGCTCGCTGGACGGCAGCCGCTCTGAGCTGGGCCCGCTGTCCAGTCTGGCGTCCTCGCGCTACTCGCACGCCGCCGCCGGCTGGGCCACGCCCAAGCGCCAACGGCTCGACTCCTCGCGAGACTTCCGCGGCAGCGACGAGATGATCCGCGCCGCCATGAAGAACAGCTACGACCGCGCCGAAGAGTCGCGCAGCGACCGCGCCACTAGAGCTGACCTGTCGGAGTCTACGTACCGATGCCACGGACACGAGCCCTCGTCGTCTTACTTAGAGACGGTAACGGATGCGTTCACTGACAGTGACGGAAATGCATTCATACAATACACAGAACCGCAATCGTCCGACACGACTACGCTAGAGGTGCAGTCGACGACGGCAGAGGACGCGCACGCGCACAGCGAGCGCTCGCTGTCCGACTCGGCCGACACGCTCTCCGCCTCGTACCCCACCACCAAGGAGAGCGCGCACTGCGCCGGGCGCGTGTGCGCGCGCTCCGCCAGCGTGCTGCGCGACGACCACGACGCGCTGCCCTGTCACACACCGCTCTCCGTCCACACGCCCTCCTACGAGCTGCTGGAGATCGTCGTGTCGGAGACGCTCAACGTCCGCTCGGCGCCGCCTGTCAGCGCGCACGCACTCCCGCCAGACAAAGCTACGCACACCTTGAGAGCTCCTACGGTGAGCAAGAAGTGCGTTCAAAATATTAACATCGATGAATACGTTTCCAATATTTTAGTAGAGAGCCTCAATTCGTTGACGGATCAGTTGGAGTGCATGAACGCGTCCATGGGAAATGATAGGAAAATTAGTATAGTCGAAAAAGAAATAAAAGTAAAGTTACAAAACACAGGAGTGAACACGATAGTACATTTGAGTCCGACCTCTAACAACCAGATCATATTCGGTAACGAGGAGCTGTGCATCAGCGAGGAGCGCAAGGACTGCTGCGACAACCCGCACGCCGCGCACGCCGCGCACGACGCGCTCGCCATCCGCGACGAGGTGCACAGCGTCGAGTCCAACAACAACTTGACCTCTGCGGGCTCCCCGGGCCCCTGTCCGTGCGACTCTTTCGGCCTGCAGCATGACAACGTCAACCAGGCCGTCCTTCAGCAGATACAGAAGCTGTTCCAGGATGAACTGCATAATCTAGACCCCGACATCGACTATTCCGGACAGACGATGCCGGAAATATCCCACATAGAAATATCAAATGTTACGGATGTGTTCATAGACAACGAAAACGAGCCAGGTCCGCCTGGGACTGAAAGCCGTCTGCAGCACGAGCCCCAGTACGAGCCCATCAGCGGCGTGGGCGCCGGCAGCTACTACCCCGAGGCGGACGAGCAGCCCGTGGTGCCGCGCTTCTCCGCCGTCCCGCACACCGACTCCATGGAGGTGAACACCTCGTCCGACGACGCCGACCCGCTGGGCTCCGACTGCACCAGCCTCGTGGACAGCCTCGACGACCCCAGTTCGCCGCGCTCCGTGCTGCTGCGGCGCGCGTGCTCCGGCCGGCGCGAGCTGGTGCGCTCCGCCGTCGACGTGCTCGACTTGCTGCCCGAGCACGTAGTGAGTCGCGGCGAGGACGCGGCCACGCCCAAGGACAAGGGGGAGGCGTTCTTTATTCAAATAAAAGATAACGAGTGTGACTGCGATAAGGAAAACGTTAACGTCGCCGACCGAATGCCCGAAAAAATAAAACAGAGACTTTACCGCCGACACCGTAAGAGGGAAATGCGCATGGAGTGTGCGCGCCGCACGCGCGGCAAGCAGCGCGTGCGCGAGCGCGAGCGCGACGAGCTGCGCGTGCAGGGGCGGGCGCGCACGCGCCGCGACCTGGAGCGCGAGTGCGTCGCCATCGTCAGCGCGCTCGTCGACGACGTCATCAACAAGATCGCGCACGACGAGTACAAGTGCATGCGCGTCAAGCACCGCCCCACCAAGATGCTAACCTCCAAATCCGACGATAATGTAGCCAAGCGCACGTGGAAGAAACAACTGGAGCCTATTGATGATAGAGATCCATTCAAATCTTTAAAGAGCAACACTACTCAATGTGACCCGTATAACTCGCGGAAACTTAAGGGCGAGCGGCGCCAAATACACGGCAAGTTGTCATTTGTGACGCGACCTACGGTTGCCTCTGACGACCGAGCCGCTAAAAGAATATACCAAAAGTCTGAAATACACGAAGGTAACAAATGTATCGAAATATTAGAAATATTAGAATACGTAAACGGCTCACAGAGCTCACCGGAAACTACTACTTCCGACGAAAACCAAAATCATAGTATGAGAAACAAAAAGTCGCGAATTCCTATCCCCATTTATGAAAAAAATCAGAGAACGCCCAATAGTGACTCGAACAGAAACAGTAGTAGGCGCAGCTCAATGCGAGCCGAGCACAACGGCAACACCAACCGACTGATCGCAGACATGCTGCTGGGCGCGCTGGCCGAGCCCGCCAGCCCGGCGCTCGCGCAGCCGCCGCCCGCGCCCGCGCCGCGCCGCGCCTCCGTGCCGCATGCCGAGCCGCGCTCGCGCTCCAACTCACTGCGCTTCAAGCAGATGTTCGACATCATCCCGGAGGAGCGCAGCAGCCTCAGCCTCGACTCGGGCAACGAGGACCACAACCACAACCGCCGCGCCTCCGCGCCGGACATCGCCGACCAGTACCGCGAGTCCAGCGAAGCCGAGTGCGACGACGCGCCGCCGGCCCCCGCGCCCTCCCCTCGCACGCTCGCCACCTGCAGCCCGCCGCACCGCCTGCGGCCGCAGCCCGGCTCGCCGACACGGTGCAGGGACATGAAAAGTGCCGGCACCTCTCCCATCACGGAGAGTGATGGAGACAGGCGGTCGCTCTGCTCTAAAAACCAAACTACGATGACATCCCCGGCCAGCAAATCGGCGGCCACCAGCCCCATGCGAGCGTCGGCGACGGAGGGCGGGGCGAGGGGGGAGGCGGCGCCGGCGGGTAGGCGCGGCGCGGCGCGGGGGCGCTCCTGGCTGGGCTTCACGCGGCCCGAAGCGCGTGCGCCGCTCGAGCAAGGTATCTCCCTGTCGGTCTCGTGCGCACCGCCGCTGCTGCCGCACCGCACCGCTTCCTCCGTGCCCGTCGAATAGCGCCACAACGCGCCACACGCGCGTCGCACCCGCGCCACACTCGCGACGCTTACATTAGCTCCACAACTGTTAGACGACAACAGTCTCGTAGTTTCATTCTGATCACCTGAATACTCCAGCACCAAAATTAAGTGAAATATTTTTATACATAATGATTGTTACGTAGACGCGTATCACTGCTGAGAGAAGTGAGCACTGAGTACTGAGCTGCACGTCATTCGCGCAGTGTGTAGTAGAACTGCTTGCCAACACTGACGAGTGCACCCGTCGTTGTAATAAGTAATAATAATTATTCATTGGTTATTTTAGGTGTAAGGAGAGAATCTATGTAAACCAGAGTTTGAATATTAAAATATTACTTTTTTAAACGTAGTTTTATTCACACGAAGGTAACAAAATGAGGGCAGAGTCTGATAAAGTGCGGCCGCGCAGGTCCGCAATCTCCCAGCGCGAGCGCATTCAGGACACGCGAGCTCGCGCAGAGCGAGCCGAGCGGCCACAGCGAACGGAGCGCCCGCCCCCCGCCCGTCGCGCGCGCTCCCCGCCCGGCGAACGCGCGCGGCTCCCGCTGTCCGAAGAGCCCTCTGACCGCTCCCCGGACGACACCGGTGATAGACGAAAACCGCGGAGTTTCTCATTCGAAAGAAGTGATGAGGACGGAATACACGCGCCCTCCTTTAAACTGCCTGAGTTCAAGGGCGGCGTCGACAGCGGCGGCGCCTCCTCCAGCGACAGCAGCGAGTCCGGCGGCAGCCTGCTGTGCTCGCTGGCGCCCAAGTGGCTGTCGCAGGGCCGCGCGCGCCGCCACGCGCGCCGCCGCGAGACCGAGCGCGCCGCGCCCGAGACCACACCGCCCGCCCCGCCCGCACCGCCCGCCCCGCCCGACCAGCAGCCGCCAGGTATCGGTCGGGCCACCTGGCTGTACACCAGGCTACACAGTATATAGTGGCTCCACACCACATCACAGATACTGCAGACTTTGAACTCCGAACAAAATGTCTGAACTAAACTTAGTTCAACAAAGTCTTCGAAGACATTATAATACCATTTTTATTCGCAGGCTGCGCAGACAAAAGTGGTGTCGTGTGGACGGCCCGATAAGCGTTATTATTTACCTAGAATATCAATTAAGTATGTCTATTTTATTTGTAATTGGAGCTTTAAAGAGAACTTACGTACCTACTAGAGATGATGGAGTGACGTTATGTCGTATGATGCGTGCTCAGCTGAGACTCGTGTGTGCACTGTGCAGGCGGGTGGTCGGTGACGGTGGCGGGCTCATGCCGCGCCACGCTGCCCGCCGACGTGGAGATGCGCCTGCGCTTCCCGCATGACGCGCCCGCCGGGCCCGCCGCACACGCGACGCGCGCCGCCGACGCGCCCTGCCAGGTACCGCACGACACTCGCTGACACACGGGACACCGCTCGACACTCACCGATACACGGGACACCGCTCGACACTCTCCAACACACGGGACACCGCACGACACTCGCTGACACACGGGACACCGCTCGACACTCTCCAACACACGGGACACCGCACGACACTCGCCGACACACGGGACACAGCTCGACACTCCGACAGACGGGATACCGCACGACACTCTCCGACATATGGGTCACCGCTCGATACTCTCCGACACACGGGACACCGCACGACACTCTCCGACACACGGGACACCGCACGACACTCTCCGACACACGGGACACCGCTAGACACTCTTCAGCACACGGGACACCGCAGGACACTCGCCGCCGCAGTACTTGCACGTCCCCGAGTCACTAAGTGTCGTATAGGGCGTTTGTACACTTACTCGAAATCGATCCGTATTGCTTAAAGTACTTACCGTATTCAACAAAAACCAATTTAATACTTTTTAGGGTTCCGTACCTCAAAAGGTAAAAACGGAACCCTTATAGGATCACTTTGTTGTCCGTCTGTCTGTCTGTCTGTCTGTCTGTCAAGACCTTTTTTCTCAGGAACGCGTGGAGGTATCAAGCTGAAATTCATATCAAATACTCAAGTCTATGGTCTCTTGGAGCTGTGAAAAAATCAAACTTCTAAGTCAACGCGATCAAAAGATACTCCCGTTTATGCCGCAAATTTTCGACACTCGCAAGGGAATCAAAACCTACAGGGTACTTCCCGTGAACTCAGAATCTTGAAATTTGGTACGAAGCAACGTCTTATAACACAGATAAAGGAAAAATTGCGAAAAGCATAAATTTTTAGTTACATCATATAATAAAAATATTTTTAATAATTTTAAACTTATTACCCCTTTACTCATGAACGCGTAGTGGTATTATATTGAAATTCTTAACAAATACTCAAGTCTATAATATCTTTAAGCTGTAACAAAATCAAACTTCTACGTCAACGCAATCAAAAGATACAGCAATTAAAGCCGCATATTTTGAAACTCGCAACTACTCGCAAGGGAATCAAAACCTAAAGGATACTTCCAGACGACCTGGAATCTTGAAATTTGGCATGAAGCAACGTTATAAAGTACACATATAGGAAAAATTCCGAAAATCTTAAATTTTTAGTTACATCACATAGTATATTTTTTTTAATAATCATAAACTTACTAGCTGACCCAGCAAACGTTGTTCAGCGATTAAAAAAAAAAACAGATGTTGGCCGATTCTCAGACCTACCCGATATGCACACAAAATTTCATGCAAATCGGTTCAGCCGTTTCGGAGGAGTTTGGAAACAAACACCGCAACACGAGAATTTTATATATTAGACTTGCTGACCCAGCAAACGTTGTTATGCGATTAACAAAAAAAAATAAAAAAATAGATTTTGGCCGATTCTCAGACCTACCCGATATGCACACAAAATTTCATGCAAATTGGTTCAGCCATTTCGGAGGAGTTGTACCTTAGCCAATCTAAACCGAGATTGATCCAAATTGTGCCTATTTCTAGTATTAAAATTATGTCTATCACTTCTCTTCTTAAAGAGATGAAGATTTTTCCGAACATACATAATGTTTTCATATATGTATTGACAAGGTACCGTCAGCTTTCCACATTGTTATGTTATGGATTTCATTTAGCAATAAAAATACCATAACTTTTACTTATATACCTACAGGTTTGTACGGAACCCTCGGTGCGCGAGTCTGACTCGCACTTGGCCGGTTTTTTTCATAAAATTACTGTACAGTGCAAACACGTACAAATTAGACATCATTGTATCAGCACTTTACTTGCTACGCGCGGTCTATACTTTGGTCTATACTTTACAAATATCATTCAAATCGCGTGCACTCATTATTCAAGTAATTTCATTATCAATCAATAAATCTTATAAATACGTATTCTTGCGTATCATTTAAAACTATCATCATTGAAAGGTGTAAAGACCCTACATCTTTTTGGTCCTTCGAGCCTCCGTATTAGCGGGACTATTTCGCGTGTGATTAAACTGTCGACACATAAGTATAGCTCCTGTGACTACGACCTGTGGACAGAGTAACATCCGTCTACTGGAACTCAACGACTGCTTACTCCATCTTAGCAGATTGTGTGCAATAACTTTCCGTTCGTGGGTGCAAATCCGTTCATTCATCGCGGAGATCGCAATAGCAAGAACTGCTGAAAGTGGTAAACCTACAATTAATTTACATTATCTACGTTAATAGGTACTGGTAATAGCCTCGAATGTACTCTAATAATACTGGTAATAGCCTCGAAAAAATTATTGTCCAGAGTGCCATGAATGTTTAAGTATTCTTCGTTGAGAATTCTGCTCGCTTCAACAAAATTCGTGCCATTGTCACTGTCGACATGGCCTGGGGTGCCTCTTCGAGCTGCCATTCTCCGCAAAGCCGCTAGGAATGATGATGAGGTCAGGTCTGAGACTAGCTCGATGTGTACAGCCTTTGTGGTCATACAAACGAAAAATTTGATGTACCCTTTCGTGGTCTTGATACCCCGGCCCTTGCTGGCTTTTACGTCGACAAACCCGGTAAAATCAACCCCTGTGTGGTAAAATGGTAGTCGGATTACTGCGTGCTAAAGGAAGGTCGCCCATCAGTTGTTCATGTTTGATTGGATCGTGTCTTCGGCACTTGACGCAGTTTCGAAGGTACTTCTTGATGGTTCGGTTTCCTCTCAGAATCCATGCTGACGTAGCCAAGCTTGAGTAACTCTCGCTCCCCCATGGAGTGTCATATGATGTCCTTGGTCGATCAGTAAGTCACTGAGATGGGTGTTGTTGGGAATTATGAGGGGATGCTTCATGTTCTGGCTCATCTTAGCATTGTTCAGTCTGCTACCGACTCTCAGTAGGCCTTCTTGATCCAAGTACGGGTTCAGTTTTAGCAATCCTGCTCTTTGCGTCTAATTGTTTCTGATCTCTGAGACTGGACATCTCTTCCTTAAATACTGACAGCTGCACTTGTTTGATTAGAAGATGTTTAGCGATTTTTATTTCGCTGACAGTCAAATACTTCGATTTGTGTTGATTGCGAGATATGGCGCGCAAAATCCAATCAAGTACGCGCGCTGCTCTATCGAAGTTCCTCATTTTGTTGAATTACATTGCTTTTTACTGACTTTCTGATTTCTTCAAACGTGACATAGGTTGGTTGTTCTTGATCTTTGTTTTCTTTGAATGTTGATAGCCAAGCTGGTCCTTGCCACTAAAGAGGATGATGTTGTAGTTGGTCAGCTGATAATCCTCAGCTACTCGCGCAATCAGCTGGATTTTCAGCCGATTCCACATTGCGCCAGCTATTTGCTGGTTGTTTGTGCTACTCTGTTCGCCACGAAAGGTTTCCAGCGATTCGGGTCACCATGGAGCCAACCTAGTACTGCCGTCGAATCAGACCAGCCATATAATTTTATTTTGTTACTTGATAAACAGGTCTGGACATCTTTTATCAGTTTTGATAACAAGTGCGCCGCGCAAAGCTCTAATCTAGGCAAATATATTGATTTGTTAACAGGCACGAGCTTTGATTTTCCTGCTACTATGATCACAGGGGATTGACACTCCGGCCTTTTCTGATTGATAATTCTGCCATAAATTACGCATCCGTAGGCCTTTTCTGATGAGTCACAGTACCCATGCAACTCTATGTTTGCATTTTTTGGCGTTTGAAGCCATCTTGGAACGTTCATAAGTTCGATTGCTGGTAACTCCTTCTTTACTATAAGCCATTCTATATTGACGTTTGTCGGTATGGCGTCGTTCCATTGGAGATTCAACGACCAAACCTTTTGAAACAAAAGCTTCAGTTTGGTGGAGACTGGAGACAGCCAGCCTAGTGGATCGCATATCTTTGAGATATGAGACAATAAAGATCTTTTTGTGGATGGTGTCAATGATGATGTGTTTATCTTCATCTGGAAGATCCGTCCCAAAGATGAGAGCAGTACTCCATACACGATCGAACTTGCGCTCGATACAGTTTAAGAAGCTGTTCCGGCGTGAATTAACGTCTCACCTTTGCCAGGATCGCCAACTGTCTAGCAGCCACTTGAGCCTTGGCCTCTATGAAAGGGCCAAAATTGAGGATAGATGTTAATGTAACTCCAAGAAGCTCAAGTCTGTCGGTTAACGGCAGGGTTACACCGCGGAGAGATGGAGCAGGGTGGAATTGGCTCCTTTTAGCGGAAAAGAGACACGCTTGGGTCTTCGCAGCATTGAAGTTGACCAGATTGGCATCGCCCCATTCGGAGACAGCCTGTAAGGACACGTTCAAGCGCTCAACCATGGCCTCACGGAGAGACCGGGTCTGTGACCCACCAGCTCGAGCGTCGGATACGTATCTCTCAGTAACAGTGCTGTCGTCTGCATACCCAAAAGTACCGGGTTTTAGCAGATCATTAATATGCAGCAGGAACAATGTTGCCGAGAGTACAGACCCCTGAGGAACCCCGGCATTAATATCCAGCAGTCCGGATGAGCAGCCATCTATGACCACTCGGATAGACCGATCCCTCAGGAAATCTGCAATCCAATCACACAATTCGGCGGGCAGACCGAAGGAAGGAAGCTTACTAATAAGGCAATCGTGCCAGACCCTGTCGAAGGCTGCGTCTGTTGTGCTATTGGTAGAGATGAATTTTCCTTGATTATGCCTGCCATGATGATTCTGAGTAAACTTCTGCCCCAGCAATAAGTCGATTGATCGACAAACGTGAGGTCCGAGTGCATATTATGACTATTAGTGCTGGCCAACTAGTGTTAACAAGCCAAAAATCCTAGCATGAGAGACAAAAAGCCGTGGTTAGCATTATTGAGGCTTACAGTAATGCTAACCACGGCTTTTTATGTTCCTCATCTCCGGCTTGCCTTTATTGGCTGGCCAGAGTGGAGATTCGCTAGAGCATACTTGCTCGGGAGAAGGATGTATAATCCAGTAAGATGCTGGTAGGGATCTTGACCGCACTTCCGGGATTGTCCTGATAGCCGTGGTATACCTCTCCACTCCTCTAGCACCTCAGGCTATGTTGCCACCTTGGCGCTACCTCACTGTGCTATCGACCGTTTTCGGGGGCCCATTCATTGAGTGTGTAAGTCACCCCCTGTCATTTAAAAGCCGTGTATATTGTTAGTGGTCAGGCAGGGGCCAATAGTTCTTCTATAATAAACGATTATCAGTCCACTAAACCACCCAAACCAAGCGTTTCATCTTTTGTTTCCATATTCTGCAATAGTACTGCTTCAACCGGGGATTGTCCTTGGGAATACTTTCACAGTGCATACAGGGATAATCGCCGGTTGGTGCCCCATTACATTTGAAATGTCTAACGGTGCCTCTGCGAGTTGGTTTCGGCCCCTCCTACGCCTACCAAAGGACCGGGTCTCCAGGGACCCGAGAAAACGAAAAAAAAAAAAGAATTACTTTTAAACCTTTAACCTTTCAATCAATGGAGCTTCCGGACGAACAAGTAAGCGTCCGGGTTAAACCAGGACGTTTTTTAGAAAACCCAATAAAATACGTAAGCACCAATGGGGGGTAGGAGATCTTTACTATGCTTATTTTTGATGACATGGGGACGGGGGTTATGGTGATTTCGTCAGAAATAGTTACTTAATTTTTTTGTTTAAGTATAAATCTAGCTGACGTTGGTAATTATGGCTAGTTATTTATTTGGTTCTACTCTCACGCGATGTTTGATAGTTAAGTAAGAAATAACAGAAGTGGGGGAAATAGGTGCCATTTTATAAAAACTGCCTTGCGTAAGCATATAAGGCAGGGGTAAGAGCTTTGATTACTATCGCTGACAAGGGTGGGAGGGGGTGACTAAAATTCTGCTTACGTAATACTTGAACGGCCCATTAATAGTGCATAATCCCCTTCTCAAGTAAACACATACCGTAAAACCTGCTAGCTTTGCCAACGGTTGCCGACTTTGCCATAGCCAACTTCTGAGGGAAAAAGTGTAGTCACATCTTAATATCAGTTTTATGTCATGTATGCATGCCTTTAAAGTAAAATTTATGAGTTGAATGGCAACACCGAATGAGATGTGGCAACCCAACTTGTTCTTGAGATGTCATTTTCGGCGGTTACTTTTTTCGAATGTTGGTGGCGTAATACTTAGTGCTCCGGAACTTTTACAAAAACAAACGGGAAAAGCATTGCCTACGTAAGTACTTTTTTGATATTATGTTAGCATAATGTTCTTTAGCTAAATAAAAGCTGATTTACTGTGCTACAAGCTACCTGTAGTTCGCAATTGGTATTGGTAAATTCAACAACCCCAATCACATCGTCTGTGATGGTGACTTTGCCATGTTTTGTTGGAGGTTAGGGCTGCCACAAAAATTGTGATGAATATTTTAATTAAATTGTCATTGTAAGTACCTACTTATAAGTAGGTACCTACCTATTTATAAGTAGGTACTTAAAATGACAATTTAATTACCAGGTATGAAATACACACTGCATGTGCTTAAATTAAGGTTATTTACAAAAGGTACACGGGGAGTTGGGTAATTTAAAAAGTTTTTTTTTTTTTGCAAGCTGTGGACTTTGCAGAAAAGAAATTTCGTCCCTTGAAGCTGAAAAACGATTCCACTTATCACGCAGAACTATGGACAATAAAGTGAAAAATAAGCATAGTAGGAAGCCAGGCGGACAGCAAAGACTTCCTGAAACAGAAGAACAAAATATTGTTAATGTCCAGGTGATTTCGGAGCACCTCTATCTCGTTTCGATCTAAGTCTCGTTGTGTTCAACTACCCAAGTTATGTTTGATGTTACTTTTTCTAAATAACTAAAAAAATTAAAGACTTTGCTACGTGATGTACCTATAGTTAATTTATACTATTTATTTTTTGTTTTATTATGTAAAACACTTCCAGTTAAGAAACTAATAAAGAAGTTAAATAAAGAAAAAAGCCTGATCTTACTATAATTCGTTGTTTTTGTTTTTACTTTTATTAAATTTTTCCTACTACGAAAATAATTTTATTTGACAACCCTAACCCTAACTAGGAAATATTTTGGAAAGGTTGGTGAATTTGCCACCTTCTTAGAGAGTTAAATTCCCAGTGCTAAATAAGATAAAGTTTTTACTTTTTTTTACGGGATATAGGAAGAGTGCAAAATTATATTACTTTGTAGCTTATAAACTCCAAAAATTTCATTATTTCTTTCATATGGCAAATTTACCAGAAGTGACAGCTGACTTTGCCACATTTGTTTTTATGCTTAAAATATTTTAATTTACAAAAATGATAAAGGTATTTAGTAATAATATAAATTTTCATGAAATTTACTACGTCTAGGTGTAGGTTACTCATTACGTTTTCATACAATTATATTTTTTTAAAGCAAATCAAACTTTTTGACACATGAAAAAGTGGCAAAGTAAGCAGGTTTTACGGTACATTTTAAAAGGAGTTTTGAGGCTAAGCTTGATAGCATAAGTTACATTAACCATGAATAGGTTTTACCTTGTCATTATTGCAAATGCTTTCAGTTTGCATTTGAATGCCAGCTTGCACGGCTTGTCCGATTTAATGAATGTGAGTACATAATGTAATGATACAATATTGATTGTCCAGGAGTGCACGTGTCGCCACTGCGCCACATGCGTGTGCTCGGCACGCGGCGGGCGGGGCGCGGGGGAGCGCGGAGGGCGCAGCGCGCCGCCCCTGCCACCCGCCGCGCCCCCCGCGCTGGCGCGGCTCGCGCGCACCGACTCCAGCAAACTGACGCTCACCATGAGGAAGGAGGCGCTTGGTACTGACCCTCTTGATAAGCATCATACATTGTCACGTAGAATCAAAACCATGTTAATGAATCGGTTTCAAATTTCAGACTCTTCCATTCTTGCCTCCAAGAGTACGAAGAAGTCGGGCGAGCCTCTCCCCGACGTGGAGACGTACCGCGCCTCGCGCAGCAAGCTCAAGAGCTCCGTCAAGGTATAACACTCCTGCTGCAGACTGCAGTACGCAGCCACGCTCGGCCCGCGCCCGCTGCTCGCTGTGCAGGAGCTCGAGCGCTCGCGCACTGGTTACTGTATGTCGTTGGCAAGCATTTACACCTAGAAGGCGGTTGTTTCAGACGCGTCGGGGGTACTCCCTGCACTGCTGGCTGCCAGACGCCGAAGTCGGGCCCATCAGGTACTCGTTCTTGCCCGAACCTAGCACCTTCCGAACGACCATGGTTAAAGCCCTAGCGTTGCCAGGAATTAATTTCTCGAGCTTTGTATCAGAGGCAACCACTGGCTGACTAAGTGCTCGTTCACGGAGACGCATTGTCAACACAATTTAATAAATTCCCTGAAAATTTGAATCACATTCCACAATTTTAGTACAAAAATATCAACTGATTCCCCGCTAAATCCCCTAATTAAAAAAACAAAAAGAAATTAAACAAGCATCAACTGATTATATGTGATTTCTTTTTCCTTTTTTAAAACGACAAATTAATAATAATAAATACCTACATTATGTTGTGTGAACGAATAAAACTCAAAATTTTCGTATATCAAACTATTATGTTTTTTTCTAAAAAATTACGACAAGCCGTTTAGAGGTGATTAACATTTTAAATCAGCTTTTGGAATTTCTGCGCTTATTGACAAGTGATTGGATTTCTTGAAAAAGTCTCCAGACTTGGTCCGGACGATCGATTTTTAAATATTCAAAAATTATGAAAAGAAAATAAATTTGTGTAGGATCAGATGTCCAACAATGAAACAGTGGTACACTACACAATAAAACACTGTTGAATTTCTAAAATGTTGCGTTGCCAGATCATGCATTAGGTATATCGCGTAAGGACACTCTCGACAAGCCCCCGCCCCACCCCAGTTTGCGTCGGACGTGTCTGTGGAGCATTTTTAAGTTTTTTTACAAAAATTTAAGTATTTTCGTCATTCTTTAAAGATTTTTCATTAAATTATGGTTGAAAAAATTATGTTTTTCAGCATTAAACATATTTCGTAGATTAAGTGGAATAGATCATACGAGTTAAAAGTGTTACAATTTAGTGTTTTTTTTTTGAGGTTAGTCAAATTAAACCTATCTATTCAACAATGAAACAGTTGCACAATGGACACAATGAAACTGTTTCATAGTGTCCATTGTTATTGTAATATCCGTGCAAATTAATCATCTTTGTGGCTAGAAATTAATCTTAACATTTGATAGTTGATAAATATCAAACTGCCATAAGTCCACCTACAACAACATTTGACTTTTTGATTTAGTTCTATTCACCTTTAAAATTCATGTTTGACAGCTCACTTCAAAAGCTCATAAGTCACAGGCATTGCCTTGAATAAAACGGTTAAATTTGTCAGTTTTTTTCAAATTCTAGTAAGTCCACAAAGACATTATTTCAAATTCTCACATGTCCATTGCGACCAATCACAAAACGTCAAACTTGTCAATATGGCGTCAGTCTTGCCAAAAGTTTTGTGATTGTGGTTGCGCTCCTCGTGTTTTTTTAGAAAATGGAAGGAAATTTAAATCAAATTGATATTGTTGAGCCAGATAAAGCACGTAAAAGAAACAGATTGAAGAGTATAGCGAAGAAAGCAAGCAAAACGAAGTTAAAGTAAGTAAAATTCTTTTGTTTTTATACCGGTGTCAAACACGTGGCGCGGTAAATACAGGGACGGATCCTATCGATAAGAAACAACCGATTTCCGATTTAAAGATAAACCGTTCGTGATTGATTTTATTGTATTTTACTAGAAAGTTAGTTACTAAAGTATGTAATAGATTTTGTGTATAGTTATAGTTACTTATACTTTTCGGAAATTGCAGTACACATCGATTTAGATCAAGATTGTTAAGAATTTATTATACAATTTTATTGAGCCTGATTTGAAGATATTTTTATAAAAATAATTTTAATTATTTGAAGTCACTGAACCTAAAAGATTTTGTGTAATTTGTGTATGACTTATTTTTGAATAAATATTTTTTCTATTTGATGTTTATTTTTATTTATTTTATGAACATTGAGATATCCATGTAGGTACCCCTACTATGCTAAATTAACTAAACTAACTATACTACTCCCTGAGTTCGGCCCATAGTCTACAACAGAGGTTAGTATTTTTCAAACAACTATAAGTCCATATTAATCATATCAATATTTATCAATATATCATAAGTGCAGTATGGGCATATCAATCGGCAATAAGTCCAAACTATTTTTAGCTTTTTCATAGAATCTATGAATGTTATTGTTAAATTTGTTCATTAAAATACTTAGACACAGTCGATAGTCAACATTTTATAACACTGTTAGTACAATTTTCCATAACACTAATGTGAAACTAAAAACGTTCATTTCCCAAATTTTGCATGTAGTGGACTTATGGCAGTTTGTTTATCAACTCATTTGTTTTTCATTTAAGATGGCGCATTCTAAATCTCTAAAAAGAAAGAAAGGCGATCATTTAGCGGAAAAATATGCTTCGAGCTATTCTAACGCACAGAAGAGTCCGATTTGAATAGTCTGATTAAAGAGAAATTAGTAATAAAATCATCATTTTTTATCATTCATCTACTCCATAAATTTCACAAAATATGAGACAGTCACTTAATCATTATGTCTAATTGTTGAATTTGTGGTGTTTCATTGTGGACACAGTGAATCATTTCCAATTTTTTCGTTTTTATTTTTTTTCTGATTGATTACACATCAATTTAAAAAAGGATAAATGACATCCTATACCCAATAAAATTGCCTATATACCTGCAAAAAATTAGACTTCTATCTGTAAAAACAAAAGGTGTATGAGACTTTGAATTTTTAGTGTTTCATTGTTGAACACATGACCCTAGCTATAATGTTGTTGAGGATTGTGTCGTGTGTGCAGGCCGAGTAACGGTCTGTCGGTGCTGGGCAGCGCCATCATCCCGGAGCTGAAGCCGCGCGTGCCCACCATGAGCGAGCGCGACCTCACGCGCGTCTACACGCCGCGCCACTACTTGCGCTCCTAGCACTGATGCTCCAAAGCCGCCGCCCACGCTCCACCGGAGCCAAGCGTTCTGTACATTTTTCTGCACAAATTTATAGTATTTTATAAATATATTGTTCATTTTTGTAACGTTTGTCTTTGATTTGTTGAACTTACAATACAGCCAATGTGTTGGCGTCAGATTTAACATTCAGACGATGTTCGATCATGCTCGGAGTACTGCTCCGAAAATAGCATCTTGGGTCAATGGAGCTACGTTTACCGAACCCTTCCCTATTCAGCCTTTTGCATTCTTCCTCGGCGGTTCTCACGCTGACCAACCTGTCACTGAGGTAGCTGCTGAGTGCTGCTTACTCGACTTGAGTTTACAGATTTCGAGATACTGATAATGGAAACACCCATCATCGGGCCAAAAGACGTACGGCGCTGCACCACCATTCACAAAACGGTTCGGGAACACATAGAGTCTGTTTCTTGATAGCTACAATTTGGGAGCAAAGAGAGAAAAGGTTACTTCTAGGCAAGCGTGCTCCATCTCCGACCACATAGTCGTTTTACCGGGCCATATAATCGGGCCTCCCATTGGCCCGACTCTTTTACTCATTTAAATAAATGAGCTCTGCCGGCTAACGGTTCTCAATGCATCCATCACCACCTCTGCCGGCTAACGGTTCTCAATGCATCCATCACCACCTCTGCCGGCTAACGGTTCTCAATGCATCCATCACCACCTCTGCCGGCTAACGGTTCTCAATGCATCCATCACCACCTCTGCCGGCTAACGGTTCTCAATGCATCCATCACCACCTCTGCCGGCTAACGGTTCTCAATGCATCCATCACCACCTCTGCCGGCTAACGGTTCTCAATGCATCCATCACCACCTATGCCGATTTTTTATGTGTTATGGGTTTGCTCTTGACTCTAATCCAGGGTCAGAGATGACGGAGACAAAGTCTACGATGAAGCGAGCTTACCCAGAAGTAGCCTGTGTTCACTCTAACTTTGAAAAGGACCGAGGATCGGACAAGTCAAGAACAACAAGTCCAAGAGTCGAGTGTACAAGTCCGATGCTGTCCAGGCTTGAAGTATCGCTTCACCCTATTTAGGATGCCCAGCTTTTTGATCGCAATTTGAGGTTTGCACTCAATGTTGGCGCCTAAGTTGAGACTGGATTTCAGCCCCATGCCTAGAAGTTCGAGCCGATCAGATTCAGCACACTGAACTTCCTTATGAACGAGTACCTTCAGGCAAGAGAAGGAAAGATTTGGTTTGTATAAAGCATAGACATAATAAGTTGTTTTTTATATTTCTGCGGTATAAAGTCTCAAACCAAACATGCTTTTGAACATAATTTTTTTGTGTTTTTAGGACCTTACCTTTATAACAAGCTCAACAAGTTACTCAAAATATATAGTTTAAATGATAAAAAATGTAGTTCTACGCTTGCGGAATATTTATCGAAACTCAATTAAGTAAATTGACACAGAAAAATTGATAGAAGTCTTAGTATGATAATTGTTATTTAATATTACTTCGTAATTATTTATTTTGGTTAATTAATTATGATAAAAGTTTCTTTTTATCTTTGTAAAGTTTGCTTATTTTTATAGTCGATTAAGATCTATTATCTTCATATTTATTAGTATATTATTTTAGCAAATATATATGTATTTTATAGTATATGTACCTATATGTATATATATTATTTGTATACTTTGTTGTATCGATATGACTCAATTATATTTTATTTTTATTTGTTTGTTGTACACCTACCACAGTGTAGTATTTTTAACCCAAAGGTTGACTGGTAGAGAATGCCTTGTTGCATTAAGTCCGCCCATGTACCACTATTGTGCATAAAGTCTAAATAAAAAAATAAATAAGTCTATTATTATATTGATTTAGTTTACATGTTTAACTGACCAATTTAAATTGTGATGAAGTGTTGGCCCGAAACACAGGTTTAAATAAACCTAGTTCGGGCAGGTCACTCCATATACATATTTTAAGTTCCTTGTTGGGGCGTAACTCCCAACAGTAAAAATGTTATGTTGAATGTTGTGTTTTAGGATGTTATGTTGAGTGCATAGATATAATAAATAAGGAGATATGCCCGCTGGACGAAAATGTAAGGGATCTCGTGTCGCCGCTACATGCGCTACAGGCCCCTCCAAACGCCAACTACTACACATTGTAATAAATATAATATAAAAGTGGGTGTAAAGAAAGGCTTGTGTTCTCCTAATAAAAATAAAATAAACTAAGATTCAATTTCGGGCGCCGTAGAGAACACATCGAAATAAATTATGTCGGAAAGTATCTATCGGAAGAGTTTGAACATTTAATCTGCCGGTGGGTAGCTGAATAGAAAAATAAAACAAATTATACTCTTTTGACTTTCTCTATTCATAAGCCAGTAGCTTCCTAATTACAGGGCTTTGTAAGATTTAAAACTAATCTTATAGTTAAAGTCACTTAAAGTTTTAGACTAGATACTATTGATTAGGGATAATAATTACTAAGGATAGCTAGTATTGAATATGGATACTATTGCATCTTCATGTAAATGTTATGGACAATAAATTTAAATTACATACCAGATTACTATTTATAAAAACAAATTATCAAGTTAACCACAGGTGAGTTTCCTCTTGGCATGACAGCACGGTTCAGTTCATGTCATGAAAAATCCAAAGGAAGAAAGAGTCTCCTGTTGGCATGACAGCACGTCTCCGTTCATGTCATGAAAAATCCAATTGTAGAAAACCAGTCCATAAGAAAAACGAAAATGGAAAAACGGAAACTGAAGGAAACCGTGAAGGAAACGTTGAAGAAAACCGAAGGAAACGTTAAAGCGGAAGAAAACCGTGAAAAGAAAACGCCAAACAAATGTGCTGGCTGAAACAAAATTAACAGATTAACCACCAGAAAATCACCAATATAAAAACACGTGGCTAAGTGCGCTTTTTGTACAAAAACTTACCGTTTCCTTATAAAATCGTCACGCAATCACCACGCGCCTCCATATAGGGGTTGTGTGCGTTGTATTAAAGACAACAATATCTGAAAATAACAATTTAATTCGTAATATTCCCGTTGGGGTTTGGAATAAGACATTTCGTCACAAATTACGGCAATATCTCCATAGCGTCATCCTGGGTAGCTTGTTCAAGCTTATTGGACGTTAAACTGTCCCAAAATAAACAGGATTCCATAAGATTAATTAAAATTTTGAAAACATGACTTCTTTGTCGGATTCGGATCTGAAAGTGAAACGTCAAACGAATCGCATATACCACAGATTATAGAATAAAAACTAGAGATGTACGTTCGGAAATCGACTTAGAAACGCGGAAGCATGTAACGAGACAAAAAGGCTCGTTACATTACATCCCTCCCCGAAAAAATAAAAGAAAGCAATTTCTTTTATGCCTAAAACAAAAGAGAAAAGCAAAAAAATCTTCTTGAAAAGGAAATAGAAATTCCGAAAACAAAAAAAACAACGATTCCAATCCTAGAAATGATTAGGATAACAAGACTGCAAGGAAAACATCTGCTAAGTCCATCATCAACCAAACACATCTTAAGAACCATCATGGAAAATCGCTAAAATATACAACTCCTTAACAAAACTTACGTCCAAAATAACAAAAAAGTACAGTTAAGTCACCAGAATAACCGACCTATAATACATAAAGAACCAACATGAGTGCAGTTAGGCTCCATCGCCACTGACTAACTAGCTAAATCCAAGAAATATTACAAGTCCAGCTAGACGCAACCGTCGCTGTCCTATATGTGCAAGACTATTAAAAAAAAGAAAATAATAATTTGAGTACGGTTGGGCACCTTCGCCACCGACTTACAAGGTATATCTTAACAAAAAGAAAACAAAAAACCAATATGAGTACGGTTAGGCACCATCGCCACCGACTATCAAGTCTAAAGCAAAATAAAATGCAAAGTTGAGTACAGTTAAGCACAATTGCCGCTGTCTTATAAGAATAATCCAAAAATGTCTCCATGAGTACAGTTAGGCACCATCGCCACTGACTAGCAAGAACAAATTATAGTTATGACTGTATCTAACAGTTTCAAATTTTACATCTACTAGGATGAAAAATATAAAGAAGAATGTTGTGATCGGCATAACACCACCAATTTTCCGAGCACAAACACCTTCGAAAACAAACGCATATTGTGATCGGCACAACTCCATCAACTTCCCGAGCACAATAGCGGAACAAACTGCATACTGTCATCGGAGCAACACCACCGACTTTCCGGAAAAAAATAAACCGAGATCCGCAAAATGTATATATATATATACCAACCTAAAAAAAAGGAGTTAGCAGTTTTGCAAAAAATGAAGCACAAATATCTATACTATTTCTACAAAGAGAAAACAGTATGATCCGCGTTACAAAAAAAATTAAGATCTTGCATCCTAACACAAAAAAGTTAGGAGCAAATCCCAGAAAAAAAGAAAATACCTAGTGTATAGAATAGGTAGGTAAATGTATATAAACAGAAATTGTATACAAGAATGTACAAAAATTGTATACAATACTGTAAAAACATAAGATCTTTTGATATGAAAAATTTAATTTTGTGGGTGGAAAAGTTTTCAGAATAAACCTAAAATGTCCTAAGTTATATTTTAGATTGTTAAGAGATTGAATTCAACAAATCTATATGAAGTTACCTAACATACAATCTCATTCATAGCGCAGTAAACCTATCATCCATTCCATCATTCATCACACTATCATATGCAAAAAAACAAAAATATGAAAATCAAGACTAACACTTTCCAGTTCACTTAAGTTATCAATAGAGTTACTTAAACGATGTAAAGAAGCATCAAAAATAAGTTCCCTACCAAACATCAAAGAGTTAGGTTAGGTTAGGTTAGGTTTTCAGGGAGGTGGCCTGTCTGGCCTCGGCTGGCGGATCCTTGGTCGCAGGAAGGATCCGTCACCTAGGGTTGAGGGTGGCGCTGAACAAGACCGAGGCTGTGTTCTTCCACGGGCCTCGGCAGCGCTGCCCTCCGCATGCCCACATTGTCGTGGAGGGCATCCGGGTGGAGGTCAAGGCCCAGATGAAATATCTGGGCCTGATACTGGACAGCAGGTGGCGCACTTCAGCGGGCTGTCGACGCGCCTGCTGAAGGCCGCCGACTCCCTGTCGTGGCTCCTCCCGAACCTGGGGGGGGCCTAGTGCACGATGCCGGCGCTCGTATGCCGGCATCCTGCGGAGCATGACCCTGTATGGGGCCCCAATCTGGGTGGACTCCCTCAATAGGAGAGAGAATGCGACAGCCATCCGCAGGCCACAAAGGGCCATTGCACAGCGGGTGGCGAGGGCCTACCGTACGGTAGGCTTTTCGGCGGCGTGCGCTCTGGCGTGCACCCCTCCTTGGGAGTTGGAGGCTTGGGTGCTCGCCAGGGCGTACGAATGGACGGCGCGCCGAAAAGCGCTATCCAGAAATCGAAGATAGTGCCGGTTAGGTTAGGTCAGGTTAGGTTTTTTTTTTTTTTTTTGGCAGGAGTGGGAAATCCTCATGGACGAATCGGCCGCCCACTCTGTGAGACGACCGAGACAGTGCCGGACTCTTACCGGCTAAAACCCACTCCTAGGAGTGGAGGAAACCAAGCGTGGCAGCTGCCACGCTTGGTTTCCTCTGACCATATCAGAGTTTGTGTTCAGCGATTTTTATTTTGTTTCTCAGTTTTATAGGGGAGACAGTATTTTATTTATTAAATTTTTGAGTCAACTTCTTATGTAGAGGCATGCAAGTGGACATCACATCTATCTTACGTCTATTTATTTAACTTAGATTACTTATTTTAGGTTTTTAATCTACAGAATTCTGTTGTAGTCGAAAGAGTACAGGGAGCAGTTCCTTAATATATAACTTACACTAACACAATTACTTATTTAGCTTATTTCTATATCTAATTATTGTAAACTATTTTTATTTCGCTTAAACTAGTGTACATCTATTTTATTTCTATGCTAGTCTCTAATATACTTACGATACTATGACAGCATATTTGCTTAAACAGTTTTATTACGAGCTATTACTTTTCTTACAATAAACTTACAATAATCTAAAAATATTTCTACCTTCTTACTTCTAAGTATTACTTTTGCGTTTTCCGACGTTATTTTTGTTCCTAGTGCGCTCTCGGCGTCGAAACGACGTTTCGCAAACTGTGGGCAGTCAAACAAAATATGCGGGACTGTTTCACTCGTGTCCGGGTCACAAATGCACGATGGACTCTCCTTGCACTTGAAGCGGCTCAAGTACTCAGAGAATCCACCGTGCCCCGTCATTATTTGCGTATATAAGCTGTTTGTTCCAATTTTTCGGATGACAGCATAAGCCATCCGCACATCCGGGAGAAACAACTTAGTCACCGAAGCAGTGTGACCATCGTCGTATCTGCGATTCCATTCGTCAAGCGTCGCCATACGTATGCTCCGCTTGACGAATGAGATCGGACACTGATCGTAGTCAGGTTTTCTTTTGGAATTCACAGCGGCCTCTTTTGCTAACTGATCGGCTCTTTCATTCCCCAGCAGCCCCACATGGGCTTTAATCCAAAACAAGTTAACTACCTTGCTTTGGAGGGATGCAGATCTTAGGTTATCCCTAGCCTCCACGGCTAGAGGGTGGAGCGTACTGGGGTTTGTGATTGTTTGAAGAGCCGCCATTAAGTCGCTGTAAATTCCGAAAGAAGACTCCCTCAGCTTTGCGACCTCTCTGGTTGCCCTCGCTAATGCTAGGAGCTCAGCCTGGTAAACCGTACAGTATCTAGATAGGGCAAGTTTGTGGGCTCTGTTCTCGCCATCACCTTTCCATAAGGACAGTGAAGCGCCGACCCCTCCACCAATCTTGCTCCCATCTGTAAAGATGCGAACATCGAAGTTGCAACTGGTGTCGAGTTGTTCTTGGTTCACCAGGCCGTCGAAACTCAACATTTCGCGTGTTGCAGGATGAGGAGCCTCGATCGCAGTGGACATTCGCTCGACCTCCCCGCCCTTCAGCGAAGCATGGGGCACTCCCCTCTTGGCCTCGTACAGCAATGCCGCCTCACAAACTCGGAAGTCAAGGGGGAGTATCCCAGACAGCACCAGTGCTGAGTTCAAGGAGACCGTGCGATATGCCTTGCACATCTTCTGGGCTATTCCCCGCTGAACGGTCCCCAGCTGTTTTATAATGCCCAGTTTTTTGGCAGCGGGTGCCCATACGCTGGCAGCGTATAGTATAATGGGCTCCACAGTTGCCAGATATATGGTGCGAATAACTTCCGGGTGCAGCCCCCAGCTGACCCTCGCGGCTCTACACAGCTGTTTATAGACCGCGATTGCCTTCCTGCAGACGAGTGACACGTGGGTGTTAAACGTTAACTTCTCGTCTATGGTGACACCCAGAAGCTTAATTTCCTTCGACATGCCAATGTCGATCCCCCCCATGCTCAGACGTGGGGTGTCATATTTCAACTTTTTGGTTATCACCATGGCGGTTGTTTTGTGTGGTGCGAATTTTAGTTTATTTTCGACACCCCACGCCAGAACATGATTGAGAGCGGCATTGGCACATACTTCCACCTCTTGTGCGGTCTCTCCGTCGAAGACGAGAAGAACATCGTCCGCAAACGCCTGAATGTAAGTTCCTCTGTTTTCAGCTGCTTTTAGGAGGGGATCAAGCAGCAGGTTCCATAGTATTGGGCCCCCAATTGAGCCTTGGACACAGCCCTTGTTAGTGCCTTTGCTATAAACCTCCCCACCATACCGTACCGAGACTTTGCGGTCGCTTAGGTAGCTGTCCATGACCCGCCTGAGATTTATTGGACATTTTTCCTCTGCCAGCCGTACTCGTATCGCCGGCCACCAGGCGCTATCGAATGCTCCCTCTATGTCCAAAGATACGAGCGTAATTATCCTTTTTTGCGCCAGTTTACTGCGAACGTGCTGCATTAGAGCATAGAGGGAGTCTTCGGTACTCCTTTGGGGCATGAAACCGTACTGGCGAGTACTCATCCTTGGTAAAAGATAAAACTTCAGGCGGGCCACCAACATCTTCTCAAATATTTTTCCCAGTATGGGCAACAGTCCAATTGGCCTATATGATTTGGGAATGGAGTAATCAGTTTTCCCAGGCTTTTTCAGAATTACGACTGTTGCCTCTTTCCAAGCCGTGGGGAAGTGGTGATGTTCGAGGCACTTGTTTAAAAATTTAAGGAAGACCTCCAGGTCATGTCCTACGGCATGACAACATATGTCGGCGGTAAAGCCGTCAGAACCCGGTGCCTTCTTCGGATTGAAGGACTCCATCGAATTTTTTAATTCCGCTATAGTAAACGGTGGATCGCAAAAATCATTTTGTTCTCCACTGTTCACGTTATCGGCCTTGATTCGGATGGACTGGTGATGAGCGTTGTCACATTCTGAATTTTCTTCCGGATAAAACGTTTCCGCTAGCCACATCACGGAATCTTTCGCGTTCAGCACATCACCATCCCTTACCAGCGGCAGGTCCTCCTCCCGGTTAGGTTAGGTTAGGTTTTTTTTTTTTTTTTTTTTTTTATTATGACCTCTACCTCCCAAATTATGGGAGTCTATGCTCGCTAATTTAATTTTCATTCATACCAGTTCTCGCTTTTATGCCTCTCGTACTTTTATTCCTCATACTTGATCTTTCTTTCATTCATCCTCATTTGTATCTTTTATGGGTGGGATTCCCATCTATCTATATCTAGTTTTTGCCTATATTTATTGTAAACTTTCTTTATTTTTGGTGGGTGTAAATAAAAACGAGAACAGGGTTTTTATTTCCAAATAAAAATCAATTTTTACACTATTTTACACTTACATTTTCTATGTTGGGTCTATATTACAATTTTATTCTATGCGTATTTTTAAGATAAGGCTACAACACGGGGACAATGGTGGGGAAAGCAGATATATATTTTTATTATATTAACATTATTTTGCTCTCATAATAGCTAGACTTATTTTAGTTTCTTATTTTCTTATAACCTTAACTATGTATAACTAATGATTATCTAAGGTATAATAATTATGGTGAGTAATTGCTTATATAAATGAAAATTTATATTTTTAACAATTAGAACCTTATAACTAACTTATTACTATGCTCCTAATATTATTTACAATGTTACATATGTTAGCCTAAATATACAACTATAGTTAACTAACATATTTTTCTTAAACTTTATTCCTATTATTAACTACTTTACAAATTTTTATACAAAAATCGAGGAGCATGTCTCTGTCCTTTCTGATTAGGATTTCCGAAAGAGTGTTCCTGTCTATTTTGACGTCTAGCGAGAACTCCAGCCTCTGCCTCTCGCGATCATGGGCCGGGCAGTCCAGAAGGACGTGGAGGACAGATTCCAAGCACGCGGGATCGCAGATGCACGATGGACTCTCCTTGCACTTGAAACGGTGCAAGTACTCGGAGAATCCACCGTGCCCCGTCAGAACCTGGGTGAGAAATCTGTCCACCTTTATTTTGCCGATGATCCGGTACGCGGCAATTGCGTCGGGGAAGAACACCTTAGTGACTCCCGCTGTTTCGCCGGCCCGATACCGCTGGTTCCATTCATCAAGCGATTGCATACGAATGCTCCGCCTGATGAATGAAACCGGGCAGCTGTCGTAGTCAAAAGCGCGTTTTAGCTTCAGCGCAGCCTCCTTGGCCAGATGGTCGGCACGCTCATTCCCCTCTAGTCCTGCGTGAGCTTTGATCCAGTACAAACTGACATTTTTGTCCTGGAGCAGAGCCCTTCGCAGATGTCCCCGCGCCTCGACGGCCAGGGGATGGAGGGCTTTCGGATTTTTGAGCGTGAGCAATGCCGACAAGGAATCGGAATAAATCCCGACTGATCCGGCCAAGTGGTCCGCGGCCATCCGCGTCGCCCGGCATATCGCCAGGAGTTCCGCCTGGTATACCGTACAGTAGGACGGCAGGGCAAGCTTGAGGGTTTTGGTTTCGGCGGCGCCATTCCATACGGACAACGCCGCCCCCACTTTGCCCTCAATCTTGCTGCCGTCCGTAAAGATATTGTGGGTATTGGTGCAATTAGCGTTATATTGTTCCTGGTCTACCAGGCACTTGAACTCCAGGTCGATATGACAGGCGGGGTGTGGAGACCGCAGAGCCGAGGTCATCCGCTCCACCTCCCGATCCCCTATCACTCGCTGGGGCACCCCCCTCTTCGCCTCGTATAGGGTCGCGGCTTCGCGAACACGGAGGTCAAGGGGGAGTATCCGAGCCAGCAACAGTGCCGAGTTCAGGGAGGTGGTTCGGTATGCCCTACATAGCTTCTGCGCGAAGCCCCGCTGGACCACGTTCAGCTGCTTGCGGATACCGAGTTTGTCCACAGCCGGTGCCCAGACGGCAGCCGCATACAGGATCACGGGCTCAACCACCGCTCTGTAAATAGTGCGGATTACTTCAGGATGGAGACCCCAGCTGGCCTTAGCCGCACGGGCCAGCTGGTGGTAGAAGGCGACCGCGCGCTTGCAGACGTTCGCGACGTGGGTATTGAATGTGAGTTTTCGGTCTATGACGACCCCCAGCAGCTTGATCTCGTTCGCCAGGACAATGTCGACCCCGCCCATGCGAAGACGCGGGTCGTCGTATTTCAGTTTGCGCGTCACAACCATGGCGTTTGTCTTGTGAGGCGCAAAGCGAAGTTTATTAGACGCACCCCACGCCCTCACACGCTCGAGGGCGGCATTGGCCCGACGTTCGATTTCGAGGGCCGTATCACCCTCGAACACCAACACCACATCGTCGGCGAACGCCTGCGCGTAGTCGCCTTTGGCCTCCAATTCCTGGAGTAGTGGATCCAGAAGCAGGTTCCACAAAATCGGCCCGCCGATAGACCCCTGCACGCAACCCTTCCCGGTGTCTCTAACGTGTTCCTCCCCCAAGTACCTCACCCTAGCACGCCTGTCGCTCAGGTAACTGCCCAAGAGCCGCCGAATGTTATCGGGGCACTTTTCCCCAGCCAGTCTGACTTTAATCGGTTAGGTTAGGTTAGGTTAGGTTAGGTTAGGTTGGGGGACCCCCCACACTGTTTGCGTCCACGTCGCGTCCCCTGGAAACGACCCAGTTCTGTCACCGTAACGGAGTGGCAGACTGGGGTTCGGCCAAAGATCAGTGTGCATTCGTAGCGTTTTATTTTAATCTGGAGGTTTTTAGCTGCGATCTCGGCGGAGGCAATATGCCTAAACCCAAGCGGGACGCCCAAGGGCGTTTCTTAAAAGGCCCTTCTCAGGGCCAACCCAACGGCCCTTCTCAGGGCCAACCCAACGGCCCTTCTCAGGGCCAGTCTGACGCTTCGGCGTCAGAAGCTAGCCGCGCGCCGTCTGCGGCCAGCTTTTTTAGGAGGGCAGACGAGACGTCGGACTCAGACGAGTCCCTCGTCAGCGTCTCAGACGCGGGCAATTCGCGGTCGCGGAAGCGTGCCGCGCGTCGCAAGAGCGGGTCCGAGGGTTCCTCGGCCTCGGGCTCGACGGGGCTGCCAAAGGCGAAACGGCCTGCGACAGCCGCTGACACCCACTCAGTGGGTCTCGCAGATGCCCAACGCCAGCTGGACCTGGCTCGGCGGGCACAGCTCCAGGAGGAGCTGGAGGAGATGGTTGCTCTTAAGGAGCAGCGAGCGCGTGCCGCCCGGGCCAAGTCCGGATACGGCGCGTCCCACGTCCTTTACTCGGACTTCTCCGTTGTGGAGCTCGAGCGGATGGCGGAGGAGGACGAGGAGGGGATTGTGGAGGTTGCCGCAAAGTCCTCGCACTTAAAAGGGACTTTCCAAAAGTCCCTTAAATGCAGGGCCGCGAGCTTGCGCGGCATTGTAAAGGAGCTTGTCAGCCGGACGAGCACCGACGAGACGAGGCAGCTGCAGGCGAAAGTGGATCGCCTGCAATCGGAGGTCAGCCAGCTTCATCAGAAGTTGGCTGACGCCACCGCCCCGCCAAGTCAGGGCACGTCGCCTGCCGTGGAAGCCCCCGCCTCCAGCCAACTTGAGGATGTTATCCGCAAAGTGGTTATGGAGGAGCGGGCTTTCACCCGAGCCTGCTTTGCGGGCATTGAGGACCGGCTCTTGCCGGAGCAGCGCCTCCGACCGCCGCTTGCGGCGGACAAGAGGCGAGTCGAGCCGGGGCCGTCCTCGCAAGTGGAGGACGCAAATCTCCCTTCGACCACTCCGTCCAACCAGGAGGGCTGGATCGAGGTGGTCGGGAGAGGGAAGAACAAGGGCAAGGCCAGGAAGACAGCGACAGCCGTCTCTGCTGTCCCTGCCTCCACGCCTCCCAGCCAGGCGCAAACGCAGACCGGGAAGGGAAAGGGGAAAGGCAAGGGCCAAAAGGCGGCAAAGGCCGCCCCCGCCGTCCCTGCCACCACGCCTCCCAGCCAGTCACAGGTGACTGGCAAGGGGAAGAGGAAGGGGAGAAGGAGGGGGAAGCTTGCTCCCCCACAGTCCGCAGCCGTCGTGGTGACGCTCACTGCGGAGGCTGCGGAGCGCGGGGAGACTTACGCGTCCGTACTTGTACGGGCGCGTGCCAATGCCGATCCCACCCAACTGGGGATCGGCAAAGTTACTTGCAGGCGGACCCAAACTGGGGCTCGAATTTTCGAGTTCCCAGGGGCGGAGGGCAGCGCCAGCGCCGACCTCTTCGCAGACAAGCTGCGGGAGGTCATCGCAGACGCGGCCAAGGTGGCCCGACCTGTGAAATCGGCGGCCATAGAGGTGACGGACCTCGACGACTCCGTCACCAAAGAGGAGGTAGTGGCGGCGGTCGCAGCGATTGGTGGCTGCAGCGTCGCAGCGGTACAGGGCCGAAACATTAGGATCGGCCGCGGTGGCATGGGTCTCATTCGTCTCGAGTGCCCAGTCGCCGCCGCCAAAGCCGTCCTAAACAAGGGACGGCTCGCCGTCGGGTTCAGTTCCGGTGTGGTCCGGGCACTTGGTGAGCAGCCTTTACGCTGCTTCAGGTGCTTCGGCATCGGACACACTGGAGCCCTCTGTCCGTCCAAGGTCGACAGGGCGGACACCTGCTACCGCTGCGGCAAGGACGGCCACAAAGCCGCCTCCTGCACGGCCGCCAAGCCGCACTGCTCAGTGTGCGCCGCCAGTGGCCGCCCGGCAGGCCATGTTATGAAGGGGAGGACGTGCAATCCTCCCCCTAAGAGGGGCAAAGCGCAGGCGCCAGCTGGGCCTGTTGCCAGCACAGCTGCGGAGGAGGGGGGTGCGATGTCCGACTAATGGATAGAGTCGAACATCGCATCCTTCAGACGAACACCAACCACTGCCGGGCAGCCCAGGATCTGCTGATGCAGACCATGGCTGAGTGGTTGGTGGACTTGGCGGTGGTCGCCGAGCCTTACTCGGTCCCTGGCAGCTGGCTAGGCGACCGGGACGGCTTGGTGGCGTTGGTGTCGCGGTCTTCCACAGACTCCCCTCCCCTCTCACTCTTAGAGAGGGGACCGGGATATGTGGCCGCCGCGTGGGGGGATCTGGCCCTAGTCGGGGTCTACTTCTCCCCTAACCGCCCTCTTCCAGACTTTGAGGACTTCCTGGAGGTCCTCACTGCAGTCGTCGGGAGGGCGGCGCCACGCCACGTCGTGGTTTTGGGCGACCTAAACGCCAAGTCGGAGGCCTGGGGCAACCCGGCTGCCTCCTGCAACGTCCGGGGTCGCGCCGTCGAATTTTGGTCGGCATCATGCGGCGTGTCCCTCCTCAACAGGGGGGCGGTCCACACATGTGTGCGGCAGCAGGGTGGGTCGGTGGTCGACGTTTCGTTTGCCACCCCCGTCTTAGCCGCACGCATCGTGAACTGGCGGGTGGAGCTGGTGGAGACCTTGTCGGACCACAGATATGTGCGGTTCGACATCTCCACCCAGCATGGCTCCCGGGGGGAGATGGTCCGCTCTGGCAGGCCTCCCTTCCCGCGGTGGGCCCTCACTCGCCTGGACCGCGAGGCAGCCAAGGAGGCTGCCTTCCTGCAGGACTGGCTGTCGCCCCCTGTCGAGGCCCTGGACGTCGACGCAGCAGCAGCCCAGCTGAGAGGATCCCTGACCGAGGTATGCAACTCCAGCATGCCTCGGTCCCGTCGTCCGCCCCCCCGTCGTGCCGTCTATTGGTGGTCGGAGGAGCTGGCAGGCCTCCGGGCCACCTGCGTGGCGGCCCGTAGGGCCTACACGCGGAGCCGTCGGCGCAGCGCACGTAGTCAGGCAGACGAGGACCGTCTCTACGCTTCCTACCGGGAGGCAAAGGCGGCCCTCAAGTCGGCTATGTGCGCTGCGAAGGACTCGGCGAGGGCTGAGATGCTAGAGGGTCTCGATCGGGATCCCTTTGGGAGACCATACAGGGCGGCGCGGAACCAACTGCGGCCCCATGGTCCCCCATTGACCGAGACCCTCGAGCCGGCACTGTTGGATGGGGTGGTCCGGTCCCTGTTTCCGCGCAGGACCGACTTCACCCCACCAACGATGGATCCCCCACAGGATCCCCCGCAGGAGGCGGCTCCACCGGCGGAGGCAGATGTGCCCCCGGTGACGGCGGAAGAGTTCCGCGAGGGTCTTCTTAGCCTCCGCGCCAAGAAGACGGCCCCCGGTCCGGATGGCGTCCCAGCAAGAGTGGTGGCCATAGCTGCCGCTCAGATGGAGGACAGATTTCGGGACCTTTTCAGCGCGTGCCTCGTGTCTGGAAGGTTCCCGAAACTGTGGAAGGAGGGGCAGCTATGCCTACTCCGCAAGGAGGGACGCCCGGTCGACTCCCCCTCGGCATACCGACCCATCGTTCTTCTTGATGAGGTCGGCAAAATGTTCGAGGGGATCATCGCCTGCCGGCTCAACAGCCATCTGCGGAGGGTAGGGCCAGACCTGTCGGACGCCCAATTCGGTTTCCGACAGGGGCGTTCGACCATCGACGCACTGGCCCTACTGAAGGGGCAGGTGAAGGGGGCGGTCGAGGCGGGGGACGGAGTTTTGGCAGTGTCGTTCGACATAGCCAACGCCTTCAACTCCGTCCCCCACTCGACGATATTGGAGGCACTCCGCTATCATGGAGTGCCCCAATACTTGCGGGACCTCCTGGCCGACTACTTGGAGGACCGAGAGGTCCTCCTTGTGGACAAAACGGCCAGGCTCCGGAGGTACGGCGCGGAGTCCGGTGTTCCACAGGGGTCAGTCCTTGGGCCACCCCTTTGGAGCATCGGGTTCGATTGGCTGTTGAGAGGAGCCCTCCTCCGTGGCACGAGTGTCATCTGTTACGCGGATGACACTCTCCTCACTGCCCGGGGGAGAACCTTCAGGGAGGCGGCCTGTCTGGCCTCGGCTGGCGGATCCTTGGTCGCAGGAAGGATCCGCCGCCTAGGGTTGAGGGTGGCGCTGAACAAGACCGAGGCCGTGTTCTTCCACGGGCCTCGGCAGCGCTGCCCTCCGGATGCCCACATTGTCGTGGAGGGCATCCGGGTGGAGGTCAAGGCCCAGATGAAATATCTGGGCCTGATACTGGACAGCAGGTGGCGCTTCGGCCCGCACTTCAGCGGGCTGTCGACGCGCCTGCTGAAGGCCGCCGACTCCCTGTCGTGGCTCCTCCCGAACCTGGGGGGGCCTAGTGCACGATGCCGGCGCTTGTATGCCGGCATCCTGCGGAGCATGGCCCTGTATGGGGCCCCAATCTGGGCGGACTCCCTCAATAGGAGGGAGAATGCGACCGCCATCCGCAGGCCACAAAGGGCCATTGCACAGCGGGTGGCGAGGGCCTACCGGTCGGTAGGCTTTTCGGCGGCGTGCGCTCTGGCGGGCACCCCTCCTTGGGAGTTGGAGGCGTGGGTGCTCGCCAGGGTGTACGAATGGACGGCGCGCCGAAAAGCGCTCGGGGAGCGCCCTGTCGCAGAGGAGCGGGAAGCCGTGCGGAGGGAGGCGAGGGACGCCATCATCGTCCATTGGACAGAGGACCTCGCCTCTGCCACCTTTGGCCGTCGAACGCTCGACGCGCTCGGTCCAGTCCTGCGGGATTGGCTCGAGCGGCCGCACGGCTTCCTCTCCTTCCGTCTGGTGCGGGTGTTGTCTGGCCACGGCTGTTTCGGCACACACCTGCACCGGGTCGGGAGGGAGGAGACACCGGCGTGTCACGACTGCGGCGCGGCGGAGGACACGGCGCAGCACACACTGGAGGTGTGCCCAGCTTGGTCCGAGCCGCGTCGCAGTCTCACTGCGGAGATCGGACGGGACCTCTCCCTTCCCAGCGTGGTCAGATGCATGCTGGGGAGTGAGGAGTCCTGGGCCGCGGTCGCCTCCTTTTGCGAGGATGTCATCTCGCAGAAGGAGGCGGCGGAGCGCGCGCGGGAGGACGATCCTCTCGCTGCGCCGCTCCGCAGACGAAGGCGAGGTCGGAGAAGACGTCCTCTTCTCCCTCCTCGCGGTGGTGATGGGCGGGCGACAGGCGCGGGGGCGCCTCCGCCCGCGTTGCACACGTCACCACCATCGTCGGAGGTTCCCGGCCCTCCCCCAACGGGGGGGGCGTGAAGGGCCCGCTAAGGCGGGCGGTCGTCGGAGGTGGACTGGACGTAAAGGCTACGCCGATCTCCCAGTCCACCCCCACTATGACGTTGCGGGAATTTCGTTGCTGGGTTGTTTTAGTGGGTATACCGGGCTTGCCCGGGGAGTCCCACATACCCCTCCCACTCCCCCGAGTGAGAGGGTATGCGTAACGCATTTTTTCCCAGCCGAAACAAAAAAAAAAAAAAAAAAAAAAGGTTAGGTTAGGTTGGGGGACCCCCCACACTGTTTGCGTCCACGTCGCGTCCCCTGGAAACGACCCAGTTCTGTCACCGTAACGGAGTGGCAGACTGGGGTTCGGCCAAAGAACAGTGTGCTCTCGTAGCGATCTTATTTTATCTGGCGGATTCAGCTGCGATTTCGGAGGAGGCAATATGCCTAAACCCAAGCGGGACGCCCAAGGGCGTTTCCTAAAAGGCCCTTTTCAGGGCCAACCCAACGGCCCTTCTCAGGGCCAACCCAACGGCCCTTCTCAGGGCCAGTCTGACGCTTCGGCGTCAGAAGCTAGCCGCGCGCCGTCTGCGGCTAGCTTTTTTAGGAGGGCTGACGAGACGTCGGACTCTGACGAGTCCCTCGTCTCAGACGCGGGTTGTTCGCGGTCGCGAAAGCGCGCCGCGCGTCGCAAGAGCGGGTCCGAGGGTTCCTCGGCCTCAGGCTCGACGGGGCTGTCGAAGGCGAAGAGGCCAGTGACAGCCGCAGACACCCACTCAGTGGGTCTCGCAGATGCCCAACGCCAGCTGGACCTGGCTCGGCGGGCACAGCTCCAGGAGGAGCTGGAGGAGAGAGTTGCTCTCAAAGAGCAGCGAGCGCGTGCCGCCCGGGCCAAGTCCGGGTACGGCGCATCCACCGTCCTCTACGCGGACTACTCCGTCGCGGAGCTCGAGCGGATGGCGCACGAGGACGAGGAGGGTATTGTGGAGGTCGCCGCTAAGTCCTCTCATCTTAAAGGGACTTTTCAAAAGTCCCTTAAATGCAGGGCCGCGAGTTTGCGCGGCATTATTAAGGAGCTTGTCAGCCGGACGAGCACCGACGAGACGAGGCAGCTGCAGGCGAAAGTGGATCGTCTGCAATCGGAGGTCAGCCAGCTTCATCAGAAGTTGGCTGACGCCACCGCCCAGCCCAATCAAGGCCCGACGCTTGCTGTGGGCCCAACGCCTGCCGTGGAGGCCCCCGCCTCCAGCCAACTTGAGGATGTTATCCGCAAGGTGGTTATGGAGGAGCGGGCCTTCACCCGCGCCTGCTTAGCGGGCATTGAGGACCGGCTCTTGCCGGAGAAGCGCCTCCGACCGCCGCTTGCGGCAGACAAGAGGCGAGTCGAGCCGGGGCCGTCCTCGCAACCGGAGGACGCCAATCTCCCGTCCACCACTCCGTCCAACCAGGAGGGTTGGATCGAGGTGGTCGGGAGAGGAAAAGGCAAGGGAAAGGGCAAGAAGACGAAGGCCGTCTCTGCCGCTCCCGCCACCACGCCTCCCAGCCAGTCGCAGACGACTGGGAAGGGAAAGCGGAAGGCCAAGGGCCAAAAGGTGGCAGCGGCCGCCGCCGCTGTCCCCGCCACCACGCCTCCCAGCCAGTCACAGGCGACTGGCAAGGGGAAGAGGAAGGGGAGAAGGAGGGGGAAACGTGTTCCCCCACAGTCTGCAGCCGTCGTCGTGACGCTCACGGCGGAGGCTGCTGAGCGCGGGGAGACGTACGCGTCCGTACTAGTGCGGGCGCGTGCCAATGCCGATCCCACCCAACTGGGGATCGGCAAAGTATCCTGCCGGCGTACCCAAACCGGGGCTCGTATTTTCGAGTTCCCGGGGGCGGAGGGCAGCGCCAGCGCTGACCTCTTTGCAGCCAAGCTGCGGGAGGTCATCGCAGACGCAGCTAAGGTGGCCCGACCAACTAAGTCGGCGGCCATACTGGTGACCGACCTCGATGACTCGGTCACCAAAGAGGAGGTGGTCGCAGCGGTCGCAGCCATTGGTGGCTGCAGCGTTGCAGCTGTGCAAGGCCGGGACATCAGGACCGGCCGCGGCGGCATGGGCACTATTCGGCTCGAGTGCCCTGTCGCCGCCGCCAAAGCCGTCCTGGACAAGGGAACGCTTTCCGTCGGCTTCAGCTCCGGTTTGGTGCGGGCCCTTGAGGAGCAGCCTCTGCGCTGCTTCAGGTGCTTCGGCATCGGCCACACCGGAGCCCTCTGTCCGTCCAAAGTCAACAGGGCGGACACCTGCTATCGCTGCGGCAAGGACGGCCACAAAGCCGCCTCCTGCACGGCCGCGAAGCCACACTGCGCAGTGTGCGCTGCTAGTGGCCGCCCGGCAGGCCATGTGATGAAGGGGAGGACGTGCAATCCTCCCCCTAAGAGGGGCAAAGCGCAGGCGCCAGCTGGGCCTGTTGCTAGCACAGCTGCGGAGGAGGGGGGTGCGATGTCCGACTAATGGCCAGAGTCGAACATCGCATCCTGCAGACGAACGCCAACCACTGCCGGGCAGCCCAGGATCTGCTGATGCAGACCATGGCTGAGTGGTTGGTGGACTTGGCGGTGGTCGCCGAGCCTTACTCGGTCCCTGGCAGCTGGCTAGGCGACCGGGACGGCTTGGTGGCGTTGGTGTCGCGGTCTTCCACAGACTCCCCTCCCCTCTCACTCTTAGAGAGGGGACCGGGATATGTGGCCGCCGCGTGGGGGGATCTGGCCCTAGTCGGGGTCTACTTCTCCCCTAACCGCCCTCTTCCAGACTTTGAGGACTTCCTGGAGGTCCTCACTGCAGTCGTAGCGAGGGCGGCGCCACGCCACGTCGTGGTTTTGGGCGACCTAAACGCCAAGTCGGAGGCCTGGGGCAACCCGGCTGCCTCCTGCAACGTCCGGGGTCGCGCCATCGAGTTCTGGTCGGCGTCATGCGGCGTGTCCCTCCTCAACAGGGGGGCGGTCCACACATGTGTGCGGCAGCAGGGTGGGTCGGTGGTCGACGTTTCGTTTGCCACCCCCGTCTTAGCCGCACGCATCGTGAACTGGCGGGTGGAGCTGGTGGAGACCTTGTCGGACCACAGATATGTGCGGTTCGACATCTCCACCCAGCATGGCTCCCGGGGGGAGATGGTTCGCTCTGGCAGGCCTCCCTTCCCGCGGTGGGCCCTCACTCGCCTGGACCGCGAGGCAGCCAAGGAGGCTGCCTTCCTGCAGGACTGGCTGTCGCCCCCTGTCGAGGCCCTGGACGTCGACGCAGCAGCAGCCCAGCTGAGAGGATCCCTGACCGAGGTATGCAACTCCAGCATGCCTCGGTCCCGTCGTCCGCCCCCCCGTCGTGCCGTCTATTGGTGGTCGGAGGAGCTGGCAGGCCTCCGGGCCACCTGCGTGGCGGCCCGTAGGGCCTACACGCGGAGCCGTCGGCGCAGCGCACGTAGTCAGGCAGACGAGGACCGTCTCTACGCTTCCTACCGGGAGGCAAAGGCGGCCCTCAAGTCGGCTATGTGCGCTGCGAAGGACTCGGCGAGGGCTGAGATGCTAGAGGGTCTCGATCGGGATCCCTTTGGGAGACCATACAGGGCGGCGCGGAACCAACTGCGGTCCCATGGTCCCCCATTGACCGAGACCCTCGAGCCGGCGCTACTAGATGGGGTGGTCCGGTCCCTGTTTCCGCGCAGGACCGACTTCACCCCACCAACGATGGATCCCCCGCAGGATCCCCCGCAGGAGGCGGCTCCACCGGCGGAGGCAGATGTGCCCCCGGTGACGGCGGAAGAGTTCCGCGAGGGTCTTCTTAGCCTCCGCGCCAAGAAGACGGCCCCCGGTCCGGATGGCGTCCCAGCAAGAGTGGTGGCCATAGCTGCCGCTCAGATGGAGGACAGATTTCGGGACCTTTTCAGCGCGTGCCTCGTGTCTGGAAGGTTCCCGAAACTGTGGAAGGAGGGGCAGCTATGCCTACTCCGCAAGGAGGGACGCCCGGTGGACTCCCCCTCGGCATACCGACCCATCGTTCTTCTTGATGAGGTCGGCAAAATGTTCGAGGGGATCATCGCCTGCCGGCTGAACAGCCATCTGCGGAGAGTAGGGCCGGACCTGTCGGACGCCCAGTTCGGTTTTCGACAGGGGCGTTCGACGATCGACGCGCTGGCCCTACTCAAGGGGCAGGTGAAGGGGGCGGTCGAGGCTGGGGACGGAGTTTTGGCAGTGTCGTTCGACATAGCCAACGCCTTCAACTCCGTCCCCCACTCGACGATATTGGAGGCACTCCGCTATCACGGAGTGCCCCAATACTTGCGGGACCTCCTGGCCGACTACTTGGAGGACCGAGAGGTCCTCCTTGTAGACAAAACGGCCAGGTTGCGGCGGTACGGCGCAGAGTGCGGTGTTCCACAGGGGTCGGTACTTGGCCCCCCCCTGTGGAACATCGGGTTCGATTGGCTCCTGCGGGGAGCCCTCCTCCGTGGCACGAGTGTCATCTGCTACGCGGATGACACTCTCCTCACTGCCCGGGGGAGGAATTTCAGGGAGGCGGCCTGTCTGGCCTCGGCTGGCGGATCCTTAGTCGCAGGAAGGATCCGCCGCCTAGGGTTGAGGGTGGCGCTGAACAAGACCGAGGCTGTGTTCTTCCACGGGCCTCGGCAGCGCTGCCCTCCCGATGCCCACATTATCGTGGAGGGCATCCGGGTGGAGGTGAAGGCCCAGATGAAATATCTGGGCCTGATACTGGACAGCAGGTGGCGCTTCGGCCCGCACTTTAACGGGCTGTCGACGCGCCTGCTGAAGGCCGCAGGTGCACTCTCCTGGCTCCTCCCGAACCTTGGGGGGCCCAGTGCACGATGCCGGCGCTTATATGCCGGCATCCTGAGGAGCATGGCCCTCTACGGGGCCCCCATCTGGGCGGACTCCCTCAACAGGAGGGAGAACGCGACAGCCATCCGCAGGCCACAAAGGGCCATTGCACAGCGGGTGGCGAGGGCCTACCGCTCGGTAGGCTTTTCGGCGGCGTGCGCTCTGGCCAGCACCCCTCCTTGGGAGTTGGAGGCGTGGGTGCTCGCCAGAGTCTACGAATGGACGGCGCGCCGAAAAGCGCTCGGGGAGCGCCCTGTCGCGGAGGAGCGGGAGGCAGTGCGGAGGGAGGCGAGGGACGCTATCGTCGTCCATTGGACGGAGGACCTCGCCTCCGCCACCTTTGGTCGCCGTACCCTGGACGCGCTCGGTCCAGTCCTGCGGGATTGGCTCGAGCGGCCACACGGCTTCCTCTCCTTCCGTCTGGTGCAGGTCTTGTCTGGCCACGGCTGTTTCGGCACGCACCTGCACCGGATCGGGAGGGAGGAGACACCGGCGTGTCACGACTGCGGCGCGGCGGAGGATACGGCGCAGCACACACTGGAGGTGTGCCCAGCTTGGTCCGAGCCGCGTCGCAGTCTCACTGCAGAGATCGGACAGGACCTCTCCCTTCCCAGCGTGGTCAGATGCATGCTGGGGAGTGAGGAGTCCTGGGCCGCGGTCGCCTCCTTTTGCGAGGATGTCATCTCGCAGAAGGAGGCGGCGGAGCGCGCGCGGGAGGACGATCCTCTCGCTGCGCCGCTCCGCAGACGAAGGCGAGGTCGGAGAAGACGCCCTCTTCTCCCTCCTCGCGGTGGTGATGGGCGGGCGACAGGCGCGGGGGCGCCTTCGCCTGCATTGCACGCATCACCATCATCGTCGGAGGTTCCCGGCCCTCCCCCAACGGGGGGGGCGTGAAGGGCCCGCTTTGAAGGCGGGCGGTCGTCGGAGGTGGACTGGACGTAAAGGCTACGCCGATCTCCCAGTCCACCCCCACTAAGACGTTGCGGGAATTTCGTTGCTGGGTTGTTTTAGTGGGTATACCGGGCTAGCCCGGGGAGTCCCACATACCCCTCCCACTCCCCCGAGTGAGAGGGTATGCGTAATGCATTTTTTCCCAGCCGAAAAAAAAAAAAAAAAAAAAAAAAAAAAAAAGGTTAGGTTAGGTTGGGGGACCCCCCACACTGTTTGCGTCCACGTCGCGTCCCCTGGAAACGACCCAGTTCTGTCACCGTAACGGAGTGGCAGACTGGGGTTCGGCCAAAGATCAGTGTGCATTCGTAGCGTTTTATTTTAATCTGGAGGTTTTTAGCTGCGATCTCGGCGGAGGCAATATGCCTAAACCCAAGCGGGACGCCCAAGGGCGTTTCTTGAAAGGCCCTTTTCAGGGCCAACCCAACGGCCCTTCTCAGGGCCAACCCAACGGCCCTTCTCAGGGCCAGTCTGACGCTTCGGCGTCAGAAGCTAGCCGCGCGCCGTCTGCGGCAAGCTTTTTTAGGAGGGCTGACGAGACGTCGGACTCTGACGAGTCCCTCGTCTCAGACGCGGGTTGTTCGCGGTCGCGAAAGCGCGCCGCGCGTCGCAAGAGCGGGTCCGAGGGTTCCTCGGCCTCAGGCTCGACGGGGCTGTCGAAGGCGAAGAGGCCAGTGACAGCCGCAGACACCCACTCAGTGGGTCTCGCAGATGCCCAACGCCAGCTGGACCTGGCTCGGCGGGCACAGCTCCAGGAGGAGCTGGAGGAGAGAGTTGCTCTCAAAGAGCAGCGAGCGCGTGCCGCCCGGGCCAAGTCCGGGTACGGCGCATCCACCGTCCTCTACGCGGACTACTCCGTCGCGGAGCTCGAGCGGATGGCGCACGAGGACGAGGAGGGTATTGTGGAGGTCGCCGCTAAGTCTTCTCACCTTAAAGGGACTTTTCAAAAGTCCCTTAAATGCAGGGCCGCAAGTATGCGCGGCATCGTCGAGGAGCTGGTCCGGAGGACAGCAACAGACGAAACGCGGCAGCTGCAGGCGAAGGTGGATCGCCTGCAATCGGAGGTCAGCCAGCTTCATCAGAAGTTGGCTGACGCCACCGCCCCGCCCAGTCAGGGCACGTCGCCTGCCGTGGGCTTAACGCCGGCCGTGGAAGCCCCCGCCTCCAACCTTGAGGATGTTATCCGCAAGGTCGTCATGGAGGAGCGGGCCTTCACCCGAGCCTGCATAGCAGGAATTGAGGACCGGCTCTTGCCGGAGAAGCGCCTCCGACCGCCGCTTGCGGCGGACAAGAGGCGAGTCGAGCCGGGGCCGTCCTCGCAACCGGAGGACGCCAATCTCCCGTCCACCACTCCGTCCAACCAGGAGGGTTGGATCGAGGTGGTCGGGAGAGGAAAGGGAAAGGGCAAGGGCAAAAGGACGAAGGCCGTCTCTGCCGCCCCCGCCACCACGCCTCCCAGCCAGTCGCAGACGACTGGGAAGGGAAAGCGGAAGGCCAAGGGCCAAAAGGTGGCAGCGGCCGCCGCCGCTGTCCCCGCCACCACGCCTCCCAGCCAGTCACAGGCGACTGGCAAGAGGAAGAGGAAGGGGAGAAGGAGGGGGAAACTTGTTCCCCCACAGTCTGCAGCCGTCGTCGTGACGCTCACGGCGGAGGCTGCTGAGCGCGGGGAGACGTACGCGTCCGTACTAGTGCGGGCGCGTGCCAATGCCGATCCCACCCAACTGGGGATCGGCAAAGTCTCTTGCCGAAGGACCCAAACCGGTGCTCGAATCTTCGAGTTCCCGGGGGCGGAGGGCAGCGCCAGCGCTGACCTCTTCGCAGCCAAGCTGCGAGAGGTCATCGTAGATGCGGCCAAGGTGGCCCGACCGACGAAATCGGCGGCCATACTGGTGACCGACCTCGACGACTCGGTCACCAAAGAGGAGGTGGTGGCGGCAGTCGCAGCCATTGGTGGCTGCAGCGTCGCAGCGGTGCAAGGCCGGGACATCAGAACCGGCCGCGGCGGCATGGGCACTATTCGGCTCGAGTGCCCTGTCGCCGCCGCCAAGGCCGTCCTGGTCAAAGGAAGGCTCTCCGTCGGTTTCAGCTCCGGTGTGGTCCAGGCACTTGAAGAGCAGCCTCTGCGCTGCTTCAGGTGCTTCGGCATCGGCCACACCGGAGCCCTCTGTCCGTCCAAGGTCAACAGGGCGGACACCTGTTACCGCTGCGGCAAGGACGGCCACAAAGCCGCCTCCTGCACGGCCGCCAAGCCGCACTGCTCAGTGTGCGCCGCCAGTGGCCGCCCGGCAGGCCATGTTATGAAGGGGAGGACGTGCAATCCTCCCCCTAAGAGGGGCAAAGCGCAGGCGCCAGCTGGGCCTGTTGCCAGCACAGCTGCGGAGGAGGGGGGTGCGATGTCCGACTAATGGATAGAGTCGAACATCGCATCCTTCAAACGAATACCAACCACTGCCGGGCAGCCCAGGATCTGCTGATGCAGACCATGGCTGAGTGGTTGGTGGACTTGGCGGTGGTCGCCGAGCCTTACTCGGTCCCTGGCAGCTGGCTAGGCGACCGGGACGGCTTGGTGGCGTTGGTGTCGCGGTCTTCCACAGACTCCCCTCCCCTCTCACTCTTAGAGAGGGGACCGGGATATGTGGCCGCCGCGTGGGGGGATCTGGCCCTAGTCGGGGTCTACTTCTCCCCTAACCGCCCTCTTCCAGACTTTGAGGACTTCCTGGAGGTCCTCACTGCAGTCGTAGCGAGGGCGGCGCCACGCCACGTCGTGGTTTTGGGCGACCTAAACGCCAAGTCGGAGGCCTGGGGCAACCCGGCTGCCTCCTGCAACGTCCGGGGTCGCGCCGTCGAGTTCTGGTCGGCGTCATGCGGCGTGTCCCTCCTCAACAGGGGGGCGGTCCACACATGTGTGCGGCAGCAGGGTGGGTCGGTGGTCGACGTTTCGTTTGCCACCCCCGTCTTAGCCGCACGCATCGTGAACTGGCGGGTGGAGCTGGTGGAGACCTTGTCGGACCACAGATATGTGCGGTTCGACATCTCCACCCAGCATGGCTCCCGGGGGGAGATGGTTCGCTCTGGCAGGCCTCCCTTCCCGCGGTGGGCCCTCACTCGCCTGGACCGCGAGGCAGCCAAGGAGGCTGCCTTCCTGCAGGACTGGCTGTCGCCCCCTGTCGAGGCCCTGGACGTCGACGCAGCAGCAGCCCAGCTGAGAGGATCCCTGACCGAGGTATGCAACTCCAGCATGCCTCGGTCCCGTCGTCCGCCCCCCCGTCGTGCCGTCTATTGGTGGTCGGAGGAGCTGGCAGGCCTCCGGGCCACCTGCGTGGCGGCCCGTAGGGCCTACACGCGGAGCCGTCGGCGCAGCGCACGTAGTCAGGCAGACGAGGACCGTCTCTACGCTTCCTACCGGGAGGCAAAGGCGGCCCTCAAGTCGGCTATGTGCGCTGCGAAGGACTCGGCGAGGGCTGAGATGCTAGAGGGTCTCGATCGGGATCCCTTTGGGAGACCATACAGGGCGGCGCGGAACCAACTGCGGTCCCATGGTCCCCCATTGACCGAGACCCTCGAGCCGGCGCTACTAGATGGGGTGGTCCGGTCCCTGTTTCCGCGCAGGACCGACTTCACCCCACCAACGATGGATCCCCCGCAGGATCCCCCGCAGGAGGCGGCTCCACCGGCGGAGGCAGATGTGCCCCCGGTGACGGCGGAAGAGTTCCGCGAGGGTCTTCTTAGCCTCCGCGCCAAGAAGACGGCCCCCGGTCCGGATGGCGTCCCAGCAAGAGTGGTGGCCATAGCTGCCGCTCAGATGGAGGACAGATTTCGGGACCTTTTCAGCGCGTGCCTCGTGTCTGGAAGGTTCCCGAAACTGTGGAAGGAGGGGCAGCTATGCCTACTCCGCAAGGAGGGACGCCCGGTGGACTCCCCCTCGGCATACCGACCCATCGTTCTTCTTGATGAGGTCGGCAAAATGTTCGAGGGGATCATCGCCTGCCGGCTGAACAGCCATCTGCGGAGAGTAGGGCCGGACCTGTCGGACGCCCAGTTCGGTTTTCGACAGGGGCGTTCGACGATCGACGCGCTGGCCCTACTCAAGGGGCAGGTGAAGGGGGCGGTCGAGGCTGGGGACGGAGTTTTGGCAGTGTCGTTCGACATAGCCAACGCCTTCAACTCCGTCCCCCACTCGACGATATTGGAGGCACTCCGCTATCACGGAGTGCCCCAATACTTGCGGGACCTCCTGGCCGACTACTTGGAGGACCGAGAGGTCCTCCTTGTAGACAAAACGGCCAGGTTGCGGCGGTACGGCGCAGAGTGCGGTGTTCCACAGGGGTCGGTACTTGGCCCCCCCCTGTGGAACATCGGGTTCGATTGGCTCCTGCGGGGAGCCCTCCTCCGTGGCACGAGTGTCATCTGCTACGCGGATGACACTCTCCTCACTGCCCGGGGGAGGAATTTCAGGGAGGCGGCCTGTCTGGCCTCGGCTGGCGGATCCTTAGTCGCAGGAAGGATCCGCCGCCTAGGGTTGAGGGTGGCGCTGAACAAGACCGAGGCTGTGTTCTTCCACGGGCCTCGGCAGCGCTGCCCTCCCGATGCCCACATTATCGTGGAGGGCATCCGGGTGGAGGTGAAGGCCCAGATGAAATATCTGGGCCTGATACTGGACAGCAGGTGGCGCTTCGGCCCGCACTTTAACGGGCTGTCGACGCGCCTGCTGAAGGCCGCAGGTGCACTCTCCTGGCTCCTCCCGAACCTTGGGGGGCCCAGTGCACGATGCCGGCGCTTATATGCCGGCATCCTGAGGAGCATGGCCCTCTACGGGGCCCCCATCTGGGCGGACTCCCTCAACAGGAGGGAGAACGCGACAGCCATCCGCAGGCCACAAAGGGCCATTGCACAGCGGGTGGCGAGGGCCTACCGCTCGGTAGGCTTTTCGGCGGCGTGCGCTCTGGCCAGCACCCCTCCTTGGGAGTTGGAGGCGTGGGTGCTCGCCAGAGTCTACGAATGGACGGCGCGCCGAAAAGCGCTCGGGGAGCGCCCTGTCGCGGAGGAGCGGGAGGCAGTGCGGAGGGAGGCGAGGGACGCTATCATCGTCCATTGGACGGAGGACCTCGCCTCCGCCACCTTTGGTCGCCGTACCCTGGACGCGCTCGGTCCAGTCCTGCGGGATTGGCTCGAGCGGCCACACGGCTTCCTCTCCTTCCGTCTGGTGCAGGTCTTGTCTGGCCACGGCTGTTTCGGCACGCACCTGCACCGGATCGGGAGGGAGGAGACACCGGCGTGTCACGACTGCGGCGCGGCGGAGGATACGGCGCAGCACACACTGGAGGTGTGCCCAGCTTGGTCCGAGCCGCGTCGCAGTCTCACTGCGGAGATCGGGCAGGACCTCTCCCTTCCCAGCGTGGTCAGATGCATGCTGGGGAGTGAGGAGTCCTGGGCCGCGGTCGCCTCCTTTTGCGAGGATGTCATCTCGCAGAAGGAGGCGGCGGAGCGCGCGCGGGAGGACGATCCTCTCGCTGCGCCGCTCCGCAGACGAAGGCGAGGTCGGAGAAGACGTCCTCTTCTCCCTCCTCGCGGTGGTGATGGGCGGGCGACAGGCGCGGGGGCGCCTCCGCCTGCATTGCACGCATCACCACCATCATCGTCGGAGGTTCCCGGCCCTCCCCTAACGGGGGGGGCGTGAAGGGCCCGCTATGATGGCGGGCGGTCGTCGGAGGTGGACTGGACGTAAAGGCTTCGCCGATCTCCCAGTCCACCCCCACTATGACGTTGCGGGAATTTCGTTGCTGGGTTGTTTTAGTGGGTATACCGGGCTTGCCCGGGGAGTCCCACATACCCCTCCCACTCCCCCGAGTGAGAGGGTATGCGTAATGCATTTTTTCCCAGCCGAAACAAAAAAAAAAAAAAAAAAAAAGGTTAGGTTAGGTTGGGGGACCCCCCACACTGTTTGCGTCCACGTCGCGTCCCCTGGAAACGACCCAGTTCTGTCACCGTAACGGAGTGGCAGACTGGGGTTCGGCCAAAGATCAGTGTGCATTCGTAGCGTTTTATTTTAATCTGGAGGTTTTTAGCTGCGATCTCGGCGGAGGCAATATGCCTAAACCCAAGCGGGACGCCCAAGGGCGTTTCTTAAAAGGCCCTTCTCAGGGCCAACCCAACGGCCCTTCTCAGGGCCAACCCAACGGCCCTTCTCAGGGCCAGTCTGACGCTTCGGCGTCAGAAGCTAGCCGCGCGCCGTCTGCGGCTAGCTTTTTTAGGAGGGCTGACGAGACGTCGGACTCTGACGAGTCCCTCGTCTCAGACGCGGGTTGTTCGCGGTCGCGAAAGCGCGCCGCGCGTCGCAAGAGCGGGTCCGAGGGTTCCTCGGCCTCAGGCTCGACGGGGCTGTCGAAGGCGAAGAGGCCAGTGACAGCCGCAGACACCCACTCAGTGGGTCTCGCAGATGCCCAACGCCAGCTGGACCTGGCTCGGCGGGCACAGCTCCAGGAGGAGCTGGAGGAGATGGTTGCTCTTAAGGAGCAGCGAGCGCGTGCCGCCCGGGCCAAGTCCGGATACGGCGCGTCCCACGTCCTTTACTCGGACTTCTCCGTTGTGGAGCTCGAGCGGATGGCGGAGGAGGACGAGGAGGGGATTGTGGAGGTTGCCGCAAAGTCCTCGCACTTAAAAGGGACTTTCCAAAAGTCCCTTAAATGCAGGGCCGCGAGCTTGCGCGGCATTATCAAGGAGCTTGTCAGCCGGACGAGCACCGACGAGACGAGGCAGCTGCAGGCGAAAGTGGATCGCCTGCAATCGGAGGTCAGCCAGCTTCATCAGAAGTTGGCTGACGCCACCGCCCCGCCAAGTCAGGGCACGTCGCCTGCCGTGGAAGCCCCCGCCTCCAGCCAACTTGAGGATGTTATCCGCAAAGTGGTTATGGAGGAGCGGGCTTTCACCCGAGCCTGCTTTGCGGGTATTGAGGACCGGCTCTTGCCGGAGCAGCGCCTCCGACCACCGCTCGCGGCGGACAAGAGGCGAGTCGAGCCGGGGCCGTCCTCGCAAGTGGAGGACGCCAATCTCCCTTCGACCACTCCGTCCAACCAGGAGGGCTGGATCGAGGTGGTCGGGAGAGGGAAGAACAAGGGCAAGGCCAGGAAGACAGCGACAGCCGTCTCTGCTGTCCCTGCCTCCACGCCTCCCAGCCAGGCGCAAACGCAGACCGGGAAGGGAAAGGGGAAAGGCAAGGGCCGAAAGGCGGCACAGGCCGCCCCCGCCGTCCCCGCCACCACGCCTCCCAGCCAGTCACAGGCGACTGGCAAGGGGAAGAGGAAGGGGAGAAGGAGGGGGAAGCTTGCTCCCCCAGAGTCCGCAGCCGTCGTCGTGACGCTCACTGCGGAGGCTGCGGAGCGCGGGGAGACTTACGCGTCCGTACTTGTGCGGGCGCGTGCCAATGCCGATCCCACCCAACTGGGGATCGGCAAAGTATCCTGCCGGCGTACCCAAACCGGGGCTCGCATTTTTGAGTTCCCGGGGGCGGAGGGCAGCGCCAGCGCTGACCTCTTCGCAGCAAAGCTGCGGGAGGTCATCGCAGACGCGGCTAAGGTGGCCCGACCAACTAAGTCGGCGGCCATACTGGTGACCGACCTTGATGACTCGGTCACCAAAGAGGAGGTGGTGGCGGCAGTCGCAGCCATTGGTGGCTGCAGCGTCGCAGCGGTGCAAGGCCGGGACATCAGGACCGGCCGCGGCGGCATGGGCACTATTCGGCTCGAGTGCCCTGTCGCCGCCGCCAAGGCCGTCCTGGTCAAGGGACGGCTCGCCGTCGGGTTCAGCTCCGGTGTGGTCCAGGCACTTGAAGAGCAGCCTCTGCGCTGCTTCAGGTGCTTCGGCATCGGCCACACCGGAGCCCTCTGTCCGTCCAAGGTCAACAGGGCGGACACCTGCTACCGCTGCGGCAAGGACGGCCACAAAGCCGCCTCCTGCACGGCCGCCAAGCCGCACTGCTCAGTGTGCGCCGCCAGTGGCCGCCCGGCAGGCCATGTTATGAAGGGGAGGACGTGCAATCCTCCCCCTAAGAGAGGCAAAGCGCAGGCGCCAGCTGGGCCTGTTGCCAGCACAGCTGCGGAGGAGGGGGGTGCGATGTCCGACTAATGGATAGAGTCGAACATCGCATCCTTCAAACGAATACCAACCACTGCCGGGCAGCCCAGGATCTACTGATGCAGACCATGGCTGAGTGGTTGGTGGACTTGGCGGTGGTCGCCGAGCCTTACTCGGTCCCTGGCAGCTGGCTAGGCGACCGGGACGGCTTGGTGGCGTTGGTGTCGCGGTCTTCCACAGACTCCCCTCCCCTCTCACTCTTAGAGAGGGGACCGGGATATGTGGCCGCCGCGTGGGGGGATCTGGCCCTAGTCGGGGTCTACTTCTCCCCTAACCGCCCTCTTCCAGACTTTGAGGACTTCCTGGAGGTCCTCACTGCAGTCGTTGGGAGGGCGGCGCCACGCCACGTCGTGGTTTTGGGCGACCTAAACGCCAAGTCGGAGGCCTGGGGCAACCCGGCTGCCTCCTGCAACGTCCGGGGTCGCGCCGTCGAGTTCTGGTCGGCGTCATGCGGCGTGTCCCTCCTCAACAGGGGGGCGGTCCACACATGTGTGCGGCAGCAGGGTGGGTCGGTGGTCGACGTTTCGTTTGCCACCCCCGTCTTAGCCGCACGCATCGTGAACTGGCGGGTGGAGCTGGTGGAGACCTTGTCGGACCACAGATATGTGCGGTTCGACATCTCCACCCAGCATGGCTCCCGGGGGGAGATGGCCCGCTCTGGCAGGCCTCCCTTCCCTCGTTGGGCCCTCACTCGCCTGGACCGCGAGGCAGCCAAGGAGGCTGCCTTCCTGCAGGACTGGCTGTCGCCCCCTGTCGAGGCCCTGGACGTCGACGCAGCAGCAGCCCAGCTGAGAGGATCCCTGACCGAGGTATGCAACTCCAGCATGCCTCGGTCCCGTCGTCCGCCTCCCCGTCGTGCCGTCTATTGGTGGTCGGAGGAGCTGGCAGGCCTCCGGGCCACCTGCGTGGCGGCCCGTAGGGCCTACACGCGGAGCCGTCGGCGCAGCGCACGTAGTCAGGCAGACGAGGACCGTCTCTACGCTTCCTACCGGGAGGCAAAGGCGGCCCTCAAGTCGGCTATGTGCGCTGCGAAGGACTCGGCGAGGGCTGAGATGCTAGAGGGTCTCGATCGGGATCCCTTTGGGAGACCATACAGGGCGGCGCGGAACCAACTGCGGCCCCATGGTCCCCCATTGACCGAGACCCTCGAGCCGGCACTGTTGGATGGGGTGGTCCGGTCCCTGTTTCCGCGCAGGACCGACTTCACCCCACCAACGATGGATCCCCCGCAGGATCCCCCGCAGGAGGCGGTTCCACCGGCGGAGGCAGATGTGCCCCCGGTGACGGCGGAGGAGTTCCGCGAGGGTCTTCTCGGCCTCCGCGCCAAGAAGACGGCCCCCGGTCCGGACGGCGTTCCCGCACGAGTGGTGGCCATAGCTGCCGCTCAGATGGAGGACAGATTTCGGGACCTTTTCAGCGCGTGCCTCGTGTCTGGAAGGTTCCCGAAACTGTGGAAGGAGGGGCAGCTATGCCTACTCCGCAAGGAGGGACGCCCGGTGGACTCCCCCTCGGCATACCGACCCATCGTTCTTCTTGATGAGGTCGGCAAAATGTTCGAGGGGATCATCGCCTGCCGGCTGAACAGCCATCTGCGGAGAGTGGGGCCGGACCTGTCGGACGCCCAGTTCGGTTTTCGACAGGGGCGTTCGACGATCGACGCGCTGGCCCTACTCAAGGGGCAGGTGAAGGGGGCGGTCGAGGCTGGGGACGGAGTTTTGGCAGTGTCGTTCGACATAGCCAACGCCTTCAACTCCGTCCCCCACTCGACGATATTGGAGGCACTCCGCTATCACGGAGTGCCCCAATACTTGCGGGACCTCCTGGCCGACTACTTGGAGGACCGAGAGGTCCTCCTTGTAGATAAAACGGCCAGGTTGCGGCGGTACGGCGCAGAGTGCGGTGTTCCGCAGGGGTCGGTACTTGGCCCCCCCCTGTGGAACATCGGGTTCGATTGGCTCCTGCGGGGAGCCCTCCTCCGTGGCACGAGTGTCATCTGCTACGCGGATGACACTCTCCTCACTGCCCGGGGGAGGAATTTCAGGGAGGCGGCCTGTCTGGCCTCGGCTGGCGGATCCTTAGTCGCAGGAAGGATCCGCCGCCTAGGGTTGAGGGTGGCGCTGAACAAGACCGAGGCTGTGTTCTTCCACGGGCCTCGGCAGCGCTGCCCTCCCGATGCCCACATTATCGTGGAGGGCATCCGGGTGGAGGTGAAGGCCCAGATGAAATATCTGGGCCTGATACTGGACAGCAGGTGGCGCTTCGGCCCGCACTTTAACGGGCTGTCGACGCGCCTGCTGAAGGCCGCAGGCGCACTCTCCTGGCTCCTCCCGAATCTTGGGGGGCCCAGTGCACGATGCCGGCGCTTATATGCCGGCATCCTGAGGAGCATGGCCCTCTACGGGGCCCCCATCTGGGCGGACTCCCTCAACAGGAGGGAGAACGCGACAGCCATCCGCAGGCCACAAAGGGCCATTGCACAGCGGGTGGCGAGGGCCTACCGCTCGGTAGGCTTTTCGGCGGCGTGCGCTCTGGCCAGCACCCCTCCTTGGGAGTTGGAGGCGTGGGTGCTCGCCAGAGTCTACGAATGGACGGCGCGCCGAAAAGCGCTCGGGGAGCGCCCTGTCGCGGAGGAGCGGGAGGCAGTGCGGAGGGAGGCGAGGGACGCTATCATCGTCCATTGGACGGAGGACCTCGCCTCCGCCACCTTTGGTCGCCGTACCCTGGACGCGCTCGGTCCAGTCCTGCGGGATTGGCTCGAGCGGCCACACGGCTTCCTCTCCTTCCGTCTGGTGCAGGTCTTGTCTGGCCACGGCTGTTTCGGCACGCACCTGCACCGGATCGGGAGGGAGGAGACACCGGCGTGTCACGACTGCGGCGCGGCGGAGGATACGGCGCAGCACACACTGGAGGTGTGCCCAGCTTGGTCCGAGCCGCGTCGCAGTCTCACTGCGGAGATCGGACAGGACCTCTCCCTTCCCAGCGTGGTCAGATGCATGCTGGGGAGTGAGGAGTCCTGGGCCGCGGTCGCCTCCTTTTGCGAGGATGTCATCTCGCAGAAGGAGGCGGCGGAGCGCGCGCGGGAGGACGATCCTCTCGCTGCGCCGCTCCGCAGACGAAGGCGAGGTCGGAGAAGACGTCTTCTTCTCCCACCTCGCGGTGGTGATGGGCGGGCGACAGGCGCGGGGGCGCCTCCGCCCGCATTGCACGCATCACCACCATCATCGTCGGAGGTTCCCGGCCCTCCCCCAACGGGGGGGGCGTGAAGGGCCCGCTAAGGCGGGCGGTCGTCGGAGGTGGACTGGACGTAAAGGCTACGCCGATCTCCCAGTCCACCCCCATTATGACGTTGCGGGAATTTCGTTGCTGGGTTGTTTTAGTGGGTATACCGGGCTTGCCCGGGGAGTCCCACATACCCCTCCCACTCCCCCGAGTGAGAGGGTATGCGTAATGCATTTTTTCCCAGCCGAAACAAAAAAAAAAAAAAAAAAAAAAAAAAAGGTTAGGTTAGGTTGGGGGACCCCCCACACTGTTTGCGTCCACGTCGCGTCCCCTGGAAACGACCCAGTTCTGTCACCGTAACGGAGTGGCAGACTGGGGTTCGGCCAAAGATCAGTGTGCAATCGTAGCGTTTTATTTTAATCTGGAGGTTTTTAGCTGCGATCTCGGCGGAGGCAATATGCCTAAACCCAAGCGGGACGCCCAAGGGCGTTTCTTAAAAGGCCCTTCTCAGGGCCAACCCAACGGCCCTTCTCAGGGCCAACCCAACGGCCCTTCTCAGGGCCAGTCTGACGCTTCGGCGTCAGAAGCTAGCCGCGCGCCGTCTGCGGCCAGCTTTTTTAGGAGGGCAGACGAGACGTCGGACTCAGACGAGTCCCTCGTCAGCGTCTCAGACGCGGGCAATTCGCGGTCGCGGAAGCGTGCCGCGCGTCGCAAGAGCGGGTCCGAGGGTTCCTCGGCCTCGGGCTCGACGGGGCTGCCAAAGGCGAAACGGCCTGCGACAGCCGCTGACACCCACTCAGTGGGTCTCGCAGATGCCCAACGCCAGCTGGACCTGGCTCGGCGGGCACAGCTCCAGGAGGAGCTGGAGGAGATGGTTGCTCTTAAGGAGCAGCGAGCGCGTGCCGCCCGGGCCAAGTCCGGATACGGCGCGTCCCACGTCCTTTACTCGGACTTCTCCGTTGTGGAGCTCGAGCGGATGGCGGAGGAGGACGAGGAGGGGATTGTGGAGGTTGCCGCAAAGTCCTCGCACTTAAAAGGGACTTTCCAAAAGTCCCTTAAATGCAGGGCCGCGAGCTTGCGCGGCATTGTAAAGGAGCTTGTCAGCCGGACGAGCACCGACGAGACGAGGCAGCTGCAGGCGAAAGTGGATCGCCTGCAATCGGAGGTCAGCCAGCTTCATCAGAAGTTGGCTGACGCCACCGCCCCGCCAAGTCAGGGCACGTCGCCTGCCGTGGAAGCCCCCGCCTCCAGCCAACTTGAGGATGTTATCCGCAAAGTGGTTATGGAGGAGCGGGCTTTCACCCGAGCCTGCTTTGCGGGCATTGAGGACCGGCTCTTGCCGGAGCAGCGCCTCCGACCGCCGCTTGCGGCGGACAAGAGGCGAGTCGAGCCGGGGCCGTCCTCGCAAGTGGAGGACGCAAATCTCCCTTCGACCACTCCGTCCAACCAGGAGGGCTGGATCGAGGTGGTCGGGAGAGGGAAGAACAAGGGCAAGGCCAGGAAGACAGCGACAGCCGTCTCTGCTGTCCCTGCCTCCACGCCTCCCAGCCAGGCGCAAACGCAGACCGGGAAGGGAAAGGGGAAAGGCAAGGGCCAAAAGGCGGCAAAGGCCGCCCCCGCCGTCCCTGCCACCACGCCTCCCAGCCAGTCACAGGTGACTGGCAAGGGGAAGAGGAAGGGGAGAAGGAGGGGGAAGCTTGCTCCCCCACAGTCCGCAGCCGTCGTGGTGACGCTCACTGCGGAGGCTGCGGAGCGCGGGGAGACTTACGCGTCCGTACTTGTACGGGCGCGTGCCAATGCCGATCCCACCCAACTGGGGATCGGCAAAGTTACTTGCAGGCGGACCCAAACTGGGGCTCGAATTTTCGAGTTCCCAGGGGCGGAGGGCAGCGCCAGCGCCGACCTCTTCGCAGACAAGCTGCGGGAGGTCATCGCAGACGCGGCCAAGGTGGCCCGACCTGTGAAATCGGCGGCCATAGAGGTGACGGACCTCGACGACTCCGTCACCAAAGAGGAGGTAGTGGCGGCGGTCGCAGCGATTGGTGGCTGCAGCGTCGCAGCGGTACAGGGCCGAAACATTAGGATCGGCCGCGGTGGCATGGGTCTCATTCGTCTCGAGTGCCCAGTCGCCGCCGCCAAAGCCGTCCTAAACAAGGGACGGCTCGCCGTCGGGTTCAGTTCCGGTGTGGTCCGGGCACTTGGTGAGCAGCCTTTACGCTGCTTCAGGTGCTTCGGCATCGGACACACTGGAGCCCTCTGTCCGTCCAAGGTCGACAGGGCGGACACCTGCTACCGCTGCGGCAAGGACGGCCACAAAGCCGCCTCCTGCACGGCCGCCAAGCCGCACTGCTCAGTGTGCGCCGCCAGTGGCCGCCCGGCAGGCCATGTTATGAAGGGGAGGACGTGCAATCCTCCCCCTAAGAGGGGCAAAGCGCAGGCGCCAGCTGGGCCTGTTGCCAGCACAGCTGCGGAGGAGGGGGGTGCGATGTCCGACTAATGGATAGAGTCGAACATCGCATCCTTCAGACGAACACCAACCACTGCCGGGCAGCGCAGGATCTGCTGATGCAGACCATGGCTGAGTGGTTGGTGGACTTGGCGGTGGTCGCCGAGCCTTACTCGGTCCCTGGCAGCTGGCTAGGCGACCGGGACGGCTTGGTGGCGTTGGTGTCGCGGTCTTCCACAGACTCCCCTCCCCTCTCACTCTTAGAGAGGGGACCGGGATATGTGGCCGCCGCGTGGGGGGATCTGGCCCTAGTCGGGGTCTACTTCTCCCCTAACCGCCCTCTTCCAGACTTTGAGGACTTCCTGGAGGTCCTCACTGCAGTCGTCGGGAGGGCGGCGCCACGCCACGTCGTGGTTTTGGGCGACCTAAACGCCAAGTCGGAGGCCTGGGGCAACCCGGCTGCCTCCTGCAACGTCCGGGGTCGCGCCGTCGAATTTTGGTCGGCGTCATGCGGCGTGTCCCTCCTCAACAGGGGGGCGGTCCACACATGTGTGCGGCAGCAGGGTGGGTCGGTGGTCGACGTTTCGTTTGCCACCCCCGTCTTAGCCGCACGCATCGTGAACTGGCGGGTGGAGCTGGTGGAGACCTTGTCGGACCACAGATATGTGCGGTTCGACATCTCCACCCAGCATGGCTCCCGGGGGGAGATGGTCCGCTCTGGCAGGCCTCCCTTCCCGCGGTGGGCCCTCACTCGCCTGGACCGCGAGGCAGCCAAGGAGGCTGCCTTCCTGCAGGACTGGCTGTCTCCCCCAACGGGGGGGGCGTGAAGGGCCCACTAAGGCGGGCGGTCGTCGGAGGTGGACTGGACGTAAAGGCTACGCCGATCTCCCAGTCCACCCCCACTATGACGTTGCGGGAATTTCGTTGCTGGGTTGTTTTAGTGGGTATACCGGGCTTGCCCGGGGAGTCCCACATACCCCTCCCACTCCCCCGAGTGAGAGGGTATGCGTAACGCATTTTTTCCCAGCCGAAACAAAAAAAAAAAAAAAAAAAAAAAAAAAAAAGGTTAGGTTAGGTTAGGTTGGGGGACCCCCCACACTGTTTGCGTCCACGTCGCGTCCCCTGGAAACGACCCAGTTCTGTCACCGTAACGGAGTGGCAGACTGGGGTTCGGCCAAAGAACAGTGTGCACTCGCAGCGTTTTTATTTTACCTGGCGGTTTGAGCTGCGATCTCGGCGGAGGCAATATGCCTAAACCCAAGCGGGACGCCCAAGGGCGTTTCCTGAAAGGCCCTTTTCAGGGCCAACCCAACGGCCCTTCTCAGGGCCAACCCAACGGCCCTTCTCAGGGCCAGTCTGACGCTTCGGCGTCAGAAGCTAGCCGCGCGCCGTCTGCGGCTAGCTTTTTTAGGAGGGCTGACGAGACGTCGGACTCTGACGAGTCCCTCGTCTCAGACGCGGGTTGTTCGCGGTCGCGAAAGCGCGCCGCGCGTCGCAAGAGCGGGTCCGAGGGTTCCTCGGCCTCAGGCTCGACGGGGCTGTCGAAGGCGAAGAGGCCAGTGACAGCCGCAGACACCCACTCAGTGGGTCTACTGGATGCCCAACGCCAGCTGGACCTGGCTCGGCGGGCACAGCTCCAGGAGGAGCTGGAGGAGAGAGTTGCTCTCAAAGAGCAGCGAGCGCGTGCCGCCCGGGCCAAGTCCGGGTACGGCGCATCCACCGTCCTCTACGCGGACTACTCCGTCGCGGAGCTCGAGCGGATGGCGCACGAGGACGAGGAGGGTATTGTGGAGGTTGCCGCTAAGTCCTCTCACCTTAAAGGGACTTTTCAAAAGTCCCTTAAATGCAGGGCCGCAAGTATGCGCGGCATCGTCGAGGAGCTGGTCCGGAGGACAGCAACAGACGAAACGCGGCAGCTGCAGGCGAAGGTGGATCGCCTGCAGCTACAGGTCAGCCAGCTTCATCAGAATCTGGCTGACGCTACCGCCCCGCCTAATCAGGGCACGTCGCCTGCCGTGGGCCCGACGCCGGCCGTGGAGGCCCCCTCCTCCAACCTTGAGGATGTTATCCGCAAGGTCGTCATGGAGGAGCGGGCTTTCACCCGAGCCTGCATAGCAGGAATTGAGGACCGGCTCTTGCCGGAGAAGCGCCTCCGACCGCCACTTGCGGCGGACAAGAGGCGAGACGAGCCGGGGCCGTCCTCGCAACCGGAGGACGCCAATCTCCCTTCGACCACTCCGTCCAACCAGGAGGGCTGGATCGAGGTGGTCGGGAGGGGGAAAGGTAAGGGCAAGGCCAGGAAGACAGCGACAGCCGTCTCTGCTGTCCCTGCCTCCACGCCTCCCAGCCAGGCGCAAAAGCAGACCGGGAAGGGAAAGGGGAAAGGCAAGGGCCAAAAGGCGGCAAAGGCCGCCCCCGCCGTCCCTGCCACCACGCCTCCCAGCCAGTCACAGGTGACTGGCAAGGGGAAGAGGAAGGGGAGAAGGAGGGGGAAGCTTGCTTCCCCACAGTCCGCAGCCGTCGTGGTGACGCTCACTGCGGAGGCTGCGGAGCGCGGGGAGACTTACGCGTCCGTACTTGTACGGGCGCGTGCCAATGCCGATCCCACCCAACTGGGGATCGGCAAAGTTACTTGCAGGCGGACCCAAACTGGGGCTCGAATTTTCGAGTTCCCAGGGGCGGAGGGCAGCGCCAGCGCCGACCTCTTCGCAGACAAGCTGCGGGAGGTCATCGCAGACGCGGCCAAGGTGGCCCGACCTGTGAAATCAGCGGCCATAGAGGTGACGGACCTCGACGACTCCGTCACCAAAGAGGAGGTAGTGGCGGCGGTCGCAGCGATTGGTGGCTGCAGCGTCGCAGCGGTACAGGGCCGAAACATTAGGATCGGCCGCGGTGGCATGGGTCTCATTCGTCTCGAGTGCCCAGTCGCCGCCGCCAAAGCCGTCCTAAACAAGGGACGGCTCGCCGTCGGGTTCAGCTCCGGTGTGGTCCGGGCACTTGGTGAGCAGCCTTTACGCTGCTTCAGGTGCTTCGGCATCGGACACACTGGAGCCCTCTGTCCGTCCAAGGTCGACAGGGCGGACAGCTGTTACCGCTGCGGCAAGGACGGCCACAAAGCCGCTTCCTGCACGGTCGCCAAGCCGCACTGCGCGGTTTGTGCTGCCAGTGGCCGCCCAGCAGGACACGTAATGAAGGGGAGGACTTGCAATCCTCCCCCTAAGAGGGGCAAAGCGCAGGCGCCAGCTGGGCCTGCTGCTAGCATAGCTGCGGAGGAGGGGGGTGCGATGTCCGACTAATGGATAGAGTCGAACATCGCATCCTTCAGACGAACGCCAACCACTGCCGGGCAGCCCAGGATCTGCTAATGCAGACCATGGCTGAGTGGTTGGTGGACTTGGCGGTGGTCGCCGAGCCTTACTCGGTCCCTGGCAGCTGGCTAGGCGACCGGGACGGCTTGGTGGCGTTGGTGTCGCGGTCTTCCACAGACTCCCCTCCCCTCTCGCTCTTAGAGAGGGGACCGGGATATGTGGCCGCCGCGTGGGGGGATCTGGCCCTAGTCGGGGTCTACTTCTCCCCTAACCGCCCTCTTCCAGACTTTGAGGACTTCCTGGAGGTCCTCACTGCAGTCGTCGGGAGGGCGGCGCCACGCCACGTCGTGGTTTTGGGCGACCTAAACGCCAAGTCGGAGGCCTGGGGCAACCCGGCTGCCTCCTGCAACGTCCGGGGTCGCGCCGTCGAATTTTGGTCGGCGTCATGCGGCGTGTCCCTCCTCAACAGGGGGGCGGTCCACACATGTGTGCGGCGGCAGGGTGGGTCGGTGGTCGACGTTTCGTTTGCCACCCCCGTCTTAGCCGCACGCATCGTGAACTGGCGGGTGGAGCTGGTGGAGACCTTGTCGGACCACAGATATGTGCGGTTCGACATCTCCACCCAGCATGGCTCCCGGGGGGAGATGGTCCGCTCTCGCAGGCCTCCCTTCCCTCGGTGGGCCCTCACTCGCCTGGACCGCGAGGCAGCCAAGGAGGCTGCCTTCCTGCAGGACTGGCTGTCGCCCCCTGTCGAGGCCCTGGACGTCGACGCAGCAGCAGCCCAGCTGAGAGGATCCCTGACCGAGGTATGCAACTCCAGCATGCCTCGGTCCCGTCGTCCGCCCCCCCGTCGTGCCGTCTATTGGTGGTCGGAGGAGCTCGCAGGCCTCCGGGCCACCTGCGTGGCGGCCCGTAGGGCCTACACGCGGAGCCGTCGGCGCAGCGCACGTAGTCAGGCAGACGAGGACCGTCTCTACGCTTCCTACCGGGAGGCAAAGGCGGCCCTCAAGTCGGCTATGTGCGCTGCGAAGGACTCGACGAGGGCTGAGATGCTAGAGGGTCTCGATCGGGATCCCTTTGGGAGACCATACAGGGCGGCGCGGAACCAACTGCGGCCCCATGGTCCCCCATTGACCGAGACCCTCGAGCCGGCACTGTTGGATGGGGTGGTCCGGTCCCTGTTTCCGCGCAGGACCGACTTCACCCCACCAACGATGGATCCCCCGCAGGATCCCCCGCAGGAGGCGGTTCCACCGGCGGAGGCAGATGTGCCCCCGGTGACGGCGGAGGAGTTCCGCGAGGGTCTTCTCGGCCTCCGCGCCAAGAAGACGGCCCCCGGTCCGGACGGCGTTCCCGCACGAGTGGTGGCCATAGCTGCCGCTCAAATGGAGGATAGGTTTCGGGACCTTTTCAGCGCATGCCTCGCGTCTGGAAGGTTCCCGAAACTATGGAAGGAGGGGCAGCTATGCCTTCTCCGTAAGGAGGGACGTCCGGTCGACTCCCCCTCGGCATACCGACCCATCGTTCTGCTTGATGAGGTCGGCAAAATGTTCGAGGGGATCATCGCCTGCCGGCTCAACAGCCATCTGCGGAGGGTAGGGCCAGACCTGTCGGACGCCCAATTCGGTTTCCGACAGGGGCGTTCGACCATCGACGCACTGGCCCTACTGAAGGGGCAGGTGAAGGGGGCGGTCGAGGCGGGGGACGGAGTTTTGGCAGTGTCGTTCGACATAGCCAACGCCTTCAACTCCGTCCCCCACTCGACGATATTGGAGGCACTCCGCTATCATGGAGTGCCCCAATACTTGCGGGACCTCCTGGCCGACTACTTGGAGGACCGAGATGTCCTCCTTGTAGACAAAACGGCCAGGCTCCGGAGGTACGGCGCGGAGTCCGGTGTTCCACAGGGGTCAGTCCTTGGGCCACCCCTTTGGAACATCGGGTTCGATTGGCTGTTGAGAGGAGCCCTCCTCCGTGGCACGAGTGTCATCTGTTACGCGGATGACACTCTCCTCACTGCCCGGGGGAGAACCTTCAGGGAGGCGGCCTGTCTGGCCTCGGCTGGCGGATCCTTGGTCGCAGGAAGGATCCGCCGCCTAGGGTTGAGGGTGGCGCTGAACAAGACCGAGGCCGTGTTCTTCCACGGGCCTCGGCAGCGCTGCCCTCCGGATGCCCACATTGTCGTGGAGGGCATCCGGGTGGAGGTCAAGGCCCAGATGAAATATCTGGGCCTGATACTGGACAGCAGGTGGCGCTTCGGCCCGCACTTCAGCGGGCTGTCGACGCGCCTGCTAAAGGCCGCCGACTCCCTGTCGTGGCTCCTCCCGAACCTGGGGGGGCCTAGTGCACGATGCCGGCGCTTGTATGCCGGCATCCTGAGGAGCATGGCCCTGTATGGGGCCCCAATCTGGGCGGACTCTCTCAATAGGAGGGAGAATGCGACAGCCATCCGCAGGCCACAAAGGGCCATTGCACAGCGGGTGGCGAGGGCCTACCGTTCGGTAGGCTTTTCGGCGGCGTGCGCTCTGGCGTGCACCCCTCCTTGGGAGTTGGAGGCTTGGGTGCTCGCCAGGGTGTACGAATGGACGGCGCGCCGAAAAGCGCTCGGGGAGCGCCCTGTCGCAGAGGAGCGGGAAGCCGTGCGGAGGGAGGCGAGGGACGCCATCATCGTCCATTGGACAGAGGACCTCGCCTCTGCCACCTTTGGCCGTCGAACGCTCGACGCGCTCGGTCCAGTCCTGCGGGATTGGCTCGAGCGGCCGCACGGCTTCCTCTCCTTCCGTCTGGTGCAGGTGTTGTCTGGCCACGGCTGTTTCGGCACACACCTGCACCGGGTCGGGAGGGAGGAGACACCGGCGTGTCACGACTGCGGCGCGGCGGAGGACACGGCGCAGCACACACTGGAGGTGTGCCCAGCTTGGTCCGAGCCGCGTCGCAGTCTCACTGCAGAGATCGGACAGGACCTCTCCCTTCCCAGCGTGGTCAGATGCATGCTGGGGAGTGAGGAGTCCTGGGCCGCGGTCGCCTCCTTTTGCGAGGATGTCATCTCGCAGAAGGAGGCGGCGGAGCGCGCGCGGGAGGACGATCCTCTCGCTGCGCCGCTCCGCAGACGAAGGCGAGGTCGGAGAAGACGTCCTCTTCTCCCTCCTCGCGGTGGTGATGGGCGGGCGACAGGCGCGGGGGCGCCTCCGCCCGCGTTGCACACGTCACCACCATCGTCGGAGGTTCCCGGCCCTCCCCCAACGGGGGGGGCGTGAAGGGCCCGCTAAGGCGGGCGGTCGTCGGAGGTGGACTGGACGTAAAGGCTACGCCGATCTCCCAGTCCACCCCCACTATGACGTTGCGGGAATTTCGTTGCTGGGTTGTTTTAGTGGGTATACCGGGCTTGCCCGGGGAGTCCCACATACCCCTCCCACTCCCCCGAGTGAGAGGGTATGCGTAACGCATTTTTTCCCAGCCGAAACAAAAAAAAAAAAAAAAAAAAAGGTTAGGTTAGGTTTTTTTTTTTTTTTTTTTTTTTTTGTTTTGGCAGGAGTGGGAAATCCTCATGGACGAATCGGCCGCCCACTCTGTGAGACGACCGAGACAGTGCCGGACTCTTACCGGCTAAAACCCACTCCTGCCACGCTAGTTGTCCTCTGCCAGTGTCAGAGACCTTGTGAGCGATTTTTGTTTGTTTGCAGTCATTGTTTAGGACGGTGATCAAAGTATGAAGAAAGACAAATACCTCCAGAAGACTACTCTGCTTATCTTCACTTACCTTATAATGTTTTTTTTTTTTTTTTTTTTTTTTTTTTTTTTTTTTTTTTTTTTTTTATCCTGTTATGATTAGGTACTAACACTATATATTACTATATAACCTAGTAGCCTACTTACTTAGTCTTATTTCTATTTATAACTATTTTTCCTATTTGTCTACAGTACTCTAAAAATATTCTTCTAAATCTACTTAACATTATGAGTCGGGGCAGATTGTCAACGGTCAGTTTGACGTTGAGCTGATGCTCTACATCGTGCCGCTTTTGGGCGGTTATAGGGCAATCCAGCAGTGCATGCAGAACTGTTTCCTCCATTTCTGGCTCACAGGCGCACGATGAATTCTCCTTACATTTGAAACGTTTCAAGTATGCAGAGAATCCACCGTGCCCTGTGAGGATCTGGGTGGTAACACTTGTCAAGTCGATTTGACGGACGACGCTGTACGCCGCGATCGCATCGGGGAAAAACAGTTTAGTGCCGGAGGCTGTTACCCCCGACTTATATCTCTCGTTCCATTCGTCAAGCGTCCCCATACGAATTTGACGCTTGACGAATGAAACGGGGCACAGATCGTAGTCCGGCCTCTTCTTCGACCCTAAGGCAGCTTCCTTGGCGAGTTGGTCGGCTCGCTCGTTGCCCTCCAGTCCAGCGTGGGCTTTGATCCAGAACAAGGAGACACTCTTGTTCTGGAGCCTGCAGCGTCTGATGGTGTCCCTTGTTTCCACCGCTAGAGGATGGGGGGCAGAGACATTTGTAACCGTCTGGAGAGCCGCCATAGAGTCGCTGAAGATGCCGAACGTGCTTTCCTTGTGCTTGAGGGCCTCCGCAGCCGCTCTTTGCAGGGCCAATAGTTCCGCCTGATAGACGGTGCAGTAAGACGGCAAGGTAAGTTTGAGGGCCTTCGTTTCGGTGGCATTATGGTTAGGTTAGGTTAGGTTAGGTTAGGTTAGGTTTTGCGGCGGTACGGCGCAGAGTGCGGTGTTCCACAGGGGTCGGTACTTGGCCCCCCCCTGTGGAACATCGGGTTCGATTGGCTCCTGCGGGGAGCCCTCCTCCGTGGCACGAGTGTCATCTGCTACGCGGATGACACTCTCCTCACTGCCCGGGGGAGGAATTTCAGGGAGGCGGCCTGTCTGGCCTCGGCTGGCGGATCCTTAGTCGCAGGAAGGATCCACCGCCTAGGGTTGAGGGTGGCGCTGAACAAGACCGAGGCTGTGTTCTTCCACGGGCCTCGGCAGCGCTGCCCTCCCGATGCCCACATTATCGTGGAGGGCATCCGGGTGGAGGTGAAGGCCCAGATGAAATATCTGGGCCTGATACTGGACAGCAGGTGGCGCTTCGGCCCGCACTTTAACGGGCTGTCGACGCGCCTGCTGAAGGCCGCAGGCGCACTCTCCTGGCTCCTCCCGAATCTTGGGGGGCCCAGTGCACGATGCCGGCGCTTATATGCCGGCATCCTGAGGAGCATGGCCCTCTACGGGGCCCCCATCTGGGCGGACTCCCTCAACAGGAGGGAGAACGCGACAGCCATCCGCAGGCCACAAAGGGCCATTGCACAGCGGGTGGCGAGGGCCTACCGCTCGGTAGGCTTTTCGGCGGCGTGCGCTCTGGCCAGCACCCCTCCTTGGGAGTTGGAGGCGTGGGTGCTCGCCAGAGTCTACGAATGGACGGCGCGCCGAAAAGCGCTCGGGGAGCGCCCTGTCGCGGAGGAGCGGGAGGCAGTGCGGAGGGAGGCGAGGGACGCTATCATCGTCCATTGGACGGAGGACCTCGCCTCCGCCACCTTTGGTCGCCGTACCCTGGACGCGCTCGGTCCAGTCCTGCGGGATTGGCTCGAGCGGCCACACGGCTTCCTCTCCTTCCGTCTGGTGCAGGTCTTGTCTGGCCACGGCTGTTTCGGCACGCACCTGCACCGGATCGGGAGGGAGGAGACACCGGCGTGTCACGACTGCGGCGCGGCGGAGGATACGGCGCAGCACACACTGGAGGTGTGCCCAGCTTGGTCCGAGCCGCGTCGCAGTCTCACTGCGGAGATCGGACGGGACCTCTCCCTTCCCAGCGTGGTCAGATGCATGCTGGGGAGTGAGGAGTCCTGGGCCGCGGTCGCCTCCTTTTGCGAGGATGTCATCTCGCAGAAGGAGGCGGCGGAGCGCGCGCGGGAGGACGACCCTCTCGCTGCGCCGCTCCGCAGACGAAGGCGAGGTCGGAGAAGACGCCCTCTTCTCCCTCCTCGCGGTGGTGATGGGCGGGCGACAGGCGCGGGGGCGCCTCCGCCCGCATTGCACACGTCACCACCATCGTCGGAGGTTCCCGGCCCTCCCCCAACGGGGGGGGCGTGAAGGGCCCGCTTTGAAGGCGGGCGGTCGTCGGAGGTGGACTGGACGTAAAGGCTACGCCGATCTCCCAGTCCACCCCCACTATGACGTTGCGGGAATTTCGTTGCTGGGTTGTTTTAGTGGGTATACCGGGCTAGCCCGGGGAGTCCCACATACCCCTCCCACTCCCCCGAGTGAGAGGGTATGCGTAATGCATTTTTTCCCAGCCGAAACAAAAAAAAAAAAAAAAAAAAAAAAGGTTAGGTTAGGTTGGGGGACCCCCCACACTGTTTGCGTCCACGTCGCGTCCCCTGGAAACGACCCAGTTCTGTCACCGTAACGGAGTGGCAGACTGGGGTTCGGCCAAAGTTCAGTGTGCTCTCGTAGCGATTTTATTTTACCTGGCGGATTCAGCTGCGATTTCGGAGGAGGCAATATGCCTAAACCCAAGCGGGACGCCCAAGGGCGTTTCCTAAAAGGCCCTTTTCAGGGCCAACCCAACGGCCCTTCTCAGGGCCAACCCAACGGCCCTTCTCAGGGCCAGTCTGACGCTTCGGCGTCAGAAGCTAGCCGCGCGCCGTCTGCGGCTAGCTTTTTTAGGAGGGCAGATGAGACGTCGGACTCTGACGAGTCCCTCGTCTCAGACGCGGGTTGTTCGCGGTCGCGAAAGCGCGCCGCGCGTCGCAAGAGCGGGTCCGAGGGTTCCTCGGCCTCAGGCTCGACGGGGCTGTCGAAGGCGAAGAGGCCAGTGACAGCTGCAGACACCCACTCAGTGGGTCTCGCAGATGCCCAACGCCAGCTGGACCTGGCTCGGCGGGCACAGCTCCAGGAGGAGCTGGAGGAGAGAGTTGCTCTCAAAGAGCAGCGAGCGCGTGCCGCCCGGGCCAAGTCCGGGTACGGCGCATCCACCGTCCTCTACGCGGACTACTCCGTCGCGGAGCTCGAGCGGATGGCGCACGAGGACGAGGAGGGTATTGTGGAGGTCGCTGCAAAGTCCTCCCACCTAAAAGGGACATTTCAGAAGTCCCTTAAATGCCGGGCCGCGAGCATGCGCGGCATCATTGAGGAGCTTGCCCGCCGGACAAGCTCTGAGGAAACGCGGCAGTTGCAGACAAGGGTCGATCGTCTGCAATCGGAGGTCAGCCAGCTTCATCAGAAGTTGGCTGACGCCACCGCCCAGCCCAATCAAGGCCCGACGCTTGCTGTGGGCCCAACGCCTGCCGTGGAGGCCCCCGCCTCCAGCCAACTTGAGGATGTTATCCGCAAGGTGGTTATGGAGGAGCGGGCCTTCACCCGCGCCTGCTTAGCGGGCATTGAGGACCGGCTCTTGCCGGAGAAGCGCCTCCGACCGCCGCTTGCGGCAGACAAGAGGCGAGTCGAGCCGGGGCCGTCCTCGCAACCGGAGGACGCCAATCTCCCGTCCACCACTCCGTCCAACCAGGAGGGTTGGATCGAGGTGGTCGGGAGAGGAAAAGGCAAGGGAAAGGGCAAGAAGACGAAGGCCGTCTCTGCCGCCCCCGCCACCACGCCTCCCAGCCAGTCGCAGACGACTGGGAAGGGAAAGCGGAAGGCCAAGGGCCAAAAGGTGGCAGCGGCCGCCGCCGCTGTCCCCGCCACCACGCCTCCCAGACAGTCACAGGCGACTGGCAAGGGGAAGAGGAAGGGGAGAAGGAGGGGGAAACGTGTTCCCCCACAGTCTGCAGCCGTCGTCGTGACGCTCACGGCGGAGGCTGCTGAGCGCGGGGAGACGTACGCGTCCGTACTAGTGCGGGCGCGTGCCAATGCCGATCCCACCCAACTGGGGATCGGCAAAGTATCCTGCCGGCGTACCCAAACCGGGGCTCGTATTTTCGAGTTCCCGGGGGCGGAGGGCAGCGCCAGCGCTGACCTCTTTGCAGCCAAGCTGCGGGAGGTCATCGCAGACGCAGCTAAGGTGGCCCGACCAACTAAGTCGGCGGCCATACTGGTGACCGACCTCGATGACTCGGTCACCAAAGAGGAGGTGGTCGCAGCGGTCGCAGCCATTGGTGGCTGCAGCGTTGCAGCTGTGCAAGGCCGGGACATCAGGACCGGCCGCGGCGGCATGGGCACTATTCGGCTCGAGTGCCCTGTCGCCGCCGCCAAAGCCGTCCTGGACAAGGGAACGCTTTCCGTAGGCTTCAGCTCCGGTTTGGTGCGGGCCCTTGAGGAGCAGCCTCTGCGCTGCTTCAGGTGCTTCGGCATCGGCCACACCGGAGCCCTCTGTCCGTCCAAAGTCAACAGGGCGGACACCTGCTATCGCTGCGGTAAGGACGGCCACAAAGCCGCCTCCTGCACGGCCGCGAAGCCACACTGCGCAGTGTGCGCTGCTAGTGGCCGCCCGGCAGGCCATGTGATGAAGGGGAGGACGTGCAATCCTCCCCCTAAGAGGGGCAAAGCGCAGGCGCCAGCTGGGCCTGTTGCTAGCACAGCTGCGGAGGAGGGGGGTGCGATGTCCGACTAATGGCCAGAGTCGAACATCGCATCCTGCAGACGAACGCCAACCACTGCCGGGCAGCCCAGGATCTGCTGATGCAGACCATGGCTGAGTGGTTGGTGGACTTGGCGGTGGTCGCCGAGCCTTACTCGGTCCCCGGCAGCTGGCTAGGCGACCGAGACGGCTTGGTGGCGTTGGTGTCGCGGTCTTCCACAGACTCCCCTCCCCTCTCGCTCTTAGAGAGAGGACCGGGATACGTGGCCGCCGCGTGGGGGGATCTGGCCCTAGTCGGGGTCTACTTCTCCCCTAACCGCCCTCTTCCAGACTTTGAGGACTTCCTGGAGGTCCTCACTGCAGTCGTTGGGAGGGCGGCGCCACGCCACGTCGTGGTTTTGGGCGACCTAAACGCCAAGTCGGAGGCCTGGGGCAACCCGGCTGCCTCCTGCAACGTCCGGGGTCGCGCCGTCGAGTTTTGGTCGGCGTCGTGCGGCGTGTCCCTCCTCAACAGGGGGGCGGTCCACACATGTGTGCGGCAGCAGGGTGGGTCGGTGGTCGACGTTTCGTTTGCCACACCCGTCTTAGCCGCACGCATTGTGAACTGGCGGGTGGAGCTGGTGGAGACCTTGTCGGACCACAGATATGTGAGGTTCGACATCTCCACCCAGCATGGCTCCCGGGGGGAGATGGCCCGCTCTGGCAGGCCTCCCTTCCCTCGGTGGGCCCTCACTCGCCTGGACCGCGAGGCAGCCAAGGAGGCTGCCTTCCTGCAGGACTGGCTGTCGCCCCCTGTGGAGACCCTGGACGTCGACGTCGACGCAGCAGCAGCCCAGCTGAGGGAATCCCTGACCGAGGTATGCAACTCCAGCATGCCTCGGTCCCGTCGTCCGCCTCCCCGTCGTGCCGTCTATTGGTGGTCGGAGGAGCTGGCAGGCCTCCGGGCCACCTGCGTGGCGGCCCGTAGGGCCTACACGCGGAGCCGTCGGCGCAGCGCACGTAGCCAGACAGACGAGGACCGTCTCTACGCTTCCTACCGGGAGGCAAAGGCGGCCCTCAAGTCGGCTATGTGCGCTGCCAAGGACTCGGCAAGGGCCGAAATGTTAGAGGGTCTCGATCGGGATCCCTTTGGGAGACCATACAGGGCGGCGCGGAACCAACTGCGGCCCCATGGTCCCCCATTGACCGAGACCCTCGAGCCGGCGCTACTGGATGGGGTGGTCCGGTCCCTGTTTCCGCGCAGGACCGACTTCACCCCACCAACGATGGACCCCCCGCGGGGGGCGGCACCACCGGCGGAGGCAGACGTGCCCCCGGTGACGGCGGAGGAGTTCCGCGAGGGTCTCCTTGGCCTCCGCGCCAAGAAGACGGCCCCCGGTCCGGACGGCGTCCCAGCACGGGTGGTGGCTATAGCTGCCGCTCAAATGGAGGACAGATTTCGGGACCTGTTCAGCGCGTGCCTCGCGTCTGGAAGGTTCCCGAAACTGTGGAAGGAGGGGCAGCTATGCCTCCTCCGCAAGGAGGGACGCCCAGCAGACTCCCCCTCGGCATACCGACCCATCGTCCTGCTTGATGAGGTCGGCAAAATGTTCGAGGGGATCATCGCCTGCCGGCTCAACAGCCATCTGCGGAGGGTAGGGCCAGACCTGTCGGACGCCCAATTCGGTTTCCGACAGGGGCGTTCGACCATCGATGCACTGGCCCTACTGAAGGGGCAGGCGAAGGGGGCGGTCGAGGCGGGGGACGGAGTTTTGGCAGTGTCGTTCGACATAGCCAACGCCTTCAACTCCGTCCCCCACTCGACGATATTGGAGGCACTCCGCTATCATGGAGTGCCCCAATACTTGCGGGACCTCCTGGCCGACTACTTGGAGGACCGAGATGTCCTCCTCGTAGACAAAACGGCCAGGCTCCGGAGGTACGGCGCGGAGTCCGGTGTTCCACAGGGGTCAGTCCTTGGGCCACCGCTTTGGAACATCGGGTTCGATTGGCTATTGAGAGGAGCCCTCCTCCGTGGCACGAGTGTCATATGTTACGCGGATGACACTCTCCTCACTGCCCGGGGGAGAACCTTCAGGGAGGCGGCCTGTCTGGCCTCGGCTGGCGGATCCTTGGTCGCAGGAAGGATCCGCCGCCTAGGGTTGAGGGTAGCGCTGAACAAGACCGAGGCCGTGTTCTTTCACGGGCCTCGGCAGCGCTGCCCTCCGGATGCCCACATTGTCGTTGAGGGCATCCGGGTGGAGGTTAAGGCCCAGATGAAATATCTGGGCCTGGTACTGGACAGCAGGTGGCGCTTCGGCCCGCACTTCAGCGGGCTGTCGACGCGCCTGCTGAAGGCCGCCGACTCCCTGTCGTGGCTCCTCCCAAACCTGGGGGGGCCCAGTGCACGATGCCGGCGCTTGTATGCCGGCATCCTGCGGAGCATGGCCCTATACGGGGCCCCAATATGGGCGGACTCCCTCAATAGGAGGGAGAATGCGACCGCCATCCGCAGGCCACAAAGGGCCATTGCACAGCGGGTGGCGAGGGCCTACCGGTCGGTAGGCTTTTCGGCGGCGTGCGCTCTGGCGGGCACCCCTCCTTGGGAGTTGGAGGCTTGGGTGCTCGCCAGGGTGTACGAATGGACGGCGCGCCGAAAAGCGCTCGGGGAGCGCCCTGTCGCAGAGGAGCGGGAAGCCGTGCGGAGGGAGGCGAGGGACGCCATCATCGTCCATTGGACAGAGGACCTCGCCTCTGCCACGTTTGGCCGTCGAACGCTCGACGCGCTCGGTCCAGTCCTGCGGGATTGGCTCGAGCGGCCGCACGGCTTCCTCTCCTTCCGTCTGGTGCAGGTGTTGTCTGGCCACGGCTGTTTCGGCACGCACCTGCACCGGGTCGGGAGGGAGGAGACACCGGCGTGTCACGACTGCGGCGCGGCGGAGGACACGGCGCAGCACACACTGGAGGTGTGCCCAGCTTGGTCCGAGCCGCGTCGCAGTCTCACTGCGGAGATTGGACGGGACCTCTCCCTTCCCAGCGTGGTCAGATGCATGCTGGGGAGTGAGGAGTCCTGGGCCGCGGTCGCCTCCTTTTGCGAGGATGTCATCTCGCAGAAGGAGGCGGCGGAGCGCGCGCGGGAGGACGATCCTCTCGCTGCGCCGCTCCGCAGACGAAGGCGAGGTCGGAGAAGACGTCCTCTTCTCCCTCCTCGCGGTGGTGATGGGCGGGCGACAGGCGCGGGGGCGCCTCCGCCTGCATTGCACGCATCACCACCATCGTCGGAGGTTCCCGGCCCTCCCCCAACGGGGGGGGCGTGAAGGGCCCGCTAAGGCGGGCGGTCGTCGGAGGTGGACTGGACGTAAAGGCTACGCCGATCTCCCAGTCCACCCCCACTATGACGTTGCGGGAATTTCGTTGCTGGGTTGTTTTAGTGGGTATACCGGGCTTGCCCGGGGAGTCCCACATACCCCTCCCACTCCCCCGAGTGAGAGGGTATGCGTAATGCATTTTTTCCCAGCCGAAACAAAAAAAAAAAAAAAAAAAAAAAAAAAAAAAAAGGTTAGGTTAGGTTGGGGGACCCCCCACACTGTTTGCGTCCACGTCGCGTCCCCTGGAAACGACCCAGTTCTGTCACCGTAACGGAGTGGCAGACTGGGGTTCGGCCAAAGATCAGTGTGCATTCGTAGCGTTTTATTTTAATCTGGAGGTTTTTAGCTGCGATCTCGGCGGAGGCAATATGCCTAAACCCAAGCGGGACGCCCAAGGGCGTTTCTTGAAAGGCCCTTTTCAGGGCCAACCCAACGGCCCTTCTCAGGGCCAACCCAACGGCCCTTCTCAGGGCCAGTCTGACGCTTCGGCGTCAGAAGCTAGCCGCGCGCCGTCTGCGGCAAGCTTTTTTAGGAGGGCTGACGAGACGTCGGACTCTGACGAGTCCCTCGTCTCAGACGCGGGTTGTTCGCGGTCGCGAAAGCGCGCCGCGCGTCGCAAGAGCGGGTCCGAGGGTTCCTCGGCCTCAGGCTCGACGGGGCTGTCGAAGGCGAAGAGGCCAGTGACAGCTGCAGACACCCACTCAGTGGGTCTCGCAGATGCCCAACGCCAGCTGGACCTGGCTCGGCGGGTACAGCTCCAGGAGGAGCTGGAGGAGAGAGTTGCTCTCAAAGAGCAGCGAGCGCGTGCCGCCCGGGCCAAGTCCGGGTACGGCGCATCCACCGTCCTCTACGCGGACTACTCCGTCGCGGAGCTCGAGCGGATGGCGCACGAGGACGAGGAGGGTATTGTGGAGGTCGCCGCTAAGTCCTCTCATCTTAAAGGGACTTTTCAAAAGTCCCTTAAATGCAGGGCCGCAAGTATGCGCGGCATCGTCGAGGAGCTTGTCAGCCGGACGAGCACCGACGAGACGAGGCAGCTGCAGGCGAAAGTGGATCGCCTGCAATCGGAGGTCAGCCAGCTTCATCAGAAGTTGGCTGACGCCACCGCCCCGCCAAGTCAGGGCACGTCGCCTGCCGTGGAGGCCCCCGCCTCCAGCCAACTTGAGGATGTTATCCGCAAAGTGGTTATGGAGGAGCGGGCTTTCACCCGAGCCTGCTTTGCGGGCATTGAGGACCGGCTCTTGCCGGAGCAGCGCCTCCGACCGCCGCTTGCGGCGGACAAGAGGCGAGTCGAGCCGGGGCCGTCCTCGCAAGTGGAGGACGCCAATCTCCCTTCGACCACTCCGTCCAACCAGGAGGGCTGGATCGAGGTGGTCGGGAGAGGGAAGAACAAGGGCAAGGCCAGGAAGACAGCGACAGCCGTCTCTGCTGTCCCTGCCTCCACGCCTCCCAGCCAGGCGCAAACGCAGACCGGGAAGGGAAAGGGGAAAGGCAAGGGCCAAAAGGCGGCAAAGGCCGCCCCCGCCGTCCCTGCCACCACGCCTCCCAGCCAGTCACAGGTGACTGGCAAGGGGAAGAGGAAGGGGAGAAGGAGGGGGAAGCTTGCTCCCCCACAGTCCGCAGCCGTCGTGGTGACGCTCACTGCGGAGGCTGCGGAGCGCGGGGAGACTTACGCGTCCGTACTTGTACGGGCGCGTGCCAATGCCGATCCCACCCAACTGGGGATCGGCAAAGTTACTTGCAGGCGGACCCAAACTGGGGCTCGAATTTTCGAGTTCCCAGGGGCGGAGGGCAGCGCCAGCGCCGACCTCTTCGCAGACAAGCTGCGGGAGGTCATCGCAGACGCGGCCAAGGTGGCCCGACCTGTGAAATCAGCGGCCATAGAGGTGACGGACCTCGACGACTCCGTCACCAAAGAGGAGGTAGTGGCGGCGGTCGCAGCGATTGGTGGCTGCAGCGTCGCAGCGGTACAGGGCCGAAACATTAGGATCGGCCGCGGTGGCATGGGTCTCATTCGTCTCGAGTGCCCAGTCGCCGCCGCCAAAGCCGTCCTAAACAAGGGACGGCTCGCCGTCGGGTTCAGCTCCGGTGTGGTCCGGGCGCTTAGTGAGCAGCCTTTACTCACGTGCTTCAGGTGCTTCGGCATCGGACACACTGGAGCCCTCTGTCCGTCCAAGGTCGATAGGGCGGACAGCTGTTACCGCTGCGGCAAGGACGGCCACAAAGCCGCTTCCTGCACGGTCGCCAAGCCGCACTGCGCGGTTTGTGCTGCCAGTGGCCGCCCAGCAGGACACGTAATGAAGGGGAGGACTTGCAATCCTCCCCCTAAGAGGGGCAAAGCGCAGGCGCCAGCTGGGCCTGCTGCTAGCATAGCTGCGGAGGAGGGGGGTGCGATGTCCGACTAATGGATAGAGTCGAACATCGCATCCTTCAGACGAACGCCAACCACTGCCGGGCAGCCCAGGATCTGCTGATGCAGACCATGGCTGAGTGGTTGGTGGACTTGGCGGTGGTCGCCGAGCCTTACTCGGTCCCTGGCAGCTGGCTAGGCGACCGGGACGGCTTGGTGGCGTTGGTGTCGCGGTCTTCCACAGACTCCCCTCCCCTCTCGCTCTTAGAGAGGGGACCGGGATACGTGGCCGCCGCGTGGGGAGATCTGGCCCTGGTGGGGGTCTACTTCTCCCCTAACCGCCCTCTTCCAGACTTTGAGGATTTCCTGGAGGTCCTCACTGCAGTCGTCGGGAGGGCGGCGCCACGCCACATCGTGGTTTTGGGCGACCTAAACGCCAAGTCGGAGGCCTGGGGCAACCCGGCTGCCTCCTGCAACGTCCGGGGTCGCGCCGTCGAATTTTGGTCGGCGTCATGCGGCGTGTCCCTCCTCAACAGGGGGGCGGTCCACACATGTGTGCGGCAGCAGGGTGGGTCGGTGGTCGACGTTTCGTTTGCCACCCCCGTCTTAGCCGCACGCATCGTGAACTGGCGGGTGGAGCTGGTGGAGACCTTGTCGGACCACAGATATGTGCGGTTCGACATCTCCACCCAGCATGGCTCCCGGGGGGAGATGGTCCGCTCTCGCAGGCCTCCCTTCCCTCGGTGGGCCCTCACTCGCCTGGACCGCGAGGCAGCCAAGGAGGCTGCCTTCCTGCAGGACTGGCTGTCGCCCCCTGTCGAGGCCCTGGACGTCGACGCAGCAGCAGCCCAGCTGAGAGGATCCCTGACCGAGGTATGCAACTCCAGCATGCCTCGGTCCTGTCGTCCGCCCCCCCGTCGTGCCGTCTATTGGTGGTCGGAGGAGCTCGCAGGCCTCCGGGCCACCTGCGTGGCGGCCCGTAGGGCCTACACGCGGAGCCGTCGGCGCAGCGCACGTAGTCAGGCAGACGAGGACCGTCTCTACGCTTCCTACCGGGAGGCAAAGGCGGCCCTCAAGTCGGCTATGTGCGCTGCGAAGGACTCGGCGAGGGCTGAGATGTTGGAGGGTCTCGATCGGGATCCCTTTGGGAGACCATACAGGGCGGCGCGGAACCAACTGCGGCCCCATGGTCCCCCATTGACCGAGACCCTCGAGCCGGCGCTGTTGGATGGGGTGGTCCGGTCCCTGTTTCCGCGCAGGACCGACTTCACCCCACCAACGATGGATCCCCCGCAGGATACCCCGCAGGAGGCGGCTCCACCGGCGGAGGCAGATGTGCCCCCGGTGACGGCAGAAGAGTTCCGCGAGGGTCTTCTTAGCCTCCGCGCCAAGAAGACGGCCCCCGGTCCGGATGGCGTCCCAGCAAGAGTGGTGGCCATAGCTGCCGCTCAAATGGAGGACAGATTTCGGGACCTTTTCAGCGCATGCCTCGCGTCTGGAAGGTTCCCGAAACTGTGGAAGGAGGGGCAGCTATGCCTCCTCCGCAAGGAGGGACGCCCGGTGGACTCCCCCTCGGCATACCGACCCATCGTCCTTCTTGATGAGGTCGGCAAAATGTTCGAGGGGATCATCGCCTGCCGGCTGAACAGCCATCTGCGGAGAGTAGGGCCGGACTTGTCGGACGCCCAGTTCGGTTTTCGACAGGGGCGTTCGACGATCGACGCGCTGGCCCTACTCAAGGGGCAGGTGAAGGGGGCGGTCGAGGCTGGGGACGGAGTTTTGGCAGTGTCGTTCGACATAGCCAACGCCTTCAACTCCGTCCCCTACTCGACGATATTGGAGGCACTCCGCTATCACGGAGTGCCCCAATACTTGCGGGACCTCCTGGCCGACTACTTGGAGGACCGAGAGGTCCTCCTTGTAGACAAAACGGCCAGGTTGCGGCGGTACGGCGCAGAGTGCGGTGTTCCACAGGGGTCGGTACTTGGCCCCCCCCTGTGGAACATCGGGTTCGATTGGCTCCTGCGGGGAGCCCTCCTCCGTGGCACGAGTGTCATCTGCTACGCGGATGACAGTCTCCTCACTGCCCGGGGGAGGAATTTCAGGGAGGCGGCCTGTCTGGCCTCGGCTGGCGGATCCTTAGTCGCAGGAAGGATCCGCCGCTTAGGGTTGAGGGTGGCGCTGAACAAGACCGAGGCTGTGTTCTTCCACGGGCCTCGGCAGCGCTGCCCTCCCGATGCCCACATTATCGTGGAGGGCATCCGGGTGGAGGCGAAGGCCCAGATGAAATATCTGGGCCTGATACTGGACAGCAGGTGGCGCTTCGGCCCGCACTTTAACGGGCTGTCGACGCGCCTGCTGAAGGCCGCAGGCGCCCTGTCGTGGCTCCTCCCGAACCTTGGGGGGCCCAGTGCACGATGCCGGCGCTTATATGCCGGCATCCTGAGGAGCATGGCCCTCTACGGGGCCCCCATCTGGGCGGACTCCCTCAACAGGAGGGAGAACGCGACAGCCATCCGCAGGCCACAAAGGGCCATTGCACAGCGGGTGGCGAGGGCCTACCGCTCGGTAGGCTTTTCGGCGGCGTGCGCTCTGGCCAGCACCCCTCCTTGGGAGTTGGAGGCGTGGGTGCTCGCCAGAGTCTACGAATGGACGGTGCGCCGAAAAGCGCTCGGGGAGCGCCCTGTCGCGGAGGAGCGGGAGGCAGTGCGGAGGGAGGCGAGGGACGCTATCATCGTCCATTGGACGGAGGACCTCGCCTCCGCCACCTTTGGTCGCCGTACCCTGGACGCGCTCGGTCCAGTCCTGCGGGATTGGCTCGAGCGGCCACACGGCTTCCTCTCCTTCCGTCTGGTGCAGGTCTTGTCTGGCCACGGCTGTTTCGGCACGCACCTGCACCGGATCGGGAGGGAGGAGACACCGGCGTGTCACGACTGCGGCGCGGCGGAGGATACGGCGCAGCACACACTGGAGGTGTGCCCAGCTTGGTCCGAGCCGCGTCGCAGTCTCACTGCGGAGATCGGACGGGACCTCTCCCTTCCCAGCGTGGTCAGATGCATGCTGGGGAGTGAGGAGTCCTGGGCCGCGGTCGCCTCCTTTTGCGAGGATGTCATCTCGCAGAAGGAGGCGGCGGAGCGCGCGCGGGAGGACGATCCTCTCGCTGCGCCGCTCCGCAGACGAAGGCGAGGTCGGAGAAGACGTCTTCTTCTCCCACCTCGCGGTGGTGATGGGCGGGCGACAGGCGCGGGGGCGCCTCCGCCCGCATTGCACACGTCATCACCATCGTCGGAGGTTCCCGGCCCTCCCCCAACGGGGGGGGCGTGAAGGGCCCGCTGTGAAGGCGGGCGGTCGTCGGAGGTGGACTGGACGTAAAGGCTACGCCGATCTCCCAGTCCACCCCCACTAAGACGCTGCGGGAATTTCATGCTGGGTTGTTTTAGTGGGTATACCGGGCTTGCCCGGGGAGTCCCACATACCCCTCCCACTCCCCCGAGTGAGAGGGTATGCGTAACGCATTTTTTCCCAGCCGAAACAAAAAAAAAAAAAAAAAAAAGGTTAGGTTAGGTTAGGTTAGGTTAGGTTAGGTTGGGGGACCCCCCACACTGTTTGCGTCCACGTCGCGTCCCCTGGAAACGACCCAGTTCTGTCACCGTAACGGAGTGGCAGACTGGGGTTCGGCCAAAGAACAGTGTGCTCTCGTAGCGATTTTATTTTATCTGGCGGATTCAGCTGCGATTTCGGAGGAGGCAATATGCCTAAACCCAAGCGGGACGCCCAAGGGCGTTTCCTAAAAGGCCCTTTTCAGGGCCAACCCAACGGCCCTTCTCAGGGCCAACCCAACGGCCCTTCTCAGGGCCAGTCTGACGCTTCGGCGTCAGAAGCTAGCCGCGCGCCGTCTGCGGCTAGCTTTTTTAGGAGGGCAGATGAGACGTCGGACTCTGACGAGTCCCTCGTCTCAGACGCGGGTGGTTCGCGGTCGCGAAAGCGCACCGCGCGTCGGAAGGGAGGGTCGGAGGGATCTTCGGCCTCTGGATCGACGGGGCTGTCGAAGGCGAAGAGGCCAGCGACAGCCGCAGACACCCACTCAGTGGGTCTGTTGGATGCCCAGCGCCAGCTGGACCTGGCCAGGCGGGCACAGCTCCAGGAAGAGCTGGAGGAGATGGTTGCTCTTAAGGAGCAGCGAGCGCGTGCCGCCCGGGCCAAGTCCGGATACGGCGCGTCCCACGTCCTTTACTCGGACTTCTCCGTTGTGGAGCTCGAGCGGATGGCGGAGGAGGACGAGGAGGGGATTGTAGAGGTTGCCGCAAAGTCCTCACACTTAAAAGGGACGTTCCAGAAGTCTCTTAAATGCAGGGCCGCGAGCTTGCGCGGCATTATAAAGGAGCTCGTCAGCCGGACGAGCACCGACGAGACGAGGCAGCTGCAGGCGAAAGTGGATCGCCTGCAATCGGAGGTCAGCCAGCTTCATCAGAAGTTGGCTGACGCCACCGCCCCGCCAAGTCAGGGCACGTCGCCTGCCGTGGAAGCCCCCGCCTCCAGCCAACTTGAGGATGTTATCCGAAAAGTGGTTATGGAGGAGCGGGCTTTCACCCGAGCCTGCTTTGCGGGCATTGAGGACCGGCTCTTGCCGGAGCAGCGCCTCCGACCGCCGCTTGCGGCGGACAAGAGGCGAGTCGAGCCGGGGCCGTCCTCGCAAGTGGAGGACGCCAATCTCCCTTCGACCACTCCGTCCAACCAGGAGGGCTGGATCGAGGTGGTCGGGAGGGGGAAAGGCAAGGGCAAGGGGAAGAAGACGAAGGCCGTCTCTGTCGCCCCCGCCACTGAGCCTCTCAGCCAGTCGCGGACGACTCCCAGCCAGACGCAGGGAAAGGGGAAGGGCAAGGGCCAAAAGGCGGCAAAGACCGCCCCCGCCGTCCCTGCCACCACGCCTCCCAGCCAGTCACAGGTGACTGGCAAGGGGAAGAGGAAGGGGAGAAGGAGGGGGAAGCTTGCTCCCCCACAGTCTGCAGCCGTCGTGGTGACGCTCACTGCGGAGGCTGCGGAGCGCGGGGAGACTTACGCGTCCATACTTGTACGGGCGCGTGCCAATGCCGATCCCACCCAACTGGGGATCGGCAAAGTCTCTTGCCGAAGGACCCTGACCGGTGCTCGAATCTTCGAGTTCCCGGGGGCGGAGGGTAGCGCCAGCGCCGACCTCTTTGCAGCCAAGCTGCAGGAGGTCATCGCAGATGCGGCCAAGGTGGCCCGACCAATTAAGTCGGCGGCCATACTGGTGACCGACCTCGACGACTCGGTCACCAAAGAGGAGGTGGTGGCGGCAGTCGCAGCCATTGGTGGCTGCAGCGTCGCAGCGGTGCAAGGCCGGGACATCAGGACCGGCCGCGGCGGCATGGGCACTATTCGGCTCGAGTGCCCTGTCGCCGCCGCCAAGGCCGTCCTGGTCAAAGGAAGGCTCTCCGTCGGGTTCAGCTCCGGTGTGGTCCAGGCACTTGAAGAGCAGCCTCTGCGCTGCTTCAGGTGCTTCGGCATCGGCCACACCGGAGCCCTCTGTCCGTCCAAGGTCAACAGGGCGGACACCTGCTACCGCTGCGGCAAGGACGGCCACAAAGCCGCTTCCTGCACGGTCGCCAAGCCGCACTGCGCGGTTTGTGCTGCCAGTGGCCGCCCAGCAGGACACGTAATGAAGGGGAGGACTTGCAATCCTCCCCCTAAGAGGGGCAAAGTGCAGGCGCCAGCTGGGCCTGCTGCTAGCATAGCTGCGGAGGAGGGGGGTGCGATGTCCGACTAATGGATAGAGTCGAACATCGCATCCTTCAGACGAACGCCAACCACTGCCGGGCAGCCCAGGATCTGCTGATGCAGACCATGGCTGAGTGGTTGGTGGACTTGGCGGTGGTCGCCGAGCCTTACTCGGTCCCTGGCAGCTGGCTAGGCGACCGGGACGGCTTGGTGGCGTTGGTGTCGCGGTCTTCCTCAGACTCCCCTCCCCTCTCACTCTTAGAGAGGGGACCGGGATATGTGGCCGCCGCGTGGGGGGATCTGGCCCTAGTCGGGGTCTACTTCTCCCCTAACCGCCCTCTTCCAGACTTTGAGGACTTCCTGGAGGTCCTCACTGCAGTCGTCGGGAGGGCGGCGCCACGCCACGTCGTGGTTTTGGGCGACCTAAACGCCAAGTCGGAGGCCTGGGGCAACCCGGCTGCCTCCTGCAACGTCCGGGGTCGCGCCGTCGAATTTTGGTCGGCGTCATGCGGCGTGTCCCTCCTCAACAGGGGGGCGGTCCACACATGTGTGCGGCAGCAGGGTGGGTCGGTGGTCGACGTTTCGTTTGCCACCCCCGTCTTAGCCGCACGCATCGTGAACTGGCGGGTGGAGCTGGTGGAGACCTTGTCGGACCACAGATATGTGCGGTTCGACATCTCCACCCAGCATGGCTCCCGGGGGGAGATGGCTCGCTCTGGCAGGCCTCCCTTCCCTCGGTGGGCCCTCACTCGCCTGGACCGCGAGGCAGCCAAGGAGGCTGCCTTCCTGCAGGACTGGCTGTCGCCCCCTGCTGTCGCGGCCCTGGACGTCGACGCAGCAGCAGCCCAGCTGAGGGGATCCCTGACCGAGGTATGCAACTCCAGCATGCCTCGGTCCCGTCGTCCGCCCCCCCGTCGTGCCGTCTATTGGTGGTCGGAGGAGCTGGCGGGCCTCCGGGCCACCTGCGTGGCGGCCCGTAGGGCCTACACGCGGAGCCGACGGCGCAGCGCACGTAGTCAGGCAGACGAGGACCGTCTCTACGCTTACTACCGGGAGGCAAAGGCGGCCCTCAAGTCAGCTATGTGCGCTGCGAAGGACTCGGCGAGGGCTGAGATGCTAGAGGGTCTCGATCGGGATCCCTTTGGGAGACCATACAGGGCGGCGCGGAACCAACTGCGGCCCCATGGTCCCCCATTGACCGAGACCCTCGAGCCGGCGCTGTTGGATGGAGTGGTCCGGTCCCTGTTTCCGCGCAGGACCGACTTCACCCCACCAACGATGGATCCCCCGCAGGATCCCCCGCAGGAGGCGGCTCCACCGGCGGAGGCAGATGTGCCCCCGGTGACGGCAGAAGAGTTCCGCGAGGGTCTTCTTAGCCTCCGCGCCAAGAAGACGGCCCCCGGTCCGGATGGCGTCCCAGCAAGAGTGGTGGCCATAGCTGCCGCTCAAATGGAGGACAGATTTCGGGACCTTTTCAGCGCGTGCCTCGCGTCTGGAAGGTTCCCGAAACTGTGGAAGGAGGGGCAGCTATGCCTCCTCCGCAAAGAGGGACGCCCGGCGGACTCCCCCTCGGCATACCGACCCATCGTTCTTCTTGATGAGGTCGGCAAAATGTTCGAGGGGATCATCGCCTGCCGGCTGAACAGCCATCTGCGGAGAGTAGGGCCGGACCTGTCGGACGCCCAGTTCGGTTTTCGACAGGGGCGTTCGACCATCGACGCGCTGGCCCTGCTCAAGGGGCAGGTGAAGGGGGCGGTCGAGGCGGGGGACGGGGTTTTGGCAGTGTCGTTCGACATAGCCAACGCCTTCAACTCCGTCCCCCACTCGACGATATTGGAGGCACTCCGCTATCATGGAGTGCCCCAATACTTGCGGGACCTCCTGGCCGACTACTTGGAGGACCGAGAGGTCCTCCTTGTAGACAAAACGGCCAGGTTGCGGCGGTACGGCGCAGAGTGCGGTGTTCCACAGGGGTCGGTACTTGGCCCCCCCCTGTGGAACATCGGGTTCGATTGGCTCCTGCGGGGAGCCCTCCTCCGTGGCACGAGTGTCATCTGCTACGCGGATGACACTCTCCTCACTGCCCGGGGGAGGAATTTCAGGGAGGCGGCCTGTCTGGCCTCGGCTGGCGGATCCTTAGTCGCAGGAAGGATCCGCCGCCTAGGGTTGAGGGTGGCGCTGAACAAGACCGAGACTGTGTTCTTCCACGGGCCTCGGCAGCGCTGCCCTCCCGATGCCCACATTGTCGTGGAGGGCATCCGGGTGGAGGTGAAGGCCCAGATGAAATATCTGGGCCTGATACTGGACAGCAGGTGGCGCTTCGGCCCGCACTTTAGCGGGCTGTCGACGCGCCTGCTGAAGGCCGCAGGCGCACTCTCCTGGCTCCTCCCGAACCTTGGGGGGCCCAGTGCACGATGCCGGCGCTTATATGCCGGCATCCTGAGGAGCATGGCCCTCTACGGGGCCCCCATCTGGGCGGACTCCCTCAACAGGAGGGAGAACGCGACAGCCATCCGCAGGCCACAAAGGGCCATTGCACAGCGGGTGGCGAGGGCCTACCGCTCGGTAGGCTTTTCGGCGGCGTGCGCTCTGGCCAGCACCCCTCCTTGGGAGTTGGAGGCGTGGGTGCTCGCCAGAGTCTACGAATGGACGGCGCGCCGAAAAGCGCTCGGGGAGCGCCCAGTCGCGGAGGAGCGGGAGGCAGTGCGGAGGGAGGCGAGGGACGCTATCATCGTCCATTGGACGGAGGACCTCGCCTCCGCCACCTTTGGTCGCCGTACCCTGGACGCGCTCGGTCCAGTCCTGCGGGATTGGCTCGAGCGGCCACACGGCTTCCTCTCCTTCCGTCTGGTGCAGGTCTTGTCTGGCCACGGCTGTTTCGGCACGCACCTGCACCGGATCGGGAGGGAGGAGACACCGGCGTGTCACGACTGCGGCGCGGCGGAGGATACGGCGCAGCACACACTGGAGGTGTGCCCAGCTTGGTCCGAGCCGCGTCGCAGTCTCACTGCGGAGATCGGACGGGACCTCTCCCTTCCCAGCGTGGTCAGATGCATGCTGGGGAGTGAGGAGTCCTGGGCCGCGGTCGCCTCCTTTTGCGAGGATGTCATCTCGCAAAAGGAGGCGGCGGAGCGCGCGCGGGAGGACGACCCTCTCGCTGCGCCGCTCCGCAGACGAAGGCGAGGTCGGAGAAGACGTCCTCTTCTCCCTCCTCGCGGTGGTGATGGGCGGGCGACAGGCGCGGGGGCGCCTCCGCCCGCATTGCACGCATCACCACCATCATCGTCGGAGGTTCCCGGCCCTCCCCCAACGGGGGGGGCGTGAAGGGCCCGCTAAGGCGGGCGTTCGTCGGAGGTGGACTGGACGTAAAGGCTACGCCGATCTCCCAGTCCACCCCCACTAAGACGCTGCGGGAATTTCATGCTGGGTTGTTTTAGTGGGTATACCGGGCTTGCCCGGGGAGTCCCACATACCCCTCCCACACCCCCGAGTGAGAGGGTATGCGTAATGCATTTTTTCCCAGCCGAAACAAAAAAAAAAAAAAAAAAAAAAAAAAAAGGTTAGGTTAGGTTGGGGGACCCCCTCACACTGTTTGCGTCCACGTCGCGTCCCCTGGAAACGGCCCAGTTCTGTCACCGTAACGGAGTGGCAGACTGGGTACGGCCAAAGTACAGTGTGCTCGTAGCTCTTCTTATTTTATTGCGGTTTTTATCATTTTGCGGGAAGCTACGAATCTGGCGGAGGTTATGCCTAAGCCCAAGCGGGACGCCCAAGGGCGATTCCTAAAAGGCCCTTCTCAGGGCCAACCCAACGGCCCTTCTCAGGGCCAACCCAAAGGCCCTTCTCAGGGCCAATCCGACGCTTCGGCGTCCGAAGCTAGCCGCGCGCCGTCTGCAGCTAGCTTCTTCGGAACGGCGGACGAGACGTCGGACTCAGACGAGTCCCTCGTCAGCGTATCGGACGCTGGTGATTTGCGGTCGCGGAAGCGGACATACCGCAAACAAGGGTCCGATGGTTCCTCGGCCTCGGGCTCGACGGGGCTGTCTAAGCCCAAAAAGTCGGCGACAGCCGCCGACACCCACTCAGTGGGTCTTGCGGATGCCAAACGCCAGCTAGACCTGGCTCGGCGGACACAGCTCCAAGAAGAGCTGGAAGAGATGGTCGCTCTCAAGGAGCAACGGGCGCGAGCCGCTCGGGCCAAGTCGGGGTACGGCGCGTCACACGTGCTCTACACCGACTATTCCGTTGCGGAGCTGGAGCGGATGGCGGAGGAGGACGAAAAGGAGATCGCGGTGGTCGCCTCCAAGTCCTCTCATCTGAAAGGGACGTTTCAGAAGTCCCTTAAGTGCCGGGCTGCGAGTATGCACGGCATCGTGGAGGAGCTGGTCCGACGGACAGCGACGGACGAAACGCGGCAGCTGCAGGCGAAGGTGGATCGCCTGCAACTGGAGGTCAGCCAACTTCATCAGAAGTTGGCTGACGCAACTGCCCCGCCAAGTCAGGGCACGTCGCCTGCAGTGGAAGCCCCCGCCTCCAACCTTGAGGATGTCATCCGCAAGGTCGTCATGGAGGAGCGGGCTTTCACCCGAGCCTGCTTGGCAGGCATCGAGGACCGGCTCCTGCCGGAGCAGCGCCTCCGACCACCGCTTGCGGCGGATAAGAGGCAAAGTCAGCCGGGGCCGTCATCGCAAGCGGAGGACGCCAATCTCCCTTCGACCACTCCGTCCAACCAGGAGGGCTGGATCGAGGTGGTCGGGAGGGGGAAAGGCAAAGGAAAGGGGAAAAAGACAGCGACAGCTGTCTCTGCTGTCCCCGCCACCAAACCTACCAGCCAGTCGCAGACGACTGGTAGAGGTAAGGGGAAGGCCAAGGGCCGAGAGGCGGCAGCGGCCGCCACCGCCGTCCCCGCCGCCACGCCTCCCAGCCAGCCACAGGCGACTGGCAAGGGGAAGAAGAAGGGAAAAAGGAGGGGGAAACTTGTTCCCCCACAGTCTGCAGCCGTCGTCGTGACGCTCACTACGGAGGCTGCGGAGCGCGGGGAGACCTACGCGTCAATTTTAATGCGGGCGCGTGCCAATGCCGATCCCACCCAACTGGGGATCGGCAAAGTCTCCTGCCGGCGTACCCAAACCGGGGCTCGTATATTCGAGTTCCCGGGGGCGGAGGGCAGCGCCAGCGCCGACCTCTTTGCAGCCAAGCTGCGGGAGGTCGTCGCGGACGCGGCCAAAGTGGCACGACCGGTCAAGTCGGCGGCCATAGAGGTGACGGAGCTAGACGACTCCGTCACCAAAGAGGAGGTAGTGGCGGCGGTCGCTGCAATCGGTGGCTGTAGCGTCGCAGCGGTACAGGGCCGCGACATCAGGGTCGGCCGCGGCGGCATGGGCTCTATGCGGCTCGAGTGTCCAGTCGCCGCCGCCAAAGCCGTCCTTAACAAAGGACGGCTCGCCGTCGGCTTCAGCTCGGGTGTGGTCCGGGCACTTGATGAGCAGCCTCTTCGCTGCTTTAGGTGCTTCGGCATCGGACACACCCGAGCCCTATGTCCGTCCAAGGTCGACAGGACGGACAGCTGTTACCGCTGCGGCAAGGACGGCCACAAAGCCGCTTCCTGCACGGTCGCCAAGCCGCACTGCGCGGTGTGTGCCGCCAGTAGCCGCCCGGCGGGTCACATAATGAAGGGGAGGAATTGTAATCCTCCCCCTACGAGGGGCAAAGCGCAGGCGCCAGCTGGGCCTGTTGCCAGCACAGCTGCGGAGGAGGGGGGTGCGATGTCCGACTAATGGATAGAGTCGAATATCGCATCCTTCAGACGAACGCCAACCACTGCCGGGCAGCCCAGAATCTGCTGATGCAGACCATGGCTGAGTGGTTGGTGGACTTGGCGGTGGTCGCCGAGCCTTACTCGGTCCCTGGCAGCTGGCTAGGCGACCGGGAAGGCTTGGTGGCGTTGGTGTCGCGGTCTTCCACAGACTCCCCTCCCCTCTCGCTCTTAGAGAGGGGACCGGGATACGTGGCCGCCGCGTGGGGAGATCTGGCCCTAGTCGGGGTCTATTTCTCCCCTAACCGCCCTCTCCCAGACTTTGAGGACTTCCTGGAGGTCCTCACTGCTGTCGTAGCGAGGGCGGCGCCACGCCAGGTCGTGGTGTTGGGCGACCTGAACGCCAAGTCGGAGGCCTGGGGCAACCCGGCTGCCTCCTGCAACGTCCGGGGACGCGCCGTCGTGTTTTGGTCGGCGTCATGCGGCGTGTCCCTCCTCAACAGGGGGGCGGTCCACACATGTGTGCGGCAACAGGGAGGGTCGGTGGTCGACGTGTCGTTTGCCACCCCCGTCCTTGCCGCACGCATTGTGAACTGGCGGGTTGAGATGGTGGAGACATTGTCGGACCACAGATATGTGCGGTTCGACATCTCCACCCAGCATGGCTCCCGGGGGGAGATGGCTCGCTCTGGCAGGTCTCCCTTCCCTCGGTGGGCCCTCACTCGCCTGGACCGCGAGGCAGCCAAGGAGGCTGCCTTCCTGCAGGACTGGCTGTCGCCCCCTGTCGAGGTCCTGGACGTGGACTCCGCAGCGGCCCAGCTTAGGGGATCCCTGACCGAGGTGTGCAACTCTAGCATGCCTCGGTCCCGTCGTCCGCCTCCCCGTCGTGCCGTCTACTGGTGGTCGGAGGAGTTGGCAGGCCTCCGGGCCACCTGCGTGGCGGCCCGTAGGGCCTACACGCGGAGCCGTCGGCGCAGCGCGCGTAGCCAGACAGACGAGGACCGTCTCTACGCTTCCACCAACGATGGACCCCCCGCGGGGGGCGGCACCACCGGCGGAGGCAGACGTGCCCCCGGTGACGGAGGAAGAGATCCGCGAGGGTCTTCTTGGCCTCCGCGCCAAGAAGACGGCCCCCGGTCCGGACGGCGTCCCAGCACGGGTGGTGGCTATAGCTGCCGCTCAAATGGAGGACAGATTTCGGGACCTTTTCAGCGCGTGCCTCGCGTCTGGAAGGTTCCCGAAACTGTGGAAGGAGGGGCAGCTATGCCTCCTCCGCAAGGAGGGACGCCCAGCGGACTCCCCCTCGGCATACCGACCCATCGTCCTGCTTGATGAGGTCGGCAAAATGTTCGAGGGGATCATCGCCTGCCGGCTCAACAGCCATCTGCGGGGGGTAGGGCCAGACCTGTCGGACGCCCAGTTTGGTTTCCGACAGGGGCGTTCGACCATCGACGCACTGGCCCTACTGAAGGGGCAGGTGAAGGGGGCGGTCGAGGCTGGGGACGGAGTTATGGCAGTGTCGTTCGACATAGCCAACGCCTTCAACTCCGTCCCCCACTCGACGATATTGGAGGCACTCCGCTATCATGGAGTGCCCCAATACTTGCGGGCTCTCCTGGCCGACTACTTGGAGGACCGGGAGGTCCTCCTCGTAGACAAAACGGCCAGGTTGCGGCGGTACGGCGCAGAGTGCGGTGTTCCACAGGGGTCGGTACTTGGGCCCCCCCTGTGGAACATCGGGTTCGATTGGCTCCTGCGGGGAGCCCTCCTCCGTGGCACGAGTGTCATCTGCTACGCGGATGACACTCTGCTCACTGCCCGGGGGAGGACATTTGGGGAGGCGGCCTGTCTGGCCTCGGCTGGCGGATCCTTGGTCGCAGGGAGGATCCGCCGCCTGGGGTTGAGGGTGGCGCTGAACAAGACCGAGGCCGTGTTCTTTCGCGGGCCTCGGCAGCGCTGCCCTCCAGATGCCCACATCAATGTGGAGGGCATCAGGGTGGGGGTCCAGGCCCAGATGAAGTATCTGGGACTGGTACTGGACAGCAGGTGGCGCTTCGGCCCGCATTTCAGCGGGCTGTCGACGCGCCTGCTGAAGGCCGCCGGCGCCCTGTCCTGGCTCCTCCCGAACCTTGGGGGGCCCAGTGCACGATGCCGGCGCTTATATGCCGGCATCCTGAGGAGCATGGCCCTCTACGGGGCCCCCATCTGGGCGGACTCCCTCAACAGGAGGGAGAACGCGACAGCCATCCGCCGGCCACAAAGGGCCATTGCACAGCGGGTGGCGAGGGCCTACCGCTCGGTAGGCTTTTCGGCGGCGTGCGCTCTGGCCGGCACCCCTCCTTGGGAGTTGGAGGCGTGGGTGCTCGCCAGAGTCTACGAATGGACGGCGCGCCGAAAAGCGCTCGGGGAGCGCCCTGTCGCGGAGGAGCGGGAGGCAGTGCGGAGGGAGGCGAGGGACGCTATCATCGTCCATTGGACGGAGGACCTCGCCTCCGCCACCTTTGGTCGCCGTACCCTGGACGCGCTCGGTCCAGTCCTGCGGGATTGGCTCGAGCGGCCACATGGCTTCCTCTCCTTCCGTCTGGTGCAGGTGTTGTCTGGCCACGGCTGTTTCGGCACGCACCTGCACCGGATCGGGAGGGAGGAGACACCGGCGTGTCACGACTGCGGCGCGGCGGAGGATACGGCGCAGCACACACTGGAGGTGTGCCCTGCTTGGTCCGAGCCGCGTCGCAGTCTCACTGCGGAGATCGGACAGGACCTCTCCCTTCCCAGCGTGGTCAGATGCATGCTGGGGAGTGAGGAGTCCTGGGCCGCGGTCGCCTCCTTTTGCGAGGATGTCATCTCGCAGAAGGAGGCGGCGGAGCGCGCGCGGGAGGACGATCCTCTCGCTGCGCCGCTCCGCAGACGAAGGCGAGGTCGGAGAAGACGTCCTCTTCTCCCTCCTCGCGGTGGTGATGGGCGGGCGACAGGCGCGGGGGCGCCTCCGCCTGCATTGCACGCATCACCACCATCATCGTCGGAGGTTCCCGGCCCTCCCCTAACGGGGGGGGCGTGAAGGGCCCGCTATGAAGGCGGGCGGTCGTCGGAGGTGGACTGGACGTAAAGGCTACGCCGATCTCCCAGTCCACCCCCACTATGACGTTGCGGGAATTTCGTTGCTGGGTTGTTTTAGTGGGTATACCGGGCTTGCCCGGGGAGTCCCACATACCCCTCCCACTCCCCCGAGTGAGAGGGTATGCGTAACGCATTTTTTCCCAGCCGAAACAAAAAAAAAAAAAAAAAAAAAAAGGTTAGGTTAGGTTAGGTTAGGTTGGGGGACCCCCTCACACTGTTTGCGTCCACGTCGCGTCCCCTGGAAACGGCCCAGTTCTGTCACCGTAACGGAGTGGCAGACTGGGTACGGCCAAAGTACAGTGTGCTCGTAGCTCTTTTTATTCTATTGCGGTTTTATCTTTTTGCGGGAAGCTACGAATCTGGCGGAGGTTATGCCTAAGCCCAAGCGGGACGCCCAAGGGCGTTTCCTAAAAGGCCCTTCTCAGGGCCAACCCAACGGCCCTTCTCAGGGCCAACCCAAAGGCCCTTCTCAGGGCCAATCCGACGCTTCTGCGTCAGAGGCTAGCCGCGCGCCGTCTGCAGCTAGCTTCTTTGGAAGGGCAGACTTGCTGTCAGACTCCGACAGCGAGTCTTCGATCAGCGTGTCTGATGCGTGTGATTCCCGGTCGAGGAAGCGCACGTATAGGAAGAAAGGGTCCGAGGGTTCTTCGGCCTCTGGATCGACGGGGCTGTCAAAGGCCAAAAAGCCTACGACAGCCGCAGACAGCCACGTCGTGGGTCTCGTTGATGCCCAACGGCAGTTGGACCTGTCTTTGCGAGTGCAGAACCAGCAAGAGCTGGAAGAGCGGGTTGCTGCAAAGGAGCAGCGAGCGCGTGCCGCCCGGGCCAAGTCCGGGTACGGTGCGTCCACCGTGCTCTACGCGGATTATTCCGTCGCGGAGTTGGAGCGCATGGCAGAGGAGGACGAGGATGAGATAACTCTGGTCGCCTCCAAGTCTTCACATCTGAAAGGGACCTTTCAGAAGTCCCTTAAGTGTAGGGCCGCGAGCATGCGCGGCATCGTCAAGGAGCTGGTCCAAAGGACAGCGACTGACGAGACGCGGCAGTTGCAGGCGAAGGTGGATCGCCTGCAGCTACAGGTCAGCCAGCTTCATCAGAATCTGGCTGACGCAACTGCCCCGCCAAGTCAGGGCACGTCGCCTGCAGTGGAAGCCCCCGCCTCCAACCTTGAGGATGTCATCCGCAAGGTCGTCATGGAGGAGCGGGCTTTCACCCGAGCCTGCTTTGCGGGCATTGAGGACCGGCTCTTGCCGGAGCAGCGCCTCCGACCGCCGCTTGCGGCTGACAAGAGGCTAAGCCTGCCGGGGCCGTCCTCACAGGTGGAAGACGCCCAACTTCCTTCCACCACTCCGTCCAACCAGGAGGGTTGGATCGAAGTGGTCGGGAGAGGGAAAGGCAAGGGAAGGGGAAAGAAGACGGCGACAGCTGTCTCAGCTGTCCCCGCCACCACGCCTCCCAACCAGACGCAGCCGACTGGGAAGGGAAAGCGGAAGGCCAAGGGCCAAAAGGCGGCAACGGCCGCCACCGCCGTCCCCGCCGCCACGCCTCCCAGCCAGTCGCAGACACCTGGCAAGGGTAAGCGCAATAGTAGGAGGGGGAAGCTTGTTCCCCCAAATTCCGCAGCCGTCGTGGTAACGCTCACTGCGGAGGCTGCGGAGAGAGGGGAGACCTACGCGTCTATTTTGTTGCGTGCGCGTGCCAATGCCGATCCCGCCAAACTGGGGATCGGCAAAGTCTCCTGCCGGCGTACCCAAACCGGGGCTCGACTTTTTGAGTTCCCGGGGGCGGAGGGCAGCGCCAGCGCCGACCTCTTCGCAGCAAAGCTGCAGGAGGTCGTCGCGGACGCGGCCAAGGTGGCCCGACCAATCAAGTCGGCGGCCATAGAGGTGACCGAGTTGGATGACTCGGTCACCAAAGAGGAGGTGGTGGCGGCGGTTGCAGCAATTGGGTGCTGTAGCACCGCAGCGGTACAAGGCCGGGACATCAGGCCCGGCCGCGGCGGCATGGGCACTATTCGGCTCGAGTGCCCAGTCGCCGTCGTCAAAGCCGTCCTTGACAAGGGACGGCTCGCCGTCGGCTTCAGCTCGGGTGCAGTCCGAGCACTTGTAGACCAGCCTCTGCGCTGCTACAGGTGCTTCGGCATCGGCCACACCCGAGCCCTCTGTCCGTCCAAGGTCGATAGGACGGACAGCTGCTACCGCTGCGGCAAGGACGGCCATAAAGCGGTCTCATGCACGGCTGCCAAGCCGCACTGCGCGGTTTGTGCCGCCAGCAGCCGCCCGGCAGGCCATATAATGAAGGGGAGGATGTGCAATCCTCCCCCTACGAGGGGCAAAGCGCAGGCGCCAGCTGGGCCTGTTGCCAGCACAGCTGCGGAGGAGGGGGGTGCGATGTCCGACTAATGGATAGAGTCGAACATCGCATCCTTCAGACGAACACCAACCACTGCCGGGCAGCCCAGGATCTGCTGATGCAGACCATGGCTGAGTGGTTGGTGGACTTGGCGGTGGTCGCCGAGCCTTACTCGGTCCCTGGCAGCTGGCTAGGCGACCGGGACGGCTTGGTGGCGTTGGTGTCGCGGTCTTCCACAGACTCCCCTCCCCTCTCGCTCTTAGAGAGGGGACCGGGATACGTGGCCGCCGCGTGGGGAGATCTGGCCCTGGTGGGGGTCTACTTCTCCCCTAACCGCCCTCTCTCAGACTTTGAGGACTTCCTGGAGGTCCTCACTGCTGTCGTAGCGAGGGCGGCGCCACGCCAGGTCGTGGTGTTGGGCGACCTGAACGCCAAGTCGGAGGCCTGGGGCAACCCGGCTGCCTCCTGCAACGTCCGGGGACGCGCCGTCGTGTTTTGGTCGGCGTCATGCGGCGTGTCCCTCCTCAACAGGGGGGCGGTCCACACATGTGTGCGGCAACAGGGAGGGTCGGTGGTCGACGTGTCGTTTGCCACCCCCGTCCTTGCCGCACGCATTGTGAACTGGCGGGTTGAGATGGTGGAGACATTGTCGGACCACAGATATGTGCGGTTCGACATCTCCACCCAGCATGGCTCCCGGGGGGAGATGGCTCGCTCTGGCAGGTCTCCCTTCCCTCGGTGGGCCACCTGCGTGGCGGCCCGTAGGGCCTACACGCGGAGCCGTCGGCGCAGCGCACGTAGTCAGGCAGACGAGGACCGTCTCTACGCTTCCTACCGGGAGGCAAAGGCGGCCCTCAAGTCGGCTATGTGCGCTGCGAAGGACTCGGCGAGGGCTGAGATGCTAGAGGGTCTCGATCGGGATCCCTTTGGGAGACCATACAGGGCGGCGCGGAACCAACTGCGGCCCCATGGTCCCCCATTGACCGAGACCCTCGAGCCGGCGCTGTTGGATGGGGTGGTCCGGTCCCTGTTTCCGCGCAGGACCGACTTCACCCCACCAACGATGGATCCCCCGCAGGATCCCCCGCAGGAGGCGGCTCCACCGGCGGAGGCAGATGTGCCCCCGGTGACGGCAGAAGAGTTCCGCGAGGGTCTTCTTGGCCTCCGCGCCAAGAAGACGGCCCCCGGTCCGGATGGCGTCCCAGCAAGAGTGGTGGCCATAGCTGCCGCTCAAATGGAGGACAGATTTCGGGACCTTTTCAGCGCGTGCCTCGCGTCTGGAAGGTTCCCGAAACTGTGGAAGGAGGGGCAGCTATGCCTCCTCCGCAAGGAGGGACGCCCGGCGTACTCCCCCTCGGCATACCGACCCATCGTTCTTCTTGATGAGGTCGGCAAAATGTTCGAGGGGATCATCGCCTGCCGGCTGAACAGCCACCTGCGGAGAGTAGGGCCGGACCTGTCGGACGCCCAGTTCGGTTTTCGACAGGGGCGTTCGACCATCGACGCGCTGGCCCTGCTCAAGGGGCAGGTGAATGGGGCGGTCGAGGCGGGGGACGGAGTTTTGGCAGTGTCGTTCGACATAGCCAACGCCTTCAACTCCGTCCCCCACTCGACGATATTGGAGGCACTCCGCTATCATGGAGTGCCCCAATACTTGCGGGACCTCCTGGCCGACTACTTGGAGGACCGAGAGGTCCTCCTTGTAGACAAAACGGCCAGGTTGCGGCGGTACGGCGCAGAGTGCGGTGTTCCACAGGGGTCGGTACTTGGCCCCCCCCTGTGGAACATCGGGTTCGATTGGCTCCTGCGGGGAGCCCTCCTCCGTGGCACGAGTGTCATCTGCTACGCGGATGACACTCTCCTCACTGCCCGGGGGAGGAATTTCAGGGAGGCGGCCTGTCTGGCCTCGGCTGGCGGATCCTTAGTCGCAGGAAGGATCCGCCGCCTAGGGTTGAGGGTGGCGCTGAACAAGACCGAGGCTGTGTTCTTCCACGGGCCTCGGCAGCGCTGCCCTCCCGATGCCCACATTGTCGTGGAGGGCATCCGGGTGGAGGTGAAGGCCCAGATGAAATATCTGGGCCTGATACTGGACAGCAGGTGGCGCTTCGGCCCGCACTTTAGCGGGCTGTCGACGCGCCTGCTGAAGGCCGCAGGCGCACTCTCCTGGCTCCTCCCGAACCTTGGGGGGCCCAGTGCACGATGCCGGCGCTTATATGCCGGCATCCTGAGGAGCATGGCCCTCTACGGGGCCCCCATCTGGGCGGACTCCCTCAACAGGAGGGAGAACGCGACAGCCATCCGCAGGCCACAAAGGGCCATTGCACAGCGGGTGGCGAGGGCCTACCGCTCGGTAGGCTTTTCGGCGGCGTGCGCTCTGGCCAGCACCCCTCCTTGGGAGTTGGAGGCGTGGGTGCTCGCCAGAGTCTACGAATGGACGGCGCGCCGAAAAGCGCTCGGGGAGCGCCCTGTCGCGGAGGAGCGGGAGGCAGTGCGGAGGGAGGCGAGGGACGCTATCATCGTCCATTGGACGGAGGACCTCGCTTCCGCCACCTTTGGTCGCCGTACCCTGGACGCGCTCGGTCCAGTCCTGCGGGATTGGCTCGAGCGGCCACATGGCTTCCTCTCCTTCCGTCTGGTGCAGGTCTTGTCTGGCCACGGCTGTTTCGGCACGCACCTGCACCGGATCGGGAGGGAGGAGACACCGGCGTGTCACGACTGCGGCGCGGCGGAGGATGCGGCGCAGCACACACTGGAGGTGTGCCCTGCTTGGTACGAGCCGCGTCGCAGTCTCACTGCGGAGATCGGACAGGACCTCTCCCTTCCCAGCGTGGTCAGATGCATGCTGGGGAGTGAGGAGTCCTGGGCCGCGGTCGCCTCCTTTTGCGAGGATGTCATCTCGCAGAAGGAGGCGGCGGAGCGCGCGCGGGAGGACGATCCTCTCGCTGCGCCGCTCCGCAGACGAAGGCGAGGTCGGAGAAGACGTCCTCTTCTCCCTCCTCGCGGTGGTGATGGGCGGGCGACAGGCGCGGGGGCGCCTCCGCCCGCATTGCACGCATCACCACCATCATCGTCGGAGGTTCCCGGCCTTCCCCTAACGGGGGGGGCGTGAAGGGCCCGCTAAGGCGGGCGGTCGTCGGAGGTGGACTGGACGTAAAGGCTACGCCGATCTCCCAGTCCACCCCCACTATGACGTTGCGGGAATTTCGTTGCTGGGTTGTTTTAGTGGGTATACCGGGCTTGCCCGGGGAGTCCCACATACCCCTCCCACTCCCCCGAGTGAGAGGGTATGCGTAATGCATTTTTTCCCAGCCGAAACAAAAAAAAAAAAAAAAAAAGGTTAGGTTAGGTTTGGCGGGCACCCCTCCTTGGGAGTTGGAGGCTTGGGTGCTCGCCAGGGTGTACGAATGGACGGCGCGCCGAAAAGCGCTCGGGGAGCGCCCTGTCGCAGAGGAGCGGGAAGCCGTGCGGAGGGAGGCGAGGGACGCCATCATCGTCCATTGGACAGAGGACCTCGCCTCTGCCACCTTTGGCCGTCGAACGCTCGACGCGCTCGGTCCAGTCCTGCGGGATTGGCTCGAGCGGCCGCACGGCTTCCTCTCCTTCCGTCTGGTGCAGGTGTTGTCTGGCCACGGCTGTTTCGGCACGCACCTGCACCGGGTCGGGAGGGAGGAGACACCGGCGTGTCACGACTGCGGCGCGGCGGAGGACACGGCGCAGCACACACTGGAGGTGTGCCCAGCTTGGTCCGAGCCGCGTCGCAGTCTCACTGCGGAGATCGGACGGGACCTCTCCCTTCCCAGCGTGGTCAGATGCATGCTGGGGAGTGAGGAGTCCTGGGCCGCGGTCGCCTCCTTTTGCGAGGATGTCATCTCGCAGAAGGAGGCGGCGGAGCGCGCGCGGGAGGATGATCCTCTCGCTGCGCCGCTCCGCAGACGAAGGCGAGGTCGGAGAAGACGTCCTCTTCTCCCTCCTCGCGGTGGTGATGGGCGGGCGACAGGCGCGGGGGCGCCTCCGCCCGCATTGCACACATCACCACCATCGTCGGAGGTTCCCGGCCCTCCCCCAACGGGGGGGGCGTGAAGGGCCCGCTAAGGCGGGCGGTCGTCGGAGGTGGACTGGACGTAAAGGCTACGCCGATCTCCCAGTCCACCCCCACTATGACGTTGCGGGAATTTCGTTGCTGGGTTGTTTTAGTGGGTATACCGGGCTAGCCCGGGGAGTCCCACATACCCCTCCCACTCCCCCGAGTGAGAGGGTATGCGTAACGCATTTTTTCCCAGCCGAAACAAAAAAAAAAAAAAAAAAAAAAAGGTTAGGTTAGGTTAGGTTAGGTTCAACCATCGACGCACTGGCCCTACTGAAGGGGCAGGTGAAGGGGGCGGTCGAGGCTGGGGACGGAGTTATGGCAGTGTCGTTCGACATAGCCAACGCCTTCAACTCCGTCCCCCACTCGACGATATTGGAGGCACTCCGCTATCATGGAGTGCCCCAATACTTGCGGGCTCTCCTGGCCGACTACTTGGAGGACCGGGAGGTCCTCCTCGTAGACAAAACGGCCAGGTTGCGGCGGTACGGCGCAGAGTGCGGTGTTCCACAGGGGTCGGTACTTGGGCCCCCCCTGTGGAACATCGGGTTCGATTGGCTCCTGCGGGGAGCCCTCCTCCGTGGCACGAGTGTCATCTGCTACGCGGATGACACTCTGCTCACTGCCCGGGGGAGGACATTTGGGGAGGCGGCCTGTCTGGCCTCGGCTGGCGGATCCTTGGTCGCAGGGAGGATCCGCCGCCTGGGGTTGAGGGTGGCGCTGAACAAGACCGAGGCCGTGTTCTTTCGCGGGCCTCGGCAGCGCTGCCCTCCAGATGCCCACATCAATGTGGAGGGCATCAGGGTGGGGGTCCAGGCCCAGATGAAGTATCTGGGCCTGGTACTGGACAGCAGGTGGCGCTTCGGCCCGCATTTCAGCGGGCTGTCGACGCGCCTGCTGAAGGCCACCGGCGCCCTGTCCTGGCTCCTCCCTAACCTGGGGGGACCCAGCGCGCGATGCCGGCGCTTATATGCCGGCATCTTAAGGAGTATGGCCCTCTACGGGGCCCCAATCTGGGCGGACTCCCTCAGCAGGAGGGAGAATGCGACAGCCATCCGCAGGCCACAAAGGGCCATTGCACAGCGGGTGGCGAGGGCCTACCGGTCGGTAGGCTTTTCGGCGGCGTGCGCTCTGGCGGGCACCCCTCCTTGGGAGTTGGAGGCTTGGGTGCTCGCCAGGGTGTACGAATGGACGGCTCGCCGAAAAGCGCTCGGGGAGCGCCCTGTCGCAGAGGAGCGGGAGGCGGTGCGGAGGGAGGCGAGGGACGCCATTGTCGTCCATTGGACGCAGGACCTCGCCTCCGCCACCTTTGGTCGTCGGACCCTGGACGCGCTCGGTCCAGTCTTGCGAGACTGGCTCGAGCGCCCGCACGGCTTCCTTTCCTTCCGTCTGGTGCAGGTGTTGTCAGGCCACGGCTGTTTCGGCACGCACCTGCACCGGATCGGGAGGGAGGAGACACCGGCGTGTCACGACTGCGGCGCGGCGGAGGACACGGCGCAGCACACACTGGAGGTGTGCCCAGCTTGGTCCGAGCCGCGTCGCAGTCTCACTGCGGAGATCGGACAGGACCTCTCCCTTCCCAGCGTGGTCAGATGCATGCTGGGGAGTGAGGAGTCCTGGGCCGCGGTCGCCTCCTTTTGCGAGGATGTCATCTCGCAAAAGGAGGCGGCGGAGCGCGCGCGGGAGGACGACCCTCTCGCTGCGCCGCTCCGCAGACGAAGGCGAGGTCGGAGAAGACGTCCTCTTCTCCCTCCTCGCGGTGGTGATGGGCGGGCGACAGGCGCGGGGGCGCCTCCGCCCGCATTGCACGCATCACCACCATCATCGTCGGAGGTTCCCGGCCCTCCCCCAACGGGGGGGGCGTGAAGGGCCCGCTAAGGCGGGCGGTCGTCGGAGGTGGACTGGACGTAAAGGCTACGCCGATCTCCCAGTCCACCCCCACTATGACGTTGCGGGAACTTCGTTGCTGGGTTGTTTTAGTGGGTATACCGGGCTTGCCCGGGGAGTCCCACATACCCCTCCCACTCCCCCGAGTGAGAGGGTATGCGTAATGCATTTTTTCCCAGCCGAAACAAAAAAAAAAAAAAAAAAAAAAAAAAAAAAAAAAAAAGGTTTGGCGGGCACCCCTCCTTGGGAGTTGGAGGCTTGGGTGCTCGCCAGGGTGTACGAATGGACGGCGCGCCGAAAAGCGCTCGGGGAGCGCCCTGTCGCAGAGGAGCGGGAAGCCGTGCGGAGGGAGGCGAGGGACGCCATCATCGTCCATTGGACAGAGGACCTCGCCTCTGCCACCTTTGGCCGTCGAACGCTCGACGCGCTCGGTCCAGTCCTGCGGGATTGGCTCGAGCGGCCGCACGGCTTCCTCTCCTTCCGTCTGGTGCAGGTGTTGTCTGGCCACGGCTGTTTCGGCACGCACCTGCACCGGGTCGGGAGGGAGGAGACACCGGCGTGTCACGACTGCGGCGCGGCGGAGGACACGGCGCAGCACACACTGGAGGTGTGCCCAGCTTGGTCCGAGCCGCGTCGCAGTCTCACTGCGGAGATCGGACGGGACCTCTCCCTTCCCAGCGTGGTCAGATGCATGCTGGGGAGTGAGGAGTCCTGGGCCGCGGTCGCCTCCTTTTGCGAGGATGTCATCTCGCAGAAGGAGGCGGCGGAGCGCGCGCGGGAGGATGATCCTCTCGCTGCGCCGCTCCGCAGACGAAGGCGAGGTCGGAGAAGACGTCCTCTTCTCCCTCCTCGCGGTGGTGATGGGCGGGCGACAGGCGCGGGGGCGCCTCCGCCCGCATTGCACACATCACCACCATCGTCGGAGGTTCCCGGCCCTCCCCCAACGGGGGGGGCGTGAAGGGCCCGCTAAGGCGGGCGGTCGTCGGAGGTGGACTGGACGTAAAGGCTACGCCGATCTCCCAGTCCACCCCCACTATGACGTTGCGGGAATTTCGTTGCTGGGTTGTTTTAGTGGGTATACCGGGCTAGCCCGGGGAGTCCCACATACCCCTCCCACTCCCCCGAGTGAGAGGGTATGCGTAACGCATTTTTTCCCAGCCGAAACAAAAAAAAAAAAAAAAAAAAAAAGGTTAGGTTAGGTTAGGTTAGGTTCAACCATCGACGCACTGGCCCTACTGAAGGGGCAGGTGAAGGGGGCGGTCGAGGCTGGGGACGGAGTTATGGCAGTGTCGTTCGACATAGCCAACGCCTTCAACTCCGTCCCCCACTCGACGATATTGGAGGCACTCCGCTATCATGGAGTGCCCCAATACTTGCGGGCTCTCCTGGCCGACTACTTGGAGGACCGGGAGGTCCTCCTCGTAGACAAAACGGCCAGGTTGCGGCGGTACGGCGCAGAGTGCGGTGTTCCACAGGGGTCGGTACTTGGGCCCCCCCTGTGGAACATCGGGTTCGATTGGCTCCTGCGGGGAGCCCTCCTCCGTGGCACGAGTGTCATCTGCTACGCGGATGACACTCTGCTCACTGCCCGGGGGAGGACATTTGGGGAGGCGGCCTGTCTGGCCTCGGCTGGCGGATCCTTGGTCGCAGGGAGGATCCGCCGCCTGGGGTTGAGGGTGGCGCTGAACAAGACCGAGGCCGTGTTCTTTCGCGGGCCTCGGCAGCGCTGCCCTCCAGATGCCCACATCAATGTGGAGGGCATCAGGGTGGGGGTCCAGGCCCAGATGAAGTATCTGGGCCTGGTACTGGACAGCAGGTGGCGCTTCGGCCCGCATTTCAGCGGGCTGTCGACGCGCCTGCTGAAGGCCACCGGCGCCCTGTCCTGGCTCCTCCCTAACCTGGGGGGACCCAGCGCGCGATGCCGGCGCTTATATGCCGGCATCTTAAGGAGTATGGCCCTCTACGGGGCCCCAATCTGGGCGGACTCCCTCAGCAGGAGGGAGAATGCGACAGCCATCCGCAGGCCACAAAGGGCCATTGCACAGCGGGTGGCGAGGGCCTACCGGTCGGTAGGCTTTTCGGCGGCGTGCGCTCTGGCGGGCACCCCTCCTTGGGAGTTGGAGGCTTGGGTGCTCGCCAGGGTGTACGAATGGACGGCTCGCCGAAAAGCGCTCGGGGAGCGCCCTGTCGCAGAGGAGCGGGAGGCGGTGCGGAGGGAGGCGAGGGACGCCATTGTCGTCCATTGGACGCAGGACCTCGCCTCCGCCACCTTTGGTCGTCGGACCCTGGACGCGCTCGGTCCAGTCTTGCGAGACTGGCTCGAGCGCCCGCACGGCTTCCTTTCCTTCCGTCTGGTGCAGGTGTTGTCAGGCCACGGCTGTTTCGGCACGCACCTGCACCGGATCGGGAGGGAGGAGACACCGGCGTGTCACGACTGCGGCGCGGCGGAGGACACGGCGCAGCACACACTGGAGGTGTGCCCAGCTTGGTCCGAGCCGCGTCGCAGTCTCACTGCGGAGATCGGACAGGACCTCTCCCTTCCCAGCGTGGTCAGATGCATGCTGGGGAGTGAGGAGTCCTGGGCCGCGGTCGCCTCCTTTTGCGAGGATGTCATCTCGCAAAAGGAGGCGGCGGAGCGCGCGCGGGAGGACGACCCTCTCGCTGCGCCGCTCCGCAGACGAAGGCGAGGTCGGAGAAGACGTCCTCTTCTCCCTCCTCGCGGTGGTGATGGGCGGGCGACAGGCGCGGGGGCGCCTCCGCCCGCATTGCACGCATCACCACCATCATCGTCGGAGGTTCCCGGCCCTCCCCCAACGGGGGGGGCGTGAAGGGCCCGCTAAGGCGGGCGGTCGTCGGAGGTGGACTGGACGTAAAGGCTACGCCGATCTCCCAGTCCACCCCCACTATGACGTTGCGGGAACTTCGTTGCTGGGTTGTTTTAGTGGGTATACCGGGCTTGCCCGGGGAGTCCCACATACCCCTCCCACTCCCCCGAGTGAGAGGGTATGCGTAATGCATTTTTTCCCAGCCGAAACAAAAAAAAAAAAAAAAAAAAAAAAAAAAAAAAAAAAAGGTTTGGCGGGCACCCCTCCTTGGGAGTTGGAGGCTTGGGTGCTCGCCAGGGTGTACGAATGGACGGCGCGCCGAAAAGCGCTCGGGGAGCGCCCTGTCGCAGAGGAGCGGGAAGCCGTGCGGAGGGAGGCGAGGGACGCCATCATCGTCCATTGGACAGAGGACCTCGCCTCTGCCACCTTTGGCCGTCGAACGCTCGACGCGCTCGGTCCAGTCCTGCGGGATTGGCTCGAGCGGCCGCACGGCTTCCTCTCCTTCCGTCTGGTGCAGGTGTTGTCTGGCCACGGCTGTTTCGGCACGCACCTGCACCGGGTCGGGAGGGAGGAGACACCGGCGTGTCACGACTGCGGCGCGGCGGAGGACACGGCGCAGCACACACTGGAGGTGTGCCCAGCTTGGTCCGAGCCGCGTCGCAGTCTCACTGCGGAGATCGGACGGGACCTCTCCCTTCCCAGCGTGGTCAGATGCATGCTGGGGAGTGAGGAGTCCTGGGCCGCGGTCGCCTCCTTTTGCGAGGATGTCATCTCGCAGAAGGAGGCGGCGGAGCGCGCGCGGGAGGATGATCCTCTCGCTGCGCCGCTCCGCAGACGAAGGCGAGGTCGGAGAAGACGTCCTCTTCTCCCTCCTCGCGGTGGTGATGGGCGGGCGACAGGCGCGGGGGCGCCTCCGCCCGCATTGCACACATCACCACCATCGTCGGAGGTTCCCGGCCCTCCCCCAACGGGGGGGGCGTGAAGGGCCCGCTAAGGCGGGCGGTCGTCGGAGGTGGACTGGACGTAAAGGCTACGCCGATCTCCCAGTCCACCCCCACTATGACGTTGCGGGAATTTCGTTGCTGGGTTGTTTTAGTGGGTATACCGGGCTAGCCCGGGGAGTCCCACATACCCCTCCCACTCCCCCGAGTGAGAGGGTATGCGTAACGCATTTTTTCCCAGCCGAAACAAAAAAAAAAAAAAAAAAAAAAAGGTTAGGTTAGGTTAGGTTAGGTTCAACCATCGACGCACTGGCCCTACTGAAGGGGCAGGTGAAGGGGGCGGTCGAGGCTGGGGACGGAGTTATGGCAGTGTCGTTCGACATAGCCAACGCCTTCAACTCCGTCCCCCACTCGACGATATTGGAGGCACTCCGCTATCATGGAGTGCCCCAATACTTGCGGGCTCTCCTGGCCGACTACTTGGAGGACCGGGAGGTCCTCCTCGTAGACAAAACGGCCAGGTTGCGGCGGTACGGCGCAGAGTGCGGTGTTCCACAGGGGTCGGTACTTGGGCCCCCCCTGTGGAACATCGGGTTCGATTGGCTCCTGCGGGGAGCCCTCCTCCGTGGCACGAGTGTCATCTGCTACGCGGATGACACTCTGCTCACTGCCCGGGGGAGGACATTTGGGGAGGCGGCCTGTCTGGCCTCGGCTGGCGGATCCTTGGTCGCAGGGAGGATCCGCCGCCTGGGGTTGAGGGTGGCGCTGAACAAGACCGAGGCCGTGTTCTTTCGCGGGCCTCGGCAGCGCTGCCCTCCAGATGCCCACATCAATGTGGAGGGCATCAGGGTGGGGGTCCAGGCCCAGATGAAGTATCTGGGCCTGGTACTGGACAGCAGGTGGCGCTTCGGCCCGCATTTCAGCGGGCTGTCGACGCGCCTGCTGAAGGCCGCCGGCGCCCTGTCCTGGCTCCTCCCGAACCTTGGGGGGCCCAGTGCACGATGCCGGCGCTTATATGCCGGCATCCTGAGGAGCATGGCCCTCTACGGGGCCCCCATCTGGGCGGACTCCCTCAACAGGAGGGAGAACGCGACAGCCATCCGCAGGCCACAAAGGGCCATTGCACAGCGGGTGGCGAGGGCCTACCGCTCGGTAGGCTTTTCGGCGGCGTGCGCTCTGGCCGGCACCCCTCCTTGGGAGTTGGAGGCGTGGGTGCTCGCCAGAGTCTACGAATGGACGGCGCGCCGAAAAGCGCTCGGGGAGCGCCCTGTCGCGGAGGAGCGGGAGGCAGTGCGGAGGGAGGCGAGGGACGCTATCATCGTCCATTGGACAGAGGACCTCGCCTCCGCCACCTTTGGTCGCCGTACCCTGGACGCGCTCGGTCCAGTCCTGCGGGATTGGCTCGAGCGGCCACATGGCTTCCTCTCCTTCCGTCTGGTGCAGGTCTTGTCTGGCCACGGCTGTTTCGGCACGCACCTGCACCGGATCGGGAGGGAGGAGACACCGGCGTGTCACGACTGCGGCGCGGCGGAGGATACGGCGCAGCACACACTGGAGGTGTGCCCTGCTTGGTCCGAGCCGCGTCGCAGTCTCACTGCGGAGATCGGACAGGACCTCTCCCTTCCCAGCGTGGTCAGATGCATGCTGGGGAGTGAGGAGTCCTGGGCCGCGGTCGCCTCCTTTTGCGAGGATGTCATCTCGCAGAAGGAGGCGGCGGAGCGCGCGCGGGAGGACGATCCTCTCGCTGCGCCGCTCCGCAGACGAAGGCGAGGTCGGAGAAGACGTCCTCTTCTCCCTCCTCGCGGTGGTGATGGGCGGGCGACAGGCGCGGGGGCGCCTCCGCCTGCATTGCACGCATCACCACCATCGTCGGAGGTTCCCGGCCCTCCCCTAACGGGGGGGGCGTGAAGGGCCCGCTATGAAGGCGGGCGGTCGTCGGAGGTGGACTGGACGTAAAGGCTACGCCGATCTCCCAGTCCACCCCCACTAAGACGCTGCGGGAATTTCATGCTGGGTTGTTTTAGTGGGTATACCGGGCTTGCCCGGGGAGTCCCACATACCCCTCCCACTCCCCCGAGTGAGAGGGTATGCGTAATGCATTTTTTCCCAGCCGAAACAAAAAAAAAAAAAAAAAAAAAAAAAAAAAGGTTAGGTTAGGTTAGGTTAGGTTGACTTGGCGGTGGTCGCCGAGCCTTACTCGGTCCCTGGCAGCTGGCTAGGCGACCGGGACGGCTTGGTGGCGTTGGTGTCGCGGTCTTCCACAGACTCCCCTCCCCTCTCGCTCTTAGAGAGGGGACCGGGATATGTGGCCGCCGCGTGGGGGGATCTGGCCCTAGTCGGGGTCTACTTCTCCCCTAACCGCCCTCTTCCAGACTTTGAGGACTTCCTGGAGGTCCTCACTGCAGTCGTCGGGAGGGCGGCGCCACGCCACGTCGTGGTTTTGGGCGACCTAAACGCCAAGTCGGAGGCCTGGGGCAACCCGGCTGCCTCCTGCAACGTCCGGGGTCGCGCCGTCGAATTTTGGTCGGCGTCATGCGGCGTGTCCCTCCTCAACAGGGGGGCGGTCCACACATGTGTGCGGCGGCAGGGTGGGTCGGTGGTCGACGTTTCGTTTGCCACCCCCGTCTTAGCCGCACGCATCGTGAACTGGCGGGTGGAGCTGGTGGAGACCTTGTCGGACCACAGATATGTGCGGTTCGACATCTCCACCCAGCATGGCTCCCGGGGGGAGATGGTCCGCTCTCGCAGGCCTCCCTTCCCTCGGTGGGCCCTCACTCGCCTGGACCGCGAGGCAGCCAAGGAGGCTGCCTTCCTGCAGGACTGGCTGTCGCCCCCTGTCGAGGCCCTGGACGTCGACGCAGCAGCAGCCCAGCTGAGAGGATCCCTGACCGAGGTATGCAACTCCAGCATGCCTCGGTCCCGTCGTCCGCCCCCCCGTCGTGCCGTCTATTGGTGGTCGGAGGAGCTCGCAGGCCTCCGGGCCACCTGCGTGGCGGCCCGTAGGGCCTACACGCGGAGCCGTCGGCGCAGCGCACGTAGTCAGGCAGACGAGGACCGTCTCTACGCTTCCTACCGGGAGGCAAAGGCGGCCCTCAAGTCGGCTATGTGCGCTGCGAAGGACTCGACGAGGGCTGAGATGCTAGAGGGTCTCGATCGGGATCCCTTTGGGAGACCATACAGGGCGGCGCGGAACCAACTGCGGCCCCATGGTCCCCCATTGACCGAGACCCTCGAGCCGGCACTGTTGGATGGGGTGGTCCGGTCCCTGTTTCCGCGCAGGACCGACTTCACCCCACCAACGATGGATCCCCCGCAGGATCCCCCGCAGGAGGCGGTTCCACCGGCGGAGGCAGATGTGCCCCCGGTGACGGCGGAGGAGTTCCGCGAGGGTCTTCTCGGCCTCCGCGCCAAGAAGACGGCCCCCGGTCCGGACGGCGTTCCCGCACGAGTGGTGGCCATAGCTGCCGCTCAAATGGAGGATAGGTTTCGGGACCTTTTCAGCGCATGCCTCGCGTCTGGAAGGTTCCCGAAACTATGGAAGGAGGGGCAGCTATGCCTTCTCCGTAAGGAGGGACGTCCGGTCGACTCCCCCTCGGCATACCGACCCATCGTTCTGCTTGATGAGGTCGGCAAAATGTTCGAGGGGATCATCGCCTGCCGGCTCAACAGCCATCTGCGGAGGGTAGGGCCAGACCTGTCGGACGCCCAATTCGGTTTCCGACAGGGGCGTTCGACCATCGACGCACTGGCCCTACTGAAGGGGCAGGTGAAGGGGGCGGTCGAGGCGGGGGACGGAGTTTTGGCAGTGTCGTTCGACATAGCCAACGCCTTCAACTCCGTCCCCCACTCGACGATATTGGAGGCACTCCGCTATCATGGAGTGCCCCAATACTTGCGGGACCTCCTGGCCGACTACTTGGAGGACCGAGATGTCCTCCTTGTAGACAAAACGGCCAGGCTCCGGAGGTACGGCGCGGAGTCCGGTGTTCCACAGGGGTCAGTCCTTGGGCCACCCCTTTGGAACATCGGGTTCGATTGGCTGTTGAGAGGAGCCCTCCTCCGTGGCACGAGTGTCATCTGTTACGCGGATGACACTCTCCTCACTGCCCGGGGGAGAACCTTCAGGGAGGCGGCCTGTCTGGCCTCGGCTGGCGGATCCTTGGTCGCAGGAAGGATCCGCCGCCTAGGGTTGAGGGTGGCGCTGAACAAGACCGAGGCCGTGTTCTTCCACGGGCCTCGGCAGCGCTGCCCTCCGGATGCCCACATTGTCGTGGAGGGCATCCGGGTGGAGGTCAAGGCCCAGATGAAATATCTGGGCCTGATACTGGACAGCAGGTGGCGCTTCGGCCCGCACTTCAGCGGGCTGTCGACGCGCCTGCTAAAGGCCGCCGACTCCCTGTCGTGGCTCCTCCCGAACCTGGGGGGGCCTAGTGCACGATGCCGGCGCTTGTATGCCGGCATCCTGAGGAGCATGGCCCTGTATGGGGCCCCAATCTGGGCGGACTCTCTCAATAGGAGGGAGAATGCGACAGCCATCCGCAGGCCACAAAGGGCCATTGCACAGCGGGTGGCGAGGGCCTACCGTTCGGTAGGCTTTTCGGCGGCGTGCGCTCTGGCGTGCACCCCTCCTTGGGAGTTGGAGGCTTGGGTGCTCGCCAGGGTGTACGAATGGACGGCGCGCCGAAAAGCGCTCGGGGAGCGCCCTGTCGCAGAGGAGCGGGAAGCCGTGCGGAGGGAGGCGAGGGACGCCATCATCGTCCATTGGACAGAGGACCTCGCCTCTGCCACCTTTGGCCGTCGAACGCTCGACGCGCTCGGTCCAGTCCTGCGGGATTGGCTCGAGCGGCCGCACGGCTTCCTCTCCTTCCGTCTGGTGCAGGTGTTGTCTGGCCACGGCTGTTTCGGCACACACCTGCACCGGGTCGGGAGGGAGGAGACACCGGCGTGTCACGACTGCGGCGCGGCGGAGGACACGGCGCAGCACACACTGGAGGTGTGCCCAGCTTGGTCCGAGCCGCGTCGCAGTCTCACTGCAGAGATCGGACAGGACCTCTCCCTTCCCAGCGTGGTCAGATGCATGCTGGGGAGTGAGGAGTCCTGGGCCGCGGTCGCCTCCTTTTGCGAGGATGTCATCTCGCAGAAGGAGGCGGCGGAGCGCGCGCGGGAGGACGATCCTCTCGCTGCGCCGCTCCGCAGACGAAGGCGAGGTCGGAGAAGACGTCCTCTTCTCCCTCCTCGCGGTGGTGATGGGCGGGCGACAGGCGCGGGGGCGCCTCCGCCCGCGTTGCACACGTCACCACCATCGTCGGAGGTTCCCGGCCCTCCCCCAACGGGGGGGGCGTGAAGGGCCCGCTAAGGCGGGCGGTCGTCGGAGGTGGACTGGACGTAAAGGCTACGCCGATCTCCCAGTCCACCCCCACTATGACGTTGCGGGAATTTCGTTGCTGGGTTGTTTTAGTGGGTATACCGGGCTTGCCCGGGGAGTCCCACATACCCCTCCCACTCCCCCGAGTGAGAGGGTATGCGTAACGCATTTTTTCCCAGCCGAAACAAAAAAAAAAAAAAAAAAAAAAAAAAGGTTAGGTTAGGTTAGGTTAGGTTCGGGTGGTGGCTATAGCTGCCGCTCAAATGGAGGACAGATTTCGGGACCTGTTCAGCGCGTGCCTCGCGTCTGGAAGGTTCCCGAAACTGTGGAAGGAGGGGCAGCTATGCCTCCTCCGCAAGGAGGGACGCCCAGCGGACTCCCCCTCGGCATACCGACCCATCGTCCTGCTTGATGAGGTCGGCAAAATGTTCGAGGGGATCATCGCCTGCCGGCTCAACAGCCATCTGCGGGGGGTAGGGCCAGACCTGTCGGACGCCCAGTTTGGTTTCCGACAGGGGCGTTCGACCATCGACGCGCTGGCCCTGCTCAAGGGGCAGGTGAAGGGGGCGGTCGAGGCGGGGGACGGAGTTTTGGCAGTGTCGTTCGACATAGCCAACGCCTTCAACTCCGTCCCCCACTCGACGATATTGGAGGCACTCCGCTATCATGGAGTGCCCCAATACTTGCGGGCTCTCCTGGCCGACTACTTGGAGGACCGGGAGGTCCTCCTCGTAGACAAAACGGCCAGGTTGCGGCGGTACGGCGCAGAGTGCGGTGTTCCACAGGGGTCGGTACTTGGGCCCCCCCTGTGGAACATCGGGTTCGATTGGCTCCTGCGGGGAGCCCTCCTCCGTGGCACGAGTGTCATCTGCTACGCGGATGACACTCTGCTCACTGCCCGGGGGAGGACATTTGGGGAGGCGGCCTGTCTGGCCTCGGCTGGCGGATCCTTGGTCGCAGGGAGGATCCGCCGCCTGGGGTTGAGGGTGGCGCTGAACAAGACCGAGGCCGTGTTCTTTCGCGGGCCTCGGCAGCGCTGCCCTCCAGATGCCCACATCGTTGTGGAGGGCATCAGGGTGGGGGTCCAGGCCCAGATGAAGTATCTGGGCCTGGTACTGGACAGCAGGTGGCGCTTCGGCCCGCATTTCAGCGGGCTGTCGACGCGCCTGCTGAAGGCCGCCGGCGCCCTGTCCTGGCTCCTCCCTAACCTGGGGGGACCAAGCGCGCGATGCCGGCGCTTGTATGCCGGCATCTTACGAAGTATGGCCCTTTACGGGGCCCCAATATGGGCGGACTCCCTCAATAGGAGGGAGAATGCGACCGCCATCCGCAGGCCACAAAGGGCCATTGCACAGCGGGTGGCGAGGGCCTACCGGTCGGTAGGCTTTTCGGCGGCGTGCGCTCTGGCGGGCACCCCTCCTTGGGAGTTGGAGGCGTGGGTGCTCGCCAGGGTGTACGAATGGACGGCGCGCCGAAAAGCGCTCGGGGAGCGCCCTGTCGCTGAAGAGCGGGAAGCCGTGCGGAGGGAGGCGAGGGACGCCATCATCGTCCATTGGACAGAGGACCTCGCCTCCGCCACCTTTGGCCGTCGAACGTTGGACGCGCTCGGTCCAGTCTTGCGGGATTGGCTCGAGCGGCCGCACGGCTTCCTCTCCTTCCGTCTGGTGCAGGTGTTGTCAGGCCACGGCTGTTTTGGCACGCACCTGCACCGGATCGGGAGGGAGGAGACACCGGCGTGTCACGACTGCGGCGCGGCGGAGGACACGGCGCAGCACACACTGGAGGTGTGCCCAGCTTGGTCCGAGCCGCGTCGCAGTCTCACTGCGGAGATCGGACAGGACCTCTCCCTTCCCGGCGTGGTCAGATGCATGCTGGGGAGTGAGGAGTCCTGGGCCGCGGTCGCCTCCTTTTGCGAGGATGTCATCTCGCAGAAGGAGGCGGCGGAGCGCGCGCGGGAGGACGACCCTCTCGCTGCGCCGCTCCGCAGACGAAGGCGAGGTCGGAGAAGACGCCCTCTTCTCCCTCCTCGCGGTGGTGATGGGCGGGCGACAGGCGCGGGGGCGCCTCCGCCCGCATTGCACACGTCACCACCATCGTCGGAGGTTCCCGGCCCTCCCCCAACGGGGGGGGCGTGAAGGGCCCGCTAAGGCGGGCGGTCGTCGGAGGTGGACTGGACGTAAAGGCTACGCCGATCTCCCAGTCCACCCCCACTATGACGTTGCGGGAATTTCGTTGCTGGGTTGTTTTAGTGGGTATACCGGGCTTGCCCGGGGAGTCCCACATACCCCTCCCACTCCCCCGAGTGAGAGGGTATGCGTAATGCATTTTTTCCCAGCCGAAACAAAAAAAAAAAAAAAAAAAAAAAAAAAAAAAAAAAAAAAAAAAAAAAAAAAAAGGTTAGGTTAGGTTAGGTTTTTTTTTTTTTTTTTTTTTTTTTTTTTTTTTTTTTTTTTGGTTTGGCAGGAGTGGGAAATCCTCATGGACGAATCGGCCGCCCACTCTGTGAGACGACCGAGACAGTGCCGGACTCTTACCGGCTAAAACCCACTCCTGCCACGCTTGTGCTCCCCTGAAAGTGTCAGAGTCTGTTTTCGACTTATGCATGTGTTTGTAGACTTATGTTTGGTAACTGGCGTTGGTGTATGAAGTTACTTCGTTCTGTTTTATTCTATTGCTTCTACTGCTTTTTACTGCTTTACAATTAGGAGGTAGGTAGATATTTGTATTTTCTCTTGCATTCACTACATTACATTTAACTACTTTAACACAGATTAATAAGGTGGATCTTAGTTTATTTTTAAGTTAACATTAATTATTATTTTATTATTCTTTAAGATTTTTGCTAAATTTTACTTTATACGACTATTTAATTCTTTTCTATTGCTATGCTAGCCTCTAATATACTACACTATATTATGCTAGCATATTTACTTATTCTTTATATATTGGTTCATCACTCTTATTTCAATTAATTTACAACGTTTTAGGACAATTTTAGCTTTTTTATTTCTTAACTCCTTAGTTTTTTCTTTCTGTTTCAGGGACTTCGCTATGATCTTCAATTTTCGGATTTGGGCGACACAGCGGATACTTCGGTTCATGGTAGCTACAACTCTTTTTAAGTCGGTACGTCTCCCGAACCACCACGGCAAGTTTAGTTCCTCTTTGACTATTTTGGCTACTTCGGGTTTGATATCTTTAATCAATTGGTCAGGTTTCTCATGAAACTTGGTACAATTGACTTTTTTGGTGTACAATTTAATTTCTTTATGTTTTTCTTTTTTGACTGCTGTGGATTTAAAATAAATTTTCAAATGGCCAATTTTCTCATGAAGCTTGAACCATTTTACTTTTTTGGAGTTGTAATTTTTGGTGGTATGGTAAATTTTTGTGTCTATAAATATCTGTGAGAGGATTTTAAAAGCAGTGCCATAATGATCCGAGTTCGTCACTTCGTCGTAAATACTCCGGTCGTCTATCCACTTTAGTATTTCGAGTGAGCAAGCGGTATTGTGAACGTGACCGCTGTACTGCTTCCCTACCCGAATGTTACCAAATGTCAGAATTATCCCTTGGTACACTGTATGTCTTTTTGAGATGCCCTTAGCAGTATGCAACGGTCGATCTGGCTATGTCATCCCATTTATGCCGCACTGGACAGTCGTGGCTAAATGCGTTGTGTGGCGTAACGTTGTCGATATTTGCCTTCGCACAGTTACGACAGACGGGTGATGAGCCTGACAGCCAATCCGAACACTCTGCCCTCATGTGAGGACCGCCGCAATGGCCACACAGGTCTGCAGGCTCCTTGCAGAACCGCTTACCGTGACCAAAACCTAGGCAGCGGGTGCACTGAACAAGCGGGGTCTGATCTTCGACCCGGACACGCTGGAGATCTATGTGTACGGTGCCAATATCCAGTGCTCGTCGCCAGATGGTGGGCGAGACGCTAACAATGACATGCCCAGTATGAGGGTTTCGTGTCCGTCTTCGATATTTGACCACTACTCTGCTTTCCTCACTGTCGAGACCGTTAAAAACACTCCGGTTCTGGTTCCTAAGTGCTGTGAGGACGTCTTCGTCGGTATTTGCTACCAAGACGTTCCTAAGAACCAGAAGCGGGTCCTTGTTTTGGACTTCCTCGACAGTGAGGTTGGCCCCTTCTTTTTGTAGTCGATCCCTTATTTTGCTCCTTTCTTCTTTTGTTTCCAGTCCAATTATAATTTTTCTATCTTTGGCCTTTCTTACTTTTTCGACCTTTATCCACCCATCCTTAGCGTTAATAGCCTTTCGGACTCTACTTAGGACCTGGTCACCGGTCTCATGTTCGTCCTTGGACGTGACCACAACCGAGTGTAAAGTACTGCACTTTGGCAGTGACTTCACACCCTGAGCCGCGGCCACGCTCGCGTATGAGTTTCCCTGCTCTTGGAGTTTACTCTGGTGGTCTAAGGTCTCCTTCAGCTCCTCCATCTTTTTGTTACTTTCGACGAGGAGCTTTGAGTGTTTCTCGATTGTGAGGAGCACTTCACTCGTGTTGAAACTTTGGCAAGGCGTTGGTTGTATGACGACCGGTTCTGACTCCGTCCTTTCAGATTCCTCCCTGGCGGTTTTCTGATTTTCAGCTTTCAGCTCTGCTTCAATTTCTTTTACGAGTTGGTACAACCTCTCAGCGGCTTGTATAACAGCATGTTTTATGTCGTTTTTGGTGTTTTTCGAGCTGTTTAGCTGTAATTTCGCTTTAATTAAGCAGGCTTTCGCTTCCGCCGTTCGGTTTGCGTAAGTTGGTTTTGGCGGTGAGTCGATGTCAACAAACTCGAGAATTTTCGCAGCATCCACTCGACGCTTCTCTATCCGAGAGCTGGGCACCTTTTTCGTGGTTGTGGGTGGTGGTGATGGAGTGGCGTCTGGTTTTGGGTTGACCGGGGACTTTGCATGAGGCTCTGCCTGTCCTGCCTCCCATTCCCCGGTGTGTCGCCTCACACTCAAATTTGAGGGCCCAGCCCTCCCCGCAAATGTCGGTGAGTCTGCAGGGCCCTGCGAGCTCGCTCCTATTTTGGCTGGCGTACGGAACATGGCGGTATGACGGGTGAACGTAAGGTTCATAAACCGGTCAGAGGAGACAAGTCTTATTATATTTATCCCTGTAAAGGGGGGATAGTCAAATCACAAAATATAAATTTACGAATATGCGAAACAGTATGATTCTTCGTATATCCTGGAGGTCAGAGTCAAGGATCCCTGACGAAGAGGGATCAAAGTAATATTAAAATTAAAATTTGATTGATTTTAGAACAATGTCCAGTACTCGTTATTTTGGTGCTAGATGAGCACCAAAAAATGAGTCGTAATGAGTCAAGCTAATGTTTATGGGGTCAAAAAAGAAATAAAATATTTTTGACACAATTCAGTCTTCCTTCCCTATATAGAGGTCAGCAAAAACCGGGAGGGTGGGTGGGCAAATTTTTGGATTTCTCTGCGAGCTAGACGGGCGTGCGAGGTGTCCAGAGACGCGTCTCGTCGCGAGCAAGCCCACAGGAACGTTTTCGGAATTACTTCGGGAACAAAAAATTTGAAAGGTGGTCAAAAAATGTGTTTTTTGATGGAAAATCGAAGTTTTCAGCGACCTGGATGGATTTCGATTCGCGCGCAGCGCCGGGAAACCTAGGTAAGTATGGCGAGAACTCGATTCCTTAAAAATGATCGGAATCTAATGATGGGTTTGAAAGTTATAAACTTTTGTATGAAATTTGTATGGAAAATTTTATAAAATTAAAATTTTTGATGTTTCCGTCTAGCTAGACGTGCGTGCGAGAGGTCCAGAAACACGTAATTTCGCGAACTAGCCCACAGGAACGTTTTCAGCACTACTTTGGGAAGAAAAAATTTGCAGGGTGGTCAAAAAACCACTTTTTCTGAGTTTTTACAGGAAAACCAAGTTTTCAGCGACCTGGATGGATTTCGATTCGCGCGCAGCGCCGGGAAACCTAGGTAAATATGGCGAGAACCTGATTCCTGAAAAGAACCGGAATCTAATCACAAATTTTGAAGTTATTGAATTCTGAAGGTGCAAAGTCAAAAGTACAGGAACCCCTTAAGGGAAGTCAAAAATTTTTTGTCAATAGGCAAGCGGACGCCTAAAAATAATGTTCACGCGCGAAAACCGCTTCAAAATCGCAATACAGAGCTCGAAGATATCGCGGGTTAGGTTAGGTTAGGTTAGGTTAGGTTAGGTTAGGTTAGGTTAGGTTAGGTTAGGTTAGGTTAGGTTAGGTTAGGTTAGGTTAGGTTAGGTTAGGTTAGGTTAGGTTAGGTTAGGTTAGGTTAGGTTAGGTTAGGTTAGGTTAGGTTAGGTTAGGTTAGGTTAGGTTAGGTTAGGTTAGGTTAGGTTAGGTTAGGTTAGGTTAGGTTAGGTTAGGTTAGGTTAGGTTAGGTTAGGTTAGGTTAGGTTAGGTTAGGTTAGGTTAGGTTAGGTTAGGTTAGGTTAGGTTAGGTTAGGTTAGGTTAGGTTAGGTTAGGTTAGGTTAGGTTAGGTTAGGTTAGGTTAGGTTAGGTTAGGTTAGGTTAGGTTAGGTTAGGTTAGGTTAGGTTAGGTTAGGTTAGGTTAGGTTAGGTTAGGTTAGGTTAGGTTAGGTTAGGTTAGGTTAGGTTAGGTTAGGTTAGGTTAGGTTAGGTTAGGTTAGGTTAGGTTAGGTTAGGTTAGGTTAGGTTAGGTTAGGTTAGGTTAGGTTAGGTTAGGTTAGGTTAGGTTAGGTTAGGTTAGGTTAGGTTAGGTTAGGTTAGGTTAGGTTAGGTTAGGTTAGGTTAGGTTAGGTTAGGTTAGGTTAGGTTAGGTTAGGTTAGGTTAGGTTAGGTTAGGTTAGGTTAGGTTAGGTTAGGTTAGGTTAGGTTAGGTTAGGTTAGGTTAGGTTAGGTTAGGTTAGGTTAGGTTAGGTTAGGTTAGGTTAGGTTAGGTTAGGTTAGGTTAGGTTAGGTTAGGTTAGGTTAGGTTAGGTTAGGTTAGGTTAGGTTAGGTTAGGTTAGGTTAGGTTAGGTTAGGTTAGGTTAGGTTAGGTTAGGTTAGGTTAGGTTAGGTTAGGTTAGGTTAGGTTAGGTTAGGTTAGGTTAGGTTAGGTTAGGTTAGGTTAGGTTAGGTTAGGTTAGGTTAGGTTAGGTTAGGTTAGGTTAGGTTAGGTTAGGTTAGGTTAGGTTAGGTTAGGTTAGGTTAGGTTAGGTTAGGTTAGGTTAGGTTAGGTTAGGTTAGGTTAGGTTAGGTTAGGTTAGGTTAGGTTAGGTTAGGTTAGGTTAGGTTAGGTTAGGTTAGGTTAGGTTAGGTTAGGTTAGGTTAGGTTAGGTTAGGTTAGGTTAGGTTAGGTTAGGTTAGGTTAGGTTAGGTTAGGTTAGGTTAGGTTAGGTTAGGTTAGGTTAGGTTAGGTTAGGTTAGGTTAGGTTAGGTTAGGTTAGGTTAGGTTAGGTTAGGTTAGGTTAGGTTAGGTTAGGTTAGGTTAGGTTAGGTTAGGTTAGGTTAGGTTAGGTTAGGTTAGGTTAGGTTAGGTTAGGTTAGGTTAGGTTAGGTTAGGTTAGGTTAGGTTAGGTTAGGTTAGGTTAGGTTAGGTTAGGTTAGGTTAGGTTAGGTTAGGTTAGGTTAGGTTAGGTTAGGTTAGGTTAGGTTAGGTTAGGTTAGGTTAGGTTAGGTTAGGTTAGGTTAGGTTAGGTTAGGTTAGGTTAGGTTAGGTTAGGTTAGGTTAGGTTAGGTTAGGTTAGGTTAGGTTAGGTTAGGTTAGGTTAGGTTAGGTTAGGTTAGGTTAGGTTAGGTTAGGTTAGGTTAGGTTAGGTTAGGTTAGGTTAGGTTAGGTTAGGTTAGGTTAGGTTAGGTTAGGTTAGGTTAGGTTAGGTTAGGTTAGGTTAGGTTAGGTTAGGTTAGGTTAGGTTAGGTTAGGTTAGGTTAGGTTAGGTTAGGTTAGGTTAGGTTAGGTTAGGTTAGGTTAGGTTAGGTTAGGTTAGGTTAGGTTAGGTTAGGTTAGGTTAGGTTAGGTTAGGTTAGGTTAGGTTAGGTTAGGTTAGGTTAGGTTAGGTTAGGTTAGGTTAGGTTAGGTTAGGTTAGGTTAGGTTAGGTTAGGTTAGGTTAGGTTAGGTTAGGTTAGGTTAGGTTAGGTTAGGTTAGGTTAGGTTAGGTTAGGTTAGGTTAGGTTAGGTTAGGTTAGGTTAGGTTAGGTTAGGTTAGGTTAGGTTAGGTTAGGTTAGGTTAGGTTAGGTTAGGTTAGGTTAGGTTAGGTTAGGTTAGGTTAGGTTAGGTTAGGTTAGGTTAGGTTAGGTTAGGTTAGGTTAGGTTAGGTTAGGTTAGGTTAGGTTAGGTTAGGTTAGGTTAGGTTAGGTTAGGTTAGGTTAGGTTAGGTTAGGTTAGGTTAGGTTAGGTTAGGTTAGGTTAGGTTAGGTTAGGTTAGGTTAGGTTAGGTTAGGTTAGGTTAGGTTAGGTTAGGTTAGGTTAGGTTAGGTTAGGTTAGGTTAGGTTAGGTTAGGTTAGGTTAGGTTAGGTTAGGTTAGGTTAGGTTAGGTTAGGTTAGGTTAGGTTAGGTTAGGTTAGGTTAGGTTAGGTTAGGTTAGGTTAGGTTAGGTTAGGTTAGGTTAGGTTAGGTTAGGTTAGGTTAGGTTAGGTTAGGTTAGGTTAGGTTAGGTTAGGTTAGGTTAGGTTAGGTTAGGTTAGGTTAGGTTAGGTTAGGTTAGGTTAGGTTAGGTTAGGTTAGGTTAGGTTAGGTTAGGTTAGGTTAGGTTAGGTTAGGTTAGGTTAGGTTAGGTTAGGTTAGGTTAGGTTAGGTTAGGTTAGGTTAGGTTAGGTTAGGTTAGGTTAGGTTAGGTTAGGTTAGGTTAGGTTAGGTTAGGTTAGGTTAGGTTAGGTTAGGTTAGGTTAGGTTAGGTTAGGTTAGGTTAGGTTAGGTTAGGTTAGGTTAGGTTAGGTTAGGTTAG